>OZ017739.1:51044083-53669083 GCA_963969285.1 Odontomyia ornata | reverse complement strand
CCGACAGCGGTTCAAGGTAATTCAGGAGGAGCAAGATCAATTAACCAACATTGCAAGAGGCTCAAATCAGGAAGGTAAACAAAGTGAGGTGACAAATCTCATCATGATGTTGGCGTTTCAAATGATACTATTTACCATCAATTTGCAACGCATTCAGGCCTCCATAGTAAGTATCATCACTAATACCTCACACGAAAATTTCAACCCATTATTACTGTCGCAGAAGCAAAAGAGCGTTACTTTATCTAACATCAAAGAGCATTTACCTGATACACTGCGTTTTTCAGCAGCTAGCGATAACTTCCTAAGACTATTCAGGGTAGCATCAGTTAGTGCCAGACTAATCGAAGACTTCGTTATGTTTGAATTCAAGATCCCACTCGCCAACACAATTACCTTTGATCTCTTTAGACTTTATCCCATACCTTTAGCAAGACATAACCGACTAATAGCGATAATTCCTGGCGCCCGATACTTGATTATCAGTCAACACCGTGATTCGTATTACCCACTCACAGAAGAAGAATACATAACATGCATCCAGATGGAACCATTAATTCACATGTGTCAACAATCTCACCCACTGCACCATAAGGAAGCAAACATCAGCACTTTTGAAGTCATGCTCTTGAATGACATTCCATCCCCAGTCGAATACAGCATAACGGAACTCAAAAATTCAGCCTTGTAGAGCCAAATCCTTTCGAATGAGTGGATTTATGCATTGACCAATCGCACAGTGGTTCATGTTGTCTGCAGTGGTAAAACCTCAACTCTAGCTTTGGAGGGCTCCGGCATTATCAAAATGGACTCAGACTGTACACTCAAATCCGATACGGCTATCATTCAGGGTCATCAAATGTACACAAATGAACTTAGTGCTTCTTATATAAGAGTTCGTTTACCCACCATGAACATCAAAACTGCCAACAAATCCTCACAAGACGACTAGAAGATTCAGAACTAGAACAGCTAAAACGACCATTACATACTCAAGAATCTATTGATATTCATCAATACACGATTGGATATCTCAGCCTCGCTTTGATTATTTCACTGGCAATTTACCTTTTTTTAGGGTATTGTAAAATTATTTTACAATACCCTATTAGTTTCGCGTCCTGTCTGTCCGTCTGTCCGTCCGTCCGTCCGTCCGTCCGTCCGTCCGTGTGTCACACCACTTTTTCTCGCAAACCACATAAGCTACGAATATAAAATTTTGTAGGTAGGTGCAAAGTGACGCCCTCTTCAAAGTTTCAACACGAAAAAAAATTTATAAGGTCTTTAAGGGGGGTCTCCCCATATAGGGGAGTTGCCCCTTAAAAAAAAGTTTTCATCGCATGTAGGCAATATGCGCATCAAATGAAAGGTCTTGATGAGAACTTTTCAAAACAGGTCTTAAAATGACAAATTTTGCTTCGAGGGGTGCAGGGGAAGGGGAAATGTATGAAAATTTTGTGTCCCCCCCCCTCGCGATTGGACACCTTTGACCCGAAAAATCTGAAAAAAATCATGAATATAGACCTTTATGAGTACAACAACAACAAATACGTGAGAAGTCGAAATTCACTCAACTTTGTTAGTAATAGTATGATTTATCGATTTTATGTTTTCTTGAATAAAATCTTAACGGGTCCCTTAAATTTAATAAAATTCAGTACACAGATGACTATCAATAAGATAAATCTGTTCTGAAAGTTTCATAAAGATCGAATGGTATTTAATGAAGTTATAGCGATTTGAATTTTCCTATATTACTATGGAACAATATGCGCTAGATTACTATGGAAACATATGGCTGTGGAACAATATGCGCTTTTTACTGACTCAGATACTACAGCTTTGCTAGGATTTGCATGAAAGTTTCAGGAATGAAAGGTATCATGAATTCCTTTGAGAATTGGCTCAGCTAGTGGTATTAGTAATCGTAAAGCAAAATAGTGGCTGTTTTAAATGCGAAGATTGAATAATTTTGAGTTATTTTGCCCCAACTTCAACGTTTAAGGTGCATGCTTTTAACACTTGATTCAATTTAATGAATGACTGAAGATGAGTACCTACAATTAATACTCATAGGTGAAACAAGTCGAGGAGGCAGGAGAGAGCTCCTAGCAAAAGGGCTTTGTAACCATTCTAGGATTCGAAAAAATAGGCCATGAATCGATGATTACAGTACAGGGGAGTGGCCGCTGAAAAAAAAATTTCATCAAAGGTAGCCAATATGAATATCAAATGAAAGTCCTTTATAAGAGCTTTTCAAAACAGTACTTGAACTGTCAATTTTTCCTTCACAAGAGCAACAAATACCTTAGAAGTCGAAATTCGATCAACTTTGTTAATAATAGTACATTTTATAAATTTGGCTTTTTTGTCTATAAAATCAAGATGTGACCCTTAGATTTCCCAAAATCTATAATTTAAATTTTCTGAAAGTGATTGTATATGGTTCGAAAATTTCACAATAATTGAACAATAAACAGCTAAGTTACAGCCGATTGAATATTTAACAATTACAACAACATTAACACGTGATACTAGGAAGATACACGCTTGCAACGGACCGAGACACTACAAATATGTAGGAATTCTGATAAAAATTTTAGAAATTTTAAGTAATATCCATGTGTTATCATGACTAATCAAACGACGAGGTCAAACCACTTGAAACTAAATGGTGGCTAGTTTAAAATTATAATAACCATAATAATTTTTCGAACTCAATTTATGGAATCTATATATTAGTCAAGTTTTGATATGCAGAATATATTGTTTGATTTACTAATTGTTTTACAATACCCTTCTGGCAGGAGCATCCTCCTGCTACTTCAACTTGTTTTACATAACTCAGCGCAGCGTTGTCTCAGTACAAGAACTGAGACAAGCGAGCTACAAACAGCCGAGGCAAAGTAGCCACCACTCAAAACAGTAGTGTAAATTGGAACAAAAAGTGTTATACTTTAAATATACATACGTTACAGAATACGATAAAAAAATGGTGCTCTGGCAATCAGGAAAAAAAGATATGTGTGTTTAATACGGGGTTTTGGCTATTTTGAGAAAAAATATTTAAAAAAATCATATCTCCGTAACCGTGACTGTAACGACCCAAGTTCCAAGAAGAAAAGGTACCAAATGCTTCCACTAGTATTCCTAAAATTTTTGTCGATCCATGCGCCAAACACCCTGTATAGATTAATGATTGAAAGTGCCTTTGAGTTTGGAAAAATAAAAACTTTTCTCAGAAAAATCTTTTGTCAACTTTAATCAATGAAATACACGGAACTAGCTCTAAGCTTATTCCTCAAATTCCAAAATATTAGGTGTGCATACCTAAAGTTCGAGCTTACCGCAATTTCCCTGCTCAATTAAACATGATTTATTGTTCACCTGTTTGAAAAATTATCTGAATACCTCAAGCACGTACAACAAATTTATTCGCTTAATTTGAGGAATGGGTCGTAAAGGAACACTTTTGACTTTAACCCAATCATTTTTCATAAAACTCGAAAAGTTCAGTGAAACAATTTCTAGCTGAAATATTCCATCAAACAGGATCAAATGCGATTCCCCTGGCACTGCCCAATCAGTCACCAACTAACTTTGCCCTTTCATCCTTTTTTTTCACTTTGTCTCCATACTTTTTCAGTTGATTCTCTGGGGGTAACTTTATCTCGATTCGGTAGACTTGTGCGAGCAATCTATAATTTAACAGCATTAATTTCTATAATTTTCCAAACGTTTCTCCTTTTATATTTCATCGAGAAAAATGTCAGTTCACGTTTTCCATCAATTGGACGGGTATAATGTGAAAAAATCAATTTTATTCAAGCAACCGGAAATTATACAGGCATCAACTTGGACAGCCTGACAGGATGGGAGGGTGGAGGTAGTTGGTCAGTAGCTGTTTCTTTTTCTCGAAAGATAATTTCTAAATGGAAAAATGTCAAACACGGAAAAAGCTTTAGATGAGATGTCAATTTATTGATTTTTTTTCTGCTATAAGCTATTTTTGAAATCAGCAGATTAAAAGCAGAAGAAAGGTTCTGACGTGGCGATTGATTGATGCCAGTTTTTACTTGGTAGTGTGATTAAGAGCTAGGGAAAAGTGAAACCCTCGTCATTTAAAGATAAGGCAATTTGAAAGGTAGCATATTTTTGAGCATTAATGATTCATACTAAATTTTTTCGGGTTTCAGTTATTTTTTTTTTAATATTTTCAATCCAACCTTTTAATGAGATCCTTTATAAGCAGGTATGATTTATTGAAAGGAAACCATGTTTGGAGGATAGGTACAGTTGTGTCAAAATTTGTTTGTACATACCAACTTATAGTATCTTTCATTTTAAAATACTGGTGGAAGTCGAGATTTAAACCGAATTAATATTTATTAATTCTTGAAATTGTTGAATAGCTCTTATTTGAACTCAAATAGAATGATAAAATATATGTATAACAGAAGTAGAGGGTTTTTCAAAGCTATTTCATAAAATTTTAAGCAATTTTCAAAATGTATTACCCGTCCTTCACTGGGGTTACTTCGACTGGGGGTTCCGATCCCGAATCGCTCGTCGAAGGACGGGCGTGGGCACCACTTGCTCCCAAACTACCCCCGTATGGCCACCGAGTGAGACTGCAGCACGCAGAAGTATGATTCCTCCACTCTGGATCCGCACAGCACTTCTAACGTTACCAACTGAAAGGAACTGTTCCTGACACCTGTATTCACGCTCAACTTTTGGGGCACACCTGACACCTTTACCCTTCCTTTTGATACCTACATCCAACTTTTGGGGCGCACCAATTGCCGCGCAACCCTCTCACCGCGCGTACACTCCTCGGAACCAAGTGGAAGAATTTTCTTAACCATTCTATTTATCTACACAAAACATCTGTACTACCTGAGCCACGTGCAGACTTCGGTATTCAAATATAACTCCACTATTTCGTTTAACTAATAGATTATATTTTTCCACTAAAATTATTATATATTATGTCAAAGGATATTTAGGTTAAATCCCACAACCCTTGAAGTTGGGGGGCCCCTTCTTCTTGCGCGTTGCTTCCGCCATAAGTATCAGCAGTTTTCGGGTACTTTCGAACTCCGTGCCGCAATCGCTTGTTACAGCGCACTCCTTTGCTTAACAATTCTCGATGGTTTAAAGATTCTCGATGGCAAATCGTCGTTGTACACACGCGTTGACAAAATAGATTATACTGGTCGCTGGTCGGGTTGTCTTCTCCTTCCTCCTCAGATTTACATAGGTTAGATCGCCAACAGAAAAAGAGACCGCTCCGCTCGCCAACCGTCCTTAAATAAAATCTCACTAACGGAGCACCGGTTTCAGTTCGGTGTCAACTCAATGGCGGTTAATGTACTTTTCCCTTGGAAAAGTTGTCCGTTGCGAAAAATATTCATTGCACATCACGGGCTCAAACCGTTCTAATGGCATTTCTACTTTATCACTGTGGAAAGTCTCCACGATCCGTCATCTGATGGCCATTGTCGTAACGCTGGAAAGTACGTTTTATTCATTTCTTGTATATTCATATATGTATAAAGGCTCAATAAATTTGTATGTATGTATGTTATGTATGCGGCTTCAAATTATGCTTTTCATTTTGCAAATAGATAGATGGATAGATATTTTATTCAGTACATTGCAAAAGCTCAAATTATCTGGTGAATTTATTTACCAGTGAAATTTTTCAATTTTTCCTTTAGCCTCATTCAACTCTTTAGTTAACTCCTTTACTTCTTCATAGCGCTCAACTATAATTTTTGATTTCATTCCTTCAGAAATCGATTGATGTTGTTTTTTGAGTTCATTGATTTAATCTTCTAATTTCTTGTCAGATTGAATTCATTAGAGTTGCCATTTGCATTTGAGATCTCCTACTAGTTGTTTTCGGTTTTTATTTAGAATTACCATGGTTAGACGGTTCATTAGTATCAGCATCTCTAGAAAGTTTTGCGGAAGTAATTGCGGCCAGGCTTGATTCATTCCTCGTTCCTTGGGGTAGGTAGTGGTTTACTTGGATGTTGCCGAGAGGCCTTGAGCCGCTTGAATTTGGCTACTGAATGAAGAAGTAGGACTTCAGTGATGAGAGAAAGAGCCAAATATCCTGCTGATACATGGTAAATTTTGGGGTCGACATCATGAGGAAGGTTGCTCTCTTGTTTTATTTCCAAAAGGCTGGCTTTGAGTCGTATAATGTCATCACAGTTGTTCGCAAGTCGTATACTGTGCAAGTTTTGCATATTTTCGTGGCTATCCAGATGATGAGCGATGATGGTTGAATTTAAGGCCACAGATGGTAAGTAGGACGAATTAATGCTGTTCGAGAATTGATGATGTGCCATGAGCGTTAGAGCACCTTGCTTCATATTGCAGTTGGATTTGAATTTCAGTGATCCTGAGCCGAGTAGCTTGGCCTGATAGTTGCTTTCGCCACAAACTATGTTGATAGGTATGTCTTCTTTCAGATTGTATATCCAGGTGTTTTTATCGTGAAGCTGAATCCAATTTTCTGGTAAATTTGGGACGATCGTTAGTTTGCAAGCGTGAGGTAATTCGTTGGCCTGATTCAGCAATTTCAGTTTGCATTGTGCCAATCCAGTATCGCTGTGGTATATCTGATGTTGTTTATTACAAATGTATTTATTTTCACTAAGTAATAGGCAGGTATTAATGTCATCTTCAGACATAATGATGTATTGATCTTTGTGAAGTGATGCTGTCAAAAATGTCATGTTAGTGAGGATGCAAACAAATTGTGCATTCAGTTTAAAAGTGACTAGAACTACCTTGAACAATTGAAAGGTTTCAACGTTTAACAATGGAACATTAATTTTGAAGATGGTCATGTCCTTCATTATTACTGATTGAACAGTCATGATAGAGTACAGCTGTAGCAAAGATATATGTCCTGCTTGGCCCAGAACTGTTAATGATGCTGGTATATTTTCCCTGATGAAGTGCAGTTCGCGTTGTAATTGGTCTGGTTGTAAAATTAGAGGATTTATTTTCCCGTTATGACTATCGATATTAACGTCAATTGCAAGCCCACCATCAAAGCAACTGCAGGCTAAAAGATCACAGGCACCACCAATCATACGGACGGCAAAACTAGCAAAGCTAGCACTGGCACTCCTTAGAGAGGGCTGTGGATCTTTGCATACCTGGCTTTTCTTCAAGTCGCTACAGGGTTAGTGTAATCCAAGACTAGTTAGCCAATTAGAGTTTATTGGATGAATGACACGTTTGCTTAGTTTTTTGAGCTTATTAGGGAGCTTCACTAGGGGAGGATTTCCATAATTCTGGCTGACTATAAGGGTCGATGCGCAATCAGGTAGTGATGGATTCTTGTCCAATTTCGAAGTGCTGGACTCTGCTGGACTTATTAGTTTCGTGGCCGTATAGTCTGGTGTGTTGACATTGGACTCTACATTGTGCTGTAAGTCTTCACTCGTCGAATCAATTGGAAGAGGGCATAACTTATGAACAGCTCTCTTAAGTGTGCCCTGCTCGGTTTACACGTCAACTACTCTAGTGACCCTGATCCCTCGTATAGCTTAATGATTCTTCCAAGTGCCCATTTGAGAGGGGGAACGTTATCTTCCTTCAATAGAACTAATGTTCCTAAGGGTATTTTCGTTTTCCTTGTTTTCCATTTACCCCCGGTTTAAAGCTCATGAAGATACTCTTTTGATCACCATTCCCAGAAATCTATTTGACAGGCCTGAACGAGTTTCCATCGCTGTAATAATTTAATGTTGCTTTCTAAGTATTCTGAATTAGGTAATGTGCTGAGCGGTTCTCCAATCAAAAAATGACCTGGCGTTCGAGCTTGCAGGTCGTTCGGATTACTTGATAGAGGAGTCAATGGATGCAAGTTGAAATTGGCTTCGATTTCGGTAACGGTTGTGTGGAGTTCTTCATACGTTAGTGAAGCATTGGCTACAACTCTTTTTATGTGGTATTTCGCGGACTTTACGGCAGCCTCCCAGGACCCTCCGAAATGAGAAGATCTTGGAGGAATAAAGCACCATTCGATTCTTTCATCTGCACAGTAAGTTTGTATCTCGTTTTGGATTGGTTTATTTGAAAATAGCTCCCGTATCTCCTTCATTTCATTTGTTGCTCCTACAAAATTAATGGCGTTATCACAGCAGATCTTCTGGGGAGGACGTATACGTGCAAGAATCGCTTTAAAGCGCCCAGAAAAGCAGCTCTTGTTAGGTCTGAAATCAATTCCAAATGTACAGCCATGGTACTGAAATAGATAAAAACAGATCTTGTAGTGCATCTGAATTGGGCCGCAGAAATCTACTGCTACATTTGTAAATGGCCGCCCTGTTTGAACTCTTTCCTTTGGTAGATTTCCCATGATCTGTGTGTATACCTTTTATTTTGCCTTGCAGCATTGTATACACTTCTGTACAACACTTTGCGCTAAGGTTTTCCCACGTATAGGCCAAAATTCTTGTCGTACAATTGCAAGTAATGCTTGAGGACCTGCATGAAGATGTTTCTCATGAAGATATTGAATCAACAGGCTGACTACCTGGTTTGAGTGTGGCAGAAGAAGCTGGTGTTTTGCTTCATATGGCAAGTTTGAATTGTCGATTCTACTTCTTACTCGAAGCAGTCCCTTGTCGTCAACAAATGGCTTGAGATGGCTGAAAGCATTTCCTGCTGGCAAGGTTGCATGCTTCGTCCGATATTTTAAATTTTCCTTGAATACCGTGTGTTGGGCTTCCAAAATAATATAAAGTAACGCATTGTGAAGCTCTACAAGAGTTATCAGTCCAGTTTTTAAGCCTTGATCTGGCTTTAAGTTTTGTACAAAGCGTCTGATATAAGCTGTCGTCCGTTGAAGAAATTTAAATGAATTTCTCTTATTTATCATATTCAGGATTGACGTTGATTATTGTACTAACATCAAGGTATTGCCTTTCTTTTCCTCATCTATTTCAAGATGTTTTACTAAGGGTTTTGGCCATTTATTGGGCAGTTCTAAGAATTTGGATTTTGGATGTGGATAAGTTTCCTGGAGTTGCACCCCTCGATAGGATATTTGCTGGGTTGTCTGCTGTTGGTACATACTTCCATTGAGTTGTTTTTGTATTTTTTAATGAAAGCTACTCGGTTTGCCTCAAATATTTTCCAATTTGAAGAAGTTCCCTTTATCCAGGACAAGGTGATTGTTGAATCTGTCCAATAATAAATATTTTCCATTGGTGTACACAACGCCTTTTGAAGCTTCATAACGCATTTAACCATCAGGTGAGCGGCGCATAGTTCTAGCCTAGGAATTGTTAGCCGCTTAAGTGGTGCAACTCGAGAACGTGCACATAAAAGGTGTGTTACGTAGCGTCCAGTTAGATCCGCTGACCGTATATAAATTGCTGCTCCAAATGCACTTTCACTAGCATCGGAGAAGGCATGTAGTTCAATACTGGAGATATCGTCTGATGCTGCACGTCGGGTGAGTGAGTTCAGATTACTAAGCTCTTCACGAAACTTGCGCCATTTGGTTGATAGTGCTTCAGGAATTCGACAGTCCCAATCTAGTTTAAACTGCCAGAGTTCTTGAATGAAGATTTTCCCTTTGGAAACGATAGGGTTGATGAGGCCCAAAGGATCGTAGATGTGCATTATGTCACTGAGAACACTCCGTTTGGTAACTTTGTCCACTGATGATAGATTCACTTTAATCCTATAAGTGTCGGTATTGGGATGCCATGCAATGCCGACAGATTTAGTGTAGTAGTCATCCTCGATTGTTGACGTAGCCATCGTTTGGAGGTCTTCCTTAGGAATATGTTCGACCAGTTTAGAGTGGTTTGCACACCATTCCCCAAGCCGAAACCCACCTTCTGAAAGCAAGGCACATCATTCACGTTGGATGCGTAAAGCTTCTTGTAGTTTGTTGGATCCGGATAAAATGTCATCCGTATAAAAATCTCTTAACGCAGCTTTGGATCTAAGAGGAAACTCCTTTTGTTTTGTTTCGGCCAAATACTAAAGAGTTCTCGTAGCTAAGTAAGGTGCGCTGACGGTGCCATATGTAACTGTTCGCAATCTATAGAATTTGATTGCCTCTGATGAATTGTCTCTCCACAAGACCAACTGGAAGTTGCGGTCTTCTTCTGCTACTAGAATTTACCTATATATCTCCTCTATATCCGCAGAGAAAACGTATCGGTGTATCCTAAACCGAACCAATAGTGAGAACAGCTCATCTTGTACTACCGGACCGACAAGTAGTAAATTGTTAAGGGAGATGTTCGTCGAAGTTTTACAAGATCCATCGAAAACGATTAGCAATTTTGTGGTTGTGCTATCTGGTTTAAGCATATAGTGATGTGGCAGAAAATAATGGCTTTTTGGAATCAAGGCTGGATCAATCAATTCCATGTGATTGAGAGCTAATAATTCGTCCATGAATTGTTTATACTGCTGTTTAAGTTCGGGATTCCTCTCCAAGCGCCGTTCTTGGCATAGCAAACGTCTGATTACTATTAGTTTAGATTCTCCCAAAGAAATTGGCAATTCAGCGAATGGCAGCCGGACTTCATACTTTCCTTTTGGACTCTTCCGAATGGTATTGACAAAGTGTTGTTCGCATTTTCTTTCATTTCCCGTCATGGCTGATGAATTGGAAATCGCTTTAGCTGATCTTCAATTGAGCTGGTGGCTATGTTGCACACGGTTGAAAGATTTTGATAGGCTGTGTTTACTTTTCCCAAAACGATCCAGCCTAGAATAGAGTTCTGTAAAGTTGGCAGATTTGATGAAAGCTTTATTTTCTCAGGTGACATTAAATCAGCGTAGATCTCGGCTCCTATTAAGATGTCAACCCGTTTCGGGGTATTGAAATCGGGGTCGGCCAAATGAATATTTCCTGGAATTGGCCAAGTCTTTATATTACAAATTTGATCTGGTTGATATGACGTTATTTCAGGCAAGATTACGTATTCTAGGACTGTCGAAAACTCATTGACACGAAACTGGATGGTAATGTTGATTCTACCTTTGCTGTGTAGTTTTGAGCTGCCTATTCCACATATGTCGATTGGTTTTTGGAATCAGTGGAAGAAGGACTAAAGGACTAGCAATGCAAAGACGGGACCAATTTCGCCAAGAAAAGAAGAGAAAAAGATACGAATCTACACTTCAGAGCTAAGGAATTGCTTCCAGTTCTTAAATCATCCATTATGTGTGTCGTGCCATCCACCCGGTTATCGCCCACGAGGTTGCATTCGATATTGCGTCTGAACCCTTTATCGAGCCTACTCCATGTAGGACTTAAGGCCCTGGACATGCCAGACCCTTCCATCTTTTCCCTCCTCATCATATGTCATATGTCCACCGAGACAATTTTTCCTCAATGCGATAAGGACCCAGATACTCGGGGGCTAGTTTAGTGGATAGCCATCTGGCTGCATCAGAAATTGGGTAATTCTTCCTCCAGACACGATCTTTCACTCGATAGGCTATGTTATGCTTCCGGAGATAGCATCTTTCACCATTTTGTTTCGTTTCCGTTTTCCTACCTCCACACGTTTCTTTTCGAGCTTCTCTGCTCTGGATTCTGGACTCAACTCTACCTGGAAATCTCCTGGAGCTTCGGTACCAACACGAAAGGTTATCATCTCCCATTCGAAATTATAAAAATATGGAGAGATTTTCATCACCTTGGGCTTAAGGGTCCGCATGGCGCAAGCAATATGAGCTAAATTTTGGTCCCAACAACGCTAATTTTCTGTTGTGTATGAACGCAACATCCGCTTGATGTCTTGATTTCGGCCTTCTGCTGGATTCGCCTGTGGATGATACAACACTGTGAATTCAATGACTGTTCCATAATCCTTGATCAACCGTTGCAATTCTCTTCCCCGAAACTGGACCCCATTATCGCAGACTAACCATTGAGCCACCCAAAGAGCAGAAGCACTCACTCCTACAATAAACGGCAAATCTCTCTTGCCGTCGCTTTTCGTAGTGGAAACAGCAACAAAAACTTGCTGAAGTTATCCAGTACCGTCAGAATGTAGCAGTGTCCACGGGTGGACCGCGGCAATGGCCCACTGAATCAACACATATCATTTCCCAAGGCTGGGACGCCCTTCCATTGCACGAAAATATGAACTCAGCCTGGACCCTTCTTTCCGCCTTAACCGTCTGGCAGACTTTGCATTTTCGCACGTCTACTGCGAACTATGGCCAATAATAAGACTGCATCAACCGGTTAATTGTCCGGTCAATCCCCATGTGCCCCGCCGTTGGGTGGTTATGACAACGCTGCAGAGCGTTCTGCCTTTCTGATTTGGGTAAGACTTCCTTCCACGCTTCTACGCCTTCTAACTTGGGATACCGCCCTGGTATATGCTTTCACAGCGTGCCATCTTTTACCCTCCAGTTGGCATATAACTCTCTGTTGCCACGAACTCTAGATTTCATCCGCTGATATCTGACATCCGCGGCCTTCTGCCCCACCTCAATTGAGTCTATAACTACCACTCTCGACTAAGCACCTGCCACCAAATGCTCACTACCACGTCGATGAATCACCTCGTAGTCAAACTTTTGCAGACGAGCAGCCCATCGAGCTAATCTCCCCGTGGGATACTTTAAATTGTTTAGCCAGACCAGGGAGTGATGGTCTGCAATCATCCGGAAATGGGAGCCATCAACATATGGCCGAAGTTTCTCCCCCACCCAAAGAACTGCCAAACATTCCTTTTCGGTGGTAGAATATTTACGCGCTGTCTTAGTCAGAGCCCGACTCAAATAACAGATGATCTTCTCCCCCTCAGGAACGTCGGGCTCAACACTGCTCCAAGTCCCACATCTGAGGCGTCCGTCTGCACGTTGAACGAAAAATTATAATCTGGATAAGTCAAAATCAGAGCTGTTCATTTTACAGCGCTCAAAGGCCAACTTGCGTTGTATCGTCCAGTCTAACTTACGATTTTTCCGCAGCAGGTCTATTAACAGGGCTAACAAAGATACATGGTCTGGTATGAACCGCCGATACCGCGACACCATCCCAAGGAATTGCCGGACCTGCTTTACCGAACGTGGCCAAGGTATATTTATCATGCACTCTACCTTTTCAGGATCCACGTTCAAGCCGTTCTCGTCGACGAGGTAGCCGGGGTCACTATGATAATGTCATCCAGGTAGGTGAAAACAAAGAGCTCCATCTCCGGACCCAACACCCTGTCAATCAGTCATTGCCAGGTAGCTCGGTTGGTTATGGTGTATTTTATTTAAATTCTTTTCTTCTTAAAACAAGCGCATTTTTTGTGTACTCCTCCTGCTTGCGGTAAGAGGGTTTCCCTAAGGGCAAATTAAAAAGACGATACCGTTATAAATTTAATTTTCACTCAACAGAGTTAATTTTCTCTCTAAATTTGAAAAAAATGTATAAGACTTCATGTATGTACACCTAACAAAACATTATCCTTTATATTCCAGCGATGTCCTTTTAACAGTTATGAAAATCTCATCGGCCTTCATAACTCCAAATAAAAGCGCCAAATGAGCTGCACCTAATCACCTATTCTCATGTTTGCTTGGTGTTTGGCCTTTAATAGCTCCATCACTTACACGCTAATTACATTTCAACATTATCCCATTCCCAGAGAATGGACTTCATATCCTGTTGTTATGGCGTCATGAGCAGAACAAGGACTTGATGTTATTACATTGGAGCACACTATACCATGCAACAAAAAGATAATCCAAATTGTAATTACCATTTTGACATTTATTAGCATTTAGGAAGTAATAACCAAAATACTAATATTAGGAATTATTGTGTTTTGAATAAATGATTGTTGAATTATTCAGTGGAGTTTTATTCATCAGGTTGTAGTGTCGCCTGGTTTGACTTTATTTAATGGCTTTAATTAATTCAGTGCTGAATGGCAATCAATTTATATGCTGAGATTTACTATCACGGGCATAGAGTATTATTCGAAATTTGTAAATATTTGCTTTAAATTGAGAGATATCAAATAAATTTATTGGTACGAGTATAATTCATTGTTTGCAGAATGCAGAACGATCAAACGGGATTTGCATGCACTGCGTTGCAGGTCCGTTGTGTTTCAAGCTCATATGAAAGTATGTATAGGTAAATTAATATAATAAACCAAAATTTCTATGTTGGTTCGATACAGATTGCAACCAATCAATCATGCATCCATCAACATTCATTAGTAAACTGCAAATTAATGCTTTGTACGAGTATTTACCACTCAAATATAAACTCAAAATATTCATGATTATTTTGAACTGAATATTGCGTACAGTGATATACTCCGACTCAACCTAAGTAATTAAATGAAGAAATCAAACGAATCAACTTTTCAAGACTTGAAATGTATGAAAGTTTTATTGCCAAGATTCAGATTATTGGAGCCTTTACGGGATCGAATATAATATATGCTGCCAGAGCTGAATTTTCGCCTCATCTTGCGAAGAAGGAGACAAGACGAGAATGTTTCTGACGGGTTAAAGTCAAAGTCAAAAGTGCTTTTTTAGGGTTTTGTAAAATAATTTTACAAAACCCTTCTAAAATCGCGTCCTGTCTGTCCGTCTGTCCGTCTGTCTGTCTGTCCGTCCGTCCGTCCGTCCGTCCGTGTGTCACAGCAGTTTTTCTCGGAAACTACTTGAGCTAGAAGCATCAAATTTTGTATGTAGGTATAAAGTGGTGATCTCTTGAAAGTTCAACTACTAAAAAATTTTATAAGGTTTTTAAGGGGGGTCTCCCCATGTAGGGGAGTGACCCCCCGAAAAAAAATTTCATTGAAGGTAGCCGATATGGGTATCAAATGAAAGGTCTTGATGAGAACTTTTCAAAACAGGTCTTAGTTTGGCAAAGTTTGCTTCGAGGGGTGCACAGGGAGGGGAAATACACGAAAAATTTGTGTCCCCCCCCCTCGCGATTGGACACCTTACATCCGAAAAATCTGAAAAAAATCAAGAATGTAGGCCTTGATGAGTACAACAACAACAAATACGTGAGAAGTCGCAATTCACTCAACTTTGTTAGTAATAGTATGATTTATCGATTTTATGTTTTCTTGAATAAAATCTTAACGGTACCCTTAAATTCAATGAAATTTAGTATACAGATGTCTTTTTGTAAGATTGATTAATCCTGCAAGTTTCATATTTAGCGAAGTTAAAGCGGTTTGAATTTTCCTGTATTACTATGGAACAATATGCGCTGCATGTATTACTATGGCAACATTTGGCTATGGAACAACATGCGCTTTTTACCGACTCAGACACTACAGTTTTGTTAGGATTTGCATGAAAATTTCAGGAATGATAGGTGCCATGAATAACTTTGAGAATCAGTTCAGCTAGTGGTATCAGTAATCGTAAAACAAAATAGTGGCTGTTTTAAATGCGAAGATTGAATAATGTTGAGTTATTTTTTCCCAACTTCAACGTTTAAGGTGCATGCTTTGAACACTTGATTCAATTTAATGAATGACTGAAGCTGAGTACCTACAATTAATACTCATAAGTGAAACAAGTCAAGGAGGCGGGAGGGAGCTTCTAACAAAAGGGCTTTGTAACAACTCTAGGATTCGAAAAATCGGTGATAACAGTACAGGAGAGTGGCCCCTGAAAAAAAATTCATCAAACGTAGCCGATATGAGTATGAAATGAAAGTTTTCATGGGAGCTTTTCAAAAAAGTTCTTAAACTGTCAGTTTTTGCTTCAGTGGGGCCACAGGGGGGAAATACATGAAAAATGTGTTTCCTCCCTCGCGAATGGACATCTGAAATAATGATCATGGGAGATATTTATGAGTATAACAATAACAAAAACCTCAGAAGTCTAAATTCTTTCAACTTTGTTAATAATAGTATGATCTTCGAATTTCATAGTTTCTCCAATAAAATTGTCATTGACATGCTTCTTGACTTTATTCAATCTGGTGACTGCATTTTGAAAATTGAATACAAAACCCTTCTGACATGAGCGTAGGTCTGTTAACCCAACTTGTTCTATACTAATCATTATAAATTTTCAAAGGATATAAAGCAAATTCTAAACAATCAAAAAACTAAAACTTAATGGCCAAAATGGCTTTCTAAATTTATAGATTATTAATAAAACAAATACTATAGAAAATTCAATTTAATTAAAATTATTGCATATTTTATGATTCAATTGGAAGTAGGAGAAAAAACCAACCAACACTATTACAAAATTATTTATAATTGCAAGACAATAGTGAACTTTTATCCTTCACCTTATATAATTTTAATAAAATTTAATCAAAAACTTTATCTTAGACAAAAAAAACAATCCTATCACAATATTCTTAACTTAAACGTTAAACCTACTATTGGATAGTCTAAAAGGTATTGAGCCTTATTTGTCACAAGATGGCTTAGTTGTCATATATATGTAGCCGCCTTGAATCTCGTGGATTAAGACGTGCACAATGCAATCGTTAAGCTCACTTAATGTGGTAAAAAGCAATTTATTGCAAAAATTTAAATGTATCACATTTCATTAACTGAACCTAAACTTGCCAGCTTCGTGACCCAAAGTCAAAGAGAACAGCGGTTGATAAGTCTTCTTCATCTCGAGGAAGTTTGGCTTTACACATCTGCCAACCAATCAGCTAGCAACAAGAAGACTTATCATCAGCTGTTCTCTTTGGCTTTTGGTCGCGAAACAGACAAGTTTAGCTTCAGTTAACGAAATGTGATACATTTAAATTTTTGCAATAAATTGCTTTTTACCACATTAAGCGAGTTTAATGATTGCATTGTGCACGTCTTAATCTACGAAATTCAAGGCGGCCACAACTGGGGACCCTATCATCGGCGTGAGCCCCGACTAGGGGAGCGCCCATTAAAATGTCGACTGTGGATTTGACGACAGGTATGTTCGTTCAACATACACCACCACCGGCAAGGCGCGACAACAACACGTTACTCGACACGCTATATGAACCTGGCAAGGACATGATATCTTCGCCCAAATTGTTGCCAGCGGTTGATGCAGCAACATACTTTCCACTGTCTGCGGAAGTTGCTTCTGTCAAAGAAGTGACATTGCCACCATGTTGGTGAAGCGATCTGACACTTTGGTTTGTGCAGGTGGAGGCGCAATTTTTCATCTATAAAATAACGTCTGACAACGCTCGTTATTACACGATTATCGCTGCCCTGGACATCGATATCCTGCAGCAAGTATCTGACATTATCCGTTCGCCACCAGTCACGAACGAATACGGTACGCTCAAACGGCATCTTGTCAACAGATTCTGCGAATCTAAGGAGCGACAGCTAATCCGGTTGCTCACAGGAGTAGACATCGATGGAAAACAACCGTCACAACTACTTCGAGAAATGCAAAATTTCGCACATTCGGATTTGTCAGAGGACATCCTCAAAACATTGTGGATGAAACGACTACCAGTGAGCGTCAGGCGCATTCTGGCTGCTAGCGAAGATTCAGAACTCTACAAACTCGCAAAATAGCAGACCGCATAGTGGAAATCAGTGTTTCGGCTTATGTATTGGCTACAGAGGCCACTTCATCGCAGGCAGGCGTGCCTGATACGTCGGAACTCAACAAAAGGCTTGGAAAAACAGAGCGTCAGCTTAATAACGCTGTCGTTTAGATGACAAAATCAACAAACAATTTCAACCCCTCTGATTTGCACGGTTCAACAGGTGGTGCAAGAGGCCACCGTACTTCAACTGACAACGAGGCTTGCTATCACCATTAAAGATTTGGCTTAAAAGCAAAGCGATGCTCGGAGCCTTGCTCGTTTTCAAGCAAATCAGCATCAGGGAAACTGAGAAAGTTACTTTCCATCACCGGAGTGGTAGACAACATAGATAAAATAATCGACTCATCTGTCTCGATTCTGCCTAAACGCTTCGTTCAACTTCAACAGCCCAAGATGCTAGCATTATATGCCGCCAACAACACCACAATTACGACGTATGGTAAACGACCCTTGAAGATACACTTAGGTTGCAAGCGTCTATTTGCGTGGAATTTTATTGTAGCAAATGCCTCTACACCAATTACGGGGGCGGACTTCTTGACACATTACGGGTTTTTGATCGATTTAAAAACAGAAGGCTATTAGATGACAATTCTATCTGCTCGAGCCCGGGACAAATCGCTCTGGTTGATGTTTTCGGGGTGTCCACGACACAGGGAAAGGCAACCACAACGGCAACTATAATTCAGCCTACGACTCACGACACAATACACACATCAGCACCAGCTAACTAAGTGGCACATTTCATCGAAACAACTGGACCACCTGAAAGCAGCACGAGCAGAAATCGATCGGATGCTTAAAGCGGGTATTTGCCATACATCAAGGAGCCCTTGGGCCAGTTTCGTCCATATGGTGGCCAAAAAATCCGGAGGCTGGAGAGTTTGTGGCGACTATCGCAAACTTAACGCTCTGATAGTACCGGATCGATATCCAATTGCATATATCCACGACGTGGCTGACCGGCTTCACGGTAAAACCATATTTTCGAAGTTGGACCGAAGCCAACATAAAAAAGACAGCCGTTAAAACACCATTCGGGTTGTTTGAATATTCGGTCATGCCTTTTGGTCTTAGAAATGCCACACAAACTTTTCAACGGCCCATGGGCAACATCCTCTACGGACTGGAATTCGTCTTCTACTATATATCATCATCATTTCAGACAATGCTGACCAACATCGAGAACACCTCAGCATTGTTCGTCAAGGACTTGAGCAAGTGTGCTTTCGGTCAAACGAAGATAGAGTATTTGGGCTACACCATCAACAAAAACTGTTCACAAGCAACACAAGAGCGAATCACTGCGCTGCTTAACTTCAAGCAACCTGAGACCATCATCGAGCTGCGTCGATTTTTTGGGGTGTTGCAACTTCTACAGACGTTGTCTTAAACACTCAGCCCACCATCAGGCATCGTTAAAGGCTTTCTCAAGCAACAGCAAGAGAAACGATAATCGCAAAGTTCCTTGGACACCACAAACGGAATCAAATTTCCAAATGTGCAAACGCGATCTTGCAACTGCATCTTTACTCGTCCATCCAGATCACAAGGCACAACTTCAACATATCACTGACGCATCTGACATTGCTATCGGAGCAGCCTTGGAACAGCACGATGGTGAACACTGGCATCCACTCGGCTTCTTCTCTCGTAAGATGAGCCTAACGGAAGCTAGATACAGCGCGTATGATCGCGAACTACTAGCTATTTACGCCGCAATCAAGTTTTTTAAGTATATTCTGGATGGTCGGCATTTTATTATCAAAACCGACCACAAGCCTTTATTCTACGCATTCGCTCAAAGTCTTAACAAAGCCACTCCGTGACAATTGAGATAGTTGGACTTCATCTCTCAGTTTACGACAGAGATAGAAGACGACAAGCTTCGTGTACTCCTAGACAACAGCAACAACACGGAATAACAACTACAAAAGCTGTCAATCGGTACTGCAACAGTTTACTGCGATATTTCAACGAAACACATTCGTCCTTACATCCCACCGGAACTTCGTCAACAGGCTTTTGCTGCAGTTCACGGACTCGCTCACCCGAGCGGCAAAGCCACCCTTCACCAACTGCGCTAAAAGTACGTATGGCCCAGCATTTGGAGGGACACGATACGATGGACCCGCAACTGCATCTCCTGTCAACGCTCGAAAATCCAACGACACAACAAGAACCAGCCCATCTCAATAAACGTACCGAACAAAAGATTCGATCATGTACACATTGACATCGTCATTCTGCCATTGGTGAGCGGGTATCGATACTGTCTTACCATGGTAGACAGGTTTTTAAGGTGGCCAGAAGCAGTCCCCATGCAAGACATAACTGCGGACACAGTCGCCAATGCTTTTTACAGCACCTGGATTGCGCGTTTTGGAACCCCAAAAACGTTGACAACCGACCAAGGCGCTCAATTTGAGAGTGCATTTTTTCGAGCCCTTATCAATCTGACCAGAACGAAACGAATTCGAACAACACCCTATCATCCTGCGTCCAATGGTGTGATTGAGCGATGGCACCGCATCTTCAAATCAGCTCTTATGTGCAGTCCTGGATAGAACTACTTCAAACTGTTCTACTAGGATTGCGAACGTCACTCAAGGAGGACTTGGCAGCTTCACCTGCCGAATTACTTTACGGCGAACAGCTACGTGTTCCGGGCCATTTTTTTACAAATGAGGACATGCCACCTGATCCCACCTTTTTTGTCGAGATGTCTCGTGAGCACAAGCGACTCCTTCAACCGACACCAACAGCTCACCATATAAAAAGAAACCTTTTTCAATACAAGGATTTCTACACTTGTACTCATGTCTTCCTGCGAGTCGATGCAGTCAGACGGCTGTTGGAGCAACTCTACACAGGACCACACGAGGTGGTTAAACGAATCAACGATTTCGTCTTCATTATCAAGATAAAGGGACAAGATGCGACCATCTCAACCGAACGACTCAAACCAGCGTATACTACAAAAGATGACAACGAACAACATCATGACATTCCCCTACGAACGTACAGTCGGACGTCAAAGCCAACATCAACTTGACATCAATTCTGGAAAGGGGGTACTTTGGCGATCATAAAAACTATTTCCATCACTGATTGGCGCTGACATCATCTCGAGGAAGTTTGACTTTACTCATCTGGCAACCAATCAGCTAGCAACAAGAAGACTTATCATCAGCTGTTCTATTTGGTTTTTGGTCGCGAAGCAGACAAGTTTAGTTTCAGTTAACGAAATGTGATATATTTAGATTTTTGCAATAAATTGTTATTTACCACATTAAGTGAGGAGTTTAACGATTGCATTGTGCACGTCTTAATCCACGGGATTCATACTAATTAGATTGAGTCAAACTGACATGCGCTTGAAAGGTGACATTCCAGTCTACCATTTTCATACGGACAGTTTTGTGTTTCGTCATTCGTGTCAAAAGTTGTAATCATTTAAAAATGAGTGAAATTTCTGAAAAAATTCATTATATCACTACGATCAAGGTGAGAATGCATCGCAGGCTCCTGAAAAACTTTGTGGTGTTTACGGTCAAGATACTTTATCAAAAGCAGCCAAGAGATTGTTCGCTCGCTTTCTTTCTGGAAATTTCGATGTCAAAGATGTACCTCGCTCAGGTTGACCAATCACTGAAAAAGTCGATGAAATCTTACAAAAAATTGAAGAAGACCGACACATAAGCAGCCACGACATTGCTGAGGAGCTAGGTTTCCATCACCAAGCAGTTTTGAACCATTTGCGTAAGGCTGGATACACAAAGAAGCTCGGAGTTTGGGTGCCGCATGAATTAACGCACAAAAATTTGATCGACCGAATTTCCATTTTTGAAATGCGAATAAAACGCAACGAAACCGAGCCATTTTTGAAGCAAATCATTAGGGGCCGTGTGAAAAATGGGTAAGATACGAGAATGTTGTTTGAACAAGATCATGGTCAAAAAAGTTGAATCATCACAAACGCCTTCAAAGCCAGGATTGACACCTAATAAGGTTATGCTGTGTGTATGGTGGGATTGGAAGGGAATTGTTTGTCATGAGGTGCTGGAGCCTGGCCAAACACTCAATTCGGCCTTGTACTGTCAGCAATTAACCAGATTGCAACACGCAATTCAAAACAAGTTGGGTTGACAGACCTACGCGCATGTCAGAAGGATTTTGTACCCAACTTCTCAGAAATGCAGTCACCAGCAACGAATAAATTCAAAAAATATGTAAAAGAGATGTGCACGTTTAAAAGAAAATCCATTGTTTTTCTATTTTCAATGGTCGCCATTTTGTTGTAAACCTACAAAAATCACTCAAACTTATTTGATCAAATGAAAACTGCAGCGACTGATTCGATGGAAAGTCCATAAAATACCAAAACCATGTGTTATTGTTGTTGTAATTGGATAAATTTCAAATTATTATAAGTTTCATGTATATTATTTGATTTTTTTCTAACTTACAAAGTGTAAGGACCTTTTGTAGGACTACTTAAATATCGAATTTCGTTCAGTTTAAAGGGATTTTATTGCGCAAAATTTGAAATTCGAATATCATACTATGATTAACAAAGTTGAGTGAATTTCGACTTCTAAGGTATGTGTTGTTGTTGTACGCTTAAACACCAACCTCTATAATTTTGTTCCAATTTTTCGGATCACAGGTGTCCAATCGCGTGTATTTCCCCTCCCTGTGCACCCCTCAAAGCAAAAAGTGTAAGATGTTGACCTGTTTTGAAAAGTTTTCATCGGCAACTTTCATTTGATACTCATATTGGCTTCCTTTGATGAAATTTTTATTTTTCGGGTGCCACTCCCCTATATGGGGAGACCCCTCCTTAAATACCTAATAAAAATTTTTTGGGAACAAACTTTGAAGAGAGCACCACTTTACACCTGCATACATGTTTCTAGCTTGGATGGTTCGCGAGAAAAAGGGCTGTGACACCCGGACGGACGGATGGATGGACTTAAATAAAATCCATTTTAAATAAAAGAAATATTCAATCAAAAAATGACAAAATTGCTCAATACTTTTTAGACACCATTTGATAAACGTAACCCACACCTCTCCTAATATTGAAACTTATCCCTAGCTTTTAGCATAAACAAACTACGGAGCATTTCCTCCGAATTCGTAGTTTCATCTCTGAGAGCTCTTCCATTTTCTCTGGCAACTCTTTCCAGTTCTTCGCATGACAGCATCAAAGTCAAAAGCGCTTTATCCAGTACTAATCGTTATAAATTTTAAAAGAATATAAAGCAATTTCCAAACAATAACAATACAAAAACTTAATGGCCCAAATGACTCGATAAATTTATACGTTATCAGTTAGTAATGTACGCCCTATGAGGGAATCAAATTAATTCCGATTCTTAAAGAATATTCACTCATACCAACATGTTGTGTGCCGGCTTGCAACTAACGAAGGATTTGCACATCCACTTGTTGTTTGTCGACTCACACCAAAGACATCTAAAGTAATGGACGCGAAATGAGCTTATTTTCATCCATACGTGAGTGAAGTACTTTTACTACATACATACCTTCCTCTCGCATGCGAATTGAAATCCCCCTGCCTTTCGCGCCGCTACAGAATCCATACATTCAAGTGGCTCTCTAGTTGCTCTCACGAAAATCCCACTCCTCTTATACCTTAACCCCCGAATTGTCAACAAAATACCAACCATATGATTGAAAACATATGATTTGTGAAAATTCAACATTGATGGGAAACGTCTAATCAAGTTGAATTTGAAATTGTACACAAAACAATTTTTTAAAGACAAACCGTGTTGAAACTAGTGCAAAAGCGTTGCAAATGTGATAATTAACTAAACTGAAAAGTTTGTTACGGATCGCGAGTGTTTTTGTGTCGAAAAATGAAAAATGTAGTGACGCGTGTGGGACTGTAAAAATAGCTCTAGGAAGCATGTCAAGGACATATCCTTCGTAGGGTAAGTCATGTTCAATCTTTTATATCGTTCAAGTTAGAAAACCCGCACGGAAAATTGATTTAGTTCAAGATGCGAAAATTAGTGGGAGACGTCACGTCAAATTTATTTGAAATTCGAATCAACTGCTAATAACGCGCCAACTTCACGCTACATGATAAAGTGCTACAATTCTCTCGATGCATTTCGTATCCGTTCTTTCTGAGATCTATGACTCACACCCAACGAAATTGGGAAACGAAGAGTGCTAAGACAGGGAAATGTCAAAAGATAAAAAAAACAAAGGAAGATTTTTGGAGGTTTGGTTCGTACAATTGGAAGTGCAACAACGCATCAGCGCTTGTGTCCCGTAGATAAATTTGTTAACAGGTGTCGGCTTTCACAATTTAAGATAATTACACGGGAAGTCTTTGTTTGGCGACAAATCGCCTTGAAAGAAGTCAAATTCGGGTAGAAAGCACCGAAGGAAGTGAGTAGCAGGCAGGAAAGTGAATCGTACAAGCGAACATTCGACTGTGCACTTCCGCAAGCAAATCGACGTTGCACGTGAGAAAAATTGTATTGACAAGGTCAGAAAATCATGAATTCTGTTGATTGTCACAAAAAGGAAGAAAAGTACCTACCCAAGGAATATACAATAATTCACTTTTCATTCACACAGCCACATCGATTGTTGATAATCTGGCACAGGTACAATTGCATTCTGGTAGCGTCCAGGAAGGAACCTCTAGGCCATTTTTACCTGATTTCGATGTTGCAATAGACGGATGGTATGATCTTTCAACCTAATCACAATACAGACGGAGCTGCCGTTTGTATGCCCCCCCTTAAAAGAAAAGTTTGCTTGCTTGCTTGTCTGCTTACTGGCGATTTTGTGTGTTTTGCATACTTTGTGTCGTGCGGATCCAGCTGTACGTAACGACAGCAAGGAAAGTAGAGGAATCAAAAGAATTTGAGGAAAATTTTACGTGTACCGAGAAGAAAAATATAGCATCCTAAAATTTCAACTTAAATCGGTGGATCAAAAAGGAGACGTCATCTGCAACCAAATAAGGTGCGTGTTGCGTCTGTAACAGTTTTGTGTTGAGAATTTTTCTTAAAGTTAAAGGAAAAGATATATATATATATATATATATATATATATATATATATATATATATATATATATATATATATATATATATATATATATATATATATATAACTATCCTAAGTATAGTCAAATAAGTGAATTAGCCGTAACGTCTTTCGTTATCCCCTGCATCAGAAAAAAAAAAAAATTTTAACTTTAAACGAAACGGGAAATATTGGTAAACGCTGACGCGCCCAAATTATGAAGTTCTGTGTAGAAGAAAGTAATAATTCTTACGAATAATTCAGTTTCATTGGATAAATGTTGAATATAAAATGAATTTGCATTTAGAAAAAATATCAAAATGGTTAGTTGTTAATAAATTGTCATTAAACGTGGACAAATCTGTATACATGAATTTCGGGAGCTAACAAAGTCAAAATCAAAAGCGCTTTATTTAAAACTAATCGTTATAAATTTTCAAAGAATATAAAGCAAAATCCAAATAATAACAATAAAAAACTTAATGGCCCAAATGGCTCTCTTAATTTGTACGTTATCATTATACACATTTAAAAAAAAAACACTATAGCAAATTCAAATCAATGAAGATTGTTACATATTTTTAAAATTTAATTGGAAAAAGGAGAAAAAACCAACCAACACTATTCTAAAATTATTTATCATCTTAACAATACAGTGAACTTTGATCCTACACCTAATATGTTTTCACTTAATTCTAATAAATGCAATCAAAAACTTTATTTTATGCTAAAAAATTCTATAACAATGTTCCTAACCTTATCTCTAACCTAATATAATAATCATAATATAAACCTAACCTATACCTAATTTTTAACAAAAACAAACAACACTAAATGTAGCAATAATGAGCTGAAACTCAAAAACTAAATAACGAAAAACATCAAAACTGAAAATAAACACGAATAATTTAGACATTGTCATTCAGCCACCAATACCTGGATTGCGCCGTCTCAACTCGATAAGCTTCAACGAATCTAGCAAATGAGTATCTCCATTGGAACTGTTGGTCTCGTGAACTCAAATTCGGAGGATATTTTATCTTCTTATCGGTGGCCCGTCGATATATGTGATATATGACTGGGACGCCGTCAGAATCAAAAACATATCGATTCATGTCCAAATACACGAATGCTTCTGGAGGAACGAAGCCAGTAGCGAGGCAAGTCGCAATATACCCGTCTGTAGGGTGGAACGGCTGTGAAATCCAAGGGTTTTCACACACAGTCACAGATCTTGCGATATGATTCCGAAGAAGTTTCAATATGAAGATATCGACCCTCGTCACTTCAGCAGTTTGATAAATTCTTCTATTCGATATATAATGTTTCCAATCCGTCTCAGGCTTTCTGTATAAACCAGTACAAGCACGAAGACATTTCCTTTCGAAAACTCTTATTTTTTCCATAGTACTAGCACTCTGGTTGTACCAGATCTGACATCCATATGTCAAAACTGGTCCAACCAGTGTCTTGTAACAGATAATTTTGACCTTTTGATCAATGTATCTGGAATGAAAGAGCTTTCGAAGGGCCATGACTACTTTGAGTGTCTTACTGAACATGAGTTTCACATGTTCAGTATAGTACAGATACTGATCGAGATAAACACCGAGGTATCGAACACAGCATTTATGTGGAACCCGTTCAAGACTACCCTCACCAGCCATGATGTGAAAATCTTTCCAATTACGTTTCAGGCCTTGACTGACCCCCTGCAGCGTTGTCCGAAACAAGATTGTTTCACACTTTTGCGCATTGATTTTCATTCGCCAATTGTCAGTGTACAGCTGTACATCATTGAACATTTTTTGGAGATTGCTCTGAACTATTGTAGCTTTTCGGTCTGCCGTATAGATGATCAGCTCATCAGCAAACGCTACCAATGTTCGCGTTGGCGAGACGTTAAAATCAAAGCCATTCAATAGCTTGCGAATGAAGATTGAAAAGAGCAGAGGCGCAGTAACTGTTCCCTGCTGTAGACCATTCAAGACCTTGAACTCGCGCATTGTTGTCAGATCTCCATCAGTTACAACAAACGATTTCCCGTATAACATATTACACATCATGGCGACAAGGTGTCTGGGGAACTTGTCCTGAAGGAGTTTAAAAACTAGTCCATCGAAGGCTTTCTCCATATCAATGAGACATGCTCCAACACATTGTCTATCATTTAGTTTCCAACAGATGTCTGAAGTTACTTTCGTTATTGCATGTGTGGTCGAATGCCTGGCACGAAAACCAAATTGGCAATTCGGCATCAACTCATTTTCCTCAATGTGGGCGTTTAATGCTCTGTTGAGTATCACTTCAAACACCTTGCTGATGTTAGGCAGCAAGCTTATTGGCCAATAGCTTTTGGGGCATGAAGATTCTTTTCCTTTCTTCAAGATCGGAAATACCTTAGCTTTTTTCCACTCATTTGTGAAATAAGAATTGCTCAACATGTTGTTGAACAATATGCAATAATTCCTAATAGCAACCTCCGGCAAATGTCGGAGAACTACATTTGGAATACCATCAGTACCACATGATTTCTTGTTGTTTATCCTGCGAAATATGAAACACAAGTCTTCATAGCTGACAAAATAATCAATAAGATTCAAGCTCGGTATAAGGTCAGATGTTAATGTTTCATTGAAATGAAGAATTGATTGGCCGTTCAGGCTTGATTTGAAGTCGGAAACTTTTGCTTCAACGACCTCTGAAAATATTTCATTCCCTCTCTCAGGGTTTGGTAGATGAACCAATTCAAAATGTGTTCCAATCAGGGCAAGTTTATCCAATCCTCCACAAATAATCCTGTTTCCATTTCCATCCGGAGTCGTAGTATCAATTTCGATACCAGCCCTATCGAGAAGATTTATCTCATCACTAGTGACCAAGATTCGATACCTTCACTCGAGACTTCTTGCGGAATATGCTATTCACTTTCGTGAACACGCCGTCTGGGTCCTGTGGGCTAATACCCCTCAATTTTTCCGCCCATTGACTGCTAATCTCACTCCTGAAGTATGACCGGATTAAGTTCCGGACATTCTTCAGATGTAATTTCAACAAAGCCAACGAGGGATGGTTGTAATCCAAAAATCGCCGATAAATATTGTTGACGCGTGTGAGAAGAAGGCTTTTCAATCTTTTCAACCTTGCGATGGTTAGTGTTTCATATCCTCCCATATTGTTTCGAAGTTTAATCTTGGGAACTACTTTCTCAATCGTTTCCAACGTCAGTGTAATGGTCAGCATAGTTGCCTTCCAAACAAGTTTGGTTTACCAATTAGCAAAATCAACCTTTGGTCAAATCAAATAATGAAGAAACAAAAACAAAAAAAATTTAAAAGCTAATCGATCGGACCGAAAATCATTAATTAAGGTATCACAGATCAACGCATATAATGCGAGGAATGCAGGTCAATTCGTAATACATTTTCCCAGAATGGATCGACTAAAGAACGATACCACGAATGATGCTCTGCGTATATACAACGATCTACCAGGAATGGGTAAGAAAGCAAACTTACTTTTGGTATTTAAGGAAAGACATAGGGATCATTTTTTTTTTTAAATACCTCCTCTCCCTACCACTCTCTCCATCACTCTTTCTTCGTCGCACAACGCTCGTGCGATCTGCATTCACATTACGTCGCTTGGTCTTTTGTGCCACCCAGACAATGTTTAACACATCGGCATAAGGGGGCACACATTGAAGCGTGGACCTGAAGATCTGCTTTTAAAGCTCCATATATAAGGGAATTTTCGAACCTATCGGCAAGATACTCTTTCTATCTATTGCAGAAAGCCGTAAGCATTATTACAAAAACAGATTTTCGGATTAGCCACTGATTTCCTCACATTTCCAAGTCTTGTCAAATCTAAAATAGGGACTATTTTGTTCGATAAATATAAATTTATGTATAACGCTTTTAATGAAGCACTTTTTAAAATACACTCACGAAACTAGTCAGAAGACCGAATTCAAAAACATTTAAATACAGAAGACCACGTAAAGTATATCGTATCGCTCTCCAAACACTTGTTTCATCGTTTCCCTGATTTGCTTCTTTTTCGCTTTGATGATTTCTTAAGGTGCCGTCGCGCTTTTAGGCTACGCTTAATGGTACAATCTCTCGGAATTATTTTCTTTGGTGCCTGTATTTGGTCGTAACAACTGCAAGAGATCTTGTAATTTGGACCTTCTCTTCGAATAAAACCAAATTCTACGCCTTTATCCAACACTTTTCTTATTGGTTCTCTTATAACAACAGATCGTACCTGAAACAAAGTAAATTAGGATTTCAATGTAAAGCAATTTTGAAGTTTTGTAGACTTGATGCTGATCTGCAACTATTTTGACAACATCTGCTAACGTAGCTGGTCCACCCAATGAACGCAAGGCGTCCATTACCACTTCCCGATTTCCGTTTTCCATTTACAATGTAGTCCTTTCTTGACTTAATTCAATCAAACTAGAAATTTGCAGTCTCAGAAAAGTATTCAAATAAGCCTATGAACCAGGATTTTATTAAACGTTGTCAATTTACATGTCATTTTTACGCGCCATGTGCTTCATAAATTTGACAAAACAAAGCTACCATGGTACAATGCAAGGAAGTTGAATTTCATTCCGGAAAACTTTGCAATCAAATGGTATTTACAACAGTAGCAAGAGGTTAATTGTGATACCTTAAACATTTTCCAAGCCCACAATTTCCCGGCTGCTATAAACGCAGAGCAAACGAAGTGATTTCATTGCCCCATTGAGGACCTCATAAAAAGGTATGACACATTTAAAAGCAGAAGGTTTGGAAATTTATTTGCTAAGAGACGACCATGAAAAATAGGAAAGTACTTTTCGGTCCTCTTATTTCACGGGTATAACTGAAATAAAACCTAAGCTGGATCACTTATGTTTATTGTGAAAAGACCAATAAATGGCAAAAGTTTATTTCCAAGATATATATTTTTTACTTCTTTGCCAATGTATTTCACTTAACGAGCCTCCTTAATTCAACAGTGACCTTTCGGCGACTGTAAATTACCTCTTAAAGATTTTATTTATCAATGAAATGGTTTAACATGGTTCGTTACATCCTATTTGTCGTAAAATATATCACGTGGCTTAGAAACATGTATTTCTTTATTTCCTTTCTTATGTGACAACACGAATTATTAACATATTTGATAGTCAAACCATTTACAGTGTAAATTGAATGCTTTACGTTCATCCATATCCTTGGAGTAGCATGTGATAGTGTAGGGTATTTTTTGGACAGAAGTTAACAGTATTCACGAACACCACAATCGTCTATTAATTTTTTTTTGTAGCTATGTACACATTTCTCGAACAACACGTAGAGTAGTACAGATAAAAACCCTAAAGCATTATTTAATAAATTTATATCCAGAATATTTTAAATACAGTAGGTAAAAATTAAATTTACATATCTTATTGGGAAATCAAGTTCTAAAATCTAAATTACTATACATCTTGGTAACGAGTCGCCTTTACTGACTTAATCAGAATTTTGTCAAAACTAGGTCCTCTATGTTAATGACTTCCTTCTGTATCATATAACTAATAATCCCACACAATCTCCTTATAAATAAGCTTCAACTAAATCCAAGTAATATAATCCATCCTACGCATAAAATGATAACGGAAAATCATAATGATACAACCAGCAACAAAGGATTATCTAAGACTTCAACTCACCTGTCGATAATCGATTTGGGTCGATTTGTGCTTGTAGGATGGATATGCCAGGTACCACAATGGCAGGAAGTGTCCTGGAACGTAGCAGTGGTGGGGGTCCTTTACGACATGATTTGGTTTGCGCTGCAACAGCCGCAGCAGCTTGTTGTGCAGCTCTGAAACGAACAAGAAACAAGTCGTTAAGGATTAGAAACTAATTAAAGTAATTTCCGTTGTTAAAGTTAAAACGCAAACAAGTGTTATACGAGGAATATAAAACCATAATGTATTGAGCTCCTTCATAGCTTTTTATCCACTTCCTTCATTAGAGCGTGTACATTTACTCTTGCTACCATGGTTAGGTCGACTAGGATAGCCTAATAGGATTTATTTAATTGCCATCTTCCAGTTTCGTTCACAGGATGTATGATGTTATGATGTAATGTATGTACGTATGAGGTGACTGTTTTTCGTCTTGCCTCAACATGAATTCTATTGATTTTACAGATTCAATTGGGCAAAGCAAAATGAGCGGACAGGAGTCTCTATCTATTATGAGGATTTTGTAAGCAATCTTTTAGATGTACAGTCCCTGTTCAAAATATTAGGAACACTATGCAGTTTTATGACTTTATCAAAAATTTCGTTTGTGATGTCATAAAAATTAGGATTTCGACAATGTTTTCATTTTATAATTATGCTTGTAAGTATTCTGGGGAGGTTTTATGCGCTATTTGAAATTCTTTCGAGTAATTGTTTTTTACCTTTACATCCTAGCGGCTATTATCACATTAAAAGTTACCCTTATGTGAATCGGACCGAAAACTAAAAAGTCGTTGGTTTTTTATTTATTTATTTACTTCATCACTATTTTACAGAATTAATAATCTCAATTATAAAATAGAGCTAATAGATTACGTGTTAAGGTTAAAATATAAATAACATGTAAGAATTAATCTAAAGTTAACAATTAAGTAGTGACTGAAATTAACGACAAAAGAATTTATTGCTCGTAGAGTACTCTCCGCAGCATGTTTTTAAATGATTCAAATGAGCCAGAAGGAGGACCAAGCTGGAGATTAAGATGGTCTCTTACCATACGAACCATCGGTGAGTGACTGTAAGTTACGGTTCTGGCAAACGGTATAGCGTAGTATTGCGACGACCTAGTGCGAGAAGGGGGACGTATGCTAATGGCGTTGTATAATTTCGATGATAACATGCCTCTCGATAGTTTAAATAAGAAGCATTGATCCAGGAATTGCCTCCTTACCTGCAGTGAAGGTAGACCAAGGAAATTCAGGCGATCGTCATAAGGGCGATACGGGATGTTGTATTTGTAGAAAAGTGTGTGGGAGAACCTACGCTGCACAGATTCAACCGCCACCATGAGATAATTAAGATGTGGGAACCATATCTGGCATGCATATTCAAGGATTGGGCAAGCTAGCATGACGAATAACCGAACACAGGTTTGAAAGCTGAAACATCTATGAGAGCAACGTAGGACAAAGCCCGCGATCCGAGAAGCTTTCTTGGTTATTTCCAAAACGTGAACATTGAATTTCAACTGAGAATCAAATGTCACACCTAAATCCTTGAAACTCTCAACCGAAACGAGAACTGAGCTTTCGATAGAGTATGAAAATTGAATGGGGTAACTTTTATTGGTAAAGGTCATGGAAAGGTACTTAGATATGTTAAGTTGAAGTCGATTTCTATTACACCAAGAGGACAAAAAGTTTAAGTCATCCTGAAGAGCTTGGCAATCCTGAATTGAATTAATGACTCGAAATATCTTCAGGTCATCAGCATATAGAAGGGGGTTGGATGTGAAGATAGCTGGGAGATCATTAATAAAGAGGTTGAAAAGAAGTGGACTTAAAATTGATCCCTGTGGAATACCAGAAGTTCGGACGAAATAGTGTGACAAAGATCCATTACAGATAACCGTGCAGGAACGATGAAAGAGAAAGGAGTGAATCCAAGAAAGAAGAGATCCCTGAATGCCGAAACGGCGGAGCTTGTTGATCAGGATGTTGTGATCCACACTATCGAATGCTTTCGCAAAATCAGTGTAGATCACATCAACTTGACCTCCTAAGTCAAGGGTGATTGCAACGGTGTTGATAAGTTCCCCTAGGTTGGTTACGGTAGAACGTCCTTTTACAAATCTATGTTGATTTTCGGATAAGTTGGGGTGCAAAACATTATAAAGTTTACAGTGAACAATGCGTTCCAGGATTTTTCCAAAGCACGATAGGAGTGAAATGGGTCTGTAATAAGAGGCCTGGGAGTGGTCACCCGCTTTATGGATGGGGAGGATATTTGCACATTTCCAAACGTCTGGAAAAGTACCCTTTTCGAGACTTGAATTAAAGATATGGGCGAGGGGAAAGCATAAGGATGAAGAGAGGGATTTGATAAAAATGTTAGGGATTCCATCAGGGCCGACTGCGCTGCTAGAATTCAGGGACTGAATTATATCAGCGACCTCTAAGGGGTTAGTGTATAAATCGACAAATAAGTCTGGAGTGGATTGAGGGTTTTCATCAGAAGTAGAGGTCGGGGAGCTATCGACGGCGGAGAAATAGTCAGCAAACATGTCACATATGGCCTGGTCATTGTAGACTAAGTGGTTTTGGTATGACAATGCATTGATATGCCGACACAAGTCTTTTAAATAGTTGACATAAGACCAGAAGGATTTAGGGTTATTAGCAAATGATGCTTCAATTGTTCTCAAATAAGATAACTTTGTGGATTTACACACACATTCGGAGAGGTCCAGTTCTGACCTCGAACGTAAGTAGCGTTTCCTGGCTGAGTCCTTCAAGGACAAAGTAGATTCAACTTCTCTCGTGAACCACAAAGGAAGATTTTTGCGTGGTCGTGTGGTCGGTGTATGCAGTGGGATAATGCTGTTAAGCACTGCAGAGAATTGCTGTGTTGCGAGGTTGGGGTTGTCTAGATTGAGGATGGCTTGCCAATAAATGACATCAAAATCAGCAGCTAAGCCTTCGTAGTTAGCCTTGAAGAAGTTAATTCGACTTGGTTTCTCTTTAGGCTTGCCACGTATTGGATCCAATGATAATTGGATCTCTAAGGGAGGATGGTGAGGGTCCGGCTTAACATAAGGAGAAGCAGCAGGGAAAACAGGATCTGCAGCAGGGTTGTTAGAGAAAATTAGGTCAAGAATGCGTTTTGTTAGATTTGCAATTTTAACTTGATCAGAATTTGTTAATTGAAACTTAAAGTGTAATATTATGAATTCTAATTTGGCAACCGTTTTATTTTGTACCAAACAATTACATTATTATATTTAATAACACTAAGTCAGTCCATAGCTGACCGTGCGCACAAACGGTATCTCTTTATTATTTTACTTCCATGCAATAGGTTATGGGACCACCCAGACACAGAAGGTTCGTGCATTAAAGTGTTTTGTTTTATAGTCGTAAAAAATGAAAATTCGGCATAGCAGAGTCGATCCGTATAACAAAACTCAACAACATGAATTACCAAACATGGAAATTCAAATTGGAGCTACTTCTAAAACGGGATGAGCTCTGGGCGGTTGTGACGGATTCGAAGCCCGACACAGTTCCCGACGCATGGATTTTGAAAGACGATAAAGTACGAGCGCACATCGTTTTCCCGTTTCAGCTCACTCACATAAAACAGAAAGAGGCAACATTAGAAATGTGGAATGCTCTGACAGCCTTTCATGAAAAAGCGACGATGTCAATAAAGTACAACGTCTTCATAAATTGTGTCGTCTCACTCTTCAGGAAGATGGTGACATGCTGCTGCATTTAAACTACATGGATGAAATCATCGACAAGTTTACAACATTGGGGGAGCCGCTGGCCAACGTGCTGACTGTTGCTATGTACCTGAGTAGCTTGCTCGATAGCTACAGTACATTGATTATGGCGTTGGAGTCTAGACCGGAGTCTGATTTATCTACTACATATGTAAAAACCAAACTTGTAGACGAGTACACTCGATGCCTTAACACGCATGGTAGTGCAAGTCATGATAAGAATACTGCATTACAAGTAAAATATAAAAGAAAGAAATGAAAGTGTTTCTTCTGCAAGATATTTGGACATATAAAAATAGAATGCAGGAAATATTTGAAGTGGAAAAAGAAAAACTTGAAGAAGTCTCAAACAAATACAGTGCAGAAGTCGCTGTCGGATTGTGATGATTGTAGTCTGGTGTGTGTCAACGCTCTTGTTAGCTGTTCAACCAGCAGCGAATGGATTATTGATGGTGGTGCCACAGCACATATGTGTAATAATAAAGAATAGTTTCACGAATTGAATGTGACCGATAAAGGAACAGTTATGTTAGCTGATGGTCACGCATTACCTGTGAAAGGAATAGGCATTGTTAGGATCAGTGGTAAACAAGATGAAATGAACAAAACAAAACTGAATGACGTTTATTTTGTGCCGGACTTAAATTTCAACTTAGTTTCGGTGAACAAACTGATCAGCAAAGGATGTAAAGTTCATTTTAATGAATCCTTTTGTAAAATTTCGCTGGGAGGAGCTGCAGTTATCTCCGTAAGTGCCTATAATAACATTCACAGACTCTCAGTGGATCATAAAATTGCGAATTCGGTACAGTCGAACAATCCGAAATGTGAACATGAGTGGCATAAAATATTAGGGCACCGCAACTTAAATGACGTTCGGAAACTGAATAACGATAACGTAGCGTTTAAAGAATGTAAGCATAATAATGTTTGTGAAGTTTGTTTAATGAATGAATCCACACGTGACCATTTTCCAAATGAGTCTAAGACTAGAACGAGTGAAATTCTTGAAAGAATATATTCGGATGTCTGTGCTCCTCTGCATACTACACCAAGGGGCAATAAGTACGTTCTCAGTTTGATCGATGATTTTAATGGGTATACGTGTATATACCTAATGAAACGAAAAGACGAAGTGTCCCACATCATAAGGAATTTCATTAAAATCATGGAAATTCAACTGAATAAAATCCGATCAGACCGTGGCGGTGAGTACATGGATATTGAATTATGAAACTATTTCAAACAAAAGGGTATTAAAACAAAATTAACTGTACCCAAGTTACTCAGCAAAATGATAAAGCTGAGCGGAAGAAATGACGCATTGCATGCTTTGTAGTTCAAAATTACCTAATCGTTTCTGGGGTGAAGCAATAACAACAGCGAATCACATATTAAATCGTGTTCCTATGAAAAATGCGGTTATAACTCCGTACGAAATATTTAATAATAAAAAGCCAGATCTAAGTTGTTTTCGTGAATTTGGTCAAAAGGTATATGTGCATATCCTAAAGGATCAACGTGGCAAATTAGTATCGACAGCCGACAAATTAGTTTTCGTGGGTTATGGACTATCAGATCTAAATACTAACAAAGTCAAAATCTCTAGGGATGTTCGATTTCCAGACGCAGATCCATCACCAGATTATAACGATGCGGAAATTGAATTTGGAAGGGGAATGGAATCAGCGTATAAAGATACTGAGAAAAGATTTTACAGACAACTTGATGGTATCGAAGATCATCGAAAGGTACAGGTACCTAGACAGTCAACCCGTAGTAATGAAGGCATCTCACCTCAACGTCACAGAGAAATATACAAGGTTCTTCTTCTTCTTATTCTGAACACTACATCCCCTCTCGGGTCGTCGCTTCCTGCAAATAGCGCCTCCAACTGTCTCACTCCATTGACCGCGTCCGCTGATTTCGAAATCCGAGCAGCAATAAATTGTCTTCATTGATCGAGTCAGACCAGCATTTCCTCGGTTTCCCCACTGGTCTCTGGCCTTCAGTTCTCCCAACGAATACCTATTCGGGTATCCGTTGTTCATCTATACGATTCATGCAGCCAGCCCATTGCAGCTTCCGCAGCTTTACAATCGTTGAGACCTCCAGTTCGTCAAAAATTTCATACAACTCATGGCTATTTCGAATTCGCCATTGGTCCTCGTCTAGCTTCGCTCCAATTATTCGCCCCAGGACACGTCGCTCAAAGACATTCAATATATTTGCGGATGCTTGGGTTAGGGTCCATGTTTCACACCCATAGCATAGCACAGGTCTTATCACAGATTTGTATATTTGGAGCTTTGTTTTCCTGTGTATGCTGAATAAAATGTTTTATTTGCGAGCTGTATTCTTCGGCGTATTTGGTCTCTTTCATTGCCCGTTTTCGTTATTTTGGCACGTAGATATACAAATTCGCCAATATTTTTGATACTGGATCCATCAAGTGTGATATTTTGTGTATTTGAGGTATTTTTCCTCGTCTGCGTCATGGGCTATGTTTTATTTTCATTGATTTGTAGCCCTACTAGTTTTGCTTTGCTGTCTAGTTTCAGGAAAAGTTCTTTGGCAGTAGTTAATGACCGTGACAAAATGTTGATGTTTTCCGCATAGGCTACTACTTGGCTCAATTTGTATAGTAATGTGCGTCGCGTATCGACAGGTAGCTTCCGTATGGCATACTCTATAGCCATATTGAATAGCAATGGAGCCAGCCTATGTCCCGACTTTTGTCCGATACTTGTGTCAAAGGCATCGATGGGTTGGTTATTGATGCGGACTTGGAAGGTCATCGACGTCATTGTCATTTTGGTAAGATGGACCAATTTGGCTGGGATACCAAAGCAAAGCATTATTTGGTACAGTACGTTACGATCAATACTGTCGTATGCTTGCTTAAAGTCAACGAAAATTTGGTGTATATCTATGTTGAACTCCCAGCATTTTTCAAGTACCTGATTGACTGTGAATAATTGGTCTATTGTCGATCTATTTGCTCTAAAACCACCTTGATACTTCACAATAATGCTGTTGGCTTATGACCCGAATTTATTTTCTAAGAATTTAGAAAATATTTTGTACGACGTACAAAGTAGTGATATGCCTCTATAATTTTCATACTGTAGCTTCTTTTTCGTGGATAGGGAATATAATTGATTGGCTCCACTCTTTCGACATATGTTCTTGTCGCCAAATGTACTGGATGACTTTGTGAATAGTTTTATGAACACTACTGCCACCATATTTGATAAGCTCCACTGAAGCTCATCGATGCTCGGCGCTTTACTATTCTTTTGGGCTTTGGATGATGGAACAAACTTCATCCAGGGTGGGTGGGACCAATGGAAGTTCTTTGCAGCCATCTATAGGCACCAATGTTCTGGAGCTATGCGGAGGATTAAGGAGGCTCTTGAAATATGATGCCCATCTTTCCTTAATCTTCGTTTCATCAGCGATGATATTGCCGATGTTATCACGGCAGAGTGTGGTTTTGGGCTGATAACCACGTTTCAGGCTTTTCACTACTTTATATACTTGTCTTGTGTTGTTGTTCCCTAAACTTGCATCTATACTTCTCAATTGGTCGTCATAGTATTTTCTTTTCTTGATCCTATTTATCGAATTTGCTACTCTTCTGAGATTTTCATAGTTTCCTCTCTTCGTCCTGGTTTTCCCACCGACGTATTCTTTGTACGCTTGATTCTTTTTATCTAACATAATCTGGCACTCATCATCGAACCAATCATTTCTCTTGCGTCGGGCTTGATGTCAGATCGTCTGTTCTGCCACGGTCTTAATAGCCAATTTCACTTCCATCCAGAGCTCGTTGCTTGTCTTTAACGATGCATCTGATAAGATGGGAGTCAGCTCGTTGTCGAGGGTCTCCGTCAAATTTTTGGCTACAAACGCCGTTTGGAGCCTTTCGATGTCAAATTTTTGTAACGGGCTGCTCCTCGCCGAATATGCCTTTCGCATATGACATCGATAGGATAATTTGAACTGGTAATGATCTGAGTTACAATTGACTCCTCGGTATGTACGGACGTCAAGTATGCTCACGGTCCAATGTTGTTGGATCAGAACATGATCGATCTGGTCTTGTGTGTTGGCATCCGGTGATACCCAGGTCATTTTATGAATGCGTCGATTTGGGAAGCAAGTCAAACGTATGACTAGATTTCTGTTACATGCAAAGTCAATCAGGCGCTGGCCCTTATCATTTGTTTCATTGTGGAGGCTAAAGCCTTCCGTCGTTCTCCAATGAGATAGCTCATTGTCAACCTTCGCGTTGAAATCACGTTAAATTACTTTTTTATCATTTGTATGCAACAAGTCGACTAGTCTTTTCAGGTGATTATAGAACATTTTCATCGTTTCTTCGTCCTTTTCGTCGGTCGGGGCGTAAACATTGATCAGTCAGATTTTGAAAAATTTCGCGTTTATAGGGATCGCACACACCCGTTTGTTTATTGCCTTGAAATCAATAACGTGCGCTTTGAACTCCCTATCCACAATGAAGGCCAGTCCGAATCCTCGTTTTCCGGTAGGCTTCCCACTTTTGAATATTGTGTGCGGTTTCATGTCTTGAATGTCATTTCCAGCCCAGTGCGTTGAATTTACTTTCACCTGTAAATATATTTTTTTCCCAGAATGAAAAATCGTCACTAACCATGTTTCTGGCAAACTCCATTCGTTTGTAAATTTTGGCTTTGCTTACAAATGGCTTTTTTCTAGGTACTGATCTATGGTACTGATGCATTCTAACCACGATTCTAACTGTTTCATGATTGGCTGTTTTCCCAAGATACTTCTTTGCTTTTGATGTTAATTTTGAAACATTGGGATGTGGATTTTTCTTAAGAGTTTTTTGCAGTCAACGTTCATCTGACTCCGAAAATTTTTTTCAACTACTCGGTTTTGACTTATTTTTGAAGTTGGTGGTATTTTTGTACCGGTTAATGATGTTAAAACAGTTGTTGGTACTTGATTAACGATAACACTGATATCTCGAACATATTTAACTGCTTTAGATAATCGAATTATGGTTTCTCTCTGCTCAACCGATGCCTGCTTACCGCACAGTGCCATTGTACTTGTTACCGATCACTAAAATAAAATAAACTTGTAAAATGAGACCTTCAGGGGTACCACATAATGTAACGGCACAGATTCACAGATAAAATGAAGTTGATTGAAGTTTCCCATAGATATACAGTAACCTTTTTTTGAGATGTTTTATATTTAGAAATTGTTAAAATGTATGCCTGTACCAAGTATATTAAAGATTCGGTAGGTATATTTAGCTACAAGAGGCATTATATCCCTTGAATAGAAACTTTTGGAGAATATTTTATACATCTTTCATAAAGCTCTGCCAGATATAATATACTTGCCACAATAATTGTAATCATATAGAAATTTGCGTTGCTACGTACTGTGAATATAACACAGCAATAATATTTCTTCCCTAAATAAAGTGGCGAAAAGTCATAAAAATTCATATCTTCTAGGTATCATATTTTCGTTAAAGCAAGTTTTATACAATAACGTGAATAGTACCATTTATAAGGGTATTAACTTATGTAAAAAGATCTTGCGCAAATTGAAGCCCAACCTTGTATGTATAAATTACGCTTAGTGCTTTTTAATCCTGTGTAGCATATATGTTATGTTTAATTGATTAGGTTAGAGATAAGATTAAACGCGTAAGTTAGGAATATTGTGAAAGAAGTTTTTGATTGAATTTTATTAGAGTTAGGTTATAACATATTAGGTTATAACATATGTAGGATCAAAGTTCGCTGTTGTGTTTGAATTATAAATAATTTTTGAATAGCGTAGGCTGGTTTCTTTTCCTTTTTCCAAACAAGTCATAAAATATGTAATAATATTAATTGATTTGAATTTGCTGTAGTTTTTTTGCTAAATTATGTTCAATGATAACCTATAAATTTAGAGAGTCATCTGGGCCATTAAGTTTTTGTATTGTTATTGTTTGGAATTTGCTTTATACTCTTTTAAAATTCATAACGATTGGTACTGAATAAAGTGCTTTCGACTTTGACTTTGATCCTGTGTAGCGTTTTGCCCCTAAAGCTACAGATGTATGTCCTGACCAACGCTTTCTACTTAATTTTCATTTTTTTATGGTTGGGAGATGAATACCACTTACACACTGGGCGTGGGGCTTCCATGCTCGCAAGTGGCTGGACTACACATTTCCCCTGTCAACATGAGAACCTAGCCTGTAACCGTTTGAAACATTACTTCGGTCCAGGTCTCGTTTTGTTACGCCCTCAGGTGCCTTGAACCTTTGGGTATCCATCCTTTAGAGGAAGGGAGAGGGGAAGAGGAATTGCCAGACAAGCGATCTCCGAGCCCCGACGTCCCCAGCTACTGTGAATCCCTTTTATCTTTTAGGACTACCAAACATAAGGCGCCACCTGGTTTCATTTGCCAACCGATCCAAGCATCACCACGAGTATACTTGAGCTCTCCCGATTCCGTGTAGAGGTCCTGCCACAGCCTGTCCCATTTTTTACACGCAAAAAATGCGTAGCAGGCATTGTCTTCTCCTCCTCGAGTAAACCGAAAATCGGGGGACTGTGACTCACCAATCTTGTGCAGGTAAGACTGAAAACAACCATGCACTCTCAGAAGCTGGGTCAGATATAAGTCAGTCTCAGAATGACTTCGATTTAGCCACGAACTCGCATCCGGAATGAGCTACACAGTCCACCTGCTCTTCGTAAAATACACCCAAGACTGCGCTGTCTCTCCTCGCGGGCATCAGTCTCCCTCGTGTTCTCGCGTCAGTGCAAGTAAATACCACGGCACTCTGTTGCTAGTAGGGCAACATGTATTACGCCTGAAATAACTCTCATCACCGAATCAGAGACGATAGGATATGAAGATGCGATCCACATTGCCCTTTTTCTCTGCACGTGTGTTAACCATTTTTGGTGCACCTCCCCATATTTCTGCTCCGTACAGTAGCACTGACCCAATGGAATTAATCAAGAGGCGTCTTCTTGATGGATGGGTCCCCGTACGTTGGCCATTAGTCGACTCAGAGTCAATACCCCCAAAGCAGCCTTCTCAGGCATTGCCTTGATCTCCTCAGAGAAACTCATCTTCAAGTCGATCAGTAGCTCTAGGTACTTCACCTCTGGCTTTGATTCAATTAGTGTGTCTCCAAAACTGATCATCTTTATTCTATTGCTAGGCTGAGCCCAGTGCTAGACTGAACCCACGAGCAGTCATTCAGTATTTCACACGGCGTATTAACATACCTAGCCTAAGTTGGGCTTGTTTGATGGTGCTTCCAGCAACTAGAGCCACAACATCATCCGCATTGCCGATCAAGTGTGACCCACACGGCATCTCTAGTCTCAGTAGCTGATCAGAAAACACGTCCACATATCTGTACCAAGGATAGAACCCTGGGCAATACCCGATGTAACTTCCATCCTTCGTTGGCCCTGTGTCGTGTCGTAAAGCAGGCTTCGGTCCTTTAGGTAGTCCCTCAGAAGCTACGTCAGATATTCTGGAACTCAAAAATAGTTTACCAGCATATCCAAAATGTCCACCCATCTAGCAGAGTTGAAGGCATTCCTAACATCAAGGGTCACCAACAGAACGATCCGTTGCTTGGTACGGCTATATGTCTCTGCCTTTTGAACCTCGCTCACCATCTCTGCAATCGCATCAATGGTAGAATGTCCTGCTCTAAAGCCGCACTGCCAAGGATAAAGGTCTCTAGCAGTACGATTCGCATCAAAGAGTCTTCCCATGATGAGTTTCTCTAGCACTTCCCAGCAGTATCTGGCATGTACAACGGGCAGTATGCAGACGGTGATCCAGAATTTTGTTCCCCTTGCTGATTAGCACAAGCCTCGCCACCTTCAATCGTACCGGAAAACCCCCGTCCCGTAGGCAAGATTTGAATGTGCTAAGTAGCAAGTCAGGAAAATGCTGGTTTACAAGTAGCAACACCTCAGCTGGAACACCATCTGGGCCTGAAGCCTTCTTTGCTTTCAATAATATGATTGCCTTTTCTAGTTCCGGTTGTGTGAAGAGTGGGCACCAGATTGTAGTTTCACCGTGGACAATGCCAATATGGACAGGATGTGCGGAGAAAAGTGCCTGCACTATCTCGTCCATCTTTTTCGCTTCAGGTATGCAAAGCGCCCGTAGGGCATCAAGCTTCCACATAACTGATTTATAGTCAAGGCCCCATGGATCCTAGTTCACATTGTCTACTAGATCTTGCCAGCAGCAAGCCTTGCTGTTGTTAATCAATTTGCGAAGGCAGTTTTTGGCCGACTTATGCTACTCGGCTGCATGACTCGTCACGGTTCCGTGCCCGTTGAGCCATGTGACGTTCCCTCCGATTTTCAGCGATTTCAATCAACCACCAGTATACTGGGGGCTTGCTGGGCCAGAGTTTTAGACGGGGTAGCGAAGCACTGCAAGCAGTCATGGTGATGCTCAAAGTTGAGTTCAGCAAGTCTCAAGCTGCCAGTTCTTCTTCCCCCTGCAAATCGCCCTGCAGTGGAGCACCTCGACAAATCTCTCGACGTCGATCCTTCCGATATTCCATCCAACTATAGAAAGTCGAGAGCATAGACGTCGTGAGACAACATCACAGATCTCAAGTAGCATGTACTGATGATCACTGGCTGAGTATTCCTCTAATACTCTCCAGTTGTGTATCCTCTGTACTAAGGACTTCACTGTCTGATATAATTCCTTTGCATTGAACATGGCAAAAAGTTGACGTATTTTCGGGTTTTTAGTACAAAGAGTGCTGTCCTGGCCACAATTTTAAGGATTCATTCTTCTCGCGCATCTATTTGAGGCATGCCCCATCTAATTGCTTAAGCGTTCAAGGCTCCCCAACTATCATGTTGCCGTTTTGGTTCAAGACAGCGACCTCTAAGGCATGTAGCTTGGGTTGGAAAGATGATTATGGTTCATTTAGCGTAAAGTACGCACTAAAGGAAGTGGCCCTTGAGCACCAAACCTACACTAAACTATCCCCTCGTTTAAAAATTCCCGTCTGGACATCACTGCTCAGAACCCAGTACCGGCGGTTCTAGTTTCATTAGGATGCCATGATGCAGAGCTTTTATCGTGGTGTTGCTCACTTAGCTGCAAAAAGTCATCTTTAATATCATTCGCAAACTGCTGAAGCAGGCTTTGGGTGGTTGAACTGCGGTGTATGTTTCGCCGCAGGATGCGGATAACCAAAGTTCTGATTTTTCCTTGGCTAGGGCTTTCTGGAAAACTGACATTTAACCTTATCCCAGACGTGCCCAAAATCCGGTCTGGTAGCAGCATCCTTGCAAAGGATACAGTATGCCTCCTCTGTACACTCTTTTCTTTGATGTCGCATTTCACAGCATTTGTAATATAGGGAACTCCTATTCGGTCCTTTGCATACTTGCGGTGTGAACATAGCCAAGGCTTTTGAAACATTGAAGAGACGCTGCGTATCCTGCAAACAACCTAAACTATTCTTACTTTGCCCTTGTTCAGGAATTGTTCAGCGTCCTTTTTGGTCAAGTCAATGTTGGCCACGCGTTGTCTCCTTTGGTTTTCAATTATCAGCCTTATTTTGTCCCTGCTCACGCTAAGAAGCTCCATTTTGAAGGCCTCTTCTACCTCGGCTCAGATCCATGACGCAGATACTGTCTCATATTTCGATCGTTGCCATAGGCTTGCGTGGGGCTATAGTTACTCTAAACTTGACTAGCATGTGACATGAACACGTTGGTTATACTGCTTTAGTCGAAGTGTTGGTCTCTTTGGGCTTTACTTTTCCCCTGGTTTCTCCATCAAGTGCCTTTTCCTTCCTTCTTTTATCCCGATCTTTTTCGATTGAGCTGAATGCTAGTTTTTTATTGATGTTTGCTAGTTTAGCTATCATTACGTGCACTTTAGGGTTAGCTCTCAGCACAAGTTCTTCGGCCTTTAAACAGCTCCTCTGCTTATGCCCAATGCAGCCTAGGAGCTCTTCTAGTTCAAAGAACCCATTCTTTACACATTTGCTGGTTTTTTTAGTGAGTCGTATGGAGATTTTATGCTTTTTAGAACACCTTCGGCTTTTCGGATTAGCCTTTCTTATTCATGTCCTTAGATGGCTATTGTAATTTGTGACCTCTTTTGCCGGGAGAAGTTATCGGCTTCCGTTTCCAAGCATACATTTTTCACAGTGGCAGTGAGATCACACAATGGCACTTTAGTTATCTGGTCACTCCTTTCTTTTCCTGACATGATCATTTTGTGACTTCAGATTGGTTCGTTGTTTTTTTTTGGGATTTAAGACCCTTGTTTTGGTCACTTTGGTAGCGATCGCAGCAGTAACCATGGAATCCTCGATATTCTTTATATTTTCCCCCACCATTCGAACATCTGGCGCATCCTGGAGAATTTCCCACTCTTCCTTTTTAGGACATTCTGGCGTTCGCATTATTTCCCTGCTGCACCCGAACGCCACAAGAATCTTAGTCTGTCTGTTAATCTCCATTTTTAATCTGTCTTTACTGTCTTAGTGTTCATCGACATTTTTATCATCGTTAGTACCGCTCCTGATGTAGTGTGAACATCGTGGCTGTAACTGTTGGTTGCGTTGTCGTTGTTGATATGTTTACTTTCTTTTTTTTTGGATTTTTTAAATCTGTTTTTAGTGTTTTTAGTTGAAATTACTACAGTTTGATTGGGTCCCTCTCGGAGCCGCTTTCGTCATTCATATGTGTTTTTTTGGTCCCCCCTTTGCAGAGCAGGGAGGCCATGTGAGGGTTTAGCACAAGCCCTTATGAGGATAAGTGCTCAGATCTAGACCAATGTTAATCGGGAGTCCGTTTCAATCAAACCTACACCACCGACCCAATGGTGCGAATTTTGAGCATACTCCAAGACCTGCCAAGATTTTATCAGGACGGAGACGGAATTATTGTGGAATTGGAGCCATTCACGCTTAATTGTCACCTTAGCACTACCGTGCAAAGCAACCAGGTTCAAACCATCATATCCGCCAGCTCAAAGTCTTAATTTTGGTACGTTGTCCAATGTGTAGCCTAGATTCAGTCAGGATCATAACCTATCATCTCAGCGGTAACTTCACGGCACCCTCTGTATCCTCAGGTCGTACGGCACTCGCCAAAGAATTCCTGTCGACCATTATTCCCCTTCCCCTTTGGTTTTACCACTAAAGACATAATTTTTTTTTCTTGGAAAGCCATCGTGTATAGTGAGCAGACGCGGTTTGACTGCTTTAAGTGATCTTCCGTGTCTAATGGATGAATCGAACGAAATTGCTTTTTAAAGGATGGGTTAAGCAGGTAGGCCCTAGGTTAGGACAGTTAGGGGGAAATTAGGTTTTAGGGATGCATCAGACTACGACTATTTAGCCGCACTTCTGTCGCAAGTTACACGTGGTTAAATGGAAGCCCGCACACTGCGATTTTCGACAATTTTGTCCAGGTCGGCAGCAGCAGGAATTCGCGATTTTTCCTAAAACCAGTTTAGCAGGTAGTTTCTATGATATTCGCGCAGGCGCACATCATTTGGACATTTGACGCTGACGTGCATGGAAGTTTCTTGCTTAGCGCAGAAATGAGTTAGCGCATGTGTTCCTGGCAAAGACATACATTCAAATGAGCATTTTAGTTCTGCGCATGCCTGAAGTTTTTTCAGAGATCTTGTCGCAGTGTGTTCGTATTTGCGTCTAAAAATCGCTGGTTACGACAGGAAAATCGCAATGTGGCCAAACTTTTAGTCTTTTAGGTTACTAGATATCCGTTTGTTCGGATTCATCTCACTTCCGTTTTCGTCGGAGGGTGTGGTCGAGTCGTCGGAGGATGTGGTCTTTCTAGGATGTTAAGTCTTGCTCCTATGTTTTGTTTGTGTAAAAATGTTATAAAGTTTGTCATAGCGTCAGGCTCATGTGCGTAGTTTTTTAAGTGCGTTGCGTAGTCGGAGTCTGCCTTGTTATGTAAGAAGGATCGTAAGTGCCCTTTGTATCTTGTCGTTGGTTTTTGTGTGGTCCTTTCTATACATACCATGTCGCAATCAATTTGAATACGCCTTTGCTTTCATATTTTGATGTGTCATTCAGTTTTGGTTTCAAAACATACGATGCACTTCAAGGTATGAGCCACATCCAAACACAGCTTCCTGATAGCATAGAGATCCTATATCAGACAAATGAACCCGCTCAAATCAGTTCAAATGACGACAACCTGACGCTTCTGGCATTACTTCCGATTGTAGGATCACGTCCTTACAAACTAATAAAACCCGCACCAGTTTAAAAAATATTGGCAACAATACTTTTTATGCCTTTGGCTTACCATCAACGATCTTAGGCGTGAACTATTGCACAATCAGCAGAAGTATTTTGAAGCCTTTCCAAAACTACAACCGATAAATACCTTATAGACATCAGCATACTTTACGACCCCAACTCAAAGCCCAATTATGTAATCAATTAAATATATAAGGTATTTCGCAGGCATCCATGTCCAATTTATACCTTCAAATCAAGAAATAAAGTGTGGAAAAAGTTATAAGATGCCAATTCCTGGCTGTTCACTATTTCATCTGCAACTCCTGGGCGAACTTTATGTATTATTATTCTCAATGGTACAGGAATAGTGAAATTATCGCAAGGTTACAGTCTTAGAATGGAGAACTCATTGTTTATTGTTACATAGATGGATGGAAGTTTGCAACATACTAACAATCTTCCGGCACTAGCGATCATCAAAGTAGAGGAACCATTCGGAGCTTACGCTGAGCAAGAAAAAATTGTTGTTGAAAACACATAAAAATTAGCATCGCACAAAAACAGCAACGGACAACGGAGTACGACTTATCGACAACATTTACTATGAAAGAACCTCAGTAATATTCTCCGATACTTCACAGCGATATCCGACAGAGATCTGTCATTCTTGCGTAGTATGTCTAAACAGTTGGCCAGCGTGGGATGTAAAATCTTTGAGGAACGGAACAAATGGAGAGGCTATGCTCATATAAGCTCCATAGAAAATGATACGACCACCTTCTGAGCATGATTGTCATTTCATTTCCAATAATTTCCACAATTTCTCCTCTCGATTGTCAATTTGACGGCTAAACATTGACGCGAAATTTACCTGGCGCGTGAGATACGATTTGGAATTTTGTCGTTTTTTCGGTTCGAGAACGTGTCCGAAGGTACATATTGACTGTAGTGAAAGTAATATTACACCTGGTTTAGGGATAACAACGTTTTAAGGAGTGACATTGGAAATCGGAGCGAGGAACTCAATTAAAAGTGTAATGTGCGTTATTGCTAGAAAACGATGGGTTATCGATGCGAAAGTGTTTTCTATCCTAAGTAGCCATAATGCTTTATTTGTATTCAATGCAATTTTTTTGTTCTGTGAAGTGTCATTTGCAATAAAATCATATTTATGAGTGCATAATCGTTTGTTTACTTTCTTGTGACAACCCATTGGGTTCCCTTAACTAGCTTTAGAATCACGGTCGCAGGGGTAGGTGCATAAAGACACGTAGTTAGGTAAGCGGTTGCAAGGGTAGTTGCAACAACGTGTACATATGGATGTCCACTCCGGTTTTATCTTCTTCCTCAAAGTGTCAAATCAAGCGATTCGCAAGCGCAAAATGACAGATCTCTGTCTGTCAACTGCCACTCGGTGGAAAAGAGCTGCGTTCGGAGTGAAAGTGGTGGCCGAATATGAAAAATTTTCGCATCAGTAGCAGAGCCCACACAAAAGGACCCGAACTTGGGCAGAACCCGGGAGGCAATAAGCTCAGAAGGAATGCGAGGGCAACTGAGCCCACTGTTTCGTGGTTACCTACCCAAAATAAATGAATTGCCACCAATTGCGTCACAAAAACGATCTGGTGCGTTTATAACTCCAGCGATAGTGGCAGCGTTACGTGAGCACTATAAATGGGTTGCATCCATTTTCACCACCATTTCAACAATATCTTGGGCACATATAAAACTAAACGAGAATGCTCCTTGTGATTTACCGAATTGGCATTGCTGTGCGTTGTTGTGTTTAAAACGTGAAGAGAGTAATTATTATAATGATGTTGTTAAAATACAAAATGAATTGCTGAACGAACTAATTCATTCCTTTTCAGTAAACCCTTTCGCTTTCAGAAAGAAATGAGGGCGAAGGTGGGTACGCCGCCGAGGGGGTAGGGTTTACATAATCCGCGAATGGTCAGCTTCGTGTTGCGGTTCGGTACGTGGTACCGTAGTTTGGCTTTGCAGTTTTAATTAGAGTAGATTGATTCGGTTTTGGATTCGAGTAGTTTATTTCGGGCACCGCACCGGTGAATATTTGGGGACGCGTGATTTTGATTAAGTTTTTTTTTATTTCACTCTTAGCAGGTGACTGACGCATTTTAAATCAGACATTTGAATCGGTGGCTGATACTTGTATTTTGGAACTTACAGCAACAGCCTGGAGTACACTGCAAGTTAGCAGCGATGTCAAAGTGCTAATTATTGCAATAAATTTGAATATATATTGTAAATATTAAGAAATGAATTTATTCTTGTAATTAATCAAATCGGAGTCGTTTTATTGAAATTTTCATTTCCAGAACATGTTTTGAATCCCAGGATGGTTCCAAAGTCCTTCTGTTAGGAGTATTCTCCTGCTTGCTCAACTGGCTTTTCAATTAATTTCATTATCATTATAATTGCCTCTCAAATAGAATTCATAATTTATGTTAAATAAAATACTCATGATGTTCGCAAAAAATGTTAAGTACTTTAACATTATACATAGAATTTTAAAATAGAGCATGGCATCGTACTAGACTACTTCAGGACAGAAATTATTTTGAATTTCGTTGCAATGACTGTCAGTGCCAGCTTTCCATCAAACACCCGAAATTAATCTTGACCAAGATTAAAATCTAGGAGTAAGAGCAATAACTACTCTTTGATATGATTTTTTTTTCTTTTAATTAACATTTGCTTCCGATTCCTAGCAACTGAAAATATAAGAAGCTTTCCCAGAATGGGTACTAATTACGACATACTTTTGAAAAGTTGCACAGCTAATTAAAAATCTTGGAGCATTTCTCTTTCCTCACAGTGTTTGATTTGCAATATTACAAGTACAGACAGAAATCATTAACTTCAAATCCATTATGGATAATTTATTTCAATTGATTTTTATTATTATTCCTCTTGTTTTTACGTTTTCGTTGAAAAGTAACGAAGAAAGCGGCAAAGTTGAGTAATAATACGTAATATTTGGTTCCAAACTATCTAGGGTAGATCCTTGAAGAAATAATGAGCAGAGCAGTCCCATTAATGTATAATTGGATTAGAGTAATGTGAGAAGGCAGTTCATGTATAAAACATCATTCCAAGGATATTTATTTCATCTGAATTTCTTTATGTTTAGCGAAATTTCTCTTATACAAATTGACATTAAATTAATTTTTTTGTTACAAACAGAAAAAGAATTTAAGGGCATTTGTGGTAATTTTGAATGCTGAAAGCTGGTGGGGGCGCGATCCAATTGCCATCCAAGCAGAAGCAGCAGTTGGTGGCGGAGAATAAATTCTTTCTCTAAAAGTAGTTCGCAGTTGAAGTGAAGGATCGCCTTGGTATGAAGGCGAACATTTGTGGTGGATTGCTTCTCGAGCAATGACGACCTGATGATTGTTATTGATGAATGTAATCTTAATGGTATAGTGACCAGGGAAAAGTTTCAGCAGGAGATCCGTACCCTATCGAGATCGATATAAGAAGGCGTGAGGGTACTCAGCAGGTCATAGAGGCAATTAATCAAAAGCGAGAGAGTGTACGTGAAATGAATGCCGTACAAAGTGCATTAGCGGGGTTGCAATGTGCTTCACGTGTCTTCGTGGTGGTCAAGTGTCGGGCCACTGATGCCAAAAATTGTGGTAGTCAGGCACAGTGCAGGAATTGTGCCATTCGTGGCATGCCTACAGGACATACACTGCCCAGTTTGCGCTGAGCAGGTCGCATGGGCAAATGCAAGACACTAAGTGTGGCTGCACGCAGAATTGTTCAGTTGAATTGTGCAAGGAGTGGTGCAGTAATGTGCAAGCAGAGCTGTTCCTTGTCCTTGGTCTGCATGTGTTGAATGACCCTTGTGAATTGCCTATTTTAGACGGCTAAACAGGATGTAGTGACATAGATGTGACGTGTGTGAATGCTGCTAAATGTTTTCGTGGGGTCACGTGGAAGTTGGTACATGGCTGGGGGACGTGTGACCATAGCCTCACTGAAGTCGTAATGACTTCAACCGAGATGTTGGATGCTCGCCAAACTGCCAGGTTGACCAGAAGTCTTGCTCTGAGCTGGGAAAATGTGAGATATGAAGCGCTGATCACCTGTCTCTTATACATTTCCTTGGCCTTTGTTTTTACGGGATAGTATCTTTCTTTCATGAATACTGTGTCCCGGTCAATGATATAGTGCATTGGCGTTGGCGGCAACGAGATTAAGTTCAAGTTATTCTTCGGACAGACTATAAGTCCGTTCAGTTATGATACGTGCTGGTTTAAAAATCAGAACGTATCGCAGCTGGGCAGAGGGACACACAGCCAAAATGTGATACTCACCTTGTGGAGCTCCGACACATTCTGTCATGATACTGAGGTAACTATCTGTAAACGAAGGCCCAAAACGGGCTGTATTACTACAATTTGTTTAGTGATAACACCAATCGCCTGCGGGGCAGACTTACAAAATTTGTCGGGGAAGGGGCAACAGGAATGGTGTGTTGGGGCTTTGCATTCGTTGGAGTGTTACACCAACATGGAGTCGCTGTATTGAGTACCCGCTAAGAGAGGTAGCTCCTTGAGCATAATCTGAAACACCGTATCTTGAAAGTGTTGCAGATCAGGGGCATGCTCAACCTCTGCAGTACTGCGAGAAAGGGGTCAGTGTCGAAAGATCGCGCTGTAGGAAATAACCTGAATGGGATGCCATGACTGGCAAGATGTGGAAAAGCATCTGGCTAGACAACTTTCAGTGCTTTCATACAAAGCGCCATCAACTCAGTAGTTTGTCTGTTTTGATTCAAAGCGTGTAAATGTGTTTGCGCTGCCTAGGCTGCTGGATAAGAGTTCTGGTGCTCCAAGCTCATATAGGAGCGTCTCTTTTCTCCCATCACTTGCGAAAGTAATGAAGAGGATCAGGGTCCAGAGACTGGAGAAGATGGCATTCGAAACTCTGACGAATAGGCAGTATGGTTTCTGTGCGGGGATCGTACTGGCAATGTGTGGCTATATGCCATGTCCACAGTATAGGCAAAGTAAAAAGTATGTCCTTGGTATTTTTATTGATTTCAAGGGCGCTTTTGACCACTTGAGCTAGTCAGCTATCCTTGCTAAATTAAAGTTGTTTGGTTGCATGAAATTAGGGCTTTCGAGGAGCTTCTTCTTGGACGGAAGTCTATTCGTCCAGGAGCTATGAGACAAAGTGTGTCCATTTATATGGAACGTTGTTATGAATGATCTATTGGCAGAGCTCTCTGCTATTTGCAACACATGCTGATGACTTATTGATACTGGTTGAAAGCCGAAATCCACTTGTATACAAACATGGTGCAACAATGGTACAACCGAGATGGAGTGACGGTCTCAGTAAAAAAGATATCAATGGTGCTCCTGAGAGGTACGCTCAGTTTTGGTCGTCCACTGTGGGTGTGGTATGAGGAACGGGCTCTTAAGTGTTAGACTACAGTTACATACTTCCTTCTGGCATCATTTTAAGGGTCTACATGGATGCCTCACACAACTAGCTTCTATGCTGGGGTATTTTGCAGGAAGGATTAAGGACTTAAAAGAAGAGGAGTTCTCAAAAGGGTATTTGATGGCCTACATGTCACTTGCAAGACCAGTATTCTTGGAGAGTGCAATGAGTGCAACTGGCAGGAGAGTATCATGGCGCAATGCCAGAGAGTAATTTTGTTAGTATACCTACCTGTGTGCCGTAACTTGGAAATCGTCCGGCAAGAAGTGGTTTTCAAGTTACGGAAGGAATTGTCTGTTGGTGACCACGAGTGTTTCCAGGGCAGTGAACCAAGACTTAATAATTATTCTGACTTTCGGTCTATGCTGGAGGATGGCATTATTTTTGCCTGGTAGATCAGGTGGAATGAATGCACCAATGGATGTGTAACATATCCTTTTTGCCTGATGTTCTGTCAGCCATGCAGGTTCCATACCTTGAGCTTTGTCGCGGTTTGGGGTTCTTCCTGACGGGGCTTGGTTGTTTCAATGCATGGCTGTATGAGCTGAACTTAGTGGATGATGAATGCTATGAAACATGTGTGGCAAAAAATGAGACTTGGCAGCATGTCCTATTGAGTTTTCGGCTTATATCGACCTCCGTAGGGCATGCTGCACAGGTTCGCTCAGATGTCTCGCAGACGTTCAAGAGGCCTTGATGGATGGAGCATGGTTGATGGAGTTAAATCCTTATGGCCAACGAGCTTTAGAAAAGTGGCTGCAGCTTTGCTCAGTAAGGCAAATGTGTTTGTGGACATTTTGTTGTGAACATCCAGTAGTGCCTTTTCTCCTGGTAGTGTAAGGTGGTGGTGTTGATGATGGTTAGGTTAAGAAATGTTGTGGGTTTGCATGCAATACTCTTCAAGGGTTTAAATACACTTAATTTTCTAGCTCTGACTATCTCTGGGGAGTGCCACCATTACCCACCTGAGGCTGGGTCTCTAGCTTATTGTTGTTGTGAGCAAAAACTGGTAGTGCCACTCCAGTCTAAGTGACACGAAAATCTTAGCAGACGTTTGATCTATACCATGGCAGGTTACTATCACCCTCTCCATGATGCGGAGTTTATCTTGGCTGAAATGTCGTGACTTGTGTTTTCGCTCAGTGGCTAGAGAGGAGATTTACGCACCAACCAAATGTAATTGGTTCCTAACTGGCATAACTGAAACTTCATCCTCGGATAGGGAGCGTTGATTGACGCTTTATCCCTGGCAGGCACTCACGTTAAACACTTCGATTTTATACTTCAGAGAGCAAGGGTAGGTTCAGTTAGGGAGACCAATACAAAAAATGTGAATTTAAAACTCTCAGAGAAGATTTCATGTCCCTAGGGAAAAAACGAAGACAATGAAATGAAAACAGCTTTATCGATATACTAGAGAAATTGTGGGCATCAACAGTTTGAAATCTTGAAAGCAGACAGCAAATAGATTAGTCTTAAAAATAATAATCTTGTGTCCAGTACTTTCTTCTTTCAGTTATTTCCATTTTATTAACATAGGTTACGCGCTTAACACATACATACTCTAACCTCTTATTCACACTCAATTCAAAGAAAGACTTTTCTCAAGTCAGTCACAAAACTTCCTCGCGTCAGTAGAGATCAAACAATGTAATAATCAATTCGACTAAAAATTCGTTTCATTTCTTTCTTACTCAAAACTATCGATATTCTTTATCTCAAAGTCACTAGTTCGAACATGTTATGGACCAAGGATGCGCAGGTGGAAAAAAATCACAATTTAAGAAAAATGGCATGATTGGTTTGAAATGGATGCGACAGCGTCTCTCTATGTGTTCACATTTTTCTTTCTTTCTCTCGACTACTGATTAACCGTATTGATCATATTGGTTCGTTCTTTAACTAAGCTGAATTTCAAGCAAACTACCTTGGTTCGAAACAAAATTTGGAAAATTTAAGTAGAGGCGTTAATATGGAACGAAACATAGTCAGGAATGAGCCTGTGGTGGATCAATAGTCCCGTTACCCGACTACTACGCACGCATCTCGCATAAACCGGAGGCTGATGCCCGACTGCGATGTACGCATCCCGCATCAACTGCACGCCAATGCCCGACCGCCACGAGCAGATCAAGTTACTCGTTTCCGTCGTAGCAATTTACAGTTCGAAGAAAATGCACACATATGCATCATCAACAAATTGCTTGAGACGATGAACGCTCCAGTCAGAGTACGTGGTGGTCACGCGATCAGTATTTTTTGCTGATAGCAACGTGCAGACAATTGAAATGAATGCTTATTAGTGGATCGAGATCTCGCAACATAGACGCATGCTAAAACACCGAAGAAGTCCGACGCCGGAGAAGTGAACTGCGTCAAGAGCGTCACGTTTCGGATCCTGCCGGTCTGGGAAAAACACGTCGAGCTATAGTTCGACCAAGTAGAGGCGTACTTTGGCGCGAGACGCATTATGGAAGATACAACTCGTTTTTAAGTGATCATTGCCAGCCTGGCTATCAATGTTGTGAAGTGCAGTGTCAAAACCACCGGCAAAGTGCAAATACGAGTATCTCAAGGTTGAGATAATCAAGGCATTCACGTAGTCTGCCCAGCAGCGCATTTAAAGGCTATTGTCGGAAGTCGAATTTGGCGATCAGTGCCCATCACAGCTTTTAAATAAAATGTGCACACTCTCAGACGACACGCTAGAGCAGATGTGACTAAACTGACTTGACATAACGCTGCGCAGGATTCTCTCCGCGGACGACGCCTCACTACAAAATCTCACAACATTTGCCGACAGGGTCACGGAGTGAGGAAAGGATCCAAGCCATACGCCGTCGGACCGATCTCACATCAGGACTTACCTGGAGCCACTTTGCCAGCGACGAGAATTTTCACCGAGCTCAGCAAGCTCTCAGGAGAAGTTCATTAAAGTGGCACGACGAATCGAGGAGCAGCACAGGACCCCAACATAAAAGGATGACTGCACGTGCTCGTGCAATACTAGGAAAAGAAGGCCATGGGCACCTTCACAAACACCCCCAAAACCACCAACCGTGGCATGGCCGTTTCGGACTAGAAGCCACAAAATGCCGACCACCGTGCAGTCATGGCAGGCAGCAAAAAAACTAAAGTCGTCCTCTCTAAAACAGCGGGCCAGTGCGCGCTCAATACATCGTTTATACATTCGTGACAGCAAAGGCATTGGTGCACTATAATCGACACTGGCGCAGACATTTCAGTGATTCCACCGACCATCCGAGATCTAAGTAACCCAGATCTATTAGCTACCAATGATTCCGTTATTCGCACATATGGGAAGCGAAATTTAACCCTGGATCTCGGGCTGTTAACGCCTGTGCCTTGGTCACATCAGTTCTCCGATCATTGGAGCTGACCTGCTTGAGCATCATGGACTACTCGCTGACATCTGAGGACGAAAATTAATTGAGCGACCGATCGCGACTGCAGCGGAGGTGAAAGCCACCTTCCACCAGCAGTCTCTTCGACATCTGCAGCTATTAAAAGTGAATACGCTGCAATTCTTGCGGAATACCTCGAAACCACAGAAACAGTGACCCGTCGCAACCTCAGTTGCACAACGACTCATCACATCGTGACGAAAGGCCCTCCAGTCAACACAAAGGCACGCTGCCTTCCACCCGACAAACTCACCGCTGCAAAAGCCGAGTTTGATAACCTAATGCAATTTATCGTCCATCTAAGAGTGCATGGAGCAGTCCTCTGCACAAGGTCCGTAAAGCGAACGGCGACCGTACGGGGACTGTCGCACTCTCAACACCTGTACCATTCCAGATTGATATCCAATCAGATTCCTGCAGGACTGCACTGCTGCATTGCACGATATGAACGTTTTCACGGTGATTGACCTACAGAAGGCATTTGATCAAAATCCAGTCAAGCCGAATGATGTCCCCAAGACAGCCATCATCACGCCGTTTGGATTATACAAGTTTGTCTACATGACTTTCGGCCTATGCAACGTGCTACGTGGACTCGACAACGCATTCGTCTACATAGACGACATACTAGTGTTCTCGCCAGATCAATGAATTCATCAACAGCACGTGTTAGAAGTGCTGGATCGTTTACGCCAATACGGACTTACTATCAATATCGACAAGTGCCAATTTGGATTAAGTCAAGTGTGATTTTTGGGACACACAATTCCGTCCGGCGGATTGAAGCCTTCACCTGAGAAGATACATGGCATATCTGCGATCGCGAAACCCAAGACAGTTCTGCAGCTGAAGTCATTTCTGGGTATGATCAACTTCTACAGACAATTCCTACCGCACGCCGCTCAAAACCAACGCCCACTCCAATAGCTGATACCGGGAAATAAGAATCGCGACAAAACAGAGCTTAAGTGGACCAACGAGGCATCAGCAGCATTCGACAGGTGCAAATCGGAACTGAGCAAGGTTCAGTCACTCGCACATCATGATCCAACAGTTACAGGGTCCCTATCTGTGGACGCCTTAGACGGTGGACTTGAAGCTGTCCTGCACCAGACGACAAACACTGGAACAGAGCCTCTAGGATTTTTCTCGCGCAAGTTCAACGACACTCTGCGACGCTACAGCTCCTGCAAACAGAAGGTCCTAGCTATTCAAGAGGCCATAAGTCACTTCCGCTACATGTGGAAGGCAGAGTTTTCACTGTGTGTTCCGACCACATGCCACTGCAGTATGCGTTCCAGCAGCGATCGGAAAAAGCTTCACCAAGGCTACAACGTACACTGAACTTCATCTCTCAGTTCACCGTTGACATCTGCTAATCCCGGGCCAGAATAACTCTATCGCGGATTAAATGTCTCGCGTAAGTACGATTTCCAAAATTCATTTCTTTTCTCTCGCTTCAGCTCAGCAAAACGATCCCGAACTTTAGGCTTTGCTGAAGGACCGAACAAGTCAACTTGAGTGGAAAAAGCAGCAGCTAGCTAATTCCACTACACCATTGCACTGAATAGTCATCCACGACAAGGTTCGCACTGCAGCAGTTTTGGTCAATAATCATGCACATGATTCATGGCCTAGCCCACCCGGGCATACGAACGACTAGACAACTCATCACCGACCGCTTCTTCTGGTCAGCCATGAATAAGAAAATCAATGACTTTGTTCGAAGCTGCATGGCTTGCCAACGCAACAAGATCGGACGTCATGTCGTCACCGCTCCAGCGCTATAACGCACCAGATGCCAGATTCGAGCACATCAATATAGATCTCATCGGACCTCTATCCCAGATCGATGGTTACCGGTATTGCCAAACCATCATCGACTAGTTCACGCCATGGCTCGAGGTTGTTCAGCTCAAAAATAACACAGCAAGATCAGTCGACAAGGCGCTAATCAATGCATGGATTAGCTACTTCGGAGTGCCAGCACGGATCACTTGATTTCACTGTGATGTGGGTCCTCATTAATCAAACCATTCAAAGGCTCGACTTGAAGAGGAGGTGTTTCGAAATTAACAATTCGAGCGTTTCAGGTATTTCCATCTTATAAACACATATGGCACACTTAACTCACATACGAGTATACACTCGCCTCTTATTCAAACACAATCTAAAGATTGACTTTTCTCAAGTCAGTCATAAAAATTTGTTCTCGTGAGTAGAGATTATTCAATGTAGTAATCAATTTGATTGAACAAAAAAGTTCGTTGGTTTCGTTTCTTACTCTAAATTACCGTTATTCACCATCTTAAGGCCTAACAATATGAAAATAAGGACACGTTTATCATGAGGTTCAAATATATAACTACGACTTCTTAATTTCAGGAAACGAGTGTTCTTTTCCCGAGTTTTACAGTATTTACCAATCAAATACTCTTAAGTAATTTTATTGATTATCCAGTCCACATAATAACTCTCATCTCAAATTTCGTAGTTCACTGCTTTCGCGTTATTATCCAGCACATCAATTAGAATGAATTAGGTTAGCTAAGACTAATTTGTCATTTACACCAACACAAGCCGCCATAATTTGAAAAGAAGCTTAAAATGCTCTTGTGACTGAGTTGTAATGATTTTAACTTTTCAAGTTCGAACGCGGAACCGACCTCTCATCGGTTCTAGACGTTAAGTCTGAGTAGTGCCAACGGATGGTACCAACAGGTCAACCAATCCGTGCACCGTAACCCATTCACGCGGTGACTGCTTGTCGGCCAGCTAGTTCAGAGAGGATTTCGGTCGCGGGTCTCCGAATGGGTTACGTTCAATTACAATATTTCAGCCACCTGAACATGCCCGTTTTCCAAACGCGTCAACAATTACTCATCCAGAACGGGAAACCTACGTTACGTTAATTCTGGATGTGATCTCTCCACAGATCTCAAATCAAAAACGCTACAAAATCCCATAGGCGCGTTACCGAATCACCGACGCGGTACCGAAAAATATGCTACTCGAAATTAAAACGACGAAAACTACTCTAATGAAATGACGAAACAATCAAAGGTACCGCGTACCGCGCGCGACGCGAAACCGACCTCAGCGGATTTGTCGAAACCCTACCCTCGCGACGGCATACCTACCCTACACTCTCTATTCCCACTGAAAAAGAGCGAGCCACTGAAAAGGAAAGTCGTGATTAAAGTGTTAGCAATTCATTTTTAATTATTTTTTAGTGTTTGTAACAATTCTATTCAAGTTATAATATTTCTACAAATTATATGCATACATACATCATGATTTCATGTTTCGTTGTTTTTCGAATAGCAATTATTATTAATAATACAATGATATTGAACAAAACATATAGGGAATAACTAGAGTAAAGTAGTTTAACTTATTTAGAAAAGCAATGGTAATTCTAATTCAAGGAAATTAATCGATTGTGTGTCTGCATTTAAAAGTTAGCATATTTCCATAATTACTACAACTTACAGTACACGAACATCCAAGGAAACATGGGTAAATTTGAATTTATTGATGTTTGAAACCTTTCTCACCTTGTTTAGATCGGCTGTATGAGATATTTAGTTTACAAATGTTCATTAAAATGATAGTTTACCGGTGATGGAGCCTGCAGGCAGGCTGTTAAATGAATTTTATACATTTAATAAATTATTAAAATTGAACGATAAAGGCGACCAGAGTCGAAAGTCATGTTTACATCATAATTCTATAATTTATATTTATAGAGCCTTTGTTTTGGTAGAAAACATAGAATCAAAGAACTTACTCAACAAAGTTTGTTTGAAAATTTACATAGATACAAAGAAATGATGTGTTTTTTTTTTTTTTTTACAACGAAGCACAAACACTGGCGAGTGTGCTGACAATGAAATTTATTCGAAACAGTATCGTTTCTGAAAAAAAACTGAGTTGGGAGAATATTTTTTTACACTTTACAATATTTACTTTTCACAACTAATTATAAATTACATATACATACATTTTAATATATGAACATCAAGGTGAAAAAGTTTATAGTATGTTCACATGAATATGATTTCCGTTACGAAAATACCGACAATAATTCAAATAAGACACAAGAAAAGGTGAGAGCGTATTTGTATTTTCCAAACGTACGCATATTAAAATAGGCTATTTGTAATTAATTACCAATATTTCATCAGATTTTTTTTTTCTTCATTTCATTATTAATCAGTAAACGTAATTTAGATAATTTTACATTTTCTACCGCTAATTGTTCTACATATTAAGACGAGGCTACTGCTGACAAATAGTTGCCGCTCGTTATATTTTTATGTTTGCGCATTATTAATAATAATGATCGCCTCGCTTTTATAGCGCCGCTTTGAACTATAACCTTAATAACGATGCAATCGAATATTTTCTTGTTTTGTAGCTCTTTTAATGCTTCTTTGTTTCTATTTTCTATTCAATACTTGTTTGTCTAACCTGTCTTATTAAAAATTAAGGCTAAATTATAATTATTACATTATTCCTGTTTAATACAACATTTCAATATGCAATTTGGGTTTGAATAGTGGCGGTGCATAGATTGCTCAAGTTGCGCTTTGGATGTTGCTCGTTATAAATAAACACGCAATCATTATAATTACATGCACTTTACTGGACATTTTCATTTCGGCAAGTTTAGTTCGAGAGGAGAACCATAAGGGACAGAGCAATTGTGCGTACTTTATAGGCTTGCGTTCAGGGAAAGTGAATATTGCACACATTTACCGTAATCATTTATTTCCCTTTCGAGTTAAAGTGATTCAAACTATCACTTTGCATTATTGTAGTAATCAAGACAAGCTTCTTTCAAAATCAAATTGAATCTCTTATTGTTTTCATTTTCCGACTCAATTCACAAAAGGATGAGGAAACAAGAGAGTTCTTCTTAGAATATCATTGAATTATCATGTTCCCATTAATTATCAACAAGGAATTAGTAAAACGTAGTCTTTCATCGTTGATAATTAAAAGCAATTGAAGCGTATCCTGATCCAATTGAGAAACATCGATGCCTGCCACATTAACTAGCAGATAGAAAATATTCCCAAGCTATGTAGACACCTTCCACTTGTATCTTAATATCTTACAATTAACATCCTAAACGATCCTTTCAATCTTACTATTGACTATGCAAGCAACTTGCTTTTAGCACGGCCCCAACTATACGCACTCGTGGACTGTAGGCAGCGTTTGCAATTGAGCCAGATGGAGCGGACCCTGTAACACCTGATTGGCGCAACGATCGTGCTGACTGCTGCTTAATATCATTACAATCACAGAATTGTGGCGGTGGAGCAAGGAATTCATATGATGTAACTGATCCGCTGATTCCAGGGGCGTATTTTTATTTTCTGTAGATTTTAGAAGTTTATCTATGAAATCAGAACTCGAAAATGACATTGAATCATCGGAAATATCACTGTATGCAGGGCTTGTTGCTCCATCAGGGAATGTGAGACAGTTTATACTTGATAAAGAAAGCATAAATGGGCTATTCTGCTTCTTTGCGTTGTTCTTTTTGCCACCTCAGGGCGCGTGGGACTCTTTGTTGCTGATAGCATCAGCCATGGTCCCTCAGGCTTATGTACGGTTCAGTGAATAATGTTGTGTGATTTTCACTGGCAACTAAACTGGGCTTATCTCGCACGTTAAAATGTTAGGTTAGTTATCATTTCACTAAGCGTCACAACAGCTATTATTGCGTCCACCACCTTCAAGGTTTGGGAGAGGAGTGAAAATACTTATGCTTACGAGTATGATGCTTAACCGATACTTAGCTGGGAAATTAGGGTCCTCCACAGCCTCCTTGAGCAGAAACAATTTGTCCTGTCAGTGCTTGATTGTGTGATGGTGAATTATTATTATTAATTTTGTGCAAGAACAGGCGATGGGTGAGCTGGCATCACTTGTACCATTGAAATTCCGATAGGAACTGCTGTTGTGGTTCCGACGGGACTAGGTGTATTTCCACTCCAGGGGTGGGTAGATTTTTAGGCGGGTCGAACGCTGAGGCGCTTCGACGACGAGGGGGCGACGAACTCTTAATAGTCTTCAATCACATCCAGGACCGCGCCAAGTCGCTACCGTCACCACACTTGATCCTTCATCAAGATCAAGTTTCGTGGAAACTTGACCTCTCGAAATAACTAAAACTTCGATTTTATTTCGCGATTTACTTAAACTTTTTAATCCGTTCAAGATGACTGTTAAGAACTAACTATTGCTATCTAAACATTCTCAAGTTTATCTTCAATCTTAACTGAATCTTCAATCTTAACTGTCCACTTGTACGCCTTCTCCATGTGGCTGTCAAATGCAACCGGTTGCCACATCGGACAAACCAGATGTGTGTGGAATGGCACGCCACATGGCGGCAATGTGCCTCTCCATTTGTCGCCAGTGGCATAGTTTTTCGATGGCCACGGTGGAGGGGCATTTCCAGATGGATATGTCTCGAAATGTGTCGGGGTTTGGATTAATTTTATATTTCGAATATTTATATCCACAGATCTAAATATTTGGACAGAAAAGAAATATTTTCTGCACAACGATATCCGTACGACAGATGAAGTCCGCTGGCACTTCGAGGACATACCCATCTGGCCGGTTGCAAGGGTTCGGGATCGGAATCACTTCGATTCCCGGGCGTAGGCGTCACATTACAGAGTGAAACACAGAAAGTACAATATATCCACATATTACAACCTTACCAAAAGATAAACGCTTTTTACTCCAATATATTGTTCAGGATGAATATCCTCATCTTCACTCCTTATTAGAAAATGTGCTGCGTATTGAGTCAATTGGCTCAGGAATCTTTCACGTGTCACATTATCCTTGTTAAAAGCACATTCCGAGCACAAAGAATTAAGCAACATATTCTATGAAAATATCAGGATACCATTTCAAGTCAACACACTCTAATCTCTACATTTCAATACTCTAAGAGGATTTTACTACACTTCGACCCAAAGGTTATTAGTTTCAGGTTATTGTTTAGTATATATCGAATGGAGTTTCTTTACTTCCTGCTCACAGATTCCATCGTCATGCCTTCTCTCATTCAATTCAATGAAAGCCACTTGACAAAAAGAAACAATTTCCACACTCAATTCAAGCACCAACCATGTTTCCGAGCTGAATGAATAGGAAAGATTTTCCGATTAAAGGCCTAGATTTCAAGTTGGCTGTGAGTTGTTTCTTTCTTTGCACTCACCAGCTTAATCCTGATGACTATTGATTATTTTTCTCATTACACTCCAGTCCCACAGTTGAACCAATTAGTCTGGGTGGTAAGGATACCATAGCCTTGTCATTTACTTGGTAACTAGTCGTTACCTTCTAACTGATGGTTGAATTAGTTCATTGAATTGATTCAATTTGTTAAAATGGGTTAAGCGGGAATAAATGAGAATGGCTGTCATTGGTTGTATCAATTCTAGTCTTTGGTTAATCATTTAAACAATTGAAATTGAATCGGACTCAAGTGTGTATAGTAGAGTAAGTTTCGTAGTCTAGTTATGAATTTGTGGAGAAGATAGAATGTCGGTCGATAATATCCCTTGATGAATCCTTTTATAGGATAAAAATCTTCAACTAAACACAATTGTTTTAAACACTAGAGGATTTTATTTTGTTATTCCGTTTTGGCTTGGAGCCAGATAATCATTTGGTTACTCTCAAGTACTCAAATCACTGTCGTCTTTACTCATATACGTCACACACAGATCATGATTTCACAACTGACTTTCCAATGTACTCGTACAAATTCTCTAATTCAAAAAGTTTGGTTGAGAATTGAACCCAGGTTTCATAGGATATATGGCGTATACACTACTATTGAGCGATGGTACTCATCAGTGTTTATTGCATTAATTTGAAAAACTTTGTAGAGATCCTCAGGTATCCAGTGAACATTTGATTTTTTTGATTGTCAAAATTGATTACACCAGGCAAATTTCATAAGCATGGCATCACAACTTGTAATAAACATAAGCAGTCGAGCAGCCCCGTGGTGATCAGGAGTGGCTGCTCCTGAAGAGATAAGGTGGTCACCCCGTAGAAACTGCTTAGTTTGTTGTTTTACTAGTGTAAAGTAAACTGCATCCGTCAAGTTTCCATCCTTTAGGCAGAGATGAGTGGTTCACTTCAGCCACTTTAACATCTTTAGGTTTGACATTCCCCTTGTAATGCATCGACCTTCTGCTGTGAAAGTAACGGTTGCTTTTTGTGTAATGTTTGCATTTGTCTCAAGCCACCGTGTCCGCTAACTTTAACGAGGCAAAAAAAAAAAGTTTTTTTACTGTAGAGTAGCTTAATTGACACCTAATAGAACTTTTCTAAAGACAATAAAAATTGATCAGTGCGTCTTGTAGAGTAGAGTACGCGTGATAAGTATTTTGAAGTGTAGCTTCGTGGCTCGACAAGAACCCGCCTCATATGATCCCGCAAATGCTAGTCGTCAAGCACGCGTACGCGGTCGTTAAGCGAAGCTAGTTAGCTGAGCTCGGTGTTGTTTATAGCTCGCTGACACTTATGCCAGACCATCGGCACCCGTGTCCTACACAGGCATTAAAAAAAATCATTAAAAACTTTCCAGAAATAGGGTATAAAATCATTCAAAGTAGGAAAATAAAATAATTATGAGCACACAATGATTTTACTTTCATTGTTTCGTCCGAGATTTCCCGAAGGACATCTAAATTGACTTCTTATCGGTTTAAATTTCCTTCGAAAAATCTTGAATAAAGCGATGAAGTTAAAATCATTACGAATGGCGCCCAGTGTCGGGACCGGTACGTTACAAATGAAGAGTTCAGTTGTTTTCTGACTTTTGATTCCTTAACAAAAAACGTCTTGTTACTTCGATCCTAGAGTCTCAAGGACGAGAGCAGCGGAGTTGGGTGAAACACACCGTGAGTCACTCCGCTTGAGTTGCAGCTTCTGCCCTCCGTCGTAGTTTTTCTCGCGAAAGAGTTCCTTCCGACGTGTTGTCCTGAAGTAAAACCTGTAAGGACATTCTTTTCTCTTGTTGGGAACAGGCGTTTTGTATCCACCTGGACTCGCAAGAAAATAGAATGCTAAAGGGTTTTCCAATAAAATGTGTTATTTTGGATAGCCCACTATTTCGGTAGATGTCACTTTTGAAGTTGTCATTTTTTGACATTTGACAAGTAAAAACTACTTCAACAATGCATTGAAATTATTAAAATTCACTATAAAAATGGTGAAAATTTGGCAGAGACGGTTGGTAAAATTCGAACATTTTTGGGTCGTCACGAAGCACCTTGACGGACCGCAATACAGAAATTGGTGCAAATATTCGAGTCATTGAGACAACTTAGTGATGTGAAGAATAAAACTCGTGCACGTCACTCAAGAACAGCGGAGAATATTGCTGCTGTAGCCGAAAGTGTTTTTTGAAATTAGGCATTCCACAAACGTCATTACATCGTATTTTCCAAAAGATTTGGATCTTAAGGCTTATAAAGTTCAGTTGACACAAGAACTCAAGCCGGTCGATCATCAACAACGTCGTGTCTTTGCTGATTGGGTCCTTGAAATGCATGAAAATAGTCCGGCATCCCATTGAAAAATCATCTTGAGTGATGAGGCCCATTTCCACCTCGGTAGCTTTGGCTCGGCTCGAAAAACCCAAGAGTTATTGTTGAAAAGCCTCTCTATCCTCAACGTGTGACTGTTTGATGCAGCTTATGGTTCGGCGGAGTCATTGGGCCTTACTTTTCCGAAAGTGAGGCTCGCAAACAGTTACGGTGAATGGGTTGCGCTATCGAAAGATGATTGATGATTTTTTATGGCTGAAATCGGATGGTATTGATCTGGACAACGTTTATTTTAAACAGAACAGCGCTACATGCCACATAGGCAACGAAACCATTGATCTTTTACGGAAAAAGTTTTCGGACCGTGTTATCTCTCGAAGAAGTGATCACAATTGGCCACTGAGGCCTTGTGATTTAACACCTTGCGACTTCTTCTTTTGGGACCACGTGAAAGAGAAGGTCTACGCCAACAGCTCAGCGTCGATTCAAAGCCTCAAAGATGGAATTTGTGAGGCTATCAAGGACATAGGGCAGCCATTTTGCGATTTGGTTATGGAAAATTTTATGAAACGGATATAGTCTTGTAAGCGTGATCGTGGTGGTAATTTGCCTGATGTTAATTTTTGCTAGTAACGGCATACCTTCTTCTTTATAATGAAATGAACATTCGATCATTTATATAAAACAAGTTGGGTAAACAGACCTACGCTCATGTCAGAAGGGTTTTGTATTCAATTTTCAAAATGCAGTCACCAGATTGAATAAAGTCAAGAAGCATGTCAATGACGATTTCATTGGAGAAAATATGAAATTCGAAGATCATACAATTATTAGCAAAGTTGAACGAATTTAGACTTTTGAGGTTTTTGGTATTGTTATACTCATAAATATCTCCCTTGATAATTATTTCAGATGTCCATTCGTGAGGGAGGAAACCACATTTTTCATGTATTTCCCCCCCTGTGCCCCACTGAAGCAGAAACTGACAGTTTAAGAACTGCTTTGAAAAGCTCCCATGAAAACTTTCATTTCATGCTCATATCGGCTACGTTTGATGAATTTTTTTTTTTCAGGGGCCACTCTCCTGTACTGTTGTCATCGATTCATGGCCAATTTTTCGAATCCCAGAGTTGTTACAAAGCCCTTTTACTAGGAGCTCTCTCCCGCCTCCTTGACTTGTTTCACTTATGAGTAATAATTTTAGGTACTCATCTTCAGTCATTCATTAAATTGAATCAAGTGTTCAAAGCATGGACCTTGAACGTTGCAGTTGGGAAAAAATAACTCAAACCTATTCAATCTTCGCATTTAAAACAGCCACCATTTTGTTTTACGATTACTGATACCACTAGCTGAACCGATTCTCAAAGATATACATGACACCTATCATTCCTCATGCAAATCCTAGCAAAACTGTAGTGGCTGAGTCGGTAAAAAGCGCATGTTGTTCAATAGCCATATGTTGCCATAGTAATACATGCAGCGCATATTGTTCCATAGTAATACAGGAAAATTTAAACCGCTATAACTTCGCTAAATATAATTCAATCTTTATGAAACTTGCAGAGTAAATCAATCTTATAAATAGTCATCTGTGTACTGAATTTCATCGAATTTAAGGGTACCCTTAAGATTTTATTCAAGAAAACATAAAATCGATAAATCATACTATTACTAACAAAGTTGAGTGAATTGCGACTTCTCACGTATTTGTTGTTGTTGTACTCACCAAGGCCTACATTCCTGATTTTTTTCAGATTTTTCGGATCACAGGTGTCCCATCGCGAGGGGGGGGGGGGGGACACAAATTTTTCGTGTATTTCCCCTCCCTGTGCGCCCCTCGAAGCAAACTTTACCAAACTAAGACCTGTTTTGTAAAGTTCTCATCAAGACCTTTCATTTGATACCCATATCGGCTACCTTCAATGAATTTTTTTTTTTCGGGGGGTCACTCCCCTACATGGGGAGACCCCCCTTAAATACCTTATAAAATTTTTTAAGCAATTGAACTTTGAAGAGATCTCCACTTTACACCTACATACAAAATTTGATGTTTCTAGCTTAAGTAGTTTCCGAGAAAAACTGCTGTGACACACGGACGGACGGACGGACGGACGGACAGACAGACGGACAGACGGACAGACAGGACGCGATTTTAGAAGGGTTTTGTAAAATTATTTTACAAAACCCTAAAAATGGATTTTTCTTTTAATATCAAAATAACACCTCTTATTGGAAAACCCTATATAATTTTCATTACGACTGGACTTTGTTTAACTTTAACGGGCTTATACTTTTCTTTTACTTCCACGATTTCTTCTTCGTACTGCGGAGTTTCATTATTTATCGCAATGCTCATAATGTCGTTTGCTTTGCGTTAGTTTTTTGAAATTATCAAGATAAAATTGTAACCATTTTCGTACCGTATATACCTGCATTTGCTCAAGATGTCATACCCGATAATGACGTCATAATTTACCGCGTTATCCAGCACAATCACTACATAGTGTTCCAATTTTTTTTTGTCTAGCTCGACTACGCAAATAAATGTACCTTTAGGCTTTGTTGTCCCGCCGTCAAAGTCTTCATCATATTTTAGGGTTTTGTAAAATAATTTTACAAAACCCTACTAGTTTCGCGACCAGTCTGTCCGTCTGTCCGTCTGTCCGCCCGTCCGTCCGTCCGTCCGTCCGTGTGTCACAGCAGTTTTTCTCGGAAACTACTGAAGCTAGAAACATCAAATTTTGTGGATAGGTGTAAAGTGGTGTTCTCTTCAAAGTTCAACTACAAAAAAATTTTATAAGGTGTTTAAGGGGGGTCTCCCCATATAGGAGAGTGACCCCCCAAAAAAAAAAAAATTCATTGAAGGTAGCCGATATGGGTATCAAATGAAAGGTCTTGATGAGAACTTTACAAAACAGGTCTTTGTTTGGCAAAATTTGCTTCGAGGGGCGCACAGCGAGGGGAAATACACGAAAAATTTGTGTCCCCCCCCCCCCCCCCCTCGCGATTGGACACCTGTGATCCGAAAAATCTGAAAAAAATCAAGATTGTAGGCCTTGGTGAGTACAATAACAACAAATACGTTAGAAGTCGCAATTCACTCAATTTTGTTAGTAATAGTATGATTTATCGACTTTATGTTTTCTTGAATAAAATCTTAACGGTACCCTTAAATTCAATGAAATTCAGTACGTAGATGTCTTTTTATAAGATTGACCAATCCTGAAAGTTTCATAAAGATTGAATTATATTTAGCGAAGTTATAGCGGTTTGAATTTTCCTGTATTACTATGGAACAATATGCGGTGCATTTATTACTATGGCAACATATGGCTATTGAACAACATGCGCTTTTTACCGACTCAGACACTACAGTTTTGCTAGGATTTGCATGAAAATTTCAGGAATGATAGGTGTCATGAATATCTTTGAGAATCGGTTCAGCTAGTGGTATCAGTTATCGTTAAACAAAATAGTGGCTGTTTTAAATGCGAAGATTGAATAATTTTGAGTTATTTTTTCCCAACTTCAACGCTTAAGGTGCATGCTTTGAACACTTGATTCAATTTAATGGATGACTGAAGATGAGTACTTACAATTAATGCTCATAAGTGAAACAAGTCAAGGAGGTGGGAGAGAGCTCCTAGCAAAAGGGTTTGTAACCATTCTAGGATTCGAAAAAATTGGCCATTAATCGATGATAACAGTACAGGAGAGTGGACCCTGAAAAAAAAATCATCAAACGTAGCCGATATGAGTATGAAATGAAAATTTTCATAGGAGCTTTTCAAAACAGTTGTTAAACTGTCAGTTTTTGCTTCAGTGGGGACACAGAGGGGAAATACATGAAAAATGTGTTTCCTTCCTCGCGGATGGACATCTGAAATAATTATCAAGGGAGATATTTATGAGTATAACAATACCAAAAACCTCAGAAGTCGAAATCCGTTCAACTTTGTTAATAATAGTATGTTCTTCGTATTTCATATTCTCTCCAATAAAATCGTCTTTGACATGTTTCTTGATTTGATTCGATCTGGTGACTGCATTTTGTAAATTGAATACAAAACCCTTCTGACATGAGCGTAGGTCTGTTTACCCAACTTGTTTTTTCTACCTCTCAGACGTGACCACCAAGTTGACTTCAGATAAACACTAGTTCTGTGCCAAGAACGTACAAATAACCAACTGTGGGAGCTGCTATGTGGTTGTCGTTGAGGGATCTATTAGCTTGAGATTGGACTGCGGACACCTCTTCCACTATATGAGCCCAGCAGTTCCTGCAAGTATCCAATTTTTGTTCTCTGTGCAGACGTTCCATTGAAAGTGCAATTTTGGTTACTCCAATCAAAACACAAGCACCTTTGGCGTGGTGTCAAAAGATCCCAGGTGAGAGGATCGCACGGCACTATTGTCTGATTTTCAGGGAGCCACCGGCAAGGAAGACTCAGTGTAGGGAACTCTGGCAGACGTTCTGACAGCCCCATTGAGTACAAATGTTAAGATGCAGTCCTGTTTTTACTACAGAGGCTGACAAACAAGATGCAGCTGACCAATAAAGAGCTTCAGGACCTCAAGAACAACCTGCTCAACAGTCATTTGTTGGGAATTAGATTAAAATGCAGCTATTCCCAGGTCTAGACCGTAGGATGACTGGAGCCTCCCTCAAATGGACGCAGGCATGGACCCCAAAGCTCCAGAGCGTAGACCGTGGTTCAATTCTGCAACACCACTGATACCGACAATGCAAGACTCAACTCTAAATGCTGCAGTGGAGCTTATCGTTCATCGACTTTCGCAATGCAAGCACGAGATTCGACACCTGGTATAACGGAGAGTTGGCGCTTTAGCTTCAACCATGTGAATTCGATCACTTGAGTAGATAGGTTCATATTCCGAGTAAGAGGGGGTATGCCGGAAGGAGACATTGCAACCTTCCTTCGGCACGTTCACCTCCTATTTAGTAGGGGTACTGCTGAATGGTACTGGAGTTTTAAGGAGTTCGTGGCATGCTCGGATTGGAATCCGTTCTACTTGGCTTTTTGCGACCACTTAAATGACAGACTCGCAAAATGGAAGAAGCGTGAACAAATGAAAAAGCGCAAGCAAGGTCCTCATGAAACATTCGACCAATTTTATTCTAGTTTATCAAGCATAATTACTCGGCTTAGAACACATATGGCTAAGGAAGAACTGGTGGGTATCATAAGGGAAAATTTGCAGTAGAAGCTTCAAAACACCTTGCTCCACGTGCAATGCGCACAGTGCAAGCACTATATATTCATGCTTATAGACAAGAACGACTAAATGTATGACGTGAAATCCTTCTGTCCACAACCTCTCCTGATTGGACCTAGTCACTGAAGCAGTATCACTGCAAAGTTAATAGCAGCCAATCAGGTAGACTATGAGCCGTTGTGACAATTGGCCGAATAATATGCTTCATTCGATATAAGCTACACATAAGACTCTTTATTGTGACACTAATGATATGCAATTCACATAGAGAAATGGCCAAAACACGCGAAGCTCGGCACACACTTCTCAACCGGCAGAACGAGAAAGTTCTTCTTCTCTCTATAGTCTAGATCGAACACGTTCATACTCTACACAATGATACAGTCTAGGTTGAATATGCTCACACGCTTCTCTATAGTCTTACCGACTTATTTTAAGAAACTGGACATATGTTGAAGATATGTTGGGTGATGGAGTCGCAGGTGGACTTTACTGAAAAAGTTGACTATGTGTGTCGAATTGTACACCTGAACAGTTTTCATGTGTCGAAGTTGACGCTGGTGGCAACTGGCAGTCTATTGGCACCCCTGCAGTTTCTGTAGAGGATGGTGCACTCATTTTGTGCTCCGGAAGTAAAGAAGTGAAGGAGACTTGTTTCTTTGGAACCAATGTGGCAATCAACTGATTAATGTGGCGTTTCAGAGTGCGGCTGGTGTACAATTTGACCATATAATGGTACTGCCCAAGTTTCTGGCTGATTATACCAAATCGCGAAACATCTTATTTCCCAAGCGAATCTTTGCTTGGGCTCTCTCTCCTACTTACAGACTACAAAACCGTAAGGCAGTAAGTGCTGTCGGAGCAAGAGCTTTGCTGTTGGGGAGCAGAGGGTCGAGATAAGTGTGGATCCTTCTCTTCAGGTTCAGCTCCGAAGGAGACATGCTAAAGGTGTTGTTCTATAGCGGAACATTATGTGCTGTAGCTTGATATACAGGGGAGATCGCATGCAACCAAAAATAGTGCACAAGCTATCTTTGTAGCTGGTCTTGAGCTCCTATAGTAATGCTTGCAACTTCGGGTCTTCTGCAGTTTCTTCGGCGACTATCTCTGGGTGATAGACAAACTGGATATCTGGAGTTGTGCTTCAGGATACACTTCTCGATCAATTGATATCTCTGATAACTCACTTACTGTCGAGACTGGCAGTCAACATTTTCGTTTTCTTTTCCCTTTTTGCATCGTATTGTGTAGTCGAGCCCACAGAGAAAAGAGGCATACCTCAGCAAACGTGAAGCGGTCATCTGTGGAAGTGCACGGTCCGGATGAAAAACCCTTGAAAGTGGCTCATTGTCTGTGACGAGAAAAAAACCTTTGCCAAATAAGTAGTTGAAGAAGTGCCTCACTACGTATACGATAACCAGGGCTTCTCTGTCAAGCTGACTGTGATTTGACTTAACCTGCATCAATGCTCGCAAGGCGCAGCCGATTGAATGCCCGCGACTATCAATTTCGTGGCTAAGTAGTACGGCAATTCTGGTCGGCGAGGCAACAGTTATGAGTATCACTTGTTTTGAAGGATCAAACGGAATGAGCACGCTGTCTGGGCAATTTCTGTCTTCAGATTCTCGAAGGAGGCCTCAGCAGCTCCAGACTAAAAGAAACATTCACCCGTCCTGAGTAAGTAGCGTAGTGGGTAGGTCTTTGGAGAGAAGTCTGGAATGAATTTGGCATAATATGTAACTAGGCCGAAGACTCTCCACAATTCATCACATGCTTCGCTTGTAGTATCCAAGAAGCTGCTACAACCTTAGCTGGGTATTTCTGAATCTGATTGTGTGACTCAACATGGCGGAGTTAGTTTGTGCTTTCCTAGAAAGATGAGCATTTAGTGCGATTGATGTGTAGATCATTTTTTTGAGACGTTTCAGGTATATTTCAAAATTTTTAGTGCACTCCTCAAGATCTGAGCCATAACAGATGATGTCATCAAAGTATGCCTTGACTTTTAGAATGCCTTTCAGCATTTAACCCAGGACCAGGTTGAATTTCACTAGAGTGGTCTTAGTACCGAAGCTGAAACGGTTTATTTTGAACGTACCCTTCTGCGGTGAAATCGTTTGAATTTTTTCCTTTCTTTATCGATCCATGAATGCAAATATGCCTTGTGCAAGTCCAATTTACAAAAGTACTTGGAACCTCTGAGACTATGCAGAACCTCATATATTCTGCGGATTGGGTGATTTGGAGCAACGAGTCTAGAGTTCACCTCACACTTTTAATCCATGCATAGCCTTACCCCACCGTCGGGCTTAGCTATAACAAGGATCCCCAATCGCTTAGTGCAATCGTAGGGATGATTCTTTGATACTCTAGTGTGCCTAACTTTCTCTCAACTCGCACTCGCAATGCAAAGAGAACATCGCCTTCACGGATGAAAACTGGTTGCATGCCTTCTCTGAGCTGAAACTTAACTTCTACGTTCGGAACACACCCAATCGTTTCTTCGAAAATGGATTGGTATTTCTTGAATTTGTCTGCGACTGAAATGATTACATTGATGTTGAGTGGACGAAGAGCTAAGCTTTTGTGGCTATTTATCTCGTTTAGGCTGATCCCAATACTACGACTCTATATGCGTCCGAGCAAAGTGTCATACCCTACTGGCACTGTGAATGGATCGGCTTCCATTGAATTCCCTTTGTAGGTAAATGAGACGGTGACTTTACCTTTAGATTTTATGAAGTGATCTGAGTAAGAGCGAAAGGAGACTGAAGTCAGTTGCAGCGGTACTTTGAGTCCCAATTTGTTGAAAGCAGTTTTTGAGGGCTAAAAGGAACGTACACCTGAGTCTTCTTCAGATGCTTGCGGCTTGTTGTTGAGTGTGACTAAAACAATGTATTTATCAGTGTCTGGTCCAACTTCGTACAAATCCTCGATGTTTCAAGCGAGCAATACCATATTTGCTGTTGAGCTGGTGATCTTCTTCTTCTTGAGGAATATGAGTTGACAGTGTGTTGGTCTTCGATTTTCGGAGCCGGATGGTGATTTAGATTTTAGGGACATGACCAATTTTTCCACAAGAGGTGCGCTTCATGGTAAGCGCGGCCACAGTTGAGGCAAAGACCATCGGGACCATATGACTAGTACCGCAAAACTGAGAACGAAAGCGCGGATGAGAGCTGGACTGACGACGATTGTCTTGAGAGTTGAACGCTGGCAGCTACGATGATTTCCTTCTTGACGATGATCGATTATGTTTGCATCTGCAACTTGATCCAGCAGCTGTTTTATTGGGTTACTCAGTTGACTTGTTGAACCGAGATGCTTCCAGTACTATGGCTTTCATTTGAAATCCGTCGCCCTGCTTTAGTCCGATATTTGTGTCAAAAGTATCGGTGAGGTGGTTATTGATGCGGGCTTGGCAGGTTGTTGACGTTAATGTCATTTTGATATCTTTATATGGCACACCGCTACGCTAGGGCGATAGCAGACAAATATTTTCGAAACTTATTGCGGCACACAGCTAGTGCGATAATGTAACTTCTTTTTGTTTTTCGTGGCACACAGCTCAATGAATGATCGGAATTTAATAAAGCACACAGTTAACCATATCTCACCGATAAAACTCACTACTTTGAATATCACTTTTGATTTATAGGATAGGGGTTTCAAACAAATGACCAATATTTACTTATAGTAATGACATTTAGTAGCCATTTTAATTACTTCATACAGACGCCTCTCTTTGGGTACCTTGTTGTCTCTAATAACACCAACTGTGTGATGCAGCAGTTTTTGTGGTGTTTGACAATATAAATGGATACAGGGTGGTTCAAAACTTATCACCCTATCGGAAGATATTATAACTTTTGCAAATGGCATCTTAAGTGAGTCATATTTGATATTTGTGAACTAGACGGCTGCAGTACACAAACAGATATGTCATGGATCGCTATACTCCGCTAGAGCCTACACTTTAATTGCGACGATTTTGTATTGAAAATCATCATGAGCGACGAGGCGCATTCCCACTTGCGGTCACATCAAAATGAAAAATCTTCATTTCTAGGGTCGCGTGTGATGCACGAACAGCCATTACATACACTTTGATTGGGCTGTTTTATTTTTTTTGAGGACGCCATCAGCAATACGGTCGCTGTTACTGGCACACGCTACAGGGTCATGATAAACGACTTCTTACTACCGGGATTGCATGAGTGGGGCTTGGTTAAACATGTGGTTTCAACAAAACGGTGCAACCGCACACACAGCACGAGCCACAATGGATATTGTGAAGAAAATGTTTGTTGGGCGCGTAGCAAGATCGTCCGATTTATCCATCCCAGACTTTTTTCTTTGGGGCTACTTGAAGTTGCGGGCTTATGCCAACAAGCCTCAGACAATCGCAGACCTTAGGGAGAATATTCGGCAAGAACACGAACAGTTGTCATCAGAAATCTTGCGGAATGTCATGGAAAATGCGATAAAACGGGGAAAAGGTGTATAAACAAATAAAGATTTCTATAATCATTTTGTTTTTTATTTAGTAAAAAAGCTATTCAAAAACATAATTGGAAAATTAAGTTTGCACCACCTTGTATGCGTATGCGTATAATGGTAGTTGTTCGCCTAGCTAGAAGTGCGCGATAAATTTATACTTTTTTTTAAGAGTTTGAGTGAACTCTTTTAAGAAAATATTATGAGAGGTTTTATGCCGAAAGCACAAGAAGATAATTTCGATTATTTCAAAGACTCAAATCTTTGCAACCCAAATTTCATCCTTGGACAAATACTTTTGTAAGAACCTTTGGAACCCTTCTAAAAGTATATTGAAATTCAGCCATCAAGCAGAAATTATTTGGTAGCAAACATGTCTGACCTTTTGTGCCCCCCCCAAGGAATCGACATAAATAAAGTGAAAGAATAATAAATAACGTTTGATGATAAATAGCAAGGACTCGAGTAAATATTATGACTGTCTGCTATTCGTTTGCATTATGACGAGGAAAACAACTATGAAATCAAATCATTCACTCTCGAGAGGATAACAAAGCGTTGGTTGGCCCGATTCAAGCGAAAGCCATCCACCCACAATTGGGTCTTAGCATTTATTTTTCATGTCATCATGAAATTCATTGGAATCGCGATACGCTTCCTTTATCCACATCTATCTCGTCCTCAGGTAAAGAAACGCTTTCGTATAGGCGGAAGATAGTATAAAGTGAACATTAATAAATTACGGTTGGCGGTTATCGAAAAAAAATTATTCGTTTTATTAATGGCTCATTTGATATCGATTTGGAATTATTTCGAGGTAATTAAGGCGTAGAGCCGGTTATGGATAGGATGACAAGAGAATGGATTGGTTTTCGTATAAATGGGTTTGCGTGAAGTAGCGGATGGGTGCTATTACCAGGAAATTGATGTTAAAAATAATTTTCACATTTACATTCTGGTACTTTAATGGCAACTTTGATGTTGCTGATTGAAAGGAAATTCCCTGAAGCATAAATCATCATCTCAAAAGGACTTTCCAAATTTGGTTGTCATGTTCGTGTACTCGTGTTGAAGATTTCGGAATTAGATAGTCTTACAATTTCTTAAAGTGAGGAAATATTTTCTTCCTAGGAAATGATTTAGAAGTGAATGAGCTACATAATTTGAGAGAAACATTAAAGATTCAATGAAGTATCTTGATATGAGAATAAGCTTTTTACGTTGCCCTCACTATTTCCTGTTTCATTAACGTAATAATATATAACACTGTTTTGCTAAAATTTATTTATGATCCACACGTCGACATTTTAAGCTTCTTCGTCAACGGGACACAACTGATCTTAACTTATCTTAAATATAATTATGTACTTGAAGCTTTTCTACTTAGGCATTACCTAAACTTCCACCATAATTATTTATGAATTACCCGCCACCAAAGATGAGAAGCTGTTATCTAAGTCCGTGTTTAGTCCATATTCCAGTCGCTGTCTGGATATGGTGATGCTCTCATCTGCATCTAATATACACGCCACTCTGACTTCTTTAACTAGGTCGAGGTTTTCATCATTTATTACATGATATTCTTCCACTATATCTCAGCTTCTTCTTCTTCTACGTAGCACTACAGTCCCTCTTGGGTCTTCGCTTCCTGCAACAAGCGCCTCCAACTGTCTCGATCCATTGACCGCGCCTTCCAATTTCAAGATCCGACCAGCTATGATCTATAATCGTCGACAAAGTCAGGCAAGCGTTTCCACTATTTCCCCACTGGTCTTCGCCCCTCAGTTCTCCCAATGAATACTTTTTTGGGTATCCGTTGTTCGTCCGTACGATAAGTCCATTAGAAAACAATCGTCAAGACCTCTGGCTCGTCACAAATCTCATACAGCCCATGGTTGTATCGAGTTGACCATTAGTGCCTGACTAGCTTCTCCCCAATTATTCAACTCAGGACCAGTATTTCAAAGGCGTTCAATATCCTTGCGGATGCTTGGGTATATGTTTCTCACCCATAGCATAGCACAAGTTTAATCACAGATTTGTATACTTGGAGCATTATTTTTCTATGTTTTCAAGATCTTCAAATTTGAATATAATATTTTATTTGCGAGCTTTATTCTTCAGCGTATCTTGTCATTTTCATTAGCAGTTCTCTTTATTTTGGAGCCCAAATACCCAAATTTGCCCACGTTTTCGATATTGCATTCACCAAATGTGATATTTTGTGTATTTGTGGTATGTTTCCTTGGCTGCGTCATGAGTTTTACTACCCCCATAATTACTGGGGGTACTCTGGTCCCGGGATCGCTCGTCGAAGGACGGGTGAGGGTACCACTCGCTCCCAAAATACCCCCGTATGGCCGCGGCACACTGCGGCATGCCGGAGTATGATGTCCATGCCTGAACCCTCACGGTACTTCTAGAAATTAAAATTCACCGCCTGAAATACTTTCTCTCTTCCACCAACTTTCAGCGCACTGACTGTTGAACAACCCTACGGAAGCCCTGTACCGGCTGAAAAAAGAAGAAACTAATTTGGAGAATAACAACACCACCCTGACTTCCACAACTCGTGAGAAGGCCAAAACGTCTGATGCAACTTCCCCGAGTGTGTCGGTTCAACTAGCAGAAAACACTTTTAACCACTCGAGCCACGCGCATAATTTTGGAAGGCAAATGAAGCAATTACAATTTTTTAATTCAATTCATTAAAAAAACCGAAAATTGATCTTCCCCTTACTTTACACTCATCGCTAAAATTGAATAATACAATTAGGCAGAACAAGAAAAATACTTAGATTAAATTTGTTATCTTCTCGATGCTGGGGGCACCCTTTTCTTTGAGCGATGCTTCCGCCAGAAGTATAAACTCCTTTCACCTCCACTCCGCTGGGATGTTGATCGCGCTCCAGTCTCCAGGGACTCTAACTCCGTTGTGAAATGACTCATTTTCAGCATAATCCTAGTTATAATTGACTCCTTGATCGCATTCTGCCGCATCCCAGGAATCTCATCATTTTAAAAAAGAGACCGCTCCACTGGCCGACCTTCTTTTAATAAATTCTCCTTAATGGACTATCTGTTTAATTTCGAGGTCAACTGGACGGCGGTTAATGCACTTATCTTGGAAAATTTATCAGCGGACAAAAAGATTTTTTGGGAATCTCCGTCTCATTTCTACATTATCATTGTGGAGAGTCTCCATGATCCGCCATCTCATGGGCATTGTCGTATCACTGGAAAGTAAGACGTCCAAATGACAGCTGGTCGTTTGTTTACACCGCGGAGTGCTTTTATTTCGCGATCCAAACGATAGTTTTCGAAAAATAAAGCCCAGTGAGTGCATTTTAGTGACGTTAATTAGTGGTTTGAATGTATCGCAATGCGGCAATGTGGGAAGTAGTTGTGGCCGGTAAAGTTTCTTCAAAAACCGGTCGATTTAATATATTGGTGTTTTTATCTCGGCCAAATCATTTCCGCTTCAATATCCTGATTACGTTTTGCGCTTAATCGGACGGTGGATCTTCCCCTGCACTTTCACGGTGATTTTTAGGGTTTTGTAAAATAATTTTACAAAACCCTACTAGTTTCGCGACCAGTCTGTCCGTCTGTCTGTCCGTCGGTCCGTCCGTGTGTCACAGCAGTTTTTCTCGAAAACTACTTAAGCTAGAAATATAAAATTTTGTGGGTAGGTGTAAAGTAGCGATCTCTTCAAAGTTCAACTAAAAAAAAAATTTATAAGGTATTTAAGTGGGGTCTCCCCATATAGAAGAGTGCCCCCCGAAAAAAAATTTCATTGAAGGTAACGGATATGGATATCAAATGAAAGGTCTTGATGAGAACTTTTCAAAACAGGTCTTAGTTTGGCAAAATTTGCTTCGAGGGGTGCACAGGGAGAGGAAATACACGAAAAATTTGTGTCCCCCCCTCTCGCGATTGAACACCTGTGATCCGAAAAATCTGAAAAAAATCAGGAATGTAGGCCTTGTTGAGTATAACAACAAAAAATACGTGAAAAGTCGAAATTTACTCAACTTTGTTAGTAATAGTATGATTTATCGATTTTATGTTTTCTTGAATAAAATCTTAACGGTACCATTAAACTCAATGAACATAGATGTCTATTTATACGATTGATCTATCCTGAAAATTTCATAAAGATTGAATCATATTTAGCGAAGTTACAGCGGTTTGAATTTTCCTGTATTACTATGGAACAATATGCGCTGCATTTATTACTATGGCAACATATGGCTATGGAACAACATGCGCTTTTTCCCGCTCAGACACTACAGTTTTGCTAGGATTTGCATGAAAATTTCAGGAATGATAGGTGTCATGTATATCTTTGAGAATCGGTTCAGCTAGTGGTATCAGTAATCGCAAAACAAAATAGTGGCTGTTTTAAGTTGGAAGCTTGAATAATTTCGAGTTATTTTTTCCCAACTTGAACGTTTATGGTGCATGCTTTGAACACTTGATTCAATTTAATGAATGACTGAAGATGAGTACCTACAATCAATGCTCATAAGTGAAACAAGTCAAGGAGGTGGGAGAGAGCTCCTAGCAAAAGAGTTTTGTAACCATTCTAGGATTCGAAAAAATTGGCCATGAATTGATGATCACAGTACAGGAGAGTGGCTCCTGAAAAAAAATCATCAAACGTAGCCGATATGAGTATGAAATGATAGTTTTCATGGGAGCGTTTCAAAACAGTTGTTAAACTGTCAGTTTTTGCTTCAGTGGGGGCACAGAGGGGAAATACATGAAAAATGTGTTTCCTCCATCGCGGATGGACATCTGAAATAATTATCAAGGGAGCTATTTATGAGTATAACAATATCAAAAACCTCAGAAGCCGAAATTCGTTCAACTTTGTTAATAATAGTATGATCTTCGTATTTCATATTTTCTCCAATAAAATCGTCTCTGACATATTTCTTGATTTGATTCGATCTGGTGACTGCATTTTGTAAATTGAATACAAAACCCTTCTGGCATGAGCGTAAATCTGTTTACCCAACTTGTTATTACTGTTCCGAGTAAACAGTCAGGTTTTGCCCAATTGTGGTGGCATAGATCACTGCAGTTTCTGCGCTAAATGACTCCATAGTTCAGCTTTTGAGGTGTAGTGGAGCTTCGGTACGCCTTCATCTCCTATGGACTATGTTGGGTGCCATTGAGAGTGCAATATGTCAGCGTTCATATCCGGGATCGGCTTCGGATCAAGATTTGTAGGAAGTACATGTTTCAACATGCTAGTTAAAGTTTACGTTAACGATCAGCCAGCTGATTCATTCCTCCTTACTTCTGACGGTCCTTCACTAATTACATGAAACTCTCTGTCTGAATTCTTACCCCAATTTCTTAATTTAATCACAAAGTTGTTGAATTTGAAGAAACCTGCAACTACTGATTTTCGTTCTGGCTCGGTTGGTTATGGTGTTTGGGTTAGGAGGAGTGTCCCTAAGGGAAATGGAAAAACGATACCGTAACAGCGTTGTTTTATTCTCATTGCTTTGCGGCGCTGGTTAACGACCGTGACAAAATATTAATGTTGCCCGCATCGGGTAACATTTGGCTCGACTGATATAGTAACGTACCTCTTGTATTGACAGGCTCCTTTTTTATGACAAATTCAGGACCCTAGTTAAATAGCAATGGGGCCAGACAATCTCCCTGGTTTAGTCCGATATTTGGGTCAAAGGCGTCGGTAAGTTGGTTATAAATGCGGACTTAGGAGGTCGTCGACCTCATTGTCATTTTGGTAAGACGGACTAATTACGATCATTACTGTCGTATGCTTGCTTAAAGTTCACGAATATTTGGTGTACGAAAATATTCAACTCTCAGCATTTCGCAAGTACCTGCCTAACTGTAAGCAATTGGTCTACCGTCGATCTACCTGCTCTAAAGCCATCTTGATACTCCCCAATAAAACGTAGTGATATGACTCCATAGTTTTCACCCTGTAACTCTTCACATGTTTTGTGGATAGGGAATATAATTGATTGGCTTCACTCTTTAGGCATGTGTTCTTGTTTCCAAATGTGGTAGATGAGTTTTTGAATAGCTGTATGAACACTGTTGTCACCGTATTTAATGAGCTCCATTCGAATCTTATCGATGAACGGTGCTTTATTATTTTTTTGGCCTTTGATGGTGGAACAAATTTCATCCAGAGTTAGTGGGGCCAATGGAGGCTCACCAGGAATTAATATAGGTTCCAATGTTCGGGAGATGTGCAGAGGATTTAGAAAGATCTTGAAATATTATGCCCATCATTCTTTGATCCTGTTTTCATTGGCGATTGTTTTGCCAATGCCACCACAGCAGAGCGGAGTCTTGGGCTGATAGCATCGGTCCAGGCTTTTTACTACATTGTATGCTTGTCTAGCGTTGTTGCTCGATAGACTTACATCGAGCTTCTCAATTCGTCATCATAATATTTTCTTTTCTTCAATCTAATTATCTTATTCGCTACTCTCCTGAGATTTTAATAATATTGTCTCTTCGTCCTGGGCTTTCTACCTAAGCATTCTTTGTATGCCTTGTTCTTCTTACTTAACGCATCCTGACATTTACCATCGAACCAATCATTTCTCTTGCGCCGGGCTTGATGTCCGATTGTCTATTCTACCACGGTGTTAATCACGGCTTTCACTTCCACACATAGCTCGTTGCTTGTTTTCAGCGATGTATCTAATAAGATGGTAGCCAGCTAGCTGTTGAGGGTCTCCGTCAAATTGTTTGCCATAGATGCCATTTGGAGCCTTTGGATGACGAATTTTTGAAGAGGGCTAGTCTTCGCCAAACACGTCTATGACATACGACATCCATAGGTTAGTTTAATCCTCAAGTATGCTCGAGGCCCAACGTTGTTGGATCACAGCATGGTTGATCTGGTTTTGTGTGTTGCCATCCTTTGATACCCAGTTCATTTTGTGTATATGTCGATGTGGGATGCAAGTTAAAAGTATGACTAGATTTTCGCTACATTCAAAATCAATCATGTTCTACCTGTAGTCATTTGTCTCATCGTGGTGGCTATATCCTCCAGTTATTTCCTAAGAAGATAGCTCATTGCCAACTTCAGCTTTGAAGTCATTCAGAATTAAATTTGTGTTGTTGATAGGCCGTTAGTTGATTAGTTTTTCTAGATGATTGTAGAATATTTACCTCGTTTCGTCGTCCTACTCTCCAGTCGGAGTGTATACGCTTATCAGTAAAACTTTGAAAAATTTCACTTTTATACGAGTCGCGCACAACAGTTCATTGACTGCCTTGAAATTAATAACATGCGATTTGAACCCCTTATCTACAATGAAGGCCACTCTGAATTCTCGCTTTCCAGCAGGCCTTCCAGTTTTGACATGCATACCAAAACTGGTCCAACAATTTTCTTGTAACAGATGACTTGGTAAGTCTGACGGTAGAGGCATTCTAGTGGGATATACATGTTTCCCTTACTAGCAAATTCTGTCATAATTTCACTCCATCTTCACCTGTTGAGTGTATATTGTGCTAATCTCTCCATCTGACTCCCTTTCCTTCCTCGTATCATCTGTATATATCCCTTGCAACAATCCTGCTATTGTTTACGAACATTTCTTTGCAGAATTCTCAAGCTACACAATGCTCGTTTCCCTTCTACCCCTATATTGGTCTGTGGTGGCTTCAATTTGCCCTCTTTTGTTTGGAATGATTTGTATGTCTCCATAGTTTTTGGCGGTAGTATGTCTTTTGCTCGTTCTTCTTTTATTTTTTTTGTTCTTTCGCCCAATACAACACTTTCCCTAATGCCAATAACAAATTGCTTGATCTTGTTCTTTCCAACTTGTTGCCTTCTTGTCTGCCCGCATCAGACGCACTCACATCCTTTGCCAAACCTGATCCCCACCATCCCCCGCTCTCTATTGAGCTTGTTATCACATCTTCTCGTTTTTTGGAAAATTCCTCATCTTCCCGCTTTAATTTTTAAAAGCCAATTTATCGAGCATGGAAGCGAACCTTAATGCCGCAAATTGGTATTCCTTCTTCAGCAACCTCCACACTAATGATTGTATTGATAAGCTCTATATGTTTCTTTTGTCCTTAATCTCGCAATTTACTCCTGCGTGTCCAGCAAGAAGACCTAAAGATTGGTTTTATTCAGATGTTGCCATTGCAATTAAAGCTAAAGATACTACCCGTAAAAAATTCTTTTCCAATGGTCTTGCAATTGACCTTGTTAAATTCATAGAAAATTGCCACATCTGCACTTCATGCACATGTTAACCACATTGAAACTACGTTAACGTTGACTGAAACTCGTGCTTTCTGGTCGTACGTAAAATCTTTAAGGACCTCTCATCATGCCCCTGATAATTATAGTCAAGATGGCGTGACATCGTCTACTCCTCAAGAATCTTGCAAACGCTTCGCTTTTTATTTTTCTTCCTTTTTCAGCAGAGCTAAGCATTCCCCTTCCTTCAACCAACCTTCTTGCTCTTTTTCCTCTACTAATTTTCGTACAAACCTCTTGCAGGTTGAGCAACTCTTAAATAATCTTGACAACAGTACCAGTGTGGGCCCTGATGGCATTTCAAATTTTCTAGCAAAATGTTCATCTTCTTCGCTTTGTGTTCCCCTTTCAATTATTTTTAACTTGAGTTTAGCCTGTGGGGTTTTCCCCTCCCAATAGAAAATCGCCCACATTTTCCCTATCTTCAAATCTGGTGATCGTAATATCGTCTCAAACTATCGTCCTATTTCCCTTCTTCCTTGTTTTGGTAAAATTCTTGAAAATATAGTTTTTCATGTGCTGTATCCACTTGTTCTCCCATCTTTAGCAGACCAACAGTATGATTTTGTTAGAGGCAGATCTACCCTTACAAATTTACTTTGTTTTACCCATCATACAGGTATCACAGCTGCCCTCGATCAACAACAAGTGGACGTTATTTTTACGGATTTCTCTAAAGCACTTGATTCAGTGGATCACTCTCTCCTATTTGAGAAACTGTTAGGGTTCAATGTCCCTATTTGCGTCTTTTCCTGGCTTCTCTCCTTTGTCCTGAATCGTCAATGTGTAGTCACTTTTAACTCTTGCTTCTCTTCTTCTTTTCACCCAAGCTCGGGAGTTCCGCAAGGTTCAATACTTGGCCCCATACTATATTTACTTTTTGTCTATGATCTAGCTTCTGTTATCACATCCCCTGTCTCCTTGATGCTGATGACTTCAAGATTTTTCGAGTTATTGACTCCCTCTTAGTTGTGGATACCCTTCAAACTGATCTTCAGCGTTTTAGTGACTGTTGTGAATCAAACCATCTCTCCTTAAATGTTTCCAAATGCCATCAGATGACAATCTCCTGTAAAAAATTTCCTCTTCTCTCAACGTATAGGCTTGTTGGTATCCCTTTGTGCAATGTAACCTCCTTTAAGAATCTTGGTGTGAAATTAAGAAAGCCTCTCGCTTAACTGGATTTATTTTACGATCTGCTTCGTCACTCAAACATATCACATCCTGTATGTGTCTTTACTTCTCACTAGTATGTAGTAATTTGGGGAACTGCTCCCAAATTTGGAGTCCGTACCGCAGGAAGCAAATCGATGCTCTCGAGTCAGTTCGGCGCAGATTCACACGGTCTGTATTCTTCAAATTCAACCTTCCTTATACATCTTATGATGACCGACTATATACTTTGAACCTTCCTACCCTCGAATCCAGATGAACTTTCTTTGACGAATGTCTTTTGTGCAAGCTTCATCATAGTCTTTTACCTTAACATGTATGCAGGAAAATTAATACATTCGACGCTGCTCGCCCTAATAGACCCTTGCTTCGATTTCATATTCCGTATGCACGTACTAACACCTTCTTCCACTCTCCGTTACTACGCACAACCAGCGAAGTCTTGGTCCTCTACTATATGCTCTTGGCGTTCTCCAAACTTCAATGAAAAATCAAATTTATAAATACTCCCATAAATCTTAATTTTTGATTTCATATTTTGAGCTTTTTCCTTTAATTTCTTCCAAATTTTGAATTCGTATGTTTGTATTCAAATATTGTATTAATTGACTTGTAATTGGAGTACTAGTCTGTAAGTTGATTTTTTTTTAAATAAATAAATTTGACCTTTTGTCCAATGTTTCTGGAATGAAAGGGTCATCGAAGGGCCATGAATTCTTTTTGTGCTTTACTGAGCATGACTTTGACATGCTCAGTATAGTACAGATACAACACCGAGGTATCAAATACAGGATTCCCATTCCAAACTACTCCCATCCGCCATAATGTTGAACTCCTTACAATTACGTTTAATGTCTTAACTGCAACGTTGTCCGAAACGAAAATTGTTTTTACACTTTTGCGCGTTGATTCTCATTCGCGACTTGTGAGTGTAGAGGTGCACATCATTCAACATTTTTGGAAGATTCCTCTGAACTACTGTAGCTTTTCCGTCTGCTGTATATATGATCAGGTCATTATCAAACGCTACAAATAATCGCGTTGACGAGACGCTAAAATCAGAGCCGTTCAATAGCTTGCGAATGAATATTGAGAAAAGCAGAGTAGCTGTTCCCCGCTGTAGACAATTCAAGATCTTAAATTCGCGCATTATTGTCAGATTTCCATCAGTTACAATAAACTATTTTCCATTTAACATATTCCACATCATGGCAACAAATTGTCCTGAAGGAGTTTAAAAACTAGTCCATCTAACCACATCGTATCGAAGGCTTTCTCCATATCAATGGGACACGTTTGAGCACATTCTTTGTTGTTTAATTTCCAACAGATGTCTGAGGTTACTTTTATTATCGTATGTTAGGTCGCATGCCTGGGTCAAAAACCAAGTTTTCAATTTGGCATCAAGTCATATTTCTCAATGTGGGCGCATAATGCTTCGTTCAGGATCACTTTAAATACCTTGTTGATGTTAGGCAGCAAGCTGATTGGGCAAAAGCTTTTAGGGCATGAAGATTCTTTTCCTTTCTGAAAGATTTGAAATACCTTAGCGTTTTTCTATTCATTTAGGAAATATGAATTGGTCAACATGTTGTTGAAGACTACGCAATAATTCCTAATAGCGCCCTCAGCCAAATGTTCTTGAACTACATTTGGAATACCATCAGTACCACATGATTTCTTGTGGTTTACCCTGCGACATATGAAACACAAGTCTTCATAGCTGACAAAATAATCAATAAGATTAGAGCTCGGTATGAGGTCAGATGTTAATGTTTCATTGAAATGAAGAATTGATTGGCCGTTCAGGCTTGATTTGAAGTCGGAAACTTTTGCTTCAAGGACCTCTGAAAATATTCCACTCCCTCTCTCAGGGTTTGGTAGATGAACCAGTTCAAAATGTGTTCCAATCAGAGCAAGTTTATGCAGTCCATCACATATAATCCTGTTTTCATTTCCATCCGGAGTCGTAGTATCAATTTCGATACCGGCCCTATCGAGAAGATTTATCACATCACTAGCGACATCAAGATTCGATACCTTCACTCGAGACTTCTTACGGAATATGCTATTCACTTTCGCGAAAACGCCATCTGGATCCTGTGGGCTCATATTCCTCATTTTTATCGCCCATTGATTGCTGACCTTACTCTTAAAGTATGAACGGATTAAGTTCCGAACTTTCTCCAGGTATAATTTCAACAAAGCCAACGATGTTGTTGTCCAAAAATCGCCAATAAATATTGTTGTCAGTGTGAGAAGGAGGCTTTTCTATATTTTTACCCTTGCGATATTTGGGGTTCCATATATTTCCTTATTGTTTCGATGTTTAATCTTGAGAACTGCTTTCCCAATCGTTTCCAACGCCAGCTTCTCTAACTTTGACAAATAGAGAACTATTTTATCATTAGTTAGATTTCTGTCATCAGGAATCATTGAGCAAGCATTGCCATCATTAGAAGAAGGGCATTTCTTCTGGTAATCCCGATTGAACTTCTTTTGAAACTTTCCTCAATCCGTTGTTTTGAAATTCAACCGATTCAACCAAGAATGAGGAAGCCATCGTCCCGTTGATGGTTGATTACCATTACGATTGCGTTATGGTCGATATCGTAAGGAAGTACCTGCAGTTTCCATTGAGACCTATTAAAGCTGAATTCAAGTCTTGCGTCTGCAATGCAGAGGTCGAAATATGAATTTGCCCTACGGTATGTTGGGAGCTCCGACCCATAAACTTACATTACACGTGTCTTCAATTTATCCACGACTTCAGGAATATAGCTTTTGGATTATTAGTGGCATTCAGCCTTGCTGTATGCTTACCAAACAGGTCACCGGCTAGGATATAATAGCTATGCAACCTGTTCAATTCGAGTATTTCACACAAGGAATTAAGCTTTTCCTTGAACTTGAAAACATTTCTACCAGTTGTATAGTTAGGGACAAGGAAGAGGTTATCTCCACCTGGCAGTGAAATTTTGATAATATTTTGTAACAATAGGGTCCTCTAACCAATTTCCCGGTGCCACCTTCCCCGTCACCGTTGACCCTATCTTTACCTACAAATTCAAAATCTTTGAATGTCATGGAGTGCCATGAATTGAAGTGGATTTCAGTGAGAAGCATAACGTCAGGCTTTTGCTTAACAATGAATTCAAGAAGATAGTCACGTCGATGTAGAGTAACAAAGGAGTTGTCGTTGATCGAAATGAGCCGAAGCCTATCCATACGAATATGACTGGTTGATAAGTTATTATTAGGCATTTGAGAGACCTAAATGTTGGGAAACAAAGTTCATTTTAGAATCTTTTTTATTGATTCCCTCCAATAAAGAATAAAGCTACTGGTAAATTTAAGATGCAGCTCATTATTGCTACTTACATTATTTGCAGTATTATCTGCTGGTCCTCTAGCGGCGAGTGCTAATTATACTCCGGGGTTGACGAAGTTGAAAGGTATGACACTGCGGTGTAGTTGTGCCTTGTTTGGGGCATATTTTACTATTGCATGTTGATATCGGGACTATCTTCGATATGATGCTAGATGACCAAAAACACCGCAGTTAACACAGTATAATTTTTCTTTAGGCTTCGTCTGAGCCAATCGGCACTCACCGGGGGCATAAACGCCTTTGGATTTTACGCACCGATAGCGCAGTTGGCAGCTGAATGAACAAATCTTTGAAACCGGTAACACTAGTTGACTTCTCTTTTTTAGAGGCGTTCCCACCTCACCACTCTGAAATTCAAGTACTTTATTTGTTGAAGGGCACCTGGACTGCTTTTGTTTGAAATCTGTACGAGGTAAAGTGGAATCTTTTTCGGTTCTACAGTAGATCTTCTTGTCCCAAAGGCTTTGACCGAAATAAATTTGATTTCTAGTGCAGCTTCCTTAAGCACCTGAAGAAGATTGGCCGTATACTCTCCGCAGTCCAAAAACTTCAATAACAAGTTCTGATTCTTTTCACTTTTTGGTGTATAGGTGAAGTGTGAAGCCTCAGCACATCTTTAGCTGACTTGAAATCGACTAGTGATTTCATTTTTAGGGTTTTGTAAAATAATTTTACAAAACCCTACTAAAATCACGACCTGTCTGTCCGTCCGTGTGTCTCAGCAGTTTTTCTCGCAAAGTACTTAAGCTAGGAACACCAAATTTTACAAGTAGGTGTAAAGTGGTGCTCTCTGGAAAGTCCAATTACAAAAAAAAATTTATGAGGCATTTAACGGGGTCTCCCTATATAGGGGAGTAGCTCTCGAAAAAAAAATTTCATTAAAAGTAGTGAATATGGGCATCATATGAAAGGCCTTAATGAGAACTTTTCAAAACATATCTTAAACTTTTTAACACTCGTTTAATTTCAATGAATGAGCGTTTAATTTCAATGAATGAGCAGATATCCAACATCCAGCCACCATCTGTAAGGGAAGACTTTAGTGAGGAAAAGATATGTGATATGGTTAGAAACATCACTAAAACGCTGTTAGACCGAAGTGATTTGCTTCAACAACCGCAACAACCGGAAGTGTTAAGAAAATTGCAGTGCATCGAAAATAAATACGATTCATTGGAGCAGAGACTACTCCAGCAGTATTGTACAAAATGTGCTTCTTCCGATCAATATAATACAGTTAATCTGGAGTCATCAGAAATATCTCCAACATCAACATCTTCAAATCAAACAGCTTCAAAGCTAGGCCCAGAAGTCTTAAGACCCATCTTCAAATTAGGCACGTTTTGGTCAGAGGATGAGTGGTATGGTAGGCTCAGGAAGTTGAAGGCCGTAAATGTCATAAGCAATCGCTATAGCGAAGACGAAGACTATAGCATATTTTTTCTAAAAAAATCACCGAAAAATACCAATGCAACTATAGTGCAAAAATTCTTGGAAAACAACTTATTGCTTCAAGGTTGCAGAGTTCAGGACCTTTCACAAGGAAATAAGCGCAGCCGCTCTTTTAAAGTTTTTATCCCGCAAAAGTATGCCTGGCTATTTTCAAACCATCAGTCAAAGAATGGTAGTGTTTTTTGGAATGGGATGAGCTTCAAGAAGTGGAAATCAAGTAAAGCCGTTTTCAGTAACGATGTATCGAGTAAATATAAAAATAATATAATAAAACCTCTCACAACTAACAAAAATCTCAATACTATCAATACTAATACTACTGACAACATTCTTCCTTTAAATACTAATAATATTGTAAACCCAGTAAACCCTTCAGATGGTAATCTACCAACAAACATTAATAGTATCAAACAGAAAGACCAGACCTCCGCTCTTGAACAAGAGAACATGACACGTCCCTCTAAACACCAAAATTTCACAAGTAATGGAGTTCAGGTTCCATCAAAAGAAGGCTCAATTCAACTACCGTGCTCATCCAAAAACTCTTTGACCGAAAAAGAATCCTGTTTAGATGGTGATACAGGAAATAATGATAGTTTTATTCAGATATACCATACCTCCACTGATGAACCTGAGAACTTGAAACGTCCCTCCAAATACCCAAATTTTGTTAAAAATGGGGTTCAGGTTTCATCTCGACAATGTACAATTCAATTACCGTGTTCGGCAAGAAAACTCCATGATAGAAAAGGAATCTTACTTAGACCCCTTTTAACCTATAGTCGTAAAAGCTACAATTAACTCTACTAGTGATATTGAGAGTAGATATCTCTTATCACGACTACGGGAGCATAAGCTGTATGAGGTTGTTCGACTCTATCTATCCTACATGCATAAAGCACCTGAAACAACATGCATCGAGGGCAAAACGAAGACCCATTTGAAAGTTTTAATTCAAAGAGAAGGTCTTCCAATAGAACTAGATGCCCTTCACAAACTATATCTCAGCTATCACAAGCAACTGGGAGTAACTTCCGAACAAGCAAAAAAAGACCTTGAAACTTACGCCTCATATGTAAGCTCTAATTACATATCTTCACTTCAAAAGTCACGGGAGCAGCATTATAAGTTTTTTCGTCCACAATAATAACACTAATTCCTCTAAATGCCTAAAAATGTTCTACCACAACTGTGGTGGTATGAGAGGCAAACTAAATAAACTCTTTTTGGACGCTAAGTCATGCCCTTTCACTGTTCTTGCTTTCACTGAAACCTGGTTAAATGACTCGTATCGTAATGAAGAGATTCTCGATAATGATTGGACAATATATAGGGACGATCGAGATTTTCAGAGCACCGGACTGACGCGAGGTGGGGGTGTGCTAATTGGTGTACAAAACTCCTTTTCAAATGATCTTATTAATACTACGGCACATAAAACATTCCAACATGCAATAATTCGCATCAAATTTGATAAATTCGACTTATACCTAGGCGTATTCTATATTCCTCCGAAGTCCAGTGAGACAGTGTACAATGAAGCAAGTGGAATTATTTCTTCAATTGTTGGGCTTTTGAATGAAGAAGATAGAATTTTGATATTTGGTGATTTTAATAGGCCCAATTTAAAGTTTATAGTGGATGAACTTGACAATCGGCTTCTTCCAGTAAACCTTTTAGATGATAATGATTTCAACCTGGTATCCACCTTTTATTGCAATGATTTACAACAAGTAGTTCCGACGCCAAATCAAAATGGTAACTGGTTAGATCTCATTTTCACTAATGCATATGACGAAGTGGTGGTTAATCCAACTAGTGATGCGGATAACCTTTTCTCAAATAGTCTTCACCATTCCGCACTTTCGGTTGAATTTTCCACTGCTGAAGCTCACAATAATCTTTCGTACAATAACTCCATTGTATATGATTTTCGCAATGCTGACTACGAAAGCATTAATAATTACATTTCTAGTATTGACTGGACTGGGAGGCTTTCAGCGTTAGATATAGATGATGCAGTAAATTTATTTTACCAAATTATTCTTGACACCGTTGAAAGCCATGTACCTAAAATTAAGAAAAAGGACAAATTATCTGAGCCTTGGCTGAATAGTAATCTTCGTAAGTTAAGAAACAGAAGGAATAAATTGTATAAAGTTATGAATAATAGGTCTAAAGTGAGCGATGATACTAAAAGAGAATATGATGAGTTGGCAAAAGAATTCAAATTAAAGTCGTCCGAGGCATATAAAACTTATGTTAATATAATTGGCGAGAACATAATTGCCAACCCTAAAAAATTCTTCCACTTTGTGAATATAAAGCGCAAAGCTCACGGATATCCCAAGGAAACTGCTGTTCCTCTCTCCCTGAAGAAATTTGTAAGTATTTTGCAGATCACTTTCAATCTGTGTATTGTTTGTCAAACACTCTAGCTCATCTACATGACCTAGAACCAAATTATACAAAATTGCTTCAAGAAGTTTCAGTTTCAGAAGAAGATATATTTGAAGCAATTGAAACACTTGACTTGAACCATGGTCCTGGCCCTGATTTACTTCCACCATCCTTTCTGTTTCAATGTAAAGATCATTTAGCTTCACCTCTCTATATACTTTTTAATAAAATCGGCGAGTTTCCAGCATACTGGAAATCTTCTCATTTGACCACTATATATAAAAACAAAAGTAAACGGGCAGTTGAAAATTACAGAGGAATCGCCATATTATCAGCAACCCCAAAATTATTTGAAAAAATAGTGTGTTCTAAAATATCACCCATTATTGAGCAACGTCTCAATGACCAACAACATGGGTTCAGAAAAAATCGATCCACAATCACAAACCTCACAATTATGGTATCTAATATCCTCTGTGCAATGGAAAACGGACACCAAGTCGACGCAATTTACACTGACTTTAGTAAAGCGTTTGACCGTGTCAATCATACAATTTTATCACTTAAACTACGTAAATTTGGAATCACCGGCCCCCTGCTTGATTGGCTAGATTCCTATCTATCAAATCAAACTCAAAACGTTAAATTTCGTGGATATTTATCCAACGAAATTCAAGTCTATTCCGTCGTACCTCAAGGCAGTCATCTAGGTCCACTTCTTTTTAACATATTTATATCGGACCTGTCTGAAGTGTTATCTGACATACCACATTTATTTTATGCGGATGATCTTAAATTATACCACGTTATAGCATCCCAAAAAGATTCACTGTTCTTACAAGATAAAATGAATTCCCTCCTGGAGTGGTCTAATAATAACTGTCTATATGTGAACCTTGAGAAATGCCAGGTGATTAGTTTTTCTCGGAAAAATATAATTTTGGTCAATGATTATCACCTCAACAATATAAAGCTTTCCAGAGTTGAGAGTATAGTAGATCTTGGTGTCCTCTTAGATAAGAAACTCCGCTTTAATTTACATTACGACGAAGTTCAGAACAGGGCCAATAAAGTTCTAGGCTTCATCAAACGGCGTGCTAAAGAATTTAAAAATCTGTGGGTGACAAAAACTTTATACACATCACCAGTGCGCCCCATTCTCGAATACGCTAGTGTCGTTTGGAATTCGATTTTCGGTATTCATACAGCAAGATTGGAGTCCGTTCAAAAACAGTTCTTGCTATTTGCTTTGAGATCCCTGTACGACCCACAAAATTTTCATAATGTGCCTTCATATGAAAATCGGCTATCTATTCTTAATATGAATTCACTTGCCTCCCGTAGGACTATGATAAGCTCTTGCTTTGCATCTGACGTCCTCAGGGGTACTATTAAAGTTCAGTACCTCACCGACAGGATAATCTTGAACGAACAAGCAAGATTCACACGACATTCTCGTTTACTGGTGGAAACCAAACATTCCACGATCTATGGTGAGAACGAGCCAATAAAAAGATGTTGCAAAATTTTGAACAGTGTAGGTCACCTTTATTCTCAAACCATCTCAAGATCCCAATTTAAAACAGCCGTTTCCAAGTTAATTTCGTTCTAATTCCTACTCGTCCCTATCCTTTTTCGTAACGTTAAAGCAATAAAAATGTGATGTTATGATAGTATATATTTTTAAGAAACTATTAAGACATACTGTATGTTATATTTTATTCATAAGGAAATGTATTTGTATTTATTTTTTGTGTGAACACCTTGTTAGGTTTGATAAATAAATAAACTGACATTTTTTGCTTCGGGGGCGTACACGAAGCGGAAATACATGAAAAATTTGTGTCCCCCGCCTCGTGATTGGACACCTGTGGTCCGAGAAATCTGAAAAAAATCATAGAGGTAGATGTTTATGAGTGCAACAACAACAAATACCTTAGAAGTTGAAATTCGCTGAACTTTTTTAATAATAGTGTGATCTTCGAATTTTACATTTTCCCCAATAAATTCTTAGAAGTACCCTTAAACATACGAAATTCGATATTTAAGTAGATACGCAAAAGGGCATTATACTCTGCAAGTTTGATGAAAATCGAATCATATTCGCGGAAGTTACAGCCATTTGAAGTTTCTGCAACTACAAAAACAACAACACACGGTTTTGGTATTTTACGGACTTCCCATCGATTCAGACACTGCAATTTTGATTTGATCTTGTTAAAATTTCCAGATCAGATTTATAACAATACATATTTTTGGAATTCATCATATGCGTGATTTTTGTTAGTTTGGAACAAAATGGCGACCGTTGAAAATGGAGAAACAATGGATTATCCTTCAAACGTGCACATCTCTTTGACATGTTTCTTGACTTTTTTTGTTGCTGGTGACCGTATTTTGGAGAGCTTGAGTACAAAAACCTTCTGACATGAGCGTAGGTCTGTCTACCCAACTAGTTATTGCAAATAGCTAAACCATATCTGCCAATAGCCAAACCATATCTTTTCCGCTTTGTCCAAACACATTGATTGGCGGAATGTTTTCTGCCTTGTTGGAAGCTTATTCAGAGGAACGATCAGACCTGTGAGCTGGTTTCCTTGTTTTTATTTTAAATACTGAATAAAATTTACATAATTATCTTGGTTAAAGTTACCTTCAATACATTCTTCAACTTCCGTTTCTTGTTATAGTCCGTCCAGCGCTGGATAATAGTTTTGGCTATCGTTAGTGCCTCCACCACTGAGGATTTCTTCTCGTATAGCTCATTTTATAGTTTTCTTTGCCTTTGTTTCTTTACTAATTTGATTTTGCAGTTGTGCGTCTTGAGTATTCATCCCTCTCTTGGATTGATCTTCAAGGGACTGTAGTCTTAGCCTGAGTTCTTGATTTTCATGTCAAAGTCGAATCACTTCTTTGTCGTTTTCAACAATTTGGGTATTACATTCGCCGTCTGCCTAGTTTTCCTGGTTATGTCTCCTTTTAATGACGATTGCTGCCAATTTTGTATTGCTTGTCTCCCCAGGTTCCCCCAACAGTCGGGCTCCTCCATATCAACCCGTCGGGCTCCTCCATATCAACAGTCCAACATTTGCCTTTGAATTATTTGCTTTTCTTGATTTATCGAAGTAAAATAATAGAATACATATATTTTTTCCAACAAGTGCACTTTCCCGCATCCAGGAAAGTGGAATCCGGCGAGACATCATCATAAAAGCTTCTAAGCTTATTTCAGTTGATTCCCGGATTTTTACTTGTTAATTTCAATAATTGTCAATGATGTAATTTTTAAAGTATTTTGAAATTTAATAATTTGTTTTTTTTTTAACGTTTATTAACTTACTCAATTGTGTTAGCACTTATTTGTCCTAATATTCAAATAAATAAGTCCTGCGATACAAACAATTCAGTTAATTTACTGAGAAGAGTAAATACACACAATATTTATTCAATGAACTCATTTTGTCATCGCTTTGGCTGTAAAAGGACTCTTGCGAATATCGAAAGCACATAGTTCACTCCCTGCGGAGTAGAAATAAATTAATTAGTAGCTACGTTGTATTGCCTATCATCTATTTTGTATTTGCTTAACTAATTTATCGATATTGGGTTTATTTCTCACAGACTTGGTCATCTTTCTTCTGCTGAGTACGTTACTACTGCTCTTAGGAAATTTACTGTATAGATACGTACTATTGCTTTTGCGCTCCAGTTAATAAAGATTAAACCAACGGATCGAGTGATTTCTCAATTTCATTTTGCTTAGTCTAACATTTATTACAACTAAAGTAAAATTATTCTTAGCTGACGAAAATTTTCTACAAAATCACTTCTAAACTGTTACACTGCTCTTATTTCTCTACCGAAAATCAATGTACTTAACAATAATTGCAAGAACAAGGACATTTGTATTCTAAATTGAATATTCCAACTTTTCTCTCCACTAAAATCAGAACTACTGGAAGAACCAATTTTACCACCAAGCAAAGTTCGTAAGCTATGAATAAAATATGAACCGAATTACAGAAACAATCTGCTCCTTTTAAAACCATTAAATTTATTCCTCATTCACGTTCGGTCCCATTCTTCCTCTTACCATTAAAATTATCAACATTTTTCAAGCATTGTAATAAATTCACTGCTAGAACACCCAAAGTCTCGCTATGGAAGCCATCCTTGTTCCGTCGGAACGTTGAAGTTCTACACGGTGAACTTTGGAAATTTGCTTTTGAAAGGACTTGCCAGGCTGAATGACTTTCACAGCTTACTTGTTGAAAATTAGATTTAATTTAGAACCCTTTGGGAGGTTTTCAAATGAGACGTATGCCTCGAAGGATGTCTACGCTTTCAATAAAGGCCAGGATGTGAAGGAATTTTAGTATGCGTAGACACACAGACAATATAAAAGGATTCGATGGAGGTTGAGTGGTGCTTTAATGTTAATATTAAAATTTTGTGTAATATATTGTGTGTTCTATGTATGAATTCTTCTTAAATAAGGATTCGGAGAGAAAAAAACGCCGAAGTAGCGGAAGAGTACTCCTGTCAGAAGAGTTTTTCAAACAACATCTACTGAATATCAAAACTTGACTCAAATACAGATTCCATAAATTGAGTTCGAAAAACTAAAACATGATTATTATATTTTTGAATTCGCTGCCATTTTGTTTTCATTATTTGAGCGGTCATGATAACATATCAATATTTCAAACCATTTCTAAAATGTTCGTCAAAACTCCTGCATAGCTGTAGTGTCCAGATCGTTTGCAAACGTGTATTTCCACAATATCACGCGTTTTTATTGTTGTATTGTAATTGCCAATTATTCAATCAACTGTAACTTGATTTTGATGGTTCGATTAATGTGAAATTTTCAGAACTATTAAGAAACATAAATATGAGTTTTGGGCAAATCTAAGGGTGCTATTTTGATTTTATAGGAAAAACGGAAAATTAATAAAATGTACTATTATTAACAAAGTTGATCGTTTTTTGACTTCTGTGGTATTTCATGACCTTGTACTCGTAAAGACCTGCTTCCATGATTATTCAAAGATTTCTTGGACCAAAGGTGTGCAGCCGCGAGGGGCACACACATTTTATATACATTTCCCCTCCCTTACAACCCCTCGAAGCAAACGTGTCAGTTTCAGACCTGTATTGAAACCTTCTTGCCAAAACCTTTTATCAAATATCTATAATGGCTACATTTGGTGAAAAAAATATTTTTTAGGGTTACCTCCCTACGTAGAGAGACCCCTGTTCAGTCTTCTCATGACAAATCAGCGGCGAGCAATACTATTATAGTTCCAGCCTCATACACATACACACATACATATAATTTTGCACCATGTACAAGCTACTCTCAGTACTGGCATCACCCCAGTACATACTTACAACAGTAATTTTTTTTTCTATGGGGAGTGATGCTAATACAGCGATTAGTCTTCGCTCTGTTCAAATTTGTCGTTATCATAGTGCGGACATTGTCAATTTACCCTTTTCGTTTGTAGGCTTTTTCTCGGCCTTTGTTTAGCTGGCACAATCGATTTAACTTTAAATAAATTCTCGAAAAAAATTTCAAAAACGCTTGAAATTTCTACATGGTCCGTCGAGCCGGATAATTGTCGCAATGCAGTTTTCGTTCTCGGAATTAATTATCTAAAGCATTTATCGCTCATCGTTTTTCGCTTGACAATTATCAGTAATCGCATAGTTTTCATTTCCCCTTGTGATTTGCGTAATTATCTTTGAAACTTTCCGTGAAAATTCATCGCTCTATTAGTGAATTCAATTGTGCAAAATGGCCGGTGACGATAATCCAAAACTCGACCCCAAGGTCACCTCAAGTGCAAAGGCAATATCGGAATTGCGTATACAACGCGGCGTCATCTTGGCCCAGCAAACTCGAATGAAAACCTTTCTCGATGGCAAAGTGGATAATATATCCGTTTTCGAGGCCGAAAGCAAACTCGGTCTACTTGAGACACAGTTCAAAAACTTTGAAACTGTTCAGTGCCAACTTGAGGTTTTAAACGCAGAAGAGCCATCATCTGGGAAACGGGATTTATATGAAGACAGTTATTGCCAACTCAAGGCTAATTTGCTATCAATTATTGAGAAGCTTCGCCCGATGCAATCAGTCGATGCATCCGCCATTTGGAATTCGACCGCTGCCTCCGAAACCTCATCAACCAGACTTCACTTGCAGAAACTGAATTTGACCAAGTTTTCGGGTTTGTACAGTGAGTGGTTAGGTTTTCTTGGGATGTTCGAGAAATTGATCGACTCCAATACCCTTTTATCGTCTTTGGAAAAATTCCAATATCTTCGTTCTGCACTAACCGGTACAGCTGCTTCAGTGACACTAAAGAAAACTATTCTAAGGCAAAGGAGCTTTTAACAAGTTGGGTAAACAGACCTACGCTCATGTCAGAAGGGTTTTGTATTCAATTTACAAAATGCAGTCACCAGATCGAATCAAATTAAGAAACATGTCAAAGACGATTTTATTGGAGAAAGTATGAAATACGAGGATCATACTATTATTAACAAAGTTGAACGAATTTCGACTTCTGAGGTTTTTGTTATTGTTATGCTCATAAATATCTCTCTTGATAATTATTTCAGATGTCCATTCGCGAGGGAGGAAACACATTTTTCATGTATTTCCCCCCTCTGCCCCCACTGAAGCGAAAACTGACAGTTTAAGAACTGTTTTGAAAAGCTCCCATGAAGACTTTCATTTCATACTTATATTGGCTACGTTTGATGAATTTTTTTTCAGGGCCACTCTCCTGTACTGTTATCATCGATTGATGGTCAATTTTTTCGAATCCTAGAATGGTTACAAAACCCTTTTGTTAGGAGCTCTCTCCCGCCTCCTTGACTTGTTTCACTTATGAGCATTAATTGTAGGTACACATCTTCAATCATTCATTAAATTGAATCAAGTGTTCAAAGCATGCACCTTAAACGTTGAAGTTGGGAAAAAATAACTCAAAATTATTCAATCTACGCATTTAAAACAGCCACTATTTTGTGTTACAATTACTGATACCACTAGCTGAACCGATTCTCAAAGATATACATGACACCTATCATTCCTGAAGTTTTCATGCAAATCCTTGCAAAACTGTAGTGTCTGAGTCGGTAAAAAGCGCATGTTGTTCCATAGCCATATGTTGCCATAGCAATAAATGCAGCGCATATTGTTCCATAGTAATATAGGAAAATTCAAACAGCTATAACTTCGCTAAATATGATTCAATCTTTATGAAACTTTCAGAATAGATCAATTTTATAAATAGTCAATAGTGTACTGAATTTCATTGAATTTAAGGGTACCGTTAAGATTTTATTCAAGAAATCATAAAATCGATAAATCATATTATTACTAACAAAGTTGAGTGAATTACGACTTCTCACGTATTTGTTGGTGTTGTACTCACCAAGGCTTACATTCTTGATTTTTTTCAGATTTTTCGGATCAAAGATGTCCAATCGCGAGGGGGGGGACACAAATTTTTCGTGTATTTCCCCTCCCTGTGCGCCCCTCGAAGCAAACTTTGCCAAACTAAGACTTGTTTTGAAAAGTTCTCATCAAGGCCTTTCATTTGATATATTTTTTTTTCGGGGGGTCGCTCCCCTATATGGGGAGACCCCCCTTAAATACATCATAATTTTTTTTTGTAAATGAACTTTGAAGAGAGCACCACTTTACACCTACATACAAAATTTGATGCTTCTAGCTTAAGTAGTTTCCGAGAAAAACTGCTGTGACACACGGACGGACGGACAGACAGACGGAAAGACGGACAGACAGGACGCGATTTTAGAAGGGTTTTGTAAAATTATTTTACAACACCCTTAAAAGGAGATTCGACAACAAGCCATACATTTTCGCTTCGCATATCAACGACTTGCTTCAAGTGCAATCCATTCGTCATCCGTCTACTAAAGAATCGCGTCAGATGACTGATGCCATAAACAAGCATATGCACTGTTTGCTGAGCCTCGGTACAAAAGAAAATACCGCCGACGGATTCTTGTTGCACATTCTCGTATCAAAGCTTGATGCTGAGTCCCAGCTCAAATGGCAAGAATTAATTACCAGCTGTTCTCGATCATTCATAGAATCTAGCGCTCAATTTCCAATTTGGGAAAAGTTTACTGATTTCTTGAATCTACGATGCCCAGCGCTAGAATTCGTAGAAGAAACAAAATCCAACAACAAACCTCTTTCAATCGTCAATAAATCCAAGCGGACTAGTTTTATTGCTAGTAACTGTGATACTAGAGCGAAGTGCAATTTTTGTGATTCACGCAGCGGACACACATTATTCGACTGCAATGGGTTAAAGAGCATGCCACCCGAACAAATTTACCAAAGAGGTAAGCAATTGAATTTGTGTTACACTTGCTTCGAAAGAGGCATTCATTGAAAGGTTGTTTATCGAGCAAGTGTCGTACATGTAACCGCAGCCATCATACTCTACTGCGCGGTAACGTAAAGAATTCAGGCTTTTCTCAAAGATCTCATCAGTTGACTGAAATTGAAACTCCAACAACCGGCGAACATTCGTCGCTGATCGGTCAAACGAGATCTAGACATCAATTGTCCCGCCTGGAAGAAGATGCTCAACCCAACAACGTTATTTTGGGTACTGCTATTATCAGAGTCAAATCACCTGATGGAGCTTCAATCGAATGCCGAGCGATATTGGACAGCGGTTCCCAGTTGCACTTCATGGCAGAGAGACTCACCCAGCAACTTCGTTAACGACGAGAAAAAACTGATGTGGCTATTAGTGGAATTTGTATGACGACATCCCGATGTATTTCGAAAGCCGTTGCCACAGTGCAATCACTACAAAACGATTTCAGTTCATTGCTAGAGTTTTTCATCGTACCTAATTTTGTCGGATTGCAGCCATTGCAAAGGATTAATACATCAGACTGGAATATTCCTAAGAACACTCCACTAGCGGACCCTCAATTCGACATACCTCGGGAAGTTGATATTTTGATTGGTGCTGCCTTGTTTTTCAAATTACTTGCTGTTGGACAGATTGATTTACGTGTTAATCGGCCTATCGTGCAGAAAACTCTTTTCGACTGGGTGGTTTCGGGGCCGTCCAGTACTTCATACAACTCACTCAGTGTAAACATTGGTGCTGACAGTAACAGTGAATGCGAACAAAATTTAAATAATATCGTCGCTAAGTTTTGGGAGCTAGACCACTGTAATAGTGAAAAAGACAAAAGGTCAGCTGAGGAGATTGCTTGTGAAGAACACTTTCGTGTCAATACAATTCGTGATGCAAACGGTCGGTTCGTTGTGAGATTACTCTTAAGGCAAGATGCGTCAGTGCTTGGTAACACATACGAAATCGCATTAAAACGATTTTATAGCCTTGAAAGAAAACTTGAGAAACACCGTTAATTACGCGTCAGTTACTACGATTTTATGAATCAATATTTATCGTTGGGACAGATGGAGGACGTCATTGATTCACAGTGTGTGTTACACAAACCTCATTATGTTCTCCCCCATCATTGTGTTGTAAAGAATTATGGCAGCAGCACTAAATTACGCGTAGTCTTTGATGGTTCTGCGAAATCCTCCAGTGGTGTATCCCTAAACGATATTCTAATGGTAGGACCCACAGTTCAAGATGATCTATTTTTGATCTTACTTCGATTTCGTTTCCATCTTTATGTTATATCAGCTGAAATAGAAAAAAATGTATCGGCAAGTCATAGTGCATCCCAGTGATAGAGACCTACAAATAATAGTTTTTCGTAATTTAAGTCATGATCGTGTGAAGTTCTATCGATTAAAAACAGTTACTTATGGCACTGGGTCTGCTCAACACCACGCAGTAGAATCTATTCGTCAAGCGACAGAAGATGCTAGGAGTAAGTTTCCAGTAGGAGCATTGATTATCAAGCGAGATGCATATGTCGATAACTTATTGACTGGAAGTGATGACTTTCATGAAGCTGCAAAGATCAGAAACGAAGTAACCGATATTCTACTATCAGGCGGTTTCCACCTTAAAAAATGGGCATCAAATGAACCATCGTTGCTAGAAAAAATCGATGAAAATGACAAGGAAGTAATGACTCGACTAGATGACAAGGATTTAATCAAAACTCTTGGCCTAGCCTGGAACCCAACTGCCGATGAATTTCTGATTACATATTACTCGCCAGAAATACGAAGTTCTGTGACCAAAAGAATAGTGTTGTTGGAAACTGCTCGATTCTTCGATCCATTAGGATTACTCAGCCCAGTGATTGTTACCGCCAAACTCTTTTTAACAGGAGTTGTGGAAGCTTAATATTGATTGGGACGAAAGCTTACCCATCGAGATGCAAACAAGATGGCAGTCTTTTCGCTCAAATATGGCCAAGGTCAACAACTTTTGTATCCCACGACATGTTTGTTTGCCGAGTTCCAGCCTTCAAATCCATGGATTCGCTGATGCCAGTCTACGCGCTTATGGAGCTTGCGTATATATTCGAAGTGAAACTCCTGATAAGGAAGTATCGACGAACCTGCTTTGTTCGAAATCCCGTATAGCTCCATTGAAAACTACTACGATACCACGTCTAGGGCTCTGTGCAGTCAGTTGTGCTACGAAGATTATCCCCCGTGACCTCACGGATGTCGTGTGTTGGAGTGACTCACAAATCGTGTTAGCCTGGCTAAGTGCACCTTCGTACCAATGGTCCACATTTGTAGCCAATCGTGTTTCCAAAATTCAAGCTTTTACACCCGTTATATGGCGCTATGTTCCAACGCAGCATAACCCGGCAGATTTGATTTCGCGAGGCGCTAAATCAGAAAGTCTATAAGGGTCCAACCTATGGCTGCATGGTCCAAGCTTTTTATCCGCATCGTCATCACAATGGCCATATCATGGAAAGGTTCCAGATCAGATCGATGTTCCAGAATGTCGCAAGCTGAACTTCACAGTCTTGTCGTCTTATGCAGTGGAAGCCCTAGTTAAGGACATAAAATATATTAACTCATACTGGAAAACTCTTCGAGTATTTGGATACGTTAATCGATATCTCAAATCATTGCGGTTGCGGGCACGTAGTTCAACGAAACCTAGCTTTGCGTTACGAAGCTTTACGGTGTCAGAGTTGGAAGAAGCAGTCACGGTTATCGTTCGTTGCATACAACGAGTATATTTTAATCGTGACTATACTGACCTCTTTAAGGGTGCATCCGTAAATTCGAGAAGTCGAATTTTACCTCTACGTCCTTTCCTTGATGGAAATGGAGTTATTCGAGTCGGTGGACGTATTACCAAATCTGATCTACCCTTTGATGAAACATTTTTCGGCGAAGGTTTTGGTTGATCAACGTAAAGTCGGAGGCTAAACGAGTTATTCATCAGTGCACGATATGCTTTCGAGCGAAGCCTCGCTTCCTTCAGCAAATAATGGGAAACCTCCCATCGGATAGGCTGAAAGTATCACATCCCTTCGCGGTTAGCGGTGTAGACTTCTGTGGACCTTTTTTCATGCGAGCTCAACTACGAGGAAGATCTCAAATCAAAGGCTACCTATCGGTTTTTATATGTTTCGCTACCTAGGCTGTATATTTTGAACTTTTATCGACAGCAGCATTCATTTTATGCCTTAAACGGTTCTTCGCTCAACAACAAGCTATACTCGGACAACGCTACTAATTTTGTCGGTGCCAATCACCAGTCGCGAGAGTCAAGAAAACTTTTCTCAACTCAATCACATATTGACCAAGTCCAGCAAGCTTGCCTTCTGGAAGGCATTGGATGGTGTTTCATCCCGCCGAGCTCCCCACATTTTGGTGGTTTGTGGGAGGCGGCGGTGAAGAAGGCAAAATTTCACCTTACCAGAACAGTCGCCAATGCATCGCTAACCCACGAATAAATGCTTACAGTAATCCATCAAGCGGAGGCGATCGTTAATTCTCGACCCATCACGGAGATGTCATCAGATCCAACTGATTTGGAAGCCCTCACACCCGGACATTTCTTGACTGGACGACCAATTACAAGCTTACCCGAACCAATCATCACACAACTTAAATTCGATTCCTTGGACAACTTTCGAAAAATATCCTTCTCGATGGCGCAACAACTATCTTCACATATTGCAGTCGCGATCTAAGTGGAACTCAGTCAATAGCAATGCCAAGGTTAACCAACTTGTATTAATGAAGGATGAAAATCTTCCACCTATGAAGTGGCCTCTCGCCAGAACGTGACACGCGGCGAAGACGTACGTACAGCTTCGGGAATCTTCAACCGGGCCATCGTGAAGCTATGTCCATTGCCTATCGAATAATTGGATGAAAACAGAGATTTTCATGGTGGGGAAGATGTTCAGTCTTCTCATGACAAAGTAGCGGCGAGCAATACTATTATAGTTCCAGCCTCATACACATACATATAATTTTGCATCATGTACAAGCTACTCTCAGTACTGGCATCACCCCAGTACACACTTACGGGAGTGATGCTGATACTGCGATTAGTCTTCGCTCTGTTCAAATTTGTCGTTATCATAGTGCGGACATTGGCAATTTACCCTTTTCGTTTGTAGCCTTTTTCTCGGCCTTTGTTCCGCTTGCATTATCGATTTAACTTTAAATAAATTCTCGAAACAAATTTCAAAAGCGCTTGAAATTTCTACAACCCCTTTAAACACTTTATAAAATTTTTGAATAGAGCATCACTTACAACATACTCACAAAATTTCATGTTTCAACCTAATGTAGTTTGCGCGAAAACTTGCAGTGACACCCAGTTCGATGGACAAACGGACAGACAGTTCGCAATTTTAGGAGAGCTTTGTAAAATTATTTCATAAAATCAGACAAAAAGGTCAACATCTAATCGAACATATATCCCAGAGTTCTTGGGTTGTTACACGCCTTCCAGAGTTTCAGCATAACTTGTGAGTGAAAAATGAGAGCACTTTATTTTAAAGAGAGAGCAATTTCGGATTTTGATTGAAATTAAAGAGAATTGAGCACTTAGTATATAAATTTACATGTGTGAATAAATATTTTTTTATACCTATTCAACAAGGAAATGGAAGATCAATGTGGATGTTCAGATGTATTGACAGCAATAGCGTTTGATTGATAATTTTTGAGTGAACTAAATCTTTTCTAATTTATGATTTTTAGCCGACTTCTACAGAAAAAATTTATTTGTAAATTTGTACTCATAAATATATTTTTCTGTTTTTATGTATTTTCACGCATAACTTTTGAATGTGGGTAGGTAAAAGAATTCTGTTTTCGCCAAACTGTTTGATTTCACAAGTTCATTCATCGGTGATTTCTCGAGAAAATCTAAATCAAACTCTCAAGTATTTGATGATGTTTGTTCATGCCATTAAAACATTAAAATATTCATATTATTTCACCAATATAATTTTCATGTCAGTGAACTTACTTCAAACTTAATTTGCTTACTCGCATATTTTATTTTCTTAAACAAAATTTTTATTAGTAAAGTTCATTCCAAAGTTTTCTGCAATAACGCAAAATTGTCAATACTTATTAATTAAATCGCATAGCAAACAAAAAATAAATTCTTCCGAAATGTAAATGAACTCTAAAGCATTAAGAAATATGCTTTCCAATACATAGCATTATGGGATAGCTATGTTATGTTCATGAGCTAACCATCAACAAATCAATTTGTTTTATATCAAGTCATCAAAAATGTAAAATTGTATAAGTAGCTTTTAAGTAAATTAAATAGGCGTTCGGCTTCAACGTTTGTTTTACTTCTGATCAACCTCGTTTTACTCGGAATCTTTGACTCAAACATTCGGTCCGTCGGGCAAACAAAAAAAATATATATAATATTTTTATATACATTTTACAATATTTTTATACATATTTTTTCAAGTTCGATTCAGGCTTCGCCGAATAGCTACAAGATGGCAAATCAAGCGGGCAAAACGCAAAGTCTTAATATTGCAGCGGCGAAGCATATCATCTCCAACTTTAAAAAAGACAGCGTGAAGGGGTATGGAGTAGCTTATTTCGAGACACTCTTGGACAAGCTACAGCAACAGTGGAGAAGCTGTGAGGAAATGCATGCAGCTGCACATCAAGCTTTGAAAAAAACTCCAGAGCAACTTGAGGTTTATAACGAGGAGTATGAGTCGTTAGAGGCCTTAGTTCTGAAGTATGTAACGCTGTTTCTTTCAAAGATGAACGATTACATGGGATTCATGGACAGGGGATCCATGGAATCTACCACAGTCGAATCTGTGAACCTAGAAAGGATCCGTACTCTTACTTTCAACGGGCAATACGCGTCATGGTTTAGATTCCGAAATCTGTATAAGACTATGGTGCACGATAATTCACAGTTGAGTACAGTGCGAAAATTACAGTATCTCCGGGATGCGGAGAAAGATGACGCAGGAAAGCTAATCAGCCATTTAAGTATCACCGAAACCAATTACAGTATCGCTTAGAAGCTATTGTCTGTACGCTATGATAATCATCGAGCCATAGCGCAGGAAGTATTGCAAAGATTCTGGGATATCCAGAGATGTGGTACCAACGATATCATCGGTTTTAAACGAGTGCTGGACGTTACCCATCAACTGGAGTCATGTCTACAGTCAGTTGAAGGGGAATCTTTTGATGTTGTGACAATCTTCATTCTGAACGTAAAATTGTTGGCAAAAGGAGATTAGTGGAATCTCGACTATGCCAACACTTTCAAGGTTTTTGGACTTCATACAAAAACAATTAATGATGCTTGAGCTTAATCTGGGAGTTCAAAATCATGGAACAAAAGGACTGTTAACGTGCAAACGTCCCATGTTGAGGTCAAACAGAGTTGTCCAAAATGCAAGGCAAGCCATCATCTTCTAAGTTGTGACTCCTTCAAGCAACTTGAACTTCCAGCAAGGCGCAATTACTTTTCATGAAAACAGCTTTGCTACAACTACCTAAGTCACAAGCACAAAGTAACTGAATGCACATCGAAACATAAGTGTAAAACTTTTGGAAAGCGCTATCAGTCGATGCTACCCAATGATGAGGCTAAGAAAGTAGTAAACACGACGGTTGAAGTGAAGGCACTGTGTGCACAAGCAAACTACGCTCATAAGCAGACGAGCGTGTTGCTATCAACAGCAATTATTCGGATTCAATAACGTAGATTGGAAATAGCAACGCTACGTGCTTTGCTCGATACTGGCGCACAATGATCATTTATCACCACTTCAGCAGTTAAATATCTTGGTATCCAGCCAAAGAAGGTGAGCACATCAATTCTTGGGGTTGGAGGGAATCAGAAACTCGCAGCTAACGGTCTAGTTTCAATCACAGCTTTGGTGGAAAACGAAAATGGAATATCAGAGAGCACCAAATTTAAGCCGCTAGTATTGGAAAAAATTACAGCCTTAATACCTTCGCTTCAAGTAGCTTACACACTTCCAGCTGGGATAAATCAATCAGATTTGGCGAATGCATCATTTAATATACAGGCTGAAATCTACATATTCATTGGCACGGATGTGTATGGTTGCATTCTACTACCTGGGTTTCGTACTGGGAATCGCGCTCAGAAAACTAAGTTTGGTTGAGTTCTTTTCGAACCTATTGCGGCTCCATCCAAAACACAACCAATCAATGCTCTGATTTCTTTTAAAGAATTTGATGACCACTTAAAACAGTTTTGGGAAATCGAAGATATTATGGAAGCAAAACCCTTGACTGCTGACAAAATACTAGCAGAAAAACATTTTACTGAGCATTATCAACGTACGGATTCTGGATGATATATAGTAAGTCTTCCGTTTGAAGCCAGAGAAGTACTGCCGTCCTGTGAAACCACTAAGATTACTCAAATACAGTTTCGCACACTGGAACAGGCACTCATCCGAAATTCTGACCTATACACTCAGTATAAAGAGTTTATGGAGGAATACCTTAGGATAGGTCATATGCAGTTAGTACTGTCAAAAGATGTTGATACAAAACCAAGCTATTATTTGAAACACCACGCAGTTGTGAAAAACAGCAGTTCGACTACTAAGCTTCGAGTTGTTTTCAACGCATCTCAAAAGAGAAAGGGTGGAAAGGCTTTAAATGATATTTTGTTAACTGGGCCACCCATTCAGCAACACATTCTACATGTGCTAATGCGCTGGAGGCAGCATCGATACGGATTCCCGGCGGACATTGAGTAAATGTACCGCCAAATTTGGATCAATGAGGAGAATATGGATTGCCAATGGATACTCTAGCGTTTTAACCCAGAGGAGCCTATCCAACATTATCATCTCAAACTTTCAGATACGGAACGTCAGGTGCACCATTCTTAGCCATCAGAAAAGTTCAACAATTAGCATCAGATGAGCTGTCAAGATATCCTGAAGCAGCTGCCGTGATTCTCATAGATTTCTATGCTGACGGTATATTAACAGACGCAGATGAGGTGGAGACACTAGTTCAACTGTAAGCTGATTTGTGGCACGCCATACAACGTGGAGGATTCCGCTTACGAAAATGGACATCCAACCATCCCGATCTGCTGAAATACATTCCACGATAGGACTGAGAGACACAAATGTCTACCTTAAAGGATCCGTTAACGCACTGGGGCTACAATGGCATCCTGGCCCAGACCATTTTACTTTTACAATTAATCGAAATATTCCCAAGGAAAATACCAAGCGAAATATTCTGCCTGAATTATTCAAGCTATTTAATCCACTAGGGTGAATCCAGCCATGTATAGTCGTTGGAAAAATCACTGTACAAAAACTATGATTTTTGAAGTGTAACTGGGATGATACTCTGCGAGAAGAGGATGTAGAAGACTGGCTTATTTTTCATAAACAACTACCAGTTTTGAACAAATTGGAAATTCCACGATGGATTGGCTGCTCCAATCAAGATCAGATTGAATTACATAGATTTTGCAATACCTCTTCCATGGTCTACGCAGCCGTCATCTACATCAAGGAAAAATCTGCAAGTACTTCTAGTATCAGCCTGATTACATCGAAGGCAAAAGTGGCAGATTGAATTCGAAGCCCCGCATCTAAGTGGAAAGTATTTGTTGCTAATTCAGTAGGAAATATTCAGCGAAGGAGTGGTTCACAACAATGGCACGACGTTGCAACTAAGGATAATCCAGCCAATTTAGCGTCTCGAGGTGTCTTCCTAAAAGCTCTCCTGAACCTAAATCAATGGTGGAATGGTCCAAACTTGCTTAAGACGTTTACTATAAAATCTTGTTGTCTTACCACAGACGATGCGGAAAACGGATCCATCCATCAGGTTACACTAGCGATCGATAAATCTATCTTGGATCCAGAAATCCTAAGCCGCTTCTCATGCATCAGAAAACTGAAAAGGATAGTGGCATTGTGTTAACGCTTTAGCCACAACACATGAAACACATCGCTCAAATGAACAGGGGATCTCAACCGTGGAGAACTTAAAGATGCAGAAATACTCTGCGTTCGATTAGAACAGACCCATGCATTCCACGAAGAAATCTAAAATCTTCAGCGATCAAATACAGCAAATTAATATACCTAGCTCCATGGCTTGACACAGATGGTGTTTTACGAGTAGGCAACCGAATCTACCGCGCACTCATCGGCAAAGAAAGGAAGCATCCAGTCATTATTCCAAAGGGAACATTATCCCAGCTTCTCATTAAAGAAGCACATCTATAAACACTTCATGGAGGGGCCTTACTAACGTCAAGTACACAACTATATCGTGTAATTAAAAACTGCCAACATACCATCGATACAGTAGCCACTTGCATAGGTAGCCGCTACTCATCCTGGAGTGGATGGTTTAGTGGGAGTTGTAACTCTGAAGCTGAATGGAAAACCGATCAAACGAGCGATAACCAAAATCTGCAGTCTTCCTTTCAACGATACATCGAACGAAATAGCCACTACTATAATCTCATCATCTCACCCAGCAGTGGTTGTTTCATCGCCCAACGCACCTACAGGAAAGGCACCTTCTTCATCATTCAAAAAAGGATCAGCATACCACAACCAAAGCAAACCCATACATAAAAAAGCAAGATCAAACTCAGTCAGTCTGGCCACTGTTGTACTTTCCGCCCTGTTCGCGCTAGGTAGCTGCATATCTGCAAGCTCATTTGCCGTCACTATCTCACCTTTAAAGCAAGAACTATACATCGAACATGTTGGAATAGCTAACCTTCTACGAGGGGCACTACAGCTATATTTCAAAGTGCCTTTTACTGATCCCAAACGCGACGAGCAACATATTGGGAAAATCAACGAAAGTGTGCAAACAATGTGTAAGTCCGCTCAAAAAGTAAATGGCCAAATTCACTGTTCGGATTTGTATCAGCATCTTTCTGAGTTATGCCAAGAATTCATAGACCGCGTAATCACACTTCGTTTACTACACACTCGAAAAACTTGAGGGCTACTTGGACAAATGCTGACTTCATTAATTGGTGGGAATGACGAAGTCATTATGGACATTAACAACCTTAACGAGAACCAAGAAAAATTAAAACAGCTGGTTCTCAAACAAGGGAAGTTATGCTTGAAGCAACAGCCACATTGAATTCAACTGCTTCTAGAATCAACAAGAAGCTTTCACAATTTTCAGAGTAACTACAACAACGATTGAATGAAATTAATAGATCGAAAGAATGGTTCACCAAGATTGACCACAATCAACTCAACATCCGTTTTTTAGCGCTCTATCAACACGCTGGAAACTATATTTCCAACGTATTCCACAAGTACGACAGCGCTCTGTAAACAATTTACACGAAGTCCATAATATGGGAATGTGTAAAACTAGCAGACCTAGAATCAGCTATCTACAACCTATAACCACTTCTAAAAACACATTTAGAAATAGTCCACGCCACATCATCAAAAGATAACCTCCAACTCACTGGTCAACTTCCAATAATTGACAATCGTAAATACGACCTTGTTAAGGTTTCAGCAATTCCCATCGAAGAACATGCAGACGTCTTTATCATTTTGGATATTAAATCTACTATGCTCAAAATCAACTACGATAACGAACTTTATTTCAACACTGCAGTAAACGACGTATTCAACGCAATGAAAATCAATGCTAACCACTACTTGCTTTCAGCAGCCCCGCTCATCGACATCAAGATACGACCAAATTGTATGATCCGTGAAATCTATAATTCCTACACAGGGAACCGATTTCCAACTAAGACCATCAAGCGGTTGAAAGCAGTTTGGAAACAATTAACAAGCCCTAATTCGTGGATCTTTGCTACACCCAATCCAACACCAGCACAAAGTGCATGCCACGGTATGAGAACAAAAATTATACTAAACGGAACCGGAATACTACGAGTGACACCAGAATGCACCATCTCAACAGCCGAATATATCCTCACTCCACAACTTTACCAATATGTCAAATTTTCAGTTTACGTCACACCATGTATTCCCGCTCGAAACATAACTGAAACTCCAAAAATTACATTTCACCGTAACATCTCAACCATAGTCCCAGGGACAAATAAATTTTCGGCACAAGTAAACGATCAGCAAGACGTCCTCGCATCCATCGAGAGTTCCTATTGGCAGGTGATCCAACACCTTGGGGTGACTGCAGGCATCACAATTGTAACTACAACTCTTCTACTAGCCATTGCTCTGGTTGGCTACTTTATGCGAAAGCGACTTTGCATACCCATCCAGTTGGAAAACACGCAATCACGAAGCAACTGGTTCGACGAACCTCAGATTAAGAACTAGATCACTTTAGGGGAGGCGGCAATGTTCATGGCATTGAAACATTAAAACATTCATATTATTTCACCACTATAATATTCATGTCAGTGAACTTAGTTTAAACATAATTTGTTTACTCGCGTACTTCAATTTTGTTAACAAAATTTCTGCAATAACGCAAAATTGTCAATACTTATTAATTAAATCGCAACGCAAACGTAAAATAAATTCTTCCAAAATGTAAATGAACTCTAAAGCATTAAGAATAGCTTGGACTATGAAATATGCTTTCCAATACATAGCATTATGGGATAGCAACAAATGTGAAATTGTAAACTTGTATAAATAGCTTTTAAGGAAATTAAATAGGCATTCGACTTCAATGTCTGTTTCACGTCTGCTCAATCTCGTTTTACTCGGAATCTTTGACCATTAAGGTCTATGCCATTAAGGTCTACACGTCGAGCCAAGTAGTAGCCTATGCGGACGATATCAACATTCTGTCACGGTCGTTAACAACTGCCAAAGAGCTTTTCCTGAAACTCGACAGCGAAGCAAAACTAGTAGGGCTACAAATAAACGAAAATAAAACAAAGCTCATGACGCAGTCGAGGAAAAATACCCCAAATACAAAAAATATCACACTTGGTGAATACAGTATCGAGAATGTTAGCGAATTTGCGTATTTAGGTGCCAAAATAACGAAAACGGGCAATGGAAGGGACGAAATACGCCGAAGAATACAGCTCGCAAATAAAATATTTTATTCAGTATTGACGATCTTGAAGACCATACACAGGAAAATACACAGGAAAACAAAGCTCCAAGTATACAAATCTGTGATAAGACCTGTGTTATGCTATGGGTGTGAAATATGGACTTAATTTAACCGAAGCATCCGCAAATATATTGAACGCCTTTGAGACCAATGGTGAATTCGATACAACCATGAGCTGTATGAAATTGTTGTCGAACTGAAGTTCTCCACGATTGTAAAACTGCGGAAGCTGCAATGGGCTGGCCACATGAATCGTATAGACGAACAACGGATACCCAAGAAGGTATTCGTTGGGAGAACTGAAGGCCGGAGACCAGTGGGGAAACCGAGGCAACGCTGGCCTGACTCGGTCGACGAAGGTAGTTCATCGCTGCTAGGATTTCGAAATTGGAAGCCGCGGTCAATGGACAGAGACAGTTGGAAGCGCTATTTGCAGGAAGCGAAGACCCGAAAGGCTAAGAAGAAGAAGAAGAATAAACAAGATTCCAAAAAATGAAAAGGCAATTTTTTTGAAAGCGGTTAAATGAAAGACTTTAATGTGCTTATACTTATGCTCTCTCTTGTTTTAATGTATTTTGCTTTCGTAGACTCTGGGCATTTTCTTGCAATTTTCTATATGCTTTAACATCCTCGAACAATTTTTTGCTATTTTTGTTGAGCAGAATATATAAACAACTTTCGACGTTTTTGAATCTGACACAATTTTATTGAAAAGATTTGCAACAACTGAAGCTTTTCGAATAGAACTGACTCTTTCTGGCGTATTTTACTTCAAATTCACTTAGTTTTTCAGAACAACTCTTTTAAAGTCTTTAATTTTCTACTCTCAATTTAAGGAAATGTATTCACCAAACGACACACTCTCAGAATTTCTAGCTCCTTGCTGTCAATTCAAGTTAAATAAATCAAACATAAACAAAATGGAGGATTGGAGAATTTCCGGGTGTCTTCGCCCGTGCGCACGTGATCTGTGTAAACATTAATCAGTATTGCCAATTATGTTGAATTGTTTCAATGATTTATTTTTATTGCTACTATTTCTGAATATCATTCAGGAGTCTTATTTGATAAAAAAAGAGAGTCAAAAGTATAATACTCATGCGAGCTCAAAATTGGCATTCAAATCCTCATCAGGTTTAAAATTTTGAATTGTGAAACAAACCTCTTCCAGAAAAAAACGGATTTTTTCATGTTTTTTTTTTTCATGATTTTTTTTACAACTCTACGGTATGGAGAATGCAAAAGAAAGTAGCGTACCGATGTCTCCTGATAATCATAAAACTAAAGACGGTGAATCGTTAACAGATAATAATCAATATCACAAAGTAATTGGTAGTTTATTGTATATTGCGATTAATTCGTGTTCCGATATTGCTGCATCAGTCATCATTTTGTCTCAGAAAATTACAAGCGCTAATCAAAATTATTGGAACCAGGTCAAACATATCATGAAGTATTTGAAGTCAACCAAAGATTTTAAATTCCATGTGTAAGGGGTGGGCCTTGGGAACAGGATAATTGTAGAGGAAAAACAATAAACTAACGCGCACCGTTTGTTAATAATCAATTTAATTGTGTTCAAAATACAATGGCTCGGTTGATGGTTTAGATGTGACTGACTCTTCTCGATTTTTTCCGTGGCTGGTGCTCTTCAATTGGTGTTGCCATGACACTCGACCATCCTGACATTGAATCGTATCGACTCATTACTCCGTGTCTGAATCCGTAGCATCATCGTAAAAATTGAGTTTGGGACTCACGACGAATACACTGAACAGAATTGCCGTTGGTTGGGACGTGTGATTCCCACGGCCTCGCCGAGATATCTGTCGTTAAGTAAAACTCTCGAAATGATGTAGGGCCCACGATATTTGGGCGCTAACTTTCGAGATTCTCCCGTAGCAGTAGGTACGTTCTTTAGAATGATTAGGTCTCCTTCCTTCTAGATAAAAGTTTTCTTGAGTTTCGCGTTGAACCCCAATATCCATTTCTCTCGTTCGGTGCTAATTCGCTCTGCAGCCAATTGTCTTTGGATAACCATTTTGCATTCCGTTGGATCAGCAGTCGCTTCATCTGATGTTAGAGCCATAACTGGCCAATCGTGATGACGTCTCGAAGGCGATAATCGAACAGCAACTCGATCGGACTAACCTGAATCAGAGTGACCTTGCGAATGCCGAGAACACTGAAAATTGCGCAATTGTAAAGCCCAATCCTTATGATTAGTTGGTGCAGTTCTTAGAAATGATAAGATGGACTGACTTGTATGTTCGATTCGGCCATTCGCTTGATGTGTTCTGACGGCAACCTTAATATGTTGTATCTCATTAGATGCGCAGAATTCAGCAAATTTTCGTGATGTAAAAGCAGTACCCCGAAAGTTAATTATGCGTTTAGGTAGACCGAAGTACAATGTCAGATCCCTGAATGCATCGATAACGGGCTTCGATTTCGTAGTTTTGATAGCTCTCAAAATTAAGTACCTACTGAACGAATCAGATATTCCAATGATGTGCAAATCACCTCGACGACTGCGTGGAAAAGGTTCGACGTGATGAACGTGTAATGTCCAGAGTGGAATAGGCGTCACCTCACCCGAATGCAGTTGACCCTCCGGTTTGCCGCGATTCCTTTATTATAGCAGCACTCTAAGCATATTGCGATGTACGACTTGATGTATTTTCGGAGATTTTTGAACCGAAAATCTTGCCGAACTCGATTTATGGTCTTCTCAAGACCAAAGCGGCCCATGTTATCGTGGTGGGTGTGGATGATTTTGCACCTGACTACAGACGGAACGACGAATTTGAGATCTTGGTCGATCTTACGATATGACCGTCCATTTTTGAGCTGATAATCTGACTTGATCTGTTTGGATTGAGGGGACTCAATATTGCCTCTCAGAACTTCGATTAACTCCTTCAACTTCACGTCTTGTCGGATTATGTTCCCCGATTCTATCTCTGGCTCGTTCGGTGGTTTATTTGGGGTCCTGTTTAGAGCATCTGCGTGACTCATGCGTTCAGCAGATCGATGTATGATGCGGAAATTGTTCTCCTGCAGCTTCAGAAACCATCGACCGATGTGCGGTTGCAATGGCTTAGACGTTCTTGTGGTGCTAATTGTGGCGTAATCGGTAATTACCTCGAAATGCTTACCGAGCAAATAAATGCGGAATCTTTCTAACGACTGGACGATAGCCAAAACTTCAAGCTCATGACTATGGTATCTGTTTTCGAATTCACTATACTGGTAGCTGTAGTAGAAAAACGGTCTGAAACTGCCACCGTCATCTCGTCGCATGAGGACTCCAGCGAGACCCAGTGTGCTCGCATCAGTGTGAACTTGATGTTCCTTCGTCGGATCGTATGCACTGAGCACTAGATCGCAGCAATTTTCGGATGCGTTTCGTTGTACGGTCGACCAACAAAATTGTAAATTGTCCTTCTGCTTCAACAAAAGTGTAAGCGGCCTCGATATGAGAGAATAAGCGCGAATGAATTTGTGGAGAAACCTGCTCAGTTCCAGAAATCTTCAGACTTCTGTAAAGCTGGTTGGTTCCGGAAACTCTCGAATTGCATTAGTTTTTTCAGCTCCCGGTTTTATTCCATCCTCATCGAATCGATGACCCAAAAACGTGATTTGTTTAGACAAAAACGTATACTTAGAGGGCCGAAGCATCACACCGGCATCTCGAAGTATAACCATGAATTCACGGAGTTTGATTAAACCCTCGGCGATGGTTTTGCTGGGCAGAATTACTTCATCAACGTAGCTAACAGCTCGATTTCTCATTTTTCGTACCAACTTGGCAATGACCTCATGAAAATAACTCGGTGCGTTGCACAGGCCGGAAGACATGCGGTTGAATTCGTATTGGCCTGCATACGTGACAAATGCAATGTATTTCCTGTACTCCTCTGCGATTGGTATTTGATAATAGCCAGACATAAAATCGAGAGTCGCGTAAAATAAATTACCAGTGATCGATGATAGCTGCTTCTCAACAGTTGGCACGAGAAACGGACGCTTTTCATTGATAACGTTGAGCTCACGGAAATCAGCACAGAGACGGTCCTCACTATTTCGTTTGCGAACGACGACAATTGGTGACGAATATTCTGATGATGATGGACGTATGATATCGTTGTCCAAGCAGTTCATTTACTGTTTCTTGAATGCGCTCACGCTTTGCGAACGGTATCCAGTATGGCTCGCGTCGGACAGGCTTTAAGGTCGTTAACCTTATTGTCATCGTTACCGAGGTGCATTGACTTAACTGAGCAAGCGATTCAGAGAAGCATTCTCTATGCTCACTGATGAGCTGATACAGTTGGTCTTTTTCTTTGACGAATAGCATTGGCTCAAAAGTTGGAGCGTTTTGGAAAGCGTTTTCCAATTGACAAGCTTCCGGTTCAAAGATCAGTCGTTTGCCCGATACGCAGAGTAGATCTGACCCCAATAAAAGTGGCTCCGAGATCAAGTCGTCATCCACCGGAAAAATCTTCGCATTTAGATTCTTACCATCCAACTGAATTTCGGCCTCGAGTATCTGGCTGCACGTTACTGAAGCTCCTCCAAACCCTCGTAATATGATCGGTGAACACTGTTTCACGCCTCCCATCGACATTGCGATCTTTGTTGAATGAGTGTTCTTCTGCTGCCGGGGTCGATGAAGGACTTAATTTTGTTTCCGTTGAGAAGAACCTCCTTTACAAGCGGATTAATTCTTTCGGTTGAATTTATGCGTTAACATTGGACTCGACGGGATTCCGAATTGCTTGAAGTCGGCTGCGCTCACGCATTTGATTACATAAAACCTCGCTGTATCGGTGGTGGTGGTTCAAAATTTCGTCTCGACTCCATTCGTGGCTCAGAAATTCGAACGGAACTCGGTTCGATATTCTTTATCCCGGCTAAAAGATCATTGACGGTGTCGAAAATTGAGCTCGCGATGGATGCCATAGCCCGTTCCTTATATACCGGATTATAGCGTGATCGCTCATGTTATCTCGTCTTCCAAATGCTAGCAGACTGTAGAAGTAACTTTGTGTTGCCTCGCTTGGCTCCCTGATGCGGTTCATCATTTTTATGTGAACATCAGCCTCGCTTTCATGATCAGGATAATCTCGCCTCAATGATTTGGCCAGCTCAAGCCAGCTTCCAGGAACCCGCGCAGAACCATCGCTCCAAATTTTATCAGGTCCATTTAGGGAGGCTCGCACGGCGAGCACCAAAACTCAATCGTTCCACTGTGTTGCCGACATGGCGGATTCGGCCGACGGGTCAAAGTCTGGGAAAATATCCGTCAAATCTCGGATGTTATGAAAATGCTGTCCACTACATGCCAGCACTAAATTAGCCGATCGTTCGCATGCGTCAACTTCGAACATCGCTGCCGGCGGCGTCTCAGCCGATTTCATGGCGTTAGTGAGTGGTGATTTCAGCTCCTGTACTACAATCGGTTGAGTGTTAACCTGTTCAGTTGTTGACGACGTCGCCAGCTTTCCCCAGTTCAGTGACGCGGCGACGAGAGCTGATATTAACTCACTCAATCGCTTCACTTCATCACGTAACTCGCGCACATCATCCACACCGGAGCATTCTGACATTTTACCGTCCGTTTCGATTTCGTCATTAGTCAGAATTTCACAGAGTCTTTGTGCTAGCTCGGCTTTGTTCTCTGGGTAGAGGCGTTCCGTAGTCTACGTTGAAGGCATCGTGTTGCTTTCTGTTTCCCTCGTATATGGACCGAAGCGAAAATCGCACGTTTCTCCTTTCGTTTCTTTTGCGGACGAACCGTAGGAGAATTAAGCACGAGATCACGAGGAGGGAGAACAAAAATGGTTTTCGATGGCGTCTGTTCGTTCCACGTGCACGATTCGAATTTTAACTTGTAATCCGCACTAAACCATCCTTGAATCCCAGCTCTGATTTTGTCAGGGGTGAACCTTGGGAACAGGATAATTGTAGAGGGAAAACAATAAACTAGCGTACACCGTTTGTTAATAATCAATTTAATTGTGTTCAAAATACAATGGGTCGGTTGATGGTTTGGATGTGACTGACTCTTCTCAATTTCTTCCGTGGCCGGTGCTCTTTAATTGGTGTTGCCATGACATATGGATATCCAGGCGCGAATCGGGCAGATGAGCCAGCTACTTACAAATCAAACATTAGTTTTGTTTTCATGTTTGTTACTACAATAAGCTGGTGTTGTCGCAGATAAGAATGCGTTAATCAATCATCGACCGAGGCATAGTTCGTTACTTTATCCGAGTCTTGCCACGAAGCAATTTGGATCGAGCGTCTTTTCCAGGATTTCAACATAAAAATTATTAAGCCGATTAAAATAAACTTATGAGGACAATCAAAGCCGCATAAAATTAGTTCATTCTGAAAAATCCAAAAATCGCTCAAAACACTTTGACATCAAGAAGCACTCTGTGAAGGACTACGTTTCATCATAAGTCATTCGAATTGAATATTGTCTAACTGAAGATCTGTAACAAATTACTCAATGCTACCAACTTAACAATCATTGTGTTTGTTCAGTTGATTCTCTAATTCAGTCGGTCTATAATAAAAGCCCAGTCAGTAAATATTTCCGTGCTTCATTTCGTAATATACTCGTATTATTCCAACGCCTCCATATTCCAAGAAAAATGCAAAAAATGTGGTTCATTTATGTAATTTAACTTCTTTCTGAGTGAATATTTTGTAAAATTTCAATTTTTTAACAAGCTTGAAAAGGAGTTAAGTAGAATTCCAATAAATTTTTTTCAGCATAAAAAAAGGTTCAAATACTCACTGTTTATCCTTTCGTTGCTGTCGTTTTTTCTTGAATGCCTTCTTCACACGCAATAACAGGAATGCCGCTCGATCAATTGATAGTGTCGGACTCCCCTTCTTGGGAGCCTCATTCATCATGAGGCCCTCGGGGTCCCTGACACAAGCGCCAAATGAATTCACTTTCAGCACGCACTCGTTTCTAAAATCATAGTCGCAATTTTACTAACATTATTCTAATACACTCAATTTAATTGACAGCATATTCACACGTAAAGGTTTATATGCCAGAACGAACAAGCACATACACATAAATGTTCTATTTAACAATACATTGCACTTAAGTACACATCAAAAATTGTGTTTGCACAAGGTTTGTGGCGCTTCAAAAAGGATGTTTGCTAGACAAAATCACACGAGGTTATAAATATGTAGCCCATCAATCATTTACGAGGGGTATGTGGAGGTGTTAAAAATGCTGTGTATGGCGTGTATATGTACTTCGGTATTATGTATTGGTCATTTTGTCACGTTTCCATATGCATATTCAATACAAACATTGATACTAAGCACACATAAATGCCGTTATACAAAAATCACATCAAATTTCTTGGGAATAATACGAGTAGCTACAAATTTTCGTATCGCTCATATGTGGGCCTACGTAACGGTGGTAAATTTTGAATATTGTTCACACATCGTTTGGGATGGGTTATAACACATTGGGACAGCCATTCAAATTATTCAGCATACTCGGGATGTCTCCTTTTACGGAGACTATGACATGTAACTTTGATTAGGATGGGTATGTGCGCTCACCGTTGTGATGAAAATTCCGGCGCTTTTCGATATTCAATATGTTAATAGGCGTTGCTTCCCACTAACATTATTAGGAAACTTTTTGTTGCTCCGTCATATCCGGGAAACTTTATTCATAAACGTTGTTCAAGTCTCGTAAAGTTAATCATGTGCGTGTAAGTTTCGTTCAGCTGAAAAAGAAAGCAAAGATAAATTTATGGAAACCTTTTTCATTTGGCAGTATTTAGTTTCAATTAATTTGAACTTATTAGTTAATAACATGTAAAGGCGGATAAAATATAAATAGCATTATCATTTGAAGTCTTTAATTCTATATTTATAAATCATTTGATAATTGGTACAACAAACTACAGGGTTATCCTATAAAATATAACCCTGCCATTTGACATTTGTCAGAATTAAATGTCATTCAAAGCGTGTTTTTTTTAGTTGATGGTTTGCCATTTACAAACATGGGTAATTTTATTGTGAAAATAGTGATCCTGCTGTATCAACATTTAGGGCTTTACGAGCCGATTACGCTCGACATAATCGGCCTACACAGCAAACAATTTCGAACACGGTGAGAAAATTTGAAGAGACTGGATCGGTTATTGATATTGCAAGGCCTGTGCATCATCGCAACATTCGTTCTGCTGAAAAAATCGCTGTCGTTGCTCAAAGTGTAGAGGAAGACCCGAATTTGTCGATTCCTCGATGTGCTCAAAATTTGGGCTTGTCTTACGGACCATTGTGGCCGATTTTGCTTTTGGATTTGCATCTCCATCCGTACAAAATCCAACTCACTCAAGAACTTAAGCCTCAAGACTATACACAACGCAGAATGTATGCGAATTGGGTGATTGAACAACAAGCCATTGATCACGATTTTTCGAACGAAATTTTCTTTAGTGATGAGGCTCATTTTTCGCTCAGTGGTTACGTAAATAGACAAAATTGCCGCATATGGGGCTCTCCAAACCCTCAGGTGATCGCAGAAAGGCCTTTGCATCCGAAAAAAGTGACCGTTTGGTGTGTATTATGGTCTGGTGGTGGTATTGGCCCGTATTTTTTGAAAACGATCAAGGAAGAGCCATTACAGTCAATTCTGACCACTATGGACGGATGTTAACCGATTATTTTTGGAGAGAAATTGAAGATTATGATCTGGAAAACATGTGGTTCCAACAGGACGGAGCCACAAGCCACACGACACAGGCTAACCGAGCACTTTTGCAAGAGAAATTTCCAGGAAGCGTTATTTCGAAATTGAGTGATGTCAATTGGCCCGCAAGATCCTGCAACATAACACCTTTGGATTCCTTTTTATGGGGCTATGCTAAAGATCGTGTTTACGCGAACAATCCTCAAATTCTTGAGCAATTGAAAACCAAAATTCGTCAAGTTATGGCCGAGATATTACACGAAATGTGCCGAAAAGTCATTGAAAATTACCTCAAAAGTATTAAGGCCTGTAAAAGGTCCTGTGGGGAATATTTGAATGATGTTGTATTTGACGTATAATGGCAAAATTGAATCCTTATATTAAATGAAAAATTTCGTTTCCATCTGAATATTTTATGTGTTTTCTTTAGCTTTACATTCCCAAGCGTAAAATGGATAACCCTATATTTCATTTGCAGTTGTGTAAATATGCATAGTGAAAATTGAATATTTGCAACTAAACATTCTAAAGGTATTGTGAAGTTTAAAGAGTTATGCATTGGAAAGAAACTGTCCACTTTGTCACGATGGAACACCAGATTTCATTTATACCTGGTTTTGAAGTTTTGTGAAATCGTAATAAATAGAATAGGCAGAATACTAACGAAACGAAAACAAAATTCATGATGCAAACGAGAAAAAACGCTCCTGGCCTTAAGAGGCTATAACCTTGTACATGTGGTTAATTTTTTCTGTCTTGAAGTCAATCTGAATAAAATGGGCACCAAAAAGGACAAGATTGGACGCAACATAAACGCCGCAAATATAAGCTATCACTCCGTACTTCCCATTCTACTCTTCAGAGTTGTATACAGGCAAAATAAGCTTCATATTGACTAATGACTAGTCGAACCTGTGTTGTTCTATGGAAGTGAAACATAGACCATGACGAGCGATTCTGAGAAGGGAGTCACTTGGTTATTTGTGTACGTGGCAAATAAAACTTAATTTACCGCCATTTCGGGATCGAATTAAAATAGTTAAAATTTTTAAAAAGAGATCTTTTATTCAATACATGTGTAGTATGATAATAAAACAAAATTGCAATTTTCTTAGCAACTTTTATGATATTGTCCGGATGAAGTAGGCTGAACGAGTATTTTAACTCACGTCATAGATACACAGGGAGCCAAGCTGATTCGACAAACACCGAGACGTCTTCCTAAAGCCAAACAAGGAGAATGAGCGCACTAATCTCGGACATGGAAAAACAAGGTCCGCCGTCTGTCAGTCCATGGGCCGCGCCGATAGTTTTAGTAAAGAAAAAGGATGGCAGCATTCGTTTTTGTGTCGACTATAGGCAGCTTAATGAAGTCACTAAGAAAGATAGTTACCCGCTGCCACGAATCGACGACATCACGGACATTTTAGCCGACGCAAAATGGTTTCCTACACTCGATATCAAGAGTGGCTACTGGTCGGTAGAAATCTACAAGAAGGACAGAAAGAAGACCGCATTTTCAGTTGGGATCAGATTAAAGCGATTTACGGTGATACCGTTTGGGCTTTGCAATGCTCCAGCCATCTTTGAATGCCTGATGGAATACGTACTACGAGGCTTAACTTCGGTGCACCTAGATGACATCATCGTTATTGGGAGAACATTCGAAGAGCATGTGCGGAACGTAGAAGAGGTGTTCTCCCGATTGTGACTGGTGAATCTGAAATTTAGTCCCGACAAGTGTACCCTTTTTGCAGCTGAAGTAAAATACCTGGGACACGTTGTATCAGCAGAAGGGGTCAAAACAGACCCTGAGAAAATTGAAGCCGTGAAAAGCTGGCCAACACTAAACAACAAACGCCAACTACGAAGTTTTCTGGATTTGGCGACCTCCTATCGAAGATCTGTCAAAGATTTTGGCAAAAAAAACTAGGTGTCTCCATAAGCTAACCCAGAAAAATAGTCCGTATCTCTGGAATGAACAATGCCACGCAGCCTTTGAGACCTTGAAGGAGAAGTTGTGTGAATCACCCGTGCTGGCATATCTGAAACTCGGAAAAATGTTTGAAGTTGACACTGATGTGGGTAACGGCGGGATTGGAGCTGTACTCTCCCAGCATATTGACGGAGAAGAAAAAGTCCTCTCATATTTCAGTCGAGTTCTCTCGAAAAGTGAGAGGAACTACTGCGTGACCAGAAAGGAGCTTTTGGCTATAATAGAGGCAACCAAGCTATTCCACAAGTCCCTATATGGACAGAAATTTGTTCTTCGAACAGACCATGCATCGCTGAGATAGCTGCTTAACTTAAAAAACCCCGAGGGATAAGTTGCGAGGTGGATGGAAAGATTGCAGTCATACGATTGTTTATCGCAAGGGTGGAGTTCATGGAAATGCTGACGCCCTATTTCGTCGTCCATGTCCAGCTAACTGCAAGCATTGCCGGCGGATTTAGGAAAAGGAGCCGACCGTTGATCTGCGAGTGATAACTGCTGAATTCGATGAAGGTTGGTCATTGGAGGAGATTCGAAACGCCCAGCTAACCGATGAAGACATCGGACCATTGCTTATATGGAGAGACGAAGAATCCTCGAGAGGCCACCTTGGTGTGAACAAGACCTTAGTGAAATTGTGGGAAAGGTTATACTGGCTCCACGCTCGAGAAGACATAGAGGACTGGTGTCGTAGATGTGTCAAAGGCCCAAAGCGACGACTGAGAGGACAAATGCAAACCTATAACGTGGGTGTACCGTTTGATAGGATTGCTGTTGACATTGCAGGACCTTTTCTCGAATTCAAATGGGGAAATCGGTACATGCTGGTTGTGGCCGATTATTTCAGCAAGTGGCCCGAGGCCTACCCCATTCCCAACCAGGAAGCAACTAATGTAGCCGAACAGCTAGTGTTAAATTGGGCCAGTAGGTACAGCATATCATAGCCTATGTAGTCTTGTGGTTAGAGCATAAATGCATAAGCCGAAGGTCCCAGGTTCAAATCTCGTTGGGAGCAACGTGATTTAGTTCAGGGGATTTTTCGGACAGACTTTGAGTGTTCACTCAGTGGTGATATGTTCTGATTTAATCAGATCACACCATAGCTGAGCAGGCATATGGGAGCATGGTAAAGACCAAACTAACTTCCGAGAAAATCAATACGGTCATGTAAATGAGACACTCTAACTATCTCCAAGCGAAGGCCCGAGAGGGGCTGTAGTGCTACAAAGAAGAAGAAAACGGTACAGCGTATCTTGCAAACTACACTCGGATCAAGGCCGAAACTTTGAGTCACTACTTTTTGGCGAAATGTGCAAGCTGCTGGGAATACGGAAAACGAGGAAAACATCACTGCATCCCCAATCCGATGGAATGGGCGAACGTTTCAACGGCACACCCAATAAAAACCTAGCCAGGATGTTTGATGAGAACCAAGGGGGCTGGGACTGGCACATCGCATTATTCTTGATAGCGTATAGAGCTGCCGAACACGCATCGACAGGCGAAGCCCCAGCCAAAGTCATTTTTGGAAAGACTATTCGTCTGCCCGCTGATAGCACACCCTGAGAAACCCCAAACGATCTCGGAGTACGCAAGTGAGCTAAGGCAACGGTTGAACCAGATATATCGGACAGTGCAAAAACACCTCGAATCGGCTGCTGACCGCCTGAAGACCAGGTATGATCTAAAGGCAAATTCTACTGGCTTCAAGCAAGATGACTTAGTGTGGCTATATAGCCACACTAACGGCGGAAGGGTAGGTCTCCGATGTTGCAGCATAATTGGAAGGGACCATACCGAGTTACAAAGCGAATGAACGACGTCATATATCGCAAGCAAGAACACCGTAAGCCGAGAGCCAAAATGGAAAATCATGCATCTGGACCGTCATGTCCAATATTGTATCCAGGGAGACTTAACTATAACTGTCGACACATCTTTTAAGGGCGAAAAAACTGAGGCAATGTGACATTTTCAAACAATTTTGCAAGCTACTGTAACAATCGTTGTCGCAACTATTAATAACATCGTGATCAATATTGATTGAAAATTAAACGAATGTACTCGACACCACAAGAACGGGCCAAGATCAAGATTCGCATTTCAACTTACTTATAAGAAGATGCTTAATAGTAAGAGCATGTTTTCGAATGTGTTTATCAAGTTCACTCCAAACTTTCTCGTTCGGATTAAGATCGGGTGATTGTGCTAAAGTTTCTACGACTTTATCACAGTTATAAAAAAGCCATTCTGGCTGAATGTGCGATTTATGTTTGGAGTCATTATCCTGATAAAATTTAAAATTATTATTTAAGCCCATTTTGATAGCATTTTGCTCTAACTTTTGTTACAAAATGTAAAACAAACAATCTTATTATTATTTTATTGATAATATGCAGATTTCCAACATCATGTGCCGACATACAACTCCAAACTAAGGCGGAAGCACCGTCATGTTTGACGATGGCACGCAGATTTTACTTGGGTTTCTTCCCACTAGACTGGAAGATCAAGTATTGAAGCCGAACAAATCGAGCAAGTATCGAAGCAGAACGAGTAAAGCGAGGAAAAAGCTTCTGACAGAAGAAAGCGTCACGAGGCTATCGAACAATTGTTACTTGTGGATATTCCAGGCGAATAAAGGTTATCATTAATTAATTAATAAAATGTAGTTGTTATTATTTTACCCGACGTTGTTAAACCACAATGATAGGAAGCCCAAACAGCAGCGTGCTCGGCGCTGCTATAGCCAGTCCATCATCGAAAGCGGACCACCCTGATATAGTAAGTAGCATTGCAATGATTAAATTTCCAACGCTTTGGAAGCAGCAACCAGCCCTTTGGTTTGCTCGAGTTGAGGCATAATTCACATGGCAAAAGTAAGAACGGACAAACAGATGTTCGATCGAGTGATCAGCGAATTGGAACATGATGTCCTCATGCAGATTGCGGACATTATAGAGAAGCCACCTCACAATTACAAATACATGATGCTCAAAAGCGCATTACGTCCACCCACGTTATATCTGAACGTGAGAACTTCCAGGAATTGTTGACAGGCTTGAAGCTTGGGGATAACAAGCCATCCCAACTTCTTCGCTCAATGAAAAGTACGGAGGGCAAAAACGGTTCAAATGAATTTTCAGAATCATTATGGATGAAACGGCTTCCATTGCTTGTTCAAGATATTTTAACTGTGTCACCAGCGAATTTGGATCAGCTAGCCGAAATGGCTGACAAGTTATTAGAAACACGCGGTCGGTCCACACACTTGATTTCTAAATTTGACAGAGGTAAAACTGCCATTGGGAAATGAAATCTAACGCGAGCTTCCCAACATTTATTCGCATCTAGGCAGACCGTAGTTGAACAGAAGACCCAGCCGTACTCGTAATTTACGCTTCAATCCCTCTCGGGCACCTAGCTCCACTAAATGCCAAAATAACATATATTATTTTCATCGTGAATTCAGTGGACCGACAAAAAATGTGAAAAACCATGTGCTTTCCATACTAAAAGTGGTCCAAAAAATTAGGTAACGGACTGCTTGTGCTTGCGACGTTCATGCTTGCATATTCAGAATCACTACACTAAGCTTTAATTTTTCATCGATACGGAAGCAACCGTTTCCGTCATCTCCCCCCCACAGACCATTATGATACCATGCAATTTGGAAACGGCAATAAACTTTTTGTTGCCAATGCAAGTGAAATTAAAATATTCGGCACGCGTGTATTCAATAATTGTCTCGGCCTCAGAAGAAATTTTTGCTGGAGATTTGTGGTAGCAAAGGTTACCCGACCAATACTTTATGCAGATTTCCTGCAGCATTTTGGAGTGCTGGTAGACATCAAAAATCGTTGTTTGTTTGACCTAAAGACACAATTGTCACCCAGCATCTGGACTGACGTACAATAGCACTCATCTGTGTCCACGTTAAGTAGCAACGTGAAGTACTTTGAAATCCTAGACAAATACTCGAGCATCACAAACCCGTCACGTATTAGCGAAACTCAAAGTATTCGGTGCGGCATCACATCGTAAGCCATGGCCCACCCGTCGCAGAGCGTCCTCAAAGACTCACACTAGAAAAATTCTCGATAGCAAGAGTGGAATTTGAACATAGGACGCAGCTTGGCTATTGCAGGTTATCCAACAGCACTTGGGCAGCGCCTCCTTACCACGTTCCGGAGAAGGAAGGCTTCTTTGTAGCACTACAGCCCCTCTCGGGCCTTTGCTTCCTGCAAAAAGCATCTCCAACTGCCTCACCCCATTGACCGCACCCTCCAATTTCAAAATCCGAGCAGCGATCAAATACCTTCGTCGCCCGAGTCAGACCAGTATTTCCTTTGTTTCCCCACTGGTCTCCGGCCTTCAGTTCTCACAACAAATATAGTACTCTTTTGGGTTTCCGTTGTTCACCCATACGATTTATGTGTCCAGTCTATAGCAGCTTCCACAGTCTGACAATAGTTGAGACCTCCAGCTCGTCAAAAATTTCATACATAGTTGTATCGAAACCGCCATTGGTCCCATCTAGCTTCACTCCGATTATTCGCCTCAGGACCTGTTGCTCAAAGGCGTTCAATATATTTGCAGATGCTTGCGTTAGGGTCCATGTTTCACATCGATAGCTTACCACAGGTCTTATCATAGATTTGTATACTTGGAGCTTTGTTTTCCTGTATATGTAGCTGGTCTCCAAGATCGACAAAGCAGAATAAAATATTTGATTCGCGAGCTGTATTCTTCGGTACATTTTATCTCTCTCATTACCCGTTCTCATTATTTTGGGGCGTAAATACACAAATTTGCTCAGATTTTCGATACTGTATTCGCCAAGTGTAAAATCTTGTGTATTCGAGGTATTTCTCCTTGACTGTGTCGTGAGCTTTGTTTTATTTTCGTTGATTTGTAGCCCTTCTAGTTTTGCTTCGCTGTCAAGCTTCAGGAAGAGTTCTTTGGCAGTTTTTAATGACTGTGACAAAATGTTGATATTGTCCGCATAGGCAACTTGTATAGTAATGTACCTGGTGTATCGACAGGTAGCTTCCTTATAACGTACTCAAGAGGCGCTTTACTATTTTTAATGGAGTTGATAGCCATCTCGACCTCTTCCACTAAGATATTGGGGCATTATCGTTGGTTGCAGAGAAAGTGGTTGTTGCTATTAAGTTGGGAGTCAAGTTACCTGGAGCCTTATGCAGGTCCCGGTAGAAGTTAGTGATTGCTTCAATTATTTTCTGTCTATCTGTGAGTTGGGTGTTGTCATGATTTAGGGCTATCATATGTTCTTTGCCAATGAGGAGTGCTCTTTTTGCCTTCTTGACGCTTCTGTTATTTGTAATGGCATCTTCCACCAGTCTTTCGTCATACTTCTTGATATCTTCAGATATCATCTTCCTTATTGTTTTGCAGGTTTCTGAATATTCAATCCTTCCGATGTTTAAGGATGCTTTCATTTCCCTGCGCTTTCTGAGTAGCGCCTTAGTCTCATTTGAGAGTTTATGGTGCCTATCGTCTACTCGAGGTCCACCTACTACTTCGGCACTTTTCAGAATGACTTCGGTTAGGTGGTTTGCGTCCCAGTTTTGTGCATTTATTTCTCTGCTTATTAGGGCTTGGTAACTCTCTATATTGCACTCGATGTTTTCAGTTTTAAAGCCAGAATTTATTGGCTTCCTGACCAGCTTGCTTCTTTCTGCCTTCAAGTCAGGAGTGATTCATGCTCTGACTTTTGATTTGATTGCGTCTGGCATTGTAGGTTGCTATGCTTATAGAAGTTAGGTGTTTCTGGAAGTGGCTTAAGCTCCGCGGATTCTTAACACCCTCTGTCTTCGTGGATGGTTCCTGGGAGCTACCTATACCAGGCCCACTCCGGCCTACGGCGAATTAGGGCTGTTGATTTTTGTGTACTATCATGTTGGGGGGTGAGACGATACCTTACCACGCTGTTTCTTTTGCGGTTTGGTAAAGGGTAGGGGCGAAATAGGAGTGTGTTGTGGGTGACAGGAGGAGGGTCGAGTTTTTGGGGAGGGGGGAGGAAGTCCATCTGAATTACCATATCCCTATGGACAATCTACCCTAGCTGGGTAGAAAGACATATATATATATATATATATATATATATATATATATATATATATATATATATATATATATATATATATATATATATATATATATATATATATATATATCTATATATACCTATATATATATGATAAAATTCTGTTTTCACCAGAGACATCATGACACACCCTGAGATCTTTAATTTTTGTTTTTTACTTGCCACATTAAATTATTTGATGTCCGTAAAGCTTCAGCTGCGAAGCACTAAGCCACATAGCTCTCGTAACAAAGCTCACCCTGGATAGTATAGTCATGGTGATACTTAGATTAGTTGAAAAATGTAGCTGAGGGCTGCATAGCCCGGGCTGGCATACTGAGGCCGGCTAGCGCTCAGTCGTGTCACGGGTCATCCGGCACACCCTCTGCTTGTGCTGAGCCACCCTTCACAGAAAACTTAACACGAAGGGAAAAGGACGAGAGAGAAGGTGTAGTAATCGAGTAGGTATGGCTCAAAAAGCCAGCGTGCGAGAGTTTGTCTCGTTACCACTCTGGGCCTAAAATTTTATTAAAACTGTCCAAATAAATAATCTCTGGAATTGACATTTATTTTCATTTGTTCTTCTTTCAATTTCCATCGAGCCAACTCATTCCATTTTACAAGCAGCAGATTACTGCACCATGTTCAAAGCAGAGCGGTAGGAGGTATAGCTTTTATCATCGCGCAACTGCAGAGATATACAAAGCTCAACCAAGATGAATGCAACCAGAACATGTTATTGTATTGTTAGCTTACAAATTATCAAATACAAAAATTTCAAGTGAGATTTTAGTCTCCGAATTTTTCATTAATGAACAGTCAATCCCCAAGTAAATACGACGTATACTTTTCACTCTGTTTGATTGTGCTGGACCAGACGTTCAATATTTCAAAGTGAAGGTTATACTTCTGTTATCCTCAAGTTATGTGAGTGCGATCTAGTTTTATCTACTTTGCTATATGCAAAGTTGTCCTCAGTATTAAATTCAAACAAACATCAAATTAAGATAAAAGCATTATTAACGCTACACTCATCTTTAACTTTTATCGTAAAATGTAACATCGTCTCACAGTTGAAGCAAAAATTACAGTTTGCATCATTCATTACATTGGATAACCTTCGCTTGTTTAAATTCTTGAAATAAACAAATTATACACACATAGAGCCTTAATGAAAATAAGCTCTCCCAAGTATTCAACAAACGCCAAATCATTAATAGAAAACAGTAGTTATTAAAAGCAGTCGCATATGATCGATACACTCATACTTGTACAAAATTCAACATGGTACAAATAAAACAATCAATTCTCTTGTGTATAAAAATAAGATATCGAAAAACAAAAATCAGTTATCAAAGTTTAAAATTGCACCAACACCAACATCAAACATACAATTACCATTTCTACATTTATTAATTTTAATATAAAATACTTTATATTAATGGTAAAACCAACCATCAAATAAAAAAGCAATCCAAACGCAAATGAAAATACATGTGGACATCAAACACAGATTAATTGAAAGAAAACAACAAACAAATAAAACATACAAATATGATAACAACTTAAAATGTGATGATTTCAAATACATATACATTGAATAGATAAAAACAATTATAAATGAAACTATTGCCAATTCATTTTCTAACAGAAGCATAAATGGGAAGAGAAGAAGCGATCCAACGACAATGATCAAGCAAGAGTACTGCAAGAAGTACAGCAAGTTCAGTGGCCAACTCCACAACATCTGCAGATAGTTGAGCTCACGATCGGTAGGACTTACAAACACTACGGGAGAGTCTGCTTGAGATCGTGAACCAGCGTGGACGTCGCGAGAAATAGAGAGGTCGAGATTGACACGCGCAATGAAACAGTTAGACTAGCACGCGATTGAAGGTCGATTTTTGGTTTTAATAACTTTATACTATGCGCAATTGGTTTAACTACTGTATGTTGGTGTTAGATCTAAAGAAAATCCTACAATCGATTTCTGACATATAAATGATCATGGCGGCTGTTTCTTGAATTACTCGGATTAAACATTGATCGGTGCATAAAGTTATCAAAAAAACACAGTGTTATTATAATTATCAGTTATACGCAACTGCAATCGTAAACGGCGTGAAAGAAACGTATTTTAAAAGAGTCGGGAAAAGATAGGAAATATTCCCCACAGTGCTGCGGCTCACGAAATACAATGAAATTCGTTTGCACGTGATATTGCCATCGTTGAACTTCTTAGTGGCTGGCGTCCTCTTCAGCTCGACAATAGTCTTTGTGTTTACCGGCATTCTTGCCTTCTACAATTTTCAAGCATGCATATATCAAATGATGTACCAATAGCTGACCAATGTTCGGCAAAAATTTTCATCGCATAGAGCATTGAAAGGAGAGATTAGTGAAGTAACCGCTCGATTCTCGTCAGTGTTCGCATTCTCAAAACAGACCTGATAACTGTTATCAAAGGGGAATTTCAGTGTCCATGTATTCAAGTTCACGAGCAAGATTCGGTTTCACGTGTGGAAACGTTACGAAACCACGCCCTGGAAGTAGTGCTCTGCAGTCGGATTACACAAAAGTGTTCGTTTAACGGGATCACCGTAAAGGAATATCGTTCAAATTTAAAACAAGACTTTTAAGATACTTGATGGTCATATTGAAAGGCAGATCTTTGAACCGACAATAACAACACTTCATTATCATTTTGCTGAAGCAGAGAAAGGATCTGGCAGCACATACTGCGAAGGATGTTAGGCCTGTCGAACAGTTTATTTGGTTTATATGTGCACTGAAACTCGCCACGAAAAGACTTTTCGAAATATATCGAAATTTGTTGCAACGCAATTTAGATTTGTAATTGAAATAAACGGAAGCGGCCAGTGTAATTTTGCTGCTAAATAAAGAAACTGAAGTTACAGGCATATTGTGTGCATTTTCACTGTGCGATTTTTCGGCAGAGTTGCTCAAACGGTCGTGTCCTAATATAACAGAAGAAGGATTGAAGGAAAATCAGTTAGCTATACAATAATAGTTCTCCAGATTTGATCGATCATACATCATCTTCAGAACGCAGTGTAAGGTAGCATATTATTCGTATAACAGAACTACGCAAGCTTTCAGAAAAGTGAATTTAGACCAAAGCGAATTAAAAAATTGCGGCCTCTGAGTGGTTCCTGCTTATCGTGTATAACCGCAGCTTCACGCCGTCTCCTTGAAACCTAGCCGTTCACGTAAACATCGGCATTCTCGACTGAATATCATCACATTGATGTCATCATCATCGCCGGCGCGATTTCTCGACATTTCGTTTAAAATAAAATCTAATTGTAACGTAGAGGATTATCATAATTTTTTTGTGAGTGTCCCAAGCCCAGTGCTTAATTAAAAATATCTGTAAATGTTCAATTTGCAAGCCAGGACTTACGCACCCCACCTCATCAACGAGCGCTCGTCGTCGGAAAGGTTGGGTAAGTACCCTTTTGGTTTTCTCTTCCTTTGCATTAAATTACACAAAGTTTATATATTCAAATTTATTTTTGTTAAACATTCAAATTTATATGATTTTTATTAAACATTCAAATTTTATTTTTTTAAACATTTTACCTCTCAAAAGGAACTGTAAGGAGTAATAGCAAGAGTTTAAGTGATTTGATTAAAATTTAACGTAAAATAAACGAAAAGGGGCAACACGTTTAACGCCTGAACCGTGTTAAATTTGAATATGGGAGGAAATTGTAAACGTTTAAGTACCAATAATACAATGAAGTAATTACAGTTACGCTTCGGTCTTTTCGTTTTGGTTCATCCTGACCGGGTATAGGACCCGGTACGGTGGCAGGCTCACCCCATAAAACATGAGCCAGCCGCCGGGTACATTATAATTTTCTTTGTTTCAGGTGACATCGCGGGTTGAGTGGCCCAAGCAGAGTGCCTCTTTATGGCATAGCGTTATGCAATCGAATTGTATAATTCTATGGCATAAATTGGTCACCGGGATACTTCCCTTCTGATGGAAAAAACTTATACAAGTCAAGTTGTATGAGTTTTCCACTCAGAAGAGGAATACCTGGCCACTGCAACAAAAATATGGATTTAAATCCGGTTGGGTGGGTGCGAAGGGGCTCCATCACCACCCGGTTGCCCTTCTTTCATTTGTGGGCCATGAGCTTCGTCGGGTAATGACGAGGTTACCCCAAGTCCACCTTTTTTAGGGTTTTGTACTAAAATACAAAACCTTATTGCAATCACAACCTGTGTCCGTCTGTCCGTCCGTCTGTCCGTCCGTCCGTCCGTCCGTCTGTATGTCACAGCACTTTTTCTCCGAAACTATAGAGGCTATAGTCATGAAACTTTGTGGAAAGGTCAGAAGTGGTGACCTCTTGAAAATTCAAGGGTGAAAAAATTTTTCAAAGGGGTTTAAGGGGGGTCTCCCCATATAGGGAGTTGACCCCTCAAAAAAAAATTTTCACCATTGGTAGTCGAGTAGGGTGTCATTGGAAAGGTCTCAATGAGATCTTTTCAAAACAGGTCTTAGAATTGCCTTATGAGTACCAAGGGGGGCAGGGGAAGGGGAAATGTACGAACTTTTCGCGTACCCCCCCTCGCGATTGGACACCTTCCAGCCGAAAAATCTGAAAAAAATCATGAATGTAGGCCTTAATGAGTACAACAACAACAAATACATGAGAAGTCGAAAGTCACTCAACTTTGTTAGTAATAGTATGATTTATCGATATTATGTTTTCTTGAATAAAATCTAAATGGTACCCTTAAATTCAATAAAATTTAGCAAACTGACTATTTATAAGATTGATCTTTTCTGAAAGTTTCATAAAGATCGATCAGTATTTAACGAAGTTATAGCGATTTGAATTTTCCTGTATTACTATGGAACAATGTGCCCTGTATTACTATGGAAACATATGGCTATGGAGCCATATGCGCTTTTTACCGACTTAGACACTACAGCTTTGCTAGGATTTGCATGAAAATTTCAGGAATGATAGATATCATGAGGATGACTACATACAATTGAAACAAGTCGAAGAGGCAGGAGAGAGCTCCTAGCAAAGGGGCTTTGTAGCCATTCTAGGATTCGAAAAAAAAGGCCATGAATCGATGCTTACAGTACAGAGGAGTGGCCCCTGAAAACAAATTTCATGAAAGGTAGCCGATATGAGTATCAAATGAAAGTTCTCTATGAGAGCTTTTCAAAACAGTTCTTAAACTGACAGTTTTTGCTTCAGTAGGGCACAGAGGGGGGGGGGGGGGGGGGTGTAATACATGAAAAATGTGTTTTCTCCCTCGCGAATGGACACCCGTGATCTAAAAAAATCTGAAAAAATTAACAAGCGAGATATTTATGGGTATAACTTTAACAAATATCTCAGAATTCAAAATTCTTTCAACTTAGTTAATAATAGTATGATCGTCAAACATGACATGTTTCTTGATTTTATTCGTTGCTGGTTACGGCATTTTGTAAGTTGAGTACAAAACCCTTCTGACATGAGCATAGGTCTGTCTACCCAACTTGTTTCAGTTTCCACTTGTTCTCGGAACAAGTACTTTCTCCCTCGGTGTAGTTATCTACACTTTTTGCGACTTCGGTCGCCTCTTGATCAATTGACCATCAAATTCGTGAGTGCGAAATTTTTTTGTAGTGGGTCCTCGTACTGGGAAAATGAACCCACCCCACGACACCGCAATGCTAGCCTGCCAGCGCATTCACGCGTCCCCAGACGAGGGCATTCTCGGCAGCAGAACATCGCTGCAGTCCTTTACGGACTTTTGAAACTATTAAAAATACACTACAAAGGGTTCGTTAAAAAGTTTTTTCTCTTTTTTATAAAAAAAATAAACATAAGAAAAAGGTAAGTGTGCTCAAAAATAGGTGAAGATGGTAATCAGGCAATTAAAGTTGTGAATCCGAGAGTGCCGTTACTGCCGGGATTCGCAACAGGTTTCAACAAAACTGGTCCGGATGGTCAAAATCACGATGCTAAACACAAAGTTGCAGGTCAGGGTAAACAGTGAACCAATGGATAGCCTAGTAATGGAATCAACAACAAGGAGATGGACATGCTTCAATGCTCTTTAATATTGCGCTGGCACACGTCATCAGGAAGATATCAGGTGAAACCGCGTGGCATATGCTGCTGACATCAATATTCTGGCACTTTCCATCTCAGATGCAAAAGAAGCATTTCTGAGCCTATTATATAAAGCAAAGCAAATTGGCCTACGAGTTAATAACACAAAAACTAAATTCATATCTCAAATCAGGAAGGAAATTTCAGTTCGACAAAACCTGACCGGCGGTGACTATGACCTTGGAAGTGTGGATAATTTCATTCATCTTGGAGCCAAGCTCAAAAGAAGAGGCACCGAAAAGGATTAGATTGGATGCCGCATAAATCCCGCAAATAAAGCCTTTTGCTCCGTACTTACTATTTCAAGGTCCAGAGTTGTGCACAGACAAGAAAAGCTGAATATTTACAAATCACTGGTCAAGCCTGTGCTGTTATATGGACAGGACGAGCGAAGAATCCGGAAAATCGACGGCCCAATGAAACAAGAAACAAAATGGAGATTACGTGACAACGATGAATTGTATGAATTATTTGACGATCCACCTGTATTCGCATGCGTAAAGCTACGCAAATTGCAACGAGTGGGCCATGTAGAAACGATAGAAGAAAACCGGCTACCCAAAAGAACATTCTAGAGTAGAGCGTCCAGCTGGAAGACCGGGGACTCAATGGAAGATACGATAAAAGCTGTCAGCAGATCCTTGCTGGGATTGATCAATTGGAGGCTAAGGCCAGGCTTGGGCTGTGATGTCATGGATAATAATGATTCAGTTTTATTTACAGTGGGTGAAAGTCCTACAGTATTTAACAATTAGTGCTGAATGTTTTTGTATGTAAGATGACCCAGCACGGGCAGAGTGTTCTTCCAAACGGGCACAAAAACGAGCGTTAGGCGACCTCAACAGGCCACCGTTGTCAAAAAATTTCCAATCATGCACTGCGCAATGGCAACCTGGAAAAGTTCTCATAACACCAAATAAGAGATCACTGGTTTGTACAAATCCTGAGAACAGGAAGAATGGTCACTCCTACCGCAATGAAAAACTATGTGAGGAAGTAGTAACAGTGCCAAATATAGTATTTATGTTGTTTTAACGCATTTGATACAAATAAACCATCCAATTCTACAAGGTGTGTTCTGATTTAGCAGGAAATCGTTATAATTGGGGATTGTCGTCCGAACTTTTTTCAAAACTTCCGGAGCCCTATCAAATTCTGAAATCCTCTTCAAATGTACTTATCGTTCTGTAGTACTTTACTGTAGAAATTTCCTCTTCCAAATTGATCCAGCGAAAAAATTCTTATGTAAATTAATTTTAAGTATTCTCAATTCAATGGGCAACATTAAAAACGTTAAATTAATAAAACCTTACGTTTTTCTTAATAAACGCCCTAATTAAAAGAGCCATTTGCTGAAGCGCCAGAGCTATTCACCACCACCTGGCCATTATTCACAGCTCTGAAGGAAGCTACAAACTTTACATAAACTTCATAATTACACAGTCCTTAAAGAAAAACATTTTTACTCACAAAGCCAGCGATTAGAGTGAAATATTTTATCGTCTACAGAAAACGTGTTGTTTCAGGTCAAGTACTCCCTTAAATCATCTGGTCTAAGTGTCCTTTGGATTAAAATAGGAGGAAATTAACCTGATTATCTACTTTAATTGCTACTTGAAATTATTTATTTAAAAGAATGAGAGAAAGAGAAATGCTCTTATTTTGGTAAAGCACATTAAGCAGTTTTGAATTTAAACAATCCGTCCTTATTTTTTAACCGGAGCTCTTAAAAGATTTACAGCCCAGCTGAACAATGTAAGCCGATTTTGTAGGAATAAAGCGGATTGCGTTTCCGAAGCATTCCGAGAAAAATCTTGAAAAGGACGTTTTTTCTAAATTGACTTGTTTACGTTAACGATCCGACGAGTCCACCCCCATTGTAAAACAAACTTTCCAGCTTGTCAATCGACGATGCGTATCCTGTATGATTGATTCACTAATCTCGTCACTAGTACAATACACGCTTTCGTAAAAACAGTTAATGTGCTCACTAATCGCAATTCGATTGTGTACAGTTGTTTGTGCCTGTCTTTGGACCAACGAACGAGCCCAGGACTAACATGCGTATGACAGGATACAAATAGGTTCGAAAAGCTTATCGTCAGTTTCGACAACGGCAGGAGAGCCGAGACGAAAAAACCGGCGGGACGTGATGGCGCGGATCGGATGCCATCAATTTCTTAGGACGACGACAACCCAAATGTGCTCCGCGCTCGATGACACTTTCAGCCTTTCCAGCTCCGTCAGTTAACAGCAGTGGATGTACGAAATGGAATTTTTATTATACATAAATTTCAGGGATTGGCTTTCACATTGTTGAGGAGTCAATGTTGGCGGTTGGTAACGGCAGAAGAATGAGTCTTAATATTTTTCATGTTGTCTCCTTTCGACTTCCTCTTTTCGCAACGGCACGACTTCCGTAATGGAGCAAGGAAAAATTCCTTGCATTCGATTTGCAATACAATGAAACCGTGTTTCTGAAAGCCTACTGCGAGCTGTATCCTTTCTCACAAATCCTCCTTGTCTCCTTTGTCACACAACAAAACGATGTCGTTTTCTTAATGATAACTCGCTTTTCGGAGAAAAGAAAACTTTTGTCAATTTTCTGTGTGTTGTTACTGGATGAGCGTGAATCCACATTGGAGTGCGGCGAGCATTAAAGGATGTGTTTGGATGAGAATGCTTGCTACGACTTTTATGCGAGTATGTTTGAAAATTTTATGAACGTTGGGATCTGCGGCCCCAATCATTTCTTTTCGACACAACATTTGACGAGAGTTGTATATTTGCTTGGAGCTTTTGTACGCCATGCCATGGTGAGATGAATTATGCTCGCATTATTCGAATATCCACATAAAAGCGAGGCAATATTTCTGTCATAAAGAAATCATGAAATCCAAGTAGTCTTGACGTGCTTTCCGCTTTTGGCAGCTGAGTGTGTTCTCTTCATGAATTTTTTCAGGATGCGACCGAGGAACATTTAGTTGGAAAGTTGAGATCCAGATGATTTCGCATTGTTATTGGAAGTTGATGATTGAGTCAAAAAGAAATGTTTTCCAACACATTCTTTGTTGGTTAAATGTTGGGGTTGTGCCTCCAGCGTTATGTAGTTATTCAGCTGATTGTTTACTAAGAATAACATATCGTTTTCTATTGGATTTCATTGGGGAAATCAAGAAAAAGGATGGTGGGTTTATTTGAATTATGAGATGCCTGCAATTTGAGTTGGGATTATATCGGATGACGTTGAGGAATTTTTAAATCAATATTTGACGCTAACAGGAATCAATGGCATACGACATTTTAGTCTTTTTGAAAAGCCGGCGGGCTTTGCTTTGTTGTGTAATCCCACACAGTAGCAAGGCCCGATGGTTTACGGTTATCAAATAAACAAAATAATTGACTACATACGACGTCCTTTGCGTTTCAACTGATTCCTCCAAACCACTCAACTATTAAATTGATCATTTAAAAACCTGAGACCGAAGATGTATAGTATCCTTGTAGAATCAGTAATAAATCTAACTCAAAAGAAACGCCCTTGTTAAATAATCAATTAGACTACATCCTGGGAATCAACTGCATCGAAAGACATATTGTATAAAAGTGCGACATTCAATGAAAAGTATCATTCAAGCTTAGCTTTCCTTTCAGCTGACAAAACCTTTCAACTTCTTTTAATTCTACTTCACTTCCACTTTACGTCCAGAAAAAAATGGTATCTGAAACGGAAAAAATCCATAAAGGATTCATTTTCACATCGCTCCAATGAGACTTGAACTCCAATAAAGTAAATTTCTTATCCAGATACTCCTTTGTTAGTGACATAGACTACAATCGCTATCAGACCTGGGACACTATAAATCAAATGGGCAAGGTAGGAGGTTTATCCTTGGTCAAACAAAGTTCTTGGAGTGCTATAAAGGAGCTGTAATGGTAACTGTAGCCTTAGGGCAAAAAATCAATAGGGAAATTTTGTCCCATTTTTTTTATTGAACTCACTTGATAAGAATGAAATTCCGAGCAGTATGAAAAAGTCTTATCCTTTGAGACAAAATTTTTTCGAACGATACGAATATAAAGAGAATTGAAAAGGAAAAGATTGAGTAGATAAAAGTCAATTAGAATTATGTTTTCGGGAAGTTGCAAAATGCTTTACGATATTTATCTTTTTGTGATTTTAGGTAAATTTCACGAGATACATTTATCTCTTACGGATATATATATATAATATATATATACTCATATAATATATATCTATACACATTAGGGATGGGTAAAAGCGCCATATTTTACTGTGCTGGCACACCGCACACCGCACACTTAAGTGTGCGGTACAGTGCGAGTAGCACACTGTACTGTTTACCCTTCTTGCTTGTCGCAAACTCCAACACAACGCATAAGAAGAACATAAGCATGCGGTGCAGTTCAGTGGCATTGTGCGAGCAGCACACTGTGCTTACCTTTCTTACTTGATACAAGTCGCAATACAATGCATCACAAGAACGTAAGCGTGCGGCGCAGTGAAGTGAGCTGGACTATACTGTGCGATGCGATGAATCATTCTTTCCATAGGAAAATGTAAATCAAGCTGATGCATTCACCAGCGTTTTAGCTTTCAGTATGTTTACTGGTGTGCACGTTCTTGCAGTTGATCGCGAATTTTAAAAAGTTACTTATTTATTTAATAGTGCTTCGTATTTGTGGATTCACAGTTGAAAGTTTAGTTTATTTATTGAAAATTTCGTTCGGAAGAGAACTTGTGTTTCTTATTAGTTTCAAGTTTACAACTCAGAATCAAGACCGGTTGATGCAGAAAGGATTGATGATCAGAATGATCTTGATGCAAACTTGTTGCAACCTGCTGTTGCTGCCGCATTGCAACCTACTGCTTCATCAACATCTGCCCAACTTTCTTCTTCTCCGTTGCGCAATGCAAAAGCCAAAGCATCTTCATTTGCGACACCTGCAAAATCATCTTCCATAACGAGCTTTTGGTGAAGCCAATGAATCAAAAAAAAAGTTGCCGATCTGAATAGGCTTTTAATCAAAACGATTGTGAAAGACTATTTAACATTTCACATAGTTGAAAGTGAAAGTTTTAAGAAGTATATTAGTGCCTTAAATCCAGGTTATCAGCTACCATCAAGAAAAACCATATCAAAAGTCCTCGTACCTCAACATTATAATTTAAAAAAAGGAAGAAGTTAGATTGCCTTGAGTCGTCAAAAGCAGTTTGTTTAACTACTGACAGTTGGACATCGAAAGCCAACGAAAGCTATATTTCCATAACTGCGCATTTTATTAACGAAAACTTTAAAAATGCGACATATCTTTAAGAATGCTTTAATTATTCGGACAATCATACGGCCGAAAATTTAGAGAATGAACTCCGGGAAATTGCAGAAATTTGGAAAATTGAGGGTAAAATTCAAGCAGTTGTTACTGATAGAAAAACATCGTGAAATCATGTACCATGCTTTGCGCATACTCTAAATTTAGTAGTAAACGATGCCATGAAATAAATTCAGCCTATTCAAAAGAAAGTTAAAAAAATTGTTGAATTTTTCAAAAGGAGCCCAAAAGCATCCACCCTGCTTAAAACAGTCCAAAAACAAATGAGACATTCAATTTTAGAACTCAAGATTGACTCAAATACAAGGTCAAATTCATCGTTTGATATGTTCAGGAGAGTTATAGAAATCAAAGACTCTCTCATTTCTACAATTGCTCTGCACTATCCGAATCTTGAAAATTTTACTAGCGATGATATTCTTGCTCTGCAAAAATGATGCGAATTGCTAGAAGTCTTCAAAAATGTTACAGAGGAGATTTGCAGTGAGAACCAGGTTACTGCAACTAAAGTTATTTTACTCAGTTCGGCATTAAAAAAATATTGATCCAATTATCTGGTCACTGATACAAATTTACCCAAAAATGTTTACCGATTAGGTCAGGAATTAATAGTTTCACTGGGTACTCGGCTTGGGAATATAAAAAATAATGTCGTTTTTGCAGAATCAACATTTTTGGATCCAAGGTTCAAAAGACACGGCTTTTCAAACCAACATTCCTTTGAAATTGCAAAAAAAGTATAATTGACAAATCGCAGACGCAACGAATATTACTGAAACTGCAAACACGGATTCAGTAGAAAATGTTAGCTTGCATGTAGGAGAGCCTATTTCTTCTTCTAAAATTAGGAATGATTTCGATCAAAATGTACTTGATTTAATCGAAAAGCCCAGCTCAAAAGAAAACATTAACAGGGAGGTTGAGAAGTAACTCAAAGAGATCCTCTTGTATGGTGGAAAAACCACAAAACATTGTATCCCCGCATTTTTGAATTGGCAGTTAAAAGGCTCTGTGTTGTTGCTACATCAGTGCCAAGTGAAAGAATTTTTTCAAAAGCTGGGCAGATAGTTACGGAACGGAGAAACAAACTTAGCGGAACAAAAGTAAACCAAGTTGTTTTCCTTAATGTAAATATGTAAATAAGATGTTTTGATATTATGTTATAACAGATAAATTGATTTACGTTTGCCTTGCTGTTTTTATGTGCTGAAAATTGTTAAGTTTTGTTGCAATAAAATTTTTTGTTTTGGTATATTGGATGTCTTATTTGTATTAAAAATAACCTTAAACCATAAGTTTATTAACAAGGAAAATATCACATTAAAGTCGACTACCGAAAAAGTTGTATAGACTACAGTGGAGTCTCAATACGAGATCAAATGTTCTAAAAAATAATAAAGTGTTATAGTGAGACAGAAAATCTTAGACTAGCGCAGCCCGAAATTGCAAGTTGCTATGATCTTCTCAAACAATCGTGCGCAAAAAATATGAATTATAATAATTCATTAAATTAAACTCATTTTTTCGTATATTTTCATATTGTATCGGGTGGGAATTAATGCTCTTGTAAACCTCTTGTAAATATAATTTGCAAAATGTGAAATGTTTCATCTGGGAGCCCGATATTGGTTTCTTGTTGAACGTACTTATAAATTAGGTAAAAAACTTTTCATATCTAGTTTGAATAAAATGGGAAATGGAGACGTTAGAATGCCTCAAAAATTGGTATATTTTATCAGTAATACTCTACAAAATTGCACGCGAACGTACATACGAGCACATAAATATATGCTGCGCACCAAAATGATTGAAACATGCCTACTGCTGGCAGAAAAAAGAGACATATTGCACATGTACCGCACGGGTAAGTACATTTCTGTTTGCTATGCAGCACATCGTACGGCACGCTCGTGTGCGGTTCATCGCCTGGTGTTGCGTACTTTTTCAAGTGTGTGGTGTGCTGGTTACACAATTTTAGTGTGCGGCACTTGTGCGGCACAGTGTAGTGTGCGGCACAATTCATGAATGGACGCTATACAGGAGGAAATAAAAAAGCTACCAGCACCAAATCAAACGCTCATCGAATTTCAAATTTTTGGGCGGATGAGTGACAGGCCAAAGGAAATCATCAATGCACGCAATCTCTCCACTTGGGTCGAAATAAGGAAGGCATTCGTAAGGAACTTTGATGAACCAGAAACTAAAATCAGATTGACAGAACGACTACTAGCAGGAAGGATGGATCGGATTAGTCTTTGCGTATAGACGTCTTTTAAATCGCTCCTGTCAAAAGTTTTCAAAAATTAAATTAATTTTTTAAAAACGTTAATCCGAAGTTAATTTTCATAGGAAAAAATCTTATATTGTCGAAGTAATCGACTCAGGAAATTTCTATCGAATATTTTTACTTCGATTGGTAACGAAAAACAAATTACCAAAGAAAACTTCGCCGCTGGTATGGAGGAGCCCAACGGCTTCCCACCGTTGGGGCAACCTGGGGAAACGACGACTACAAAACTGGCGATAATCACCAAAAGAAAACATAACGAAGAAAACTCCGCAGATGGAGGGTGCAAGCTGCAAATAATAGCGGACAATCAACAAATGGCCAAATTGCAAAAAGAAACTGATGAACTATGGCAAGAGATACAGTCCCTCAAGGATCACTTCAAGAAAGGGATGAAGCCTCAAAAGACGCAGCCGCAAAATCAATGGCAAAAGGTAACAAAGCCGAAGAAAAGTACAAAGCAAGCATTTCCAGAAGAAGTTTCAAGTGCTGGTGGCACTAACGAGAGCCAAAACTATTTTGCAGCGCTGGAGGGATGAATTAAATTTTATTCAATATTTAAAGAACAAAAATAAGGAGAAACAAGTTGGGTAAACAGACCTACGCTCATGTCAGAAGGGTTTTGTATTCAATTTACAAAATGCAGTCACCAGATCGAATTAAATCAAGAAACATTTCAAAGACGATTTTATTGGAGAAAATATGAAAAACGAAGATCATACTATTATTAACAAAGTTGAACGAATTTCGACTTCTAAGTTTTTTGGTATTGTTATACTCATAAATATCTCCCTTGATAATTATTTTAGATGTCCATCCGCGACGGAGGAAACACATTTTTCATGTATTTCCCCCCTGTGCCCCCACTGAAGTAAAAACTGACAGCTTAACAACTGTTTTGAAAAGCTCCCATGAAAACTTTTATTTCATACTCATATCGGCCACGTTTGATGAATTTTTTTTCAGGGGCCAGTCTCCTGTACTGTTATCATCGATTAATGGCCAATTTTTCGAATCCTAGAATGGTTACAAAACCCTTTTGCTAGGAGCTCTCTCCCACCTCCTTGACTTGTATCACTTATGAGCATTAACTGTAGGTACTCACCTTCAGTCATTCATCAAATTGAATCAAGTGTTCAAAACATGCACCTTAAACGTTGAAGTTGGGAAAAAATAACTCAAAATTGTTCAATCTTCGCATTTAAAACAGCCACTATTTTGTTTTAATGATTACTGATACCACTAGCTGAACCGATTCTCAAAGATTACATGCCACATATCATGCCTGAAATTTTCATGCAAATCCTAGCAAAACTGTAGTGTCTGAGTCGGTAAAAAGTGCATGTTGTTCCATAGCCATATGTTGCCATAGTAATAAATGCAGCGCATATTGTTCCATAGTAATACAGGAAAATTCAAACCACTATAACATCGCTAAATATGATTCAATCTTTATGAAACTTTCATAATAGATCAATCTTATAAATAGGCATCTACGTACTGAATTTAATTGAGTTTAAGGGTACCATTAAGATTTTATTCAAGAAAACATAAAATCGATAAATCATACTATTACTAACAAAGTTGAGTGAATTGCGACTTCTAACGTATTTGTTGTTATTGTACTCACCAAGGCCTACATTCTTGATTTTTTTCAGAATTTTCGGATCACAGGTGTCCAATCGCGAGGGGGGGGGACACAAATTTTTCGTGTATTTCCCCTCCCTGTGCGCCCCTCGAAGCAAATTTTGCCAAACTAAGACCTGTTTTGAAAAGCTTTCATCAAGACCTTTCATTTGATACCCATATCGGCTACCTTCAATGAATTTTTTTTTTCGGGGGGTCACTCTCCTATATGGGGAGACCCCCCTTAAATACATTATAAAAATTTTTTGTAGTTGAACTTTGAAGAGATCACCACTTTACATCTACACACAAAATTTGATGTTTCTAGCTCAAGTAGTTTCCGAGAAAAACTGCTGTGACACACGGACGGACGGACGGACGGACGGACGGACGGACGGACGGACGGACGGACGGACGGACAGACGGACAGACGGACAGACTGGTCGCGAAACTAGTAGGGTTTTGTAAAATTATTTTACAAAACCCTAAAAACCAGCCCGCACTTCTGCTGGTTCCTCTGAAAAAGCATCCAACAAGACAGAAAAAATTCCGCCAATCAACGTGTTCGGACAAACCAGTTCGGCTATTGGCAGTCGAAAATAAACTGGCCAATTTCAAAATCAAAAGAGTTAATGCCGAAATATTAACTATAAGGACAAAATCACTGGTTGATTTCAAGTCAGCCAAAGATGTGCTGATTTCTGGGGATGTTCCACACTTCACCTATACCCCAAAAAGTGAAAAGAATCAGACCTTCTTTCTGAGAGGTTTGGACAGCGGAGAGGATGCGGTCGATCTTCTTCAGGCGCTCAAGGAAACAGCACCAGATATTGGTTTTGTTTCAGTCAAATCCTTTGCGACAAGAAGGTCGACCATAAAAAGGAAGTATTTACCACTTTACCTGGTACAAATTGCAAATAAGAGCAGTCCAAGTGCCCTTCAACAAATAAGGTACTTGAATTTCAGAGTGGTGAGGTGGGAACGCCTCCAGAAAAGAGAAGTCAACCAGTGTGACCGGTGTCGAAGGTTTGGACATTCGGCTGCCAATTGTGCCATGCACTATCCTTGCGTTAAATGCAAAGACGTTCATGCTCCCGGTGAGTGCAAATTGGCTCAGACGGAGCCTAAAGAAAAATTATACTGCGTTAACTGCGGTGTTTTTGGTCACCCAGCATCATATCGAGGATGCTCCCGATATCAAGATGCAAAAGTTAAATTTGCTCCAAAGCAAACACAAGTACACCGTAATATCATACCTCCTAACTTCGTCAAGCCCGGAGTATCATTTGCACTCGCAGCTAGAGCACCAGCAGAAAATGCTGGAAATAATGTTAATAATGTAAGTGGCAATAATGAGCTGCTTCTCAAAATTTACCAGCAACCTAATTCTTTATCGGAGAAAATCGACAAACAAGATTCAAAAATTAATTTTGCTTTTCAGCGTTTAAGTCATTCAAATGCCTAATAATAACTTGTCATCCAGTCATATTCCCATGGATAGGTTTCGGCTCATATCGATCAACGTCAACTCTATTGTTGCTATACATCGACGAGATTATCTCCTTGAATTTGTTGTTAAGCAAAAGCCTGACATCATACTTCTCACTGAAAACCACCTCAATTCATGGCATCCCATGGAATTCAAAGATTTTGCATTCGTAAGAAACGATAGGGTAATAGGTGATGGGGGAGGTGGCACCGAGATATTGGTTAGAAGACCCTATTGTTTCCAAAATATTGAAAAAGTCGAATTCAAAAACATTGAATTTCTTGAAGTGTCCATCATCAAAATTTCACTGCCAGGTGCCTATGCAACTGGTCAAAATGTTCTCAAGTTCAAGGAGGAACTCAATTCCTTGTTTGAAATACTCGACTTGAACAGGCTGCATAATTATTATATTTTTGCCGGCGACCTGAATGCCAAGCATACATCATGGCTGAACGCCACCAATAATCCAAGAGGTGTATTCCTGAAATCATGGATAACAGAGAACCAAATTGAATACAGGTGCAATCTATATGGGTCGGAGCTCCCAACATACCCTAGGACAAATTCATATTTGGACCTCTGCATTGCTGACGCAAGACTTGAATTCAGCTTTAATAGTCCTCAACGGAAACTGCAGGTTCTTCCTTCTGATAGCGACCATAACGTGATCTTAATAGAAATCAATCATCACAGGGATGATTTCTTCTTCATTCCAGTTCAACATGAAAACCATCGGTTGAATTTCAAAAAAACAGACTGGGGAAAGTTTCAAAAGAAGTTTAATCGGGAGTACCAGAAGCAATGTCCCTCTTCTGATGATGGCAACGCTTGCTCAATGGTTCCTTAAAACAGAAATCTAACTGACGATGAAATAGATCTCTATTTGTCGAAGTTAGAGAAGCCGACGTTGGAAACGATTGAGAAAGTTCTTCCCAAGATTAAATATCGAAACAATATGGAAGGATATGAAACACCAACCATCACAAGGTTGAAAAGATTGAAAAGCCTTCTTCTCACCCGCGTCAACAATATTTATCGACGATTTTTGGACTACAACCATCCCTCGTTGGCTTTGTTGAAATTACACCTGAAGAATGTCCGGAACTTAATCCGTTCATAGGGTATTAGCCCACAGGACCCAGATGGCGTTTTCGCGAAAGTGAATAGCTTATTCCGCAGGAAGTCTCGAGTGAAGGTATCGAATCTTGAAGTCGCTAGTGATGAGATAAATCTTCTCGATAGGGCTGGTATCGAAATTGATAGTACGACTCCGGATGGAAATGGAAACAGGATTATATGTGATGAATTGCAGAAACTTGCACTGATTGGAACACATTTTGAATTGGTTTATCTACCAAACCCAGAGAGAAGGAATGAAATATTTTCGGAGGTCGTTGAAGCAAAAGTTTCCGACTTCAAATCAAGCCTGAACGGCCAATCAATTCTTCATTTCGATGAAACAGTAACATCTAACCTCATACCGAGCTTGAATCTTATTGATTATTTTGTCAGCTATGAAGACTTGTGTTTCACATTTCGCAGAATAAACAACAAAAAATCATGTGGTACTGACGGTATTCCAAATTTAGTTCTCCGACATTTGCCTGAGGTTGCTATTAGGAATTATTGCATATTGTTCAACAACATGTTGAACGATTCATATTTCCCAAATAAGTGGAAAAAGGCTAAGGTATTTCCGATCTTGAAGAAATGTAAAGAATCTCCTTCCCTAAAAGCTATCGCCCAATCAGCTTGCTGCATAACATCAGCAAGACGTTTGAAGTGATACTCAACAGAGCATTAAACGCCCACATTGAGGAATATGAGTTGATGCCGAATTGCCAATTTGGCTCTTGTGCCAGGCATTCGACCACACATGCAATAACGAGAGTAACCTCAGACATCTGTTGGAAACTAAACAACAAAGAATGTGTTGGAGCATGTCTCATTGATATGGAGAAAGCCTTCGATACGCTATGGTTAGATGGACTAGTTTTCAAACTTCTTCAGCACAGGTTCCCCAGACACCTTGCCGCCATGATGTGTAATATGTTATACGGGAAATCATTTGTTGTAACTGATGGAAATTTGACAACAATGCGCGAATTCAAGGTCTTGAATGGTCTACAGCAGGGAACAGTTACTGCGCCCCTGCTTTTCTCAATATTCATTCGCAAGCTATTGAACAGCTTTGATTTTAATGTCTCGGCTTCGCGATCATTGGTAGCGTTTGCTGATGATCTGATCATCTATACGGCAGACCGAAAAGCTACAATAGTTCAGAGCAATCTCCAAAAAATGTTCAATGATGTGCAGCTGTACACTGACAATTGGCGAATGAAAATCAATGCGCACAAGTGTGAAACAATCTTGTTTCGGACAACGCTGCAGGGGGCCAGTCAAGACCTGAAACGTAATTGGAAGGATTTCCACATTATGGCTGGTGAGGGTAGTTCAGAACGGGTTCCACATAAATCCTGTGTTCGATACCTCGGTGTTCATCTCGATCAGTATCTGTACTATACTGAACATGCCAAAATCATGCTCAGTAAAGCACTAAAAGTAGTCATGGCCCTTCGGCGACTCTTTCATTCCAGATACATTGATCGAAAAGTCAAAGTTATTTGTTACAAGACCCTGGTTAGACCAGTTTTGACATACGGATTTGACATACGGATGCCAGATCTGGTACAACCAGAGTGCTAGTACAATGGAAAGATTAAGAGTTTTCGAAAGGAAATGTCTTCATGCATGTACTGGTTTGTACAGAAAGGCTGAGACGGATTGGAAGCACTATATATCGAAAAGAAAAATTTATCAAACCGCTCAAGTGACAAGAGTCGATATCTTCATATTGAAACTTCTTCGGAATCATATCGCAAGATCTGTAACTGTGAGTGAAAACCCTTGGATTTCACAGCCGTTCCACCCTACAGACGGGTATGTTGTGACTTGCCTCACTACTGGCTTCGTTCCTCCAGAAGCATTCGTGTATTTGGACATGAATCGATATCTTTTTGATTCTGACGGTGTCCCAATCATATATCACATATGTCGACGGGCCACCGATAAGAAGATAAAATATCCTCCGAATCTGAGTTCACGAGACCAACAATTCCAATAGAGATACTCATTTGCTAGATTCGTTGAGGCTGGTCGAGCTGAGATGGAGCAATCTAGGTATTGGTGGCTGAATGACAATGTCTAAATTATTCGTGTTTATTTTCTTTTTTCGTGCTTTTTCTCGTTGCTTAGTTTTCTAGATTCATCTCATTACTGCTACATCTAGCATTGTTGTTTATTTGTATTATAAATTAGGTATACGTTTCAATATAAGGTAACGTTTTTTTTTTTTTTGATTCAACTTTTTTAGAATTCGAATGTAACATATTAGGTATAGGATATAAGTTCATTGTTGTGTTAGTAGTACAAGTAATTTTTGAATAATGCTGGTTGGTTTTTTCTCCTTTTTCCAATTGAATCAAAAAATATCTAATAATCTTAATTAATTTAAATTTGCAAGTGTATTTTTTTCATTAAATGTGTTTAACTGATAACGTATAAATTTAGAGCGCCATTCGGGCCATTAAGGTTTCTATAGTTTTATTGTTTGGAATTTGCTTTATGTTCTTTTAAAATTTATAACGATTGGTATTAAATAAAGCGCTTTTGACTTTGACTTTGACTTTGAAAGAGAATTGAAAAAGAAAAAGATTGAGTAGATAAAAGTCAATTAGAATTATGTTTTCGGGAAGTTGCAAAATGCTTTACGAAATTTATCTTTTTGTGATTTTAGGTAAATTTCACAAGGTATATTTATCTCTTACGGAGAGTGTCATATATTTATATATATAAATATATATATATATAAATATATATATATATATATATAATATATATATATATATATATATATATATATATATATATATATATATATATATATATATATATATATATATATATATATATATATATATATAGTCGCGTGTTACGGTTCGCGGTCGATAATTTTAATGTTCCGGGAAAGTGAAAACGCACTGTCTTTTAAATTAAGTTAAAAGAGTTTATTTACTAAGAATGCACAATCATTAATTTCACTTTTTTTTTAAATCGCATTTTAATTTAATTTTCATTGTATATCAATTTATATTCTAACTGTCTGTATCACGAAAATCACTTCACTATCAATCAAAGTCGCCATTAATTCGCGCTCCACTCTTATCGCAGTTTTTACTATTACTCCCCATTCATTCAGCTCGGCTTTATACAGGTGTTTTCCAATAAGAGGTGTTATTTTGGTATTAAAAACAAAATACTGTTTATAATATAAATGATGTTTATTTCATTATAAAGAAGAAGGTATGTCGCTGATAGTGAAAAATAACATCAGGCAAATGACCACCACGACCACGCTTACAAGACCATATCCTTTTCATGAAATTTTCCATAACCAAATCGCCAAGTGGCTGCCCTATATCCTCGATAGCCTCACAAATTCCATTTTTAAGGTCTTGAATCGACAATGGGCTGTTGGCGTAGACCATTTCTTTCATGTGGCTCCAAAGGAAGAAGTCTCAAGGTGTTAAATCACAAGATCTTGGCGGCCAATTGTGATCACCTCTTCGAGAGACAACACGGTCCGGAAACTTTTCCCGTAAAAGATCAATGGTTTCGTTGCTTGTGTGGGACGTAGCGCCGTCTTGTTGAAAGTAAACGTTGTCCAGATAAATACCTTCCAATTTCGGCCATAAAAAATCATTAATCATCTCTCCATAGCGCAATCCATTCACTGTAACTGTTGCTCAAGCCTCATTTTCGAAAAAGTAAGGTCCAATGACTCCACCAGACCATAAACTGCACCAATCAGTCACACGTTGAAAACGGAGAGGCTTTTCAACAATAACCCTTGGGTTTTCCGAGCCCCAGATACGACGATTTAGCTTGTTGACGAAGCCACCGAGGTGGAAATAGGCCTCATCACTCAAGATGATTTTTCGATGGAATTCCGGATCATGTTCATGCATTTCAAGGACCCAATCAGCAAAGACAAGACGTAATTGATGATCTACCGGCTTGAGTTCTTGTGTTAACTGAACTTTATAAGCCACAAAACCCAAATCTTTATGCAAAATTTGGGGTAATGACGTTTATGGAATGCCTAATTCCAAAGAAACACGAGGAATGGACGAACCTGGGTATTCTTCAACACTTTCGGCTACAGCAGCAATATTCTCGGCTGTTTTTGAGTGACGTGCACGGGTTTTATTCTTCACATCACTAAGTTGTCCCAACAGCTCGAACTTTTCCACCAATTTCTGTATTGCGGTCCGACAAGTTGCTTCGCGACGACCCTAAAATGTTCGAGTTTTACGAACGGTCTCTGCCAAATTTTCACCATTTTTATAGTGAATTTTAATAACTTAAATGCATTGTTGAAGCGTGTATTGTCCCATTTTTATAAATGGCGTAGTTTCTACTTGTCAAATGTCAAAAATGACAACTTTGAAAGTGAGATCTACTGAAATAGCGGGCTATTCAAACTAACACCTCTTATTGGAAAATCTTTTATGTGGTCTTTAGTCATTCAATCCATTTCTTGTACCTTGGCGAATGTCCTGACGAGAACTACCTGGAATATTCGCGCGATTCCGAATACCTGCAGTGACGTCACTTTCAGATATTGATCATGGATCTACTTGGTCCATTCTTGTGCTTTCGAGTACATTCATCAATCATGATGTCATTTATAGTGGTGACAATGATCGCGACAGTAGCTCGCAGAATTGCTTGGACATGTCACACTGCCCCCACCTCAGGTCTTTTCGCCCCGAAAAGATGTGTTGCCAGTTGTTGTCAAGTCTCCCTGGATATAGTATGGGGCAAGACATTCTAGGTGAATGATTTCCAGTTTGGATCTTGGCTTACAATGTTCCTGTATACGATTTACGACGTCGTTGATTCGCTTTGTAACCCGGTGTGGTCCCTCCCAATTATGCTTCAACTTCAAAGACCTACTCCTCCGCCGTTGTGGGTTATATAGCCACACCAAGTCATCTTGCTGGAGGCTAATAGAATTTGTATCTAGATCATACCTGGTCTTCATGCGGTCAGTAGCCGATTCGAGGTATTTTCGCACTGTCTGATGCATCTGGTCCAACCGTTGCTTAGCTCACTTGCGTACTCCAAGATCGTTTGGGGTTTCTCAGGGGCTGTTCCGAATTTTATATCAGCCGGCAGATGAATAGTCTTTCCAACAATGACTTTGGCTGGGCCTTGGCCCGTCGATGCGTGTTCGGTAGCTCTATACGCCATCAAGAATAATGGGATGTGCCGGTCCGAGTCCTTTTGGTTCTCGTCAACCATTTTGGCCAGGAGTTTACTGAGTTTGCTGTTAAAAAGTTCGACCGTTCCATCGGATTGGGGATGCAGCGGTGTTGTCTTCGTTTTCCGTATTCCCAGAAGCTCACACATTTCGCTAAAAACTAGTGACTCAAAGTTTCGGCCTTGATCCAAATGAAATCCACAAGGTACGCCGTACCTACTGACGTAGTTTAACACTAGCTGTTCAGCTACAGTAGTTGCTTTCCGGTTTAGGCTGGGATAGACCTCAGGCCACTTGCTGAAATAATCGGCCACAACCAGCGTGTGGTTGTTTCTCCATTTGGATTCAGGAAAGGGCCCTGCGATGTCAATAGCAACCCCTTCAAATGGTACCCTCACGTTATAGGTTTGCATATGTCCTCTCAGTCGTCGCTTTGGACCTTTAACGGAAGCACAAATTGTCAATCTACGATACCAGTTCTCTGCATCTTCTCGAGCGTAGAGCCAGTAGAATCTTTCCCGCTATTTCGCTAATGTCTTGTTAAGACCGAGGTGGCCTCCTGAGGATCCTTCGTGCACTCCTTAACCACATCATGGATTCGACTTTTGGTAAGTATAGTTTGCATCCTATTAAAGCTGCCATCCGTCGTTTTCCATTTCCGCTTGAGTACACCATCCTCCACCTGAAGGGAGTTCCATTGTGCCCAAAAGCTTTTCAGGGTTGCGCCATGCATCGAAACGTCCTTCCACTCAGGTTGCCCAGTGGTCTCCTTGCATACGAGCAATGGCCCGATGTCTTCATCGGCTAGCTGGGCGTTTCGAATCTCCTCCAATGATCAACCTACATTGAATTCAGCCGTTATCACTTGCAGATCAACGGTCGGCTCCTTTTCTTCAATCCGTCGATAAGACTTGCTGTTACCTGGACATGGACGACGAGATACGGCGTCAGCATTTCCATGAACTCCGCCCTTCCAATGAACAATTTTGTAATCGTATGACTGACATCTTTCGATCCATGTCTCAACTCTTCCCATGGGGTTTTTGAAGTTAAACAGCCATCTCAGTCATACATTGTCTGTTCGAAGAACAAATTTCTGGCCATATAGGTACTTGTGGAACTGCTTCGTTGCCTCTATTGTAGCCAATATATCCTTCCTGGTCAAGCAGTATTTCTTCTCACTTTTCGAGAGAACTCTGTCTTCGCCATCGATCTGTTGGGAGAGTACAGCCCCAATCCTTCCATTGCTCGCATCGGTGTCAACTACAAACATTTCCAGGGTTCTGAATATGCCAGCATGGGTGATTCTCACAGGATCTCCTTCAAGGTCTCAAAGGCTGCCAGGCATTGTTCATTCTAGACATACGGACGATTTTTTTCGGTTAGGTGATGGAGGCACTTAGCTATTTTGGCAAAGTCTTTGACGAATCTTTGATAGTAGGTTGCCAGACCCAGAAAACTTCGTAGTTGGCGCTTGTTGTTTGGCGTTGGCCAGCTTTTCACAGCTTCGATTTTCCCAAGATCTGTTTTGACTCTTTTTGCTGATATGACCTGTCCCAGGTATTTTAGTTCAGCTGCAAAAAGGGTACACTTGTCGGGACTAAATTTTAAATTCGCCAGTCGCAATCGGGAGAAAACCTCTTCTATGTTCCGCACATGCTCTTCGAACGTTCTGTTGATAACAATGATGTCATCTAGCTACACCAAGCAGGTTTTCCAGGTTATGCCACGTAGCGCGTATTCCATCAGGCGTTCGAAAGTGGCTGGAGCATTGCAAAGCCCAAATGGCATCACCGTAAATCACCACAATCAGGTCCCAACTGAAAACGCTGTCTTCTCCCGGTCCTTCTTGTCGATTTCTACCTGCTAGTAGCCACTCTTGAGACCGAGCGTAGAAAACCATTTTGCGTCGGCTAACGTGTTCATGATGTCATCGATGCATGGGAGTGGGTAACTATCTTTCTCAGTGACATCGTTAAGCTGCCTATAGTCGACACAAAACGGGTGCTACCATCCTTTTTCTTCACTAGAACTACTGGCGCGGCCCATGGACTGACAGAAGGTTCGATAACACCTTGTTTTTCCATGTCCGAGATCAGTACGCTCACTTCTGCTATTTTTGCTATTTGAAGACCGAATTGGCTTGGCTTGCTGAATTGGCTTGACTCCCTGTGTATCTCTGACACGAGTTACCATACTTGTTCGGCCTTGGTCATCTGGGCTTGTTGGCAAGATATCACTGTGCTTGGTGACCAGATCAGAGGCTTGCTTGAATAGCTGCATTGGCAATTCAGTCTGCTTCAATTTTGCAGATGTGAATTCCCTGGCTTTGTCTGAGTCTTGCCATCATTGGATGATGGTCATGAGTAGCTTCCAGAGAGATGATGATGGAAACAAGCTGGCAGCTGCCGACGACTTCTCTAGCTTTGATGCGTTTGGTTGAGTCTGCGGTGTTAAGGACTCTAACCGGCACGTATCCGTTCCTTACAGATCTTACATCAGTGTCGGTACATACTACCACATTCATATTAGGAATTTGGACGCTGGGATCCTCCATCAATACTTCGACATTCCACCGTTTCAATACTCGTTTGCCCAAATCCAACGTGATTCCATATGGTTGCAGAAAATCCATTCCGAGAATGCAGTCATCCATAATGTTCGCGACCAGAAAATTATGTCAGAACGCAAGGTCTCCAAACTGGGTTAACCCCCCATAGGCAGGTGCATTCCCTCCCGTAGCTGTCCGTAGTGAGAAAATCCTGCCCTTGTGAAGTAGTAGTTGCCTCACATGGCCTGGTCGGATAATCGATCGGGTTGCACCAGTGTCGATAGTTACGGTGCAATGTTCTCCGTGAACTTGACCCAGAAGGCATAAGTCTGCTTCTCCCCGATGAAGTCTTGACATGATGATGGTGGTTCTGTGGACGTCGATCCTCCTAGCCAACCTTTGCCCTGGGAAGTTGGCTCCCTCAACTGGAAGGGAATCCACTCTGGGCTCCTAATTCGGTCTGGATCTCCTTCACCCTAGATAATAGCTTGGTTTTCTTCGCTTCTTGCAGTCTCTTTGCAGGTGGCCCTCCTTACCGCAATTTCAGAAGCTATGTGCATCATTTACCTGCGACTCTCGTTGAATTTCCACGCACTCACATCTGCACTCGTCTGTCACTACCTCGCGAACCCGGGCAGTGGTACGAGTTCAGACTATAAGCCGATGGGTCCTTGACTGTTTGCTTTTGAGCAAAATACACGGCTTGTTGCAATTCCTGGTCCTTTGATGCGTTGATGAATGCTTCTGTTGCTATGTCATCTCGATGTTCCGGGTGATAGCAGCCAAGTTTGAATGTAACTCAACGGAGATAGTCTGCAAAAGCTCAGCAGCTGGCCTCTTAGAGCAACAATCAATGCAGTTTGTCGTTCCTGCTCATTCCAGTGATTTGTACTATCGGCGGCTTCAAACTGGAAATTTGTAGATACTCTAGACCGTTCGCCCATCGAAAATTAGTGTTTTCACATTTTTGGATGTGCTTTGCATTGTGGTTATAAGCGGGGCTGGTAAGGTGGTTACTACTACCTTCGCTGCTTCCAATTCCTTTTTAATTTTTTCCATCTCATGGTTGATTCTACCTAGCCAAACTTCTCCTTGACCTGGTAAACATTTTCTTCGACGCATTTAATTCGGATTTTTAGACTAGCGAGCTCCGCTTTTATTTCATTTGGCTATTTCTCTAGCTTTGTGTGATATCTGCCTTGATTTCAAATGCTTGTTGGTCCAGCTTCTGATCTAGCTTCACAGTTAAACTGGATTTCGGCTCATTAAGCTACGCAGTTAAACTGGATGGTTGTTCATTTAGCTTCGCAGTCAAACTGGATGACTGTCGCTGCTCTTGCAGCATCAGCATCAATACTTTCATCAGCGCATTTTCTGGCATTACTGCTTCTCCCTTAAGCTTTGACATGGTAAATTCATTAATTTTCAAATGTTAGCTTCGTAGTATTTTTATTATTTCGGCTTTTATTTTTATTTTTTTGTTTTTTCATCAGTTTTCACATTACATTTCACTATTTTGCATTTTAAAAAAAATGTTTATAAGTTTTCACTTCCAAAATTTTCATTCTCACTTCTGGCACCACTGTCGCGTGTCATAATTTTAACGTTCCGGGGAAGTGAAAACGCACCGTCTTCAAAATTATGTTAAAAGCGTTTATTTACTAAAAATGCACGATAATTTCACTATTTTACAAATACTTAAAATGTTATTATTTTTCACTTGTCTATCAATTTGTATTCCAACTGTCTAGATTACGAAATCTCTTCACTATCAATCAATATCGCCTTTAATTCGTGCTCCACTCTTATTGCACTTTTTACTATCGCGGTTTTACTATTCCCCCCATTCATTCAGCTCGGCTCCATTTCTCGTACATTGGCGATTGTTCTGCCGAGAACTAGCTGGAATATTGGAGCGATTCTGCATATCCGCAGTGACGTCATTTTCAGATGTTGATCATGGATCTACTTGGTCCATTCTTGTGCTTTCGAGTGCATTCGTTGATCATGATGTTATTGATAGTTGGACAACAATTGCGACAGTAGCTCGAAGAATTGTTTGGACATGTACCAATACACATATATGTTTATCTGTGGGGCTCGTTTTAACGGGAACACGAGCTGATGTTTTAAGACTGTATTTTAAGTGAAAAGCAGATGCAAAAATATTATATTCAGCAAAATCAGTTCTCCAATCGCGCATGTCGTTCTCACCTCTCCAGCAAATTCAAAAAATCCGTGATTCACCCCACGACTCGGTCATCCTGCTCTAAGCGCCGTCCTCGGTGCTACCACTGCTATCATCTGTATCGTTCTCAAAATATAGCTCGTCTTCTGCACCCGAATCTTGACGACTCGGACACCTCTTGAAATAGTTGGCTGCTGTTATTGTTTCACCGGGCCCTTCACCGTATCCAATCCTTTCGACAACATTGGTTGAACAGTTGAGGCCTGATATGGGCCTAGGAACTTTTTGTGCACCTTCAAGCCTCCGCCAAATTGTGTTCTCCGGATAGCAACGGTATCTCAAATGTCGTAAGCGCTCGCTGGCTTAAGTTCCCGATTAAACCCTTTACAATTCTCGTTCTGAATCTTTTGGATGTGTTTCATTGCTTCGTTCTGCAGGTTTGATCGTTCCTCGACAAAACGACTCATGGACTCTTCCCCGATGGTATCCCGCAAAGGCAAGTCATCCGTCGATCCCACCTTCATTCCCATAAAGAGTTCGAACGGAGTGGTACTTATACTGCGACTCTGCGACGAGTTGGCGTATTTCTGTAGCCTCTCGACATGTCTAAACCACTCAGTGGGATTATCAATAGAAAGTTTCGTCAATATTGGAACAATGATCCCATTCAATTGCTCGATTTGTCCGTTACCCCGTGGAACTTTACTCGTCAATAAAACGTTTTCGATACTTTCCTTCCCACTATAATCACTGAAGATGTTTAAGGTGAACGCTGAACCTCGGTCTGAAATGATCCGTCGGGGGTTTCCGAAAACCGTCGCCAGGCTTTTAAGTCGAATGATGATCTCTTCAGCTGCTGAGGCCTTTTTAGGGTATACCCGCAGGAACTTCGAGAAGCTATCGGTAACTGCACAAATATGCTCACAATTTTCCCTCGTTGAAGGCATTGGTCCTAAATAATCGATGTGGTACGTGTCCAGCGGACGACGCCTTTGGCAATAGGATGAAGTGATCCCTCTCCTTTTCCATTCTTTATTTCTGCCAGAATACACGTCACGCTATTTCCGAGGGTTTCCTTGATATGTGTTAGCATGTGTGGGCAAAAGAAGTCAGATTTCAGCAGGTGCTCAACTTTTTTCAGCCCAGAATGACCGCGTTTGTGGGCTTGTTTGATCACGTCGTATTGCATTGTCTTGGGAACGACTAATCATGAGGCTCCGCCATCGTTTTTGTAAACGAGAACACGCAAAATTTAAAGGAAGACCTTTTACTTATTCAAACGATAACATGCTGCACTACGAAAGTGTCATCAGTACCTCGTCCAACAATAATTTTCTCTAACTCTGGATCGTCTTTCTGTGCAAGTTGAACTTGCTCAGTTAAAGCGCATCGGTCCTGTCTTGTCAAGTAGACCAATACTGGGCTACGGCTTAGAGTGTCGGCGTGCTTCATTGACAGACCTGGCTTATGTTCGAATGTATGTTCGTATTCGTCAATTAATAACACCCATCGTGCTACTCGTACACAGGTTTATTTTTTCACCATTTTTAGAGTCAAGGCTTGACAGTCTGTCACAATCTTCACCTGATTTCATTTGAGTGACTTGACAATTGCCAGTATCTCCAGTTCGTAACTCGTATACTTTTGTTCTGCTCGCGTCACTTTCCAACTGGCGTAATATATCGGATGCAAGTTTCTGTCTTCATGATTGCGTTGCAGGAGAATGGCTCCTAGCCTTTACATGGAAGCGTCGGTGTGAAGTTCTGTCTCAGCTCCAAGAGTTCAAGAGCTGTTACCTTGGTAAAAGTGGCTTTTAACTCGTTCAAGGCGCGTAATTGGGGAGTTCCAAATTTGAAACGAACTGCGTCTTTCAATAAGGCCGATAATGGGCGAGCAATCTGAGTGAAGTCCCTGATAAACTTCCAGAAATAACCCAAAAAGCTCTGCATATCTTTCGCTGACTTCGGCTAACTAAAGTGCTCAGCAACTAGCGTTTTGTCATGATTTGGTTTCACAGTCTCGTCCCCGACAATATTTCTAAATTATTCAACTTTCTGCGTAAGCATTTTGCATTCTTCCAATTAAAACTAACGTTGTACTTACTAGCTGTCTCCATGACTCGCGCAGCCTTCAGTTTCGTTTCCAGCGGGAATGATAATGTCGCCCAGATATGTCAACATCGTCCTGACAGCCAAAAGGTCTCTGAACACGGCTCTTATATGTTTTTGGAAGACCGCTGGTGCATTGCAGATGCCAAATAGAACCCAAAAAAACTCAAACTGCCCGTCTGGCATTATAAAGGACGTGTACTTTATGCTACCCTCTTTGACCGGAACATGGTAAAATCCGTTCTCCAAAACAAATATGCTGAACACCCTCGCACTCTGCAGTTCATCCAGCAGATCATCTACAATCGGCAGTGGGAATCAGTCTCAAACCATCTTTTGATTTAGTAGCCAAAGTCGACGCACATTCTTGTACTATCATTTTTCTTTTTCATCAAAAAAATAGGACTAGCATATTCAGATATGCTAAGACGAACAACGCCTTCCTTCATCAGCTATTCCATGGTCTTGTTGACTATCCCGCATTGTTCAGTTGATAACCATCTATGGCTTTAATGAACTGGCATGCCGTATTTCAAACGTGGGTACGCCTTTCATCCGTTGGTGAATACTGTTAAATGAGCTTCTTCACTTCGTCCTTAATCGTGGCGTCGTGGATGCTTTCTACGCCCTCCTGCCAATCGTGATTATGTAAGCTGATGTTTAGTACGCTTTTTACGTCATTTTTTCTTCAGTCTGGAATTTAGAAATTACAGCCTTTCGGTTTTTAATATGGATTTCAACGACTTATGACAATCGACCACCCAATAAAACGTCATTTGCCAGAATTTTGTCTGCAATGACATGGAATCGAAGTATAAGCGATGTTCATCTAGAACAACAGCCACTTCGAAACTTATAAGAAAATTTTGTTTGAGGATTGCTGGTTGTCCTAAGTGAAAGAACTACATTGTTCTTTCACCCGAGCATTTTAGCTATCAACATAATAGCATTATTTGCTCGATGGACTTCAGCTGGTTCCAGCATATAGGCTGGTTCCATTAAAAATCTCGCAGTTTCGTACGAGGTGACCGATATACTCCTCAGGAGCTGCCAAATCAGTCACCTCGGGGCAGCTCGACTGCGGGGTTCCAGATGATCACGAACCCATATATATATATGTTGCAGCATGGCAGTGCTGCAAGCTCTATCGAGCAGTAAAACTGCGAGATTTTTAATGGAACCAGCCTATATGCTGGAACCAGCTGAAGTCCATCGAGCAAATAATGCTATTATGTTGATAGCTAAAATGCTTGGGTGAAAGAACAATGTAGTTCTTTCACTTAGGACAACCAGCAATCTTCAAACAAAATTTTCTTATAAGTTCGCCACCACTGCGTAAATGTGGAAATTACTGCTCGATAGAGCTTGCAGCACTGCCATGCTGCAACATATATATATATATGGGTTCGTGATCATCTGGAACCCCGCAGTCGAGCTGCCCCGAGGTGACTGATGTGGCAGCTCCTGAGGAGTATATCGGTCACCTCGTACGAAACTGCGACACTTCGAAACTGCCCAATATTCGGAATCCGCCAGTTCCAACTCCGTGAAATGGAACTGTTGCTGTGTCCAACTCCGGTGCTCCAAGTCAGATGTACATTGTCGCAGTTGTTAGGTTTAAGTCGCTTCCTGAGTCTTTAATCGCTTCGAACTCGACGCCATTGATAACAATGACTTTGTACACCTTCTTGTCCGTCGACTGTAAGGTGTTGTTACAATGATTATGTACACCTTCTTGTCCTTGGACTGTAAGGTGTTGACAGGTCTTTTAAGCGGCTCCACGATGTGCCCTTACTCGTTACAACGAAAACACTTTCGACTTATTCGGGTGATTTCTGCTGATGTGCGAAGACTCTCCGCAGTTGAAACATTTCTGCCGGTCGCTGTTTGTTTTCGGCTGTGGCCTTGCATTCGTCACCGGTTGTTTTGCTGCCATCTTACTTCCCATCAGCTCTACGATCGGTAAAGTTCCGTACAAGATAACTTTACTCGACTCGGCGTCAGGGATACTTTCAATAATATACTAGATTTTGGCCTCGACTTCAATACCAGCAAACAATGTCGATGTCAATGGCGATTTCAATGTTTATTATTATAAAAGTTACATGCATGATTACATTTCATTCTAATTCAGTTACTCCTAGTATAACTTTCCTTTCCTTCGCTAATTTTCTGGCCCGGTAAAATTCAGTACGGCAAAATTATAATTAAACAACCGGATATTCAAGTAACGTACGCTACCTATGCTTTCCCGATGACAGTGCACCTGGTACTATGACTGCGTTCAGCTTATGTCCGCTATGCTCATGAATATTCAATTATCGATTAACGGTTAAAATTTTATTCATTTCGGTGTTTTGGCTTCATTCTCTCGTTGAGCTACACATATTAAGGACATGCGGTGAGCCAAATTTGTCAATTCTTCTTTAATTTCTTGCATTAGTTGAATTCAGTTTGATCAAAACTTTTCCATAAGAATACTAGAAAAATGTATTCCCTAAAGTCTTTACCCAAGAATGCGGTCCATTTCATCATTGCTAAATTAAGATATTACGAGAGCGTAACATCCTCAAGAAATAATTTCGAAACATAAATTATTTAAATTAATATCCAAAACTTTCTGTCCTACATCTGTTGTGTTAAAGTTGTGATAAATTACTTAACTTTATGCTTTCATCCCCCACTTAAAGCTATCTAAATTGATTTCCTTGAAATTTTTCAATTTATACAAAAAGTAGATAGCAAAAACTTAAAAACTCGTGCAAGGAGCGTATAGTAGCATGAAAAGCATTTAAGGACCATCCCCTCTCTAAAGAAAGTTAATAGACAAGATGAGTCCTCCCAAATTCAAGCTGACTCCAGATAAATCACATAGACACTCTGTTTATAGCACATTAAGAACTAGAAAAGATTTTTTGACCTTACAACCATTCCAGGAATTTTTCGCATCTTACACCGTTTTCTTGTATTTCTTTCTCTTAACATTTTGAGCTTTATGCTCCCGACAGGCAGAGGCAATTACGGTATACGGGCGGCCTGAGTGGAATTTCGGACTTGAGTGGAAATTCTCTGGAATTGTAGTAGGAGACATGGCGGACCTCTGCCACCACCACAGATTCCTAGCTTTTAGGGATGATTAACTTCTAATGAGTTTTCTTTCTTTTTATGGCCAGAGTAACTTACCATTAACTGAATATACGAGAGGATTTAGGCTTAGGATCAAATTGCAAGTTGCTAAGCGAAGCAGCGTCTGATTATTTACTTAAGTGTCTACAAAGATTATGATTATTAAGATTCTGGGAACTGGATGTTGTCTTTTTAGTGAAATTTTGGAAATGTGATCCTCATTTGACAAAAAGTGTCATTCTCTCTTCTGCCAGATATAACGACAATATCACTTAAGTATCTAGTATCAAAGGATACAGGTCAAAAGTTCATTTCACGCTTCCGTAATCAACGTGCAATGATGGACTAGGAAGCAAGATTACATGATACATAAAACGAATCCTTATATAAATAGCAATTCCAAAGATACATAGTCAATATCTTAAGCCGCGAATCGTGCCGTATCCACTCAAGCACCCTCTTAACCTAACTCCCAGCAAACAAAACCTCTTGAATCCAAAGCAAGCAATATCTATAGTCCTTTGCATTTTAATACTCGTTAAAGCAGGATCATTCAATTCTACAAACTCATAATCGCAAACTAGTATTACGCAATGCATTCATACACTTATGAATACAGGCTCACATTTGACGTCCTTATGTCACATTCGCAACACCATCAACATTTTATCGTAAGTTGAAACTTTTTCATCTGATGTTTCCTTCATGCAGGATTGCAGGCTGGGTAAGTGGCAATGGGTGGCGGTTATGTTCACAAAGGGATTACGTTACTTATCGTGAACATTTAGCAGAGTTATAAGGAAAGCTATTGCCTTGTGTCGCGAAACGATGTCGGCGAAAATATGAGAAACGTAAGTTCGGCCTTTTCAGGACGAAATATGTTTCTTGCGAAAAGTAAAAGAACAAACATTGTCATGATGTTGCTAAGAGTTTTCGCAAGGTGAATGGCAATAAGTAGTGTTGTCGAGATAAAAGGATCTCAGTTGCAACATTTCATGAGTTACTGTCTTCTATCCCATTATGAATGTCGAAGCGATTTTTTGTTCAGAACTTAGGCAATGTTTTTGAAAGTTCGCCATTCAACTAGAGATTTCCGAGAGGACTTCGAACTAGCAAAAGTCATTGAAAATTATCAATTTTTTAATTCAGTTTGTGAAAGAGAGTATTACTGATACCCAATAGGAAAGCGTGCCTCAATCGTAGTAATTGAGCAGCTCGCCTATGCAAGCTGTTTGTGGAACCCTCAAGAACAGGAAAATATGAGTAGAGGAGAAAAGAAAACAGACGAAAATGTAATGATTGTGAAATCGTCTTCGATTCTGTGTAGTTCACTGTTTCATGTTATTCTTCCTCTTCGTAGCACTACAGTGCATCCTGGGCCTTCGCCTCCTGCAACATGAGCCTTCAACGGTCTCGGTTCAATGACCGTGTCCTCCAATTTCAAAGTCCGAGCAGCGATAAATTGTCTTTGTCAACAAAGTCCGATCAGCGTTTCCTCGGTTTCCCTACTGGTTCATCCCTTCAGTTCTCCCAACGAAAACCATACGATTTATGTGGCGAGCCCATTGCAGCTTCCGCAGCCTTACAATCGTTGAGACCTTTGGCTTATGAAAAATTTCATACAGATCATGGTTTTATAAAATTCGCCATTGATCCCTATCTAGACTCGCTCCGATTATTGGTCTCAGGACTCGTCTTTGGAAGATGTTCAATATGTTCGCGGCTGCTTGGGTTAGGGTCCATGTTTAATATCTATAGCATACTACAGGTCTTACCATTAATTTGTATACATCGAGCTATATTTTCCTGTGTATGCAGCTGGTCTTCAAGATCGTCAGAACTGAATAAAATATTTTATTTGTGAGCTGCATTTTTCGGCGTTTCTCGTCTTTTTCATTACCGGTTCTCGTTATTTTGGCGTCTAACTATAAAAATTTGGCCACATTTTTGATATTATATTCGCCAAGTGTGATATTTTGGGTGTTTGAGATATTTTTCCACGACGGCGTCATGAGTTTTGTTTTATTCTAATTAATTTGTAGCCCTAATAATTTAGCTTCACTGTCGAGTTTCAGGAAATGTTCTTCCGCGGTTGTCAACGAACGTGAGGAAATATTGATGTCGTCCACAGAGGCTACCACTTAGCTTGACTTGTATAGTAACGTACCTCCATTGATCTCAGAGAGAATGGATACGAAATGCATCGAGAGAATTGAAGCACTTTATCATGTAGCGTGAAGTTGACGCGTTATTAGCTGTTGATTTGAATTTCAAATAAATTTGACGTGACGTCTCCCACTAATTTTCGCATCTTGAACTAAATCAATTTTACGTGCAGGTATTCTAACTTGAACGATATAAAAGATTCAACATTACTTGCCCTACGAAGGATACGTCCCCGACATGCTTCCTAGAGCTGTTTTTACAACCTCACACGCGTCACTACATTTTTCATTTTCCGACACAAAACACTCGCGATCCGTAACATACTTTTCAGTTTGGTTAATTATCACATTTGCAACGCTTTTGCACTAGTTTCAACACGGTTTATCTTGAAAAAATTGTTTTGTGTACAATTTCAAATTCAACTTGATTAGACATTTCCCATCAATGTTGAATTTTCACAAATCATATGTTTTCAATCATATGGTTGATATTTTGTTGACAATTCGGGGGTTAAGGTGTAAGAGGAGTGGGATTTTCGTGAGAGCAACTAGAGAGCCACTTGAATGTGTGGATTCTGTAGCGGCGTAAAAGGCAGGGGGATTTCAATTTGCATGCGAGAGGAAGGCATGCATGTAGTGAAAGTACTGCACTCACGTACGGATGAAAATAAGCTCATTTCACGTCCATTACTTTATACGAGGTGTGTTCAAAAAATATCGCGAATTTTGTTTTTTTTTCAAAAATTATTTATTTATTCATGAATACCTATTTTGTCCCCTTCAAAGTAATCCCCATGAGATATTATACACTTGTGCCAACGGTTTTTCCAATCTTCGAAGCACTTCAAAAAATCATTTTTTTTAATCTTGTTCAGCTCCTCCTTCGATGCCGTCTTTATCTCGTCAAGCGTAGCGTAACGTCGTCCTTTCATGGGCCTCTTCAGTTAGGAAACAAGAAAAAGTCACAGGGGGCCAGATCTGGGGAATACGGTGGCTGCGGCATCATTAGTGTGTTGTTTTTGGCCAAAAAGTCGCGCACAAGCAACGATGTGTGAGCAGGGGCGTTATCGTGGTGCAAAAGCCAATTTTTGTTCTCCCACAAATCCGGGCGTTTCTGGCGGATTGCTTCGCGCAAATTGCGCATAACTTGCAGGTAATATTCCTTATTGACCGTTCTTCCCTGTTGCAAGAACTCATGATGCACCACGCCCCTGCAATCGAAGAAAACTGTCAGCAAAACTTTCACATTCGACCGAACTTGGCGCGCTTTTTTCGGTCTTGGTTCATGCGGCAGCTTCCATTGAGATGATTGAGCTTTGGTTTCCACGTCATAACCATAAACCCACGATTCGTCACCAGTTATGACCCTTTGGAGCGAATTTGGTTCGTCGCGGACAGAGTTTAACATCTCATTAGCAATGTTCATGCGTTGCTGTTTTTGGTCGCAATTGAGCAATTTTGGTACGAATTTCGCGGCGACCCGACTCATGCCCAAATCGTTGATAAAAATCGAATGACACGAGCCAATCGATATGTTTAGGTCCTCAGCAACTTCTCTAATGGTGATTCGACGATTGGCCAATACCATTTTCTCCACTTCATTAATTTTTTCGTCTGTTGTTGAAGTGCTCGGGCGTCCGGCACGCTCTTCGTCGTTCACATGTTCTCGGCCTTCTAAAAACATTTTGTACCACCGATAAACGTTGCTTCGGTCCAAGGTAGCTTCTCCGTATGCCACAGTCAACATTCAGAATGCATCCGCGCACTTAATTTCGTTTTTCACACAAAATTTGATACACGTTCTTTGATCCATTTTTTTGAATAAGTAAAAATCGAAGACGATTGAAAACACGTGCAAGTAAAGCAGCTATCACCAATTAAGTGAGCATTCAAAATGGCCGAGCTTGTCGGCATAAGTGACAGACATGAGTACCAACATAACGCCACAAAAAATCGAAATTCGAGTATACGTAACCCACGAAAATTCCAAATTCGCGATACGTTTTGAACACATCTCGTATGTATTTGCGTACCTCTTGTATCAACAGGTAGCATTCTATAGACATATTCCAGAGCCAAATTGAATAGCAATGGTGCCAGCCCATCTCCCTCCTTAGTCCAACATTTGTGTCAAAGGCGTCAGTGAGTTGGTTATTGATGCGGACTTGGGAAATTGTCGACATTATTGCACTCTGTGGTCCGGAACATTACGATTTTGTTGATTTGAGCCTTATTTCCACAAGATTGGTAAGTTCCGGTCCCCGGGCTATTGATTTTGCGTAAGTGTAGAAAACAATGTGCACCACGCATCTTTCATATACAAAAGATGACATAAACTGCACCGGACGTCTACAAGAAAACAGGAGAGCTTTCTGTAATTATTTTGGATTTGAGGATAAGTTTTTTTTTGTAAATCGGCCGGAAGCGCCCTTTTCTCGGCAGACTACCATTCGCTCTCATTTCCCTATGGAGGAGTCGGCGCTGCTAGAAAGGAAAGAGTTTATTAAACGAATTTTTTTTAACATAGATACATTAGCTCGCCACTATTGGCCACTAAAATTATTAATAAGTTTTTTATAGTTTTTTTTGTAGTTAGAAGTTGTATATACCTACCTTTAAGTCAACATCGACCCAAACCAAAACAAAATAAACAATGGTGATGAAACGGACACCGGAAAAGCGTTGGGCCCGCTCCAAAACAGTGCAACCAGCGAGCTGCGGGATGAGGATGAGGATGTGGTAGAGGGCGCACCAAGTGTGCGACAAGAATGCGGATACTTGCTCGACCGCACCTGTGTCCAGCAGCTCTTACTAACGTTAGACGCCCAATCGACCGAACTGCCATAGACGCCCCCCTCGTAGCGCAAGCCCTTATGCGCGGAGCAGTAGCAAAAGACCCTCAGAGTGCTTAATCACCTCAACCACTGGTGGACATCCAAGGAGCCGTGGGCGGAGAAGCTCCAGTTGCAGGAGTACCGGCCGATGCCCCAACAGCTCAATCAGACAACACCGTCAACGACACGATTTTGTCCTTATTGCAAGGGTTGTCCGAGAGTATCGGACACTTGGAGAGAGGCTTCCAGGACATCCGGGTTAGCCAACCCCCCAGCCGCGCAAGAACTCCATCTGGCAGGGAGCCAAATCCCAACGCGGCCATGCCCAACCCTGGACCGGCTGATGATTGGAACCTCCCTCAAAGGAGCTCGGGAATGGAACCCAGAGCCCCAGAGTATCGACCTCGTTACAGCAAACGCAAGCAAGGTACCCACGAACCATTTGACCAGTATTATACCAGTATGCTGCACCTAAGCACTCGGTTACGAACACCTATGCCCGAGGACAAACCGGTGGAAATCATCAGGGAGATTAGACGTTGGGAGCTTCAGAACAGTCTTCTCCGTGTGCTTATTTACACCGTACAGGGGTTGCGCCTCCATGTCCGTAGGCATGAACAGCTAGACAAACGGCGAGGAACCTTTCGTCCACAACCTGGCACGACGGGACCTAGTCCACGAAGTACCAATGCTGCGGAGCTAGTGATAGCAGATCACATAACTAACGTCCCGATACACGCCCGATGAGCGGAGTACCCCTGGAGCACGAGGTTGAACCAATGATTGACCGACCTTTCGTTGAAGAAGTTACAAGTCCGACGGTCTGTTGGAACTGCCGACAACCGGAACACCGGTTCTCTGCATGTCCACCGAAACAGACAGTTTTCTCTTACCGGTGCGGAAAAGCAGACACGTATGCACCAGATTGCGCAGATTGCAAGTTACGAAAAAACTTGCCAGCGAGTGCAACTTTGCTGACTCGCTCCGCCAAACACAGTTCTCCTGAAATTCCGTAGCCGACGTCACACGTTGTCGAGGCGGGCGCGCAGGGGAATGGTAACAAGACGAAGGTCCCTTGGCATGTTAAGCCCTTCCACGTCAGACTGCGGGATTATCTAACTACTCGTCAGCGCACCTTCAATGAGGGGATGGCTATAACTACTCCTCCACGAAAGAAGCGAGCCACGCGTGGGATGCGGAGCTTCTGGAGTTAGGCAGTCGAGGAAGGTGTTGCGGGTAATACACTTAGACGAATTATTGAAGGATGACGTTCAGCCATACGCGTCAGTTCACCCCCTGCCAAAGCGACCGAAAGGCTTGGTCGATACTGAAGCCAGTGTGAATTGCATATCAGCCGATTTTGCAGGAGAGGTGCTGGCGTCTCACACAGACCAAATCCAGCATTTTACTACCTGGTTAAGTACGGCGGAAGGAACTCGTCACTCCGTAGTGGGGTAAATTACGACGGATGTCACATTTAAAGGGGTGTGTAAGTCTCTGAAGTTCTATATTATACCCCAATCAACACAGAATCTTTACCTAGGGGTAACACAGAATCTTTACCTAGGTTCGAAAATTTAATTTGGGCCTGGCACTATTTTCCGGCACTATACTGGATTCCGTCCCCACTGTCCATGACGCGTTTGAAACAGGCATGTAAACCGGTGGCCAAGTTGTTGTATATTGGACTTAGTCTGCTCGCGTAAGACCTGCGACCGACCTCCTCTCCAAACTAGCCAGCTAGCCAGGAGCCACCATGGAGTAGACTTAGTTGTGTTCGGACTTGTTGACCTGTAGGGTACAGTCCGTTGTCACATCCAAAGACTTCGCATCTAGAACCGATGAGAGGTCGGTTCCAATTTCGTTTGAGGGTTTTGAATAGAAAATCATTATGTTTCTCCTAAGATTCTAATTGGGGAGATGCGTGGATCAGTTAAAAAATCGAACCATATGGCACATTATGTTTGGGCAGCCCTAAAAGACAAAAATGGATCACAGCTACTAGTTACGTTGGGGTTGGGGGATTACTTTTCAGCAATTTCTTTTTCTTCCTTCTCTTCTGCTAGGGGAGCAAAACAAGGCTTAGGTCGAAGGAATATGCCAAACAGTTCCAGGCTAGCTTCTCACGCTGTCGGGGGAGGTATTTAGTTAGAAGCCCATGCATCTAGGAGCCCCACACTTAGAATAGCACTGAAAGTTCAATTGAGAAATCGTAATCTAATTGTAAGTAGACATCGCTGATGTTACGAACCGTCATTTAATGAATTCAAGTTCAGTCCGTGATTAGGGTAATCGCCACCAGAATGGCTGAAGTTGGAGCGGAAGTTAGGGCGAGCTTGAGTGAAACACTCCGTGCAACTGAAAGTTCCACTCTCGAGAGATGGCTGAACTCGGAACAAAGAACTTAGTCAAGGAGAGGTGAAGTGGCCGTTCGAGGCAAAAGTTACAAAAGCGTAGGATGAATGATGTGCTTCCTCTTTTGCGTTCTTGTTTTTTGGTGGTGAAGAGTTGAGTTGAGTTGATTAACTGGAATGAATAAAGGCGCAGTTAATAGAATAGAGATTGAAGTAGAAGCTGAGATATATATCGTGAAAATTACAAGAATAAACTGCAATTGATCGACATAAGGAAGGACAAACGTTAAATGGAAGCTCAGATAGCTATCGCAAAGTGATAGGAGTGGCATCTTCAACGAGAGTAGTCAAGCAAGCTTTTTAGTTCAATTAGTTGAACTCCTGATATTTCCTTATTTTTTTGATGTTGCAACATTTTCTAAAGGAGCACAAAATTTGAATCCGAATTTTTTTTGCCGTGGCAACATTTTCTAATAAGAGCTCTGAATATGAATCCATATATTTTTATATTAAAGATAAAGGATTTAGTAAAGAATTTAAAAGTAAAAAAGAATCCGATTTTCTTTTTATTTAAATTGATTTAAATAATCGCTGCTTTTCTGTGTGTAAAAGATACGGCTCAACAGTTGATTCCCCGGCAACGAAATAGTGAATTCGACCGGTAGTGAAGTGGTAGTATTCGGGAATGCGCTAAAGAGATACCTTTCCATAGGTTGTTACAGTGTCTAACAACATAGTAGGCTTTCAATGTGTACCTTGAGTGGTCACTGCAGCACCCTTTTTTCAGTTTGTGAAATTGTCGGGCGCAGTCGAAGCGTGGAATGCCCGCAGAGTAAATTATTAGAAGGGATTACAGTGGGTACTGTGAGTGCTTGCTTCCACGACGCGGTCAAATGAAGACCGCAAACTGAATTCTCACTTGGTGGCTTATTGATGCCTTATTCGGTAAGCTAGTGGCACTCCCACGCTCTTCCCCGGATGAGCTTAACCTGGTCCAAAGCCCCGCTAGAGCATCCATTCTTGGGGATGTAACAGCCTATTCATTTGGCGTGTTGACCCAGTAGGTTGTGGCCCGTTAACAATGCAACAAGGATTCTTATGGTATTCCTTTTCTTCCACTGGAGTTTTTAAATCCTCGTTTCATTAGGATGACATCAAAAAACTCGGGTTGCGCTGAAGCCATTCCATGTCATATATATCTCTTTTTAAAGGGTTCCATCTAATTTCTACTTCACCTTAACTAGCCGTACGTTAATTTTATCTACTCTTGCTTTTTTTTATTGGGTAACACAGCTCTTAAATGCAAAATCTTCTGACTGGAAAACCGTAGTAAGGTTCTACAGCAAGAAGCTTTAGGTAAGTCACGGTTAGTTGTGACATTTCATGCAGTTCTGATTTTAAATGTTGCACCGATTTTTTATCTTTTCTAGTTAGTAGATTGACCCTATAAGGGATACTTTTATTTACTAATGGCAAAATTCTGCCCATTTCCCTCCAGCATGCCAGGGTAAATTGCTCTATGCAAGTAAAAATCTGATTTAGGCCCCTCAAGGATGGTTGGTGTTTCCCTTTGTGAACTTCAACCTAATGCTCACGAGTCATGTTGCACTCAGGCGACTGCTTTTGTCAGCTATAACCTTTTGTTTTGTAAATATTCTCGCCCTCAATTTGATCAAATATGTATAAATGCTATAATTTTGATGGCTGTCACTTTTTATATTACTGAGGCCACCATGAAGCATTTGAAGCATCTTCCCGTAGCTCACCACTGCGGTTGTTGGTGGTGCTGCCGCCATTTGATATTCGTAATCAAAACGATCTGGGGAGTTTTTCATTTCAAGCAGGGACTACGAGCACATTTAACGAACGAACTATTTACACGGATTTTATTTACTCGCATTTAAACCCAATTTCATTATAAAATCGTTAGTTGATTATTTTTCTATACTGCAACTAGTGACTCCAGTTCAACGTGCGATGAAAGGAGGACACATTAAGCTTTTCTGGGGACAACGAAGACCAGGACGCTATGACTTCACAGCTTAGCAGTATAACCACCTTCAAGATGCCACTGTTCTGGCAGGCATGTCCACCTCTATAGTTTGCGAAAAAGTCAACTTTACTGGTTGGTTTTATCGCATTAAACTTCCACACGCGTATAGATGACCATTTAGTGCAAGCAATCGCCTGGAGAAATAAAAACTTTCACCGACTTCTTAAGCAAACCGCTCGAAAACCGGCATAACACTTATCCGAAATTTTAAATGCAGATTCGAAAAATTTAATAATTTCAATTTAAGTTATAAATCAAAAAAATATTTTTTTTTATTTTAATATAAATTTTATGTCGTTTTTTCCCCTATATCAAATTTAAATTCTTCTTTGTAATTATATTCTACATGATATATATCTTTTTTCTATTACCATTTAAATTTTTCAAGATTTTTTTTTCATTAATTTAATAATTTAAAACTACAATTGAAATTCGGACGTATTGCATTGGCGGTTGCTCGTCGAGCCCCAGTGTTACAGACCGGACGGGAAGACTGACAAACATGGAGTCGGGTTTTGATCGCCACCGGGAGCACGTCGGAAAGATTGGAGGGAGATAATTTCTGGATTTGGCTAGCCATGATACGTGTCACCCACGTCGGGGATGTGCATTGTGATTTTAATCAAAAGAATATTAAGGAATAGTTTCTGTTCAGTTTCGTGCATCAAAAACTGACACCTCAGTATAGTAAAAGAATGTTCATACAACAATCCTACGTACATCTCACCTGAAGTTGTCTAGACGCAATGTCAGCAATTTTCGTCAGACGGTTTCAGGTGAATATGATCTAATTTATGGGAATAGAATTCGCTATTTAATAGATATGATGCCTGGGAACGGAATTCGCAAATTTAGTTCTCATGCATCACAGACAAAAAAAAATAATTATAAATAAGCATGGTGTTAATGTAAATAAATCTTTTTGTTAACAAGTTTCGAAGCGGAGCATTTTTGATTAAATAACTGAGCATTTCAAGTTCTAGTATTGGACCAGAACTTAAAAAAATCTTTGAATAATCGGAACACGGAGTGAAGTGTTAATTAAGTCTTGCTGTGATTTAGTCTTGCAAGATTTTAGTGCTTTATCAAGTTGATCCTGGTATTGGACCAGGATTACATTATTCTGCAGAGAGGCCTGGTATTGTACTAGGACATCTCGAAGCCCGTGGAAAGGCCCACGAGTCACCAATTGGTGACCCCGACGAGATCGGATTCTACAAAGAGATCAAGACCACATAATCGGATCCAGGATCTGATGTTTCGAGATTTTTTTTATTCAACGATAGCCGAAGTCGTTACAGTGATGGTGGCTCAGCAGGAACAGCTGGGCCAGAGAATACAAGCTGCGCTGCTGCGCCTTCGTAAAGATTCATACGAACGGAAGCTGTAACCTATCTATTGGGACAAAGCTTCTTCTGACCTCGAAGCTTCATGGAAAACGTTCGTCGATAACAACGAATAGCTGGCAGAGAATTTGGGCTCAGAATATCCTTACGTAAAAAACTCCTACTACATCTCGATACTCGACATACGCCCAAAGGCCATTGAGCTGATCAAACTCTATCGAGAGATGAAGTCAACGAATGTGGCATCGAATTTATCAGGAAAGTCAGCAGGTTCTAGTGAAACAACCCCTGCCCCAAACAGCGAATGTGCGAAAGCAGTAAGGAGGCAAAATGCCTTAATGGAGGAAGTGATACAGCAATTGAACGATTTTGTGATAATGGCAAACGAAGGACAAGCTTCCGAATATTACATGGAAGTTCTGAAGGGGTACGGTACGCGTCTAATGGAATGTGACATTGCTATTTGGGATTGCTCAGACATTGAGTCTCCACACGGGTAGGACGATAGCAAATACAGAACACTCAAAAAGGAAATTTTAACGTGCATCTCGCAAATGCAGCAGCAAGTTAACAATTTGAATGGACGAAATGTTCCTAATTCTGCAGACACGACGACGGCAGTTAAGCTCCCAAGAATATCATTACCTGACTTCGATGGAGATTAACTGAAATGGGTGCAGTTCAAGGAGCTCTACACTCAGATAGTCCATGAGCAAGGAATCACAAAATCGCAAAAAATGTACTACCTGCTAAACAACATCAGCGAAGAAGCATTGCACCTCATTCAACACTTACCAGTATCCGATCAGATTATGATGACGCCTGGAGGCTTCTTAACGACCGGTACAACAACAAACGGATTCTAGTCAACAGTTTAGTGCAGCGCCTAATATCGCGATCCAACTTGCAGAGTGAATGCTCAAAGGGTCTAAAATCCCTCCATGATACAACCGGCAAATGTCTCCTTGGATTGAAAACCCTGGGCTTCAGTTCTACTCTTTTTGCTACGTTAAAAATTGGACCGTTCCAGCTTACTCCTTTACGAACAATGAGATGCAACACCACGAGAATCGGACAGCATACAGAGCTTCTTGGCATTCCACGAGCTACGATTCCAAAGCCTCGAAACTATTGGAAGTCGACAGCCCACCAGCTAAGTGTTTAAACCACCTTCAGTGGTAACATCAGCAGCAGGAAGCAACTGTATTGTCTGTTTGCTAGTGCATCCGTTATACATTTGCAAGACATTTCAAGGACAGTCACATGCGAAAAAACAAGCTATGTATAAATTGCTTGAAGGCTGACCATTTTGCCAACCAGTGTGCTTCAGGTAGTTGTAAGCGCTGTGGTAAAAGGCGTCATACCTTGCTGCACCTCGATTAAAGCAAAGCCAGCAAACCAAATGCAGCACCCAAACCAACAACAAGTTTGCCCTCAACCGTTGAAGGCATTGGATCCAGTCCCGGATCAAGCGACAGCTACATCTTGCTTGGGACAATTTGTGTGATAGTAAAGACGTAAGGTGGTTGGGAGCTAGAGTGCCGAGCCATTTTTGATTCCGTTTTCCAAATCAACATAGTCACCAAGCGGTTAGTTTCAAAGCTGAAACTAATAACAACATCGCAAGAGCTAGCCATAGAAAGAATTTGACGAGGAAAACAACTTGCCAACACTAAAACAGTCATCGAAGTTAAACCAAAGACGACTGGATATGCCTCAACCTTGGAAGCATACGTCTTGCCTCATATTTTAAGCAACCAACCCAGCAAAGAAGTGAACATCGCCAACTGGCCAATTCCGCAAATTATAAATCTGGCAGACCCTACCTTCAACAAAATAGGGCGAATTGACCTTCTGATGGGTGCTGGAAATTTCTTTCAACTGCTGTCTGATCTGCCCACTTTACAAAACACTGTTTTTGGATGGGTAGTCTGCGGAAGAATTGCAGAGATATCCAACAATGCAGTGATATCGGCAGGAGTATGGGGTGTCTGTACGAATGAAGAACAACGGCTGGAGGAGCATGTTAACAGCTTCTGGGAGATCGATGACTTCAATCCACAATCGTCAAGAGAAAAAATGTGAAGAACGTTTTGCTCATACCACAAAACGAGAAACAGACGGCCGATTCATTGTCCGCCTACCCTTTTCACGGAATCTAGCGATACTGGGTGAAACACTAGAAACCACCTTGGGACGATTTTCAGCTCAACAAAGGACTTTCAAAAGGAATAATTCACTCAGGCGACAATACCTGTATACTGAGTTCATGCAAGAGTATTTGCGATTGGGACAAATGCGAGAAATCGACGAAGCAGAGCTCCAGGCTCCACACTGTTTCCTTTCACACCACTCTGTGATGACAATAGATAGTAACACCACGAAACTTCGAGCGGTTTTCGATGCGTCTGCAAATCGTCGACTAATGTATCGTTGAATCAAGTCCTTCATGCTGGTTTGCACGAGAACGTTTTGACAATCCTCTTGCGCTTTCGAACACCAAAATATGTCTTCACGGCTGATTGTGAAAAGATGTATCGTCAAGTCAAGGTCGACCAACGAGATCAACCGTACCAAACAATCGTCTGGAGGGATTCGCCAAATCAACCCTTGCGTTATTTTCAACTTACAACAGTAACGCACGGTATGACTGCAGCACCCTACCTAGCAGTCAAATGTTTGTAAAGTCTAGGAGAAGAAGCACAAAATTTCAGCCCACTAGGGGCGGAGGTTCTTCGGCGGAACATCTACTTAGACAATATAACGGCCGGTGCAGACAGCTTACGAGAGTCAGAAGCAATGAAAACCCAGCTGACCGCCATTCTTAGATCGGGGTGTTTCCATTTGCGGAAATGGTGCTCCAATGAGCCACGCTTACTTCGAGATATTCCAGTGGCAGATCGGGCATACACTTTTTTTTCCAGCTGCAAGATCAGAATAGTTGCCATATCAAAACACTAGGTCTAACTAGGCACCCTGCTTCCAATGAATTCACCATCAACACTATTGAGGTCAGCAAAAAAGCTTTAAACAAGCGAAGGGTCTCCTCCAAGATTGCACATATATTCGACCTACTTGGAATATTAAGCCCAGTAACCATCCGCGCCAAGTTGTTCTTACAGTCTCTGTTGGACTAGATAAAATTTCACACGCGTTCGTGCGCTCTCCGTGAGGAGATGAAATTGCTGAAAACCATTCAACTTCCGCGACATATTTTCGCCGGCCGCTCTCCTCAGGATTTGCAAATGCACGTACTCTGCCACGCATCTCTTCAGGCCTACGGAGTGGCCATCGATGTTTGATTCCAGCACACCGGTGACTCTGTCGTGGTAAGATTGCTTTGCGCAAAGGGAAAGGTTGTACCATCGAAGAAGCCAAAAATATCAAGGATAGAACTGCAAGCTGCCACTTTAGCTGCCAAATTCGCCAGTCGGATTCGAAGCGACATAAACTGGCAAGATGTCCCATGCTACTTCTGGTGTGATTCAGCGGTAGCACTTGCATGGTTAAAATCAGAATCATCATCTTGGTGCACTTATGTAGCCAGTCGAGTTGCTACCATCCAAGATTTAACTTCGAAGGACCAATGGCTTTACGTACCTTCAAAGCAGAATATCGCGGGCGTGATCAGCCGAGGATTACCTCCTACTCAACTAACTTTTATGTACCAGTTATCAGTACAGATGCATCTGCTCTTTCGAGTGAAAAATGTGGCACACCTTATCGTAAACGGACAAAAGTTAAGAAATGTAATCTAATGAATGGAGCCAGTTTTCATTTGCATAGCCACCTCGTTTCAAATGTAGAATTTATCTTTATCGAAATTATCAACGAAAATAACCTCAGGAAAACTGAAAGTTTAATATTAATGAGTAGAGCGGGGGTCTCTTGTAAGAGTCTTGTGAAATAATTTTACAAAACCCTACTAAAATCGCGTACTGTTTGTCCGTGAGTGTAAAGTGGTGCCCTCTTCATAAGTCAACTACAATAAAATTTATAAAGTACAATATTAAAGGGGGGTCTCCACATACAGCGGAGTGGCTCCTGAAAAAAAATTTCATCAAAAGTAGCCGATATGGATATTAAATGAAAAGTCTTCATGAGAGCTTTGCAAAACAGGCCTTAAACTGACACTTTTTTCTTCAGGAGCGCGCAGATATCGGATATCTGGGATCCAAAAAATCTGAAAAAAATTATGGTTGCGGGTGTTTATAAGTACAATAGCACAAATACCTCAGAAGTTAACATTCGCTCAACTTTGTTAATAATAGTATGATCTTTGAGTTTCACATTTTCCCCAATAAAATCATCTAGAATTTCACATTTTCCCCAGTAAAATCGTATGCATACCCTTAAACTCATCGAATGTAAGTAATGATATAAAAGTTCCTAATACTCTGTAAGTTTGATGAAAATCGAATCATATTCACGGAAGTTATAGCCATTTGAAATTTCTCCCATTACAACAACAATGACACACGATTTTGGTATTTTGTGGACTTTTCCTTCAATTTCGCACGATGTTTTCCATAGCCCAGTTGAAAAATATTATATTAACATAGAATATATCTTCAAGACTTTTGATTGGATACGTCTTTTGCCATTCTTTAGTGAATTTTTTTCAAAGAAATCACGTTCATGTATGGGGGACCCCCTTTAAATCGTTTGGCTATGAATTTCATAAGACCAACTCTTTAAGGCTTTACCCAAATTTTGATGATTATAGCCTAAGCAGCTCCTGTGAAAAGTTGCTGTTACAGACAATTGTAAACAAGGTAATCAATTTTAATTTTATATTGTAGTATGTGTTTCTATTCCAAGCCCAAAAAACAAATTTCCAAAATTTATGGACAACTAAATACGAGTAACTGAATTCTATCTACTCTACATACATATATAATATGGTAACACCTTACTCCATGCTTGTTTCTTTGCTTATAAAAGTTTTCAAATATAAATGAAAACCCATACTGAGTTCAAAAATTGTTGGGACAAGAAAAATGCTTCACAACACCCAACACAATTTGCAAACAGTGCCTCTGGGGATGTAATTTTATCATCCATCGTTTTTTTTTTGCCTTATATTGAAATTCCATGGAAATTTTCGTAGCACTTGTTCATAATTTTTCCACCTTTCAGGGCATAATTGAACTATGACACCGCATTTTAAAGTTATTGTTTACTTATTTTATCGTTGATGCGATGGATTATGTTCTTGGAAATGTGAAGCGTTAAAGATAAAACTTTGAAACTACATACATACGTATGTATATCAAGTTTTATTGGGAATTGGAGTTGAATCTGAACTGTTTTAGTTAAATAGTTAAGCTCGCCACTTCTCTGTCATTCTGAGTAGTCACTTGGCAGGAATAAATTTCAAACTCTACAGATGTTTATCTACGGTATTACTTCGCACAGAATATGAAGTAAATCCATGAGACATGTACTCATTCAAATCAGGAGCATATAAGCTGGTACTCTTCTTAGAAAGCTGGTCAAAATAAACAAACTAGAATATCCTCCTGGAACCCAAAGGGTAGATAGTAGAATTTAGACCAATTTTTTTTTTTATTTTCTGAGCTATTTGAGGTTTGAATAAATCAAATCTACAGACATTGATGTCTATTTTAGGATGTAGAGATGGTATGATGTCTCGGGAAAAACAAGAAAAAAAAAACCATATGATTTAAATACTATCAATTTATTTTATTTATTCGATTAGATTGGTCTTTTAATGTTCATGAAAAGATTTATTACATTTCTCGTCGAATTAAAACACAAATATACATCGCACTCCTGACATTTTGCATAAGTTAGTGCTTTGCAACCAGGTAATCTGCATTTGAAACGATTATTATGCACTTTTGTCCTATCTTCTGGCAGATGAGATGCTTGTTTTTGTTTTCTTCGTTTGGAAGGGATGTGACAATGCGCCTTTTCTGGGACCGTGTGGATGAAGATGTTGAGGGAAGCCGTGGTCTTAGTCGTTCAGGGTGTGGGTTTTGAGGGTTCTTTTTTAAGACGTATAGATTAAAGTTTTTGCCAGCTCCACTTTAAAATCGAAGTTCTGACACGCGGTTTCTTCTTTGGCTGTAGCGTCCCGAAGATACTTTATCCAAGAAGCAGGAACTGCGAAATCTACAAAATGAAAAAAAGCCCTCGCGGTCCACTTTCTAGTCTGTGTTCTCATCGCATATTTGCCAAGAACCCTATCTAGCAAGTCTATCACTCCCATGTATGAGTTGTAAAATTTGATCGAGACCGCCCTTGTTACATCGATGTACCTTTTTTGCTCCTTATTCCAACGTTTACAGGTATCCTCAGGGTGTACTGCAATTTGTGTTGATGCAATTAAGATTGGTTAGTTATCAAACCATTTTACTATGCCACTCGTTCATCATCACGCATAATGCAATCAAAAGCACCACGTCCCGGTTTTCTAAGGGCGCTACCTGATTTAAAATAATCTGTTTTGATTTTTACTGATCTGCCATTTTTTTCGCAGTTTTTTTTCCATCTTTGGAATCTTGTTTTTCATCACAATTTCCGTTCCGTTGCATTTTCTTTGCCTGATGACATCCAAAAGTGGTATGGAGGTAAAATAATGGTCCATGTAAATCGAAGTCCCAACAGGGAGGGTGTCCTGCAATTTCAGCGCCATTCTGCCACTTGCGTTTAAGTTTTCAGGTATTGGGTACAGAGCTGATTCCACTGAAGACCCTTTCCCTTCATACAAATATAAGTCTAGTGGTAAACGGCCGGGATTGGCTGAAATAAAAATTTTTATACCTTCTGGATTTGGCTTTCCTTTCACCAACTGTTTTTTAATGCACCTTCCTGTGTAGGGTAAAATTTGTTCATCGATGGAGACATTTTTGTCTCGAACATTTTCCCGGCACGTTCTTTCATTTCCTCATCAGGCATACCTGAAATCATTGTAAATTGCTAACATTATCTTCATTAATACCCAAAATATCACAAATGATACGCTTGATTTTCCGTATGATATTCGCGCTGACCAAGACTTCCACACCATTCATAATAGTTGAACACAAAAAAGAGAACAACCATAATAAAAAACAACCGTTAACCCCTCGGGAATTTATAAGTACAATATTAATTACTTACCCTTACATGAAGTCGACATATCGAAAACTGCAAATTTGTCAAAAACAAGTTGGGTAAACAGACCTACGCTCATGTCAGAAGGGTTTTGTAAACTGTTTAGAAAATGCAGTCACCAGATCGAATCAAATCAAGAAACATATCAAAGACGATTTTATTGGAGAAAATATGAAATACGAAGATCATACTATTTTTAACAAAGTTGAACGAATTTCGACTTCTGACGTTTTTGGTATAGTTATACTCATAAATATCTCCCTTGATAATTATTTCAGATGTCCATCCGCGACAGAGGAAACACATTTTTCATGTATTTCACCCCTGTGCCCCCACTGAAGCAAAAACTGACAGTTCAACAACTGTTTTGAAAAGCTCCCATGAAGACTTTCATTTTATACTCATATCGGCTACGTTTGATGAATTTTTTTTCAGGGGCCACTCTCCTGTACTGAAATCAACGATTCATGGCCAATTTTTTCGAATCCTAGAATGGTTACAAAACCCTTTTGCTAGGAGATTTCTCCAACTTCCTTGACTTGTTTCACTTATGAGCATTAATTGTAGGTACTCATCTTCAGTCATTCATTAAATTGAATCAAGTGTTCCAAGTATGCACCTTAAACGTTGAAGTTGGGAAAAAATAACTCAAAATTATTCAATCTTCGCATTTAAAACAGCCACTATTTTGTTTTACGATCACTGATACCACTAGCTGAACTGATTCTCAAAGATATACATGACACCTATCATTCCTGAAATTTTCATGCAAATCCTAGCAAAACTGTAGTATCTGAGTCGGTAAAAAGCGCATGTTATTCCATAGCCATATGTTGCCATAGTAATAAATGCAGCGCATATTGTTCCATAGTAATACAGGTAAATTCAAACCGCTATAACTTCGCTAAATATGATTCAATCGTTATGAAACTTTCAGGATAGATCAATATTATAAATAGACATCTGTAAACTGAATTTCATTGAATTTAAGGGTACCGTCAAGGTTTTATTCAAGAAAACATAAAATCGATAAATCATACTATTACTAACAAAGTTGAGTGAATTGCGACTTCTCACGTATTTGTTGTTGTTGTACACACCAAGGCCTACATTCCTGATTTTTCCCAAATTTTTCGGATCACAGGTGTCCAATCGCGAGGGGGGGACACAAATTTGTCGTGTATTTCCCCTCGCTGTGCGCCCCTCGAAGCAAATTTTGCCAAACTAGGTTTTGAAAAGTACTCATCAAGACCTTTCATTTGATACCCATATCGGCTACCTTCAATTAAATTTTTTTTTCGGGGGGTCACTCTCCTATATGGGGAGACCCCCCTTAAATACCTTATAAAATTTTTTTGTAATTGAACTTTGAAGAGATCACCACTTTACACCTACGCACAAAATTTGATGTTTCTAGCTTAAGTAGTTTCCGAGAAAAACTGCTGTGACACACGGACGGACGGACGGACAGATGGACAGACGGACAGACTGGTCGCGAAACTAGTAGGGTTTTGTAAAATTATTTTACAAAACCCTAAAAACGGGAAACATGTGCACATATGTAACGATTGGATCATCTAGTCGTTCTTAACTTTTACTGCGCGAAATGTTTTCGATTCAGAAAAAGAACCTAAAATTGCTTTCGTGACAATAATCATTGTTGCTACATGCTCATCACTACAAATTACGCAACAGTACAGTCATATGAGAAAAATAAAATAATTCATCTGAGACCAATTAAATAACGCAGAGACCACCGAAAAAAGGTTGGTTACTACACTAAAATATCTTGAAACAGGCAGAGAACTCATAACTGATAGGCATTTGGTCAGATTAAACCGTACAAATGGGCGGATACGGTCCGGAGCGAACCCGGTCTGGTGGAAAAACCACACAATCGAATTTGGTACGGGGCGGAACAAATATGTCCGTGTGTTAGCACTATTAGCCTAAAACTAGCACACTTTTCTGATTTTGTTAGATGTTCCCGCAAATGTTTTGCCAGAGTGCATGAACATGAAATAAACCAATTCAATACAAAAGATGGACAGGATATTTTTCTCCAGGGACTTATTGACTCGAAAAAATCAAAGAACCGTAAAAAACGAATGAATGAGGAAGATATACGGGAAAAGAGTGAGTCAAAAAAACACAACTTCAAGGAAAACACCTTAACTTATAACATTGAGTATAATAAAAGACAATTAGTTTTCCGCACCACTTTTTCATCATTCTATGACGTAACCAAAAAAAGAGTCGATAGTTGAAATTGTCTCAGGAATTAAGAGGAAGAAGCCATGGCTCTCGTACTGCTCGAACTATTTCTGAAGAAGTTTGCCAGCTAATTCATAATTTTATTGAAAGTATTCCTACTAAGAAAAGTAATTATACAGAAGGCAAGACAAAAAGATATCAACAATTTTTAAATGATAATCTGGAGTGTAATTTAGAATACAAGTTTTTTACTGCAATACTTGCAACAAAATTTTGACTTATCATTTGGTCATCCTCAAATAGACGTTTTTTTTTTTTTCAAAATGTGAAGAACTTTCAACGAAAATAAAGGACCCCCATCTGAACGAAACTAGGAAACGTGTAGCAGCAGCTGAAATGATTGTACGTAAACGAAGGGCCGCTAAATTTTATAAAACAAGTTGGGTAAACAGACCTAGGGTCATGTCAGAAGGGTTTTGTACCCAACATGTGAAATGCAGTCACCAAAGGCAAGGAACATGTCAAAGAGATTTGCACGTTTATAAGAAAATCCATTGCTTTTGTACTTTCAACGGTCGTCACTTTGTTGCAAACTAACAAAAATCACTCAAATCATCAATTCCCCAAAAGATTTATTTTATTGATCTGATTTGGAAATTTCAAGTAAATCAAAACAAAACTGCATTGTCAGGTTCATGGAAAGTCCGTAAAATGCCAAAATCGTGTGTTATTGTTGTTGTAATTGGAGAAATTTCAAATGGCTATGACTTCCGTGAATATGATTGGATTTCCATCAAACCTTCAGAGTATTACCACCTTATGGAAGACTACCTCAATATTGGTTTTGATTGAATTTAAGGGTACCCATACGATTTTATTGGCGAAAATGTGAAATTTGATATTCATACTATTATTAACAAAGTTGAGTGAATTTTGACTTTTAAGGTATTTGTCGCTGTTGTACTCATAAGCATTTACCTCCATAATTTCTCTCAGATTTTTCGGATCACAGGTGTCCAATCGCAAGGGAGAGCGACACACATTTTTCGTGTATTTTCCCTTCCTGCGTGCCCCTGAAGCAAAAAATACCAGTTTAAGCCCTGTTTTGGAAAGTTCTCATTAAGACCTTTCATTGCTATTGATGAAATTTCTTTTTGGGGGGGCCACTCCCCTATGTAGGGAGAATCCCCTTAAGCACCTTGTAAAAACATTTTTGTAGTGAAAGTTTGAAGAGGGTATCACTTTTTCCCTACACACAAAATTTGATGGTTCTAGCTTAAGTAGTTTGCGAGAAAAGGTACTGTAACACACGGACGGACGGGCGGACGGATGGACGGGCGGACACACGGACAGACAGGCGCGATTTTAGTAGGGTTTTGTAAAATTATTTTACAAAACCCTAAAAATCGATTCTGTTAGATCCATGTACAAAGAAAATCCCAAAGTAGCGGCTTTGTGCTTTGATTACATGCAAAATCTTCCTTTGCCGTTCTTACGTGTGCAGGAAGTTTTTTATTATAGACAGTTTTGGATGTTCGAATTTTGTATTCACGATCTTAAATCAGAAAAGGCCACCGTTTATTCATACCATTAAGGCCAGGGGCACAAACGACCAGATGAAGTGTGAAGCTTTTTGAAGCACTACATAAATCAACATGTGAACGATGAAGTTGAAGAGCTATACCTATTTTGTGATGCCGCTCCTGGCCAAAACAGAAATAATACAGTTATCAGGTCTCTAATGGCGCTTATTACGATGAAAACATTTAAGAAAATCTTTATTTATTTTCCACAACATGATCATGCTTACAATGACTGGGACCGTGATTTCGCAGCTGTTAAAAGAAAGATTCGTCATTATGATCGCGTTTATAGCCCCGATGAGTATGAAAAATATATTGAATCCTCAAAAAACGTACGGAAGCTTAAAGTGAACCACTTGACGTACCAATATGTAGCTGATTTCAAAAATTTGTGGCCAAAGTTCTTCAAAAAGAAAATTTTGTCACGGGAAAGTTATGGAAGGAATGTTAGGAAAGAGAATAAGACTTCATTTGCTGTTAATAACTTTTACGAATCCGGTTTTAAGAGTGAGGAACCAGGCGTTGTTGTAGCCAAAGCTTTTATTGCCAACCTTGTAGAATACCATTTTCTTTTACTGAAAGCGTGCAACGGGGAATCCTAGATATATATTCCATCACCTGCAAGCAATCCTGCATATCAAGAAAAAGTGCCTATCGTTATAAAAAAATGGAAGACATCATGAAACTGTATCGGTATATTCCTAGTGAACAAAAAGCCTTCTGGGACGAAATAAATGAATGGCCAACAACGACATCACAAGAACAGTCAGAACAGTTTTAATATTACCATGATAAATTTTTTATTTATTCTTATACGAGGTGTGTTCAAAAAGTATCGCGAATTTTGAATTTTCGCGGGTTACGTAAATTCGAATTTCGATTTTTTTGTGGCGTTATGTTGGTACTCATGTCTGTCACTTATGCCGACAAGCTCGGCCATTTTGAATGTTCACTTAATTGGTGATAGCTGCTTTACTTGCACGTGTTTTCAATCGTCTTCGATTTTTACTTATTCAAAAAAATGGATCAAAGGACGTGTATCAAATTTTGTGTGAAAAACGAAATTAAGTGCGCGGGTGCATTCCGAATGTTGACTGTGGCATACGGAGAAGCTACCTTGGACCGAAGCAACGTTTATCGGTGGTACAAAATGTTTTTAGAAGGCCGAGAAGATGTGAACGACGAAGAGCGTGCCGGACGCCCGAGCACTTCAAAAACAGACGAAAAAATTAATGAAGTGGAGAAAATGGTATTGGCCAATCGTCGAATCACCGTTAGAGAAGTTGCTGAGGACCTAAACATATCGATTGGCTCGTGCCCTTCGATTTTTATCAACGATTTGGGCATGAGACGGGTCGCCGCGAAATTCGTACCAAAATTGCTCATTTGCGACCAAAAACAGCAACGCATGAACATTGCTAATGAGATGTTAAACTCTGTCCGCGACGAACCAAATTTGCTCCAGAGGGTTATAACTGGTGACGAATCGTGGGTTTATGGTTATGACGTGGAAACCAAAGCTCAATCATCTCAATGGAAGCTGCCGCATGAACCAAGACCGAAAAAAGCGTGCCAAGTTCGGTCGAATGTGAAAGTTTTGCTGACAGTTTTCTTCGATTGCAGGGGCGTGATGCATCATGAGTTCTTGCCACAGGGAAGAACGGTCAATAAGAAATACTACCTGCAAGTTATGCGCAATTTGCGCGAAGCAATCCGCCAGAAACGCCCGGATTCGTGGGAGAACAAAAATTGGCTTTTGCACCACGATAACGTCCCTGCTCACACATCGTTGCTTGTGCGCGACTTTTTGGCCAAAAACAACACACTAATGATGCCGCAGCCACCGTATTCCCTAGATCTGGCCCCCTGTGACTTTTTCTTGTTTCTTAAACTGAAGAGGCCCATGAAAGGATGACGTTACGCTACGCTTGACGAGATAAAGACGGCATCGAAGGAGGAGCTGAACAAGATTAAGAAAAATGATTTTTTGAAGTGCTTCGAAGATTGGAAAAACTGTTGGCACAAGTGTATAATATCTCATGGGGATTATTTTGAAAGGGACAAAATAGATATTCATGAATAAATGAATAATTTTTGAAAAAAAAAACAAAATTCGCGATATTTTTTGAACACACCTCGTATTGGGTGTACAACTTAATAACCGAAATTTTACGCTAGATGTCCGTATTAACAAATATCATGAAAGCTCGAACTTTATATGTATGTCATTTTGAAGGTACATTGGACAGCTATCAAAATCAATCAACAAAACAATTTCATCCTGTGTGCACCATTATTATTTTTCACAATGAATAACTTCGAAAATTGGAGATAAAGGCAGCATTTGCGGGAGGTTCTGTTGGGTCATTTTTTTGGAAAGAAACCTGTTGCGGAAAGTCATCGTTTGCTTGTAGAAGTTTATGGCGACGATGTTTTAGCAAAACACAGTGTTTGAATGGTTTCAACGCTTCAAAAGTGCCGATTTTGACATCAAAGACAAAGAATGCCCAGGACAGCCAAAAAAGTTTGAAGACGAAGAATTGGAGACGCTACTCGATGAGGATTTGTATCAAACGCAAGACAAACTTGCCAAATCGTTGGGAGTGACTCAGCAAGCCATTTCAAAACGTTTGAAAGCCGCCGGATGCACTCAGAAGCAAGGTAATTGGGTCCCCTATGAGTTGAAGCCGAGAGACGTTGAACGGTGCTTCTGTATGTTTGAAATGCTGCTTAAGCGCCATAAAAAGAAATCATTTTTGCATCGAATCGTGACTGGGGATAAAAAATGGATCCATTATGACAATTCCAAGCGCAAAAAGTCACGTGAAGCCCGGCCAACCAGCCAAATCAACAGCGAAGTCAAATATCCATGGCACCAAGGTTATGCTGTATATTTGGTGGGATCAGAAGGGGCCTTTATAATATGAGTTGTTGAAATCGGGTCTCTGTTGACCTGTACCAAACAAAATTAATACGTTTGAAGCGTGCCATCATCGAAAAACGCCCGGAATATGCGACCAGACACGAGGCTATAATTTTTCATCATGACAACGCTCGGCCGCATATTGCAAGACCCGTGAAAAACTATTTGGAAAATAGTGGATGAGAAGTTTTGGCCCACCCGCCTAATAGTCCGGACCTTGCTCCGTCTGACTTTCATTTGTCTCGCTCGATGCAAAAAGCCCTCACCGGAATACGCTTCACTTCAGAGCAAGGCATCCGGAATTAGATAGATTCGTTTTTGGCCGCCAAGCCGGCGCAATTTTTCTGCGATGGAATTCATAAATTGCCTGAAAGATGGGGAAATGTTGTAGCTTTCAATGGGCAATACTTAGAATAAAATATATTGTACGATTTTTCCACAATAAAGCATCAAATTTCGCTAAAAATTCCGGTTATTAAGTTGTAAACCCAGTCCTTTTGAATGAAACTGTTTATTTTTGACAATACTTTTCTTTTGAAAATTGTGGTAACATTTTACCGTGTTAATATTGTTAAAAATAAAGTAATTTTTGTCATTTAAAACTGTTTCACTCTTAGAAAAAGTTCGTTTATTTCCAAAATCGGTCATCATATATTTGAGTTAGAACAGTAGTCCTGTAAATATGGAAAAATACTGCGTGATCTTATCTAAAAATGCGTAGAAGTTAATCGGTTTTTTGTCTCCTGAAAAATTTTGAAAAAATGGAGATGCCCCCTCTTGGAAATGTCTGATTCAAATGTATGATTTGATTTGTAATGTAATTCAATCGCATCTGCAACATTTTTAAAAATCCTACATGCATAACATCTCATTGAATATTTAAAAACAGAAAATTCAAATTGACTCAATCTCAATTACAGAAAAACTTGCCAACAAACATGATATTGCGATTATCAATTGAATTGCGGAGCCATCGATTTTTTCAATTGGATAACATCAAACCGTTAGTTATCCGACATTGACAGACATACTTTGGAATTCATGTAAAACCCCTACACGTGCAAATCGCGAATAGCTTGAAAAATTCAACGAAATTCATGTTTTTTTTCAAATCGTCGACATAAAACCTCAACCTCCGGTAATCCATATTGAAAAATTTTGATCCACATTTCAATCCCCAACGAGTGAGGAGGAGGAATTCCATCACGAGAATATGAACGCGATAATATAATGCATATTTAGAAAATTTACAGCCATGTGGAAATTGTTTTTACAGTACCCACACATACATACAACGCCAAGCCAACCGTTGTGCCACGAAATGGTTAACCATATCCTGAAATAACTTCAATTTTACTCTCTTGAACATATGCTTCATGCATGTGTATGTGGTTGGCTGCATGGAGATTTTGCATGCACTTAATTCAACCTAATATGCGGTTCGGTTGTCATGAAAAACTTACAGGACTGAAAATTGTTAGAAAACTGTAAAAACTATCATTTGTAGTCTGTGAGTGAAAATATGTATACAACCGACTTATTGATTTTTAGAAGTTTACCGGCTAGGATGAACAGTTATGTGCTGGGAACAGGCATATGGTTGTAATTTTTTCAAGAATGGAGTGTATATTTAAGTAGAAGTTGATAAAATTAAATTCTGTTTTAAAATGCTTCCTATTCCCGAGCTGCGTTTTGAGATTCTATTATTGTAAAGGGTGGTCCAACCATAATGCACGAAGTTAATTTTGAGTCACACCTTAACGCCAAGTTTTTCGCCCAATTTAATTTTACATTTGTTTGTTTCAGTGTTTGACAAATTCAACTATGGAGAAGTACACAAATGAGCAGCACGTTAAGGTTGTTGAAGCCTTTTACGAAAATGGGTGTTCAAATCAAAATGCATTTCGTGCACTTTGTGATTTTTTTAGTCAGCATAATCTACCAAATGTGTCCATAATCGGGAAAATTGTGTGCAAATTTCAACAAACCGGGTCTGTAGAAAATGTAAAATCACCTGTGCATGCTCGCCAAGTTCGTTCTGCGGAAAACATTGCTATTGTTCGCGATAGTGTAGCAGAAGAGCCGTCAAGCTCAACTCGTCGTCATGCCCAACAATTGAACATCTCACGAACTCAAGAGCTGAAGCGTACTATTTCAAGCGTCGGCAATACGCCGAATGGTTGGTTGAACAGACAGAAGGAAATGGTGACTTTACAAAGAAAATCATCTTCAGCGACGAGGCACACTTTCACACGCATTTGGGAAAATGAGAATCCACGCGTAATTATTGAACAGCCGCTGCATCCACAAATAGTGACTGTTGGTGCGGTTTATGGGCTGGCGGCGTCATTGGGCCGTACTTCTTCGAAAATAAGGACGGCTAAGCAGTTATCGTGATTGGTGTTCGCTATTGCGAGATGATAACGGACTTTTTGTGGCTAGAAATTGAGGTTATGGACCTGGACGATATGTGGTTCCAACAGGATGGTGCCACACAGCCAACGAAACAATGGCTCTTTTGCGCGAAAAATTCATTGGCCGTGTTATCTCACGTTGTGGTGATGTTAATTGGCCGCCACGATCATGTAATTTGACACCGTTGGACTTATTTCTCTGGGGATATTTATAAGAAAAAGTGTACCTCTATAAGCCAAGAACAATTCAAGAGCTAAACGATGAGATAATTCAGCACATTAACGACATTGAACCTCAATTATGTCTCAGAGTCATTGAAAATATGCACCATCGAATAGAAGCATACCACCGTAGCTGTGGCGAGCATTTTGGCGATATTTTGTTTCACACATAATTTTCATAGATCCTTCTGTTATAATAAAAATATTCACATAATTCTCCGAAAACTTTTTGTTTTATTTACAATTAACATCGTGCGTTTTGGTTGGACCACCCTTTATTTCACGAACTTTGCTAACCGTACAAGGTCTAATCATTGGGTAAATTTATTTATGAAAAAAAAATGGTCATCTTTAATCAAAGCGGCCTTGCCTTTAATGATTTCTTGTCTAAATTCAAATTATTCAGAATATATATGATGTGAGATGATGTATGAGCTTTGAAAAATAAAGGTGAATTGATAAGATCATATAAACGACTGTAAAAGCGTTAGAAAATTTATAATACGCTTTGTTGTTGTGTTGTAGACTGTTAACCGTACCTTGTAATGGGGTGTAATGTGTCAAATGAGTTCTTCATTACCCTTAAAAAATGCCTTGCTTATGTAAGGAATGATGATAAACTATAAAATAATGACCCAAGTTGAAATATTGAAACTCTTTTCATGATATTTACTCCTATTTGAACCTATTACATACTTTTCAATACTACAACTTCTTATTTGAGCCGCTATTTTCTCTTCAGTAAAATTATGTTTCTGGTCATCATTTACCATAGACTTTATCCTTTTTATCAGATTAAACTTGACGCCAATCAGCTGAGCGCATAGTAAAGTTAAAAACTTCAGTTTCTGTGAAATAAGCTATGCAATCATTCACCTAGTAGCCAGCAGCTCAGCTCTTTGTAGTAATCGAGCGGCCCACCTCGGCAAATTGCTCGAAGGACCTTTGCGAAGAAAATACCATCTCATAAAAATAATAACGCAAAAAATGCGGAACAATTTGATACGCAAGTTCTTAACATTGCTATTATTAACCCGCAACAAACCCCGCCTACCATTATCAATAAAAAGTTTCATCAAAGAAAAAGTTAACTAAATAAATAAAAATCAATCACAACAACCTTGTTGCAACAACCTAGCGAAGCAATTGCTAGATTGTTGCAATGAGAATCTGTGGTTACCACCATGAAGAGGTGGCTCGTCGAGGGAAGCGGTAAGTGGAATTCAAACGAAGTGGGACTCTATTTTGAAGAGCGAGCGGGATAGGTCCCGTGAGTTGTGCAGGAATATGCGCGATTGTGTCATAGTTCCGTCTCTGGGAGTCGATTAAAAGACTGCATCGCATCGCTTTGGATATTCTGGTACGTGATATGTAGAGACCCGTGTGAGTGGATCATTGATCAGTAAAGTGAAAGGAAGGCGTAAAGGTAAAGAACAAGATCTATGGATTGAAAGTGTGCTTTTATACCGCAAGTGACCATTGCGTGTGTGATCCTTTTGTGCAGTGCCCCACGTGAAAATAGTGACTAACTTAACATATACAAAGGATGATAGTTTGTCGGGAGTAAATCCTGTTTATGAGTTAATTGAAACGTACAAACGGAAATTTGAATAATGTTGAGAATGCATAAAAAGTAACCACTATTAGCTGAGAGCAAAAATATTCATTGCAAGTCAGCGTAGAGGATTAATAATTAAACAATTTTTTAATTACTCAAATCAGCATCCCGGATTCAAAGTATCAAATGAGTATAAGTTAAAACAATCGACCAACAAGTGATTTACAAATACGGCGTAACGAATAATCAGCCAAAACTTACCCGTTTGATGGTTTCAATTGTAAGAAAGATGAAAACTACCTTTCATCTGAAATTGATCGTAATTGAATTGTCAATGGTGTAAGTTAGTCGCGGCCGAAGTAGAATTTGAAATTGCTTTTGCAGTAATTTGTTTATACTATCGCGTTTGTTGTATAGAATTTACTCGGACCGGGCGGTTTGTTTGCAGTTTTTTCAATTGTTGCGTTAGTTAGTTTTATGCAATTACGAGGTGTGAAAATTAAGTAAAAAGAATGATTCCATGAAAACCGTATATTTAAAAATTATTGTATAACTTTACTATCCCCTTCAAAGTAGTCCCCTTGGGCAGCCAAACAACGATTCCGGGGCATTTTCTATGCTTCGTAACATTTCTGGAACGCTTCGATTGGGATGTCCGCGAGTACTCTCGTCACGGCCGCCTGGATGTCCGTAATTGACTCAAAATGGGTTCTTTTGACCACTGATTTTGTTCTAGGGAACAAAAAAACGTCGCAGTGTGACATATCGGGTAAATAAGGTGGCTGTTGCAACACGGCGATCCCTTTAGAGGCCAAATACTGAGACAGGCTGAAGGCGATGTGGTGTGATTCTTTGAAATCATCTTAGTGCAAATTTTTTTCATCCCAAAATCGTCGTTAAAAATTTGGTTGACTGTTTCACGGTTCATACCCAGTTTCAAGGCCAATATTCGAACTGTTAAACACCGATCTTCATGAATAAGGGCGCACCCACAATGCGCATTCGCGCCAGTCTGCACCTCGACTGGTCTCCCATTCCGCGCTTTGTTTTCCACGATTTCACACCCCTTCTTAAACTCTATATGACATCGAAACACCTGGGCACGACTAAGAGTACTATCACCATGCGATTTTTGCGTGCGTTTCCGAAGCTGTTTCGCCCAATCTGGCGCAAACTTTTATCGCGACGCGTTGTTCTTGATTTTGTTTCTTCATTTTCAATAACATTAGTCTCATTACTTAATTGTCACAGCTCGTTTATGAATCAAAAACATATCGGTTCATGTCCAAGTACACGAATTTTTCCGGAGGAATGAAGCAAGTACCGAGGCAAGTGGCTATATACGCATCTGTAGAGTGAAATGGCTATAAAATCCAGTTACAGATCTCGCGATATAGTTCCTATGAATCCTCAATATGAAGACTTCCACTCTTTTCACTTTAGTAGTGTGATAAATTCTTCTATTCGATGTATAATGTTTCCAATCCATCTCAGACTTTCTGTACAAACCAGTGCATGCACGAAGACATTCCCTTTCGAAAACTCTTAATCTTTCCATAGTTCTAGCATTCTCCTTGTAACAGATCAGACATCCATATGTCAAAACTGGTCCAACCAGGGTCTTGTAAAAGATAATTTTGACCATTTGGTCAATGTATCTGGAATGAAAGAGCTTTCGAAGGGCCATGACTATTTTTTTGTGCCTCACTGAGCATCACTTTGACATATAGAGTAAAGTACAGATACTGATCGAGATGAACGCCGAGGTATCGAACACAGGACTTATGTGGAACCCGTTCTGAGCTAACCTCGCCAGCCATGATGAGGAAATCCTTCCAATTACGTTCAGGTCTTGACTGACCCCCTGCAGCGTTGTCCGAAACAAGATTGATTCACACTTCTGCGCATTAATTTTCATTCGCCAATTGTCAGTGTAAAGCCATACATCATTGAACATTTTTTGGAGATTTCTGTGAACTATTGCAGCTTTTCTGTCTGCCGTATAGATGATCAGATCATCAGCAAACGCTACCAATGATCACGTTGGCGAGACGTTAGGATCAAAGCCGTTCAATAGCTTGCGAATAAATATTGAGAAGAGCAGAGGTGCAGTAACTGTTCCCTGATGTAGACCATTTAAGGCCTTGAATTCACGCATTGTTGTCAGATTTCCATCAGTTGCAACAACCGATTTTCCGTACAACATATTGCACATCATGGCAACAAGGTATCTGGAGAACTTGTCCTGAAGGAGTTTAAAAACTAGCCCATCTAACCACACCGTATCAGAGGCTTTCCCCATATCAATGAGACACGCTCAAACACATTCTCTGTTGTTTACTTTCCAACAGATGTCTGAGGTTACTTTCGTTATTGCATGTATGGTCGAGTGCCTGGCATGAAAACCAAATTAGCATTTCGGCATCAACTCATATTTCTCAATGTGGTTGTTTAATGCTCTGTTGAGTATCCCTTCAAACACGTTGTTGATGTTAGGCAGCAAGCTGATTGGGCGATAGCTTTTAGGGCACGAAGATTCTTTTCCTTTCTTCAAGATCGGAAATACTTTAGGCTTTTTCCACTCATTTGGGAAATATGAATTGCTCAACATGTTGTTGAACAGTATGCAATAGTTCCTAATAGCAACCTCCGGCAAATGTCGGAGAACTACATTTGGAATACCATCAGTACCACATGATTTCTTGTGTTTATCCTGCGAAATATGAAACACAAGTCTTCACAGTTGCAAAATAATCAATAAGATTCAAGCTCAGTATGAGGTTAGAAGTTAATGTTTCATTGAAATGAAGATGAGATTCGCCGTTCTAGCCCAGTCATATTAGGTAAAACAAGTTGGGTAAACAGACCTACGCTCATGTCAGAAGGGTTTTGTATTCAATTTACAAAATGCAGTCACCAGATCGAATTAAATCAAGAAACATTTCAAAGACGATTTTATTGGAGAAAATATGAAAAACGAAGATCATACTATTATTAACAAAGTTGAACGAATTTCGACTTCTAAGTTTTTTGGTATTGTTATACTCATAAATATCTCCCTTGATAATTATTTTAGATGTCCATCCGCGACGGAGGAAACACATTTTTCATGTATTTCCCCCCTGTGCCCCCACTGAAGTAAAAACTGACAGCTTAACAACTGTTTTGAAAAGCTCCCATGAAAACTTTTATTTCATACTCATATCGGCCACGTTTGATGAATTTTTTTTCAGGGGCCAGTCTCCTGTACTGTTATCATCGATTAATGGCCAATTTTTCGAATCCTAGAATGGTTACAAAACCCTTTTGCTAGGAGCTCTCTCCCACCTCCTTGACTTGTATCACTTATGAGCATTAACTGTAGGTACTCACCTTCAGTCATTCATCAAATTGAATCAAGTGTTCAAAACATGCACCTTAAACGTTGAAGTTGGGAAAAAATAACTCAAAATTGTTCAATCTTCGCATTTAAAACAGCCACTATTTTGTTTTAATGATTACTGATACCACTAGCTGAACCGATTCTCAAAGATTACATGCCACATATCATGCCTGAAATTTTCATGCAAATCCTAGCAAAACTGTAGTGTCTGAGTCGGTAAAAAGTGCATGTTGTTCCATAGCCATATGTTGCCATAGTAATAAATGCAGCGCATATTGTTCCATAGTAATACAGGAAAATTCAAACCACTATAACATCGCTAAATATGATTCAATCTTTATGAAACTTTCATAATAGATCAATCTTATAAATAGGCATCTACGTACTGAATTTAATTGAGTTTAAGGGTACCATTAAGATTTTATTCAAGAAAACATAAAATCGATAAATCATACTATTACTAACAAAGTTGAGTGAATTGCGACTTCTAACGTATTTGTTGTTATTGTACTCACCAAGGCCTACATTCTTGATTTTTTTCAGAATTTTCGGATCACAGGTGTCCAATCGCGAGGGGGGGGGACACAAATTTTTCGTGTATTTCCCCTCCCTGTGCGCCCCTCGAAGCAAATTTTGCCAAACTAAGACCTGTTTTGAAAAGCTTTCATCAAGACCTTTCATTTGATACCCATATCGGCTACCTTCAATGAATTTTTTTTTTCGGGGGGTCACTCTCCTATATGGGGAGACCCCCCTTAAATACATTATAAAAATTTTTTGTAGTTGAACTTTGAAGAGATCACCACTTTACATCTACACACAAAATTTGATGTTTCTAGCTCAAGTAGTTTCCGAGAAAAACTGCTGTGACACACGGACGGACGGACGGACGGACGGACGGACGGACAGACGGACAGACGGACAGACTGGTCGCGAAACTAGTAGGGTTTTGTAAAATTATTTTACAAAACCCTAAAAAGGGGTCAACCTCGGAATGAAAGATAATAAGCTGCAAATTGGTATGAACCTTTGTTTTGTCATTCTAAATGTTGTCTCAAAAGTCACAATCGTTATCGTGTTCGCGTCTCAAGATATTCAAGGTCAAAGGTCACAAAAATCGGTTTTTCGCGAATATCTGGCTTCCTATCGGTTAAATGAGATTTGCATTTATTATAAAAGTTGTAGGCTATAAAATTCCCTACAACTTTTGTTTAAACTTTTTTTTCATACGACCAACCGTTTTGAAGGTAGAGCGCGAAGAGTGCACATCGTACAGTCATATACGGCCTAATGCAAGGTCAAGCGTGAGTTATGGTTATCAGTACGTTATAAAGTCAATTATTTACTTGGAAATTATAATTATTAAACAATGCCTATTATTTATGTACTAACTATTAATTATTTATATTTAATTAAAGTAAGTAACTTGATTTGCAACGGTACAATTTCAAACTAACGAATAATCTTGACTCATACAAAGTGGAGAGAGTGGCCTTGAATACTATAGAACATCTGTCCCGGCAATGAATAGAAAAGGGCATAGGGTAGGGACAAGTATTTCCAGGTATATAAGTATTGAGAAATTTACGCGTTTTAAAGAAAAGATATATAATGTCGTGTTAACTTAAAATAAAACTAAAATATATAATCCAGAATTAATAATATTTTATACTTAAATAGTTAAATATGAATAATTATATATATTATTTATGTACTAACTATTAATTATTTATATTTAATTAAAGTAAGTAACTTGATTATTTATATATATTTACCTATTGCGGAGAGCATCATATATATATATATATATATATATATATATATATATATATATATATATATATATATATATATATATATATATATATATATATGGGATATAACGAAATTTGTGACCACGATAGAGGTCGCAATTTTGCTTCGATTTTCACCAAATTTTCAGGAAAGGTGTATTGGGTAATTATCTCGGTTAAGTTCGTGAACCAGCTATATCGGCCGGGCAAAAACAAAATGGCGGCCATTTTAGACGAAAAATCGTGATTTCTGTTCTGACCAAAGTATAACTCCGATTTGGATGAAATTTGGTACAAAGGTTCATTGCTGTATGTGATGAATCTCACAATAAAAAATCCAAAGTCGGTACGGCAGAAACAAAATGGCGGCCGCTCAAAGGTCGAAAAACGTGCAAAATTTTGTTGTTGTAATAGTGGTCAAAGCTTTCAACAGATTTTCATGAAATTTGATAACTTGATAGAAATTATAAGTATCTAAAGAATTACGTGAAAAAATTGGAGGTCAGGTTGCAAAAAACAAAATGGCGGCCAGTTAAAAGGCAAAATTTCAAAGGCTTTTTAAAGTCGCAATTTTAACCCGACATATACGAAATTCGGTTTCAAGATAGACATTATTTAGAACTACAGTCTATGATATTTTGGTGATCATGCATGAATAAATTTCAAAATGGCGGCCGTTTAAATATGCGTTTTTTTTCAGGTTTTTGTGGCCCTCTAGCGGTCACATTTTCCGGCGGATTTTGATGAAACTTGAGATTATGGATCTCTGTACTATGTTCTTGTATTATCCAGGAAATTATTAAAATTGAATGAAAAATAAAAAAGTCGAAAATTTAAAGCCTAATATTTTAAGCTGCCATTTTCTTTAAAAATTGAATTATTTTGCCCTGTCTAGAGTGAAACTTCTATTTGAACGAGATAGTACATTGATTGATGAGTTCCTAGCATACAAAGATTTAAAATAATCCAAAATAAAATGCATGCATTCAAAATGGCGGCCCCCAAAGGTCAGAAGGCAAGCGCAATTCGCTATTTTAGTGCCAACTGAAATAATGAATATTTTTCATGATAACGTTTTAAATGACTTTACTTGATAGAATTTATAAACCAGACCATTTTTAAGATATTGTAAAATCTTTTTAACAATCCCCTAAAAAAATTATAAAATCGCGACTTGTCTGTCTGTCCGTCCGTTTGTTCGTGCGTCAAAACAAGTTTTCTCGCAAACCACATGAGCTAGAATGAGGAAATTTTCTACGTAGGTCGAAAGTGGTGCCTCTTGAAATTTGCAGTGCAAGAAAATATTTTAAGGTATTTAAGGGGGGTCTCCCCATACAGGGGGGTGGCATACAATTTTTTTTATTTCTGTAGCAGCCAAGATTCTCAACAGATTCCGTTGAAACTTGAAATTATAAGTTATTAACGCAAGTTCATTTAATTTAATTATGCAAATCGAATGACAAATGAAAAAGTCGAAAATTTACAGCTTAATATTTTTAGCAGCCGATTTCAATAAAAATTGAAATGACGGCCCTCATAGTTCAGAAAAAAATTGAAAATGTATATATTAATGGCAACGCAAGTGCTGATTAAACTTTCATGGAAATCTTTTGAAATTAGCTATTCGAGCTATTTAAGCCTTTGTGTGGTTACCACTGTGAACTGTGTAAACAGCAAATGCGAGAAGGGCGAAACCGGTATTTATATGTTTACAACAATTTATGATCCGCCGATTTTCAATATGTAATCCATACGTATGCAACTCAATTTAATTAGCAAAATATTTGCGCCCCGATAAAAGGTCTCTAAGAACGAACGTGGCCAGATTTTTTTTATGTTAATAAATACCCATGTGGTACTACGAAAATTGCAGAAAGAAGTTGAGTAGTAGGCAAGCCAAATTGTTTTTCGAAGCTTTATGCTACATACAAGAAATTTACCTTTCCGGCTGGTGCTGCCAACGGGGATTTTTTTATCTTTGTCCCAATGCTCGAGCCAGGACAAAATTCGTGTGAGAAGAAGGCTTCTCAATCTTTTCAACCTTGCAATGGTTTGTGTTTCATATCCTTTCATGTTGTTTCGATGTTTAATCTTGGGAACGACTTACTCAATCGTTTCCAACGTCAGTTTCTCTAACTTCAACGAATAGCGATCTATTTCATCATTAGTTAGATTCCTGTCATTGAGAACCATTGAGCAAGCGTTGCCATCATCAGAAGCAAGACATTGCTTCTGGTAATCCTGATTAAACTTCTTTTGAAACTTTCCCCAATCCTTTTTTTCTTTAAATTCAACATGTGATTTTCATGTTGGACTGGAATGAGGAAGACATCATCCCTTTGATGATTGATTTCCATTACGATTGCGTTATGGTCGCTATAGTAAGGAAACACCTGCAGTTTCCGTTGAGGTCCAAATATGAATTTGTCCAAGGGTATGTTGGAAACCTCGACCCTTATAGACTGCACCTGTATTCAATTTGGTTCTCTGTTATCCACGATTTCAGGAATACACCTCTTGGATGATTGGTGGCGTTCAGCCATGATGTATGCTTGCCGTTCGGGGCACCGGCAAGAATATAATAACTATGCAGCCTGTTCAATTCGAGTATTTTAAAAAAGGAATTGGGTTCCTCCTCGAACTGTTACATTATGGTTACCCTCGGCGTGAGAGTTCCTGCGGTTAAGGACCTCGGACCCGGCTTGCCGTCGGAGACGGTGGTAGGAGGCGCTACTTGCTTATGCCCTGGTCCTAAATAGCCACCAAGCCAGAATGCGGCCGTCGAACACCCTCACACAGCTCGAACTACCACACACTATTTTCGTCTAAGAGGGGAGGGTCAGTCTCACCGGGCAACCACTTGCAGAACTTTGCCGGGCTCAGATGGCCCGACGTAACTCGCACCGAGCGAAAAACTTAAAACACCTGCGCTTAAAATTACGGATCAATTCGCACTGAAAATTTATTCCCGAATACACCCGAGCCAGGTGTGCAATTTATCTTCGTGGGAATCTTTTTTAATAACCAAAACTATGTTCACTTATTTAATTATTTATTTAATGGTAAAATGCAAAAAATGTTAAAAATAGAACTTTAATTAATCAATATGCAAAACTTGACTTACGTCTACCTATGAAGTTGGGGGCCCCCTGAGTAATTTGAGTTGCGAATCTCTACTGCCAGCGCGCTTCTGGTTGAGCTGATGCCACCAATCTTAATTAGTATATCGTTGACACTGTTGTAACTTTCTCTGTTGTAAATTTCTATCCTCGATGAATTCCAGGAAATATTTCGTGTCTGGGTCCTCTGTTGTTGATCCTTGTCCACCAGAAAAGAGAAGAGAGCCGTTCTTTGTTTCCAGGTTTTTCATTAGCTCCGTTTCAACCGACGAGCCGTTATCTTTTTTCCTGGGTGATTTAACGTTCAATTGCAATTGGTTTGCATCGGGCAATTGAAATCCAAACTTACCTTCTTTTAGCACATTCGCCCATCAGGAGTAAATGTCAAAGTGACTGACATTCTGTGTTCTGAACTTATTTATTTGTTTACGTTGAAGAGGAATAATTATATAGCCGAAATCATTCCAACACCAGCAGGACGAGAATTATACAAAATGTATTACTAGTGAGGTTCTTATAATCACAAGTTGAGCCTGATACTTTATAAAACTTATTTGAGATTAAGGAACGATATTGATGCGGCTTTAAAATAGAAATTCCAAGAGAAGAACGAGTTCACTTCCTATTTGTCTTCGAAAAAGGTATCTTAGCTTATTAAATAACATTTTCGAAGCTAATCAGATCCAGTAAGCTTCAACTTAAAACTTTACTTTAGGCGTTTGATTCATACTAGAATTTCACATTCTTCATTAATAAATATTACGCATTGATTCTGTTGAGTCGTTAGAAGGCGACCAACACCAGGCTATGTGAATACTAAGAATAATTGATTGTATCAATTTCGTATGTTGAAATAAATAATTTTACTTGTATGAAACTAAATTAAGATTATCCGTCAATTAGTTTACTCCCTATGCAATTTCTTCAATTTTCAGAAAAATCAACAAAATTAAATATACGTCAGCATTGAATGCAATCGTTGAACAATTTCAATCTCCAACATGGACAGTCACCATATCAAAATGCATTTATGGATCTGGATACTACTTATTCTCAGCGGGTTCACAAATCACTTAAGCAGAATTGAATATGTAGAATTATTATTCATAAAAGGTAGATGAATTTTAAATGAATGAGCATTGACACAACAAAGATAGATTGCTGGTACTAATTATAAATTAGATGTGTTCTATTGTTGCTGTTGTGGTAGGTTTAGGAGTTGTGGTTGCTATTTCGTTAGGCAAGGCCGTAGTTGTTTTGACGACGGTACTAATTTCATTCATAGTAGACTCCGATATTGTTGGGACAATGTTGGGAATTCCAGTGAATTTTGTCATCGGGACTTTGGTTGTTTCATCCGCAACATCTTCAATAATACAATCACTATCATTCTTGTCGTCAAGATCAATGTCATCGTTCTCATCATCTTCATTATTCTCCTTTGCTTGTAGAACTTTGTCGTCCAAAATATCTTGTAGTTTACTTGTTGAAATTTCGTTACGTATAATTTGTGTTTTCCTTTGGATTGTCTCCATTTGATTATTGTTATTTTCGTTCGTTTATTCCTACTTTAACCTTTTTAGTTTAAAATTTTTATTTTAACATTTCTACTTTAACATCTTTATTTTGACATTTTTATATTAACATTTTTATTTTAACCTTGGCTCGGGTGGTATTTTAACGACTGCATAAAAACAGTGCAAAGGGTTTCCGTGACAGAACTTGAGAACATTTCGACCAGTTATATAGGTAAAGATAACGAAGAGGTTATCCCCACCTATCAGGGAAATTTTGATAAAGGACACTTCAAGAGACTTAAAGCTTTTGAATTCGATTTTTTCAATATGCTGGAAACAATAGGGTCTTCTCACTAATATCCCGACGCCACCTCCCCCATCATCTATTACCCTATCGTTTCTTACGAATTCAAAATCCTTGAATGTCATGGAGTGCCATGAATTGAGGTGGGTTTCAGTGAGAAGCGTGATGTCTGACTTTTGCTTAACAATGAATTCAAGGAGATAGTTACGTCAATGTATAGTACGAATGGAGTTAACGTTGATCGAGATGAGATGAAGCTTATTCATGCAAATATGACTAGATGACAAACTATTTTGATGTATGTTGGTCTAAACGTTGTAAAACGAAATTGATTTTTTGATCTTGCTTATTTATTCTTTCTGAGAGCTTCAAGCTGTTCGTAAATTTTGAAAAGCAGCTCATTATTGTCACTTACATTATTTATTTTATTTACATTGTTGTCTGCTGGTCATCTAGCAGCAAGTGAAAATGATGCTCCGGGTTGGATTTGTTTTGGGGAAAATTTATTTTTTGCATCTCGATACCGAGGGCATCCTCGATATGATGCCGGATGACCAAACATACCGCAGTCAACGCAGTATAGCTTAGCTTTTGGCTCCATCTGAGCCAATTTGCATTCACCGGGGGCATGAATATCTTTACATTTAATGTAGCACTAGTGCATGGTATAATTGGCAGCCGAATGACTGAATATTTGGTACCTGCAACACTGATTGATGTCAGTTGTTTGAAGACGCTCCCACCTCACAGCCCTAAAGTTCTTGTCTGCTTTTGTCAGAAATTTATACCAGATAAAATGGTGATATTTTGCGTTCAACAGTTGATCTCCTGGTGGGAAAACTTTTCACACTAATGCATTTGACAGCTGGTGCTGCTTCCTGTAACATTTCAAGGAGATCAACTTTATTCTCCCCACAGTCCAAGCCCTTCAACAGGAAGGTCTTAATTTTTCCGCCTTAGACATATGTGAGAAGTGTGGAGCTTTCACACTATTAAGGGTATCTTTCGCTAGCTTTAAATCAGCCAACCTCGAAATTATCGATTTTAGTTTCGGCTGCCAACAGCCAAACCATATTCCCTCCGCACTGCCCAAAGACATTAATCAGAGGAACTTTCTCAGTTATCTTTTTTTTTAACAAAAGAACCAGCAGACATACCGGTTGGCCTCTTCTCCTTATCTTTTGATTTTAAGTATTCGATAAAGTTATCACTAGAATCATGAATATTACCCATATTTTCTTGGCACTCCATCTCGGTATCTATATCATCATTCATCGCAGCAAGTACCGCACAGTAATTTGCGCCATCGTTTGCTCCTCCCGCACTTAGTATGATATCAGCATCATGGATTATTGTCTTTTTAGGGTTTTGTAAAATAATTTTACAAAACCCTATTAAAATCGCGTCCTTTCTGTCCGTCTGTCTGTCCGTCCGTCCGTACGTCCGTGTGTCACAGCAGTTTTTCTCGGAAACTACTTAAGCTAGAAACATCAAATTTTGTATGTAGGTGTAAAGTGGTGTTCTCTTCAAAGTTCAACTACAAAAAAATTTTATAAGGTATTTAAGGGGGTCTCCCCATATAGGGGAGTGACCCCGAAAAAAGCCAGTATGGGTATCAAATGAAAGGTCTTTATGAGAGCTTTTCAAAACTGGTCTTAGTTTGGCAAAATCTGCTTCGAGGGGCGCACAGGGAGGGGAAATACACGAGAAATTTGCGTCCCCCCCCCCTCGCGATTGGACACCTGTGATCCGAAAAATCTGAAAAAAAAATCAGGAATGTAGGCCTTGGTGAGTACAACAACAACAAATACGTTAGAAGTCGCAATTCACTCAACTTTGTTAGTAATAGTATGATTTATCGATTTTATGTTTTCTTGAATAAAATCTTAACGGTACCCTAAAATTCAATGAAATTCAGTACATAGATGACTGTTTATAAGATAAATCTATCCTGAAAGTTTCATAAAGATTGAATCATATTTAGCGAAGTCAGAGCGGTTTGAATTTTCCTGTATTACTATGGAAAAATATGCGCTGCATTTATTACTATGGCAACATATGGCTATGGAACAACATGCGCTTTTTACCAACTCAGACACTACAGTTTTGCTAAGATTTGCATGAAAATTTCAGGAATGATAGGTGTCATGTATATCTTTGAGAATAGTGGTATCAGTAATCGTAAAACAAAATAGTGGCTGTTTTAAATGCGAAGATTGAATAATTTTGAGTTATTTTTTCCCAACTTCAACATTTAAGGTGCATGCTTTGAAAACTTGATTCAATTTACTGAATGACTGAAGATGAGTACCTACAATTAATGCTCATAAGTGAAACAAGTCAAGGAGGCGGGAGAGAGCTCCTAGCAAAAGGGCTTTGCAACCATTCTAGGATTCGAAAAAATTGGCCATTAATCGATGATAACATTACAGGAGAGTGGCTCCTGAAAACAAAAAATTCATCAAAGGTAGCCGATATGAGTATGAAATGAAAGTTTTTATGGGAGCTTTTCAAAGCAGTTCTTAAACTGTCAGTTTTTGCTTCAGTGGGTGCACAGGGGAGAAATACATGAAAAATGTGTTTCCTCCCTCGCGAATGGACATCTGAAATAATTATCAAGGGAGATATTTATGAGTGTAACAATGACAAAACTTCAGAAGTCGAAATTCGTTCAACTTTGTTAATATTAGTATGATCTTCGTATTTTATATTTTCTCCAATAAAATCGTCTTTGACATGTTTCTTGATTTGATTCGATTTGGTGACTGCAGTTTGTAAATTGAATACAAAACCCTTCTGACATGAGCGTAGGTCTGTTTACCCAACTTGTTTGTACTTTGTATTGTTACTTTATTTGTTTGTTGAGCCTATTGCGTGGCTACTTTCTTCTCGTTCGTCTTATTTGTTGTCGATTCTTGTTTCCCGGACGTATTTTGTGGCTGGATCACTTTATTTTTATTGATGTTTGATAATTTACGGATCATTTCCTCCTCATTTTGAATTTGGATCTCTTAATTTTGTCCAGTAACTCTTGCGTTTTCCCTAATTACCCTTCCCAATTCTTCGCTTGAAAGCGTAATACGCTTCCCATGTTCTTGGTCGTTTTTCTTTTCATGATTTTTTCATTCGTAGCATTTGAAATACCTGGCCGCGGGTCCGGCAAAAAAAGTTTCTTCTTTTTTGAACTTTTTAAGACTTCAAAGTCAAAGTCAAAAGCGCTTTATTTAATACCAATCGTTATAAATTTTTAAAAGAACATAAAGCAAATTCCAAACAATAAAACTATAAAAAACTTAATGGCCCAAATGGCTCTCTAAATTTATACGTTATCAGTTAAACACATTTAATGAAAAAAATACACTAGCAAATTTAAATTAATTAAGATTATTACATATTTTTTGATTCGATTGGAAAAAGGAGAAAAAACCAACCGGCATTATTCAAAAATTACTTATATTACTAACACAACAATGAACTTATATCCTATACCTAATATGTTACACACTAATTCTAAATAAGTTCAATCAAAAAAAAAAAAAAACAAGTTGGGTAAACAGACCTACGCTCATGTCAGAAGGGTTTTGTATTCAATTTACAAAATGCAGTCACCAGATCGAATTAAATCAAGAAACATTTCAAAGACGATTTTATTGGAGAAAATATGAAAAACGAAGATCATACTATTATTAACAAAGTTGAACGAATTTCGACTTCTAAGTTTTTTGGTATTGTTATACTCATAAATATCTCCCTTGATAATTATTTTAGATGTCCATCCGCGACGGAGGAAACACATTTTTCATGTATTTCCCCCCTGTGCCCCCACTGAAGTAAAAACTGACAGCTTAACAACTGTTTTGAAAAGCTCCCATGAAAACTTTTATTTCATACTCATATCGGCCACGTTTGATGAATTTTTTTTCAGGGGCCAGTCTCCTGTACTGTTATCATCGATTAATGGCCAATTTTTCGAATCCTAGAATGGTTACAAAACCCTTTTGCTAGGAGCTCTCTCCCACCTCCTTGACTTGTATCACTTATGAGCATTAACTGTAGGTACTCACCTTCAGTCATTCATCAAATTGAATCAAGTGTTCAAAACATGCACCTTAAACGTTGAAGTTGGGAAAAAATAACTCAAAATTGTTCAATCTTCGCATTTAAAACAGCCACTATTTTGTTTTAATGATTACTGATACCACTAGCTGAACCGATTCTCAAAGATTACATGCCACATATCATGCCTGAAATTTTCATGCAAATCCTAGCAAAACTGTAGTGTCTGAGTCGGTAAAAAGTGCATGTTGTTCCATAGCCATATGTTGCCATAGTAATAAATGCAGCGCATATTGTTCCATAGTAATACAGGAAAATTCAAACCACTATAACATCGCTAAATATGATTCAATCTTTATGAAACTTTCATAATAGATCAATCTTATAAATAGGCATCTACGTACTGAATTTAATTGAGTTTAAGGGTACCATTAAGATTTTATTCAAGAAAACATAAAATCGATAAATCATACTATTACTAACAAAGTTGAGTGAATTGCGACTTCTAACGTATTTGTTGTTATTGTACTCACCAAGGCCTACATTCTTGATTTTTTTCAGAATTTTCGGATCACAGGTGTCCAATCGCGAGGGGGGGGGACACAAATTTTTCGTGTATTTCCCCTCCCTGTGCGCCCCTCGAAGCAAATTTTGCCAAACTAAGACCTGTTTTGAAAAGCTTTCATCAAGACCTTTCATTTGATACCCATATCGGCTACCTTCAATGAATTTTTTTTTTCGGGGGGTCACTCTCCTATATGGGGAGACCCCCCTTAAATACATTATAAAAATTTTTTGTAGTTGAACTTTGAAGAGATCACCACTTTACATCTACACACAAAATTTGATGTTTCTAGCTCAAGTAGTTTCCGAGAAAAACTGCTGTGACACACGGACGGACGGACGGACGGACGGACGGACGGACAGACGGACAGACGGACAGACTGGTCGCGAAACTAGTAGGGTTTTGTAAAATTATTTTACAAAACCCTAAAAACGTTACCTTATATTGAAACCTAAACAACTCTAGATGTAGCAATAATGAGGTGAATCCAAAAATCTAAGTTATGAGAAAAAGCACAAAAACAGAACATAAACACGAATAATTTAGACATTGTCATTCAGCCACCAATACCTAGATTGCTCCATCTCAGCTCGACCAGCTTCAACGAACCTAGCAAATGAGTATCTCCATTGGAATTGTTGGTCTCGTGAACTCAAATTCGGAGGATATTTTATCTTCTTATCGGTGGCCCTTCTATATATGTGATATATGACTGGGACGCCGTCAGAATCAAAAACGTATCGATTCATGTCCAAATACACGAATGCTTCTGGAGGAATGAAGCCAGTAGCGAGGCAAGTCGCTATATACCCGTCTGTACGGTGGAACGGCTGTGAAATCCAAGGGTTTTCACTCACAGTTACAGATCTTGCAATATGATTCCGAAGAAGTTTCAATATGAAGATATCGACTCTTGTCACTTGAGCAGTTTGATAAATTTTTCTATTCGATATATAGTGCTTCCAATTCGTCTCAGGCTTCCTGTACAAACCAGTACATGCACGAAGACATTTCCTTTCGAAAACTCTTAATCTTTCCATTGTACTAGCACTCTGGTTGTACCAAATCTGGCATCCGTATGTCAAAACTGGCCTAACCAGGGTCTTGTAACAAATAACTTTGACTTTTTGATCAATGTATCTGGAATGAAAGTGTCACCGAAGAGCCATGACTACTTTGAGTGCCTTACTGAGCATGATTTTCACATGTTCAGTATAGTACAGATACTGATCGAGATGAACACCAAGGTATCGAACACAGGATTTATGTGGAACCCGTTCTGAACTACCCTCACCAGCCATAATGTGGAAATCCTTCCAATTACGTTTCAGGTCTTGACTGGCCCCCTGCAGCGTTGTCCGAAACAAAATTGTTTCGCACTTCTGCGCATTGATTTTCATTCGCCAATTGTCGGTGTAGAGCTGCACATCATTAAACATTTTTTGAAGATTGCTCTGAACTATTGTAGCTTTTCGGTCTGCCGTATACATGATCAGATCATCAGCAAACGCTACCAATGATCGCGTGGGCGAGACATTAAAATCAAAACTGTTCAATAGCTTGCGAATGAATATTGAGAAAAGCAGGGGCGCAGTAACTGTTCCTTGCTGTAGACCATTCAAGACCTTGAATTCGCGCATTGTTGTCAGATTTCCATCAGTTACGAGAAATGATTTCCCGTATAACATATTACACATCATGGCGACAAGGTGTCTGGGGAACCTGTCCTGAAGAAGTTTGAAAACTAGTCCATCTAGCCACACCGTATCGAAGGCTTTCTCCATATCAATGAGACATGCTCCAACACATTCTTTGTTGTTTAGTTTCCAACAAATGTCTGAGGTTACTTTCGTTACTGCATGTGTGGTCGAGTGCCTGGCCCGAAAACCAAATTGGCTATTCGGCATCAACTCATATTTCTCAATGTGGGCGTTTAATGCTCTGTTGAGTATCACTTCAAACACCTTGCTGATGTTAGGCAGCAAGCCGATTGGGCGATAGCTTTTAGGGCATGAAGATTCTTTTCCTTTCTTCAAGATCGGAAATACCTTAGCCTTTTTCCACTCATTTGGGAAATATGAATTGCTCAACATGTTGTTGAACAATATGCAATAATTCCTAATAGCAACCTCAGACAAATTTCGGAGAACTATATTTGGAATACCGTCAGTACCACATGATTTTTTGTTGTTTATTCTGCGAAATATGAAACACAAGTCTTCATAGCTGACAAAATAATCAATAAGATTCATGGTCGGTATGAGGTCAGATGTTAACGTTTCATCGAAATGAAGAATTGATTGGCCGTTCAGGCCTGATTTGAAGTCGGAAACTTTTGCTTGAACGACCTCCGAAAATATTTCATTCCTTCTCTCTGGGTTTGGCAGATGAACCAATTCAAAATGTGTTCCAATCAGGGCAAGCTTCTGCAATCCATCACATATAATCCTGTTTCCATTTCTATCCGGAGTCGTACTATCAATTCCGATACCAGCCCTATCGAGAAGATTTATCTCATCACTAGCGACTTCAAGACTCGATACCTTCACTCGAGACTTCCTGCGGAATAAGCTATTCACTTTCGCGAAAACGCCATTTGGGTCCTGTGGGCTAATACCCCTCAGTTTTTCCGCCCATTGATTGCTGACCTCACTCCTGAAATATGACCGGATTAAGTTCCGGACATTCTTCAGATGTAACTTCAACAAAGCCAATGAGGGATGGTTGTAGTCCAAAAATCGTCGATAAATATTGTTGACGCGTGTGAGAAGAAGGCTTTTCAATCTTTTCAACCTTGCGATGGTTGGTGTTTCATATCCTTCCATATTGTTTCGATGTTTAATCTTGGGAACAACTTTCTCAATCGTTTCCAACGTCAGCTTCTCTAACTTCGACAAATAGACATCTATTTCATCTTCAGTTAGATTTCTGTTATTAGGAACCATTGAGCAAGCGTTGCCATCATCAGAAGGAGGACATTGCTTCTGGTACTCCCGATTAAACTTCTTCTGAAACTTTCCCCAGTCTGTTTTTCTGAAATTCAACCGATGGTTTTCATGTTGAACTGGAATGAGGAAGAAATCAACCCTGTGATGATTGATTTCCATTACGATTGCGTTATGGTCGCTATCATAAGGAAGCACCTGCAGTTTCCGTTGAGGACTATTAAAGCTGAATTCAAGTCTTGCGTCACCAATGCAGAGGTCCAAATATGAGTTTGTCCTAGGGTATGTTGGGAACTCCGACCCATAAAGGTTGCACCTGTATTCAATTTGGTTCTCTGTTATCCATGATTTCAGGAATACATCTCTTGGATTATTGGTGGCGTTTAGCCATGATGTATGCTTGGCATTCAGGTCACCAGCAAGAATATAATAGCTATGCAGCCTGTTCAATTCGAGTATTTCAAACAAGGAATTGAGTTCCTCCTTGAACTTGAGAACATTTTGAACAGTTGCATAGGCAGACATAACGAAGAGGTTATCCCCACGTGGCAGTGAAATTTTGATGACGGACACTTCAAGAAATTCAAAGTTTTTGAATTCGACCTTTTCAATATTTTGGAAACGATAGGGTCTTCTAACCAATATCCCGGTGCCACCTCCCCCATCACCTATTACCCTATCGTTTCTTACGAATGCAAAATCTTTGAATTCCATGGAATGCCATGAATTGAGGTGGGTTTCAGTGAGAAGTATGATGTCAGGCTTTTGCTTAACAATAAATTCAAGGAGATAATCACGTCGATGTATAGCAACGATCGAGTTAACGTTGATCGATATGAGGCGAAGCCTATCCATGGAAATATGACTGGATGCCAAGTTATTATTAGGCATTTGAAAGACCTAAACGCTGAAAAGCAAAGTTAATTTTTGAATCTTGTTTGTCGATTCTCTCCGATAAAGAATTAAGTTGCTGGTAAATTTTGAGAAGCAGCTCATTATTGCCACTAACATTATTTACATTATTTCCAGCATTTTCTGCTGGTCCTCTAGCGGCGAGTGCAAATGATACTTCGGGCTTGACGAAGTTGGGAGGTATGATATTACGGTGTACTTGTGTTTGCTTTGGAGCAAATTTAACTTTTGTATCTTGATATCGGGAGCATCCTCGATATGATGCTGATGATGATTTTGGGTCACCAAAAACACCGCAGTTAACGCAGTATAATTTTTCTTTAGGCTCCGTCTGAGCCAATTTGCACTCACCGGGAGCATGAACGTCTTTGCATTTAACGCAACGATAGTGCATGGCACAATTGGCAGCCGAATCTTTGACACCGGTAACACTGGTTGACTTCTCTTTTCTGGAGGCGTTCCCACCTCACCACTCTGAAATTCAAGTACCTTATTTGTTGAAGGGCACTTGGACTGCTCTTATTTGCAATTTGTACCAGGTAAAGTGGTAAATTCTTCCTTTCTATGGTCGACTTTCTTGTCGCAAAGGCTTTGACTGAAACAAAATCAATATCTGGTGCAGTCCCCTTGAGCACGTGAAGAAGATCGACCGTATCCTCTCCGCTGTCCAAACCCTTCAACAAGAAGGTCTGATTTTTTTCACTTTTTGGGGTATAGGTGAAGTGTGGAACCTCCCCAGAAAACAGCGAATCTTTGGCTGACTTGAAATCAACCAGAGATTTCGTCCTTATAGTTAATTTTTCGGCATTAACTCTTTTTATTTCGAAATCGGCCAGTTTATTTTCGGCTTCCAATAGCCGAACCATATCTTTCCCGGTTTGTCCGAACACGTTGATTGGCGGAACTTTTCCTATCTTGTTCGAAGCTTTTTCAGAGGAACCAGCAGAACTGCGGGCTGGTTTTTTCTCCTTACTTTTGTTCTTTAAATATTCAATAAAATTAACGTCATTATCTTGATTAAAATTACATCCGATTTTTTCTTCGATTTCCATATCTTCGAGTGATTCCTCTAGAGCTGCAAAATAGTTTTGGCTCTCCTTGTTACCACCAACACTTGGAACTTCTTCTGGAATTGCTTGCTTTGTGCTTTTCTTCGGCTTTGTTACCTGTTGCCATTGATTTTGTTGCTGCGTCTTTTGAGGCTTCATCCCTTTCTTGAAGAGATCCTTGAGAGACTGTATCTCTTGTCTTAGTTCATCATTTTCTTTCTGCAGTTTGGCCATTTGTTGATTGTCCGCTATTATTTGCAGCTTGCACCCTCCATCTGCGGAGTTTTCTTCGTTATGTTTTCTTTTGGTGATTGTTGCCAGTTTCGTATTTGTCGTTTCCCCAGGTTGTCCCAACGGTGGGAAGCCGTCGGGCTCCTCCATACCAGCGGCGAAATTTTCTTTGGTAATTTGTTTTTCGTTACCAATCGAAGTAAAAATATTCGATAGAAATTTCCTGAGTCGATTACTTCGACAATATAAAATTTTTTCCGATAAAAATTAACTTCGGACTAACGTTTTTTAAAAAATTAATTTAAATTTTGAAAACTTTTGACAGGAGCGATTTAAAAGACGTCTATACGCAAAGACTACTACGATCCATCCCCTTTTTAAGACTTCTTCGTAAGTAAAATTCAGATATTCGATAAATTGTTCGAATAATTCGACGGCGTAATGTTTTTTAAAAAAATAATTTCGAATCATTGGTTTAAAAATTATTTCAATTCTTGAAAATTCTTGACAGGAGCTTTAAAAAACATATCTACACGAAACGCCTGCTAGACGTAGAATAAGAAAGTAACGAGAAAAATATTGGGACGAAACTAAAAACCCTTTAGTTTTAAAAACCCTTTTCATATTTTGTCCCGCAAAGAGTTAAACTAAAACTTCAAAATAAATCATAGATATTTTATAAGATAGTAACAATTAAATATTTTTTCCATTTGCTCAATAATGCTTTGAAATTGAGGGAAAAAAACCAAATTGAATTCATTATTTCCTACTCAGACTTATTTAATTTCAACCAATGGCTATCGACTAAATAGAGTCAACGTAAAGCGATAAACAATGACATACATGATTTCGTAAAGCTCAGTCAAAGCTGAACATTTCATTCATTGGCATGTCAGCTATTTCAGGACAATCATTTACTAGTGTTAGTCATCAGCAATTCAATAAGCAAATAACAAAGATATTGTAAATTAAGTATCAATTCCTATGAAAACCAAGCTTGATGATATGTCATTAAGCTTTTAATACCACATTTGATAGTCCTTTCGGGTTTTCCTTTGAAACAGAAACATTTCTCATCCTCATTAAAATTGAATGGGACAGCATACCCACGTTGGACAGCAATTTGATTTATTAGTTTTGACTATTTGCTTTGAATGAAATTATCGATCCTTTGAAATTGTATTTGATTTTTTGACTGATCGTTAAGTTAAAAAGTATTTTTGGAATCTTCTACGAAGCAAATTATTTACTACAATGTGTCGTGATTTTAATTTATATCGATCTGGAGAAGATACTTTCTGAATCTTTATTCGTTTTCATGCTCTATTAAAACTGTTTCACCAGAACGCAAATTATGTTCCTACCTTGTTCAATTCTTCGGAAATTTTCGGCATAAATTCCCTAATCAATTTTATCAAACCATTTTTCCTTTCTTTTGTCAAGAATAAAAAAACAACAATTGACATGGGAGGAAGAACTTCAATAACCGTATTAACATTTCATGCTCGACGAAGAGTAAAAACATTTACTCCCGAGAAAACCGTGTGACAGATTTTCTTTGAGCATTTTCGGGTGAATTTAAGGTAATGTGCCATTGCCAGGATCCTTAGCTTGTTTTTAAAATGAACATGCATATCTTATGTAGCGGAAGAATTGGAGTCAATCAAGGAATAATGAAAAATTGAACATTGAATGCTCGTTATGCGACTTTGAAATGGTATTTGCTTAAACTGAAATCGCTCCAAGGTAATAAGTTCCTTTAAAAAAAAAATATTTTACGACTAAAGGTCGACTAAGCTATAATATTTTACCGTGTCATAAGCTTAGCTATAATGGAACGTAAATGCCATACGAGACTATAGACCGTCGTTAAATCTGTCTTCTGCCTGATCCTCGTTGAATTATCGACGAAAATTTCTTTTTTTACTGCCGACGAAAAAAAGAATCCGCCAAAATCCGCAGCCACGTAGACGCACTTTTATTATTATTGTCTTCTCTTTTTGGAAATTTCGCAAATTTTTATTGCTCCATCTTAAATATATGCGTACCTACTCGTACATTCAAGCACCTTCCACGGTCAGTGCAACGTACATTCCTCGCCAGGACACATTTCATCGCGTTCATCGAACATGTAAATCACAACACAATTAATTTTTTCACACTCAATCAAACACTAAATTAGAGCTGAAAGACTTATTTCGCTCATCAACACAATCAGGTCGAGTCTGCAAGGAAACTTCATTTGAAAATCAAAGACGGCAAAGGAAAAAACAAACTCAGGAACAACGGCAGGAGCGAATAGTGTGAACGATATTGCATGCTTATAGGCGACTTTAATCACCTTCACTTGGAGTAGCACTCCACCACTGCCTCCATTACCACCACCGCCACAGTCGTCGCTTCACCACCCACTACCACAGGGCAACACACCATTTACACAGAGCACTCAAGGATATGAGCGATGAGGACCTTTCTCAACCGGTTAAGTCCTCTCGGAAAGACAATATCAGTCCCGTAACGCGTCAGAACGAAGCAAAGGTCATGATAAGACTAGCCCTAAATATTGGGGATCTGAAAGCTTCATGGTTTCAATTCGCCGCAACTTATAGCCAGCAAGGAGACAGGGAGCAAGGACATGGAGCTTCAGCTTTCGAAACAGGGCGAATTCGAAGTATAAGGATATTCAATCTCGAGCTGATAGGCTACACCGGATATTTGTAAGTTCATTGTAATGAAACGAATGGGTTTCCGCAGGCACGTCAAAAGGGTTGATATGGAGAAGTGGCGCTGGAATGTATAATATTTAGGACAGGTGCTTAGACGATTAATAATTCATGGGCTTAATTGCGGTATTGTATCAATTATCATATCCATTGGTGTGCTAAAGGAGTGCTGTTGTTGATGTATGTGATGTGACATATGCATGAGGTGTTGTGTTCCTCCGGGGTGGACGTTAAATCAATGTCCACGAGGTAACACATGTCACAAAATGAGACAAGCATCTTGTTCTTGATAGCCATTATGACATGCAAGAAGCGCCTCAAACGCCTTCTATTCAAAAATGACAAATGAAGTGATGGACACTGCGTAAATTTTGATTATAATTGAGTTCTGATTAATCTGATAGCAGATATATGCGATTTAATAATTTTTGATGGTATTCTATATAGTGGAAGGTAATTATTTTAATTTTTTTTGTTCCTTGAAAAGCTATCGTGCCTTGCTTCGTTGAGTGATCAGATGCGTTTCGACTCTTTTGAGTTATTTTCTCTATATATATAAACGATGTGTGGAAGGAATTTGACGTCTAGCGTTCGTTGCGTACAAACGTATTTAAATTGCTCCTGTCAAAAGTATTCAAAAATTAAATTGATGTTTTAAACGATGTAGTAATCAAGCAGTCCGCACAAGCAAACTTCTATAGGAACCTTTGTAATGATTTTAAGTCTACGTCCGTACGAGGAACCGACCTCTCATCGGTTCTAGACGTTAAGTCTGAGTAGTGCCAACGGATGGTACCAACCGGTCAACCAATCCGTGCACCGTAATCCATTCACGCGGTGGCTGCTTGTCGGCCAGCTAGATCGGAGAGGATTTCCGTCGCGGGTCTCCGAATGGATTACGCTCATTTACAATATTCAGCCACCAATACATGCCCGTTTTCAAACGCGTCACCAAAACAAAACCATACGGAGAGGAAACCTATTTTACGTTACTCCGTATTTCTTCATCAATCAGTCAAAGAACAAAATCTAATTTTTACTTCGCGTTGCCGAATTTCCGACGCGGTAACGAAAAGTATACTACGTTAACTCAACCCGACGAAAGCTACTCTAATAAAAAGGCAAAACAACAAAGGTACCGCGTACCGCGCGCGACTCGACACCGACCTCAGCGGATTTTCTCAAACCCTACCCTCGCGACGGCATACCTACCTACCTACCTACCTCTATCTCCCGCTGAAAGGAAGACCCACTGGAAAGGAAAGTCGTGTTTTTAGTTAGCAATTCATGGTTTTTTATTCTCTGATTTAACTTTTAAGTTTTTTATAATAATTCTATTCAAGTTTTAATATTTTCTCTCAGTTCATCATTTTCATAGTAATCACGGAAGAAAACCATAAAATTTAATGTGATCTAATAATAAAAATAATTGTTGAATATTATCAAGTAAAACTAAATAGTTAATTCTTGTTCTCTTTTCTTTTGTACTAACTATATTAAAAGCTTCTTATTCTTAAATTGCAGTTTTAATTAACGTGTTCTTTTTGTTGTGTTTTTGAAACAAAAGGAAGTTGATTTCTTTCGCTTTATCAAAATTATCGGCTAACAATAAAGAAATATACAATTTTTGAAAAGCACGCCATTGAATTTATTACTGGTGGGGATATTCATGTTGATTTGAAGTATTAAGTTAATTCGGAAATGAAAAAAATATCATTGAAATGGGTGCATTCCACTATTAAATTGACTGATAGAGAGAGGAATAGAAAGATAATAGTTTCAAAAAAATATATTTATACAGCAGAAATGTTAGGGATTTTTTCCTTTTTTTTTATATAAAATGAAACCCTCATTTAGCTCACTGAAGTTTTGCAGTTGATTCGGTTGAAACCTTTCTATGGTATTAAAATTTTATCGAAAGAGATCTTTTCAAGATTAATTCCTCGCATTCAAACATGATGATATTATAGCCCAGTCATATTAGGGCTTTCACCTCGGAATGAAAGATAATAAGCTGGTATGAACCTTTGTTTTGTCATTCTAAATGTTGTCTCAAAAGTCACAATCGTTATCGTGTTCGCGTCTCAAGATATTCAAGGTCAAAGGTCACAAAAATCGGTTTTTCGCGAATATCTGGCTTCCTATCGGTTAAATGAGATTTGCATTTATTATAAAAGTTGTAGGCTATCAAATTCCCTACAACTTTTGTTTAAACTTTTTTTTCATACGACCAACCGTTTTGAAGCGCGAAGAGTGCACATCGTACAGTACCTAAAGAATGGGGCTGGATGCTTGAAAATGAAATCCTGGAGCCCATACGAACGTTATTACCTCCAGCACCAGCCGAACTACTAAACGTAATATTTTGCAATTGCAAAAATGGTTGTGGTTCCCGCTGTGGATGCAGAAAATCAGGGCTACAATGTTCTTTAGCTTGCGGCCAGTGCAACGGACAAGCTTGCCTCAACGCTTCACTGTATCCAAGTAATCCCGATGAAGAAAATACATATGATCCCGATATTCTGGAAGGTTTGGAGATGAACATGACAGATAATGAGGATGATGACAATGAATCGAACATTTTTGAGCGACAAGAAGAAGAATTCCAGGATTTCATTTTCAAGCATCCAGCCCCATTCTTTAGGTTCTACTTTAATTAAATATAAATAATTAATAGTTAGTACATAAATAATAGGCATTGTTTAATAATTATAATTTCCAAGTAAATAATTGACTTTATAACGTACTGATAACTATAACTCACGCTTGACCTTGCATTAGGCCGTATATGACTGTACGATGTGCACTCTTCGCGCTCTACCTTCAAAACGGTTGGTCGTATGAAAAAAAAGTTTAAACAAAAGTTGTAGGGAATTTTATAGCCTACAACTTTTATAATAAATGCAAATCTCATTTAACCGATAGGAAGCCAGATATTCGCGAAAAACCGATTTTTGTGACCTTTGACCTTGAATATCTTGAGACGCGAACACGATAACGATTGTGACTTTTGAGACAACATTTAAAATGACAAAACAAAGGTTCATACCAATTTGCAGCTTATTATCTTTCATTCCGAGGTTGACCCCTTTTTTTACCTAATATGACTGGGCTATTACGCTTGTGCAGGGCTAATACAGTTCTCATTCTCAGACGTGCAGTTCATAATTTTTAGGGGTTTTGTAAAATAATTTTACAAAACCCTACTAGTTTCGCCACCAGTCTGTCCGTCTGTCCGTCTGTCCGTCCGTCCGTCCGTCCGTGTGTCACAGCAGTTTTTCTCGGAAATTACTTAAGCTAGAAACATCAAATTTTGTATGTAGGTGTAAAGTGGTGATCTCTTCAAAGTTCAACTGCAAAAAAATTTTATAAGGCATTTAAGGGGGGTCTCCCCATATTGGAGAGTGACCCCCCGAAAAAAAATTGCATTGAAGGTAGCCGATATGGGTATCAAATGAAAGGTCTTGATGAGAACTTTTCAAAACAGTTTGGCAAAATTTGCTTCGAGGGGCGCACAGGGAGGGGTAATACACGAAAAATTTGTGTCCCCCCCCCTCGCGATTGGACACCTGTGATCCGAAAAATCTGAAAAAAATCAGGAATGTAAGCCTTAGTGAGTACAACAATGACAAATACGTTAAAAGTCGCAATTCCCTCAACTTTGTTAGTAATAGTATGATTTATCGATTTTATGTTTTCTTGAATAAAATCTTAACGGTACCCTTAAATTCAATGAAATTCAGAACACAGATGACTATTTGTAAGGTTGATTAGCACTGCAAGTTTCATAAAGATTGAATCATATTTAGCGAAGTTATAGCGGTTTGAATTTTCCTGTATTACTATGGAACAATATGCGCTGCATTTATTACTATGGCAACATATGGCTATGGAACAACATGCGCTTTTTACCGACTCAGACACTCCAGTTTTGCTAGGATTTACATAAAAATTTCAGGAATGATAGGTGTCATGTATATCTTTGAGAATCGGTTCAGCTAGTGGTATCAGTAATCGTAATACAAAATAGTGGCTGTTTTAAATGCGAAGATTGAGTTATTTTTTCCCAACTTCAACGTTTAAGGTGCATGCTTTGAACACTTGATTCACTTTAATGAATGACTGAAGATGAGTACCTACAATTAATGCTCATAAGTGAAACAAGTCAAGAAGGTGGGAGAGAGCTCCTAGCAAAAGGGTTTTGTAACCATTCTAGGATTCGAAAAAATAGGCCATGAATCGATGATAATAGTTCAGGAGAGTGGCCCCTGAAAAAAAAAAATTCATCAAACGTACCCGATATGAGTATGAAATGAAAGTTTGCTTGGGAGCTTTTCAAAACAGTTCTTAAACTGTCAGTTTTTGCTTCAGTGGGGGCACAGGGAGGAAATACATGAAAAATGTGTTTCCTCCGTCGCGGATGTACGTCTGAAATAATTATCAAGGGAGATATTTATGACCAAAAACCTCAGGTTTCGAAATTCGTTCAACTTTCTTAGTAATAGTATGATCTTCGTATTTCATATTTTCTCCAATAAAATCGTTTTTGACATGTTTCTTGATTTGGTTCGATCTGGTGACTGGATTTTGTAAATTGAATACAAAACCCTTCTGACATGAGCGTAGGTCTGTTTACCCAACTTGTTTTTACCTACTTTATGAATAGGCAATACGAAATAATATATACAAATTATCTAAGCAAATGCATGAACAGAATTTTGTGAAATATTCAAAGGTGCCGATTGGAAGAATACAATGCAGGTTGTATTCTAAAAAATTTACGACTATTCAAAACAGGGCATTTCTTATATTAAATAGTTTTTCATTACGTATTTACACTACCATGAATTCTCTAGAATTTCCCTTTTAAAAACTTCAACGGGCACAAAAAAACTGTGACTAATTATAACACAATCAAACCTAAATTTTCTCGCCATTTGCAATTAATTTAATAGAATATGCGATCTACATTCGGAGTTGCTTTAGTTTTTAGCGGTGTGTAGTATTAGGGAGGCTAATTTTTCCTTTCAAAATTTACGTGAGAGTTCTGATTCACCACGATTTTCTTTGTCCTAAGATCTCGTTATATTTATATTGACTGTACAGTTCAATAGGAATTAACTATTTGCTCTTTAGCACAACTAAAACCCTATTGTCCTCAATTTTTTCTAGTTTTCATTTTTCTTTTGTTTTAACTGATCATTTATCTATCTATTAACCACATATTGTATTCTCAAGGAATATTGCTACCATTTGCTTCCTAAATAATGAATAGACTATTATTTCAACTCTTGATAATTAAGTTCCAGCACCAGAACATGTAGAGGGATTAAATTATAACATGCATTTAATTAATCAGCTTTCCCCTTAGGTATATTAAGTTATAAAAAAAACGTATTCCGATTTATGTATGCTGAAAATGTCATAGTTGATTTCCATCAGGAATCAGCCAAAATTGGAGCGAGTCAATGAGCTAGTCAAGTTCAGTTTAAAGATAGTTGAGTTTTACGATTTAAGAATACGGACAGTTCGCAGTACCAAGTTGAACCGTAGAAATCAACAAACTACAAAATCTATAATTAATCCGTTTTAGCTCGGTTGAACGCCCCTTTTCCTCGATGGTTAGTGACTCCGTTTTGATTTCCTACTGACGTTACCTTCGATAATAATCTGTAGGGTTTAGCTAGTTCAAAGGCTGTTCCAGGCAGCAGAATAACTGTAGTTGAAACATGTCCAGATTCAACGCCTAACATATTTGGATATTCAACGTCTCCAAAATTTGCTATCTCTCGGGCTTGGTCTATCCAAGGATTCCAAATGACTGTGTCGAGGAAATTGTATTTTTGCAGCCTCCTCTTTCGTCCGGAGACAACATTCGCAATAAGTTGTTCTGGTGGTGTATGTTGATATATTCTATCGGTCCATTCGCCTATTGTAACAACTTCACGACCTTCTTGGTAGGTAGCACCATCTCTAGTCTTATCAATAAATGTACAACCGTGTAAACCTGCTATTTGGCATCGGCGCACATCGGGAACCTTCAGGTAGGTATGTAGGAGTAAATTGAATGAAAAGGTTAAGTCCTTACTAGGGTTGTAAACACCGATACGAAAGTGCAGTTCTTTTTCACGTAGTATTAATCGGTACGTTATTCGAAATGGATAATTCCACATTGATCTAGTAAGTTCATAATCCATTAAAGAAAATAATGCTTCGACATCGCCATTGTGTAATCGTTCAAATGTTAATCTGGTAATCCTTACAAATCCATGTTGCGGCCTGCGCTCGTCTATAAACCATTAGCGCTAAACTGTGATACCTGTCTTGTCCGGCCGTATCCCACGTTTCCAATTTAACTGTCGTATCATCTATACAAGCAAATCTAATTACCTTGGTAGTTCTGAGGCTAAATGGTGGGAACATTCATTAGCACACTGTAGTACTGCTAAAACGGCTAGTACGGCATTGAAGGTGGGTATATTGTTGGCACACCTGCTGGTGGGTAAACTGCTGCAACCTGATCGATAGGTATATTGCTTATCGGAGCCGGCGGAGTAGCGGCATAATAAACGGCACCATTCGTTGCACATATAGTCTGGTTCTAAATCGCAGGAGGAATCCGAAAAAAACAGACTATTAGAGCGGTGAAACGAAAACTCACTCATGGAATCGTATTTAAAGTGCTACTTTTTATGGTTACCTTACAAACAGGACAATAAGGTCAACTTACCTACCTTTTCGGTTGGCTCGTACCCGAATTTTTCTTGCCTTTTTCCAAATTCCTGCAATCCGACTAGTTATTGGGTTTGTTGTCGCAACAGTTGGTGATCGAATCGAAGCGTTACTATTTACCCTTTTGGAACTGTCGGCACACTCCGGGACTTCTTCATGGGTGGCGGCCACTACCTGCACACTTTACTCCCATGTGGCTGTCAAATCCTTTTGACATTCCACGACAAAATTGACGTGGGATGTGCGCTCGTCGCAACCAACGCGAAATGACAAGCCACCTAGCAGCAAAGTGTGTTAGTATTGGTCACCAGCGGCGTCGCATGATTCATTACACCTTAACGAAAAGGACAATAAAAGTAGTGTAGCTAACTCAAATACTTGTAATAGTAGTAGAAGCAGCGGGAAAACTGCCAACAACGTTCGTATCTAAAGTAACGTCGCTCAATCACAAGTGACGTCGAAATCATAAGATCATTACAAAATCCTATCGAAATTGCATAACGACCGTTGACTTGCAATTGCTTGGAGGAGTTTCATCTACGGCTAAATCTAGTGCCTATGAGTTTTCTGAAGACATCGAAAACTGTGAAAAGATCGATGCGTTACGAAAACGTTGCCTGGCTGACAAGAAATACGCTTTCTCTGAAGATAATTTGGAAAATAGTATCCTATTTACTCGAATTCATCGATCATTTGATAGTGGGCATCATCATTGTACACATCCAGCGATAGTTCTACTGTCGTCCTCTACGTCTCAGTCATAGAAGACAACGAACCATTTCCATCTTGTGTCCCCTAGCAAAGGCTTCCAGTCGACCTGCGGTTTGTCGGTTGGCAGTAATCGGTTGTTTTGATTCCTACCCAGATCGACAATCAGTAGCGGCGCAAGGCCAAAAATATATGTGGCCAAGATAAGCTTCGCGAGGCCCTACAATGATACAACTGGAAGAATATCATGGAAATCAAACAATTCAAACAGATTTTTTGATTCGTAAAAAAGCACACATTTTTGCTTTAACATAAATAAATCAGAGCCTTGTCAGCAAGTGTGATTAGTTGGACACTGTATACTACTTTTATAAATCAGTGAACGGAATTCTATTATCTGACTATTCTGTTCCTGCTCTTTCAAGATGATACCACTTGCTGACTAGACTTTTACAGTGAAAATTAAATAAACAGACATTTTCAACTTTTCACCTTACTAAACTCCCTAATAATTACATCGTAGGCCAACTTAGATGCTAACATATATCAGCCTCAATGAATAGATATACTAACGATGAAAGTCTTTGCAGACCCATTGTATTTCTTAAAAAGTTTTTAATAAACTTTAATTTAGAAAAGCTCCTTTCAGTGGAAGTTGTACTTTAAGGTATTGTAAAAATTCGAATTACATTATAAATGTTTGGGATAATTTCCTTTAAGTTATCCTCGGTTACGTATTGAAGCAGCTGTTCTATGTATCCGATGCAGGTGGGTAAATTCGGCATAATTGCTTGCACCTCTTCATAAAATTGGATGTCACCGCTCTCACCCACTCGTAGGACAGTGTCTAAGACTTGACAATGTTTTAATAAATGCTCTTTTCGAATATTTTGAGTTTGCTTAAATCACAGAGGAAGCTGAAATCTGCAAAATGTTGATTTAAAGATTTAAATCTTGTATCCATACTGTTCATTATGGAATCAATCATAGTATTAAAGAACTCTGTTTTGAATCGAATTTTAGGAGACTGTATGGGTTAATCACTACTTTCATAAGCAGATATCCTTTTCTTTTTGGCATTGTTTTTTTATTTTTAAATTCTTTTGGCAAATCATAATTACTTTGTCAATAAATCGATGAGCGTCAAATAAGCATTTTTTGAATCCAATTTGAAGATATCCTTTGATCCAGTTACACAACGTATGCAAATTATCAAGGGCAATGTTTAAATGGACCTCCATGGATTGCCATAATTCGCTTATGATATTCACTCACGATTATCTTGCATACCAAATATGTAACGATATAATAAACTCTAAGCTGAGAATTTAATTTAGAACTGAATGCCCGCAGATTAATATTCAAAATTCGAGTTTTAGTCCGTTTTTGATGCCTACCATAATCATGAATATCTAATCCATATTTCATGACTGCTCGCAGGTTCAGTTTTGCACAGGAGAAACCGAAGTGGTCATCTTGGCAAAAAAGAGAATCTCTAGAGTAAGGATGATCAATATTGGAGACATACGAATCGAATCGAAACCAGTGGTGAAGTACCTGGAGGTACTGATCGATTCAAAGATGAGTTTTTCTGAGTAAATCAGGGCAACAGCTGAGAAGGCTGCTTCGGGCGTCGACTTATGGCCAATGTAAGGGGACTCAGTCCATTAAAAAGATGCCACTTGATGAATACTGTAGGCTCAGTGCTACTGTACGGAGCAGAAGTATGGGGCGACGCTGGTGTACTGAAAACGGCTGACAAAGGTACAGAGAAGAGGAGCGCTGAGAATTGCATTTCTGTATCCGAAAGTCTCTGTTTTGGTGGTGAATGTCATTACAGGCGTGATACTGCCGCTATCTGCGTCGAAAAGAGGATGCGAGGGAGATGGTCGTCCGTGAAGAGAGACCGCGCTCGCTCAACGATTGGCAGCAGTCTTGGGTGAGTTGCACGAAGGGAAGGTGGACTGTGCCTTATCCCGGATATAAGACCGTGGCTAAATCGAAGGCATGCTGAGACTGACTTCTATCTGACCCAGCTTTTGAGCGGGGATGGGCGTTTTCAGCCTTACTTTTACAAGTTTGGTAAGTCACGGTCCCCCAATTGTCGATTTTGCCCAGGAGGGGAGGACAATGCCTACCACACATTTTTTGCGTGCAGGTAATGGAACAGGCTGCAAAAAGACCTCTACAAGGAGACGGGAGTGCTCATTTCAGATAATATAATCGCGGTGATGCTTGAATCGGTTGACAAATGGAACCAGGTGGTACATTATGTTCGGGCAGTCCTCAAATATAAATATACTCAAAGAAGCCGGGGGTGTTTTGGCTGGGGCATCGCTTGTCTGGCACTTCCTCTTCCCCTCTCCCCTCCCACTAGAAGAGGGATCCTCCAGGTTGAAAGCGCCTCACAGCGTAACAAAACGAGACCTGGCCCGAAGTAATGTGTCAAACGGTCCCAGGCTGGGTTCTCAAGTTGACAGGGGAGGAGTTTAGTGGGTAGTCCAGTCACCTTCTTGCAAGCATGGGAGTCCCATACTCTGTGCATTAATGACATTCACCTCCCTACCACAAAAAAAAATCCATTTTTCCTAATTCTTCAAGTATTGCATTAGTTAGGTAGTCCTCAGTTAACTCAGCGACAAAAAGAAACCCAATCAAATGTTCTCCTATTTTGCCGGTTGTTATGTTACAAAATCGTAAAACGACAGGCATTTGTTCAACTCGACTGTAGTTTCTTGGGCAGTCCAGCAAAATAGAATAATATTTCGCCTCTTTTACCCTTCGAATCACCTCTCCGATCACTTTTTTCGTCAGGAGCCTTATCAACACATTTTGAATATCGTGGTTTAGATAATCTGTTACAAGTTGATGGTCATTTATACTTTTCATATGTTCTCGATGCTTGGGATTATATTTAGAAAGCAATTTGAATAAATCTATGAAGTTGCCGGAATTTTCACTACAGTCTATTCTAAGAGATTCTCTATGCCCTCTGAATGCCAGATTATGTGAGGCTAAGAAGTTAACGATATGAATTAACCTTTCAAATAAATTGTACCAATGTTTTGGATATTCATGAATTACCCTTTCGTTTCCTTTATCTATTGTTTTACCATGCTTAATTCGCTTCTGAAATGTTAGCCATTGATTCTCGTGTCTTTGTAAAATATTTGTTAGTTGTTTCCAATCACAGTATCCTTCCTAAATCACCTGAGTTTGAAAATTACTATAAAGTCTACACGGAAAATAGTAAACTTTGTTTCGATAACTAGAATATGTTGATGTTGAGTTTCACCATTACTGAGTCTTCTTAAAAATAATAAGTTGGGTAGACAGACCTACGCTCAAGTCAGAAGGGTTTTGTACTCAACTTACAAAATGCAGTAACCAGCAACGAATAAAATCAAGAAACATGTCAAAGACGATTTTATTGGAGAAAATGTGAAATTCAAGGATCATACTATTATTAACAAAGTTGAACGAATTTCGACTTCTGAGGCATTTGTTATTGTTATACTCATAAATATCTCCCTTGATAATTTTTTCAGATTTTTTAGATCACAGGTGCCCATTCGCGAGAGAGAAAACATATTTTTCATACCCATAAAAGCCTACATTCACGATTTTTTTTCAGATTTATCGGATGGAAGGTGTCCAATCGCGAGGGGGGGGTACGCGAAAAGTTCGTACATTTCCCCTTCCCCTGCCCCCTCGGTACTCATAAGGCAATTTTAAGACTTGTTTCTAAAAGTTCTCATTAAGACCTTTCCAATGACACCCTACTCGACTACCAATGGTGAAATATTTTTTTGAGGGGTCACCTCCCTATATGGGGAGACCCCCCTTAAACCCCTTTGAAAAATTTGTCCACCCTTGAACTTTCAAGAAGTCACCACTTCTGACCTGTCCACAAAGTTTCATGGCTGTGGCTTCTATAGTTTCGGAGAAAAGGTGCTGTGACATACAGACGGACGGACCGACGGACGGATAGACGGCCACAGGTCGTGATTGCAATAGGGTTTTGTATTTTAGTACAAAACCCTAAAAATGTGTAAATTTTCCGCGCAACATTGGTTGTGTATTTATATCGCAAACAATTCGAATACCAAATACTTTTCACATGGAATATGAAAGCTGGATTTTGCGATGTTCTCACTACGGTCAACTAATGGAAATTCTATCAGTGAATTTAAATCTGAAAAGCAACGGCGGCAGCTTATCAAAAATCTAAAAAAAAATTGGCTTACGAGCTTATGGGCGAATTGCAAACTACTCGTAGTTTTGTCAGTAATTTAACTGTACTTGATTCGAATGTCGATAAGTCTAAGGATACGTTAGCGGATATTAATAATTCAATTGAATTTTAACGAAAACTTTCGAGTGACGTAACGACTGTGTACGGACAAAATAGTTGTATCTCTATCTTTCTCTTTAATTGTACATTACTGAGAAAAGACAATCGTGTATATGAAATGATATAATTGTGTACTTACTTATCAAGCCAAAAATTACGCACACTAAAATATGGAGCTAAAATGGAAAGAAAAATTCCATGAAATTGGAACGAACCCGTTCCGGTGAGCAACTGGAATGTGAGGTGTTGCTTTGCTTGTGGAGAGGGGGAGTTGCTAGCCACGGAGCGACTGCTAAGTCGCGAATGGTGATGGTTAGCCGAAACAGTTTTGAAATTTGAAGTTCTTTAAAAAAAGTAAAGACGTTTGTGAGTAAAGTGAAATGAAGGAGAGGTTTTCGTACAAATCTGTAGTTTTTTCCCGTTCCGTTCATGATAATTGATCGATCGATTACGTTTGTTGTGTTAGACGAACTTATTTTCCAGTCAAATCAGCTTTGAAAATTAATCGTGTGAAATTCAAAATCGTCGTGTGAAAAACAGACCCCAAGTGTTTTCATCCAGCCCGAAATCACCGTGGAAAAGTGTGTAAAGCCGTTTGTATTTGTGATTGTCCAGCCGATTTGTGGAGTAATTGCAACTAACCAACAAGCATTTAAGAACTTGACAAAGCACGGCCAGTCAATAGGTTGAGCCTCGTTATCAGGCGCTGAAAAATAAGTAAATTTGCTGTTTGCGGAAACCAATAAATTCCATCTTAGGCCAGCCTACGCATCTTCAACCGGCAAAATGAAACAACATACAGCAACAACTTCATTATATATTTATCCAGAATAAATAAAAAAGCCGAGCTGGGCCGGAAAAATAAAGGGAAAATCCGTTGAAATTCTATTGAGAATTACATTCAATTCTTTTTGGTCGAATTCTAGCAAAAGTAAGCAGTGTACGAGTACACTTTGGCTCTATGCTGTGCGAAGGAAAAAGCATTGATAAATGTGTGGCGTATCTTCAATGGCAACAAAATTTAAGGGGTTAATTTGGGTTGTGTTCATGAGCTCGGACCTGAATACAACCACTTTCTATTTAGCTTCTGACAGCAATTATATCACGCAGTGGCTTACAATTGTAAGGAGGTTTTATATAGGGTTTCCCATTAAGGACATAACAATTTTATTTAAATCGATTGTGAGGTGTGCTGTGTAGCTAGTGGCGCCGTCTTGTTGAAACCACATATTATTGATGTCAAGATCATCCAATTCTGGCCACAAATAACCTTCCAGCATAACACAATAGTCCTCTCCATTGACAGTAACATGACGGTCATTTTCATCCACGAAAAAATACGGCCCAACCACACCTCAAGCATGAAAACCACGCCAAACAATAATATTTGGAGATGCAACGGTAACTAAAGATGCAAATGTGGGTTTTTGTTGACTAATAATGCATATTTTTCTTATTAACAAAGCCATTAAGCCAGAAATGAGCTTCGTTGCTGAAGATGATTTTTCAATGAAACCGACTTAGAGTTTCGGTAGTAATTTTTAATAATTTCTAAACATTGCTGGTACGTAAACTTTACCATGATGAAAACGTTGACTTTAACTAACGTTTTGACAGTAATAGTTTATTAAAAAAGTTTAAAGGTGTGTTCATATAAAAATACGAAACTGTAATTTTCCTAATAGAAAACTCCATATATACTAGTACGATGCTAACTGCAACGTAAATCTTGTTTACTAATTTGCTGAAAAGTCTTAAAAGTGAATTATCTCAATTATCTTAATTTAACCGTGAAAAAACCCTTGCTCTAATGAAGTTGCATGGTAAAACCGGCTACATTGAATTTTTTCTGTGGTAGCGGTAAGACTGACTACCAGAAAACCGGGCTGAACTTCCGGCGAGATATTTGGCTGAACAAAATTCTGTGAAACACTGTTGGTCCTCGTAGCGTCTTACAACTAATTATAGCTGTATGCACATTACCAAGCAATATATCATAAATTGCTGTGTGTCCCGGGGTCGTTTTGCTACAAGTGAATATAATATCCCTCTAGCTGTGCAAATTGACAATCTATTGGAAGTCATAAATCGTGTCTCTAAAAACACCCTGATATGAACTTCACTAGGTCTTGCCAACTGGTCTTTTTGTGTAATATAACATCAGAATTAGAAAGTTTTTCGAGGTTTAAGACCCAGCGATAGCAGCTCACAGGACATAGATGGCATTTTAATGAAAGTAAATAGAGCCTATTCCGCAAGAAGTCTTGAGTGAAGGCATAGAATCTTGAAGTCGTTAGTGATGAGATAAATCTTCTCGATAGGGCTGGTATCGAAATTGATCGAATGGCTCCGGATTGAAAAGGAAACAGGATTATATGTGAGGGATTGCACAAACTTGCCCTGATTGGCACTCATGTTGAACTGATTTATCTACCAGACCCTGAACAATGGAACCAAACACTTTCAGAGGTCATTGAAGCAAAAGTTTCCGACTTCCAATCAAGCCTGAATGGTGAACCGATTCTTCATTAACATCTGACCTCATACCGAGCTTGAATCTTATTGATTACTTTGTCAGCTAGAAAGACTTGTGTTTCATATTTCGCAGGATAAACGACAAGAAATCATGTGGTACTGATGTTATTTCAAATGTAGTTCTCCGACATTTGCCGGAGGTTGCTATTAGGAATTATTGCATATTGTTCAACAACATGTTGAGCAATGCATATTTCCCAAATGAATGGAAAAAAACTTAGGTATTTCCGATCTTGAAGAAAGGAAAAGAATCTTCATGCCCTAAAAGCTATCGCCCAATCAGCTTGGTGCCTAACATCAACAAGGTGCTTGAATTGATACTCAACAGAGCATGAGACGCCCACATTGAGAAATATGACTTAATGCCGAATCGCCAATTTGGTTTTCGTACCAGGCATTTGACGACTCATGCAATAACGAAAGTAACCTCAGACATCTGTTGGAAACTAAATGATAGACAATGTGTTGGAGCATGTCTCATTGATATGGAGAAAGCCTTCGATACGGTGTGGTTAGATGGACTAGTTTTTAAACTCCTTCAGGACATGTTCCCCAGACACCTTGCCACGATAATATGCAATATGTCATGAGGGAAATCACTTGTTGTGATTCATGGAAATCTGACGATACTGCGAGAATTCAAGTCTTCAATGGTCTACAGCAGGGAACAGTTACTGTGCCTCTACTCTTCTCAATATTCATTCGCAAGCTATCGAACGGCTTTGATTTCAACGTTTCACCAACGCAATCATTGGCAGCGTTTGCTGATGATCTGATCATCTACACGACAGACCGAAAAGCTACAATAGTTCAGAGAAATCTCCAAAAAATGCACAATGATGTACAGCTGTACACTGACATTTGGCGAATGAAAATCAATGCACAGAAGTGTGAAACAATCTTGTTTCGGACTATGCTACAGTGGGTCAGTAAAAATTTGAAATGTAATTGGAAGGATTTCCACATCATAGCGGCCCAGGGTGGTTCAGAATGGGTTTCACATAAATCCTGTCTTTGATACCTTGGTGTTCATCTCAATCAGGATCTGTATTGTATTGAACATGTTAAAATCATGCTCAGAAAAGCACAAAAAGTAGTCATGGCCCTACGAAGACTCTTTCATTCCAGATGCATTGATCAAAATCATCATGAAAATCATTTGTTACAAGACCCTGGTTAGACCAGTTTTGACATATGGATGTCAAATCTGGTACAACCAGATTGCTGATACTATGGAAAAATCAAGAGCTTTCGAAAGGCATGTTTTCTTTGTATATGTACTGGTATGTACAGAAAGCCTGAGGCTGATTGAAAGCACTTTATATCGAATAGAGGATTTTATCAAACTGCTGAAGTGACAAGAGTCGATATCCTCAAATTGAATCATATCACAAAATCTGCAACTGTACGCAAATTTCCCTGGACTTCACAGCCCTTCCACCCTACAGGCGGGTATATTGAGACTCGCCTCGCTACTGGCTTCATTCCTCCAGAAGCATCCATGTAGCATATTTGGAAATGAATCTATATTCATTTGATTCTATCGGCGTCCAAAATATATATCACATATATAGATGGGCCACCGATAAGAAGATGAAATGTCCTCTGAGTTTGAGTTCACGAGACCAACAATTCCAATGGCGATAATCATTTCCTAGAGTTATTAAGGCTGGTCGTTAAGCTGAGTTGTTGGTGGGCATTATTGGTGTTTGTTTTCTGCTGATCCTCCATTCTTAACCCTCCAATTTCGAAGCCCTACCAGTGATGAGCTGTCTTCGTCGACCAAGCCAGACCAGCATTTCAACGGTTTCCCCACTGGTGTCCGACCTTTGGTTCCCCCAACAACTACCATTCTGGGTATCCGTTGCTTGTCCATACGATTCATGTGGATAGACCATTCCAGCTTCCGCAGTCTTACAATCGTTGAGACCTTCGGTTTGTCAAAAATTACATACAGCTCATGGTTGTATCAAATTCACCATTGATCCCCATCTACCTTCGCTCGAATTATTTGGCTCAGGACCTGCCGCTCAAAGGCGTTCAATATATTTGCGGATGGTTGGGTTAGGGTCCATGATTCACACCCATAGTATAACACAGGCCTTCTTACAGATTTGTAAACTTGGAGCCTTGTTTTCTTGTCTATGCAGGTGGTCTTCAAGATCGTCAAAACTGAATAAAATATTTTATTTGCGAGCTGTTTTCTTCGGCGTATTTCGTCGCTTTCAATAACCGTCTTCGTTATGTTGGCACCTAGATACCCAAATTCACCAACCATTTTCGATACTGTATTTACCGAGTGTGATATTTTGTGTATTTGAGGTATTTTTCCTTGACTCCGTCTTGAGTCTTGTTTGATTTTCATTGATTTATAGCCCAACTAGTTTAGCTTCGCTATCGAGTTTCATGAAGAGTTCTTTGGCATTTGTTATGGACCACGAAAATATGTTGATGTCTTTGCAGCATGATTTTGGCATGTTCAGTATAGTACAGATACTAATCAAAACGAAAACGTAGGTATCAAGCATAGGATATGTATGGAACCCGTACTGAACTATCCTCAACAAGCAATCATGGGGGAATCCTTACAGTAAGATTCCAGATCTTGACTGGCCCCCCTGCAGCGTTGTTCGAAACAAGATTGTTTTGCACTGCTGCGTATTGATTTTCATTCGCCAATTGTAGGTTTAGAGCTCCACATCATTGAATATTTTTTGGAGATTGCTCTGAACTTTTGTAGCTTTTCAGTCTGCCGTGTAAATAATCAGATCACCAGCGAACGCTAATAATGATTTCGTTGGTGAGACGTTAAAATCAAAGCTGTTCATTATCTTGCGAATGAATATTGAGAAGAGCAGAGGCACAGTAACTGTTCCCTGCTGTAGACCATTCAAGACCTTGAATTCACGCATTGTTGTCAGATTCCCATCATTTGCAAAAAATGATTATCATCATGGCGACAGAGCGTCTGGCGAACCTGTCCTGAACCCGATTACAATTTAGTCAATATAATCACACCGTATCGAAGATTTTCTCCATATCCGTGAGAAACGCTGCGCCACATTCTCTGTTGTTTAGTTTCGAACAGATGTCTGAGGTGACTTTCATTATCACATGTATGGTCAAATCTCTGGCACAAAAACTAAATTGGCAATTGGGCATAAACTCATATTTCAAAATGTGGGCATTTAATGCTTCGTTTAGTATCACTTCAAATGCCTTGCTGGTCTTAGGCAGTAAGCTGATTGGGTGATGGCTTGTAAAGCTCGAAGGTTTTTTCCTTTCCCCAAGATCAGAAAAAACAGCCTTTTTTTACTCATTTGGGAAATATGAACTGTTCAGCATGTTGTTGAACAATATGCAATAATTCCTAATAGCGACCTCAGGCAAATGTCGGAGAACTACATTTGAAATATCGTCAATACCACATAATTTCTTATCGTTTATCTTCCCAAATATGTAACGCAAGTCTTCATACATAGCTGACAAAATAATCAATAACATTCATGCTCGGTATGAGGTTAGATGTCAATATTTCATTGAAATGAAGAACTGATTGGCCGTTCCGACATGATTTGAAGTCGGTAACTTTTGCTTCAACGGCCTCTGAAAGTATTTGGTTTCCAACCAATTCAAAACGTGTCCCGATCAGGGAAAATTTCTGCAATCCATTACCTCTAATCCTGTTTCCATTTCTATCCGGAGTCGTACTATCAATTTCGGTACCTGCCCTATCGAGAAGACTTTTCTCATCACTACCGATTTCAAGATTTGATACCTGCACTCGAGATTTCTTCAGGAACAAGCTAATCACTTTCATGAAAACGTCATCTAGATCCTGTGGGCTAATACCTCTCAGTGTTTCCAACCTTTGATTGCTGACATCACTCCTGAAGTAGGGACGAATACAATTGCAGACATTCTACAGGTGCAATTTAAACAAATTCAACGAGGGATGATTGCAATCCGAAATTCGCAAATAAATATTGTTGGTGCATGTGAGAAGAAGGCTTTCCAATCTTTTCCTTCCATATTATTTCAATGTTTAATCTTGGGAGCGGCTTTCTGTATCGTTTCCAATGTCAGCTTCTCTATCTTCGACAAATAGAGATCTATTTTATCATACGTTAGATTCCTGTCATTAGAAACCATTGAACAAGAGTTGCCATCATCAGGAGGAGGACATTGCTAGTGGTACTCCCGATTAAACTTCTTTTGAAACGTTCTCCAGTCTATTTTTCTGGAATTCAACCGATGATTTTCATGTTGAACTGGAATGAGGAAGAAATCATCCCTGTGATGATTGATTTCCATTACGATTGCATTATGGTTGCTATCATAAGGAGCAACTGAAGTTTCCGTTGAGGACTATCAAAGCTGAAGAGTGTGTTTGGAGCAACGACCCATATAGATTGCACCTGTGTTCAATTTGGTTCTCTGTTATCCACGATTTTAGGAATACACCTCTTGGATTATTGGTGGCGTTCAGCCATAATGTATGCTTGGCGTTCAGGTCACCAGCAAAAATATAATATTTATGTAGCCTGTTCAACTCGAGAATTGAGTTCCTCCTTGAACTTGAGAACATTTCGACCCATTACATTGGCAGAGATAACGAAGAGGTTATCCCCACCTGGCAATGAGATTTTGATAATGGACACTGCAAGAGACTCAAAGCTTTTGAATTCGACTTTTTCAATATTTGGAAAAAATAGATTCTTCGAACCAATATCCCGGTGCCACCTCCCCCATCACCGTTTAGTCAATTGTTTCGTACAAATTCAAAATCCTTGAATGTCATGGAGTGCCATGAATTGAGGTGTGTTTCAGTCAGAAGTATGATGTCAGGCTTTGCCTTGACAAGGCATTCCAAGAGACATTCACGTCTATGTAGTCTCACAATAGAGTTGACGTTGATCGAGATGAGATGGATCCTATCCATGGGACCATGACTGGATGACAACTTATTTTGAGGCGTTAGAAAAACCCAAAACGCTGAAAAACAAAGTAAATTTTAGAATCCTGCTTATCACTTCTCTCCTATAAGGTATTTAATTGCTGATAAATTTTCAGAAGCAACTCATCATTTATTTTGTTTACATTGTCTGCTGATCCTCTAGCAGCAAGTGCAAATATCACCCCGTGCTTGACGAAATTGGTAAGCATCACACTGCGGTGTGCTTGACTTTGTTTTGGAGTGAATTTTACCGTTGGATCTTGATACCGGGGGCATCCTCGATATGATGCTGGATGACCAAAGATATCGCAGCTCACACAATATAATTTTTCTTTTCGCTCCGCCTGAGCCAATTTGCACTCGCCGGGGGTAGGGACATCTTTGCACTTTATACACCTATATTTTATGGCGCAATTAGTAGCCAAATTCCCGAATCTTTGGCACCTGTAGCACTAGTTGACCTCGCTTTTCTGGAGGCGTTCCCAATCACCACACGGCACCTGATTTGCTTTCGCTCGAAATCTGGACTGAGTCATATTACGCTCGACAACAAATCTGCTTATTGCAAAGTCTTCAACTGCAATAAGTTCAGCTTGTTGAAGCACGTGAAGGAGATCGATTTTAACCTCTCCAACGTCCAGACCCTTCAATAAAACGGTCTGGTTTTTTCACTTTTGGAGGTGTATGTCAAATGCGGAACATTTCTGAACTTTAACGCACTTTCAGATGGCTGAAAATCAACCAATGACTTAGTTCTAATTGTCAGTTGATCGGCATTGACTCTCTTGATCTCGGCCAAAAGCCGAACCATATATTTGCTTTTTCGCCCAAATACATTGATTCGTGGAGCTTTTTCTTTCTTTTGATTAGACGTGACACACCGACCAACAGACAAGGCTTTTCTCCCAATCATTGATTTTCAAATATTCGATAAATCCATTATCAGGCTTAGTAATACTATGTTCAGAATTTTTTATTATCTTTATCCTCTTCAATGCCCATGGAATTGTTTAGTCTAGGTCGCGTGTGCTTCGCCTGCACTGAGGATATCCTCTTGATCAGGTTCTTGTTGCAGTTTCTTAGATTTCTTGTCATCGGTAGCTTTTGACTTTACTTCTTTTTCTTTCTTTGCTGGTTTCTTTTGCTTTGTTGAATGTTAATTTGCCAACTATTTCGTCTAGCGATTGTATCCGAAGTCTGAGTTCTTCGTTTTCTCTCTCAACCTTCTCAGCTTTCTTGTTAGCTTTGATTAATTGCTCGATCTCGATGACTGATAAAATTCATCGTTGCTATCGAATCTTCGTTTAAGCTTTTTTTCGCCCGTCATCGTTGGCGATGGACATGATCGTTCTGGGCTCTTCCATCTCGTTGCTTTGCAGCGAGACCAGAGGGAATATTCATAAGTCGAGACTTCCCTTGAATGTATTTCCGCTTTTTGATACTTCTTCAGGAATGAAATTTCAGGTATTCGATAAACGTTCGAATAATTCGACGGTGATGGTTTTCAATTGAAAACTTAATTTTAACTGACTTTTTCGAGAAATTTATTAATTTTTAAAATCAATGACAGGAACGATTTAAAACACGTCTATACGTAACGACTGCTAGATGTAGAATTCTAAAAACACGTCTATAACCAACGAACTCTAGACGTAGAATATTAAATTCGGCTTCTTACTATAAGGCAGTGAAGTATTGACTGGAATATTGGCCACAAAAATAATTATATATAATTATATATAATTTTCTTTATTAGAATGTATGCGGTACAAAGGCCTTATAATATAGTAGGTGTTCTGACACAGTCATTTCACCATCGTTTGAACATTACTTAAAACTATGCATATTATCGTATTTCTATGTGATTATTACCAATTAGCTAGAGGAAAATTTAAGCGAAAACCTCTACTGAACTTATACTAGCTTAACATAACTTAACTATCTACTTATAACTAGCTAAAATCTATGAGGCTAAATTACGGCCAAAAGATAGGTGGCAGCAACTGCTGATTTTCAATTCGCCAGGGCATGAATTAGCGGATTGGGCGAGTCATTTGCTTTCGCGATTAATTTGTCACGGCACGATGCAGCGAAATAATGGAAGTTGGATCGGCGCCTATGCTGCAACTTGGCAGTTTGGTAAAGACGTATAGATGTTATATAGAGATGGGCTTAGGCAGGAGCCTTGCGGAACACCGGTAGATAGACTTTTCACTGGGGAAATGCTTTCCCCTACTTTGACCTGGAACTTCCTATCAATTAGAAATGCTTGTAAAAGGTTCAAAAAGTATGAGGGTGTGTTATATTTCTGAAGTTTATAGACCAGAGCATCATGCCAGACTGTATCAAAGACTTTTCTATGTCCAGTGTCACCAAACCTACAGACAATTTATTGTACATCGCAGCTTTGACGTCCTTCCTAACACTCTGTCGAATGTCTGTTTCTGAAGCCGAATTGGAAATCAGGTAAGATATTATTGTTAGCCATTAAGTTATTTAATCTTTTCAGGACTATTCTTTCAAAGAGCTTACCTAATCCTGGTAGTAAGCTAATGGGCCTGTAGTTGTCGGGAGATTGCGGATCTCTTCAAGGCTTCAGGATAGGTATGACTAGAGCTTATTTCCAGATGGATGGAAAGAAGGAGAGCCTAAGGCAAGCGTTGAATGGTGGCATAAGAATACTATTCCTTTTTTGGGTAAGTTTTTAAGTACTATATTCGGTAGGCCATCGATACCTGGTGCTTTACCCTTTTTAACTTTTTTAAGTAAACTTATTAACTCCCTGGCTTTTATTAATGCACCAGGAGGTACAGATGTTTGTTTAGGTTGTTGTTCCAAAGCTTTGGCCACCATCATTTCTGCTAAATTGATGCAGAACCTATTGGAGACATTATGGAACTGCTTAAATTTACCTGCAAGTATATCTGCTTTTCCTTGATTAGAGTAAATATGCTCTTCGTTGTTATTTGTAATCGAATACGGTAACGCATGATACTTCCGCTTAAAAATTCTATTTAAAAACCAGACTTTCCGCGAGTTGTAGTTTAGATTTGTTAACATGTTCTTCCATCGGAGATTCCGGAGCTCCTTAATTTTATTCTTAATTGCTAGAGGGAGGATATTAGCACCAATTTTGAGAGATCTAATGCGGATTTTTTGCCTTTACGCTGCAAAGAATCACGCTTCCTTATTAGCTTGTAGGTTTCTTCATCAAACAAAAATAATTAAATACATTAAAATGAAATCTTTGAGCTCAGCAACTAACAGTAGCATCAGGGGAAACGTAAGGCCCGAAGACACCAATACTACCATTAAAGTAGTACGACCAACGCGGTCGAGCCACATACTGGTTGAATTCGGAGGAGAGGAGCAGTAAAGAAAGTCCTCGGCAAAAGCGCAACTATAGCCCCGCTCGAGCCGATGACAACGATCGAAACTATAGACATTGACTGCGTGACAGATCTGGCCGAGGTAGAAGAGGCCATCAAAAGGGAGTTACCTAGCGTGGGAAGGATCAAAGTGAGACAGACACCAGAAAACAACAGGGGACAACGCATGGCCATTGTTGACTTGACCGAAAAGGACGCCGAACAATTCCTGAATAAGGGCAAAGTACGAATAGGGTGGGTTGTCTGTAGGATACGGCGAAGAGCAGCGCCTCTTCAATGCTTCAAATGCCTTGGTTATGGTCACACCACACAAGTATGCAAAGGACCCGATAGGAGTTCCCTATGTTACAAATGCGGTGAAACGGGACATAAAAGGAAAAAGTGTACGAAGGAGGCACACTGTATTGTTTGCAAGGATGCTGATCCAAAACTTGATTTTAGACACGTCTTGGGATCAGGAAAATGCCGGGTGTTCCAGGAAGCCCTAGCCAAGGCAAAATCAGAGCTTCGATGACCCGCATCTTGAAGCTAAACCTACACCGCAGTTCAACCGCCCAAAATCTGCTTGAGCAGTTTGCGAGGGACATGAAAGCCGACTTCTTGCTGCTGAGTGAGCAACACCATAATAGAAGTCCTGCATTATGGTATTCTGATGATACTGGTACAGCCGCCATCCGGGTTCGAAACAGTGACTTTCAAGCGGAGAATTGTGGAGGGGGGGATGGTTTCGTGTGGGTTCGGTGCTCAGGGATCACCTTCTTCAGTGTGTACCTAACTCCTAACGAGTCGATATCATCTTTCCAAGCAAGGCTTAATGCTTTGGAGGGCGCTGTCTTGAACGCAGAGGGCAAAGTGCTCATTGGGGGCGACTTCAACGCTAAAGCAATCGAATGGTGCATGCCTCAGACGGATCCGCGGGGAAAACGAATCCTGGAAATGGCGGCCACGACGGCCCTAGTCGTACTAAACACCGGAAAAACGCCGACTTTCCGTCGTATTGGCTGTAAGGGAACCATACCGGACGTGACATTCACCTCGGAGTCCTTAGTGTGAAGAATACACAATTGGAAAGTATTAGAGGACTACTCAGCCAGTGATCATCAATGCATTCTGCTTGAGATAAGTGATGCTGTCTCCCGACGTCCGTGCTCTCGGCCTTCTACAACTGGATGGAACATTGGAAGGATGGACGTCGAGAGGTTCGTCAAGGCTCTCACAGCAGGTGAGCCGCTGCAGGGAGCTTCGGAGGGGACGGAAGAACTGGCAGCTGAAGACGTGGTGAACTCTACTATGAGCATCATTACGACTGCTTGCTGCGCTTCTATGCCCCGTCGAAAACCCCGGCACGGTAGGACCCCAGTGTACTGGTGGTCAACTGAAATCGCTGAAAAGCAAAGGGAGTGTCACAAGCTTCGGCGTGAGGCTCAACGGGCGCGGAACCGTGACGAGGCATGCAAGCAGGTGGCAGCATATAAGTCGGCCAGGAAATGCCTTCGCAAACTGATCAACAGTAGCAAGGCTCGCTGCTGGCAAGACCTAGTGGACAATGTGAACAAGGATCCGTGGGGCCTTGGCTACAAGCTGGTCATGGGGAAACTTGGTGCCCTACGGAAGCCTTGTATACATGACGCGGAAAAGATGGACGCGATAGTGCGGGGACTTTTCCCCGCCCATCCCGTCCGTGTTGACGCTGTCCATGGTGAAACAGCAGTCGATTGCCCACTCTTCACACAGCTGGAGCTGGAGGAGGCAGTCCTCTCCTTGAAAACGAGGAAGGCTCCATGTCCAGATGGTGTTCCAGCTGAGGTGTTGCGGCTCGTCTATCACCATTGTCCTGACTTGCTGCTCAGCACATTCAACGCTTGCCTATGGAACGGGGTTTTTCCGGTACGATGGAAGGTGGCGAGGCTCGTGCTGATCAGCAAGGGGAGGGGAAATCCCGGATCGCCGTCTACATACCGCCCGTTATGCATGCTAGACATTGCTGGGAAAGTGCTAGAGAAACTCATCAAGGGAAGACTCACTGACGCGATTCGTGCTGCTGGGGACCTATCTCCTCGGCAGCACGGCTTTAGAGCAGGACGTTGTACCATTGATGCGATTGCAGAGGTGGTGAGCGCGGTCCAAAAGGCAGAGGCATATAGTCGCACCAAGCGACGGATCGTCCTGTTGGTGACACTCGACGTCAGGAATGCCTTCAACTCCGCTAGATGGGTGGATATTCTGGATACGCTGGAAAACTCTTTTCAAGTTCCAGAATGTCTAATGCGGTGTTTGAGGAACTACCTTAAGGACCGAAGCCTGCTCTACGACACGACCGAGGGCCAACGAAGGATGGAAATTACATCGGGTGTTGCCCAGGGGGTATCCTTGGTCCGGACCTATGGAACGTGTCTTACGACGGGCTACTAAGACTTGAGATGCCAGATGAGCCGCGCTTGGTCGGCTATGCGGATGATGTTGCGGCTCTGGTCGCTGGACGCACCGTTGAACAAGCGCAACTTAGGCTAGGTATGCTAGTGCGTCGAATGAGGGACTGGATGGCTGCTCGCGGGCTGAGTTTAGCACTGGAGAAAACCGAAGTAGTCATCTTGACAAAAAAGAGAGTCCCTAGAGTAAGGATGATCAGTATTGGAGACATACAAATTGAATCGAAGCCAGCAGTGAAGTACCTGGGGCTACTGATCGACTCGAAGATAAGTTTCTCTGAGCAAATCAGAGCAACGGCTGAGAAGACTGCTTCGGGAATATCGGCCCTGAGTAGACTTATGGCCAAGGTAGGGGACCCAGCCCATCAAGAAGACGCCTCTTGATGAGTGCTGTAGGGTCAGTGCTACTGTACGGAGCAGAGGTATGGGGCGACGCTCTCAGCAAGGAGGTATGCAGGAAACGTTTGGCACGGGTACAGAGAAGAGGAGCACTGAGAATCCAACAGTCTCTGACTCGGCCGTGAGAGTGATTGCAGGCGTGATACCTATCGCCCTCCTTGCTAGAGAGCACCGCGCTATTTACCTTCCCCGAAACGAGGATGCGAGGGAGACAGTTGTCCGCGAAGAGAGACAGCGCTCGCTCAACGATTGGCAGCATTCTTGGGTGAATTGCATGAAGGGAAGGTGGACTGCGCGCCTCATCCCGGATGTGAGACCGTGGCTAAATCGAAGGCATGGTGAGACTGACTTCTATCTGACCCAGCTTTTGAGTGGGCACGGGTGTTTTCAGTCTTACCTACACAAGATCGGTAAGTCACGGTCTCCCGACTGTCGGTTTTGCTCAGGAGAGGAGGACAATGCCTGTCACACATTTTTTGCGTGTACCAAATGGGTCAGGCTGCTAAGGGAACTTTAAGGAGAGACGGGGGAGCTCACCCCGGATAATATAGTTGCGGTGATGCTCGAATCGGTTGACAAATGGAACGAGTTGGCACATTATGCTCGGGCAGTCCTAAAATATAAAAGGGACTCACAGCAGCCGGGGGCGCTGGGGCTGGGGGATCGCTCTTCTGGCAATTCCTCTTCCCCTCTCCCCTCCCGCTAGGAAAGGGATTCCTCAGCTTGAAGGCGCTCCACGGCGTAACAAAACGAGACCTGGCCCGAAGTAATGTGTCAAACGGTTTTAGGCTGGGCTCTCAGGTTGACAGGGGAGGTGTTTAGTGGGTAGTTCAGTCGCGCATGGGAGTCCCACACACTGTGCATAAATAGCATTCACCTCCCTACCACAAAAAAAATACAAAGAGTAGCATTGAAACCGATAAACTCCAAGCAGTTTAATTTAGCAATTATGATCCACACGACCCACTCCCCTGACCTACGTCAACAAGGGAACTTAGTTCAAAGTATGGCAGGGGAAATCACTTTACTCACTGGTTTTTTTGGCGAGCCAAATAAAAAGATATCACCTGGATCACACACATACTTATCTTTAATTTACGTAATTTATCACTAACAAAAATTTTTATATTTTTCATGCACCCTGATTCGAGGAACAGGTACTATACAAGTATATCTTCTTTTTTGTGCGTCCGTTTGGTTTTTTTTATCACAACATTAAAGCATTCAATACACTTTCATATCATATCACCTTTTAGGTTACAGTTGCAAAAACTCAAATCGTCGAACACACACACTCCTTTCTTTTATCGGCGACAATACGCGCTCGTTGCAAAAATTTTCTTTCTGAAGAAGGATATTATTGGGTGGGAGCAGAGCAAAGGTGTCAGTCCGAATTGACAAGGGTTCGTTTGTTTATTACTTAGGATCCTTTGATTTTGACAAAGGCAAATGACTGAGCCCATAACTTTATTTAACAATGAGGATATTATAATCCACTTCTAAAGAAAGTTACAAAATCATCTAGCAAAATCCGCCTATAAAGATAGGAAGTCGTAAATTTTCAACAAAATGTATTGAAAGGTAAGTTTAGAGAAGTCTTAAGTGGATCGGGGATTTAGTTAAAAGTTTGCTAGATATAGCTTCATTAGTTCAACAGCGGAAATGATTGTAAGTAAAATGCAGCTGCTACAAGTCGTTTCCATTGCAGAAACAAGGTCAAAGATCCTTCGCATCAAGTTAGAGTTCATCATTAAAACGAACCTAATAAGAAAATTGTCTAACATTGCTTTCGGCATTTTATTCCTTACAAGGCAACGTCACTCAGGACCTTCGTTGTTGTAAACGGAATTCCCATCATTGCCAGCATACACATTTAGCACTAGAACAACACATACGAGAATAACAATTTACTTCTGCTTCCACCGCTCATATACTTCCCTACTACAACATTTTGCACAGAAGGGCAATTACATTTACATCGTTAGCAATTTGCAACATCAAGCCGGAGGGATATTAAGAGCTTTTCGTTATCTACTTGAATATGACTTGGTTGAGAGGTCCTTTATAGCGTTCCATCGTTTTTGGGGAATTAGCTGTTATGAATGCGGATTTATATGTTTCCCAAGCCATGCGTTAGGATTACAAATTTCACATCATTTGTTCTTTGGTTTTAATTTTAAAAAGAAATGAGGCTTGTTAGGCGCACCCGTATACTCATACATACTCGTATGAGCATTAAGACCTATTTATGGCTGAAGGATAATATTCCTAAAGGGAATTGGGCTCTAAAGTTAGTCGTTAAATTTATCGATTGCGCCTCATACCATTAAGGAGCGATAAAATAATGCTGTAAAGTTTGAAATGATTGTTTCACTTGGAAGATAGATATTGAGTGATTGCCATATTTTTGAGTGCATAGAGATATTGATGATTATTAAAACCATTCATATCTGATAGGAAAGTTACAAGAAAAACGAAAAAATAAAAGTACTCCTTGCATTTTTTCCTACCATATGGTGAGTATCTACTGTTGGTGCATGGCGATTTAAAAAAAATTGTCTCAACAAGCAGATTTATCTATTAGTTTTTATAATTTTTTTTTTTTTTTGGGAGGTGAGGACCATTTCGGCCTGAGTGTAGAGCCCCCAGATGAACTTTTTGGGCTAACCACTTCACACCTGCCTTAGCAACCTGAAAGTCTAGCCTGGAACCATTTGACACATTACTATACGCTGGGCCACGTTTTCCTAAGCCTTGAAATAGAATCAGTTTGCAGGGATTTTCTTTTAAAACGGAAGGTAGAAAGGGAGAAGGAGTGCTAGAAAAGTCCCATTCACTGTTAATCTTCCAGGTGCTCCTATTTAAGGGTTAGAATTTGCGAACATAATGCGCCACATGGTTCCATTTGTCAATTGACCTGAGTTTCTTACCCATTACGTTATCTGGGGGAGCCCTGCTTTTTCCTTCATGAGATCAGTGCTCTGCTTGTACAATATTTGCATGCAAAAATGAGTAACGAGCCCGAGACTTAGCAATCCGTAGTAATCGAGCAGTCCAGTACGCGAATCGCTCGTCGAACTTCCAAGAAAAGAATGTTTTGCCTCCCTCTTCCTAAGGGCGTAAAATGTGTTTGCCTTATGCAAATCGTGCGGCTATTTTGTTTATTGGCTAAAATGTATTACACACTACCATTTTTATTACCTCCATTCGCAATGTATCGCATTTTAAATTTACATAGTGCCTCACTTCAAAATGTTAAGCTATAGTGACTTACTAAATGTTTTTGCAAAGAATACCATCAGCTTTCTGCAATGCACTCGATTGTGAATCTTGCTCTTTATTCGAAAATAAATAGTACTAAAGTGTTTGAAACAGAATTCGATTCAGTTTTATATCAGTCAAGGACTCTAACTCCAGATGCTGTGAAGATGACAAAACGCAAAACTCAAACATCTAACTATACAAAATATATAGACTTGTTACAACTCCAACGAAACAAATTCGTGCCAAACTTCGTAATCTTCAATCGAAAAAACTTGCCGATTTTATGAGTCAAAGTCAAAGTCAAAGTCAAAACCGCTTCATTCAATACTAATCGTTAGAAAGTTTAAATGGATACAAAACTGATTCTAAACAATCAAAATACGAAAACTTAATGCCCTAAATGGCTTTCCAAATTTATAAATTATTAATTAAAAACATGAAATCAAAAAATAATATCAATTTCAAACTAATTAAAATTATTACATGTTTTTTGATTCAATTGGAAAGAGTTATTTATATTTTTAGCACAATAGTAAACTTTCATCCTACATCTAATATGTTATAGCCTAATTCTAATCAAATTCATACAAAAACTTTTATTTTCTAATTAACAATGATTTCACAATATTCCTGACCTACTCGTTTAACCTTATCTCTAAGCTTAATGTGATATACATACCATATACATACTTATCCTAAATACTGAAATATATCCCTAATTTTTAACACAAATAAACAACACAGTATATGTTGAAACTCAAAACTATGCAACAAAAAACACAAAACAAAAAACAAACACGAATTATTTCGACATTGACATTCAGCCATCAATACCTAGATTACTCCGTCTTAGCTCAAACAACCTCAAAAAATCTAGCAAATGAGTATCTCCATTGGAATTGTTGGTCTCGTCATCACGAATTCGGAGGGTATTTTATCTTCTTATCGGTGGCCCATCTATAGATGTAATATATGATTGGGATGCCGTCAGAATGAAAAACGTATCGATTCATGTCCAAATACACGAATGCTTCGGAAGGAAAGAAGCCAGTAGTAAATCAAGTCTCAATACACCTGTCTGTAGGGTGGAACGGCTATGAAATCCAAGGGGTTTCACTCACAGTTACAGATCTTGCGATATGATTCCGAAGAAGGTTAAATATATCAACTCTTGTCATTCTAGCAGTTTGATAAATTCTTCTATTCGATATATAATGTTTCCAATCCCTCTCAGGCTTTCTGTACATACCAGTACATGCATGAAGACATTTCCTTTCGAAAACTCTTAATTTTTCCACAGTACCAGCACTCTGGTTGTACCAGATCTGACATCCATATGTCGAAACTGGTCGAACCAGGGTCTTGTAACAGGTGATTTTGACCTTTTGATCAAGGTATCTGAAATGAAAGAGTCTTCGTAGGGCCAACACTAATTTTTGTGCTTTTCTGAGCATGATTTTCACATGTTCAGTATAGTATAGATACTGATCGAGATGAACACCGAGGTATTGAATACAGGATTTATGTGGAACCCGTTCTAGACTACCCTCACCAGCCATGATGTGGAAATCTTTCCAATTACGTTTCAGGTCTTGACTGACCCCCTGCAGCGTTGTCCGAAACAAGATTGTTTCACACTTTTGCGCATTGATTTTCATTCGCCAATTGTCAGTGTACAGCTGTACATTACTGAACATTTTTTGAAAGTTGCTCTGAACTATTGTAGCTTTTCAGTCTGCCGTATAGATGATCAGATCATCAGCAAACGCTACCAATGATCGCGTTGGCGAGACGTTAAAATCAAAGCCATTCAATAGCTTGCGAATGAATATTGAGAAGAGCAGAGGCGCAGTAACAATTCCCTGCTGTAGACCATTCAAGACGTTGAATTCGCGCATCATTGTCAGATTTCCATCAGTTACAACAAACGATTTCCCGTATAACATATTACACATCATGGCGACAAGGTGTCTGGGGAACCTGTCCTGAAGGAGTTTAAAAACTAGTCCATCCAACAACACCGTATCGAAGGCTTTCTCCATATCAATGAGACATGCTCCAACACATTGTCTATCATTTAGATTCCAACAGATGTCTGAGGTTACTTTCGTTATTGCATGTGTGGTCGAATGCCTGCACGAAAACCAAATTGGCAATTCGGGATCAACTCATTTTCCTCAATGTGGGCGTTTAATGTTCTGATGAGTATCACTTCAAACACCTTGTTGATGTTAGGCAGCAAGCTGATTGGGCGATAGCTTTTGGGGCATGAAGATTCTTTTCCTTTCTTCAAGATCGGAAATACCTTAGCTTTTTCCACCCATTTGGGAAATATGAATTGCTCAACATGTTATTGAACAATATGCAATAATTCCTAATAGCAACCTCCGGCAAATGTCGGAGAACTACATTTGGAATACCATCAGTACCACATGATTTCTTGTTGTTTATCCTGCGAAATATGAAACACAAGTCTTCATAGCTGACAAAATAATCAATAAGATTCAAGCTTGGCACGAGGTCAGATGTCAATGTTTCATTGAAATGAAGAATTGATTGGCCGTTCAGGCTTGATTTGAAGTCGGAAACTTTTGCTTCAACGACCTCTGAAAATATTTCATTCCCTCTCTCAGGGTTTGGTAGATGAACCAATTCAAAATGTGTTTCAATCAGGGCAAGTTTATCCAATCCTTCACAAATAATCCTGTTTCCATTTCTATCCGGAGTCGTACTATCAATTTCGATACCAGCCCTATCGAGAAGATTTATCTCATCACTAGTGACTTCAAGATTCGATACCTTCACTCCAGACTTCCTGCAGTATATGCTATTCACTTTCGTGAACACGCCGTCTGGGTCCTGTGGGCTAATACCCCTCAATTTTTCCGCCCATTGATTGCTGACCTCACTCCTGAAGTATGACCGGATTAAGTTCCGGACATTCTTCAGATGTAATTTCAACAAAGACAACGAGGGATGGTTGTAGTCCGAAAATCGCCGATAAATATTGTTGACGCGTGTGAGAAGAAGGCTTTTCAATCTTGCGATGGTTGGTATTTCATATCCTTCCATATTGTTTCGATGTTTAATCTTGGGAACGAATTTCTCAACCGTTTCCAACGTCAGCTTCTCTAACTTCGGCAAATAGACATCTATTTCATCGTTAGTTCGATTCCTGTCATTTGGAACCATTTAGCAAGAGTTGCCACCATCAGAAGGGGGACATTGCTTCTGGTACTCGCGATTAAACTTCTTTTGAAACTTTCCCCAGTCTGTTTTTTTGAAATTCAACCGATGTTTTTCATGTTGAACTGGAATGAGGAAGAATCCCTGTGCCATCCCTGTGATGATTGCTTTCCATTACGATTGCGTTATGGTCGCTATCATAAGGAAGCACCTGCAGTTTCCGTTGAGGACTATGAAAGCTGAATTCAAGTCTTGCGTCAGCAATGCAAAGGTCCAAATATGAATTTGTCCTAGGGTATGTTGGGAACTCCGACCCATATAGATTGCACCTGTATTCAATTTGGTTCTCTGTTATCCATGATTTCAGGAATACACCTCTTGGATTATTGGTGGCGTTCAGCCATGATGTATGCTTGGCGTTCAGGTCACAAGCAAGAATATAATATCTCGCAGTTTCATACGAGGTGACCGAAATACTCCTCAGGAGCTGCCACATCAGTCACCTCGGGGCAGCTCGACTGCGGGGTTCCAGATGACTACGAACCCATATATATATATATGTTGCAGCATGGCAGTGCTGCAAGCTCTATCGAGCAGTAATTTCCACATTTACGCAGTGGTGGTGAACTTATAAGAAAATTTTGTTTGAGGATTGCTGGTTGTCCTAAGTGAAAGAACTACATTGTTCTTTCACCCGAGCATTTTAGCTATCAACATAATAGCATTATTCGCTCGATGGACTTCAGCTGGTTCCAGCATATAGGCTGGTTCCATTAAAAATCTCGCAGTTTCATACGAGGTGACCGAAATACTCCTCAGGAGCTGCCACATCAGTCACCTCGGGGCAGCTCGACTGCGGGGTTCCAGATGACTACGAACCCATATATATATATGTTGCAGCATGGCAGTGCTGCAAGCTCTATCGAGCAGTAATTTCCACATTTACGCAGTGGTGGCGAACTTATAAGAAAATTTTGTTTGAGGATTGCTGGTTGTCCTAAGTGAAAGAACTACATTGTTCTTTCACCCGAGCATTTTAGCTATCAACATAATAGCATTATTCGCTCGATGGACTTCAGCTGGTTCCAGCATATAGGCTGGTTCCATTAAAAATCTCGCAGTTTCATACGAGGTGACCGAAATACTCCTCAGGAGCTGCCACATCAGTCACCTCGGGGCAGCTCGACTGCGGGGTTCCAGATGACTACGAACCCATATATATATATGTTGCAGCATGGCAGTGCTGCAAGCTCTATCGAGCAGTAATTTCCACATTTACGCAGTGGTGGCGAACTGATAAGAAAATTTTGTTTGAGGATTGCTTGCAGCACTGCCATGCTGCAACATATATATATATATGGGTTCGTAGTCATCTGGAACCCCGCAGTCGAGCTGCCCCGAGGTGACTGATGTGGCAGCTCCTGAGGAGTATTTCGGTCACCTCGTATGAAACTGCGAGATTTTTAATGGAACCAGCCTATATGCTGGAACCAGCTGAAGTCCATCGAGCGAATAATGCTATTATGTTGATAGCTAAAATGCTCGGGTGAAAGAACAATGTAGTTCTTTCACTTAGGACAACCAGCAATCCTCAAACAAAATTTTCTTATAAGTTCGCCACCACTGCGTAAATGTGGAAATTACTGCTCGATAGAGCTTGCAGCACTGCCATGCTGCAACATATATATATATGGGTTCGTAGTCATCTGGAACCCCGCAGTCGAGCTGCCCCGAGGTGACTGATGTGGCAGCTCCTGAGGAGTATTTCGGTCACCTCGTATGAGACTGCGAGATTTTTAATGGAACCAGCCTATATGCTGGAACCAGCTGAAGTCCATCGAGCGAATAATGCTATTATGTTGATAGCTAAAATGCTCGGGTGAAAGAACAATGTAGTTCTTTCACTTAGGACAACCAGCAATCCTCAAACAAAATTTTCTTATAAGAATATAATAGTTATGCAGCCTGTTCAATTCGAGTATTTCAAACAAGGAATTGAGTTCCTCCCTGAGCTTGAGAACAGTTCCACCAGTTGCATAGGCAGAGATAACGAAGAGGTTATCCCCACGTGCCAGTGAGATTTTGATAATGGACACTTCAAGAGATTCAAAGCTTTTGAATTCGACTCTTTCAATATTTTGGAAACGATAGGGTCTTCGAACCAATATCCCGGTACCACCTCCCCCATCACCTGTTACCCTATCGTTTCTTACGAATTCAAAATCCTTGAGTGTCATGGAGTGCCATGAATTGAGGTGGGTTTCGGTGAGAAGCATGATGTCAGGCTTTTGTTTAACAATGAATTCAAGGAGATAATCACGCCGATGTATAGTAACAATGGAGTTGACGTTGATCGAGATGAGACGAATCCTATCCATGGGAATGTGACTGGATGACAAACTATTTTGGAGCATGTTGGCCTAACCGTTGAAAAACGAAATTGATTTTTGGTCTTGCTTATTAATTCTGTCTGAAAGCGATTCAAGTTGCTGATAGATTTTAAGAAGCAGCTCATTATTGCCACTTACATTATTTATTTTATTTACATTGTTGTTTGCTGGTCCTCTGGCAGCAAGTGCAAATGATATCTCGGGTTTGATGAAGTTGGGAGGTAACAGATTGTGATTTACTTTGGTTTGCTTTGGGGAAAATTCAGCTCTTGCATCTTGATACCGAGGGCATCCTCGGTATGATGCTGGATGACCAAATATACCGCAATTAACACAATACAATTTTTCTTTTGGCACCATCTGAGCCAATTTGCATTCACCGGGGACGTGAATATTTTTGCACTTAACACAGCGATAGTGCATTGCACAATTGGCAGCCGAATGACCGAATCTTTGACACCTGTAACACTGGTTGACCTTAGTTTTCATGGAGGCGTTCCCACCTCACAACTCTAAAGTTTAGGTACCTTACCTGTTTGAGGGCACTCGGACTGCTGTCGTTGGAAATTTGGACCAAATAAAATGGTAATATTTTACCTTCTACAGTTGATCTCCTTGTAGCAACATTTTTCACACAGATGAACTTAACAGCTGGTGCTGCTTCCTGCAACATCTCAAGGAGATCAACTGTATTCTCCCCACAGTCCAGGCCCTTCAACAGGAAGGTCTGATTTTTTTTGGCCTTTGGCGTATATGTATCGTGGGGAGCTTGGACACTATTAAGAGCATCTTTCACCTGTTTGAAGTCAGCCAGTGTCTTTGTCTTGATTGAGAGCTTATCACCGGTCACTCTCTTAACGTCAAAGTTTTTGATTTTATGTTCGGCTGCCAATAACCGAACCATATCTCCTCCACGCTGTCCAAAAACGTTTATTGGAGGAACTTTTACATTTACCACATTAATTTTACTAGGAGGACCAGCAGACACACCGGTTGGCTTCTTCTCCTTTTGCTTATTTTTTAATTTTAAATATTTAATGAAATTATTATCGCTATCAATATTACCTATCTTATCGTTGCTCTCTATCTCGACGTCCATTTCCTCGTGCATTGCAAACAGCACCGCATAATAATTGGCGCTGTCGTTCGCTCCTCCTGCGCTCAGGATATTTTCCGCATCATGGATTGTCTTGCTCATATCTTGCGATTTCATTTTATTTGTTGGTACTCCTTTCCCGTTGGCCTTGCTTGTTGTTTCCTGTTTTTCATTCTTCTTAGTGAGTATCGGCTCTTCTTGGCCGGACGTATTCTGCGGCTTCGCTTTTTGTTTGTTCCCATTTGACAACGTCCGGACCATATCTTCTAAACTCTGTATCCGGAGTTTTAATTCGTCATTTTGTTTCGTAACCCTTGTATTCTCCATGGTTACTTTTTCATAATCTTCGCTTGAAATCGTAATTCGCTTTCCATGCTCACAATTGTCTTGTTCATTTTTCCGCTTGTTTATTTTATCATTTGTAATTTTCAAAATGCCTGGCTCTGGGTCCCCCAGCGGTGGGAAGCCGTCGGGCTCCTCCATCCCCCCGGTGAAAAAAACTTTTTTTCTTGAAACTTTCTCGTAGGTAAAGTCAAGATACTCGATAAATTGTTCGAATAGTTCGACGATGTAATAAGTTTCTTTATAAAATTACTTTGTAATTGACGTTTTTAAAAATTATTTTAATTTAAAAATTCTTGACAGGAGCGAATTAATAATTAATTAATTCTAATTCTAATTAAAAACACGTCTGCACGCAACGAGTGCTAGAAGTAGAATCCCCTTTCTTAGGGTTTGGTGGATGAACCAATTCAAAATGTGTTCCAATCAGGGCAAGTTTATCCAATCCTTCACAAATAATCCTGTTTCCATTTCTATCCGGAGTCGCACTATCAATTTCGATACCAGTCTTAACGAGAAAATTTATCTCATCACTAGTGACTTCAAGATTCGATACCTTCACTCGAGACTTCTTGCGGAAACACCGTCTGGGTCCTCTGGGCAAATACTCCTCAATTTTTCCACCCATTGATTGCTGACCTCACTCCTGAAGTATGACCGGATTAAGTTCCGGACATTCTTCAGGTGTAATTTTAACAAAGCCAACGAGGGATGGTTATAGTCCAAAAATCGTCGATAAATATTGTTGACGCGTGTGAGAAGAAGGCTTTTCAATCTTTTCAACCTTGCGATGGTTGGTGTTTCATATCCTTCCAAAGTCAAAGTCAAAGTCAAAAGCGTTTTATTTAAGACTCATCGTTATAAATTTTAAAAGAATATAAAGCAAATTCCAAATAATAACAATCAAAAAACTTAATGGCCCAAATGGCTCTCTAAATTTGTACGTTATCATAAACTCATTTCATCAAAAAAAAAAAAACTATAGCAAATGCAATTAATTACGATTATTACATATTTTTACAATTCAATTGGAAAAAGGAGAAAAAACCAACCAACACTATCCAAAAATTATTTATAATTAATACACAACAGTGAAACTTTGATCCTACACCTAATATGTTGTAACTTATTTCTAATAAAATACAATCAAAAAAAATTTATCTTATACTAAAAATACTATAACAATGTTCCTAACCTAAGTGTTTAATCTTATCTCTAACGGAATATAGTAAACATTACATATACCTAACCTATACCTGATTTTAACAAAAATATATAACAATACTAAATGTAGCAATAATGAGCTGAAACTCAAAAACTAAATAACGAAAAACACCAAAACTGAAAACAAACACGAAAAATTTAGACATTGTCATTCAGCCACCAATACCTGGATTGCGCCGTCTCAACTCGATCAGCTTCAACGAATCTAGCAAATGAGTATCTCCATTGAAATCGTTGGTCTCGTGAACTCAAATTCGGAGGATATTTTATCTTCTTATCGGTGGCCCGTCGATATATGTGATATATGACTGGGACGCCGTCAGAATCAAAAACATATCCATTCATGTCCAAATACACGAATGCTTCTGGAGGAATGAAGCCAGTAGCGAGGCAAGTCACTATATACCCGTCTGTAGGGTGGAACGGCTGTGAAATCCAAGGGTTTTCACTCACAGTCACAGATCTTGCGATATGATTCCGAAGAAGCTTCAATATGAAGATATCGACTCTAGTCACTTCAGCAGTTTGATAAATTCTTCTATTCGATGTATAATGTTTCCAATCCGTCTCAGGCTTTCTGTACAAACCAGTACATGCACGAAGACATTTCCTTTCGAAAACTCTTAATTTTTCCATAGTACTAGCACTCTGGTTGTACCAGATCTGACATCCATAGGTCAAAACTGGTCGAACCAGTGTCTTGTAACAGATAATTTTGACCTTTTGATCAATGTATATGGAATGAAAGAGTTTTCGAAGGGCCATGACTACTTTAAGTGCCTTACTGAGCATGATTTTCACATGTTCAGTATAGTACAGATACTGATCGAGATAAACACCGAGGTATCGAACACAGGATTTATGTGTAATTCGTTCTGAACTACCCTCGCCAGCCATGATGTGGAAATCTTTCCAATTTAGTTTCAGGTCTTGACTGACCCCCTGCAGCGTTGTCCGAAACAAGATTGTTTCACACTTCTGCGCATTGATTTTCATTCGCCAATTGTCAGTGTACAGCTGTACATCATTGAACATTTTTTGGAGATTGCTCTGAACTATTGTAGCTTTTCGGTCAGCCGTGTAGATGATCAGATCATCAGCAAACGCTACCAATGATCGCTTTGGCGAGACGTTAAAATCAAAGCCGTTCAATAGCTTGCGAATGAATATTGAGAAGAGCAGAGGCGCAGTAACTGTTCCCTGCTGTAGACCATTCAAGACCTTGAACTCGCGCATTGTTGTCAGATTTCCATCGGTTACAACAAACGATTTCCCGTATAACATATTACACATCATGGCGACAAGGTGTCTGGGGAACTTGTCCTGAAGAAGTTTAAAAATAAGTCCATCTAACCATACCGTATCAAAGGCTTTCTCCATATCAATGAGACATGCTCCAACACATTGTCTATCATTTAGTTTCCAACAGATGTCTGAGGTTACTTTCGTTATTGCATGTGTGGTCGAATGCCTGGCACGAAAACCAAATTGGCAATTCGGCATCAACTCATTTTCCTCAATGTGGGCGTTTAATGCTCTGTTGAGTATCACTTCAAACACCTTGCTGATGTTAGGCAGCAAGCTGATTGGGCGATAGCTTTTCGGGCATGAAGATTCTTTTCCTTTCTTCAAGATCGGAAATACCTTAGCCCTTTTCCACTCATTTGGGAAATATGAATTGCTCAACATGTTGTTGAACAATATGCAATAGTTCCTAATAGCAACCTCCGGCAAATGTCGGAGAACTACATTTGGTATACCATCATTACCACATGATTTCTTGTTGTTTATCTTGCGAAATATGAAACACAAGTCTTCATAGCTGACAAAATAATCAATAAGATTCAAGTTCGGTATGAGGTCAGATGTTAATGTTTCATTGAAATGAAGAATTGATTGGCCGTTCAGGCTTGATTTGAAGTCGGAAACTTTTGCTTCAACGACCTCTGAAAAAATTTCGTTCCCTCTCTCAGGGTTTGGTAGATGAACCAATTCAAAATGTGTTCCAATCAGGGCAAGTTTATCCAATCCTTCACAAATAATCCTGTTTCCATTTCTATCCGGAGTCGTACTATCAATTTCGATACCAGCCCTATCGAGAAGATTTATCTCATCACTAGTGACTTCAAGATTCGATACCTTTACTCGAGACTTCTTGCGGAATATGCTATTCACTTTCGCGAACACGCCGTCTGGGTCCTGTGGGCTAATACCCCTCAATTTTTCCGCCCATTGATTGCTGACCTCACTCCTGAAGTATGACCGGATTAAGTTCCGGACATTCTTCAGATGTAATTTCAACAAAGACAACGAGGGATGGTTGTAGTCCAAAAATCGTCGATAAATATTGTTGACGCGTGTGAGAAGGAGGCTTTTCAATCTTTTCAACCTTGCGATGGTTGGTGTATCATATCCTTCCATATTGTTTCGATGTTTAATCTTGGGAACTACTTTCTCAATCGTTTCCAACGTCAGCTTCTCTAACTTCGACAAATAGACATCTATTTCATCGTTAGTTAGATTTCTGTCATTAGGAACCATTGAGCAAGAGTTGCCACCATCAGAAGGGGGACATTGCTTCTGGTACTCCCGATTAAACTTCTTTTGAAACTTTCCCCAGTCTGTTTTTTTGAAATTCAACCGATGATTTTCATGTTGAACTGGAATGAGGAAGAAATCATCCCTGTGATGATTGATTTCCATTACGATTGCGTTATGGTCGCTATCATAAGGAAGCACCTGCAGTTTCCGTTGAGGACTATTAAAGTTGAATTCGAGTCTTGCGTCAGCAATGCAAAGGTCCAAATATGAATTTGTCCTAGGGTATGTTGGGAACTCCGACCCATATAGATTGCACCTGTATTCAATTTGGTTCTCTGTTATCCACGATTTCAGGAATACACCTCTTGGATTATTGGTGGCGTTCAGCCATGATGTATGCTTGGCGTTCAGGTCACCAGCAAGAATATAATAGCTATGCAGCCTGTTCAATTCGAGTATTTCGAACAAGGAATTGAGTTCCTCCTTGAGCTTGAGAACAGTTCCACCAGTTGCATAGGTAGAGATAACGAAGAGGTTATCCCCACCTGGCAGTGAGATTTTGATAACGGACACTTCAAGAGATTCAAAGCTTTTGAATTCGACTTTTTCAATATTTTGGAAGCGATAGGGTCTTCGAACCAATATCCCGGTGCCACCTCCCCCATCACCTGTTACCCTATCGTTTCTTACGAACTCAAAATCCTTGAATCCCATGGAGTGCCATGAACTGAGGTGGGTTTCGGTGAGAAGCAGGATGTCAGGCTTTTGTCTGGCAATGAATTCAAGGAGATAATCACGCCGATGTAAAGTAACAATGGAGTTGACGTTGATCGAGATGAGACGAATCCTATCCATGGTAATGTGGCTGGATGACAACTTATTTGGAGGCATTTGAAAGTCCTAAACGCTGAAAAACAATGTTAATTTTCGAATCTTGTTTATCGATTCGCTCCGATAAGGAATTTAGTTGTTGATAAATTTTAAGGAGCAGCTCATTATTGCTACTTACATTATTTATTTTATTTACATTGTCTGCTGGTCCTCTCGCAGCAAGTGCAAATGACACCCCGGGCTTGACGAAGTTGGTAGGTATCGAACTGCGGTGTGCTTGAATTTGTTTTGATGTGACTTTAACCTTTGCATCTTGATACCGGGGGCATCCTCGATATGATGCTGGATGACCAAAGGCACCGCAGTTCACACAATATAGTTTTTCTTTTGGCTCCGCCTGAGCCAATTTGCACTCGCCGGGAACATGGATGTCTTTGCATTTCACACACCTATATTTCATGGCGCAATTGGCAGCCGAATGCCCGAATCTTTGACACCTGTAGCACTGGTTGACCTCACTTTTCTGGAGGCGTTCCCACCTCACCACGCGGAAGTTCAAGTACCGTATTTTCTGCAGCGCACTCGAACTACTTTTGCTGGAAATTTGGACTAAGTAGTGAGGCAAGTTTTTGCGCTCCACAATCGATCTTCTCGTTGCAAAATTTTTAACTGAAATAAACTGTATTTCTGGTGCAGCTTCTTGCAGCACGTGAAGGAGATCGATTGTGTCCTCACCACAGTCCAGACCCTTCAATAAAAAGGTTTGGTTCTTCTCGCTTTTCGGGGTGTACGTGAAATGTGGAACATCTCCAGAATTTAAGGCACTTTTTGTTGCCTCGAAATCAACCAGCGACTTTGTCCTTATTGTCAACTTATCGGCATTGACTCTTTTTATCTGAAAATCTTTTAGTTTATTTTCGGCTGCCAGAAGCCGAACCATATCTTTTCCCGTTTGCCCAAACACATTGATTGGTGGGACTTTCTCTTTTTTTTCATTAATGTTAACGGACGGACCAGCAGACGGACCAGCAGACAAACCTTTTGGTTTTTTCTCCCGGTTTTTAACTCTAAGATATTCAATGAAATCACTATCTAATTTTGACGTTTTACCTGTATCCTCTTCAACGTCCATTGTTTCTTCCAGACCAGCTAGCGCTGCATAATAATTCTTGCTTTCGTTTGCGCCTCCTGCGCTGAGGACATCCTCTTGATGAGCTTCCTGTGGCTTCTTAATTTTCTTTTCTTCGGTTTTTGGGTTTGTTTGTCGGCCTTTCTTGCTTTCGTTATCCTTGTTGAACGTTAACGTTCCAACAAGTGCTTCTAAAGATTTAACTCGCAGCTTGAGTTCTTCATTTTCTTTTTCGATTTTTTCAGCTCTATCTTTTTCGTGGATAAGCTGTTCGATTTCCGTAACCGATAGGATTGTCGGTTTTTCTGCTTTATTCTCGTGACTTCTTTTTAGTTTTTTTTCGCCCATCATCATTGGCAGTGGGCATGATCCTGATTGATGGCTGAAGCCATCGGGCTCCTCCATCTCGTCGCTTTCGCAGCGAGACTGGAGGGAATGTTCTCAGACCGGGACTTCCCTTGAACGTATTTCCGCTTTTGATATTTCTTCAGGAAATGAATTTCAGGTATTCGATAAATGCTCGAATAATATCGACGGTGATAGTTTTCCCAATAAAATCAAAATTTGCTTTTGACTGGCTCGTAAAAAAATATTGCAATTGTTAGAAACTGACTTTTGCAAAAAATTTACTAATTTTTAAAATTAATGACAGGAGCGATTAAAAACACGTCAAAGTCAAAGTCAAAGTCAAAAGCGCTTTATTTAATACTGATCGTTATAAATTTTAAAAGAATATAAAGCAAATTCCAAACGATATCAATACAAAACTTAATGGCCCAAATGGCTCTCTAAATTTATACGTTATCATTAACACATTTCATCAAAAAAAACTATAGCAAATTCAACTAATTAGGATTATTACATATTTTTAGAATTCAATTGGAAAAAGGAGAAAAAACCAACCAACACTATCCTAAAATTATTTATCATCTTAACACTACAGTGAACTTTGATCCTACACCTAATATGTTTTAACTTAATTCTAATAAATGCAGTCAAAAACTTTATCTTATACTAAAAAAATCTATAACTATGTTCCTAACCTAAGCGTTTTACCTTATCTCTAATCTAATATAATAAACATAATATAAACCTAACCTATCCCTAATTTTTAACAAAAATAAACAATAACACTAAATGTAGCAATAATGAGCTGAAACTCAAAAACTAAATAACGAAAAACACCAAAACTGAAAATAAACACGAATAATTTAGACATTGTCATTCAGCCACCAATACCTAGATTGCCCCGTCTCAACTCGATCAGCTTCAACGAATCTAGCAAATGAGTATCTCCATTGGAATTGTTGGTCTCGTGAACTCAAGTTCGGAGGATATTTTATCTTCTTATCGGTGGCCCGTCGATATATGTGATATATGACTGGGACGCCGTCAGAATCAAAAACATATCGATTCATGTCCAAATACACGAACGCTTCTGGAGGAATGAAGCCAGTAGCGAGGCAAGTCGCTATATACCCGTCTGTAGGGTGGAACGGCTGTGAAATCCAAGGGTTTTCACTCACAGTCACAGATCTTGCGATATGATTCCGAAGAAGTTTCAATATAAAAATATCGACTCTAGTCACTTCAGCAGTTTGATAAATTCTTCTATTCGATATATAATGTTTCCAATCCGTCTCAGGCTTTCTGTACAAACCAGTACATGCACGAAGACATTTCCTTTCGAAAACTCTTAATTTTTCCATAGTACTAGCACTCTGGTTGTACCAGATCTGACATCCATATGTCAAAACTGGTCTAACCAGTGTCTTGTAACAGATAATTTTGACCTTTTGATCAATGTATCTGGAATGAAAGAGCTTTCGAAGTGCCATGACTACTTTGAGTGCCTTACTGAGCATGATTTTCACATGTTCAGTATAGTACAGATACTGATCGAGATAAACACCGAGGTATCGAACACAGGATTTATGTGGAACCCGTTCTAGACTACCCTCACCAGCCATGATGTGGAAATCTTTCCAATTACGTTTCAGGTCTTGACTGACCCCCTGCAGCGTTGTCCGAAACAAGATTGTTTCACACTTTTGCGCATTGATTTTCATTCGCCAATTGTCAGTGTACAGCTGTACATCATTGAACATTTTTTGGAGATTGCTCTGAACTATTGTGGCTTTTCGGTCTGCCGTATAGATGATCAGATCATCAGCAAACGCTACCAATGATCGCGTTGGCGAGACGTTAAAATCAAAGCCGTTCAATAGCTTGCGAATGAATATTGAGAAGAGCAGAGGCGCAGTAACTGTTCCCTGCTGTAGACCATTCAAGACCTTGAACTCGCGCATTGTTGTCAGATTTCCATCAGTTACAACAAACGATTTCCCGTATAACATATTACACATCATGGCGACAAGGTGTCTGGGGAACTTGTCCTGAAGGAGTTTAAAAATTAGTCCATCTAACCATACCGTATCAAAGGCTTTCTCCATATCAATGAGACATGCTCCAACACATTGTTTATCATTTAGTTTCCAACAGATGTCTGAGGTTACTTTTGTTATTGCATGTGTGGTCGAATGCCTGGCACGAAAACCAAATTGGCAATTCGGCATCAACTCATTTTCCTCAATGTGGGCGTTTAATGCTCTATTGAGTATCACTTCAAACACCTTGCTGATGTTGGGCAGCAAGCTGATTGGGCGATAGCTTTTGGGGCATGAAGATTCTTTTCCTTTCTTCAAGATCGGAAATACCTTAGCCCTTTTCCACTCATTTGGGAAATATGAATTGCTCAACATGTTGTTGAACAATATGCAATAGTTCCTAATAGCAACCTCAGGCAAATGTCGGAGAACTACATTTGGAATACCATCAGTACCACATGATTTCTTGTTGTTTATCCTGCGAAATATGAAACACAAGTCTTCATAGCTGACAAAATAATCAATAAGATTCAAGTTCGGTATGAGGTCAGATGTTAATGTTTCATTGAAATGAAGAATTGATTGGCCGTTCAGGCTTGACTTGAAGTCGGAAACTTTTGCTTCAACGACCTCTGAAACTATTTCATTCCCTCTCTCAGGGTTTGGTAGATGAACCAATTCAAAATGTGTTCCAATCAGGGCAAGTTTATCTAATCCTTCACAAATGATCCTGTTTCCATTTCTATACGGAGTCGTACTATCAATTTCGATACCAGCCCTATCGAGAAGATTTATCTCATCACTAGTGACTTCAAGATTCGATACCTTCACTCGAGACTTCTTGCGGAATATGCTATTCACTTTCGTGAACACGCCGTCTGGGTCCTGTGGGCTAATACCCCTCAATTTTTCCGCCCATTGATTGCTGACCTCACTCCTGAAGTATGACCGGATTAAGTTCCGGACATTCTTCAGATGTAATTTCAACAAAGCCAACGAGGGATGGTTGTAATCCAAAAATCGTCGATAAATATTGTTGACGCGTGTGAGAAGAAGGCTTTTCAATCTTTTCAACCTTGCGATGGTTGGTGTTTCATATCCTTCCATATTGTTTCGATGTTTTATCTTGGGAACTACTTTCTCAATCGTTTCCAACGTCAGCTTCTCTAACTTCGACAAGTAGACATCTATTTCATCGTTAGTTAGATTTCTGTCATTAGGAACCATTGAGCAAAAGTTGCCACCATCAGAAGGGGGACATTGCTTCTGGTACTCCCGATTAAACTTCTTTTGAAACTTTCCCCAGTCTGTTTTTTTGAAATTCAACCGATGATTTTCGTGTTGAACTGGAATGAGGAAGAAATCATCCCTTTGATGATTGATTTCCATTACGATTGCGTTATGGTCGCTATCATAAGGAAGCACCTGCAGTTTCCGTTGAGGACTATTAAAGTTGAATTCGAGTCTTGCGTCAGCAATGCAGAGGTCCAAATATGAATTTGTCCTAGGGTATGTTGGGAACTCCGACCCATATAGATTGCACCTGTATTCAATCTGGTTCTCTGTTATCCACGATTTCAGGAATACACCTCTTGGATTATTGGTGGCGTTCAACCATGATGTATGCTTGGCGTTCAGGTCACCAGCAAGAATATAATAATTATGAAGCCTGTTCAATTCGAGTATTTCAAACAAGGAATTGAGTTCTTCCTTGAGCCTGAGAACAGTTCCACCAGTTGCATAGGCAGAGATAACGAAGAGGTTATCCCCACCTGGCAGTGAGATTTTGATAACGGACACTTCAAGAGATTCAAAGCTTTTGAATTCGACTTTTTCAATATTTTGGAAGCGATAGGGTCTTCGAACCAATATCCCGGTGCCACCTCCCCCATCACCTGTTACCCTATCGTTTCTTACGAATTCAAAATCCTTGAATGTCATGGAGTGCCATGAATTGAGGTGGGTTTCGGTGAGAAGCATGATGTCAGGCTTTTGCTTAACAATGAATTCAAGGAGATAATCACGCCGATGTAAAGTAACAATGGAGTTGACGTTGATTGAGATGAGACGAATCCTATCCATGGGAATGTGACTGGATGACAAACTATTTTGGAGCATGTTGACCTAAACTTTGAAAAACGAAATTGATTTTTTGGTCTTGCTTATTAATTCTATCTGAAAGCGATTCAAGTTGCTGGTAGATTTTAAGAAGCAGCTCATTATTGCCACTTACATTATTTATTTTATTTATATTGTTGTCTGCTGGTCCTCTGGCAGCAAGTGCAAATGATACCCCGGGTTTGATGAAGTTGGGAGGTAACAGATTCTGATTTACTTTGGTTTGCTTTGGTGAAAATTTAGCTCTTGCATCTTGATACCGAGGGCATCCTCGGTATGATGCTGGATGACCAAATGTACCGCAATTAACACAATACAATTTTTCTTTTGGCTCCACCTGAGCCAATTTGCATTCACTGGGGGCGTGGATATCTTTGCACTTAACACAGCGATAGTGCATTGCACAATTGGCAGCCGAATGACCGAATCGTTGACACCTGTAACACTGGTTGACCTCAATTTTTTGGAGGCGTTCCCACCTCACAACTCTAAAGTTTAAGTACCTTACCTGTTGGAGGGCACTCGGACTGCTGTCGTTGGAAATTTGTACCAAATAAAATGGTAATATTTTACCTTCTACAGTTGATCTCCTTGTAGCAAAATTTTTCACACAGATGAACTTAACAGCTGGTGCTGCTTCCTGCAACATCTCAAGGAGATCAACTGTATTCTCCCCACAGTCCAGGCCCTTCAACAGGAAGGTCTGATTTTTTTCCGCCTTTGGCGTATATGTATCGTGGGGAGCTTGGACACTATTAAGAGCATCTTTCGCAAGTTTGAAGTCAGCCAGTGTCTTTGTCTTGATCGAGAGCTTATCACCGGTCACTCTCTTAATTTCAAAGTTTTTGATTTTATGTTCAGCTGCCAATAACCGAACCATATCTCCTCCACGCTGCCCAAAAACGTTTATTGGAGGAACTTTTTCATTTACCACATTAATTTTATTGGGAGGACCAGCAGACACACCGGTTGGCTTCTTCTCCTTTTGCTTATTTTTTAATTTTAAATATTTGATGAAATTATTATCGCTATCAATATTACCTATCTTATCGTTGCTCTCTATCTCGACGTCCATTTCCTCGTGCATTGCAGACAGCACCGCATAATAATTGGCGCTGTCGTTCGCTCCTCCTGCGCTCAGGATATTTTCCGCATCATGGATTGTCGTCTTGCTCATATCTTGCGATTTCATTTTATTTGTTGGTACTCCTTTTCCGTTGGTCTTGCTTGTTGTTTCCTGTTTTTCATTCTTCTTAGTGAGTATCGGCTCTTCTTGGCCGGACGTATTCTGCGGCTTCGCTTTTTGTTTGTTCCCATTTGACAACGTCCGGACCATATCTTCTAAACTCTGTATCCGGAGTTTTAATTCGTCATTTTGTTTCGTAACCCTTGTATTCTCCATGGTTACTTTTTCATAATCTTCGCTTGAAATCGTAATTCGCTTTCCATGCTCACAATTGTCTTGTTCATTTTTCCGCTTGTTTATTTTATCATTTGTAATTTTCAAAATGCCTGGCTCTGGGTCCCCCAGCGGTGGGAAGCCGTCGGGCTCCTCCATCCCCCCGGTGAAAAAAACTTTTTTTCTTGAAACTTTCTCGTTGGTAAAGTCAAGATACTCGATAAATTGTTCGAATAGTTCGACGATGTAATAAGTTTCTTTATAAAATTACTTTTTAATTGACGTTTTTAAAAATTATTTTAATTTAAAAATTCTTGACAGGAGCGAATTAAAACCACGTCTACACGCTACGAGTGCTAGACGTAGAATCATTAAAAAGACGTCTACACGCAACGAGTGCTAGACGTAGAATTCATATCCTTCCATATTGTTTCGATGTTTAATCTTGGGAACGACTTTCTCAATCGTACCACATGATTTCTTGTTGTTTATCCTGCGAAATATGAAACACAAGTCCATTTCTTTTTGTAGTCCGTCCAACGCTGCATAACGGTTTGGAATTTTTCTTATATTATTTGAAAATTTATAACGATTAATATTGAACAAAGCACTTTTGACTTTTGACTGGAGAGAGTGGTAGGAATGGAGAAAAAAAAATGCCACTGAAGCAACGAAAAAAAAATAATTTTATACCAAAATGAAATATTTAATATTTTCAATACAACTTACAAAACATCAAAGTGAATTTAAGTACACATGTTCCTAATTTAAAACAAAAGTGATCTCAAGTCGGGTCAGTTTAATACTTCTTCCGACGACACTTTCGACGAGCGCGAGTGGTGAAGGTACTGCACTTTCTGTGCATGCATCGGTATCGTCGTCGACAGCAGGGGGGTAGAGTCCGACGATACTTCATGCATTTGTCTGTAGGTGATTTTTCTCCAACGTCTGCACCATCCACATTATCCATCGTACTCGTATCAGCAGCATATCGTGCACCGTGCTTTTGAATGAAACCGTATTCAACTCCTTTTTCCAGGACATTTTTAATGGGATCTTTGATGAGTGACACTTTCACCTTTAAATTTATAAAAATCATTTTGATATTCATAATGTTTATTTATATTTGCTGCTCACTTACGTTTTGCTTATTTGCAATGTGCTTCACCACATCCGTAAAAGTAGCCGGATCACTCAAGTCTTGAAGAGCTTGCATAACAATTTCACCATTTTTCTGACGCGCTAATTTACCATCGTTACTAACAGCCATTTGGGGTTTGAAGTCAGCTTCGGTAGAACTACAATAGTTGGAATTTTGATTATCTTTATAAATATTTACAAAAGCGAAAACTTTTAAGAAATAATGAACGCTGAATTAATTTGATATATGATTGACAAGATAGAAGTCTACGGTAACTTCTGCTGAAATAAGCTTTAATTGCTACAGTTGAGATCGTTTGGTGGTAATTTTGTTTTTGTATATCTTCTTACTTAAACATGCCTTGATCGAAAATCGTTTTGAATTACTCCTTAAAACAGTCATGACGAAACTGATTTCAAATCAAACCTGAACAATCAACCCATTCTTTCACTCAATGAAGCTCATGCCCCTGATCTCATACCAAGTGGCAATCTTCTTGATTATTTTGTCAGCTATAAGGACTTGTGTCCCACATCTAGGAAACCAAACAACTAATCAAGTAGTATTGACGGCATTTCTACTATAGTTCTCCAACATTTAGCAGTGATTCCTATTAGAAATTATTGAAAATTGTTCATCAGTATATTGAGCAATGTATTAGTGGTTAGAGCACTCACCCTGTAAGCCGAAGGTCCCTGGTTCGAATCTCGTTGATGACAACGAGATTTGTTTTTAATCATTCTTCGGACGGACTATAGGCCTGTTCCGCTATAATAGTACTGGTTTAAAGTCAAACGTAACGAAGCTGGGTAGGTGGACACATGGCCATAGATGGTACTGATCATATCGTCTTCTCGAGTGTCGATACATTCGATCAAGATAATGAGATACTCTAACTAAGTCATATTTTCCAAAGCAAGGAAACAGGAAGAAGTCTTAATAGTCTTAAATAAAAGAATATATCTCTTCCTACCCTAAAAGGGACTGCCCAATTAGTTTATTAACTCGTTTCAGCAAGCTTTTAAAGTGATCCTGAAATAGACGAGTTGATGCCAAACTGTCAATTTGGCTCCCACCCCAAGCATTTGATTATGCATGCGGTAATGAAAGTAAACTCAGGTATTTGCTGGAAACTAAACTATAGAGAATGTGTTGGAGCATGCCCTACTGACATGGAGCAAGCCTTCAATACGGTATGGTTTGATGGATTTATTTTAAAGCTGCTTCAGTACAACTTCTCCTCATGCCTTGTTGGTATGATATGGAATACATTTCATGGGAAATAATTTCTTCTAACAAATGGAAATCTAACGCCAGCCCGTGACTTCAAAGACTTGAATGATCTATAGGAAGGAACAGTAACTGCATCTATGCTTTTTATCTATTTGTATTTGCGGCCTCTTGAACGGCTTTAATTTGCCGCGATCACCATCATAAGTGGCACTTGCAAATGATCTGATTATCCATATGATTTATATATGTAGCAAGAGGCAAATAGAAAAAAAAAACAAAATTAGCCTTTTAGACTTGCTCGTACATAAGATTCAGGATGGGAGTATTAGTTTGATACTGTAATAATTTGCCGCTTGGTCCTGGATAGGAATCTGACACACAGCACTCTGGCAACACGAATCGGTTCAAAAAGTGTCGGAGTGACAGATCTCTGACCGGGAACCACGGTGAGACTTTACAGTATCACTCCTCGGGACGGACGAAAAGCAGAGATTAACAGACAGTCTTGTCCAGCTGAGATTTCTGCGGTATTCAGGCCCAGCGAAAAAATGATGCGTGAGCCAGAGCATACTAAAAAGGAAAAGCGGGAAATTCTGCAAGACGTGTCAGATGTTCGAGCTGTAGAGGAAAATATAAAGAACATCGAGAATTCGATGGTCGCTGCTGCGATCGTTACCAAAGCAACTGAAGCAAGGGTCATAAATTCCGATATAACAACGAACTTTCCTGAAGCCCACGAAGAGATAACGGCAGGAAAGAACAGGATTGACCAGACAAATAAAGTGACGTTGTGCGATTTCAACGCCAACGTTGAAAATGTGACAGAAGTTCTGTATTCGGAAACGAAAGCCGATAACCTCTCCCAAGGTTCAATTGCCACCCAGCCACATGAAGGAGAAAGGTTATTCCGAAAAGCGGCAGATGCTCTGAAAAGAATACAATCTTCATGCGACTCACCAAAAATCAACAAAGTAGTAAAGATTGGACTCCTTGAAAAAGAAGAGCTCCTAGACCGCATAGGCCATTATCGGAGGAGCTAGTTAAAGGCCGAAGAAAAAGTCTCGCAAGCTTCGGCGTGAGGTTTAATGGATATGGAACCATGACGAGGAATGCAACCGGGTTGCAGGCTATAAGTTGGCCAGGAAATGCCTTCGCAAATTGATTAACAATAGCAAGGCTCGCTGCTGGCAAGAACTAGTGGACAATGTGAACAAGGATCTGTGGGGCCTTGGCTAAAACCTAGTTATGCGGACGCTTGGTGCCCTACGGGAACCTTACATATACGATGAGACAACTCAAGCATGCAACGAGAGAATAATGCAATCAAAGCATACTACTTCCACTATTCCATTGATTACATTTTTCTCTTACAACCACATTTCCCTCGAAAATAACAGGACACATTTATTTTGGCACTTCTACTTACACCTATATATGATATACTTGTATATTTATATTTTTGCAATATGCACTATTCACGAATAGAATTGAATTACGTGATTAGCTTTTCTCAAAATAGACTCGCTTTGGGCATCTTCTAAACTTCACCATTAATGTGACGGCTATCCTGCTCGTCGTCCAACTCGCGAATTCTGCTTTATCAGTGTTCCATTTTCCGTATCCCCGGATGAGCCTTTTAGTCGCGGTAACGGCAGATTCTCATCGACACAATCTAGCAATTGCTTCGCTAGATTGTGTCGCAATGGAGTTGCCATTATGGATTTTTTTATTAATTTCTTGTTCGGAAAAACCTTTTATCGATAAACGGTGCGGTGGTATTGTCGGGATGTATTTCAGAATACTTATAATAATGTTAATAAGTTGCACATCAAATTGTTCCGCACTTATTGCGTTTTTATTATAATGAAATGGTCTTTTTACGTAAAGTACCCTCGAGTAGTTTGCCTTGGTGGGCTGCTCGATGACTTCAGATGTTTGAATCACCTTCGGTTCGACAATCCATCTCGCTGTTATTCTGTTCAGAGGCAGAAACTGACGTGCCGCGTTTTGTTTTGCCACTGCTGCTTACGTTCGAAGGTACAGGTGAGCTTTGTCGCCTTTCTTCGCCTCGCGAATCTTCTTCGTGGTTGTGAGATCGCGAGTTAGATGGTTTGAAATTTGTTTATCACTTTCCGTGCCACGGCGATAGTGGCCTGGCCGGTTTTGTGATTGTAGTTTGATCCCTTCATTGATGGAATTTAAAAGCACTTGTTGGGATTGCGTTTGGTTCAAGTTGGCAAGAACTCATTCCTGGATTGCCTCATACGCCTCACGACTGGGATGTACGAGTATTTTCGAAATCAATAAATCAAAGTTGGGATCAGGACATAAAGAACGTTTTGAAGCCTATTTCTCCCGGGATGTCGAACACACTCTATTCCCAGATTGTGAAGCTGTTATGATACATTCAGTGCACAATCCATGCAAGAACTCTTTTGTGATCATCGTCCTCTTAAGACAAATTGCAAACGTCAGCTCACCGTGAAGGCTTTATGGTGACACTGCAATTTCTGTGTTGTCTGTGATCCTTTTTGTGGCTTCCGTTGCAACTCGCACAACAAAAAGTCCCATGTTTTGTCCATTGGCGATTCTAAAGAAGTTTTTTCTCACATCTAATGCGATTGGAAATTACGCGAAACAGCACCTCCACGATGGTTGAGTGTTTAACTACCTTGCATACTGCATTCAACCGAAGTCTTATAACTAAAAGGAGAACGGTACACAGAAGGCGCAGGTGGTAATTGGACCATCGGTCATCGGTCATTCCGATCAAATGATCGTGAAGTAATTGGTAAATTTGGCACCTGCATCCTAGTTTGGACAATAACATTGCTTGTGGATATTGGCTGATTAAGTTTCTGATGAACTGCTACTTGTTTTTGTTTTGCCCGAAACACGTTCTAATAAGTCAATGGCATAACTTTCTTGAAGGCCCCTCGAGAAGTTCGTATGTACGGACTGCTCTATTACTACAAAATATTCCAAGAACCTTGAAGTCTTATTTTGGAAGCTCTTCTGTTTCTGATGCAGGCTATAATAATATTTGTTCATAAAATGGCTTATATAAATCCAGCATGTATTGCTGTAATTTTTTAATATCATTCAGTTTCTTACTGATGATAGGAACTTTACTGGAATAGACTGGAAAATATCCCGCATCAGGCAAATCTTGGCTTGAATTACGTTCTAGGAAAAGTTTCTTCGTTGATGTTACTGTCGATAAAAATTCTTGCTATTGTGCCAGGCGTTATGTCTACCCAACTTGTTTTTATATTTTATTAGGTTTTTGTTTCTCATGTGAACCATAAATACTTATCATTTCAATTCCCCTGCAATACAATAAAACTCACTGACACAATAAATTGCGCAGTAACCTTCTGTGATTACAAGCATTATAAACTTCAACCCATTTATAATCAATGAAAAATTATTAAGTTCCAGACTTTCTCTTCAAAGAAATTACATTCCTTAAAAACATTGTTAAATTCTTCGTGAAATAATTTACTTTAATCAACAGAAAAAATGTCCACAAGCTTAGAAGCGAGATCCGCACGGAAGCGAGATGGTGAAATAGTTATGGAAGCATTACAAAATATGGCGACTCCTGTAACATTCACTGATGTTGTCAACCATATTGCAAATAGACAAAATGTAAGTTCATTGCTGCGTTTATATCTTTTGAACCAACTGAAGTGACTTCTAATATCAGGTTCTTGTCTCAACTATCAAAGAACCAGTGAAATCTGTTCTTGACCGTGGAGTTCAATTGGGTTTCATTCAAAAATTTGGCGGTAGATATTGTGCAGATGCTACTGCTAACGTTCCTATTAAATCAAGTGAAGATGTGTCAACACATGATGCGGAGCATAGACGTCCAGTTCCAAGTTGTTGCCGGAAGCGCTTGCGTTGTGTTAAGAAAACTAAGTCAAACCGCCGTAGATCACGCTCCCGATCTCGTTGTCGTCGTCGTAGATAAGATTATTTTTTTATTAAGTAGAGTACCAATCCTGTATTTTGTGTATTTGTTCTTCACATTAAAATGCGATTCCTAGTTGTAAACCTAAATACTCTTTTTTAATCTGCATATATACTGGTTATTGTTATTTCGGTGCATATCATATCAATTATGAACGAACTACCAACAAACCTATTGTTTTCAAAATGTCGAAAAAGTCGAATTCGAAAGCTTTGAATCTCTTGGTGTCCGTTATCAAAATGTCACTGCCAGGTGGGGATAACCTCTTCGTTATCTCTCCCTATGCAACTGGTGGAATAGTTTGAAGATTGAAAAGAGTGGAAAAAGGCTAAGGTGTTTCCGATCTTGAAGAAAGGAAAAGAATCTTCGTGCCCGAAAAGCTATCGCCCAATCAGCTAGCTGCCTAACATCAACAAGGTGTTTGAAGTGATACTCAACAGGCCATTAAACGCCCACATTGAGGAAAATGAGTTGATGCCGGATTGCCAATTTGGTTTTCGTACCAGGCATTCGACCACACATGCAATAACAAAAGTAACCTCAGACATCTGTTGGAATCTAAATGATAGACAATGTGTTGGAGCATGTCTCATTGATATGGAGAAAGCCTTCGATACGGTGTGGTTAGATGGACTAATTTTTAGACTCCAGGACAAGTTCCTCTGACACCTTGTCGCCATGATGTGCAATATGTTATACGGGAAATCGTTTGTTGTAACTGATGGTAATCTGACAGCAATGCCCAAGTTCAAGGTCTTGAATGGTCTACAGCAGGGAACAGTTACTGCGCCTCTGCCCTTCTCAATCTTCATTCGCAAGCTATTGAACGGCTTTGATTTTAACGTCTTGCCAACGCGATCATTGGGAGAGTTTGCTGATGATCTGATCATCTATACGGCAGACCGAAAAGCTACAATAGTTCAGAGAAATCTCCAAAAAATTTTCAATGATGTGCAGCTGTACACTGACAATTGGCGAATGAAAATCAATGCGCAGAAGTGTGAAACAATCTTGTTTCGGACAACGCTGCAGGGGGTCAGTCAAGACCTGAAACTAAATTGGAAAGATCTCCACATTATGGCTGGCGAGGGTTGCTCAGAACGAGTTCCACATAAATCCTGTGTTCGATGCCTCGGTGTTTATCTCGATCAGTATCTGTACTATACTGAACATGTGAAAATCATGCTCAGTAAGGCACTTAAAGTAGTCATGGCCCTACGAAAGCTCTTCCGTTCCATATACATTGATCAAAAGGTCAAAATTATCTGTTACATGACCTTGGTTAGACCAGTTTTGACATATGGATGTCAGATCTGGTACAACCAGAGTGCTAGTACTATGGAAAAATTAAGAGTTTTCAAAAGGTTGGTTCTTTCTCCTTCTTCCAATCAAATCATAAAATATGTGATAATCTTAATTAATTTGAATTTGCTATAGTATTTTTGATAAAATATGTTTAATGATAACGTATAAATTTAGAGAGCCATTTGGGCCATTAAGTTTTTGTATTGTTATTGTTTGGAATTTGCTTGATATTCTTTGAAAATTAATAATGGTTAGTATTGAATAAGGTGCTTTTGAGTTTGACATCGGATATGCTTGTTTTTTGGTTAAAGCATTAACAGCTTTAAAGTCTACACAGAGACGGTCTCCTCCGTTGTGTTTTGGAACAAGAACAATCGCTGATGAATATACGGAGTTATTCGGTTGAATGATACCATTCGGTAGAAGTTCTGTCGTGATCTCCTTTACTTTTACGCTTTGGCTGACGGAATACGATATGGACATATTTAAACAGGTTTTTTGTATGTAAGCTTTATTTTCACCTTCGCGATCTTACATTTCCCCATTTCTGATATTGACTCGGCAAAGCATAGCCGAAAATTTGAAATAACATGCTTAACTTGCTTTTTCTTGAAAAGCCGTCGGGCCTTGCTTTATTTTGTGAGCAGACGCGTTTTGACTCCTTTGAGTCATTTTCAGTGTCTAAAGGATGTGTGGAAGGGAATGACTTTCTATCGGTGTTGGATGGGTTAAGCAGGTAAGTACTAAATTGTCATGTAGAGGAATATTAGCTTTTCGTTTTTTTGGATCAGTGGGGGTTCATTTGTTCTGTTTCATTTTGTTTCCACTTCCGTCGCAGAATGTGGTCTAGTACTGAGAAAATTGCATCGGAATTTGTAATTAGTTGTTCGTTGATAATATTACCGTCTGTTTTCCTATGTTTATATATTTCAAGCCTTTCTAGGATGTCAAGTCCTTTGTTTTGTATGTCATAGAGTAAGTATATAAATAACAAAATAATAAGACAAACAAATAAATATAATAAAAAAGCAAAACAATTGACTTTTTAATTTGCTTCTGATCAGCGAGAGTAAGCGACTTTCTGATACTAAGAATTGGCTCTAACCTTTGAATTCGGCATTGTTGGGGTTTGATGATTACTCATTGACAATTTGCGCATATGTTATCCAATCTTAACAACAATGTATTTCGGAGAAGATTATCATCCACTATATTTCGATCCATTGTAATCGTTTGTTGGTCGATTTTCAGACACGCTTTCATTTTCGTTGAGCCGACGATACTGCTTACAAGCACTTAATATGTATGCGGTGGATTCACAAATCAATGATTTGTCGCTACCAGGATCGACAAAGGCATCAACTAATTTTCAATTTCACATTACTTGCTTGACGACTCTTGCTTGAGCATTTTCAGTCTTCGCAGGACAAAAGTTACTTGTGTGCCCAGATTTTTGACATGCAATGTTCGTGGTTTACGTTCAGCCATTGGACAATTCATGCAAAGGTGTCCCGATTTCCAGTAATTGTAACATATGTGTTGCTTCGGATTGCTACTAAGTGCATGGATTGGACGGTATAGGTGTTGATTCAGCGGTGGTTATTATTGACGGTCACAGTAGCTTCTGTAATATTACGGTGTCGGATGATTTACAATTATACGTTCAATAACGAGTAAGTCACTCGTGTTCTTGAAGTCTATGCAAGAAACAGTGTTTTGTAGGTCCACGTGATTGGGTCCGTCTTGGATGCATCGAACTACCTTTCGTCCTTCAGCACATATTCGGTAAAAGTAATCCGTAATCGACTCGTTTCGCTATCTGATTCCTTTTATCATACGGATGTGGACATCAGCTTCAGTTGCTGTCTTACTAAATTCTCTTTTTAGATCGCGTGCAAACAATTTCCAACTCTTGGTCCTTTTAGCTTCATTTGGACAGCGAAAGGCACCAATTGTTCGTTCTATCTGAAGCGCACTCTTCGTTTTGTAAAATAAAAACTCACAATTATGTTTTCTAATTTAGATCTAATTTGATTTTATTCTCGCGTGTACGTGCTGACTGCGCATATTAACTTCTCTTTCTTTATTCAAACCGGATTTTTTATCACTGCTGTTAGTGCAGTGGTTTGGTTATTATTGCTTTTAGTGCAGTGGAATGAACTGTATAATTTAGTAAAGTGTACTAATAACCTTTCTGGCAAATATTGACATGTAGAAATAAAAAATGTATAAAATGAATTAAAATGTAAAAAATGAAATTAATTTGTAGTTGTTACATAAGTCCCTGTTCAGTATCATACCTGTCATATGAAATGGCCAGGCTTGGCGATCTCAAAACCTCACAGCTCTTCCGTGTCGTGTTTGATATGGTGATTGGGAATGATTGTTGCGCTGGTTTGGCTGGTTGTCATCGTTGCGGTGGTGTACTGATTTACTGGGTTTCGGTGTTTGGTCGTCCTGACCTTGTATTATCTAAGCAGGTTTCAATCGATTGATAGAATTGTTTTGACGCTTTCCATTAACAATTACTTTAAAAATGTTATAGCCACGCTAAATGACAATGTATGGTCCTTTGTACGGTGGCTAAAGTGGAGTACGAATCGTATCAACTCTGACAAAAACATGCAAACAATCTTTTAAAGTAGGGTGGACAAAAACTTTACTACTGGTATAATGCATAGTCTTTGCAGATTGAAAAATATTCATTCTTCGTCGAACCTTTTTATAAATTTGTCATCACTGAGGTGCTCCTTCGATGGCTCGAAAATTCCCCTGGAATGCGAAGTGCTTGTCCCAAAGTTATTTCTGCTGGTGTTGCTTTTATATTGTTTTTCAGACGCTGCGAAGTCCTAGTAAAACGAGGGCCGTTTTTTGTACCAAGCATTAGATAATTTGGCTCTAAGAGATGATTTTAATGACCTTTGCCATCTTTCGATAATGCCATTTGACCGCGGAAGGTAGCTTGTCGTTCGCAGATGTTATACTCCTAAGATTCTGTTTAGCTGGCGAAACAATTCCGATTCAAACTGTCATCCTTGACTCGTGGTTACTCTTGCGGGGATGCCGCAACGAGATATCCAGCCAAATATTAGTGCAGATGTGACACTACCCGCGGTTATACTGGTAATTGGATTTGCCTCTGGCCATCTTGAGAAACGGTTAATTGCTATAAAAGTGTATGAGTAACCTCCTGATGGTGGAAGCGGGCCAACAAAATCAATATTTATGTGTGCAAATCGCTCTGGGATTTCCTTATAAGTGTTTATGGGTGATTTAGTATGGGGGTGCACTTTTGTCCTTTGGCAAAAGATGCAATTTTGTACGGTGTTTTTGTTATCGCGGTATAGATTTGGCCAGACAGAACGCTCTTTTACGACGCGTGTAGTTACTCTTATTCTTATAATATAAATTGTGAATTTTGGCTAAAACCTTATAACGAAAGTTTTTGGTTATAAAAGGTCTAGCTTTCATACTTTTTAAATCACAGTAGAGCTTAATGTTTGAATAAGGAAGTGTGATACGTTTAAGCTGCAAAGAAGTTGTGTTTGAATGTAAGATATTTTGTACTTCATCATCAGTTTCTTGATCTCTAGGTATCGCTTTGAACTGAACTTTGGCGGAATTGATTGAATGAATCCCTAATAGAAGATCAAGGATGATATTTTGAAGTCTAGAAATGTAGCGAATATCGGATGAAAACTGACTTATGTAGCCTAATTGCCGAGCTTGTCGAGATGATGCTCGATCACCTTTTCTTGTATTCTTCGAATGCATTAGATGCGTCTTCAGTCCAAACGATAACAGAATTGTCATTTTTAACGTTGCCTTTGATAAAACATTGCAGTTTGTCTTGAATAGTTGCGGCATTTGGAATGAAACGCCTATAGTAATTTATCATTGCTATAAATCTCCGGAAGCGTTTTGCAACAAGAGGCTTTTCGAAATGGATTATGGCTTCTACTTTACAAGGTAATGGCTTAATACCTTGGGGTGTGACTAAGTGACCCAAGAACTCCAGTTCATTTTGTGTAAATTTGCACTTGTCCGGATTTATTCTTAGTCCATGCTATGAAAGTCGATTCAAACCGATTCTAACATGCTTTTGATGTTGCTGGATATTCTGAATTGCTATGAAAATATCATCTATGTATGCTATGTCATGACAAAGTCAAGTCCACGAAGCACTTCATTGACTAGCCGTTGAAATGTCTGCGCAGCATTTCTGAGACCAAATGTCATAAGTGCAAACTCAAATAGGCCAGAGGGCGTAATGAAACCAGTTTTTGTTATATCGCATGGTTCAACCAAAACCTGATTAAAAGCCTTTTTTAAATCAATCTTGCTGAAAATATATTTTGCCATGTAAAATGCACACAAAATCTTGTATGTGCGGTGTCGGATACTTGTCTGGTACCGTAATAGAATTGAGTTGGCAATAATCGTCACATGGTCATCAAGTAGCATCAGGTTTTTTGACCATATGAAGAGGTGTTGCCCAATTGCTCTTTGATGGATGGCATATGCCCCTCGATAGCAAGTTATTAAACTCTGTTTTAGCCACGGGAAGTTTGTCGGGAGACAATCTTCTTGCTCTTGATGCGACTGGTGGACCTTTGGTGACAATGCAATGTGTGACCATTGTTTTAATTTTTTCCATCGGTACCACATGTTCATGCAATATTTGCTTATAGCCTCGTAATATTTTTAAGAATGGGTCCTTAGAATTAATAAGCATTACTTTAGGTGTTGAATATTGATGACGATGCCTATGTTATTAAGTTTAGTTGATATATCTACGAGTACTCGTTTTTGTAAGTCTACTACAAGGCCATGATACTTCAAAAAATCTGCCCCTATTAGCGTCGTGTTCACATAAGCGACAATAAAAATCCAGTGCGGCGGAAGTTGAGTGAAACGGTAAGTTTTTTCTGGCCGTATGTATTTATCACTGTTCCATTAGCAGCATATAGTCCTTTATAATTGGCATTACTGACATCGTACTGTTTTGATTCCAGTGTTGATGGGATGATATTTAGTAAGGGTATCGTATATAAAAAGGCGTGGTGTGGATGCGCCAAGCTTGTCGCCTCGAAACAAACTTGGTGCTTTAGTTTTCCGAACTCCTGAATTGGCAAGGAGGCACAAATTTGGTTGAATTCTGCCCGAACTTATGATGATACCAGCAGTTCTTGTATTTGGACTTGCTAGCGCTGCGGCGAAGTTTATCCGAACTAGACGATGGTTGATAACTCTGTCTTGCATTACGCAGCTTCTGAACTTTTGCTTCTAGTTTCTCTATTTGTCTTTAAAATTATCCAGTATCTTCGTCAGAGGTTGTATGGTTCGCAGTTGCGTAAATTTTGACAGCAATTTTCGCTATACCAGGTAATGGTTCCGATGAAACAGATAGAATTGCACGTATAGTTTCGGGCAAGTTCTGTAGCCATAGAGTTTTTAAGATATCACCGCTGACAGCTGTTGATGCTAATTGTCTCATTATAGACAGTAAAAATGAAGGTTTTCTATCACCCGATTGCATTTGTGACAATAATTTCCTTAGCATGGTCTGTTCGCTATTAGTAAATTCTTCAATGATTCTTGCTCTCAAGACGAGAAATTTATCATACGAGTATGTTGGCCGATTTTTAATGATATCGAAGGCTTTGCATACGATTTTCACCGATAGTTGACTAAGTACATGATGAAATTCGAGCCGATCCGATGTAATTTTAGATACTGTGAATTATGTCTTAATTTGATAAAATCACAGCTCGGGATTAGCCATGAAAAATTCCGGACGCTTTAAATGCAAAGTGTTACATACAGGCTGCAGAGGCTCCACTAACGTATCACTTGTTAGATCGTTGGAATGATTTTCTGACGTTTTATCTGCCTTGTTGTGTATTTTTGGCAGCATACTTAGTTATACGGTACAACACGAGTGTTTTTATCACAGTTTTTATTTTTAATTACGAAAATCGATATTCAGGGGTCACCACTATGTAGCGCACTCTTCGTTTTGTAAAATAAAAACTCACAATTATGTTTTCTAATCTAGGTGTAATTTGATTTTATTTTCGCGTGTACGTTCTGACTGCGCATATGAACTTCTCTTTCTTTATTCAAACCGGATTTTTGTCACTGCTGTTAGTGCAGTAGTTTACTTATTATTGCTTTTAGTGCAGTGGAATAAACTGTACAATTTAGTAAAGTCTACTAATAACCTTTCTGGCAAATATTGACTTGTAGAAATAAAAATGTATAAAATGAATTAAAATGTAAAAAATCATTTTAATTCATTTTATACACATATTCATACACTTCTTTTAGAGACTCGATACGCTGCACAAACTGTTCAGCATCGATAGAATCGTTCACTCGAAGATTGAGTTTGAGCAAAATATCAATTATATTGCGAAGATTATGAAGCCCGGCAATATTGTCACTTAGACTACGAATTTGTCTCGGCGACTCGTTACGTACTTCACTTCTCATCACGTCGACTTCGTTCAAAATGTTAGCATTGTTGCGGAAGTTTTGAAACTCGGCATTGCTTTGGCTTCAATATAATTTGCGTAAAACATCACGTATATTATGTTGCGACATGGTAGAATCAAATATTGCAGTTAGGTTTAAAGCACTCTGTCTATTCACACTTTATGATTGCGTTCCAATCATTGTTTTCATCGTTTGTTGAAAATTTGCCAAAGAATGTTACTCATCTCGTTCGGTTCGCATACTTCATCTGAGACGGCTACAACGGTATCATCCCCGATCGTGGCAGGCAATCGTAAAACAAGCTTGTTCCTACTGCCACTTGTCGATTAGCCCAGAATACTGTATTTACCCCTCAACGCAACAGCCTTCAATAATTCGATCTCTCAGGAAAACACACCGATTGCAAACACGAATGGCAGTTGTTTCTCAAAACACAATGTGGCGTGTCGTTGCACTCAAAAAATCTTACGTACAATTTGGAAGCATGCACGTAGACGGTTTGTAGATGTGTATCCACGGCACGATCACACAGTCACGTATCGTTTGTTTTTCCCTCGCTTGCACAATTTTTATTTCATTTTTCTTTCTTTTCATGCAAACGTTATTTTCCTTAAAATCATATCACTTGATTATCCCTTTTCTGGACTGTCAGGATCGTATGATTTAAACAATTTAATGACGAAGAGATTCTTTATTAACAAGACACGACCATCACTTTCAACATTATGAATATGACTGACTATTTGACTTTTTGGGATCCAGCATTACCAGACCCGCGATTATCTTAATTTACATAAAGCATATTTGCTGCCCCACTATTCCACATAAAATTTACTGACTGCATTACTGCCAGAATTCCACCGACAATCGTTGGAAAACAACCTCTTCCTCCAGCACTCGGGTCAACTGTCCCTTTGACAACTCTCTACCGGAAACGTTGAGTAATATATGTGGAATTGTACACGTCAATAGGAAATTTATGTTTAGATCAAATTTTCTTTTACGTAAGGAATCCTTGGTTTTGTTAAAACTTATTCAATAGGTGTAAATCAGGAATATTTTTGTCACATACCAGGAGCATGTCATATCAAATCCTTCGACATTTTCAACCATTCCAAACGCTATTTCCATGAACACATTCCATGATTATATTTTCAGAATATTTTTAACAACTGTCACAATTTATAAAATACAAGCAAATCAGTGGTGATGCGTTGCATGCGTATTCAAAAATCTCTGTCAATTTTTCAATTCTTTCACCTCGAATCCAAATCATTTTCGCGAGCGACAGGTTGTTTGCATTTCGATTAACTTTAACCGAAACGAAACGTGAAATCCAAATACGCCCGTCTCATCCTCAGCAAGCATCTCAACATCTCTTCTATAATGCAGTTTGGTGTGTCGCTCGGATTCAGATCCAGGACTTGATACGAGTATGATGTGCTGTAAAAATACTTCGCTAGCTAGGAGTTAATCTGCATTCATGTCACATCGCATAGCACCACTTTGTTGATGTCAACATAGAATTTACGATTCGTATGTGATTTTCACAGCTCAGTAGAGGATGTTTGGCTGTTTTCTTAACTAGCTTGTCCTTACGAAGGCGTCAGGCGGTAAAGTAAAATCCCAGCATTTTTATAGAGGTATTAAACCTGCAAAATGGAGAAGTGATGTGCCCGCAAAGTGTTTTGGTCATCTGGGAATTCTTTATTTATTTTTTCGCATTTTAGTTGGATAAAACAAATTCATTCTCAAGGGAAATGAACTCGTGGAATAAATGGAGTTAACGGCCGAATAAGACACATTCTCTAAGTTGAAGAACTTGTTCTCAAACAAAGTTAAAAAGGTCCTTGTCAGCTGTGACAACGCAATGAGTAACAAAATTCACGTACTGACTTCCGCACAAGGCAAGCCCTCAACTATGTATATAGAGGTAATAACTGCCGCCGAAATGAACTACAAATTGGAAGAGCATGTTAAGATTAAGGACTCAACTAGTTGTGGTATGTTCTTCACGTTATTGCCCTGGAAATGTTTCATGCGGTTGTCTAAAGCAATTGAAGTCCTGATGCCGTTTGAATGAGACAAACGTGTCACGCCAGGGATAAATTATTCCGGGACTCAGAACTGTATTCATCTACTTCAGCTTGACAAATTGATGTGACAAAATTTTCATCATAGTTTCCTCCAGGGGTTATCGGTAGGTATGGAGATAGGAAAGTAACACCAAGAACTTTCCTCGTACAGAATAAGCTTTAGCATTTTTTTTAACGTGCAAAGAATTAATTCTATTAACTTATTTTGATTCTTAGTAATATAAAATCATTAATAAATTTTTTAAGGTAAAGTAGAAGTGGAATGTATAGTAATACAAAGATTTTCTTCCCAAAGTAACATACAGTGTATCATGATCAATTTCGTGAACCACGGGCCTGCGTCTTCTAAGAACCAAGAAAAAGAACCGTTCAAAGACCTATCTTTTGTCGACTATCCATCCATCTATCTTTTCATCCATTCAATATAGCCTTAATGGAACGATAACACGTCAGAAGCTTCTCAAGAAAGAGCCATCTAAAGTATCGGAGAGATTTTATGCGTCAGTTAAATTTTCAAAGTCTCAAATCGAATACTTCATTTTACCTGACCTTAAAATTATTTTCATAGAAGCGATTTTCAACGATGCTCCGAAATTCGTTCACATTTGATGAAATTGAATGTTGGCGCGAGTTAGGGTAACTATGAAGTTATACCTTATAAAAAAAAAAAAAAAAAAAAAAAACCTTTTAATTTTTAAATCACTGTTTATTTTTCCATAGCTTCCGCTAGCTTCCGAAAAATTAACTGCTTGATACAATCTTGTACATTTCTATTTATGTAGCAAAAGTGCTTACGACTTTAAATTACATTTCCATGAACAAGTGAATTTAACTTTAGCGAAACGTGCAAATGAGAAGTCTAGGAATTATGTTACGTTATGAATAAAAGTGAATTTAGCTTTAGCGAAAATGAGAAGTCTAGGAATTATGTTACGTTATGAATACAAATAAATTTGAAAAAGTGCAAACAACATGTCTGGGATTTACGTTATATTGTAGGTTATGAGGCACGTGTTCGCTTGTTATGATATTGTTAGGCGGATAGTGCCGTAACTCGCGCGAATCCATTTTTGAATGTTTGTTTGTCGAGTTATGGACTGCGCAGCCTATACCTTAAGGGATGCATCAGACTACGACTACATGGTCGCACTTCTGTCGCAAGTTCCACATGGTTAAATGGAAGCCCGCACACTGCGATTTTCGACAATTTTGTCCAGGCCTGTAGCCGCAGGAATTTGCGATTTTTCCTGAAACCAGTTTAGTAGGTAGTTTTTGTGAAACTCGCGCAGGCGCACATAATTTGGACATTAAACGCTGACGTGCACGGAAGTTTCTTGCATAGCGCACAAATGAGTTAGTGCATGTGTTCCTGGCAAAGACATATCTACAAATGAGCATATTAGTTCTGCGCATGCCTGAAGTTCCTTTACAAATCTTGTCGCAGTGTGTTTTTATTTGCGTCTAAAAATCTCTGGTTACGACAGAAAAATCGCAATGTGGCCGAATCCAAAGATTTCGACGAACGTAGAGATAGTTTATAAATGAAAATAAAATTCTTATTTATCACAATTTGCCAAGTTCCTGAAATGTTTATTACAATAATCACTTTTCACTTGACTTTTGCATATATTCACTTCATCTCTTTCGCTTCGCATGTGACAGTATAAAAATACCCATAGGAACAATGAATTATACGGCAAATTATTGTGAAAAAAAAAAGTTAAAAAATATTTTCAAAGAACTTGTATTTCTTGTTAATTTTTTTGTTAATGTTTTATAGTCATCCTTACTGGTGTCTGTTAAAATTTGTCTATTAAATTTTTATTTGAAAATATTATGTTTGGAATTTACTGACGGATCTGTAGAACCATTTGAAGGTATCGAATCTTGGTTTGTTTCAAAAAAAAAACAGACTGCGGAAAGTTTCAAAAGAAGTTTAATCCGGAGTACAAGAAGCAATGTCCCCCTTCTGATGGTGGCAACTCTTGCTCAATGGTTCCTAATGACAGGAATCTAACTAACGATGAAATAGATATCTATTTGTCGAAGTTAGAGAAGCTGACGATGGAAACGATCGAGAAAGTAGTTCCCAAGATTAAGCATCGAAACAATATGGAAGGATTTGAAACACCAACCATCGCAAGGTTGAAAAGGTTGAAAAGCCTTCTTCTCACACGCGTCAACAATATTTATCGGCGATTTTTGGACTACAACCATCCCTCGTTGTCTTTGATGAAATTACACCTGAAGAATGTCCGGAACTTAATCCGGTCATACTTCAGGAGTGAGGTCAGCAATCAATGGACGGAATTGAGGGGTATTAGCCCACAGGACCCAGACAGCGTGTTTGCGAATGTGAATAGCATATTCCGCAAGAAGTCTCGAGTGAAGGTATCGAATCTTGAAGTCAATAGTGATGAGATAAATCTTCTCGATAGGGCTGGTATCGAAATTGATAGTACGACTCCGGAAAGAAATGGAAACAGGATTATTTGTGAAGGATTGGATAAACTTGTCCTGATTGAAACACAGTTTGAATTGGTTCATCTACCAAACCCTGAGAGAGGAAATGAAATATTTTCAGAGGTCGTTGACGCAAAAGTTTCCGACTTCAAATCAAGCCTGAACGGCCAATCAATTCTTCATTTCAATGAAACATTAACATCTGACCTCATACCGAGCTTGAATCTTATTGATTATTTTGTCAACTATGAAGACTTGTGTTTCATATTTCGCAGGATAAACAACAAGAAATCATGTGGTACTGATGGTATTCCAAATGTAGTTCTCCGACATTTGCCGGAGGTCGCTATTCAAAATTATTGCATATTGTTCAATAACATGTTGAGCAATTCATATTTCCCAAATGAGTGGAAAAAAGCTAAGGTATTTCCGATCTTGAAGAAAGGAAAATAATCTTCATGCCCGAAAAGCTTTCGCCCAATCGGCTTGCTGCCTAACATCAGCAAGGTGTTTGAAGTGATACTCAACAGAGCATTAAACGCCCACATTGAGGAATATGAGTTGATGCCGAATTGCCAATTTGGTTTTCGTGCCAGGCATTCGACCACACATGCAATAACGAAAGTAACCTCAGACATCTGTTGGAAACTAAATGATAGACAATGTGTTGGAGCATGTCTCATTGATATGGAGAAAGCCTTCGATACGGTGTGGTTAGATGGACTAATTTTTAGACTCCTTCAGGACAAGTTCCCCAGACACCTTGTCACCATGATGTGCAATATGTTATACGGGAAATCATTTGTTGTAACTGATGGAAATCTGACAACAATGCGCGACTTCAAGGTCTTGAATGGTCTACAGCAGGGAACAGTTACTGCGCCTCTACTCTTCTCAATCTTCATTCGCAAGCTATTGAACGGCTTTAATTTTAACGTCTCGCCAACGCGATCATTGGTAGCGTTTGTTGATGATCTGATCATCTATATGGCGGACCGAAAAGCTACAATAGTTCAGAGCAATCTCCAAAAAATGTTCAATGATGTACAGCTGTACACTGACAATTGGCGAATGAAAGTCGATGCGCAAAAGTGTGAAACAATCTTGTTTCGGACAACGCTGCAGGGGGTCAGTCAAGACCTGAAACGTAATTGGAAAGATTTCCACATCATGGCTGGTGAGGGTAGTCTTGAACGGGTTCCACATAAATGCTGTGTTCGATACCTCGGTGTTTATCTCGATCAGTATCTGTACTATACTGAACATGTGAAAATCATGCTCAGTAAGGCACTTAAAGTACTCATGGCCCTTCGAAAGCTCTTTCATTCCAGATACATTGATCAAAAGGTCAAAATTATCTGTTCCAAGACACTGGTTAGACCAGTTTTGACATATGGATGTCAGATCTGGTACAACCAGAGCGCTAGTACTATGGAAAAACTAAGAGTTTTCGAAAGGAAATGTCTTCGTGTATGTACTGGTTTGTACACAAAGCCTGAGACGGATTGGAAACATTATATATCGAATAGAAGAATTTATCAAACTGCTGAAGTGACTAGAGTCGATATCTTCATATTGAAGCTTCTTCGGAATCATATCGCAAGATCTGTGACTGTGAGTGAAAACCCTTGGATTTCACAGCCGTTCCACCCTACAGACGGGTATATTGCGACTCGCCTCGCTACTGGCTTCATTCCTCCAGAAGCATTCGTGTATTTGGACATGAATCGATATGTTTTTGATTCTGACGGCGTCCCAGTCATATATCACGTATATCGACGGGCCACCGATAAGAAGATAAAATATCCTCCGAGTTTGAGTTCACGAGACCAACGATTTCAATGGAGATACTCATTTGCTAGATTCGTTGAAGCTGATCGAGTTGAGACAGCGCAATCCAGAATGACAATGTCTAAATTATTCGTGTTTATTTTCAGTTCTGGTGTTTTTCGTCATTTCGTTTTTTGATTTTCAGCTCATTATTGCTACATTTAGTGTTGTTGTTTATTTTTGTTAAAAACTAGATATAGGTTAGGTTTATATTATGTTTTTTATATTAGGTTAGAGATAAGGTAAAACGCTTAGGTTAAGAACATTGTTATAGATTTTTATAGTATAAGATAAAGTTTTTGATTACATTCATTAGAATTAAGTTAAAACATATTAGGTGTAGGTTCAAAGTTGACTGTAGTGTTAAGAGTTTTCCAAGTGAATTATAAAAGTATGTAATAATCTTCATTGATTTGAATTTGCTATAGGTTTTTTTTTGAATGTGTTTAATGATAACGTACAAATTTAGAGAGCCATTTGGGCCATTGAGTTTTTTATTGTTATTGTTTGGATTTTGCTTTATATTCCTTTAAAATTTATAACGATTAGTATTAAATAAAGCGCTTTTGACTTTGACTTTGACTTTACATGGTGAGTCTACTTATTGACATATTTGTGTGCCCTGGTGCTTTATATAGGGCATTCAATGTATCTTGGGCTTTTGCTATGTCGTAAATGCCGATGACGTCATCAATGGTTTCAATTGCCAATCCCATACTTGTTGCTATTTAAATTACGTTTGCGCCAAATATGTCACAGTGTTTTTCATAGACAATCATTAAAGCATCCTCTTGATCCTTCCATTTATAATTGGTTATTTTTTATGCAATTTGTTATTTGACAGTTTATATGAAAGCTTATGTGGACATGAAATGCGGCCCCTCTCTTAGCGCTTTTCGCCCCCCCAAAATGATGTATTGCCATCTATACCTTGTTAGCCACAAAATTAATTTATATGACCGCCTCAAAATACCCATCATAGAATGGTTTCGCAAGGCGGGGGGTTATAGCGGGGCTTCTCGAGGCCGGGTTATTCATTGGAGATGGACGTAGGGCGCCACTCACTCCCTATAAAGCCCCAAGAGTCATCGAGTGGGACTATGACTCACCATAACCTCAAAAATTGCTTTTGCCGCTCGCCAATCTACAAACTTGCAAATAATTCACAACAACCAATTTGAAAAATCTGAAAAATTAAGGAAACCAAGGCGGGCCGTGCTCCAACGTATCAACAAATCTCGAGTTAGCCAATCGACTCCCCCGAGCCCCCCCAAAAATGAGGACTTCCTAACCTCTTCTAAGATTTCACCAAACACTCACTAGCATTGCAACTAAGGCTATTTTAGCAATGAGCAAAAAAAACAATAAAGATACTGACTAACTACATCGCACCCGAGCCAAGATTACAATTGACCACCTCAAAAATTTGGCAATCATGCTTCTTCACAAAATACACCTTTCGTTAAATTTCTTTTCAAGATTCTACCTTACTTTTTTTTTTTTTAATTACCTCCATTCCCTACACTCTCTCCATCACTCTTTCTTCGTCGCACAGCGCTCGTGCGATCTGCATTCACATTACGTCGCTTGGTCCTTTGTGCCACCCAGACAATGTTTAACACATCGGTATAAGGGGGCACACAATATAATGTGATCTAGTCCTTTTCGTGAACATCTAGTCCAAAAAATCATGATCAGCTCTCAGAGATAAAAAAAAACTCAATATCATACGACGCATTCAAAAAAAACTCTGAGTAACTGTCACTTCAGTATCTCGCCGATAGGGTCAAAAAGAACGCCCTAAGATACTGGGCTCATAAAAGCAGAATTACAGGTCCACGCTTCAATCAGTGCTCATTAAATGCTCCCTTAGTCTTTTCTTAAATACCATAAGTGAGTTTGCTTCCTTAACAATTTCTGGTAGATTGTTATATATACGCAGAGCATCATTCGTTGCATCGTACTTTAGTCGATTCGTTCTGGCAAAAGGTATTACGAATTGATATGCATTCCTCGCATTATATGGGTTGATCTGTGATACCTTGATTAATGGCGCTCGTTCCGATCCATTAGTTTTTAAATTTCTGTAGATAAACTTTGCTTTCTCCATAATAATAATTTGACCAAAGGTTAATGATTTTGCCAATTGGTAAACCAAACTAGTTTGAGTAAGCATTGGCAGCTTCAGAATGTTTTTATACGCTTTGGTCAGCAGCCTGGATATACTGTTTAAATATTGCTTCGCTGATTGACTCCAAATAAGTACTCCATAATGCAATTTCGCCAGGACAAACGCACTTAGAACAAGTTTCTTGATGTGCATTGGAAAATCCTCATATCTTCTTAACAATCCTATTATTGGGGCTAATTGCCTTCTTAAGCTATTTATGTGTGGTAACCAGGTCAAAAGATGGTCTATGATAAGGCCAAGATATTTCATTTCTAGCACTCTTTGCAATTTTCCGCCGTTAATATTTAGTTCGACATCTATGTCTCCTTTGTTCTTTTGCTTAAAAACAATATATTTTGTCTTTGATGTGTTCAATACTAGTTTGTTTCCAATTAACCACTGATGGAATTTTCCTGGATCGTCGTTGATAGTGTTCTCAATGGCAGTTTTGCCTCGTCCTGAATAAAGTAGAACTGTGTCATAAGCATATAATGTGTGATATCCCTAGACTTATCTGACCTCTATCTAAGAGGCGCCCCTGACTTTTCGCCAGTCTCTACGGTCGAATCAGCTTAAAACATGATTGTTGTTGCCCGCCGCCTGTTTCTTCCGTTGAGTTGGCTTTAAAATTGCTTGTCGTTGCTAGCCTTCCTTCCAACATACTTCAATTTTTCCCTTTTCCTTTGCTCCGGCTAATTCATCCTTATCGATGTCTACACGCCAAAAGAGACCTTGACCACCCAATGAGCTTTCACTTTGCCTTTGTTCTAACTCGCTTTCATGCGATTCGCGTTCCATTGGTGTTTGTCAAAGTGGCTCCATCACATCCAGTGGTAGAATCATAGATGTCAGAGAGAATGAATACGAAATCCATCGAGAGACTTGAAGCTTTATGTAGCGTGAAGTTGGCGCGTTATTAGCTGTTGATTCGAATTTCAAATAAATTTGACGTGACGTCTCCCACTAATTTTCGCATCTTGAACTAAATCAAATTTCCGTGCGGGTATTCTAACTTGAACGATATAAAAGATTGAACATGACTTACCCTACGAAGGATACGTCCCTGACATGCTTTCTAAAGCTGTTTTTACAATCCCACCCACATCACTACATGTTATTTTCCGACACAATAACACTCGCGATCCGTAACAAACTTTTCAGTTTGATTAGTTATCACATTTGCAACGCTTTTGCACTAGATTCAACATGGTTTATATAAAAAAAATTGCTTTGTGTACGATTTCAAATTCAACCTGATTAGACGTTTCCCATCAATGTTGAATTTTCACAAATCATATGTTGTCAATCATATGGTTGATATTTTGTTGACAATTCAGGTGTTAAGGTATAAGAGGAGTAGGATTTTTGTGAGAGCAACTAGAGAGCCACTTGAATGTGTGGATTCTCTAGCGGCGTGAAAGGTGGAGGGATTTCAATTCACATGCGAGAGGAAGGCATGTATGTTGTAAAAGTACTTCATTCACGTATGGATGAAAATAAGCTCATTTCGCGTCCATTACTTTATATGTCTTACCACTTGGTTGGCATTATAGACGTAGGTAATGCAGCCACACTAGAATGCAATAGACGTAGAAAATTCCTTGGCAAGCTGCTGTTGGCTACAATAAGGCTTTTCGCACAATTGCGATTTAATTTGACGGTTTTGCAATCGAACGAATTAATTTTTGTATCATTTTGGATTATGTTGGTAGATTCCAAAAGCCCAGGTTCGAAAAATGATTGAGCGAATTCATCCTTTTAAACTAAATTGCATGGATAATTTATGAGGTCGTGTAATGCCGGTTTATTATCGTTGCACATTTAAAACAAAATTTAAATTCTGTTCAACCGATACGATCATCCAAATGATCTGATATGTTTCCAACAATTAGAATATAAGCGGGAATATCTAAATTAGCCGCTCAAGGTTTTGGCGAGTTGTAATTCATTTGTTTGCTGGGTTCATATCACAATATGTCGATTTTTTGTTTTGTTTTGCTCCTTTATATTTTCCGATGCTGTTGCTATCTGCGGGTAGGCCTCTCCTTGAACGGATTACATGTATAATATAAATTTTAAATCGTTCTCCGCTGTTACTAACCGATTTTCCGTTGATACACCATATACTGATTAAGGTTGGCGACTAAATGATATTCGATTCATTTCATCAGCAATTCCTAGATTCACGGGGCTTGCCCTTATGTTCGTTGTGTACTGGCGGTCATTTTTGAATTTGTTTGATAAATCTAAATGTGAGAATTTCAAATCTTTACACGTTTTTTTCAGTCGAATTTTCGATTTCTTCCATCACATTTGTTGAAGTTTTCACTGAAGGTATAACCTGCATCCATTGGTATGGCCAGGAGTTGCTATGCTTCAATTTCATAGCATAGTTCAAGGTAAGGCCATGCTCTTGATTAAATGGACCTCTTTTCGTGTGCTCCAGATCTGGAGGCTTCTATATTTGGGTCTGCAAGGATGTTAGGAGAGGTATTAATCAAACGACGATAATACGCTACCTCTTAATAATAGTAAGTAAGTAAACTTTATTGAGTCTTTTTCTAACTTGACATTACAGAGTATGCTTAATGACTATGTGACATTTGACAGTATATGGATGTAGTAGGGATTATTATTTGCGGTGGTAGGCTCCAAAAGTGCGCGAATACATTGAAGGGGGTGCTCCTGCCACTTCTCTAGGCGTTTTTTAGACATTGCCAACATGTAATGGAGAATCGGTTCTATCTCCGTATCTTCGTAAAGGATAGAATTCCTGTAGTACTTCTTATTAGGCCGTCTGTATTTGGATAGGCATTTCCTTAGGATCTTCATCTCGAAGATTTGGATTTCTTCGGCCGCAGTAGGCGAGATTGTTAGCCATGCCGGAAACGCGTAGGTAATGATCGGCCTAATAAGAGTTTTGTACATTAACACCTTAACTTTTGGGCAGACTGATTTCGAAGAAAAGAGAGACGAAATAATTGCGGACGCTGCTTTCGCTTTATTGAGAATTTTCGTTGCGTGTCTATTCACCTTAAGTCGATTGTTAAAATGGACTCCAAGGTATTTGATAGTTTCCTTGAGAGGGATGATTTCACCAGCAATATGTGCCTGCACATTCCTACTTTGAGACACGGCAAGACGGTACCCTCTCCCGCTGGCGTTTCTGAAGCAGATCAGTTCCGATTTGCTGGCATTTATTTCGAGCCCCCAGTACTTCAGATATTGAAAGATGTTGAGGACAGAGTGCTGCAGCTTTACTTGGGCCATCTCTGGGAGGCTATGAGTGACCGTGAGGAGGATATCATCTGCATACTCGTACATTGCTTTATCGATAGTCGAGCAGTTTGGACGTGGGATATCATGAAGGAAAAAGTTGAACAGGGTGGGACCGAGGATAAAGCCTTAGGGGACTCCCGATTTGATAGGGATAGGATTTGAAATGAGGTTCCCCAGTTTAATTTGGGATGTTCTATCCGAAAGGAAGCTGTATAGGATTCTGAGGATTGCGACCGGACAGGATACCATTTTCAATTTGCATTTGAGCCCGTTGATCCAAACTGAGTCGAACGCTTTTTTCAGGTCTAGAGCACAGGCCACTGTGCACTCTTTCTGCCGAAGATTGCGGGTGACTCTATTGTGTAATAGCATTATTGCATGCTCCGTGGATCGTTCACATTCAAATCCAAACTGAAAATCGGGGATCATGGGACTAGTAAATTCGTTCAAGTTTCGCAAAATAACTTTTTCAAGGGGTTTACCCATGTTAGGCAAAAGGGAAATTGGCCGAAAATTATTAATGCTACCTTCGCAGCCTGGTTTTGGTATTGGTATTAGTTTGCTAACTTTCCAAGGTTTTGGAAAGTATCCATTATTAATACAATTATTGTATAATATCGTCAAGAAGAAGGAGATGGTCTTTCTGCACTTGTTGAGTATTCTGCTCGGGATACCATCAAGGCTGTGAGATAGCTTGCTATTTAAGGCATTTAGGAGGTCTTCTACTTCGGTTTTCGAGGTAAAAAATCCGGCGAAGATTGGAGTTTGTGGAGAGGATGCTTTATTATAACTAGAGAATATAGTTAAATAAGATCCATCGTACCCTTCCGTCTTTAGTAGAACCTCTGCTTTAACGTTGTTGTTCAAAGCTATGTTGGATGACTCACGGCGACAATATTGTTGTTTGAAGTATTCCTCACATGCAACGATCTTTTCAGATTGTGCAGTGAAGACTTCGTTCCCTCGCTTTATAGGGTCTTTCTCAATGTTGAATTTGGAACTTTTACGGCCCATGAATTGATTTATCGTTTTAAAAACATCTGAGGATGGTCGCAGTGATATCAATCTGCTTTTATAGAAGTTGTTGACTTCTGATCTGATGCGTTTTTGGATTTCACGGGAAATGCTCGTTATTTGCGTTTTAAGTTCCAAATACTCCTCATTGTACCGGTTAAAGCTTCGTTGGTAAATACGCTTAAGCCGTTGGAGCATATGCTTCCGAGTTTTTATTAATTGAAGAGTCTCCTGAGTTAGACATCTATAAAGCGGGCTGCGTGGTTTCTGGAAAGGGGCATGCTGGTCTAGACACTCTATAATGGCAAACGTTAGTGCTGCTATATGCGAGTCTATTTCTGCGTTCGAGAGAATGATATTTTCCGGTGGGAGATTCGGAAGGAGGTCTTTGAGGTCTTTTCTGAAGTTTGGCCAGTCTATGGAATTAAACGGTCTGTAATGAGGTGGGCAAGTAGGAACAGGTATGTGTGATCTAAGGGTTATATTGAGATGGAGGCCATGATGGTCCGATAATGAGGTAAATGTGGAGCAAGTGAAGGGAATTGTGGGATCATTGAGGTCAGAGGATATTATGAAGTTGTCTAAAAATGAGTTTCCTCTGGGAAATGTTGGGACCCCAGCATTTGCTACGGATGCTGAGAGGAGGGCGCCCGCATGGAGCCATTCAAATAGATAGTTCCCGTTGGTATTTCTTGTGGAGTCCCCCCAGTGTTGGTGTCTGGCATTAAGGTCTCCTCCTAGTATAAATGAGTCGTGGGATGAGGCTGTTGCAAGGATTCGGTTAAGTGTAAATGGGATCAGGGGACCTAGATTGCACGGGAGGTATAGGGAGCCAATAAGGATTTTGGCTGGGTTTCCATCGGGTCGCCTGGTGTTAAGCGTTGCTAACGTACATGAGAAATTATTTTGTTCAAAAGGGATTTGATGGATATCTAAATCATCCCGAAACAGTATCGCGGTACCTCTGCCACTGTCATTTCGAAGCACATGGTAGTTCTCCAAACGGACTTTGTGGTGATGGTTAAGAACTGTTTCGTTCAGAAGAAGGATGTCGGGTTGGGAGGATTTGACCAAATCAGCAATGTAGAGCCTCTTATCATGTGAGATTAGGGAGTTTATATTAAGGGATAGAATGGTTAGTCTATTTGCAACCATAAAGGTTGAAATAGAAATTGAGGAGCGCCATTGGCTTCTCTTGGTCAGGAGTGGTGTCAAAGTATGGGAGGAAAGCCCTGACCTTGGATAGGAGTTCACTGGGAGAGACTCCCACCCACTCCATGGTTATTTGTTGTAGGCGTACGACGGGATTAAGAGTTGGTGAAATAAAATTATGGGTCGGAGTTCCACTCCTTAAAACCTCTGAATATGAGGTCCGATTGGAGGGAGGGGCAAAGTGGTGTGGGGTTGTAGGGGTTGGTGTAGTATTTGGGTAGCTGGGGAGCGGTGAGAATCTGTTCTGAGGTGCCATCCGTTTGGCTTTATTTTCAATTGCCCTGTCTAACAATCTTTTCCATTCGGGACAGCCGGAAAAATTGGCTGGATGCCCATGGGTCTTGCACATGGTGCTGAATGGCGCGGTTTCCGGCTTGTCCATATTTTTCTGGGGCAGCTTTCGGAAGTATGCTCCTCCCCACATGTGGAATCCACAATTAGTAGATACGTGCCCGAATCTTCGACACCGATAGCATTGCACCAGATCACTCCTTTTGGGGCGTTCCCATCTCGTTCAAAATGTAGCGCAGCTTTATCATCTCGTTCTTATCGGCTTGCGATCCCACTGTAATTCTAAATAAATCTAGATCGATTTTATTCGCTCTCGATCATGCAGTTGTAAGTTAACTGACAGTCTGGAAGCCTAAATTCGGGATTTGTCTGGCTATGTCCTCTCGAATAGCCTCCGCTCCAAATTCTGAGCTAATACCCCTTAGAATAACGACACATCTTTTCTTTTCTTTGGGAGTGAATGAGTATCCCACTGCTTCCGTGTTTTTAAGCAGGTTCATAATGTAGTCGTGCGCCTCGAGTCTGTCCACTATGACTTTAAGTCGGGAGTTTGACAATTTAGTGATTCGGTACTCTAGACCGGTACCATCTGTAAGGGTGTATCTGTCCATGATATCTTTAAGTACCGTTGCTTTTAAATTTTCAATGAATATTGGTGGGAACCATACCTTCCTTACTCTACTGTTAGCCGCGTTTGAGTTATTATTATCGTTTGCCAGTGCGCTGAAAGGGTTAGTGCTAGGTGTGGTTGAGATTGGTATAGGAATCGGGGTTTTACGTTTGGTAACTAATTTACCGTTTGCTACTATAAATTCATTTACCTTACAGTTAATGAGGTTAATATCTTCGTTGAAGCTTGAATCCTTTGCTGTAGTATCGTCCGCATCCATCATGTCTGAAGGCATTTCCTTGCGGGCGGCTTTGGTCTTTGGTTGCTCTGCCATCGTGTTCGCTTGCTCCGCTGTCGTGTTCGCTTGATTCGCCATCGCGTTTGCTTGCTGACAATAATTACTCCATTTTGCCACCTTGGTAATACTAGCCACGGTGTATTTTATGGGCGCTCGCCCAAGATGAAGTTTCTACTTTCTTGTGTGATGAAATATACTTATAAATGTTCGTTTTCTAAAAGGCTTTTTTATAATTTCGATATTGACCAATTCACACGCGTGTTGACCGTTTCAACTTCCAAACGTCAATCGCTACCTCTTAATTTAACTCTTAATTCTACTTAAAAACTACCCTTAAAATCACCACAAAATTTAATGATACTCTAGTTTCCAGTTTTTACGTCCTTGACTCAGGATAACTTCCATATCAAATGTTCAATTATGGAGTAACTAAAAATTTCATTTTTGTTTCCACAACCAGCACGAGACTCTGATTTTTTGATTTTTATTTTATCAATCATTATAAAATGCATAAAAACAAAAAGCAAGGTTCAAACCATCAAACCATTCAAAAACTTGATTTCCAGCAGCGCCGAGGTGAAACTCGTGTTTAACGGCTCCAATTCAACTATCATACCGTCTCCGTTCCAGTTAAACCTTGGCAGGCTGCGGAGTACGTTCGAAGTTCGCACCATTGGGTTGGTGGTGTAGGTTCGGCTGAGACGGACTCCCGATTAGCGCTGGTCTGGCTCTGAGCACTTGTCCCCATAAGGGCTTCTGCCAACCCTCGCATGGCCTCCCTGCTCTGCAAAGATAACCATGGGACCAAAAAGGCGACTACACACACACGAACGGAGATAGCGGCTCCAAGGAGGGACCCAACAAAACTGGAGCAAACAAAATCAAAAGATCAAAAAGATCCAAAAAACGAAACAAAAAATAACGACATTGCAACGAAAAATCCAGAAGCCAACGAGGAGATTACGGCACTAAAAGCAAAGAGTGACCAGACACCGCGTGAATGCACCACCAACGTTGAAAATGTGGCGGAAGTACTGCACTCGGAAACGGAATGCGATAACCTCTCTCAACGATGGTTGCAAGGTACAATTGTGGCCCAGCGATAGGAAGAAGAAAGACTCCTCGAAAAACGGGAGATGGAAATGAAATTTTCCAGATTGAAGGCGAGTTAAAAGCTGCCGATGTTGTCAGTACAGAAGAACAACAACAGCTATACTAAATACTCATAATATGATTGTGATTGTTTTTCTGGGGTATAAAATAAAATATGCTCTTGGGCAATTAAAAATTGAGCTCATATCGGACAGACCGAATTGCATTCGCCAAAATGTCTGTCGTATTGAAAATCGTTGAAGAGCTGCTAGAAAATAATATTATACAACCTAGCAAATCACCATATGCATCTCCTGTAATTCTTGTCAAGAAGTCGAATTCAGAGGATTGAATGTACCAACTACAGGGAGCTTAATAATATCACCGTGAAGCAACCATTTTTGATGCCAGTAGTAGACAACTACTTTTCGTCCACTTCAAGCAAGCATACGACAGTATTGATTGTAACGTACTGTACCAAATAATGCTTTGCTTTGGCATCCCAGCCAAATAAGTCCGTCTTACCAAGACGACAATGACGTCGAGGACCTCCCAAGTCCACATCAATAACCAACTCACCGATGCCTTTGACACAAATATTGGACATAAGCAGGGAGATGGGCTGGACTCATTGCTATTCAATTTGGCTCTGGATTGTGCATAAGGAAGCAACCTGTCGATTCGGGAGATATATTACTATACAAGTCGAGCCAAGTAGCACTCTATGCGGATGACATCAACATTTTGTCACGGTCATTAACAACTGCCAAAGAACTCTTGCTGAAGCTCGACAGCGAAGCAAAATTAGTAGAGCTAGAAATCAATGAAAATAAAACAAAGCTCATGACGCAGTCGAGGCAAAACACCTCAACTACACAAAATATCATACTTGGCCAATGCAGTGTTGAAAATGTGAGCGAATTTGTGTAATTAGGCGCCAAAATAACGAAAACGGGTAATGAAGAATACAGCTCGCAAATAAAATATTTTATTCAGTATTGACGATCTTGAAGACCAGCTGCATATACAGGAGAACAAAACTCCAAGTATACAAATCTGTGATAAGACCTGTGTTATGCTATGAGTGTGAAACATGGACCCTAACCCAAGCATCCACAAATATATTGGACGCCTTTGAGCGACGGGTCCTTAGGCGAATATTCGAAACGAAGCTAGACGAGGATCAATGGTGAATTCGATACAAGCATGAGTTGTATGAAATTTTTGACGAACCGGAGGGCACAACGATTATAAGACTGCGGAAGCTGCAATGGTCTGGACACATGAATCGTATGGACGAACAAGGTATACACGAAAAGGTATTCGTTGGGAGAATTGAGGGCCGGAGACAAGTGGGGAAACCGAGGAAATGCTGGTCTGACTCGGTCGACGAAGCCAATTCATCGCTGCTCGGACTTCGGAATTTGAGGACGCAGCCAATGACCCGAGACAGTCGAAGGTGTTTCTGGAAGTACTAGAGGTTTTAGGCCCGGGCCTTCTGAATGGCGGAGGCAGCGCGTGCCCTGAGATCATCAACGTTGCAATCTGAGTCCTCATCTGTCTTCTTGCTTAAGTATTCAGTTAATTCATCCACAATTTTACCTCTTTGCTCTATCCCGAATAGAATTTTACTAGGAGACAGTTTAGTGGTACCGTGGGTGGTATTGTTAATGCCATACTGAATCTGGGACAAAAGGTTGGACCGATCGGCATGATTAATGGGCTCACTAAGTTTAGGAAGCATAGGTTTCAAAACTCTATTTACCCTTTCCACTTGCCCGTTGGCTTGTGGAGAGGCGAGGCAACTTTCACATGATCGACATTCTGTTTAGCCAAGCATGTGCTAAAATCCAAAGAGGTGAAACAAGTTCCTCGGTCAGTTAATATGCGTTTGGGACGACTGTAATAACTAAAATATTTATCAAGGCTGTTGATAACTTCTCGTGTACTTGTCGAGTTAACTGGATACCGTTTAACATATTTAGTGAACCCATCTAAAACTAACAATATACGTATCTTCCTTGAGTTGATAGTAGATAAAGGCCCGAAGTGGTCCAAGTGTACATTATCAAATGGTATTGGTTCCTTCGGTATGTTACAGAAATTTTGTTCATTGGAACGATGCAATGGCGCGTACATAATACATTTTACGCAGTTTCTTATGAATTTTGCGACATTTCCTTTTACGTTCGGAAAGCAATAGTGTTTCTTCAGTTGGTCATAAGTTTTTTCAATTCCTAGGTGACCAATCTTTTCATTCGTCAAACGAATCACATTATCCTCCATTTCTAATGGTACGTACATTTGCGTTTGTCCAGGTTATCTCTTCTAAAAACAAGACCGTCCAATAGCTGGTAACCTGGAGCTGGACATAAGCTTAGTTGTTCGCGAAGTTTTTGGATGCGTTTGTCCCGGTTTTGTGTGACTTGGACCAAAAAGTCTAAGTCGTCACTGTCAACAGTGGCTAATACTTGATCAGTTACAGCAGTTGTACTTCCGGGTGGTGCGTTTGCGGAGATGCTGGCATTTTCATTTGAGTCTTGTACGTAATAATTGATTTTAACAGCAGGATACATGAAAGGGTCGTCAGTATTGGCATGAGGGAAAGCGGATATTAGGACAGGACAGCGAGGGGCATCAGTACTGACTTCGGTTGATTCGGGGTGATTGCCGAATTATAAGTCAAGTTGAGCGTAGTTAAGTGCGCAAGTGACGCATCATGGATCCATCATCTATTTTACATTAGAAATAGGTACTCTAGAATTAGTATCAGTTGTTGATTCCTCAATAGGAGAAGGACAAGAAGTGTAGCACCAGCTCCATGCGTCTACATGACCCATGGATACTCCGCTTTGGTGCTGTATTGTGTAATTATAATTCTCAAGCTCGAGGGCCCATCTGGCGATTCTTGGGTTCACATGTCTTTTGTTCAGAGTGAGCATCAGAGAGTTACAATCTGTTATTATCTTAAAAGCTTTACCTTCTCAATGAATTCGAAAGCACCTCAGTGAATAGATAATGGCCAACATCTCCAGTTCGAAGTTGTGATAACGAGATTCAATGGGTCTGGTAGCTTTCGAAAAAAACTAGTACAGGGTGAAAGTTATTATTGACTTGCCTTTGTAACAATATTGCTCCGTAACCAAAGGAGTCAGCATTGCAATGAAGTTCAGTTTCTTTTTTCGGATCATAAATTTCTAATAATGGGGCAGTGGCTAACTTGGTGCGCAGTTCAATGAAGACCACGTTACATTCGTCAGTGATTTCGAAGGCTACACCCTCACGAGTGAGGTATTGCAGCGATTTGGCTATTTTGAGAATGAGTGGATGAACTTACGAAAAAAGGGAAAACAATCCTAAGCAGGTCTTAAGTTCCTTCTGGTTCCTCAGTATAGGATATTGTTTGATGACTTTTATATGGGCCTTACTTGGACGCATTACAGAGACACTGACAGAGTACCCTAAAAACCCGAAATGCACATCTACATTTTCCCAAGGTTCTTTTCGGTAATGCGTTTCAACGAATGCGGTTGGGATGAGTGTATCGTCCATTTAGACGGCAATGGATACAGACTCAATATTATTTCGCACATAAGGCGCTGGAATGCAGCATAAGCGTTTTTCAGTCCAAAATGCATCCACAAGTATTCATAGTTACCGTTTGGAGTTACCAATGCTGTGTATTTTACAGATGCAGTCGCCATTCTGATTTGATGGAATCCATTACCCAGATCTTATATTAAAAAGAACTGCTTTCCTGCCAAATAATCGATGCAGTCTTCTATAAGTGGCAGCGAAAAATTGTCTCGTATGGTATGTTTGTTTAGGGCTCTTTACCCCACACAAATTCTCATTTCACCACTTTTCTTCCTAACTAAGACTATGCCAGAAGCGTACGGGGAACTACTAGATCTAATTATCCCCTTCTTTAGTAGCTCTTCTGTGATCTTCTGAACTTCTGTTTGCTCGTGGTAAGATAATCTTCGTGACATGCAGTGAAATGGAATGTTATTATTTATGTAAACTTCCATCTGATAGTGATGGCGTGCTACAATGAGACTCATCGGGTTCAAATAGTTTTCGTAAATGGTCTTTCTAAGGGCTTCAGTGTGGTTTTCACTCAGGGACATATTTATTTCTAGGGTTTCTGTGTCATCTGGGGGTAATGTAGTAAGATCGGACAAGGTTCTAAAGTTATTGCCGGACTAATCATTAACGGGTGCACCAGCGTGGGCCGAATTTTTATCAGTAGACCTAATGTTGTTAAGCTCATGGGTGACTTCCTCAGAAGATTCGTATGTAACACATAGACCGGTCAATCCGTTATTATTTGTCGGTTTGAAGGCACAGAAATAACTTTTGTCTTTTTCAAACGCTTCATTCGTATGACTATACATCTGGGTATTAAAATCTTTGTTTTCATGAAGTACATATTAAATTCCTTTAGGATTTTCCAGCCTAAGATTATAGGTAGTGATAATGTTTCATCTGGAATCACTAAAAGAGGAATCTTTCTACATTGTCTACGAAATTTAATATTGGCATCGACCTTACCATACGTTTTTATCGTTGCATTTCCTAAGCCGCGGAGTGTCGTACCAAAGGTTCTATTGCTATTGAGAAGAGGGACTGCAGATTGTTTCACAAAACTAATTGGACTGCCGGTGTCGAAAAGAGACAAAAGCTTTACCATTTCTGTGTATTCTCCCCGACTTTTGGAAAAGCAACACTTACCAGATTAATTTCGCTGATGGCGCTGTTAGTTTCATCGTCAGTTATATCACTATTGTTCTTCGGTTCGTTAACGTAGGTAGCGGCGTTTGCGTTGCGAATAACTCTCATGATTCTCTTTGGATTCGAGCGATCTCGGTGTTGATGTCCAATCTCTCAATATTTGAAGCACGAACCTAGTGCACCCTTCTAATAAGGGCAGGAACTTTGATAGTGGCCTCATCTGGTGCAGTCAAAACAGCGTGGCGTTTCTTTCAGGACAGCAAAAATGACAGATTTCGCAGCAGTTGATCTGGATACCGTTGCAGCAGGTTTACGGGAAGTAGCAGCGAATTGGCGGGAAGTTGCGGTGACTTCACGTGTGTTAACAACACACTTTAGAGCAGATGTAATGCGTCTTTCGTGATGCTGCTTTAGTTTTCGGACGGTGCTTGCTCCCAGAAGTAAGTATGCTTCAGTTCTGCGGACCTTTGGACCGTCTACAATGAGCTTAACTCATTCGATTTCAGTGAGTCGGGCGGGTTTCGCAATTGCTTGCATTTCGAGAACATATCTCTGCCATGTCTCGTTCTTCTGATCCCAATCACGGACTTTCAGTTGGCGGTAGACGTCTTGCAGAGTGAACTGAAACCAAATTCCACCACCAGTTCGGTTCGGATAGTCTGCGGCACGAGTGGTTCTGAGAAAGGCTTTCACAGTTCCCGTGACGAGACATCAAAGGCATAACAGCTTAAAGTGGTCTTCTGTATTGGCGGTTGCCTAAAAGTCATCTAGATTGGCTACGAAGCTCCAGACATCATAGTGGTCATCGCCGCTGAATTTTTTGATGGCATATTCAATATCACTATATCAATATGTCGAGTATTCGCAGTCTAGGCTAGTTGACTACGAGCTTCGAGTAGACTAATCGCATGTTGTAATTCGATTAGTTCCTCCCTTTTCTTCAATATCACAATTTCTCGTTCAATGGCCTCTTCTTCGGTGACTTCGTTAGCCGAGGAGATTCTTGAGACAAAACAGCGGCTTTAGGGACGCGGGCGGCGGTTATAATATCGTGGACAGCAGTGGTTTTCGTAGGTGCAGCGGTTTCATTGGCAATAACAGCGGCTGCGGCGGAGGGCATTCTAGCAAAAATCGGGACATCGGTTGTAACAGTGCAATCAGTAACTGTAGTTGCTGGAGTAGTCTTCAGGGTGGTAAAAGATGAATCAGAAGCGGCTGATGTGGCAACATCTGTCGTGATCAGGAACACAGATGAGGCACCAGTGGTGAGCTGTTTTTGCAGCCGTGATAGCGAGGTTAGCTCCACATGTTGTAACTTCAAATTCGGATTCGGGTGAATGATTATCGGCTGGTGTGTCCTCTCGTTCCAACGAATCGTCGCTTTCAGGTAAAGTTACGCCCTCACCTTGTTCCAGTGTACCGTAGAAGAGCCTCAGTTGCGCCACTGTGGCCATCGGCGGCGTATACACACCGGCCGTGGCGAGTGCCTCCAACAGTTGGTTCTTTGTTAACCAGACCATCACGTTATCAAAACTTATTTTTTTTTTTTGTGTATCACTTTCCGTGGTTACCCCACACCTGAGTTATAATCGCCCTTTTTTTAAAAACTACAAACCCGCGGACAAACAAAAAACCCCGTCTGGTTAGCTCAGCGGTTGTATTTCGAATCCTCTTGTCAGTGTTTCTCCATCTCTTTTTCTTTCTATTACCTATTCCTGTACAATTCAGTTCGGATTACAGCAGTAGAATGGTTTATGCACTGACTAATAGTTCTTATACAAACATGAACTAGTGCTTTTTTTACCAACTAAATTTTCATTACAAATACTTCAATTTTGCACGTTAACTTGATAATCACTCACTTTCTTAGTAAATTTTAAGCCCGACCCCACTTTAACCATACCCAAACCTTTATTCAGACGAGTAGGCCCGGTTGGTTTTCGGTCTGTTACATTTTGCACTTGTTGACCAGATAACGGTTGAGATCGCGTAATTGCAGAACTCTTTGCTGGAGCCGATGATATATCCATACATTTGATTAACAATTTTCTAAGTGAGCCTGACCCTCAGCTGACATTGGTTTATTCGAGTTTGTCATCACTTCCGCGACATAACCGTTTGTTTCGACAAAATTTTTGCTTGGCATTTTTTGAGACCATTACCCGAAATTTTGATTTAGTGGAATGAATATGATGACGGGTGGAATTGTTAAAACCCCAATTTAGGAATGCACTTAAACTTCCAAGACTCCTAACAACTTAACAAAACGCAGCAATTTAAAAATGATTAACGTATGAAATACCGAAACTGTAGTAAGAAAATTTCAGATGGAGAAGTCTTGCGGATCACGTGCTCCCGCCAAAATCGCCGTCGAAACGTCAATTCAATCAATTTTTCCTTCAAGTTGACAGCTGCAGGAGTGGCTATAATTTCCACATTTTCCATTAAATAAACGCCTGTAACTACCAAATCAAAATCAGCCGAAAATTTCCTGGAAAAAAGATTTAAATATCTTCTATCATCAACATGATTCATATTTAATAAAATAATGTAATTAAATTTCATTCCTGCTTCAATTAAATTTTAAATCTACACTTCCATCATTCTCCCACCCAAAAGCCATTGTGTTCTTTCAACGATATGCCAATTTATTTAAGTGTGGAGAAAAGCAAAGACGGCAAACATTCAAAATAAGGATGCGAAATCAAAGTTTATTTTACCTAATCGCCTTTCTCCATCATTTGTTAATTTCAAGTTAATTCAATTTCGCAACACCATTACCACCGGCAGTGTCTTAAGAAAGGACATTCTTCAATAATTCAGTTGTTGCCGACGACGACAACAGTTAGGAACACCAACAATGAGCAAGGACGAAGCCGTTGGCTGCGATGCTGCTAAAGATAGTAGTTGTGTTAGAAATGGTGTAGAATATTTATGTATAGATAAAGTGATAGGCAAGAGTACTCGCAATTTATTTAAGTTAAATTATCTCTCATGGCATATTCTGAATAATGAATTGTATAATGAAGCAAATGCAGACCTCAAAGTCCTCTTGGAAGCGTAGTAAATTTTAAATTTCGCCAAATAAAAGGGTGTGCTTTGAATAAATTATGGAGAACATTGATTTTTGTTGGGTTTTGGTAGGATAAACAAATTGAACTTGGTTTTTGATTTAATCCATTGTTTAAAAGTTAGCCTTATAAAGTGGTCCATTGAATTTCACAAGACTTTAGCTTTGTATTATCTTTTCAGAATTCTTAAAGAAATTTCTGTGAATAAGGCGCAGTCACACTCCAATTCATTTTATCATTTTCTACTCATCACCAATACAAATGGAAACAAAGTGAAAACGGTAAAGATAAATCGGATTTTCCGTTTCAAACTTGGAAACTTTACTCTTCAGTGCCTCTGACCAATGATTGTAGGATTCAATTAGATTATCAGCCTTTATCCTTAGTTTAAATAAAACCTGAGAGAGTAACCGACTCAAAATGTGGAGTATCCAACGAGAAGAATTCGAAAAGTAAATACAATACTCATTGGAAGAGCTCGATGAATTCAATTTGAACGTGTACGTGTCTTCGATCCCAAAGATTACCTACAATACTTGGCAAGTTATTAGCTGTGATATCTCAAAGGAATCAGGACAAAATTGCGGTACTACTATTCATTGAATTAGATGGTGGCATCCGTGAGATGGGATACCGAGAGAAGAAGATTTTTCTCAATGCGAAGAGTAGACTTGGGAATTTCATACTCGTAAGTGTACGTGACTATTGGAAAGACACGGTAATAGCTTCTATTAGATTAAATCAACTGGTTAATCTTCAGAGGGTAATTACTTTTGAAAGGGGCACATTTAGAGACTTGAGTTATTACCTATTTCAATGAAGTACAAGTTGTCATTTTGAGGGTGGAAACAAATAGTGGATTACAAATTTTGACAATATAATAACTTAGCCAAAATGGTGGATGTTTTCAATATCTGCTTACAATAGTAAGAAATATAGAGAGTATTATGGTGGATATCCCGACATATGTTAGGAGGAGCGATACGTAAAACAAATTTTTGTATCAAAGGTAGTTGAGTGGGATGTCAACTGAAAGGTTTGAATAAGATCTTTTCAAAGCGTTCTTAACCCTGCGTCAGGCGTGCCTTAAATGCTCCCGGCCTCAGGTGCGATGTGCTTGAGAGATTGACTTTTCAATAATGTCATTGAACTTTATTCCAAACTATTCTCGGAAGGAGGGACAGTGCTCACTCAACGATTGGCAGCAGTCTTGGGCAAATTGCACGAAGAGCAGGTGGACTGCGCGCCTCATCGAAAGAATGATGAGACTGACTTCTATCTGACCCAGCTTTTGAACGGGCATGAGTGTTTTCAATCTTACTTGCACAAGATTGGTAAGTCACGGAGAGGAAGTCGATGCCTGCCACCCATTTTTTGCGTGCACAAAACGTGATAAACTGCAATGGGACCTCTACAAGTTGACGGAAGAGCTCACCCCAGATAGTATAGCCACGGTGATGCTTGAATCGGTCGACAAATGGAATCATGTGGCACATAATGTTCGGGCAATCCTAAAAGATTAAAGGGACTCACAGTGACCGGGGACATTGGGGCTGGGGTATTCCTCTTCCTCTCTCCCGTTCCGCTAGAAGAGGGATCCCCTAGCTTAAAGGTGCCTCACGACGTTACAAAAAGGGACCTGTCCCGAAGGAATGTGTCAATTGGTTCCAAACCGGGCTCCCAGATTGATGAGGGAGGTATTTATTGGGTAATCCAGTCACTTGCGAGCATCGGAGTCTCACATTCAATGCGTAAATGATATTCACCTGCAAACCACAAAAAAAGCAATTCAGATCAAAACACGAAATGTCGAGGTTGCTGGAGATGTTCTCAAAAGATAATTGCTAGGAATAAATTTTCAAATTATTTTTTATTCAATAAAATAAACCGTAATCAAAAATATTCAAGAACAGCAAAGTATACTTACATCTACATCACAAAACACTAATTTCGTAATAAAGTGTTACCAAAATGGTAATGGCAAGCATTTATTCTTAATCTAGATCCGAATGCTGAACCTGAGCCCTTGCTTTCTTCCTTTCTTTGGTGCCTGGATCTATGGTGTCATAAAAATGAAGTGAAGATATAAGAATTATGTTATTTCTTTACACGGGATACGAAGTTAAAATCTTACCCTAATTGGATCTAAACAAACTACTATTAGGGACTCTCCTTTTAATATCAATTAGAGTATAGGGCAACTATCTTTTAGTTTTCCTGACAATCCCCATATACGATAGCCTTTTTCGATTCGAATTCATCAATCAAGTGGAAATAACTAAACCAGTTGTCAGCAGTGATACTTCTGCATGAGCCAAATACCGATTTTACCAATTTCATTACCATATCATTGGGTTTATTATTTATACAGAATGAACCACTTGGCTATTTTCCAGAGTATGTCTCAATATTGAACGTTTATGTCATTATGGAATCGATTAATACAAGCAGTTTTTGGCCATACTTCGATGGTTTTGTTGGTATATTCCATTGTATATTACCAAATTGGACATTCCCTGCGGACTCCAGACAGCATATGCTCAGTTGGACAATAACTCTTCTAGCAAATTTCTCGAATAGGAGCAAGTTTATCAAGGGCTTTACGTTAATTTCTTATCGTTATGTCATAAAAACGAAGGACAGGAACCAAGGTTGTAGTACTTGAGCAGCTCGCCTAGGCAAACTGCTCGTGGAGCCTTCACGAAAAGAAGTAATTTCATAATAATCATAATGCAATAAGTGGGGAAACAACTTGATAAGCAACTTATTAATATTATTATTACTAACCTGAAATAAATCCCACCACTATCACCGCTACCATTATCGATAAAAAGTTTTTCCGATTCCTACTCAATGAGCCTTCAAGAAAATTCCAATTCACTAACAATAATGTTGCGAACAACAAAATCGCAAATTCACTTATCCCAATTAGTCTGAAAAGTGGTCATAATAAACCTGGAATCGAGTTTCTAAATCAGTTCGCAAACAAACAAAACGAATAACGATCGGACCAAATAACATCGATAATGGCAACCAATTGCAAGATTCGGCTTGGTCGAGAATCTTCCGTTACCGCCATCAAGAGGCTCGTTGAGGGAGATGGTAAATGGAATTGAAACAAAGCGGGGACTCGCATTTTGAACAGCGAGTGGGGTTGATTGAAGTTCAGCCATATTATATTGTGATTCATCAGGAAACTTGTGAAATCTAGTTAAAGCAGCGCAGTAGAATCACCAACTCCAAAAATCAGATTATTGAGTTCTTGACGTGTGCCGATAAATTAAAACGCGCGTTGGAAAGTAAAAATGAATCTTTTTGGGATCGTACAGGCACCAGAAAGAAAGTTATCGTCGCTTGAAATTCGTCGCATAGGTTGTCTTTTGAAAAGTATCCAGAATTTTGCTTATGAACCCGTACCGCAACGGATTTTAGATAATATTTAGTGTATAATTCCAATGGGGAAAATTGTGGGAATTGTCGTGACCAGAAGAGTGATTCACTTACGTGTTGGCCTCATTTTTGCAAGAGTGCACGATACGTTTTGGAGTGCCATAAAACTAAATCTAATCGCAGCTTAAGAATTCGGGACCATCGTTTAGCGGAAACGAATTTCCCACCGATAACGCCAAAAAGTACCCTTGTTCTTCCGTCGTCGCGAGCAAGTGTGAATGATCACTTGTCGTGTGTTATTTCTTGAACAGTTGAATTTTTAATCGATTCAATTTTACGAATCCAGTTCGTATGAATTCAACCTTTTTTTGTTGGCACTAAATAGCCTTGAGTAAATCAGGTGTGATAAAGATGATAGAATAGTGATTTTTGAGTTTGTTCGTTCTCTTGCTGCTCATTCCTACGGTTGCTACTGCTGTAAATCAATTGAAATATAACAATAAAATTAATTAAATTTAAATAGAGGAAATGCAGTAAATTTTTTTGCAGCTGTTTTAAATGTACCTAAGATGCTTGAAACCTCAATTGTTCTTAAAATAAATAAAATAAAAAATTTAAAGTTTTGTTAAAATTTTAAAAGCAAAACGAAATAAAAATTTTAGCGTTTGCAGGCTCCTAACCACGTCCCAACAATGAGTGCTCGTCGGAGGAGGACTTGCTAAGTACTCTTCTGTTTATTATAAAAAAATACAAAGCAATATAGAACCAAAACGCACGATGTTAATTGTAAATGAAACAAAATTTTTTATAATAGAAGAACCTATGACAATTATGTGTGAGACAAAATATCGCCCAAATGCTCCCCACGGCTACGGTGGCATACTTCTATCCGATGGTCCATATTTTCAATGACTCTGAGACATAATTGAGGTTCAATGTCGTTAATGTGCAGAATTATCTCATCCTTTAGCTCTTGAATTGTTCTTGACTTATTGACGTACACTTTTGTTTTTAATTATCCCCAGAGAAAGAAGTCCAACGGTGTGAAATCACATGATCGTGGCAGCCAACTAACACCGCCACAACGTGAGATAACACGGCCATTGAATTTCTCGCCCAAAAGAGCCATTGTTTCATTGGCTATGTGGCAAGTGACACCATCCTGTTGGAACCACATATCGTCCAGGTCCATAATCTCAATTTCTGGCCACAAGAAGTCCGTTATCACCATTTGCGGTAACTGCTTGGCCGTCCTCGTTTTCGAAGAAGTACGGCCCGATGACGCCGCCAGCGAGCATGCACAGGTGATTTCACATTTTCTACAGACCCAGTTTGCTGAAATTTGCGCACGATTCTTCCGATTGTGGACACATTTGGTCGATTATGCTGACCAAAAAAAATCATGAAGTGCACGAAATGTATTTTGATTTAAACACCCATTTTTGTAAAAGGCCTCAACAACCTTCACGCGCTGCTCAATCGTGTTTGTCTCCATGTATGAATTTGTCAAACACTGAAACAAACAAATGTAAAATTAAATTGGGCGAAAAACTTGACGTAAGGTGTGACTCACAATTACCATCGTGCATTATGGTTTGACCACCCTTTATATACGCAAACCGTTACGTGCGAGATATAGAAGTAAATTTTGAAGAGAGAAACTGCTATAAATTATATTTAAATTAAATTTTCCGCTGCAAAAACAAATAACAAATGTAAAATTAAAATAATATTACTTAAATTATATTTTGTACTTAAAGTGTATATAGTGTGTACGGACAGCAAATTATTTCTTTTATTTTGAATAATATCGAGAGAAAATCTTGCGATTGATTAAGGTTTACATATTAACACTTCTTTATATTAAATGAATATTATTTAACTGTTTACTATCAGGTAAATTGTTTGATTGTTACATGAATTACAGCACAACAACAGCACAACAACAGCACAACAACAACAATGCTTTTTTGTCGATTTTGCTCTTACTTTATTTGAAACAAAAATGAATAGATAAAAAAGAAAAATAAACTCGGTCTTTCTATTTCCCTTGAATCTTGACTGGGTATGGGACTCGCCATGTTGGTTGGTCTTTCCACTCCCGTTTTCTTGTGGTTACAAGTCCTTTTGCAGGCCTTCCACACACTTTTCTCATTTATGGTAAAGTTTTATATGATATAGCCATATAACACTTTAACATAAATCTAAAACAATTTTATTTTTTATTAAAGGGAAAGTTTCACACGAATTACTTTTGTATGGCTTTTTCATTTAAATAAAAAATTAATGGCCGCATCTAAAATGGATCTTGACGAGGATGGGACACCTTTTTCACCTGGATGCCCCACTCTTATTTGGGGGTCATAAATATTAAGTGTAAAGATGCAATCCCTTCCCGTCCCGTGCACGTTAATCAAGCTTGGTCAGTCGCGTTTCATTCCTTCGATAGGTTACCTCAGCCTCGACACCGTCGAACCAGGATACTTGTAACGTCTAATTCATGAATGCGAAATTTTGTTGTTGTGGGCCCTTATGGAGGAAAAGAACCCACCCCCGACACCGTGACACTAGCCTGCAAGCGCATTCATGCATCCTCAGACAAGGCCAATCCAGGTGAGCAGCACCAAAATCTTCGCTCGTTGAGGCAGCCGTCCATCGCTGCATTCCTGAACAAACATTTTAAACCAATGAAAATCACTACATGGTCTCGCACCTTGTTACACTCGCAACGAAATCACATTTTTCAATTCCATCTCCTTCTTCTTGGTAGCACTACAGCCTCCCTCAGGGCTTCAACTGTCTCGCTCTACTGACCGCATCCTCAAATTTCGAAAGCTAAGCAGCGATGAACTGTCTTTGTCGATCAAATAAGACCAGCATTTTCTCGGTTTCCCACTGGTCTCAGCCTTTCAGCTCCCCCAATGAATGCCTTTTTGAGTGTCCCTTGTTCACTCATACGATATGTTGCCAACCCATTGCTGCTTCCGTAGTCTTACAATCGTTGAGACCTCCGGCTCATCGAAAATTTCATACAGCTTATTGTTGTATCGAATTCGTCATTGGTCCCCGTCTAGCTTCATTTTGATAATTCGCCTCAGGACTCGACGCTCGAAGGCGTTAAATATGTTTTGCGGATGCTTGAGGTAGGGTCCAAGTCTTGCACCCATAGCATAACACAAGTCTTACCACAGATTTGTATACTTGGAGCGTTGTTTTCCTGTGTATGCACCTGGTCTTCAAGACTATCAAAACTGAATAAAAACTATGTTTTGCGAGCTGTATTCTTCGGCATATTTCATCTCATAAATTACCGGATCTCGTTATTTTAGCACCTAAACATTCAAATTCACTCACATTTTCAATATTGTATTCGCCAAGTCTGCTATTTTGGGCTTTTGAGGTATTATCCCTTGACTGCGTCATGAGTTTTGTCTTGCTCTTATTAACTTGTAGCCCTACGAGGTTTACTTCGATGTCGAGTTTCAGGAAAAGTTCCTTGCTGTTGTTGACGTCCGTGACAAAATCTTGATGTCACCCGCATAGGCTACCAATTCGCTCAAATCGTATACTAACGTACCTCTTGTATCGACAGTTAGCTTTCTGATGACATATTCGAGAGCCAAATTGAATAGCAATGGGGTCAGCCCCTCTCCCAGCTTTAGTCCGATACTTGTGTCGGTGAGTTGATTATTGATGCGTGCTTGGGAAGTTGTCAACGTCATTGTCATTTTGGTAAGACCAAGTAATTTGGCTGGAATACTTAAGCAAAGCATTATTTGGTACCATACGTTACAATTGCTTAAGGTCAACATAAATTTGTGTTGGCTCCCAGCATTTTTCAAGTACCTACTTGACTGTAAACAATTGGTCTATCGTCGATCTACCTGCTGTAAAACGACCTTGATACTCCCCAATAATGCTGTTGGCGTACAATCTGATTTTATTTTCTAAGATCTTTGAAAATATTTGTACGCCGTACAAAGCAGTGATATGCCTCTATAGCTTCTTCAATGTAGCTTGTCACCTTTTTCTGGATCAAAGTCAAAGTCAAAAGCGTTTTATTCAATACTAATCGGTATAAATTTTTCAAAGAATATAAAGCAAATTCTAAACTTTGATCCTTCACCTAATATATTTAAACTTAATCCTAATAAAATTAAATTAAAAACTATATCTTCTACTAAAAAATTCTATACCAATATTCCTAACCTACTCGTGTTTAACCTTATCTCTAACCTAATAAAATAAACATAACATATACCTAACCTATCCCTTATTTTTAACACAAAATAAACAACAATACTAAATTTGGCAATAATGAGCTGAAAATCAAAAACCAAATAACGAAAAACGAAAAAACTGGAAATACTCGTAAACTCGAATAATTTAGACATTGTCATTCAGTCACCAATACATGGATTGCGCCGTCACAATTCAATCAGCTTCAACGAATCTAGCAAATGAGTATCTCCATTGGAATTGTTGGTCTCGTGAACTCAAACTCAGAGGATATTTTATTTTCTTATCGGTGGCCCGTCGATATATGTGATATATGAATGGGACGCCGTCAGAATCAAAAACATATCGATTCATGTCCAAATACACGAATGCTTCTGGAAGAACGAAGCCAGTAGCAAGGCAAGTCGCAATATGCCCGTCTGTAGGGCGGAACAGCTGTGAATTCCAAGAATTTTCACTCACAGTCACAGATCTTGCGATATGATTCCGAATAAGTTTCAATATGAAGATATCGACCCTCGTCACTTCAGCAGTTTGATAAATTCTTCTATTCGATATATAATGTTTCCAATCCATCTCAGGCTTTCTGTACAAACCAGTACATGCACGAAGATATTTCCTTTCGAAAACTCTTAATTTTGCCATAGTACTAGCACTCTTGTTGTAACAGATCTGACATCCATATGTCAAAACTGGTCTAACAAGGGTCTTGTAACAGATAATTTTGACCTTTTGATCAATGTATTTGGAATAAAAGAGTCTTCATAGGGCCATGCTTTACTGAGCCAGATTTTGATATGTTCAGCATAGTACAGATACTGATCGAGATGGACACCGAGGTATCGAACACAGGATTTATGTGGAACCCGTCCTGAACTACCCTCGCCAGCCATGATGTGGAAATCCTTCCAATAACGTTTCAGATCTTGACTGACCTGAAACTGACGTTTCGAGGGCTTTCTCTATATCAGTGAGACACGCTGCAACAAATTCTCTATCATTTAGTTTCCAACACATGTCTGAAGTTACTTTCGTTATTGCATGTGTGGTCGAATGCCTGGCACGAAAACCAAATTGGCAATTCGGCATCAACTCATTTTCCTCAATGTGGGCGTTTAATGCTCTGTTGAGTATCACTTCAAACAACTTGCTGATATTAGGCAGGTTATGCGAAAGCTTTTAGGGCATGAAGATTCTTTTCCTTTCTCCAAGATCGGAAATACCTTAGCCTTTTTCCACTCATTTGGGAAATATGAATTGCTCAACATGTTGCTGAACAATATGCAATAATTCCTAATAGCAACCTCAGGTAAATGTCGGAGAACTACATTTGGAATACCATCAGTACCACATGATTTCTTGTTGTTTATCCTGCGAACTGTGAAACACAAGTCTTCATAGCTGACAAAATAATCAATAAAATTCAAGCTTGCTATGAGGTCAAATGTTAATGTTTCATTGAAATGAAGAATTGATTGACCGTTCAGGCCATTGATTGCTGATCTTACTCTTGAAGTATGAACGGACTAAGTTCCGAACATTCTTCAGGTGTAATGTCAGCAAATCCAACGAGGGATGATTGCAGTCCAAAAATCGTCGATAAATATTATTGGTGCGTCTTAGAAGAAGGCTTTTCAATCCTTTCAACCTTGCGATGGTTGATGTTTCATATCCTTTTATAGTGGTTCGATGTTTAATCTTAGGAACTACTTTCACAATCGTTTCCAACGTCAGCTTCTCTAACTTAAGTTATATTCCTGTCATTAGGAACCATTGAGCAAGAGTTGCCACCGTCAGAAAGAGGACACTGCTTCTGGTACACCCGACTAAACTTCTTTTGAAACTTTCCCCAGTCTGTGTTTTTAAAATTCAACCGATGATTTTCATGTTGAACTGGCATGAGGAAGAAATCATCCCTTTGATGATTGATTCCATTACGATTGCGTTATGGTCGCTATCATAAGGAAGCACCTGCAGTTTTCGTTGAGCTGAATTCATGTCTTGCGTCAGCAATACAGAGGTTCAAATATGAATTTGTCCTAGGGTATGTTGGCAACTCCAATCCATATAGATTGCACTTACCAATCTGGTTTTCTGTTATCCACAATTTCAGGAATGCACCTCTTGGATTATTAGTGGCGTTCAGCCATGATGTATGCTTGGCGTTCAGGTCACCAGCAAGAATATAATAGTTATGCAGCCTGTTCAATTCGAGTAATTCAAACAAAGGATTGAGCTTCTCCTTGAACTTGAGAACAGTTCCACCAGTTGCATAGGCAAAAATAACGAAGAGGCTATCCCCACCTAACAGTGAGATTTAGATAACGGACACTTCAAGAGATTCAAAGCTTTTGAATTCGACTTTTTCAATATTTTCGAAACAATAGGGTCTTCGAATCAATATTCCGGTGCCACCTCCCCCATCACCTATTATCCTATCGTTTCTTACGAATTCAAAATCCTTGACTGACATGGAGTGCCATGAATTGAGGTGGGTTACGGTAACAAGCATGATGGCAGGCTTTTGCTTGACAATAAATTCACGGAGTTAATCACGCCGATGTATAGTAACAATGAAGTTGACGTTGATTGAGATGAAACGAATCCTATCCATGTCAATGTGACTGAGTGACAAATTATTTTGAGGCATTTGAAACCCCTCAACGATGATAAACAAGATTAATTTTCGTATCTTGTTTATCGATTCTCTCCCATAAAGAATTTAATTGCTGGTAAATTTTGAGAGGAAGCTCATTATTACCACTTATATTTTCTACATTATTTACCGCATTTTCAGCTGGTCCTCTAGCGGCGAGTGCAAATGATACTCCGAGCTTGCAGAGTTCGGAGCTAAGACACTGCAATGTAGCTGTGTTTGCTTTGGGACAAACTTTGCTCTCGCGTCTTGATGTCGGGAGCATCCTCGATATGATGCTGGGTGACCAAAAACACCGCAGTTATCACAGTATAATTTCTCTTTTGGCTCCGCCTGAGCAAATTTGCACTTACCGGGAGCATGAACGTCCTTGCATTTGAAGCATCGGTAGTGCATAGCGCAGTTAGCAGCCAAATGCCCAAATCGTTGACAGTGATAACACTGGTTGACTTCTTTTTTTTTGGAGGCGTTCCCATCTGATTTGTTGAAGAACACTTGGACTGCTCTTATTTGATATCTACACTAAATAAAGTGGTTAAATTTTTTTTTCTGCCATCAACCACCTTCTCGCGAACGTTTTAACGGAGATAAATTCAATTTCTGGTGCGGCTTCTTTGAGCGCCTTCAACAAGAAGGTCTAGTTCTTCTCACTTTTCGGGGTATATGTGAAGTGTGGAACCTCCCCAGAATTTAGAGCATTTTTTGCTGATTTGAAATCAACCAGTGATTCCGTTCTGATAGTTAACTTTTCGGCATTGATTCTGCTTATCTCGAAATTTGCTGATTTATTTTCGGCCGCTAATAGTCGAACCATGTGCTTTCCGCTTTGACTAAACACATTAATTGGCGGAACTTTCTCTGTATTCTTGGCAACCTTTTGAGGAGGTACAGCAGAACTACGGGCTGGTTTCTTCTCCTTATTTTTTAAATAAAGGATGAGATTATCATTATCTTGACTAACATTACCTTCAGTACATTCGTCAACGTTCATTTCCTGTTGAAGTCCGTTCAGTGAGTCCTGGCTGTCGTTGGCGCCTCCAGCACTTAGTTCATCTTCTGGGATGACTTGTTTGACAGCTTTCTCCTACTTAGTTTCTGTATTTTTTTGTCGTACCGGTTCTGCATCTTGAACTTTCTTCGCTCTCTCGTACATATCTTCGTACGTTTTCAGTCGTAGTTTCAATTCTTGAATTTCAGCTTGAAGTCGACTCACTGCTTGCTTATCTTCGACTACTTGAATCTCACGTCCACCATCTGATGAGTCCTGTGTACTCGTGTGTCTTCGTTTATTGACGCTTTTCGCATTGTTATTCTTTTCTTAATTCTAATTATCTCGTTCGGTACTCTTCTAAGATTTTCATCATGCACTCTCTTCGTCCTGATTTTCCTACGTAAGTGCTCTTTGTACGCCAGATTCTTTTTGTCCAACGCATTTTGACACTCATCATCGAACCAATCATTTCTTTTGCACCAGGCTTGATGTCCGATCGTCTGTTTTGCTACGGTCTTAATAGCCGCTTTCACTTCCACCCATAGCTCGTTGCTTGTTCTCAGCAATGTATCTGATAGGATTGGAGCTAGCTGGTTGTCGGGGGACTCCGTGAAATTTTTTTCCAGATACGACATTTTTGAGATACGACATCGATAAGTTAATTTGATTAAGTAATGATCCAAGTTACAATTGGCTCCTTGGTATGTACAAACATCAAGTATGATCGAGGCATAACGTTGTTGGATCAGAACATGGTCGATCAGGTTTTGTGTGTTGCTGTTACGCCCTAAAAGACATGCTGAACAGAAGGAACTACTCCAACTACCATGTAGCTAAATGCCAAAGCATTTATTAAATTTTCTCTGTAAGTGTCTTCTGCAAAATATCACCCCAAGTCTAATTAAGATGAGTACGCCATAATTCTAAATATCAATAATATTTAAAAAAAGCCTTCATCGGTCCATTTAAACATTTTGAGCGACCGCTAAACCATTTATCTAACATTCATTCAACATATATGTCACCATTAAGAGGATTACAACTCAAATTACACTCGGCCGAGCTAAAGCAAAAGCATTGGCTGGTGCCACTATATAAAATACAGATGTACACATTTTGCTATTGTTTTGGTTGAACTTGTTAATGAACGAAGCGGCCAGAGACTCTTTCCATACGATGAGTGATGGAATACCTGCCTGAGACGTATCGTCGTTTTGTTCCTAATGTATTTTGCCCTTTAAGAAACTTGCATATGAATTATAATGGAGAATCACGGTGGAGAAGATGTTAACAGACAAATAAATTGTTATGGAAAGTGTCAGGTTGAACTTGGACTTGTATATGAATTCTCTTAGAGAATAATGGAAAAGAAAACTCTTCACACGGTTTTTTAGGAAAATTTTTTATGGAAGTTATATTTTGAGTGGGTTTAAATAGTAAGAAATTATTAAAATTATGCAAACTAAGCAAGAAAATTAGTATAAGTAGTACAGGAAGTTGTAAGAAAAGTGGCAGTTCTGTGTTGGGTACTCTGGTGGATACGCCACTAACATTGATCCGTCTATTTTGGCGTTAACTGCCTTCGCTACATGCGGACCAAGCTGCTCTCCAATTAATCTTACGTATACCTCCAACTATTTATTCCAGCGTCAACCACCTAACTCATATACGGTAAAGGTAGAGGCACAGGATATAGGTAAGTGTAAGGACGACACAAGTTATTGCATACAACCCATGCATAGCACTGCAGGGTCGTAACTTTGCCATCCGTGATAACCAAGTCATTTATGAACGCATCGATGTTGGAAACAAGTCGAACGTATGACTAGATTTCTGCTACATGCAAAGTCAATCAGGCGCTGGCCGGTGTCATTTGTTTATGGTGGAGGCTATATCCTCCAGTCGTTCCCCGACGAGATAGCTTATTGCCAATCTTAGCATTGAAATCACCCAGAATTATTTTTGTGTTGTTTGTAGGAATGAGTCAACTAGTCTTTCCAAGTGATTGTAGGACGTTTCTTCCTCGTTTCTTCGTCCTTTCCTTCGGTTGGGGCCTGAACATTAATCAGCCAAATTTTGAAGAACTTCGCTTTTATACGGGTTGCACACAACCATTCATTGACTGCCTTAAAATCAATAATGTGCGATTCGAACTCCCTATCCACAATGAAGGCCACTCCGAATTTTCGTTATACAGTAGGTTTCCTGCTTTTGAATATTGTGTGCGATATCATGTCCTAAATATCAATTCCAGTCCAATTCATTTCCTGGCTTGCCAGTATTTTTAATTTATATTGACTTGGAAAAGGTCCTTAACAGCGCCAGGGTAATTGAGTGATCTGACATTCCAGGATCCAATGCCATAGTCCTTTTCCGTTTGCGAGGTTGTTGCCGTGATTCCAATCCATTCTGAGGCCATTGTACAGGTTTCGAAACATTTTAGGTTTACCAGGGACAGGGAGTTAGCCCGTCATCCAATCTCCATTCCGGTGGCATGATTTTTACTTCGATTCCGTTATCAGGCTCAGAAAATTCGCCTTCACACTCTTACGGCCCCACAAAGGACGTGTAATTGGGATTTAATAGCAGAGCTGTAGATGTATTTACAGTTATTAGCATTTCTCGGCATTTAATATCCTATTATTTGGAAACCAGCAAACCTAAAGTGCCACCCGAGAGCATGTACTACCATTTAATTGGGAGGTCTGGTATACGGAATCATGGAAGCTGTGGGTTGAGCAAACAATGGGTTCCCTACTCCTTTCTAAAACGGGCTTGGGACCGTCTATGGCAGAGTTTATAGCCTTCTCAATTAATGCAATTACAACAATAATAACACGTGTTAGTTGATACATATTTCAAACTTTCATTATTTTCCTGTCCTCGTGAAAATTTAAGGAAAAGTGTGTAATTTGAATATGTTCAATCGGCCAAGCATTCAGAAATATTATTTAAGCTGGATCAACATGGCAGCTGCAAGGTGCTTATGGAAGAAACTCTGCATCATCGATTCACGCTGTTAGAATACTTGCTTCGAACCCTAGAATGGTTACAAAGAGCTTCTGGTAGGAGCGCTCTCCTGCTTACTCAACTTGTTTGATTTATGAAAGCTCGTTTCAATAAATAAGAGTTGCTTAAGTATAATTAATTCTTTCCTTCCAGTATATGAGGGTTCCAGCAGAACATAAGCGGACACCGAGTTGAGTGGGCTGAGTTTGACGTAATCCGCTACTAATAGATTTAGAGATTATTCGGGAAATTTTTGAATGCGTTTAAAATGGGCAGTTTCAATCAGAGCCTGTAAAATTGTATTCGAGCGTAGTCTACTCGCGTTAAGACCCACGACCGAAATTTCTCTCCGAACTAGCTGGCCGACAAGCAGCCACCTCAGAGTAGACTGCGTGCATCAAAACGTGTAGGCTTGAAGAGGCCTAGTTCGTTGATGAACCTCAGGACATCACGTCTTTAATTGATGAGAGGCCTATTTGACTTTCATTCGGGAAATCTCGGATGACGAACGAATGGAGTAAAATCATTACAAGTTCATCGTTCCTCGAATTTTGAAATTGGAAGACGCGGTCAATGGATCAAGGTAGTTGGAGGCGCTTTTCGCAGGTAGAAAAGGTCCGAGAGGGACTGCAGTGCTACGAAAAAGAAGAAATTAATCGTGGTCGTTTGTGGTTTTTCGCTTTTGTAGCTCATTATTGCTACGCTAATTTTTATTGTGATTTGATAAGTTTAACATGGCGATTAGGAATATAGTAAGATTGTTCTATTAGGATCAGTCAAAATTATTTTGATTACATTGATTCGAATTAAGTTGTTACACATTAGTAGTAAGCTCACAGTATACTCCTTTGTCGTGTTTTTTAGTCATATTTAACTTTTAATAGAGTTGCTTGGTTTTTTTTTTAATTGATTGGTAATATTTAGTAATTTTGATAACCATGTCTACCATGTGGGCCATTAAGTTCTTTGAGTACTTTAATGTTTTAAAATTTGCTTTACATTTTTATGAAATTCATAACGATTGAATCAATAAATTGTTCAGGAATATTGTTCTTCTATTCTTCTAAAGCAGATCCTTTCAAATAAACATTCTTCATTTGAACTGTCCACATTAAATAGCTCACAAATAATCAACGGAACACTAAAATTGTTTTTTTGTTTTGTTTTTTGTTTCTTCGATTGTCCTCCATTACGATTAAGACATGTGAGTTTGCATCGGTAAATTCAATCTACCCTCTCATTTTCAAGCATAGTTCAAAAAGGATATCTTATAGCCCCATAATAATACCACAATAGGAAATTGAATTGACAAATAAATGATGATAAGACAGATGACAAAAACTTTGATGATGATGACACCAATCGATGAGCCGGTTGTTTGTCTTGTGTATATTTATTGCTGAGTTCAAGGACCTGTCGCCGGTATTTCTAGGATTTCTACTTTCCTGTTTATCGAAGTATATCATTCATACCTAAACAAAACAACAGAGGAAAATTGAAATACTATCCAATTCTCAAAGAGTTTCCTAGTCGGAAGATGCCAGTATATATGTACATACATTCATATGGTCGCGATACACATCCCAACTATACACATTCTCAGGATGATTTGATACCTACGGGGACGAGTTGTTGATTTAATACGGAAAGCACGTATCGAAAATAAAAGCACGCTTTATGCGAAATAGAAACGAGACATATTGTCGTCTTGTTAGATAGGACAGGATATTCGATGTACAATCAACCAGATTACGACCATATGAGCGGATAAAACTGATGCAATTTTGTTTGTTTTCTATAAATGGTATCATCATCAAAACTCGTAATCCGACTTTTTTTTTTGCCTGGAATCAGTCCAATGATATTTGTATACTTATTTATGGTTTAGCATGAAATGTTCTCCATCGCCAGGATATTTGAACAAACAAATTTATATTTATGGTTGGGAGACAGCAATAAATCTGTAAGTTGTATTGGTTTCAGTAATGTGAACCTTGATCTCACGTTGTAAAGATTCATGTAAATTTAGGTACTTTAGTTGTAAAAGATGGACCATTGTAGGCATTAATTTACAGATTTAAAGAGACAAGCTTCCGGAAAAGAACATAAATTAATATTATAAATTTCGAAACTATTCGGAAAATCCACAAACACCTCCTTTGTCTACATACTCGTAAGAGACTAACCCAGTCCCAAAACGGGAAAATTCAGATTTGGCTTTGGTGAGTCAGGTTGTTTAAGTCCTTGGAGGGCACGAGGACCAATGTTCTGGAACCAGCATCAGCGAGATATAAAGAAGACCGAGCTCAGCTAACTAGCTTTGCTTCGTGACTGCGAAAAAATAAAAATTTCCGTGAAGTACTGCAGCGATGGTCAGCTGCCTCGGCGAGAGAGGATGGTGGTGTTCGCCCAGATTGGCATTGTCTGAGGACGCGTGAATGCGCTGGTAGGGTAGCACTGCGGTGTCGTAAGGCAGGTTCTTTCACCAGCACAAGGACCCACCACAAAAGAATTTCGTATTCACGAATTAAGAGAAACAAATACGTATCGACCGGAGTCGAGGCTGCGGTAACCTACTAAGGGTTGAAATTGCCAAAGTGAAGGGTAAACTAGGCCTGGCCAAAACATATGGGACTTGGGAGGACTTCGTCTTAACCGACGATAATTATGGCCCCCAAATAAGAGTGAGGCGTCCAGGTGGAAGTGGTGCCCTCTCGCAACACCCTTTCGGATCAAGATCCAATGTAGAAATGGCCGTATATTTAGCATTTGAATGAAAAACTCATACAAACATAATTCGCTTGAATTTTTCCCTTAGATTGAAAATATGAACGTTTCAAATTTATATCAAACTCTTATACGATGGAATCACATAACACTTTAACATACATGAAAAATCCAAGCGGAAGACCACTCTACTCTGCAACAGCACCTTAAAAGGGGTGAGCTCACCCAATGGCTAGCTCATTATAGTGGAGGGGCAGCCAACGTGGTGGGTCCCATACCCAGTCAAGTTCAAGAAACCAAATGGAAAGACCGGGCTTCAAATTTAGTACTTCATTTTTTCATTCCTTGTTCTTGTATTACTTATAGCAAAGATTGAAAAACAATCTAAACAAGTAAATACCTAAACGAAATGTCGGAACGGAAATTATTGCCTGGTAAGAAATTTGGAATTGTTTTCTGCTTTTTGATTTCTGTCTGGGGTGGACCTTGGGAACAGGATAATTGTAGAGGGAAAACAATAAACTAACGTTAATAATCAATTTATTGTGCTCAAAATACAATGACTCGGTTAATGGTTTGGATGCGACGGACTCTTCTCGATTTCTCCCGTGGCTGGTGCTCTTCAATTGGTGTTGCCATGACACTCGACAATTCTGATATTGAATCGTCTCGATTCATTACTCCGTGTCTGAACCCACAGCATCATCGTCAAAATCGAGTTCGGGAATCACGGCGATCCACGGTTTCTACTTTTTGCTCGTATACACTGAACAGAATTTCCGTTGCTTGGGACGTGCGATTCCCACATCCTCGACGAAATATCTGTTGTTTCGTAAAACTCTCGAAATGATGTCGGGCCCACGATATTTGGGCTCTAAGTTTTGAAATTCTCCCGTAGCAGCAGGTACATTCTCTAGAACGATGAGATCTCCTTCTTTGTAGATAAAAGGTTTCTTATGTTTTGCGTTGAACCTCCATCTCCACTTCTTTCGTTCGGTGCTAATTCGCTCTGTAGCCGATTGTCTTCGGTTAACCATATCGCATTCCGTTGGATCAGCAGTCGCTTGATCTGATGTTAGAGCCATAACTTGCCGATTCGTGACGTCTCGAAGCCAATAATTGAATATCAACTCGATCGGACTAAACTCAGTCACAGAGTGACATTGCGAATTCAGAGACCACTGAAGATTACGCAATTGTAATTCCCAATCCTTATGATCAGTTAGTGCAGTTTTTAGAAATGATAAGATGGACTGATTTGCACGTTCGATTTGGCCATTTGCTCAATATGTTCTGACGGTAACCTGTCCTATCTAACAAGACGACAATATGTCTCGTTTCTATTTCGCATAAAGCGTGCTTTTATTTTCGATACGTGCTTTCCGTATTAAATCAACAACTCGTCCCCGTAGGTACCAAATCATCCTGAGAATGTGTATAGTCAGGATGTGTATCGCGACCATATGAATGTACATATATACTGGCATCTTCCGACTAGGAAACTCTGAGAATTGGATAGTATTTCAATTTTCCTCTGTTGTTTTGTTTAGGTATGAATGATAAACTTCGATAAACAGGAAAGTAGAAACTCTAGAAATACCGGCGACAGGTCCTTGAACTCATTAGATGCGCAGAATTCAGCAATTCTCGGGATGTAAAAGCAGTGCCTCGACCGCTAACTATACGCTTAGGTAGAACATCAGATCCCTAAATGTGTCGATGATGGGCTTCAATTTCGTAGTTTTGACAGCTCTCAAAATTAAATACTTACTGAACGAATCAGATATTCCAATGATGTGCAAATTACCTCAATGACTGCGAGGAAAAGGTTCAAGGTGATCAACGTGTAACGTGCAGAACGGAATAGGCGTCACCTCATCCGAATAGAGTTGACCCTTCAGCTTGCCTGCGATTCCTTTATTATAGCAGCACTCAAAGCATGCTGCGATGTACGATTTGATGCATTTTCGGAGAATGTTGAACCAAAAATCTTGCCGAATTCGATTTTTGGTCTTCTCAAGACCAAAGTGGCCCATGTTATCGTAGTACATGTGGATGCTTTCTACCTGGCTGCAGATGGAACGACAAATTTGAGATCTTGGTCGATCTTACGATATAACCGTCCATTTTTGAGCTGATAATCTGACTTGATCTATTCAATTGAGCGGACTCAATATCGCCTCTCAGAACTTCGTTAGCTCCTTCAACTTCACGTCTTGTCGTTGCAGGAGCACAAGCTAGTCTGCGTTTTCTCCCACTCGCATTATGTTCCCCAATGCTATCTCTGGCTCGTTCGGTGCCTGACTCATGCATTCAGCCGATAGCTGTATGATGCGGAAATCGTACTCCTGTAGCTTCAAAAAAATCATCGACCGATGTGCGGTAGCAATGGCTTAGACGTTCTTGTAGTGCTAGCTGCGGCGCAATCGGTAATTATCTCGAAATGCTTACCGAGCAAATAAATGCGGAATCTTTCTAGCGATTCGACGATAGCTAAAACTTCAAGCTCATGACTGTGGTATCTACCTTTGAATTCACTAGACTGGCGGCTGTAGTAGAAAACCGGTCTGAAATTGCCACCGTCGTCTCGTTGCATGAGGGTTCCAGCAAGACCCAAGGTGCTCGCTTCACTGGAAACTTGATGTTCCTTCGTCAGATTGTATGCACTGAGCACTGGATCGCAGCAAAATGCTGATTTCAATTTTTCAAATGCATCTCGTTGTTTGGTCGTCCAACGAAATTGTGAATTGTCCTTCTGCTTCAACAGAAGTGCAAGCGGCTTCGATATTAGAGAATAATCGCGAATGAATTTGCAGAAAAACCCACTCAATCCCAGAAATCTTCGAACTTCTGTACCGTTGGTTGGTTCCAGAAACTCTCGAATTGCATTAGTCCTTTCAGCTCCTTGTTTCATTCCATCCTCATCGACTCGATGACCCAAAAACATTATTGGTTTAAACAAAAACGTACAATTAGAGGGCCAAAGCGTCATACCGGCATCTTGAAGCAAAACCAGGAATTCACGGAGTTTGATTAAACCCTCAGTGATGGTTATGCTGGGCAGAATCACTTCATATACGTAGCTTACTGCTCGATTTCCCATTTGTCGTACCAACTTGGTAATGACCACATGAAAATACCACGTTGCATTGCACAGGCCAAAATGCATCCAGTCTAATTCGTATTGGCCTGCATGCATGACAAATGGAGTGTATTTCCTGCACTCTCCTGCGATTGGTATTTGATAATAGCAGGACATAAAATCGAGAGTCGTGTAAAATAAATTACCAGTGATCGATGATAGCTGCTCCTCAATAGTTGGTTATGAGAAACGGACGCTTTGCAGTGATAGCATTAAGCTCACGGAAATCAACATAAAGACGGTCCTCACCATTCTGTTGGCGAACGAGGATAATTGGTGACGAATATTCTGATGATGATGGACGTATGATATCGTTTTCGAGTAGTTCGTTTACTCTTTATAGAACGTGCTCAAGCTTTGCGAATGGTATCCGATATGGCTGGCATCGGATAGGTTTTAAGGTCGTTAACTATATCGTCATCATTACCGAGTTGCATTGATCTAACTGAACCAGCGATTCAGAGAAGCATTCTCTATGCTCACCGAAGAGCTGATACAGTTAGTCCTTTTCTTCGACGAAAGCGTTGGCTCAGAAGTTGAGCGTTTCGGAAAGCGTTTTCCAATCGACAAGCTCCCGGTTCAGTGATCAGTCGTTGGCCCGACGTGCAGAGTAGATCTGACCCCAATAAAAGTGGCTCCGAGATCAAGTCGTCGTCCACCAGAAAAATCTTCGCAATTAGATCCTTACCATCCAACTGAATTACGGCCTCGAGTATCTGGTTGCATGTTACTGAAGCTCGTCCAAGTCCTCGTAGGATGATCGGTGAACACTGCTTCACGCCTCGTATCGACATTGTGATCGTTCGTTGAATCAGTGTTCTTTCGCTGCCGTGGTCGATGAAGAACTTAATTTTGTTTCTGTTGAGGAGAACCTCCTTAACAAGCTGATAAATTCTTTCTGTTGAATTAATGCGACGAACGTTACTGACGGCGGCCACAGCTTCATTTTTTAGACATCGGTTGGTCCTATGTGATGTTTGTTGACACTTCTTGTATCTTTGTTTCCGTTGCGGTTTCAGACAGTTCAGCAAAATAAGCCCCACCTCAAGACAATTATAACATCGGATTCGACTGGATTCCGAATCGCTCGAAGTCGGCTGTGCTCGCGCATTTGAAGGTATAATACCTCGCTGTATCGGTGGTGGTGGTCTAAAATGTTGTCCCGACTCCGTTCGTGGCTCCGAAATTCGAACGGAATTCGTTTGAAATTTTTTTATCGCGGCTAAAAGATCGTTGACGATGTCAAAAATTGAGCTTGTGATCGCATTTTGCAAAGATGGATGCCATAGCTCTTTCCTTATATACTGGATTACAGCGTGATCGCTCAAGCTACCTCGTCTTCCCAATGCTAGCATAGTATAGAAGTAACTTTGTGTTGTCTCGCTCAGATCCCTGGTGCGATTTATTATTTTTATGTGAAGATCGGCCTCACTTTCATGGCTAGGGAAATCTTGCCTCAATAACTCGACCAGCTCAAGCCTGCTTCCAGAAACCCGTGCAGAACCATCGCTCTAAATGTTAGCAGGCCCCTTTAGGGAGGCTTGCACGTGCAAACACCAAAACTCTATCGTTCCACTGATATGCCTCGGCAAGCTTCGATCAACGAACTTCGCTGCCGTCATGCTGGATTTGGACGACGGGTCGAAGTCTGGTAAAATATCTGTCACATCTCGGATGTTATGAAAATGCAGTCCACTATATGCCCGCACTAAATTAGCCAATCGTTTGCATGCGTCTATTTCGAACGTCACTGCCGGCGGCATCTCACCCGATTTCATGGCGTTAGTGAGTTTTGGTGTCGGCTCCTATAACGTGATTGGTTGAGTGTTAATCTGTTCAGTTGTTGACGACGTCGCCAACTTTCCCCCATTCAGTAATGCGGCGACGACAGATGATATTTACTCTTCATCACGTAGCTCACGCACATCATCTTCACCCGAATATTCTGAGATTTTCCCGTCTGTTTCGATTTCGTGATTAGCCAGAATTTCACAGAATCTTTGTGCTAGCTCAGCTTTGTTCCCCTGCGTAGAGGCGTTCCGTAGTCTAAGTTCAAGTTTTAGTCGTTCCTTGTTCAGCCTATTGACCTTTTCGACTGGCATCTTGTTGCGTTCCGTTTCCCTGGTATACGGACCGAAGGGGAAATCGAACGCCTTTTACAATTATGTGTAGCCACTCGCATATGTATGTGGCACGTTTCTCCATTCGTCTCTTTCGCGTATGTGTATAGCTCGTTTCTCCTTTCGTCTCTTTCCGCCAACGAACGCGCACTAAACCATCCTTGAAACCCACTTCTGATTTTGTCAGGGGTGGACCTTGGGAACAGGATAATTGTAGGGGGAAAACAATAAACTAAGGCGCACCGTTTAGTAATAATCAATTTATTGTGTTCATAATACAATGACTCGGTTGATGGTTTGGATGCGACTGGCTCTTTTCAATTTCTTCCGTGGCCGGTACTCTTCAATAGGTGCTGCCATGACACTGTTCAAAACTATATTTGTTCAAAAATTTCAATTTATCTAAAAAATTTAACTATTACAAATTCGCTAAAAATGGTATGCCATCATATTAGTTGGTTATCAAAATATAAAATGAATATTCAAGCAACAATATACAATGCATTGACACGAAAAAAGAACCAAGAGAGTACTTATAAAGCATGCACGACGAGCGCTCGTACATAGTGTGGGCAATTATCAAACCTGTCTACGATTGGTTAATGCTTTAGAACTTATTGATATAGTGTCATGCACACTAAATGCAAATGAATTTAAGCAGCATACATGGTAAAGTTACCTTTTCAATTAATTTATACTTTTTTCTAAAATTCCAGCGCGGATCCATTTTCTATGTGCCACACGCTCAACTGTCAAACATATGATAGGCCAAAAAATGAACGACAACAACGCCAACAACGATTCGCACTACCGTTTCATAATAAAGTATTATCATTGTTGAAAGAACGTAGTTTATCATTATAGACCTGATAAGGTAGTAGATTTAATAAATATCAAAAACACCTCAAATTCAAATGAATTTCAAAAATATATTTCCATCTATCTATATCTTTTAAAGTAAAATTTATTCAGGTATCTCATTCAAGTTTTTATTTTGTAAATTTAGCACTGTTTTTTTTTTTCTTGTTTATTATTTTCTGATCAATTTTCAAACCCGCAAGAATAGATTAAGCTCTGCACTTCTATCATTTTCTTTCATTCAGAAGTTTAACTGTTATGGTCATGCGTAACCAGAAGTGGTTGAACCCTAACGGACTATCTATTGCACTTTAAAATTGTGTCACTTTCCCATTGTGTGATGGGCGCGACAATGTTTCCCCCCTAATTCCACTTGATGATCATAATAATCTCGTTCTTTAAATTCAAATTAAACAAATTCAAATTATGGCCCAACAACAAATGTAAGTTAAGGAGACACGACACTCATTACGTGATCTTTTCCCAATTTCAACTCGGTTATTTTCACGTTAAAAGAACTCGCGTTCTATTGAAAACGCGCGGAACACTCAAATCTCCTTCAATGCGGCGACAAAAGAAATACACAATCGAAAGTGAGCTTGAACATGCATAAAGCAAGCACTTTGCGGTATTCGACGTACAAACTAGTTCAATCTCAACATTTTCACGATAATCAAATTCAGCCGGAACATAAGTATCAGCGAATGATAACCTTTGCTGTGCGGATTCGTGTCTCTATATTATTCATTCGCAACGTCATCTACGTTCCGCCATCCAAATCAGAGTCCCAAACGATTTCAAAACTACAACTTTTTCTTTAATCTCCGCTTGCCGGCGCGGTTCTCCCGGCGGGCTCGCTGTGGCGATCCATCATCGACCCCTCGATTCGCCCAAGCAGATCTCTTCACCTGTTGCGAACAGCCACCGTAAGGTACCTGTCACAACGGCGGTTGACAAGCCTTCGACCATCCAATGTAGATTGCATTGCGGCATTCGTTGGTTAGCTGTGTTATAATGGGGTTGCCGTGTCCAAATTTTAATTGTAGATTTGAATAATTATTTTTTTTTAATTTAAAATTAAAATTGGGTCAGCATTATGATAGTTTCTGAGCAGTTTGCTCAGGTGACTGCTCAATTACGCCGTGCTCTACTGTACTCTAAAGGTAATTCTAATTAACTTTTATTATCTTTAGAAATTTACTATTATGTGTCAATCAAGCTATTCTACAGTAATTCAAAATTTTCGAACACGGAGGCTCAAGACGAATGAATTCATTGTAAAAAAAAGCAATTTTTACTTTTAGAAGAAAGCCGTTACATTACAAGGGGAATACCAATTGAACCACCCATCCCTGCCTAAAGGATGGAAACTTAACGGATATACTTGACCATAACCTAGTTAAAAAACAAACTAAGCACTTTCGTCTGCTTACGTTTGCTACAAGCTCTTGCATTAAAGTGTCTCTGAGGATATTAAAAGCTTCTTCATATGTTTGTGTGCGATAGTGACATGTACATTGGCTGTACAGTGTACCTGGCCATAACCAATGTGCCTGATATAGCAGATAGAGAATATTCTTCACCGTATCCAGCAAATAATCAAGCATATTCTCGCTCTGCTCTTATCACTCTTGCTAAGAAGTTTTTGGAGCCTTTTGTATTAATCGAGCAGTTTCTCAAAAAACTGCTCGAAAACCTTCCCATCCCTTACTTGCGATTTTATGTTGCAGATTTATAAAAATAATCAATTATTTCCTTTCATAATCGTCATTTGTAAAATAGTTTTCTTTCTTATCATTATTATTAAATGTATTTTTTTTTTTCATCAGTTTCCCTTTTTATTAAATGTAATTTTATATCAATTTTCCTTTATATTAAATTTAAATGTTTCCGTTTATTTATATTTCTCATGATATTTAAATTTTATTACTACTTAAAATTTTCTTCATTTTCTTTACTTCAGTTAAATTTTGTTTTCAAAAATGTGAATCTGCCACATAAAATTTACAGTGTATGAACACGTTACCGGTTTACTAAATTGAGAATGAAGTGAGATCGATATAGCGTGGACGATTGTCAAATAATGTTTGTGGTTAGGATAAGTAAGGTTTTGCGTCCGTGAGGTGTGCTGGTTGAATATCGCTTTTCCTATCGAATGAATGATTTTTGCACTGAAGCCGCGCTACGCCACCGTATTTGTTTATGTCAACGTATGTATTCGCGAGTATAGTTTTTCGATGAAGCAGATTTATAATTCGATCCTGTATCTCCATTCGATTCGGGAATTTAGATTTTGTTAGGCTAGTGAGTGGTCATGTTTTGTTATTGTATGGAGTTTCTGTTACTAATAAGAGCTAAACAAAATTCCAGCATTGCTTGATATTATCTGCACTTCATATCCAACCTCGGTGGCTGCAAAATCTGCGCACTGTTCAACCGGATACATTGTCGCGGTAATTGGATGCGTGAAAGAGATTATGGTGCATTTGCATCAGAGGTGTCTTGAAAAGTCAACATAATTTACATGCAATGTTGACCACTGACTAAGGCACCCTTTTTTTACGTGGTCTCCACGCACTATCATGTTCAGTGGTGAGGGTTGTCTCGAGTAACCGCGAATCTGCAGCAGCCGCAATAGTGGGTATAGCATCAAAGGACAGTCCCGTTGAATTTAACCGAGAGCCAGCAACGTCTACATGAACACCGGCAAGAGCGCTAGCGTTGTTGACAGGCACAGGCTTACCAATACAACAGCTATCTCTGCTACTGGTGAACTCTCGTCCACGTAATTGCCACTATAGGATATATAATCAGCGCCAATCCACGAGATAAGTAGATGCATATTCATGGTCTGTTCAATGAACGAACGAAAATTGCTACATGCCTGTAGTTAGCACAATATTAAACGAAATTCAAATGTGCTTTTCGGTTTTCCGAACATTTATTAAGAATCCTTTACTGCAATCTGGCAAAATCAAGCATCGTTGTAACGTCTCTCATAGCAAACATTTCAGCATTCTCATTTCGAGTTGACTTTCGTCACGAATAACTTGCTGTGCAAATAATATTTCGAGACGAGTTTATTGACCTATGCTAAGTGAAGGTGTTACCGATCAAGAATATCGTGAATAGCCTGTTAGCGTTTAAAGATCCGGGATAAATGAAAAAGTAAAAGAAAGTCTCGCCACTGTTTAATTTAGACCCGGTAATGATTTTCAGTCAAATGCGATATATAGTATGATATCCAATATTTTAGCTAGTACGAGTGTGAATTCGCTGAATGCAAGTGTGTTAGTCCGTGTGTGAATGCGCGAGTGCCTGATTTATGTGTGAATCTATTCGCGTTTTGGAAGAAGGAACAAATTGTGAATGAAACTGCGTGAATGAAAATTTTGATCTTAATACTTATGCGATTTGAATGATAAATAACGAAAGGGATTGTATGGTGATTGATTATCAAAGTGTGAAATTATATGCACAGAATACCTTTTTGTTTTTTTTTAATGAACTTTTGCATGCAATCACATCATGGTGATAATAGTAAATTAAACAATAATTGACGGTGACTCGTTGTAAACAACTTGCGCGAAGAAAATGAAGGCTACGCGTCCGGCTCATACTTTCCATATCAGATAAACAGAAATAAATTCATTTGAAAGGTAGACGCGCGTTACCTACCATACCGCTAAATTCATAGTAATTATAAACAAAAAAACAAGCGCTCATTGAACACTTGTATATTTCCTTTATATGATTTTTGTAAATTCGTTAAACGAGAATAGAATTTTACGATTTAAAACCAAAAGAAGCGCATTATTATAAACTTTTGTGTTTGTAAAGGAGCATCTTCTATATTTTTTTGAAGTATAAAGTGGTGTTCAATATTATACGGAGCCATTCGTGTAGAAGAAAATACAGAACATACTTCTCAGGACTGATAGATGTAACAATAACCATGGATTTATTTTGGATATTACCGAACAGGAGATGCACTCAATACTTGAATGTTGTTAAAGGTAGATCATGAAAATGATACGTCGACCAACAAATTGTAAATCTCCTTTTTTTGTTTTCCTTTTTGCAATAAAAAAGAAAACCGTATAAAATCAAATTGAAAGCACAGTTTATTCTAACTTGAAATTGAAATTTTCACCAAATTTACAAAAAAAATTCTCACTGTTTAAAATTTTCCTATGAAACAAAATTCAAAACTTCTTACCAAACAAAATTTCCGTTCCGACATTTTGTTTTGCTTTAAGTAATCTAAATTCAAAATAATTCACGTTGTCCAGTTGAAATAATACTTTTTTTTTTAAAGAAAAAAAAAACAAAATTCAAGAAATAAAAACGCAATAGAATTCTCAAAAGCGAGAGGGAAGGATAATGACAGTGTTCTTAAAATAGTAGATATTAATATGGAATTTGTGAAATTGTATTTGAATACACGATTAATCATGGAGATTTAAATTCATAATTTCGGTCTTTCCTTTTCTCTAGACCTGACTGGGTATAGGATCCGCAACGATGGCAGGCTCCTCTTACATCACGGGCTAGCCATCGGGCACACTCCTCCGTTTTGTTTTTGTTTAACAGGGGCTCTTGCCGAGTATAATGGTCTTCCGCTTGCGTGCCCTTTTATGCTATAGAGCTATGTGATTCATAATTCTATAACATAAATTGGTCAATTATGTTTATATGACTTTTCCGCTCAGATGGGAAATATATGGCCACGTCTACGTTTGGATCTTAATCCGGTTGGGAGGGTGCGAGGACGCACCACCTCCATCAAGATGTTCCACTCTTATTTGTGGGCCATAAGAATCGTCTGGTAACGACGAAGTCCCCTTAAGTCCGTCTGTCTTCCCCAGGTCCAGTTTGTCCTTTTTCGTCTGCAATTTCTAACCTTTAGCTGGTTACCTCCTTTTTCGACTTCGGTCGACTGTTATTTGACCCCAGAATTCGTGATTGCGAAATGGAATTTTACTACCATAAATATTTGTCTGATGCAATCCACGCACATAATTCATTTTTATCAGTTGCATTTGTTAAGTCGAGTCGCGAGTGCATATTTTGAAGAGTTTTGTATACTGTGTTAGAAGTGCATTAAAAACTTTTGAAATCCATTGAGATTCAAACAAACGTAAGTACCAATTTGATTATTAAGTTAACAGTTTCATGGACGTATGTAAATGCTATAGCATTCATCCATGTTTCACGGAAAAGGATGTTTGGATGTTATAGGAACTTTAGTAACCTTTAGTAGAACGTGTTAATAACTAAATTAAACAAAACTGAAAACATCGTTCCGGTAACAGCAATAGGACGTTGTCACGTTTAATAAAAGAAAAGAGGGATAGATTTTAACAACAATTAAAATTTGATGAGACAAATAATGTGCCTGCTACAAGCGATTATGGTGCTAACACCGATGACAGTGAAATATTTATAGAAGAAGTTTTACAAATTGAAGAAAGCGGAAAGGAAGTAGACGCAGAATCTCTGAGGAGGATTGAAGAAGTGGTATATCAAATATTTGCCTGTCAGAGAAGCTTTCGATGAGCTTTGGAAGATTCTCAGCCTTGAAAATGTAGATGTACCCAAATCATCTAAAACTATTATAAGTGATTCACCTAAAATTATTATTAAAAAAGTATTACATGGAAAATACTGGCATTGCGGAATCCAAAATCAACTTGATAAAGTTGCAAATTCACTTGAAAAATATGATACTATTATATTGGATATAGGGATTGATTGCCCTTGTACAAAAGTTCAAATCAAAGTTTATGGCCTATTCTCGGAAAAGTAGTGAATGTTGAAAACATTGCAGTTTTTCTCATCGGGACTTATCTAGGCAGAAATAAACCTAATAGTCTTGAAAATTATCTTCAGGACTTTGTTGCCGAAGTTGATGGTTTACTTAAGAATGGCATTGAAATTAATGGGAGGTCACTCAAATTTCTGATACGGGCCTTTATTTGCGATGCTCCTGCAAAAGCATTTCTTCGCGGGACTGTTGGACACACATCCTTAAATGTGTGCATGAGATGTAAGCAAAGGGCAAATCAGTTAATGGAGTAACAACTTTTGAGACAAGAGTTTGCGAGATGGTGACTGATAGTCAATTTAGCGCACGAACTTACCTAGAAATTCATAATCATCCTTTTAAAAACAAAAAAACACCATTAGAACAAATCGGAATACATATTTTATCACAATTTCCATATAATGTCATGCACTTGCTAGACCTGGGAATATTCAGAAAAATATTGGTCTGATTATTGAAAATAAAACTTCTTACAAGATCTCTAAGGAAACGAAAAAAAAATATCTGAGTCCTTAGTCTCACTCCGGCCCTATATTCCCAAAGAATGTTCACGAAAGCCGAGAAGTATTCTTTCTGAGCTTAAAAAATTCAAAGCAACCGAGTTCAGACAGTTTAGGTTATACACTGGAATTGTGGTTCGAAATGGCAATGTACATGATAATTTATATTACCATTTTTTACTACTTCATTGTGCTTATCTCCTTCTATTGTGTCCAAAGAATTATTTTCGAAAGATTGCGAATATACAGGAGATTATCAATTATTTTGTTGAAAACTTTCCAACGGTATATGGAGAAAACAGCGTAACATACAACGTCCATAGTTTACTTCATTTGCCAGATTGTTTCCGAGAGCATGGCATTATTTATTATCATTCGGCGTGTAAATTTGAAAATTATTTGCAAATTTTCAAAAAGCAAGTGAAAAAACTGACTGGCATTTTGCAAAAAATAAGCAATAAACACAGGCATGAAGAATACTATATCAACGATTCCGTTTTTCAAAAATAACACCGACAAAATAATAAGCTGCACTTGCAGCTCGTATTACTTAAGCCTGAAAGAGTCCAACTGCTATTGTGCTATTAAGCCCTATATTCCTATAAAAATTAAAGGTTTCTTAGATGGAGATACAAATCTTATCATCGGTAAGAGATTCAAAGATTTAAGAGACTCTTTTGCGGAACCAGTACCATCGATGAACGTTCTGGGTATATGTCCCGCAAATAAAGATTTAAGCAGTACAGATGGGAAATTCGCTTTAGAAGACATAAACTGCAAGTTAAGTTAATTTTAATCATACCACTATTCTACAATTGCGATGAATAATAGCGAGCACATACGTGATTTATAATTTCAGAAAATGAGTGAAAGCAAAGAAAATACTCCCCCGACACCAACAAAACTTAAACGCTACAGTGCAGTTTTCGGAGAAGAACAGATGTTTTCCTCCTGTAAGTACAACTGTTGATTAATAATATTCCAAAAGTTGATAGTTTTTTCTTGCAGTTAGTGAAAACGCTTGTGTTTGCTATGAATTAAAACAACAAATAAAAAAATTGGAAGGTATGATTTCAACGGCATTTACTGGTACTTATCCGAGATTAAAACAATTTTATTTCAGATAAAATTAGGCTACAAAACAAAGCGATAATGGACGTTTTAGTGGCAAATTCAGTGCTACTGAAAAAACTGTATAAGCAAGAAAATTTCGAAAGGGAAATGTTAACAAACCTTCCAGTAAAAACTTCCGAAGAATTAAAGCTTTTAAATGACAAGTTAACTCAGGAGGATATTCCTTATTTAGTAAGATTATTCTTGTTTTCCATTTGCGAATACTCGTACATAATCATTATAATTTAACAAATTACCCGGTGGCGGCTGTAAAAAACAAAATTAAAGGTGGTGGATTCGTGAAAAATTTAAAAAAACTCCTGTCAGAGGATACATGCCTTTCCTATAACTACAATGGTACCATTCCGAACCTATGAATAGGTTGATAAAATTTTCGCAGGTATATAAAAACATGGTGAAAATTTAGGATTCTACAATAATAAGCTTTAACACACTTTCAGAGTCAGTCGATCCAGAGCATTATGATACGCTAATTGAGATAGCATTTAAAAGAGCCAAAAATAATTTCTTTAAAAAAACATGTGTAAATAATAAGCAATAGATATTCTCTCATATATTATTTTTATGGATTCTTAAGTTTTATTTTATGTGCAATATTTCATTGAATTCAAAAAATACTTGTATTAATTTGTTTCAAATTTTGTGTGATAAAATATAATATTTTTTTCGAAATTAATATTTTCTAATTATTGACGGTGCTGCAGTGCGAATGGATTGAATCGTTTGAAGATTGAAGAAATTTAAAACTTTCGTAAGTTTCGTTTTTAGAGAGAAGAATAAACCAAAAAATGGATTTCAATAATTTCAAAAATATATATAGCCACTAGGAAATGAAAAATCTAGAATTGATTGTGAGGTGGAAAACTTCCAATCATGAAGGAGAAGAGTCACCGTACAAAGCATCCAAGCGATCTTTGATTTCGCTGCGCGTTTTCCCTTCCAAAAACAAGAATCTAATCACTGAACGATATTGTTCTTTTTCCATTTTTGTACAACAGACCGACACGCTCGCTTCCAAAGGCTATCAAAACAAAACTAATGAAGGGAATTGACTAAAACTTTGACAGTAGGCTACTAAAGGCATGTACTGCACGATAGTAAATTTCTTTTGTAATAGCAGCGCCATCGGGCGGTGAGGCTAAGTACTTGTTGAATGACGCTCGTACACGACGGCCCTCCTTCCAAGCTCTCGCTACGGCCCATTCTGTTATACTTTGAATTTTTCACTTCCCACATGAACAAGAACAATTAGTCTAGTGTGAGCAAATATACATAACTAAATATGCCATATGGATGCGTGATAAATCAATTATTTTAAAAATTAGTTATTTTCTGGAAATATCTTTTTAATGACATCCAGAAGGCATCTTTTAGCTATGACTTAAAGGTCACTTAATTTACGTAAATTAATTAACATGTCTACATTCGGCTAGCATTTTAAAAGCACATATAAGACATTCTTAATATCATCAATTGACATCTTTATCTCAAGTGTGTTTTATGTAAAGAGAGTGTATCCTGAAGCTACTAACGTAGTCTATTAAAAGCTGCATCGACAGTATCAATAGTAGCGAGAGATTATTCTCGAAATCAAGTTGATAGTCTTCGCAGGTAGGCAGATAGCTAATGATTATCTTTAATTAACACTGAACATCATTCTGCACTAAATGTTGGTTCCTGAAAGCATGATATGCATACATGTATCCGATATGCACATATTAAGATGTATAAGCATGTGGTTTGAATGTTAAAGGTGAAAATCAACGATATTCATTTTCCTTTTACAGAATGCTTAAATTGAGCTAATTTGGTGAACACCGGCAATGTACCTTGCTGGCATCTATCATAAATGGAAAACGTTATATATGTGATTTGGGTGTTACATTTTTGGAATACAGAGAGCTTGATTTCAACATACTCGTACATTACTTGTGGTAAAAAAGATGCTTTTGTTGGAAGAGTGGTTTCCCAAGTCAAGCATCGATTCCATTGGGATATTAGTGAAAAAATTGCAAATGCTATAGTTTCTAGTATTGGTATGACTGCAAGCGATTTTGATGAAATTATATTTTGCCTATGGATGCGTACATTTATTATGAGTCGGAAATTTTTAGCGGATGCAATGTCCTGCTGGAAAATCCTACTTTTAAATTCAGATTGAAACCCAAAGTACTATTTATCAATCAAACGAAAAATACTTCAAGTGCACAGATGATAGGATTACAAGGATAAACTTCTACAGTTCACCAAACTTAAAGCTCCTATAAACTTGCCAAACACCCATCAAACTTCATCTCACTACTCATACACCGGAGAAATCTTACGAAATGCATTTCATGGTGCTTCGTGTTGAATAGAATCTATTATAAAAACTGCATAACCTATTTTCACCGTAAACAAAACGTCGTGACGGTCCTTTCTCTCCTCCCAAGTATCTAAAAATTGGATATCATCCATCCCCCGTCTACAATTTCAACAAATTGAATGCCAACAGCGTTAGCAGTAACAAATCGTGTTGTTGGTGGATGAGAGTTACCCTTACATCCTGGTATCTCCAATCCAACATTTGAAGCTGTGATATGATGGGAACCTTTTTCTTGTCGATTTTCCAACCCCTTTAATCCACACGAAACGTGACTACAATAATTTGTGTATGGCATTCGTCTCTCATTGTGGAGATAAGAAAAGTTTTGTGATAGCACACTAAAGCTTTTTGTGAATTCCTGAACAGGACGAGACGTCGTGAAATATGATGAAAACACTTGCGTACACCAGCAAACTCCTTGTCTATACCATTAAAGCCGGTGGTCTTTTGTTTGCCGGCCAAACAATTTTATGGAATGCTTTCACGTACGTTTCGGGAATAATAACAGCCAGTTTGAAAATAGATAAATTTATGGGATAGCAGGTAATTGTAATGGGGAACAAAAAAGAAAAAGAAGGACTCTCTTCGGTTCATAAAATGAGCACTTACGACACACAGTAGTGGGAGCATTTAGTGGGAGTAGCATTTGGGCGGATGTAATGGAATTTTTATTGATGCCGGAGAAAAGTTGATGAATTTACAATTAAAGTTCGTTATAGATTGCTACTATTGATCATGAAAATATTCAAACTTATTTCATTCAAGCCGGAAAATTTATGTAGGCCCAAAAAATTCAAACGGATATTTAATGTCCAGACAATACAATTTCTTACGCTGGCCTGTATAACATAATACTTTTCTCTCATTTTATCATAATGCTCGATCATTATGTAGGGTTTTCTATTAGGGACATCACAATTTCGTATCTTTATTTGAACGCACCCTTAAATATTTCTACTAAACTGTCAATGTCAAAATGTTAGTTAAAGTCAACATTTTTATCGTGGTAAAGTTCACGAACCAGCAACGTCTGGAAATTATTAAAAATTACTGTTATTTACTATTATCGAAAAATCATCTTCAGCAGTGAAGCTCATTTCTGGCTCAATGGCTTTGTTAATAAGCAAAATATGCGTTATTGGTCAGCAACATACTCACATGTGCTTCTTGAAACACCGTTGCATCCGCAAAAAAATACTTTTTGGTGCGTTTTTTATGCTGGAGGTGTGATTGAGCCGTATTTTTCGTGAGTAAAAACGACCGTCATGTTACCGTCAATGGAGAGCACTATCGTGTTATGTTGGAAGATTATTTGTGGCCAGAATTGGATGAACTTAACATCATCGATATGTGGTTTCAACAAGACGGTGCTTCTTAGCACACAGCACGCCTCACAATCGATTTTTTATGTCCTTAATGGAAAATCTTATAATTGTGCCATGAATATTGCTCATAAATCCAACAATTGAGTAAATATATTAGATTCGTTTGAAATCATTTGGACTGAAGTTGTCGTTTCCATGATTGACTAATAACATCTGAACAGAAGACACTTCAAATAAATGTAAAAGCTTCCACCGATACGTCAAAGCTTGTGCTAAACGTTTTTAAAACGTTCTTTCTTTTTCTCTTCTACTTCCGATAATGCTGGAGATAAGCGTGGAGTTCCTTCTATTCTCAAAATCACGAATTATTTATACCAGCACCATTAAGCAAGCATTCCCATCATCTGCTTCCGGTGTTACGGAAGCTGTACTGCAATACTGACTCAGTCTGCCTGCATTCGTTCTTCTCTATGTACTGTGAAAGGCAACATTTGCGAAAAGTATGAGTCGTAATCAAACCATCTGAGGAAGCAGCCGTTGTATCAATCATTAGCAGAAGTGGGTGTATATCTATACTTGTATTAGGAATTAAAACATACACACAAGACGTCGCTATTGACCGTACCGCCTTAGTGGAACGAATCTAAGCTTGAGCTTTGTGGTTGTGTTAATCATAGAGAGATGGTGGTAAAAACATTGCATTTGAACTTTGATCATGTACCAATTTAAATAGTCTTCATTATTTAACAGGCAGGACAATCGAGAAGTATTTCTCCATTTGCTGGTTCAAGGCGTGCGCCCAAGCTCTATCCCAAGGCAGTTAGTCTATCCCAAGGCAGTTAGAATAAGTTTAACTGCATACTCAAAGCATTAGCCCGAGTATTCGCTCCCCAAGGCATTTACGTTCGGGGCCTGCAGTTATCAATCTGACTGCATACTCAAGGCGTCAGCCCAAGAATTAGCGCTTTGCAGGCTTTGCAGTTAGATTATTAATCATTTTATTCATAAATATTGTAGAATTGCCTACTCTAGGCGTCCATCCGGGTATCAGCGTCCTAAGGCAATTACGCAAAGGCCCTGCTGTTATATTCTTAATTGATTCTTTTATTTCAAATACGATATCAAGTAATATCATACATTTCATATCCTTTAAATAACAAATATAATTAAAGTAGATATAAATTGCAGACATTTACAGCTCCATTAATGCTTCAACTTTATACATATGCAAACATAAAATCTCATTTATTGTCCCTGTAATAAATTAATTATTAGAAGAATTCATTATTAAAACATTGTATTAATATTATAAATATAACTGAACGTGTAATTATGTAACCCTAAAAAAAAGAAATAAAAATCAATGCATTAAACAAAAGCATCTCTTTACTGATCTGATTGACAAGTATGAAATAGCATGGAACAAAGGACTTATTCAATAGAAGGAATACAATCCTTGGAGCCATTTCGCTTATCTCTTTATTCTTCTACTACAATCAACATACCGAAGGCAGCTAAGCATTGGCCAATCCATAGCAGGATTCACAGGACTGACAGGAACTCCTTCATCAGAACCTCCTAAAATCCAGTTCCTGCTTCCGTCATTTTTATCTAAGGAGGGAGGAGATACGAGATCCGAATGTAATAATACACATGCCGTATTAAAAATCATATTGCATATGCATTTTCCCACATTTTACCTTTTCTCGAGTACACATTCCTTAAAGTTCATATTTCCACATATCCGTTTAATTTTGTCTAGCATGAAATTGCAAGCTGATGTAGCTCTGTAAAACTGTAACGCTGCATCAGCATCTCAATATTAATTTTAACTTAATTCATGCGAAGCATATTCACTCTGCAATTAACTTTCAACCCGATCGGGCGCGTTTAAATAAAGTGACATTAAGAAAGTCTCATAAAAGAACCAATTCTTTTATTTCTGTTTCTTTTTAGGGTTTTGTAAAATAATTTTACAAAACCCTTCTAAAATTGCGTCCTGTCTGTCCGTCTGTCCGTCCGTCCGTGTGTCACAGCAGTGTTTCTCGGGAACTACTTAAGCTAGAAACATCAAATTTTGTATGTAGGTGTAAAGTGGTGCTCTTTTCAAAGTTCAACTACAAAAAAATTTTATAAGGTATTTAAGGGGGGTCTCCCCATATAGGGGAGTGTCCCCCCGAATAAAAAATTTAATTTAAGGTAGCCAATATGGGTATCAAATGAAAGGTCTTGATGAGAACCTTTCAAAACAGGTCTTAGTTTGGCAAAGTTTGCTTCGAGGGGCGCACAGGGAGGGGAAATACACGAAAAATTTGTGTCCCGCCCCCCTCGCGATTGGACACCTGTGATCCGAAAAATTTGAAAAAAATCATGAAAGTTGGCCTTGATGAGTACAACAACAACAAATACGTGAGAAATCGCAATTCAATCAACTTTGTTAGTAATAGTATGATTTACGGATTTTATGTTTTCTTGAATGAAATCTTAACGGTACGCTTAAATTCAATGAATTTCAATTTATAAGATGGATCTACCCTGAAAGTTTCATAAAGATTGAATCATAATAAGTGAAGTTATAGCGGTTTGAATTCTCCTGTATTACTATGGAACAATATGCGCTGCATTTATTACTATGGCAACATATGGCTATTGAACAATATGCCCTTTTTACCGACTCAGACACTATAGTTTTGCGAGGATTTGCATGAAAATTTCAGGAATGATAGGTATCATGAATATCTTTGAGAATCGGTTCAGCTAGTGGTATCAGTAATCGTAAAACAAGATGGTGGTTGTTTTAAATGCGAATGTTGAATAATTTTGAGTTAGTTTTTCCCAACTTCAACGTTTAAGGTGCATGCTTTGAACACTTGATTCAATTTAATGAATGACTGAAGATGAGTACCCGAAATTAATAACCATAAGTGAAACAACTCAAAGAGGCGGGAGAGAGCTCCTAGCAAAAGGGCTTTGTAACCATTCTATGATTCGAAAAAATTGGCCATGAATCGATGATAACAGTACAGGAGAGTGGCCGCTGAAAAAAAAATTCGTCAAAGGTAGCCAACATGAGTATGAAATGAAATTTTTCATGGGAGCTAGATACGAAGTATCGAATCAGCTATCGTGCGTGTTTAGTTATTAAAATTAGTGTCAATCGCATAAACTATTGTTTTTTGAATTCTTAAGTGATTTATTTACAATGCTTTGTATACATGAAATTTGATTTGCCATTCTGAATTACAGGTAAAACTTAGGCTTTTTTATATTTAAACTTAACCTAATAACATAAATCATTCAATATTGCCAAGAAACCTCTTCAGCAGTTGTCAAGAAATACTCTTTAACTTCATCTCTCGCATTTTTTCGAGAAATTGAATAATTTTGCTGCTGTCCCCTCGCTAGTGGTAGCAACGCTCCTTTTAGTGGAAACTCATTCCACCATTCTCCATTCAAAATTTCATGTATATTAAGATCTTCAAAATCAATTGAACCAGAGCACAAATAATGATTTCCAGTAGCAATCAAAAAATTGTGTAGTGCACATGTTGCCAGTGAAACAATTCCAACTTTATAGGGTCTCAGTTTCGTCGGCTTCCACTGAACTCTGAATTTACTAGACGTAACTCCAAATACATACATTTTCTATGAAACGACGGCCCCTACTTAATCGGTAATAAAAAATTCGGATCGGCGTAAGTTGATTTCGATATCCATAGGGCTTCAAAATGTATGATGTCATATCAAAGGCATCGTCTGCTACCATTACGTATGAAACTGACAAACATCTCTCAGGTAATACTTCTGGTGCTAAACTAAATTTAAAAGTTCTTCAAATTGCACTGCAGAGATCGAAATTAAACTGCTGTGCATCCTCCAACCGCAACTCATTTAAAAGTGCTGAACAAGCTCCTACTCATCTTGCCGACCCAACCATTTTCTAATCCAACACTCCTTTCTCTTCACTTTCCGTTTTTGAATAATTTCATGTAACATACAATTGAAAAAACGAGTCTATAATAATCTAATGTTTAAACTCAAAACAGGCGACCACAAGTCAAGCAGACATCAGACTGCGTGTCTCAAAGAGTGCTTTTGACTCCCAAATGGACACAGAATTTGCTGGCTTTGAGACTTAAGCCTCAGGCGAGTCTCCAGCAGCTGTATCGAGACCCCAAGTGATCTCAAATGAATAGCACGTTGAGACTAGTTGTTACAATGTACCCTATACATTCTTCATTTTTCAGCTTAAATTAAAACTAAATTGCTTACCTCCGAATTTCTCACACGTGCGTTTTCCTGATAATTTTACTTTTTCATTAAAGATATCTAATTGCGGCAAATGCATTTCCGCCACGCGTATTTTTTGTGCATTGAACTGATAGCGTATGCAGAGGTGTGATATGCATACCTTTTCTATTTTTCTGTTGCAACAATTAGCAAGACCTAATTATTGCAACATATCATCATATTAAAGGTATAAAAGTAAAAGTAATTAAAGACTCAGTTGGATTAGTATTTTTCAAATTAATAGAGTACGGGCAAGCCTTAATTCACGACTTTCCCAATGTGAGGCTGCATCGAGCAACTCCTGATCCGGTCAAGGCGCGGTAAAGGTGCGTCAAATTAAATTAAAAGTATAAGTGAACAAGTGTTAGCTTAAAAGTTTGATTAAAGTGTTTTATAGAGGACAATCATTGTTTTTTAGGGTTTTGTACTAAAATACAAAACCCTATTGCAATCACGACCTGTGTCCGTCTGTCCGTCTGTCCGTCCGTCCGTCCGTCCGTCCGTCCGTCCGTCCGTCCGTCCGTCCGTCCGTCCGTCCGTCTGTATGTCACAGCACTTTTTCTCCGAAACTATAGAGGCTACAGCCATGAAACTTTGTAGAAAGGTCAGAAGTGGTGACCTCTTGAAAGTTCAAGGGCGGAAAAATTTTTCAAAGGCGTTTAAGGGGGGTCTCCCCATATAAGGGGGTGACCCCTCAAAAAAAAATTTTCACCATTGGTAGTCGAGTAGGGTGTCATTGGAAAGGTCTCAATGAGATCTTTTCAAAACAAGTCTTAAAATTGTCTTATAAGTACCAAGGGGGGGCAGGGGAAGGGGAAATGTACGAACTTTTCGCGTACCCCCCCTCGCGATTGGACACCTTCCATCCGAAAAATCTGAAAAAAATCATGAATGTAGGCCTTATTGAGTACAACAACAACAAATACATGAGAATTCGAAATTCATCCAACTTTGTTAGTAATAGTATGATTTATCGATTTTGTGTTTTCTTAAATAAAATCTAAACGGTACCCTTAAACTCAATAAAATTTAGCAAAGAGATGACTATTTATAAGATTGATCTTTTCTGAAAGTTTCATAAAGATCGAATAGTATTTACCGAAGTTATAGCGGTTTGAATTTTTGTGTATTACTATGGAGCAATATGCCCTGTATTACTATGGAAACATATTGCTATGGAGCCATATGCGCTTTTTACCGACTTACACACTACAGCTTTGCTAGAATTTGCATGAAAATTTCAGGAGTGATAGGTATCATGAAGATGAGTACATACAATTGAAACAAGTCGAAGAGGCAGGAGAGAGCTCCTAGCAAAAGGGCTTTGTAACCATTCTAGGATTCGAATAAATAGGCCATGAATCGATGATTACAGTACAGAGGAGTGGCCCCTGAAAAAAAATTTCATGAAAGGTAGCCGATATGAGTATCAACTGAAAGTTCTTTATGAGAGCTTTTCAAAACAGTTCTTAAACTGACAGTTTTTGCTTCAGTGGGAGCACAGGGGGGGAAATACATGAAAAATGTGTTTCCTCCCTCGCGAATGGACACCAGTGATCTAAAAAATCTGAAAAAAATATCAAAGGAGATATTTATGGGTATAACTATAACAAATACCTCAGAAGTCAAAATTCGTTCAACTTTGTTGATAATAGTATGATCCTTGAATTTCACATTTTCTCCAATTAAATCGTCTTTGACATGTTTCTTGATTTTATTCGTTGCTGGTTACTGCATTTTGTAAGTTGAGTACAAAACCCTTCTGACATGAGCATAGGTCTGTCTACCCAACTTGTTTTATGTTCCGAAGCCGTGGAAAAATAAATACTAGTCTCGAGACTTTCTCTCGAGACTTTGTCCCAATTGGACACTTACCATAAGGAAGATTTGCATATTAAAGAAATAATCAAGCAGGAATTGGCTGTGATATCTATAAATCGTACCGATGAAATTCAATTGGAGACAAAGGAGCAAATCTTGAAAATCCAAAATACAAATCAGAAAGTATATGATCTCTGATGAAAACCTGCTGCAAAATACAACGTAGGTCAGCTAATCACCATAAATCGGACACAATACGGAGAAGGTTTGAAGCTAGATCGAAACATCCGAATGGGCTTTTTCAGACGCAGCCTTAAATGTGAGCATTAAACAGGTTATATGGGCAAGAAGAGTGAGAGGCATTGAGGGGACCTGATGGTAAAAACAAGCCAACATTTTGTAGGGTGAACCAGCGTAACGCACATACACAAACGCATTTTGTTGATCATTTGGTGGGGGAAATTTTATACAAACGCCGGTAATCATTCCGAATTGAACATTCGGTAAAGAAGGTAGTCGTCATGAAATGATTGCCTTTCTTTAATTCGCGTGCAAAAATGGATGTGTGGACGCGACAAGTTACGCGTTATTTAATAAATTTATAAAACCGGAGGCCATGTTCAATTTCAGGAAACAACACGACGAATATCAGGATTCCAATAAAGTTGAATTGCTTATTGTAAATCCATAGAAAGTTAACCGTACGCATAATCTTTATAGAATCATATTATAATAAGCCAGTTGACAACACAACAACAAAAATATGCGACTAAAACGGATATTTAAATTTGGAATATATTTTCCAGAAAGCGGAAAAACACGGAGGTTTTAATAAATCCAATAGAAGTTTGAATCGAAAAACTTTAACAATCATAAAATACATTTTTAGGGTATTGTAAAATTATTTTACAATACCCTATTAGTTTCGCGTCCTGTCTGTCCGTCTGTCCGTCCGTCCGTGTGTCACACCACTTTTTCTCGCAAACCACATAAGCTACAAATATAAAATTTTGTAGGTAGGCGCAAAGTGACGCCCTCTTCAAAGTTTCAACACGAAAAAAAATTTATAAGGTCTTTAAGGGGGGTCTCCCCATATAGGGGAGTTGCCCCTTAAAAAAAAGTTTTCATCGCATGTAGGCAACATGCGTATCAAATGAAAGGTCTTAATGAGAACTTTTCAAAACAGGTCTTAAAATGACAAATTTTGCTTCGAGGGGCGCAGGGGAAGGGGAAATGTATGAAAATTTTGTGTCCCTCCCCCCCCCCCTCGCGATTGGACACCTTTGACCCGAAAAATCTGAAAAAAATCATGAATATAGGCCTTTACGAGTACAACAACAACAAATACGTGAGAAGTCGAAATTCACTCAACTTTGTTAGTAATAGTATGATTTATCGATTTTATGTTTTCTTGAATAAAATCTTAACGGGTCCCTTAAATTTAATAAAATTCAGTACACAGATGACTATCAATAATAATAATCTGTTCTGAAAGTTTCATAAAGATCGAATGGTATTTAATGAAGTTATAGCGATTTGAATTTTCCTATATTACTATGGAACAATATGCGCTAGATTACTATGGAAACATATGGCTGTGGAACAATATGCGCTTTTTACTGACTCAGATACTACAGCATTGCTAGGATTTGCATGAAAGTTTCAGGAATGAAAGGTATCATGAATTCCTTTGAGAAATGGCTCAGCTAGTGGTATTAGTAATCGTAAAGCAAAATAGTGGCTGTTTTAAATGCGAAGATTGAATAATTTTGAGTTATTTTGCCCCAACTTCAACGTTTAAGGCGCATGCTTTTAACACTTGATTCAATTTAATGAATGACTGAAGATGAGTACCTAAAACTAATACTCATAGGTGAAACAAGTCGAGGAGGCAGGAGAGAGCTCCTAGCAAAAGGGCTTTGTAACCATTCTAGGATTCGAAAAAATAGGCCATGAATCGATGATTACAGTACAGGGGAGTGGCCGCTGAAAAAAAAATTTCATCAAAGGTAGCCAATATGAATATCAAATGAAAGTCCTTTATAAGAGCTTTTCAAAACAGTACTTGAACTGTCAATTTTTCCTTCACAAGAGCAACAAATACCTTAGAAGTCGAAATTCGATCAACTTTGTTAATAATAGTACATTTTATAAATTTGGCTTTTTTGTCTATAAAATCAAGATGTGACCCTTAGATTTCCCAAAATCTATAATTTAAATTTTCTGAAAGTGATTGTATATGGTTCGAAAATTTCACAATAATTGAACAATAAACAGCTAAGTTACAGCCGATTGAATGTTTAACAATTACAACAACATTAACACGTGATACTAGGAAGATACACGCTTGCAACGGACCGAGACACTACAAATATGTAGGAATTCTGATAAAAATTTTAGAAATTTTAAGTAATATCCATGTGTTATCATGACTAATCAAACGACGAGGTCAAACCACTTGAAACAAAATGGTGGCTAGTTTAAAATTATAATAACCATAATAATTTTTCGAGCTCAATTTATGGAATCTATATATTAGTCAAGTTTTGATATGCAGAATATATTGTTTGAGTTACTAATTGTTTTACAATACCCTTCTGGCAGGAGCATCCTCCTGCTACTTCAACTTGTTTAAAAATAAAGTGAAACGGAATGCTGCAGAAGCTGCTCTACTTGAAGCCTCAGGTGTTCCCTCGGTGAAGGCATTGAGGCAAAAAATAAGAAGTATAAGAGGAACGTACAAACAGGAACGAGCGAAAGTCAGGGCATCGAATGTAACAGGGAGTGGAAGCAGTGAAATATACAAGCCACGATTATTGTGGTACACCCTTGCGGATGGCTTTTTAAGACAGAACGAAGCCAACGAAACACAAACAAACTTGGTAAGTGTTACTTTTATTATTATTATATTTTCATCTTACATATTTTTTATAATATTTTCATCTTACATAAGAAACTTTTTATTTTTTTGACATTTTGACATGCTAAAAACTGTTACTGTATCATTCTATCTTGCCAAGTGACTGCTCCTTCCGCAATAAAGAAAGAGGCAAAGTTGTTCCTTTTTTCTCTAGCCTCGAAGAGGTAGTTGCGATGTTGTGATGCTGCAATATCCATTAAAGCCGTTGGTGTTTGTTGTTTGTTGTTGCTTTCTCGCCATGAACCAGGTATGATGTTTCCTGTGAAATGGTCTTCAAAATCCACCGTATAATTATGTTTTTTTTGCGTTTTCTTGATCCAATTGTGCAAAGCACATGCAGCTTTAACAATCTTTACAACTTTCGAAGGAGGTAATAGCATTGTACTTCTGAATACACGAAATCGGGATGCCAGTATTCCGAATGCATTTTCCACAATTCGTCTTGCGCGGCAAATTCTATAATTGAATATCTTTTGTTCGTATGATAATACATTACTCCTGGGATATGGTTTCATTAGATATGGTCTCAGTGGAAATGCTTCGTCTCCCAAAATTACAGCATTGTCAGGCAAATTTAGTTTATTTCCTTCAATTGCACTACGAAGTCTTGATTTTGCAAATATACCACCATCCGCAATGCTCCCATAACTTCCCACATCAATGAATGTGAAGTTGTAATCATGGTCTGCCATAGCCAATAGTACAATGCTAAATGTTCCCTTGTAGTTAAAGTAAAGAGAGTTCGAGTTAGGTGGACACTGAATCATGACGTGTTTACCGTCGATACACCCGACACAGCTTGGAAAATTCCATGTATTATCGAACCCTCTTTCTATTTCTTTCCAGTCTTCTTCACAGCTAGGTACCTGAAAAAAATAAACATATCTATTACAAGCTAAATTTTTGTTAAAAATGTCGTTGCAGAATATAACACAACATGATAGTACAGACAGCGAGGTTTTAACAACAGTGGAAAATGAAACACCAGCACATTCACGCTCAAGCCCAGCTAAACAGCTACCAAATAATTCAGAGGAGTGTCTAACAGAAATATGCAGCTCAGTACCGAAAAGGAAAAAAACGGTTAATCCACAAAAGGCACATTTGGAAGACTCGTTGGAAAATGCAGTAAAAGTGCTTCAAGAAGTAGCACAGCGATCTCAACGAAGCGATGAGTTCACCTGTTTTGGGCAGCACGTAGCGTCACAGCTACAGGCTCTCCCTCTAAGAGAAGCACTTCAGCTACAAGCTGACATACAAAATTTAATCACATCTGTCCGTATGAAGGCACTGGCTCCACCTCCATATTTTCAGGGTTCACCAAGCACGCCCAGTGAAAATGTAAACAATATAGCGAGCCATCAGCAAATTACTATTCCCGTGGAGGACAGAGACATCAACGAGTGTGACAGTGAGACAGTTCCTGGTGTTCACTAATTGGACCGAATTCGAATAACAACATACTACACTAGTTTTTGTCAATTTAATTCTTTTTTGAAAACCAGAATTATGAATTATGTATTTAAATTTAATTTTAGTGTGAAAATCTTGATCTCATTTAAATATAATTAGGGTTTTGTAAAATAATTTTACAAAACCCTTCTAAAATCGCGTCCTACTCTGTCCGTCTGTCCGTCTGTCTGTCCGTCTGTCCGTCCGTCCGTCCGTCCGTCCGTCCGTCCGTGTGTCACAGCAGTTTTTCTCGGAAACTACTTAAGCTAGAAGCATCAAATTTTGTATGTAGGTGTAAAGTGGTGCTCTCTTCAAAATTCAACTACAAAAAATTTTTATGAGGTATTTAAGGGGGGGTCTCCCCACATAGGGGAGTGTCCCCCCTAAAAAAAATATGATATGGGTATCAAATGAAAGGTCTTGATGAGAACTTTTCAAAACAGGTCTTAGTTTGGCAAAGTTCGCTTCGAGGGGCGCACAGGGAGGGGAAATACACGAAAAATTTGTGTCCCCCCCCCTCGCGATTGGACACCTGTGATCCGAAAAATCTGAAAAAAATCAGGAATGTAGGCCTTGGTGAGTACAACAACAACAAATACGTGAGAAGTCGTAATTCACTCAACTTTGTTAGTAATAGTATGATTTATCGATTTTCTGATTTCTTGAATAAAATCTTAACGGTACCTTTAAATTCAATGAAATTCAGTACGCTATTGACTATTTATAAAATTGATATATTCTGAAAGTTTCATAAAGATTGAATCATATTTAGCGAAGTTATAGCGGTTTGAATTTTCCTGTATTACTATGGAACAATATGCGCTGCATTTATTACTATGGCAACATATAGCTATGGAACAACATGCGCTTTTTACCGACTCAGACACTACAGTTTTGCTAGGATTTGCATGAAAATTTCAGGAATGATAAGTGTCATGTATATCTTTGAGAATCGTTTCAGCTAGTGGTATCAGTAATTGTAAAACAAAATAGTGGCTCTTTTAAATGCGAAGATTGAATTATTTTGAGTCATTTTTTCCCAACTTCAGGGTTTAAGGTGCATGCTTTGAACACTTGATTCAATTTAATGAATGACTGAAGATGAGTCCCTACAATTAATCCTCATAAGTGAAACAAGTCAAGAAGGCGGGAGAGAGCTCCTAGCAAAAGGGTTTTGTAACCATTCTAGGATTCGAAAAAATTGGCAATTAATCGGTAACAGTACAGGAGAGTGGCCCTGAAAAAAAAAATTCATCAAACGTGGCCGATATGAGTATGAAATGAAAGTTTTCATGGGAGCTTTTCAAAACTGTTCTCAAACTGTCAGTTTTTGCTTCAGTGGGGGCACAGGGAGCAATACATGAAAAATGTGTTTCCTCCCTCGCGAATGGACATCTGAAATAATTATCAAGGGAGATCTGAAATAATTATCAAGGGAGATAACAATAACAAAAACCTCAGAAGTCGAAATTCGTTCAACTTTGTTAATAATAGTATGATCCTCGTTTTTCATACTTTCTCCAATAAAATCGTCTTTGACATGTTTCTTGATTTGATTCGATCTAGTGACTGCATTTTGTAAATTGGATACAAAACCCTTCTGACATGAGCGTAGGTCTGTTTACCCAACTTGTTTTTCATTGTTTTTCATGCAAATATATTTTTCGTTCAAAATCAAAATTTACCTTAATATATTCTTTTAATACATCGTAAATGGCATCCAATACTTCTTCAATGAAGACACAAATAGTGCTTTTTGGAACTCGATATAAATATTGGAGGCTGGCGTATGAATCGCCTGTGGCGAGAAAGCGCAAAGTTATTTCTAATTTCGTTGTCGCAGGTATGGCATTCCTCATAATCGTGTCTTGTTTTTGTACCCTGGTTCCAACCTGAAAATAGATATAGATAGATACATATAATTGCAACTTTCTAGGTAGGTATCTGATTTAACAAACCTTTTTAAAAAGAGAATCGAACATTTCTGTCCCGATTCGGAAGAAGTTGAAAAAACTTTTCGGGTCTTCATACCGAAGTTCCTTCACTAGAGTGTCCGAGGCTCCATAGCGGTTTCGTCTGCGAATCCATTCGCGAGTCCAACAAGTTCTTTTGGTTTTCTTTTTACGAGATTCGCATAATTTTTTATAACTGATCCAACTACAACAAGCGCTGCGGCTTCCTCCATTTTTTTCGAATATAGTAACCTAAATAGAAAATTTAACACACTTTTTCACTAGTAAATTACAAATTTAATTCCATTTTTGAAATTAGTTTTATTTTTCCACTTTTACTTTAATTCTAAATTTTACCGTTTATCCTTATATTTTCGCTTTTCACTTTTCAATTGAGCCGTAACAACAATTCAATTTCACCGTATGAATGTGCATTGAAAAACACGACTGTCGCGGCACCGTGTAAACGTTGTACTTTCGCAATGCCATGGAAGTCAACTGCCATGGCAATATTGTCATGACAGCTACTGTCATCGTGTAAACGAGGCTTAAGGGCGAGCTATTCATCCGAGTCGGATGAGAACCAGGATGACCAAATGTAAATACAATGACGACAGCAACATTCATTTTTCGAGTGACCGAGGTACACATTCGAGATACACATTCGAGCTGGCGCAAAAAAACTAATTAAGACGGCGGCGAAAAATAAACAAGTTGGATAAACAGACCAACGCTCATGTCAGAAGGGTTTTGTACTCAACTTCTCAGAAATGCAGTCACCAGCAACGAGTAAAGTCAAGAAATATGTCAAAGAGATGTGCACGTTTAAAAAAAATGCATTGTTTTTCTATTTTCAATGGGCGGCATTTTGTTGCAAACCAACAAAAATCACTCAAATCATGAACCTTAAAAATATTAATGTTATTGACCTTATTTGAAAATTTCAAGATGATCAAATCAAAACTGCAATGACTGATTCGATGGAAAGTTCGTAAAATACCAAAATCATGTGTTATTGTTGTTGTAACTGGAGAAATTTCAAATGGCTATAACTTCCGTGTATATCATTCGATTTTCATCAAACTTTAAGGGCCTTTTACAGCACTACTTCAATATCAAATTTCGTTCGGTTTAAAGGTACCTATACGATTTTATTGGGGAAAATGTGAAATTCGAATATCATACTATTATTAACAAAGTTGAGCGAATTTTGACTTCTAGCCCTCGAAGCAAACTTTGCCAAACTAAGACCTGTTTTGAAAAGTTCTTATCAAGACCTTTTATTAGATACCCATATCGGCTATCTTTGGTGAAATTTTTTTCGGGGGGTCACTCCCCTATATGGGGAGACCCCCTTAAATACCTTATAAACCACGACTTTACACCTAAATACAAAATTTGATGTTTCTAGGTAAAGTAGTTTCCGAGAAAAACTGCTATGACACACGGACGGACGAACAGACAGACGGATAGACTGGACGCGATTTTAGTAGGGTTTTGTAAAATTATTTGACAAAACCCTAAAAATGATTAAACTAGCATTTTTAGGGTATTGTAAAATTATTTTACAATACCCTATTAGTTTCGCGTCCTGTCTGTCCGTCTGTCCGTCCGTCCGTCCGTCCGTCCGTCCGTCCGTCCGTGTGTCACACCACTTTTTCTCGCAAACCACATAAGCTACAAATATAAAATTTTGTAGGTAGGTGCAAAGTGACGCCCTCTTCAAAGTTTCAACACGAAAAAAAATTTATAAGGTCTTTAAGGGGGGTCTCCCCACATAGGGGAGTTGCCCCTTAAAAAAAGTTTTCATCGCATGTAGGCAATATGCGTATCAAATGAAAGGTCTTGATGAGAACTTTTCAAAACAGGTCTTAAAATGACAAATTTTGCTTCGAGGGGTGCAGGGGAAGGGGAAATGTATGAAAATTTTGTGTCCCCCCCCCCCTCGCGACCTTTGACCCGAAAAATCTGAAAAAAATCATGAATATAGGCCTTTATGAGTACAACAACAACAAATACGTGAGAAGTCGAAATTCACTCAACTTTGTTAGTAATAGTATGATTTATCGATTTTATGTTTTCTTGAATAAAATCTTAACGGGTCCCTTAAATTTAATAAAATTCAGTACACAGATGACTATCAATAAGATAAATCTGTTCTGAAAGTTTCATAAAGATCGAATGGTATTTAATGAAGTTATAGCGATTTGAATTTTCCTATATTACTATGGAACAATATGCGCTAGATTACTATGGAAACATATGGTTGTGGAACAATATGCGCTTTTTACTGACTCAGATACTACAGCTTTGCTAGGATTTGCATGAAAGTTTCAGGAATGAAAGGTATCATGAATTCCTTTGAGAATTGGCTCAGCTAGTGGTATTAGTAATCGTAAAGCAAAATAGTGGCTGTTTTAAATGCGAAGATTGAATAATTTTGAGTTATTTTGCCCCAACTTCAACGTTTAAGGCACTTGATTCAATTTAATGAATGACTGAAGATGAGTACCTACAATTAATACTCATACGTGAAACAAGTTGAGGAGGCAGGAGAGAGCTCCTAGCAAAAGGGCTTTGTAACCATTCTAGGATTCGAAAAAATAGGCCATGAATCGATGATTACAGTACAGGGGAGTGGCCGCTGAAAAAAAATTTCATCAAAGGTAGCCAATATGAATATCAAATGAAAGTCCTTTATAAGAGCTTTTCAAAACAGTACTTGAACTGTCAATTTTTCCTTCACAAGAGCAACAAATACCTTAGAAGTCGAAATTCGATCAACTTTGTTAATAATAGTACATTTTATAAATTTGGCTTTTTTGTCTATAAAATCAAGATGTGACCCTTAGATTTCCCAAAATCTATAATTTAAATTTTCTGAAAGTGATTGTGTATGGTTCGAAAATTTCACAATAATTGAACAATAAACAGCTAAGTTACAGCCGATTGAATATTTAACAATTACAACAACATTAACACGTGATACTAGGAAGATACACGCTTGCAACGGACCGAGACACTACAAATATGTAGGAATTCTGATAAAAATTTTAGAAATTTTAAGTAATATCCATGTGTTATCATGACTAATCAAACGACGAGGTCAAACCACTTGAAACAAAATGGTGGCTAGTTTAAAATTATAATAACCATAATAATTTTTCGAACTCAATTTATGGAATCTATATATTAGTCAAGTTTTGATATGCAGAATATATTGTTTGATTTACTAATTGTTTTACAATACCCTTCTGGCAGGAGCATCCTCCTGCTACTTCAACTTGTTTGTTTTAAATTGCTTTTCAACAATAATTGAAATTCGGCATGAAATTTATAATGCAATAATTTTTTTTTTTGTATTTCCCGCAAACTGCGGTTAAATGAGTTCGAGTCGTACAGTCGTCAAGGCAGGACGAAATGAGCGAGCAGCACAAAATTTTCGAAGGATTTTTATGAAAATTAAAATTTGAAGGGAACTCCAAATTCAGAGGAATTTTGGAAGAAAAAGAATTTTTGGGGATCGTGGAAAAAGAAAAGGAGTTAAAGTGCCTGGGTAAAGCGCGGAAAGTGAGTACGAATAGGAAAACAAGTGGAATGATAGGAGTAAACAAAAGGAGTTGGATTGGAATTGGAGTTTTTGGAAAAAAAAAACACAAAAAAGACAAGATTACTACTAAGGCTTTTATTCTTTAAGTGCTATAATTTTTCTTTGCAATGCAACTATTTTGCTCTTCCGTCTTTTTAACACTAGGCAATAAGGGTCTCGGTTTTTACTTTCTTTCATTTTCCTGCAACAGTATGCCAAGTTCTGTCTTGGAATCTGTGGGTAAGGTTGAAAATGACGACTATGGAGGGCAATCCGCTGCTAAATCTGGCTTCACGTGGCAAATGAGGAACAACTTGCAGCGTTTCTGTGAAAAATTTGGGGGGGGGGACATACAGGAGGAGTTTATTCTGGACATGCTTGCTAGCTACAAGATGCAACTGCATACGCTGGAAGGCCCCAGTGACATGGAGATGGACGAGGATGGAAGTTCCACGGAAAGTGGTAGCAAGGAGGAGCTTATCGTAAAGCCAGAAGCCAGAAAAAGGCTAATAGGGTCTCCAACGCAGGAGCCTACTTCAAAGGTATCGAAGACCCTTGAAGTGAGCGAGTGGGATTTTTCCCAGCTCAGAAAAGTAGCGAAAATAGCTTCCAGTAGTTTTTCGGTGACCTGAAGACTTTCAGAGATAGTGACAAAAGGGCATGCGCACGAAACTCTGAAAAGGAGCCAGAGGTGAACAGTACCTCATGAACTTCACTCCACCCTAAAGTGGCTGAGTATCATACCAGCCTTTTTAATTTTCTGAAGTGTGCGAAGGTGACTTGCTACACTTACACTCTTTCAGGAGAGCGAAAATTGACTCTCCTTCTCAAAGCCGTACAAAGCTCATACGACGAGATCAATGTCATGGCTGAGCTGAAGGAACATCTCGAAGAAGATATCCTTTCAGCAAAAAGGTTCTCCACTTTAATCTCTAGGAGTAAAAAAAAGGCCGCTTTCATCTTTCTTAGTCCAGTTCAAACCGGACTTTGAAGTGAAGAAAGCGATGGACATCCAATTCCTATTGTATCCGAAGATACAATGGGAATGTCTGCAGAAAAATTGCGCTTGGCAATGCTTCAGTTGCCAAAGATTTGGCCACGTCGCTTCTAACTGTGGACTTGAAGTTAGATGCGTAAAATGCGACAAGCAGCATAAGTCCATTGAATGTCAAATCTCGAAGGACGACTTCTATGTGAACTGTAATTCTAAGGGGCATCCAGCGAGTTTCAGAGGTTGTCCTAAAGCAAAAGAAGTTGAAGAGGGGAGGAAGAATCGCCAAAAGAAAAAAGAGGAAAGGAGGGATTTCATTACCACCTCTATTAAAAATACTTTGTGAAGGGGTCTCACACTCTAGCCTTTTGCGAGGTGCAAAGAAACAGCCTGTACCTCAGCCTATACGGCAACCCAAACAGTAACTAATGCAGCAACCACAGCAGTCGCAGAATGACCGAAATATGGGTTTGAGCACTGATTGACAACCATTTTTTGAGTGTGACTTGTTCACACTCATGCAAAAAGTGGACTCTTTCACTCTCCACTATAAAAAATTCATTAATCCTAGTGCCTAATAGCTGGGTACTTAGAATTCACCTTCAAAGTATGTTTTCGTGATGAGTTCCATTAAATTCTCCATCTTCGACATTTTTTCACTAGCTACACGCTAGAAAAGGACACGGAGTGCACCTTGGAAAATACAAGATCATCAGGCGTGATGATCCAAAGAAAGTTCTTGGAGTTGCTATGGCTCACAAAGGTAACCTGCCTTCTAAATCTGAGGTATATTGAAGCAGAGGTAATAAACTGCATGCTAGGAGGGTGCACCTTTGCATTGATGGGGATTTTTTTTTTTCGACATGCATATCTAATGAGGGAACTCATTGACGACTTGGAAACACTGCTTACTCTGTGCAAAAAATTCGATTTCTATGACATGGGAGGTGGTTTCAATGCAAAGCATCCCTCATGGAAAAATATTGCATCTAATGGCTATGGAACAGCTATCTCTAACTAGGTTCAATTAAAGATGGACCCCATACTGATTGCCCAAAAAGAGCCTACTTTCCGCCGAAGCTCTTCTATTATTGACTTCTTCATCGTTCTGCCAATCTGGTAAATCTCGGCCATAGTTAGAGGAATTTCGAGTGTAAAGTTCTTGATACGCTGTCTGACCATCTTTTGGTTGACCTGACCTTAGGAGTGAAAAAGAGTGTGAAAATTAATGCTGCAGATCCTCAACTTTTCATTCCATACAATCGAATCGATAGAGCAGCAGTAAGTGCTGACCTTGACGAAAAATAAAAGCGGATTTCGATCAATAGATCGAAAAATCTTTCTTTTTCTGAAATTGATAAGGGAGTTGCATGTATAAACTCAACCTTAGATACGACCATCTCAAAGATCTCCATTAAGAAAACCTGGTCAAATCACGTTTATCGAGATTTACTTGAAGATATCTTGGAGCTTCGTCGTAAATGTAGTCGGCTTAAAAAGCTTCTCGCAAGAATCTACCACCGCAATTTCAATATAGTCACCTGGAAGTATGAACGTCTCTAAACCGAATGATCTTGAAGAAAACCATGGCTTTCGCAAACGAGCGATTTGAATAGGCCGTGGAAAGTATCACACCAGATCCTTGTATGTTTCCTCACATCGATAGGATAACTGGCAGAAAAAGGCTGCCCGGGGTCCTCACTTATGATAAATATATGTTCATTGTGGAAAACTGTTGCTGACTCTATCGCAAAACATTTTGCGAAAGTTCTTCAAGGAAATAAAGCAAATGAGGACTCTTCCGTTACTTCGCTTATGAGCAACACCACAACAAATATTGACAGGGGCCGTAAGCAATTGTGTTTGACCAGGTTCTTTGATCCAAATCCCTCTGACATACCTATTGGCCATCGTCTATTCGTCAATCTTGAGAGACTCACTTTGTTGGCACTAGAGCAAATTTCCAAAAACTCAGCAGGGGCTGATGAAATCTCCAATTATATGTTATGCTTGAAAGGCTTCCCCATGTTTTCTTTGTTCTCCTTGCGACCATTTTAAATAATTGCATTAGCATTTCAGCAATGGAAATGCGCAAAAATGTTTGCAATACCAAAGAAGTCTGGCAGTACTGACGTAGTCGATACTCGTCCGATTTCGCTGCTTTCAAACATTGGTAAGCTGTTTGAAAAGATAATACTTGAAGGCATCATACGATTGAATTGTCTTGCCTCCGCAGAGAATTGTACGATGCCGGAAAGACAATTTGGCTTCAAAAAAGTCCACTCTATGGGGGGCAGCTTTGGTCGTGTTCCAAACCGATATAACGAGAAGTTGGCGCAACAATAAGGTAGCTTGCCTTATCGATGTGGAGAAAGCCTTTAACTCTGTATGGGTTAATGGGCTTCTCTACAAAATAATAAATTTTGGCTTTCCGGCCCATATAGTAAAAATTATAGGCAGATTCATGGGGGGACGAACTGCCTTTGCGGTGGCTGGTGGAGCTGGGCCAGGCTCTTTTTGTATTGACTCGGGGGTCCCACCAGAGTCTATATTGCGCCCATTCCTATTCAACATATTCAACTTTGACGTCCCGGGTGTAAGAGACGAATATAAGCCCGGAATCTAGGTGAAACTCTTCGCTGACGACTTGCTTGTGTGTTCATTTGAGCCCAATTTGCGCTTTGCTAGGATGAGGCTCCGAAAATATTTGAAATCTCATAATGCATATTACCAGAAATGGGGAATCAAGGTTAGTGTAAAGAAAAATGAATTAATTGTGTCGAAGGACCCCCATAAAAATTTTGGTCGTCGTGCAAGAGGCATCCGTGACTCCAGGATAAAGTTGAATGGGCAGATGGTGCACTGCTCTACGCAAACGAAGTTATTAGGGGTTGTTTTTGACAAGAAGGCTACCTTCAGTGCTCACGTTGACAATGTTTTGAAAAAATAACTAATGCATACCATTTTGTAATACTTCTTTTCAGAAAACATTTAACGGCGAGCTGGAAGGCCCCAGTGACATGGAGATGGACGAGGATGGAAGTTCCACGGAAAGTGGTAGCAAGGAGGAGCTTATCGTAAAGCCAGAAGCCAGAAAAAGGCTAATAGGGTCTCCAACGCAGGAGCCTACTTCAAAGGTATCGAAGACCCTTGAAGTGAGCGAGTGGGATTTTTCCCAGCTCAGAAAAGTAGCGAAAATAGCTTCCAGTAGTTTTTCGGTGACCTGAAGACTTTCAGAGATAGTGACAAAAGGGCATGCGCACGAAACTCTGAAAAGGAGCCAGAGGTGAACAGTACCTCATGAACTTCACTCCACCCTAAAGTGGCTGAGTATCATACCAGCCTTTTTAATTTTCTGAAGTGTGCGAAGGTGACTTGCTACACTTACACTCTTTCAGGAGAGCGAAAATTGACTCTCCTTCTCAAAGCCGTACAAAGCTCATACGACGAGATCAATGTCATGGCTGAGCTGAAGGAACATCTCGAAGAAGATATCCTTTCAGCAAAAAGGTTCTCCACTTTAATCTCTAGGAGTAAAAAAAAGGCCGCTTTCATCTTTCTTAGTCCAGTTCAAACCGGACTTTGAAGTGAAGAAAGCGATGGACATCCAATTCCTATTGTATCCGAAGATACAATGGGAATGTCTGCAGAAAAATTGCGCTTGGCAATGCTTCAGTTGCCAAAGATTTGGCCACGTCGCTTCTAACTGTGGACTTGAAGTTAGATGCGTAAAATACAGGGGCCGTAAGCAATTGTGTTTGACCAGGTTCTTTGATCCAAATCCCTCTGACATACCTATTGGCCATCGTCTATTCGTCAATCTTGAGAGACTCACTTTGTTGGCACTAGAGCAAATTTCCAAAAACTCAGCAGGGGCTGATGAAATCTCCAATTATATGTTATGCTTGAAAGGCTTCCCCATGTTTTCTTTGTTCTCCTTGCGACCATTTTAAATAATTGCATTAGCATTTCAGCAATGGAAATGCGCAAAAATGTTTGCAATACCAAAGAAGTCTGGCAGTACTGACGTAGTCGATACTCGTCCGATTTCGCTGCTTTCAAACATTGGTAAGCTGTTTGAAAAGATAATACTTGAAGGCATCATACGATTGAATTGTCTTGCCTCCGCAGAGAATTGTACGATGCCGGAAAGACAATTTGGCTTCAAAAAAGTCCACTCTATGGGGGGCAGCTTTGGTCGTGTTCCAAACCGATATAACGAGAAGTTGGCGCAACAATAAGGTAGCTTGCCTTATCGATGTGGAGAAAGCCTTTAACTCTGTATGGGTTAATGGGCTTCTCTACAAAATAATAAATTTTGGCTTTCCGGCCCATATAGTAAAAATTATAGGCAGATTCATGGGGGGACGAACTGCCTTTGCGGTGGCTGGTGGAGCTGGGCCAGGCTCTTTTTGTATTGACTCGGGGGTCCCACCAGAGTCTATATTGCGCCCATTCCTATTCAACATATTCAACTTTGACGTCCCGGGTGTAAGAGACGAATATAAGCCCGGAATCTAGGTGAAACTCTTCGCTGACGACTTGCTTGTGTGTTCATTTGAGCCCAATTTGCGCTTTGCTAGGATGAGGCTCCGAAAATATTTGAAATCTCATAATGCATATTACCAGAAATGGGGAATCAAGGTTAGTGTAAAGAAAAATGAATTAATTGTGTCGAAGGACCCCCATAAAAATTTTGGTCGTCGTGCAAGAGGCATCCGTGACTCCAGGATAAAGTTGAATGGGCAGATGGTGCACTGCTCTACGCAAACGAAGTTATTAGGGGTTGTTTTTGACAAGAAGGCTACCTTCAGTGCTCACGTTGACAATGTTTTGAAAAAATAACTAATGCATACCATTTTGTAATACTTCTTTTCAGAAAACATTTAACGGCGAGCAAGCGTGTCGAGGTTTTGGCCTATAAAACCTTGATACATCCGAAAACAAAATGGGGCAAGATAAGTTAGTGGAGCGAAAAATCCTTCGGGCTTGCACAGGCTTATACAGACGGGAAGATAGACGGTCTTACCCCAATGAGGCGCTGTACCTGGAGGCAGCAATGGAGCCAATCAAATCGTATGCGAAAAAGTTTATGGAATCGGGAATCATGAGATCCAAGCAACACAAAGCGGGAATAGTCAGGAGAGCGACGGACAACCACTCAATGGACGCAGCCAATGAGTAGTATAAAAGTAGTCTTAAGGAAATAATGTACTTAATTTTAAGAAATTCAATTTTGAAACTGCAGTTGATGTAGCAAATGAATTTTGCTCTAAACTTCTTTTTATAAGCTATTAATGTTTGATAATGTTGTGGGTGTTAACATTTTAAAGTTTTGTTTTATCAAAAAATTAATATTGTAATCAAAGTAAAGTAAATTGTTATTGACGGCCGGGAAAGGCCCTAAGGCACAACCGGCATGAATATTGTTAGGTTAGATTATTTATGAATTGTATAAAGGTTGCTCGAACCAAAACGCACGATGTTAATTGTAAATACAACAAAGTATTGCCCAAATACTTGCCACGGCTACGGCGGCATACTTCTATCCGATGGTCTATATTTTCAATGACTCTGAGATTAAATTTAGATTCAATGTCGTTAATGTGCTGAATTATCTCATCCTTTGGCTATTGAATTATTCTTGGCTTATTGATGTGCACTTTTTCTTTTGAATAATCCCAGAGAAAGAAGTCCAACGGTGTGAAATCTCATGATCGTGGCGGCCAATAAACATCGCCACAACGTGAGATAAAACGGCCATTGAATTTCTCACCCAAAAGAGCCATTGTTTCATTGGCTGTGTGGCAAGTGACACCACATATCGTTCAGAATCATAACCTCAATTTCTAGCCTCAAGAAGTCCGTTATCATCTCGCAATAGCGAACAACATTCACGGTAACTGTTTGGTTGTCCTCATTTTCAAAAAAGTACGGCTGGATGACACCACCAGCCCATAAACGAACTAGGCGTGCATGCACAGGTTATTATGCATTTCCTACAGACCCAGTTTGCTGAAATTTGTGCACGATTCTTCCGATTGTGAACAGATTTGGTCAATTATGCTGACCAAATAAATCACGAAGTGCACGAAATGCATTTTGATTTGAACGCCCATTTTCATAAAAGGCTTCAACAACCTTAACGCGATGCTTAATTACGTACCTCTCCATGGTTGCATTTGTCAAACACTGAAACAAAGAAATGTCACATTAAGTTCGGCAAAAAACTTGACGTTAAGGCGTAACTCACAACTAAAATCGTGCATTATGGTTGGACCACCCTTTATATGTAAACAAGTTGAGTAAGCAGGAGAGTGCTCCCACCAGAAGGTCTTTGTAAACATCCTAGGGTTAGAAGCAAGTTTTCTAATGGCGTGAATCGATAACTTGCATTATTCATCCAATACACAGTTTCTTTCATAAGCACAGTGCAGCCGCCATTTTAATCTAGCTTAAATGATTTTTCTGAATGCTCGGCCGATTGAACATGTTCAAGTTAAACACTATTCCTTACATTTTCATGAAAATTGAAAGAAAATAAAAGTGCCTAAATCAATTTTAAATATATATATATATATATATATATATATATATATATATATATATATATATATATATATATATATATATATATATATATATATAGGGTTTTACAATAAGAGGTGTTATTTTGAATAGATCTTCTGATTTAACACCTTGTGACTTCTTCCTTTAGAGCCACGTGATAGAGAAGGCCTATGCCAATAGCCCAGCGTCAATTCAAGATCTCAAAGATGAAATTCGTGAGGCTATCGAGGACATAGGGCAGCCACTTTGCGATTTGGTTATGGAAAATTTCATGAAGAGGATATGGCCCTGTAAGCGTGTCGCAGTGGTTATTTGCTCAATGTTAGTTATTGCTGTTAACGGCATATCTTCCTCTTTATAATGAAATAAACATCTGATCATTTGTATTAAAAAATGGCATTTTTCTTTTAATATCAAAATAACACCTCTTATTGGAAAATCCTATATCAACCATAAACACGTGTTATTGTTGTTGTAATTCCATATAATTGAAATGGCTATAACTTACTTGATTGCGATTCGATCTCAATCAAATTTTGTGAACATATAAATCTTATGTTAGTCTATATAATTGCAAAATTTCAAGAAGTTTAAAGGTACCGTTTTGATTTTATGGGCAAAAATGTAAAACCTACAAATCATACTATTATTAACAAAGTTGAGTGAATTTCGATTTCTAAGGTATTTGTTGCCCTTGTACTCATAAAGGTCCACGTTTGTGATAATTTTCAGATTTTTCGGCTGAAAGGTGTACAATCGCGAGGGGGGGGGACACAAATTTTGGGTACATTTTGCCTTCCCCTGGACCCCGTAATTCATAAAATGATTTTTTTATTTCAGATTCTAAAAGTTCTAATCAAGACCTTTTATTTGATACCCCACTTGACTACCTTTGATTAAAAAAAATTTTAAGGGCAAATTCATTATTAGGGGGGACTCCCCTTAAAAAATTTTTAAATTTTTGATAAGGCCTTAACTTTTGACAAAGTTTGAGCATTCTAGTTTCTATAGTTTCTGAGGAAATTAGCTGTGACGCACGGACAGACGAACAGACGGACGGACAGACGGACAGACAGGTCGCGAAACTAGTAGGTCTTTGTAAAAAAAATTTTTACAAAGACCTTAAAATTAGAAAAACTTGTAGTGAAAGAAGGTATATATATGTATGTCCGTTCAGGACTGTAGCGATGGTCTGCTGCCTCGGCGGAAGAGGATGTTAAGATCCGCCGAGATTGGCCCTGTCTGGGGGCGCGTGAATGCGCTGGCGGGCTAGCGTTGCGGTGCCGTGGGGCGGGTTCTTTCCCCCAGCACAAGAACCGACTACAAAAAGAATTTCGCATTCACGAACTCCTGGGTCACAAAAAGGTCGACCGAAGCCGAAAAAAGGAGGTAACCAACTAAGGGTTAGAGATTGCAGACGAAAAAGGACAAACTGGATCTGGGGAAGACAGACGGACTTAAGGGGACTTCCTCGTTACCCGACGATTCTTATGGCCCACAAATTAGAGTGGAGCATCCAGATGGAGGTGGTGCCCTCCTCGCATCCTCCCAACCGGGTCAAGATCCAAACGTAGACGTGGACATGTATTTCCCATTTGTGTGAAATATTCATACAAAAGCACTTTGTATGACTCTTTCCCTCAAATGAGAAGCACAAACGGAACCAATTTATGCTAAAGAGTTATATAATGGAATCACATAACCCTATATCATAAAAGGGCACGCGAGCGGAAGGCCATTCTACCCGGCAAGAGCCCCTGCTAACAACGAAAAAACGAAGGAGTGCGCCCGATGGCTAGCCCATAGTAGACGAAAAGCCTGCCATCATTGCAGGTCGTATACCCGGTCAGGTATTCCGAAATGGAAAGACCGAGGTGTACGTTTAACAATTCGTTTTATTTTTTTCGTACTTTAGTATGAAAAAAAATATTTTTTTACTCTTATTTTCACGGTTTAAGTAATAATTGATTGTGTACTATATCAGTACGTAATAAAAAAATTTCATTCTATCAATTGAAAATAAAACAAAAGTAATCATAAACTTATTTGTTTGATACTGGGGTATTTTTTTTTATGACTTGGCCCGATATTAAGTTCTAATATTGCAACTTTCGGATAGTATAACTGTTGTTTATTTTCATTAGTTGTCTTAGATTTAATACAAATTACAAAAACTATAAAAGTTATATGATGCTATAACTTTTATAGTTTTTGTAATTTGTATTAAATCTAAGACAAATCTTGTGATAATTGTTTTGTGAGTGCAAAAAAACCTATTAGTACTACTTGAAAAGTCTTAGGAACAAAACTATGAGCTATCTTCAAAGTTATTTTTAAGGAAGAAGTTAAGACAACGATCCTGGCAATAATACATAAGAAATGCAGAGAATAAAGAGGCAACTGCTGCACTGAAACACACACTGGCAACATGGAGCCTTGCCTTCTGCAGTGAATACACCATTGAACAATATTTCACTTCCCATCTTACCCATGTAGCCTTCCTTGCATTCGCATGATGGATGCGGATAGTTAGCTACGGTGCAATCAAACGTCCACCATGCCAACAATCCAACTCGTCAAATTCCTTTGAGCATTTCAGATGCAAAACACTGTTTATTAATGTTGAATCTTTCTCGGACACTGATCGGCATTTCGAAGAACTACTCTTTCGCATTTAAGATAGTGAAACCACATCGGAACATCGACTAGCCGTCGTAAAGTGGTCAGTCTCCCGATGCTCAAAAAAAAATCTGCTTGAACAACAATCTGCAAAATTTCAATTAATGGACCATGATCATTCTACGTTGGCTTCTTCGCAGCGGATCAGACGTCCACGTGTAACGGGAACAACTGTTGATGGCATTCTAACTACGACAATCCATCGTAATTAAATTGACGATATGCTCATCGTGAGGGTTCTTGCGGGAAAGCATGTGCCCCAGAATACGACTCGAATGAAGAAAACAATTCGAAGATAACGAGTGCATTCTACACCGAAATCATATGAATGCGTTTCATGAGTATTTCAGTTGAAATTTTAATGGGTAGATCAGGAACACATTCTGTTGAAGTCTTGTTAGTGGATAGGTATTTTGGAGAAAAATTGAGTCTTTCAAGAAAATACCATCACTGAACTGGTAGGGACACTATTAAAAAAATACGCATTAAGCATTGCAGTATTACATGTTTGCCAGTTAGAATTTCACTTCATTTGTTTTTCTAACCATATCACATTCACTCGTTATAATATCGTCGGTTTAAAGGTAAAACTCACTAAGTGACATTTTTACTAAAAATTATTTTTTTTGCATAATCTGCATCGGCATGTTGAATTCTATGAGAAGAAAAAGTCAGCAAAAGCAATCTAACGGTATTTCCAGCAATAACTAGCGGCAAAATTCACTAAGTAAACACTAACGGAAAAAGCCTCAGAGGCAAAACTCATTAATTACTTAGTGTTGCTAGTCTTAAACTGAATGTCAGGAAGATAGGACATAGTTTGATTTATAGTTTCAGTGAAAGATGAAGTGTTTTACATAAGTGACATAAGAATATATGATTGGCTTTGGAAAAGAGCAGAATAATGCATTATGCACCAGAAAATGTAAGTATTTACAGCCTCAATTTATAGTAGGTGATATTTTACCACGATATGTTAGCAGTACAATTATGTAAAGTAGGCAATAGAAGATTAAACTACGATAAACGGATAAAAAAAACAACTGCATTTTATTTTTGCAGAATCACGAAATCAGCAACATTGATAATAAGTTTCCTGGTACAAGTGGAGTTAGTATTTCACAGAGAAGCAACGGAAGAAAAGTTAAAAAATACTTGGTAGATTATTCAGACAGCGAAGAAAATGATTTTTCTTCAGATGATTCAGTAAATGATCCATCCTTTCAACTGCTACAAAACGACTTCAATATTTCTGATTCTGATGAGTATCAAGAAAATGTGTCTCCTAATGCAAAGAAACTTACCCGTTGGAGGAAAAAGCAACCGTCACAATGGAAAGTGAATGTTGCTTAATCTAGGAGATCGATGTGTCTGCCATACCAGAATAAAATGAAAGGCTGTACAGCCAAACATCTGACAGATGTCAACTGTACTCGCTGTCGATTTGGCTGCAATGATCATTTTACAGAGCAAGAACGAACTGATATTTGCTATTCATATTGGGCTATGGCAGACAATAAGCGTCAAAACGATTTTTTAATCAAATCGGTACAGGTGAATGCACCTAAGCGACGAAAACTTCATGAAAATTGCACTTATAGCCGTAAAGTTTCAAAGGCATATTGGTTACAAAATAATAGGGGCCACTTCAGAGTTTGTGCTTATTTTTTTGAAAAAACTCTCTGCATTTCAAATGGCCCTTATAATATAGCCATTCAAGGTATTGGGGCAGCAGGTACCTTTCAAGGAATTGATGAAACGGGGAAAAAAATTCCTGGAAATAAAACAACTGATGAGCAGTATACTTTAATTAAAGAACATATAGAAAGCTTTCTTCGTATGGAGCCACATTATGTCAGAAAGTCAAGCAACAGAATTTACCTCGATTCCAAACTGTCCGTGTTAAAAATGTACGAATCGTACACAAAATTTTGTGAAGAAAAAAATGTTCTTCCAGTCAGTGAATTCGTTTATCGGGGAGTATTTGGAACTTGCAACAACTTATCATTTTTTAAACCCAAGAAGGATCTGTTCTCAACTTGCAACAAATATGAAGTAGCAGATAGTCTGCAAAAAGCAGAATTGCAATTGGACTACTCGATGCATATTATCCGCAAGATCGAGTGCAATGCAGCTAAAGAGACTGACAAAATAAGATGCAAGATTCCTCGTTTGTAGCAGTTAACTTTGATTTGCATAGTGTCTTACAGCTTCCATAATCAAATGTTTCGCAATTTTATTACTCGAGGAAAATTTGTGTCTACAATTTAACGCTGTATGAAGGAGACGGTACGAATGCATACTGTTATTGCTGTAATGAATTGAATGGAAAGGAAAGCGAGGTAGTAATGAAATTGGTTCAATTTTATTAGAATATATCCAACAACTGCCGGAAAATGTTAAAGAAGTATCACTGTTCTCAGATACTTGCGGGGGACAGAACCGTAATCAACAAGTTGCTGCTGCCTTAATGTACGCTGTAAAGAAAACTCAGAACAAATAATATAACTAACAGATTACCTGAGCCAAACTTTGATGAAAACGAAGATGAACAAGATTATTAAACAAAATAAAGTAAAATTGAAAATTAATACAACGTTTTCGAATGTATCTCCAATACTTATTTTCATTAAATGGTTTTTAAAAAAGGCACTTGTTTCAATTAATCTTAGAAGAAAAATTCATTAAGTACACTTTTTAATTTTATAATATCTAAATTCAAAGCTTTACTATTGAAACTGCATTGTTACCTTTTGAAATATAGTTTTATACAAATTTGCTGAAAAATCAGATTATTTAGATGTAAAATTGATTGTTGAGACCAGAAAACGTCTTTAAACTTGATTATCTTTAAACAACGAAAATGTCACTTAGTGAGTTTTACCTTTAAACCGACGATATATTATCAACAAGAACTGGGAGAAAACCACAAATTCAAATTGATTTCAAGTTTGGGGTGTCGAGATCTCTTGTCACTTTTTTTCAAATTTCTTTGATGGCATTGGTCAAAATGCTTATTATTTAATTTAATTTTATCAATTCGGCAATTTTTCAAAGGGAGTCAAACAACAAAACTTGAACACCTTTTATGCACTACCGAGTATTGATATAAAAACGGCCCTTCTCCGCGTGCTTCCCGTGTGACGGTCGTAAGTCAACTCCAAAAACACCTCTACCGGTTACACGAATAAATACCAAAATTCAAACTATAATGACTTTGGATTGAATGCTGGGAAAGTATTTCAGATATTTTGACTTCCTGCATGAATCATTAGGTATTATTTATTTATTTATTTCACCAAGCAAAGCGTAATTACAAAAAATACAATACAAAAAATACAAACTTAATTTAAACAAACTTAATTTAAAATTTATGAAATAGCGGCGTTGAGGGCATTTAAGATTTGGTTCTTAAAATTGGATTTGGAGATGGTTGGGGAGTAATGAACGCTAAACCTGTTGAATGCTTTACAGCATCTGTTAATCGGCTCATTGCTAGCATAGTTCGTGTGGTGCATACGCACGGTTAGCATTGGTGTGTGTCTTGTGGCTCTTATAGGATCGTTTAAGTGTATTTTGTCTGACAAGAATGTAGTTTGAATGTTACCTCTTATTACATCAAAGGGCAAGCAAGCGGACAATGCAACTCTCCTAGAAGCCAGTGTAGTCAGGTTGATTATGTGAAGTCGATCATCATAAGATGGAAGATTGTGGAAAGAAGTAGGATCATACAAGGATCTAAGGGCGAAGAGCAAAAACTGTTTTTGCACTGACTCTAATCTGCGACTATGAATGTCGAATATGGGGTCCCAGACTGTGCAGCCGTATTCAAGAAGTGGACGGACAAGTGAGGTGTACAGAGATTTAGTAGCCCAGATATTTCTGAACTCTTTTGCTCTACGTTTAATGAAACCTAGCATTTTATAAGCCTTGCTCAGGATTTCATCATAATGGAGGTTAAAGCGGAGTTTAGTATCTAAGACTATGCCAAGGTCGACAACTCTCTCGACTCTTTTCAAACGTGTGTTATTAATATCATAATCATGTAAGATAACGTTCTTTTTTCTTGCAAAACTTATTATCTGGCATTTTTCTATATTAAGAGCAAGTTGGTTTCTATCGCACCACTGAAGGAGAGCTGCTAACTTAGATTGAAGAAAAGATACTTCGGATAAGGATTGTATACAGTGATACAGTTTGAAGTCATCGGCGTAAAACAGGTGCGAGACATCAGACAGTACTGTAGAAAGATCAGCGATGAAAATATTGAAGAGGAGTGGATCAAGATGACTGCCCTGAGGTACTCCAGAGGTGACATTGAACTCACGAGACAACCGACCTTGAAACTTAACGCATTGTGTGCGGTCTTTCAAATATGACTGAATCCAGTTGAGCAGTGAACCGTAGATGCCAAAAATGCGAAGTTTATTCACCAGTATTTCATGGTCCACTCGATCGAACGCTTTACTGAAATCTGTATATATTGCATCTACCTGGAAGCCTTGCTCCATGCTACAAAGAATATCCGACGTCAAGGTAATAAGATTAGTGGTGGTAGACCTATTTTTACGGAAGCCATGTTGTTGTTCATTCATATACGGTTCTATAATGGTGGAAATTTTACTGCAGATAATTTTTTCGAACAGTTTAGGCATAGTAGAGAGGATAGCAATGCCCCTGTAGTTCTCCACGCGCCGCTTATCGCCTTTTTTGTGAATTGGTGTTATAAAGGATGGTTTCCAAAGTTTGGGAAATATACCAGATGTTAGCGATTTATTAAAAATAAGGAAGAGAGGTCTAACCAATTCATTTTTGCAGAGGAACAGGAAGCAAGGAGGAATAAGGTCAAGGCCGGGTCCTTTAAGTAGATCAAGATCTTCAATAGCATGAAGAATTTCATCTTCAGAAATGGTAGTGTTATCAATTAAGATCTGTGTGGCTGTTTCTAACGCCTCAAAATGAGGCGAGTTGACTGGATTGAAGTAAGCATGCTGAAAATGATCAGCAAAGAATTCACAGATCTGCTCGGTGCAGGACGAGTCGGAGTCGTTGTATGACATTAAAGACGGGTAACCAGATGTTTTGCGCTTAACGTTAACAAAGTCGAAGAATTTTTTCGGATTGGATATAGTTTCCTCCGCTATGACGTTAACGTATGTTTGATAGGCCTCTTGCGATTTAATTTTGAATTCAAGTGCAAGTTCGTTATATTTACTCTTAGTCGCATCGCTTACACATTTATCTTTTCTTAGGAGCCTATATAGTTTATTTCTCTGGTTACGTAAATGTCTCAGATCACACCCCAGCCATGGTTCAGAAATCTTATCCTTTTTCTTGATTCAACGGCGTCAAAGATTATACGATAAAAGGTGGATAGAGCCGTATCCAAATCTAACGTTGACAGAGTACCGTACCAGTCAATGCTGGATAGAAGACTATTAATATTTGTAATCGAATTCATTTTCGCCTTCACAAAATACTCCAACTGAAAATAGAAAAAAGACAGCTTCCTTTTAATTTTGTGTATTATTTTTATTCTCGAAATCGATTTTCGACCGTAATCGTTCGGTCTTCTTCAGCGAAGAAGACCGAACGATTACGGTCGAAAATCGATTTCGAGAATAAAAATAATACACAAAATTAAAAGGAAGCTGTCTTTTTTCTATTTTCAGACTATTAATGTTTCCATAATCGCCATTGCGGAAGTCATATACAATAGTTTGATTGTACGAAATAGAATTAAAAGTATCAGGAGTGGACAGTTCAATCGAAAAAGCGGAGTGATGTCTCGAGTTAGAAAACAGATTCTCGTTGTCATCAGTAAACTGGCCACAACTTCGTCGTATGTATTAGAAAAAATAAGGTCTAGCCATACACCGTTCTGGTTGGTAGCAGGAGATATCTGCTGCAAGTCGTTACTATAGAAGGTGCTCATTAATTTGAAATCATTACTATCAAGGAGATTCACCGGAAGGAGTCGACCATCGTCATTGTCGATCACAAATTTTATATTAGGTCTATTAAAGTCGCCAGTAATGAAAATTTTATCGTCTTCGTTTGTCATTGCAGTGATATCACGACAGACATTGTCGTAAACAGTATCATTCGATTTAGGAGGGACATAAAAAACGCCAATAAACACAGTAGATTTTCCCGTTTTTATTTTGACCACTTTATGCTGAAATGAATTATGCGGCGTGCAGTTAACTGGCTCGCTCATGAAGGAGTTATGTATGGCGATCAATACACCGCCTCCTCTTGACTGGCCAGTGATAATCGGGTCCCTGTCATCTCTGTAAATCCTCCAGTTACTATCCGGAATTTCTTCATTAATGTGAGAATCCGTCAACCATGTTTCGGAAAGGGTGATAGCATTAAAATGGCACGATTTTGCGTCAAGGAAAAACTTATTTAATTTACTGCGCATACCTCCACAGTTGTGGTAAAATAATTTGAGGCTTTGCTGATTATAGGGGGCGAAAAAATTTATTGTGATGTTCTCTAGTTCTTTGTAGTGACGAAATATAGTTGGAGCTTACATGTGATGCATATATTTCAAGATCTTTTTTAGCTTGATTTAGAGTGACACCTAACTCTTCATGGAATGAGAAATAAACGAGCCTAAGAGCCTCAAGATCGACCGGAAGCCCTTCTCTTTGAATCAAAATTTTCAAGCTGGTTTTTGTTTTACCGTCTATGCAGGTTGTGTCTGGCGCCTTGTACATATAAGAAAGGTAAAGATGAACGGACTCGTAAATTTTGTTATCTCTCAGTCGAGACATAAGGTATCTTTTTTCCAGATCAGCTCCCGATACCATAGTTGCCTTGACTGAAGGGGGCAGAAGAAGTCTAAGAATGTCTTGGTTAAGTTGTTTGAGGCAGGCGATAACGGGTGAGTAATAGATCCAGGCGAAACAGGAATCAAGTCGATTCCTGTATCTATCCTGATCAGTGGATTTAGGTTCCAAGCAGGGACCTGCATCCAACTCTTGTGCACAAGATGCCACGGAATTTGAAGCTGTTTCAGAATCGCCAGCACGTACACAAACGGAGTGCAATGTTGAGTCAGCCAAAGAAGTGTGATTAACATTCAATTGTTTATGCGAGGGAGAAGTGGTTTTAGAGCTGGGATTGGCGTGAGTATTGATTGATAGGCTATGGCTACTATCTGAAAGTTTACAAATATGCTTAAGGCTACTTAAATTACCACTATCTTTGGATTCAGGGCCAATATTATGTTCGTTCCATTGTTTGAATAGCAAGCCATTCCAGGAACAGGCACTATTTTTCTTCTTGAAGCTCCTAAACAGCCAGGCGTATCTTGTGGGAATAGATACCTTAAACTCTCGTCGTCGTTGATGCCGGAAAGGAAGCTCCGCAACCTTGCATCCACTGATAAGTAGGACATCTTCTAACAACTTCCGAACTGTGATTGGGTTATTGAATTTTCTTGAACCCTTAACAAAAAATATGTTGTAGTCAGCCTGCGGGTTTGAGTCCGCAAGTTTCTGTATTCTGCTGTCCCACTCTTCAGCGGACCAGAAGGTGCCAAATTTGTAGATATGTCGTGGATTACGTGGTGTAGGGGGGGTTGTGTTACTGAAGTCGGTAACCAATGGATGAGTGATCGTTGGCCTAGTGAGACTATTTTGTTGACCTTGAATGAGATTGCAGCACAACTTTTCGACATTATTAATTTTCGATAGCAGCTGAGATAAATCTACATGGTCCTTAGGTTTGAAAAGGGATGAAGTCATTTTCTCGAGGCTGCTATGATGCTTTTCTAGCATTTTCTCAACTATATTTTGTAGAGACGAAGAATTTTCGCAACAATCGTTTTCGTTCGGGGAATAGCACAAAAAGTCTCTTTGATCGAAGCGAGTTGAGAATCAAGCAATCTACACACTTTTTTGTTGCTCGCCGTAATTTTGGCAGCTCATTCGTCAAAACTGCATGCCATTTCTACAAAGCTGTCGTCATTGGCTCGAGACTGCTTTTGCTGTCGTGAAATCAGGCTGTCTTTTTCATCGTTCAGCTTATCAATGTAGCCTATAAGTTTATCAAACATATTTCGTAGTGCAACATCAAACCCTTGGCAATCCGAGCATTAAAATGATTGTCCATGTACGGATGGTACCAATCTCTAGGCGCATCCATGCATGCTCCATGAAGCTTTCTATTACAGAAGGCCCTGCAGGTGACAAATTTAAACGAATTGTTGAATGCGATGCAGTTCGGGAGGCTGCATTTAATGCTCATTATAAAAAAAACAGTTTTAAATCGTTTTATAAGAATCGTTTTATAAGATATGATGATGTAATTTTTAATTTTAGTGAATAAAACACACTTACAGCAGTTTAGTAAGTAGGTCAAAAGTAAGAACGAAGTATACAAATTGTGGACTTAGCCCAAAACAATAAAAAAAAATCACATTCAGCAAGTAAAAATTAAATCGTTTTTCGTTATAATAAGTGTACGCGCACTACAGCACTTTAGTATGTAGGTCATGAGCAACAAAACCAAATGCACATAAAAGACAGCAATTGTTAATGAACGAAAATCATGATAATAGGGGATCACGCACTCAAGCTATTTATTTGATTTTAACACTTTCGTAAGTAGGTCAAGAATAAGAATAAAGAATAAAACGCGCGTTGTGGTTGTAAAAACAGATTGTATACTCGTATATGGAAAAGCTAAATACTTAACAAGGTAACAAGGTAATGATTACGTGAGCACGATTTTAACGGAGCGAATGCAAAATACGTCCACGCGCAACGACGGTTCTGAAGTATCGGCAAATCAGTGGGCGTTCCCAAAGCAACACAAGTGAACATTGCTGGCGGCCAATTTACAATGGATATAACCTCTTGCGCATGATTTATGCGAGAAAAACTGAAATAAGTAGCGCAAATGAACTCAGCTTTAATACACAACACAAGCAAACATTGCTGGCGGGCAATTTACAATCGATATATCAAATTTACATTCTCGGTTGATGTTACTAGCACGTAAGGTTCTCGAGAATTTCTTTTGATGGGTTCAAATCTACTTTATAAAACACTCATGACTAGAGCAATAATTATGAAGCTTCCGTAATAGTATTGCGCACCCTCCGCCTCGTATCCCGTGTCCTGGTCCAACTCGAACTCCCCAGCCGTTTCAAAAACTTGTCTTCTGTTCATCTTGCTACCGGTAAAATCGAATCAGCTGAGTTCAATCAGCCCAGTTAGCTTATCTTCCGTGATGTAATACACCGTAGTGGTGTAGTACATCAGCGTTCCCAAACTCGGAGTTCTATGTGCAGATTTGCGTTATTTTTTAAATAAAATTTAATTGAGGTAGAGTAAATTTAAATGAGGTAAAGAAATACTAACTAAAGATCTTAAATAGCAATAAAAGTTAAATCTCATGACGAATAAAATTAAAGTGAAGCGTTTAAGTTTAATATAAAGGATAATTGATATGAAATAACGTTTAATAAAATAATAAGAAGAACCAGTATTCTACAAATTACGCGTATTGAGTTGAAATAATTACATATTTTTTCAAATCTGCCACGAAGTTCCGAGTAGGAGATAGACCGGTTTTCGAGCAATTCACTTGTGTGACTGGTCGATTATTACAAACTCACCAAATAAAGATCTTGGATCTTCCCGCAAACTGCAAGTTTGGCTACAATACAAGAACAAATAAAGCTATGCTTTCCGAAACATAAAGTTCTTATCTAATTATTCTAGAGGGATTCAAAATTAAAGTATTATTTAAATCTTAACCATCCCCTATACACCGTTTCATTTTACACAAAAATAAATTGATAACTTTATTTCAAAGGAGTTTATAATATCCGGAACTATCTCAAAAATGGCCATCCTTTACCTGGTTGAGTAGTTTTCCTTCATTAAATTATCTAATAAGTGAGCACTCATAAAGGCCTTGTCATACGTTCAATTTAAACAAGCATACGCTTGTAACAGTCCTTCGCAAGGATAATGAAAACATTTTCAATAAACTAGCAGATCCCATGCTAACGAAGTTAATTGATATTCATAACATTGTGCCGAAAAAGTTTGTTACAGACTTAAAAGAATATTATTGACTTTCACTTTCCGTATCCCAATTTTGTCCTTTATACCATCCGTAAACGTGTCCCGCTCATATGAACCTACATATCGGCTTATGAACGAGTATATGTAGATGATATGCGTGTAAGACCCAGATACTTTCACTTATCCCCAACTCGGGTAAGCTTATCTCTATAATCCGAGTTTCCGAAACCTGCCGTTGCGTACTCGTATGTACATTCGCAGGCTACAACATATTCAGCATGAATATATGGGTTACATACACTCGGCCCAGCATATTTATGCATCCTGAAAACGTAACGCTATTATTAAGTTTCACCGAATTAGACCGAATCAGACAAGCATGTTGGCTTAACACTGAGGCACAGAGAGTGAGTTCATAAAGTCCTTCGACCTTCTCTATATTCCTCCTGTTCCACTTTCTATGGTACTTGACTAGGGACATGTCCCGTTATTTAACTTTCCCATTGAAAAGTTTTTTGGGGATTTCACAATGTTGTTGCCGTTATCCTTGTCCTTCATGTCGTTGGCGTCACCACTGTGTTACCATTGTTCGGATTGTTGCTGTTGAGCTGGAAGGAGTAGATGGAAAAAATGTAACTTAATGACTGAGCTATTTGTTGGTTGAAATTATACAGAACTGGGTTAGAGTCGAGGCAGGAGAACTAAGGAGTGTGGGAGTGAGATGACGAGTTGAGCCAGATGGAGAAAATCGAGAGAAATTGATTATGCGCTTAATTAAGTTTATGTTTTGGCTATCCATGAAATCACTGGGGCTTAATTTAAATGAACCAACCGAAACTCAAAAGGGAACAAGCTGGTCGTTAGTCAGTCAATATACAAAGGGCCAAATTGTGAGTTTGTTATGAGAGACTACCAGAAATTCTTAAAAGAATTTAAATTTATCATTACATCTTCATCAAGGATTCAAAAACTGTTGTTTTAAATATAATTCCACAAGCTTATAAGAAAATTTTAGCAAAAATCTCAAAGATCACTTTGTTTATCCTTACATAATACACAGAAATCACGCTGTACTATGTAAGACGAATACAAACAAGCACTTCAATTTCAACAACCACCCCATCACCCATTTTACCCCATTTAGATACTCCTGTGTAAATCGGATACTGTCGTCACTGAAATCACCTATTTCAACACTTCAAAATATCTTCAAAACGTAATCTTAATCACATTCGACAAAACTCATTCACTCTCTCCCCCCAAAAAAGTCGCAGTGCACGTTCGTGGAAATTTAAGGAAACATTTCCACCCCAAATATACCCGACGACAACAATTGTATTAGACAAAATCGCATTTAAATCACTGATAAAATCTCATTACATCCCCTTAAGCTTTTGCTTATCGTAAATTTTGCAGCTTTGGTCGCTCTTCGCATCACCACCAACGCCCCCTTTCCCTCGACCCGTTTGATTTGTACTTCTGAACAAGGTGTTCAACCACAGCCAATATCCATCGAAGTCTAGACCTGAAGTCCTTTCGGAAACGAAGAAGCTTTCCACGGTATTCTCGATAAACAAACTGATTCTCAACGTCCTGCCAATCTTTAAAATCTCTCGACTTCCATCATTCTCCTGCTATCCTGGGAAAATCATCAAACGCATGAATAGAGTGTCCTGACCAAATAGCATGTCTTCTCTATATAATGGCTTGGAAGGATATGAAAGAAGAAAGTAAGGTGTATCGAAAATGGTAAGAACGGAAATGAAAAACCAACCATGGAAATATTTTTGGCGAGCAAAACTATCACTGAAATGGTTTTTAGTTAGAAGCCAGAATGAGATTAGGCAACGATACGATATGGGAGTGATGTGATGTACCAATCGATAGTAACTACCCTTTAAAATAGTCTTGCAATAGACGAAAGGTAAAATGGCTTTTCGGATTGGATTTGTCAACATGGGTTCGATAGGTATCCAAAGAAATGCATAGAATTTGTTAGAGAGACTGTAACTAAATACTCTTCCCAACTAAGTTGGTCAGCCATCTTGAAATTCTACTGAGAATCATTGTAGCGTGAGTATGAATGAGGTGAGTTGGATGATGTATTCCAGAATACGGGTATATTTTTCACTGACCATTTATGAATTGTCATACAAAAATACGTTCATTGCATGTATTAAATTTTTAAATTGAGTAAAAATCAATGTAGTGCACAAAAAATTTTACAATGGTATGCTTAAAGATTCTCAAACTCCTTTAAAAATTATAGCTAAGGAATCAATAAGAACTTCCAACGCATTGCAGTGCTACTGGCAGTGCTTTTTCTGTAGCCTGTGGTGGTCTGTTTCTTTTTAAACCGGCTTCCAAAGGAACGAAGGTTATCAATTCATCACGTATATTTTTTTGTTGGAGCTTTTTTTATGTATCTTCACGCATAACTTTTAAACGGAGATAGATAGAAGAGTCCTCTTTTCGGCAAATGATACGTCTTTCTTTCTGTTAGGTCTCATTCAAAGGATAAGAAATTCAAGTAACGGTAAAGAACTTTTACCGTTAAAACTTAAAAAAATTCCGGCTTTCACCCCGATTTTTCAGCATAACCGATCGACGCGTGTAAGGATTTTGGTTGGAGAGGCTTCACATGAAGGACAACATATTTATCTAAAGTGTTTCGGTACAGAATTCAAGGACTCTGTAGATATTAACTGTTCAATATAATACATTGATATCGAAAAATTGAATTTAAATTATCTTTCGTACGAAAAGTGCCAATTATTTGGCACTCCTCAAGTATTTGATGGAGATACCGAATCCTTTAGTGATGGATGATAAAAACGATCAGCATCCTTAATTTTCTGCAGAAATACATTTTAGTCAATCATTTCTACCGGAAATAACCAATAAATTAATTCTAAATGTAACATAAATACAATCCAACAATATTTAGAAGGATAATTTCAGGATGCGATTGTTGAGTTCCTGACACCCTCAGCGCCCATCACGTCCTGATCCGGCAACATCAACAATTTGTTATTTAAGGCTAATTCACCGTAGTAATTAGCTCCTTTCTAATCAATTCAATTGATTTATCAATTGATCGATCATTTTAACTCAATTCACCGATCGATTGATCAATCATTCACTGTTCCCTTTAAGAACAATTGAATTTGCCTTTCGCAGACATTTCACCCAAATTTAATATTTTAATTCAATTCAATATTCATGAATCCTAATTCGAATTGCTTTTTTCATTTCCCAGCAAAATTGCTGACCCATGCACATTCAGCCAGTGCATTTTTCCGTGAATTGCATACGTAATCGAAGAGATTGGGTTACATTTCATGGACAAAGGTAGGCACCCCGGCGAAGAGACGCAAACTCAGCGTTCTTTCCCCGGCGTGTTTTTTTTCTGGTCAGGAAATCACGTTGGCCGTTTGAACGAGGGTGAAATGCTCGGCGAATCGATCATTTCAGTCGAATAATTTTATTGAACGCGTTAAGTAGCATATTTGTAAAACGTAATCTGTATCACAATTTGGAATGGTTTCAGTTTTGTATTGTAACAACCAAGGGGTAGTTGAATTTGCCGAACATCAATAAAATTAGATTGATTCAATTGTTTCTTAATTAAAAAGAAAAATCTTTGAGATATTAAGGAATGAAATTTTATCAAACGAAATGATAAACTGCCAGAACAAAAGAGCCCTGACATCAACATCTGGAGGCCCCGGCGAGATCAGCCTTAGTTATTACTTTGCAGTACATATCTCTAATTAATTGTTTCTTCCCCAGTGAACAGCTCGCGAAGTGCTGTATGGTGTTTAGTGTTGTGTTGGGGTGTATCCGCGCTTTCTGTTTCCAGCTGTTTTCCAACTTTCTACGCGATGGCGAATGTGGATCGCCTGATCGAGGACGTAAAAGAATTGGGTCGAATTGTCGAAGGCTTCATCTCAAATTACAAGAAGAATTCGCCCTCAAGGAAGCAGGAAGCCCGGTATTATGCGGAACGACTGCGGCAACTGGAGGCTACGGGGGAGGATTTTGAACTTGGCGATAGTCACATCCGATCCCTACTGGAGGTCGCTCCGTCGCATGAGTACTTCACCCAACATATATACGACACTACCAAAGGCAATTACCTCCGCCACCAGCAGCACTTCCGCGATCAAATGCATGCTAAAACACACGTGGACATGACAACCAGGGAGCAGCCACCAAAAAGGGCCAAAACTCAGGATAGCGAGGACAAAGACTACACTGCAGAAAGCTCAGCACCAAGAGATGCCAGTGTGGTCAGGAAGCTGCGTCGCTACGAAGTAATGGCAGGCTCGTTGAGGAGGATCATCGACCGTTCGGACCCGAAGGAAGTCACTCGGATCTGGTGCAAAAGTAAACTCATGAGCCTCCAACGAGGTTGGCAACAGCTGAATGAATATCACCAGCAGATCGTCGAGATCCATGACTATACTGAAGCGTATGGTTTTAAGGTGCAACAGCACATTCGTTTGAAAGAGCGTACCCGAGATTGGGTCATACGTCTGGAATCGAAAATGGATGAACTCAGTGCCACACCTGCCTCGGCAGTTCTGCCTGTGACTCCTCTTACCATGCCTCTGCCAAAAATAAAGCTCTCCACGTTCGATGGGACCTATTTACATTGGCAACAATTCCACGACTTGTTACTGCAAATGGTGCGTAGTCAATCGATGTCCAAGTGCCAGAAGCTATGATACCTCAAGGCTGGTCTCACCGGAGAAGCAGAGCTTTTGATTCGAAATTTTACATTGTCGGATGACAACTACGAGGTGGCTTGGACAACCTTGAAGGAAACGTACGACAACCGGCGATTATTGGTAGCGACGCTCATCAACGAATTAACGAGTCGCCAATGAAAGGCCATCAGTGGCAGCAATAAAGGCTCTACATGACACCACACAAGAGTGTCTCAGAGGCCTGGAGAACCTGCAAGTGTCTACAAGGGACTGGAATCCATTGCTGCTACATATGCTGATCCCAAAAATGGATCCAGCGACTCACGCATCATACGAACAATCGTTATCCAACCTGCGCGAGCTACCATTCTTGAAGAGTTTGTTGGATTTCTTGGGAACGCATTTCCAGGCCCTCGAGACAGTCGGCCATAAAACAGAGAAACCGGAGATCAATCGTAGGAAAGCCACCAAGTTGACCGTGCCCGCCACGACAGCTTTCCAGTGCTTAGTGTGCGAGCCGGATCAGCCACATTACTACTGCCCGGATTTCCTCAGGATCACAGCTGCAAAGAGACTAAGTTTCGTGCGCGCTAAGAAGCTTTGCGTGAATTACCTTCGAGAAGGACATCAGGCTTCCAGCTGCACGGCCAGATGTTGCAAGCAGTGTTCCAAGAATCACAACACCCTACTGCATCCGCCTGGAGACAACAAGCCCAAATAGACGAAGACGATTTTTCTCGAGCACGACAACGCCGAAACAAGATTCGAAACCGCAAACAAATGCATTGCTCGCTTTAACGACTCTGATGGAACCCCGTCCCCAAGGACAGGTACTTGTGGGCACAGCGGGGGTGAGGCTGGTCATCAGTAATGAGAAGATGACGGATACTCAAGCTGTGCTGGATCCGGGCTCACAAATAAACCTAGTCATCAAAAAAATCATAAAAAAATTGGGTTTATCATCGACACCACACCTTGCCCTCATTGAACGGGTAGGCGGTAGTACGGAGAAGACATACCATAAGGTGAACCTCGGCCTAAGATCCAGATTATCAGGATATGCCGTGCAGTTGGAAGCCTACGTTATGAACAAAATTATATCACCGCAACCGTCTCAGAACTTGAACACATCGGGATGGAACATTCCCAAAAACATAAGGCTGGCACATCCAGACTTTCACCGAACGGAGCGCATTGACATGTTGCTGAGTGCTAAACATTTCTACGAGGTCCTAGCCATTGGACAAATAAAGTTTGGCCCACAGCTCCCTGTGCTCCAGAACCCGCTCCTAGGGTGGATTGTAGCCGAAAGAGTGATCACACCTCGAGTGCCTTCCGTGAAATGCGGCATCCTGGCAGAAGATAACCAGCTTAATCAGCTCATCAAGTGATTTTGGGAGGCGAAGGATCCGCAGCATAAGCTTACGTTAACTGAAGGGGCTTGCGAAGAACATTTCTATCGGATAGTGATAAGACGGCCTGACGGCCGTTTCTTGTTTAAACTCCCATTCAACAAGGATCCTGAGACGTTAGGTGATTCCAAAGCGGTGGTCACTCGCAGATTCACTGCCTTGAAGCGTTGACTGGACAGGAACCCTGATCTAAGACTTCCATACGAGGACTTCATGGAGGAGTATATTCAGCTGGGACACATGGAAGAGGTGAAGTCACAGCAGCGAGAGGAATTACGATACTTCCTTCCACGACATTGTGTCCTGAAGCCCGACAGCAGTACAACAGAGCTGTGGGTGGTTTTCGATGCATCCAGTAAGACGACCACAAACGTTTCTCTCAATGATGCCCTTCATACAGGGCCAGGATGACCTTTTTTCGATTCTCCTGCATTTCAGAATGCCTTGTTTCGTATTCACCGCCGACATCAAGAAGATGTATCGGCAGATAATGCTCCATCCTGAAGACCGTCGGCACCATGGCTTAATTTGGAGAAAAAATTCAACGCAACCAGTGCGATACCATCAGTTGAAAACAGTAACCTACGGCACAATGTGTGCCCCGTATCTAGCTACAAAATGTCTACAGGTTCTAGTACAGGAGAATCAACTATGAGATTAGCCAAGTCGAAGAGAGAATGAACCATGAGATGAAAAAAATGAAAAAGGAACTGGAAGCAGCGAAGGCAGTAGTAACCACCTCACCAGCTCCACTTATAACCGCAGCGCAGCGCACATCATGAAATGTGGAAGCACCAATATTCTACAGGCAAACGGTCTGGAGTAATTACAAAACCCAGTTTGAAGCCGCTGCTCGGATAAGTCGCTGGAATGAGCAGGAACGAGCAACATCATTGCTTATTGCTCTAAGAGGCCCAGCTGCCGAGCTTTTGCAGACTGCGTTATGGAGACGATCATCTGAAGCAGATTTATCGGTCGCAGCTATGGCATCGTATGCAGAAGTCCGGCGAAACCCTACAGCAACTAGTCCAAGACATTGAGTGACTGGTACTTTTGGCTTACCCAGCCTATGGCCCAGAATATCGAGATGAAGCAGCAACAGAAGCATTCATCAGCGCATTAAAGGACCAGGGATTGCAACCAGCCGTGCGTTTAGCTCAAAAGCAAACGGTCAAGGATGCATTGGCTTATAATCTGGACTTTAAGGCAGCGGAAAATGTGACTCGTACTACTGCCTAGATTCACAAGGTACTGACAGACAACTGCCAGTGTGAGCGCATGGAAATTGAGTGAGAGCCAAAGGAAATGGTGTGCCTGGATTCTGGAATTGCGGTAACAAGGAGCATCTGCAAAGAGACTGCAAGAAGTGAAGAAAACCGAGCTATTGTCCAGGGTGTGCAGCTAGGAAGAGATCCAGACCGAGTCAGGAGCCCAGAATAGAAGCCCTTCAAGCTGAGGGGTCGGAAGACATGTAAGAGCCAACTTCGTGGGGCAGAGGTTGGCTTAGAGGATCGACGTCCTCAGCACCACCATCGCCGTGTCAAGACTACATCGTGGAGAAGCAGACTTATGCCTTCCGGGTCAAGTTGATGGAGAACATTGCACCATAACAATCGACACTGGTTCAACCCAATCGATTATCCAACCAGACCTCGTGAGGCAACAACTACTTCACAAGGGCAGGATTTCCTCACTTTGGTCAGCTACGGCCGAAACTACACGTGTCCATAGAGAAGTCAACCTCTACATACAATTGGGAGACTTTGCGTTCCGATATAATTTTCTGGTCGCGAACAATATGCACTCTCGGAATGGATTTTCTGTGACCACATGGAATCACGCTGGATTTGGGAAAATGGATATTGAAATGGCGGAACGTTGAAGTATTGATGGAGGATCCTAGCGTCCAAATTCCCAAGATAAATGTGGTAGTATGTACCGACACTGATATACCGAATTCTTCTGAAAGCATTGTATGGGCCAAGCTTGATGGTGTTTCTGGAGACCACCAATCTTATCTGATAGAGCCAACGAAAACGTCCGCATTGCGCAAGTTTGATTGTAGTACGAAGCCTTGTAAGATCTATAAGGAACGGATACATGCCGGTTAGAGTCCGTAACACCGCATACTCAACCACGAGCATCAAAGCGGGATAATTCATCGGCAGCCGCCCGCTCGTTTCCACCATCACATCTTTGGAAGCCACTCGCGACCAGCTTTGGAAAAGGAGGCAAGACACAGACAACGCTCGGGAACTCACGTCTGCAATATTGAAGCCGACCAAATTGCCAGTGCAGCTTTTCAAGCAAGCCTTTGATCTGGTCACCACGCACAGTGACATCTTCTCAACAAGACCGGATGATCAAGGCTGAACGAGTATAGTAACTCACGTCATAGATACACAGGCAGCCAAGCCGGTTCAACCAGCACCGAGAGTTCTTCCTAAAGCCAAACAAGGAGAAGTAAGTGCACTGATCTCGGACATGGAAAAACAAGGTGTTATCGAGCCTTCTGTCAGTCCATTGGCTGCGCCAGTAGTTCTACTAAAGAAAACAGATGGCGGCACTCGTTTTTGTATCCACTATAGACAGCTTCACGACATCACTAAGGAAGATAGTTAGCCGCTTCCATGCATCAATGACATCATGGACACTTAGCCGACGCCAAACGGTTTTCTACACTCGATTTCAATAGTGGCTACTGGCAAGTAGAAATCAACCAGGAGGACCAAGGGAAGACCTGATTTTCAGTTGGGACTAGATTGTGGGTATTTGTGGTGATGCCATTTGGCCTTTGCAATGCTCCAGCCACCTTTGAACGCCTGATGGAATACGTGCTACGAGGCCTAACTTGGTAGACCAGCTTAGTGTACCTAGATGACACTATTAATATCGGGAGAACGTTCGAAGAGCATGTGCGGAACTTAGAATAGATGTTCTCCCGATTGCGACTGCCGTATTTGAAACTTAGTCCTGACAAGTGTACCCTTTTCGCAGCTGAAGTAAAATATCTGGGACACGTTCTATCAGCAGAAGGGATCAAAACAGACCCTGAGAAAATTGAAGACGTGAAAAGCTGGCCAACACCAAACAACAAGCGCCAACTACGAAGTTGTCTGGGTCTGGCGACCTACTATTGAAGATTCGTAAGAGACTTTGCCTAAAAAGCTAAGTGTCTCCATCAGCTGACCGAAAAAAATCGTCCGTATGTTTGGAATGAACAACACCAAGCAGCCTCTGAGACCTTGAAGGAGAAGCTGTGTGTGATCTACCCGTGCTGCCATACCCAAAACCCGGACGAATGTTTGTAGTTGATACCGATGCGAGCAACGGCGGGATTGGAGGCGAAGAAAGAATCCTCTCGTATTACAGTCGAGTTCTCTCAAAAAGCGAGAGGAACTACAGCTTGACCAGGAAGGAGCTATTGGCTATAATAGAGGCCACCAAGCAGCTCCACAAGTACCTATATGGCCAGAAATTTGTTGTTTGAACAGACAATGCATCGCTGAGATGGCTGCTTAATTTCAAAAACCCCGAAGGACAAGTTGCGAGATGGATCGAAAGATTGCAGTCATACGATTACAAAATTGTTCATCGATTGAGGATTGAGAAAAAGGAACCGACCGTTGATCTGCGAATGATAACGGCCGAATTCGATGAAGATTGGTCATCAAAGGAGATTCGAAATGCCCAGTTAGCCGATGAAGACATCGGACCATTACTCATATGGAAAGAGACAACTTGGCGGCCTGAGTGGAAGAACGTTTCGATGCATGGCGCCACCCGGAGAAGTTATTGGGCACAATCAAACTCCTTTCAGGAGGAAGGTGGCGTACCCAAGCAGAAGTGGGGAACGGCGGATTGTAGCTCCTATAGGATACAAACTGTACTTCCCAAAAGCCGAATCCACGATGTGGTTAAGGAAATGCATGAAGGATCCTTGGGAGGCCACCTTGGGGTTAAAAAGACCTTAGCGAAACTCCGGGAAAGGTTTCACTGGCTTCACGCTCAAGAAGACGTTGAGGACTGGTGTCGTAGATGCACAATTTGCGCTTCCGTCAAAGGTCCGAAATGACGACTGAGAGGACAAATACAAACCTATAACGTGGGTGTACCGTTTGAAAGGATTGCTGTTGACATCGCAGGACCCTTTCCTGAATCCAAATGGGGAAATCGATACACGCTGGTTGTGGTCAGTTATTTCAGCAAGTGGCCCGAGGTCTGCCCCATTCCCAACCAGGAAGAAACTACTGTAGCCAAACAGCTACTTTTTAATTGGGTCAGTAGGTAGGGCGTGCCTTGTGCACTACATTCGGATCAAAGCCAAGACTTTGAGTCACTAGTTTTTGGCGAAATGTACGAGCTGCTGAGAATACGGAAAACGAGGACAACACCACTGCATTCCCAATCCGATGGACTGGTCGACCGTTTCAGCGGCACACTCAATGAACACCTGGCCAAGATGGTTGACTACAACCAAAGGGACTGGGACTGGCACATCCCATTATTCTTGATGGCGTATAGATCTGCCGAACATGCATCGACGGGCCAAACCCTAGCCAAAGTCATATTTAGAAAGACTATTCATTTGCCGGCTGATATAAAGTTCCGAGTACCCCCTGAGAAACCTCAAACGATCCCGGAGAACGCAAGTGAGCTAAGACCACGGTTGTACCAGATACATCGGACAGTGCGAAAACATCTCGAATCGGCTACTGACCGCATCAAGACCAGATATGATCTAAAGTCAAATTCTACTAGCTTCCAGCAGGATGACTTGGGGTGGCTATATAGCTCACAACGGCGGAAGGTTTGGTCTCCGAAGTTGCAGCATAATTGGGAAGGACCATACTGAGCTACAAAGTGAATCAACGACGTCGTATATCGCATACAGGAACATCGTAATCCGAGAGCCAAATTAAAAATTGTGCGCCTGGACCACCTTGCTGCATATTACATCCAGGAAGACTTAACTACAACTGGTGACACATATTTTCGTGGAGAAAAGAACTGAGGTGGGGGCAGTGTTACATGTGTGAAGAATTCTGCGAGCTACTGTCGAAATCGTTGTCGCAACTATTCATAACATCATGATCAATACACGAATATTCAGAATTGCTCGAATATTCCAGGTGTTTCTCGGCAGTATATTCCTCAACATACGAGATGAAGTACTGTAGTCGGAAATGGAAGCCGGTAACCTCTTCCAGGAAAGGTGGCCGCAAAGTACGATTGCCACCCGGCGACATGAAGAAGAAAGGATAATCCGAAAAGCGGGAGCTGTTCTAAAAAGAATACCATCGGCATGTGACTCGCCAAAAATCAACAAAAGAGTAAAAACTGGGCTCCTTGAACTCGGAGGTGCAATTAAAGGCCAAAATGGATCCAGAAGGGTGAAGAAGAGTAGAAGGCTAAGGAAGTGCAGAGGGCTAGGCCTAAAAGGTACGCGCAGATAGCTCCGCCATAAAATATCAATGAAAGAATGGTGACTAGCCCAATCGAAAGAGATCGGGATAAAAGAAGGAAGGAAGAGGCACTTGATGGGCACAAAAAGAGGGATCAGGGATTCCAGACAGTGCTGATAAAAGCAATAAAGAAAGCCGCAAAGAAACTCCTTACAAAGCTACCAGAAAATAAAGTCCGCATGGGCGCTGAACAAGAAAAAAGACCTGATGCGAAACAGAAGAGAAAGAAGCCCCGACGAAGATCCCGGCAGCAGAGGCTGCTCGTAAAACCCCAAGATGGCCAATCTTACACAAAAGTGCTGTGGAATATCAAGGGAATTGTAAGGCCTGAAGAAGTCAATACTGCCGTTAAAGCAGTACGACCAACGCGGTCGCGCCGCATACTAGTCAAATTCGGAGTAGAAGCTGACAATGAAGAAACATTCTGCGACGCAGTAAAGTAAGTCCTCAGCAAAATCGCAACTATATCCTCGCTCGAGCCGATGGCAACGATCAAAATAAGAGACATAGACACGAATTTGGCCGAGGTACAAGAGGCCATCAAAAGGGAGTTCTCTAGCGCGGGCAGGATCAAAGCAAGGCTGGCACCAGAAAACTGAAGGGGACAAGGCATGGCTATTATTGACTTGACCGAAAAGGACGCCCAACAATTTCTGAATAAGGGCAAAGTAAGAATAGCCGAAGGTCCTAGGTTCAAATCTCATTGGGAGCAACATAATTTAGTTCAGGGATTTTTTGGACAGACTACGAGTGTTCCCTCAGTGGTGATATGTACTGATTTGATCAGATCATAGCTAAGCAAGCACACGAGAGCATGGTACTGACCAAACCAACTTCCGAAAAAATCAATACTGTCATGAAAAATGAGATACTCTAACCATCTCTAAGCGAAGGCCCGAGAGGGGCTGTAGTGCTACAAAGAAGAAGAATAGGGTGGGTTGTCTGTAGGAAACGGTGAAAAGAAGCACCTCTACAACGTTTCAAATGCCTTGGCGATGGTCACACGGCACAAGAATGCAAAGGATCCGATAGGAGTTCCCTTTGTTACAAATGCGGTGAAATGGGGCATAGAAAAATAGAGTGTACGAAGGAGGCACATTGTATTCTTTGCAAGGTTGCTAATCTAAAACCTGATTTTAGACACGTCTTGGGATCAAGAAAATGCCGCGTTTTCCAGGAAGCCCTAGCCAAGGCAAAATCAGAACTTTGATGACCCGCATCCGGCAGCTAAACCTACACCGCAGCTCAACCGCCCACAATCTGCTTGCAAGGGACATGAAAGTCGACTTTTTGCTGCTGAGTGAGCAACACCATGATAAAAGTTTGGCATCATGGTATCCTAATAAAACTGGTACTGCTGCTATCTGGGTTCAGAACAGTGATTTCTAGGCAGAGAGTTATGTGGATGGTGGATGGTTTTGTGTGGGTTTGGTGCTCAGGAACTACCTTAGTGTGTACCTTATGCCTAACGAATCGATATCATCTCTCCAAGTCAAGCTTAATGCTTTGGAGGGGTCAGTAAGATGCAGGCGGCAACTTGCTTGTTGGAAGAGTATTCAATGCTAAAGCAATCAAATGGGACATGCCTCAAACTGGTCCGCGGAACAACAAATCCAAAAAATTGTGGCCAGGACGGCACACGTCATACTAAACACCGGAAATATGCCGACTTTCCGCCATATTGGCTGTAAAGTAACCATATCGGACATTACATTTGTCTCGGAGTCCTTAGTACGGAGGATACACAGTTGAAAAGTATTAGAGGACTACTCAGCCAATGATCACCAATGCATTCTACTTGAGATCAGTGATGTTGTCTACCAGCGTCCGAACTCTCAACCTTCTACAATTGGATGGAACATCGGAAGGATGAACGTCGAGAAGTTCGTCAAGGTGCTCCGCTGCAGGAAGATTTGCAGGGGATGGAAGAACTGGCTGCTCAAGACGTGGTGAACTCAACTGTGAGAATCATCACAATTGCTTGCAACGCTCCTCTGCTCCATTGGAAGCCCCCAGTGTACTGGTGGTCCACTGAAATCACTGAAAAGTGGAGGGAGTGTGACAATCTTCGGCGTCGGGCTCAATGGACACAGAACTATGATGAGGCATGCGACTGAGTAGCAGTATAAGAGTTGGCCAGGAAACGCCTTCGCAAATTGATCAATATCAGCAGGACTTGCTGCTGGCAAGATCTAGTGGACAATGTGAACAGGGATCCGTAGGCCCTTGACTGCAAGCTAGTTATGCGGAAACTTGGTGCCCTATGGAAACCTTGCATACCTGATGCAGGAAAGATGGACGAGAATGTGCGGGCACTCTTCCCTGCATGTCTCGTCCATGTTGACGCTGTCCATGGTAAAACAGCAGTCCAATGTCCACTCTTTACACAGCCAGAACTGGAGAAGGCAGTCTTTTCACTAAAAGCGAGGAAGGCTCCAGGTCCGGATGGTATTCCAACTGAGGTGTTGCAACTTGTGTATCACCATTGTCCTGACTTGCTGCTCAGCATATTCAACGCTCGTCTACGGGATGCGGGTTTCCCAGACGAGGCTCGTGCCGATCAGTAAGGAGAAGGGAAATTCCGGATCACCGTCTGCCCGTTAGGCATGCTAGACACGGCTGGGGAAGGGAAGACTCACTGACACGATTCGTGCTGCTAGGGATCTATCTCCTTGGCAGCATGGTTTTAGAGCAGGATGCTCCACCATTGATGCAATTGGAGAAGAGATGAGTGCGCTCTAAAAGGCAGAACCACATCAAGCAACGGAAGCCTGCTTCACCTCACAATACAGGGCCAACGAAGGATGGAAGTTACATTGGGTGTTGCTCAGGGAGCTACCCTTGGTCCAGACCTGTGGAACTTGACTCACGACAGGCTACTGAGACTGGAGATGCCAGGTAAGTCATGCTTGATCGGCTATGTGGATGATGTTATGGCTCTGGTCACTTAACGCACCGTTAAACAAGCGCTACTTAGGCTAGGTATGCTCATGCGCCCAGTGAGAGGTTGATTGACTGCTCGCGGGTCCAGTTTAGCACTGGAGAAAACCAAAGTGATCATCTTGGCAAAAAAGAACATCTCTAGATTAAGCATGATCAGTATTGGAGACGTACTAATTAAATCGAAGCCAGCGATGAAGTCCCTGAGAAAATCTGGGCAACGGCTGAGAAAGCTGCTGCGGGAGTATCGGCTCTGAGTTGACTTTCCGCCAACGTAAGGGGAACCCAGCCCATCAAAAAGAGACCTCTTGATGAGAGCAGTAGGATAAGTGCTACTGTACGGAGTAGAAATATGGGGCGATGCTCTCTGTAAGGATACCGAAAACGCTTGACATAGGTACAGAGAAAAGGAGCACTGAAAATTACTATGTCAATTCCGACAGCCTCTGATTCCATGGTGAGAGTTATTGCAGGCGTGATACCATGCCCTCCTTGCTAGAGAGCGCCGCGCTATTTACCGGCGTCGAAACAAACACGTTGGGGAGATGGTTAGCCGCGAGGAGAAGCAGCGCTCACTAAACGATTGGTAGTAGTCTTGAGTGAAATTCACGAAGGAAAAGTGAACTGCGTGCCTCATCCCAGATTTGAGATCATGGCTTAATCGAAGACATGTTGAGCCTGACTCCTATCTGACCCAGCTTTTGAGCCAGCATGGGTGTTTTCAGACTAAACTGCATAAGATTTGTAAGTCATGGACAAAGGAAACCCAAAAAGATATTCGTTAGGAGAACAGAAGGGTGAAGAGTAGTGGAGAAACCAAGAAAATGCTGGTCTGAGTTGGCTAACGAAGACAGCTCATTACTGCTCGAATCACAAAATTTGGAGGCCCTTTGTGCAGGAAGCAAAGGCCCCAGTGAGGCTGTAGTGCTACAAAGAAGAAGAAGATTATATAGGGAGTTATACTCTGTAATTAATCCATCCAAAAGCTGTTCTGCTTGGAACAATACTCATCGAGTCAGATGGCGTGACTGTCTCAAAGTAACAATTGATATGGCATAGGAATATATCTGGCCCCACTATCTTCTCGTCAATAAAGCGATAGAAATGAATGGTAGCCAAGACTATTTAAAACTTTTGAGATTTTCAGATACTCAAATGACTCAAATGAGTCGGAACACGTCTGCTCACACAGAAAAGCAAAGCCCGACGGCTTTTCAAGAAAAAGAGAATTGGCCTGCAAATATCAAATAAAAAAATTTTTGGTGATACTTACTAGACCAAAATATATTGTAGATATAGTAGCTTATTTTTACTGTCAAATGTTAATCATTTACAACATCTACCACATAGTTATTTCCGTCTTTTGTAATCGTTCCTTTTCCCGCAAAAATTATAAAAACTTCCATAAAAATAAAATTAGCAAAAAGTCACAATGGAAAAAGTCCTTAACGCACGTTCAACCTGACAATTGATTTCATTATATCGCATCCCTAACATTCAGTAGTATACATTACTGAATAAATTTGCATTGTAAAAACCTATCCTAAGAATTTCCTTGAACCTTTTAAGCTTTTATGTATTTCAAGTAGGCGTTATCGAACCACAATCTGTTTGTTCCTTAAAACTGCAAAAAGAATAATTCCAAGAATTTGCAACTGCTTCAAATATCCCATCAAACCCGAAACGAACAAGTTGTAATAAGTTCAAAAGAATCTCCGAATCCCAAAACTTTTCGTGCGATTCTTTTAAAATAAATCGAATTGTTGTTTGTGTTAGAGATTTGTATTTACGAAACCAAATCAACTTTCTCAGTAATTTCAATGTATCTACATATGTATGTATTTGTACGTGCATACGTAATCAAAGTAAAAAAGAGGAATTTTATAGGAGCTTGGAGCACGCTTCACGTATCCAAGCATGAATTCACGTGTTTTAAATTAAATGACTCCGTAATGATGGTAAATTTGCGGCTTCAAAAGGAATCGCAATCGGCCTAAAATCAAAAGAGCAATATATAATTGTTTAAGGGAGATCATTTCTTCGCGGTTTTAATTTCCATGCATGGTTTAGTATGCGATATTCTTCGAATCCGTTTCCTTGTATGCTTTTTTCATTTCTCTAAGCTCATTTTCATAATTGAAAACAAGAAATATTAACTTTTTTTGGGCGGGTAGACAAATAGGCCAAACTGATATGCATAGCTGACGAAATTTCTGAAAAATTGCGCTTTTGAAATCGTATCTTTACATTGACATATTTCAATGAAATTTGATAAACTCTCCATAATTTATAGTTTATAATGTATAATAATATAATATGATATAAACTATTTACACGACCTATTTAAATTTTTCTTTGCTAAACTTTAAATTGATAATTTCACCCTTTTTACATCAATTCAATGCAAATCTATACGATAGTTTTTTGCTCTACAGTGAGCTTTCATTACTTCGTGCGGATATCGATCTCGTTTTTAGGATGGCTCCGATAGCTTTTTAAATTATTATTCGTAGTTAAAAAAACATATAGAGTTCGCATAAGTAGGAAAATTAAAAATAACTCTCTCACCTCTAAGCATGGTGCCTGCCATCACCGGTGTGTATCTAATAAGAGTGATGGCCCGATAAGAATTAGTACACACGTCGAAACCACCTTCTTCTAACATTTTTCTTCTCTAATAATTTTTCAGCAAAAATTATGAACATAGGCTACTCAATCATGTCGCTTCAAAGAATTTCAGATTTAAATTTATTGTCATATTATAAGCGAAACAGGTGAAACTACCTGCCTCGAGAACTGAACATACTTACTATAAAATGGGGCAAGGTACTTTTACTTTATCGGTTTACATATGAAAGTGAAACAGCTAGCTCGTACTTTTGTTTAGATGCAACAACTTTATGTTTCGAAGTTTTTTTCCATAACAAAAGTAAGGGACCATAAATTTGTTTCGCCTTGAAGTTGGTTTCATGCAGACCACTCATAATTTAAATGTACGGTTAGTCTGTAGCGGTTTGGTTACATGGAAGAGGTCCGTTAAGGACAGCAGCGATAGTAACTGCCTCAGCGAGCTAAGACTTCGAGCTACTGTAGTAATCGAGCAGTTACACTATCAAACTGCTCGGAAACTTTCCTATCTCCTTCACCCGGGCTAGACAATCGACAACTCAGCAGACTGCTCGGACTTGAGCTTGGTACTGCCATTGCCTCAGTTGTGAAACCAGTAAACCAAAAGAGAAAAAAGACCGAATTTGAAAATATGTTTAATTTAAGTGCAGCAGAGAAAGAGCAACGTTATTCTGAAGAAGGGCTTCATGAACAAACGAAAGGGATTATTCGCGAGAAAGCGAATGTTGCTACTGACAACTGGTCCCAGGCTAATCTATGTCGATCCAGTGCAGATGATGAAGAAAGGCGATAAATCTTCGTGCGTCAAATGTCGATTGTTCGTTCGTGTGTGCGTATTGATTAAATTTAATAAAACACTTCTAGTATTAAATGATTACGTGGTGAGATAGAAATTGTAGAGAAAAAAGAATTACTAAAAGTAAATTTAAAATAACTTAGTTAGCCACAATTTCAAATGAAGAAAAGCACAACATAACAAGTTCGAGAAGAAATACTGAGAACAAGGAGTAAATTTATGCTGTTGATTATTAATTTTAAATATAAATTCAATTGAACTCAGTACGGTTAGTTATAGAGAAACTGTGAACGGTAAATCACTTTAGAAATATTTATGTTATGAGTATACGAATAGGAATTCAGATTTCCCACTTGTTCTTTGTTTCATTGCGTTCATACGTTGTTCTTACATATGACATACGAGTATGTGAATGCTATAGCAAAAGATTAGTTGGATTCGATTCACGCAAAGTAAATGCAAAACAAACAAACACCTTTTATAGCTCCTAGAAGCAATAGCATAGACGAAATAGAAATCCAAATAGATGAATGCAAATCACGCTAATTTGAAAACAAAACAATTAAACAAATGATTGATGCTACTAGCAAAAGCAAATAAATATTAAAGTAAAGTAAAAACAGAATCATACAATACAGAAAATAACGGCAACAACAACAATAACCACGAGGCAATAATCAAATAAAAGAGAAAAACAGATACACAATGGACGAAAACCATAGATATAGAGAGTACTGGATCCGCAACCGGTCGTGAGAGCCGTAGCAATTTGCAACCTTCGCTAAAGTTGTGTGAAGTTGAGGTTTGAGGTGATATGCTTTTAATTTAGCGCTCTATTCACGGCGAAACACGTTCACGTTGCAAAAGTTTTTAATTTTAAAGATCGCGCGAACGTAATCGGAGCTTTAATTCACTGTTTTAATTAAAAATTTACGAAATTTCTATCCGCTTTGACACATGAGTTTTCCCGCGTGTTTCGCGCTCTTTTCGAATTTCTTTTGCTTTGACGTTCGAGTTTTCCGTGAGAGTCGTTTATTGTTTGTACTCAAACTGTTTTCCGAATGATAACGAAAGCGCGATCGTGTGCACGTGAAATGAAATTTCGTTGAAGTGCGCGGGTGTCAGTGGGGGAAGTGATTCTTCTGAAGAGAGAAAAGAAAAACCTGTCTGGAAAAAAAGTGGAAGGAGAAGCAGTGGGAATCATATAGTTTAGAGAGCGTAAGTTATTTATAACTTATTTATGTGGCAAATTTGCTTCTCACATGGACGAGTACAGAGATTCTCGTTGCTCGTCCATATGTTTATGTCTTTGACGAAAACGGTAGCTCTGTGACTGAAAACCAGAAAAACAGTGTGACTGTAATTGTAAGAAAAAGAACCGGCTTTTGAAGACTATATGTCCAAAGTCGATGTGATCAAATGTCCAGGTTGCAAGTTTGATTCATGAATTGGGAGAAATGTGATAAAGAGTTCACCGACAGACGTGGTGGGCACTGTCCGAAACATCTTCTCATGGCCATAATATCACATCATTTAAGAGTTGGATACGATTCGTATTTGTCGGGACTGCGAGCGACTAGCCGGCGCATCGAATATGGCATTTGATATATTATTTGCCGCGGGGTAGGGGCCGAGGCTTTTGGGGGAGCGAACCGGGATTGTCTTTGGATGGTGTTCGGGAGTTTTGGTTCTGGCGCGTTTGGATGTTGTTAGGTCGCAAAAAAGTAAATAGTGGTTTCGGGATTGCAATTGTCATCAGTGTGGAAGGGAAATTTTGGACTTGACTAATGACTGTGTGGCAACTCCCGGCGACCGTATTAATTGGATTTGAATCTCGTAGCGGTGGTGTAAGCGGAGGGAGACGCATGGTGTGGAGACCGGTGTACAGCTCGTTAGATTAAAAGTGAACGGAACCTTTGGATGAAAGTGTGATTTACGGTTCATCAGTAAAGTTCTCTTTGAGTTCATTTCAATATATGACAGGAAGGAGTGTTTTATTAGCATCCAGGGATTTTATTTTTGTCTGTATTTAGATATTTGATTCTTTACATAAAATGAATCATTCTCAGCAACGTTGTGAACTGTCAAGGAAATATTTGTTAAAACATTTGAAGTTAGAGATATTGCAATCAAAAGCCCTTGATCGTCAAATTTCAGTTAGTTAAAAAGGATATACGTAAGATAAAAAAAACAAAATATATGAATGCACCTACAAAACAATGAACTTTGGCTTGAAGAACCCTATGTAGACTTCAATGACTCAAAAACTTTCAAGGAAACAGAAGAAATTGTTAATTGTGTCCAAAATCAACATCACAGTGAAGAAGAAATTTTAAATTATGTCTCAGAAAAAAAATTTTTTTTTTTAAATACCTTCATTCCCTTCCACTCTCTCCATCACACTTTCTTCGTCGCACAAAGCTCGTGCGACCTGCACTTCACATTTCGTCGTTTCTTCAGGTGTGCCACCCAGACAATGATTAGACCATCGGTATAAGGGGGCACACAAAATTATGTGAATTTATCCTATTAATCTCATCTTGTCCATTTCGTGATCAGCTCACAGAGATAAAAAAAACTTTGTAATACGCCGTGGAAAAAAAACTCTGAGTTATAAAGTTAGCTGTCTTTTCAAGCATCTTGACGATAGGGTTTAAAGTGCCCTTAGACGATATGTTGAAATTTATTGGACTGAGATTCTCCATAATAATATCTTTCTGCTATACAATCTCGACGATAGGGTCAAGAAAGGCCCTAAGATGCGATGTAGAAAATTATTGCACTGAGATTCAATCGTTGTTAAATTAATATTCTTTAAGCCTTTTTTTAAAAACTATAAGTGAGTTTGCATCCTTAACTGAATCTGGGAGATTGTTGTATAATGCAAGGCATCATTTGTAGCATCATTCTTTAGACGATCCGTTCCTGCAAAAGGTATTATGAATTGATTTGCGCTCCTTGCATTGTAGTGATTTTTCTTTCATAAATTGAATATGTGACGACGAATTTGAATTCAAGCATTTAAAAATAAACTTGGCTTTCTCTGCTTCAACGATTTGAGTAAATGTTAATGCTTTCGCTGATTGGTGTACGTATTGGTAGATTTAGCATATTTTTATAAGCCTTGGTAAGCAACCTGGAGATGATATTAAGGTGTTGCTTTGATGACTGGCTCCAGATTACTACTCTGTAATGTAGTTTCGACAGAGCGAATACATTTAGCACCATCTGCTTGATATTGCTTGGAAATCCTTCATATCTTCTCAGTAATCCAATAACAGGAGCTAATTGTCTTCTTAAGTTGTTTATATGCGACAGCCATGTTAATCGTTGGTCGATGATGAGTCCAAGATATTTGAATTCCGCTACTCTCTCCAGTTTTTCGCTATTAATTCTTATATCAATGTTAATGGCTTCCTTGTTCTTCTGTTTGAAAATAATGGATTTGGTCTTAGAAGTATTTAGCGCCTGCTTATTATTACTTAACCACGAATGATATGTATTTAGATCCTCATTAATGGTATTCTCTAAGTAATCTTTTTTGCATCCCGAGTAAAGTAGAACTGTGTCATCAGCATATAGTGCATAGTGTCCCTTTAGTCCACATGTTTTTAAATTGTTAGTGTATAGCAAGAATAAGGTAGGGCCAAGTATGGAGCCTTGGGGAACGCCTGACTTCATAGGTGCCAAGTCGCTCAATACATCATGACTACTGTTTTCTGCGATCTTCCTTTTAAGTAATTCCTAAAAAGTTGATTTGGTTTCCCGTGAATGCCATATAATTCGAGTTTACGAAGTAAATGCTCATGATCCACCGTATCAAACGCCTTTTTCAGATCCACAAAAATGGCAGCAACATAGTCACCCTTGTCAAGTCTTGTATTTATGAAACGCGTGATTGAGAAAAGACCATCAAAAGTTCCTTTATTTTTCTGGAAACCAAACTGTTGTAAATTTAAAATTGAATTTTCCTTAATGAATGATGATAGACGGATATTTATTAATTTTTCGAATATTTTACTAAATCCTGTTTAAAGCGCGATCGGGCGGTAATTATTTGGATCCATACGGTCTCCTCCCATGAAGATTGGGACTATTTTTGCTAGTTTTCCTTCCTCAGGAAACGTTCCCTTCCTGATATGTTTGTTTAGACAATTTGCAACTCATTCTGCTATCTCTTCCTTTATAAGTTTTATTTCATCCATTGTGATATTGTCTATAACTGGTGCTGTATTTTGCTTCAATTCATCAATAATTTTTATTACTTCAACTTTGTTAGTTAGATGCATGTGAAAGGAAGATTTGGGTGACGTAATTGTAGAAGTAAAATTGCTTGTTGGCGCTGGGTGGATTCCATTGGCGATTTTTTCACCTATAGTTGAAAAAAAGATATTGAGGTTACTTGCAGCTTCAAATGCATTTGCTGAAGATGAGTTTTCTATGGTGAAATCCTAGGTCGTAAAGTTACGCGGTGCGTTTCTTTTAACTTCATTTATTATGTCCCATATTTCATGCGCATTGTTGGCCGCTGCATCTAGGCTTTTGGAGTAATACAAAAGTTTTGCTTCTTTCACAACACGTTTAGATGTTTTATTGGCTTCGATGTATATAAATCTGAGAGATTGATCATTCATGTTCCGTTTGTAGTTCATATAAGCCTTCCGCTTGTTCTTACTTGCCTCAATAACTTTTTTGGTTATCCATGAGTGTTGACGACATCTTATTTTTTTCTCCGTAGTCGAGGTGTCCTTAGCTTCCATTATGATGTTTGTGAGCTCCACTAAGTTTGAAGGTTTTTGGTTAATTAATAAACCCTTAAAATTTGATCTAAAGAGGTCCTTATTTAAGTATTTGAAAACTTTGTAAGCAGGCTTTTGCTTTTTATTTATTTTCATGCCTTGAATAACAACTTTCAAAACACGATGATCAAGTTTAGGCCAGTCCTCTAGAGTATAAGCAATTCTCCCAGCAGTTTGATTATCATTTGTGACTATGTGATCCAGGCAGGTATTAGATGCTAGTCGGGTAGGTTGAAGTGGGTTCACAATAGTGGCACCATTCGTTTCTAGTACGTCGTTGTACATCCTTGACTCATTAGACTCAACCATTAGATCTATATTCGTATCGGCAACTGTGATCAAATTATTTTCCATAAACTATAGTTCATCTAATGTCAAGCACAGGTCTTGCGCGTTAAGTCGGGTGGGGTTGTAAAATGTGCCAATTTTTATTTTCTTTCCAAGGCATACTAGTTCGATGACCATCATTTTGTATTTATCCGGTATTACTCGCCTCGTTACGAAATTAAGAGTTTTTTAATATAAATTGCTGTTCCTCCACCTCTTCCGGGCCTGCAGGAAAATACAGAATCGTATCCCTGAATGTTGTAGTACTCCACTTTCTCGGAATATATCCAGACTTCATTCAGTATAGTTAAATCTATATTCGAATGTTGCTTTACATAAATTTGAAGTTCGTTAAGAAATGAAGAATGAAATCTGTTACAGATGTTTATAAACATATCTCGGATGGTTTTAAAAATAATTATGAAAATCTGAAAGATAGTCAACAATTCAAGGAAGCAGTCAGGGAATTGAGTAAAAATATTGAATTAAAATAGGTCAAGCTTACTCTACGACAAAAAGCTTTAAGTGATATCGAAAAATGGAGCGATAAAGTTCAAAAGAAAGATTCACTACTTGAAATCCTCCGAGAAATCGAAGATAAATTAGAGCTGAAAGTGGAAAAGTGGACGAAGAACCTTCAGAGCTCACTCAAAGCCAAATCCATGTTAATGCTGAAACCCCGATAAAAGGCACTTCAACTGTTATCAAAAAGCCAAGAACACCATAAAAGATAGGAGAAAATTGTTAAACTAAATGTTGATATATTGTGCGTTTGGGCGAATGTGTCTGCAATGAAGGATGGACCGGATCGGCTTGTGATTGCCAAGCATCAAATGAAACATGTATTCCTCCAAACGGTGGTGTTTTCTTTTATTTCAATAGTGACTATATCTGGCGATTCTGATCTCAATTAGTCTGACAATAATTTTGAAATCGTTAATTATTATAATTCTATACGAGTGTCCTGTAACCGATATTTTAAATAACATTCCGGCAGATGCCCGGATTGAATTTCAGGACTTACCCACCCCATCTACGAGCGCTCGTCGAGGATGCTGGGTAAGTACCCTTTTGTTTCTTCTTTTGCATTAATTCATATAATTTTATAAATATTTAAATTTTATTTCAAAACATTTCATTTATGTAAGAGAACGGTAAGAAGTAATAGTAAAATTTAAGTTGACATGATATTCGGAGTACATTTAAAACTTAACATTAAATAAACGACGCCATACGCTTGAAACCTGTTAAATTTGAATATGATTGAAAATTGTAAACGTTCAAGTGCAAATAGGACCAAACTAGAATTGGAGATTATAAATTGTCCCAAGAAAATTATCCAATACGTGAATTTGTAATTTACACTTTTCATTCTCGTATTTAAAAAAAATGAAAATGATTCATTAAAATAATAACACCACCGGTCTTGCCATTTTGTTCTTCTGACCGGGTACAGGACCCGGTACGGTGGAAGGCTTTTTCACAAAAAAAAATGAGCTAGCCATCGGGCGCACTCCAACTGTCTTTTAGTTTCAGGGCTTCTTGCGGGTTGGGTGGCCTCCAGTTTAAGTACCCTTTTTATGGCATAGGGTTTTGTGACCCAATTACATAACTCTATAGCATAAATTGGTCACCGCTATAATTCTCGTTTGATGGGAAGGCTCATGTAAAGTATGTTTGTATGAGTTTTCCACTCAAAAGGGAAATATATGGCCACTTCAACATTTTGGATCTTGATCCGGTTGGGTGGGTGCGAGGGGGCACCACATCTATCCGGTTGCCCCACTCTTATTTGTGGGCCATGAGAATCGTCGGGTAATGACGAAGTCCCCCCCAAGTCCATCTGTTTTGTCTCGTTTCGACATGTTCTCGGAACAAGAAATTTTCCTCTTTGTTAGTTACCTACATTTTTCGACTTCAGTCGACCTGTTTCTGAGACCCAAGAATTCGTGAATGTGAAATTCTTTTGTAGTGAGTCCTTATGCTGTGGGGATGAGCCCGCCCCATGACGCCGCAACGCTAGCCTGCCAGTGCATTCACGCGTCCCCAGACATGGCCAATCTTGGCTAATATCACCATCCTCTTTCACCGAGGCAGCAGACCATTGCTGCAGTCCTTCACGGACATTTTGATACCTACTTTCATTACACTTCACCGGAATGACTTTGCCATACGACGCGTGCACGTGCTGATAGCTAACTCTCTGTGGTGTCAGGGGGCAAATTCTTCTCGCCAATGCAAGGATAAGACTACAAAAATATGTACGAATTAGAGATCTGAATCGGCCTGACGGTAACCTAAGGGGGTATATATGTTGTTATTCCTTGATCTACTTGATACCTGCCGAATTAAAATCTTCCCTTCGCAGATACTATTGTTAGTTATGAGACAGATCCATAATCTTCTTGATAAGAAATCTTCCCTTCACAAATGTTATGTTGCCTAGCCAAGATCCTGACACAAGAAACTGGTTGCGTTTCGCAAGGATGGTGCATACAGCAGGTAGGAGAAGTCTACGGTTGTTCATCAGATGAAGGTTATACGTGAAGTAATGCGGCTACTCTTAGTGATTATTATTAGATAAAAAAAGAAGAAGTTTTCAAATTCAAACATTTTATAAATGTTTTTAAAAGAAAAGGACAGACTGACAAAGTTTTTTTTGTTTTTTAACAATATATCTTAAAAATTAGGTGTCTATGATGTGTGTCAATTTGAAATATAGTGTATTGTAAATATTGTGAAAAGTTTATGCTATGAGTGGTTGTATGGCGATGAGATGTGTGGTGAAAACCCCACATTACTCTTCCGCCAGCGATCTTCAGTTACGCAACGGTAAAGTAGGACAAAGAATTAGACCTATTTGTTCGATAGAGGTCTTGTCGTGATTCGACTAGAAATTAGTTTCCATCATCCATGCTAATCTGTTCGCATCACCATTTCAGCCAGGTAGTGTACCTTGGATAAATTGGTTCTTATATTGAACTCGCGGGAAAACGAAAAAAGGAGGAATTGTAGCTCCTCGTGCTGAAACGTATACTGCGAGAGTCACTAATGTTCCTCTTTCAGCAGAGGTTACACGTCCGATTTGTTTAAACCCTTTCCGTGCAACTACTTTGTTTGGTTTTTGCACTGTTGTGATCCTTTTCTTGTCTACGTTGTAAATATCCTGAGGCTCTAATTTATATTTGTCAAGTATAGATTTCAGCAATGTAAAAAATCTCGCAACATTAGTTTTGTCGAAACTTGTAGCTCTTGATAAGCTGGAAGCTTCAGGAGTACGTAGAGATAAACTTGGGCGTCGCTTCATAAAATGATAAAACCAGTCTGGTCCCGCCATCCCATTATCGTTCCGTGAAGCAGGTTTTTTTCATAGAATTTGCTTTTGCGTACTGATACGCAAATTTTCTGATTCTTTAGACGGCAACCCAAAGTAAACATCTGCAGCCGTTTTCAAATATTCGGACAACAGCAATTCTTGTTTAGCTGTAAAAACCTGTACGAGGAAATAAAGTTATTGATAAGTAGGTAATACAAAACATAGAAGATCACAATAAATATTACAGTTAAAAAGTATGAAAATATATGAAGATAAGTGGGTACCTAATTACCATTCTCGGCAATACGTATCCACAAGATGAAGCTGGAGCCAAAAAATTTGCTGCAGCTGTAGCCACATTGGCAGTCCTTGCAGCATCACGTTCCCTTTCCCTAATTCATCTGATGCAGGAGCCAGACTTTTCCCTCAATGATATGAGCTTCTACAGCCTTCTTCACAGTTTCAACTGAGTAATTAGCCCGGTTAGATTTTCGTTTATAATACCTTACCATACCGATCTACAAAAGCAAAACTAAGTGGGGGAAAATTAGAAAAAAGACGAGTTGCCGATTTATATACAGGCAGTCCTCGACTTACGTCGTTTCGATTAACGTCGTTTCAAGTTACGTCGAACAATGTTTTGACACTATTCCTCAAGCATACGTCATTTGTTTCGATTTCCGGCATAGGAGAATTCACTTGTCGCGATGTCAGTGATCGTGGGGCCGGTGGGGCGCGGTGTCGGCGTACGGGGATACCCCACACATGCTGCTGATTTTGTTTAGTTACTTCAGGAACAACGGACAATCAAGACGTAATACATTAGTTTTTTTTGCATCTTTGACAGTTTTTGTTTTTACATACATATTTAAGTGAATTTTAAACTATGCCACCTAAACAAGACAATAATAGTGAAGTGAAGAAGAGAGTAAGAAAGACAATTACAATGGAGGTTAAATCTAAGATTTTAAAACTCAAAGATCGCGGTTGTTCGACTTCATCTATTGGACGAGAACTTAATTTATCACGCACGACGGTGCAAACAATATTGAAAGATAAAGAAAAACTCTTAACAGCTCTACCTTCCGTCTCTTCAAACAGCACTATTATACGAAAAAGGAATGCTTCAATTTCTGAAATGGAAAAACTCTTGTACACTTGGATTCAAGATCAAACTCAGCGACGGGTTCCTCTAAGTTTGGCTATTATACAAAATAAGGCGCTGAGTATCATCAACACACTGCAAAATAAACGTGGCGAGAATAATAGTGAAGAAACAAAATGTTTTTCTGCCAGTCGCGGATGGTTCATGCGCTTTAAAACGAGATACTCGTTACATAACATTCGAGTGCAAAGAGAAGCTGCTAGTGCCGATCATGTGGCTGCTCAGAGTTTTCCTGGAATATTAAAGGAAATTATCGAAAGTGGAGACTATTCACCTAAACAAATTTTTAACGTGGACAAAACTGGTTTATTTTGGAAAAAAATGCCTTCTCGTACTTTTATATCGCAGGAAGAAAAGTCTATGCCTGGGTTTAAAGCGGCTAAAGATCGTTTGACGTTGTTATTGAAGGTGATCTTAAATTGAAACCCCTTTTGGCTTATAGGTCTGAAAATCCTCGAGCTCTTAAAAATTACGTCAAGAGTACTCTTCCAGTTATATGGAAGGCTAATCCAAAGGCATGGGTAACATCAATACTTTTTGAAGAATGGTTTACTAAGCATTTTATACCTGAAGTGAAACAGTACTGTTTAAACAATAATTTGGCTTATAAAGCTTTACTTATTTTGGACAACGCTCCCGGCCATCCTGTGCGTATTGCCGATATCGATCCTCAAATCAAAGTTTTGTTCCTGCCTCCCAACACTACTTCGTTGTTACAGCCGATGGATCAAGGAGTTATAACGTCTTTTAAGGCCTATTATCTCAAGAGAACTTTTTCGCAGGCTGTAAAGGCTAATGAAAATGATGGCATGGAGCTGAGAGATTTTTGGAAAAGTTATAATATCTTGCAATGCGTAAAAAATATTGCTGCTTCATGGGATGAGGTGACACCCAACAATTTAAAAGGAGTCTGGAAAAAGTTATGCCCATTTTTTTAAGCCATCTGAAAGTTCTTCATCTACAGATCAACTAAATATCGATGAGATCACAACTGACATTGTTCATTTGGCTAACCGTTTGCCTGACATTGCAGTTACTGCTGATGATATTGATGATCTGTTATGCTCACATTCGCAAGAACTGACTGATGAAGATCTTATTGAGTTGGAGGCCCAAGTACAAAAGGAAGCAATCGAGTCACAAGAAATAGCTTCTTCTATTAGTAACTCTGAAAAAGAACTTACACTAAAAAAACTTTCCGTAGCCTTTGCAAATTTGGAGAATGCCATGAAAATTTTTGAAGAAAATGATCCTAATTTTGAGAGAAGATTCAACGTTAATAACAAAATTTGTGCAGCCTATCAGTGTTACCAAAATCTATATGATAGCAAGAAGAAAGAAGCGAAGCAATCTAGAATTCATAGTTTCTTTAAGCCAAAAGTTTAATTTATTATTTATCATTACATATTTTGATTACATATTAAAGTTTTATAATTATTATTAAAATTAATAACACACAAATACCAAAAATAACTAGCAATTTCATAAGTGCATGTATAATTATCTTAAGAACTTACTGTTGATAATAAAGTATGTATATCCTTTGTTATAAATGCAGTTTTTTTTAATTTCGAGTCCGTGTGGATCCTAACCCTTGAGTTTTACATATAAACATATGAAAAAATATATCTCGACTTACGTCGTTTCGATTTACGTCGCGTATTTCGAGAACCTAACATGCCGTAAGTACGAGGACTGCCTATATTTCAAAAAAAAAAAATTATGGTGATTTTATATCTTTAAATAAATAGTAGGAGGGTTATACTATTCATAATAAATTTATCAAACATATAAATGATAAATTTATTGTCTTTCTGAAATAAAAAGATTCTCGTCGGGAGTTTGGAGCTAGTTGGCATACTTCAATTAGCCTGTGCCAACTAACTGCAGACTAACTCATACCAACAAGCCCCAATAGTGTTTTCGAAACAAAATGGCCTCCTCACTCTTTCATAACGTCGAAACAAAAGATAATCACATGTGGATATAAACACAATGGGCCACTGAATCACAAATCGTTGCTGACATTATCACATAATATTACAGCGTTTCAGCAAAACAAATTAACTGTGCATGACAAAATTTGCTCATCAGGCCGGAAACAGAAAATTGATGATCTTCACTGATGGGTGACTTCCATCGAACTGAAAACTTGGGCGAAAATGAAATACAATGAAGTTATCACAACATACAGACGACAGCGCTCTGATACTTCTGCGTGAAAATTTAGGAGCTGAATGCCAACTTACCCCTCATGCCAACTAGCTCCAGTCTCCCCTACATGTTTTTACCTTTCTTTATTTCCTTGTTTTAACCCCGATAAGTCTGAGGGTTGGAGGTTATATAAAAGGAGGGTTTTGTAGGATAGTTAGGGTTGTAAGAGTCAGATTGGTATTGTTCAATGACTTGTATAGGATACAAGTAGTAAGAATTTTAGTTAGTAATGTGGAGTTGAAAGAGGTCTTGTATCTCTTGAGGATGAGAATGATGCCACTTTTCTATCCTTTCCTTGCTTGTTGCAAGTAAGTAGTATATTAATGGGGTTACGCCCGTTTGTTTGTTTTTTAAATATGTCTTATTTGGGCGGCGATATTCGGAGAGGCATTTCCGCAGGATTTTCCTCTCAAATATTTGTAGTTCTTCTGCGACCGTTGTGGATAGTGTGATTCAAGCCGGGAATGCAGATGATATAGTAGGTCGGATGAGTGTTTTATACATCAGGAGCTTTACGTTAGGTAAGACAGACTTCGAGGATAAAATTGGCTCCCCCATTACGGAGGTGGCTTTTGCTTTATTGAGGACTTTCCGTGCGTGTGTGTTGAATTTGAGTTTATTGTTGATGTGAATACCGAGGTATTTTATATTTTCTTTAGTAGGGATATCTTCTCCCCCAATTTGGACTCTGATTTCTTTGCTTTCAGGGACCGCGAGTCGGTGCCTTTTGCTACTGCCGTTAAGGAAGCATATCACTTCTGATTTACTTGCATTGATTTCCAGTCCCAAGCTCTTAAGGAACTCGGCAATAGAAGATACTGAGCTTTGCAGCTTCTCTTGGGCTATGGAGGGTCTAGCGTGGGTTGACATTAGCAAAATGTCATCGGCATACATTATCAATTCTTCATTAAGGTTACGTGCTGTAGCTTGTAAAGAATTGACTGGGTTCGAGCAGGGGATTTTGTTTATAAAAAAGCAAAAAAGAGAAAGGCCAAGGATAGATCTTTGATAGACCCCTGACATGATTTTGATTTGGAAGTTCCTGTCGGAGAGAAAGCTGAAAAGGATTTTAGCAATTGCGATCGGGCAGGAGTAGGCTAACAGTTTTGATTAAAGACCGTAGATTCAGACTGAATCCAATGCCTTTTTCAGGTCGAGTGTGCAGGTAAGTGTGCATTCTTTTCTCCGTAGGTTGTATGTTACCCTGTTGTGCAGGAGCATTATTGTCTGTTTAGTAGATTTGCTGCTTTCACATCCAAACTGAAACCAGGGGATTACGGCCGACGAGAATGATTTGAAGCTACGGAGGAAAGTTCTTTCCAGAATTTTTCCTAGGTTTGGTAGTAGCGAGATTGGTCTAAAGTTGTTCATGCGTCCATCAAAATTAGGCTTTGGTACGAGTATTAGCTTGCTGATTTTCCATGGCATTATTAATGCAATGATTGCATATGATTGTCAGGAACATGGAGATATGTTAGTATCCTTGCATTTCTTAATAATTTTGTAAGGCACTCCATCTGGGCGGTGGGATATTTTGTTGTTTAAGTTACTCAGGGTTTCCTCTATCTCGTTCTTTGGGGTGAAATACTCTCTGAAGATCGGGTTCTGAGGTGATGAAGCTTTATTTATATTCGTGAAAATTATTAAGTATAACCCAGCATGTCCTTCTTGAAAGTTTCTGACTTCTTCATTTGCCTTGATTTTTAAAGCGACGTTATCAGAGTCGCGCCTCCTGTCTGTCTTAACAGGGTCCTTTTTGATGTTGTATATGGATCTGCTTTGGCCTGTGAAGTTATCAATAGTTTTAAAGACGTTCGAAGAGGGTCTCACTGATCTGAGTCTATTCTTGTAGACTTCATTGATCTCGTGTCTTATGCGAATGTTAATCTCTCTAAAAATGATGAAAATATGCTGCTTAAGTTCCATATACTCGTCATTAATCCGATTGTAATGACAGTGGAAGATACGTTTTAGTCTTTGGAGCATTTGCTTACGAGTTGAGTTTTTCTTGGGTTAGCCATCTATAAAGGAAGCAGTGAGGCTTTTGCAAGGGAGCGTGATGGTCTATCTCGGCATTTGATAGGATTCTATCAACTGGGGGAGCTCTGAAAGTATCTCTTTAACGTCTCTCTTAAAATTTTCCTATTCTATTGCCTCATATGTACGACAAAGGCGTGGACATACTGGTGTTGGGATGTGTGTTGTTAGGTTTAAATTTAAAATGGGTCCATGGTGGTCTGAAAGGGATGGGATTGTGCGACATGTATAAGGGGTTGTGCGGCCTGAAAGGAGGTCGTGGGAAATTATAAAATTATCAAGAAAAGAGCTTCCTCTTTGGAAGGTTGGGACTCCCGCATTTATTATGGAAGCTGTAGGCTAAGCGTCAGATTTAAGTCATTGGTATAGAGCGTTTCCGTTGGTGTTCCTTGTAGAGTCTCTTCATGCTTCGTGTCTGGCATTCAGTTTACCTCCTAGTAGAAAAGAGTCATGAGCTGAAGCTATGGATAGGATTTGATTTAATAGCAAGGGAATCGGGTGGCCTAGATTACAGGGGAGATATATGGATCCTATTAATATTTTTGCCGGCACCCCATTTGGGCGTTTAGTCCTAAGAGTTGTTAACGTGCATGTGGAGCTATTTACTTCTAGGGGAATTTGGTTGAAGTCTAAGTTATCCCGACATAGAATTGCGGTGCCACGGCCATTATCGCTTCTGAGAACGTTGTGACTATCTATTCGTATCTTGTGAACAGGTTTCAGGATGGTCTCATTAAGCAGTACTATGCCAGGATTCCAATGTTTTACCAGGTCTAATATGAAAAATCTCTATTCATGCGAGATAAATGAATTTACATTGAGTTATTTTATTTGCAAACAAAAGTATCGAAATAGAATTTTACAATTATAAATCCTTTGTTTGAGTCTGGAATGGCATGTAAGGTGGGTAGGAAATTTTCTAGTTTTTGCAGGAGGTCTTTCATTGACATTCTGAGCCATTGAGATGTGGCTTGTTCAAGCATTGCAACGGGGTTACTTGGGGTGGACGTGGATGAAGTATTTGGCTGTTCTGCCCTGTGATATTTGATATCTTCCTAGGTTAGTAGAGGCGCGCAAAATGATTTGGTATGTTCAGTTCTGCTTGATTATGAGAAAAACTTGCCGTTGGTGGAAAAGAGATTGGGATAGTAGACCTTTTGGACCTCTTCTCTAGTACTCTTTCTATAAGCCTTTTCCTTTGTGGACATCCAGAAGAACTTGCTGGGTGGCCTTTCGTTTGGCATAGGATGCAGAACGTGTCCGCATCAGTACCTCCCTGAGGCGGAAATTCTCCGCATGTAGCACAGCGAGTGTTGAATCCTCAATTGAATTATACGTGGCCGAATCCTAGGCACTGGTAGCATTGAAGGAATTTTCTCCACGTTGAGCGCTCCCATATTGCTCTTTGATTGATCTCATATCTGATTTTTATAATATCATTAGGGCTTTCTTCAGAGAGCACAGTTATCTTGTAGAGGTCTAAATCTATTTCGTTTACCCTCGACCAAGATATCGTTAGATGATTCACTGACTCTATTTGTACTTCCAGAATAGATTCCTTAATGCATTTTAAGACCGCATCTGCCCCACATTTAGAGCTAATGCCTTTTAGGACCACAACGAATTTTTTACGTTCTTTAGGCATAAATGAGTACCCCGAAGTGTTTGAAGCCTTATTAGGTTTATCAGATAGTCATGGGCCGATAACCTGTCTACAGTTACTTTTAGTCTTGCAGCTGACAGTCTCATTATTCGATACGACACGCTACAGTTATTTTCTATGTTGCATTTGTTCATAGTTTGTTTTAGGAGTATGGCTTGTAGGTTTTCTGTAAAGATTGGAGGGTACCAGGTTTTTTTCGGGAAGGTTTTTCCGCTCGCTGAGCAATTTTTATTTGGGTTTTTCTAGTTTGAGAGTATGTTGAATGGGTTCACACACAGGGTTATGTTAAGGGTTTTCTTAACCAGGGTTTTTCGTTTAACAACCAAAAAACCCTTAGCAACTAAAAAACTTATATCTTCGTTTATTAAACTAACTTGTTCTTGTTGTATCACCGGTGAGCACTCTGCATCGGTCTCCGTGTTTTTGCCTCAGGAATTTCCTTCCTCGCTTGCTTCGTTTTTGGTTGAGTCCCCCTGTCTTCATTTGAGTAGTCAATCCATTTTAATTCAGATGATGCTTGGTAGGCTCCTATTGTAGGGTTTGGCACCTGCTCTAGTTGCCTTTCACCGTCTTCTTCGTCCGTCCCCATATTGGTGTTTTCCTTTTATTCGATGTTAAATTAAATGTAGCTATCGCGTTGGAATATTCCAACTACGCTCAGTAACAAGCCGTTCAAGAGTATTTCCTGATATTTTTGAAATTTTGATATTTTAAATCTCGAGCGCGTGTCTTTTCCATCTGACAGCTCAAATGGTTCTCCTATGGAGCTAGTGCGATTTGGCACTTTTGCTCCAGTTCTATCTGTGGGTACCTTTGTAGCCAACTGGCCTATAGCAAATAATTCAACTAGTTTCTGTCACTCCTACATTACAATGTATTGACCTGAAACTAGGGCAGGTGGGCCTCAGCTCGTTATTGGTTGATCTTACGGGATTCAGGGTACTATTCGAGTCGCGGTCTAGTATATACTCGTATTTGCAAATAATGTATAGTTTGAGGTATTTGTGAATGTCAATGTTCCTAATGTACCAGGGTATTCTAAAGATTCTCCTAAGGGCCTTATTGAGCAGGGATTGAAATATTTTTTGTTGAATTTTGAAGTCAGATAGAAGGCTGTGCAGCCATAGAGAAGAGAATATCTTATAACTTCTCTGTAGACGAGGAGTTTGTTTTTCACGTTCAGTTTTCCTGACCTCAAGATGGGGTGCAAGGAAGATAAGATACCTAAACAGTGTTGTCTCTTGTCATGTATGTGGTCCGTCTATGAAAGTCTATTGTCAAATTTCAGTCCCAGGTATTTTACTGTTCTATTCCAAGGTACTGAATTTGAGTCGGTTTGTAGTTCAGGAGGTTGTTGTTGTCGTCTTCTCGTGATGTAAATGGCTTGTGTCTTGCCAGCATTTATTTTTATCTTCCACCTTTGAAAGTATCCCAAAAGAATTTCGGTGGATCGTTGCAGATTTGAAGATATAGCTTCTGCTTGTCGCGAGGTGTAATATATGCAGGTGTCGCCGGTATATAAGAAAATTGGAATGCTGTTAGGCACAAGTGAAAGGTCCGTAGTGTATAGCGTGTACATTAATGGGGAGAGTGGTGATCCTTGTGAAACTCCAGCTTGAACCGGTCGCATGTTGGAAAGTTTGCTATCATTTTTTACGCGAAAAGATCTGAGTTGATAATTTTTATCAAAGGCAGTGGAATGAAATATTCATACATTTTAAAGATTAGCCTTGCATGTCAGACTTTTGCTATGTCGAACATAACTAGGCCTGTTGACTTTCTGCGTTTCAACCCATTTCTAATATGTTAGACACGTACGAGTTAAATAGCACAGCTATGCTTGATATTATGCTTTCTCAAAAATAGCCTGTCACTTTCACCGATTTTCTTAGGGTTTTGTAAACTTGTTTATTTTTCGATCACTGCCATTTGCATATGTTCGCTTTACGTAGGGATTGCCCTAAACTGAAGTGCGCGAGAATGTACATGATCACCCTCGAAATACCTCGCGAGGTACTTTGACTCGCAGACAATTTACCGACTCGAAATGGAGAGCTGTCGAGGCGAGACAAAACGAGACAAAGTGAGTGAACCATGTACACTCTCACACTCGTCATGCCTTGATGTTCCTCGTCGAGAGTGTACAGGTGGCATTATAATCGTTGCTAAGAAAATATTCAAAAAGTTGGGGTGTTTAAATAAATTGAACCCTGCATTGACGGATATGGTATAAACCCACCCGGTGATTGATTATCTACACAGTCAGCTGAGGATAATGTTTCGGTCTTTCAAATTTTCGCGTGGCTTAGTGGTTAGAGCACTAAGCCCGTAAGCCGAAGGTCTCTGGTTCAAGTTTCGTTGGCATCAACGAGATTTAGTTCGAGTGGTTCTTCGGTCGGACTATAAGCCTGTTCAGTTATGATATGTGCTGGTTTAAAATCAGAACGTATCGCGGCTGGGTGAACGGACACGCGGCCAAAGCGTGATAATGATCATTTCACCTTGTGGAGTGCCGATACATTAGATCATGGGAATGAGATGCTCTTACTATCTTTAAGCGAAGGCCCGAAAGGGGTTGTAGTGCTACGGAAAAAAAATGTTTGGCTTCAAAACGATACACACCTCTTTGGTGAAGTTCTCGGCATAATCTATAAAATTGATATCGGCCTCAACAGCGAGGCATGGAGTGTGGGGCGCGAGGCTTGTGGAGTGGGACGTATGGCGTGAGGTGTGGGGCGTAAGGCGTGGAGCTTTGGGCGCGAGGTTTGGAACGTGGGGCGCGAGGTTTGGAACGTGGGGCGTGAGGTCTGGAGCATGGGGCCTGGAGTGTGAGGCGTGGGCGATAAAGTAAAATTACTTTGCCCCGCTTTCAACGTATTGTTGGTATGTACATTCAAATAGGTTAAATTATCCGGTCCCGCTTATAATGTGTCAATATCAATATTTTAATGATACAGTAATAAAATAGAATTGAGGTTCTCAATACCAACGTTAAAGCACGCTAATAAGTGTTGAAACTCAATTCCTTTAATAACCACAATATTATCCGACGCAAAGCGGTCGAACTGTAAAAGTCCACTTAAAGTTCTTTTACAAGATAAGTCCGAAACAAAAAGACAAATAACGTTTATAACTTATCATAAATAACCTCATTAAGTCTAATAAATTGAATGATAAACATTCGCGTCACCAACTTTTTGTATCCTTCCATTCCAACACTACCCACAACGAACACTAGAAGAATCCCTAATTTATAGACGCGCTATAACTCATCAGTTCAACTGCATTAAGAATGATGGCGTGACTTATGGCCACTAAAAGCTCTAGCTAAGCTAGTCTGAGTCGGAGTGGAGGGGGAAGACGAAAAGGGTCATCATATGGCAAGGATAAAATCGCCGCTGACCCAAAAGAAAGACACAGAACTTATCAACTAGCAACGGCATACAATTCTTAGTCATGAAAAACACAACCACGAAAAAAATTATTATTTCTAAGGGAATGACCAAAAAGCGGATTAGCGAGGATAACAATCATAGCCCGTTTTGCTTCATATGTAGGAGTGAAAAATACTGTATTGTGCTGCTTGATTTCAGCAGAAAAGGAAACGATGGCGAGTGAGAGGCATAATGTGGTGAAGAAAGGTACAGTGATTTTCGTAGGTTTCGTGTCATAAGCCGTTTAAGCAATTTGTTTGAATGGCTCTGTTAAACGTTACCTTTACCAAACATACGCGATAAGCGGTTACGTGTGAGCGAGTAGGTGTTTGATTGAATTGTTCTTGCTATTTTTTGGTAACGATAATGTACTGTAATTATTTAAATAGTCGCACTAAGCATGATGGACTATTTGTTTTATTGCCTGTGGACGAGGAATTTCACCAGCCACGAGATTAAGAACAACTCAATTTATTTCTTTTAGACAAAGATCCTTTATTTACATCAGGAATTTTTATGCTGTACAGAGTTGTTATTACGAGTATTAACTCAAGACTGTAATAGTTTCAAATTATTCCTTGAATAAATTGCCTAACAGTGAGTATATACAAAGGGTTTTCCGTTAAGAACAATTTTATCTATTAATATGTAGAACAAAGAAATATTTGACATATCGAGTTCAAATTTATTTGGAATGTAATGATTTTGGCTATATGACTACCACCAGCCCGTTTAAAGTGGTTGATTTTTGGACCCAATTTTTCACCATTCTGGCACACATTACGACCGGAACGTTGGGAATTTCGCGTTGGATGTTGTTTCTTGAGCTCGTCTAAAGTTGCTGGCTTATTGACATAGACCAGTGACTTGATATAGCTCAATAAAAAGAAGTCCAGTGGCGTTAGATCACATGAACGAGGCGGCCATTCGACCGGACCATTTCTCAAGATAAGACTTTCACTGAATTCGCCTTTCAATAAATCTATTGTGAGACGTACTTTATGGCTAGCAGCACCGTCTTGTTGAAACCACATATCGTTGATGTCAAGTTTATCCAATTTTGGCCACAAATAATCTTCCAACATGACACAATGGCGTTCTCCATTGACAGTAGCATGACGATCGTTTTCATCCACGGAAAAAAAAGGCGCAATCACACTTCCGGCATGAAAACCGCACCAAACAGTAATTTTTTGCGGATGCAACGGGGTGTCTCAAGAAACAAATGTAATGGTCTTAAAGTTGTGACCACTGACTCAGAATTTCGGTAGTCGTTTTTAATAATTTCCGAACGTTGCTGGTTTGTGAGCTTTACCATGATGAAAATGTTGACTTTAACTAACGTTTTGACATTGACAATTTATTAAGAAAATATAAGGAAGCGTTCATATTAAGATACAAAATTGTTATGTCCCTAATGGAAAATCCTGTACATGAGTTACTTGATGTAGATCAAAACATTGAAATTAAATGAATTAAAATGACATTCAGATTGAAAAGGGGTAGAAAGTAAACTGTAATCGTGTTGGTAGATCGACTTACCAACTTTTAAAGGAGAAAATTGTAATAAAAAACAAAAAAAATTATTTTGGTAATTTGTACTACGGGAAAATTGTGCGTTTGCGAATTATCCTGTAGCCTGGTGATTGCCAATTGACGTTTCTCTTGACATCAGCGCACTTCAAGGCTCTTCCTACGAATTGAAATCATCTGACATCTGTTATGGCAGAACCGAAAATCAGATTGATGTTTAGACCGGAGGTTTTTTTGCGGTTCTTTAGTGTGAAATTAGGATGCGTCGATGTCGATTAAAACATCGAAGAAAAACATCGATGCTTAAAACGATGTCGATATTTTCAAGTTTTCTGGAATGAAAACAAGATTGAACTAACTATCTACATCAATCTTTTGCGATGTTCTATCATAAAATGAAAGAATCATAAATTTGATTCTTCAATTTGAATATTTAACTTTTTTTCAATGCACAATTGATTACAGAGCATGTTTATTAGTAAACTTAATATGCATCTACATAAAGATAGAAAGATAATTATATCCTTAACTAGACACTATCTGAGATATCTAATAAAATTGAAGAATTTCAAATTTAGTTTCTCAATATATTTGATTTATCTTTAATTTGTGTAATCTCCCTTCAAAACGCTATTTGTTTTTATGCGACAGATATGTATTTTGGGAGTAAGTGTAAGCTTAAAAAGAATATAATTGAATTAGAATCCGATACCGATGTACATGGGAAAATACTCGTACATTTGCTTCCAAAATATATATCTGTTGAATAAAAACAAATAGAGTTTTGAATGGAGAATATATAAATTAAGGATAGCTGGGAAGCGCTAAACATTGGAAAATTCACACAGTATACAGGATCTGTATAAAAAGTTACCGGACTGAGCCTGCCCCGCGCCGTCAAAGCATCTGCTAACCGGTATCTGGTGCTGTGGTGGTGGTGGGGGTCTAGGTAAAGGGAACCGGGCTGCAGCAGTTGCCTCCAAGTGCTTGGAGAGATACCGTTGAGCGAGAGCGGAGTGCGTGTTAAGTTACGTCATTGGAGTGGAAATGGAGCGTACGATCGTGTTAGCATCAAATTTTGTGTCAAACTCAAGAAAACGGCCACGGAAACTCTTCAAATGATTCAAGAGGCTTACGGTGAGGATGCTCTTTCCAGAACTCAAGTGTTTCAATGGCACAGAAATTTCCGGGAGGGCCGCGATAACGTCCATGACAAACAGCGCGTCGGTCCTCCATCAACGAGTCACACGGACACAAATGTGCACAAAGTGCGTGATGTGTTGAACAGTGATCGTCATCTGAGCATTCGGTGCTCCGTCGACTAACCTCCCGGGCTCGCCGAGTCCGTCCAGAGATTGCCGATTCGTGGATCCTCCATCACGACAATGCTCCGTCGCACACCTGCCTGCTCATCACCGAGCAGTTGGCCAAATATTCAAGGGCAACGGTGCCACAGCCTCCTTACAGCCCGGATATGGCACCAGCGGACTTCTTTCTGTTCCCCAAGATCAAGAGACACCTTAAGGGGACGCGGTTCGGGACTCTCGAAAACGTTCAACGTGCTACGACGAGGGCTCTAGACAGCATCGAGGTTGCCGACTTCCAGGGAGCGTTCGGGGATTGGAAAACCCGGTATCAGCGTGTTATCGACTCCAATGGGGACTATTTTGAAGATTTCTAAAGAAAAATTGTACATATTTTGCCAATAAGAAATTTTCTGAGGTCAGTCCGGTTACTTACTATCCAGATCCTGTATTTAATTTCTCTTCAATATACTGTCGCGTCTTATAGTTCGCCGCCGGTAATTTTAATGTTCTGGGAAACTGAAAACGTACTGTTTAAGTTAAAGGAGTTCATTTACTAAGAATGCTACCGAGCTCCACCTCTTAGAGCAAGAGTTAATGCAGTTGCTCGTTCCTGCTCATTCCAGTGATTTGTCCGAGCGGCGGCTTAAAACTGGGTTTTGTAAATGCTCCAGACTGTTTGCCGGTCGAATATTGGTGCTTTCACATTTCTGGATAAGCTTTGCGCTGCGGTTATAAGTGGGGCTGGTGAGGCCGTTACTACTGCCTTCGCTGCTTCCAATTTCTTTTTCACTTTTTCCATCTCATGGTTGATTCTCTCCTCGACCTGGCTGACCTACTCCTTGACCTGGTAAACATTTTCCTCGACACATTTAATTTGTTTATTCAGACCAACGAGCTCCGGTTTTATTTTGGTTGACTGTTTTTGCAAATTTTCCTTGATTTCGATCGCCTGTTGGTCCAGCTTTGCTGATTGTTCATTTAGCTTTGCAGTTAAACTGGATGACTGTACATTTAGCTTCGTTGATTATTCGTCTAGCTTCGTTGATTGCTCCTCCAGCTTCTGTGTGACACCTGCCTTGATTTTGAATGCTTGTTGGTCCAGCTTTGCAGTTAAACTGGATGACTGTTGTCGCTTCTTTTGCTGCATCAGCATCAACATTTGCATCAGCACATTTTCTGGTTCCTTTGATTTTGGTGTTTCTGCTTCTCCACATTCTGTGCCTTTTTCCGTATCTGAGGGCTCATCCAAATCCAGAAGCATGCCTTCCGAATCAATCGCGTCACGCAAGCGTGCAATCAGTGTGGCCTTTGTACCTTGCGTAGCCAGGTTTCGCTCTTCCAACTCCTTCCTAAGCTCCGACATGGTCAATTCATTAATTTTTAAGTGTAGGCTTCGTGGCATTGTTATTATTTCAGCTCTTTTTTTTTCCACCAGTTTCTATGTTAAATTTCACTATTGAGTATTTTAAAAATGTTTTCACTTTTGAAATTTTGTTTCTCACTTCTAACACTACTGTCGTGTGTTATAGTTCGCGGTCGATAATTTTAATGTTCCAGGAAACTGAAAACACACTGTCTTTCAAATTAAGTTAAAAGAGTTTATTTACTTAGAATGCACAATCATTAATTTAACTATTTTACAAATCGCATTTAAATGTAATTTTTACTGTCTATCAACTTATATTCCAACTGTCTATATCACGAAAATCACTTCACTTACTTCACTTTCAATCAAGATCGCCTTTACTTCGCGCGCCACTCTACCGCAGTTTTATTATCGCGGTTTTACTGTTGTGGTTTTACTATTCCCCACATTCATTCAGCTCAGCTTTATATAGGGTCTCTAGTCATTCAATCCATTTCTCGTACATCGGCGAATGTTCTGACGAGAACTACCTGGAAAATTCGAGCATATATCAGCTGGCAGACGAATAGTCTTTCCAAAAATGACTTTGGCTGGGGCTTTGCCCGTCGATGCATGTTCGGAAGCTCTATACGCCATCAAGAATAATGGGATGCGCCGGTCCTAGTCCTATTGGTTCTCGTCAACTATCTTGGCCAGGGGTTTATTGAGTGTCCCGTTGAAACGTTCGATCATTCCATCGGATTGGGGATGCAGCGGTGTTGTTCTCGTTTTCTGTATTCCCAGCAGCTTGCACATTTCGCCAAAGGCTAGTGACTCAAAGTTTCGCCCTTGATGCGGATGTAGTCACCCGTTACGCAGTACCAACTGACCCAATTTAACATGAGCTGTTCAGCTACAGTAGTTGCTTCCTGGTTGGGAATGGGGTAGATCTCGGGCCACTTACTGAAATAATCGGCCAAAACCAGCGTGTGTCAATTTCCCCATTCGGATTCAGGAAAGGGTCCTGTGATGTCAACAGCAAACCTTTCAAATGGTACCCCACGTTATAGGTTTGCATTCGTCCTCTCACTTGTCGCGTTGGACCTTTGATGGAAGAGCAAATCGTGCATTTACGAGACCAGTCACTAAATCTACTCGAGTGTGGAGCCAGTAAAACTTTTCCTGCAATTTCGCTAAAATCTTGTTAAAACCATGGTGACCTCCCGAGAATCCTTCATGTATTTCCTTAACCACATCGTGGATTCGGCTTTCGGGAAGTACAGTTTGCATCCTATGGGAGCTGCCATCCACCGTTTCCCATTTCCGCTTGAGTACGCCACCCATTTCCATTGTGCCCAATAACTTTTCAGGGTGGCGTCATGCATCGAAACGTCCTTCAACTCAGATCGCTCAGTTGTCTCCTTCCATACGAGCAATGGTCCGATGTCTTCATCGGCTAATTAGGCATTTTGAATCTCCAAACCAAATTTCGTCGAATTTGATCGTTATCACTTGCAGATCAACGGGCGGCTCCTTTTCCGATGAACAATTTTGTAGTCGTATGACTGCAATCTTTCGATCCATCTCGCATCTTGTCCCTCGGGGTTTTTGAAGTTAAGTAGCCATCTCAGCGATGGATGCATATAAGTACCTGGGGAATTGCTTGGTGGGCTCTATTATAGCCAATACCTCCTTCCTGGTCACGCAGTAGTTCCTCTCACTTTTTGAAAGAATTCGACTGTAATACGATGGGACTTTTTCTTTGCCGTTAATCTGCTGGAAGAGTACAGCTCCAATCCCACCGTTGCTCGCATCAATGTCAACCACAAACATTTTGCCGGGTTTTGGGTATGCCAGCAGGGCTGATTCACAAAGCTTCTCCTTCAAGGTCTCAAAAGCTATTTGGCATTTTCATTCCAGACATACGGACGATTTTTCCCGGTTAGCTGATGGAGACACTTAGTTATTTTGGCAAAATCTTTGATAAATCTTTGATAGTAGGTCGCTTGAGCCAGAAAACTTCGCAGTTGGCGCTTGTTTTTTGATGTTGGCCAGCTTTTCACGGATTCAATTTTCTCAGGGTCTGTTTTGACCCCTTCTGCTGATGCAACGTGTCCCAGGTATTTTACTTCAGCTACAAAAAGGGTACACTTGTCGGGACCAAGTTTCAGATTCGCCAGTTGCAATTAGGAGAGACCTCTTCTTAGTTCCGCAAATGCTCTTCGAACATTCTCCCGATAACAATGATGTCATCTAGGTACACCAAGCAGGTTTTTCAGGTTCGGCCCCATAGCACGTGCTCCTTCAGGCGCCCGAGGGTAGCTGGAGCATTGCAAAGCCCAAATGACATCACCACAAATTGTCACAATTCAGTCCCAACTGAAAATACGATCTTCTCTCGTTCCTTCTTGTCAATTTCTACCTGCCAGTAGCCACTCTTGAGATCGAGGATGTAAAACCATTTTACGACGGCTAAAGTATCCATGATGTCCTCGATGCGTGGAAGCGGGTAACTATCTTTCTTAGTGACGTCGTTAAGCTGCCTATAGTCGACACAAAAACGAGTCCTACCATCCTTTTTCTTTACTGAAACTACTGGCGTGGCCCATAGACTGACAGAAGGCTCGATAACACCCTGTTTTTCCATGTCCGAGATCAGTGCGCTCACTTTTCCTTGTTTGGCTATAGGGAGACGTCTCGGTGCTTGTCGAATCGGCTTGGCTCCCTGTGTATCTATGACGTGAGTTACCATATTCGTTCGGCCCTGGGCATCCGGGCTTGTTGAGAAGATGTCACTGTACTTGGTGACCAGATCAGAGGCTCGCTTGAATAGCTGCACTGGCAATTTGGTCTGCTTCAATATTGCAGACGTGAGTTCCCGAGCTTTGTCTGTGTCTTGCCCCCTTTTTCAATGAGGGTCGTGAGTAGCTTCCAAAGAGATGATGTTGAAAACAAGCTGGCAGCCGCCGATGATGCTTGTGGTTGAGTCTGCCGTGTTAAGGACTCTAACCGGCACGTATCCATTCCTTAAAGATCTTACAAGGCCTCGTCCTACAATTAAACTGCGCAATGCCAACGCCTTCGTTGGGTCTATCAGATAAGATCGGTGGTCTACCGAATCAATATCAAGCTTGGCCCATACAATGTTCTCGGAAGATTTTCGTACATCAGTGTCGATACATAGTACCATATTCTTCTTGGGAATTTGAACGCTGGGATCCTCCATCAATACTTCGACATTCCGCCATTTCAATACCCGTTTGCCCAAATCAAACGTGATTCCATGTGGTCGCAAAAAATCCATTCCGAGAAAGCAGTCATCCATAATATTCGCGACCAGAAAATTATGTCGGAACGCAAGCTCTTCCAACTGTATGTGGAGGCTGACCTCTCCATGGACAGGTGCAGTTTCTCCCGTGGCTGTCCGTAGTGACAAAATTTTGCCCTTGTGAAGTAGTTGTTACCTCGTATGGTCTGGTCGGATAATTGATCGGGTTGCACCAGTGTCGATTGTTATGGTGACCCGGAAACCATAAGTCTGCTTCTCCACGATATAATCTTGATACGGTGATGGTGGTGCTGAGGACGTCGATCCTCCTCGAAGGATTCATTGTAGCAGCCGAGTTTGAGTGCAACTAAATGTCTGCAAAAGCTCGGCAGCTGGGCCACTTAGAGCAAAAATTAATGCAGTTGCTCGTTCCTGCTCATTTCAGTGATTTGTCCGAGCGGCGGCTTCAAACTGGATTTTGTAAATACTCCAGACTATTTGCCTGTCGAATGTTGGTGCGTTCACATTTCTGGATGTGCTTTGCAATGCGATTATAAGCGGGGCTTGTGAGGTAGTTACTACTGCTTTCACTGCTTCCAATTCCTTTTTCATTTTTGCCATCTCATGATTGATTCTCTCCTCAACCTGGCTGACCTTCTCCTCGACCTGGTAAACCTTTTCCTCGACACATTTAATTTGGTTGGTCAGACTACCGAGATCCGCATTTATTTCGGTTGACTGTTTTTGCAAATCTGCCTTCAAATCAGTTGACGCTTTCTCCAGCTTCTGTCTATATCTGCCTTGATTTCGAATGCTTGTTGGTCCAACTGCTGGTCTAGCTTTGAGGATTGTTCATTTAGCTTTGCAATTAAACTGGATGACTGTTGTCGCCGCTATTGCTACATCAGCATCAACATTTGCACCAGTGCATCTTCGGGTTCCTTTGATTTTGGGGTTTTTGCTTCTCCCTTAAGCCCCAACATGGTAAATTCATTAATTGTTGGCTTAGTGGTATTTTTTATTATTTCGGCTTATTATTTTTTCCCACCAGTTTTCACGTTACGTTTCACTATCGTGCATTTAAAAAAATGTTCTTGAGTTTTCACTTTCAAATTTTTCATTCTCGCTCTAGACACCACTGTCGCTTGTTATGGTTCATGGCCAATAATTTTAATGTTTTGGGAAAGTGAAAACGCTCTGTCTTTTAAATTAAGTTAGGACTGTTTGTTTACTAAGAATGCACAATCATTAATTTAACTATTTTACAAATCGCAGTTAAATTTAATTTTAACTGTCTATCAACTTATATTCCAACTGTCGATATAACGTAAATCACTTCAATATCAATCAATATCACCTTCAACTTGCGCTATACACTATCGCAGTTTCTACTCTCGTGTTTTACTATTACCGCCATTCATTTAGCTCAGTTTTATATAGGGTCTCTAGCCATTCAATCAATTTCTCGTATATTGGCGAATGTTCTGACGAGAACTACCAGGAATATTCGAGCGATTCTGAATGCACGCAGTGACGTCACTTTCCGATATTGATCACGGATATACTTGGTCCATTCTTGTGCTTTTTAGTACATTCGTTTATTGATCATGATGTTTTAAATAATTTCGACAGCAATTGCGACAGTAGCTCGCAGAATCGTTTGGACATGTAACAATATCATAACTGCCAGTATAAAGCGGTTTCAAAAGAAACTTTCTGAGGAACAGAATAGAGCTTAATCACTTATAATATAGTTTTGTATAATTTTTTTTAAATTTTATCAGTTGATGCTTCGAGTGGTAAATAAAGCTCATACATCATCATTCGAAACCCCAGTTAACGTGCTTTAAACATTCGTTTAGTTAGTGCATCAAACGTATTTAGTCCTGTTCTTATGTGCTGCTTCTGGTGTAGTGTTCTCCATCACTGGTAGTAGCGTTAGACGATGGATTGGCCTTCTTACTATTCCAGTGACTGTGCTCGCGTCTGCGACTCTGACGAAGCCATCAGCCCTTTGATGTGTTTCCATGATTCGTCCCAGGGGCCATTTCATAGTTGGTAGGTTATCGTCCTTGATGATGGCGATGGCTCCCAGGTAGCATTTGGTTGACCTTGTCGCCACTTAACGCGAGGTTGCAGTTGGACCATCGTCGCCAAAACTCGTTCTTCAAATGATTTATCCGCTTCCATCGGGCATGAAGTCCACCAGTGACAGGCTCCGCCCAAGCATCAACCATGGCTGTGAGGGGTTAACCGATGAAGAAATGTCCTTGAGTCAACGCTGCCAGATCGTTGAGGTCGTCGGACATCGCAGTTAGAGGCCTGGAGTTGAGGATGGGCTCCACCTGGACCACCAGGGTGTGCAGTTCCTCGTACATGAGTGTGGCTGATGAAGCGCCTCGACGAAGCAGGTTCTTGGCTGATTTGACAGCCGCTTCCAACAATCCAATGAAATTGTATTCCCCGAGTGTTGAAAGAGTCGGTCACCTTGTGTTGACCCTCGGCTGAGTGAAGTGAGGAAGACTGCTCATGTAGCTGATTTTGCGCACCTACGAAATTGGTCGCATTGTCGCAATAGATGTCCTTGCAGAGATCTCGTCTCCAGATGAAACGCTTCAGAGCACCGATAAAAGCTTCTGTGCTGAGATGGTTCACCAATTCCAGATAGACGGCCTTGGTAGCAAAGCAGCAGAATATAGTGATGTATCCCTTCTGAGGCCGCACACCTCTGCCTCGATAGTGCATCAGCACTGGTCCGCAGAAGTCGACGCCCGAGCGGATTAACGGGCCAGCCGCTTGCACGCGAGCACCTGGTAGATTCCCCATAATCTGATTGAACAGTTGTAGCCTTGCCTTGATCGCACGCATTTTCGAACAATCACCCGCGCCAGCTGCTTCCCCTTGATAAGCTAGGATGCCCTATGGGTTGAACATTCAGACGATGTCTGGTACGATCATCTCTTTCCTGAATTCGACCTCAACGAGGTCTAAGTTAATGCGGATCTGGAAAGTCTTGATGTAGTCTTCTGAGAGACTGCTGAAATACAACTGGACCTCCTGGTCTTCGACGCTGATTTGCTGCAGAAGATGCGGATGATTGGCACACCATTTGTGTAAATGCATCCCTGCACAGGTAAGAATCTGACGCAATTCCTCCTGTGTTTGAATTACCTCCGTCAAGCTATCTGCCGCTATCACGACGTCGTCTATGTAACAATCATGCTATAGTGCGCTCTGCCCAAGGGTGCATGATCTTGTTCGTCCTTTGCCAGAACCTGGAGGCATTTGTTGGCGAAGTACGGGGCACAGGTTGTGCCGTACGTGACGACCTTGAGTTGATAGTATCGCAAAGGCAGGGCTGAACTTGTTCTCCAAATCACCAGTTGAAATTTGCAATCATCGTGCTGAAGCACTATTTACCGACACATCTTGGCAATGCCGGCCGTAAAAACGAAGCGTGGCAGATGGAAACGGGTCAAAATCGCAAACAGATCATCCTGAATCGTGGGTCCAGTATGTAGGATGTCGTTCAGGGAAACGTTCGTTGATGTTTTATTGGATGCGTCGAAAACCACTCTCAATTTAGTAGTGCTACTACTTGGCTTCAGGTCGCAGTGATGCGGCAGAAAATAATGTACTTCCTTACTCGCTGACCTGTGATCTGTTCCATATGTCCCAGTCGTTCGTACTCGTTCATGAACTCGAAATACTGCCGTCTTAGATCGGGATTCTTCTCTTGTCTGGGCTCAATTGCCATGAATCTTCGTATGGCAATGTCCTACGTGTCCCCCGCCCTTTCGGGATCTTCCTTGAAAGGAAGCCGCACCAAGAATCGGCCATTGGTCTCACGTTGAGTCGTCTGGGTAAATTGTACTTGGCAGGATCTTTCAGTCCCTGTGAAATTGTGCTGTGGATCCGGTACCTCCTCAACCTCCCAGAATCACTTGATAGCCTGAGTCAGCTGAGTCTCTTCGGTGAGAACTCCAAATGTTACTGGAAGCGTTTGAGGTGTAACTTCCCTTCCGGCGACAATCCAACCAAGGAGCTTGTTCTGGAGCACAGGGAGTTCAGGGCCCAACTTGATTTGCCCGACGACAAGGACTTCGTAGAAATGCTCCGCACTCGGCAACATGTTGATTCGCTCCATTCGGCGGAATTCACGATCCGCCAGCTTTATATTTCTAGGAATCCACCACGCCGATGTATTGAGATTCTGAGAAGGTTGAGGAGATATGATTTGATTCAGGACGTAGGCCTCCAACTGCGTGGCATATCCAGACACTCTGGATTTTAGGCCGAGATCCACCTTACGATGCACCTTCTCGATGCTTCCGCCCACCCTCCCAATAAGTGCAAGTTACGGCGAAGACACTAGACCCAGTTTCTTGATAATCCGCTCGGTTCCTGAGTTGATTTGCGAGCCAGGGTCCAACACTGCTCAACAGTCGGTCACTCTGCTACTGCTGGTAACCACCTTAACGATGGTTGTGCTCAGCAGAACATTTTTCTTGGATCCAGGTTGCATGAGAGTCGTCAGAATGAGGGCAGGCGGTACAGGTGGCGGTTAAACAACTGGCTTCCTGACTGTGGAGCCAGGCGTTGTCGTCCTGGTTTGCTTGGAATTTCTGTCTCCCGTCATATGCAGCAGGGTATTATATTTCTTGGCGCGCTCCTTGCAGCTTCTTGCCGAGCAGGCAGAAGCCTAATGACCTTCTCGCAAGCAATTCATACACAGCCTCCTTGAACGTACAAAGCTCACCCTCTTTACAGCGTTGTCCTAGAGAAACTCCGGGCAGTAGTACAGCGGGCGATCCAGTGAGCAGCTTCGGCGTCGCAACGCAGCAACGCCACCTTCTTGTGGTTGCGGTTCTGGGTCCTTAGTTGTACCGCCAAGCGCTTTGAGTGCCTGCAATCGTATTTGTAGGAAATCCAGTAAACCTTTCGAAGGTGGCAGCTCGCGCGGGTTCGCCAAAGATTGCTGATAGAAGGCTTGCGTTGTCGAATCCAACTTTTGCAGCAAAACGTGTAGTAGCAATAGATCCCAATCCCTTCTGGATATTTACAGGTTTTCCAGGCCTCTGAGACACTCCTATGTAGCGTCATGCAGCGACTTTATGGCTACCACTGACGGTTTTTCACTTTCCTGAGATGGCTGCCCCATCAATTTGTCGATGAGGGCCGACACCAAGAGTCGTCGATTATCAAGTGTCTTCCAGGCAGCTAGATAGTTTTCGTCCGACAACGCAAAGTTTCTGATTAAGAACCCAACCTCTCCACCAACACAACACTTGAACCACTGGTATTCCAATCCAAAATATTAACCACTGATATTCCAAATAAAGTGAGATCGTGAGCTCGTATCTCGTCTGGGCCTCCAAAATGTTTGCGTAAGAACTCTTTTGTCCTGGCCTCTTTTCTGTTGCTTTTTTTCAATCATGTAGCAAATTATGGTTTACTTATTTATTGAACTCAATTTTCAAACAACAATATTGACAAAATTGAAGTAAAAACTATCCTATTTTAAATCGAAACCCTTGAACGACTAGCGGCTGACAGGCTCTTCCAGCATCAAGCAAACAAGCGTCAGCAGCTTCCATGCAAGAAAACGCTGACTCATGAGCGTCCCAAAGCGTCTCTCACCTGAAAATCGCCGACGCTCACGTCCGATATGGGATAGAATGTGGAGATCCACATTGCATGATATCTGGTACATTCACAAGATAAGATCCCACTACATTTTGCTTCGGATCATTTTGCATCAGCAAAATGATCCGAATCTAACTTACAATGTATGCTGATAAAATGTTTGAACAATATTTTTCTGACTCATGCTCGTCAGCTAAGAAATTTCAACTTAGCATACAGTGGCTTCCAAAAGTTTTAGAATCACATAAGGTGACAAAATTAATTGTGAATCGAATTTACAAGATTTTTTGAGTTGAATTAATTGACTAAATTGAAATTAATTTAAAGCCATATTAATTGATTGAATTAACGGAAATTGAAATTTAACCCAAATTAAATTCGGGCTTAAATTCAAAATTTAACCTAAATTAAATTCGCGCTGCTGGCTGAGTGGGCATTCACATTTAGCGTTAGCACTTACTTACTTGATTCCTGCAATCTTGAGATTCGGTAAGCCTCGGTTAACCGTTAATCTATGAAATTATTTAAGACAGGATATTTTCGTTGTTTTTTTTTCATGTACGTTATAATTAATGAACATACCATCATTAATATTTAAAAGATATCGTTTCCACCACGGAGCCCTAAGAAAACTTAAAATAACACAGAAAAAACATTATTTTAAGCATTTTCATAGGTTCACAGAGTCTCACCGAATCTCAAGATTCCAAGTAATCAAGTAAGTGCAAAGGAAAGGAAATAATTCCTTACTTTAATTCAAAATTCAAACTCACAAGAACACCTTGAGCGCACAATAAGAGCGTAACGTAAAGTATCTTCTTCTTTACTCGGTTTTAAAACACTTCACTATAATTAACGGACGACTAAGAACGTTTACCGAAAACGAAACGACTTAAAATACTAACTAAATAAACACTAAACTCTAACACTGAAATTTTGTGGTACCGACTACCGACCGAATTGAGTTTTCATCTAACATCTGCTAACAACCGGAGCTGGATATGGATTATGATTATTGATACCGTACCGATTGTGAAACTGTCAAAATTCAATTTTACAATGTATTAATAGTATGAAAGAGAAAGTATAGTAATGATAGTACAGTAAGTAAATGCAAAGAGAGGATATGATACATACATAGTATTTGATTGTATTCCAATACCCCCACTCAATAAAATACTTGGTTAATTATGACAACAATTCATAACTTTAGTTTTTAAATATGTAAATTTTTCTTTAGATAGACCTTTTGTTAGAATATCTGCTTTCATTTCATTAGTTGGAAGAAAAATAATATTAATTACACCAGCTTCATTTAATTCTCGAATATAGTGATGTCTTATATCTATATGTTTTGTTCGCTTATTTGTTGTGTTATTCTTTACTAAATTTGCAGCTCCTTGGCTATCAGAAAATACATCAATTGGCAATTTAACATAATTATTCAAGTATAATTCATTTAATAAGCCTTTTAGAAATACAAGTTCTTTAGATGATTGGCTTAATGCCATGTACTCTGCTTCTGCACTGCTCAGCGCCACTGTCGGTTGCTTTTTCGTTTCCCAGCTAACTGGTCCATTAGCTAGCTCGAATAGGTAGCCAGTGTAAGACCTTCGGTCTGTTGAGTTGCTACCCCAGTCCGCATCTGCATAACAAATAAGGGACTTTCCTGTTTTCTGGAAATATAAACCATGATTGGTTGTTCCCTTCAAAAACCTTAAAATTCGTTTAGCTGCGTCGAAGTGCTCCTTGTGAGGCTTCTTATTAAACTGCGACAAGTAGCTTATGGTGTACATGATATCTGGCCTCGTGTAGATTCCCAAGTACATCAATGATCCTATCAATGATTGATATTCGCTTGATTTAATTCGATCACATCGATCACAGGATTCTGCTTTGCATTGCTGTAGCTGAAGATTTGTTTCAACGGGTGTTGAAACCTCCTTGCAGTTGCTCATATTATACTTTTCCAAAAGGGCTTTAATATAATTCACTTGTGTTACAGACACATTATTTTTATCGCGATTAATTTCAAGTCCAAGTATATATTTTAGTTCACCTTTATCATCAAGTTCAAATTCGCGTTTTAATTGATCTTTTACATTATTAATTTTATTTAAGTCTTTTGACAAAATAATTATGTCGTCCACATATACTGCTATTATTATTTGCTTATCCTTTATGTAAACACACGGATCAGATTTTAATCGTTCAAATTTCATTTTTTGTGTTAGAACATTATTAAGGGCTGTATTCCATTCTCTACCGGATTGTTTTAAACCGTATATGCTTTTATTTAATTTGCACACTTTATTTATAGTATTCGCGAAACCTTTCGGTTGTTCCATAAATATTTCGGCGTTTAGTTTGCTGTTTATATATGCATGTTTAATATCGATCTGATGCATGATAAAGTTTTCTTCAATTGCAATGGCTATCAGCACTCGTAGAGTCGAACTTTTAAACACAGGACTAAAAGTTTCATCGTAGTCCATCAGATATTTTTGATTAAATCCTTGCGCCACTAATCTCGCTTTGAATTTTTCGATTTCACCATTTTTATTATACTTTGTTCTGTAGACCCATTTCGATCCTATTATATTTCTATCCTTCGGGCGATCCACTAATGTCCACGTATTGTTTTCAATTAGAGAGTTAAATTCCTGTTCCGTTGCTTTTATCCATTCCTTTTGATTTGGACTGTTTATTGCTTCACAAAAGTTTTCGGGATCTTGACATACACTAATGTTGTTTAACTGCAATCTTACTGTTTGTTTTAATTTCTCTCTATCGTGCAACACAATTTCGGACTTCGGTGTTGAGAAATCTTCGTTCCCTTCGTCCTCATCGAGATCATTATAATCATCATCCTCCTTGAAAAGCTATTGTAATGCAGTGTCTGCTTGCGCCTTGAGATCCGATCCTTTTTCCACTTGATTTGAGTCTTGCGGATGAGCTAACGGGGAAGTCTTGAGATGCGATACTTTTTCCACTTGATTTGAGTTTTGAGGATGCTCTTCATCTTCTGCTGGGAATTGGCTAATGAATACACTGCTTGGCTTAACATCTTCGAAGAATTTAACATCTCGCGTGATAATTATTTTATTAGTTTGCTTATTCATCACCCTATAGCCCTTCTGTTCCTCCGAGTATACGACTAAAATGTACTCATGTGCTTTCGGAAGGAACTTATTATTCCGCTGACCGCTTCTTATTGCGATAACTTTGCTACCGAAAATCCTCAAATGATTGACGGTTGGTGTTTTGTCATATTACATTTTGTATGGTAGTAACCCATTTATCGCTTTACTCGGACACCGATTTCTAATATAAACAGCCGTACTGACTGCCTCGCCCCATAATTTTTCGTTCAAATTGTGTTCAGCTATCATACATCTCGCCATCTCAACCAGGGTGCGATTCATTCGCTCGGCGGTTCCATTCTGTTGCGGTGTATATGGAATGGACGTCTGATGCTTGATTCCGTTTACTTTCAAGAAATCTTGGAATAAGTTATTTTTATACTCACTGCCATTATCAGTCCTTAATGCTTTGATTTTAAAGGCAGTTTCATTTTCGGCAACTGCTTTGAATTCTTTGAATCGAGCTAACGCTTCATCTTTTGATTTGATCAAGAAAATTTTGGTGAATCTACTTTTATCGTCAATGAATGATATAAAATATTTTGCTCCGCCATACGATGAGCAACTAGCTTGGCAAATATCGCTATGAACGAGCTCCAGTAGATCCTTCGCCCTGTTTTCACTTCGCTTAGGAAAAGGCTTTGCAGCAAGTTTTGCTCTAGCACAAGTTATGCAATCAAAATCGTCAGTTTCAACGTTTGTTATGCCACGCACAAGTTCATTTTTTATTATAATATTTAAATCACTTTTATTTAGATGTCCTAGTCTTTTATGCCATTTAACAATTTCAAGGTTTTTAGCGCTGATTGCATTCAGTTGATCACTTTTACAGTCTATTATGTATAAACCATTTCTATTAGTTGCACTTAATATAGTTATTCCATTTTTCTGAACATAAGCTTTGTTTTTTACGAATTTCACTATACATCCACGCTGTACTGTTTTAGATACTGATACGAAATTCATTTTTAACGATGGGATGTACAATGTTTCAGTTAAATCCACTCCTCCATATACTCGTATTGTATTGATTGACGCTACACCGCTGATACTAGTTGTCACTTTTCGTTGGTCCGCTAGTTCTATTTCGGCAACAATTTTATGTGTTTCAGTAAGGAAATGCTTTTTGTTAACCATATGGGAACTCGCTCCACTGTCTAAGCACCACAAGTCAGTTGATTTACTGCAATTGTAGACTGATGCGAAAAGAACCTGTTTAGTATGAGTGTTTTTGTATCTACACTCATTTGCGTAGTGCCCTTTACGCTTGCAAATGTAGCATATACCTTTCCTTCTTTTAGTAGAAGCTGATATATTAGTATTACTAGGAGGATCGAACGATTTTTTATTTTGCTTAGTGTATAGCACCGTTTCACTTCCACTCTCATTGACGTCATCGTTGTTCTTTCTCTTTTCTTCTTCAATCAACTTCAATTTTAGGTCAGAAAGTGATGGCAATGAGTCTCTAGTTTCTATAGCGATTACAAAATTTTCATATTGTGGTGGTAGTGAACATAGTAACATAATGGATAATGTCTCATCATCCATTTTGATTTGGAGTTCACTCATTTTGTCAACTATTTGCCCAAAGTTACTTAGATGGGTTTGCATACTATCGCCATCCTTTAAACGCAATTGTATTAGTGACTTATACAAAGATACCTTTTGCGCGGGAGAATCCCTCTTGTAAACCTTTTCGAGGGTCGACCATGCTTCCTTTGAAGTCGAACTATATTTTATATGCATAAGTTGGTTAACTGTAACACTTAATCGGATATTTGCAAGAGCCTTTCGATCCTTCCTTTTCCAAGCTTCTATTAATTTTTCGTCTTCGTCTGGACACTTCGTTTCACCGGACACATAGTCCCATAGATCGTAAAACTCTAGACTACTCTCCATTTGCAATTTCCAACTTTCGTAGTTGGACTCAGTCAACTTCTCGAAATTCGCCATTAGAGTCGCCATTTTAATCGATCACTTTTTGATCACCACCGATTTTAATTATTTATTTTTGGGTTTTATTTAGAGCACTTTATTTTAATAATTATAGTTATAGAGCGACCTGGGCCCATAACCTATTATAATTTATATTGAATTTTAATTTAAAACACATAGTTTCAATTATCTTTCACAAGGTTTATTACTTATCAGGTCAAGCTCACGGTTACGACTAAAAACTTAATTCAATTTTAAATGTATTAATAGTATGAAAGAGAAAGTATAGTAATGATAGTACAGTAAGTAAATGCAAAGAGAGGATATGATACATCCATAGTATTTGATTGTATTCCAATAGTTTATGCAGAGAAAACATAATTTTTCTCATTCTAAACTCGAAAGCTTCACATCCATAAACTTATCAATAGAAAAATAAAATCTTCAAATCGAAATTGTTATGGCTTGAAGAGCCATTAAATATTTTCTCCTCGATCAAGTATTACAGTCGTTATCCTTGGAAAATGCACAAAGAAATATAATATATTTTACATCATGACTTCCTGCGCATCAAATTAGCATCATATAATACCAACATTCATCCGAAAAACAACACCAAAGACAAATAATTCAAATTTGAATTGATGTCAAAGAGTTTCCAACTGAATTTATTTTATGGAAATGTTGGGGCGCCGTATCTCGTCTCGTGTCTATTCTGCATACCACAAAATAATCCTCAACTTTCTCCGCTTCCATTAAGAAAGAAGAAAGAAAGATGCTGAATAACAACAAGGACAATATAAGTTGCTTCGTTGATTCCATGAGTCTGATGGTAAGAAACGCAACAAAAATGGTTCACATTTGATTTTATTCCTGATGGCACGCAAGGCCTAGCTAGGCAGGGCAAGGCAACTGTTGTAAGAACAAAAGCCATTCTCGTTAACGAATTAAAAAAGTTTCAATGAAACAACTCTTTGTTGAGGTTCGTAGTGGAAGGTGAGGAAGGTAATTACATGACTCATTTTGCCCTGATACCAACGATCCACTTTGAATGTGACTTCTTTCTTCCGGGAAGTAATTTCTAATAGAAGTTTTCCTCAACATTGTACGAGTACAAGTAACTACCTCGGCACCGTCCGACCACCTTCCAGACGCCAAACTTGATGCCCATGTTCTGGTGAAATGTAAAATAAAATGAATTAGAAAACTTAAGACAAAGGATAAACTTTTCGTCCCATCCATTGGGCTCTTTCACACGGAAATGGTAAGAACCTATATCCAAACAGGTTTCGCGCTTACGCCCTTATGTTTACACGTTGCATAGTTCAGCCGACCTATTTTTGTATACGATACACGTCTTGCGAGTGTATGTGTCAAAAGGGTCATTTGATCGTTAAACATCGCGCGGACAACATGAGAGCGAAGACAGAGAGATAAGCGATTGAGAATTTGTTTTAGCCTTGAATTGTGCACGAGGTAATAAAAACTGGAATGAAAAATGTTTTTTATGATTGTTAAAGTTTGTCGATTCAAATTTATGTCTTGGATTTATTTGGATCTTCCGTGTTTTTCCGCTTTCTGAAAATATATTCCAAATTTGAATTCCTATTTTAGTCGCATAACTTGCTTATCATAATGTGATTCTATGAAGGTTATGCGTACTGTTAATTGTCTATGGATTCACAATAGGCAATTTAACTTTATTGAAATCGTGATATTCGTCGTGATGTTTCCTGAAACTGAACATGGCCTCCGCTTTTATAAATTTATTAAATAACGCGTAGCTTCTCGCGTCCACGGATCCATTTTTGCACGCAAAATAAAGAAAGGCAATCCGTTTCATGACGACTACCTTCTTCACCGAATGTTCAATTCGGAATGATTACCGGCGTTTGTATAAAATTTCCCCGCCCAAATGATCAACAAAATGCGTTTGTATATGTGCGTTACGCTCGTGCACCCTAAAAAATGTTGGCATGTTTTTACCATCAGGTCCCCTCAATGCCTCTCACTCTTCTTGCCCATATAACCTGTTTAACGCTCACTTTTAACGCTGCGTCTGAAAAAGCCCATTATGCTCAAATTGAATTAACTGAAACTTTAGTACTATATGATTACCGGCAGTGGTCAATGAATGATCTGACGAATCGATGGAGAGGCCACTGACCACTGACCATACGAACGTCTTTTGAGCTGAGCGAAAAGTTGGAAATGTTCTTAAAGTGTCTCAACGAATTTCCCACTGCTCTGCACAAGGACATTGTGGCAACTATGGGAGCATAACAATAAACGTTTAATAGCGCGTGACAATGTTGTTACGAATCGGAACTTTCCTATAACAATTAAAGAGGATTTTTCTGAGAGTCTCTTCAGAAACAATAAAAATAGATTTCCTCCTGAAAGCGTAATATTGGAATGTATTTCGATGTTAAAGTTGCGTATGTGCTTTTACGTTTGTTTTGAGAGTTTCGTAAAAATGAGGAGGCATCGAACTTTTGTTGAATTATCACGGGGGAGAAAACTTACACAGTTATATTGAAGTTTCTTTGAAGGGTCTCTGAAAGACTAATTATAAAATTTGAAAAGTTGCGCTGCGTCATATTTGACAAGTCAAGTAGATGGGAGAATGCCCTTTTCAGAAGAGTTTTATACTCAAAATTTTATATGCACAGACACCAATTATGAATCATTCATGCATCGACCTTTGTGTGGTGCAGTCGAATTTCCGAGTGATCTCAAGTAAACTTGTTTGCTAACGGTCTGTTAGATTCTCAACTTTTATCGCTTATGTAATTTTTTTTCCCATCCGGACATTAAATAACCAAGAGTGAGCTCTGGAACGCTCTATTCAAGCATTCCTGTTTACAACAGGAAAATAAATCGCGATCCTTCTCCGGAGGGAATGTACCTTCGGGACCATTTTAAAATGGCCAAAAATACTTCAGTTGTAACAAAGTCAAACAGATGCCTAATTTAACAAAACTTTATTCTCATTAATAAAATCGGACAATTCCATTTGGTGTGATCACGACGCGCGGTTGTGGAAGGAGACGGGATGACTTCGTTCGTTCTTGTGTCTCTGTCAACCTTCCAGGTTAATTCGCGTAGAATGTTGCAGTTAAATTCGCGTGGAATGTTTCAGGTAAATTCGCGTAGAAAGTTGCTGGCGATAGTGGTGCTACATCACTCCCTCCCAAGTGACATTGGTATTGATGTCACGGTGTGTCACTGTACAGGGCGTTTAGGCTTGGAACCGTCGCGACAACTTACTACTCGGCCTGTATGTCCTCATCGTTGTTGGCGGAGCATTGATGGGGGGTAATATGCAACGTTGAACAGGCGAAGGTAGGTTGCTGATTCGGGATTGCGTTACCAGCGTCTGATCAGTGTTGAAATTAGGAGGACTGACTCTCGGTGGCACGGCTGGCGGTGATTGTGTCATAGGCATTGCAGTCATTGGCGGTGTTGCGTTGGGAACTTGGGTGGACGTCTCGGACGATATGGCTGGCAATGGTTGTGTACTGAAAGTCAATTTTGCTGAGTTCTTGCTGCGACTTTTGGGTGAAGAGGCTGGGTCTGCTTCGATGAACGCGGGCTTTAGTGTTTCCGTCGAAACATTTACTCTTGGGCGGTTGACGTTGATTGCGTAAACCACGTTTGAAACTCGTTGCAGCACTTTATGGGGACCGGAGTGAGCGATAGCGGCTTCTTGACGGCATCTACTCTTAAGAAAACGTGAGTGCAGGTACGCAGGTGACTGTTGGCGAAAGTCGTTCGCGGGTTACGGTACAGTGGAGGTACAGGGCGAAGTTGGCTCATTAAGTCGCGCAGGCCGGCGAGGAATTCGTGGGGCTCGACCCTGCTATGACCAGGGACTACCAATTCTCCTGGGAATGAAATCGTTGTTCCATGTATCATTTCTGCACATGAAGCTGACAGGTCCTCCTTGACAGTTCCTCGCAATCCCAATAGCACGATGGGGAGTACGCTGGGCCATTATGTGTTCTTTTCGTGGCATATTACGGCAGACTTGAGCGTACGATGCCAACGCTCGATCATTCCGTTTGAGGATGGATGGTACGGTGTGATTCTGCTCCGTTCACAACCCATGAAGACAGTTAGCGCTTTGAATAATGAGGATTCGGACTGGGTACCCTGGTCGGTAGTGACGGTGCGCGGTACGCCGAGCCGTGCCACCCACTTGTTGAAAAAGGCTCGAGCAACCGTATCCGTGGTCTGGTCAGCCAATGGGACAGCTTCAGGCCATCGTGAAAAACGGTCGGTTGCGCGGGGATTAGCGGGCCAACGATGTCAAGGTGGACGTGCTGCAACCACTCGTCAGGCATCTGAAAGGTTTGCAGAACATTTTTTTGGTGGCGGCCAACCTTTGAACGCTGGCAGTGCACACAACTAAGAGCCCATATGCGAATGTCTTTTTTCATGCTTGTCCATACAAACTTGGTACTGATTGATCTAAACGTTGCACGGCCGCTTGGGTCCGACGGTTGATGGAAGATACCAAATACTTTCCTACGCAAACTCCCAGGAACAAAGGGGCGACTGCGTGTGAGTGACTTCTCGCCTATTATCTCTAGGTTGTCCTCCACGACAATACGTTCTAGCTTCAGTGACGTATTATTGTTTTGGAGTAGCTCCTGCAATTCGGCATCGTTTTGCTGTTCGCGCATCAACTCGTTGATATCGATGAAAGTTGGCGTCAAAATTGTTTCGATCCGGGACAAGGCATCCGCGACTTTGTTGCTGGCTCTTGGAATGTGCCGAATATCAGTGCTAAATTGTGATATAAAGCTTAGGTGTCAGAGCTGTCATGGCGAAGCTTTGTCGGATGGTTGTGCAAACGCGTGGATGAGTGGCTTATGGTCGGTGAGTATATGAAACTCTGCTCCTTCTACGTAATGTCGAAAATGGCGAATACTGCTGTAGATAGCGAGTAATTCACGGTCGTAAACGCTGTACTTGGTTTCTGGCGTAGACAACTTTTTTGAAAAAAGGCAAGTGGTAGGCATTGGTGTGCCTGTTTCTGCTCAAGCACTGCACCTACCACTACATTCGATGCATCCATAGCTAGCCTGAGCGGTTGGCTTGGAAATGTACAAGCAGCGCGGCGTCAGCTAAACTGTTTTTGCATAGATGGAAAGCTTTCTCTGCCTCGGGGGTCCAAATGATTGGTGTCTTGTCATTCTTTTTCGAAGCAACGCAGTAATTATTTAATCGCGCTTGGAGATTGGCTGCATTTCGAATGAAGCATCGATAGAAATTGATTGTTCCCAGAAATCGGCGGAGCTCACAAACCGTCGAAGGTTTTTGAATCGCTTGGACTCGTGAAGATGGTGGGGAGATGCCGTCAGCGTTGATACAATGGCCTAGATAATCAGCTTCTCCTGCCCCAAACGTACATTTCGCAACGTTGATTATCATGCCGTACCTTGCAAGGCGTTTGAAGACCAATCGAAGATTTTTCTCGTGTTGTTCTTCCGATTCGGAAGCAACGAGGATATCGTCTATATAGCATGTGCAGCAATTGAGGCCTTGGAGCACCTGGTCCATGAAGCGTTGGAAGGATTGTGCTGCATTTCGGAGACCGAATGTCATAACGGTGAATTTATATAGACCAAATGGAGTTGTTACCGCCGTCTTCGGAATGTCCTCCTCCTTAATTGGTATTTGATGGAACGCCTTGAAGAGATCAATCTTTGAAAAAATTCGTTTGCTGGCAAGGTCAAGTGATACGTCCTGAATATGGCACATCGGGTAGCTGTCTGAAATGGTGACATCATTTAGTCGTCTGTAGTCACCACACGGGCGCCATAAGCCATCCTTTTTGCGAGGAGATGAAAGGGACTGGCCCATGGGCTGCTTGATGGACGACAATATCCCTTATCCAGTAGGAATTGGAATTCTGCTTTCGCTGCTTTGTACTTTACTTGATCGAGCCGTTGAGGGCACTCGGCTACCAGCAGGCCAGTGGTTATTATGTGGTGGCGGACGGTGTGGAGTGAAGCATTCGTTTTGATGCCGGGATTCGTTATGCTGGGGAATTCTTTGAGAAGTGCGTGATAACGTGATTTAACATTTACCGTCGCGATGGAATCGCACTGGTACCGGTGAACTTGCCTAACACTGAATTTCTTGTGCTGGGGTCAGTAAGGCGTCGATTTCAAATATCTACAAGGAGGCCATATTGTCTCAAAAAATCAGCTCCCAAGATTGGGCGGGCGACTTTCACAACATGCAAACTCCATTTAAAACTGTGGTGAAACCCGAACGACAGCTCCAATGTTGTCCTATGTCGATCTGCGTGCCGTTTGCTGCGAACAGCTTATATGTGGATGATTTACGAGTACTTTGGAATTTTGAGGCAGGCATGACGGATACGTCTGCTCCGGTGTCGACTAGGAATGTTAATTTGGTTTTGGGAGCGTGAATTGGCAGGCAATTTATTGAGGAACCATTAGTCATCGCCTGCGGTGCTGATGGTTCAATGAGTTTTCCACTGGTGAAACGCGAAATGCACACGGAGGTCGGCAGCGTCTTGCCGCAGCAGATAATTTCCTGTGAAAATAACACCAGTCGTTTGTTGGCTTCTGTGGGGCTATTGCTTTCTGTCGTGAGGAGCAATGGCATGCGTTGCACTTCGCAACATTTCCTTTGTAAGAGCTGGATTGAATGCGATTAACTTCGCACCGGAGCTCCGCAATCTGTTCCTTGACACTCCCATCGATGGGGTTTTCTAACGTATGCGTGTCTGTACAACCTTGCACGTTGGCGATAACATCCGATGTGCAATAGCTCGCAATGCGATCCACGGCGCAAGCCAACTTTTCAAGGTTATCAGATTCTGTCACTGCCAAGATGGCACGGATTTTCGCGGGAAGGTGCTGCAACCACAATAGTTTAACCACTGATTCCGGCACATTAACACCTGCCATCGACTGCATCCATCGAAGAAGTTGCAACGGACGCTGATCATCCAGTTCCAGTCGATTTAAAAGTTGGTGCAGCCTTTTGAGATCATTCATCACGAAAACGGACGTTAACTTTGCCTTCAGCGTTGCATATTTTCCTACGTTGGGTGGCGCTCGAATTACATCAGCCACCTGAGCAGATATTGCCACGTCTAACTCTGCCCCGACTCTGTCGAATCGAGATTGATCGTTCGAGATATTATTTGATCGGGATTGCGCCTCCACTCGTGTGAACCATAGGTCTGGGTTGCTTTTCCAAAATGGTGGCAGCTTCAATGCAATTGCATTTATTTCGTGCGACTCCACTGGCGTGTTCGAGTCGATGCGGGATTGACTGATGGCGCCGCCGTTGGCGTCCTGGAACTGGTTTTCAGACATAAGTTAAAACGCACGAATTACCTTACAGGGTCACCAATTGTGCGTATCACTGATCGCACACTTCGCTTTATTCTATCAAAAGACAGATGCCTAATTTAACAAAACTTTATTCTCATTAATAAAATCGGACCATTGAATTTGGTGTGATCACGACGCGCGGTTGTCGAAGAAGACGGGATGACTTCGTTCGTTCTTCGTTCGACCTTCCAGGTCAATTCGCGTAGAATGTTGCAGGTAAATTCGTGTAGATTGTTGCAGGTAAATTCGCGTAGAAAGTTGCTGGCGATAGTGGCGCTACCAAAACTGACGATAGATACAAGCCATATGGTAGCAATTTGCATATGTATTAGTCGGCCTACTATGGACAAGCTTCCGGTAGCTGTCACCCAACTGCGGCATTAGCAAATGCTTATATTTCGTCATATATACTATTTTCCGAATAAAAAACGTGCCGAACGCATTCCGTGCATGTTATAAATTCACCTTGTATAGCCCATTGTGCTCCTAAACTTTCCAAGACGAGCAAATGAAGCGCACGTTTTGCACCTTCGACTGATAGCTCAGCGTTGAGATGTAAACAAACTCCTATAAATTCACTTTGGAAGGCGGTAAAAACTAAACGGGTATAAGAACTGAAATAATTTTCACTTCACTAAGAGCGCTATTGTGTTCTCCGCGGATCATCTGGATTTCACTGTAGAAATCCGTCTCTAAACCGTACAAAACCTCGAATTTTCGTTGGCACCTCCACAATTCTTCATATAACGCCATGTAAGTTAGCCAGCAAAGTCGGCCTACTAATGGTCATGTGTGTGGTAGTAAGCGCTGCTGCCATATGGCTTGTATCTATCGTCAGTTTTGGGCGCTACACTTAGAACTCCCTGCTAAAGCCTGGGCCACAACCAAGCTCGTCAAAAGCTACAAGCAACGCAAATAATGATCTATTTTCAAAATCTGCCGAATTGCAAAACCAAAACCGATCAGTATAATGTCATAGTTAAGCTAGCTATTAAGTTTGTGTATGAATATCGATTTAAAGATTCTGTACTAGAATGCCCAAAGTATTAGGCATTGAAGCATTAAATTTGGTTAAAAATAATAATCTTGACATATTCGTTATAACCTCCTCCCTCCTTAAACCTCGCCGTCTTGCTCAACAATTTTTGTGACATGATGTCATACAAAATCAAAACTGACAACTAGTGTCGTAGCTAGGGGCTGGCCACGTGGGCGGCTGCCAGGAGTGCAAAATTTTGGAGCGCATTTCGGGCAGCTAAAATAAACATGCAGATTATAAACGTGCCCTTAACTTACACAAACTATTTTTGTCGAATCCTAAAAAACTGATTTTACATACAAACTAATATGTATTTCATATAAGAACGTACGGGTAGCCCAGCTGGCAATACCGTATGTGCACAATTTATTGTTTTTCGTTCTATGTGCAAAAAATTGTCGATTATTTAAGGAAAACAAATAACAATATTGCATTGTTTAGCAAAAGAAATGATAATTAAGTGCAATGTCACTGGAAAGTTATGAGGACAATTATGTTGAAATAATAAACTTAAATAATGACATACAGAAAAGAGAAAATTTTGAAATAGCTTTTGTTTGTCATTTCTGCTAGATTGTTCTAGTCATAATCATAAAACTGCATTTCGTTTGCATTCGGCGTGCATCAGAATCACATCGAAACAGATGATGTGCTCTTGAAACTGGTTTGGAAAATCGAAAGTAACTGTTTGGCTCTTGGAAACCTGATAGACGTTTACATATTCGTGCTCGTGTCTATTCGTCTGTTCTCAGCTAGTACCTAAACGGCGCATAACATGAATACTACAATAAATGGTGCATGTGCCTGGTATTTTGAATAGAATGACGATCATTCTTATCGAACAACCCGGACAAGTCACTCTAAGTAAGAAACCCGCCTCAGCATCGTTGTTGACAGTGACTCGGTTTTTCCGTGAAGAGGTTCGAGCCGTCATTCATCAATCAGTGGAGAAGACAGTGAATACCTATTTTTATACATTGCAATACAGATGGGCTATATTTCATTTGAATACTTTATTTTTAAGTTATTTGTAAAGTGAACACAAAACGTCATTCTTAAGTATTACAATTCTAGTCAAGGTGTTTCAGTTATTGTGATTATCTATTAAGAATACCACCACCGAAAAAGCTGTCTGGATCCCAATTTCGAAAGATCAGAAGTACACGCAAAGTAGAACACAAAAAATTAGCCCACACATTAAGCAAGTGGATATCGCCGGTAAAAATGTAAAACTTTAGAAAGAAAAAGAAAAGTGGAGATACATTCTAAAAGTAGTCATAGACGTAGTAGTGTTTTGTGCCAAAAACAATCTGACACTGGAAGGAAGGGTCGAACAAATTGGACATCGTAAATCTGGTATATTTTTGAGTATTGTGGAACTCTTGGCGAAACACAATCCACAAATGAAGGAACACGTGTTCTCTATTACCAAAGAAGCGTTTTGTACTGCTTGCCAACTATACAAAATGAAATAATTTCAGCACTAGGATCAGAAGTCAAAAATTTAATTGTGACAAAAATTCTGCAAGCAAAATATTACAGTATCTCATTTGATTGTACCCCGAATATCAGCCGCCAAGAACAAATGTCAGAAATTGTACGCTATGTACATAGATACAAATAATAGAAAGTGTACGGTTGAAGAAAGTTTTTTAGCTTTTATAAAAACTGATGAAAAAACCGGCGATGGATTTACTGACAAAATCGTAAACAAACTAAGCCAAGATGGACTGCAGGAGACAGTCATATGACAATGGCACTAATATGGCGGGTAAATATCAAGGAGTTCAAACGTGAGTCTTACAACTGAATCAGCGTGCCAGATTTATACCATGTAGTGCTCATCCACTTAATTTAGTTGGAGTACATGCGTCGTCTGTAACAACAGAATTAACTACATTTTTCGGGACAGTGCAAAGTATTTTTAATTATTGTTCCGGATCAACTGAACGTTGGCAAGCTTTATTAAATTTGAAATGGACTCTGAGGGGCCATTCTGATACGAGATGGTCATCAAAATATAATTCAATTCACGCATTGCTTACTCAACTACCGCACGTAATGAAAACATTAAATACCATTGCAAATGGTACTGATGAAAACACGACATACTATATAGGTACAGCTGACGCTGTGCCCTCATCAAAAACCATTTTAAAAATGATTAGTTTCAAATTTATCTATTTATTGGTCATATGGGATCATCTTCTTAGGAGTATAGATAAAGTTAATCGCATTTTACAGGAGCAACCCGTTTCCATTGAGGTTGCATCAAAACATTTGCCGGGGCTTGTTGATTTTTTCAACGATTTCAGAAATAATCAGATAGAGCCGTGTAATATTTGCAAATGCGTTGTTGATAGAACCAAAATTTTCTGAAAAATGTAAACGAAAGGTTAAAATAATGTACGATGAAAAGGCCAAGGATGAAGCGGCTATAATGACACCCCATCAAAAATTTAAGGTTCAGCTTTGCTGTGCACTAGACAATCTTATTCAGCAAATGGAATGGAGACTTCAAAGTTTGGCTATCGTAGCTTCTGATTTTGGGTTCCTAACAAGACCTTCGTTAAACGATACATCCACTGAAGAACTTAAAAAATCAGCAACAGCCTCGCAGCCTGAGTTAAAAATGAAGAATACATTGCACCTCTGAACTGTCATGAAGAATATGGCTTAGTAACTACATATCCCAACATAAGGATTTCACTTCGCCTAGCATTAACGCTTCCGGTCACTTCTGTAAGCTGCGAAAGATCTTTCAGCAAATTAAAACTAATAAAAAATTACTTACGATCACAGATTGGCCAGAAACGTTTAAGCAATCTTGCCATTTTGTCACTTGAGTACGAAATTGCAAAAAGTGTAGATGTAGATCAAATAATAGACCGATTGGCCTTTTGTGGCTGTGCTAGTTTTGATCTGTATTTGTTTATTTCTTTTCTTATAAAATATTAAATAAGATTTCCAAAGTTCTATTTTCGTTTCTCTTCTCCCATTAGAAAATAAGTATTGTAGGGCGAAAAATTCAAGTCTTGCCAGGGATGCTCATAACGGCAGCTACAACACTGCTGACAGCTCCTCACAGTTAATGCAGTTCCAAACATTTAGACGTCAAAATTTCTGTCGAACGGCCAATTCAATTTAATATTTAATATTGTGTTGTCGAGGTATAATCGTCATCTACTTTGGAAGGCATGAATTTTATTGGTTTTCTAAATCAAATAGCTGGCCTCAGATTTGTTTTCTGAGTAAATTATGATCTCATCAATGCGATTCGACATAAGAGTGCCAAGACTACTGTGCCTCTGAATTCAATTCCATACTTTAAGTTGTCATAATTTTTTTATCATTTGCCTCGTAACATAAGAAATATATTTGAAATTTAGGCACATTATTCTTTTTTAAACTTACTATATATTTGTTAATATCATGTTTTGGATATTTGCAATCTTTCAAAAAATAAGTAAGAAAAAATCGGTCCCGTTCTTGGGTTGAATATAATTTTCCCTAAATCAGGGCTTCTCCAGCCTCTTCTCCAGTGATGTATCTAACAAAGCACATTTAGAGAATAATTCTAACATCTTTCAAAAAAATCTTCCTTTCGTTAATACAATTAAGTAAAGGAGCATCAAAAAATTCAAAGTAATTATATCTCCTAAGGATTGACTATGAAGTATCTTAGAGCATTTAGACCTTGCGTCGCCTTATAATATTTTTCTTTTATCTTTGATAACTGTTCACAAATTGAGCTAGACTAGCAAGAAAAGAGTGTTGTATTGTTCGTTTCGCTGCTTGGTTCCTCTTGACTATTAGCTCTAGATGTTCCAGGCCAAGTGCTCTTTTGACTTGGACATGCTTTACTGTGAAAAACAATTGATTGAAAACTTAAAAAATAAGGCAGGCAAATTATTTAAATGTCATTCATACCTTCTTCCTGTTGGGTTCTCATCTTCATCTTGTTCATTAGCAGAGTTTTGTCTGCCACTCCAACTTCCTCCACCATGTCGCATACTAAATGAGCTATGAGCCGTGCAACTTCTTGTTCGGTATCAGACTCTATAGCTGCCCTCCGGAGCCCTGATGTTAAGTGATAACTGTGATCGGATTCATAATGAGGATTTGGTACATTTCGAGATTTCACAGGCAATTTTTCATCCGAATGATGATCGCTGTCTTCGTTATTATTCTGCCGTGCTCTCCTTACTTTTCAATTCTCATGTATCACCGGTGGTATACTTTTAGTCCTTTTTGCCTTCTGACTTTGTCACTGCGAACGACTGATGCATCATTCTCATCTTCTGACCAATTTCCCTCGTTTTTAAGGTTTTGTAAAATCATTTTACAAAACCTTACTAAAATCGCGTCCTGTCCGTCTGTCTGTCCGTCCGTGTGTCACACCACTTTTTCTCGCAAACTACATAAGCTAGAAACATAGGATTTTGTGGGCAGATGCAAAGTGACGCTCTCTTCAAAGTTTTGCCATAAAAAGAAATTTGAAAGGTGTTTAAGGGGGTCTCCTCATATAGGGGAGTGACCACTGAAAAAAAAATTTCATCGCATGTAGGCAATATAGTTATCAAATGAAATGTCTTGATGAGAACTTTTCAAAACAGGTCTTCAAATGACAAATTTTGCTTTAAGAGATGCAGGGGAAGGGGATATGTACGCAAATTTTGTGTTCCCCCCACTCTCCTGATACTTCAACTTGTTTTATCAGCTGTCGTGACATTCGCCAGTAAGTGTTAGGTTCTAGTCAAATTATGAAAGGAAAAGTCATTGGCGGCACTTTGTTGCTTGAGAAATTATGCAGCACGATAGCCTGAACTGTTTTTTGTGAGTCGTGTAGTTGTGTTGGAAGTTGTAAAGCAGTTAATTAAGTATTTCATACACATTTTAATCAAAATTAACCTGAACTTCATTCAATTTTAGATCTATGGCACTTCATTCAAGTACATTGTTCGAAACTCATATCAAACTGATTCCATAGAATTGCAAATCGGTTCGTAGACGAAGTAATAAAGCCAACGCTAAATCGTCTCCTATGAAAAATAAGTCTGGCACATTTAATTTGCAAAAAAAGTAAACCCTCGAATGGCAGTGCAGCATCCGGAAAATTGACTATACGTCATAACAATACATCTGATGATGAAACGGATGAGGATAACGGAAATGAAAATAATCGTAGCTGAACAAGACCTCGAGGTGCATGAATAATGCCGCGAATGGTATTTCATCGTCAACACCCGAGCTGGCACCAGGTCCAAGTCGAAGGAGTACACGGCTAGGAGCATCTAGAGCTAATAGTCAAGAGGAATCAAGCAGCGAAACGAGCAGTCCAACATCATTATGATCAAGTTCTGCAGATGATGATAGTTAAGAAAACGTTGGTATTCGGCGGCAAAGATGTCAACCAGCACGTAATCGCTCAAACAATTCCGAACACAGCTACAAATCTAATGATAAACAAGTTGGGTAAACAGACCTACGCTCATGTCAAAAGGGTCACCAGCAATGAAAGATGTCAAGAAATATGTCAAAGAGATGTGCACGTTCAAACGAAAATCCATTGTTTTTCCACTTTTTTTTTGTAAACCAACAAAAATCAATCAAATCATGAATTCTCAAAAATATTAATGTTATTGACCTTATTAAAAAATTTCAAGAAGATCAAGTCAAAACTGCAGTGACTGATTCGATGGAAAGTCCATAAAATACCAAAATCATGTTTTATTGTTGTTGATATCGAAGAAATTTCAAACGGCTATAACTTCCGTGTATATCATTCGATTTTCATCAAACTTACAAAGTTTAAGAACCCTTAGTAGGAGTACGTAAATATTGAATTTCGTTTGGGTTAAGGGTACCGATGTGATTTTATTGCGGAAAATGTGAAATTCGAATATCATACTATTATTTACAAAGTTGGATGAATTTCGACTTCTAAGGTATTTGTTGTTGTTGTACTCATAAACATCCACCACCACAATTTTTTCAGATTTTTCGGATCACAGGGTCCAATAGCGAGGAGGGGGATACAAATTTTTCTTGTATTTTCCCTCTCTGCGCGTCCCTCAAAGCAAAAAACATCAAATTAAGACCCGTTTTGAAAAGTTCTCGTCAAGACCTTTCATTTGATACCCATATCGACTACCTTTGATGAAATTTTTATTTTCGGGGGCCACTCCCCTATATGGGGAGACCCCCCTTTAAAAACTTTATAAAATTTTTTGTAATTAAACTTTGAAGAGAGCACCACTTTACACTTACGTACAAAATTTGATGTTTCTAGCTTAAATAGTTTACGAGAAAAAGTGCTGTGACACACGGACGGATGGACGGACAGACAGGTCGCGAAACTAGTAAGGTTTTGTAAAATTATTTTACAAAACCCTAAAAAGCGAAACCAAGAAAACCTGTTCGAAACAATTCTCCTACAGCACGTACAGCAAAACGAAATAAAAACTCACAATCGGATGAAAATACAAGTAGACCGACAGCAAAAAAACGAGGGAAATGCGGCGCATTGGAGGAATTTGGAGTGGCAGACAAAACACTGCTGATGAGCAAGATGAAAAAAAACTCAAGAGGAACAAGGGTATGTAATCGCGCAATTGAAATAATTTACCTTATTTTTTAAATGTTCAATCAATTTTTTCAGAAACCTAATCGAAAGCCGATAAAACGAAAAAAATTGTCAGAGTCGGAGCATTCTGTCGAGGACACGCTAACTCCTGAAATTATAATAAAGAGACAAAATGTAGTAATCGAGCAGTCACACAAGCAAACTGCTCGAAACCCTTCCTGTCACCTTTCCAAAATTTTAATGGCAGATTTAGAAAAATATTTAATTACTTCCATTCATAATCGTAATTTGTAAAGCAGTTTTCTTTCTTATTATCATTATTAAATGTAATTTTCTATCAATTTTCCTTTATAGTAAATTTAAACGTTTGGCCTTAATTATATTCTTCATGAGATTTAACTTTTATTACTATTTCGAATCTTTTTCATTTTTCTTTACTTTATCAGTTTTCCTTAAAATTTTTTTTAAATCTGCCAATTAAGATTTCGGTTATGCGAACACTAATTTAGTATAGCCCAACGGTGTATTACATCACGGAATGTAAGCAAACCCGACTGAGCTAGCAGCTCATGCGATTTAGCGGGACACGGGAAAAGAGAAGAACAAGAGGAGATTTGGACGGATCGAGGAGTCCGCTTCAAATCGCCAAGCTAGTAGTTCAGTTCAATCTTCGCGGTGCAAAGTTTCTCGTCGCGAACAAATTCCGTTTAAGTGCGCATAGTGAAATAAATAATATCAAAGGTGGTCGCCTATGCATTGAGTTCTACCTCTAGGTAAGGATTCAGCGTGATTAATAGCAGTCACAAAACTTTAGCAAAAAGGGAAATCTTGTCAAAAGTTCGATTCTTATGGGATATAGCGGAGACTTCTAAAATGGACAAGTTCTGCATCTCCTACTCAGCAGTTTAAAGCGAAAGCACAAGCTCTTGTGGTGTCTTGAGTCTTACAAAGCCATCACAAGACGTATTTAAATGGTTTTCTTGCAGTTTTTACAAGTGCGCTGTGGGCGTTTCGGGGCAGACGTGCTGATACCTCCGGGCGGCACGAAAGTGAACCAGTCGATGAAAAGTTTGCCAACGGTAAAAATAATGAATCATTAACCAACACCGGAATAGAATTCACTGCACGTCGTTGGCATGTGAATCTACGATGCTGTGGTGGTGATTGTACTATTTTTTGCAAAACAAGTAGCGAGCATTGAACGACCTTTGATGCTTGGGTGTGCTTGGTGAGGGCTAGAATTCACTTGGTGCCATAATCATTGACTTAAATTATGAATTGTTGTGTTCCCATTTTGAAGCCTAATAAGCTTTCTTTCATGTTATTATAAACTTGAAAAATACCGCTCAGTCAAGCTGGTAGTGTAACTTTTACAAATGGGGAATGAGTGATGAAATAATAATCTTTAATAATCAATAATTCTATCCTGTGACAACTTATCATTTTTGGACATTTGCCAAATTTCGAACATTGCTCTTTATGGTACTCGCATTGCTTCTCACATTCGCAAAACACGAAAAATTTTGAAGTTGTACGAAAACAATTAAAATTCAAATAAACTTTAAATGTTTTGTGTGCGCTCCGATTGAGCAATTCAATTTATATGAAATAAACAAAAGTTGCGAAATTGTGAGATCGCGCTCCAAACAACGAGGCGCGGATATTTAACACAGGCATCCGCTGTATTCACTCCAGAAGCTGAAAGACACGTTTCCTGAATGAGCGAAACACCTTGCTTTTCACACTTCACAATCTTTGCTCATATCATGCGTGATATTAATCGAACGGACGCAAAAGTGACGCACAATTAAAAATAGCGCAAGAAATCAGTAAGCCGTCATCCTACGGAGACTCATCCACCCAGTCGCCATGGGTAAGCATTCAACAAGAACGCACACTTGCAAACCTCCGCGCGAATTCTTACACAATTCTCCCCTGACCGACTGTCGCTCTTGCTGGCGGATTTGTTTGCAATCGAAAGTGTCCAATAGTCAAAGATCAAAATGTCGTGTGTTCACAACAGCACTTTGACAGCTGCGAGTGCGATTGAGCAAGGTTGGGAATTACTTTTGTTTGCTATGGTCGTGATTGTCGGTAGCCAATCGTGAGCTGGGTGTGAATATGCGGAAGGGTTCGGCATTGTTTAATATGGTGAAGAACTATTTACCAATTCTAAGGAATTTCAATTGGCCACTAAGCATTGAAATTGGACGTAAACAAGTGTCCGACTAAGCAGCATTGCGGGGCAATGTCATTGGAAACTTTTGAGGGAACAATTTAAAGTTTCTTTGCAAATAGCTCTTCCAATTTGGTGAGTCTTGACGTAAATGGAGACACGAGGTAATGCATCGTAGTCGCTGCCGCACTTTCAACGAGAACTAGTGAGTGATCGCTTTTAATTCAATTTTGCTGGAGAGTATCATTGGGAGAAATCCTTAGCCGAAGGGGTTCATTTTCGAAATCGTCAATCTGGAAACTAACTGCATTTTATTAATATCAACGTGGTTGGATTGGCGCGCTTGACTAAGGAATAAATCTGTATCAACGTCCCGTGGATTTTTCACTTCCGTATCCCAAACTCGCTTCAGTTTCTTGCATTACAATGATGGTTCGTATTGTAGTTTTGGCTGAGGATAGGGACTCCTCAAGATCTCGCATGGCACCACAACGCAATTAGTATGAAGGGAGTAGTCAACCATTAATTGTATAACCTCGCCAATTACATGTATTAGAGTGAAGCATTTGCTGGAGTTCATCATTATAACTAGCCTTCAATTTTATTATAGAACCATTGTGATTCTGGTAATGCTTGGTTGCTTAGTCATCAGACGGCAGAAACGTGTATCAGCGTATATGTGACGGTACCCGAATAGACATTTTTAAATGAAATGCAGTGGCGTTAAGACCATGGATTGCAAACATTTATATTTCAATTTGGTAAAAGTTAACTCTCAACCAGTGAATCGCTAAATATACATTCGAACTGTATTTGTGTTTTCTTTTGTCTATCACGGCATGAAAGGATCAAAGGAGATAAATGCTCAATTATATAGGAATCAAAACAAAACCCGCAAAGGTGTTACTAAAAATCATCCTGCGCCGTGTTGAAATTCTTGCCCAAGCTTCCATAGCGACTTAAGTTCTTACTCTTCCTACGAAAATCATCATTGCTTGAACATGCGCTACAATCACTTTTTGACAACGACATTTCATTTGGCAGAAATAAAAGCGAAGTGAAAGATTTTTCAATGGTTTGTCCACTACAAAAGGTATTATTGCCAAATACTTGTCTTAACGTCTTTCTTAAAAATAACTTGGAAGATAGACAATATTTTTGTCCCTTAAAAATCTTCAAGTTGTACCAATATTTTTGTTGCTTTGCACTCCTAAAACAATATCTCAAGCATAAATTCAGGTTTTGTTGAGTTTAGCTCAGAATGCAGTTAAAATGTTCATTAGGCTGAAGTGCTTGGTTGATCAAATTCATTTAACGAGAATAAATTTACGAACGTTTTTCTTTTTGGCCAAAAAGCATACGTCACATTTTCTAAATTACAAAATTTACATTTTTCAACACTGCAGCGAATTTAAGAACAACTTCAATTAAATCTATTGAAACAATTAAAATAATGTAAATAGCGTCCATAATAGCGATTGTATTTCACTTTAACAAAATTTAATGTCAGATCGAATATCGAAAAACTTTTAAGGCCTCTTTTGTTAATATTAGTTGCCAGTGAATTCAAATGAATAAAATGAATTGTTAAACCGTAACCGACGGTCTTTCCATTTTGTTCGACATGACCGGGTATAGGCTCCTCCGCTAATATGGACTAGCCATCGGGCGCGCTCCTCCGTTTCATTGTTTAACAGGGGCTCTTGCCAGGTAGAGTGGCCTTCCGCTTGTGTACCTTTTTATGATATAGGGCTATGTGATTTCATTAGAGAACGTTATAGTATAAATCGGTTACGTCAGTATTTCTCATTTGTGGGAAAGAGTCATACAAAATATTTTTGTATGAGTTTTTCAGTCAAATGGGAAATATATGACCACATCTTCGTTTGGATCTTGATCCGGTTGGGAGGGTGCGAGGGGGCACCACCTCCATCTGGCAGCTCCACTCGTATTTGTGGGCGATAAGAATTGTCGGTAACGATGAAGCCCTCCTAAGTCCGTCTGTCTTCCCCAGCTTCAGTTTATCCTTTGCGTCCTTCTGTCGACCTTTATTTGACCCCAGAAATTCGTGGATGTGAAATTCTTTTGTAGTGGGTCCTTGTGCTGGGGGAAAGAACCGGCCCTATGACACCACAACGCTAACCTGCCAGCGCATTCACGCGTCCCCAGACAAGGCTAATCTCGGCGGATCTTAACACCCTCTTCCGCTAAGGCAGCAGACAATCGCTGCAGTCCTGAACGGACATTTATCTTTAGCTACTTCACTACAAAAATCCGCCCCAACTACGCCAAGTATAGGGTTTTCCAATAAGAGGTGTTATTTTGAAATTAAAAGAAAAATATAAATATAAATGATCGGGTGTTTATTTCATTATAAAGAAAAAGGTATGCCGTAATAGTGGAAAATAACATCAGGCAAATGACTACCACGACCACACTTACAGGACCATATCCTTTTCATGAAACTTTCCATAACAAAATCGCAAAGTGGCTGCCCTATGTCCTCGATAGCCTCACGAATTCCATATTTGAGGTCTTGAATCGACGCTGGGCTGTTGACGTAGACCTTCTCTTTCACATGGCTCCAAAGGAAGATATCGCAAGGTGTTAAATCACAAGATCTATTCAAAATAACACCTTTTATTGGAAAACCCTATACGAGCGAATCGCAATAGCAGAGTTTTACCTGAAGACGATTCAGAGTATGAACCACCGACATTAAGTCGACAAAATCGACCATTGACTGAACAAAGAGCCAGACTTGTCCCCAAAATACTTGTACATTGTTTGACGTTGAATTCTGTTATAATAATTCAGTCAAGAATCGAATAACCAATGGCATTGCTAGCGCGGTTCATAGATCAACACAACCAATCCGCAATGGGCAAACGCCGAGTAGTTACAGACTTTGTGGCTCAAAAACATGATAGAATGCAAACTTAACAACTATTAATGATGCTGTACCATCATCCTCAGCAATTAGAAGTCAAACATCAACATTTAGATCTCATGTTCAGGTTGATCATAATTAGTCCATCAACGATGCGCCATACAAGACGAATGCTATCTAGGCATCGAAGGAATGCAAATGGGGTAGATATGCTGAGCAATGAAGATAATCCTTTGGAGCTCCCATCATCAGTCGAAAATCCTCACCGCAATTGAGAATACAAAATACTGTGAATAGTACAACACCAACAAATGGAAATGTGGTACAAAACAACCGTGAAACGGAAAGGCTTTCACGACGGGGACGAAACTTACAGCCGCGATACTCCTACCGTGATGGCGATTAGGATAAAGATGATGACATTGATGAAAATTCTTCCGAGGAAGAAGAAGGCGAAGAGAAATCGAAGTCAGAAGATAATGAACCTCTGCATCGGCATCATCGAAAAGTTGATCGTCGCTACGTCCCAAGCGCTTCATGTCTGACGATAACGATGATGAAGACTATGACGAGGAGTTCACTGACTATAATGAGCGCGGCCCCGAAGTAGACGCTCGCGAAACAGGCGCAATTAAATGAGACCTCAATATAATAAAGACTAAGGTGAAATTTCTCCAAAAGATGACAAACCTCCAAAAAGAAGAACTGGAATGCGTTTGACCTCACGTTCATCTCCGCAATCTTCTTATTATCAACGATGCAACACAATAAGCTCGTCGTTTGAACAGTTAATGCCGAGAAAACATTATTGGAATCGGGAGTGCGTGTACGTATATGATTTTTAAATTCCAAATAAGTGCACATCAAATCTAGCAAGCGGACAATTTTTCTATGTGGCTTAAAATCTAGAACAAGTTAAAAGGAAACGAATATGAGTACCTCATTTATTGAAAAGTTTATAGAGTAACTCATTCCGTTATTTCAAAGCGGAAGGGGGAAAAAATTTAGCGAAACAGAGCAAACGCTGGTCTGACTCGGTTCACGAAGACAGTTCATCGCTGCTCGGATTTCGGAATTGGAGGACGCGGTCAGTGAACCGATATAGTTGGAGGCGCTATTTGCAGGAAGCAAAGGCCCGAGAGGTGCTGTAGTTTTAAGAAGAAGAAGAATATGTTAGTAAATGCGCTTTAGGTTTCAATGGTTGTTTGAAAAGTTGAGAGAAAGTTCGAAATTTCTGTAGGTCTACAAAACTGAAGCTAGAGTTTAACAAAAGAACCAAGAGCTTTTGCAAACGTTTAAAATAAACCCACACGTCATTACCTTCGGACCAGATCACCAACCATAAGGCCAAACAAGTTGGGTAGACAATCATACGCTCATGTCAGAAGGGTTTTGTACCCAATTTCTCCGATATGCAGTTACCAGCAACGAATAAAGTCAAAAAACATGTCAAATACATGTGCACGTTTAAAAGAAAATCCATTTTTTCTCTATTTTCAACCGTCACCATTTTGTTGCAAAATAATAAAATTCAATCAAATCATGTATTTCCAAAAATATTTATGTTATTGATCTTATTTGAAAATTTTAAGAAGATCAAATCAAAACTGTAGTTTCTGATTCGAAAGAAAGTTCATGAAATACCAAAATCATGTGTTCTTGTTGCTTTAATTGGAGAAATTTCAAATGGCTATAACTTCCGTGTAACAGTCCATTTAATAAGTCTATAGGATGACACATAGATGGCGTCACTAGAAATTTTTCCATATAATTTTTTATTAGTACTAACCTTCAAACGATACGTGTATAAATTTGACGGTAATCGGACTATTGATTCGTGAGTTATAGCATTTTGTGCGAAGCAACTTTTGGTATTTTAAAAAATGGGAAAAAGTGAATTGCGAGTTTGATAAAGCATTGCTTTTAGATGAAAAAAATACAGTGGAAACCAAACAATGGTTGATAAATATTATCCGGACTCTACTCTAACGAGACAAATGATAAAAACGTGAATTACTGAATTTAAACGTGGTTGTACCAGCACAAATGATGCAGAGTGCAGTGGATTCCAAAATGAGGCTGTTATTCCAGAAAACATAAAAAAGATCCAGAAATTGGTTATAAACGATCGCAAATTGAAGGGATATCAGATGGTAGTGTCTTTACCAGCTTACACGAACATTTGGGTATGCGAAAACTCTGTGTAAAGTAAGTGCCGCATGAGCTCACAGTCGACCAAAAACAACAACACATTGGTGCTTCAGAGGAGTGTTTGGTGCTATTAAACCGCAATAAAATCGAATTCTACCGTCGATATGTGACAATGAATGAAACATGGCTTCACCATTACACACTAGAATCCAAAAGACAGTCAGTTAAATGGACAGCAGTCGACGAACCGAATCCAAAGCGAGCAAAGACGCAACAGTCAGCCAGTAACGTGACGGCGTCTGTGTTTTGGGATGCGAACGGAATAATATTCATTGACTATCTCCAAAAAGGACCCACCATGAACAGTGACTATTACTGTACACTTTTGGATTGATTGAAGGCTGAAATCGCAAAGAAATGGCCGCATTTGCAAAAGAAAAAAGTATTGTTTCACCAAGACAATGCACCGTGTCAAAAATCTATGAAAACGATAGCAAAATTTAATGAGTTGGGCTTCAAATTGCTTACCCACCCACCGTATTCTCCAGATTTAGCCCCCAGTGACTTTTTCCTGTTTTCAGATCCCAAAGGAATGCTTGCTGGAAGGCCTATTTTGATGAGAAAGAGAAATCGTACTATAAAAGTGGTATCGAAAAGTTGGCAAATCGCTATACTCGTTATATCGCCCTAAAAGACAACTATGTTGAAAAATGAAATCGAGTTTTGTCAACATTTTGTTATTTTTTTACTTCCTACGGACTTATTGAATGACCTTATATATCATTCGATTTTCATCAAACTTACAGAATATAAGAATCTTTTATGAGACTACTTAAACATCGAATTTTGTTGAGTTTAAAGGTACCTTTATGATTTTATTGGGGAAAATGTTAAATTTGAATATCATACTATTATTAACAAAGTTGGGCGAATTTTGACTTCTAAGGTATTTATTTATTTATTTCAGAAATTAACTTACAGACTAGTAGTCCAATTACAAGTCAATTAATACAAAATTTAAATACCAACATATGAATCCAAAATATGGCAGAAATTAAAGAAAAAAAATCCCAATACGATATTGAAAATTAAGATTTGTAGGAATATTTATAAATTTGATTTTTCAAAGAAGTTTTGAATACGCCAAGAGATTGTGGCAGAGCACCAAGACTTTGCTGGTTATGCATACGAGGTAAGCGTAGCAAAGAAGAGTGGAAGGAGGTGTTAGTACGTTCATACGGAACCTGAAATTGAAGTGAGGATCTATTAGGGCGAGCCGCGTTGAATGTATTTATTTGCCTGCATAAATTTTGAGGTTAAAGGCAATAATGAAGCTTGAACAAAAGACATTCGTCAAGGAAAGATCGTCTGGACTCAAGGGTAGGAAGGTTTAAAGTATGAAGTCGGTCATCATAAGGGGAGTAAGGAAGGTTGAATTTGAAGAATAGAGACCGTGTGAATCAGCGTTGAACTGACTCAACAGCATCAATGAGCTTCCTGTGGTACGGGCTCCAAATTTGGGAGCAGTACTCCAAATGGCTACGTACTAGTGAGAAGTAAAGACACATACAGGATGTGATATGTTGAAATGACGAAACGGATCGTAAAATAAATCCAGTTAAGCGAGAGGCTTTCTTAATAATTAGAGCAATGTGGAGATCAAACTTCAGTTTACAATGGAAAAGCACACTAAGATCCTTGAAGGAGGTTACATTGCTCAAAGGGATACCAACAAGCCTATATGTTGAGAGAAGAGGAAATTTTTTACAGGAGAATGACATCTGATGGCATTTTGAAACATTTAAGGAGAGATGGTTTGATTCACACCAGTCACTAAAACGCTGAAGATCGGTTTGAAGGATATCCACATTTAAAAGGGAATCAATGACTCGAAAAATCTTGAAGTCATCAGCATAAAGGAGACAGGGAAATGTGATAACAGAAGGTAGATCATTGATAAAAAGTAAAAATAGTATGGAGCCAAGTATTGAACCTTGCGGAACTCCCGAGCTCGGGTGAAATGAAGAAGAGAAGCAAGAGTCTAAAGTGACTACACATTGACGATTCAGGGCATAAGAGAGAAGCCAGAAATACAGGCAACTAGGGACATTGAACTCTAAAAGTTTCTCAAATAGGAGAGAGTGATCCACTGAATCAAAGGATTTAGAAAAATCCGTAAAAATAACGTCCACTTGTTGTTGCTGATCGAGGGCAGCTGCAATATTATGGGTAAAAGAAAGTTAATTTGTAAGGGTTGATCTGCCTCTGACAAAACCATGCTGTTGATCCGCTAAAGATAGGAGGACAAGTGGGTACAACAAATCAAAAACTATATTTCCAAGAATTTTACTAAAACAAGGGAGAAGGGAAATATGACGATAGTTTGGGACGACATTACGATCACCAGATTTGAAAATAGGAAAAATGTGGGCAATTTTCCATTGGGCGGGGAAAACCCCACAGGATAAACTCAAGTTAAAAATAATTGAAAGGGGAACACAAAGCGAAGAAGATGAAGATTTTGCTAGAAAATTTGGAATGCCATCAGGGTCCACACTGGTGCTGTTGTCAATATTATTTAAGAGCTGCTCAACCTGCAAGGGGTTTGTACGAAAATTAGTAGAGGAAAAAGCGCAAGAAGGTTGGTTAAAGGAGGGGGAATGTTTAGCCCTACCAAAAAAGGAAGAAAAGTGAGAAGCAAAGAGTTTACAAGATTCTTGTGGAGAAGACGATGTTACGCCATCTAGACTAAAATTATCAGGGGCATGATGAGAGGTCCTTGAAGATTTTACGTACGACCAGAACGCACGAGTTTGATTCGACATTAACGTAGTTTCAATGTGGTTAGCATATGCATGAAGTGCAGAAGTGGCATTTTTCTTGGCCGCGGCACGACTCTCTTTAAATTTAACGAGGTCAATTGGAAGACCACTGGATAAGAATTTTCTGCGGGCAGCATCTTTAGCTTTCATTGCAGTGGCAACATCTGAATTAAACCAAGGAGCATCTTTAGGTCTTCTTGCTGGACAGACAGGACTAAATTGCGAGATTAAGGATGAAAGAAACATATAGAGCTTATCAACACAATCTTCAATGCGGAGATTACTGAAGAAGGAATACCAATTCACGGCATTAAGGTTAGCTTCCATGCTCGACAAATCGGCTTTTAAAAAATTAAAGTGTTGTTGTTGTTATGCCCATAAACATTTACCTCTATATTTTTTCAGATTTTTCAAATCACAGGTATCCAATCACGAGGGGGTGTATTTCCCCTTCCTGTGCGCCCCTCGAAACAAAAAATAACAGTTTAGGACTTATTCTTATTAAGACCTTTCATTTGATACCCATATCGGCTACCTTTGATGAAATTTTTTTCTGGGGCCATTCCCCTCTTTTGGGGAAGTTCGAAATTTTAAAGTCTTCTAAAAGGCACAATTATAATTTGATTTGTATGAAATTTAACAATAAGGTTGAAAATAATTGAACTCGTATATAAGGATCCTTTTATTTTGGGGATCCTAAATAAGCAAGTTTCAAAATGGTGGCTGTTCAAAAATACGATTTTTTCCAATTTACGTGGCCCTCTAGTGGCCATATTTTTCAACGGAGGTGGTTGAAACTTGGATTATAGATTATTGAATTAACAATCAATAAAAAAGTTGAAAAATTGAGACCCAGTATTTTTAAGCTTCCATTTTCAACAAAAATTTAATATGTTTGCCCTGTCCAGAGTAAAACTCCGATTTGAACGAGATTTGGCACAATAATTGATAAGATACTAAGGCATGTATCTTAGGAAAAATCCAAAATCAAACACTTAAATTTAAAATACTGGCCCACAAAGTTCAGGAGGTAAGGAAAGCTCGTTATTATAGCAGCAAATGGTGTTGAGTATGCTCGTATTTTCATGGAAAAGTGTGAAACGGCTAGCCTTTTAGTAAAAAAAGAGAATTAGGATATTAAATAAACAAAAAAATTCACTAAAACAGTTACATATAAAGATTTTACTAATTAAATTTCCAGCTGTGAGTCTGTAATTTCAATGGCATTATATAGTACTGAACTCTTTATTATCAGCAATTATACCATCATGCGGACTGATGTAGAACCAGTCATCTCGCTTATTTTAAATCGAAATTCAAAAAATTGAAGAATTTTAATTTTTTCCTTGGTGCCAGGATTATTTTTTTATATGCCAATACGCACCGCAAAAACATTGAATTGTTCTTATCATCGTCGCTTTCGAGCTGTTAAATTACCATTTTCAATATCAATTCGTCTTAATTAGAAAATAGACTACATTTTAAACGAACAAATTTTTCCACGTCCTTTGACAAACTTATGCCAAGTCATCGCGATTCCTCCAATACATTATTAGCAATTCATTAGAGAAATTGGAAAAGTTATTAGCTATCATAATAAATGGTTGCCAGCATCTACGACCTTTCTTAACTTTATAAACGTTATCCTTCCTGCTCATCCTCAGATATGCCGTAAAAGATAACATCCATTTTTACAGGTCAATGAATTTTGTAGAACTTAAAGTTTCTTATTAGTCATTAAAATGAAAATTTCCAAGTATTGAATAGTATGTATAGGAAATTTATGTGGCTTGGTTGCTCAGGATATGACGATTATGAGATGATGAAAATTTTATGGGTTTTATTTGAAGCCGATGGGATCGTAAAAAGTAGTTTCCAATATGAGCCTTTTAATATATGAAATACAATATATTCACGATTATAATATAAAGTCTGAACTATCTGCATTTGTAGGCATTATCCAAGGTCAATAAAATATAAGGTCTCTTCTTAACGCCTATTGTCGAAATAAATTTTTAGCTACACATGTCGTTTGGAGCTTTTCAATGTCAAATTTTTGCAGTGGGCTGGTCTTCGCCAAATACGCCTTTGACATAGGCATCGAAAGGTTAATTTGATCAAGTAATGATCAGAGTTACAATTGGCTCCTCGGTATGTACGGACATCAAGTATACTAGAGACCCATCGTTGTTGGATCACAACATGGTCGATCTGGTTTTGTGAGTTGCCATCTGGTGGTATCCAGGTCATTTTATGAATGCATCGATGTGGGAAATAAGTCGAACGTATGATTAGATTTCTGAAACAGGCAAAGTCAATAAGGCACTGGCCGTTGTCATTTGTTCATCGTGCAGGCTATATTTTCCAGTCATTCCCCGATAAGATAGCTAATTGCCAACCTTAGCGTTGAAATCACCCAGAAATACTTTTGTGTTGTTTTTAGGTTATGAGTCGACCAGTCTTTTTAGGTGATTGTAGAACGTTTCGTCCGTTACTACGTCCTTTTCTTTGGTCAGGAAGAGAACATGAATCAGCCTGATTTTGCAGTGTTCTGCTGTTAAATGCATCGCAAACAAACGTTTGATTATTGCCTTCAAATCAATAACGAGCGATTTGAACTCCCTATCTACAGTGAAGACCTCTCCGAATTTTCGTTTTCAAGTAGGCTTCACACTTTTGAATATTGAGTGCCATCTCATGTCTTGAATGTTGTTCCCAGTCCAGTTTGTTCCCTGGAAATGAATTAGACGTTAACATTCAGCCACCCAAACTTAAATCGCTCCGTCTTGGCTCGAAAAGCTTCAACGAATCTAGCAAATCAGTATCTCCATTGGAATTGTTGGTCTTGTAAACTCAAACTAGGAGGATATTTTATCTTCTTATCGGTGACCCGTCGATATATGTGATATAAGATTGGGACACCGCCAGAATCAAAAACATATCGATTCATGTCCAAATACACGAATGTTTCTGGAGGAACGAAGCCAGTAGCGAGGCAAGTCGCTATATACCCGTCTGTAGGGTGGAACGGCTGTGAAATCCAAGGATTTTCACTTAAAGTCACCGATCTTGCGATATGATTCCGAAGAAGTTTCAATATGAAAACATCGAATCTCGTCACTTCAGCAGTTTGATAAATTCTTCTATTCGATATATAATGTTTCCAATCCGTCTCAGGCTTTCTGTACAAACCAGTACATGCACGAAGACATTTCCTTTCGAAAATTCTTAATTTTTCCATAGTTCTAGTGCTCTAGTTGTACCAGATCTGACATCCATATGTCAAAACTGGTCTAACTAGTGTCTTGTAACAGATAATTTTGACCTTTTGATCAATATTTTTGGAATGAATGTTTTCGTAGGGCCATGACTACTTTAAGTGCCTTACTGAGCATAATTTTGACATGTTCAATATAGTACAGCTACTGATAGAGATGAACACTGAGGTATAGAACACAGGATTTATGTGGAACCCGTTCTGAACTTCACCCGCCAGCCATGATGTGGAAATCCTTCCAATTACGTTTCAGGTCTTGACTGAACCCCTGCAGTGTCATCCGAAACAAGATTATTTCGCACTGCTGCGCATTGATTTTTATTCGCCAATTGTCAGTGTACAACTGTACTTCATTGAACATTTTTTGGAGATTTCTCTTACAAAATGTTGAGAATAATGGTGCCAGTCTCCTAAGTGAAAGAACCACTTATTCTTTCACCCGGGCCATCTTTGGCTATCAACATGATAGCACATGTTCTTGACCCTTCTCTTAACTATTGTAGCTTTTCGGCCTGCCGCATAGATGATCAGATCATCAGCAAACGCTGCCAATGATCACATTAGCGAGACGTTAAAATCAAAACCGTTCAAAAGCTTGCGAATGAATATTAAGAAAAGCAGAGGCGCAGTAACTGTTCCCTGTTTTAAACCATTCAAGACCTTGAATTCACGTATTGTTGTCAGATTTCCATCAGTTACAACAAACGATTTTCCGTATAACATATTACAAATCACAGCGACAATGTGTCTGGGGAACTTATCCTGAAGGAGTTTAAAAACTAGTCCATCTAACCACACCGTATCGAAGGCTTTATGTTTATAAATGAAACATGCTCCAACACATTCTCTATCATTTAGTTTCCAACAGATGTAGGAGGTTACTTTCGTTATTGCATATGTGGTCGAATGCCTGGCACGAAAGCCAAATTGGCAATTCGGCATCAACTCATTTTCCTCAATGTGGGTGTTTAATGCCCTGTTGAATATCACTTCAAACACCTTGCTGATGTTAGGCAGCAAGCTGATTGGGCGATAGCTTTTAGGGCATGAAGATTCTTTTCTTTTCTTCAAGATTGGAAATACCTTAGCCTTTTTCCACTCATTTGGAAAAAATGAATTGTTCAACATGTTATTGAACAATATGCAATAATTCCTAATAGCGACCTCAGGCAAATGTCGGAGAACTACATTTGGAATACCATCAGTACCACATGATTTCTCGTTGTTTATCCTGCGAAATATGAAACACAAGTCTTCATAGCTGACAAAATAATCAATAAGATTCAAGCTCGGTATGAGGTCAGATGTTAATGTTTCATTGAAACGAAGAATTGATTGGCCGTTCAGGCTTCAAGATTCAGTTCAGTGACTTCAAGATTCGATACCATCACTCGAGACTTCTTGCGGAATATGCTATTCACTTTCGCAAACACGCCGTCTGGGTCCAGTGGGCTAATACCCCTCAAGTTTCCCACCCATTGATTGCTTACCTCACTCCTGAAGTGTGACCGGATTAAGTTCCGGACATTCTTCAGATGTAATTTCAACAAAGATAACGAGGGATGGTTGTAGTCCAAAAATCGTCGATAAATATTGTTGACGCGTGTGAGAAGGAGGCTTTTCAATCTTTTCAACCTTGCGATGGTTGGTGTTTCATATCCTTCCGTATTGTTTCGATGTTTTATCTTGGGAACTACTTTCTCAATAATTTCCAACGTCAGCTTCTCTAACTTCGACAAATAGACATCTATTTCATCGTTAGTTAGATTCCTGTGACTAGGAACCATTGAGCAAGAGTCGCCACCATCAGAAGGGGGACATTGCTTCTGGTACTCCCGATTAAACTTCTTTTGAAACTTTCCCCTGTCTGTTTTTTTTTTGAAATTCAACCGATGATTTTCATGTTGAACTGGAATGAGGAAAAAATCATCCCTGTGATGATTGATTTCCATTACGATTGCGTTATGGTCGCTATCATAAGGAAGCACCTGCAGTTTCCGTTGAGGACTATTAAAGTTGGATTCGAGTCTTGCGTCAGCAATGCAAAGGTCCAAATATGAATTTGTCCTAGGGTATGTTGGGAACTCCGACCCATATAGATTGCACCTGTATTCAATTTGGTTCTCTGTTATCCACGATTTCAGGAATGAACCTCTTGGATTATGGGTGGCGTTCAGCCATGATGTATGCTTGGCGTTCAGGTCACCAGCAAGAATATAATAGTTATGCAGCCTGTTCAATTCGAGTATTTCAAACAAGGAATTGAGTTCCTCCTTGAGCTTGAGAACAGTTCCACCAGTTGCATAGGCAGAGATAACGAAGAGGTTATCCCCACCTGGCAGTGAGATTTTGATAACGGACACTTCAAGAGATTCAAAACTTTTGAATTCGACTTTTTCAATATTTTGGAAACGATTGGGTCTTCGTACCAATATCCCGGTGCCACCTCCCCCATCACCTATCACCCTATCGTTTCTTACGAATTCAAAATCCTTGAATGTTATGGAGTGCCATGAATTGAGGTGGGTTTCAGTTAGAAGCACGATATCAGGCTTTTTTTTGGCAATGAATTTAAGGAGATAATCACGCCGATGTAAAGTAACAATGGAGTTGACGTTGATCGAGATGAGACGAATCCTATCCGTGGGAATGGGCTAGATGACAACTTATTTTGAGGCATTTGAAAGTCCTAAACGCTGAAAAGCAATGTTAATTTTCGAATCTTGTTTATCGATTCGCTCTGATAAGGAATTTAATTGCTGATAAATTTTAAGGAGCAGCTCATTATCGCCACTTACATTTTTTATTTTATTTACATTATCTGCTGGTCCTCTCGCAGCAAGTGCAAATGACACCCCGGGCTTGACGAAGTTGGTAGGTATCACACTGCGGTGTGCTTGACTTTGTTTCGGAGTGACTTTAACCTTTGCATCTTGATACCGGGGGCATCCTCGATATGATGCTGGATGACCAAAGGCACCGCAGTTCACACAATATAGTTTTTCTTTTGGCTCCGCCTGAGCCAATTTGCACTCGCCGGGAGCATGAATGTCTTTGCATTTAACACACCTATATTTCATGGCGCAATTGGCAGCCGAATGCCCGAATCTTTGACACCTGTAGCACTGGTTGACCTCACTTTTCTGGAGGCGTTTCCACCTCACGACGCGGAAGTTCAGGTACCGTATTTTATGCAGGGCACTCGAACTACTTTTGCTGGAAATCTGGACTAAGTAGTGAGGCAAGTTTTTGCGCTCCACAATCGATCTTCTCGTTGCAAAGTTTTTAACTGAAAAAAATTGTTTTTCTGGTGCAACTTCTTGGAGCACCTGAAGGAGATCGACTGTGTCCTCACCACAGTCCAGGCCCTTCAATAAAAAGGTTTGGTTCTTTTCGCTTTTCGGTGTGTACGTGAAATGCGGAACATCTCCAGAATTTAAGGCATGTTTTGTTGCCTGGAACTCAACCAGCGACTTAGTCCTTATTGTCAATTTATCGGCATTGACTCTTTTTATCTGAAAATCTTTTAGCTTATTTTCGGCTGCCAAAAGCCGAACCATATCTTTGCCCGTTTGTCCAAATACATTGATTGGTGGGACTTTTTCTTTTTTTTCATTAATCTTAACGGACGGACCAGCAGACAAACCTTTTGGTTTTTTCTCCCGATTTTTAATTTTAAGGTATTCAATGAAATCATTATCTAACTTAGACGTTTTACCTGTATCCTCTTCAATGTTCATCGTTTCTTCAAGACCAGCTAGCGCTGCATAGTAATTTCTGCTCTCATTTGCGCCTCCTAGCTGAGGACATCCTCTTGATTAGCTTCTTCCTGGGGCTTTTTAGTTTTGTTGTCTTCAGATTTTGAGTTTGCTTGTCGGGCTTTCTTGGTTTCGTTTTCTTTGTTGAACGTTAACGTTCCAACAAGTGCTTATAACGATTTAACTCGAAGCTTGAGTTCTTCATTTTCTTTTTCTATTTTTTTCAGCTTTCTCTTTTTCTTGGAGCAGCTTCTCGATTTCAATAACCGATAGGATTGTCGGTTTTTCTGCTTTATTCTCGTAACTTCTTTTAAGCTTTTTTTCGCCCGTCATCATTGGCGGTGGGCATGATCCTTCTGATTGATGGCTGAAGCCATCGGGCGCCTCCATCTCGTTGCTTTTGCAGCGAGACTAGAGGGAATGTTCTCAGACCGGGACTTCCCTTGAACGTATTTCCACTTTTGATATTTCTTCAGGAAATGAATTTCATTCAGGTATTCGATAAATGCTCGAATAATTCGACGGTGATGGTTTTCCCAGTAAAATCAAAATTTGCTTTTGACTGGCTCGTTAAAAAAAATATTGCAATTATTTGAAACTAACTTTTGTGAAAAATTAATTAATTTTTAAAATTAATGACAGGAGTGATTAAAAACACCGTCAGAATCAAAAACATACCAATTCATGTCCAAATACACGAATGCTTCTGGAGGAATGAAGCCAGTATCGAGACAAGTCTCAATGTACCCGTCTGTAGGGTGGAACGGCTGTGAAATTCAGGGGTTTTCACTCACAGTTACAGATCTCGCGACATGATTTCGACTCTTGTCACTTCAGCAGTATGATGAATTCTTCTGTTGGATATATAACGTTTCCAATCCGTCTCAGGTTTTCTGTACAGACTAGTACATGCACGAAGACATTTCCTTTCGAAAACTCTTAACTTTTCCATTGTACTAGCACTCAAAGTCAAAGTCAAAAGCGCTTTATTTAATACTAACCATTATAAATTTCAAAAGAATATAAAGCAAATTCCAAACAATAACAATCAAAAACTTAATGGCCCAAATGGCTCTGTAAATTTGTACGTTATCATTAAACACATTTAAAAAAAACTATAGCAAATTCAAATCAATGAAAATTATTACATATTTTTACAATTCAATTGGAAAAAGGAGAAAAAACCAACCAACACTATTCTAAAATTATTTATAATCTTAACACAACAGTGAACTTTGATCCTACACCTAATATGTTTTAACTTAATTCTAATAAATACAATCAAAAACTTTATCTTATACTTAAAAAAATCTATAACAATGTTCCTAACCTAAGCGTTTTACCTTATCTATAACGTAATATAATAAACATAATATAAACCTAACTTATACCTAATTTTTAACAAAGATAAACAACAACACTAAATGTAGCAATAATGAGCTGAAACTCAAAAACTAAGTGACGAAAAAACACCAAAACTGAAAATACACACGAATAATTTAGACATTGACATTCAGCCACCAATACCTAGATTGCCCGTCTCAACTCGATCAGCTTCAACGAATCTAGCAAATGAGTATCTCCATTGGAATCGTTGGTCTCGTGAACTCAAATTCGGAGGATATTTTATCTTCTTATCGGTGGCCCGTCTATATATGTGATATAAGACTGGGACGCCGTCAGAATCAAAAACATATCGATTCATGTCCAAATACACGAATGCTTCTGGAGGAATGAAGCCAGTAGCGAGGCAAGTCGCAATATACCCGTCTGTAGGGTGGAACGGCTGTGAAATCCAAGGGTTTTCACTCACAGTCACAGATCTTGCGATATGATTTCGAAGAAGCTTCAATATGAAGATATCGACTCTAGTCACTTCAGCAGTTTGATAAATTCTTCTATTCGATATATAATGTTTCCAATCCGTCTCAGGCTTTCTGTACAAACCAGTACATGCATGAAGCCATTTCCTTTCGAAAACTCTTAATTTTTCCATAGTACTAGCTTTCTGGTTGTACCAGATCTGACATCCATATGTCAAAACTGGTCTAACCAGTGTCTTGTAACAGATAATTTTGACCTTTTGATCAATTTATTTCGAATGAAAGAGCTTTCGTAGGGCCATGACTACTTTAAGTGCCTTACTGAGCATGATTTTCACATGTTCAGTATAGTACAGATACTGATCGAGATAAACACCGAGGTATCGAACACAGGATTTATATGGAACTCGTTCTGAACTACCCTCACCGGCCATAATGTGGAAATCTTTCCAATTACGTTTCAGGTCTTCACTGACCCCTGCAGTGTTGTCCGAAACAAGATTGTTTCACACTTCTGCGCATTGATTTTCATTCGGAAATTGTCAGTGTACAGCTGTACTTCATTGAACATTTTTTGGAGATTGCTCTGAACTATTGTAGCTTTTCGGTCTGCCGTATAGATGATCAGATCATCAGCAAACGCTACCAATGATCGCGTTGGCGAGACGTTAAAATCAAAGCCGTTCAATAGCTTGCGAATGAAGATTGAGAAGAGCAGAGGCGCAGTAACTGTTCTCTGCTGTAGACCATTCAAGACCTTGAACTCGCGCATTGTTGTCAGATTTCCATCAGTTACAACAAACGATTTCCCGTATAACATATTACACATCACGGCGACAAGGTGTCTGGGGAACTTGTCCTGAAGGAGTTTAAAAATTAGCCCATACCGTATCAAAGGCTTTCTCAAAGTCAAAGTCAAAGTCAAAAGCGCTTTATTTAATACTAATCGTTATAAATTTTAAAAGAATATAAAGCAAATTCCAAATAATAACAATAAAAAACTTAATGGCCCAAATGGCTCTCTAAATTTGTACGTTATCATTCATCACATTTAAAAAAAAAAAAGCTATAGCGATTTCAAATCAATGGATTATTACATATTTTTACAATTCAATTGGAAAAAGGAGAAAAAGCCAACCAACACTATTCTAAAATTATTTATAATCTTAAAACAACAGTGAACTTTGATCCTGCACCTAATATGTTTTAACTTAATTCTAATAAATGCTATCAAAAACTTTATCTTATACTTAAAAAATCTATAACAATGTTCCTAACCTAAGCGTTTTACCTTATCGCTAACCTAATATAATAAACATAATATAAACCTAGCCTTTACCTAATTTTTAACAAAAATCAACAACAACACTAAATGTAGCAATAATGAGCTGAAACTCAAAAACTAAGTAACGAAAAAACACCAAAACTGAAAATACACACGAATAATTTAGACATTGTCATTCAGCCACCAATACCTAGATTGCCCCGTCTCAACTCGATCAGCCTCAACGAATCTAGCAAATGAGTATCTCCATTGGAATCGTTGGTCTCGTGAACTCAAATTCGGAGGATATTTTATCTTCTTATCGGTGGCCCGTCGATTATGTGATATATGATTTGGACACCGTCAGAATCAAAAACATATCGATTCATGTCCAAATACACGAATGCTTCTGGAGGAATGAAGCCAGTAGCGAGGCAAGTCGCTATATACCCGTCTGTAGGGTGGAACGGCTGTGAAATCCAAGGGTTTTCACTAACAGTCACAGATCTTGCGATATGATTCCGAAGAAGCTTCAATATGAAGATATCGACTCTAGTCACTTCAGCAGTTTGATAAATTTTTCTATTCGATATATAATGTTTCTAATCCGTCTCAGGCTTTCTGTACAAACCAGTACATGCATGAAGACATTTCCTTTCCAAAACTCTTAATTTTTCCATAGTACTAGCGCTCTGGTTGTACCAGATCTGACATCCATATGTCAAAACTGGTCTAACCAGTGTCTTGTAACAGATAATTTTGACCTTTTGATCAATGTATCTGGAATGAAAGAGTTTTCGAAGGGCCATGACTACTTTAAGTGCCTTACTGAGCATGATTTTCACATGTTCAGTATAGTACAGATACTGATCGAGATAAACACCGAGGTATCGAACACAGGATTTATGTGGAACCCGTTCTGAACTACCCTCACCAGCCATGATGTGGAAATCTTTCCAATTACGTTTCAGGTCTTGACTGACCCCCTGCAGAGTTGTTCGAAACAAGATTGTTTCACACTTTTGCGCATTGATTTTCATTCGCCAATTGTCAGTGTACAGCTGTACATCATTGAACATTTTTTGGAGATTGCTCTGAACTATTGTAGCTTTTCGGTCTGCCGTATAGATGATCAGATCATCAGCAAACGCTGCCAATGATCGCGTTGGCGAGACGTTAAAATCGAAGCCGTTTAAAAGCTTGCGAATGAAGATTGAAAAGAGCAGAGGCGCAGTAACTGTTCCCTGCTGTAGACCATTCAAGACCTTGAACTCGCGCATTGTTGTCAGATTTCCATCAGTTACGACAAACGATTTCCCGTATAACATATTACACATCATGGCGACAAGATGTCTGGGGAACTTGTCCTGAAGGAGTTTAATAACTAGTCCATCTAACCACACCGTATCGAAGGCTTTCTCCATATCAATGAGACATGCTCCAACACATTGTCTATCATTTAGTTTCCAACAGATGTCTGAGGTTACTTTCGTTATTGCATGTGTGGTCGAATGCCTGGCACGAAAACCAAATTGGCAATTCGGCATCAACTCATTTTCCTCATTGTGGGCGTTAAATGCTCTGTTGAGTATCACTTCAAACACCTTGCTGATGTTAGGCAGCAAGCTGATTGGGCGATAGCTTTTAGGGCATGAAGATTCTTTTCCTAGCACTCAAGTTGTACCAGATTTGGCATTGGAAAGTTTTCCACATCATAGCTGGCGAGGGTAGTTTAGATAGAGATAAGGTAAAACGCTTAGGTTAAGAACATTGTTATAGATTTTTTTTAAGTATAAGATACAGTTTTTGATAGCATTTATTAGAATTAAGTTAAAACATATAAGGTGTAGGATCAAAGTTCACTGTAGTGTTAAGACGATAAATAATTTTAGAATAGTGTTTGGTTGGTTTTTTCTCCTTTTTCCAATTAAATTTAAAAAATATGTAATAATCTTCATCGATTTGAATTTGCTATAGTTTTTTTTTTTTTAATGCGTTATGATAACGTACAAATTTAGAGAGCCATTTGGGCCATTAAGTTTTTTGATTGTTATTGTTTGGAATTTGCTTTATATTCTTTTAAAATTTATAACGATTAGTATTAAATAAAGCGCTTTTGATTGAAAGTCAAAGTCAAAAGCGCTTTATTTAATACTCATCGTTATAAATTTTAAAAGAATATAAAGCAAATTCCAAATAATAGCAATCAAAAAACTTAATGGCCCAAATGGCTCTCTAAATTTGTACGTTATCATAAACTCATTTCATCAAAAAAAAAAAAAAACTATAGCAAATGCAATTAATTACGATTATTACATATTTTTACAATTCAATTGGAAAAAGGAGAAAAAACCAACCAACACTATCCAAAAATTATTTATAATTAATACACAACAGTGAAACTTTGATCCTACACCTAATATGTTGTAACTTATTTCTAATAAAATACAATCAAAAAAACTTTATCTTATACTAAAAATACTATAACAATGTTCCTAACCTAAGTGTTTAATCTTATCTCTAACGGAATATAGTAAACATTACATATACCTAACCTATACCTGATTTTAACAAAAATATATAACAATACTAAATGTAGCAATAATGAGCTGAAACTCAAAAACTAAATAACGAAAAACACCAAAACTGAAAACAAACACGAAAAATTTAGACATTGTCATTCAGCCACCAATACCTGGATTGCGCCGTCTCAACTCGATCAGCTTCAACGAATCTAGCAAATGAGTATCTCCATTGAAATCGTTGGTCTCGTGAACTCAAATTCGGAGGATATTTTATCTTCTTATCGGTGGCCCGTCGATATATGTGATATATGACTGGGACGCCGTCAGAATCAAAAACATATCCATTCATGTCCAAATACACGAATGTTTCTGGAGGAATGAAGCCAGTAGCGAGGCAAGTCGCTATATACCCGTCTGTAGGGGGGAACGGCTATGAAATCCAAGGGTTTTCACTCACAGTCACAGATCTTGCGATATGATTCCGAAGAAGCTTCAATATGAAGATATCGACTCTAGTCACTTCAGCAGTTTGATAAATTCTTCTATTCGATATATAATGTTTCCAATCCGTCTCAGGCTTTCTGTACAAACCAGTACATGCACGAAGACATTTCCTTTCGAAAACTCTTAATTTTTCCATAGTACTAGCACTCTGGTTGTACCAGATCTGACATCCATAGGTCAAAACTGGTCTAACCAGTGTCTTGTAACAGATAATTTTGACCTTTTGATCAATGTATCTGGAATGAAAGAGTTTTCGAAGGGCCATGACTACTTTAAGTGCTTTACTGAGCATGATTTTCACATGTTCAGTATAGTACAGATACTGATCGAGATAAACACCGAGGTATCGAACACAGGATTTATGTAGAATTCGTTCTGAACTACCCTCGCCAGCCATGATGTGGAAATCTTTCCAATTACGTTTCAGGTCTTGACTGACCCCCTGCAGCGTTGTCCGAAACAAGATTGTTTCACACTTCTGCGCATTGATTTTCATTCGCCAATTGTCAGTGTACAGCTGTACATCATTGAACATTTTTTGGAGATTGCTCTGAACTATTGTAGCTTTTCGGTCAGCCGTGTAGATGATCAGATCATCAGCAAACGCTACCAATGATCGCTTTGGCGAGACGTTAAAATCAAAGCCGTTCAATAGCTTGCGAATAAAGATTGAGAAGAGCAGAGGCGCAGTAACTGTTCCCTGCTGTAGACCATTCAAGACCTTGAACTCGCGCATTGTTGTCAGATTTCCATCGGTTACAACAAACGATTTCCCGTATAACATATTACACATCATGGCGACAAGGTGTCTGGGGAACTTGTCCTGAAGAAGTTTAAAAATAAGTCCATCTAACCATACCGTATCAAAGGCTTTCTCCATATCAATGAGACATGCTCCAACACATTGTCTATCATTTAGTTTCCAACAGATGTCTGAGGTTACTTTCGTTATTGCATGTGTGGTCGAATGCCTGGCACGAAAACCAAATTGGCAATTCGGCATCAACTCATTTTCCTCAATGTGGGCGTTTAATGCTCTGTTGAGTATCACTTCAAACACCTTGCTGATGTTAGGCAGCAAGCTGATTGGGCGATAGCTTTTCGGGCATGAAGATTCTTTTCCTTTCTTCAAGATTGGAAATACCTTAGCCTTTTTCCACTCATTTGGGAAATATGAATTGCTCAACATGTTGTTGAACAATATGCAATAGTTCCTAATAGCAACCTCAGGCAAATGTCGGAGAACTACATTTGGAATACCATCATTACCACATGATTTCTTGTTGTTTATCTTGCGAAATATGAAACACAAGTCTTCATAGCTGACAAAATAATCAATTAGATTCAAGCTCGGTATGAGGTCAGATGTTAATGTTTCATTGAAATGAAGAATTGATTGGCCGTTCAGGCTTGATTTGAAGTCGGAAACTTTTGCTTCAACGACCTCTGAAAAAATTTCGTTCCCTCTCTCAGGGTTTGGTAGATGAACCAATTCAAAATGTGTTCCAATCAGGGCAAGTTTATCCAATCCTTCACAAATAATCCTGTTTCCATTTCTATCCGGAGTCGTACTATCAATTTCGATACCAGCCCTATCGAGAAGATTTATCTCATCACTAGTGACTTCAAGATTCGATACCTTCACTCGAGACTTCTTGCGGAATATGCTATTCACTTTCGCGAACACGCCGTCTGGGTCCTGTGGGCTAATACCCCTCAATTTTTCCGCCCATTGATTGCTGACCTCACTCCTGAAGTATGACCGGATTAAGTTCCGGACATTCTTCAGATGTAATTTCAACAAAGACAACGAGGGATGGTTGTAGTCCAAAAATCGTCGATAAATATTGTTGACGCGTGTGAGAAGGAGGCTTTTCAATCTTTTCAACCTTGCGATGGTTGGTGTTTCATATCCTTCCATATTGTTTCGATGTTTAATCTTGGGAACTACTTTCTCAATCGTTTCCAACGTCAGCTTCTCTAACTTCGACAAATAGACATCTATTTCATCGTTAGTTAGATTTCTGTCATTAGGAACCATTGAGCAAGAGTTGCCGCCATCAGAAGGGGGACATTGCTTCTGGTACTCCCGATTAAACTTCTTTTGAAACTTTCCCCAGTCTGTTTTTTTGAAATTCAACCGATGATTTTCATGTTGAACTGGAATGAGGAAGAAATCATCCCTGTGATGATTGATTTCCATTACGATTGCGTTATGGTCGCTATCATAAGGAAGCACCTGCAGTTTCCGTTGAGGACTATTAAAGTTGAATTCGAGTCTTGCGTCAGCAATGCAAAGGTCCAAATATGAATTTGTCCTAGGGTATGTTGGGAACTCCGACCCATATAGATTGCACCTGTATTCAATTTGGTTCTCTGTTATCCACGATTTCAGGAATACACCTCTTGGATTATTGGTGGCGTTCAGCCATGATGTATGCTTGGCGTTCAGGTCACCAGCAAGAATATAATAGTTATGCAGCCTGTTCAATTCGAGTATTTCAAACAAGGAATTGAGTTCCTCCTTGAGCTTGAGAACAGTTCCACCAGTTGCATAGGCAGAGATAACGAAGAGGTTATCCCCACCTGGCAGTGAGATTTTGATAACGGACACTTCAAGAGATTCAAAGCTTTTGAATTCGACTTTTTCAATATTTTGGAAACAATAGGGTCTTCGTACCAATATCCCGGTGCCACCTCCCCCATCACCTATTACCCTATCGTTTCTTACGAATTCAAAATCCTTGAATGTCATGAAGTGCCATGAATTGAGGTGGGTTTCGGTTAGAAGCAGGATGTCAGGCTTTTGTCTGGCAATGAATTCAAGGAGATAATCACGCCGATGTAAAGTAACAATGGTGTTGACGTTGATCGAGATGAGACGAATCCTTTCCGTGGGAATGTGGCTGGATGACAACTTATTTTGAGGCATTTGAAAGTCCTAAACGCTGAAAAACAATGTTAATTTTCGAATCTTGTTTATCGATTCGCTCTGATAAGGAATTTAATTGTTGATAAATTTTGAGAAGCAGCTCATTATTGCCACTTACATTATTTACCCTATTTTCCGCATTTTCTGCTGGTCCTCTAGCGGCGAGTGCAAATGATACTCCGGGCTTGACGAAGTTCGGAGCTAAGACACTGCGGTGTATTTGTGTTTGTTTTGGGGCAGATTTCAATCTTGCATCCTGATATCGGGAGCATCCTCGATATGATGCCGGGTGACCAAAAACACCGCAGTTCACACAATATAACTTCTCTTTTGGCTCCGTCTGAGCCAATTTGCACTCACCGGGAGCATGCACGTCTTTGCATTTAACGCATCGGTAATGCATGGCGCAGTTGGCAGCCGAATGCCCAAATCGTTGGCAGCGATAGCACTGGTTGATTTCTCGTTTCTGGAGGCGTTCCCACCTCACCACTCGAAAATTTAAATACCTGATTTGCTGAAGAGCGCTTGGACTGCTCTTATTTGTTATTTGTACCAAATAAAGTGGTAAGTTTTTTTTTTCTACCGTCGACCTTCTTGTCGCGAATGTTTTCACTGAGATAAACTCGATTTGTGGCGCCGTTTCCTTGAGAACCTGAAGAAGATCGACGGTATCTTCTCCGCAGTCCAAGCCCTTCAGCAAGAACGTCTGGTTCTTCTCGCTCTTGGGGGTATAGGTGAAGTGCGGAACCTCCCCAGAATTCAAAGCATCTTTCGCTGATTTGAAATCAACCAGTGATTTCGTTCTAATTGACAGCTTCTCAGAATTTACTCGTTTGATTTCGAAATTTGTCAATTTGTTTTCGGCCGCCAACAGCCGAACCATGTCTTTTCCGCTTTGACCGAAGACATTAATCGGCGGAACTTTCTCGGTATTCTTCGCTACTTTTTGAGGAGGACCAGCAGAACTACGGGCTGGTTTCTTCTCCCTATTTCTACTTTCATTATTTTTATTTTTTAAATATAAGATAAAATTATCGTCTTTGTTACCTTCGTCTACCTCCATGTCCTGCTGGAGTCCATCCAGCGCCGCAAAGTAGTTCTGGCTTTCGTTCGTGCCACCAGCACTTAATACCTCTTCAGTTATTATTGGAGTTGCAGCTTTCTTCTGTTTTTCGATTTTTCGTATCGGACCACTCTCTTGAACTTGTTTTGCCGTCTTGAACATTTCTTCATACGTTTGAATTCTTGCCTTTAGCTCTTCGATTTAACTTCGAAGGCGGCACACTTCCTGTCTATCCTCGAGCACTTGTGTTTTGCGACCGGCATCTGCGGTATCCTGGGTGCTCGTGTGTCTCCGCTTGTTGACCCTTGCCAATTTCACACCGTCACTCTCCCCGGGGCCCCCCAACGGAGGGAAGCCGTCGGGCTCCTCCATACAGCAGTCCCGAGTTGTCTTTGGTTTGTTGCCTTTTCTTGATTTATTGGTTTGTTTGGTCGATGCCTTCGACGATTAATTCTTCCCCAATAAAATCAAAACTTGCTTTTGACTGACTCGTACAAAATTAATTCAATTATTTGAAACTGACGTGTGAAAAATTAATTAATTTTTAAAATTAATGACAGAAGCGGTTAAAAACACGTCTACACGCAACGAGTGCTAGACATAGAATTTCTCAGTGTTTATCTTTTTCTCAGGAATGGCGAGATTCTCGAGATATGGACGAATTGCATCCTGGCACTTTCTGCCCTAGGCCTGGGGACTTTTCCCAGGGTTCAATCACGTGCAAAAGTCAGTTTCAAACAATTGCAATATTTTTTTACGAGCCAGTCAAAAGCAAATTTTGATTTTATTGGGAAAACTATCACCGTCGATATTATTCGAGCATTTATCGAATACCTGAAATTCATTTCCTGAAGAAATATCAAAAGTGGAAATACGTTCAAGGGAAGTCCCGGTCTGAGAACATTCCCTCCAGTCTCGCTGCGAAAGCGACGAGATGGAGGAGCCCGATGGCTTCAGCCATCAATCAGGATCATGCCCACTGCCAATGATGATGGGCGAAAAAAAACTAAAAAGAAGTCACGAGAATAAAGCAGAAAAACCGACAATCCTATCGGTTACGGAAATCGAACAGCTTATCCACGAAAAAGATAGAGCTGAAAAAATCGAAAAAGAAAATGAAGAACTCAAGCTGCGAGTTAAATCTTTGGAAGCACTTGTTGGAACGTTAACGTTCAACAAGGATAACGAAAGCAAGAAAGGCCGACAAACAAACCCAAAAACCGAAGAAAAGAAAATTAAGAAGCCACAGGAAGCTCATCAAGAGGATGTCCTCAGCGCAGGAGGCGCAAACGAAAGCAAGAATTATTATGCAGCGCTAGCTGGTCTGGAAGAAACAATGGACGTTGAAGAGGATACAGGTAAAACGTCAAAATTAGATAGTGATTTCATTGAATATCTTAGAGTTAAAAACCGGGAGAAAAAACCAAAAGGTTTGTCTGCTGGTCCGTCTGCTGGTCCGTCCGTTAACATTAATGAAAAAAAAGAGAAAGTCCCACCAATCAATGTGTTTGGGCAAACGGGAAAAGATATGGTTCGGCTTCTGGCAGCCGAAAATAAACTAAAAGATTTTCAGATAAAAAGAGTCAATGCCGATAAGTTGACAATAAGGACAAAGTCGCTGGTTGATTTCGAGGCAACAAAAAGTGCCTTAAATTCTGGAGATGTTCCACATTTCACGTACACCCCGAAAAGCGAGAAGAACCAAACCTTTTTATTGAAGGGTCTGGACTGTGGTGAGGACACAATCGATCTCCTTCAGGTGCTGCAAGAAGCTGCACCAGAAATAAAGTTTATTTCAGTTAAAAATTTTGCAACGAGAAGATCGATTGTGGAGCGCAAAAACTTGCCTCACTACTTAGTCCAAATTTCCAGCAAAAGTAGTTCGAGTGCGCTGCAGAAAATACGGTACTTGAACTTCCGTGTGGTGAGGTGGGAACGCCTCCAGAAAAGTGAGGTCAACCAGTGCTACAGGTGTCAAAGATTCGGGCATTCGGCTGCCAATTGCGCCATGAAATATAGGTGTGTGAAATGCAAAGACATCCATGTTCCCGGCGAGTGCAAATTGGCTCAGGCGGAGCCAAAAGAAAAACTATATTGTGTGAACTGCGGTGCCTTTGGTCATCCAGCATCATATCGAGGATGCCCCCGGTATCAAGATGCAAAGGTTAAAGTCACATCAAAACAAATTCAAGCACACCGCAGTTCGATACCTACCAACTTCGTCAAGCCCGGGGTGTCATTTGCACTTGCTGCGAGAGGACCAGCAGACAATGTAAATAAAATAAATAATGTAAGTAGCAATAATGAGCTGCTCCTTAAAATTTATCAACAACTAAATTCCTTATCGGAGCGAATCGATAAACAAGATTCGAAAATTAACATTGTTTTTCAGCGTTTAGGGCTTTCAAATGCCTCCAAATAAGTTGTCATCCAGCCACATTACCATGGATAGGATTCGTCTCATCTCAATCAACGTCAACTCCATTGTTACTTTACATCGGCGTGATTATCTCCTTGAATTCATTGCCAGACAAAAGCCTGACATCCTGCTTCTCACCGAAACCCACCTCAGTTCATGGCACTCCATAACATTCAAGGATTTTGAGTTCGTAAGAAACGATAGGGTAACAGGTGATGGGGGAGGTGGCACCGGGATATTGGTTCGAAGACCCTATCGCTTCCAAAATATTGAAAAAGTCGAATTCAAAAGCTTTGAATCTCTTGAAGTGTCCGTTATCAAAATCTCACTGCCAGGTGGGGATAACCTCTTCGTTATCTCTGCCTATGCAACTGGTGGAACTGTTCTCAAGCTCAAGGAGGAACTCAATTCCTTGTTCGAAATACTCGAATTGAACAGGCTGCATAACTATTATATTCTTGCTGGTGACCTGAACGCCAAGCATACATCATGGCTGAACGCCACCAATAATCCAAGAGGTGTATTCCTGAAATCGTGGATAACAGAGAACCAAATTGAATACAGGTGCAATCTATATGGGTCGGAGTTCCCAACATACCCTAGGACAAATTCATATTTGGACCTCTGCATTGCTGACGCAAGACTTGAATTCAGCTTTAATAGTCCTCAACGGAAACTGCAGGTACTTCCTTATGATAGCGACCATAACGCAATCGGAATGGAAATCAATCATCACAGGGATGATTTCTTCCTCATTCCAGTTCAACACGAAAATCATCGGTTGAACTTCAAAAAAACAGACTGGGGAAAGTTTCAAAAGAAGTTTAATCGGGAGTACCAGAAGCAATGTCCCCCTTCTGATGGCGGCAACTCTTGCTCAATGGTTCCTAATGACAGGAATTTAACTAACGATGAAATAGATGTCTATTTGTCGAAGTTAGAGAAGCTGACGTTGGAAACGATTGAGAAAGTAGTTCCCAAGATTAAACTTCGAAACAATATGGAAGGATATGAAACACCAACCATCGCAAGGTTGAAAAGATTGAAAAGCCTCCTTCTCACACGCGTCAACAATATTTATCGACGATTTTTGGACTACAACCATCCCTCGTTGTCTTTGTTGAAATTACATCTGAAGAATGTCCGGAACTTAATCCGGTCATACTTCAGAAGTGAGGTCAGCAATCAATGGGCGGAAAAATTGAGGGGTATTAGCCCACAGGACCCAGATGGCGTGTTTGCGAAAGTGAATAGTATATTCCGCAAGAAGTCTCGAGTGAAGGTATCGAATCTTGAAGTCACTAGTGATGAGATAAGTCTTCTCGATAGGGCTGGTATCGAAATTGATAGTACGACTCCGGATAGAAATGGAAACAGGATTATTTGTGAAGGATTGGATAAACTTGCCCTGATTGGAACACATTTCGAATTGGTTCATCTACCAAACCCTGAGAGAGGGAACGACATTTTTTCAGAGGTCGTTGAAGCAAAAGTTTCCGACTTCAAATCAAGCCTAAACGGCCAATCAATTCTTCATTTCAATGAAACATTAAGATCTGACCTCATACCGAGCTTGAATCTAATTGATTATTTTGTCAGCTATGAAGACATGTGTTTCATATTTCGCAAGATAAACAACAAGAAATCATGTGGTACTGATGGTATTCCAAATGTAGTTCTCCGACATTTGCCTGAGGTTGCTATTAGGAACTATTGCATATTGTTCAACAACATGTTGAGCAATTCATATTTCCCAAATGAGTGGAAAAAGGCTAAGGTATTTCCGATCTTGAAGAAAGGAAAAGAATCTTCTTGCCCCAAAAGCTATCGCCCAATCAAGGTGTTTGAAGTGATACTCAACAGAGCATTAAACGCCCACATTGAGGAAAATGAGTTGATGCCGAATTGCCAATTTGGTTTTCGTGCCAGGCATTCGACCACACATGCAATAACGAAAGTAACCTCAGACATCTGTTGGAAACTAAATGATAGACAATGTGTTGGAGCATGTCTCATTGATATGGAGAAAGCCTTCGATACGGTGTGGTTAGATGGACTAGTTTTTAAACTCCTTCAGGACAAGTTCCCCAGACACCTTGTCGCCATGATGTGTAATATGTTATACGGGAAATCGTTTGTTGTAACCGATGGAAATCTGACAACAATGCGCGAGTTCAAGGTCTTGAATGGTCTACAGCAGGGAACAGTTACTGCGCCTCTGCTCTTCTCAATCTTTATTCGCAAGCTATTGAACGGCTTTGATTTTAACGTCTCGCCAACGCGATCATTGGTAGCGTTTGCTGATGATCTGATCATCTACACGGCAGACCGAAAAGCTACAATAGTTCAGAGCAATCTCCAAAAAATGTTCAATGATGTACAGCTGTATACTGACAATTGGAGAATGAAAATCAATGTGCAGAAGTGTGAAACAATCTTATTTCGGACAACGCTGCGGGGGATCAGTCAAGACCTGAAACGTAATTGGAAAGATTTCCACATCATGGCTGGTGAGGGTAGTTCAGAACGGGTTCTACATAAATCCTGTGTTCGATACCTCGGTGTTTATCTCGATCAGTATCTGTACTATACTGAACATGTGAAAATCATGCTCAGTAAGGCACTCAAAGTAGTCATGGCCCTTCGAAGGCTCTTTCATTCCAGATACATTGACCAAAAGGTCAAAATTATCTGTTACAAGACACTGGTTAGACCAGTTTTGACCTATGGATGTCAGATCTGGTACAACCAGAGTGCTAGTACTATGGAAAAATTAAGAGTTTTCGAAAGGAAATGTCTTCGTGCATGTACTGGTTTGTACAGAAAGCCTGAGACGGATTGGAAACATTATATATCGAATAGAAGAATTTATCAAACTGCTGAAGTGACGAGGGTCGATATCTTCATATTGAAACTTCTTCGGAATCATATCGCAAGATCTGTGACTGTGAGTGAAAACCCTTGGATTTCACAGCCGTTCCACCCTACAGACGGGTATATAGCGACTTGCCTCGCTACTGGCTTCATTCCTCCAGAAGCATTCGTGTATTTGGACATGAATGGATATGTTTTTGATTCTGACGGCGTCCCAGTCATATATCACATATATCGACGGGCCACCGATAAGAAGATAAAATATCCTCCGAATTTGAGTTCACGAGACCAACAATTTCAATGGAGATACTCATTTGCTAGATTCGTTGAAGCTGATCGAGTTGAGACGGCGCAATCCAGGTATTGGTGGCTGAATGACAATGTCTAAATTATTCGTGTACCAGATCTGACATCCATAGGTCAAAACTGGTCTAACCAGTGTCTTGTAACAGATAATTTTGACCTTTTGATCAATGTATCTGGAATGAAAGAGTTTTCGAAGGGCCATGACTACTTTAAGTGCTTTACTGAGCATGATTTTCACATGTTCAGTATAGTACAGATACTGATCGAGATAAACACCGAGGTATCGAACACAGGATTTATGTGGAATTCGTTCTGAACTACCCTCGCCAGCCATGATGTGGAAATCTTTCCAATTACGTTTCAGGTCTTGACTGACCCCCTGCAGCGTTGTCCGAAACAAGATTGTTTCACACTTCTGCGCATTGATTTTCATTCGCCAATTGTCAGTGTACAGCTGTACATCATTGAACATTTTTTGGAGATTGCTCTGAACTATTGTAGCTTTTCGGTCAGCCGTGTAGATGATCAGATCATCAGCAAACGCTACCAATGATCGCGTTGGCGAGACGTTAAAATCAAAGCCGTTCAATAGCTTGCGAATAAAGATTGAGAAGAGCAGAGGCGCAGTAACTGTTCCCTGCTGTAGACCATTCAAGACCTTGAACTCGCGCATTGTTGTCAGATTTCCATCGGTTACAACAAACGATTTCCCGTATAACATATTACACATCATGGCGACAAGGTGTCTGGGGAACTGTTCCTGAAGAAGTTTAAAAATAAGTCCATCTAACCATACCGTATCAAAGGCTTTCTCCATATCAATGAGACATGCTCCAACACATTGTCTATCAATTAGTTTCCAACAGATGTCTGAGGTTACTTTCGTTATTGCATGTGTGGTCGAATGCCTGGCACGAAAACCAAATTGGCAATTCGGCATCAACTCATTTTCCTCAATGTGGGCGTTTAATGCTCTGTTGAGTATCACTTCAAACACCTTGCTGATGTTAGGCAGCAAGCTGATTGGGCGATAGCTTTTAGGGCATGAAGATTCTTTTCCTTTCTTCAAGATCGGAAATACCTTAGCTTTTTCCACTCATTTGGGAAATATGAATTGCTCAACATGTTGTTGAACAATATGCAATAGTTCCTAATAGCAACCTCAGGCAAATGTCGGAGAACTACATTTGGAATACCATCATTACCACATGATTTCTTGTTGTTTATCTTGCGAAATATGAAACACAAGTCTTCATAGCTGACAAAATAATCAATTAGATTCAAGCTCGGTATGAGGTCAGCTGTTAATGTTTCATTGAAATGAAGAATTGATTGGCCGTTCAGGCTTGATTTGAAGTCGGAAACTTTTGCTTCAACGACCTCTGAAAAAATTTCGTTCCCTCTCTCATGGTTTGGTAGATGAACCAATTCAAAATGTGTTCCAATCAGGGCAAGTTTATCCAATCCTTCACAAATAATCCTGTTTCCATTTCTATCCGGAGTCGTACTATCAATTTCGATACCAGCCCTATCGAGAAGATTTATCTCATCACTAGTGACTTCAAGATTCGATACCTTCACTCGAGACTTCTTGCGGAATATGCTATTCACTTTCGCGAACACGCCGTCTGGGTCCTGTGGGCTAATACCCCTCAATTTTTCCGCCCATTGATTGCTGACCTCACTCCTGAAGTATGACCGGATTAAGTTCCGGACATTCTTCAGATGTACTATATTCCGTTAGAGATAAGATTAAACACTTAGGTTAGGAACATTGTTACAGAATTTTTTAGTATAAGATAAAGTTTTTTGATTGTATTTTATTAGAAATAAGTTACAACATATTAGGTGTAGGATCAAAGTTTCACTGTTGTGTTTTAATTATAAATAATTTTAGGATAGTGTTGGTTGGTTTTTTCTCCTTTTTCCAATTAAATTTTCAAAATATGTAATAATCGTAATTAATTGAATTTGCTATAATTTTTTTGATGAAATGAGAATGATAACGTACAAATTTAGAGAGCCATTTGGGCCATTAAGTTTTTTGATTGTTATTGTTTGGAATTTGCTTTATATTCTTTTAAAATTTATAACGATTAGTATTAAATAAAGCACTTTTGACTTTGACTTTGACTTTCTCAGTGTTTATCTCGATCAGGGCACTCGGACTGCTATCATTAGAAATTTGGATGGTAATATTTTGCCTTCAACAGCTAACCTCCTTATTCCAAACACGATATTTCCAATTAAAAATTTAATAGACAAATTTTAACAGACACCAACAAGGGTACTATAAAACATTAACAAAAAAATTAACAAGAAATACAAGTTCTTTAAAAATATTTTTTAACTCTTATAATCGGTGTTTTTTTTTTACAATAATTTGCCGTATATTTCATTCTTCCTATAGGTATTTTTATAAAGTGATATATTTTCTACTGTAAATTTCAATGGCTCAATTCTTTAATTTTCTTCAAATTTATTTGTTCGGCCACTCTATCAGGCACTCTTGAAAGCAAGGCTTTGTTTGAATAGTACACAATACTGAAGCCTGCATAAATGATAGTAAGAAAAACAAACATTGGGGTGCATAACATGAAGAGGAAAAGGTTCCCGTCATTCTTATCTGGCGGGGATACAATCGCCTTGAGCCATCTCCAACAACTGACGAAGATAGCATCGAAGAAAACCTTGACTTTTTCCAGCACGCGATTCGACGATCTCAAGAACGAACCAATGACTATAGTGAGAACCATCACGAAGAAAATATAGTAACTGTAGCGCTGCTCTTGTGCAGTCCATATTTCAACACTCGTGTTGTCAGTCGAATAGCCCTTAGCCTGAGTATACTTGGATCCACTCTCGTAGTAATCATCACCCTGAACTAGCTTCAGAATCCTAGCGACCTTCTCGTTGATGTCCCAGTTCATGCGATCCTCACTATCTTTCATACTCGAAGTCTCCTTCTCATCTGTCTTCTCCAGCTCCTTCCCGTACTCGTATTTGTTGGTGTCCAGATAGTCCTCTTTTCCAAGAATATCGTTTTCATGGTCTATACTGTCTTTAAAATTTACGCCAAACATGCTGTCTTCCTCATCAGGCTCGTCCTTGCGAAGGTCTGATGAAAGCGATTGGTTTTGATTGGTCGTATTATAAAACTCATTGCTGTTACTTTCTATGTTTGAACTGGTGATCCTCTGGAAATTCGAACTAGCTTTACGCATATTCTCCAAAATATCAGAAGCCTTAGTATTTGCCATTTGGGCTGGCGCGCTTTTCAAATTCAATGTTCCATTCTGGCCGCTTTCCTGTTGCTTGTTATTGCATTCCTTCTGCGACTTTGAAAAAGGCAAATTATTATTCGAAGCATTTTTGGCATCTACACGCATTTTCAGCCGCGACTCAAGATATTTGTCGATAATACTGTTCTCAGGCTTTGACGATTTTCGGAATTGTTCCGGGAAATAATTTGGATACATTGTAAATAGTTGCTCCATCTTAATTGAAATGTCAAAATTCTTGATCAGTTAATTATAAATATAATCTGCAACAATCGCGTTTTCAAACTGTAATTTATAGCAAAAAGTCCATGTAAAATATATTTTGGCGAAAACCTTTTACAGTTTTTTGTTTCCCCGTTGACTGACAAAACGAAAATTTCAAACGAAATCGCTCAGTCAGTAGTTGTATGAGGCATACTTTGATGCAGGGTGGTATTTTAGACGCTGTGCTTGTTACTGAATAAAACACGTCTATGTGTCAATAGTATTTGCATACAAGGGATTGACTTTTTAGGGTATTGTAAAATCATTTTACAATACCCTACTAAAATCGCGTCCTGTCTGTCCGTCTGTCCGTCTGTCCGTCTGTCCGTCCGTGTGTCACACCACTTTTTCTCGCAAACTACATAAGCTAGAAACATAAGATTTTGTGAGTAGGTACGAAGTGATGCCCTCTTTAAAGTTTCAACACGAAAAAAAATTTATAAGATCTTTAAGGGGGGTCTCCCCATATAGGGGAGTTGCCCCTGAAAAAAAGTTTTCATTGCATGTAGGCAATATGGGTATCAAATGAAAGGTCTTGATGAGAACTTTTCAAAACAGGTCTTAAAATGACAAATTTAACTTCGAGGGGTGCAGGGGAAGGGGAAATGTACGAAAATTTTGTGTCCCCGCCCCCCCTCGCGATTGGACCCCTTTGACCCGAAAAATCTGAAAAAAATCATGAATGTAGGCCTTTATGAGTACAACAACAAAAAATACATGAGAAGTTGAAATTCACTCAACTTTGTTAGTAATAGTATGATTTATCGATTTTATGTTTTCTTGAATAAAATCTTAACGGTGCCCTTAAATTCAATGAAACTTAGTACACAGATGACTATTCATAAGATTAATCTGTCCTGAAAATTTCATAAAGATCGAATGGTATTTCATGAAGTTATAGCGATACCTCCATTCCCTACGACTCTCTCCATCACTCTTTCAACGTTGCACAACGCTCGTGCGAGCTGTTGCTTTGTCAAGTGTGCCACCCAGACAATGTTCAATACATAAGGGGGCACAAAAAATAATGTGAATTAATCCTTTCATGAATATCTAGTCGAAATTCATGATCAGCTTTCAGAGATAAACAAGTTGAAGTAGCAGGAGGATGCTCCTGCCAGAAGGGTATTGTAAAACAATTAGTAAATCAAACAATATATCCTGCATATCAAAACTTGACTAATATACAGATTCCATAAATTGATTTCGAAAAATTATTATGGTTATTATGATTTTAAACTCGCCACTATTATGTTTCAAGTGTTTTGACCCCGTCGCTTGATTAGTCATGATAACACATGAACATTACTAACCATTTCTAAAATTTTTATCAAAATTCCTACATATTTCTAGTGTCTAGGTCCGTTGCAAGCGTGTATCTCCCTAGTATCACGTGTTAATGTTGTTGTAATTGTTAGATATTCAATCGGCTGTAACTTAGCTGTTTATTGTTGGGAAATTTAAGGGTCCCATCTTGATTCTATAGACAAAAAAGCAAAATTTATAAAATGTACTATTATTAACAAAGTTGATCGAATTTCGACTGTCAGTTTAAGTACTGTTTTGAGAAGCTCTTATAAAGAAATTTCATTTGATACTCATATCGGCTACCTTTGATGAAATTTTTTATCCAGCGGCCACTCCCCCGTACTGTAATCATCGATTCATGGTAAATTTTTTCGAATCCTAGAATGGTTACAATACCCATTTGCTAGGAGCTCTCTCCTGCCTCCTCGACTTGTTTCACCTATGAGTATTAATTGTTGGCACTCATCTTCAGGCATTCATTAAATTGAATTGCGCCTTAAACGTTGAAGTTGGGGCAAAATACATCAAAATTATTCAATCTTCGCATTTAAAACAGCCACTATTTTGCTTTACGATTACTAATACCACTAGCTGAGCCAATTCTCAAAGAAATTAATGATACCTATCATTCCTGAAATTTTCATGCAAATCTCAGCAAAGCTGTAGTATCTGAGTTGGTAAAAAGCGCATGTTGTTCCATAGCCATATGTTGCCATAGTAATACATGCAGCGCATATTGTTCCATAGTAATACAGGAAAATTCAAATCGCTATAACTTCATGAAATACCATTTGATCTTTATGAAATTTTCAGGACAGATTAATCTTATGAATAGTCATCTGTGTACTGAGTTTCATTAAATTTAAGGGCACCGTTAAGATTTTATTCAAGAAAACATAAAATCGATAAATCATACTATTACTAACAAAGTTGAGTGAATTTCGACTTCTCATGTATTTGTTGTTGTTGTACTCATAAAGGCCTACATTCGCGAGGGGGAGGACACAAAATTTTCGTACATTTCCCCTTCCCCTGCACCCCTCGAAGCAAAATTTGTCATTTTAAGACCTGTTTTGAAAAGTTCTCATCAAGACCTTTCATTTGATACCCATATTGCCTACATGCAATGAAAACTCTTTTTTCAGGGGCAACTCCCCTATATGGGGAGACCCCCCTTAAAGGCCTTATAAATTTTTTTTCGTGTTGAAACTTTGAAGAGGGCATCACTTCGCACCTACTCCAAAATCTTATGTTTCTAGCTTATGTAGTTTGCGAGAAAAAGTGGTGTGACGGACGGACAGACGGACAGACGGACGGACAGGACGCGATTTAAGTAGGTTATTGTAAAATGATTTGACAATACCCTAAAAATTCAATATAATACGACGCATTACAAAAAAAACCTTACAAATTCCAAATATATTTGACATGTGCTGACATTTCTTGGCAGATGTTGAGAAGGTACCGTTTCGCCAAATAACTCTTTAGAATGAAATATGTATGGAATTTTTGATGAGCCGAAGGTCTAAACGACTATTCGACTGCGGAAGCTGCAATGGGCTGGCCACAATGAAGACAGTTCATCGCTGGTCGGGCTTCGAAATTGGAGGACGTGATTGATAGACCGAGACAATTAGCGGTGTTTTTTTTGCAGAAAGTGAAGACCCGAGAGCACTAAAAAAAAGAAGAAGAAGAAGCATTAAACTTTCAATAACTTTTCCTTAAAAATTGATTTGGAACCCATTTTGACGATTTTTCGGTTTTTACAAAATCGAGTAATTTAACTCTAGTAAATACTCTTTACCTCCAATGCTTCTCAGTTTTGATTCTAGGCACTCCTTCAAACTAACGAAAATTATGCTAACACTTATCTTACCATTCAAAGAAGTTTACTAGTAGGTAAATCTCTTTCACTTAAAGTACAAGAATTGGACTAGAGCACTTTTAATTCCGCAGAATTATTCTTTTTCCACGCAATTTAGTCTCATTGTTATCTCCGTATTTTGTTACTCACTTTTTTTAGAATTACTTCCTTTATGAGGTAAATTAATGGAACTCAATTTCCTTTCACTACGAGTATTACTGCAATATTTTGTAAATTTCATTTTTTTTCCTTTTGGAATTACTTTCTAACTTTTATGAGTTAAATTAGTAGAACACAATTTCTCAGCACTATTATCACTATATTTTTTGTAGTTGGGGCGTGAAGGCTATTTACGCTCTAAGCCAATAAAGCGCTTTTGACTTTGACTTTGAGGGGCTCCCAGACGCGCAAGATATCTGGACTACCCACTAAATACCTCCCCTATGACAAAACTCGTTTTGCTAAGCAGTGGGGTACCTTCAAGTTAAGGGATCTCTACTGTAGCTGGAGGGGAAGAAGAAAGAGGGGTTCTTAGAAAGGTAATTCCGCAAACCCGATGTCCCCGGCTGCTGTGAGGCCTTTAACTTTTAGAATTTTTTTCCTGTAGGGCTTCAGTTCCTTTGGGCCTTCGTTTAGAGATAGTTAGAGTATCACATTATCTTAATAGAATTTATCGGCACTCGAGAAAGTAATTTGGTCAGTACCATGCTTTGGCAGTTTATCCGGCCACCCAGCTAGGATGCGTTCTAATTTTAAACTAGTACGTATCATAACTGAACAGGCTTATAGTCCATCCAAAGAATCATTGTCATCAACGAGATTCGAACCAGGGACCTTCAACTTACGCAGCGGGGTTGGGGGTTGGGATTGTCTAGATTGAGGGTAGCATGCTAATTAATAGCATCAAAGTCAGCAGCCAATCCTTCGTAGTTACCCTTGAAAAAGTTAAATCGACTTGGTTTCGCGTTAAGCTTGTCACGAATTGGATACGATGATAATCGGACCTCTAAAGGAGGGTGGTGAGGATCTGGCCTAGTATAAGGAGAAGCAGCAGGGAAAACAGGATCTGCAGCAGGGTTGTTTGAAAAAATTAGGTCGAGAATGTGATTGGAAGCATTCTTTACATAGTTCAATTAAGTTAGGCTGCAGAGGAATAAAAAAAAGGTTAAGGCTATAGAAAAGTCATCAGAAGAAGCAATGGATTTAGTTTCTGCATCCCAGTTAACGAGAGGCATATTGAAGTCACCACAGATTAAAAACTACGAGGAGGAGTTGGCATTCGTTATAAAGTTCGATAGTTCAAGAAAAAGAATTTCATACGATCTTAAGGGAGTTCTACAGGCAATGTAGATACAAAAGACAAATAATTAACAGTTGTGAAGAGAAATTCGAGCTGCTAAGCCTTCGAGTGGAGGTGACGGAGCAAAGTTACTGGAGAGTAGACAATGCAACTGGCTGTTGACAGCTATTAGCACACCCCCACCATCCCGTTTACAGGAAATAGATCGATCTCGATCATGTCTAAAAACCACGTGTTGAGGTAAGATTTCCTTATCCACGATTTCCTCACTAAGCCAGGTTTTGGTTAAGCATATAATGTCATCATTAGCCAGAAGGGATGCAAGGTTCATTGTGTACAGCTTGGTTCTTGTACCTCTGACATTTTGGTAATAAAAGTTTACGTAACTACTAAAAGTATTATTATTTAGGTTCTCGCTTGAGGTCTGTTGAACGACCAACAATTTTTCCGCGACTGACGTTCAAAACGTTTCACGAGAATTCCCGGTGGCGAAAAGTCAGATTTAAGCAAAATCTGCAAATCCGATGGAACCGTTATTTTAAATGAGGCCACGATACGATTTACTTGGTTTTCTCGCGTTAACTTTTTGCAGTGCCAATACTGCGGAGAGCAACCTAGCTGAATCACAATTTACTCTGCAATTTCAGGTATGGGTGTATCAAAAGCAAGATGCGATACAAGTATTTGAAGTGGAGGTGATACCACTCTTGACGAGAGACCAAAACGTAAGATTGGTGTAGAATTCGATGAACCTCCACGTCGGCCAAAATTTGGATCAGAGCCGATGCACTCAAGGCAACTTTATTAGCCGTTACCCTGATTTTCTCAGAGAAACTCACCTTCAACCGGTAATTCCCGGATACTGATCGTACTTACTCTAGGGATACTCTTCTTTGTCAGGATGTCTACTTCGGTTTTCTTCAGTGCTAAACTGAGCCCGTGAGCAATCCGTCAGTCTCCGACCTTACGCATTAGCATACCTAGTCTAAGTTGCGCATAGCCCCAATCAGTCACGACTCATCCGATAGCTCAATTATCATTAGACCATCGTTGAATATGTTCCTCAAATATTGGCCAAGTATAAATCGTTGGGCAATATCCGATGTAACTTCTATCCTTCGTTGGCCATGTGTCGTAGCATAAAGCAAGGTTTGATCCTTCAGGTAGTCCCTCAGAAGCCACATAAGAGATACTGGAACTTGGAAAGGGTTTGCCAACGTACCCAGAACATCTACCCATCCGGCGGAATTGACGGCATTCCAAACATCACGTATCACCAATGGAACTACCTTTCACCTGCTACACGTTTTGGACAACGCTTACGAGCTCTGTAATCGCATCAATGACGGAGCGTCATGCTATAGAGCCGCACTGCCAAGGAGATAGTTCCCAGCAGCACAAATCGATATAATGAGTTTTCCTATGATAAATTTTTCAAGCTCTTTCTCAGCCATGTCCATTATACATACCGGGTGGTATGCTAGATGGTGGCCCAAGCTTTCCCTTCCCATTGCTGATCAGTACAAACCTTATTGCCTTCCAACATTCCGGGAAAACCCCTTCTAACATTCTGGGAAAACACCTTCCCGCAGGCAAGCGTTGATGGCACTGAGCATCGAGTCAAGACAATGGTGATAGATGAGCAACAATACCTGAGCTGGGATGCTGTTTGGACCTGGAGTCTTCCTTGTTTTCAATGATAGGACTGCCTCTTCCAGTTCCAGCCACGGGAAGAGACGGTTTTGATTGCTGTTTCACCGCGAACAGCTTCAATGTAGGCGAGAAAAGTGCCAGCACTATCTCATCCATCTTTTCTGCTACATATATACAGGGCCTACGTAGGGCACGAAGCTTCCACATAACTAGCTTTCATCCGAGGCCCCATGGGTCCCTGTTCACATTGTCCAGTAGATCTTGCCAGCTGCAAGCCTTACTGCAGTTAATCATTTTGCGAAAAAAATTTCTCGGCAACTTATATACTGCTAACCGGTTGCATTCCTCGTCATAGTTCCGTGCCCGTTGAGCTTCACGTCAAAGCTTGTGACACTCTCTTCTCTTTTTTTTTATCGATTTCAATCGACCATCAGTACACAGGAAAGTTGCCATGTTGAGTTCTCTAAAAGGGCATATAAGCGCTGCAAGCAGACGCAAATTATTCACCCTTCTGTCCCTTGTGAATTTTCCAGCAATAGCACAGCAACCATGAGCACTTTGACGAACTTCGCGATGTCCATCCTCCCAATGTTCCACCCATTTGTGGAGGATCAAGAGCATGGGCAGTATCATAGATCTCAAGCAGAATGTGATGATGATTACCAGCTGAGTAGTCCACTAATACTCTCCAGTTGTGTATCCTCCGCACTAGGGATTCCAAGGTGAATATCACATCGGGTATGGTTCCTTCACAGTGTAAATTGAAGAAAGTTGACGTCACCAGTACTCAGTATGACAAGCCCTATCTTAGTCACTATCTCTAGGACTCATTTTCCCTGCAAATCAGTTTGAAGCATGTCCCATTCTATTGCTTTAATATTGAAATCTCCTCCAATGAGTAAGTAACTATCAGCGTTTGAGCTCGCGTCTTCCAAAGTATTAAGCTTGGCTTGAAAAGGTGATATCGGCTCGTTTGGCGTTAGGTAAATACTGAAAAATGTAATCTCTGAACACTGTAATCTCTGAACACTGAACACCGTCCCTCCGTCCAAAGTCCTCCACTAGGAAATCAGCACTGTTCTGATGGAAGCGGTACCAGTTTTGTCAGCGTACCATGAGGGCAAACTTTTATCGTGGTGTTGTTCACTTAGTAGCAAAAAGTCGGCTTCATGTCCCTCGCAAACTACCCAAGCAGGTTCGGCCGTTGGACTGTGATGGAGGTTTACCTGCAGGATGAGGGTCATCGAAGTTATACTTTTACCTTGGCTAGGGCTTCCTAAAAAAAACACAAAACATTTCTGATCCTAAGACGCAGTTCAAATCCAATTTTGAATCAGCATCCTTGCAAAGGATGCAGTTTGCCCCACTCATACGAGTACATTTTTCTCTTTTATTTCCCATGTCGCCACATTTGTAGCATGGAGAATTCTTCTTGGGTCCCTTGCATCTCTGTGCGGTATGGCTATAACCAAGCCACTTAAGGTAGTGCAGAGGTACTGTTCTTTGCAGTATCCTTGCGCACCCATTTTTTACCTACGCAGCGTACTCCATTCTTACTTGTTTCTTACTCAAAATGGCGTCCCTCACAATCAGGTCGATGATGGCCATACGTTGTCCCGTATTGTTTTCTTGGGTCAGCCTTGCTTTAGCCCTGCTTACGCTAGGGAGCTCACCATTAATAGCCTTCTCTACATTGGTCAGGTCTGTGATGCAGTCAATGTCCCTGATTTCGATCGTTGCCATTGGCTTGAGTGAGGTTACAGCTGCTTCTTTGCCGAGAACCTTCTGGCCTGCATCGCAGAATTCTTCTTTGTTATTGGTCTCTACTTCAAATTCCACCAGAATATCGTCAGGCCGGGTTGGTCACACTGCTTTAATGGTCGTTTTAATGTCTTCGAGCTTTGAACCTCCCCCGATCTCCCACAATACACCTGGGTAAGATCGGCCAGCCTTAGGTTTCACGAGCAGTCCCTGCCGTCGCGGCGTTCTTCGTGGCTTTTTTATCTTCTGCCTCGCATCAGTAATTCTTTTGTTGGGCGTCTATGAAAGCTTTTTTGTCAGGGACATTTTGTATGCGCTTTTTTTGTGGCTTTCTTATCTATCGTAGTCAAAACTACCTAGAATCCCTAATTTAATGTTCCATGCCCATTGAATGCCTCCTCTCTCCTCCTTTTATTCCGGTCTCCTTTCATTGGACTAGACGCCATCCTTTTGATTGTGTTTAGTAGTGGAGCGTTCTGCGGTTCTCGGTAGACTTAGTCCTCAGCTCCACTTTAGCCTTCTGCTCTTCTTCAGCCCTCAACCAGCTCCGCCAGGAATGCTCGATGCAGTCTAGGAGCTCCTCTAGCTCCAGGGGCCCGTTCTTTACACCTTTGCCAATGTTTTTTGCGAGTCACACACACATTTAATTCTCTACTTTAAGCCTTTCTTCCTGATAGCGCTCAATGGTTGTGTTTTTCAGCCTTTTCTTTGGAGAGAGATTATTTGCTTCCTTTGCTGGATACAATGCTTTAGTTAAATTTTCCGCAATGTCAGTAACTTCGCGCAACGGCATTTTGTTGATTGAAATTCAATAAGTTTTTCACCCTTATGGACCGATAATAATGAAGTTTAAAAATGAAATAATAACACTTCAGATGTTACAAATGTATTTTATTCTAAATTACACGAATGCATTTCGGTCAGTATTGCCGACCATCATCAGCGCTAGACGCGAAACTACTATTGAAGCAATTACAACAAAAGCAAAGACATTAGCTAATAACAGTTAATTTTTGCATATATGATTCAGTCGGATTAAATGAAAAATAAATTGCTGGACTGTTGTCAATATTACATAAAAGGTCTGTTATGTTATTTCAACATATTATGAGTTTTTGATAAATAATGCAAAAGCTAATCAAGCCAACCGCTACTATATATAGTATTATCTAGCCAATTTAAATAAATTTGAATTTATTGGGCTATTGTCGATATTTACTAAATTGTCTGACATATGCATTGAATTTTCACGGATTAGTTACACTTTTTAATAATTTGAAATAATCAGCTAACGGTCCCATGTAGTGCCTTCTTGGGTTGTTCAAATTCAATGTGTGTGCAGCAATACCTTTATTTACGTCTCTTATTTTTGATGTATCTTTCGTGTTCCTTGAGACGGAAATCAACTGCACGTCTAGTTTGTCCAATATACTTCATATCACATTCTGTGCAACTGGCTTGATAGATTCCGCTTTTTTATTTTGATGAAAATGTATCCTTCGTAGAGCTAAGGAGTGAACCAAGCTTGCGGGTGTTATTATGCACAATTCTGATTGCCTTTGCTGAATTCCTTCTTAAGTGAGTTGCAAATCTTCGGAACATATGCCATAGATACACGCGATTGAGTATTGTTTGATATGGAGTTTTGATGGAAAAGGTTTGAAGCTCTCTCTGTCTCTCTTTTTATTTTATGCATGCATTTGGCAATCAATTATGCAATCAATTAGTCCATAAGCGCTTACCATATCCATTCGTTTCTGCCAAGTGTACGATATGCTCATACTCGTTCTTATAATCTGCCACTGATAATGGCAAACGATTCATACGATATATCATCGATATATCTTTGGTGATAAATATATCTGTCTGTTGTTGTTAGCTTTCTATAGATCGAAACCTTTATTTTTCTGCCATTGCGCGTAAGATTTAAATCAAGAAGCAATTGTTTTTCATACATGCTTCGATGCAGCGTATGTATGCATCGACATGTTCGATTGAGATGTTGGATTTTGACAGAGGTTCTCTAATTTCTTCGATAGCTAAATCAACGGGGACGCTGGGAATCATATACGACTGAATCATATATGTTAAAATTAACTGTTATTAGCTAATGTCTTAGCTTTTGTTGTAATTGCTCCAATAGTAGTTTCACATCTAGCGCTGAAGATGGTCGGCAATACCGACCGAAACGCATTCGTGTAATTTAGAATAAAATACATTTGTAACATCTGAATTGTTTTTATTTTATGTTGAAACTTGATTATTTGCGGTCCATAAGGGTGAAAACTTATTAAATTTTAATCACTACCGACCACAATTGTGTTCATCTAACAGCTAAAATTATTAGAGAAAAGTTTCTGAACTTCTAAAAAAGGTACTTTGTTGCTCTCCTTACTTTTTTCTTTTTATGTTACGATTTGTTCTTCGACTTTGGGGTGGTTTATAATGCGTTCCTCTCATAAAGAGCGTTCTGGAGTGCATGCAGTTTTTTTACTGCACTCAAACACCACGACTATATCCAGGTGATATGTGCTCTCAGAGCCTTTTCATTCAGTCGTCCATCTGTATTCATTCTTTGAACATTTAGTGTCAAGCCAAGTCATTATTGTCTTAGTTTTTGTTATTTTTGATGAGTTCAAAAATGCTGTATCTATGGGGTTCCTTTTTGAAGCCACTATCTCCGTTCTTATGTGTGGTCGCTTTTTTGGTTCCATGGTTATCTTGGCAGAGCAAGAAGGTCATGTGAGGGTTAACACCAGCCCTTTTAAGGACAGATACTCAGAGCCAGACCAATGCTAATCGGAAGTGCGTCTCAACCGAACCCACACCACCAACTGAGCGGTGCAAACCTCAAACGTACTCCGAGTTTTGCAAGGTTTTACCGGAACGGAGACAGTATGATACTTAGATTAGCACCATTCACGCGTGAGTATTACCTCAGCAGTACGGTGCGATGCTACTAGGTCCAAAATATCATATCCGTCAGCCCAAAAGATCGTTGCCAGGTCGTAAGCCACGGAGAATCTTCCGGAAACCTCCTCTTTCTCGGGTACGTGGGGCCAACACTCCCAAAGAGCGCTAGCATCCAAGAATACTCTTATCAACCAGCATTCCCCGCAAATTAGCTGGATACTAGCTCGGGTCTACCGGACTCAACATGCTACCCATGTTCATTTTCTATACGATACACATTTTATCTGTGTATGCGTATCAGACTCATTCCATTGCCATCCATCGTCAAGTGCAGACGACCTACGCACTGCCACACAGCATTGTCACGGGTTTCTCGCGAGGGCCAAGTACACATTTCTCATCTGCCATACATGATTCGCATGATTTTTCCCCTTGAACTATCGATAGATGAATGATTGCCTTGAGCCTTCTAAAAAATTCTTAGGCGAAGCTGATGGGCATGCATTTGTTGTAGATCGTGCTGCTTGGTTGTTTTGACATGTGCAAACTTCTTTAGTACATTTTGGCTTCTTTCTATGTCGCATCCCTTTCGGCTAAGAAAACCTGATTAACCTATTTGCAACTGGCGGCACGCTGAAACGTGTAAACTTGCTCAATGTAGGCGCTACTTATGATTATTGGCTACGATCGCAGTGTATCTGACATTCTAACAGAAGTTGTTTATATTGACGTAAACTCTCTCCTATCAGCTGGTGTTATGCCTATACCAGCTGATAACAGGGATGCGTTACGATTCAAGTTTGAATAATTGAGGGACTTACTCTGAAAACGTCAGCATTGTGGCAAGATCAGTTCCAAATGCCAAGAAAGTTTTTTATTGGTAGAATCCGCATAAAAACCACGAAATTTCTCCACTTAATCCTTACTTACGAGACTGTTTACGTAAAAGTATGGATCGCATCCCATACTCTTGTGAGTCCACTTTTATAGAAAGATATTAGAAAAGGCTGAAATCTAGCGAACGATAAATACCGTAAATATAGCTTACTCCTCCATATTTCCTCTTCGAAAATTAATAGATGCGCGCACGTCATAAAATCTATGAAGCGAGCCCCTGAAACCCAACAACCTGATTTGGAAAAGGTCCGCGATGTTTTCGAACACATAGTGCTAAGGAGAATCTTCGGCGGAGTAAAATAAGGAATAGAATGATACTTCATTACATCGGGAAGTTATACATATATGTATGACGATCCATCTGGCAAAGAAAGGAGAGTATCATGTATGTGGACTAACGTCAACGGGTAGAAGTCAAATAGAGGGTCCATTAAAAAAGCTTAGCCAAATGAGCTAGCTCAGGGGAGCCGATAGACGATTCTTACTATGATTTTGGAATTAGCGAGCGGTAATGAGTGGCGAACACTCAACCTAGAGCACGTATTGTAAGTGTATCGCAAATCTAAAGCTACATAATGAAATTACACTGCTTTCTAGTTTGACTCTCAATCTTGTAGTGCAAGTCATATAGAATTTTGATTTATTTGAAAGTTTATCGGCAACATTCTTGCAAGGAATATTTCAGACTGGAGAAAACGTTCCTTGCAGTGGTTTTCTTTCTACTTGAAGAAATCTTTGTTCATCTTCCTTTACAATATGGAAGCATCCAGTAATAACCACTTTGCTACATTCTTCCCTCTATAGCCACACTGAGACGCAGACGACTTATTTATTCACTTCCAAATAACATCCCTGCAGGCTTTATTTGTTTCCCTCTCAACAGAACAAAATAGTGGCGATAGCAAGAGCTCCATTTATTTAACTACCATAGCATTAAAGCAATTCTAGAACGGACAATCAGCTTGAATTAAATTTCCTAGGAGAGCTCTCAACAAAAGTTACATACAAATGTGTCCCAAGAGTGCAATCCTGGCGGAATCTTATGGAGTAGTAATGTTTAACATAATATGTACGACAAAGGGGAACTCTTTTAGCTCGAGGTTTCTCTTTTGCTTTTTTTTATGATTATTACAACATAACGAAATAAAAGATATCATTTAAATTTTACTAGAACAAAATATATTATTATTAATCAACAAATAATATCACCATGTAAATTTATATATAGCATATATAATGTATTCGTATAAGGTCATCAAAAATGATTTTCTTTAAAGTTGGGAGGCTTTTCATATGGCTGGCTGATATGTTGGCGAAAATCTTCATCGTCGTGGCAGTCACGGAAACATTGAGCACAAAACAAATCTCCATCGCAACCCAGACATCTTACTTTTGCATCCTCATTGCAAATTGTACACCATGGGAGTTCCTCAGTGTCTTTGCTTGGTGGTGGTAGACTGCTCATAAACTCTTTTTCTTCAGGTGACATTAGAGCATCAGGAAGTTTTGCTTCTTCGAGAAACTAAAAGAATATGAAAATATTATTGAAGTCAATAATGAAAAATATAACAAACCTTTTCCAGTACTTTTTTAATCTCTCCCTCCTCATTTTCTCCTGCATTTTCAGTGGGCAACGTAGGAACCTTGGATGTGCTTGGCCGTGGACCTTCATTTGGGATGTTATCACCTTTAAGCAATGCAAGTCTTCGTTCAATATCAGCGATAGGATCAAGTGCTGTAGCAGCTTCTTCATCAATCGCCTTTTCTTCAACAAACTGCTTTAGAAGATCATCAATTTTCTCTTTCTCAGTTCGTGTGTCTTTTGCCAGCAAAATATCTTTATTAGTGTACTCCTTATGCGGGACACCTTTTAAATTTGACAAACGAGCCGCTAAGTCTCCATCTCCTGGTAAAGCGGCGACTTCACTATCAGTGCCTTTGAGCATACTCAACTTTTTGGAGATTACATAGTCTAAGTTATCAGCAATAACATTATCCTCGTCGTCATTGTCCTCATTATCACCGGGAGGAGTTTCTTGCTTTCCCAAATGTATTGGCTTCAATGGAGCATCTAAAGGTAGACTCTCATCGGTTCTGAAATATAGAAAAATGATGAGTGAAGGTAAAGTGAAAAATATAAAATGAGGTACATTGTTAAGACGTCATTAACTATCACCTCCGGTGAGGTCTTTTGTTCAGTTTTCTCTTTTTCGATTTTCTCGAAACAGCGCACACATACTCGTAATTTTGCTCCACCACATTTCGGAACTTCTGTTTCTTTTTTCAGGCACTTGGTGCAAAAGGAGAACCCGCAGCTAGGACAACCGACCTATAATTTAAAGTCAGTATAAATTTTATAATATAATAATTGTGACTCAAATTATTGTTAATTATATAAAATAACGGTGTTTTATTTAAAAGCGTATTTAAAAAGTCGTATTATATTGTCATTTTGATTATTAGTAGTTAAATTAATGGGTTTTAATAATCAACTTCTATTTAAACGCGGCACTCATGAAAACGATTTCCTCACTGCAAAGTAGCAAAAAGTTATAAAGGGTTTTCCAATAAGAGATGTTATTTTGAATAGTCCGCTATTTCGGTAGATGTCACTTTTGAAGCTGTCATTTTTTGACATTTGACAAGTAGAAACTACGCCATTAATAAAAATGGAACGATGCACGCTTCAACAACGCATTGAAATTATTAAATTCACTATAAAAATGGTGAACATTTGGCAGAGACGGTCGTAAAACTCATTTTTGGGTGGTCGTGAAGCACCTTGTCTTACCGCAATACAGAAATTGGTGGAAAATTGGGACAACTTAGTGATGTGAATATTAAAACCCGTGCACGTCACTCAAGAACAGCCCAAAATATTGCTGCTGTAGCCGAAAGTGTTGAAGAAAACCCAGATTTGTCAATTCCTCGTCGTTCTATGGAGTCAGACATTCCACAAATGTCATTACACCGTATTTTGCGTAAAGGTTAGGGTCTTAAGGCTTATAAAGTTCAGTTAACACAAGAACTCAAGCCGGTCGATCATCAACAACGTCGTGTCTTTGCTGATTGGGTCCTTGAAATGCATGAAAATGATCCGGAATTCCATCGAAAAATCATCTTGAGTGATGAGGCCCATTTCCACCTCGGTGGCTTCGTCAACAAGCAAAATTGTCGCATCTGGGGCTCGGAAAACCCAAGAGTTATTGTTGAAAAGCCTCTCTATCCTCAACGTGTGACTGTTTGGTGCGGTTTATTGTCCGGCGGAGTCATTGGACCTTACTTTTTCGAAAATGATGCTGGAGCAACAGTTACGGTGAATGGATTGCGCTATCGAGAGATGATTAATGATTTTTTATGGCCGGAATTAGATGGTATTAATCTAGACAACGTTTACTTTCAACAAGATGGCGCTACGTGCCACTTAAGCAACGAAACCATTGATCTTTTACGGGAAAAGTTTCCGGACCGTGTTATCTCTCGAAGAGGTGATCACAATTAGCCACCGATATCTTGTGATTTAACACCTTGCGACTTCTTCCTTTGGGGCCACGTAAAAGAGAAGGTCAATGACAACAGCCCAGCGTCGATTCAAAAATGGAATTTGTGAGGCTATCGAGGACATAGGGCAGCCACTTTGCGATTTGGTTATGGAAAATTTCATGAAAAGGATATGGTCCTGTAAGCGTGGTCGTGGTGGTCATTTGCCTGTTATTTTTCATTATTAACGGCATACCTTCCTCTTTATAATGAAATAAACATCCGATCATTTATATTAAAAAATGGCATTTTTCTTTTAATATCAAAATAACACCTCTTATTGGAAAACCCTGTACCACTGTTAGACGTTTTATTCGTATAATCATTTCCAGAAAGTTTTGCGGAAGTGATTGCGGCCAAGCTTGATTCATTCGTTGTTTCTGGCGGTCCTTTACTACTTACATGGAACTCTTTGCTTGAATTCTTAACCTAATTCCTTAATTTAATTACAAAATTGTTTAGATTTAAAGAGCTTGCAACTACTGAGTTTCGCCGTGGCTCGGTTGGTTATGGTGTCTTTTATTTAAATTCTTTTCTTCTTAAAACAGGCGCATTTTTTGTTTACTCCTCGTGCTTGTGGTAGGAGGATTTCCCTTAGAGCAAAGTAAAAAGATGATACCGTAACAACTATTCCTGAAATTTTCATGAGAATTGGAAGAAAATAAAAGTGCCTAGGTCAATTTGAAATATTTATAAACCATAAACACGTGTTACTGTTGTTGTAATTCCATACAATTGAAATCACTATAACTCACTTGATAATGATTAGATTTTCAGGAACTTTTATGAGCATTAAGAACTTATACTGATTTATATAATTCAAGAAGATAAAGAGTATCGTTTTAATTTTATGGGCAAAATGTAAAATCTACAAATTTGAGATATTTGTTGCCCTTGTATACACAAAGATCTACCTCCGTGATTATTTTCAGATTGTTCGGCTCAAAGGTCTCCAATCGCGAGCGGGGGATACATTTTGCCTCCCCCTGAACCCCCTGATGCATAAAATGACTGTTTTCTTTTAGATTCTAAAAGTTCTAATCAAAACCTTTTATTTGATACCCAAACCGACTACCTTTGATTTAAAAAATTTTTTAAGGGCTTAAAAAATTTTTGAATTTTTAGTAAGCCCTAGGCTTTTGAGAGACCATCACTTCTGACCTTTTTACAAAGTTTGAGCATTCTAGCTTCTATAGTTTCTGAGGAAACTTGCTGTGACGCATGGCCAGATAGACGGACGGATAGACAGACGGACAGACAGTTCTGGAAACTAGCATGTCTTTGTAAAAAAATTTTTTTTTTACGAAGACCTAAAAAGCTGCTGAACTTGATGATTTTCTTTATTGATATCCTTTAGACGAGTCGTCGCGGCAGCACGCAGCGAGCAAGGCGGAGGAACAGCGAAGTGTATCAATGGTGATTTTTAACGAAGGAAAGGACGTCGTCATGCGCCTGGATAGAGCGCGAGGAGCAAGTGCGATGAGTGGTCAAGCCAGTTAAAGTAACAGCGTGTTACTTCCTGAAAAAACAAAGTTTTATGATTAAAACAAATCGTTATTAACCCTAGAGCACTAAGCTTCGTCGAATCGACGACGCGAATTCAAAAAAATTGCCGTAAATTTTGAAAGCGCCGTCACGCCCATTGCAGCTCCCGTGTAATCTCAGTTGCCCCGTTGCCCTCGCAACGGACGGTAGTATTTTTTGTGTGCGTGCCGTACCAGACCCCATAACTCGACGCATCGTCGAAGTTTAGTAATAACGATATATTTTGTACTATTTTGTTTCTAATATTTTAAGTTTATTTTTTAGTTTTTACAACATAAAAGTAATGTATATTATTTTTTACTTGAGATTGGGTTTTTCAGCTATAATAATGACGAAGAAACTTCATCAGAGAGTAAGAAGGAAGACCAAATCGAGATTGATCCGGCTTATAAATCAGATAGTGAGGATGAGGTTTCTTCTTTGGCACAGCATCCACCTCCGAATCAAGACATTCAGGTAAATAACCATGCATCTCCATCAATTGAAGATCAGACACCAGGTACTTCCGTACAGGGGCCTAACGAATTGATTGTTATACCATCGCGTACCATACTTCGCGTAAAAGATAGGCACAAATGGTCATCGCTAAAGAATAGGTCGGGAAGCCGAACAGCCGCAAGAAACATTGTGCACATTAGACCTGGACCTACACGAATATGCAAAAATGAATTAGATTCTTTGTGTTGCTTTTCGTCTTTTATTACAGATGATATTGTAAATCTAATTATCACCTATCCGAATGATGAAACTCCAATAAAATCTGAAAAATAAAAGAATGTATCTGCCACAAAGAGATCAACAGATGCTTGTGAGGTTTGAGCTCTTATCGGGATTCATACGTTAACTGCAGCAGTGAAGAATAACTATTTGCCATCAAAGGAGATATTTGATACTACTTTTTGTGGAAATAGATACCGTAATATAATTTCAAATGAAAGAGTTGACTTTCTAATAAGCGCCTTAGATTTGACGATAAGTTTAAGCGCCAACAACGTAGACAGACTGATGTCTATGTTCCTTTTCGTGATCTGTGGAATCTTTTTATAACTGCCTGTGAAGAAAACTATCAACCTGGTTCTTCTATGTTCGACATGGATATTCGGACCTTCGCTTCCTACAACAAGCGCCTCCAATTGTCTCGGTCCATTGACTGCGTCTTCCTATTTTGAAATCCGAGCAGCGATGAACTGTCTTCGTCGACCGAGTCAGACCAGCGTTTCCTCGGTTTCCTCATTGGCCGCCACCCTTCAGTTCCCCCAAAGAATATATTTTTGAGTATCTGTTGTTCGCCCAGGCGACTTACGTGGCCAAGCCAATGCAGCTTCCGCAGTCTTATAATCGTTGAGACCTCCGGATCGTCAAAAATGTCATGCAGCGTATGGTTGTATCGAATTCACCATTGGTCCCCATCTAACTCTGCTCCAATTATTCGCCTCAGGAATCGTCTTTCAAAAGCGTTCAATATATTTGCGGATGCATGGGTTAGGGTCCATGTTTCACACCCATAGCGTACTCATAATACAGGTCTTATCCCAGAATTGTATATTTGGAGCTTTATTTATCTGTGTATGCAGCTGGTCTTCAACATTGTCAAAACAGAATAAAATATTTTATTTGAGAGCTCTATTTTGCGCCGTATTTCGTCTCTTTAATTAGCAGTTCTCGTTATTTTGGCGCCTAAATACACAAATTTTTCCCACCTTTTCGATATTGTATTCGCCAAGTACGATATTTTGTACATTTGAGGTATTATATATGATATATATATGACTATAAACAATTGGTCTACCTACCTCAAAACCACATTGATACTCCTCAATAACACTGTTGGAGTATGATCTGATTTTATTTTCTAAGATCTTTGAAAATATTTTGTGCGCCGTACAAAGCCTTGTCACCTTTTTAGCAGTTAGGGAATATAATTGATTGGCATATGTTCTTGTAGCCAAATTTGCTGGATGACTTTGAGGATAGCATTCTGAACATCACTGCCACCGAATATAATGAGCTCCATTGGAATTTCATTGATGCCCAGCGTTTTATTATTCTTTTGGGCTTCATCCAGAGTGGAAGCTCTCCGAAAATATCTGGAGCTGTGCGGAGGATTCAGGAGGTTCTTCAAATATGATGCCCATCTTTCCTTAATCCTGTCTCCATCAGCGATAATATTGCCGATGTCATCACAGCAGAGCGTGGGCTTGGGCTGATAACTTCAGTTCAGGCTTTTCGCTACTTTGTACGCTTGTCTTGTATTGTTGCTCGCTAGACTAACATCGATGCTTCTCAATTGGTTGTCATAGTATTTTTTTTTCTGGATTCTAATAATCTGATTCACTACTTCATAATGTTCTCGCTTTGTCCTGGTTTTCCTACCCAAGTTTTCTTTGTACACTTGATTCTGTTTGTCTAATGCATTCTGGCACTCATCATCATCAAACCAATCATTTCTCTTGCGCCGGGCTTGATGTCCGATCGTCTGTTGTGACAGCTGGGCCGTACTCAGATATTTGTACTATTCTTCCGGCTTCGGCACAGACATCTTCGTAAGCAGTGGGATGAGCGTACGATATACCCGCTCCACTTGACCGTTCGCTCTCGGGATTCCCTTCTTAATCAGCACATGTTGTATCTTCTCATTGGTGCAGTAGGCCTCGACATTGTTAGATGTGAAGGCAGTACCACAATCGGATACAATTCTTCTTGGATTTCCAAACGTCACGGACGGCTTTGTAAGCCGATCCAATACCTCAGCCATCGTTGTCGATTTGGTTGCATATAACCATTTAAATTTTGAAAAGCTGTCAACAACATAGATAGATAGATAGTCGCCAAGGGTCCCAAATGATCGATGTGAAAAGTATCCAAAGGGACTTCACCCTTCTCGATGGGATTTAGATATCCCTCTTATCATTCTTGCTTCTTTTCCGCTAGTATGCAACAAACCCAGTTGCGAATCACTTTCTCGATTTTGGCACGAAGACTTGGCAACCAATAGTCTTTCTTCACAAGAACCTCTGTTTTGCTCCCTGAGAAGTGACCTCTCTCGCGTGCCATTTTGATAACTTGTGTCTGCATCCTTTTTGGAACTACAAGTTGTAGATTCCCGTCGTCGTCTCGGAGCAGCACGCCTCCACGAAAGATGTAAACTTGAGCTTCATCCTTGTCTGCCAGCTCGAGTATTCTTCAGATTTTTGCGTCTTCCTGATTAGCTTTTTTCAATATCGGCGACAATCCCTCGTCGGTCTCCTCGATTAGCATGCACGTCGGCAGCGAGTTGTGGTTAAGCGCGTCAACATGTGCCATACTTTTGCCTGGACGATGTTCTATTCTATACGCGGATTCCCCCGTCTCACAACACGCTTATTCATAGTAAGAGCAAACGTGCGGCAATTAGTCACAACCTTGAACGGAATCGCGAATAAGTATATCCAGAACTTCTTGAGAGCTTTTATAATCGCAAGTACCTCGAGCTCACAGCTCGGGTAATTCTCTTCCGCCGGCGTGATCTTACCGCTAGCATAATATATTGGGTACACTGCTTTGTCTTCACTGTTCCTCTGAAGCAATACCGCCCCACTACTGTGCTTCGACGCATCGGTGTGCAGATCCGTATCTGCACCTACACAGTACAAATTCAAAACTGGTTGGTTCATCAAAATAATCTTAAGACTCATAAAAGCGTCATTCTGGGCATCACCAAATTCGAACTTTACATTCGACTTCAAAAAGTTCAACAGCGGTCTAGCTATAAGAGAATATCCGGGTACGAACTTTAGGGAATATCCTATTAACCCGAGAAACCCCCAAAATTTGTCGAGCGTTTTATGGCTTTGGAAATTTCACAACAGCTTCTATTTTTCCTTCGCTCGGGTGGACACGTCCATTTTCAATGATGTGACCCAAAAATTCAATTTTCGTCTGAAGGAGTGCATACTTTTTCCAGTTCACGATAAGGCTAGTCTCGCTCGAAGTTTTCAATACACGCTTTACTTTCTCTAGTCCGCTTTCATAATCTCCTGACAGCACGATCAAGTCGTCCATATACGTCAACACGAAACCTTCACGAATTAGCTCCCGAAATGCGGCGTACAAATTTTTGAAAAACAGCTGGCGAATTATTTGAAATGACTATCAGGTACTATGAAAGCCGTATACGAGGTGTGTTCAAAAAGTATCGCGAATTTTGAATTTTCGCGGGTTACGTATATTCGAATTTCGATTTTTTTGTGGCATTATGTTGGTACTCATGTCTGTCACTTATGCCGACAAGCTCGGCCATTTTGAATGTTCACTTAATTGGTGATAGCTGCTTTACTTGCACGTGTTTTCAATCCTCTTCGATTTTTACTTATTCAAAAAAATGGATCAAAGAATGTGTATCAAATTTTGTGTGAAAAACGAAATTAAGTGCGCGGATGCATTCCGAATGTTGACTGTGGCATACGGAGAAGCTACCTTGGACCGAAGCAACGTTTATCGGTGGTACAAAATGTTTTTAGAAGGCCGAGAAGATGTGAACGACGAAGAGCGTGCCGGACGCCCGAACACGTCAACAACAGACGAAAAAATTAATGAAGTGGAGAAAATGGTACTGGCCAATCGTCGAATCACCATTAGAGAAGTTGCTGAGGACCTAAACATATCGATTGGCTCGTGCCGTTCGATTTTTATCAACGATTTGGGCATGAGACGGGTCGCCGCGAAATTCGTACCAAAATTGCTCAATTGCGACCAAAAACAGCAACGCATGAACATTGCTAATGAGATGTTAAACTCTGTCCGCGACGAACCAAATTTGCTCCAGAGGGTCATAACTGGTGACGAATCGTGAGTTTATGGTTATGACGTAGAAACCAAAGCTCAATCATCTCAATGGAAGCCGCCGCATGAACCAAGACCGAAAAAAGCGCGCCAAGTTCGGTCGAATGTGAAAGTTTTGCTGACAGTTTTCTTCGATTGCAGGGGCGTGGTGCATCATGAGTTCTTACCACAGGGAAGAACGGACAATAAGGAATATTACCTGCAAGTTATGCGCAATTTGCGCGAAGCAATCCACCAGAAACGCCCGGATTTGTGGGAGAACAAAAATTGGCTTTTGCACCACGAGAACGCCCCTGCTCACACATCGTTGCTTGTGCCCGACTTTTTGGCCAAAAACAACACACTAATGATGCCGCAGCCACCGTATTCCCAAGATCTGGCCCCCTGTGACTTTTTCTTGTTTCCTAAACTGAAGAGGCCATGAAAGGACGACGTTACGCTACGCTTGACGAGATAAAGACGGCATCGAAGGAGGAGCTGAACAAGATTAAAAAAAATGATTTTTTGAAGTGCTTCGAAGATTGGAAAAACCGTTGGCACAAGTGTATAATATCTCATGGGGATTACTTTGAAGGGGACAAAATAGATATTCATGAATAAATAAATAATTTTTGAAAAAAAACAAAATCGCGATATTTTTTGAACACACCTCGTACATCTGTCAACTCGTCGACTGGCACGTGGAAAAACCCGTTTTTAAAATCAAGAATGCTGAACACTCGCACACCTTGCAGCCTGCCCAGCCGGTCTTCAACCAGCGGTAGCGGATACTTATGATAATTTTTGCATTCATATGTCGATAGTCAACGCGAAGTCTTTTTGAACAATCCTTTTTTTGCTACTAGGACAACCGGACTCACATAATCCGAGACGGACTGTCGAACGATCCCGTCGTCTATCCAATTGCTAATCAGACCATTGACCAGCTCTCACTCGTGCGGCGCCAATCGTCTCGCTCTTTGGTATACAAGTTCGTCGTCTTTCAATATAGGTGTCATTTTTAAACCTACGGCACGAGTCTTTACCGGCTTGTAACCGTCGATGAGGGCTTGAATAGTTTCTTTGTACTATTTGTCCTCAATATTCGATAAATCTGTCCTATTCGTATCGCAGCATTTCACTACATTGACTCGAAATATCCTTGGCTCTTCGTCGCACGTGGAAGAACTTTCGCTCGAAGGGTTGATTTCAGCTTTACCGCGCTTTATTGTCAAATCTATCGTATGCAAAAAATCGCGACCAATTAACAATTTATGCCTTAGCATATCGCCGAAAATCACACGAATTAAAATCGGGTACGAGATTCCATCAAACCTCAGCGTCGCTCGAAATTCTGCCAACTTCACGTTATTCTCCTTTCCAACCTCTCGAAATGAAATTTCACATACTCGTCTGCTCGCATAATCGTCGTCACTTCCGTTATCGAGGCACCATCAATCAAAACTTGGTTATCGTACTCGCTCAATTTCGCCTGAGTTACCGCGCAGCTACTCTTCGTCGCATCTTTCTTTCTGTTCTCACATTTCGTACTCGCCACACGCGAAACATTTCGTCCTTTATTTTTCATCGGACAATTAATACTGATATGATCGCGTTGACCGCAATTATAACAATTTTCCCTTGCACCCCGTTCTTTAGTCTCGCTCAACGCTCCTCTATTGTTGGATGAACCTTTCTCACCTATCTCGCTCTTACTGTTCGTTGCTTTTTCGTTCCCGCCACTCGCTTTGTCGTCTTGTTTCGCATTCGAATTTGACGCGAAATTCTGTCGCGCAGCGATATCTCCTTGAACCCTCGCAGCAACGATTGCATCGAGTTGAATCCTTGTATACGGGCAACGTCGCACAGCGGAGTATTCGGAATCCCGTCGATAATGTAGCCCAGCACTTCGTCATCGTCCATGCTGAAATGATTGGCAATGCACAAAATCGTGAAAAGTTTCGGTTTTTTCCATGTTCACTATATTTCGTTGCATTGCAATCTTATTCGGACGCTGATGGAATATTCTCCTCAATTCACTCAGAAGACTTTCAGGGTCCACCGCGGTATATTCGGGCCTGAAATGAAACCATTCCATGGCTTTGCCCTTGAGTCGCTTAAATTAAGTTATTCAAACAAAAATTAGTAAATGAGTCAGAAATGAATAAAAGGTATCACAAAAAAAGTTGATGTGACTGGAACAAAATATTTATTTTTTTTTATAATGGCACACCAGAATAAACAAATATCTCAAAGTGTGACAAAAATAGTGTTGACAAATGTGATTTGTCTTTCTTCTTATCAAGAAGGCAATGTTTCAGCGATCAGCAAATTAGCGTGTTATATTGTAATAAAGTTGTCGTGGCGACCACCAGGTTTGCTAAGTGCAAATGTACGAGTACGAGTGTATATATATATATATATATATATATATATATATATATATATATATATATATATGTATATACATATATATATATATATATATATATATATATATATATATATATATATATATATATATATGTATATATATATGTATATATATATGTATATATATATATATATATATATATATATATATATATATATATATATATATATATATAATATTTTTAGTTTGAGTAGTTTACACTAGCGTGCAGTTATTCTTCAATCTTTCCAGGCATAAAAACACAACAGTTACTTGTATGCTTCTTAAACGGATCATTGTATAGTGAATTGGGTAGATTAAAATCCGTAAATGACTGCAGCGATGGTCTGCTGCCTCGGTGAAAGAGGCTGATAGGATCCACCAAGATTGGCCTTGTCTGAGGACGCGTGAATGCGCTGGCAGGCTAACATTGCGGTGTCGTGGGGCAGGTTCTTTTCCCCAGCACAAGGACCCACTATAAAAAAAATTTCGCATCCACGAATTTCGAGGGTTCGAATGAATATCGACCGAAACCAAGAGGGAGGTAACCTACTAAGGGTTATTAAACTGCCTCCGGAGAAGAAGTGTCATCTGCAGCATCGTGGACCAGCAAAGGTATCGGAGTGTTCGTATCTAGTGGGTTTTCTAGCGAGGAACTTGTCGTGGTGGAGCTGTTAGTAGACGGAACGGAGTACCGTTCCGTTACTGAGCCTGTTGCAAGTGCTGCTGGCTGTTGTTCGCTTCTTGCAATTGGTACATTTTGGCGCATGTGTATCCGGTTTCCCACAACGGAGACAAAAGATGTTAGCCTCTGCCTGGCATGCGGTAAAGTGGTGCCCCGTCTGGCGGCAGTTCCAACACCTAGGGGCCAGTTCGTGTGCTTCGCTTTGATGTTCTTGGTCTAGTTCTGTGAAGGATGGAGAGATGGTCTCCGGGGCGCTGTCTATTATGGATGGAATGAGACAAGCTGACGCGGGTAGAGCAGGCACTCTGTGTTTGAGCTCAGCTACTGAGCGTCGTTCTGGTTGCTCTCGTCGGCTAAAGAATTTACCTTGGTGTTAGGACCGCTGGGGGTATTGCATAGCTTCAAGCTCCTTTGCTGATGCGCGAAGCGCGTATAAGTTGTGGCGCGAAGCAAAAACCAATAGCTGTTGTAACTTGGGTCTGATTCCCTCCCGAAAGAGACTTAGGAACTCAGACTCCGGCGTGGGGCTCATCAGAAGTTCCAACAGGCAAAACAGGGCTTCGTAGTAGTCGTCTACGGTCTCCTGCGCCTGTTGGTGCCTGTTTCTTATTCGCTGTTTGAAGATGTCATCCCTATCGACTGGTGTGAATTCCCGCAATGCAGCATGCCTCAACGTCTCCCAGTCAAACGTTGGAGAAGTGTCCACAAACCGCCAAAACCAGCGGAGAGCTCTCCCAGTGAATAATACCTGGGCGCAGCATGTGACTGCTCCCAGGTTTGGCATCGCAATATTTTCGGCCCTTCTTAGAAAGGCGCCGATTGTCGTAAAGTCATTCTAGCCCATAAAGACCAACTTTCAGCTAGCGCTGATGTGTGCTACTTTTGATGGTGGAATAGCCCACGGGGAACGGTCTTCTCTCGGTGTGTAGGCCTTCCTGTTCGATGGTCTTCTAGCTGCGTTGATGGTGAAAGATCCCAGGTGTCCCAAGGCATGGGTCGAAATGGTGGATCCTGAGGTTGTGAGCCAGACAATTGCTACAACTGCTGCCTCATCTGCTCCATGCTGGCAGCCATTGCCTGCATGGCGTCTAACAGCTGGGACATCTTACAAGTTGAATCTGAAAAAAAAGCTAGCTTCAAATTAAAAAGTGGCCGTCAGTGGGGAACTATACAATAACTCCTCACAAACAAAAAACAAAAGAATATAAAAGTAAATAAATAGACTTAAATATTGTGGATTTAAAAAAGATAATAAATTTTTATTATAAATATACAAAACAATTTCAACATCAAATCACATTCAAATTCGGTCTTTCCATTTCGTTTTTCCCCTTCACAGGCATGGACACCAATGCTGAGCGCTTCCTTTGCGTTACAGGCACTACTCTCTTGAGGCACCATAAATATCAGAGTTCGAAAGTGCTCTCCGATACGCTAGTTTTAACCAGGTACAATTTGTCAGCCCAGGGTTGATGTCTTATCATGGAAAGTCACGGACTAGCTAAGCAGCAATCACGTGAAATCAAAATCTATGTACTGGAAGAAACTTAGGCACCGCTTGGTTTGGGGTGCAGATCAAAATCCGCCGCAAAAATGATTTTGAGTAACAACTTCCGAATACACGAAAGGGCTCTAATATTATTTGATCTTGCTAGTCATACAATGACGGCAAACCACCATTGTATAAATCAAAAGTAGGACCAAACGATATTGATGTCCAAGGACAACACACGTTTGGAAGTAGTTAAGTTTGCTGGGGCAAGATTAGTGCAATATCCCTTAGTAGTTACCTACCCGCCAAAAATCTGGACACCTTATAGGGTTACCTAGAGACAATAGTCTGTCTCGTGCTCACGACTGATGATACAGCCGGGCTTTTCGGGCCCCGGTTTTCGGGCAGTTGGCTTAGGCGACTGCTCGATTACTACAATTGATTGATTTATTTGCTTTATTGATAATATCCATAATAAGCTACATAAAGTATGCGAATTTACAACGTCCCTCCTATGTAGTTACACATTAATCATATAAAGTCTACAGAAGGTTCACGGGTCAGCATTATACTTTTTAAAATTTCCGTAAAACGACCATGAATATTAAAATTAAAAACAAAATAAAATATTACTTATAGAATCAAGAATGAAATCCATCCAAGAACATTAATCCTAATCCTTCATAAAATGCTGTGATAGTACTCGTATAACAAACAGTCAAATGAAACTAAATTAACCGTTTCATTTTCCTTCAATGTCCTTTAGATCTTCTAAGAAAGAAAATAAACCATAAATCAACGCCAATTTACTATTCCCTCCAATATTCACAATTTTTACTACCAGGTTACTTTTCCATGAATAAATGCATGATGGTAAAGGTCAGTAATCAAACTTTAAAGTGAAATGTAACTGAATCGGAAAAATTGAAATGATTGCTTTGACGAAGTCACGTTGCATCCTCTTCTGATTCCGAAGAACTCAATAAAAACTTGGGTTGAATTTTAAATTTTTGTCTTTTAACGACAAGAGAGTCTTTCCCGATTGAATGCATTAAATATTGAACGGTTCATGCACTTTCCCGATAAGTTCAATTGGTGGCAATAAGATTTCTGTTGAGGACACGATGGAGAGTCGCAAAGAAAGATTTAATGCACTTTCCTTTAAAGTGAAATTAGATTGGAAAACACAGAATATTGAAAATTAATCTTAGAAGTTGATGTACATATTTATTTAGAGAATAAATCTTTGCGTTAGTAAAATATCTTGCTTTGTCAATAAGTTAGAGTAAAAGTATGTTAGAGCTGATTTAGTGGGATTTCAAATCAACAACCGTTTAACTGTTCAATCAATCCTTTGATTGAGGTGAAAGCTGGGAATGTTGGAGTAATTCAAATATGACGCAATAAAATGATATTTGGCAAATTCAAATGAAAATGAGTGTATTTTGAAACGTTTGTTTAATAACTCGACTCATAAAAATGCACAACAAAATTAAGCGAATTCACACATGGAAGGTCAAACGTATCACTCCTCGGCATCTGCAACTCACCATTCGTGGAGACGGGGAACTAACCAGTTGGATTAAAGCACATTCACAAATTCTTGATCGGAAAAGAAGAGTATATTTTGTTTTGAAAAGTGAGGTTAATAGTTGTTTCGACGACTTTCTGGCCAGCATTCTAAAACGCGAACAGGTTTCAGAGTTAGGAAAATAGTCACCTCGAGAAGCGCTACGCCATCCTTGCGTACGTGGAAAAAAGGAGCAGAGGAAAGTGTTCGAGGGCGAAGTTCTTGACGTTTTTTTCCCAAAGCAGGAAGCGTACAAGTAAGCTCGATAAAAGTGCGTCAGGTGTTCAGTTTTTCTTCAGTTCGCAATTGTTTAGTTTCTTTGTTCGTTCGGGCAAAGGTTAAGCGAGCGCCGAGGCCAAACGCTTGGCGTCAGTTCCGCGTGCAGTGCGAGAAGTCGAAAAGGCTGAGAATTTCGGTAGTAGTCAATCGCGTTCCCACAAAATTCCATTTGGCTCGTGACCGCGTTTATTCAGCGAAAAGCAGTTCCGATTGCAGTCCACCCGGAAGTATAGATGTAAGCTGGCTTTCAGGCAGATCTCAATGGTGTTAAGCCGCGCTAAACAGGACAGTATACAGTATGCTTGTTTATATTTTACGGGTTTGGACTAAAATTACAAATCAAAATCAAAGATTGAGAGCCATTATGTCGAGATAATATGTTCCCAATTTATATACATTCAGTAGAGAAATTGAGTTATTGTCTGTGGATTTCATTATGAAAGGCGAGGTAAAGTCTGTCAAAGCAAGCATAATTATAAGTAACATTTCAGTATCATCTAATGTCGAACGCTTTCACAGAAGTTTCCTCCTGCGGGAAGTTTTCTACATTAGAAAAGTTTGGCATTTTATTGCTTGGGGTTGCTATTGTTTGTCTAAAGTAAATTCCCTAATTTCAATTCCCAATACAGGACCTATTAAAAACGTTCACACAGTCAGTGCTTGAAATAAAAAAAAAAGAGAACTAAGCAAAATCAAAAAGATTCAACCTTCAACCCTTAATATTGTGATTCTTTTAACGAAAATGCTTTAAAAAAATAGATAGAACTTATGATTTCTCTGTCCGTTAGTTTTGCTTGCTTTCAAAAAGCCATATAGCGTTCATGACATGCATATGTTTGTGATAAGAACTGATTTTGTTCCAAACATTCAGAATTGTACTCCAACTACGAATTTTATTCCAACATTGTCCTCATATAAGTTAGCAGCATGCTATGTGAATTGTGATTTTTAAACTATTACCGTTTAGCATCATACTGGACTACTGCATACTCTTCGATTATTATATACTGAAATTACCCAAAACGAAAAAGCATGTAAGGGTAGACTATTAATCTGAGTTTACTATCGAAAAGAATTTGCCACTGTTTAATATGTTGCTAAATAACCACGTTAGTTTGGATGTATGTATGTTTAGTATAAGAAAATAGGAAGAAAAAAAAACTAAAGAGACTCTCTAAACTATAATTATTTTTATAAAATTAGTATAAATTTAAGATAGAGAAAGATATCACATATGTATAAGAAGAAATTAATATCGTAACCTGTAATAGTCATGACTTTTAAGACGAATTGTTTCTATTTTTCTTGAAGAAAAGTAAACAATTCACATTCTATCTTACCGAGGGCAAAATAAAACGGTTAATACATTATCTTATTTTAATTTTTTTCCTTATATCATATAGGGTTCCAGTAATCCGCGAATGGTCGGTTTCGCGTTGCGGTCGGTACGCGGTGCCATAGTTTGTGTTTGCGTGTTTTTAATTCGAGTAGTTTCTTTTCGGTTATGCATTCGAGTGGTGTTTATATTCGGGAGCGCGTATAATTTCAGCGGTTGTTTTCGTTATTTTTCTCTGGGTTGAAGTACGTAATTTAGAGTAGAGTCGATGGAAGTTGTTCGACGCGTTTTTAATCGGGCATTTGAACCGATGGCTGAGTTTTGTATTCCGGGCTTAGTCTGCTCGCATAACACCTGCGACTGAAACTCCTCTCCTAACTAGCTAGCTAGCCAGCAGCCACCTCGGAGTAGACTAAGAGTGTCCGGACTTGTCGACCTAATAGGTACAGTCCGTTGTCACATTCCAAGACTTTACGTCTAGAACCGATGAGAGGTCGGTTTAGATTTCCTTCGGGAAATCTCGAACGTTCGAGACGTGATAAAATCATTACACCGTTTATTTGCATGAATTAGATATAATATACTATTGATATGTATTTGATTGACATAAACTTGTACTCACTATAGATAAAAGTTTTATGTGATTTTTCCGTTTTCATGTTCTGGAAGGTGTAAAATCTTTACAGTTGATAAGGAACATCTAAAGTTGATATTTTATGTGCTCTGAACGGAGGAAAATATATTTCTCATAGTGTGGCGATTATAAAAACTATTTCCACCACTGAGTGGCGCTGACATCATCTCAAGGAAGTTTGACTTTACACATCTGGCAGCCAATCAGCTAGCAACAAGAAGACTTTTCATCAGCTGTTCTCTTTGGCTTTTGGTCGCGAAACAGACAAGTTGAGTTTCACTTCACGAACTGTTATATATTTAGATTTTTGCAATAAATTGTTATTTACCACATTAAGTGAGTTCAACGATTGCATTGTGCACGTCTTAATCCACGGGATTTAAGGCGGCTACAATAGGTGACCCTATCATCGATGTGGACCCCGGCTAGGGGAGCACCCATTAAAATGTCGACTGAGGATTTGACAACCGGCATGTTCGTTCAACATACACCGCCGCCGGCAAGGCGCGACAACAACACGTTGCTCGACACGCTATATGAACCATGCAAGGACATGATATCTTCGCCTAAATTGTTGCCACCGGTTGACGCAGCAACAAACTTTTCACCGTCTGCGGAAGTTGCTTCTGTCAAAGACGTGAAATTAACACCATTTTGGCGAAGCGACCCGACGCTTTGGTTTATGCAGGCGGAGGCGCAATTTTTCACCAATAATATGACGTCTGACAACGCTCGTTATTACACGATTATCGTTGCTCTGGACATCGATATCCTGCACCAAGTATCTGAAACTATCCGTTCGCCACCAGTCCCGAACAAATACGGTACGCCCAAACGGGATCTTGTCAGAAGATTCTCCGAATCTAAGGAGCGACAGTTAAACCGCTCACAGGAGCAGAGCAGTGAGCGTCAGGTGCGTTCTGGCTGCTAGCGAGGATTCCGAACTCTACAAACTCGCAAAAATATCAGACCGTATAGTGGAAAACAGTGTTCCCGCTTACGTATTGGCTACAGAGGCCACTCCATCACAGGCAGGCGCACCTGATACGTCGGAACTCAACAAACGGCTTGAAAAAATCGAGCGTCAGCTTAATAACGTTGTCATTTAGATGACAAAATCAAAAAACAATTTCAACCCCTCTAATTTGCACGGTTCGACAGGTGGTGCAGGAGGCCACCGGACTTCAACTAACAACGAGGCTTGCTATTACCATAAAAGATTTGGTGTGAAAGCGAAGCGGTGCTCGGAGCCTTGCTCGTTTCAAGCAAATCAGCATCAGGCTTTTCAAAGGTCTCGACGTCTGACAAGCGAAAAACTGAAAGCAGCACGAGCCGAATTCGATCGGATGCTTAAAATGGGTATTTGTCGTACTGTTACGACAACAATCATTAGCATATGCGAGTACTAATTGCTCGGAATTCCATAATAGTCAATCACGCCTCCATGCCTCGCTTACGACACGTTACGACAATAATCATTAGCGTATGCGAATACTAATTGCTCGGAAATTCATAACAGTTATTCACGATCCCAATGCATCGTTCATCGCACGAGCCAACAAGAAATGTATGCTTTACTGCCCATACTTAGGGAACGGCGACACCCTAAACAGAGTACATAATCGCAATTTAATGTACAATATAAGAACTTATATCTTACGCTTCATTGGTCAAGTCACTATATTGGCTCCGCGGCGAATTCCACACGCATACATGGTAGTCCATACAATTGCCATATTGAGAGCACATGGGGAACATGTACACAATTGAATGTGTGTACTATGCGCAATCCGCTCAACTGAGTATCAATTCGCCAACTCAGAAATCATATGAGGAGAAGTCGTCGAATATTCAGATATATGAATACTGAAGACGAAAAGAGCAAAAGGATGAGATTGGAGCTAGCGTTCCTTTTCATGCAACAAGATTGTTCTCGAGGAACAAGAGAGGAATGAATTCGTAAAACAGGTTAAGGGGAACTAGCACACTAACAAACTCAGCGTTTTGCGGATTAACTGGATCGAAGGTCTACGACTCCCACTAGCAATGCAAGCAATTTGTTTGTATTTAAGCTACTGGCGAATTGGACGAGGGAGCCAGAATTAACGCAAGTCTCGAGGAGAGACAGCCGAAGACGACTTTTCAGCCGAAGACGATTTTCATCAAGAAGTTCGCCGCAAAGAAGCGCCATTTTCCGCCATCAATAGAACGTAAGTAAAACGAGCTAAAACTGAGTTTCTTTAGGCCTAAGCCGGTGAAACTCTAGTTTTAGCTAATTTATGATTAAATAGAGTTCAAAAATTATCTTTAATGAGCAAAAACTGAGTTTCTTTAGGCCCAAGCCGGTGAAACTCTAGTTTTAGCCATTTTATGATTAAATAACGTTCAAAAATAATCTTTTTCTTAACGACCCTTTTTGGCAATCTTCGATTCATTCTGTAATTCTTTTTTACGTACAGTGAAGGCATCCACGGGAGACGAAGTGTTCAGAGTTTCTTTGGGCCCAAGCTGGTGAAACTCTGGTTCTAGTATTCATCCGCGTGCACCACTGTATGCAAACAATGGTATGAGGGTCGCAAGCCCGGATTAATTGCAGGGCGCACCAAGACCAGCTGTAACCCCCCTTTCTCGCTTACCGGACCCAACAGCCCAGTCGAGGAGCCTGGCAGCAACACCAGACCTCTGGAAGCGAGGTGCACCAAGCCCAGCCTGGAAGAGGCACTCCGCGCTGATCTGTTAGCGGGTCCCCGACCGATAACAAGGTACCCGAGGAAAAGGGAGCCAATTTGGAAGCAGAGGACAACCCCGGAGCCCACCCCCCGGGATCCCACTCAAGGCACGCGACAAGCAATCACCCTCGAGGCATACCTAGCCCGCCTGGCAGTCCCGTTGGATGTAGCAGACAGGGAGACATCGGAGAAAACGAAGCGTGGTGGTCGACGCATGAGGCTGCGGCAAGAGCTGGGCAACCTACGGCGCCTCCCGAGAGGCGTGAAGTCTGACGAGGAGCGATAGTTCTTCACAGCCCGGGCCAGGGCACTCAAGACGCAAATTAAGGAGGAGCGAAGAAGCAGGCTAGCGGTAGCAGCTAGAATCCGAGCGCTACCGGCCAAACGAGTTCCAGACGTAGGATGCTTTCAACACATGTCAATTGCTAAAGAAACGTAAAGAACAATTGTAGTAAAACGAAAGAAAAGAGGTTCTTCTTATTTCTTAAGGACAGCCCCTTCCACCCTCTAGGTATCAAGGATTGTGTAGAGTGTGATGAGGTGCGATCACCACGCCAATATAGGCAGGGTGGTGGCATATTTGTAACAGTACATCGAGTAGTCCTTGGGCCAGTCCCATCCATATGGTGGCCAAAAAATCCGGAGGCTGGAGAGTTTGTGGCGAACATCGCAAACTTAACGCTCAGACAGTACTGGATCGATGTCCAATTGCACATATCCACCACGTGGCTGACCGGCTTCACGGTAAAATTATATTTTCGATGTTGGACCTAGAACGTGCTTACCATCACATCCCGATGTACGAAGCCGATATAAAAAAACACAGACGTTACAATACCATTCGGGTTGTTTGAATATTTGGTCATGCCTTTCGGTCTTAGAAATGCCACACAAACTTTTCAACAGCACATGGACAACATCCTCTACGGACTGGAATTCGTTTTCTGCTATATAGACGATATCATCATCATGTCAGACAATGCTGACCAACATCAAGAACACCTCAACATTGTCCGTCAACGACTAAGCAACATAACTTGCACATTAACATTGATAAGTGTGCTTTCGGTCAAACGGAGATAGAGTATTTGGGCTACACGATCAACAAAAACGGTTCACAACCAACACAAGAGCGCATTACTGCACTGCTTAACTTCAAACAACCTGAGACCATCGTCGAGCTGCGTCGATTTCTTGGAGCCTGCAACTTCTACAGACGTTGGCGTTGTCTAAAACACTCAGCCCACCATCAGGCATCGTTGAACGCTTTCTTAAAGAACAGCGAAGAGAAACGATAATTGCAAAGTTCCTTGGACACCACAAACGGAATCAGATTTCCAAATGTGTAAACGCGACCTTGCAACTGCAGCCTTACTCTTCCATCCGGATCACAAGGCACAACTTCAATTTGTCACCGACGCATCTCACATTGCTGTCGGAGCAGCCTTGGAACAGTACGATGGCGAACACTGGCATCCACTCGGCTTCTTCTCTCGTAAGCTGACCCCAACGGAAGCTAGATATAGCGCGTATGATCGCGAAGTACTAGCTATTTATGCCGCAATCAAGTTTTTTAGGTATATCCTGGAGGGTCGGCATTTTATTATCAAAACCGACCACAAGCCTTTAATCGCTCCATGTCTTGACAAAGCCAATCCGAGACAATTGAGACAGTTGGACTTCATCTCTCAGTTTATGACGGAGATAGTCCACATCTCCGGCTCGGAGAATCTGGTAGCCGACGCCTTCTCCAGAATTAATAAGATCAACATGCCATTCACCTTAGACCCAACTCAACTAGCCGAGGCTCAACAAGAAGACGACGAGCTTCGTATGCGCCTAGACAACAGCAACAACACGGGATTATAACTACAAAAGCTGTCAATCGGTACTGCAACAGTTTACTGCGATACTTCAACGGGACACATTCATCCTTACATCCCACCGGAACTTCGTCAACAGGCTTTTGCTTCAGTTCACGGACTCGCTCACCCGAGTGGCATGGCCACCCTTCACCAGCTGTGCCAAAAGTACGTATGGCCCAGCATTCAGAAGGACACGATACGATGGGCCCGCAACTGCATCTCCTGTCAATGCTCGAAAATCCAACGACACAACAGGAACCAGCCCATCTCAATAAACGTACCGAATGAAAGATTCGATCATGTACACATCGACATCGTCATTCTGCCATTGGTGAGCGGGTATCGATACTGTCTTACCATGTTAGACAGGTTGGTGGTGGCCAGAAGCAGTCCCCATGCAAGACATGACTGTGGACACAGTCGCCAACGCTTTTTACAACACCTGGGTTGCGCGTTTTGGAACTCCCAAAACGTTGACCACCGACCAAGGCGCTCAATTTGAGAGCACACTTTTTCGAGCCCTTACCAATCTGACCGGAATGAAACGAATTAGAACAACACCCTATCATCCTGCGTCCAATGGTGCGATTGAGCTCTTATGTGCAGTCAACCAACATCCTGGATAGAACTACTTCCAACTGTTCTACTAGAATTGCGAACGTCACTCAAGGAGGACTTGGAAGCTTCACCCGCCGAATTACTTTACGGCGAGCAGCTACGTGTTCCGGGCGAATTTTTTACAAACGAGGACATGCCAGCCGATCCCACGTTTTTTGAGGAGAAATTTCGTGAGCACATGCGACTCCTTCGACCGACACCAACAGCTCACCACATAAAAAGAAGCCTTTTTCAATACAAGGATCTCATGTCTTCCTGCGAGTCGATGCAGTCAGACAGCCGTTGGAGCAACCCTACACAGGACCACACAAGGTGGTCAAACGAATCAACGATCACGTCTTCATTATCAAGATAACGGGACAAGATGCGACCGTCTGTACCGAACGACTCAAACCAGCGTATACTACAAAAGATGACAACGAACAACATCATGACATTCCCCCCAGAACGTACAGTCGGACGTCAAAGCCAACATCAACTTGACGTCAATTCTGGAAAGGGGGTACTGTGGCGATCATAAAAACTATTTCCACCACTGAGTGGCGCTGACATCATCTCGAGTAAGTTTGACTTTACACATCTGGCAACCAATCACTTTTCATCTTTGGCTTTTTGTCGCGAAGCAGACATGTTTAGTTTCATTTAACGAACTGTTATATATTTAGATTTTTGCAATAAATTGTTATTTACCACATTAAGTGAGTTTAACGATTGCATTGTGTACGTCTTAATCCACGGGATTCAAGGCGCCTACAATAGATGAACAGGTTGCGCCATATTTTATGCCAGTATGTAACATTGAATAGCTTTGACATTTTTCAACCGGTTGACTTGATTAGACATGTTTTTGAAACTTCAATTCAGTACAACGTTAACCATGAATCGCCTCACACCGTAGCAACGTGCCAAAATAGTGAAAATACACATTGAAAATAGTCGTTCATTGTGTCAGCTCAGCGTGCATATCTTCAATAATGTCGTGGCAAACAGGCACCGTCTGACAACACTATTCGTCGTTTGATGCCGAATATTCTTGAGCACGGGACACTGAAAGATCGCCATCATCCCGTTCATTGACGACCAAGACGTTCGAATGAACTGCTTGAAGCGGTCAGAGAGAGCGTTGCTAGAACCCAAAAGTGTCGTTTCGTTGCCGCACTCAGCATTTTGACGAAAGTGGAACCACTTTGCGACGCATTTTGAAGAATGATTTGCTTTTGTTTCCCTATAAAGTGCAATTGACATAAAGAATATTGGCGGGACGTCGCTTAGAATACTACCAAATAGTCGCACGAATGGTCGGCACTGAAGCTGATTTTTCGAAGTAAATTTTGATGACCGAGGAAGCCCATTTCACATTTTATGGCTGAGTTTATAAGCGAAATTGCCACATTTGGAGAACGAGAATTTACACGAGATCCATGAAATACCATTACATGAGCAAAAAGTAATTGATTGGGATGGCATTGTTTTTTTTTTCTTTCAAGAAAAAAAACAATGCCAGATTTGATGTTTGAAAGCTCATGGAAACTTAATTGATTTTGTATTCAAAAACTAGTCCAAATAAATGGCAAAGGGCTAAACTGAATAAATAAAAAACTTTATATATAGAAATCGGTTGTTTTTCAATTATTCAATGTTTATATACCAACAAATCAAATGACACACCCTATATGTATGCTTGATGCAGTCGAGTACCAGAGGCTCCAGGTTTGCTGACGAAAGGAAGGGTGACTTGTGGCTAAATGCTCGCACTTCGTTTGTCCGTCTGTTCATCCATCCGTCCGTTGGTTTGTGAGTCACAGCAGTTTTTCTCCGTAACTACAGCAGCTACGAACACCAAAATGGGTGGGTATATAAGAAGTAATTGCCTCTTAAAATTAGTGTAGCAAAAAATCTTCAAAGTATATGAAGGGGGTCTCCCGATAGAGGTGGCGAGCCTAAAAAAAGTTATCAAAGATGATCATGTGAGTTGTCAAATAACGGCAGTGTTTGATTCAGGGGTGCATTGCGATTGGACACCTGTGGAAAAAAGCATTAAAAAAGTCATAGAGATAGATCATTATGAGTACAATAAGTACCAAGTCGAAATTCACGCAGAAGGCTTAGCAGAGCCTCGATACATGGCAACTAAGCCGAGTATACATCATGGAGTTTGGAGGTAGCAACGCGATAGTTGTCCAGAGTAGGCTTCCACCAAGCTACAAAAATTTTCCGTAGCCGCGTTCGAACGAATGCAATGTCGACATTCTGCTCGCCGTGGATAACGTCAAAATTTAAAGGGTGGGCGAGGAAAAGTGTGTACTATCTCATCCATCTTGTCTGCTTCATGCAAGCAGGCCTTACGTAGGGCACAGAGCTTCCATATAAGTGACTTGTAGCAATGGTCCCTCAGATTCATGTCCACATCACCCACCAGACCTTGCCAGCAGCGAGCCTTACTAGTATTAATTTGTCTGCGCAGTCATTTCCTGGCCGACTTATTTCCCTATTATTCTCCAATTGTTGACTCCGAGACAAATATCATGTTGGGTATGATTCCTTCACATCCCCAACTCTGATGCATACCAGTGATCATCTCTAGCGTTGGTCTCCCCCGAAAAGTACGTGGCCCTCTTTAAGCGAGAGTGTACTTCAAAGCATTAAATTTTGTTTGAAAATACGATACCGATTAATAGTAAATTATCACATTTTGCAATGGACATTCAGGAATGTCTGAATTAAGAGACATTATCTCAAAGAAAAGTTACAATATATAGTCTGGCAAAGAATCAACAAGAGCCCCTGTAGAAGCCAAACGTTCGTTCTTTTTTTTTAATACCTCCTACCACTCTCTTCATCACACTTGCACTCACATTTCGCCGCTTCCTCAATTGTGTCTCCCACACAATGTTCAATGCATCGGTATAAGGGAATTCACAGAATAATGTAAATTAATGCTTTTGTGCATATCTAGTCAAATTCGTGATGAGCTTTTAGATATAAAATAAAGCCTAGAAATCACTCTTCATCTCAAAAAACACTAATTGATTTTAAGTCGAGGATCAGGCCATCAAAATGTAAAATTCCTCTACAGCTAATGAGGCCTGTTCGTAATGGTGGGGCGATTATCAAAACATCGACAAATGAAAATGCTACTTCGCTTTTTAATATAGCAATGGATGCAATGAAAGAGGAGTATGATGTTGCTGAGGCCAGATTGCGACAGCCTAGACTTGTCATCAATGGACTAGAAAAACAATACGAAAATAATGAATTAAGAAATGAGATCCAGTCATTAAATCCCAATATAGAGGAGTGTGATTCTATGGAACTTGTACATGCTAGGCGGACAAGAAATGGAAGGTGGTTGCACATCATCCAGGTAAACGGGAGCATGTATAAGAGGCTTGCAAATAGATATATTAATATAGATTATGGATCGTATTTTGTGAAGGAGGACTTCAACGTAACGAGGTGTTATAAGGGTCAAAAATACAACCACAAAACATCAAAATGTGAAGGGGAGCAAATATGTGTAAAATGTGGAGGAAAGCATGACCTAAAGGACTGCAAAAGCACGATTGAGAAGTGCTCGAACTGTATTGGTAAAAATAATAATGCTGATCATTCTCACAAAGCTGACTCTGTAGAGTGTCCGGAGTTTCAACGCAGAATATTGATCGCCAGGAGGAGCACCGACTACAACTTTGATGATTGCTAATCTTTCTAATCAATCAAGTGGAACAAATTTAACACTTATGTAGGCTAATATAAGAAGCTTAAGACATAAGCTAAGTGATATTCAGATTTACCTGCAGCAAAATCCTGACATAGATTTAATTATTCTCAATGAAATCTGGATTTACCCAGAAGAAGCACGGTTTTACAATATTGAAGGATATAATGCGGTATTCTCCTGCAGACCTGGAAGAGGTGGAGGTACAGCAATGTACGTAAAAAATACAATCAATTTCATTACCAAGAGAGTGACGCCTGATAAGTATAACGTTATAATAATTGAAGTACGCCATGCAGGTAAAAAAATAAAATTAGGGACGTACTACAATCCCAATCGTATGAATGCGCAAGATTTTTGCACAGTAATAGATACATTATTCTCAACTGCAAAAAATTTAGTCACAGTAGCGGACACAAACATTGATGTACTAACGGAATCACCAGAAACACGGATTTATAAGGATACGCTAGAAACGAATGGAACGGTAATCATAAACAACAACCAAATTACTCGCCCAGTGTCAAATACCTGTCTGGATCATATAGTAACCGATGATCTAAAAGTCGCTGAAAGCATGACATACATATTTGAGGACTGGCCGGAAGTGGATCATCGTGTGTTAAAAATTGCTATTCAAGACCAAACCCTGAACAAACAGAAGCCGACCTACAAAACGTTCAGATATCTAGACAAGGAGCTCTTTAAATCAAACATACGAGAGTTACTGGAAAAGCGGAAACCAAATAGTATTATTGAACTCAAAAATATCATCATATCTGCTAAGCAAAGTTCTACAATTGAGAAAAAAATCAGGTGTCGGCAACGGACTTGGATAACGAAAAAAGTAATTGATGCAAGTATTAAAAAAAGGAAGGCATACATGGACTACAGGAAGAACAGTGGAAACCAGGCTTTCAAGTTTCTGTATATGCAAGCGAAAAAAGAATCGAAACGACTGGTGAAAGAGGCTAAATTCTTATATTTCTCAAGAAGAATGGAAACAGCGGCTGACAACTCCCGCGAAATATGGAAAATAATAAATGAGGTAAAGGATAACTCTTCAACCCAGGGTATATCACAAAACTTTCAACTGAATCCTGATGGGCCCTCTAACACATCATGTCCACGTGACGCGGCGAACTCATTGAATAACTTTTTTTCAACAATTGGTGGAAGAATCACTAAAGAAATCGTTGCCAGTTCAGCAGGCAATGTAAATAATACAAATATCGCAATAAATTCCATCCTTCACATTCATCAAACAAATACAAGGGAAGTCTTAAATGTAATCAATGAATTGAAAAAGAATACGGCGCCAGGCATTGATAGCATCACGATGAATGAGATTAGTATAATAAAGGAGGACATAGATTATGGCAAATTTTATAAACGTGCATATTAGGAATGGAACTTTTCCGGAAGAAGAAAAACTTGCAAAAATAGTTCCTATATTTAAGGGTGGTGATCATCTTGACCCGAATAACTATCGCCCGATTGCGCTGCTGACGGGATTTAGTAAGATATTTGAAAAAATACTAAACAATCGATTAATATCATTCTTAGTTGAAAACTCTATCATAAGCCAACATCAGTTTGGTTTTCAAAAGAACAAGAGTACTTTGGATGCCCTACATTCTGTCACACGTTTCATCAATCTAGGACATGACAGGGGTGATTATGTCGTCGCAATTTTTGTGGATTTGAAAAAAGCATTTGATACAGTTGATCATGACCTCTTGCTTCGTAAACTTGAATCGTACGGTACTCAGGGTAGTCCTAAGCAGTTGTTTAAGAGTTACTTGGAGGGAAGATCGCAGAGAACTTTAATCAACAATGTCCTGAGCGATCATGCACCTACGGAAACAGGAGTTCCCCAAGGTTCAATACTGGGCCCAACTTTGTTCCTGCTATACACAAATAATCTAAATACATGTGGGCTGACGGGATATCACACATTATATGCTGATGACACAGTTCTACTTTATTCAGGACGAGACAAAACTGCCATTGAGAACACTATCAACGACGATCTAGGAAAATTCCATCAGTGGTTAATTGGAAACAAACTAGTATTGAACACTTCAAAGACAAAATATATTGTTTTTAAGCAAAAGAACAAAGGAGACATAGATGTCGACCTAAATATTAATGGTGAAAAATTGCAAAGAGTGCTAGAAATGAAATATCTTGGTCTTATCATAGACCATCGTATGACCTGGTTACCACACATAAATAGCTTAAGAAGGCAATTAGCCCCAATAATAGGATTGTTAAGAAGATATGAGGATTTTCCAATGCACATCAAGAAACTTGTTCTAAATGCGTTTGTCCTGGCAAAATTGCATTATGGAGTACTTATTTAGAGTCAATCAGCAAAGCAACATTTAAACAGTATATCCAGGCTACTGACCAAAGCGTATAAAAACATTCTGAAGCTGCCAATGCTTGGTCAAAATAGTTTGGTTTACCAATTGGCTAAATCATTAACCTTTAGTCAAATTATTATTATGGAGAAAGCTAAGTTTATCTAGAGAAATTCAAAAACTAATGGATCGGAACGAGCGCTATTAATTAAGGCATCACAGATCAACCCATATAATGCGAGGAATGCAGATCAATTCGTAATACCTTTTGCCAGAACGGATCGTCTAAAGAACGATGCAACGAATGATGCTCTGCGTATATATAACAATCTACCAGAGATTGTTAAGGAAGCAAACTCACTTTTGGTATTTAAGAAAAGACTAAGGGAGCATTTAATGAGCACTGATTGAAGCGTGGACCTGTAATTCTGCTTTTATGAGCCCAGTATCTTAGGGCGTTCTTTTTGACCCTATCGGCGAGATACTGAAGTGACAGTTACTCAGAGTTTTTTTTGAATGCGTCGTATGATATTGAATTTTTTTTTATCTCTGAGAGCTGATCATGATTTTTTTTTTGGACTAGATGTTCATGAAAAGGACTAGTTCACATTATATTGTGTGCCCCCTTATACCGATGTGTTAAACATTGTCTGGGTGGCACAAAGGACCAAGCGACGTAATGTGAATGCAGATCGCACGAGCGTTGTGCGACGAAGAAAGAGTGATGGAGAGAGTGGTAGGGAATGGAGGAATTAAAAAAAAAAAATAAATTCATATAATACGACGCATTAAAAAAGAATCTCCAAGTATCTCACCGATAGGGTCTACCCCAGCAGACATTTTATCTGATACATAATAGGATTCTTTGCTTATGATTATGAGCTGGTAGCAAAAACACGATACTTTTATGACTTGAATTGCAAAGTAATTTGACCTTTATCGTCTTTTTGCACAACATGAACGACTGATAAGATACTGACTCATCTCATATGCATACCTCTGCGATTTAATTCAACATATCCTTAAACAAATTGCAAGAATAATTATTCACAATCAATTTTATAATGGTAAATATTTTAGCTACATCAGTTCTAATTGGAAAACAAACGTAATTTCAAGAGAAAATTTTACTCACCTCCTTGCAGAAAAATCCATATTTTCTTGTGCACGAAGTACAAGACATTTTGCCGTGTAAATAGTTTAAATCTAATTTTCGATCAAAACATGACCAAGTCAAAAACAAAACTTTAGTAAACAAGTGCACAAACTCAACTTGACATTTGACAAATTTAATACAGATATCAAATTGAGTCGATTCAGCTGTTCAGCTATAAATAAAGTTTAAATTGTACTAGAATACTTCCAATAAGATTTGTGAATGTCATTTAAACAGCTGATTAAGCTTATTTACAAATTTCTTCTCAAAACGGCATCTCTTCCTCCAATCTACGACTAACTTCATGCTATAAGTGACAGTGCGGCTTTTGCTTTGTAAATTGACGTCCAAGTTTCTTTTAGATTGTGTGTCATAGAAGAAGTTGCGATTTTTTGACTTTAGATCTTAGAACTAATCTCACAATGCCAGCTGAAAATCTCGAGGAACAAGGTTTGGAGAAAAACCCAAACTTGGAACTTGCACAAGTCAAGTTTTTACTTACACTCCCTGAGCACAAAGATGATCCCGCATTGAAAGCAAAACTCCTCGAGGCAATCAAAGCCGATAGCATGGCACCATGGTATGAGGCGATTTGCAAAGAACTCGGCTGGGACGAGGATAAAACTGAACTAACGAGAATGCAGGAGGAGAATAAATTGAGATTAGAAAAACTCGATGCTGCAATTGAGGATGCTGAGAAGAATCTTGGCGAGATGGAAGTGCGCGAGGCGAATCTACGCAAATCAGAATACCTTTGTCGTATTGGCGACAAAGACGCTGCTATTCTGGCATTTAGGAAGACTTATGAGAAGACGGTGTCGCTTGGACATCGTCTCGATATCGTATTCCACATGATTCGCATTGGTTTGTTCTACTTGGATCATGACCTCATCACACGCAATATCGACAAAGCAAAATATTTGATCGAAGAGGGAGGTGATTGGGATAGGAGGAACCGATTGAAGGTAGGGCACTTGAATTAAACTATAGTATTGATTTTTTAATATAATTTTCATCATAGGTTTACCAAGGAGTGTATTGCGTTGCGATTCGCGACTTCAAAAGCGCTGCAACATTTTTCCTCGATACCGTCAGCACGTTCACCTCCTACGAATTAATGGACTATCAAACTTTCGTTCGCTATACAGTCTACGTGTCGATGATCAGCTTGCTCCGAAACGAACTTCGCGACAAGGTTGTAAAAGGCGCTGAGATCCAAGAAGTGCTCCACTCTTTGCCGGACGTAAAGAACTACTTGTTCTCATTGTACAATTGTCATTACTCTGACTTCTTCAAATATTTGGCTGAAGTCGAGACCAATCTCCGAAACGACTATTTGGCGCATCCACACTATCGTTTCTACGTGAGGGAAATGCGAATTCTCGCCTACACACAACTCCTAGAGTCGTATCGCTCTCTCACGCTGCAATACATGGCAGACGCATTTGGCGTGGATGTGGCCTACATCGATGGGGAGTTGTCCAGGTTTATCGCAGCCGGACGCCTGCATTGCAAGGTGGACCGCGTCGGGGGAATTGTGGAGACTAACAGACCCGACAGCAAAAACTGGCAGTACCAGGCGACCATAAAGCAAGGCGACTTGCTTTTGAATCGTATTCAGAAACTAAGTCGAGTTATTAATATCTAATTTAGCGTCCCAAATAGATTTATTGTCAGATTTATTCGAAATTAAAACAAATTCATTTTTTCAATTAACAAATTTATTCTTAAATGATTTCTTAAAATTACGAACACTTCAAAAAGATTTCCAGAACTATTTAGTTTAGGCCCGCTTTCCTTTGTCCTTTATCGTGTATTTATCGTAAGTTTTGGTTGGGTCATATGGCTCCCAACGGCTGGCAGGGAAAATGTGTTTGTTCCGCTCGTACCAGGAGCGCAGTAGGACTTTTCCAGCGTGAGACTCTTCTTTCTCGATGGTCGCGTCACTGATCATTCGAACATCATCGTGCACATCAAACTGAAACAAAGGCCCACTTTTGCCACGGGCCTTTGTCACGATGAAATCATAAAATGTGTAATGGTGGGGCAAGATCAGATCCTCCTTGACATACATCAACTGATCCGCCATGACCGTTTTCAGTTCGTTGAACTCCTTGCGCAGCACTTCCAAACACTTCTGCAGGAACTGGTAAATAGAATTTCCCTTTTTCATTGTGACGCTCCTTCGATGTCCAGAGCCATCCCAGTAACTGAATGTAATTGCAATTTCTTGGTCTTTGAGCATAGCTTGCTGTGCTACCCACTCCTGTCGCAATTCCTCCCGCAAGCGATTCTCTCGCTCCTCACGTTCCCGATCGGGCAGAAATGAAGTATCTACATCAGGATTCTTGCGCGGTTTCTTTTTCGACGGCTCCTCACTTCTTGTTCGCCAAGATTCCACCTTTTTGTCGGAATCTGAACTTTCTTCACCACCTTCAGCTTCGTCTTCATCTTCATCCAAATTAAATGATAAAGATTGTATTTGCTTCCGCTGCTTACTTTTCTCTGCCTGCTTGGCTTCCAGTGCTTTCATCTTTTCTCGATCCTTTTCCTCTTTCTTTTGTGCCAATTTTTTCTCGCGCTCACGGACTATGTCCTCTTGCTTAGCCTTCATTTCATCGAGGGTAACCAAACCAATCGTGGAGGTTTTAAGTTGTTGCTCCACAGCATCATAGTGGCTGGCGAATTTGTTTTCGATATTTGAAAGTTTGAGATCTTCTTCGATTTTCTTCTTGCGGAATTCAATTTCTTGCTGGGCAATTTCACGCTTTTTCATCAGCTGCATTGCTCGCCCCGCTTCACTAGCGGCTCCTTTATAGTGAGCCATATTGAAAAAGTTTTTCAGACAGATTCAATAACTAATAAGGATGGATTATCAATTCTCGAGAAAAGGAAACCACTCTACTAAACACCATTGAGAGATGTCAACGCACTATTGACAGCTTCCAGCTGAAGCTGGTATACTTCTAGAAAAGTTTTATCGATTAAAGGTGCTTGCGAAGATTTACACCATCGTATTTGCTTAATGGCTGCATTAGAATTTCACCCTGTAGAACATGAAAACAATTTTCATTTGGCAATTTCACCTGCTTGACCAGCTCACTAAAATCTTGAGATCAAATCCTTTAAATGTAATTATTTTCGGAATTCTTGGATTTTCGTTGAAAATAATCCACACATTATCAAAAAAATTTAAATACAGTCGAACCTGGATAAGTAAGGAAACTATATAAGTGACAAAAATAGTCAGGTCCCGTCATTTTTAGCCCCCAAAACCTCTATGAGTGACAGTGTAAGTACCACTTTTAGAGAGAGTCCTTTTTAGGGTTTTGTACTAAAATCAAAACTGACGATAGATACAAGCCATATGGTAGCAATTTACATATGTATTAGTCGGCCTACTATGGACTAGCTTCCGGTAGCTGTCACCCAACTGCGGCATTAGCAAATGCTTATATTTCGTCATATATACTATTTTCCGAATAAAAAACGTGCCGAACGCATTCCGTGCATGCTATAAATTCATCTCGTATAGCCCATTGTGCTCCTAAACTTTCCAAGTCGAGCAAATGAAGCACACGTTTTGCACCTTCGACTGATAGCTCAGCGTTGAGATGTAAACAAACTCCTATAAATTCACTTTGGAAGGCGATAAAAACTAAACGGGTATAAGAACTGAAATAATTTTCACTTCACTAGGAGCGCTATTGTGTTCTCCGCGGATCATCTGGATTTCACTGTAGAAATCCGTCTCTAAACCGTACAAAACCTCGAATTTTTGTTGGCACCTCCACAATTCTTCATATAACGCCATGTAAGTTAGCCAGCAAAGTCGGCCTACTAATGGTCATGTGTGTGGTAGTAAGCACTGCTGCCATATGGCTTGTATCTATCGTCAGTTTTGACTAAAATACAAAACCCTATTGCAATCACGACCTGTGTCCGTCTGTCCGTCCGTCCGTCCGTCCGTCCGTCTGTATGTCACAGCACTTTTTCTCCGAAACTATAGAAGCTACAGCCATGAAACTTTCTGGAAAGGTCAGAAGTGGTGACCTCTAGAAAGTTCGATGGTGGAAAAAATTTTCAAAGGGGTTTAAGGGGGGTCTCCCCATATAGTGAAGTGACCCCCCAAAAAAAAAATTTCACCATTGGTAGTCGAGTAGGGTGTCATTGGAAAGGTCTTAACAAGATCTTTTCAAAACAAGTCTTAAAATTGCCTTATAAGTACCGAGGGGGGCAGGGGAAGGGGAAATGTACGAACTTTTCGCGTACCCCCCCTCGCGATTGGACACCTTCCATCCGAAAAATCTGAAAAAAAACATGGATGTAGGCCTTAATGAGTACAACAACAACAAATACATGAGAAGTCGAAATTCACTCAACTTTGTTAGTAATAGTGTGATTTATTGATTTTATGTTTTCTTGAATAAAATCTAGACGGTACCCTTAAATTCAATGAAATTTAGCTTACACATGACTATTTACAAGATTAATCTTTTCTGCTAGTTTCATAAAGATCGAATGGTATTCAACGAAGTTATAGCGATTTGAATTTTCCTGTATTGCTATGGAACAATGTGCCCTGTATTACTATGGAAACATATGGCTATGGAGCCATATGCGCTTTTTACCGACTTAGAAACTACAGCTTTGCTAGGACTTGCATGAAAATTTCAGGAATAATAGGTATCATGAAGATGAGTATATACAATTGAAACAAGTCGCAAAGGCAGGAGAGAGCTCCTAGCAAAAGGGCTTTGTAACCATTCTAAGATTCTAAAAAACAGGCCATGAATCGATGATTACAGTACAGTGGCCCCTGAAAAAAATTTCATGAAAGGTAGCCGATATGAGTATCAACTGAAAGTTCTCTATGAGAGCTTTTCCAAACAGTTCTTAAACTGACAGTTTTTGCTTCAATGGTGGCATAGGGGGGAATACATGAAAAATGTGTTTCCTCCCTCGCGAATGGACACCCGTGATCTTAAAAAATCTGAAATAATTATCGAGGGATAATTATTTCAGATGCATTTTGTAAGTTGAGTACAAAACCCTTCTGACATGAGCATAGGTCTGTCTACCCAACTTGTTTACTTCTAGACCTTTGTAAGCGACAGTTTCTTACTCTCGACCTCTGAAAGCGAGACTATTTACAAGAATATTTCAATGGAGTTCTCAAAACTCGCAAGTCGAATCAAAGTCAAACCGTGCCCTTCTTTGAAAATAACGAAAGCCAAAGCGTCATTGTTTTTCATGAAGTCACAAGACATCTGTAGCACACTTATGCGCTTGTTCCTACCTGCTCATGGTACTCATCCTCAACATTTGCTTACAGTTGATAACAATTATTAGAGAAAGTATGTTTGACGTTGTTTCCTCAAAGTGTTTAAGCGAAAATTAAACGCATTCGAAAGCGGGCAGTTTTGCTTAAACAATAAAAACAATGTTTTAAATAATTTAAATAAATTGAATAAACATAGAAATGTTATTTATTTTGCAAAATAATATTTAACTCCAAAATATAGTATCAAATCAGATGTTTTTGAAAGGAGCGAAGAAATAAGGAATGTCATAGGGATTGTACAGAAAAGCTCCTAGCAAGAAAATATTGTCGCGTGTTATGGTTCGCGGCCAATAATTTTAATGTTCCGGGAAAGTGAAAATGCAATGTCTTTTAAATTAATTTAAAAGAGTTTATTTAATTACTTAAAAATGCACAATCACTTATTTAACTATTTCACGATTTTAATTTTCACTATTAAAAGTCTAACTTCCACTTGTCCATAAATTTCTATCACAATTGTCTTCTAAAACCACCAACCAATCAATCAACGAAAATCACTTTCCTATTACTCGATCAATATCGCTTTTCTATTCGCTCCACAGTTTTTACTATCGCGGTTCTAATGAATCCCCCCATTCATTCAGCTCACCTTTATATAGGGTCTCTAGTCATTCAACCCAGTTCTCGTACATTGTCGAATTAGCGGGAACATTCGAGCAGCGTGAATGAATGGAGCAGTGACTCACTTTCAGATGTTGATGCTTGGTGGGTTTTCGAGTACGTTCGTTTTGTTGATCATGATTAATGGGTTTTCGAGTACGTTCGTTTTGTTAACCATGATCTTCTTAACGATTGTGAAAATAATTGCGACAGTAACTCGCAAAATTATTCGTGCATGTAACAATATATTAGGCAGAATACACACATAACTTTATATTGAAGCCGTTGAACATTGTCACTGTATAGTCTATATAAAAATTATCCAACTTCTCAAAAACAATGCAAATTTGAAAATTACAGGAAAAAAACTTCGGCAAAACAAATTTTAATAGCCAGAACCGAAAATTTATCATCAAATTAGTAATTTAAACAATTTTTGTAATTTGATAGAATACACAACATTTTATCGTAAGTTAAAATGGTAGAACCGAGGGAAAAGTGATATAAACTTAAAAATGAACACAAAAAATAATTAGGACTAAAGTTTCTATAATCAAGGTATAACAACATTTCTTCTCAGCCTTGGAACAATGTCTTTTGGAACTCTTCTCTAGAAACCTTTTTCTCTATCTTCTTAAACAATTTAGTCCAGACATCACCAATCATATGAAATTAATGTAGGAAGCTTCAATCAAATTCATTCAAATGCCTCGAAGACCTGGAAGCAAAAAAAAAACTAGTTTTCAGTGAAAGCATAGTAAACAATTGATAGTTCCCAAAGCAGCATGGTAAATTTGAGTGAGATGCGAAGCTTACCTTTTAGAGTGCATCAGTGAAATCCGGAGAGACCACATTAATTTGTCGCTGTAGTGGATCTCAACGACAGCAGTCATTTGTTGTCATTTCAACTGAGTAGATGTGTATGCATTCGTGCATGAATTCTAAATGGTGGAGCTAGTGCAATCGAGTGTGGAATACAATCGAAGAGCGGCGGTCATTGAAAGTCTTCGTCCTGGACGGTCGCCAACAGAAATTATAAGGTTTTTTCGGATATCCGAAATCCGCAGTTTATGATATTGCTCAGAAGTATGTGGCCACGGGAAATTGTAGGAAGGTTCTCCTAGTCCAGCAAGGAAAACTCATTTGAAGAAGAAGACAGCAAGGAGCCTGGAAGTTGTTCCAAGGGCTCGTGGGAGCTCACTCAGAAAAATGGTGACCATCTTGGGTATAGGTGAGGCTTCCATGCGTCGAAATGCCGAAGAGGACCTGAGGTACACGCCCTACGTAATAAAGGTGCGACCAATGCTGTCCAAGGCCGCTAAAACAAACAGAATTGCCCGCTGTTACTTGCTTCTGTATTCACTAAAGAACAAAGCTGCGGGTCGCATCCGGTTCTGGCCTCCCAATAGCCCAGATTTAAATCCCTACAGACCGCTGTTGAAGCATCATTTATCAATTTCTAACAAGAGCAGTTAAAGAAGGCGTGCTCGCGATTCAGGCAGAGAATTGAAGCGGTGATTGAAGCAAGCGGAGGTTACATTGAGTTGTAAATTTAAGAAGCATATCTAGAGTTAAGACAAAGTAACTTTTGTAGTAAATTTTAGTTTATAAGTAATAAATAATAATTCTTATAAACTGTGTACTCTTTTTCTGATACAATATCCTATGATTATTACATGATTGAATCGATTCAGCAGTTATTACCTGTCTATGATTTCAATTTTCTCAACATTATTATTTCCTTAAAATCTCACTACACTACGCTACTACAACGTTTTTTTTAATTAAAAAGGATGAAGATATTAATATAAATTAGAAATATTACATACAGTAGGTAATAATGACAAACAAATACTTTCAACTTGTAGAAGATAAGTTTCAGAATTTCAAACTAGTATGCAATCTTTTGCATTCATCAACAAAAATTGAATAAAATACTCGTACAAATATCTTTTTTCATTGGGAAATGGCATGGTTGTAATAGATGCAAGTTTTTAAAGTCGAAAATATATTTTTGTTTAAATGTCACTCATTTACATTAAATATCTTACCACTCTCGTAGCGCTTTTGAAATAATTTATTTCTTTCTAAACGGCGAAGGGCTGTACAGCCTTTACTTTAATATGACGGTCTTCTTCTGCACAATCATGCTTATTTTCTTTAATTTGTATTTCGATTCTTCGATTCATTTATTAATATAATATAAATTATAACAAGTTATCCTCTCATATATAGTACAGCAATACATTTAAGTTTTAGATTAATGCAATATGGTCTCATGTAGTTTAAATAGTGACTGTTTACTGAGTTTTTAATTTAATAAATGATAAAATATTGATAACAAGTAACGAAAAAGGTTCGGCCTTCTCCTTCCACTCGACGATGAAACCGGGTAGAAGCCCCGCAAATATGGCGACAAAACTCTGCTAACGCAGCCATTGTGTAGTGGTTTTTCTCATTGTCGTAGGTGCTTTCACCCGGAATGGAGAGTCCTTGCTCGTGGACTTCGATATCGGGACCTTAAGTCCAGTCGGGAGAGGTGCAAGGGGGCACCAATTTCACCTGAATACTCCACTTTCTTCTGTACACCACAGGTTTCTCATCTGGGATGAGGTATGTTTTTGACACCGTACAGGGAGCAAGAACGGTAACTACTATAAAGAAACCTTCAGCCTTCGTGCCTGCACCTTCCTCGGTTTCACGGTTCTTTCACGGGGTTTAAGATGCTGTGAGCTCCGAAAATTGGTCTAACTATTGAATGGTTGTTGGTTGCACAAGTTCCGACTATTTTTCACTCTTTTCTTTTTTTGGTTTTTGAGGGACGAGATATCTTTTTCGCCGTTTTCCGTACGAATTACGTCGTGAAGGGCACTTCACCAATGACGGCGATGGCGAACCAATTTTTACTTTTCTTATATACACGACGGCAAAATCTTTTTTGTGTCTTTTTCGCGAAATTCCGCGTTATTGTTCCCGGCAAGCTGTCTACCCGGTGGCAGAGATGGCGCGCACGGCGGTTTTCTTTAAAAAAAATGTTTTCTTTAGCTCGCGGTTCTCGCGCGTGCTTGCCGGTTCGTTAATTTAAGTCGACTCGTCCTCCGTTCCAGAAGTTGTATACGGCAAATCGCATCAGCCGAGCTCAGCCTAGTTAGCTTGCCTTCCGTGATGTAATACACCATTGGGGTGTATTAGATCAGCGTTCCCACACTCAAAATTTTATTTGGCAGATTTAAAAATTTTAAAAACAAAATTTAACTGAAGTAAAGAAAAATGAAGAAAAATCTGCTTTCAAATTTCGCAGAGGAGATAGGAAGGTTTTCGAGCAGTTTGCTTGTGCGACTGCTCGATTACTACAAATCATTAATAATTTTAATTAATTTGGATTTGGTGTTGTTTATTTATTTAATCTTTTTGATTGTTAACGTATAAATTCAGAGAGCCATTTGGGCCATTAAGTTTTCATATTTTTATTGTTTGGAATCAGCTTTATATTCTTTGGGAATTTATAACGATTAGTACTGAATAAAGCCCTTTTGACTTGACTTTCCAAAGCGTCAATTCCAGTTTATACTTTCACAAGAAAATAAATAAGATGAACTACTTACCTCTATGAATGAAATACACCCGAATATAAATTTCCTTATAGAAAAAGAAACGGACAACTCAACTATATGCACCTAACTGTGACACGAGAACAAACACGATTAAACTACAAAACATACACAAAACCCCAAACCCAAATATCAAGTTTACTGTTGAACTAGAAACAATAGGAATATTAGCATTCTTACTTACAATTAATAAAAAGCACTAATAATATCGAGATGGCAATCTTAGAAAATCAACAACAACGCAAAGAATCAAAATAAATACTTCAAACCATGTTTACCAGCATAAATACAAACTGCTAGCGATAACTATGGGTACAGCAAACTTTAAGAAGTAGCGGTATTACATCATCGATACGGTGTTGAAAAATGTTTACGACATAAAAAAAGGATCGAACAAATCATCAACAAGAAAGGAACCAAGCCAACGAAAACGAATGAGTGTCATTTTTTTCCGAAATGCAAAGGGATCTAAACGAACATTTAACAAATTCTACACCAAGGTTGTGCCAAGGAGTGGGAATCAATTACAAAATTGGGTGTGCAATGAGAAGGACAAGCTGGAGGAACATGAAAAACGAGATAAACAAGGTTTCGTGAAAGGGCTGTTCAGCAATCATATATCGGGCAAACGAAGGCTGCCGATAGATACGAAAAACACATAAAGGAGGTAGAAACGGCAAAGAAAAACAAAAAACACAAGGTCAAGTCAGCGGTAGCAAATACGTCATCGACAGAAAAAAAGGATATACAAGAGTGATTTAAGAGTAATAAAACAGGTACAACATTCTTTCCGTCAATTAGATATAAGGGAAACAATAGAAATAAGTAAAGTATCTGTTGAAAAAAGATTAAATACAGATGTGGGCAATCCTTCAACCAAACTAATAAGTATATTAAACTTTGTAATAATTAGGATTAGTTAAAAAAAAGCATCAAACACTGTAGAAGTCCGAGTGTGAAGGATGAAATCGTACTTGGCAAATAAAGAAAAAATCACGGCGAAACAGAAATTTAAATACACCGTTTTTTTTAAGATTAGAAACAACCGTTGAAAACAATAAGGGCAAAAAGGAACATAATAACATTATTAAAACTGTTTTCAAATTCTTTCATTTGTTATGTGTAGTGTTCAAAAAGTAAATAATCTATCTAACATGAAAAATACCTCAAATATTTAAAAAGTTTATTTAAACAGTATCCATTTTACATAGCATCAAACATCTCTTCGCTATTTAAAGCACTTTCAACATCACTGTTTTCCCCGGGAGGTAGTCTTTCGATTCTTCCCTCCGCATGATTCTCCGGCGGTCTCAAACGTTTCTCTGCTGCTTCTGCAGCAACCAGATTTTTCCTTTTCGGCAAAGTCCTGACTGGACGCTGTGTTTCCGTATGTTCCATGGGTTGAGTCAACTCTTCATACCCATTGTCTCTCATCTCCCCGGGAGATCTGCTACGATTTTCGGCAGCCAACCTTCGTCCTTCAGAAATTAATTCCTGCAACTCAGCAATTTTATTTTTCTTCGAATTCAGTAGTACTGCACATTTCTTAAGTAGTTCCTTTTCATTGGCCTCCTTTTCCACCAGCGATCGTTCATACGACTGTGCTAGCATTTTGAACTCCATATCGAGGGTTTGATAAGCCAATTGCTTTGAACTCAATTCTTTTTTCATCGCAGCTATTGAGTCAACCGAATCGAATAAAACTTTTTCAAGGAGTCCACGTGCATCGACTACCGGCACTTTGCAATAAATCTCCCTGAAGGGATGGATCTTTCGAAGGATGAATATGTGACTTTCTATTGCATATTCAAAATTAGCTAAGCCATCGTTTGTGCAAAGAGCTTCTTTTGTCGTTAAGTAAAAATCATTGAAGGGAATTTCCAACGCTTCAGCGGATTCCTTGAGGTCATCAATGGAGATTTTGCCCTTCATTTCATCGTTGTCCTCTAAGTTAACCAGTTCTAAATTTACTTCTTCTGGTGCCCATGTCGATTTTAAAATAAATAATCTACTAGTACCATTTAGCGGCAATTTGGTTAGAAACGAGTCAGACGATGAAAACATCATGAAAATTATTTCCGCGTAAATTAGAAATGCTACACTTTGTTTACAAACAAATTTCACCACCTGACTAATTCATGACATTTAAGTTAGTAAATAAACAACTGCTGAATCAAGAATGTACTAGAGTTCATATTTCCAGTTCAATTGAAGGCAAATTTAACATGCCCAATTATTCGATTGATAAAAAGAAAAATTAGACAATTATACATTAGGTAATATAGAGAACCTAACAGCAATGTAAAAAGATTGCTTCATTTATACACTTTTTCTTATTTCACGAAAGTAAATTTTCACAATCAATATTTTGGAACAAATGAATCATGATGAAATTGTTACAAGAATAGCTATCGCCATGGTCTACTTAACAAATTACCTCCCACTTGACGATCTTCTTCCCTCATCTTAAGCAATACCTAATTGCAATAATCTTTTTTTCGCACTAACTTTCATATGTCAATAGTCATGTCAAAGTTGTTTCATCTTGGCTTTGTCCACAGCTGATTGAATCTTGTAAACTTGCAAAGTAGGTAAATAAAGTGTAACCGGGTACTTTCTACCGCTGTAACAAACGTTATTTGAAGTGTAACCAGTTAATTTGTGTCGGGAGAATATTATTTAATTTTCTTATATGAGTATTGACCACAGATTATTTCTCAGAGGTAAATTTGGCCAAAGTGATAAATAAATTAAAACGCAAAAGTGAGTTGTTTTTTAGTGCAATATATTTCGCAATTGATTGTGAGAACATGTTCGTGCAAAAACAGTCATTAATAACGGGGGACATGTAGGTAATTTCTGATTGGTAAACGAGAAAGCCACGCTTTATTAAGGGCCATAAATTGGCTTCACTTACTTAAGTGAGATTATAAACTTAAGGTTTTTTATTTTTTCGATCTAACTATCTATCCGTAAGGCGGGCATTGACTATGGCATAAATGTACAAGCCATCGATAAACGTTCCTATTGTCAGAGACTTGTAGGCTAAAAATTGCCTCTAATAGGCTGAAACGTTTAATGTTCACTTTTCCTTGACTTCATTAGACATACAATAATTGAAAATGAATTCGCCACACAACACACACTTCATTTGCTCCGTATGATGGATAAGTTATATACTGTTTTGAAATGCTTTAAATAAAAGGAAAAATATTATCTTTGATGAAGCGTGAATTCAGATCATAACCAGAATTGTCATCCAGTCGTCTTGATTCTCCAATCAGCTTAGCACTTCAGCGGCTTTCATCGATGCCATCTGTGCCCTTATCCAGTTATTAACATCGCCTTCTGCTAGATATCCTTTTAGTATAGTTATTAATTTATTGCGAATTCTAGTATTCTGTTGAGAGACTATGATTGTTCTGAAGAGTGTGAATTGAGGAGATATTGAATTGAAGAAGTTATTTTTGAAGAATATACAAATAACTTTTATTTAATCAGTTAGCAACTTTACATTGAACTACCCACAATGCTGGTTTTACAAGAACTAAAAACACGCCATATATCTCTTATAATGTTGCCAACTATGGCAAAACAAAACATAATAAAATGATATTGAAATTACAACTGAATAAAGTGTCTAAATTAAACGTATTATTTTCAACACACCCACTTTTATTTTAGGCACCTTTTAAATTGACAACATTTTACAATTTGCATTAAATTTTTCACGTGACAACGGTTTTGTTAAAAAGTCTGCTAATTGCTCATTAGATGGTACATACATTGTTTCAATCACATTATTTTGCACATGCTGACGGATATTTCACATCTATATGCTTTTTCAGCTTATGATGGTCCGAATTTTTCACTTAATTCAAGACACTTTGGTTGTCGATCAACAACTCCACCTCTGTAGTTGACCGTGCCGTGCTATACATTTTTGACTTTGTGAACACCATGTCACAGGACCATTTGTAAGCATGCTAACGTACCCTGACGTTGATCTTCTTGTATCTGGGTCACCTGCAAAGTCTGCATCGCTGTAGACTTTCAACTTTTCAGATGGTCCGCTGTAAATTATACCGACATCTCTACTACTATTGTTTAAATGCCTGCTGACTTGCCCCACAGCATACAACTGCAGCAAACATCAAACTACCAACAGCTTCACAATAAGGGATCATTTCTTTATCATCATTATTATGAATGTCTTGGGAACATATTAATGCTTTTGGATCTGCTGGAACTGCAATGGATCTGCAGTTGCTCATATTAAACTTCTCCAATACTCTGTTGATGTAGCTCTTCTGATTGATAAACATGGTTTTCCCTTTTCTGTTTCGAATTATTTCCAATCGAACGAAAACTTCCGGATTGTTTACTGTGATTTCCACCATCGAACCCAGTTTTGTCAAAATTTTCTGTATAATGTTACCTTTTTCTGACATAATGAGTCCATCGTCTACGTACAGAGCGAGATAAATCACAACCTCATCGTTAACTGCTTTGTAGACACTTCTGTCGGATTTGAGTTGTATAAAGTTGAAATTACTAAGAAATTTCCTGAATTCATTCCAACACCGAGGCACCTGTTTTAAACCATATAAAACTATTATTTAGTTTGCATACATACTCTGGATTTTTGCTGATAAATCCTTCTGGTTGCGTCATGAACAGGTCCTCCTCAACCTCGCCATGGAGAAATGCCGTTTTGACATCAAACTGCTGTATCTTCTAGGATAACAGAATACTGGCCTCCTGGAACATTAATTAAACCTTTCGAGGCAACCAAAAGAAGAAATATTCGTCGTGTGGTGAGCTCAACCTTTTTCAAGTATTAATTTAAAATTTGATATTCGAAACACTTCTCATAGCTTCAATCTTTATTATCAAAATGTACGTGGCATGCGAACCAAGCTGGAAGCTATTAAAATTGCCTCTTCCATTTCCGGCGATGCTTTCATTTGTTTAACAGAAACCTGGCTGACTCCCGATATCGTGAGCAGTGAAATTTTTCCACTATATGATGTCTACCGAACTGATAGAGATCGTTTGGTTTCAGGTATATCTGACGGTGGTGGTGTGCTTATTACTATTCATAAAGCTTTAGACAGCAAACTCTGCTCTGACTTTTCCCCATCACTTCCTGTAGAATCATCACTGTCTTCGTCAATACCTCTTAAGCCGTGAGTTTAGTATTGCTTTGCGTGTATATCCCTTGCAATGCTCCTTCCCGCTTTTACGACCGTTTTTTTTTTCTGAGTTATTTTCGTGTTTCTGCAGCATCAACTCTCTATACACTATTTTAATCTGTGGTGACTTTAACATGCCTTGCCTAAGGTGGGACTCTAGCTCTCATACCCTCTCATCCTTCAATGATCTCTCTATCCTGTTTTCTTCTTTTTTATCGCTTTGCTCCCTATCGCAATTAAATATGAACGCAAACAATCAACTTTTCGATTTCATCCTTACTACCAATCCTGCCTCTATCTCGTCGATTACAAAACCCCCTCCGAATATGTAAAACCTGATCCCCATCATCCTCCGCTTGAGGTTCGTTTATCTTTTCTCGCACCTCAGTCCAAACGTACTACTTTTTCCCCAAGATTTAATTTCCGCAAAGCTAACTATGCAGCAATTCAGCTTAAGCTGGATAAGATTGACTGGAGTTCAATACTACAGCTCGATGTCAATTCAGCGCTATCAACTTTCTATGAGAAACTAAACTATCAAATGTTTGTTTTGATTCATCGTATGAATCCCAAGCTGTCACAAATACATTGTGTTTATATGACATCCCTCCTAACAATTTTACCATTTTGTCAGCATAATTTACCGATTCACCAACATTTGCTAGCGCCTGTGCTAATTCTTTTACTTTGCTTATGTGTTGCGCAATCGAGTCTGTTTCTGACATGCTGTAACAGAAAAATTGTTGCTTCCAGGCGACTTTATTCACTGATGATCTCTGTTCATGACTCGTTTTCAGGCGAGCCCACATTGCCACTGCCGTCTAACATATTATAACTATCTGAAGATGCTCGAACTCCATTCCTGACGAGATTAGTAACATAGCCTTTGCATTTAAAGCATCCCAGGCTGTCCTCCCTGCCGCATCTGTTGCCTCTGGGCGCACCGTTGTTCCGTTTACCAAGTTTGACATACCTGATTCTTCATAAAAGATTATTTCCAGCTGGTAATTCCATAGCTGAAAGTTTTTTCCGTTAAACGTTTGCAACTGAAATTGTTTAACAATGTACATGGTTTCTGAGTTGCATGAACCGTTTTCCAATCACGATTTTCTCGCGCAATTCTAATTGAGCTACCACCAGACACACCCGATACCACTCACGTGGCGTCAAGTTCTTGGTTCAGTCTACTCACAATTTCTCACTCAGTTCCCACTTGTGACACCGGGCCAATAATCTGTTGAGGGATTATGATTGTTCCGTGGAGGGTGAATTGAGGAGATATTGAATTAAAGAAGTTATTTTTGAAAAAAAAAAAAATCCAGTTAACTTTTATTTAAACTTAGTTAGCAACTTAACATTGAACTACCCACAATGCTGGTTATACAATCATATTATATATATTAACTAAGAACACACCCTTGATTGGTAGTTGACGAAGGCACAAGTAGTGACATCTATTTCTTACAATTTTGCCAACCATGGCAAAATAAATTATAATAAACTGATATTGAAATTACAATTGAATTAAGTGTCTAAATAATACATATTATTTTCAACATATTTTATTATTTTCAACATATTTTATATAATTGAACTATTTTGCATATTTATCGTAATCATCATAACCAATAAAGCAACAATAAAGACCAATCCTTGGCCACTAAGGTCGCCTTCAATACGTATCTCTGCAACCTACTTATTACTCGGCATCCACTGAATCTTTCATTTGTGTGTTTGGTTTCCCTTTTAAACGAATGAAAGATAAAATTGAAATCTTTTTACCATTTTACAAACAAATTATTACTGAACTTGTAATAAACATACGCGGTCGGGCAGCCCCGTGGTGATCAGGAGTGGTTGCTTCTGAGGAGATAAGCTGGTCACCCCGTCGAAACTGCTTATTGTGTTGTTTTATTAGGTTTAAGTTAACTATACCCATCGTTTGATCGGAATGTCTTGTAGAGTAGAGTATGCGTGATAAATATTTTGTAGTGTAGTTTTGTGGTGCGACAAAAACCCGCCCCATATGATCCCGCAAATAGCTAGTCGACAAGTAACTAAAAAAATAAGAAGTAGTCCGCGTGGTGTAGTGGTACGAGCACTCATCCCGTAAGCCGAAGGTCCCTTGTTCAACTCTCGTTGGTGGCAACGAGATATAGTTTGAGTGATTCTTTGGACGGAATATAAGCCCGTTCAGTTATGATACGAACTGGTTTAAAAATCAGAACGTATCACAGCTGGGTAGACGGACACACGGCCAAAGGTGATACTGACCATATTACCTTGTGGAGTGCGGACACATTCGTTCATGATAATGGGATACACTAACTATCTCTTTAGCGGAGGTCCGAAAGGGGCTGTAGTGCTACAAAACAAAAAAAAATAACAAGATATTTTGATTGCTTTTAATATGAACTACCATCCAGCCATGAAAAGCGAAATAACTGAGTCTAAGTTCCATTAACTTCAATAAACCTTGCAACAGAGTATCTCAATCGCAAATGCTGAACCATTGAGCACGAATTCGGAAAATAATCTATATCCTTGGCGGTGTATATACATCTTATATAACTAGAACACCGTTAAAATTTAAAAAGCAACGATTCCCCTTTAAATACACCAAACGTTTCTGGAGGAATGAAGTCAGGTGTGAGAAATCCAGCGATTTTCGCACACAGTTACGGACTTGGCTATATGGTTCGCTCCATAGAGTACTTGACTTGATAAACTCTTCCGTGAGATCCAATAACAATTACTTATAAAAATTGTTTGCATGTAGTTACTTTTAATTGAGTTCCATTAATAACTTTTCTTAAAAATTATTAGAGAAGAAAAATGTTAGAAGGTGTTTTCCACGTGTGTATAAGTCTCATCAAACCATCACACTTTAGACACACACTGGTGATGGCGACCACCATGCTTAGTGATGAAAAAATTATTCTAATTTATTCTACTTATATTAACTCAATATGTTCTTGTAGCTACGAATTATATTTAGGTTAATTTTCTCCTGTAAATAATTACCTGTGCTAAATTTTTTTAATTGATCATTTAACCCCTTTTAGGGTACTGTAAAATAATTTTTTTACAATACCCAACTAAAATCGCGACCTCTCTGTCCGTCTATTCTTCCGTCTGTCCGTGTATCACAGCAAGTTTTCTCGCAAACCACATAAGCTAAGATCGGTGAGTCGGTCAAAAGTGGTGCCCTCTTAAAAGTTGCAGTATAAAATAATTTTTATACGGGTTTAAGAGGGATCTCCACATCAAGTCGAAGTTCTTGATGAGAACTTTTCAAAACAGGTCTTAAACTGACACTTTTCATTTCAAGCGTTGCAGCAGTAGGGGAAATGCAGGAAAAATTTGGGTCCCCCCTTCAACAATTACCTCAGAAATCAAAACTCCGTCAAATTTGTTAATAATAGTACATTTAACAAATTTTACGCTTTCATCATAAAATCGAACTTTGCCTTAAACGTGTACACAAATTTTCTGATGTGAAACGCGTTTTCTAAAGTTTCATAAAAATCGAGCAATAAACTATTAAGCTATAGACAATTGAAAATTTATCAATTGCAACACAATTACACGTGATACTGTAAATATGTACACGTATGGAAAAGACCCAAACTCTACGGATGTGTAAGGATTTTGATGAAAATTGATATGTTACCATGACAACTCAAACATAGAGGTCAGCAAATTTGATTTTCTAATAATTTTACAATTAAACTTGACTTTAAGCAAGAATACCACAGTATTGATCGTAACGTACTGTACTAAATAATGCTTTGCTTTGGCATCCCAGCCAAATTAGTCATTCTTACCAAATGACAATGACAATTTTCCCCTGCACCCCTCAAAGCAAAACTTATTATTTTTAGACTTCTTTTGAAATGTTCTTATTAAGACCTTTCATTTAATACCCATATTGCCTAGATGCGACGGAATTTTTTTTCCAGGGGCCATTCCCCTTAAACATCTTATAAATTTTTTTGTGGTGAAACTTTGAAGAGTGCATCACCTACAATATCTTATGTTTCTAGCTTATGTATTTTGCGAGAAAAAGTGCTGTGACACACGGACTGGGGGCCAGACAAGACGCGATTTTAGTAGGGTTTTATTAAAATTATTTTACAAAACCCTAAAAATGAATATCTCAAATGGAGGCGACGAACTTCAATAGGTGTTAGGAAATTTTGCGTTAGGTTAATGTGGACAATCTAGATGATATCGAATGGTTGGAAAACAGATTTGTAAGTTATAATTTCCAGCCCACTGAGGACTTGCTTGTGGCCCACTCTGCGTTTTGCTCACGGAATGTGAACGAGCCGAGTTGGACTATTATTCACTGTCTACCCTTGCAATTTTTTGTCACCGCTGCAGTTCCTGTGATTGGATCTCGTCTCCTCGTAAGTCTTTATTTCGAAAATTACTTGTAAAAACGGCTACGGACGCTGCTTTAACTCAAAAGAACTAACATCGTCATGTTTCTGATAGCCTTGAAATAACAGCAGAAATTATGGGGGAAGCGTGTGGTTACTTGGGGTGCTCTAAGTAATTGACAACCCCTTTTTCGAATGCCTTTATAGAGTGTTGAAGGAATGAGTTGACGAACAAATCGCCATTGAAATACCCTCATCCAACAACAAGAGGGGTCCAACTTTTGTCCAAATTTTGTTCTGGGATCACACTGTTCGAGTTTTGAGTATTTGATATTGTCCTTTGAATCGTTTCTATAGCCTATTGAAATGATTGGTTTGTATCACTTTTTAGAAATAAGTAAATTGGTCGACCGACATTTGTACCACGTGCCTTTTCTGTTGGCGAAATATATCTTCTTCGTATTGAAATAGATACACCAAAACATTGAGTAATGTCATCGTGTATCTGACCCGTTGCCAAAATATTCTTGACTCCTATTTGTACATAATTTTGTTTTTTGAAAGCGGCAGTAAAAAGTTCACTTGGGTTCGATTTGCTGTGAATAATATTCAAGTCTTTTGTAGTTTAGCCGATATCGGTTGTTGAGCTGATGGATGAAACAATTGAATCGTTGACGGATATCGGCATGTATTGTATTGTATGTATTGTAGCACTTTAGTGAAATTAGCCAGTTAAAATATCCGTAAAGAACTGCAGTAATGTTCTGCAGCCTCGGCGAAAGAGGATGGTAGGATCAGCCGAGATTGGCCTTGTCTGAGGAGCGTGAATGCGCTGGCAGGCTAGCGTTGCGGTGTCGTGGAGCGGGTTCCTTCCCCCAGCACAAGGACCCACTACAAAAAGGGTAAAAGAAATATCGACCGAAGTCGAGAAGGAGGTAATCTACTAAGGGCCAAAGAAAATTGCTGACTCACAGGACAAACTGGGCCTGGAAAAACCGACGATACTTATGACCCCCAAATAAGATCGAGGCATGTAGGTGGAAGCGGTGCCCCCTCGCACCCCCCCAACCGGATCAAGATCCAACTGTAAGCGTGGCCATATATTTTCCATTTAAGTGAAAAACTCATACAAGCATAATTTGAATGATTTTTTTCTTTAAATGAAAAATATAAACGTGGCAATGTGAGGGAATCACATAACCCTATGCCATTAATGGCACGCGAGCGGAAGGCCACCTTACCCTGCAAGAGCACCTGTAAACAGATAACAAAGGGTGAACTCGCCCGATGGTTAGCTCATTATAGTGAAGAGGCTAGCCAACGTGGCGGGTCCCATACCCGGTCAGGGTTGAGGAAAGGGGAGACCGATTTTTACATTTTAATAATTCGTCATTATTATTTTCTGTACCAAGCGATAAAAGTCAATTCAAAATTATTTCTTTTTACATGTAACCAAATTTTTCCTTTTTTTTCTTACACCCTATCCTTTAAATTTACTTGTTAAATTGGAACTAAAATACGAATCTTGAACAGTCCTTTTATATAATTCAAAGTTATAAATCATAAATTGTAAAAAACTAATTCAAACTGAATTAAAATAAATTTGCTTGTCATAGCAGCATTAGTATTTTCGGAACCTCCACTTTACTCTATTCAAAATTTCTTGTTATTTATAATAATTTGTATGTGTAAATTAAAAATGTTTTTCTTTATATACTTTAAAATTTTTTATATAAATTTAAAATTTTTTTTATATAAACATAAACAAAGCAAAGGCAAAAGGCACGCCAGGCGCCCGCTGAAAATGTGGATGATCCTTGCAATTTTTTTGCTGTACGTTACGAGTGCTTAAACAAAAATTCTTAAATTTTTTTATACAGTTAATTAGATGATGAGACACAAATTGTAGGCAGTATGACTCTGAATGGAAATGAATTTAAGCAGGATACATGGTAAAGTTTTCTTTTCAATTAATTTATATTCCTTTTCTAAAATTCCAGCTCGAACCAAATTCTTATGTGCCACACGTGCCACTGTCAAACATATGACCGTCCGACACGATGAACGACAAACCGTGACCGCAACAAAGACTGTCCACAACAACGACTCGCACTCTATTATCTCAATCTTCGGTTCAGTATCAACTTTCCGACGTAATGCTTCCATTTGCTGTATTTTTCCAATCGGCGTAACAAATTTCTCGACGCGATGAACATGCGATCCTATTTTTATTCCGTGAACATTTCGTTTGTGTTGAGTTAAATAGTAGCCTTGGATAAAACCTACATCGCAAATATCACATTTGATGCGCTCGCCAGTATGACGACGTATATGTGATTTTAAGTCTTTGCCTTGAGCAAACGATTTCCTACAATGCGGACACTTGTAAGGTCGTTCTGCAGTATGTACCCGCTTGTGTACTAATAAATTGTAGGCACGTTGGAATCCTTTCCCGCACACAGTATACAAATGTGATTTTTCACCCGTATGATACCTGTCATGAACATTTAAGTCTGTGGCTCGCGGAAATCCTTTTCCACCGAATTTTCATTTATACGGGTTTTAACCTTTGTGACGACACATATGAATGACTAAATAATCATTTCGTACGAACTGCAAGCCACAAATCGAGCACAGATACTGTTTTTCATGCACATGTGCTTTAGAATGTTACGTCGATAAAGCTTTCGTATCAAGCGTTTCTGGGCAAAATTTACACTTCCATTTACATTCAGTATGAATCCTCATATGAATCGATAAGTATTTCGCAGTTGTAAATCCTTTGTTACAAATATGACAAAATAAACGTTCGCTACGCATAAACCTGCGACTACAAAGCGAGCAAAGGAATGGTTTTAAAGCACAATTTAAGCACGATGGATGACCGACAAACAGATTATATCCTGCTATGGGCTGTATTGAATAAAAACAATGCAGTTGCGTATAGCTAACGATTAAAAACACTGTATCTATAAATTCAACTTTCACATTTAGATGCACTGATCGTGTGCAAAAGTCGAGGAGACTGTTGGACCTACACACTGTTTTTATGGATAACTTCACCAAGGTATCAATAATACAAAACTACAGATAACCGAACTATGGGAAGTTCACACGTGAGCTGAACATTAGAAGTAAAAATATTCCGATTTAAAGTAACACACACGGCTGCACAAAATTATTCAATTTTTTTTTGGAGTTGGGTGGAAAAGCAAAACTGCGACTGGACAACGACGGCCTTTCCTCGACGTCTCAAACTCGACTCCCTCGTTTGGTTGTCAATCGTGCCCTGCTGTATCTGTCGCACCGGCACTTCACGAGCAACCGCTCTTTCGGCTGCATAGATTGCCTTTGCCAGTGCAATACGTGAACGTGCCGCGGGAAAAGGTGCTGCCATGTCCAAATTTTAATTGTAGATTTGAATAATAAAAGTAATATAAGATAATAACCTAGAAAAATTCAAATAATAATGACAAAAAAGATAAATATCATATATAATATAAAAATGTAAAAAAAAATTAAATTTAATATATGAAAAAATAACATAAATTTTATATTTATAATAACAAAAATATAATTTATAAAAATATAAGCTTGATTAACTAAATTTTTTAAATCTGCAATTAAAATTCTGATCAGTGTTATACCGGTTTACCAGCAGTTTGCTTAGTCGACTACTCGATTACTACACGTCCTTTTCTTCGGTCGGGGCGTGAATATTTATCAGCTAGATTTTGAAGAATTTCACTTTTTTACGAATCGCACACAACCGTTCATTTATTGCCTTAAAATCAATAACGTGCGATTTGAACTCTCTATCCACAATAAAGCCCACTCCGAATTCTCGTTTTCCAGTTGGCTTTCCACTTTTGATCTCATGTCTTCAATATCATTTCCAGTCCAGTTCGTTCCCTGGATTAACAGTATTTTTAATTTATATTGACTGGCCTGTTGTAAAAGTTCCTTAACGGCACCAGGGTAATTGAGTGATCGGACATTCCAGGATCCAATGCCGTAGTCCTTTTTCCGTTTGAGAGGTCGTTGCCGTGAGACCAATCAATTCCGAGGCCCGAATATACTCTACTACTTTTGTTAAATAGGGGCAGATGACCGTCTGGCCGCTGGTTGGAAAAATTTTCCGTCAGACCGTTCTTGAGTAAGATGGCCATTCTTTGATTAAGGTGGCAGATTAAGCCTCTCTTAGACAAGATTTATATTAGATCGCACTTCGGCAAGATGGTCATTAGGCTGTTCTTTGTCAAGATTGATAAAGAACAGTCAAGATTGACAAATAACTGTCAAGATTGATGTTAGGCCGCTCTTAAGTGTTCTGACCATGGTGATCCATTGCAAATACATACACACATTGTGAAACCACAATTTAACATTTTTTAAAATTAATATTGAATAAATACAATCATGCATACACACCCAAGGGCTTAGCTGGAATCAACCTCACGGAACACACGCCCGATGAACTTACCATTGAGCCATGAAACCCTCTCATCTTACTAACGCTAGGGTAGTTTTTTCGAGAAAATTCAAATGGGTGTATCTTTGTCGATTATTATTTAATTTCCATCAAACAATGAAACATAAAGGGACTTTTTTCTCTGAATCAGATTATAGAATTTTATGCTTAGTTAACATGATTGTTACTTTTGCACTCGAAGTGGTGATCCTCTATAGTTTTTAGCGAATTTCTCCGCTTAAATGTTTCCACTTTTAAGGCCTGATTATAACAGTTATGCGCAGACCTTTCGTTTTACTTTTAACTCTGGTACCTTTGATGAAAATAAAGCATTTGCAATGAAATTGCATTGCTAAAAAATGCATAAAGCCAGAGCTTCTGACTTTTGATGATATTTGATACTTCTAGCTCCAGAGTTTCCGAGAAAACTTTCTATGACGCATAGATGGATGGACAGCCAAACGAACAATGCAATATTATCTATTTAGAAAGTGTTTGAGAAAAGATGATTTATGAATGGAAATGAATAAAGAGTATTTCAGAACAATTTCGTCAACACAAATTCCTGCAGATGAATTTATATAATATATTCGAATAAAATAAAATAAGTACAATTGAACTAAAATTTATTCAGGTCAGAAAAAATATTGTTCATCAGAACAATCGTTAAGGCATGGAATTATGCTGCTTTTTACGTACTAATTTACTATCAGAAAAGTATTATCAAATAAAGTTTAGTACTTTCACACGTTTTTAACTAACATATCTCAAGCAATGATTGTTTAATAGGTTTTGATATTTGCTTGAAAGTATAGGCAACACAAATCGCTACATGCTTGAATTTTAACTAGAAAAGTAATTTCCCCACAACCGAGTTAAGAGTAATTTACCACCATAATCAATACCAAAGACTTAAAATGTACTTTGCAAATACATTATGGTTTTGTTTTATCAGTGAATCATACCAAACACATCTCTCCACTTGACCTTTATCAGCATCAACAAGACATCAAAATAATCATTCAAAATCCAACATTTATGAACAAAATGAAAAATTGTCGACAATATAAACATATATATTTTTAATATGAGTATTCTAAAAATCTTGCTTATACTATTTACTTTCTTGCAGAAGAAATAATTGTGAAGAAACATAAACAAAAATATGTGATAAGACATTGAATGGGCTGCCAGTGAAATAAATGTTTCATTACACGATGCCAATCAAAAGTGTAATCAGCCAGTTTAGTTGAAGTGATGTGCTAACGAGTAAAGGGGTGTTTTAAAATCAAGTAATTCTGGTGGAAAAAGAATTAGAAGCAATAGTACATAGTGAAAGATAATTAAAAGGAAAACATGGAAAAGGACTGTGATAGCGATGCTGTGAATCTACAAACCATTTGGATGCAATTTAGTTCGGAACGCAATGAGGAACGAAAGGTCAGTAATGGTTCAATATAAATATGTTAAAAAAAATGTTTTATTAAATTTGTATTTTAGATTCACTTGTGCCAGTTGTTTCTATTTAAATATTACATTCTTAAAAATGAAGATAACGAAAACATATACCAAGGGTAAGTTTTATATCTTTCAAGGTTTTATAGGTTATTAACTAAAAATATTTTCTTTAGATTCTTATCTTCCGTACCATCACAACTGTCTTGTTACCTGTTGCAATTAGTGTATGATATAATTTGTGCAAGTGTATCATCTCAAAATGCAGAAACAAACAGTGATGAAATTGCCTCTAAGGAACAGATTGACTCAACAAATTTATTTGCGGATAGTAAAACGTCAACGGTATTTAATACAATCACTTATAATTAAGAGTTCAATGGAAATATAAGTAATGTTTTTTAGTTAATTCTGAATGCACCAAGCGATATCACCGCTATAGTCTCACTTAGGGAGTTTCTTGTTTGTGGTCCAGGAAGAACAATTTTAGAGTATTTACTGGATTGTCCAACCGAGGTACGTCTACTTTCACTTATTTATGCTTCTGACCTGTAAAAAGTCTACAAATGTAATTTTGTTCTGATTTCAGCTTATAACCTGCAAACGAGAATTAGGGAGCTTGTTAATTAATCTATTTCCAAGCTCCTGTTGGGACAATGCTAATGCCGAACCATTTGAACCCAATGTACCAATCGAGTTGAAATATTACATAAAACAGTTTATTTTGATTAGAAACTTTCATATGGCGACGGAAAGTCACAACGAATCAAATGTAAATCAAATACCTCAGAAAACTTATCAGATTAAATGTCGCTATAATGATGACGAATTTGAAAGGTTCAGTAATCGACGTATTTCTAGCGACCAGCATGCATTCACAATAATCGATATTTTACTAAATTTGGTACGAACCGAAAGCGGTCAATATTTGGATGAGAAATCGGCAACTATGGAGAGTCTTCAATTTGCCCTGTATACAATTATCGGGCTTAATGACACGAAACCATTCGAAAATGCAAATCATGAGCTTATAATACTCAAAATACTGAGCTTGGCTTCAGCCTGCTTGAATAATATTTTTGCCAAGGAAAAAAATCTCGAATTAGCCGGATTATTAACTGTTCTTCAGAAGCTGCTGCATGCATTGAGAGCAAATGTTTCTAATCACCAAGATGCTTTCTATAGTGAATTAGAATCAACAGTTGCATTCGTAATGATTTATAGTTTATTTGGACTCTTACATAACACCATAGCCATCTCCCACAATGGCCAAGAAGAGTGCCTGAATGAAATGGTGCAAGAGTTGGACAAGCATAACAGTGAGTACTTTGTAAGTAGTTTAAATTTGATGTTGAGTAAAATCAGCGGGGAAAGATTGATTGATTTCAAGGAAATTGTAAACATTATAACGTGTACGTTGAATGTTTGTAAAATAAAAGGTTCGAAGGAAAATTCAATGAAAAGGAGAAAGAAAAGTAAATTCCGCAAATCACTGGCTGTGAGTCAACCTCATTGCAAAGGAACAGCATTACCATGTGTCCTGGATATCATCCTCATAAAAACATTTAGTTTCCTAGATGCCGATCTGCAGAGCGTTGTTCTAAACTACTTCAATAAAAATAGTTTGTGTTGCTGTACATTTACTGTTGACAATATTAAAATTATAATGAGTGGAAGTCAATGCAACGATATAGAACGATATATGTATAGATTCCTTGGTAAATGCGTCGTACACACACTGTTCACCGATGATAGTTGCCCTCGATGTAAGAAAACATCATCTTCGCCGGACTTCCAAAAAGAACTTCTGGTTCTGTATATTGAAAAGTATCAGTCAATTAAAAATCAACATGAGCTTACGAATTTTCTAAAACATATCCTGAAAATAACTTCAAATACTGCAACTAAGATTTTGGAGGGAATAATGACTGCTATCATTCTGCCCATATTTCATCGTGAAATGCAGAAAGAAACGGAAAATGCCAGAAGTACACAGACAATATTGACTTCTTTACGCATTTTTCGAAACTGTTTGGTTAATTCAAGACTTATAACCATATTTTTCACGGATGAAATAATATGCTACCTAGAAACTTTGATGTATGCGCCTGCATTGGTTCAAGCAGTTTGTGCCTTATTGAATGTTGGACTAAACGAAGATACTTGTTCAGAAATGTTAGACGAAGATAAAAAATCGTTATCGAAACAACTAAACTCAATTATTTTCGATGCAAGTTTTTACTCCTGTACTCTACTTGATAGTCTGTTCACAAGGGCAGTTGATGCGAAAACGAATTCGTCAAAAACACCTCCCAAATCACGAAGGCAAAGTTTGAGTGTCAGAAACAAGTTACATTTCTTGCTAAAAGAAGGAAAGCTCAATATTCCTCAAATACTTGGTCTAGCAGTTACATATTGGGACCTAATACTAGAACAATGCTGGTGGAATTCTTATTTTAAAAACGACTTTTTCCAAAAGTTTCCGTTAGTTAGTACCGTGGAAGCAGACCAAAACCAAATAGAGAAAAATTCTAGAAAATTACTAGAATTTATTTGCAATACGCTTAACTGCTTTCTCAGTCATAATAGAGGCGCAAAACAAACGGAAATGTGTGCTAGTCCTCTAGAAACCTCCTTTAGCGAGTCGATTACAAGAAACAATACATCGATTACTCTGAGTGACTATTACATAGTGTCTTTGGATGATACTCTAAATGGAGAAACGTTATATAATGAAAATACATCGGTATCGTGCCTGGGATATCGTGATTCAAATGAAAATCTCAATGCTGATTTGGAAAGTATGCTTTCATCTCATCCAGAAGATTGTGACCGTAAAACTCTGTTAGTTGTCGATAGTGATAGTAGCTCTATGGGCCACAGTTTCGATGAAATTACTCAATTGATGTCGGACAGTGATCATGTACATAACGAGCTTCTTGCGAGATTAAAAGCGTGTGATACTGGTGAAATAATTTTTGATATTAAAAATCAGTGTCGATTGGGTGGTTTAAATAAGTGCTGTGAAAAGGTTGTTCTATCGACCACTGAACAATACAAGTGTGAAGATCGACGTAGTTTAATTTCAAATTTGTATAGACTTAATTCGATATTGACGACAAGTGTGAGTTTCCTTTTTGCAAGTGTAAATTCTAGTGCTAAAGAAAATATTGAGAAAACGGGTGGAGTGAGTTCTCCAGAGTGTAATGATGTAGAGCTTATAAGTGATGAAAAATTAAGGTGTTTAAAAACTGCAAGTAATTGCAAAAAGAAACTATTGAAGCTATTTACGAGTACATTGGCGACATTCATTTTGGAGTTCGATCAAAAAAAGGGTGAGTATTGCTGTTTTTAATACTATAGTAGCTACTAAATAACTAGAGATGTGTAATTTTAATGTTTTGCTCACTATTTGCGTTGTATGAGATGTGTGTGGTCCGGATGTGTTGTGAATTTGAAGACTATTGTGTCATGTTTAAGATAATCAACAATACAACTGATAACGCATTGCTTGCAGAAATATTCTTCTGTACATCAGGTTGTCTGTTAAATTGCGGCTAAACAGTTAATTCATTGCACAGTTTATATAAATTTAATTTAAATTAATGGAAACGGCACGTCGCGAAAATTTATAGTTGCATAAAAATATTGCTTCATTCGTTGCATTCATATTGAAAAATCATGAAAAGTTTCTTTGAAATATAGCCCAACAATAAAAATATTCCTCAGTAATTTAACTGTAAAAAGGTGTTTTAATAAATATTCTAAATTCATTTTGTCTAATTCATAATTTTATAATCATCAGCAGAAGATATAAGTACAAGTAGGGATGGTTGAATAGTTGGTTTTTAACCAATAACATCTTTTCGAGTTGTGAATACAAACTGGACCAGCTTTACACTTTATACTTTAGTTAATTGCCATCGTAACCTTCGAGCGAGTAACTACACGCGTACGCCTCTTGTGATTTTTTGTAACAGAAAAATTATTGTCTATGAATAAACAAAAAAATAAGGCTCCTGGAAAAGATGTAATTACAAAGGGGGGGTCCCCATCTAAGTAACATTCTGCATGGACTAATATGCAGAATATGGTCAGAGGAGCTGTTACCAGAGGACTACCGAAAAAGTATAATATATCCTGTACCCAAAAATGAGGACAAGTTAAGTTGTGAAAAATATAGAGGCATCGCTCTATAGCCGTACTATGAAAGTATTATTTTATTTATTTATTTATTTATTTATTCCATCTTACAGACTGAATAATCCAATATCAAAATGCAACGCAAAGAATAAATACAGCAATATATAAATGAAAAAGAATAATACAATGTCGATAATTGTAAGTTAAACTAGTAGTAAGTCTCTTAGTTTTTTCTTAAATGCTATGTAACAAGAGGGGAAGGGACCAAGCTCGAGATTATTTGATTTCGTACAGTTCTTAAAATTGGTGAATGGAAATATAAATCAGTTCTAGCATATGGGATAACGAAATAAGAATTCATCCGAGATGAACGAGATGTTTGTCGGAAACGCAGCTCAGAAAAAATATTTAACGGGACTTGATGGTAGCAGAGTTTATACAAAAAACATTGGTCTAAATAAGTTCGTCGGGATATTAGAGATGGAAGAGATAGGAAGGATAAACGACTTTCATAGGGCTGATACGGCAAATTAAACTTAAGGAAAAGAAAACGCGTGAATTTTCTTTGGACAGTTTCTAAAGGAGACACGAGATAGGAATATCGGGGGACCAGATAACAGGACAGTATTCAAGCAAAGGGCAAACAAGACAAACAAATAGGCGAATAGAAGAAGAGATGCTATTGAATTTATGTACATGCCTATGGATAAACTCGGAAACTCTAGACGCCTTACTAATCACATTTAAAATATGTGCATCAAATTTGAGTTTTGGATCAAAAGTTACTCCAAGGTCTTTATGACTGAACACTTCACAGAGCAAAGCATCATTCAACATATAATTAAAATTAATAGAAGAATCCTTGAGAGAAAAAGTCATTTTATGACATTTAGTAGTGTTAAGACATAAATACTTTGAAGCGCACCATTTATTTAGAGCATTCAGATCAGTTTGGAGGAGCTGACAGTCTAAATGGGATTTGACCTCGAAATACTTTGATGCATCAGCATACAAGCGGCAAGAGGAATTATTACAAAGGGAAGATCATTTATGAACAACAGAAAGAGAAGAGGCCCTAGAATTGAACTTTGTGGAACGCCAGATGAAGGATAAAAAGGACTAGACGTAGTACGCGAGAGACTTACTTGACAGGGACGACACGATAGATAAGATGACATCCAAGATAGAATAGCACCCGAGATGCCAAGAGCTTCAAGCTTACGACAAAGAAGTAAATGATTCACAGTGTCAAAGGCCTTGGAGAAATCTATGAAGATCACATCAACTTGCAGTTGGTTATCCAAAGCTCTTGGAATACTGTTTGTGTTAAATTAGAGGCAGTGGAGTATCCTTTGAGAAAACCATGCTGCTCTGGGCAATAATAGGAGCTAATGAGTTTGAGAGTCGATTATGAATCAACCGTTCAAGTAACTTTGGAAAGCAGGAAGTAAGGAAATAGGGCGATAATTGGAAACTGACGTAGGATCACCACTTTTAAAAATAGGCACAATGTTAGCTGTTTTCCAAGGGTTAGGGAAAGTGCCAGTACTCAAACTCAGATTGAAGAGGAGAGATAAAGGAAAACTAAGCGATGGTGCTAACGACTTTACAAATATGTTTGGCAAACCATCCGGCCCAGGGCTGATATTAGGATCAAGAGCATTGGTCAAAGCTTCGACTTCAGATGCATCTGTACAAATAAAGAAAATTGGGAAGGGAAGATGATTAGGTAAGACAATAGGATGCACAGCTGCAGCGGGAGAAGAAACAGTCGAAGAGAAAAATTGGGCAAATGAGTCAGTAACTTCTTGAGGAGAAGGAACCTCTGCACCATTCCAACGGACCTTACTAGGACTGGAAGAAGAGGATTTCAGCGACCTTCTATAAAACCAAAAAGGCATTGTATTATTAGCCACAAGAGAGCTATCCAGACTACTGAAATGTCTTCAGAACATATCTGATCTCTTTTTTGGCTATAGCAGCAGCCTGCTAAAATTACATCTTGCTTCAATAGTGCCGAGTGTTTTAAAGACTCGATGTGCCTTATCTTTTGCTCGTAGGGCACTAAGCACTCGCTTTGTAAACAAAGGCTTTTGATTTGCTTTACGGGATGTCTGAAGAGGCGTAAAACAGTGAATAAGATTATAAATATATATGTAAAATTTATCTAAAACAGCCTCACAATTTAGGCCTCTAAAGAAATCTAGCCAGTTGACTGAAAGTAATTCTGTATTAATAGCTTCATAATTAGCTTTAAAAAAGTTAAATTTTCGAGTAGGATGAGGTTTGTTAAATTTGATTTCATCGACTAAAAGATCTATAGATAAAGGAGGATGGTGCCGATCAGGAGGAACATACGGATGTACGGCTTGAGATACAGATAAGTAGTTAACTGGAACATTTGATAGAACAAGATCAAGGAGACGACCATTAGGATTGCAGATATGATTAAATTGAGAAAATTAGCAATGAGATAGGAAAGATGACAGGGTTATAGAAAAAGGTTCACCTGACGAGATAGAAGGAGTATTATAATTTTTCCACTCTATGTATGGTAAGTTAAAATCCCCGTAAACCAATATTTTGGCGAGGATAGATCATCAAAAAACGTCTCATAAACAGTTAACGGTGAATTACAGGGAATATAAATAGCCAAAATCTAGAACTCTCTATTATGAGGGAGAGAAATTTTGATAATAACACATTCTAAAGTAGGAGACAAACAGAAATCAGAACAAGGAGAACTAGGTAGAGCTTTGAGCTTTGCTAACTGCAACCAAAACTCCACCACCAGCAGTCTTATTAGTAGCAATCAGGTCACGGTCACATCTATATACAATATGATCAGGAAACATTTCCCCGTTCAAAATGTTTCCATTCAGCCAGGTCTCGGAGAAGCAAATAATAGAATCATTACTAACTTGATAGGAGATAAAGAGTTCCTCAAGCTTGGTCCTTAATCCTCGTACATTTTGGTAAAAAATAGAGATACACATTTTATTAGGAGAAGAGAAGTTACATTGAACAGTATAAAGGTTTGAAAGAGATTCATTGAGGTTTAAAGAGGATACAGTGCAATAAACATTATAATTATCAGAATATTCATCAAGATTACTTGTGACTAGAGCTTTGGGATTTAGTTTATTGCCCGACGAAAATTTCTTCGTCTCAATTCAAACGGCTTAACAAGTACACCAGCAGGCCAGTAATTCGAATTCAGGAAAATATCAGTATTTGCAGAAACCACCAATTATAGGAGAGTATCAGGGATTCTTTTGAAGTGGACGGTCTACAATAGACCAAATATTCTCAGTAAAGCAGATGCTCGAAAAGTGCTGGGAATCGATGTGGACTAACTCTTTGTAGACTTCAAGCAAGCATACGACAGTATCAACAGAAACGGGCTGTACAAAATAATGTATGTCTTTGGCGTCCCAAGAAAATTAGTCCGTATGGTCTAGATCACGATGCTAAACACAGAGTCCCAGGTCAAGGTAAGTGATGAACAAACTTAAAGCTCCATAATGAAATAAGGCTTAAAACAAGGGGATAAACTTGCCCCAATGCTCTTTAATATTGCGCTGAAACATCGGGAACACTAATGTTCAAGTCCACACAATTGGTAGCACATGCTGATGACGTCAATATTATGGCACGTTCAATCTCAGATGCTAAAGGAGTATTTCTGAGCTTAGAATCTGAAGCAAACCAAATTAGCTAAGAGTTAATGAAACTAAAACTAAATTCATGACTCAAACGAGGAAAAAATTTCCGTTCGAAAACACCTGACCGAGAGCGACTACAACCTTGAAAGGGTGGATAACTTTATATACCTTGGAGCCAACCTGAATAAAAGAGGTGCCAAAAAGGATGAGATTGGACGCCGCAAATAAAGCCTTTTACTCCGTACTTTCTATTCTAAGGTCCAGAGTTATACGCAGGCAAAATAAGCTCCGCATTTACAAAACACTAGTCAAACCTGTGCTGTGATATGGTTGCGAAACATGGACCCTAACGGCGAATCCGAAAAGGCAGTGGACATATTTGAAGGCAAAGTGCTCCGAAAAATCTACGTCCCAGTGAAACAAGGAACAGGGTGAAGACTACGTTACAACGATGAGTTGTATGAACTATTTGACGATCCAACTGTTCCTCTTGCGTAAAGTTACGTAAATTGCAATGGGTGGGCCATGTAGAAAGAATGGAAGAACTTTGCGTACAGAAAGAACGTAAATTGCAATGGTCACCCAAAAGAACATGGCAGGGTTCAGTGGGAAGACCGAAAACTCGATGGGAAGACACAATAGAAGCTGACAGCATATCCATCCTTGTTGTGAGTGAACAAGTGGTGGACAAGTTTGCGGAACCGTGATGATTGGAGGAGATTAATCCTGAAGGCCAAGGCCCAGATTGGGCTGTTGCGCAATAAATGATGATGATGAATAAGTATTCCGCAGATACATGGTGAGTACACTAAGTTTATTTGGTAGCTTTTTACTGCTAATATGGACTTAGATTTGGACAGGAGATCACTTACGACCCCGGGAATCCCACAACGAAACCAAATGTATCAAGCTCAACCAAAAAGAGGAAACAATTACCCTCTGATCTAAGCACGATACTTTAGTTTCCCCAAGACAAGAAATGCATAAAGCCACTGACCAACGTCATCTAGCCAACTTCAAATAACCAGTCTTCAAAATGTGATAAAATGTATCTGGAAGTGCCTAGCAACGCAACTAACAGTTCTCACTTAAATAACATACTTTCAGCAACGGCTGCTGACTTTGAACAGTTCTCAGCCCAGACAATTCTGAACCCATCTGCGATGCAAAATCGCTACCCATTCGCGTTTGCTCCATCGACTATGACCTGAACTCCAAAGGCTTATCCCTTAAACAGTACTTAAGGCCTAGGACAGTCAACAAATAGTCCTGGCATCTTTATCTCCTTTGGTACACAGGCTCCTATCGTCAATGAAAACACAAACAGGTATGATTCTTGTGAGAAAACGAAATTTTTTTTCTTCATTTGCGAAAGAGTCAACATAAGAATAAGCCGATAGAAATGGCCACTGTCTCATTTTATCATTTAAATAAAAAAGCAAGGACCAAGATATAAAACTTTACAACAAAATAAAAATAGCTTTCAGCTCTGCCTCCCATGCAGTTGAGAACCCAATTACTAAGTCATATGGCTTTAACTTGTTCATACCAAAAAATTTCATTCTCGGATACATTATCATCAGAAACATCCCTCTCGAATTCACCGACGATGAGATCAGACAAAATGCTTTTGTCTGCAATGCCCTGAGAAATCGACTGAAACACGTTAAGATTGCGGAAGTATCACGTATAAAGAAAAAATGCCCGGAACAACACTAAACTCTGAAGTGATAAGAATCCCAAGTTTCATAAATGTGCCAGTGCTGACTGTAACAATAAATGTGAAACTGTAAGATGTCAACTCTGCTATGCATCAGACCCTACTGCCACCGATAGAAAATTAACCAAATAGTTAAAATATATTGGGGAACTCAAAGCCAGCTTGATAAAAAATATTATCATTTAAGAAGCAAAGGCTATGCTTTATAACAATAACTTCTATCTATTTTAAGAGGAAAGACATAGATGATGCCTTTTCTCTCCTTGACAAGAAATATAATTTCAACCTCTGAATCCATAATGAAGAAATTAGGAAAACCTCTTTCTTCTTATTGTTCTTCGTAGCACTACAGCCCCCTTACGGGCCTTCGCTTCCTCCAAATAGCGCCTCCAACTGTCTCGGTCCATTGACCGCGTCCTCCAATTTTGGCATCCGAGCAGCGATGAACTGTTTCCGTCGACCGAGTCAGACCAGCGTTTCCTCGGTTTCCCCACTGGTCTCCAGCCTTCAGTTCTCCCAACAAATACCTTTTTGGGTAACCGTTGTTCGTCCATGCGATTCCTGTGACCAGCCCATTGCAGCTTTCGCAGTTTTACAATCGTTGAGATCTCCGGCTTGTCAAAAATTTCATAAAGCTCATGGTTGTATCGAATTCGCCATTGGCTCCCGTCTAGCTTCGCTCCGATTATTCGCCTTAGGACCCGTCGCTCAAAGCCATTCAATATATTTGCAGATGCTTGGGTTAGGGTCCATGTTTCACACCCATAGCATAACACAGATCTTCTCACAGATTTGTATACTTAGAGCTTTGTTTTCCTGGGTATGCAGCTGGTCTTCAAGATTGTCAGAACTGAATAAAATATTTTAATTGCGAGCTGTATTCTTTGGCGTATTTTGTCTCTTTCATTACCGGATCTCGCTATTTTAGCGCCTAAATTTACAAATTTGCCTAGATTTACGATATTGTATTCGCCAAACGTGATTTTTTGGGCATTCGAGAAAACCCTCTTAGGCAAATCATATGCTCAAGTTACTCTATCAAACATGAAACTATCCAGAAATACTTACAACAATATAAAATTGAACTCCCAGATAGTAAATCCACAAACTGATACAACTGTAAACAAAGAAATATCCCTCCTGTCTTCAATCACCCCACGAAAAGCAATAGCAGAACTGCCCAAGTAGAAAAAATGATAGGCAAAATTTACCAAGATATCAAAAACTACCCAAGCGATACCAACAAAACCACAATCAAAGCACGACGCTACATAAGATAACTCTTCTAAAGAACTCAATACCACCATCTTTTAATTAGAACCTCTATTAAAACAATCAAACTCAACATTCTTCAACTCAACATATAGAGCATCATCAAACATAAAAATGATCTAGACTATAAACTTCACATTGACATTGCTCTCTTACAGAAAACACATACCTCTAGTACAGAACATGTTAGATTTTTCCCCAACCACAACATTGTGTATCACAATCGTAACAGACATCAAGGTGGTACGGCAGTTGTAATAAACAGAAGAATTGAATACAAAACACTCTTTACAGTCAAGAACCTTGATGTCGTAGCAATTTAAACTACAAACACTTCCCCAAACTTTACTATCGTCTCTATCTTCAGCCCTCCGCTTTTGGACCCCAATACTTTTATTCAGGAAATAGAAGTCTACCCAATGACCTCGAATCTCATGTCTTTAATAATCGGTGGGGACTTCAACGCCAGGCACAAAAACTGGCGCGACTGCCACTAACACCGCTGGCAGATCATTAACGGACATCGTTAAAGACTACCATCTGAACACAATGAAGTCAGGCATCCCCACTTTTAAAAGAACACTTGAAAACGGAATGACCATCAGATCATGTATAGACATTACCCTAACGAACTTAAGCCTCGATAACCCCCAAATAAAAAACGGCAACAACAAAAATCTCGAATTCCGGTCAGATCACTATCACCTTTCAAATTGACACTCTGAGAAAAGTAATTTCAGATCTCGACTCCACCCTATCTGTTTATTTCAGTAGCAACCTGTCCCTGATCAACAACATAATTAAAAGGCCTAATTAAAAATACCAACTTCAAGTTCTCTCCCAAACCATGGTGAAGTCAGAAAATTAACCAACTCTGGAGGAAAAACAGAAATGTTGGAGTAACTTCACAAAACTTTCCAGTCCTATTAATATACCAAATACTTTGAAGCAGAGGAAGAGTGGAAAAAAGTGATAAAAAAGGCGAAATAAAAATCTGGGAAAGCAAAATATTGGAGATCTTAAAGGCACGCAATCACAAGGATTTCTGGCAAAAAGGTCTTCTTCCTCGGAAGAGTCATCAACAGCAAAGGAAACCTAATATACCTACATCAAGTCCTAAAAGAAAAAAGCTATAAATACTCTTAAAAAAATCTCCATTCTCTGTCATGGTTTCTCCCCCAAAAAAGCCCTTACGATATACAAATCAATGGTTAGACCTCTGTTTAAACACAATATGCCTAATATTGTTTGTGCGTCTAAATTTCGTTATATTTTGCAAAGGAAGAAAACTGAACAAATTTTGCTTTTTAGGGCTTTGTGAAATGAACTATAGAAGTTACAGTCCTTAAACTTTGTAGGAAGGCCAGAAGTAGTGGTCTCTTTAAAGTTAAATCCTTATCGGAAATTTTAAAAATGTTAATGGGGGTTCCCCCTTATGCTGAAATAACCTTTAAAAGCGCTCGTGATTTTTTGTTTTGTTTTAGTACTACAGCCTTCTTCGGGCCTCCGCTTAGAGATAGTTAAAGCATCTCATTATCTTGATCGTATGTGTCGGCACTCACCCAGCGGCGATACGTTCTGACTGAAACTAGCACATATCATAACAGAACGGGCATACAGACCGTCCGAAGAATCACTAGAAACAAACCTCGTTGCCACCAACGGGATTCGAACCAGGGACCTTTGGCTTACGCGGTGAGTGCTCTAGCCACTACAACACGCGGACTACTAAAGCTCTTGATTAGTAGTTAATTATTTTATTTATTTGATGGGTCAATTCTCTTTCTCTTGAAAAACCTTCGAGCTCTTGCTTTGCTTTCAAGTGTCTGAAGATGACTCAAAGAAGTCGAAACGTGTCTTCTCAACCAATAACGACGGTCTACCAAAAAAAAAATCTTGATTAGAAACAAAAACGTCAATTTGTGCATTAAGGGATCCAGATGGAGGCAAAATGTACGAAAAATTATGTCCGGACACTTTTGGGCCAGAAAATATGAGAAAAATCAAGGATATAGTCCTTTATAAGTACGTCAAAAAATACCTCAAAAGCTGAAATTCATTCAGCTTTATTGGTAATAGCATGACTTGTGAATTTTAGTTTTGCTCCATAATATCGATACGGCACCCTTGAACTCCTTTAAATTTTACAATTATTTAGGGTAACATAAGGCCCTAGTGCTCAATTTCATGGAAATACAAAAACAATCACATGCAAACGTGGTTTGCATATATTTCAAGTTGACTAGACACTACAATTTTCCTCAGATTTTCATCAAAATTTCAAGAATAGTTTTTTTTTTATCACGGTTTCATACAAAAACGAGCAGCCACCGGTAGTCTCGACACGCGATTCAGACCACTACCTTATAAGGGTTAAGTTCCGATGTCGCATCACAAGGAAGATCAGTGACACCAAGGTATCAGATACACAAGCTCAGTAATCTATATACATGGCAGCACTGGAAATCGCATCAAAATATCCCCGCAGTCGGGAGAAAGTAACGACATCAAAACCATTTAAAAGATAGTAAAAGAAGTGGCTGAAAAGGTCTTGGGGCGTCGACCAAAGAAAAGTAGAACGACTGGTACGACGAAGAATGCCAGGAATCGGTTAAAATAAGGAACCAAGCGTCAAGCATCCAGCGATCAACTCGGGGCAAAAAAAAATACTATAACACCCTCCAACGACAGGCTGAAACTGAAAAAATGGGCCAAAGAATGTAACCTTCTTCACTTGCTAATATGCAGAATATGGTCAGAGAAGCAGTTACCAAAAAACTAGTGAAGAAGTTTAATATGTCCTGTATACAAAAAGGGAGATAAGTTAGCGGCATCGCTTTACAGTGTACGTCATAAAAAGTGCTCTCTAAAATCATAGAAAGAAAATCAAAGCCGTACTATGGAAGTAGCGGGTAGAAAAATACAAAGCGTGCAGGAAAATACAATTGCCGTGAAGGTTGATATACGAATCGAATGCGTATCATGTGCCTCCACGGAAAACGCTAGTGACGTATGTCGGATATCGTACAGTTCTCGCACTTGAGCTGTCACAACTTTGGCGGCGAAAAAAGTTAGTTCAACACCCTCTCATAAGTGCGTTTATATGTATGTCCGAGGTTAAATTAAAGTTTGAACAAAATGGTGTGGATCGGAGCGAACCGATAGCAAAATACGTAAAAATTGTAACCAAAATCAACAATTAAAGGTTCTTTTGCTTATCTGTTAATCGCAAAACAACAGAGTTCAGCACAAATAATGCTAATGAACTCCGGAGGTAAGCTTGAGAATGGCTGCCAACTTGCATTTCGTACTGAAAATAGAATTTTTTGTAAAAGCAATTCTATTTTGAAATTTGTAATTGAAAAATTCGAAATCAAATTTCTCTGGTTCGGTATGAAACGCAAGTATGGTTATAACAGAAGCCAATTCGCTTATTGTGAGTAAGAGTTGACGACTTTCTATATATAGCCGTACTTAAAAGGAAATATTTTTAACTGTACCAAATGTCAGCCAATTTAAATTCCGATTACTATAAGGTCTTTCACATAATGTGAATAAACTTTCACGTTCAGAAAACGAATATAATTTATCTGAATAAAAATTTCAGAAATAAAATTAACATGTTATTGTATAATTGATAAGAAGAAATACTAAAGGTTAATTATGAAATTCACATCTCATAATGACGAAATACTTTCTATTGCCGTCTGTTAGTCTCCGATTCTTCTTCTGAGTCTTTTAGAAGTTTAACTTATCGCAATTTAAGCACGTTTTGTATATTACACGGCTCATTTCAATTTTTTTAAGTTCATATACGAGTATTCGTATTGTTAATAACGTTATCTCATAAAATCATGCATATGAATAAAACTAACGCCTCTCTTCTCTACGTACATATTTCAATCATTTCCATCGCATAAACAATAATACTATTGGGTGAACTCTTTTTATCACTAATGCTATGAACGCAAGGTCAAATTCTTGTAGAAATAGATAGTAGAAAATTTAAATGTTGTGAATACTTAAAGAAAGCTTGATCCACAATAAAATCATTTCCGGCCATTTGAATAGGAAATTGTGGCATGGTTAAATTCCGATTAATTTTTATCGTTTTGCGTTCAGTCTTATAAAAAATAATGGAAGAAAAACCCCCATCATAAATTTTCAAATAAATTCGTGATACATTTTAATATTTTTAGCTTTATGTTATCTTCTATTTTTTTCCATCACAATTTCTGCTTGTTTTAAGACTTTGTAACACGAATTTTACGAACGCCTACTAATTTAATGCCCCGCCTATTAGCCTGTTTTTCCTTCCGTATCTCCATACGTCACAGCAAGTTTTCTCAGAAACTATAGAAGTTACAATGGTCAAACTTTGTAGATAAGTTAGAAGTTGTGGCCTCTCGAAAGTTTAGGTCTTATCGAAAATTTGATAAGTTTTTCTCTGATACTGAAAAAGCCCTTAAACATTTTTTTACGAAAGTTAGCCATCTGGGGTAACAGATGAAATGTCTTGATTCGAACTTTTAGAATCTGAATTAAAAAAGTTAGTTTGTGCGTCAGGGTGTCCAGAAGGAGGCAAAATGTACGAACAATTTGTGTTATTCTCCCTCGAAACTGGCTATCTTTGAGCTGAAAAATCTGGAGAAAATCACGGAGATCTTTATGAGTACAAGGGCAACTAATACTTTATTAGTAATAGTATAATTTGTTAATTTTACTTTTTGCCCAATAATACGGTACCCTTAAAATTTTCATGTTTCATAATTATATCGAGGGTCCTTATCCCCATAAAATTTCATTGAAATCGGATCATAGTCAAGTGAGATATAGCTATTTCAATTATGTGGAATTGCAATAAAGGTGATATGTGTTGTGTTGGTGGTTGGTACATATTTCAAATCGACCTAGATACTACAATTTTCTTCGCATATTCATGAAAATTCCACAATGTATTAAGTTTGAATATGTTCTATTAGCCAAATAATCAGAAAAATTATTTGAGGTGGAACGAAATGGTCGCTGGTTCGTGATTTTGAAAGAAATTCTCGATCGTTTAAATATATTTGACATATTTTTCATATGTAGAATGGCTATCACAAGTCATTGATTTATGTCATCAGAAAAATTACTTTGAACTCTAGGATGGTTAAAAACACTTCTGGTAAGAGCACTCTAGTATCTACTCAACTAGTTTAAAATTTCCCTATAGCACTCCAATTTTGTCCCTAAAGTTTTTTTTTTGTAGAATATCATACCAAAATCCGTTAATAATTACTTTAATCTTTTTGGCTTAACAACATTCCTGCTAACTCAGCAATAAATAACGAGGGGCATTCAAATATAAACGAGCCTGTGCAAAAGGCTCCCGATTTTCGGCTGGTTTAATGACTTCGTTCGTTAAATACTTTATTATAATGCGTTAAGCAACCGAAGGATGAACCTTTCTTTCGCACATTCTGAGGACGGACTAAGTAAACTGGTTAAGCGGTCGACTTGCCTTGAGTCATCTAGATGGATTTCTTACTATGGTTCCCAACGGTACGACTATCTTCGACCTTCTTTCTAAGTCCTCAAAAGTGGAAGACTCGCTCATATTTGAAGGCCCCTCGTATCTAATAAAGCGTCTAAGAAATATAGATTGGCAACAATAAAAACGAATTGAGAAGAAGATAAGCAGAAACATGCGATCAGGGCATCTTTTATAATTCTAAAAATTAAATTATAGATATTTTTCATATCTATTTAAATATGAAATCCATCGTATCTTTACATTGATTTAGTCAGTGAAGGAGTTTCATATTTTTCGTGGGGGGCGCTTAGCACTATGTGTGGAGTTTGCTGACAACAGCTGCATTAATTTGAGTTAATATCTCAATCTAAATCGTTAACAATGTAAGCATATAATTGTTCAATCGAATTCCATGGGAATATGTCAATTCATCCGTAAGTTTTTGTTGTTGCTTTTTTATGTACGTCCGGGCATCACTTTTAAACAAAAATGGATAGAGTTCCAAATGAAAGATTAAAAATATTCCTTAAAAAGTTGTATTTTTAGTTTTCTTCTGCCAGATACCAATATTTCGGAGACTAATTGTCTTCTTCATCAGTGGCGATATTCTGAAGCTATGTCCTATTTACATTGTCATTTATGAAAAAGGTTTTATTTAGGTCGATATAAGGTAATTAACTTAAAAGACGTTTTTCAACAATAGTTATTTCAAGGGTGGTTAAGGTGACTAACCTAAAGGATTTTACAGAAAATTATCTTATTACGACTAAAAAAATATCTTATTACTATCACACCAACTTCATCAAGTCACTGTAGCCGTTGCCAATGCCCGTGTTCATCCTTTCCCACAAACTTTCGCATGCATCTAGTTTCCTTCAATCTCTTCTTTCTTGCGCTATTTCCAGAATTTCCGACGCAATTTTATGTTTTTCCTCAATTACATGCCTAGCTACCGCAGATCTTGCTGTTTCCGTTGATCCTCGTTTGGTAATTTGTTCTGCTTCTTTGATGTGTTCTTGCCACCTGATTTTCGGTAATTGTTTGTTTGCCCGATATAAATCATTTCGCACTCCGGACAAGTGATCTTATATATGCCTCCTTTTTCTTGCTTGTTCCTCGTGTCCTTTGCTGATCCTAACGCTACTTCGACGTTATATCTTCTGCTGGCGGAGACTGGACTGTTTCCCGTCTTTCCTATTATCAGTCCGAGTTTTTTTTCGAGACTATTGTGTGCATGAAGAGAATCCTTGTTGCCTGTTGTTTTTAAAAAAGTGAACTGAATTTTTCGTTGCTCCTTTCCTTTTTTCGTATCCTCTGTTCGATTATTTTCGGGCTGTACCCATTTTTGATCGCTGTATCCATGATGTACTCTTTCTCCAATTGTAGTCGCTCGTTCACCATTGTTACCGTAACCAACCGGTAAATCATCGGGTTATACGCTTCCATTTTGTGCACGTACGTGTGATTTGACTCGCTCGGTATCGTCTTTTGCGTGTTCTTCCTTCCTGTGTATGTCGAATCAAGTTTTCCCGAGCCTTTAATTATTTTGATGTCCAGGCCGTTCTTCTCCTTCTCCATTGTAAAGCCTATCCGTGGGTGAATATTGTTCAGCTACTCCACTTCCTTGTTTTTGATCACCGTAAAGATGTCGTCCACGTACCTGATTCAAGCAGTTGACATTATCTTCTTGTTTTGAAGCTCCATCTCCAGTCAGTCCATGAATATGTCCCCTAAGATAGGGGAGAGAAGATCCATCTCCCTCTAAACACAAAATAATTTTCACTCATGCATAAGATGGCTGGTTTCGTATTGCATCTTATGCATTTTCTCTGTTCCGGGCCTTTATTGTGTTTGAGCAACCAGTCTTTAAATAGTGCCAGGACTTGCATAACTGGTAGGCTCGGAAACAGAAACTTAACGTCATATGAAACCATTATATCATCCTCTACTATTTCCACTGTTCCAAGACTCTTTATTTACTCTTTCCTGGTTTTGCTGGATCTTTTAAGGGAGTTTATAACATTCATCAAGCAACCACTTGGCGATTTTCGTTCTTGGAGCGTTTGTCGCCTCAATTATTTCCCTCATTTCGTCACCTTTTTACTGATATTTGGTACACATTTGATTCGTGGGAGATAGGGGTTCGATACTCTTAATTTTCTGATGCCCTCAATCACTGCTTTGCATTCATTCAAAGTTTATTCCAATCCGGGAGTGGATCTGTTCGTAGCCGTTATCCGCCCTCATATTGTAATGAAATGGAGTAGTAAAAAATGTCCGTTAAGGACTGCAGCGATGTTCTGCTGCCTCGGCGAAAGAGGATGGTGGGATTCGCTGAGATTAGCCTTGTCTGAGGACGCGTGAATGCGCTGGCAGGCTAGCATTGTGGTGCCGTGGGGCGGGTTCTTTTCTGCAGCACAAGGACCCACTACAAAAGAAGTTTCGCATCCACGAATTTCAAGATACTCGTACAAAGAAATATCGACCGGGTACTAAGGGTCGAAAATTGCTAACGCTGATGACAAACCGGGCCGAGAGAAAACAGACGGACTTGAGAGAAATTCGTCGTTACCGACGATACTTATGGCCCCCAAATAAGAGTGGAGCATCCAGGTGGAAGCGGTGCCCCCTCGCACAACCCAGCCGGATCAAGTTCCAATGTAAGCATGGCCATATATTTCCATTTGAGTGAAAAACTCGTACAAACATAATTTGCATGAATTTTTCCCTTAAATGAAAAATATGAACGTGGCAAATTTATGTTATAGTATTATTTGAGAGCATCACATAACCCTATACCATAAATAGGCAGGCGAGCTGAAGGCCACCCTACCCTGCAAGATCACCTGTAAACGTATTAAGAAGAGGTGAGCTTCCCCGATAGATAGCTCATTATAGTGGAAGGGCCAGCCAACGTGGCGGGTATCATACTCAGTTAGGTGATTAAATGAATGGAAGTGCAGGTAGTTTCTACTTCCGTTCTGCCGACGAGTATTCGAAAATTTCGATACTAGATTAAAAGAGTGCAAAAGTCGAAATCGTTGTTTTTTAATTGATGTTATTTTTAAAAGTATTAGGTGTGTTGAGTAAATGTCTCGGATAAGTTCGCTAACCAGCCGGATCGGCTGAGCGAAAAAAAGGCGGCTATTTTAGACGAAAATCCGTGATTTCTGTTCTGACTAAAGTGTAACTCCGATTTCGTTGAAATTGAGCACAGAAGCTCATTAAACTATGTCATGAAGCCCACAATAAAAAATCCAAAGTCGACCCGTCTGAAACAAAATGGCAGCTGCTCAAAAGTCGAAAAACAAGCAAATATTTGTTATTGTAGTTGTGACCAAACCTTTCAACTGATGTTAATGAAACTTTGCAGTGTGGTAGAAACTATAAGTATTTAGAGAACAATAAAAACAATTTGAAGGCCAGATTTTAAATTTAAAAATGGCGGCTAGTGAAATTTCGAAATTTCAAAGTCTTCTAAAAATTACAATTTTGATTTGATTTGTATAAAACGTAGATGGTGATCATGTCTGATTATCTTGTTATTTTGGTGATTATTTATGACGAAGTTTCAAAATGGCGGTGGTTCAAATATGCCATTTTTCCGATTTTTGTAATCCTCTAGCGGCCGCGTTTTAATAACAGATTTTAATGAAACTTGAGTTACAATAATAAAACCAATTTATCCAATTGGCCAAAAATGATGAAAATCTGATGATAAATAAAAAAGTCGAAAATTTTACCATTTTCAACGAAAATCGAATATTTTTGTTCTCTCCAGAGTAAAACTCTAATTTGAATGTGATTTAGTAGCGTACGAGTAGTCAATGAGACCCTAAGGTGAATATCTTTCAAAATAATCCAAAATCAAACGGTTACATTCAAATTTCGGCCCCGCTAAAGCTCAGGAAATTAGCAAAACTTGATATTTTAGTAGCAACTGAAGTTTTCAGTACGAGTATACACTTGCCAGAAAAAGTATCCGTACATGCAAGATAACAAAGTTATAGTTGTATTAAAAAGGATGTTTCTACTTAATTTGAATGCTGTCTTTTATAATATATAATCTTCACTTTTGCATGATTCCCAGTATGTTTCATAATACTTACTATTTAAAAAGACTTGAAACTCAAGCAAAAGCAATTTATGGCAACACAATAGAGCAGAAAAAGTATCCGTACAGAACAAACCGGAGGACTCCCCGTGTTACGCGATGCATATGAAGATGCATATTTATGTTTTTAGGTCCGATAATAGTTCTACTTTAAGTTGTGATAGGTTTAGAAGTTGTAATGATTTTCTACTTTTCAGATCGAACGCGGAACCGACCTCTCATCGGTTCTAGACGTTAAGTCTGAGTAGTGCCAACGGATGGTACCAACAGGTCAACCAATCCGTGCACCGTAACCCATTCACGCGGTGACTGCTTGTCGGCCAGCTAGTTCGGAGAGGATTTCGGTCGCGGGTCTCCGAATGGGTTACGCTCAATTACAATATTTCAGTCACCTGGACATGCCCGTTTTCCAAACGCGTCAATAACTACTCATCCAGAACGGGAAACCTACGTTACTTTAGTTCTGGATGTGATCTCTCCACAGATCTCAAATCAAAAACGCTATAAAATCCTATAGGCGCGTTACCGAATCACCGACGCGGTACCGAAAAATATGCTACTCGAAATTAAACCGACGAAAACTACTCTAATGAAATGACGAAACAAGCAAAGGTACCGCGTACCGCGCGCGACGCGAAACCGACTTCAGCGGATTTGTCGAAACCCTACCCTAGCGACGGCATACTTACCCTACACTCTCTGTTCCCACTGAAAAAAGAACGAGTCACTGAAAAGGAAAGTCGTGGGTTATCTTAGCAATTCATTTTTAATAATTACTAATTTCGATACAATCTGATCATATAGATATTCAAGATAATTTTAAATAATATTAGAGTACATTACAGAAATCATACTTGAGAATATTTAATGTTTTAATTTTGTTTTTGTAGGACATAGTTTCCTTTAGTTTTATAATAACGTAATAGCAATATATAGTTTTGGCTTAGTAATTTTTCTGGTTGATTTTACTTTATTTTATTAAAAAAATGTTGTACTAACAATAACGGAACAACTAATGATCGAATAATTAACAGGATTTTTTGTTTTTTCCTTCCCCAGATAGTTATTTTTCAATGCCTTAGATTCTTTCATTTCTTGGAATTTTTCTTATATTTTATTCTTTGAATTCAAGGAGATATGTTGAAATCCTAAATTTTCATTTACCAAACCGATAAGAAATTCATGCTTCGAACAATACTAAAAAGAAGCATATGAGCATTTAAACTAAATCGTTTTCTTAAAAACTAAATGATTAGTTGCAATAATAGAATATGGATCGAAAACAAAAGACAAAAGGAGCCTTCTAGTAGAAAATTTTGTTTGAAAAAAATTCCATACATTGTATATGCATGTATGTGTGTTAAGGTTATGTGTGTATTAAAAATTAAACAAAAACGCTTTAATAAAAAACTATTATCCCTAAAAATGTGTTCACATTTCTTTATTACTTTTATACCCTACTTATTTTATTATTATTAAGGTCACCCGAATTAAACGCGAAAAACGCGACGCGACCAAATTCCCGTGAATTTGGTTTAGGTACATACGAAATCACGATTGACCTCTTGTTTGTTTCAATTAATTTTAAGCAACTTATGTTTCCAATGAAATGCTTTACATTAAACGAATAAAGAAGTAATTGGTTTTGATAACTACCACCCAAATTGAAGCAATTCATTGAATACACGTTTGTTTGTTTTCATTTTAAAGGACTATTGTTCTTAACCTGCTAACATAAAATGGGAACTTTCGTCAAAATACAAATCAATCATTCACTACTATTTGTTACCCTCATCATAATCACATGTACATAAAGCATTCCAGAATATCACGAATCTTGGCTTATATATGAAAAAAATTTACAATTATAAGAATTGTGCCGTTCTGACTAGATTCCCATAGTATGATTTATGGTCGGTAGGCCGAAAGCGAACGAACGACGAGATTACCCGAGCGGATCTTAGGGCGGAGATACAAATGCACGCGACGAAAAAACACCGACGATCAAAACGAGTTTTTATTTCCCCGAAAATTTTATTTATTAACGTATCAGTTATTTGTTCTACTGGCTATCGAGTTCTTTTATTTTTACCACTTCCATTACATGCTGCTCTAATTTAAAGATTTTTCCCAAGAAATAATCAAATGTAGATCTTCTGTCAATGGACTCCATACAATTGTAAGTACAAGTCAACTGGATTAGAAAAAAAAATAATTTTTAAGAACTTCTTCAGTTTTATCGGCAAGACTGAACGATAGGCTGCATTAGTTTCTATTGGCTCTTTACGTTTTTAATTTCCACTGGATAAGATCAACTCAACGCTTGTTTCTTGCATTGTATTGAGCATTTGACAATCTCCTACTAGATCGCAACAAAGAATGAATAATATCATGACCATTACTTTGTTCTATACAAGCCTATGTTTTCAAGTTAATGAAAGGTAACATTTTTAGAATTTAACTATTAGATATAATACAAGGACTGTTTACATTATTATAAAACAATAGTTTTAAAACAATACCGTATGCGCGTCAAGCGCTATCAATAGGCACATAAAGGTGTTGGTAATTTTACATACAAAAGTCCAATAGTCTAAGATGTCGACTTAGATTTATACAATTCTATTTAACTCATCACGAAAAATTTATTCTTTATTGCGCTCACATGTTTCAGTTCTTTTGATTCTTTGATCGCCTCGAATTATAGCGCCGCTTTGAACTATAACTTTCCCACTCAAGACAATGTTCTGAGATCCACAGAGGACAGTTTGCCGACTTAATTTATTACCCGAAGCCGTTTCAACATATTCATCGCGACTGTAATACAAATCAGGAACTTCCATGATATGCGGCGCCGAACGATTGGACCGCCGGAAACTTGCTTTGGAAATGAAGTCTTTGAGGAATGGTTTTATTCTCAAAGAATCAAATATATACTTTCGCTTTCAGTCGGTAAAATACGCCGGGCGGAATATAAACACTGCCCAATGAATACCGATATTTGACCCGGTCTGCAGAACTGACACAAAAACTAACCAAACAACTAGGCAATCATGGATGTCCAAGAGATATTTCTTGCTAGGCCATCGAGTCTACTTGTGCTAGACAGCCCAGCAACCCCATATGCCTCGTTTCCTATAAATAATTACGATACTTAGCTGGATCCTCCACAGCCTTGAACTGACAACAGCTCTGCGGTTTGTATTCTCGGGCGTTATCAACCTCTTCTTCAGAGTCATTCGATTCGGTTAAGTCGCTCGCAGTCACCCCTTCTTTCGATGTCTTCTTTGTGTCGGTTTTCCTCTTTTTCTTGGGAGATTTCGATTTACTTCGATCTAAAGATCCTCGTTTGGCTGCTACAACGACGAGGGCGATGAACTGCAAACAAAACCTGGTAAGGCATTTGTCGACGTAAGCCGAACGAAAAAAATTTACCTCTTAATAATTTTACACCACCTAGGACCGCGCCAAGTCGCTACCGACACCACACCATGACACCATTTACCTTTTTCGCCATGTGGCTGTCAAGCTCAACCGGTTGTCACCTCGGACAAAACAGAGGTGTGTGGAATGGCACTCCACATGGCGGCAATGTGCCTCTCCATCTGTCGCCAGTGGCATAGTTTTTGATGGCCACGGTGGAGGGGCATTTCCAGATGGATATGTCTCGAAATGTGTCGGGGTTTGGATTAATTTTATATTTCGAATATTTATATCCACAGATCTAAATATTTGGACAGAAAAGAAATATTTTCTGCGCAACGATATCCGCACGACAGATGAAGTCCGCTGGCACTTCGAGGACATATCCATCTGGCCGGTTGCAAGGGTTCGGGATCGGAATCACTTCGATTCCCGGGCGTAGGCGTCACATTACACATTCCCCCCCCAAAATCGAAGTAATTACGATCCCGTCTCCTATATAAAAGGTCTTGGTTAGGGCCGTGGCGGGTCGAAGGTCGGTTCCGAGGAATAGGCTACACCCATGTTCGTGAAGACTCGACAGTGACTATATAGTAGGGAGTCAGGTGTCATTCGGAGGTCTTCGTCTAAGCAGAGATTGGGGTAAGCCAAGGTTTCTCGTGGGAAATAGTTGCACTTCATCGTCTAAGGTCTTTTGCGTGGTAAATTCCCAGGGTTTTACCAGTCATGTCCGCGATGAGGTATCGGGTGGGGCTTATTACTTGTAGGACTCGACACTTCACGAATTTCTTGTCTAGTTTGGCATTGTAATGTCGGGTGGCATCGCTCTGCCGGAAGTTTCGACGATATATCTCGTCGCCTACCTTAAAGCCAGAAGGATGAGATCGCAAGTTGTATCGCTCCTCTCCCATCCGTCGACTTTCTTCAATCTTCTCCCGCAGTTGTTCTCGCAGAAGTTGGAGCTTTTCGTGCGGTTCCAGAACCACGATTGGGTCCTCTAGCGATTTCAGCTGCCGCAATAGCCGGTAAGCGCTCCCATGACCGATCATGTACTGGCCGAACACTGCAAAATACGGCGAAATGCCGGTCGTGGCGTGGTACGACGAGCGCAGCGCACTAGTGATGGCGGACAATTTGCGATCCCAGTCCCTCTGATTCGGGTGGACATAGGCGCGAATGGCCGCTATGAGCGTACGATTCAGTCGTTCGGATGCGTTGGCTTGTGGTGAATAGACGGCAGTTCGTTGGTGGATGATGCCGTATTTGGACATTAGGTCTCGGAACTTGCTGGAGGTGAACTGGACCCCATTGTCGGAGACAAGTTTCTCCGGAACTCCAAACATGTGAAAGACTCGGTTCTCCAAAAAGCTGATTATTGGTCCAGTGTGCATGTTACGTAGTGGTTCTATGATAGGGAATTTAGAGAGCTGGTCCAGGACCACGACAGCTCCCGTGTGACCAGAAGCAGATCGAGGGTAAGGACCGATAAGATCTATGTACAAGCGCTGGAACACGCGTTCGGGGACCTCAACCTTACCCATGGGTGGCCGAAGAATGGTGTTGGGCGCTTTAGTGCACTTGCATAGCTCACAGGAGGCTACGTACGCTTTTATCTGTTGTGCCATCTTAGGCCAAAAGAAACAGGTTTTCAACCGCCTAAGTGTACGACCGTATCCGCCGTGCGCACTTGATGGGTGGTCATGAGCCCGCCTGATAAGATCAGTGGTTAATTCTTCGGGCACCCACAACTTCCACTGTTCTTCTTCTTGTATGGGGTCTCCGGATGCGTGTCCCATCCGTTTGTAAATAAATCCATCCGTCAACCGCAGTTCAGGAAGCTGGGGCTGTTGATTCTGGATAGTGTGAATCAGTTGGGTGTAGCTGGCTGACTTGAAGGCAGGATGGTCCAAATCGATCAATTGGGGGCTGTCGTCCTCCTGGACCAACTCGGCTCCTTCAGGGGCAAACATTCTGGATAGGGTGTCGGGGACTACATGCTGGCTTCCTTTTCGGTGGCGAATTGTGAAGTCAAATGCCTGTAGTTTCAGTGCCCACCTGGCCAATCTGCCGTTGAGATCAGTCTGGCTCATTAGCCATTTCAGAGAAGCGTGATCCGTAACGATTTCAAAGGTGTGTCCCTCCACATAGGCTCGGAAGCGTTTCACTGCCAACACCGCAGCTAGACATTCCTGCTCGGAGACCGTGTAATTTCGCTGGGCTGGGTTCAGCTTGTGAGACATGAAGGCTATAGGTCTCTCCTCGCCGTCTTGTGCAACCTGGACTAAGACTGCTCCCACCCCATGTTGACTCGCGTCACAATGGATTGAGAACGGTTTGTCAAAGTCCGGGCTGTGCAGTACGGGGGCTGTAGTCAGACTCTTCTTTAGCTCTTCAAAGGCTCGCAAGCTGGGCTCTTCCCAGACGAATTTACGTCCCTTACGCAGCATGTCGGTCAAAGGAGTGGTAATGGTGGCATAGTCACGTACAAAACGCTGGTACCATCCGCATAAGCCTAAGAATCGGCGTAACTGTTTGGTGGTCTTGGGTAATGGAAAAACGTCAATCGCTTGAGTCTTTTCCGGATCGGTCTTGATATGCCCATGCCCAATGATGTGACCTAAATACTTCACCTCCGTCATCACGAACTGGCTCTTCCTTATGTTGATGGTTAATCTTGCCCTCCGGATGTGTAGAGCCACCTCCTGAAGCAGGTCGATGTGTTCGTCAAAGGTCTCGGTTATAAGCAGCAGATCGTCCAAGTAAACGAAAACTTGGTGCCGCAAATGAGGTGGTATCACCTTATCCATAAGGCGCGTCATCGTTTGGGGGGCATTACACAATCCGAATGGCATGGTCACGAATTGATATAGGGGCCGACCTGGGACTGTGAAGGCTGTTTTCTCCTTTGAACCGGGGTCTAAAGGAATTTGCCAGAAGGCGTCCTTGAGGTCTAAGCTCGTGATGAAATGGGCTTTAGGCAATCGACTCAAAATGCCTTCGATCAACGGTAGAGGATATGCGTCCTTGACTGTGACGGCGTTCAAGCGTCTGGCATCTAAGCATAACCGGACCTTGTTCGGCTTGACAACTAAGGTGACTGGGGAAGCCCACGCGCTCTGTGATTCTTCGATTACGCCTAATGATAGCATTCGATCCACTTCGGCATATAACGATTTTTCCTTCGCCGGAGATATGGCGAAATGTCTCTGTTTTATGGGTTTAGCGTCCCCCACATCTATAGTGTGGAACACCAGGGCAGTCCGCCCGAGACCTTCTTTCTCGTGCGATGGAAAAGCCGATATAGCCGAGTCAAGACGCAGTTGCTGAGTTACATCCAGTGTATGCCGTAATACGTTAGTGGGTTGAGATTGGTCAGGAACGGTGGTGACGGACTCCAGGGTCGCACCGGAAAATAGTGCCGGGGCCAAGTTAAATTTTCGAACGAAATCCACTCCTAAATAAAGATTCTGGGTTAACTGAGGTATGATGAAAAATTCCATAGGTTTAGTTACCCCTTTAAAGGTGACATCCGTCATAATTTTTCCCACTACAGAGTGACGAGTTCCGTCCGCCGTGCTTAACCAGGAGGTGAAATGACGGATTTGGTCCGCGTGCTTTGCCAGTACCTCCCCTGCAAACTCGGCAGAGATGCAATTCACACTGGCTCCCGTATCGACTAAGCCTGACACTCGTTTTTGCAGGAGGTGTACTGACGCATATGGCTGAACATCATCCCTCAATAATTCGTCTAAGTATATGTCCTTCAACACTTTCCTCGACTGCCTGACTTTTCTCCAGAAGCTCCGCATCCGACGCGTGGCTCGCTTGCTTCGCGGTGGGACATTTGTGGCCAATTCCTCATGGAAGATGCGCTGTCGAGTAGCCAAATAATTCCGCAACCTGACATGAAAAGGTTTTACATGCCAAGGAACCTTCGTCTCGCTATCATTTCCCTGCGCATTGGCCTCGGCGAAGGACGGCGTCGGTTGTGGAACTTCGGGAGAACTGTGTTTAGCGGTGCGAGTCAGCAGAGTTGGAGTCATGTTGGGAGCTGGGTCATAGCTGGTGATGGGGTCTGGATTGGTTCGTCCGGGGTCTAGGAGTGCCGACGGGTGGTCGCGGCACTCGGTGGCAAGTTTTTTCGCCCTTTGCAAGTTGCACAATCAGGTGCGTATGTGTCGGCCTTCCCGCAGCGGTAGCAGAAAAGCGTGGCCTCCGCTGGACATGCATAGAACCGATGTCCCGGTTGTCGGCAGTTCCAACAGACCGTCGGGCTAGTAATTGCTTCAAGGGAGGGTCGATTAATCAATGCTGGGTTCTCAAGCTCCGGTGGTGCTCCGCTCCTCGGTACTGGTACTGGATCAGCAAGCAGGTGGTCTGCTGCCATCAACTCCGCGGTGTGATGATTTCGGGGATTTGGTCCCGTTATGCGAGGTTGTGGACGGAAGGTACCTCGTCGCTCATCCAAGTGTTCTTGTCTACGCGCATGGAGGCGCAATCCCTGTATGGTGTTGATGGGAAAATGCAGAAGGCTGTTCTGGAGATCCCAGCGCATGTTCTCTCTGATAATCTCTACCAATTCGTCCTCGGGCATGGTATTTCGCAGGCGAGTGCTCAATCTCACTATACTGGTGTAGTACTGGTCGAACGGTTCGTGAGCGCCTTGTTTCCGTTTCTTTATTTGCTCTCTTAGCTCTCTCTCAGTGAAGCCATCCTCAAATCGATTGCGGAAGGCTGCACTGAAAGAGTGCCAAGTGGGACGTGGCGTTGACTCTTTAAAGCTCCAGTACCAGTCGGCAGCGTCGCCGCTGAACAAAAGATGTGCATGCCGGAGGAAGGCCGAGGAATCACCTCCCAGGGTGCTGGATACCAACGCCTGAATCCGGAAAAGGAACCGGTCCGCCGATATCATATCGTTGAACCCTGTAAAGTTCAGGCGCCAACTCTCCATGATACGAGGTGTCGGGTCTCGAAAAGGTGCCAATGCGTTCCCGGGGGGAATCACATCCTCGATTGACCTGTTGTACTGAACTGCCTCGGGGGCTGGAGGTACCAACGGAGGTCCGGTACTGTGTCGCGGTCTGTATTCGGGAGCTCTGGGATCCATTCCCGAGTTCCTTGGAGGTGGGACCCATTGCTCGGATTGTCGGGAGTGGGGCATCGCCACACTGGGATTTGGCTCCCAGCCAAGCGGAGTTCTCACGCGGCTGGGTGGTTGGCTCAACGGGAGATTCTGGATCTTTCCCTCCAGGTTGCCAATCCTCTCCGACATATCCCTCATCAACGCCACGAGGGTGTCAATGGAGTGGGCGGAAGGCATGGTTGTCACCTCGGACACGACACTTGCAGCCGGAACTTCACCGCCTACTGCTCCTTGCAGGTCTAAGAGTTGTTGTGACGGTTCGGCTTCTGGAGCTCCTTTCGCCACTGCTCCACGCGTTGGTAGGGGCGTTCCGAGGGGGACGTCTAGGGCAGACCGATCTATGGGTCGCCGGCATAAGGGACACAGTTCTGACGTGAGGAGGAGCTGTTGTACACAGGCACGATGGAATAAATGTCCACAATCCAATCGCACGCTGTGTACGCCCTCCACTACGTCTTCGAAGCAGATCCCGCAGTTAGCTGGTTGGACCGTTTTGGATCTGGTCCAACGCTTGTCTGGGGTCCGCTTCGTTGCCATTTTGTGTGGGTTAATTGTGGTGCTAAAATAAAATAAAAAAATATATAGAATATACTTATTCCTACTAATAACTTATCACTAAATTAGTGGCCGTTAGTGGCGAGCTATGTATAGAAAAAGAGAGAGAGAAAAAAAAATTATATGATACACACTTTCCTTTTCAGTGGTCGAACTCCTCAGCGGGAAATGAGAGTGCGTGGTAATCTGCCGAAGAAAGGGTGCTTCGGTCGATTTACGAAAATTACCCCATAACCCACATACATTACAAACCGTTTCTAATCTACGTTAAATGACTCGACGAGACAAGTGGTAGAGCTACCGTAACGACTTTGTACGCGGTCAAAATTCCCGACGCGTGGAAGCATTCCGGGCTTCGCAACTCCAGCATACGCCATCGAACGTTGAACCGATACCACTCGTCTAACACGCATACGAAATAGTTAGAATCCTTCCGCGACATAAAGGCAAGGTAGCCTTCTATTTTCTTGAGAGTCCATGCTGATAGGTAAACCCATCAGACTGGCAGTTCCATCAAGAAAATAGAAGGTCCTTACAGGGGTTAACCTGGGACAACACATCGGAAGGATTCTGTCGCGAAAGCAAAATCAAACAAAGGAGAGCGGAAGCTACAACTCACGTGAAGCGACCTCTAATGTGTATCACACAATTCCACTGCTCCTGATAGTGGGACTCGAGTACCAAAGTACCTTACATCCTCCGTAAAGGACCAACTCGTCAGAAGACGCGAAGTTCTTTCCCCCTTAGGATGTTTAAATGCCCCACGTTGGGCGCCATTTGTAATGATTTTCTCCTTTTCAGATCGAACGCGGAACCGACCTCTCATCGGTTCTAGACGTTAAGTCTGAGTAGTGCCAACGGATGGTACCAACAGGTCAACCAATCCGTGCACCGTAACCCATTCACGCGGTGACTGCTTGTCGGCCAGCTAGTTCGGAGAGGATTTCGGTCGCGGGTCTCCGAATGGGTTACGCTCAATTACAATATTTCAGTCACCTGGACATGCCCGTTTTCCAAACGCGTCAATAACTACTCATCCAGAACGGGAAACCTACGTTACTTTAGTTCTGGATGTGATCTCTCCACAGATCTCAAATCAAAAACGCTATAAAATCCTATAGGCGCGTTACCGAATCACCGACGCGGTACCGAAAAATATGCTACTCGAAATTAAACCGACGAAAACTACTCTAATGAAATGACGAAACAAGCAAAGGTACCGCGTACCGCGCGCGACGCGAAACCGACTTCAGCGGATTTGTCGAAACCCTACCCTAGCGACGGCATACTTACCCTACACTCTCTGTTCCCACTGAAAAAAGAACGAGTCACTGAAAAGGAAAGTCGTGGGTTATCTTAGCAATTCATTTTTAATAATTACTAATTTCGATACAATCTGATCATATAGATATTCAAGATAATTTTAAATAATATTAGAGTACATTACAGAAATCATACTTGAGAATATTTAATGTTTTAATTTTGTTTTTGTAGGACATAGTTTCCTTTAGTTTTATAATAACGTAATAGCAATATATAGTTTTGGCTTAGTAATTTTTCTGGTTGATTTTACTTTATTTTATTAAAAAAATATTGTACTAACAATAACGGAACAACTAATGATCGAATAATTAACAGGATTTTTTGTTTTTTCCTTCCCCAGATAGTTATTTTTCAATGCCTTAGATTCTTTCATTTCTTGGAATTTTTCTTATATTTTATTCTTTGAATTCAAGGAGATATGTTGAAATCCTAAATTTTCATTTACCAAACCGATAAGAAATTCATGCTTCGAACAATACTAAAAAGAAGCATATGAGCATTTAAACTAAATCGTTTTCTTAAAAACTAAATGATTAGTTGCAATAATAGAATATGGATCGAAAACAAAAGACAAAAGGAGCCTTCTAGTAGAAAATTTTGTTTGAAAAAAATTCCATACATTGTATATGCATGTATGTGTGTTAAGGTTATGTGTGTATTAAAAATTAAACAAAAACGCTTTAATAAAAAACTATTATCCCTAAAAATGTGTTCACATTTCTTTATTACTTTTATACCCTACTTATTTTATTATTATTAAGGTCACCCGAATTAAACGCGAAAAACGCGACGCGACCAAATTCCCGTGAATTTGGTTTAGGTACATACGAAATCACGATTGACCTCTTGTTTGTTTCAATTAATTTTAAGCAACTTATGTTTCCAATGAAATGCTTTACATTAAACGAATAAAGAAGTAATTGGTTTTGATAACTACCACCCAAATTGAAGCAATTCATTGAATACACGTTTGTTTGTTTTCATTTTAAAGGACTATTGTTCTTAACCTGCTAACATAAAATGGGAACTTTCGTCAAAATACAAATCAATCATTCACTACTATTTGTTACCCTCATCATAATCACATGTACATAAAGCATTCCAGAATATCACGAATCTTGGCTTATATATGAAAAAAATTTACAATTATAAGAATTGTGCCGTTCTGACTAGATTCCCATAGTATGATTTATGGTCGGTAGGCCGAAAGCGAACGAACGACGAGATTACCCGAGCGGATCTTAGGGCGGAGATACAAATGCACGCGACGAAAAAACACCGACGATCAAAACGAGTTTTTATTTCCCCGAAAATTTTATTTATTAACGTATCAGTTATTTGTTCTACTGGCTATCGAGTTCTTTTATTTTTACCACTTCCATTACATGCTGCTCTAATTTAAAGATTTTTCCCAAGAAATAATCAAATGTAGATCTTCTGTCAATGGACTCCATACAATTGTAAGTACAAGTCAACTGGATTAGAAAAAAAAATAATTTTTAAGAACTTCTTCAGTTTTATCGGCAAGACTGAACGATAGGCTGCATTAGTTTCTATTGGCTCTTTACGTTTTTAATTTCCACTGGATAAGATCAACTCAACGCTTGTTTCTTGCATTGTATTGAGCATTTGACAATCTCCTACTAGATCGCAACAAAGAATGAATAATATCATGACCATTACTTTGTTCTATACAAGCCTATGTTTTCAAGTTAATGAAAGGTAACATTTTTAGAATTTAACTATTAGATATAATACAAGGACTGTTTACATTATTATAAAACAATAGTTTTAAAACAATACCGTATGCGCGTCAAGCGCTATCAATAGGCACATAAAGGTGTTGGTAATTTTACATACAAAAGTCCAATAGTCTAAGATGTCGACTTAGATTTATACAATTCTATTTAACTCATCACGAAAAATTTATTCTTTATTGCGCTCACATGTTTCAGTTCTTTTGATTCTTTGATCGCCTCGAATTATAGCGCCGCTTTGAACTATAACTTTCCCACTCAAGACAATGTTCTGAGATCCACAGAGGACAGTTTGCCGACTTAATTTATTACCCGAAGCCGTTTCAACATATTCATCGCGACTGTAATACAAATCAGGAACTTCCATGATATGCGGCGCCGAACGATTGGACCGCCGGAAACTTGCTTTGGAAATGAAGTCTTTGAGGAATGGTTTTATTCTCAAAGAATCAAATATATACTTTCGCTTTCAGTCGGTAAAATACGCCGGGCGGAATATAAACACTGCCCAATGAATACCGATATTTGACCCGGTCTGCAGAACTGACACAAAAACTAACCAAACAACTAGGCAATCATGGATGTCCAAGAGATATTTCTTGCTAGGCCATCGAGTCTACTTGTGCTAGACAGCCCAGCAACCCCATATGCCTCGTTTCCTATAAATAATTACGATACTTAGCTGGATCCTCCACAGCCTTGAACTGACAACAGCTCTGCGGTTTGTATTCTCGGGCGTTATCAACCTCTTCTTCAGAGTCATTCGATTCGGTTAAGTCGCTCGCAGTCACCCCTTCTTTCGATGTCTTCTTTGTGTCGGTTTTCCTCTTTTTCTTGGGAGATTTCGATTTACTTCGATCTAAAGATCCTCGTTTGGCTGCTACAACGACGAGGGCGATGAACTGCAAACAAAACCTGGTAAGGCATTTGTCGACGTAAGCCGAACGAAAAAAATTTACCTCTTAATAATTTTACACCACCTAGGACCGCGCCAAGTCGCTACCGACACCACACCATGACACCATTTACCTTTTTCGCCATGTGGCTGTCAAGCTCAACCGGTTGTCACCTCGGACAAAACAGAGGTGTGTGGAATGGCACTCCACATGGCGGCAATGTGCCTCTCCATCTGTCGCCAGTGGCATAGTTTTTGATGGCCACGGTGGAGGGGCATTTCCAGATGGATATGTCTCGAAATGTGTCGGGGTTTGGATTAATTTTATATTTCGAATATTTATATCCACAGATCTAAATATTTGGACAGAAAAGAAATATTTTCTGCGCAACGATATCCGCACGACAGATGAAGTCCGCTGGCACTTCGAGGACATATCCATCTGGCCGGTTGCAAGGGTTCGGGATCGGAATCACTTCGATTCCCGGGCGTAGGCGTCACATTACAAAGTGAGTGCAGTTTTTTTTAAATTTTTTGTGCTCTAGAATACATGATGATGCCCAAAGATAGCAAAATCAGTGCTGAGGAAGAGAAAATTATGCTGAAACTTAAGAGTGAAGGGAAAACTTGCCACGAAAACGGTCAATAATAGGCAGAACTCCCTCCTCTGTCCAGTATGTGGTGAAAACATTTAATATAACTGGTCCGATTATGTCAAAGCTTTGTTGTGGTCGACCCTCCATTCTGACTGAACGCGAAAAATGAAACGTTTTGCAGGCAGTTAAAAAGAATTCTGCAGTAACTGCTTCCCAAAATGTTACAAAATAAAAGACTCTTTTGGCAAGGTTTGCCATGAAGATACCATACGAAAAATACTAAGCAGAGATGAATACCGCTCACGCATAGCACGTAAGAAGCCATGCATTCCGGAAATGAACAGAAAGAAACGGGTGGGTTTCGCAAAAAAATATATAAACAATCAACCAGTTTTGGGAACAGGTCCCTATTCTCTGACGAAAGCAAATTTTGCATATTTGGCATTAAAGGAAGAAATTTAGTGTGGTGGAAGAGCGGTACCGGACTCGAAAAAGAAAATCTCGTACCATCTGTGAAACATGGTTGACGTAGAGTGATGGTCTGGGGGTGTATGGCGGCAGAAGGAGTTAGCCAACTTGTGTTTATAAAATCAACTATGGATCAATACGATTACCTTAATAATTTTAAGTGGGATTTTGAAGCAAAGCGTTCAGCAGTTAAAGCTTGGTGACGATTCCTGGTTCCAGCAAGATAATGATACCAAGCACACAGCACACAATGTGAAGCTTTGGTTGCTCTACAACACAAAACATCAACTGTGTACACCGCCCCAATCCCCAGACCTTAATCCCATTGAGCATTTGTGGGACTTGTTGGAGCGCAGGATCCGTCAGCACAGCAATGCTGAAAAACGTCATCGTCGATGCATGGGGTAAAATTACAGCCAAATTGATTCACTCCATGCCAAATCGACTTAAGGAGGTCCTTAAAAGAAAGGGTTATCCGACAAGTTATTAAGCCATGGTATGTAATAAAATATTTGAATATTTCAAATTAATATTGTCATGTACGGATACTTTTTCTGGTTTGTTTAAGAGAGGCTTTTTTGTTTTTATTTTGTAAAATCTAGTTTTTAAAGGAATACCACAGAAAAATTTATAGAAAAGATAGTTTCATTAATGAATAAATTTTGTTGCTTAAATATTTAAATGTAGCAGCTTTCTTTTACATGAATTTCCTAATATGTTGCTTTCTTTTGATGTTGTACGGATACTTTTTCTGGCAACTGTATATTCAGAAAAACGTTTGAAATGGCTTACATTGGAAATATTTCCACAACAGAAAATTTTTCTTGAACCGTGTTTGACTTTCATACTGGCGGCCAATCAAATAATTGTTTGGTTTTTAAAATAAATGTGCCTTTCCGGCTGGTGGTGCCAAAGAGGATTTTTTTCTATAGCATTGGGATTTGATAGCATACTCGTAGATAAGGAAGAAGAACATGGTACAATCTAGTCAAGAAATTGAATTTTTATAAAATTTAAATGAAAAAATTCGCTAATAATAAAAAATCCTTTCGAAAAAAAAGGTAAACCGACTTCAAAATGCCCTGAAAAGAATGAAAGTAATTTCATAGAAGCGGTGCCAAATCAATTGCTCCGTTCCACCATAACAATTACCAACATGTGGTGAACATTAAAAAAGTTGAACGATAAAAAAGCGCTTCAGGGTAAGATCAGAATGCAAACTTTGAAAATTTTTCAAGGCTACAATTCACATTGGATTATTATGAAATCTAAAATCAAGGAAGACGTTGATGAGATCATGGTTTAAATGTACCAAAATTAAATTCGATTCCAATGAACGGTGCAGATTTTAGCCGTAGTGGTTTTTGCGTTGCAGTAAGAAAACTATATTTTAATATACGAGAATATGATGCAATGTATTCAAGAAACTTAGTTTTGAATGGTTTGAAATGAAAAAAATTGCCACTAAAAAGAGTGAAATAAAAACCTTTTAGAAAAAAAAAAGAAAACCGACTTCGGAATGCCCTAAAAAGGATGAAATAAATTTTTTGGAAGCGGTGCCATATCACTTTTTCCCCGATTTTTGTGTGATGGTGCAGATGTTGGAAATATTTATGTTGAAATGGGGAAATTCATTTGGCACCGCTTCCATAAAATTTATTTCATCCTTTTTAAGGCATTCCGAAGTCGGTTTTCTTTTTTTTCTAAAAGGTTTTTATTTCACTCTTTTTAGTGGCAATTTTTTTCATTTCAAACCATTCAAAACTAAGTTTCTTGAATACATTGCATCATATTCTCGTATATTAAAATATAGCTTTCTTACTGCAACGCAAAAACCACTACGGCTAAAATCTGCACCGTTCATTGGAATCGAATTTAATTTTGGTACATTTAATCCATGATCTCATCAACGTCTTCCTTGATTTTAGATTTCATTATAATCCAATATGAATTGTAGCCTTGAAAAATTTTCAAAGTTTGCATTCTGATCTTACCCTGAAGCGCTTTTTTATCGTTCAACTTTTGCGACCCTTGAGCGGCCGCCATTTCGTTTCAAATTGTTCGACTTTCGATTTATTATTGTGAGCTTTGTCACACAATTGAATAAGTCGTTGTACTAGTTTTGATACAAACTGGAGCTATACTATGGCCAGAACAGAAATATTGCAGAAAATTTGGCGAAAATCGAAGCAAAACTGCGACCCCCAGGCACAAATTTCGTTATATCCTGTGTAGACTCACACATACAACCAACCACACTGATATATATATATATATATATATATATATATATATATATATATATATATAGATAGATATTATATATATAGATGTATATATATATATATAGATATATTATATATATATTTTATATATATAGATGTATATATATATATATATATATATATATATATATATATATATATATACATATATATATATATATATATATATATATATATATATATATATATCTGCATACATATATATATATATATATATATATATATATATATATACACATATATATACATACATATATATATATATATATATATATATATATATATATATGCATACATAAATATATATATATACATATCTATATATATATATATATATATATATCTATATATACATATATGTATATATATATATATATATATATATATATATATATATATATATATATAGACATATGTATTTATATATGTAAACATAAAGTTCACTCCGCAATCAATCTCATGAAATTTACTTAAAAATATCCTTCTTAACCGCATCATTCGTTCGCGTTTATTCGATACCCATCGCCTTCGTTTTCAATTAACTATGGCACCTAATTTTCATGAAAGTTTGAAGAAAATCATACCATATAGTTCAATGAAAACTCGCCTATGCATTTTCATCTTCATCTGTAAAGTTATGATCAATTATAGCAGGAAACGTATCTCTTTTTAGGTTGCGATTCTTGCCGGTTTTTAGTATGGAAATCACTAATTTTAGATTTCTGGGCATATGTTGTAATATACATATAATATTAACTGGAAAGTAACGAGTCAACTCTATAATTTGCAATCACTCAATCCTTATTATTTCTTCGGGGAATTTTATAATCCTATATGTAACGTTTACTTCTAAGGATGTAAGAAGGATCCAATACCAAGCTCATTCGTAAGCAAAGAATGAATGCGGAAGAGAAAAGCATCCTGAAATGTTCCCTTTAACTATTGTTGAATTGTACTTATGCCTCATTAGAATTAATTTATTGGTTATTTCCGGTACAAATGATGGACCAAAATGTGCCGCTTATGTAGAAAATTAGGGATACTGCTCATTTTTATCATCCGTCACCAAAGGACTCGGTATCTCGAAGAAATCCTTGAACAGTGCCAACTAGTTGGCACTTTTCGTACGAAATATCATTTAAATTCAATTTCTCGACATCAATGTATCATATTTAACTGTTAATATCTACAGAGCCCCTGAAAGGATTTCAATTCTGTTCCGATACATTTTAGATCAATATGTTATCCTTCATTTGAAACCTCTACAATCAAAATCCTTACACGCCTCGATCAGTTATGCTGAAAAATCGGGGTGAAAGTCGGAATTTTTTTAATTTTAACGCTTAGAGCCCTTTACCGTTACTTGAATTTCTTATCCTTTAAACGAGACCTAACTGGAAGAAAGACGTATCATTTGCCAAAAACAGGACTCTTCTATCTATCTCCGTTTAAAAGTTATGCGTGAACATACAAAAAAAGCAAAAAAAAATCGGCTATGCATTTTCATCTTCATATGTAAAGTTATGATCAGTTATAGAAGGAAAAGTATCTCTTTTTAGGTTTTGATTCTCGCCGGTCTTTAGTATGGAAATTACTAATTTTAGGTTTCTGGGCATATGTTATAATGTATAATATTAACTGGAAAGTAACGAATCAACTCTATAATTTGAAATCACTCAGTCCTTATTATTTCTTCGGGGAGTTTTATAAATACTATGTTTAACGTTTACATCTAAGGATGTAAGAAGAATCCTTTACTAAGCTCATCAGTAAGCAAAGGATGACTTTGGAAGAGAAAAGCATCCTGAAATGTTCCCTCTAACTATTGTTGAATTGTATTTATGCCACATTTAGAAGTAATTTATTGGTTACTTCCGGTAGAAACGATTGAATAAAATGTACCGTTTGTGCAGAAAATTAAGGATATTGATAATTTTTATCATTCGCTACCTAAGGACTCGGTATCTCTAACTAATTGGCACTTTTCGTGCGAAAAATTATTTAAACTCAATTTCTCGACACCAATGTATCATATTGAACTGATCATATTTAGAGAGTCCTTGGAAGGATTAAAATTCTGTTCCGATACATTTTAGACCAATATGTTATCCTTCATTTGAAATCACTACAATCAAAATCCTTACACGCGTCGATCAGTTATGCTGAAAAATCGGGGTGAAAGTCGGAAATTTTTTAGTTTTAAGGATAAAAGTCCTTTACCGTTACTTTAATTTCTTATCCTTTAAACGGGATCTAACTGGAAAAAAGACGTATAATTTTCCAAAAACAGGACTCTTCTATCTATCTCCGTTTAAAAGTTATGCGTGAACATACAAAAAAAAAGCAAAAAAAAAAAAATATACGCGATGAATTGATAACCTTCTTTCTTTTGCAAGTCGGTTAATAAAACAGGGAAAAACTGGTATGGAACTACTTCCATAAAATTTATTCTACCATTTTTAGGGTATTTTGAAGGCGGTTGTCTTTTTTCGAAAAGTTTTTTTATTAATTTTCAAACGAAGACATATAACATAGTCATTTTTTTATTTTTCTATGCTTAATAAAATTTTAGAATTTCTGAAAGAGATAAGTAATGTTATCCATGACTTGAGATCATGACCTTATAGAAAATAATCAATACTGAATGTAGTTCTTAAAAATAACTTATCAACTCTTCGAGAAATCTGTTTATATAGACAGATTTCTTGAAGAGTTGATAAGTTATTTTTTCTGATAAAGTTAATTCCTCGAGTACATGTAACACATTTATCTGTAGAGATGTACAGCTCTACCTCTTTATCTTCGTTTCTGACAAAATACGAATACTTGTTACATCTCCACGGATTATCTTAGTGGAAAATTCGAATTTTTAGCTTTTGTTGGGTGACAAACCATAATCATATGACTCAAAGTATTACGCAGAAGATCAACATAATCCAATTGTATTTTTTAGTTTACCTACTTTTTAATCAACAAAACAGTAAATAATAAGTCTCTCAAAATAGGATGCTGTTCGAATCAAGTTCAGCCAGGTGTGGTTTAATATATGCGTTCCCAGAATATTATTTTATGTTATCTTATCTATCAGTCCTTTCCCTGTAACATACTTTTCCGTTTGATTTATCTGTTTGGTGTAAATAAAATCTGGAAATATTTTCAAGACTATTCATAGAAATAATGTAATATACGAGTATTGTGGAGATACTTATCCAAATACAATATATAATAATATTGCATTTAGATAAGTATCTGCACGATTTATATTTAATTGTTCTGAGGAAAGTGTATTCAAAAATTTGTAGAAGATAATTTCTACTTTGTATGATTATCTTCTACCATCTGATATTTTGCAACTTTCTAATGTTGCAGGTTGAAAGTGCAATTTTAATAATATATGTCTAACAAATTTTTTAAATACAATCACCCGAAAAGATTTAAGATCTTTGTAAAGTGAGTTAGATAAGAGATTAAGTAAGACTTAGTATGCTGCCTTCTAACGCTTAGCTTAGCTAGTTCAAATGAAATTATTGCGAAGCTGAGTTAGGATAGCCAAAATAAAGCTTTATATTATTTACTATTTTGTTTACCATATTCCGTTGGTGTTTTATTAATTTCTGAGTTTTGTAAATAATTATATTCAAGAAATATGTGGAGATTGTTCGACTAAGAACTGGCAGTAAAGTCAACAGAAGCTTATCTACATGTTGTTAGATTGTATCGGCGTATGCTTGCTTGATGGATAACTTTTGCGTATATTGGGAGATTAGTGTGCTATAATCCATGCTCAGCTAATGCCGCAATCCATTACTAAATATTCGAATTTGTGAAAATCTTCTTTAATAAGCCCGAACCTGTAAAAACGACAGCTCCAGATATTTATTATCAGATAAGTAATCCAAAATCGATCCATTAGAGAGCCCTAAGACAGCTAAGAAGGAGAGGACAATTTAAACAGTAACAGTCCTCTTCTCACCGCCAACGCTTAGCCTTAGCGAAAATTAATGAAATCCTGCAAATGAGTTAACTATACTACAGCCTCGTGTAGTACTTCATTTACCCACGTTGCGTTAGCATATCCTGCTGCTGATATGAAATAAAAAGGCCAAAGGGATATGTCTTATAAATTCATATTGCTTATACTTCTTTTGTGTAGCGCGTGGAGATTATTCATTGGTCATAACTTCACTCACCCGATGCCAACAATAACAGCAATTCAATTACCCGAGCAGAATACATCACTGCCGACGATTCTTCATATGTTGCTTGCTGTATGCTGATTTTCATTGAAACTACATCAGACAGGCCGAAAACGTTTTTAATTTCTCATCTATAATTTTCAATTTAAAGTATTTGGTTCAAATCCAATTTTTTAATGTAGTAAAGGGAGACTTCCGGCTCAGTCTGCAAAATCGTACGCCCATGTCGGTCAATTCAGTCCATGGCTCTTCTAGCACCGCGTCCAGGTGCCGACCACATCCAGCGAAAATTGACTACTAATTACGGAGGAACAAGTGATAAACCACAATATGTTATTAATTTTTTTATCTTGAAAAGCCGTCGGACCTTGCTTTGTTATTAATTTCTTTGTCCTCTGTCAGATATGTATGTACATTTTAGGGTTTTTATTTCAAGGTCCGGTAGCGCAGTTATAATTTTCTCATTTGGGTTGTGCACCACTAAAAGAAATATTAATCTTTTTTGTGGTAGGGAGATAGAGGCTATTTACGCGCTAAGTGTAATGCACTCAGACACACAAAGCTTCTAGACTAAACACTAACCACCTCTTCTGCCAACCTGAGATTGAAGGTAAAATTAGGATATAACTTCCGCATTCTTTGAACCTCCATTGATTTTCTATAAAATTGGTGAGTAGTTAGAAGATGCCTCAGATATCAAAAGTGACACAGTGCTAACTTATGCTTTTTGTATTTTAGAGGTTAAAGCCACCTCTTCTCGAAAAAAATGCTTATTTAAGCTATTTATCAGTGAACATATATTTAGATAGTAGAATAAATATTCTTTAATATTTTCAAGCATGAATTATGATTTCCGTCAATTTTTCAACCCTTAGAAATCACCACTTAAGTCCAAAATCATGGAAAAACCATTGCTTTGTCTCCCTAAATTGTTAAATCGCATATTAACAATGCACAAAACATTTGTTTACTGCTTGTGACATAATTTATTAATATACCGTGATTTTGCAATCCTTAAAAACCACCCCTTAAGTCGAAAACCTCTCAAGTCCGCATCAATAACCAACTCACTGACTAAAGCAGGGAGATGGGCCGGCTAACATTGTTATTCAATTTGGCTCTGGAATATGTCATAACCCGAGTAGAAATTCAATTTAGGCAGTCATTAGGCCCTAATTAGGCATACCTAAACGGGCATTAGAGTGCCTTGAGGATTTCGCATTAGGCCCTAATGCCGAACGTAACGCATTACCCCATCACTTCCTAAACTAGGCAGTGATGGGGCTTGCCTAAACAGTTCCTAATTTACGCTGTGATACGGCTTGCCTAAACACTTCCTAATTAAGGCGATGATGGGGTTTTCCTAAACAGTTCCTAGACACCAACAACCTTCTTTGCATAATCAAATTACACAAATTGATACAAATTTGTTCATAATACTTACCATTCTCTTCAGTTCGCAAAATACTTACCAGTTTTCACATTTTTCAAGAAAGTCCACATTTGGGAGAAACCTATATACGAGTATATAACCTTAACAACATGGCTCTGGTGCAAATTCTAGGCAATGAAATATTTTGATTCAATTTAGGCGTGCCGCATTAGGGCTCCATTAGTATTTAAAGCTATGCATCATCATCTTCTCCGCATAATTCTAATTTATTACCAAGAAATTTTAATTTGTTTCGGTTTGACACAACAAGAAATATTCTTTTTAGGAACTGTTTAGGCAAGCCCCATCACCGCCTAAATTGATTTTTTTTTTAAAGTGAAGCATATTGTAAATATTTAAACTCTTACCAAAAATTTAAGGATTGATTGCTCTTTACACTAAAAAAGTTTGTGTTTAGGAACAGTTTAGGCGAGCCTCATCATCGCCTAAATTAGGAAATGTTTGGCATGCTCCATCACTGCCTAAATTAGAAACTGTTTAGGCAAACACCATCACCGCCTTAATTGGAACTTTATTTGTAAAGTGTATAACTATAGTTTTTGGGGAATGTTCGTAAAATTACCGTTTTTGACGTAAAACTATCGTCTTTAACGAATGTTCTTAAAACCATCGTTTTTGTCGAATGTTCGTGATTTTTTTTGCGAATGTTCGTAAAACTATAGTTTTTGACAAATGTTCGTAAAACTATTGTTTTGACGAATGTTCGTAAGACTATCGTTTTTGACGAATGTTCGTAAAACTATCATTTTTGACGAATGTTCGTAAAACTATCGATTTTGACGAATGTTCGTAAAATGCTAAGTCCTTACTAAGAAATTTTAGTGTTGTTTACAAATTTCACAATAAAAATTTTTCTGCTTATTGTTAGGAGAACCCCATTAGGCCCTAATGCCTAAAGATGTGTGTTTAGGAATTGATGCGGTAATGCGTTACGTTCAGGATCAGAGCCTAATAGGGTTTTGCCAAACAAATCCCAAACTGAACAAGATAAGGGATGCTTAATTAGACCCGCATTAGGCGTGCCTAAACTGACAAAAAAAATGAAAAATAGCGAATCACTCTTTAAGTTGCAAATTTTCATTTGATCATTTTTGTCGTTCTCCACGTTACACTAAAATGCGGAATATTCAAAATTGCTTAAGCTAGGCATGACAAATTAGGTCCCCATTAGGCATGCCCCATTAAGGCCCCATTCGGCCCGCATTAGGCATGCCTAACTTAGGCAAGCCCTAATGCCCGTTTAGGCATGCTTAAACTGATTTCTGCTCGGGAAGAAAGCTACCTGTCGATACAAGAGGTACGTTATTATGCCAGTCAAGCCAAATAGCCTATACGGACGACATCAACATTTTGTCATGATCACTAACAACCGCCAAAAAACTTGTGCTAACCCAAGTATCCGCAAACATATTGAACGCCCTTGAGTGACAGGTCCTGAAACGGATAATTGAGAGTGAAACTGGACGGGGACCAATGGCGAATTCGATACAACCATGAGCTGTATGAAATTTTTGATGAGCCGGAGGTCGCAATGATTGTAGTGCGCGTTGTAGTGCTACGAAGATGAAGAAGTCGAAAATCATGGAAAAATTGTTGTTTTGTCTCCCTGAAATATTAGATCCCACATTAACAATTCACAAAACATTGGTTTATTACATATAAAGTAATTTGTTAATAAATGTATTATAAGATTTTAGCCCTTAAAAACTACCCCTTATTCTGAAATCGATGAAAAAATAAATCCTAGCAGCTTTAATCGTTTGTTGTGCATTTGTAAATATTAAAGTCGTTTTGTGATATCTAAACCCTTAAAAAGTCCGCGTGGCTTAGTGGTTAGAGCGCTAAGCCCGTAAGCAGAAGGTCTCTGGTTCAAGTTTCGTTGGCGTCAACGAGATTTAGTTCGAGTGGTTCTTCGGACAGACTATAAGCCTGTTCAGTTATGATACGTGCTGGTTTAAAATCAGAACGTATCGCAGCTGGGTGGACGGACACACGGCCAAAACGTGATAATGATCATATCACCTTGTGGAGTGCCGATACATTAGATAGATCATGACAATGAGATACTCTAACTATCTCTAAGCGAAGGCCCGAAAGGGGCTGTAGGGCTACGAAGAAGAAGAAACCCTTAAAAATTACCCCTTGTCATGAAATTAATAAAAAAAAGTTGAGTAAGCAGGAGAGTGCTCCTACCAGAAGGTCTTTGTAACCTTCCTAGGGTTCGAAACGAGTTTTCTAATAGTGTGAATTTCTCACCCAATACTTGGGTAAGAAATCGTTCAAATTTATGCAAAAGATGCAGAGTTTCTTTCAAAAGCACATCGCAGCCGCCATTTGATCAAGCTTAAATAATTTTTCTGAATGCTCAGTCGACTGAACATATTCGAATTAAACAATATTCCTTAAATTTTGATGAAAATTGCAAGAAAATAAAAGTGCCTAGGTCAATTTGAAATATAGTATGTATCAACCATCAACACGTGTTATTGCTGTTATAATTGCATACAATTGAAATGGCTATAATTCACTTGATTATGTTCTAATTTACATGAAATTTTGTGAACATTAAGATCGCATATAAATCCTACAATTCCAGTTTAAGGGTACCGTTTTGACTTTACGGTCGAAAATGTAAAGTCTACAAATCATACTATTATTGACAAAGTTGAGTGAATTTCGATTTCCGAGGTATTTGTTGCCCTTGTACTCATAAAAATCCACCTCCATGATTATTTTCAGATTTTTTGGCTCAAATGTGCCCAATCGCGAGAGGGGGACACACAAAATGTTGATCCATTTTGCCTCCCCCTGGAGCCCCTGCTGCATTTTGATGATTTTCAGATTCGTGTATTTCCCGTTCCTGTGCTCCTCTGAACCAAGAAATGCCAGTTTAAGATCTGTTTTGGAAATTTCCACTCCGCTATATGTGGAGGCCCCTTAAATACCTTGTAAAGTTTTTTTGTATTTGAAATTTGAAGAGGGCACCATTTTACACCTACTTACAAAATTTGATATTGCTAGCTTTTATCGTTTGCGAGAAAAATTTGTGTGACACACGGACGGACAGACAGGACGCGATTTTAGTAGGGTTATGTAAAATTATATTACAAAACCCTAAAAAAAGTAACAACGGTTTTTCTTTTAAAGTGTGTGTGTGTGTGTGCTTGTTGTCGTTGGATGTCGTTAAAGTTTTTCTTGAGTTCATTCATTATTAGTTTCTGAATATTGCACGTTGAGTACAAAACCCTTCTGACATGAGCGTAGTTCTATCTATTCAACTTATTAACTATTCCATCCGTAGTAATTTGTAGTGTTTCAAGTCCGTGCAAGACACGGGTTGCAATAATGTGGCATGACGGTTGGCGAGCTATAAAGAGAACCGGGCTCAGCCGATTAGCTTCGCTTAGCGATAGCGTACGCGTGCTTGTCGGCTAGCTTTATACGGGGTAATTTCGGGGAGTCTTTTATCGCACCTCTAGACTGCACTACAAAACATTTATCACGTATAATCTACGTTACCACAGATCCTGAGCAATTTCTATTGTTTGTAACTTTTACTGAGTGTCGATAAAGTTAATATACTGTTATATAAAAATGTCGTCTCAACAAGGTAAGCGGACACGCAGCCTTGAGAAAAAATCGTGCATCAAATAAAAGAAAGAAACTTCCGTTGCTTTTGCAAAGAAGGTCGTTGCGTTATGTTACAAGGGGAAAGGCGAGAGCACACAATTACGGAAAACCCAACGGGTATGACTGACGCTATTATATTACACGTAAGAAACCATTTTTGGTAAGCAGTTTCGCCGAGACGACCGGCCCACCGCATCAAGAGCTACTACAGCCAATTAACTCGGGGCACTCAACTGTTTATTTGAAGTGAACTTCTCGCCATCTATTCTTCCGCATGTCCATCTATTTTTCTGTCTGCTCATCCATCTGGAGCTTCATCACATAACTTCCCCGTTTAAAGAGATCCTTGCGCGGCCTGTCCCATCTTTTGTTTACAAAAAAGTGTGGCAACATCGTATTCCTCTCTTGCGGCCTGTTCGTCTTTGTGCTACATTTTCTTCAGAAATAACCTACAATCCTCTAGCTTTGTGCAAATGATAGAAGTGTGAATGATGTAGGTTTTGGGATCACATTTTCCTTCTTTAGAACATGGCCTTTAAAAATATTTCACCAAAGATTGAAAATTGGTGAATCTTTGTTGTTGTTTTTCTTTTGTCGGGCGAGGCCAGAAAGATCTAAAGCAGTCGGGCAAATCAGCCTAGTAGAATCTCTTTTTCAGGCGAAAAAATCTCAAAAGATCCAATTAGCCGAACTCTGAGTCAAGTCAAAAGCGCTTTATTCAATATTAATTGCTATAAATTTTCAAAGAATACAAAGCAAAATCCAAACAATAACAAATCTTCTTCTTCGTAGCACTACAGCCCCTTCTCGGGCCTTCGATTCCTGCAAATAGCGCCTCCAACTGTCTCGGTTCATTGGCCGCGTCCTCCAATTTCGAAAGGCGAGCAGCGATGAACTGTCCTCGTCGACCGAGTCAGACCAACGTTTCTTCGGTTTCCCCACTGGTCTCCGGCCGTCAGTTCTCACGACGAATACCTTTTTGGGTATCCGTTGTTCGTCAATACGATTCATGTGGCCAGCCTATTGCAGCTTCCGCAGTCTTACAATCGTTGAGACCTCAGGCTCGTCAAAAATTTCATGCAGCTCATAGTTGTATCGAATTCGCCATTGGTTCCCCATCTAGCATCGCTCCGATTATATGCCTTAGGATCCGTCGCTCAAAAGCGTTCAATATATTTGCGCATGCTTGGGTTAGGGTCCATGTTTCATGTCCGTAGCGTAACACAGATCTTATCACAGATTTGTATACTTGGAACTTTGGTTTCCTGTGTATGCAGCTAGTATTCAAGATCGTCAAAACTGAAAAAAAAACATTTTATTTGCGAGCTGTATTCTTCGGCGTATTTCGCCTCTTTCATTACTGGTTCTCGTTATTTTGGCGCCTAAATATACAAATTCGCCCATATTTTCGATACTGTATTCGCCAAGTGTGATATTTTGTGTACCGACAGGTAGCTTCCTTATGACGTACTCCAGAGCCAAATTGAATAGTAATGGGGCCAGCTCATCTCCCTGCTTTAGTCCGATATTTGTGTCGAAGGAAGGAAGGTCGTCGATGTCATTGTCATTTTGGTAAGACGGACTAATTTGGCTGGGAAGCCGAAGCAAAGCATTATTTGGTACAGTACATTACGATCAATACTGTCGTATGCGTGAGTCAACAAAAATTTGGTGTACGGATATGTTAAACTCCCAGCATTTCTTAGGTACCTGGTTGGCTAAATCAAATACTATACCAACGATTGGTCTGTTGTCGATCTACCTGCTTTAAAACCACCTTGATACTCCCCAATAATACTGTTGGCGTTTGATCCGATTTTATTTTCTAAGATCTTTGAAAATATTTTGTAGGCCGTACAAAGTAATGATATGCCTCTATAATTTTGGCACTGTAGCTTATCACCTGTTGTGTGGATAAGGAATATAATTGATTGGCTCCACTCTTTCGTCATCTGTTCTTGTTGCCAATTATGCTAGATGACCTTGTGAATAGCTTTATAAACACTGCTGCCACCATATTTGATGAGCTCCACTGGAATCTTATCGATGCCCGGCGCTTTATTATTCTTTTCGGCGTTGATGGTGGAACACACTTCATCCAGAGTTGATGGGGCCAACGGAAGCTCTCCGCAAACATCTATAGACTCCGATGTTCTGGAGCTGTGTCAAGAATTAAGGAGGTTCTTGAAATATGATGGCCATCTTTCCTTAATCTTGTATTCATCAGCGATGATATTGCCGATGTCATCACGACAGAGCGTGGTCTTGGGCTGATAACCACGTTTCAGGCTTTTCACTACTTTGTATGCTTGGCATGTGTTGTTGCTCGCTAAACTTACATCTGTACTTCTCAATTGGTCGTCAACATAGTATTTTCTTTTCTTAATTCTAATATCTTATTCGCTACTCTTCTGAGATTTTCATAGTGTTCTCTCTTCGTCCTGGATTTCCTATCTGCGTATTCTTTGTACGCCTGAATCTTTTTGTCGAACGCATTCTGGCACTTATCATCGAACCAATCATTTCTCTTGCGCCGGGCTTGATGTTCGATCATCTGTTCTGCCACGGTCATAATAGCCGCTTCCACTTCCATCCAGATCGTGTTGCTTATCTTTAGCGATGCGTGTGGTAAGATGGGAGCCAGCTGGTTACCGAGGGTATCCGTGAAATTTTTGGCCACAGACGCCATTTGGAGCCTTTCGATGTCAAATTTTTGTAGTGGGTTGGTCTTCGCCGAATATACCTTTGAGATACGACATCGATAGGTCAATTTGATCAACCATCCGGTGATACCCAGGTCATTTTATAATGCGTCGAAGTGGGAAGCAAGTCGAACGTACGACTAGATTTCTGCTACGTGCAAAGTCAATCAGGCGCTGGCCGTTGTCATTTTTTTCATTGTGGAGGCTATATCCTTCAGTCGTTCCCCGATGAGATAGCTCATTACCTACCTTAGCGTTGAAATCACCCAGAATTATTTTTGTGTCGTTTGTAGGCAATGAGTCGACTAGTCTTTCTGGGTGATTGAAGAACGTTTCCTTCATTTCTTCGTCCTTTTCTTCGATCAGGGCGTGTACATTTATCAGCCAAATCTTGAAGAATTTCAATTTCTCCGGTTAACGATCGCGCAAGTTTTTGTATCCTTTTTCCTTTCGCTTTTTAATGAATTTGCATGTCCTTAATTCGCTTTATATTAAGTATGGTTTAAACAAAGCATATTTTCATTCATTCAATATATGTAAGAGTTCGTTAAATCAATGATATCAGTAATTGAGACAATAAAATGATGACAACAGTAAACGGGAATATGAGTAATTTTTAAATGTTTTTCCTCAACTAAAGCCATAAGAAATTTTATAAGTTAGATATAAACTTCTTCTGAAAGGAGCATAATCCTGCTTATCTAACTAGTCATAATTTACCATTGAATATTAGTTATTGAGTATATCGAAAGACATTGACCAAAATATATGCTACAAGCAGCTCCCCTGATCTTTTCTGTTTATCGTTATTATTTCCCGATTTCCCTTTTATCTAAATAAATTTTTATTTCTTAATAGAATTGCTCTGTAAAACATGTTAAGCGAGTTTTGTACATTTCAATGCCTTTATTTTGTATCAATTTCATATCTATGATGAATCCCTAAATGTTCACACCTGACACTTTTCTGTTGACCTATTCGTATCATTTTGAAATATGATATCCTTACGTTTAAATATCATCAATGTTTCCCTGTATGCTTGCGATTGTAAAAAAATTATAAAGCAGAATTATTAACTAGATCATACAATATTATCCCATTATTTTCTCCAAAGGGACTGTGACTAGCAGACATAGAACCATCCCTGTAAAAGGAATTTGTAAAAAAAATCCAAAACTGAATTTGTAAATTCACCCATCCATGAGATTTCAAAGAATTATTGATAGCAAACAAGATTAATTGTACTTATAAATCCATTAGAATAATTAATATCATATTTCTAATTTCCGCGTGGAAATCGCAGACGCCCACTCTAGACGTATGGGCTTTATATCTAAACCTATTTACTTAACCTGAAGTTAACGCAACTATTCAATAGAGAACACCTATAAATCAAATACTATACAATAAAACCGCATCACCTTAACATCTTTTTCGGTGTTGCTAGTCTACTAGTACACTGCATAGTCGAGGATTTGCCGTGCAGTTATTCAAGCAAATGCATTGGGAAGCCATAGAAATCCAAGACGAGCGTCAACAGTGAAACATATCTGGATAGATAATAGAGCAAAACATTCGTTTGGGCTAGTCCATATCTCCAACTTCTTGAACACCATGTACGTGAGCAAATGGAAAGTTCTTATTTATTTCAATGTTTCATAAATTTGTTTGATAAATTTGGATAAATGTCTCGAAATAACGAGATAAGATCCTTATCAGAATCTCTGATCTTCTTGGACGTACTGTGATTATGAATTAACTGCACTCGAACCTACAGATCATATAATCTTTCAGATGCGGTAATTAAGTTAGACGATACAGTTGTGCCGTGTTCGCATTATGTTCAGCATGGTTTTCGTGTCGTTCGCAATATGTGCATGTTCAGTAGTAAGAACTTATAACATGTTATTTGCATTAGTGACTATTTAAGAAACTTCGTAAGATGTTTAATGTGAATGAGTAAAGTGTGCAACCTAGTTATCAAATTACTATGTCTACCGTTATCGTATAATTGATTTTAATCATGGATTGGCTTGCAGATAAAAATATGCAATTATTAATACGGCATCTTCGAAATTTATTACTACCATCCTCGAAAAATTTATGGGAGGATGTCGATGAAGCAAACTCGATTATTCAAGTACTTCACACACTCCTTAAAGTAGCTGAAATTACTAGTGTGAGTACCGAAGAGAATAGTGCTAGATTTCAGTCAAAGTTCCATAAAAGTTCTAGTGATAATAGCCAGGATACACCTTTGAATGCCTCGATACATAGACTCTCGCCAGGAACTGCTAAGTGTGAGGCTGATAGTGAACAAATTGAAAGTGATGTGGATATAAGTGAAGATGAAACAGATGAACTTACAATAGTTGGAACTGATGAAGGATACGAAGCAGATGCAGAGGTCCTAGACATTTCGGATACAAGCCAAGATGAAAAGGATCTATTTCGACGTTATAATCCATCATCACAGTATCGTGCACATATAGTGAATGAAGGCTTGTGTAATTTAGTTGTTGAAATTCTAATGGAATTGACTGTTCAGTGCATTAAAAAGCCAGAATGTTGGGTTACAAATTTAACACCATTAATAAAACAACTATCGACAATACGCAATTCCCTTGGTGGACCTTTGTTTTTATTAAAAGGATTTGCGAAAATATTATCACAAAATGATAATCGGTTAAAAGGTTAGATGTTAATTGCCGTTGTGAAATTAGTTTCAAATTGTTTTATTTTTTATAGATCTACAACAGTCAATTTTGGATTTAATTACAAGCTTATGTGATCCTGATTGCTTGGCAGCTTATTTTAATATTCTGGCAGCTGAAAATCCACCTATAGAAATTCTACTACAGCACATGGCAAACATTTGTAACAACAGTATTACTGCAACTCCATACACTGCCATCACTTTTCCTGTTCCAAATGGTAAGTTTCAAATCATTTATTAATAAACACTCATTTAATTACTGATTGTTGATGGTATATTGATTATTTATAGTTTACAATCGATGAACAAGTCTCCGTCTAATAATTGCTTTGCATGTGCTAAAACAATTGATTCAATATCGGATTACATTTATTTATATTGCAGACCATATTTTCTGCAATATTAATACGCTTGTAAGCTGATTTCCAACAAGCTTTTAAGTAATAGTATATTGAGATTGAATAATTTCTTTGGTCATAATAATTGAATACCAATCCGTTAAGATGATTTGGATTAGAACTTTTCAAGAATAGAATAGTGCACAACAAACGCTGTAGCGTAACTCCTCAAGCTAAAGATATAGTCAATATTTTTGTACTCCCTAATCTGCCGATTTTAGTGGTTGCGTTTCCAAACTTCTAGTTAGTTCTATTTAATCACTAAAATTTCTAAGAATCATTCCTGAAGAATTGAAAGTGAAATGAGCCCTTCATTTATCCAGATTAGTGAAATTGACTTTTGGTCTCTGATAATCAGGAGAGTGAGTCAATGTATAAGTGTACTGGAATCGAAGGCCTCAAAAGCATACATTGAATAGGGCGTATAAAATCAAAGCAAATTTACTTTAATTCTTTTATACCAGCACTGAATTTAACTTCTGTTATGTAAGATTGGTAAGTCACGCTCTGCTAACAACCCCGAACTTATGGCGTCAAGATCTTATTAAACCAGGGAAATGAAATTGGTGCCGATTTTAGGATGAAAGGGAAACGATTTGCTGTGTGAAATATTTACTATGCTCAATACGGCTTACGGTTATGGTGCTTCAAAGCGTACGACACGTTTCAAATGGTATGATAATTTTAAGGGTGGCCGACAGTCAATTGAAGACGATTAGCGTCCTGAAAGTTCTTCAACGTCAACTTACTAGCCACATATCTACAAAATCATTACCTTAAAGCGGACAAATCGATTTTGACAATCAGAGAGCTTGCTGAAGAATATGGAATTTCAGTTGGCTCTTGTTGCGAGATTATAACCAAAGTACTAAAAATGCGAGGCGTTTCTGTGAAATTTCTGCCCCGCTTTATAACGGACGACCAAGAGCTTCTCCAAGAATTGTGTAGCTAACCAGCAAATAAAGATATCTGCAATCGTGAAACCGCATTCATGAGCTAATCCATACAAATCTAGCGGTCTAACTAAAACCGCTCAATTCAAACAGACTTCGTAGTTTTAAGCAATCCTATTAATTAAAAAGGGAATATTTGAGCGCTTTCAACCCTCCATCAGATGCGTCCTTAGGTGGTGGATTGAGGGGTACCCTAACATTCGGAAATAAAATACCACTCGCGAATATAAACCGAGTTAAGTCCAAGCGCTGACAACGCTTCACTTAGTATTCACTTTTCATGGGAGAAACAACATTCACGGATCGGATTAGACAAACAGAATTCATCGCAACAAATAACGAACTATTCTTTTGGACCTTGGAATGTTAGATCATTGAAAAGACTAGGTGCACCACGACAGCTTCTAGATGAATCAAAGAAATATAGTATCAACTAGGAACTAGATGGCACGATGAAGATACATTTGGCATGTGAATGCACACTGTATTTAAAAGCGGAAAAGCCGTGAGTTGGGAGTGACTTTCATTGCGGATAGCACATTTAAAGAAATCGTTACCGAATTCAAGCCCGTTAACAAAAGGACCTGTGCAATTCGTATCAAGACCAAATTCTTCAAGGTCTGGCTGATAAAATGTCACGTGCCCACAGAAGAAAAGAAGGAAACAATCAAGGACGAATCAAAAGACGTAAAAATTTTTCTTTAACGCAAAAATCGGCCGAGAAATGGCGCATATAAGAACAACCGGAGAGCACAGCTTTTATATAGAGGCCACAGACTTCATGCAGAGGCTAGCGACAACGGACAAACCTGACGGACTTGAATACTAGCAGAAACTTCACAAATTTCTTGCACCAAGATCAAACAGATAAACAAAAGCATGAAGTCAGATTGGCGTATTCCTATATTAAACAACTAAGAGACGGCTTCAAACCACAAACATGTTTATGCAAAAGTGCACAAGTATCAATCACAAGTAACGCAGTCGATATCAAAAATAAATGGCTAAGATAATTTCAGAGGTTATTCACAGCCCCCTCAACAACTACTGAAGCTGTAAACATTCCAAAAGCAGAAAAATAAGGTCCCTGGAATAGATAGAATACCAGCAGAACTGCTCTAGAAGGGGGTCCTCATCTAAGTAACCTTCTCCATCGATTAATATGCAGAATACTTTCAGAGGAACTGCTACCAGAGAACCTGAAAAAAAGTATAATATGTCCTGTACGCAAAATGGGAGACATGTTAAGGTGTAAAAAGTATAGAGGCATCGCTTTATTGCTTACCTCATACTCGTATATTGTGCTCTCCGAAATCATAGAAAGAAAGTTAAAGCCGTACTATGAAAGTATTATAGCAGGGTATCAGAGAGGCTTTTGACGTGGACGGTCTACAATTAACTAAATATTCTCAGTAAAGCAGGTGCTCGAAAAGTGCTGGGAATATAATATCGACGCGCTAGTTCGCATGGTCAAAGTCACGATGCTAAATACAGAGTCTCAGGTCAAGTTTAAACGGCGAACCAACGGATATTTTCATAATAGAATTAGGCTTAAAAAAAGGGATGGGCTTGCCCCTATGCTCTTTAATATTGTGCTGGAACACATCATCAGGAAGACCACAGCTGAAACCCCTGGTACATTAATGTTCAAGTCCACACAATTGGTAGAACATGCTGATGACGCCGAAATTATGACTAGAATTGGCTTACGAGTTAATGATACGAAAACACATTCATGACTAAAACGAAAATGAACATTCCAGTCCGATGAAACCTGACTATAGAAGACAATAATCTCGAATGTGTGGGTAATTTTATGTATTTTGGAGTCAACCTGAATAGGAGAGGCTCTGAAAATAAAGCCTTTTACTCCGTACTTCCCACTCTAAGGCCCAAAGTTGTGCACAGGCAAAATAAGCTACATATTTACAAATCACTAGTCAAACCTTTGCTGTTATATGGGACTGAAACATGGACCCTGACAACCGAGTCCGAAAGGGCAGTGGACTTGAACGCAATGAGCTCAGGAAAATCTTCGGCTCAGTGAAATAAGGAACAGAATGGAGATTACGTTACAACAATAAATTGTATGAACTTTCTGATGAATCACCTATATCCACTTGCGTTAGGTTACGCAAATTGCAATGGGTGGGCCATGTAGAAAGAATGGAAGAGAACCGACTACCTAAAAGAACATTGACGGCTAGAGCACAAGGTAGAAGTCCAGTGGGAGAATCTAGGCTTGATGGGAGACACGATAGAAGCTGATAGCAGATCCCTGCTGGTAGTGAGCAACTGGCGAATGAGGTCGCAGAACCGCGTGATGATTGGAGGAAATTAATCCTGGAGGCGGTGGCTCGGCTTTGGCTGTGCCGCCACCATGATGATGATGATGATATTTGAGCGTTGCACCTGAATGTATCGTCAGAGGAGAAGGAAGTCTTTTCAATCAATGCACCTCCATCTCTTACCCCTGCCGGCTGGAAAAGGAATTTTCAATGGATCAAGGAGAAAGCTGTTAATATCCTAGGCAGTGAAAAGAAGATCAAAAACTCTTGCACCAAAGAACAATAACATTTATTTGGTAATTTATAAGGAAATTTTAGCAAATGTTATCGATTCTTCATTAAAACTTTCAATTCAAGCCATTATGGCAAAATTATTAGACCACTTTAGCGCTTAGCAGTAATCATTGGATCATGGTTTTCTCATTCAAATAAATTTTGCAGGCATTTGATGAACTATAACTATTTACAGATTTTTTTTTCAAACCTTATCTAGCATTGATCCAAGGTCTTATTTTAGATATGGTTGAATTGGAAGAAAAACAAGAAATTGTCCCATTCTTCTTTTTCGTAGCACTACAGCCACTCTCGGGCCTTCGCTTCCTGCAAAAGCGCTCCCAACTGTCTCGGTCTATTGACCGCATCTCCCAATTTTGAAATCCGAGGAGCAATTAACTGTCTTCGTCTACCGAGTCAGACCAGCGTTTCCTTGGTTCCTCCACTGGTCTCCGCCCCTCAGTTCTCCCAAGGAATACCTTTTTGAGTATCCGTTGTTTGTCCATACGATTCATGTGGCCAGCCGATTGCAGCTCCGTCAAAAATTTCATACAGCTCATGGATGTATCAAATTCGCCATTTATCTCCGTTTAGTTTCGTCCCAATTATCCGCCTCAGGGCCCGTCGCTCAAAGACGTTCAATATATTTGCGGGTGCTTGGGTTAGGGTCCACGTTTCACACCCATAGCATAGCACAGTTCTTATCACAGATTGTATACGAGGAGCTTTGTTTTTCTGTGAATGCAGCTGGTCTTCAAAATCGTCAAAACTGAATAAAAAATTTTATTTGCGAATTTGTCAAATTATTTACGTCCATTTGAAGTGTTGAGTGATGACCTAAACTGAGCTTCCTGAAGTCTTTTCTTCATAGAAGAGCCTAAAACGGGGTAGAAGACTTGCTCAATTTTTAAATAGACTCTAAAGTACCTCTCGGGGTTAATATAAACGTTATGATAATATTAAGAATAACACAACCATAATATGAAGATATGAAAATATGTCCAAAAAATTTTGTGGTTAGGAAAGGTATTTTTAGAAAGCAGATCACCTTAAGGGTTATCGTAAAGGAAATGAAGATCATCATCGAAATGTGCAGATAAATCCAAACTCGACAAAATATTATTTATTTTTATTCTCAGAAAATAGGAATGCAAATATCGAAATAGAGCGTCTTTGCAGCCATTAACTTGATGCGATCAAAAAACTATATTAAATAACAATAATAGTTGACATATGAGAGGTTTACAGAAGCCTTGCGTGATTGGGACTCCCACATTTAGAGCTTAAATAGAGGTGTCTACGATTTTTTAAATGTAAAACGCTAAATTAACAAATTTAAGAATCAAATGCGCTCGTAAATTTAATTAAATTTTCGAAGTAAATACAAAAATAGTACGTTTGGAGTGGTGGTTTGAGTACTTACTGCGTAAGCCGAGGGTCCCTTTGGTGTCAACGAGATCTGCTTCGAGTGATTCTTCGGGCGAACTATGAGTCTACAAAACTTTGAAGCAATCTAATTTAAAATCAGAATATATCGCAGTTCTGTGGGTGCATAGCCAAGGGTTATACTGACCATATGCCTTCTTCGGTACCAATATGATCATGAAATGAGAGACGAGGAAAAAACACCCGAGCTCAGTAATATGTCATATTTGGTGATTTCAATTTTGACCTTGTAAAAAATATTGTCTCCAACTTTCAAAGGACATCAGCAAGAAAAACGAAATCAAGCGGCGCATATCCAAAGCAAATAAAACTCTTTTTTATCCTCCCTCTGATGCGATCCAAGAAATTGCTTTATAAGACCCGAAAAATATTTGGCCCCATCAAGTAAAGAAACAACTGAAAAACACAATGAGCCAGTCACGTCGAGCAATTGTGGGAGCCTAGGATATTTTGAAAAGCTCTGAAAGGACAAATTAAGAGCAACTAGCGATAAGGAATCATGAAAACTGTAGACGAATCCAATTGACGTGGACAGTAGAACGCGGCTGGAAATTTAAAACTGGAGAACGCATTAAGTAGATTAGGAATACTAGGTACGATGTATCCAGAAGGTAAGGTAGTGACATTGCATATAAAAAGAACTTTTTGCTCATGGACTTACAAATACCAACCTTCACAATTTTCTTCACATTTTGCCACTCAAAAATATCTAATTGTGAGAAGAGACTAATCATTTTTTGTACATTTCACCCCTTGCACTTTTAAAAATTTAAGCATTACCTCCGTGGTGGAGAAAATCAGAAACCTTTTCTGCCCTAATAAGCCAAAACTTAGACCATCACTTCTCTTTCCAAAGATTGAGCAGTAGCAGTAGCTATAGTTTCTAGGAGCCTTGCTATGCGTGCGGACGAATAGGCTTATATATAGGCCGACAGAGATTAAAAGACAGACAAGTCGTGAAACTAGAAGTTATTTGTATTATCGGATGAGCTGCAATCTGCAATCTGCACAAACCAAAGAGTCACATTACTACATACTATATTGCTGGACATATTAGCCGCCGCTAACAAAGGTCCCTGCACGTGAAGAAGGAAAGTTATAAATGCAAGAAAATTATGACTAGGCCAAATCTTCCACCAAGCTTTGACGAAAAATTAATAGTATTGATTGTGAAAGAAGGCTCAAATCTGTGGTTCGTACTCACTAAGGTTCGCAACAAGGACTGCAAGAGTAAACGACTTCTCGGTGGTCCAAACATCATCATAATAAAAGTGCATGAAACAGCTTAGATTTCACCGAATTCAGGGAAGGCAAATGAGGCCACTCTATTCGAGAGGCTCAAAAAGATAAATCAAGCCAATTGCCTGAGGAGCTGGACCCAAAGATGGCATATCATGCCTAAATGCCTGAAGAGCTAGACCTTGAAAAGCGGACACTCCGACCATGAGGAGTGCTACAGTACTGAATATATGGCGAGAGAAGTAGCAGGATTGCATGATATGCTGAAAACTTAGACCCACAAAAATATTATTCAGATCTGAATACTTAGAACTCCACTCTGATTTCAAGTATCGAACAGGACCTACAAAGGGTAGTTATCATGATCAGAAGAAACTAAATCTGTCTCTCATAATTTATGATGTTCCATAAAAACTTCTATTACGGTAGAAGGCAATATCCCCGACAGTTATTTCATCAGCGTTCTTCCTTTGAAACACAGATCAATCTCCTCCAATGAAAGTTCAAGGGCTGGTGGAACACTGTGAACGCTGTGAGTATGCCCATTTTACTACGATATGATGCAAATATACTCAATCAATAGTCGAGCAGCGCTGATACTTAACACAGAGCTAGAGATTTGCTTGAATTCATATTGAAATCGAATATAGTCGTCCTAAATGTGGTGAATAAACCGATATATATATACGAATATATATATATATATATATATATATATATATATATATATATATATATATATATATATGTATATATATATATATATATATATATATATATATATATATATGTGTATATATATATATATATATATATATATATATATATATATATATATATATATATATATATATCACAAAAGCAATAGAAGAATTGCTGGATGGACATTTTTTGTTTTAGCTCTACAACCCCTTTCGGACCTTCGCTTAGAGATAGTCAGAGAATCTCATTATCTTGATCGTATGTATCGGCACTCAAGAAGGTGATATGGTCAGTACCACACTTTGGCCGTGTGTCCTGCACCCAGCTGCGATACGTTGTTATTTTAAGCAAGTACGTATCATAACTGAATTGGCTTATAGTTTGTCTGACGAATAACTCGAAACAAAATCTCGTTGTCAACAACGGAGTTGAACCAGAGACCTTCGGTTTACGGCGTGACCACTCTAACTACTTGACCAGGCGGGCATAGTACTTTTAGAAGTGTAAATATTGGTTCCATAGTAAGGAATGGCGTGGGGAAAATGTTTGACCCCTAGATTTTGATGTGTAGAAGGGCTGAAAAAAGAGGAAATTATACTTCAAGAACAAATTATGTTTTGTACTAAACCATTTTCAAAGGTAGCCTACATCACAATTCAGTGAAGAGAACTATAAAGCATCCACTGGAAATGATGTATCAGGTAGAAAAACTCAAGAAGCAATAATCAACATATATAATTATATTGAATCAAGCGACCTCATTTGCACAACCAAGAAGTTAAAACCCAGCTAGTGGAGCAAAGGCTTAGTGAATCTCTGATTCTTTATCTTTGTGGAAAAACAGTCGCTTTCAGACCCTCGCTTCATGCAAATATCGCGTCAAATTATATCAGTCCATCTACCGCGTACTCGAATTTTGAAATTTGAGCAGAGATGAACCGTCTGCGTCGATAGGGTTTGACCAGTGTTTTCTTATTTTTAGAGTTTTGTAAAATAATTTTACAAAGTCCTACTAGTTTCGCAACTTTTCTGTCCGTCCATCCCTCTCTATCAAAGCAAGTTCTCTTGCTCTATCAAAGCAAGTTCTCTTGCTAACTGTTGAAGCTAGAGTAATGAAATTTTGTATGTTTCAGTAAAAAAAATTTTAAATTTAAGGGGTTCGCCCTATATAGGGTGGTAAACCTTAGAAACATTTTTTTTCAAAGGTAGCCAATGTAGATATCCAATAAAAGATCTTGATGAGAACTTTTCAAAACAGGTCTTCAACTGGCAGTATTTTCATCGACGGGTACAGCGTGAGATCTTTAGGCACAAAAAACTGAAACAAATTATGCAATTAGGTCTTTATGAGTACAAGGTCAACAAATATCTCAGAATTCAAAATTTGCATGACTTTCTTAACAATAGAACAATTTATAAATTTTGCGTTTTTTTGCTATAAAATCAAAAGAATACTCTTAAATTTGCTCGTACCTAAATTTCTTGATATGCTCGTAACTAAATTTCTTGATCTTAAACGCATATACAATATCTTAAAAATGTCATTCCTATGAAACCATTAACAGCTAACTTACAGCCAATTGAAAATGTATCAATCATTAATTAATCGTTAACAATTCGTGATACTTTGCAGATACACGTTTGCAAAGTGCTTAGACTCCATAGATATGCAGGAATTTTGATGAAAGTTTTAGGAAAGATTTGTACATTCACATGTTAATGACCACTGAAAAACTTAGGTCAACCCACTGTGAAAACAAAATGGCGCCGAATTTTTAGTACATAATATATGTTTAAGTAAAGGTATGATATTTAGGAGACGTTTTTGACTTACTAATAAGTTTACAAACCCCTTCTGGCAGGAATGCTCTTTGCTACTTCGACTTGTTCCTGCTAGTCTTCACCAATAATCCAACGAATACGCCAGCCTATTGCAACTGGCGTAACCTAGTCTGTGTGAGCTTCTACAAATTAATGTAAAAGAAATTCGCAAAACAAAACTTCAAAGATTTAGTTAAAAAAGTTCTTCTTCTTCGTAGCACTGCAGTCCCTCTCGGGTCTTCGCTGTCTGCGAAAAGTGTCTCTAACTGTCTCGGTCCATTGACCGCGAATACCTTTTGGGTATCCGTTGTTCGTCCATACGATTCACATGGCCAGCCCATGGCAGCTTCCACAATCTTACAATTGTCAAACCTCATAGTTGTATCGAATTCGCCATTGGTCCCCATCTAGTTTCGCTCCAATTATCCACCTCAAGACCCGTCTTTCGAAGGCGTTCAATATGTTTGCGGATGCTTGGGTTAGGGACCATGTTTCACACCCATAGCATAGGTTTTATAAGTTACGGAAGCCTAAATATTACACTGAGGAACACTAATGGTGACCACACGGAGACTGTGGATACAGAGCTCTCGCTCTAATGGCGACTCACCCCTCAGGAAGTGAAATCATAAGAAATTGAGACGGAATTACTACTCGCCGAATTGCAAAGTATGGAAAAACGTTGCACCATCTGTATCAAAAAGCCTACACGAGCATCATTAAATTCTTTTCATCCCTTTAAATCGACAGATGAAGATGGGGTATAAATAGGTTTTATTCAAAATGATAGAATTTATTGATATCCTACTTAGAGCGTTTTTAATGAAGTGGTTTAGCTTTAGAAAGTATACCAAAATGGTGAAGAGTGTCAAAAGTGATCTTTTTATGTCAAAGTTGAGTATGAATGAGACCACGACCCCATAGGCATGCAAACCAATCAGCACAACATTGTTTGTACCTAATTCGATGGAGAAAGTTGATACTTATTTAAGGTCAACGATAAGAACTATCTACTATACCCCAATCACTATACATACAGGTTTAGTGATAGAGCAGAGAGGACGTGGTTTACGTGGGTTCGCGCCAAGCTGAAGCCCTTTGTCTGAGAGCCACGTCTCCTGTACCCAGATTGGTAGCCTCACTGCTATTTTCTGAGCAGAAATCGAGGTCCAAAATGATCAGGATTCCAGGCTAAGGCAATGACCAAGTGAAATTAGCCAAGCTGTTCCCAAGGGTCAGTCCACCGTTTGATGGCGTCGTGACTCAGGTGAGAAACAAGAGAAATGAGAGCTGCAAATTTAATATACACTACATAAACCCACATGCTATCAAATACTACATAGACGAATCTAAGACTGCAGAGGGAACAAGAATAATGTGAGTATTTAGGCCTGGCGCCGAGCATAACAATAATGCAAAATATCTTCCTGGCGGAGGTCTATGAAATTGTTAAACAAAAAAAAAAACACACAAAACGTTGTCTAAGCAACAATGTTGCAAGGATATAAAATATAAGGGCAAAGCGATACTCTTCTTGTCTGATGACCACACAGTTGTTAAAGCCCTAGAATCATTAATAAACTGTAAGATGCTTCAAGAATGTTGTACAAAACTCAATAAACTGAGAAAGAGTAAGATGGTTACTATGTACTGTGGGTAGGAAAACGCAGGAGCCGAGAGAAGCGAACAAGCCGACCTTTTAGCTAGGAAAGAATCAACACCAGTATTCGTTGATCTTGCATCTTTTAGTGCGGTCAAGTTGCTGTTTTTTACGAGGCCCCTGAAGAAAATGGAAACTAGAGAACGCGAAAATTCTGTAGAAGCTATCCAGGGCTTAAGATATTGCAAGTGTTCATTAAGACCACTGATGAAAAATGATATAAATCATGCAAGCAGGAATCAACTAAGAGTCCTTACAGGGTTTTTTCACAGAGCATTGCAGGCTCTACAGGTTTGTTGATGAAACACCAGATTACATTCTGAAATACTACCTAGCTCTGTTTCGTAAAAGAAGAGATATAATTGAACCCTGCTGCCTAGCTGGGGCGCAGTTAAATACCTGAATCTAGCAAAGATGCTTCGCTTTCAGCAAGAAGTTGATCTACTCGTATTAAGAGATTTTGTACACTCTGATAAGAACGGGTCTATAAGAAATGTTTCAAATTTTGAAGCTTTAGACACCCATCCGACTCAATGTACATAGTAGGTTGTGCATTGGGTCTAGTAATCGTACTGACCTAAAAATGAAATAAAAATGGTTATTTATCAAAAACGACGCGAAGGACAAACCAAAAGACCAAGCTGCGGCGAACAGCACATGGTGACAGTGTACACTTGCATGATTCATCGATGCTAACGATTCCAAAGGGTACAACAAGATAAAGAGACTGTAATCACAATAAGCTAAAAGCGTTGCCATAAGCTGCTCAGGAATCTGTAAGAAATCTCTAACAGATGTTGAGCAAACAAATTATTGCGACTATATTAAAGAGCAGTAAACAGATTAAAAGTGTGTTGACAAAGTTATAATCGCACAAATAAAATTTATTCCGGCGATTGTCAACAGATTTATATTAGGCAAACAAAGAGGCATGTCGTTAAAAAATAGAAAAAGACAAATTTCGTGAGGAGAAATAAGACACAGAGTTTCAAAGCATAAGGGCAGTTTTTCTGAGTTCAGGTATTTTATCAGTCTAATATTGTGCCCACCTTCTCCTTATTCAGAGGATACAAAACATATTGGTTTGAGCTTTCAGTTCTGTTTTATCAGAGTAATGGGTTTTCATCATGGAACTACCAGTACTTATTTACATATCTTGTTGGGTAAGTCGAGCTAACTGATTTACAGTCAATTATTTTTTTTATTTGATATCCGCAGGCCAATTCTCTTTTTTCTTGAAAAACCGTCGAACCTTGCTTTTTTGAGTGTGTAAAACCTGTCTGCTCACTTTGTTTGCTCACTCAAAAAAGCAAGACCCGACGGCTTTTCAAGATAAAAAATTAACTAATTTAATTTATTTCTTCGGTTGATAAAGATGTTAGACTTGCTGTTAGACTCATGTGTAAAACGTAAATAGAATACCTGAATACAGAGAGAATTTTGAAGTCCTTTTAGAATACAAAATCAAAGAGTGGAAACAGTAAGGCTTTAGATGCAATTACCCCGTATCTATTTTAAGCTTCTTACTATTTCTCATTATCAACGAGTCGATGTATAAGTTTTCTAGCCGCATGTGTTTTAAGTGATTACATGCTAGACTGACCCCATAAATCATGCGTATGAACCCGGCGTGGAACGTGAGGCAGGATTTTTTCTAACCGTGGATTTCTCCACATTGATTTATACTCTACGGTTTCATTGTCTGCTACAGTTAACTGCTCAAGTTGGTGCGTTTTAGGAAATAAATGTTTGCTGCTCTACTATCCATTTTTATTCGTTTCTATAGCACGAAAGCAGTTTATTGATCGCCCCAATTAGAATTTAAAACTATGTATCCTACTTTAAAGTTCTCATTCTTTTTCAGATGCATCTATATCATATCTAGGCAATGATGCGTCTTATGAAAACATCAAACAAATGCGTAATCTTCACGAAATTCATGAAGCTGATACAATTTTCACTCGATCTCCATGCTTCTTGCCTTTTCCCGCGGACAATGTTAAACCGTTCGGCGAGGATGGTTTCACCGTTTCCACATGGATCAAATTGCATAAAAATATAGAGAAAAGTAAACATCAAAAAAATTGTGAAGAGGTACTAATCAGCGAAATACAATATATTTGTAAATACTTTATCGAAATAATCCTTACATTACAGACGCATATTGTCTCTTTCGGAACGCAGCAACTAGTTGTAAGTTTATTCGTTAATGAAGACTGTAACGTGATAGTGGAATTTTGTCATCCTACTTCTGAAATTTCCCCAAAACGAAGCAGCCCCGATGCTAAATCGGCAACACCAATTCAAAATAGTTCGCCGACTAAAGATATTAGCCAAAGTCAAGGAAAAATTTGTCGTCAACGACGCAGACGTAAATTGGAATTATCTGGAGCATCTTCTAATTCGAAAAATGCTGCACCTAATCGAGAACGTAGAAGTGAAGGATCAGCTTTAAGACAGGTCTTACAAACAACAACACTCGCAATATTTAATAGTTTTAGTAGTTTTAATTTATTACACAATGCATCCGGACATTTTTTGCACGGTGCACGTATTGAGTCTGATTCGATTAAGTTGCCTGAAAACAAATGGACTCATTTATGTGTTTCGATACAAAGGCATAAGAAAATGTTGAATTTATCGGTTATATTAGATGGGACGGTATCATTTCCTTTTGAATTACCCTGGAATATTCCAAGCAGTCCAACAAAACGTAATTTTGAAATGATTGCCCTTGGTGACATGTTCCCATTGGATGTAAATCAACTTTGTAGTGGGCATGAGTTTGTGGATTTTAGTTTGTCGACAGTTTTGGTATTCAAACGATATTTGGGCAGCAATGTATTGGCGAACTTAACAACATTAGGTCCTGAATGTAACAATCTGATTTATTGTCAGGTAAGAGTTAACGAGATGTTCTTTATCCGACACGTTGGAATTATATATTTTCTTCATAGGCCGGAAGCACAATACCAAATTATGGTCTTCTTAACTATGATGTATTTTCAAACCTTGATTTACTTCCGATGCATGAAGCGTTGAAGATTCTTCGGTGTAACCTTGTTTTATCTTATTCAATGTATGAACCAAATTTCTGTACACATTATACGAATGGAGAAAGTGGGCCGGATGGAATAGGTAAATGGTTGTGTAGTGATTTCGCGGAAATATAATTGATTTTTTTTCAATTTAGGTAAACGAGAAGAAGCAATTCTATATACTAGGATATGTACGGAAAACATTTGTTCACTTCAAAATGCAACATATATTTGTGGGGGACTCTCCTGTTTGCTAATGCTATTTGCAAGGGTAAGTTGAATTTGATAATAGATATTATAACTTTAAGTACGTTTTAATTCTGATTATATTATTGAATGATGCAATCAAAGCAACTATCACAAAGACATCTTCCCAGTGGATGAGTGATTTTGAGAAGATTTTTTAGATCGAGTTTTAAATCATGAATTTCATATAATATGATTCCATAAAACGCAATATTCTTAAAGAAATCCTATTAGCGTAGGTTTACTATGCTCATTTTTCTGAGAAAACTGCTTGATTCCTAGAACCATAAGAACGAGAAGGATTGCTTATTAAAATGTAAATCCAATTCAGGGTGATTTCAATATGATTAAAATATAGCTTAGATTAATCAATCTGAGCTTTTCCAATCAATCATTCAATTTCAATTGATTGAAATTATAAATGTAGAAATTTTAAATACAGACGATTGCGATGCTCTAAGCTTTTGTTCGTCATTTAAATATGATTTTTTGCTGATTTCTATCACTCTTTTGAATGAACTGTTGATACCATGTCCAACAGTTACACCATGATCATGATTGTCGGCTCTTTTGATAGAAATTGTGTTTATAAATAATGGACATCGTGTTTGGGTGAAAGATCGCGTGCCTCTTGTCAATTTGTGTGCAAATATGCAAAGCTAACAGATTAGATGTCATTGAAATATAATATGCTTATTCAATGGGTTACTTCAACCAACGGACAACCCGTTAATTCAGTCAGTGATCGAGTAATGAACAATTTCGTTTTTTAAACAACAAATTTTGAAAATCAATATAATGTGTTACTTTTCTCAGATAACTTAAGATTCTTTTTTAACATCTATTTCGCAACTGTTGTGGATTCTAGTGTAATCTTGTTACTTCATAAAATAGCTCAACGATGATGAAACTCCTACATTATGTCATATGTGTTTATCTCAGAATTAATTTTCTGTCGAAGTTCTAGTATTCTCTGTAATGTATTGAAGCCTATTGTAATAATGGCAATCATATCTGAAGAATAAATTATGCGAAGAATATGAATTGATTACTAACGAAATTAAACTAGTTGGAAACGGTGTTGGCAAAAGTAAACATAAAAGGGATTAAGGATCTGGAGACATAGGAAAGCGGATTAACTTTGAAAGTTGATCGTATGATTTACTCTCCAAAAGTATAAATACAAGTTAAATAATTCGTTTTATTCTTTTTGCATTTAAATTGTATTCAGAGTTAAATTGTCGCTTTCATTTAGGAATCTCTGAATTTTTTTGGGTACCTTGGGTCAAAACTAAGATTCCAAAAAATGCATATGTCATATTAAATTACGCGCACGACCTCAAAAAGCGTCCCAACAACGATTTTAAACGACAATTAGGATTGAAACGGCGATGGTAGTACGTTTGATTGCCGTCTATGGATCTATCTAATCTATGAATCTGTCACGTGTTAGTCTCCATGAAGAAAATATATATATTATATATATTCTAAAAATCGAGAGCAAGACGGAATAGCGTAATTTATGATGCCTAACAGTGCAAAGTTTCCAATCCAGATTGGCATAACTCAGCGAAAAATATCTGGGATGATTCTACAAGTCAATGAGATCGATAAAAGAATTAGAACTGTTGCAGTTAAAGTTAAGTAGCTGAACAAGAATGTGCAAAACCTTAGAGCATTTGTAAAAAGATAATTCGGAGTGGATCTAATGCCTGTTAACGTTCCACAACGAATGTGTTACAAATAGTGTGTTTAAACACACATATCACCTGCAGGACCCTGGAAGGAACGCTAAACCAGATGACCCGAAATTCCAGATTGACGTTTAGAAATACGTGTATAATGCAAAAATCTAGAACAATATTAAAACCAAAATGGCCTCATAATTGGTGACAAATTATCGTCAATTTTTTCATCTGACCAGGGGCTTCAATAAACACATTCGCTGGTGGTCAACCAACACGTAAACGATGTCTTTGTTTGCAATCCAACGGAAGATCAACTAGCATCACGTCATCTTCTACCATGAACATTTCCAGATAAACGCTACGGGCTTCCTGTTCGATCAGACGCCCGTTTATCGCATTAATTGGAGCTACGAGATCAGTAATAAGATCAGACCAAATTGTAAAGGAATTGTCGAATAATCCATGAAAGTAAATGCTATGGTTGTCAATTTATGTTAGGAGAAACAATGCGGTAATTCGCTTTATTTTTATAATTTGTTTCTTCATTAGAATGTATGCGGTACGGAGGCCTTATAATATAGTATATGTTCTAAAAAATTCATTTCACTACGTTTGAACATTACTTAAAACTATGCGTAGTATCGTATCTCTATGTGAATATTACAATTCTTCTTCTTCTTCTTTTCACTACAGCCCCTCTTGGGCCTTCGCTTCCTGCAAATAGCGCCTCCAACTGTCTCGGCCCATTGACCGCGTCCTCCAATTTCGAAATCCGAGCAGCAATGAACTGTCTTCATCGACCGAGTCAGACCAGAACCGAGGAATATTGCAATTAGCTAGAGAAAATTTTCGGCAAAAACCTCTGCTGAACTTATTACAAGCTTAACATAACTTAACTATCTACTTATAACTAGCTAAAATCTATGAGACTAGGTTATGGCGAAAGATATAGGTGGTAGCAACTCCTGGTTTTCAGTTCGCCAAGCAACGAATTAGCGGATTGGGCGAGTTATTTGCTTTCGCGATTAATTTATCATGGCGCAATGCAACGAGCTTATAAATTGGAGTAACGCCAGCAAGGCTGTGTAGTTTTTCAGAAGTATTAAGTATTAAGTACCATTTTCAGGTTTCTATTTTGCGTGATCTGAAGCTTTGTTACTAGGTATTTAGCACATTGGATCCAGGTAGGTGAGCCGTATTGGATGCTCGGTTAGATTGCCATTTTGACGATGAGGACTTTGTATCTGGTATTGAGACGCGAATTACGACTAAGCATATTTACTCCAATCAAGGACAAGCAGATACACTTGCCAATAAATTTCATCAGTTCCATAATATTTCCAATAGGTTCTGCAACAATCTAGCAGAAATGATGGTGGCTAAAGCTTTGGACAAACAACCTAACCAAACTTCTTTGCCTCCTAGAGCATTAATAAAAACCAGAGAGTTAAAAGGTTCACTTAAAAAAGTAAAAACGGCAAAGCTCCAGGTATCGATGGCCTGCCGAATAAACTACTTAAAAATTTACCCAAAAAAGGAATAGTCTTCATATGCCTCCTATTCAACGCTTGCCTTAGGCTCTCCTTCTTTCCATCTATTTGGAAACAAGCTCTAGTTATACCTTTCCAGAAGCCTGGAAGAGATCCGCACTCTCCCGACAACTACAGGCCCATTAGCTTACTACCAGGTTTAAGTAAACTCTTTGAAAGAGTAATCCTAAAATGATTAAATGATTTAATGGCTAACAATAATATCCTACCTGATTTCCAATTCGGCTTCAGAAACAGATATTCGACAGAGCATCAGCTTTTCCGTGTCACGAAGGACGTCAAAGCAGCGATGTACAATAAATTGTCTGTAGGTTTGGTGACGCTGAACATAGAAGAAGCCTTCGATACAGTTTGGCATGATGCTCTTGTTTATAAACTTCAGAAATATAACACACCCCCATACTTGTTGAATCTTTTAAAAGCAGTTTTAACTAACAGAAAGTTCCAGATCAAAGTAAGGGAAAGCACTTCCCCAGTGAAAAGTATTACCGCCTGTGTTCCGCAAGGCTCCTGCCTAAGCCTATCACTATATAACATCTATACGTCTCACTTCTCTTCCTTACGAAACTGCCAAGTTGCAGCTTACACAGACGGCATTTGCATGTACAGCATAGGCACAGATCCAAATTCCATTATTGCCAGTCTTGAAACGGCGTTAGAACTTACATATCAATACTACCATAGATGGAAAATTAAAATTAATGTTGCAAAAACGGAGTCAATATTCTTCACCAGGAAGGATCTAAATTATCTTGGGCTTATATTCGACAAAAAACTAACCTTCAGAAATCATATTGAGCATATTAGCTCAAAAACGTTTAACACATTTTAGTAACAGATAAAAAAAAATCATATAAACAAAACGCTTTTTGGGTTTTTTTTATTTTTGTTTTAGCACTACAGCCCCTTTCCGGCCTTCGCATAAAGATAGTTACAGTAACTTATTATCTTGATAGAATTTGTCGGCGCTCGAAAAGGTGATATGGTCAGTATCATGTTTTGACCGTGTTTCCGTCCACCCAGCTGCGATACGATCTGATTTTAAATCAGTACGCATCATTGTTTAAAGGTCTTACAGTCTATCCGAAGAATTACTTGAAACAAATCTCGTTGTCATCCTTCGGCTTATGGGGTAAGCACTCTAAATACTACACCACGTAGACTGCATAAATACAATATTATTCCTGGAAAATACTTTCATTTGGAAAATGAAGTCCGAGCCGTCATTAAGTACATTTGTCTGAAACAACATCTACCAAAGACAAACACGTCTACTTGCTAGAAATATTGGGTGGCTCTGCTCTCCCGTATTCTACAGTTTCAAGCTCGTACAAGGAGTTTAAGCTGGGTGGAGATTTCACAGTGGACAAGCATCGTGAAGGACTGCCACCCACTTCCAAGTCCGGAGAAAATGTGAAAAAATCGAAGATCTTGTGCCAGCTGGCCGAGGAGATAGAAATTTACTTGATGATACAGCAGACTCATATGGTGGCATTAAGAGGATCCTCAACGACGAACATGACTTGATCAAAATGTCGGCACGTTAGGTACCCAGAATGCTAACCGCCGAACTAAAGAAGAAACGTATTGAATTATCAATTTGCTCGTTTTCTAGCATAACCACTGCGGGGAGCTGATATATACATGAAGATTATCTGTAGTGCCAGGATTGGAGTTTCGTTAAAATGTTATAGTATTAATTTGGTCAAACATCCCTGGTTCGAGTCTCGTTGGCGACAATGAGATTTAGTTCGAGTGATTCTTCTGATTTAAAATCATAAGGTATCGCAGCTAGGTGGACGGACACACGGCCAAAGCGTGGTACTGACCATATCACCTTCCCGAGTTGCCGATACATTCGATACTCTAACTATCTCTAAGCGAAGGCCCGAAAGGGAAGCGAAAAAAAAAACAAATTATTCAATCAGGTTTGACATGTCGTCGATATTACGAGCGAAATTATGTCTGAATTTTGATCTTTCGGGACTTGACAATCTTTGGTGGCTTCAACCTTCTAGGAATTTGTTTTCACAACTTGTAGTGAAATTAGAGTACATAAATCTCCGTGCAGGACTGCACCGATGGTCTGCTGCCTCAGCAAGAGAGGATGGTGGGTGTCGCCGAGATTGCCCCTGTCTGAGGACGCGTGAATGCGCTGCCAGGCTAGCGTTGCGGTGTTGTGGGGCGGGTTCTTTTCAGCACAAGACCCACTAAAAAAAATTTCGTATTCACGAATTGGAAGATCAAATGTCGATCGACAGGTGTCGAGGCCGAGGTAACCTACTAAGGGTCAAAAATTGCTAACGCTGATGACAAACTGACCCGGGAGGAAACAGACTGACTTAAGAGAAATTCGTCGTTACCGACGATACTTTGGCCCCCAAATAAGAGTGGGTCATCCAGGTGGAAGCGGTGCCCCCTCGCACGCCCCCAGCTTGATCAAGATCCAATGTAAGCATGGCCACATATTTTCCATTTAAATGAAAAACTCATACAAATTTGCATGAATTTTACCCTTGAATCAAAAATAAGAACGTCGCAAATTTATGTTATAGTCTTATGTGAGGAAACCCCATAACTATACCATAAATAGGCACGCGAGCGGAAGGCCACCCTACCCGGCGAGAGCGTAAACACATCAAAAGGGGTGTCTCACGCGATAGCTAGCTCATTATAGTGGCGGGGCCAGCCAATATGGCGGGTTCCATACCCGATCAGATTCAGCGAAATAGAAAGACCGGACGTTCTTTTTCTGTTTATCTATTTATTTTTATTTCGATATATTTCATACTTTTTCGTATATACATTAAGAGAAAACAAATATTTCCACAAAAAAAATGTTAAATGCAGAAAATTGAACTTTCATTAAAAAATATATGAAATTCAAGAATGACTAAAAAAAAACAAATTTCATTAAAAAAAGAGAAAATTTAAAAATGAAAAAAAACCAACTTTCGAAAAAAATAGAAAATTTAGAAAGATGATAAAACAAACAACTTACATAAAAAATAGAAAATATAGAAAAAATGAGAAAACACCCAATTTCCTTTTTTGTTTTTAACACATTATAATTTAATAAATTATCGAATTAGGGTACTCACCCAACATCCTCCCCGGGTGCCCACTGATGATGTGGATGATGCCTGAAAAATTTTAGCAAAATTCGATTGTAAGTACGTTACGAGAGCTTAAACAAAATCATTACATTTTACACCTAATTGAAATGAAGAGGACAATTTCAAATCACACATTTGCACTGTATATAAATCAACTTCCTTAATCATATATGATGTCGAGACAAGCTGCTTTGGGTCAACTACATCAACAAGTGGTTCCGGTATAGCTACTTTTCGAATACAACCCATATCAAACCCACAAACATTGCTCCACCAATTAATTTTATTTTTCATCCCTATATTGACGATCTTCAATTGCAGTTATGAACAAAGTTCCAGTATCCGGAAACATCATCCTATTTCCTTTTAGCCACTTATCTCTTGCGAACACACCGTATCCAACATTGATTCGTAAAATAAACAGTATCCCATTCATTCTGAATTATATCAATCCCATTTGGCATTTCCACGTACTCAACTTTTCCTTTGAGAACAGATATCATGTCTGTTACTTTATTGTCAATAACAACCTGCCGTGCATAATCCACTACGTTGAAGCAATCTATAAGATTTATCTTGTCGCATGGAAAACAGAGAAACAGTGATATCGGAAGTGGTGGTTTGCCGTGAAAGTAGTTGGCAACCAGATGATGCAGTTTCTAACGGATGCAAAATCTCAAGACTGCGAATTTTCTTTCCGACCAACACGCGACTTGGAGAAAAAACGCCTAACGCCGCAACGGAGGTTTGTGACGAGCCTCTCACCCGTCTACTGTAAATTGCATTCGGCAATGCAATTCGTGGATGAGCTGCATTATGAAGGTGTTGCCATGTCCGAATTTTAATTGCAGATTTGAATTATTAAAGTAATATAAGATAATAATATAGAAAAATTTAAATAAAAATAAAAAGATAAAAATCATAAAGAATATAAATGTAAAGAAAAATATTTAAAATATGAAAAAAAAAAATAGTATAAAATTTATATTATATTTATTTATTTTATAATTTATAAAACTATTAATTTGAATAATTAAATTTTTCAAATCTGCAATTAAAATTTGGATCGGTGTTATGCCGGTTTTCGAAAAGTTGCTTAGGCGACTGCTCGATTACTACAAATTTTTGCTGATATTACGCGCTCAAAGAAGTGCACGTAGCGTCTGAAAAATAAACAAATCTTAGACGTTAACTTGAGATTGGTTAAAATTTTTCGCCAGCAATTGTTTTGTTTTGCAAGTGCTCATCACACAATATCACCTGAATAAGCAAGGCAAATGCCTCCTATTTATTTCAGCGAGCAATAGCTCCGACAATCTCTTAGCATTCATAAAGGTATTGCAAAGTCCACACGATATAAGTTAAGAGCCAAGACATCGATTAAGGCCAATTTAGTAGTGTTAAGCTTTACGAAGCAACTTCTCTACTTCGAGAGCCTTCTTTTAGGGATTTTCTTTATATGGTGCTTTTGCTGAGCATGAAAGACGCGCTCCAGATACGCGCCATAATAACACCACAGACAGCCCTAGTCGTTTTGAAGCCTCCTATTAACCCACAACCTCCACATATTCAGTGAACATACCCTCCGAAACGTCAAATCCTATTCACACTTTGACGTTTCCACATGACAATAAAACTGTAGGTGTTTGAAGTTCAGACCTTCTCCAGGACCATCAACAACTGGCACTACGTGTTACAAAAAGAACAACGCTATGTCACATATAAATTTCATCATTTTGTCAAATATTGTGTTTTAACAGTTACTCCCAAATAAATTGTATTGTTGTGTTAAACATGTGTTCTGCATTTTGAATACGCCGCAACACAAAAAATTCACCCAGTGAGGCAAGAGGCGGCGCCAACAAAACGGCATCGGATATTACGAGCTGAACCCTCTAAAAAAGTTTTTACCAGCTCCGACGCGCGACTAGAGTATACTTTTTAAGAACAACTGTCTGGAAATATATATAAAAATCAAAAGGGGTACGTATATGTATATATTATAATATTGATAAGATTAGAACAGGAATGACTACCATTTGTAAAAAATAATCAGTTTCGGCAATGGCAGTTAACATAGATGGCAGCCATCTCTATCCTAATGTATTTAGCTTCATCGGACTATCCATGAATGCCAAACCTCTTACCCAACTTAATGATGAGTTATCATCCAGTGGTCGTAGGCCTAAGCAAGTTGCTTAGGAAGAGAGGTTGGCGGTTGAATAGTAAAAATTATTGAAAAAATGTATATATATTTATTTATATTGATTCAAAAAAATATATTACATAGAGCGTTTTGTCAGCCACAAGCTGCTATCTGCCATCCACCAGTCTCTATCCGCAATCATCCATTCGCCATCCACCATCTGCCAACCGATATTCGCCATTCACCATCCGCCATTCACCATTCACGATCTGTCGTAAGCCATCTGCTATTCACCATACGTCACCTGCCATCTACCACCTGATATGTGCCGTCCGCCGTTATTGTATCGGCATATCGGGCAGTCTCTGAGTCGGTGGTGCTGTTCATCGCAGCGGTGATATCCATCGCCCTCTGCTAGCGACCGTAGAAACGAGAGCGATAGAGAAAGAGAGAGGCTGTGGCTCATGAAGAAAGACAACTGTCAGCGATTGACAAGAATCCTGGGTGAACGACACAAAAAGGAAATGGACCGCACGGATCATTCCTGAAGGCATGGGGAGACTAACCTATCGAATCCAGCTTTTGAGCCTCCATGGATGTTTTCAGTTTCACCTGTACAAGATTAATAAACGACGGTCAATAAAAGGCAGACAACGGCTGCCACAATTTTTTTTTGCTACAAGAAATGGGAGGGGCTACAAGAAAATAAGAGAGCTCTCTCCAAATCTAATCAAATGGAACCGTGTTACACATTACGTTCTAAAGGAAAGGCACAATCGAACACCCGAAGACACATGCGCACTTTTCTAGCGATCCCCCACTCTTCCTCCCTCCCTTTCCCCTACAAAAAGAAATTATGTAACTCGTAGCGAAACGTGACGTAGCCCAAATTGATGGGTTAAAGGGTTCTGTGCTAGGTTCTCGTGTTGACGGGGATGTGTTTATTGGGTAGTCCAATTTTTTGAGTAAAACATGGCCAAATGTAAAGTTCCTGAAATATGCTTTCAAGACTTTCAATGCACGATTTTTCACGCTACAGTTATACCTTCCTCTTCAATAAATCAACCGTAATTTTTTTTTTCAATTTCATCGAAAAATGCGAAACATTTTTTGTTTCTGTAATCGCATTTTTTTGAACAAACTTGAACTTGGGTAATTTTGCAATCTGCCATTCAATTCCTTACATTTTGTAGATAAAAATGGAAAAAAAACGTTCTACGACACAAATTCAGTTAACGATATCGATCTGAAATGTTGGGGATTGTGTAGCCCTAGTAAAGATTATTTGTTATGTGAGGATAGTATAAGGTCCTAGGGTTAAGTGATAGAATCATGTCGTAGATTAGCGATTTATGCGCTCTTTGATTAGATGTGAAGTTTAATACTTAACTTAAAATTATTTACAACAATTATTAACAACTTTTTTCTTGTTACATTCAATTTTTAGACGGTGGAATTAACCAACAAGCCAGAAATGCAAGCCAATGCTCTAAATATTCTATTACGCGTAGCTCTGACTGATACTCGGCTTTATACCGAGTTTGTTAAAAAGGATACATTAAACCTGATCGGAACGGTGATAAAAACAAATCAATGCTCCAAAAGCTTACACTTATTGAAGGTTATTCTTAACAATGCCTGCAGTAGTATTGTATGTGTTCAGAAAAACAGTGAAATTCTGTTAACTGAGAACATGAATGTCTGTGTTGTATACCCGCATCTACTTGTAAACGTAATCAAAAGATATTCTGACTGGAGCACTATAGATTCTCCTGATTCGGCCGTAATGGATTTACTTCTAAAATGTATTCAAGATCTAATTCATGAAAAGCAACTCCACTACGCTTACAACATGTCGCAATTTATTAAATCAGGACTGATAAAGGAACTTTTGAATCTTTGCAAAATTTATCTTGTCGAATCACCAAATCCTGTTTATTTATCAAAAACGTCAGCCACTCTATTTGTTGATATATTAAATACATTTGCCGGAGCTCCACCACCTCCGTCATTGATGGATGAGATTACAAAGCTTCTGCTTATTCTACAGAAACCAAATGAATGCTATGTTACCGATAACAGATCTCGATTTTATTTTCTGGTGTCTTCAGAGATACCTGCAAGGCAGCGAAGAATAGGTTTAACGTTGCCTTCCAAGCAAATTCGCTTTTCAATTCGCAATCGAAAAAAGATGTTGGCTGTATCGGAAGGCCAGTTTCAGAGTAGAGGTGAAATTAAACTAACTAAATCTGAACACTTATCTAATAGAAGACCGACAAGTCCTCGATATAATCGGCCAAATAGCTTCATGTGCGATTTGGAAACGTTGCAAGCAATTACTAATTGCTCAGGAATAAATGAACGAAAGCTCTGTGTGATAAGGTGGGAAAACCGAGAGCGCTTTCGCAAATTCGTATTGGATTTAAAAAAGCGACAAATGTTGCAGTCACAGGTTCGTAGAAATCGAACTAGGAAAATTATGAAGAAGAAATCGAGGAAGCTGCCAAAGATAGTAGGGAGTACAAATACTGAACGAGGTAAGTCAAAGTGATTCTTAGCATAGTGAAATAATAAATACTGACTGCTTCTGATTTAACAGTTCGAAAAAGCTCCGATAATGTTGAAGATGAAATGCACGTAGTAAAAGAGTTTGACATAGTCCACTCAGATGAAATTTTAAGATTAGAACAAGCACAAACGGGTAACAAAAGATACTTAAGACTCACTAAATTTGATGTTTATCAAAGCCCGGGGGTCATAGCAATTCAGGATGGGCTTTTTAACTTATTACGAGACTATCTCTTGATTTTACCAGATAGTTTGGTGGAAGAGGTAAGAACTCAGAACATGACCGTAAGTTTTTCAAAACTCAACAATATATTTATCCTAGGTGTTAGCACATTATGTGAAACTAGAAATAATCTTGGTACTTGCTAATCATAGAAGTTGCAGTATACGAACAGCAATTTTACGCTTGTTAATGGTTCTTTGCGAGCGATTATCTGCTTGTGAAATTTACAGTGCTACGAAAAAGATGTACTGGCATCATTTAGCAAATCAATTAGCAGTGCATACTGTCAATGAAACTTTGATAGAAACGTGTATACAATGGGTGACAGCTAAGCCAGGATTCTCGATTGGTTTTGAAGAGCTGACAGAACAAGAATTGAAGATTGAAAATAAAATCGGAGTAAATGCTCTCTTTGCAATGTCAATACATACTGTCCATAACACAAACCTAGCAACAAACGTCTTCAAAGTTCTTGAATACATATACCTAACGGTAATAATAGAATTAATTTATTGCTGCTGTGCAATAAAATTTATTTTTCCCCAGGATAATGCACATGATATGTTTATGATTGAAAATGGATTGATCCAAATAGCGGTGAAAGCTCTTCAGAAAATTTATTTAGAAGTGAAGTCTGATTATCGTAAGTCGGAGAGTAGTATCAGGCATTTATTAACAACAATTGCAAAAAATAGCGTCCGTTCAAGCGGGCATATAAATGTATGTTAGTCATAGAGCTTGACACTATTACAATAATTAATTTCTAGGTTCTGTGGGACTTATTAAACATCTTATCATATTACGGTGAAAGCAATTTCACTAAGGTCATATACGGGTTTCGGTCGGTTCAAGCGTATGTATTGCTTTCTCTAGCGCAAATGTTTCTACAACATAATGTACAAATTGGGGCTAGGATCAAGCTGAAAGGTAAATTGAACGTTTGAAAGATATAAAATGGAGAATTACTAATTTAAATTTTATCAGATATACATCTTCCGGGATCACATTTATCTAGCTCTGAAGTTCGAACTAGATTTGATCTAATCATCGATCGTTGTAATCAGTTTTTCATTTGCATGAGCAATACTTATCATCCATCAGCAATTGAAGTTCAGTTATTTGAACTTTTGATTGCACTTAGTGTTTCGGGTCACTCTCGTTGCAGCAGTTTAATTTCTTGGGGACTATCACCTACTCAGGTTTTAACTTTCAAAAACTGTGTCATAAGCACATTGCTGTCCTTGTTCGAACAAAGCAATAATTTGCCTACATTTGTTTGTGATTGGAAAATGGTTAAAGCATTTTTATGGAAGTATCAATCGTTATGCGGTATAAATGGTGATTGCTCGCCTGTGACCAAAGTGTGCCGGAAGTTATCAGTTACTGAAAATGATGTATGGAGTCTGGATGAATGTCTCGACAAGTTAGAGTTGAATCGCGCAAATTGCTTAGCAGAACAAAAACCTGTAATTGAAAAGGCTGTGTATAAATTTGAAACAATAGCTCAAGCATGCACGGATTCAGCTATGTCTATAACAAGAACAGTAGCTGATCTACAGGTTTCTGTTTTTTTTTGTTGCGAAGTTAAATTTATATTAATAATTAAAACTTATAGAATTCCGAAAGGAAACAATTAATGATTTTAATGCGGCAATATGACGAGAGCTTTATCTACGCTGAGTGGAAATTAGTTATTCAGAGGATGATGCACGAAGGAGCTCCATGGTATTGTCCAAACATGTGTCCCAAGTAAGTTTTCATAGTCCTTATCGAAAATTCTGTAGTTCATTTTATGAGTTTTAAAATATTAGAATGTACATAACAATATTATCTACTGTATTTAGAGTTGAAATGAATCGGACAAACCAGGTATTAATTTCATAAACGGTTGTGGCAACTTTGAATAAATGACAGTTTGAGGCTTTTTAGGAGTTTTGTAAAATAATTTTATAAAACCCTACTGAAATCGCTACCTGTCTTTCCGTCCATCCGTGCGTCACAGCAAGTTTCCTCGCAAACTACATAAGTTAGTAACAAAAAATTTGGTGAGTAGGTCGAAAGTGGTGCCTTCTTGAAATTTTCAGCGCAGAAAAAATTTTATAAGGTGTTTAAGGGGTCTCCCCATACAGGGGTGACCATCCAAAATTCTTTTTTCCAAAGGTAGCCAATATGGGTATCAAATGAAACTTTTCAAAATAAGGTCTTAAAATACTACTTGTTACTTCGAGCGATGCAGGGCGAGTAGAAAAGTACGAAAATGTTGTGCCCCCTCGCGACTGATACCTTTTATCTAAAAAATCAGAGAAATAACGTGGAAGTAGGTCGTTATGCGAAAAAGGCCGCAAATACTCCAGAAGCTCCTGAAAATTTTAGAACAATCGAGCTACAGGTAAACGGCTAAGTTACAGCCACCACCATTACAACAACAGCAACATGTGATACTGGAGAGGTGTACGTTTTCAACGGACCTTGACATGAACATTTTAGAAATGGTTTGTAACATTGATATGTTATCATGACTACTCAAACAATGAGATTAACACACTGAAAACAAAATGGTGGTGAATTTACAAATCTGTATATGAGTCATGATATTCAGAAGATATTGTTTGAGTTACTAATTGGTTCACAAAACACTTCTGGCAGGAGTACTCTCCTGCTACTTCAATTTATTTTCGAATGAACCCTGAATAGGGAAGACATATACAATTTCAATTGGTGTCAGAAGTGGGGTCTTTTGCGAAAAATTAAAACCATTCGAAAAATGAATTTCGAGCGGGATATTTACTGTAAATAGAATGGGTATTTATGAAAAGACAAATTGCGAGCTCTGGAGAATTTTTAACGAAATAATAGAAATTCACGAACGGAACTGAGTGCCGCGTACGGTTTCAGAATTTACGACTGGAATTGAAGCAATCGCTGAAAAAAGGAATGCGCCGATATCCGTTGATAAGGCTCTGCTGCGTACTTGGCTACCGGCAGTGATAAGTGCTAGTGGACAGGATCTAAATACGATGGCGAAATTCGAGGAGTCCCTCAGAAAAATTGGGAACACATTTCTACGAGCACACAGCATTTGATGAGCAGAAAAACAGCTTAAAATAACAGTTTAAGGAACGGTTTGCTGAAATTCTAAAATTAATTAACAAGAAGTTACGAGAAAACTGTCGAAATTTATGCAGATAGACGGCAAAATCGGAAACATGGGCAGGGATGAGGATGTCAAAAAGTTGAAAAATGATCTGGAATGAGTAAAATCATCTGGAGTCTTCAGGGCCGCATTGTGCGTCAAAAATTTGTAGGCACCAGTTTTTGACGGGCAAACATCTTGGAGCATTTACAAAACTCATTTCGAAAGCGCTGCAGTGGTGAATGGCTACATCATCAACTACGAGAAAACTACAATTCTCTCGCCTAATCCCTAATCTAAGACCGTGGCTCAATCGCACGCACGATGAGACTGAGCGGGCATGCGTGTTTTCAGTCTTACTTGCACAAGATTGGTAAGTCGCGGTCCCCCGACTGCAGGTGTTGCGCAGGAGAGAAAGACGGTACCTGCCATGTTGCACGCAAAAGATGGAACAGGCTGCGCCGAGACTTCTACAACAAAACAGGAGAGCTTTCCCCGGATAGTCGAATCGGGGAGATGTTTAGATCGGTTAACGAATGGAACCATGTGGCACATTTTACTCACAGGCACATTCCTAGAACATAATAAGGACTCAAAACAGCCGCGGACGTCGGGGTCGGAGGATCACTTTTCTAGTAATCCCTCTTCCTCCCCTCCCGCTAGAGGAGAGATCCCTCAACTTGAAGGCGCCCCACTGCGTAGGAAAACAAGGCATAGCCCGAAGTAATGTAATAAACGGTTCCAGGTTAGATTCTCAGGTTGACAGGAGGGGTATTTATTGGGTAGTCCAGACGTCTTGCACGCCTGGAAGCCCAAACTCAGGGCGTAAATAGCCTTCACCTCCCAAACGCAAAAATCCTACCACACTGCATGGCTCGTATATCGAGCTTGTTCAGTTCGAAGATGATTAAATGAAATTATACATGCCAATCGCCACTTGGAATTTGCAAGATACAAGACAAGAGAAACGCTACAGCAACTAGCCCAAGATATTAAGCGACTGGCTGTATTATCATACCTGGCATCTAATTCAGAGCACCGAAACGAGAGGAAGTTTTCACAATCATCTTACAAGATCGGGTGCTACAGCTAACATTGCGGCTAGTTAATAAGCTCATGCGATCTGCACTTCCCTTTCCATCTCTTTCATCAGGTGTGCCTCCCAGACAATGAGACTTGAAAACAAACTTCGCGTGGGGGAAAACAAACTTCGCATTTGATAGCCAAAAAAGCAGAATTGTAAGAAACAAAAAAACCCAGTTCGTTGTGCAGAGAATGGCCGAAAAGAAATAGAGCTCCATCAATTCAGCCAAGAAGCTTTGGAATGGGGAAACATTTAAAAGCAAACTTTGTCGGGTAGAGGATAGCTTGTAGAGACAATGCCATGAAAACTAATATTACTGTCTCGCGGATGCATCGAGGAGAAAAAGACTTACTCGCTTGATTGATGCCAAGCGGTCATCAGTTTCGATACTCGTGCAACAAAATCCATCCGGAAACTACCGGACATTGTTAGAGGCATACAGCCCGTAAATGGTGGAAAATTTGTACTACGAACGAGCGCTGGGACGACGGCAGTACATGGCGAAGTCGTCAGAAAAATCGTGTTGAAAAATGTCACATTCAGCAACAAGTTCCTCTTTGCGTGTATTAGAGACGAATGTATACTTGGATTGAATCTGAAATCGAATGAATTTATTCTGGACTTGGGTCAAAAGATACTGTGATGCTGAAGCCCTCCATATGAAAATAGCGGAGTTGGGAGTTTTGGTAATAGAGGATGCTGATGTGCCTAAATCATCAGGATATAAATTGTGAACTAAGCTTGATGAGGATTTTGGAGGTCATATTTTCTACCAGGTGGAGTCAACAATACTAACAGCGTTAAATAATCTAATAGTAGCGGAACTATGGGCCGAATGAGAGGAAAGTAAATGTGAAGGAAAATGACCTGCTCGAAAGTAACAGATGTGTCAGATGGATCACTCTCTGGTGCAATGGCGGAGATGATGATTAGCTAAGATATGGCTGAAGCAGTTATCGCGACGAAAAATATACTATTTTGTGCATGTTCTCGTCAATGTGAAAGAGCGGTGCCACAGGCGTATAAAATTGTGCTGGATTTCAGGGACCAAAAGGGACGTATATGGCCGGAACACCGTTTGAAACGATGGCTGTGGATTTTGCAGGACCGTTTCGTGGAACTGTACGAAAAAACCGATATACACTGGTAGTGACTAACTACTTCAATAACTGTCGATATGGAATGTACACATCATACCCAATCAAGAAGCGATAACGGTAGCGGACCAGAGCGATACTTCGAGTCTGGAGTCCTTAGGGCAATGCAAAGTTTGTTATGAATAAGAAAAAACAGGATAATGCCACTTCATAACGGTAGCGGATCAGATTGTGGAACATTGGGTCTGTCGATATGGAATGCCATCTAGTTGTATTTTGACTAAGGGCAAAACTTCGACTCCTGAGTATTTAAGGAGATAAAACGTCTGTTGAGAATACGAAAAACCAGGAAAATGACACTTCATTCTCTGTAACAGTACGTTCAAGTGATGAATACCCAGCCCAAGTTATATCGGACAATTCACGAACACATACCACTATTCTTCATGTCATATCGCGCAGCTGAGCACACAAACGGGACAAACACTATCGAAAGTTCGGTTTGAAAGAACAATCCAGTTTTCTGTTGATGTTTAATTCGGGATTAAACTTAGTATCACAAGAGCGTGTGTGCTGTGAACTAAAACCGGTTCTTGTATCTTGGAAAATTAGTCATCCTTTAATTTCATGTATTTATCTTTAGTACGCGTTACAGTGTCAATAGTTAATAAAAATAACTATCAGCCCAAAAAAGAGTCAATCCCATTTGTCCAGGGCAAATCAAACAGATGCGACCCAGAATTCAAAGAAAAAATTTTCCCAGGAATTATAGAATAGAAAATCAATGTTAACCTGTCGGGTTGACACTGATGAGATTCTTTATGCTCAACAAAGAAGCTAAATGCAATTTCGGGAATGTCAAGTAAAATAGATTAAAATTTAACGTTTTCTTTGATACAACTTAGGAAGTACGTATGGTATAATTCGGGATGTCGAATTACACTTGGACCTTACCGAGCTAGTTGAAATAGCAATGGCCTTGCTACAAGATCGGTATGATATTTGTTAATCAACGCCACAAGATTGAATAGGAGAGAGAGGGCTGACAACTTCATTCCGGCAAAATCGTTTAAGATAACGGTCTTGGGTAATAACCCCCAAGTTTATCTAAAAATCGCATACTTCAATGCTAAAGTCGAATGTTTCAAATTTCGACCCAGACAGTGCAGGAACTCTGGCAGCTTGGATCACTCCGCCACCATCTGTAAAGACAAAACACCGAGATGTCTAAAATTCAGTTCAACTGAATGCAATAGAACTTGCAACAACATAAAATGTTTGCTATGTAACAGCAAGGAGCATGTAGCCACGGACCAAATACTGGGTGCGTACGGTATTTGAGGACAACTTGAGAGTAAAATTAATTAGCTTGTATTTTTAACAAAATTTAATGAAATTTCAGGAATTTTTTATACAACGTTAAATTAATAAATGGCTATAAAGTTATTCGATAAAATCGCCATTAGCAGCAATAACCTCTTCGATTCGGGTCCGGAAACTATTACATGCCCGAATATCAGTCTTCAGCGAAGAAGTGGTATTATGAGGCCGCTTATTGGTCTCACGCTCAACTACGCCCCATACGTAATAATCCAAAGGATTAAGGTCTGGGGAGCTAGGTGGCCATAGGTTCGGTGTTATGTGGTCATGAAAATTTTCGGCCATCCAATCTTGTGTCGCCATCGCTTTATGCGAAGGAACAGAGGCTTGTTGAAAAATGTATGGTCTGCCTCCACTTACATTGTCTATCCAGGGTTTCACTACCGTCTCCAAAACCTCGATGTATGCAGCAGAGTTCACTCGAAGTTCTTGAGTAAAAATGTGTGGTGGTAAAACATGTCCTTCGTTGCTGACAACACCTAAAACCATTACAGTGGCTGGAAATTTTGTGTGCATAACAACAGAAACCTCCGTAGGATTTGAACATAGCCATCTGTCATTTCTGCGATTGGTCTTTTTTTCGTCGGAAAAAACCATAACTTTTTGGGCGCCTCAGGGTGTTTGATTTTGTTTCAAAGACGTTTTGATCGAAGAACTCTCTATTTCCGTATTCGTTCCGACGTGAAATGTCCTCTGCGCACCACGTAAGACTTATACCGAAGGTCTTCGTGGGCAACTCTACGAATAAGGCGCTCGGAAACATGAAGCTCACTCGCAAGAACCCTCATTGATTTTGAAGGGTCCTCGTCTATGATCACTTTCACATGCTCTAAAAATTCTGCAGATCGGACAGTGTCAGAACGTTGTTCGTGCTTTTTGCGTTTTTCAACCGATTCTGTATCGCCTCCTGATGCTTCCAATTCACGGCGAACCTTATGCACGAATGAACGGGTGCAATTAAGAAAATTAGAGATCTCTAAAACTATATGGTTCGCACATATAGCGACGATGGCAGCATGTCTCTTTATTTCTTGAGTGATGTTGTAGTCTGCCATTTCTTATCTGAAAAGGAAAAAAAATAATTGGCGAAGTTATAGTCACATTTATGCATGTCCTCAAATACCCTACGCTCCCTGTTTATGGGTAAATACAGGTATAAAGTAGCAGTAGTTCCATATTAAATGTCACCAATAGAGAAGCACGGGCGATTGTCAATAAAATCGGATATGAAGGGTTTGACCTTGAAGCTCTAATACATTTTCTTCAATTGAAGGCGACAAATTTACTACTAAAAGAAACCCGGGAGGAGATATTCGAAAGTTCATAATGAATCACACATATGCTCTAGTGTTGGCCTCTCGTCAGAAATCAACATTAGAAGCAACCACGGGAAACAAAATGTTTTTCCAACAGTGGAAAACTGCGAACTCCCCATCAAGAATAAATTTTGTTGCTTAAATATTTACATGTAGCAGCTTTCTTTAGCATGAATTTCCTAATATGTTGCTTTCTTTTGATGTTGTACGGATACTTTTTCTGGCAAGTGTACGTATGCAAATGCTTGAACCATATGACAGCTCTTTGTTAATTCATACTAGGTTATGAAGTGAATAAGACCATTATGATTATTTTGTCTAGGAGAATACTCGGGTGGTACATAAAACGCAAGAAATTAGTGTTGGTGAAAGAAAAATTATCCTTAAACTGAAAGAAGAAGGCAAATTCTTCCGTGAAATACAATAGAAAACTTAAAAGGAAGACCCCTTGGTAATATAACTGGCTCTATAGTGTCCAAGCCACGTTTCGGTCGCCCAACCAAATTAACTGAACGCAAGAAACTTACAGTATTACAAGCAGTTAAAAAGAACCCAAAATAAACTGCTTCTCTAAAAAAGGGAAATCTTAAAAAAAGTCATTTGGCAAGGATCTCCACAAAGGGACTGTACGAAAAATATTAAAAAGAGATGAGTTTTGCGGCTGAGTTGCACGTAAGAAATCGTACATATCGGAAGTGAGTACGAAAAAACCGGTCGATTTTGCATATGAAGATCTAAACAAGCCTCTAGAGTTTTGAGAACATATATTATTCTCGGATGGAACCAAGTTCAGCATATTTGGCATCAAGAGAAAAAAGCTAGTATGGTGGATGAGTGGTACTGCCCTCGAGAAAGAAAATCTATCACCAACTGTTAAACATAATCTGGGGGGTGTATGGCGGCGGAACGAGTTGGTGAGCTGGACTTCATAGATTCAAGGATGGATCAATATGCTTATCTAAACATTTTGAAGACCGGTATGAAACAAAGTTTTCGCCAGTTTGGACTTTGTGACGATTTTTGGTGCCAGCACGATAACGATTCCAAGCACACGGCACACAACGTTAAGTTTTGGTTGCTGTACAATACGAATTATCAGTTGCGTAAGCCACCCCAATCCATAGATCTGAATCCCATCGAGCATTTGCGGGATAAGCTTGAGCGCAGAACTCGTCAGCACTGCGTAACTTCCAAGGAAATGCTAAAACTGGTTATTTTGGATAAATGGGGAAAAGGATACATCCAAGTTGGTCCACACTATCCAAAATGAGGTTTTCAAGCGAAAAGGCTACGCGACAAGTTACCAAACACCTAAATTAAACCAAAAAGCTTGATGATTTTAAAAATGTTTATTACGTACGGATACTTATTCTTTTTATTTAAGTTAATGTTTTTGTTTTTTTTATATAAAACAAAGCATTTAAAGATATACTCCAGAAATGATGTCTAGCAAATATTGCTAAGGTCTTGAAAAAACATTTTTGATAAAAAATTTTAACAAAGATGTTTTCTGTTTTTCGAAATGTTGTTTTCTTATCATTGAGCACGGATACTTTTTCTGGCAACTGTATATGATATACATTCAATATTTATCCATTTTTATTATATGTAATCTTGAGAACTATGATGGTCAGTCGATTTAAATTACGCTATAAAAATTTTACAATACTTAAGATTGTCACGTGGTCCTCCCCTATCAATTATCCTCAAATCATAATACTAACCCTTCCCCACCTAATTAGTTCTACTAACCAATCCCTGAGGGACATTGTACTTATCAGTCTCATTTTCATAAGACAAGCACAAATTACTATCACTTAACCTAAAAACAAAAATCTTGACAAACTACCAAGAGTGAGTGTACCGGTGTAGGCAGGGCAAATATCGAATCCGCTGGCCAGTGCCTATAATTTTTGCCCAGGCCAATTTATCGACTGGAATTTTTATCCCGTCAATCACGCAACTAAAAAAAAAGAAGTTTATTCATTTAATTTCCCTCTCTCATACACCCCTCGATAAAAACAACCCAATTTAGGATCTCTTTTGGAAAGTTCCCATCAAGATCCCCCGTTTGACACCCAGATTTGGTAAAAAACTTAATGTTCTCCATACTATGTTGGGAGAGCCCTTCAAAATTACTTTCGATATACCTACCCAATTTGGTGTTTCTGCTATGGAAAAACTGCTGTGACACAGATGGACGGACAGACGAATGGGCCAACGGATACACGGACAGACCGTTCGTGATTTCAATAGAATCTTGAAAGTTAGTAGGAAACTAAACGATTTTATGAGCCATCTTTACCCTTATTGTACGCTTGGTTTTTGCTAAATTTCAGATATCTAAGTAGTAAAGGTTTGATCCAATTCACGCAGACTCTCATTGTGAAGCTTTTTATTAAGTTCTTCCCTTGATTTCAGATCCTGGGAATTAGATGACACGGAAGGTCCATCACGAGTTCGTACAAGATTACGTCGATGCATTTTAAAAGTTGCACCTAAATATATCATGCCCGACTATCAAGAAAATTTTGTAAAGAATCAACCAAAAACTGCTCCTTTACAATACCTCATCTCATCCTATGATCAACATATAAATTTTTCATTAAATGCTCAAATACTTTTCAATTTCCCTGCAAAATTTGTGCCAGTCGACGGAGAAATTGATGGTGAACTGATTGTTACTGACGAAAAAATCTTCTTTGCGGCTACACATCGATGTCAGTTTTTCTACATTAACAGCTATATTGATAATATAACTGAAATATGGATTCGACGCTATCAACATCAGGAAAATGGTTTAGAATTTTTCATCAATTCCAATAAATCATTTTTCTTCGTTATCGAGAATGCAGACGATAGAAACATGTTGAAGGAAATTTTTTCTGATAAAATTGTGACAACTATTGATCCAGTGAAATTAATGTATCAGTGGAAGGAAGGAGGATTGACTAATTGGGAATATTTAATGGCTTTGAATCAATTAGCTGGGAGAACGTATAATGATTTAATGCAATATCCAGTATTTCCTTGGATTCTTGCTGATTATAAGTCAAACTGTTTAGACTTGACTCAGAAGAGTAGCTACAGAAAGCTGGAAAAGCCGATTGCAGTGCAGCATGAAGAGAGCGAAGAGCATTATATTAATAACTTCTCGGTGAGTCAAGAAATAATTTCGTAAAAGTGGAAGTTATATTTTGCATGTTTCTTTTTAGTATATGAGTACATCGTTGACAAATATAGGATCCTGGCAAATAAAACCATATCATTATAGCTCTCATTATTCAAATTCCGGAACTGTGCTGCACTTTTTAGTACGGATACCACCTTATACCAATTATTTTCTGCGTTATCAAGGTAAGCTCAGAACATTAATCGAACTGACTGATGTCTTATATTTTAAATTATAGACAACAACTTTGATATTCCTGATCGAACATTCCATTCACTCAATACTACCTGGAACTTAGCAAGCAAAGATTCGCCAACCGATGTGAAAGAATTGATTCCAGAATTTTTCTGTTTGCCGGAAATGTTCGAAAATTTTGAGTGCTTCAATTTCGGTACGCGACAAAATGGAGAAATTGTCAGCCACGTTACTCTACCGCCTTGGTGTTCGAACAATCCACGATTATTTGTTTTAATACATCGCCAAGCACTTGAGTCAGAAATGGTTCGTAAAAACTTGCATCACTGGATTGATTTGATTTTTGGATACAAGCAAACTGGACAGCCTGCGATTGACGCGATCAATGTATTTCATCCAGCGGTAAGAGCCAATTTTTTTACATCCTTCACATATTACCTTTCAGATAGTAAACAGTAAATCATTCTCTACAGACTTATGCTGAATTTGACTTTGCAAACATATCAGACCCTATAGAGCGTCAAGCTTTTCAAACAATGATCAAAACATACGGGCAAATGCCCAAACAATTATTCAAAACCTCGCATGATACCTCTGGTGAATTAAACTACAGTCCACATCAGCCTTCGGTACTGACATCGGTGAAAGGACTTCGATGGGGGATATATACAGGATCACCGCAATTGGAAGATCCCAAACTTTACAGTGTATATAAGCAATCGAACCCACCATTCATAAAACTACTTCCATTTGAAAATAAAAATATAGTTTATGGATTACATGAAAAGAGTGCTATAATGCTCGGCACAGAATCAGAGTACAATATAATTTCATGGCATCACGACGACTCGATTGTTCGAATGAAGCCATTAAATGACAATATTCCTACTACCAAACCTTTGTTGTATGATGACCCAGCCGATCGAATAAGCTGTTGTGGTTCGCACTGTTGCTCGAATGCTCTTTGGTTCGGACATAAATCAGGCAAAATAACAGTGTACCACTGCACTAACCATGACACTGGAAAGAACCAACGGAATCGCCCGGCAAATACTGGAATTAAACTTTCCTACAACTCAGCGTTCCGTAAAATATCGTCCAAGCTTCCATCTAGACTTGAAGAATATGAATCTCTCAAAGATAATAAAAGCTGTAAATATGATTTAGGGACGATTCATTGGTCGGGACCTACAACTTTGGTACGACACACGGACGAAGTTACTGGTATTTGTATCTCAATGGAATTTAAAATAGCCGTTTCTATTGCAAAAGACGGCCTAGCTGTGATATGGGACTTGAATAGGTAAATGAGGATGATTGTTATAAAATAATTTATTATTTTTTGACGCTCCATTTACTCTCTTTTTCCAGTTTGAATTATATACGAACAATACCTCGTCCCTCGGAGATTCGCCACTCCCCGCTCAATATAGTTGTAGTAAGCCCTACTTTAGGTGATATATTCACTGTGCATTCAATAGAATCGTCAGAAAGTGCAAAAACATCTTCAGATATTGATGAGGAGTGCTTTGAAGTGACTGAAGAGAACCTAGATGATTTTGTGAATGTTGCAATGAATTATAACGGTTTGTCAATTATGAGGTTGCACTCTGTGAATGGGAAATATGTTAGTCATAATATACAAGAGGAGAGAATACTATCTGCGTGTTACTCATTTATAAAGGAAGGAGTGGGTGTTAATGTGATTGCTACTGGATTTGAAAATGGAATAATCAAGTTGTGGTCAAGTTGGGATTTAAGTTTAATACGGGAGTTAGTTGTATCGCAATTGGATATTCTCAGGTAATTATTATGAATAAATTGAAAATTTCTTGACGTTGTATCATCAATTCAATGAGGAATGGTTAAAAACTAATATTTATGCAAACTATTAAAGTATGTAATATTTCTTCGATGTACGTTTCAAAATTGTATTTAACGACAAATTATTGCATAAATAATTGATTTGATGCTTATTAAAAAATTGATATATTTAATTTCATAATTGATACACATTTCTCTATCAGTAATTTGCTCCCTAAAAACGTCTACATTATTCACACTCTGCTTTCCAGCTTAACCTTCTCCACATATCAATATTTGGCTATTTTAACAAAAGACTTCATACAAGTGTGGAATTCAGATGGACTCTTAGGCGAAGTAGCGAAATTCCCTCAATTTCTGCACCAAAAAGGATCCAACGCTTAAATAAATACTCTCAACACGAATGAATGTGTAAACGTATGAAAAGAAAATAGGCATCAATACTTTTATTAAGTTATTCAAGTTTTTTTGTACTTATAATTAAATCTAAACTAAAATTGTTATGTATGATAAGTTAAGTTTTTAGGTGTGCTATGAAAATAAATTTTTAAAATTTTTTACAGCATTGTCTTTTTCATCTTTCTTAGAAAATGGTACAACTAAATTGGAATTATTTTCTATAAGACAACCCAATGTTTTTGTTACATTCAAAATTGGACCAGCTGCGATAAATGGAAATTTAAATGATTTTCCATCTCTTATATTGAAAAGCAATCGTTTGGAGACGTAATCCGAATAATTACATAAATACCCGACCTCGATATATTCATTGTAGTATGGTGAAAACATTTGAATTGATGCCCGTAAACTTTCCGCTCCGTTTAAATCAGGTGCAGGTAAATAAACGATGCGAAAATGAGTGTTGAATTCACGGAAAATGTTTATGACAAGATTTAAAGCATCCTCTATTTCTTTATCCAATTCAGAAGAGTCTTTTGCAACAACGAATACTTGCACAGAAGTTGATTGAACAGCTGAGTAGAGTCCTTTTGAATGTTCATCACTTGGTAAAATATATTCTCGTCCGCTGGCAATAAATCGAAGAGGTAAGAATGTCGGAAAAATTGTCAGTTTAGCAATAAAACCGAGGAAACTCGCTATTGAACCACCGCCTGTTAAATGAAGTAAATTTACTTTTGATGCTTTAACATCTTCCTCATCAACGATGTCAATCCGGTTTAAATCGATCATAGCAGCTTCTAGCAGTAGCGTTCTAGCGAAGTCAGGATTCAAAAATTGAATAAAATTATTTTCAAGGAAGTATCGTACACAATTTATAGGTGTATCGAATTCAAATCGTGCAGCTTCCTTCATAAGATAATAACAGGTTGGATCTCTGTAGTCGATCAGGTCTTTGCGATTCAAATGATTGACGTTGTTGCCGGTTCCTTTATTTGTTGGGAGTCCTTGACGGTAAAGTATTTTGGTTTCTTCGAAGGGAGTTTCCCTGTGTAGTTGATTCGGTAATTGTAAGTAGCTATGAATAAAATCATCTTCGATTGGGTATAGTTCTTCCTTTAGTTTTTTTAGAGCATTACGAAGTTCCACTCCTTCATGCTTTTTTGCGTTTAAAGCCGACGTATCTGCCTGTCAAAGAGAAAATGGAATATTTGAATTAAATACCATTTAATTGAGAACGATTATTGCTATTTCTAAATAAGTAAGTAGAATTTACTATAATTTCATCATATGCATGCATGCAGACACTCGATAAGAAAGTAGAAATGCCTAAAGATTGCACCCGCCAATGCAAAAAAGGAAAACCGCAAAAGAAATTTATCATAGTTTAATTATATCACTTAAACTGTAGTGTTGGAAGATGTTAATTGTCTGTGAAGGACTTGCAGCGATATTGGGCTGGCTCAGTGAAACAGGTGTTCCTTTTAACTGAAAGTGGCTTGGTCTGTGTATGCTCTTGGCGGCTAGCGCCTGCGGCCTCGTAGGGCGGATTCTTTCTCCTAGCACCAAGTTCCACTACAAATTATTTATCGCATACTTGATTTGTAGGCTGAAGGAACACGAAGCGCAAACAAAAACTGAAAGGCGCAAGCTCGACCGAAGATTTCTAGTTTTATATTTACCATTCTTGTTCCCTGCGCGCTCAGAAATTACCTCGTCCGCGACATAAAAAATTTGTTCCAGGTGGACTTGGTGCCCCCTCGCACACTCCCAGCCGGACAACTCCTGATGGTGGAGTGCACGTATAACGACTCTCTATCTTTGGCGAGAGCCTCTACAACAAAAAGAAAGACCTTAACTCGAAGCGGGTCTTCTAACCGGTTCTTTCGAATGACGAAAGAAAAATGCCGAACTTTTTTTTCCTTTGGCAATTAATCGTTCAATTTCGATAGTTGATGACAGTAGACATTCGAATCAATAGTTGGTTTACCCTTGTAATCCCACCACACAGAAAGCATAATCTTCTTTTGGTGAATATTGGCCTTGGATGTCGATTGTGGAGGCTCTTCTTGCTTGGCCCATGATCTTTTTCGGACTAAGTTATCGTAAACAATCCATTTTTCATTCCTCGTTATGATTCTTTTTAGAAATGGGTCGTTTTGGTTACAATTCAGCAAAGAGTCCCATATGTTAATGCGTTCGGTGAGGTGGATTTCCTTTAATTCGTGAGGAACTCAAACATCCAGTTTATTTACGTAACCAAGCTGTTGTAAGTGCAAGTACACGGTTGAATTCGATATGTCGAGCTTTTCTGCTATCTCTCAGCTTGTGATGCGCCGGTTAGTTTCGATTAACGCCTTTATTTTGCCGTCATCAGTAGTGACAGTAAAATTTCCAGAATGAAAGCGAGCAAGCCAACGCTGACACTGGCGTTCAGTAAGGCGGTCCTCATCATAAACTTCACAACATTTCTTTCGAGCTTGCATCGTATTTTTGTCCTTTCGGAAGTAAAACAATAAAATATGCCGAAAATGTTCTCTTTGAATGTCCATTTCCAAGTTTATTTTTAACCAACTTGTTGTTTACTAAGGACGCTCAGTTTTTGACTGAAGATAATCTTAAAGTTTAATCTTTAAAACAGTATATAATAATATAAGCCACGCAATCACTACTACATGAAATATGCAGTTCACGTCATCTATGTAAAAAAAAAAAACATCATGAATTATATATTATTGAGTAAGAGCACGTTTAAGAGAATTACAGTTGGAGGCTCACGATTTGGAATATTCACTTTTAAACTAACATTTAGTAAGTTCTTTAAGATCTTATATTCAAATGCTTATCAATTTAGATGTATTTTACTGTGCTAGGTATTCATTTGATTGTAGTTTGCGATAAACACTTTCCATTTCGTAACTTCTGATAAAGTTCCTTCTAAACTTTTGACTTTTATTACCTTGTTATAACTTTTGGCAGTAGTAATCAATTTTTTTAGATAATTTCTATCGAATAGTTATGAAATTACCAGTTCTTTTTTTAAGGCTCCTAAGTGTTTGTGAGTTTGGGAAGTGAAGTTGAAATTTCTAGCGTATTTGAGTTTCAGTAGTGCCAAAATGTTATATCTCACTTTAGATGTTAAATATTACTTACATAAAAATAAATTCACAAAGAACTTGACAATATAAAGGTATAATTTTTTATTATTTTTAAATAATGATGAATGATTTACAGCGTGTAAGTTAATGAATTTGTGAATATAGCTTTTGTGTATGACTATTTTAAGGATAATCAGTTTTCCCAGTGAAAGTTATCTGGTATTAAATAATGTTGATGAAGGATATTAGAAGCTATAACTGTTTTTAGACATAGAATATAGGCCTATATTGTACTGCTTTGGATGGTTTCATTACTATGCGTGAAGGACTTGCAGCGATGTTGTGCAGCCGCAGTGAACCAGGTGTCGGCGCTCACTGTGAGTGGCTTGGTCCAGGACCGCGGGCATGCGCTGGCAGGCTAGCATCTACGATGTTGTGGGGCGGGTACTTTTTCCTGGCACCACGTTCTACTATAAATTATTTCTTCGCATACACGAATTGTAGGATGACCTCAAAAAGAGCAGTGGGTTAGGGCACATTTCACTTGCGCAACTGCTCCCAAGTTCAAACCTCGGTGGCGGCATCTAGTTTTTGCTTCTAAAGCTGCTGTATACAATCAGATCACCCGGCTGTGATGGGTACTAATTGAAAAATTAGGTAGTAATCGAATGATTGAGCGCGATATTGACCATATCACCTCGAATTCCGTTACGGTCATGAAATAATATACCCTAGTAACAAAACTTCAACGCCAATATTCGGGTTTGGACTTATTATTACTTACCACTCTCGATCCACTAACGCTCTCAGAAAGTCGCCTCGTCCTTAACGAGAAAATTGAGCTGCACGGAAAAAAGTGGGCCATCCAGGTGGATTTGGTGCCCCCTCGCACCCCTTCCAACTGGACTTAAATTCCCGATGGCGGAATCCACATGTAAGGATTATCATCCCTGGCGAGAGCCCCTACAAAAACAAGAAAGACCACAACCCGATGGCTGTGTAAGTGGATGTTCTTAACTTTCGTTGCGTGTTTTCTACCTGTTACGGTCCGGCCTAAAATTTCCTCTTTAACGATCCATTTTTTTTATTTGAATAAATTGAATTCCAAGTCTACAAATCTTCGGTGAACTTTATACTGTATATCTATAATTATTAGTTTTTAAAAGTCTATCTATTCGAAAATATGCAACTGTTACTATTTAAACATTAGAATTTCTTGATTTTTAATGACTCTGTGTGTGTATGTATATATTTATATGTATGTTTTATACGGTTTAATTATAATAATAATTTGTAATAAATTTTCTCTTCATGGCGTTCTACATATTATGCACTTAAATATATTTCTCCATTCTACATGCACCTCATGTGTATTTTGTGTATGTGGATAGTTTTTAAGGCAAATACAAAAATACAAAATGTATTATAATTTATTATTTATTTATATATATTGCAACAAGTGTATACATGTAGGTAAGAGAATTGATCAATGAACAAAAACATACTCCGTTCTACTAAAAGGAGAATTATATAAAATACGAAAGATTATAGATAATTTGTTGGGAAGCCTTTAAATAAGGATAAATAAACTGAGTTGCAAAGTGCCGTCTTTTATTTATACGGTTGATTAACAAGACAGTTGACAAATGAATGAACGGCTGATGAATTGTTTATCAGCTGTGTATGCGATGATTTCTATATATGTGCGTGAAAGTATTACCATCCAACAGAGATAAACTTAAATATAATATTGTACAGTAAACAAAAATATTCCCCAATATATAAAAAAATGTAAATATAGAAATCAATTTGCCGTAACATTTCAGTCAGAGAGAATGTAGTTAAAAACAAGTTGGGTAAACAGACCTACGCTCATGTCAAAAGGGTTTTGTATTCAATTTACAAAATGCAGTCACCAGATCGAATCAAATCAAGAAACATGTCAAAGACGATTTTATTGGAGAAAATATGAAATACGAAGATCATACTATTATTAACAAAGTTGAACGAATTTCGACTTCTGAGGTTTTTAGAATTGTTATTCTCATAAATATCTCCCTTGATAATTATTTCAGATGTCCATCCGCGACGTTCATGTATTTCCCCCCTGTGCCCCCACTGAAGCAAAAACTGACAGTTTAACAACTGTTTTGAAAAGCTCCCATGAAAACGTTCATTTCATACTCATATCGGCTACCTTCCATGAAATTTTTTTTCAGGGGCCACTCCTCTGTACTGTCATCATCGATTCATGGCCTATTTTTTCGAATCCTAGAATGGTTACGAATTCCTTTTGCTAGGAGCTCTCTCCCACCTCCTTGACTTGTTTCACTTATGAGCATTAAATGTTAGGTACTCATCTTCAGTCATTCATTAAATTGAATCAAGTGTTCAAAGCATGCACCTTAAACGTTGAAGTTGGGAAAAAATAACTCAAAATTATTCAATCTTCGCATTTAAAACAGCCACTATTTTGTTTTACGATTACTGATACCACTAGCTGAACCGATTCTCAAAGATATTCATGACACCTATCATTCCTGAAATTTTCACGCAAATCCTAGCAAAACTGTAGTGTCTGAGTCGGTAAAAAGCGCATGTTGTTCCATAGCCATATGTTGCCATAGTAATAAATGCAGCGCATATTGATACAGTAATACAGGAAAATTCAAACCGCTATAACATCGCTAAATATGATTCAATCTTTATGAAACTTTCAGAATAGATCAATCTTATAAATAGCCATCCACGTACTGAATTTCATTGAGGGGTACCGTTAAGATTTTATTCAAGAAAACATAGAATCGATAAATCATACTATTACTAACAAAGTTGAGTGAATTACGATTTCTCACGTATTTGTTGTTGTTGTACTCACCAAGGCCTACATTCCTGATTTTTTTCAGATTTTTCGGATCACAGGTGTCCAATCGCGAGGGGGGGGACACAAATTTTTCGTGCATTTCCCCACCCTGTGCGCCCCTCGAAGCAAACTTTGTCAAACTAAGTTCTGTTTTGAAAAGTTCTCATCAAGACCATTCATTTAATACCCATATCGGCTACCTTCAATGAATTTTTTTTTTCGGGGGGGTCACTCTCCTAAATGGGTAAATACCTTATAAAATTTTTTTGTAGTTGAACTTTGAAGAGATCACCACTTTACACCTAGACACAAAATTTGATGTTTCTAGCTTAAGTAGTTTCCGAGAAAAACTGCTGTGACACACGGACGGACGGACGGACAGACGGACAGACGGACAGACTGGTCGCGAAACTAGTAGAGTTTTGTAAAATTATTTTACAAAACCCTAAAAATACAAATCGTGAAAGCAGAAATTAAAGTTGTCACAATTTTAAGTGGATAAGAAACAAAGATTTAATGTAAATTATTTAATTTTGGTACGTCCGAGCAAATGAATGTACCCTCTTAAGACACCGACCATAATGCGATGAATTCAAATTAAAATGTCCAACATTAGACTCTTTTAATGTTGAGTGGAAGATAAAATCTCCTTTCTCATCGACTTATTCCCAAATGTAATGAAAATTCGTTTTTCGTTAAGTAAATTTGAAAAGTTAAAAAGAAATAATGCGTTATTTAATTCATTAACTGAATCAAATGAGAAAATACGCATTCGTTACGTTAATTATTGATAAAATATTGGGCAGACAAAATGAAAATAGATATAACACCGACTTTCAGGCCTATGTAGTAACCAAGCAGTCGCCTAAGCAACCTGCTCGAAAGCCGGTATAACACGGATCCGAATTTTAATTGCAGATTTGAAAAATTTAATTATTCCAATTTGTGGTCTTATAAATTATAAAATATATTTTTTTTAATTTTATCCTTTTCTCCCTATATTAAATTTTTCTTAATAATTATATTCCTCATGATTTCTATTTTTTCTATTATCATTTAAATTTTTCTATATATTTTTTTTTTATTCATTTAATAATTCAAATCTCCAGTCAAAATTCGGACATGGCAACACCTTTTCCCGCTGCACATGCACGTATTGCATTGGCGAAGGCAAGTGTGCAGCGGAATGAGCGGAGGCTCGTCGAGTCCCGGTGCGACAGACAGACAGAAGTCGACGATTGACAACCAAAGAGGAGTCTGTTATTGATCGTCACCGCGAACACGTCGCAAGAACAGCGCCAGCAGCAGTAGGAGCAACCGGAACAGCTTCAGCAGCGATCGTGGCGGTAGTAACTTCTTGCTCGTACTCGTATCTAAGTTTCGAAGTGTAACTGAAAGATTTCGTTGCTGGTAGCAAGCTTATAGCGGTTCTGTTTTGTTTTTGCCATTGCATTTGCATAGTCAGCGATCGCACATTCCACTTAAACGCGCAACGTAGGGATCGGTTGATGGTGGCAGTGGTGCATCAGAAATGGTGGTGTGTCGTTAAAATAACGGAAAATTAAACTTCTTTCAAAGAGGTGCATCCTTTGCCGCGAATCATCAATACGCAGCCCAACCGATTATAACGGTTCGAGAAGTCCAGAATGTTAATGAGTGATAACCAAGCGACCAATGCGAATGATGCAGAGAGTTTCTGTCAATGATCCTCGGTCCGGCGAATACTCGTAATGAGGCAAAAATACCAATCCATTGTGATATGAAAAGAATGTGCTCTAGTGACTTATATTGCAAACAAATTTCATCGAACTGCAAATAAGTTGAAAATCTTCAATTTCACCCTAATTATTGTAAACCAATTGCTGTGTTTTGTAGATGATTGAATCATAATCTCTGATTCACTTCAACTGTTTAAACAACCTAGGAGGAAATGCATTTATTCAGCATTTCATTTTCATTAAAGCCCTGCAATTGGTAGATATTACATGCGAATATAGGCAACCAGTTTTGAGCATGTTATCGTAACTGAAATTGGAACCGTATCAAAATTGAAAGCGGATTTGCATCGGAACGGTAGAAACGATACGTGTGTGAAGTACGAATTTTTGATCACTTGAAATCGTTCTACATGAAAATAAATTTCCCGAGCAATCAGCGATCGCTTCCACTTATTTGATGCTGACGCATTTCTACTTATTTTGTTTGAGACTCGTTACATGAAGGTTTGCATGAATGGACGAACGCGTGAATCAAGCACCAGCGATGGAGTTCGTTGCAGAAACATGATGATTACGATTGTGGAGTTTAAGACATTTTTTCGTTACATAACTCTTCATAGTACTTTAGTATCATTATCTTTTTACATTCAATTCAATTTCCTTGCATTGAATTTGTGGAATTGTGTCTTGGTGAGCTAATGGACCGATCGGCGTTCGATTCGCGAACTATTGTGGGCAGTTGAGTGCGGCTTCAGATGATGAATTAGCTTTTGATGCAAAAAACTTTGCTTGAACATTAACTTACTTTCTCTCAACGAAGTAGATACAAATCACAGTCAAGTTGTTTCTTCAAACTGTTTTAAGATTTTGCAAACTTTTGGTAGTATAGAAACTAGTGACAGCAACTGGTGGTTTTCGATGCTAATCAAATGATATAACTTTCGGAATAGAAGATTAATGGGGCCAGATTCCTGACTGTCGAGTAATATTTATTGAAAATTTTAAATTATAGTTGATATAAGTTGTATTTGAATAGTAGTTATAACGGAATTCGAGGTTTCAGCAATATTGCATCACCCACATTCATCAGCGAGCACCCGGGGAGGATGTAGGGTGAGAACCCGTTTGTTTTTATTACTTATATATATTTGTATTTATTTATATACGTTTTTATAATAAAAATAAAAATGAAGGTGAAATATCCCAGAGGATATGCAAAATAAAATTTGATAATTTGCCAATGTGAACTAAAAATAAAATTAAACCGTAACATATTTCTTTTTCAATGTAATTTCCTTGAACGACAAGTATGCAAACAAGTAAAACGTTCATTGTATATAGGATGTACACTGTTGGAGCTGATAATTACTCGTAGATTGAAGACGAAGTGATTTAATACCTGATTGAGAATCATTTCGAAGAAGAATTAATTTATTGTCGAGTAATGCTTATAGAATTTTTGCTTATATAATAATCAGATTGGAAAATATATGTTTTTTTAAGTAGTGAAAGATTGAAATAATAATTTTGGTTTGGTAAATTTACAAACCGGTCTTCCCTTCCGCTGGGAATCTGACCGGGTATCGGACCCGCCACGTTGGCTGGCCCCTCCACTATAATGAGCTAGCCATCGGGATTTATGCGTTTCAGGTGCTCTTGCCCGGGTAAGGTGGCCTTCCGCTCGCGTGTCTATTTATGGCATAGGGTTAAGTGATTCCCTCACATAATACTATGACATAAATTTGCCACGTTTATATTTTTTCATTTAAAAGAAAAATTCATTAAAATTAGGTTTGTATGAGTTTTTCACTTAAATGGAAAATACGCCCACCCTTACATTTGGATCTTGATCCGCTTGGGAGGGTGCGGCGGGCACCGCTTCCACCTGGAGGCCCCACTCTTATTTGGGGCCATAAGTATCGTCGGTAACGACGAAGTCCTTTTAAGTCCGTGTGTTTTCTCCAGGCCCGGTTTGCCCTCTGTGTCAAACATTTTTTTGACCCTTAGTAGGTTACCTCATTATTGACTTCGGTCGATATTGATTTGAACCGTGAAATTCGTGGATGCGAAATTTTTTTTGTAGTGGGTCATTGTGCTGACGGAAAGAACCCGCCCCACGACACCGCAATGCTAGCCTGCCAACGCATTCACGCGTCCTTTGACAAGGCCAATCTCGGCGGATCCCACCATCCTCTTTCACCGAGGCAGCAGAACATCACTGCAGTCCTTTACGGACACTTCATCTACACCCCTTTTACTACAGCTAACATACATATATTGAACATTACAAAGCTGAAAAAATGTCAAACGTGTTTGCGGTACGAGACTCTAATTAGCACTGATTATAAAAACACGATCGTACTTGCATTCAAAAAAGAATTGCACTCTCTGCGGCGATAGATAGCGGTTAGATTGCACCGCTCAGCTGATAATTCCTATACTTCCCCTCGATACAATTGCTGGTTCTTCTAGTGGCAACCTTGACAGTCCAAACAACTTGATCCATCGCTCAAGTCTAGGTTTGGTAAGGGATTTCATCAGTACGTCAGTGGCAGTGGCATATCTTCTGACTTTCCGTATTGAAGTACTAAACTTTTCGAGTCTACAACCTCACGCACGAAATTATGATGGATTTGAATTTGCTTGGTGTGTGGATGGAAGACAGTATTCGTTGTTAACTTTTCTGCGCTGGCAATATACATGTATAACTTTACTGGAGAAGCATCTCTAGCCTTGAGTTCTTGGAGGAAATGCCTCAGATGCAAAACATCTTTCGAGACTTCACCCAACGCCATATATTCAGCTTCTGTGGTAGATAACGCAACTGTCCGTTGCTTACGCAGATTCGAGACGATAACTACTCCTGCCAAACAGAAAACGTATCCCGCGTCGTCTATCGTCCGCTGAAGAGGCCCAATCAGCGTCTACAAAACCAGCAAGTGGCCTACGTTCATTCTAGTATGATATATCGAGATTCATCGGAGTAGTGTCTTTACCGTAGTCCAGTAAGTTCGGTTGAAGAACTCGTTAAATTGCTCAAATGAACTTGCAGCATGAGCAATGTCGGGGCGGGTGGTCACAGATATAGCAGACAACCAACCAGCTCACGGTACGGTGAGTTTTCTCGATCATCCTTATTCCATTTACCGCCTTTCACCAATTTCATATCATGAAGTCACACGCAAATTGCTGCTGTTCAATTGTGACGGTTAACGGTTTTGTTTCGCGGCACTCCACCAGTCAACCGGCGAATTCTATCATCGCCTTGTTGCACAGCTTAACTATACCGACACATTGATCCACGATGTTCGGTTTTATAAATGAGTGGCAACTGCCCGAGTCTCTAAGCGCTTCGCACACGATCACGGTGATGGTCTTCGTAACCGGGTCACCAGATGGTTTACTGATGGAGTTCACAGAATTGTGAGTGAGTTATCACTGTTGCACAGAGATGTCTTTGTCCCCGGTTGGACAATTCACGACTCTAGTCCTACTGTCAACCACAGCGCATACGTCAATGCCCGCAAACGATTGTAATAGATCAGCACATCGCGGAAAACACATGACCGACAATATCCGAATCAAATTATCGTCCGTCAGCCCGTTAATCATATAGCGGATTAATGACTGGTCGTCGACACCACCGTGGCGTCCCAACGAAAACATTCGATAATAGTACTCCACCATCGATTCAGCCTTCATTAATTTCATATGCATATCGGCGGCACTTGTGTGAAGCGGAAAATCTGCCAAAAAAATCATGCGGAACTCCATCCGTGTACGAAACACTGGTCGCGCGTTAGCCCACATCTTGACCATGCACTTAAGTTTGGCTGTGACAGCTAGGAGTAGCAAACGATCTTCAATCAATTGCTCGACTCGATCGATGAAATGTGTTGACGTCATGTCACCATGACATGGGTCAAATTCAGGAACAGTTGACATTATGTCGGCAACATGATGCCCGTTCGTGACAGGAACGATTGTTCCATGTTGCAGCACGTTGCTGAAATTTTGCAGGCGACACAGACGAAACTGGAAATGCTGCGTCGTTACACGCATACACGTTGGTGTGGGTTGGAATGCTTGGCGAGTATACGCATGACTTAGATGCCGACGTCAAGCTGGTTGCCATCTTCGAACACTTTTTACCCTGGACATTCGACACCGGTTTCAACGAATTTATGGTGCCGATGGCGGAGGCTAGCTGTTGTGATAGGGTTGTGATAGGGTCGTCAATTGCTTTTGCAATTCCCCTACATCACCTCGCAGCTTCTCGACTTCCTTCATGCCATCTTCGTTGGCCTCGTGGAACAACTCTACTTCGCCTTCATGGTTCCCCAACCGCGTTATAAGCTCTTCCTTCGTGCGGGATACAGATAAACTAGCTTCGCGAAGTTTTTCACGTAGCTCCGCCACCATCAGATCGTCCGTCGCCATTACTACACTACTTTTTAAGAAAGAACTTGCGAAATTAGAGATTATCCCACTTCTGATTTTGTCAACAGTCAGGGTTTAAACTAAAACGTGAACACCAAGGTCTTCGATTATACGTCTTACTTTATTCAAGGACCGACATCCACCTCCTTACAGTTTTACACACATGCATATAACAATGAAGATAGATGGTGTTGCCATAGTTCATATAGACGTTGGGTAGCGAAACATTTATGGATGACACAGGTAAGGCGGCCCAGCATGGGTAGAAGGTACCCCGGACAACCGACACGACTGAGCGCTACGTGGCCTCAGTATCACACGCGGGTCAAGTATCCTTCTGCCACCTTACGTAACACCGCAGACGCTACAGTATATGCCAACGACGTTAACATCATGTCCAGATTAATTCCAGATGCGTAGGAAGGGTTAATACGACCTCCTGGCCTGTGGAAGTAAAACTAAATTCATGACCGAAGCGAGAAAAGACATGCCTGTATGACAGTCTGACCTTAAGAGACACAACTTGGAACGTGTGAAAAGCTTTCCGTACTTAGGAGTCCATCTTGAAAGAAAGGGCACAGAATAGAATCAAATACGGAAAAGAATAAATGCAGCAAATAAAGCCTACTTCTCGGTAATTCCTATGTTAAGATCCAGAGATTTTCAGAGGAAAAATAAGATTCGCTTATACAAAACACTAAAAAGTCCTGTGCTACTGCAAGGATGTGACACCCGGACTCTTACAAATGCTTCCGAAAATGCCCTGGACGTATTCGAACGCAAAGTTCTTAGGAGGATATGTGGCCCAGTAACGCATGGATCAGAGTGGAGACTTCGTTACAACGATGAGTTGTATAATCTTTACGACGACCCACTTGTATCCGCATGCATTAAGCTATGCAAGTTACAATGGGTAGCAAATGTGGAAAGAATGGAAGAGCGCAGACTCCCGAGACGAACGTTGAAGGGTAGAGCACAAGGCAAACGTCCAGTTAGGAAACCGAGGAAACGATGGGAAGATTCATTCGATGCTGATAGCAGATCCCTGCTTGGGATTTCCAATTGGCGAACAAGGTTGCGGAACCGCAACGATTCGAGGCGACTATTACTAGAGGCGAAGGCCCGAATTGCACGTATGCCATAAACGATGATGAACTTTTTTATTACGAGGACTATCCAGGAATTAACAGACGTTTCGAAATAAAAAATAAAGTTAAAACAAATTTTTTTATTATATGCATTTTGCAGATAAAATCAGGCATTTTTTCTACAATACATAATCGCTATTTAAATTAGCGCATTTATCATAACATAGTACAAGCTTTTCAATACCGTCTCTATAGGAACCTGCCGCATGCGTCAGTGTCAAATCGTTGCGCAGCGAGCCACGTCTTCATCACTGGGAACAGTAATCGCTCGGCGCCAAATCCGGGCTGTACGGCGGATGATTGAAAACTTCTCATCCAAAACCATCCAAGCGCTCTTGAGTAGAATTGGCCGTGTATGGACGAGCGTTTTTGTGGACAAGCAAAACGTTCGTGCTGAGTTTTCCCCCGACACTTGTTTTGTATCGCATATCTTAATTTTGTCGCCAACAAAAATCTTATTACAACTCACACTTCACAACTGGCCAGATTTTCAATTGTAACGCTTTTTTAAACATTCCACTGTATGCAAAGTACGATAGCCACGATGCACAAGCTACCACGGCTGGATGTGTATTGAGTCAGAGCATATCTACTAAATAGCAGCTGCAATTAGAACAAATTTTATTTCCTACGGTACTTATGGAGTAGAGAGAATTAGACTAAAAGTGTGTATGTATGGTAAACAAAAACTTGAATTTGCTTGCAATTTTACCAACACAAGGTAAACTTTAATCCATCTTTTACACGTTTATTTGCCTCTCTTTTCATTTTGACAGCTCCTCGATTGCAGGTGCTAGTTAGTATATATGCTCTGATTGAGTGTAAGAGCAATCTGACACCAAGATGGCGATACTAGCCCCTCCCACTGCCAGGCCAGATCAAAACCTCTGTCACTTTCTGGGCAGCCCTCGTACTTTTGAATTTGTAGCGAAACGTTTTGGAATATCTTTAATTTATGTTAGTGTAAGTAGTCAGATCAAAATAAACTCTTCTTAAAATATGTTATTATCGGGTTCCATTCACTCTATACGACTTTTTACTAGGCTAACATTCATATGTTGTATTTCAATTAAAGCTTTCAGTAGTATTGATAAGGAAAGTTGATTTTCAAACCAAATCTAAACTAGATTTAGAGTTAAATACTATTTATTATTGTATAATAGAAACTACTTGCAACGACTTACTTTTGATTTCTGCAATTCTTTGATATCGTGAGCTACTTGATCCCTTTTATTTTCTAGACTAACTTTTTCTAACTCCTTAGAACGATAAATATCATACTTCTTCATCAACGCATCTAAATCTAACTTAATGCGACGTTTTGAGATATTTTCACGAGATAAATGCTGCTCCTGCACTAATGTTTTGGAAAATTCCATGTAAGGAGTAAGGACTGCATAGTTCTCGTTGGCCTTATCACCGGTTACATAAAGTGCAGAAATTCGCCTGCATGACTGCTCAAGGATAGTTTTGATTTGGCGTAGTTTCATCCTACAAAATCAAAATATGATTATGATTCAATCACTTCAATTTCAAAATAAAGCATACTTCCTACTGATACGTTTAAGCAATTCAAATTTCATTAACTCAGAAACAACACCACACACACTATTCTCTGCAGCCGGCAATCAGCTGGTTCTGCTGTCAGGCGGGGTCATCGAATTCTGTTCGGATCATATGGCTGTCACAGAATCTATTGCGCGAAATTGAGCCGCGCTTGTCGCCTCATCGAAGAAGAAAGCAAGAGGTGCGAAGATAGAAAACCACACGAAGAAATTCAACTTTCATATTTATGGGCAAAGCTTAGAGATCACGTTATAATCAATACTTAAGTCGCTACGGCCTACGGCGTTAGAAGCGTCACTTCGGTGTATGTATGACGTGATTAGTAGAAGTTGCATCGAGAATTGGCTACGATAAGACCGGAGTCGCCAATTGGACGTTCTCAGTTTACTCATCGCATTTAGTCGCAAATTTTCCAGTGTGATAGACGCGGCCTCACCCCGGTCAGAAGCTTTAATCATCGTAGTGTAGTAGTTCATTCATAATGCCAGTAACAGCTATTAATAATATTATTTATGGTGGACCGATTGAGGAGCGTCCTACTAAGGACGCTAAATCGCTAGGAGAGTATCTTTTGCAGTGTGTGGAAGAACAAGGTGACAAAGTGATTCTGGTAATTGATTATTCAAACGTCTAATTAATTCTGATTAAGTAACAAGACGCTCAATTTTTTTAGGTCGATGGAATCGATGGCACTCAAGTCACAGCTCGCCAATTCAAAGAAACATTCATTAATTTCGCTCTTAATTTGCGTGCCTTAGGCGTGAAAGAAGGCGATGCAGTGGGAATATGCTGCGAGAATAGAATGGAATTTGCCTACACGATGTTTGGAACTTGTATGCTTAATGCCACACTCGCTCCATTCAATGTTACATACACAGAGCGTAAGTCAATTCGTTTTGATATTCTAAACGCATGAAAAGAATATTTATATAATCAATCAATCACATCCATATGAATTATTTGAGCTTCGAATTCGCCTTCAAGGTTGTTCAACGACGTGTACTTTGATATTGTTGAACTTTGAAAATTACTTGCGATAAAGTAGGAATCTTATCTTGCCAAGATTACTATTATCCATGAGAAATCATATTTTCTGAATGCACCTGATTTGAAAAGCGCCGGAAAGATATACCGGCCGGAATTTTGTTCATTACTGAGGCTTCAAACAACATTTTTCCATTAAAAGTTGTGAATTATATGCACTTTGCTCCCCTAGGGTTTAAGTGGAAGAATTAATTTAATTATTTATGGATTTGTGTTCAAGTAAATACATAAATATGAGCGAATGTATTCTATTTGATTGCTGAGGCTTATAATTTTACTAGTAGTTAGCCCACGGATATATTTGTTTATTTGTTTGCACTTTGCCATGCTGTTAAGCAAAGAAGAAAGAACTGATGACTTATGAAGAAAAAGATATATTCGAAGCACATTCTTGTTGCACAGATTTTATTAGAAAATTGTTATTCATGTAAAACTTATTTTGTACAGTCTGCATATCAAAACGAATTTAAATTTTGTATTATGATAACGAACAATTTTAGGAGACTAGTTTCTTTTTCTTAGCACTACAGCCCCTCTCGGGCCTTCGCTTCCTGCAAATAGCGCCACCAACTGTCTCGGTCCATCGACCGCGTCCTCCAATTTCGGCCTTCAGTTCTCCCAACGAATACCTTTTTGGGTATCCGTTATTCGTCCATACGATTCGTGTGGCCAGCCCATTGCAGCTTCCGCAGTCTTATAATCGTTGAGACCTCCGGGTCGTCAAAAATTTCATACAGCTCATCTACCTTCGCTCTGATTATTCGCCTCAGGACCCTACGCTCAAAGGAATTTCAGGAGACTATTTAAATGGTTTCAATTGAAGGAACGTTTTTTTTTTATTTTAAACATTTTTTGATTTGAATTTTTTTCCATGTCATAATGTTTGCCTAGTACCTTTTCCTAACTCTAATAACAGGTCTCAATCCGTTTTCAGTAGTCTCATGTTAACTCCTGGGCAGCTGCGGAAATACGCTGTATACACTGCACTACTTTTCGCAACGCGAAAACGTCTGATGATACTGAATAAAAGCCTTTATTTAAGTAACACAAACTATATAAGAAATATCAGGGCCGTATCATGACTTTGTGGGGTCCTGGGCTAATACTACTTTGGAGCCTACCTAATTGCCAAGTTGTAAAAAACGATTTTCCATTGTGATGTAGGTATACGGAATAGGAAAAAACATCGGACAGTAAAATATTTTATTTATATAATAAGACTTCTTGTTGTTGTTGTAGCACTACAGCCCCTTTCGGGCCTTTGCTTAGAAATAGTTAGAGTATCTCATCACGATCGAATGTATCGGCAGCTCTCCACAAGGTGATATCGTCAGTTTCACGCTTTGGCCGTGTGTGCGTCCACCCAGCTGCGATACGTTCTGATTTTAAACCAGCACGTATCATAACTGAACGGGCTTATAGTCCGTCCGAAGAAACACTAGAACTAAATCTCGTTGCCGCCAACGAGACTCGAACCAGGGACTTTCGACTTACGGGATAAGTGCTCTAACCACTACACCACGCGGACTACATATAATAAGACAGTGTTTGTATATAATGTACGATATTATTTCAAAATAAATTGACAGGTTAAGTGTGGTTCTTCTTCTTCGGTGCACTTCCTGCAAAAAGCGTCTCCAACTGTGTCTGTCGATTGACCCCATCCCCGCAATTTCGAACTCCGAGTAGCGAAAAATTGACTTCGTTGACCGAGTCAGACCAGCGTTTCCTCGGGTTCCCGCCCATCAGTTCTCCCAACAGATATCTTTCTGGGTATCTGTTGTTCGTAAATACGATTCACGTGGCCAGCCCATTATAGCTTCCGCAGTCTTACAATTTTTGAGACCTCCAGCTCATCAAAAATTTCACACAGCTCATGGTTATATCGATTTCGTCATTGGTGCCCGCCTAGCTTTACTCCAATTATTCACCTTAGGACCCGTCTTTCGAAGGCACTCAATATGTTTGTAGATTCTTGGGTTAGGGTCTATCTTTCACAACCATAGCATAACACAGGTCTTATCACAGATTTGTATACTTAGAGCTTTGTTTAACTATGTATGCAGCTGGTCTTCAATATCGTCAAAACTGAATAGAATATTTTATTGTCGAGCTGTATTCTTCGGTGTATTTAATCTCTTTCATTGCCGGTTCTCGTTATTTTGGCAATACTGCATTCGCCTAGTGTAATATTTTGTGTATTTGAGGTAGTACATCTCGACTGTGTCATGAGCTATGTTTTATTCTCATTGATTTGTAACCCTACTAGTTTAGCTTCACTGTCGAATTTCAGGAAAAGTTCTTTGTCGGTTGTTAACAAACGTAACAAAATTTTGATGTCTCGTCCGCATAGATTACTTTTTGGCTCGACTTGTATGATAGCGTCGCCTTCGTAATAAAGGGTTTTCCAATAAGAGGTGTTATTTTGAATAGCCCGCTATTTCGGTAGATGTCACTTTTGAAGCTGACATTTTTTAACATTTGACAAGTAGAAACTGCCTCATTAATAAAAATGGAACGATACACGCTTCAACAACGCATTGAAATTATTAAAATTCACTATAAAAATGGTGAAAATTTGGCAATAGGTTCGTAAAACTCGAACACTTTTGGGTTGTCGTGAAGCACCTTGTCGGGCCGCAATACAGAATTTGGTGGAAAAATTCGAGCTGTTAGGACAACTTAGTGATGTGAAGAATAAAACCAGTGCACGACACTCAAGGACAGCCGAGAATATTGCTGCTGTAGCCGAAAGTGTTGAAGAAAACCCAGGTTTGTCCATTCCTCGTCGTTCTTTGGAATTAGCATCCCACAAACATCATTTCTCCGTATTTTGCATAAAGATTTGGGTCTTAAGGCTTGTAAAGTTCAGTTATCACAAGAACTCAAGCCGGTCGATCATGAATAACGTCGTGTCTTTGCTGATTGGGTCCTTGAAATGCAGGAAAATGATCCGGCATTCCATCGAAATGAATGATGAGGCCAATTTCCACCTCGTTGGCTTCGTCAACAAGCAAAATTGTCGCATCTGGGGCTCGGAAACCCAAGAATTATTGTTGAAAAGCCTCTCTATCCGTCTGACTGTTTGGTGCGGTTTATGGTCCGGCGGAGTCATTGGAGCTTACTTTTTCGAAAATGTGGCTGGAGCAACAGTTACGGTGAATGGATTGCGCTATCGAGAGATGATTAATGATTTTTTAAGGCCGGAATTGGATGGTATTGATCTATGCAACGTTTGCTTTCAACAAGACGGCGTGGCGTGCCACACAAGCAACGGAACTATTGATCTTTTACGGGAAAAGTTTCCGGACCGTGTTCTCTCGAAGAGGTGATCACAATTGGCCACCGAGATCTTGTGATTTAACACCTTGCGACTTCTTCCTTTGGGGCCACGTGAAAGAAAAGGTCTACGCCAACAGCCCAGCGTCGATTCAAGACCTCAAAGATGGAATTCGTGAGGCTATCGAGGACATAGGGCAGCCACTTTGCGATTTGGTTACGGAAAATTTCATGAAATGGATATGGTCCTGTAAGCGTGGTCGTGATGGTCATTTGCCTCATGTTATTTTCCACTATTAACGACATACCTTCTTCTTTATAATAAAATAAACATCTGTCATTTATATTAAAAAATGGCATTTTTCTTTTAATATCAAAATAACATCTCTTATTGGAAAACAATGTATAATGGCCGTATTCACAGCTGATCAAAATCTCAATAATGACGTCGTCACGTTTTTGGCTTTCTTTTGATCAGCTGAATGCAGTGACGACATTCCTACTTACCGCTAACTTTTCGACTTGTATTTTGTCGCTTAAAAATAGTTTCGCAGTGGAAGTTGCGTGTTTTATGTATCAAAACGTCGGGGAGTAAAGTTCTAAGTGTTTCGTTAGTGATAGCAATTGCTTTCACAAACTAACATTTCGCGGCACTACATTTTTCAACTTTTTAACCTATGGCACCAAAGTTAGCGTTCTTAAAGCTACGGTCACCGAAATTTAAGGATTCAAATCGCACGGTTTCCACTTTTAAAACTTTTTTAAAATTTCCTATACTAAATACGTAGCGTTGTTGAGTCGAAGAAATGTTACTTATTGACAAAAGAAAAAGTGCACAGATGCATCGCCTCCATTTTATCATACTTAATACGTCATAGATTTTACGAGTCCGGCCATTATATTACGAAGGCGACGATAATAGCGTACCTCTTGTATCGACAGGTAGCTTTGTTCTGTCATGTTCCAGAGCTAAATTGAATTGGCTGGCTCCATAGCCAATCTGCCTGCTTTAGGTAAAGTGTGCCTATGGTATATAAATTAGAAACCAAATTTAAATTTAACAACCGTTCCACCCTACGGACGGGTATATTGAGATTTGTCTTACTTTTGGCTTCATTCCTCCAGAAGCATTCTTGTATTTGGACATGAATCGGTATGTTTTCGATTCTTACGATGTTCCGGTTATATACATATATAAAGACAGGCCATCGATAAGAAGATAAAATATTCTCCGAATTTAGTTTCAGAGAACAACGATTCCAATGAAGATACTCATTTGCCAGGGGAAAAGTTTTAACATTAGGTTTTTTATATTTTGAAATGTATTATATTAAGATAAGATAAAGTTTTTTAATTGATCTTGTTTCTTGAATAGCCGTCGGGCCTTGTTTTGTTGTGTGAGCAGACGCTTTTCGACTCCTTTGAGTCATCTTCAGTGTCTGACACTGCAAAGCAAGTCTTAAGTTAAATGAATTTTAGCAGAATTACGCCAGAATATATTTAAATATAAGCTGAATGTTCACTATTTTGTAGTGTTCTTTGTATAATATGTTAATTTTTGATAGAGTTGGTTGGTTTTTTCCAATTAATCGATAATATTAAAGATTTTCAGTTGATAACATTTGATATTTTTTTTTTTATCAATTTTTTGATTAAATATTGTTTAAATTTGGAGTGCCATGTGGGCCATTAAGTTTTTGAGTATTATAATATGTTGAAACTTGGTTTATTTTTTATAAAATTTATAGCGATTAAATCAATGTAACGCGCATTTGGACTTGGACTTCGTTTCAGCTCAATCAGCTTCAACAAAATTAGTAAATGATTGTCTCCATTGGAATCGTTGATCTATGGAGCTCAAATTCGGAGGATATTTTACTATATCTTCTTATCGGTGGTCCGTCCATATATGATATATAACCGGATCACCATCAGAATCAAAATACACCGATTCATGTCCAAATACATAAATGTTTCCTGGGAGGATTATGTTAATGCCGGATTCTACGTCTAGCATTCGTTGCGTATAGACCTGTTTTTAAAGGATCCTGTCACTAATTTTTAAAAAATTAAATACTTTTTTAAAATGTCACTTGGAAACTAATTTCCTAAATTTGAAAAACATTACATCGTCGAATCATTCGAACAGTTTATCGAATATCTAAATTTCATTTTTGAAGAAGTTTCGAGAAGTTACGACGGCTTCCCACCGCAGGGACCCGGGACCAGGCATATCAAATGCAATCAACGGCAAACTAACGAAAAGGAAAATTAAACAAGATAACTTTGAACATGGAAAGCGGAAGCATACGCTATCGAATGACGAATTAGAAACAGTCAAGAAAGAAAACGAAGAATTGAAATTTCGAACATAATCTTTGGAAGAAAGGATTCGAAAGCATTAAAATTTAATGAAACCAAAACGATCGATCACAAAATATGAGCGAATAACGAGAAGCCATGCATTATAAGACGAGCGTAAAAAAGAAGCCTCGCAAAAAGCTCAACAAAAAAGGAAATCAGCAGTACAAGATACGAGGAAAGCAACATACTTTGCGTCGGAGGGGATGACGATATCGCAAATTATTAAATTAACCATATTGGATAACGATAGCGCAAATCATTAAATTAATCATATTATGAGATAATTTTCTTAAAAAGAAGAAATTTCTTGTTTCATTGTTAATTCAGCGCTAAATTTAAAGCGTAATTTCATGAAATATTTTAATTTACTGAAAGTTTTGAGCTACCCACAAAGCATTAAATGCAAGCACGATTCCCTTCAGAGTTTAGTCATCCACCTTGGTTGATACAATTTTCATGTGTATTTCAAAGTTCAAAAATCACACTGATTGCCAACATTTGAATGGACGGTTTTCTAGCTAGCCAAGTGCTGTTTAAAGTCAATCGATTAACTCATAATCCTGTCTAGTTTAGAGTGCCATCATGCCATTAAGTGTTATAATAATTTTTATGAGTTAAACTTGCCTTATGTGGTTTAAACAAAGCATATTTTCATTCATTCATCATCATGTCTTTAGCATATGTCGAGGTTTAAACTCCTTAATAAAGCGCCTCAAAATCGTTTCCAATTCACTGCTCCCAAAAGCGATCTGTTATCAGCATCAAATGAACCCTCATCCCAGCACTTGCGTAGTTTTCAGAATTGTCTAGTTTCGCCCCTTCGCCTTTTGAGCACCCGTTCAGGAATAAGATTGTCGCTCATTCTCTCGACATAGCCAGCTCATTGCAGTTTTGTAGGTAAATTACGTGGAGACTTTTGGCTTGCCGTATAAATTATACAACTAGTCAAAGTCAAAGTGTTCTTTATTTAATACTAATCGTTATAAAAATATAAAGCAAATTCCAAACAATCAAAATACAAAAATTTCATGACCCAAATAGCTCTCTAAATTTATACGTTAAGTTAAAAACATAGAATCAAAAAACAATATCAAATTAAAATTAATTAAAATTATTACATATTTATGATTCAATTGGAAAAAAGAAAAAAAAAATTATCATTTCAACACAACAGTGAACTTTTATCCTATACCTAATATATTATAACCTAATTCTAATGAATGTAATGAAATGGGTAGATAAATATGTCCATGCAGGACTGCAGCGATGGTCTGCTATGTCGGCGAAAGAGGATGGTAAGATCCCCCGAGATTGGCCTTGTCTAGGGACGCGTGAATGCGCTGGCAGGCTAGCGTTGCGGTATCGTGGGGCGGGTTCTTTTCCCCAGCACAAGGACCCACTACAAAAAATTTCGCATTCACGAATTACAAACGGTCGAATGCCGATCGACTGGTGTTGAGGCCGAGGTAACCTTCTAAGGGTTGAAATTGCTTGTTCGAAGATCAAATTGAGCCGGGCAAAATAGCGGACTTGAGGAGACTTTGTCGTTACCGACGATATTTATGGCCTACAAATAAGAGTGAGGCATCCAGGTGGAAGCGGTTCCCCTTCGTATCCTTCCAAGCGGATCAAGATCCAAACGTAGACGTGGCCAAATATTTCCCATTTAAGTGAAAAATTCATACAAACATTATTTGCTTGAATTTTTCCATCAAATCAGAAATATAAACGTGGCCAATTTATGCTATAGTATTATGCGATGGAATCACATAACTCTATACCAGGAAAGGGCAAGTGAGAGGAAGGCCACTCTTCCTGGCAAGAGCCCCTATAAGATAAAAGAAAGGAAGAGCGCGCCCGATGGCTAGCTTATTTCAGTAGAGGAGCCTGCCATCGTTGCGGGTCCTATACCGGTCAGGTTAGGGGAAAGAAAAGACCGAAGGTATACATTTAACAATTCATTGTATTCATGATAATGACAAGTTACAGATTACGAATAAATAGATGGAAATTTGCTTGAACATTAAATTTAAATATATAATTGAATCGACTATTTTTGACAGAAAAACGAAAAAAGTCGATTGATTATGAGACCATAAACAATTTACAGTGTCTGTATTTTACGAAAATTTAAGATCGTGGACGTAAGTAGTGAATGTAACTACGACGATATCTTGCAAGACTGTTCGTATCATTTAATATACCAATAGAATAAAAGCTTCGCGTTTTGCTATAAATCGAATCGTTATTTTTATGCGTTTTGATTAATACTCTCTTATTTAAATTGACGAAATTACCGTAACTTGGAAACCTTTGAAAAAAATCGATTAACAAGAAATTGAATGCAGAGACTTACTGTGGAGCGGCCAAACTAGTATTATTCAATAATGATTAATTATTACTTTAACTTTGGTTAGCAATTGGCTTATGATGAAATGCGTCAGAGTTAATATTCTCCTCCCTAAGCTTGATTGAATGTCATTGAATTCGCACACCACTTCCTTTAGAATTAACGCTCTGCGTTATTGTTCTTAGACCTATTTTGGGCAGTCCGGGACTACAGTCAACAACACTTAATTTTTCGGTGGAAGTTATGATAAGCCGTTGTATGGCAGGCCATATTGGATAGTACCACCATGTACTCCAGCAATGCAAAAATGCTATACACGCCAGGTTCGCAATATTTGTTATGCCGAATGAAGCAATAGCCGGCACCTGTCGCTTTCGCGACCACTGAACGAGCTATTTCTTAATTAGAAACACTATTTAGCAACACATAAACATGTACTCCTCACTTGAAGCTGTAAATACGATGAACCCTAATAAGTGTATCTCATAATGACCCACTGATGTATGCAACGAATATCCTAATGGCGACAAATTTTCCAAGACGCTCAAAACAAATGTCACTTGGCCAAGCCCTTTCATCCGCCTTCGCAGCGCATCAACACAATATGCAAAACATACTTTTGCGATTATCAAAAGATTCAATATACGAACAACCCTGCGCCGGCTACTGTATAATTCCCAATCACGCACTTAACTACGAATTCAACGCTTAAGAAAACGTGAATTCTCGTAAATTCTTTCCTTCGTCGTGACTCAAATGAAAGGGATGAAAAATCACTTTTAACGTCACTTTTGTTGTTACGCCAAAACGAAACTTTTACACACACTCCCTTCGTTTTAAATAAATTAAATGGCCAATTACAGCGACTATCTTTATCCATCTGATATCGCATGCACTCTTTTTCAATTTCATCTACTACGTATATCCACACAAACTTTTTACTTGGCTCTTAAATTGTACTCTAATAGGTTTCCGGTCAACACTGTTATCCTGGTGTTGAAACGATTATTGAGATATACCTGAATACCCTTTCTCTACAACACAGACCGCCAACGTTTTTGCGAGCCACTCTCCTTCAAATTTGACTCACGTTCACAAGCTAAGCACGTTCGAATAATTGGTATACTCTTCACTATTTACATATTCCACAATCAATCCGACATCGTTTAAATGAAGGCTGGTTTCACTATCGATCCGTTCTGGCCAATCCCTGTGACATTGGATTTATTTCTTCTGTAGAAATTTATTGCGCATGACAATTGCTTTTGAGTTTTGTTGTTGTTAAAATATACCTTCGATCGCTTCGTTCATTTTAACGAAGTTCGCATTGATGTAACCAACATTTGCGCGAGAACGAATGATGTTTTAATTTCTCCGCACTCATTTTCGCATATATTAGAAATCAACGAAAACCAGAACAAACCCACAACTATCTTCCCCGGGAATGGCTATAAGTGTTCAGATAAAACAAAAAACCACTCATTTTTGCGGATTTAACTATTTCCTTTACAGTACGAGCAAGCTTTCGTGATTCCACCTCGAATGTAACCCGAAATCGCAACTAATAGCGGGCAATTCGCCTTTAAGCGGTTCTTACGATGACGACCATCTGAATCGGAAACAAATTGAAATCTCCCCGCACAAAAACGTCACTCCCGTGCACAACACAAATTAATTTTTTGTCGCTGTGGGGCGACAGTTCAAATAGCATGGAATGGGGCGAGAAGAAACGGTTACTAAGCGATTTTGCAATGACGTGATTTAAATATTTCACGAAACGGTTTAAGGAATAATGATACCGGAAACACAATACAACTGACCGACCGGGAGCTGTTTCGTAAAATCCAACGTTCTCGCGCCTTTTGCACAATTTTCCACAACGACGAATGGCGAATTGGGTAAAAAAAAAACGTTTTGCGATTAAACCAAAAATATCCGCGGCAACTACACGTTAGAAGTGGTGGAGAAATAATATATAATTTTGATTCATTTGACAGGTGCCGCACGCACGTATCTCGGAACCAGGCTCATCGTTTCGCCACGGCGGTTTCTCCGCGACCTGTTCCGTTCACGATCAATCACAGACTCCCCTGTTCTCCGTTGTCACCTTGTGGGACTCCATGCAATGCAGGTTGACAAGCCTTCCACTCATGCCGCTGCACACTTGCCTTCGCCCAAGCAATACGTGCATGTGCAGCGGGAAAAAATGTTGCCATATCCGAATTTTAATTGCAGATTTGAATTTTTTTTAAATATGAAAAATAATATAGAAAAATTTAAGTAGTAATAGGAAAAGATAAAACTCTTAAAGAATATAACCATTACGCAAAGTTTAAATTTAATATAGCAAAACAAAATGATCTAAAATTTATATTAAAAAAATAAAGAGAAATCAAAAATGATTTATGATTATAAATTGAAATAATAGAAAAAATATATTTTTCGAATCTGCAATTAAGATTTCGGATGTAAGTTAGGAAGGTTTTTCCAGCAGTTTGCTTAGGTGACTGCTCGGTTACTACATGAAATCAATCAAAAACTTTATCTTATGCTAAAAAAATGCTATCTCAATATTCCTAACTTAGCGTTTAACCTTATCTCTAAACTTAATATGATAAACATAACATATACCTACCCTGAATATTGAAATCTATTCCTAATTTTAAACACAAACAAACAACAACACAATATGTAGCAATAATGAGCTGAAACTCAAAACGATGCAACGGAAAACACAAAACAAAAAAATAAACACGAATAATTTAGAAGTAGTCATTCAGCCACCAATATCTAGATCGCCTCAACAAATCTAGCAAATCAGTATCTCCATTGGCATTGTTGGTCTAGTGAACTCAAATTCGGAGGATATTTTATCTTCCTATCGGTGGCCTGTCTATATATGTGATATATGATTAAGACACCGTCAGAATCAAAAACATATCGATTCATGTCCAAATACACGAATGCTTCTGGAGGAATGAAGGTAGTAGTGAGACAAGTCTCAATATACGAGTACGCGTTTGTAGGGTAGAACGGCTATGAAATCCAAGGGTTTTCACTCACAGTTACAGATCTTGCGATATGATTCAAGAAGTTTCAATATGAAGATATCGGCTCTTGTCACTTGAGCAGTTTGATAAATCTTCTATTCTATATATTTCCTTTCGAAAACTCTTAGTCTTTTCATAGTACTAGCACTCCGGTTGTACCAAATCTGATATCCATATATCAAAACTGGTCTAATCAGAGTCTTGTAACAGATAACTTTGACCTTTAAGTCAATGTATCTGGAATGAAAGAGTCGTTAAAGGGCCATGACTATTTTTTGTGCGTTACCGAGCATGATTTTGACATGTTCAGTATAGTACAGATAGTTTGTCATCCAGTCACATTTCTATGGATAAGCTTCGTCTCATATCGGTCAACGTCAATTAGATAACTAGTAATGGTATCGAATTCGCCATCCATTTTTTTCCTTACTGGACCGACGATTCTTGGTAATACCTTCCTTTCTAGTACTCACGACTTTTTCTAACGCCTGGGTCAATGTCCAAGTTTCGCACCCATTGCTGGCCTGATGATTTTTTTTTGTAGACATCGTTCCCATCTTTTGGGAGATTTGTCCCTGGGTACAGAAGATTATCTACATTTTCAAGGTTTTAATCTTCTATTTTGCTAGGGTAATTTTTTTTTCTTCTTATTAATGTTAAGAATGAATTTATTTGGCAACTTTTTTCAGGATGGCAAACACTCCTTTGACAATATATTACATAGGCCACTAATCAAAATTTAATCCTTTAAATTAATAAAATTTTTCGTTATATCTCAGGTGAACTGAATCATGCCTTCAGTTTGTCAAAACCAAAAGTGATCTTCGCATCTTCAGCTACAGTTAAAAAAATCGCTGCTGTTGCACAGAAAAATTCGTTTGTAAAATATATTGTTTGTCTCGATGATGCTATTGCTTCTCGTAATGTGCTTCCATATTCAAAGTTCCTAAAATTGGCGAAGGATAAACCAAAAGGACCGTTTAAAGTGAAGCCAGCTAATATTAGGGAAAATGTGGTGGTGATTTTATGCTCTTCAGGAACAACGGGTCTACCAAAAGGTGTCCAAATAACACAAAGCAACATCCTTCGTACTTGCGACGGCCAATTGTGAGTTCTTGCCCTAACTTTTATAGCATAACATAACATTAGATTTTTCCGTTTTAATTCCACCAGTGATCAAAAAGCTATGATAGAAGAAGCTACAGTATTAAGTGTGATTCCATGGTTCCATGCTTATGGCAATTTGACATTGATGATGCTGTTATCTGTAGGTGCCAGGACAGTATTTCTACCTAAGTTCCAAGAACATCACTTTTTAAATTGCATACAGGTACTTGCTAACACCTTTAAAAATGAATTTAAAAATTAAAATGTGTCCTTAACAGCATTATCAAGTAGATGTCTGCTTCATGGTTCCACCATTGATGGTGTTTTTAGCAAAACACCCAATGATCGAGAAATATGATCTGTCTTCCTTGAAAATATTGTTATGTGGCGCAGCACCTCTAAGTAAAGAGACATCTGAAGCTGTTCAGGAACGGTGAGTACATTTCGAAATAAAGATCCATCCCGGAAAGAGCTCAAAAGTATGATTTTCAGCATTGGTGTGCCCATTATTCGTCAAGGTTACGGATTAAGTGAGGCAACATTAAGTCTTCTGGTACAAAACGAAGAACATAGCAAACCAGGAAGTGTTGGTACTATTCGAGCAGATACATATGCAAAAGTAATTGATACCGAGACCGGAAAGCCTTTGGGACCCAACCAACGTGGTGAACTTTGCTTCAAGGGTGACGTGATCATGAAAGGTTACGTTGGCGATAAGAAATCCACCGCAGAAACAATCGACAGCGAAGGATGGTTGCATACCGGAGATATCGGCTATTATGATGAAGATTTCTCTTTCTTCGTGGTCGATAGAATAAAGGAATTGATTAAATATAAAGGATTCCAAGTGCCTCCTGCAGAGGTTGAGTCACTCCTTTTGACGAACCCGAAAATTAAAGATGCAGCGGTAATAGGTGTTCCAGACGAAGCATCTGGTGAACTTCCATTAGCGTTCGTTGTAAAAGGCGACTCTAGTTTGACCGCGAAGGAAGTTATTGACTTTATTGCAGAACGGGCTTCACCCGCCAAGCGATTGCACGGTGGTGTACGATTTATAGATGAGATTCCGAAAAATCCTACAGGTAAAATAATGAGAAGGATTTTACGTGAAATGATTGCGAAGGAAATGAAGGGAGATCTGAAGTCAAAATTGTAAACGGTTACCTCGATTGTGATGTATTAATGTACAACTTTACATGGTTTTGCTTTTAATATTGTTGATATTTGTGTGGCTATTTTGAATGCGTAGGAATAAAGGTGTGTCGAAGTATTTAAATGTATTTGTTTTAAATTGGCAAAAATGTTATTGCGAAATGTTATGTTCTATTTATGATTTTTTAGGATTTCATAGGCGCATATAAGAGGCAAATATAAAGGACAACATTTTTCTTTAATTTTTTTGGTTTTCCGGATAAAAATTCCGGTCGATAAATTGGCATGGACAAAAATAAGAGGCACTGACCAGCGGATTCGAACTTAACTGATAGTAATTATGTATGTCTCATTCACGTTAGACTGATAGGTAAAACTGTCCCTCAATGTTTGGTTCGTTGAATTAATTAGGTAGGAAAGAGTTAGTATTATGATTGGAGCATAATTGGTAGGGGGGACCACGCGGCCCTCTTAAAGTATGTAAACTAATTATAGCGTAATTTTAGTCGACCGACCATCATAGTGATGTGTCAGTGATTTCTTAAGATTTATTAACGTGTAATTAAAAATAATAGAATTCGGAATTAAATCGTATATCATAGAAGAGTATCCTCTTTACATTTGTGAAAAGTGTAATTTAGGTGTTAATGGTGTTTGATAAAAAATAATCGAAAGTAAATTTCTCGACGTGCTCGGTTGTGATTCTTTAGAAGCCTTTTCTTTTCTTTGGATTTTAGTCTAAGTCAGTAAGTTCATGTCAATTTCTTGAATATCCTGCGTCGCTAGTGATGAGAGGTTTCTTTGTAATTCGTATATTATTTTTTCAGGATCTGTTGTTTTGTGGCAATTATTGGTTTTAGGTTTGATGAGGAGTTTTCAGTTTTCCATAGTTGGGAAAACATTTTGCTTCGTTTGGTTACTTCTGATATTGGTTTTCTCACGAGGGGCCATCACTTGAGTGTATCTGTGTTTCATCAAAACTTTTCTAACATCTCCAACCGGGCTTCTTTTATTCGTCCCCCTTCAATTGAGGAAAATCCATTTCAGTTATGTCTTCAAGGTCAATTCCTTCGTATTTGTGCCTGTGCTTCTCTATTGGTGACATTTCAAATGGAGCTAACTTTTACTTCATGCTTATGTTTAACCCATTTGGGGCGTATTTGGTCTCTATTGGTGACATTTCAAATGGAGCCAACTTCTATTTCATGCTTATACTTAACCAATTTGGGGCGTATTTGGTCCGTAGCATGCTCCTTGCTATTGCATAGCAGATATTTTCTGTTGTTGCAAGTTCCATTGCATTCGGTTGAACTCCATTTAATGGGTCATTCAATAAGTCCGTAGGATAAGTAAGAAAATAAAAAAAAAAAATTGACAAAACTCGATTTTATTATTCAACAAAGTTGTCTTCGAGGGCGATACAACGAGTATAGCGATTTTCCAACTTTTCGATACCACTTTTATAGTGTGATTTCTCTTTCTCATCAAAACAGGCCTCAGTTTCAGTGATTACTTCATCATTGGACTTAAACTTCTTTCCAGCAAGCTTTCTCTTGAGATCTGAAAACAGGAAAAAGTCGCTGGGGGCTAAATATGGAGAATACGGTGAGTGGGTAAGTAATTCGAAGCCTAATTCATTCAATTTTGGCATCGTTTTCATCGATTTGTGACACGATGCATTGCCTTGGTGAAACAACACTTTTTTCTTTTGCAAATGCGGCCGTTTTTTGCGATTTTAGCCTTCAATCGATCCAAAAGTAATAGTCGTTGTTGATGGTGGTTCCTTTTTGGGGATAGTCGATGAATATTATTTCGTTCGAGTCCCAAAATATAGACGCCATCACCTTACTGGCTGACTGTTGCGTCTTTGCTCGCTTTGGATTCGGTTCGTCGACTGCTGCCCGTTCCGCTGACTGTCTTTTGGATTCTGCTGTGTAATAGTGAAGATATGTTTCATCTGTTGTCAGATGTCGACGATAGAATTCGATTTTATTGCGGTTTAACAGGGCCAAATACTCCTCTGAAGTATCAATGCGTTGTTGTTTTTGGCCGACTGTGTGCTCACGCGGCACCCAATTTGCACAGAGCTTTCGCATACCCAAATGTTCGTGTAGAATGGTAAAAACATTACCATCTAATATCTTTACAATGTCAGCTAGCTCGTGCACCTTCAATTTGCGATCGTTCATAACCAATTTGTGGATTTTTATGATGTTTTCTGGAATAACAGCCTCATTTGGGCGTCCACTGCGCACTCATCATTTGTGCTGGCACGACCACATGTAAATTCAACAATCCACGTCCCTACCATTTGTCTCGATGGAGAAGAGTCCGGATAATGTTTATCAAGTCATTGTTTGGTTTCCACTGTATTTTTTTCATCAAAAACAATGCTTTATCAAAACTCGAAATTCACTTTTTTCCATTTTTTTTTCTTCAATAACTAAAGTTGCTTTGCACAAAATGCTATAACTCACGAATCAATAGTCCGATTGCTGTCAAATTTATACACCTATCGTTTGAAGGTTAGTACTAATAAAAAATTATATGAAAAAATTCTAGTAACGCTGTCTATGTGTCATCCTACAGACTAATTGAATGGACTGTTAAGACATCTCAAAGTTTTGTCTGTACAGATGGTAGTGAAGTGATCAAACCTGCCACAGTTCCTACACTATCTGGGTTTGAATTTAAAATCTTCGACTTTAGCGTTGAAAGATGCGATTTTTAGATAGTCTGGGACATCCCGAATCACACCATACACGCAGGTGAAGCTGCCTGGAATGAAGACATGTATTTATTGACTCTTCATTGGGCGGATTTGTTTCCATATTGCTAGATACGTTATTATTAGTAATCATTGATACAAGTGGTGTTAAATTAAAGGATAGGTCTATCGCGGTGGTGTTGATTTTAAAACTCGTCGGAGCCCATAATTTGTCGTTTATTTTCTCATTTTCGTTGATTGCGCTGTCACTGACACTAAATGGGTTAGGGGTGGTCCACCGCACCCTGTTCCATTTTAGAACATGTGTTAGTTTTCAGCAAATATTAATTATTCTAAAATACACCAAAGTCACAAAATGAATGAGGGTATTCACCTGTCTCTATTAGTACTTGTGAGAAAGCACTTAAGAAACGCTGACACTATACCGATAGACCTTGTGTCCTCAGATTTAACTTCATCAAAAATTACGTTTTATGTAACGCGAATATGGCCGGTGAAACACACAAAAGAACACCACTGCGGTCTAAGAACGGATGTGACCTCTAGAGCGTCTGAGATAGGAATGATACTGATTACATGGAGTAGTACAGCATCTGTGGTTTGACAGGTAAATATCAGTGAGCCATCGTCAAATATAGTTCTTCGGGCAATATGTCGTGAATTTGCCTTTTATTCTCTCCTAAGTCGCTAGCTGTCTTTTGGATGATACTCAAAGTTACGAAATAAGAAACTAGCATACCCTAGCGCCAAAGGTTAAATTTAACCATTGCGATCAATTATACTACAAATTATTACTGCTCTGATAAATTTAATAAAAGCTTTGGTTCCACCTTCTAATTAACATGAGACACTCATACAAGTTCTACAACAATACTACCTAATTTATAATCATCTTTTCAAAGAAAAAATTTTAAAATGCTTAACCTTTAACTATGAACGTGCGGTCTCACAGGCCGTTTGCTGTTTGTGATTCGCGTGCCCTCTCCTCTCGCGTACCCCACGCGTATGCTGACCTCAGTAGCTTCGGTTTTAGTGGCGAAACGACCGTTGTGAGTGAAGGTTACGTCGCCGGCTGAATTTTGCGTGAGTAATATCGCTTTAGATTTTGAGTGCGGTCTGTGAGACCGCGCGTCCACGTTTGTGTTATAAATTGACGCTGATGGTGGTTTTGTTTGTTTTAGATTTTGTAAACTAAAATGTCAAAATACGATCAACCAACGACTGCAGGCAAACTGAGAGCCAGTAAAATATTGCGATTAGATGATCCTTCTTTTGAAGACGAGTTTCAACGATTGCTTTTAGAATCGGATCAGTGCGACAGCGATGGGGATGTTGGTGATTGTTTGTTTGATGAAGCTGACATTGAAGAAAATCACTCGAGTGGACAAGAGATTATTGAAGAAAGTGGTAGTACTACCAGAGCTGACGGTGACATAAGGAGATTGGATAGTGAAAGTTCAGATGATGACAATATACCTATAGCACAGTTACGGCCCTCAAAGTATTACTATGGTAAAAATCGCTACAAATGGGCTACAGAACCACCTTCCAGAAGAGTTCGCACTCCACAGCATAATATAGGGTTGAACAGATCTGTCCTGCACCTGACTGAAGACGAAAAGAAATATCCTATCAGTATTTGGAATAAACTTTTTGATGATGAAATATGACAAATCATTTTGACATGGACTAACTTCAAAATTGCTGATTTTAGAGCCAAATTCAAGTGGCAAGATAGGTTAGAATTAAAAGAAATGGACATGATAGAACTCAATGCCTTCTTAGGATTATTATACTACGTTTCGTGGAAGAAGCCACATGATTTCGTACATGCCCCAGAAACCCGGTAAATATGGCCTACTTATTCGATGGCGCCGGACTATCAGCTGACGAGAAAAAATTTCTTGTTCCCACTCAATGCGTGCTACGCTTGACACAGCCGTTGCAAAGTGAAAGTTCAGTAACGTGACAGCAGACAACTGGTTCTCGTCTATTGAGCTTGTAGATGAACTGTCTAAGCGTAACCTAATGTATATTGGGACTCTGAAAAAGAATAAAAGAGAAATACCGAATTTATTTCAGGCACAGAAGTCTAGAGGGATTGGTTCAACTTTATTCGGTTTTACGAACGACAAAACTATGTGTTCTCATGTGCCAAAGAAGAATAAAGCTGTGCTCCTAATATCATCTGTGCATCGCGATAATGCCATTGATGGACATACAAAGAAAACCGAGATGATATATTTTTTTTTTTAAAAACCTCCATTCCCTTCCACTCTCTCCATCACACTTTCTTCGTCGCACTACGCTCGTGCGACCTGCACTTCACATTTCGTCGTTTCTTCAGGTGTGCCACCCAGACCATGATTAGACCATCGGTATAAGGGGGCAAACAAATTATGTGAATTTATCCTATTAATCTCATCTTGTCCTTTTCGTGATCAGCTCTCAGAGATAAAAAAAACTTTGTGATACGCCGTGGGAAAAAAACTCTGAGTTATAAAGTTAGCTGTCTTTTCAAGCATCTCGACGATAGGGTTTAAAGTGCCCTTAGATGCTATGTTGAAATTTATTGCACTGAGATTCTCCATAATAATATGTTTCTGCTATACAATCTCAACGATAGGGTCAAGAAGGGCCCTAAGATGCGATGTAGAAATTTATTGCACTGAGATTCAATCGTTGTTAAATAAATATTCTTTAAGCCCTTTTTTTAAAAACTATAAGTGAGTTTGCATCCTTAACTGAATCTGGGAGATTGTTGTATATACGCAAGGAATCATTCGTAGCATCATTTTTTAGACGATCCGTTCTTGCAAAAGGTATTATGAATTGATTTGCGTTCCTAGCATTGTAGTGATTTTTCTGCGATACTTTCATAAATTGAATATGTGACGAATTTGAATTCAAGCATTTAAAAATAAACTTGGCTTTCTCTGCTTCAACGATTTGAGTAAATGTTAATGCTTTCGCTGATTGATACTCAAATCTGGTTGGTGTACGTATTGGTAGATTTAGCATATTGTTCTAAGCCTTAGTAAGCAACCTGGAGATGATATTAAGGAGTTGCTTTGATGACTGACTCCAGATTACTACTCCGTAATGTAGTTTCGACAGAACGAATGCATTTAGCACCATCTGATTGATATTGCTTGGAAAGCCTTATTATTCTATAATTCCACCAATGATGAAATGGAAAAAAAATTTCAATTTATTCGAGCAGTCGCCGAACAAGAAGGTGGCCTATGGTGATTTTCCACAGAGTTCTGCACTTGTGTGGAATTAATGCCTGCACTTTATTCAATCAACATCAAGACAAAGAACTAGAAACAGGTAATTTTCTGAAGAAATTAGCACGATCCCTGGTGGTTCCACATATGCAAAGACGAGTTATAAACCCTCATTTGCCAAAATAATTAGTTATGACGCTGAAACGAGTTTTGGGCCCTGATATGCCATCGCAAGAGCCACCAAGTGAAGAGAATATAGTTCCTAAACGTAAGACGTGTAAACTATGCCCACCAAAGATGAAACGAAAGATGACCCACACTTGTGTAGGCTATAAACAGCCAATATGCCTACAACGCTCTAAGCCGCTATGCAAAGACTGCCAATTAAAATATGACCAAGTAGGGCCCTTGTCGAAATTTTTAAGTTTAGTTTTGAGAAGATTATGTTAAGTTTTTTATGTTCTTTGTTTTTTATATTTTATTGTAAAAGAAGTAAAACAAACTAAAAAAGTCATTTTCCTGTGGTAATATACCTATAAAGTGATCTCAAGCTAATAAGTCTGAAAAGTGCCTTTGATTGTTATATCGTTAGATTTAGTTTAAAATAAATACATTTTTAATTCAAATTACATCTTTTATTTACATTTAGTAATACTTCTACGGGATAAAAACAAAAAATTATACAATACTTACTCATCCAGATAGAAACCAGTCCATAAAGATAGCGGTCTGTGAGGTCGTACGTCCATAGTAGTGTAACAAAAATGGAATGTCCAAAATGAAAGGTTAATGTTGGAAGAGCACAACCTTATCCCCAAATAATAGCCTTTTTTTATTTTTTTAGTCAAAACGATAGTTTAATATTTATAATTTCGATTTCATTTCCTTATTCAGTTGATCACGCAAAAACCGACGCATGATTTTACCAGTTGAATTTCTCGGTACTTCATCTATAAACCTCACCCCTCCGTGTAGCCACTTTGGTCGTGACAAATTTTTAGCTACAAAATCGTAAACTTCCTTTTCGGTCAAACTTTGATCTTCTTTAACAACAAATGCCAAAGGGAGTTCCCCGCTTACTTCATCGGGTACTCCTACAACAGCTGCGTCCTTAACTTTTGGATTAGTTACAAGCAATGACTCGATTTCAGCTGGTGCTACTTGATGCCCTTTATACTTGATCAACTCCTTAATACGATCGACTAGATAAAAGTTGAAATTTTCATCGTAGTACCCAATATCTCCTGTGTGTAACCAATCTTCATTGTCTATAATTTCACTTGTCGATTTCTGGTTTCCGATGTATCCTTTCATTATAGTCTCGCTTTTGAAACACAGCTCACCCGTTTTGTTAGGTCCTAACGCCTCCCCAGTATCAACATCGATTACTTTTACATAAGTTCCTGGTTTGATTGTTCCAACACTTCCAGGTATCCAATGTTCAGCGTCTTGAATGAGCACTCCTACTGTCGTTTCTGTTAGACCGTATCCTTGCCATACAGCAGGAATGCCAGTGCTACGATAGAAACCAATATTATTGTATTTGTAAGAGTAGAATAAATGTATACCGGCTTTGAAATGTTTCAATGTTTTCTTTGGTCAATTGTGCCGCGCTGCTCATGACTAATTGGATTGAAGATAAATCGTATTTATCAACTAACGGGTGCTTAGCTAGAAGTACCATTAATGATGGTACCACGGGCGCTACATCAACTTGATAGTGCTAAAACGTGAGTAGTCGGTTCAAAGTTTAACATGAATCTATTTCATGATTACCTGAATACAATTTAAATATTGATGCAACTGAAAATTCGGCAAAAATACAAGTTTCGAACCTAGGGAGGTGAACATCATTAAGGTCCCACATCCATAAATGTGTACCCAAGGTGTCACTGTCAACACAACGGCACCGTTTGGGAATAAGGTTTCCAATCTATGAAAAGATTGAAAATATTTTCAGATTACAAAACCTTGTATACGTACTTGATCTTAATTAAACTTACAGTGGTCCTCCAAAACCGTTTAAAATATTGTTTTGTGTCATCTGCACTCCTTTTGGAACTCCAGTTGTTCCGGATGAACACATAATGAGAGCAATATTTTCTTTTTTGTTTGCTGGCCGCACTGTAAATGGTTCTCCTGGATATCCTTTGTATGTTCGGCGAAACTGAGTAAAAGGTAAAAGCTTTTTCGCTGGTAAAGCACCGTCAAAGGAAATAATATATTGAATAAATGGATATCTTTCAGCAACTGAATACACCTTTTCGAGGGTTGAACCAGATACAAAAACTACTTTAGGTTTTGTTAGACCCAGAACATGATTCAATTCATCTGTAAATATTAAATTGAATTTAAATTATTCGATCGTTATGGTCGCACACTTGTATCTCGTTTTCATGATCGAATGTTTCGGCACTTCACAAGGTGGTATGGTCAGTATCACGCCTTTGCGGTGTGTCCGTCCACCCAGCTGCAATACGTTGTGATTTTAAACCAGCACGTATCATAATTGAACGGGCCCGAAGAATCACTCAAACTAAATCTCGTTGCCACCAACGAGAGTTGAACCAGGGACCTTCGTCTTACGGGATGAGTGCTCTAATCACTATACCACGTGGACTACTTATTTCATATTTATCACTACCATCAGCGTAAAACACGCCGTGATAATATTTTTGCGATGGGTTTCGGAAAAGCGTTTATATATATATATATATATATATATATATATATATATATATATATATCCTATAAGTTGTTAAATGATTCCAATGGGTAAAATTTTTAATTCATTCAATTGGGCTCAGGAACACCTCATTAGAAAGCTACCTGTTGATACAAGAGGTATATATACATACAAGTCAAGCCAAGTGGGAGACTATGGGGACGAGATCAACATTTTGTCACGGTTGTTAACAACCGCCAAAGAACTTTCCCTGAAACTTGACAGCGAAGCAAAACTAGTAGCACTACAAATCAATGAGAATAAAACAAAGCTCATGACGTAGTTGAGGAAGAATACCTCAAATACTCAAAATATCACACTTGGCGAATACAATATCGAAAATGTGGCTGAATTTGTGTATTAAGGCGCAAAAATAACTAGAAATGACGAAATATACCGAAGAATACAGCTCGCAAATAAAATATTTTATTCAGTTTTGCCGATTTTGTAGCTGCATACACAGGAAAACAAAGTTCCATGTATGCAAATCTGTCATAAGACCTGTATTTTGCTGTGGGCGTGAAACATGAACCCTAATCCAAGCATCTGCAAACATATTGAACGCCTTCAAAAGACGGGTCCTGAGGCGAATAATCGGAGCGAAGCTATATCAAAAACAACCATGAGCTGTATGAGATTTCGGACGAACCGGAAGTCTCAACGATTGTAAGACTGCGGAAGCTGCAATGGGCTAGCCATGTAAGTCATATGGACGAACAACAAATACCCAAAAAGATATTCGTTGGGAGAACTGAAGACTGGAGATCAGTGGGGAAACCAAGGAAATGCTGGTATGACTCGGTCGACGAAGACAGTTCATCGCTGCTCGGGTTTCGGGATTGGAGGATGTGGTCAAGGGACCGAGACAGTCGGAGAAGAAAATGTTTATGGCACGAATTTTATTTCCCTGGTTTCTTGAGATTTTGATGTCATTTGAGTGAGCTTAATTTTAAAAAGTCATATTTGTCCTGGACGTTTGCGCGAAGTCTTTGGATTGTGAGGAAATTAAGAACAAAATCCAGTGCGTTTTCCGATATAGATTGGCTTCTGTGACATTCTGACATCTGTTAGTGGTTTACAGAACAATACACTAAATGTAAATTTGTATGTGCTGACTTTCATCCTTCATTGTCTTGGAATTTAGGGACATTTCGAAGAAATGCCCGGAGCAATCACATTATTTTGAACCAAGCCCGATTGAATGGCATCATTATTTTTTAAACCAGGGAAAGTAAGCTTGGGTCATTTCTGTAGATTCCTTTAATTTGCTTATGGTCTAATTGAGAGGCTTGTGCATTTATATACTCTGTTGCTGTTCCTATACTACGTGATTTAGCGAAATAAACTTGTGTTGCTAGTTAATCGAGATAGTCAAATGGTAGTCAACGGTCTCGGTGTCGCACATTGTTTTTCTTGTTCCTCAATGATAAGGCATAAAATGCTGAGATATGCCAATAATTGTATTTACACAGGTAACTCTGCTGTCGAACTCTACGTACACCTCCATTTATTGGTCGCTGGAAACTCATTGCAAAAGGCTAACATAAGAAGATGAGTTTTCCGCGGCTAATAACGCAATCAAAGTAATAACGATGTCGCCGGATTGCAAGTGTGGCAATGGACTAACACTTCATCCCTGGAAAACACTTACATAATTGTTTCGGAATCTCCAACAAAGCCTTGGAATGAATTGGGCCTTTGGAGTCAAATCGAAGCTTTTAAAGATTAGAGCTTTATTCAAAGACCTTATTTTTTTGTGGTTGGGAAATGAATGTCATTTACGCACAGGTTGTTGGACTTCAATACTCGCAAATGACTGGACTACTCACTAAACACCTCCCCTGTCAACCCGAGAACCCAGCCACATTAATTCATGCCAGGTTTCGTTTTGTAACGCTGTGAGGCGCCTTCAAGCTGAGGGATCCCTCTTCTAGCGGAAGGAGAAAGGGAAAGAGGAATTGTCAGATAAGCGATCCCCCAAGCCCCAACGCCCTCGGCTGCTGTGAGTGTAATGATATCCATGTAATGATATCCATTCATTAAAGCTAAATCGGATATTATTCATTACATTAATACTCAATCAATGTAATGAATATCACCCAGAACTAAATGAATGTAATGAAAATCATAACGATACATTTCACTTGACCTCAACGAATGTCAAGTGAAAATAAATACAATAAATTTCACTTGACTTCAAAGAAACACATGTCAACAACGTAACATGAATCTCATATGGAGACTCACCATAGAAATTCATTCACACTTAACGTGTGAATGAAATCTCGTGTTCCCTTTGGCACGCGACACTTGAGTATATGGCCTAGCAAGAATGATTCATGTAAATTACTTAAGGTGTGAACTGAAATCTCGTGTTCCCTTTGGCACCCGACACTTGAGTATATGACCAAGTGAGAATGATTCATGTGAGTCCATGTGTATGATATTTTTGTATAGTTAAGTGTTTTGTCGTTATGAGTAATAAATTAAGAATTGGGTCATTTTTGAAAATCTATACTAAGTAATGTATGACCAATAAATTCTATATTTTATGTTTAGCTTGTAAGAATTGGAAAGTATAAAAATCGATGTAAGTAAAAGAAATATAATCAGTTTTGGTCGTACACGTAAGACGGAGTTTTAATAAGGAAACGCTGCGAGTTTGTAGCGACTAAGGATTATTTTCATTGCTGCTAATTGTAGCAAGTTAAATTAAATTAAATCTAGTAACCATGGCGTTTGTGGAATTCAAGATTCCTCGCCAGAAATCTCTGCGGCCTAGCCGCTTGGTTAAGTAGGTAATTCTCCAGTTCTGGTTTTTATAATAAAATGCATATTTTGTTCTAGTGAGGAACAGAATAAACAGCTAGTAAAACCAGAAATATTATATGGCGATCCTACCCTACCGAACGAGGAATTATATGAAGACGAGGATACGGTTAACACAGGATTAACCGAAGAAGAAAGAAGAATTATCGATGAGGCATTCGAAAAATTATTCGAGCGCGCAGATGTATTCCTTTGCGCGCTCGAATAATTATGCCGATGAAAAAAACCGAACAGCCTGCACCACCTTATTTACCTACAAAGATAGGTACACCGGATCTAAGAGGACCTAAGCCACGCAGTATAGAGAAATATCTCAAAAAACCTGCCAAAGAGCAGGACATCGAGGCAACTATCCCAAAGAAGCGTCGACCAAGAGGAGGTCGAAGGACGAAATTGAAGCGCCAGCGAGCAGAATTGCACAGAATAATCAGGATCTCGGTTGGAGAGCAGAAACGACAGTTGCAGCAGAAATTATTAGATCTCAAACCAGAGCGGAGATTTTGGAATCAACATGGGGAATAGCTGCTCAGTTGAGAATACTTTTGTGGAGCAATACCAGCAGTCATTAGTGACAACAGGCGTATTTGCAGTAGGATTAGTTATATTTTATTTTTAACAATAGACATAGCAAAAATTATGTGGTCAAGCGATTAAATAGAAATATAAATGTATAATTCAAGGCGTATATTACATCGTATAAATTAAATTAATGATATGAAATTATCCTTACTTTTTATTCTTATTGAGAGGGCTTTATGTTTAACTGATTTAACCTAATAATCAAATTTTGGCATCTCATTCTCTTGATTGATTTATGGAGCGGTTGGAGCAAATTGTGTTGGAAAATGAAAGGACCTTATGTAACTTAAAGAAATGTGCAAGGAGTTTGTATACGTTTGAAACTCTTCAGGCAAAGTTAGAACAATTGAAAATTAGGAGAGAAAAATTTAATAATGCACTGAAAAGTTGTAGTGAGGAAGACTCTAAGATTTTTGATCTTAAATTAAAACTCAGGGCACAAGCATCATTTTTAGAGGGAGAAATTTGGCTACAGATGAGCAAACAAGGTTACTCCATAGAAACACATAAGGAAGAATCGATCAGTGAGGATTTAGGATTGAGTTTACCATTTCTTGAGGAGAACTTTACCATGGCTGAATTCAACTTAGAAACGGCTATGAAGTTGATCCCTGTTTTTGAGGGTAAGCATAAGGAATTAGATCGATTCCTTAAGATAATAGAGATTTTGCACACAACCTTGGCAGCTAATGCAAAAATTAGCTTAATAGACTTTGTTGTGAATGTGAAACTGAGTGCCACCGTCAGACTTTCTTTGGCCACTGCTTCCATTTCAACTTTTGACTCTTTAAAATCAGAGTTGCAGAATCGTTTCAAAAATAATAAAACTGTACCTCAAATCCATACTCTTCTAAGCGGAACTTACCTGAAAAAATCTACTGTGAACTCTTACAAGGACAAGATTCTGAATTTGGCTGATGAACTTAATCAGCTACAAATTCAAGAATTAGGCAGTCAAGTTTCTGCTAGTGAAAAGAAGATAATAACGCAAATGAATGATACTTATGCGTTAACCATCTTCAAAAACGGGTTAACCATCTTCAAAAACGGGTTCTTTTATCTTTTAGGACTGCCCGAACATTATGTGCCACTTGGTTCCATTTGTCAACCAATTCAAGCATAACCGTGACTATACTATCTGGGGTGGGTACTTCCGTCTCCCTGTTTTCGGTCTCTGTTAACGTAGCAGCTAATTAAATGCCTTCACCTTTTCAAAGGTTATGGAATAATAGAAACAGTTTAATAAAATAAGGAAAATATCGGCCAAGAATGTGAATTATCGTTTTTTTTTTTGAGGACTGCTTCACTCTTTAGGTCTTAGGTAGGCAGAACACTGATTTCACCTTCACGGATTGCCAGTAATTTAAAATTTGAATTCAATAATGTTTAGATCTATTGAAATTCACTATTTCAAGCAACAATTGAATATTCAATATCTATCCAGTTAGGATGCCAATCCAAATTCCCAGCAAATAATCACTATTTCATGGTACTGTCACTTCTGTTCAGTGAGTTTTAGAGCAAATCTTTAGCGAGATTTAGGTCAATGCTCAGCATTCATTACACTTCACAAGCTATGTGATTGCCAACTGTAACGAGCAGCTACCGGAATTTGTCACGTCTTGGCACTAAAGACTTTCGCACGATGGAATCGCAAAGGGCGTATTCACTGTGCGAACAAACACATAGAATTATCGCCGATAAGCGCAATTCCCGTTTTTTCTTGCATCATGGCAAGGGGTTAGAGATTACAATATCCACTTTCTCAATCTGTCCGCAAAGCCACAACGACTAGATTCCTATTCACGTTTTTTTCCTCGTCTTTTACTCTTTTTCACGAAAAAAGTCATACACTTCACAAGTGAAAAATTCATCTATTTCACAATTTAACTACTAACGTATTTCCCAATTCTTACTTCCACTTTTATTTTTCGCCTTTCAATGTCGTCGTCATCACTCAACTCCCTTCCGAACTCAAAACCAGACTCAACTCCACCAATTCTGCAATCCTTACTTTTCCCAATCCACGCTGCTGTACTGAGGTAACGTAATCGAAGGTCAATGCACTCCGCTATCCCCATATCTTTTCCATAGCGAAAAATGCAACAATTTCCATTTAACATATATGGCGATTTGCATTACCATGAAAGCGTTTGGTTATATGCAAATCGTCATACACATGGAAATTATTGCTTTTGGCGATCCAAAAAGAGCGTTTCCGCGCTCGGGAGAACTTGAACCCTGTGTCCCAGAGAACCCATTGATTGAGAGTCTACGACTCTACCATTGGAGCCGCCCTTTAATGATCTCCCATTCATCCAATTTGCAACTTTAACAGTGCAACTTTCCTTAATGGGCATTGGTATTAAATTTGTTAGTGGGAGATAATGAATAGAACTAGTTAGTATGAAATTTTGTTAATAAGAAGTAATGAAGGGAATGTTGTTAGTGGGAAAAATAAGATTATTAATCAATATGATGGGGAAATAAAAATTATAGGTAAAGGTTTAAATGTAACAAAAAAATAAATACATATACAGAGCAAAAGGTATATGTTATGTGCCCAAAAGAAGTGGAGATGTTACGGAGGCAATTCAAAGTTGCGAATGGGAAAATGCCAGTACGCTGGAGTTCGCAACAACTGTTGGCGTATATGATTTTATTTTCTAAGATCTTTGAAAATATTTTGTAGACCGTCCAAAGTAGTGATATGCCTCTATAGCTTTTGAACTATAGGCTGTCATCTTTTTTGTTGATGGGGAATATAATTGATTGGCTTCACACGTTCGGCATATATTCTTTTTGCCAAATGTGCCGAATGATTTTGTAAATAGCTTTCTGAACACCACTGGCCACATATTTAATCGCATCGATGCTTGGCACTTTATTATTCATTTGGGCTTTGATGGTGGAAAAAACTTCATTCAGAGTTGGGGGGCAATGGAAGCTCTCCGGGAATATCTATTAGCTCCGATATTCTGGAGCGGTGCGGACGATTAAAGAGGTTCTTAAAATATGATGCCCATCTTTTGTTAATCTTGGTTTCATCAGCGGTAATGTTGCCGATGTCCACATGACAGAGCGCGGTTTTGGGCTGATAACCTCGTTTAAGGCCTTTCACTCCTCCCAAGTGGAGTGCTGGCCGACTGGAATACTCTTGGAGGCTTGCATTCTTTGGGGAGTTCTGCCCCCACGTACCCCGAGGTTCCCTTCTGGGATGACAGGTAACGACTCTGATTGGATTTGGACTACGTTTTGGACAACGAAGTGGAATTGATGGTTTTGGCTGGTGGATATGATGGTTTGGGCCTAGTTGCTTTGTACAGTAGCACCGAGGTGACACTCGTGTGTGAACGGCTCCAATTCAACTATGATACCACCTCCGTCTCGGTAAAACCTTGGCAGGCCTCGGAAGTTCGCACCATTGGGTTGGTGGTGTAGGTTCGGTTGAGACGGACTTTTGATTAGCGCTGATCTAGCTCTGAGCACTTGTCCGCATAAGGGCTTGTGCCAACCCTCGCATGGCCTTCCTGCTCTGCAAAGATAACCATGGGACCAAAAAGGTGACTAAACACACGAACGGAGATAGCGGCTCCGAGCGGGGACCCAATAAAACTGGAACAACCAAAAACACTTAAAAAAGATTAAAAAACCCAAAAAGGTAATAAAAAATAATAACAGCGATGACGCAACCAGCGGTTCCAGCCACGATGTTAACTGTAAATCGAGAGCGGTACTAACAATCTGCATGTGACTCCAACAAAAATCAGCAAAGCAGTAAAGATTGGGCTCCTTGAGCTAGAGGAGCTCCTAGACCGCATAGGGCATTATCGGAGGAGCTGGTTAAGGGCCGAAGACGAGCAGAAGGCTAAAGAAGTGCTGGGGGCGAAATCTAAAGACCACGTGCAGATAGTTTTACCATAAAAAATCAGTAAAAGAATGGGGTCTAGCTGAATCAAAGGAGATTGGGATAAAAGAAGGAAGGAAGAGGTACTTGATGGGCGTGGAGCACTAGATCACGGGTTTTAGGCAGTGCTTACGAAAGGAGCGAAGAAAGTCGCAAAGAAACTCCTTCAAAAAGCGCTGAAAAGTAAAGTTCGCACGGACGCCCAACAAGAAAAAAGACCTGATGCAAAATAGGAGAGATAGAAGCCTCGACGAAGATCCCGGCAGCAGGCACTGCTCGTAAAATCCCAAGATGGCGGAGGTGCTGCGGGACATCAGGGGAAACGTGAGGCCCGAAGACACCAATACTGCCATTAAAGCTGTACGAACAACGCGGTCGGGCCAGATACTGGTCGAATTTGGAGCAGAGGCCGGCAATAAAGAAGTATTCTGTGACGCAGTAAAGCAAGTCCTCGGCCAAAGCGCAACTATAGCCCCGCTCGAGCCGATGGCAATGATCGAAATACGAGACATAGACTGCGTGACGGACCTGGCCGAGGTAGAAGAGGCCATCAAAAAGGAGTTCCCTAGTGTGGGAAGGACACCAGAAAACAACAGGGGACAACGCACGGCCATAGTTGACTTGACCGAAAAGGACGCCGAACAATTCCTGAACAAGGGCAAAGTACGAATTGGGTGGGCTGTCAGAATACGGCGAAGAGCAACGCCTCTTCAATGTTTCAAATGCCTTGGTTATGGTCACACCACACAAGTATGTAAAGGACCCGATAGGAGTTCCCTATGTTACAAATGCGGTGAAATAGGACATAAAAGAAAAGAGTGTACGAAGGAGGCACACTGTATTCTTTGCAAGGATGTTGATCCAAGACATGATTTTGGTCACGTCTTGGGATCAGGAAAATGCCGGGTTTCCCAGGAAGCCCTAGCCAAGCCAAAATCAGAACTTCGATGACCCGCATCCTGCAGTTAAACCTGCACCGCAGTTCAACCACCCAAAATCTGCTTGAGCAGTTTGCGAGGGACATGGAATCCGACTTCTTGCTGTTAAGTGAGCAACACCATGATAAAAGTTCTGCATTATGGTATCCTGACGAAACTGGTACTACCGCCAACTGGGTTCGGAACGGTGATTTCCAAGTGGAGAGCTGTGGATGGGGGGATGGTTTCGTGTGAGTTTGGTGTTCAAGGACCATCTTCTTTAGTGCGTACCTAACGCCGAACGAATCGATATCATCTTTCCAAGCCAAGCTTAATGCTCTGAAGGGCGATGTCTTGAGCGCAAAGGGCAACGTGCTCGTTGGGGGAGACTTCAACGCTAAAGCAATCGTATGGGGCATGCATCAAACAGATCCACGGGGAAAACGAATCCTGGAAATGGTGACCAGGATGACGCTCGTGGTACTAAACACCAGAAATATGCGGACTTTCCGCCGTATTGGCTGTGAGGGAACCATACTTGACGTGACATTCGCCTCGGAGTTCTTAGTACGGAGGATACACAATTGGAAAGTATTATAGGACTACTCTGCCAGTGATCACCAGTGCATTCTGCTTGAGATCAGTGATGTTGTCTCCCGACGTCCGTACTCTCGGCTTTCTACAACTGAGTGGAACGTCGGAAGGATGGACGTCGACAGGTTTGTCGAGGTGCTCACAGCAGGTGAGCCGCTGCAGGTAGCTTCGGAGGGGACGGAAGAATTGGCAGCTCAAGACGTGGTGAACTTAACTATGAGCATCATAACGACTGCTTGCTGCGCTTCTATACCCCGTCAGAAACCCTGTCACGGCAAGCCCCCAGTGTACTGGTGGTCAACTGAAATCGCTGAAAAACGAAGGAAGTGTCACAAGCTTCCACGTGAGGCGCAACGGGCACGGAACCATGACGAGGCATGCAACCGGGTGGCAGCATATAAATCGGCCAGGAAATGCCTCCACGAATTGATTAACAGTATCAAGGCTCGCCGCTGGTAAGACCTAGCGGACAATGTGAACAAGGGTTCGTGGGGCCTTGGATACAAGCTAGTTATATGGAAGCTTCGCGCCCTACGGAAGCCTTGCATACATGATGCAGAAAAAATGGATAAGATAGTACGGGCACTCTTCCCCGCTCATCCCGTCCGTGTTGACGCTGTCCATGATGAAGCAGCAGTCGAGTGTCCACTCTTCACACAGCCGGAACTGGAGGAGGTAGTCCTTTCATTGAAAGCGAGGAAGGCTCCAGGTCCAGATGGTGTTCCGGCTGAGGTGTTGCGGCTTGTCTATCACCATTATCCTGACTTGTTGCTCAGCACATTCAACACTTGCCTACGGGACGGAGTAAGGATGATCAGTATTGGAGACATACTAATCGAATTGAAACCAGCGGTGAAGTACCTGGGGCTACTGATCGACTCGAGGATGAGATTCTCTGAGCAAATCAGGGCAACGGCTGAGAAGGCTGCTTCGGGAGTATCGGCTCAGAGTTGACTTATGGCCAACGAAGGAGGACCCAGCCCATCAAGAAGACGCCTCTTGATGAGTGCTGTAGGATCAGTGCTACTGTATGGAGCAGAAGTATGGGGCGACGCTGTCAGTAAGGAGGTTTACCGAAAACGCTAGGCACAGGTACAGAGAAGAGAAGCACTGAGGATCGCATCTTCGTATCCGGCAGTCTCTGATTCGGTGGTGAAAGTCATTGCAAGCGTGATATCTGTCGACTTCCTTGCTAGAGAGCACCGCTCTATTTATCTGCGTCGAAACGAGGATGCGAGGGAGATGGTTTTCCGCGAGGAGAGACAGCGCTCACTCAGCGATCGGCAGCAGTCTTGGGTGAATTGCACGAAGGGAAGTTGGACTGCGTGCCTCATCCCGGATGTGAGACCGTGGCTAAATCAAAAGCATGGTGAGACTGACTTCTATCTGACCCAGCTTTTGAGTAGGCATAGGAGTTTTCAGTTTTAGCTGCACAAGATTGGTAAGTCACGGTCCCCCGATTGTCGGTATTGCCCAGGAGAGGAAGACAATGCCTGCCACACATTTTTTGCGTGCATAAAATGGGACAGGCCGCGAAGGGCCCTCTACAGGGAGACGGGAGAGCTTACCCCGTATAATATAGTCGTGGTGATGCTCGAATCGGTTGACAAATGGCACCAGGGGGCACATTATGTTTGGGCAGTCCTAAAAGCTAAAAGGGACTCAAAGCAGCCGGGGTGTTGGGGCTGGGGGATCGCTTATCTGGCACTTCCTCTTCCCCTCCCCCCTCCCGCTAAAAGAGGGTTCTCCCAGCGTAACAAAACGAGTCCAGGCCTGAAGTAATGTGTCAAACGGTTCCAGGCTAGGTTCTCAGGTTGACAGGGAAAGTGTTTAGTGGGTAGTTCACTCACCTTCTTGCGAGCATTGGAGTACTACACTCTATGCATGAAGGGCGTTCCTCTTCCTACCACAAAAAAGAGGCTTTTCCCTACTTTGTATGCTTGTCTTGTGTTGTTGCTCGCTAGATTTACATCGATACTTCTTAATTTGTCATCATAGTATTTTCTTTCCTTAAATTGAATTATCTTATTCTGTGCTTTTCTGAGATTTCCATAGTGTTCTCTCTTCGTCCTGGTTTCCCTACCTATATATTCTTTGTCTGATGCATTCTGGCACTCATCATCAAACCAATCATTTCTTTTGCGCCGCGCTTGATGTCCGATCGTTTGTTCTGCTACAGTCTTAGTTGCTATATTACTTTCACTTCCATCCAGAGCTCGTTGATTGTTATCAGCGATGTATCTGGTAGTGAAATCCGTGAAATTTTTGGCCACAGACGCCGTTTGGAGCCTTTCGATGTCAAGTTTTTTCAGTGGAGAGGTCTACTTGCCTTTGACATCCGACGTTGTTAGGTTAATTTGATCAAGTAATGATCTAAGTTTCAATTAGATCCTCGGTATGTACGGACGTCAAGTTTGCTCGAGGCCCAAAGTTGTTGGATTATAGTCGATCTAATTTTGTGTGTTGCCTTCCGGTGATACACAGGTCATTTGATGTATGCGTCGATATAGGAAGCAAGCCGCACGTTCATTCAAAGTTAATCAGGCTCTGGCCGTTGTCATTTGTTTCATTGTGGAGGCTATATCCTCCAGTCATTCGCCGATGAGATAGCTCATTGCCAACCTTAGCGTTGAAATCACCGAGAATTATTTTTGTGTCGTTTGTAGGCAATGAGTCGACTAGTCTTTTCGGGTGATTATAGAATGTTTCCTTCGTGTCTTCGTCCTTTTCTTCGGTCAGGGCGTGAACATTAATCAGCCAGAATTTTGCTTTTACACGGATCGCACACCACCGTTCATTGATTGTCTTAAAGTCAATAATGTGCAATTTGAACTCCCTATCCATAATGAAGGCCACTCTGAATTCTCGCTTTCCAGTAGGCTTTCCACTTTTGAATGTTGTGTGCGATCTCATGTCTTGAATGTCATTTCCAGTCCAGTTCATTTCCTGAATTGCCAGTATTTTTAATTGATATTGACTGGCCTGTTTTAAAAGGTCCTTAACAGCGCCAGAGTATTTGAGCGATCTGACATTCCAGGAACCAATTCCATAGTCTTTTTTTCGGTTGCGAGGGTGTTGCCGTAGATCGAATTTATTCCGAGGTTCTGTTGCAGGTTTCGAAACATTGTAGGGTTTTACAGGGACGGAGAGCTAGTCCATCGCCAAACCTCCATGCCGGCGGAATGGTTATTACTTTCAATTACGTTATCAGGCACGGAAGACTTGCCTTCACCCTCTTCCGTAACCACAAAGGAGGTGGAAGTAGGATTTAGTAGCAAAGCTGCAGGTTTATATGCAGATATTGGCATTTCTGGGCATTTAGTGTTCCACAATTGGGGACCCAGTAAACCCAATGTGCGACCACGAGACCATTTACTACCCTTCGCTCGTGGGATTTAGGATGAGGAATCTGGGAGTGGGGAAAACAAGGGGATCCATCCTCCTTTCTCAGCCGGGCTTGGGATCGTCTACGCCTACAATTATGTGCAATAAAATCGGGAGCTGACTTATTACTTCGCGTCAAAAGAGATTTGAAGTGGCACGAACCGATATATCCCTAGACAGATTCAGAAATTGTCTTATCCTGGCTAAAGGCACCAAACGGAATAGCAGCTAAACAAGAAGCTACACCAGATATGCTTGGAGGCACGTACATAATACTTTGTTATTTTAACAATTATTTCTGAAGAGATTATTGTAGGTTTGTCATTAAATATTGTTAATGGCTAAGGGAAATAAATAAATTTGTTCTAATCCTAGGGCTCCGTACTTTCTAGCACACAATAAAATATCTTTATTTCAACTTACTTTCTGTATATATTGCATTGTAAGGGGCAAACGTAGCATTTATCATCATAGCACCAAACATACAGTAAGCAAATTCCAATCGATTTTCACAACAAATTCCAACAGTATCGCCATCTTTTATGCCTAAACTCTCCAAGTTGCGTGCAACATCAAGGAATTTTTCCTTAAGCTCTTTTGCTTTGAGTTCTCTTCCATTAACTCCATCAACCTAAGTATATTTAAAAAAAATTACATGACTTAAATCGAACTTCCATATATCAGTATTTATTGGATATACCAAAACAACTTTCTCCTCTATTCTATTAAAACGATTTAAAAGTAACTCGCCCAATGAATTCACATTTCTGGCCTCATCATTTTCAATTGTGCCTCCGTAAATTATATTGTTAACAGAAGAAATCACCATTATGTAAAGTTAGAGTTAAAATATTTATTCGAAGTGGGAAGATACAAATGAACGGGTTCGCGTAAGCATTTAGACTGATAAGAGAACTAAACCAAACTCGCTTTAGACCCAGAAACACGAAATTTACGGCACTAGCTTAAACTGCGTGTTTAATTAAAATGCGAAGTTTCTAACTTCGATTTAGAGAAGCAATAACAAACAGCAAAATTTACTTTTATTCGATAATTGATTTTAAATTGATATCATAATGTTATTGAATTCGCAATCTAAGCTAACATACGTTTGTTACATTTTTATTTGTAGATTTCCTGGTTTTCATAAAATAAGCGTTAACGGCTTTTCAAAAGCTCAACATTTCATGCCGCTGACCGTCTTTAATAAATTCTTATCAAGCCTAATCCGAGCAGTATATGAGCTCGAATGCTTACATCTAAAGTTCACAATTGCTTTGGTGGTACTGATGGACTCTGATCATATAAAGTAACTATGGGAAAACAAAAAAATCTTCACACAATGATTATAATTACTTTCGGGAGATTCGTTGAGCGCCAGATATCTTAGAGATTATTGTTTTAATTATCATTTTTACTTGTGATTTTGTGATTAACATTATTATTATCATTATTATTATTTATATTATACGGGATGGTCGGCATATGTTTAAAGCTATTATTTTACGACTAAAGGCCGATTGCATTCATCTTCTTTGGGCGTCCACTGAATGCAAGTTATGACTGATCATACATACATCAAATTTATTGGTTCACAATTCACTTTTATAATAAACTTATTCAATTGAAATTAGGTTCCAACTTTTACATTCACTTTTACAATTTACAGGTTCGATAGTCACGGACAAAAAGTACTCGATAGAAAAACTCTCTACTACTTATAATAAATTAATTAGGTTACCTAGGTGCATTTGCATTGTATTGCGTACCAAAGTTCATCATGCAATGATCGTAGAACTGCAATTATTGTCATCAGCGATATGTGCTTAATTAATTAGGTCAAGATATGTGTTTAGAGCGAATTTCCCGGACTGGGCTAGGAAGAAGTTGGAGTGCTCGAGATGGGTCATTTTATGGTTCCTTATAGTGGGACGTATAAGTACATGATTATAATCAATGTTACTTGTTTTAGGGAGACTTATGACGTACAAGAGAATGAGCCCCTTTGTAACTACCATGGGTTGGGCAAATTCAATAACCTGAACTTCATTTTCATACGGAATGGTCTGAATCTGGGCTAGTAACTCATTAATCTCAGAAGCGTCTAGCAGATTGGAATTAACTATTCCACTCTTAGCAAGCTTGCAAGCCAAACCTTTTTCGTGAATTTCGGTTCTAAAGATTACCATCTTATTAAAAAGAAATTGCTGGAACTTATCATTGTTTAAGGTATTGACTTCGGCTACAGTTCGGTTATAATTGTCTGTTAGCTGGGTAGACACTTTATTCATATAACGGTTTATCTTATACTGCTTATTAATATTGGCAATCTTACTGTTCTGTGACTTGATGACATTATCCCAGTCTGTGGTGTCCGAGTTTGCCACCACCCATTTCCAGGCTGATCCAATCCAATTAATTGAATGTGGAACCCTTTCCTTATTACTGCCTCGCATTTGAATTAGCAATGATTCTATCTTGTCAAACTGCTGGTGAAGCTGAGGCAGGGGCGGCGGAACAGGTCTGAAGGGTATGTTGAGTAACTGAGTATGGCGAGGGAGGGGGGGAGGCTCCTTCGTAAAATTTTTCGGTGCATTTTATCTCAATTTTATCAAAAATTGTGTGGCATAGTTTACGATAAATATTATAGACAGTAAAGAAAATTGTATATTCGCTTGAAATTCCATTTTATTATTAACTGTCTCTTATCATACATGTAAGTACAATTTTATTTCTTATTTATCCGAAGTCATCGCAAACACATTGGGGCGCTTGGCATTTCTTTGAATGAATTCATCGATCAGTCGTTCGTCATCAATTTTGTCAGCTAAGTCATGATATATGTGTAAAATTGCGATGTAGTTCAGACGCTTCTGACCCATTGTTGAACGGAGATAATTCTTCAACCTTTTTAAAGTTGAAAAACGTCGTTCGTTTGTACAAGATGAAGCAGGAATTGTCAATACTAATTTAACAAATCGAACATATTCCGGGACAAGGCCCTTGCACCATTCATGTTCTCGTAGAAAATTCACAACGTCTTTCAAATTCTGAACCTTTACATTTTTCTTTGTTGTCACCTCTAGAAACATATCCCTATCAGCGACTAGAGAATTTTTGTCGAAGTCATCTTTCTGAAGTTTAACAATCTCTTCCCCATCCAAATTTTTAGAGATTATGAAACTTTTAAGGGATTTAAAAAAAATTGCAGATTCAGTCCCAAACCTCAAATTTAAAGATGAAATTACCTGGTCATAAACTTCAAAGTAAATTTTCTTGTACATTTCTTTCGGTGAATCGAAAATATGATCTCTACATTTTGAGCCAGGATTTAACCATTTTGCGACGTTTCGCACTCGCGGAAGTTTTGCATCTTCATATCTAATTCTTTGACACTTGCTTTTGTTTTGTCCCAAATCGTGTCAAATTTATATTCGCAAGATAATTCCAAGACATACTGTACGGCATCAACTTTTTAGAACGCGTCAACAACACTGAGTTGAGAATTTTGCAACTCCCTATTCAAATTTTCAATTTTATGAAATATTTCGATCAACATTGTTAAGAAAAACGAAAAATCGAACGTTTCCATTTCTGAAGAAATCCAGATGCTTTGGCAGAGGCTGTGGCATTTACAGAAAAGTCTGATCCTAGCTCATGTAGAATCGTCATTATCGCTTTGTAATTTACACGGACAGTCCTGAGAGAACCTATTCTCATGGTAAACCTGAAACAATCAACGTAAAAATAATACATATAACTTGAGTAGCTAAGGAATTCAATTCTGAAATGAAGTTTAAATATTAACCTGGTTGGGAAATAAGCAGAAACGGCAACGCTTTTTTCTTCGTTGTCTTTGCGCAGTTCTTCTTGAATTTCTTTGAACCAGGCACAGCGTTTCGGTGAATCTCGAATAAAGTTAATGAGCTCCTTGACGATACCGACGAAGTTTTTCACTCGCATGATTTTTTCCAGTGCATCTTCGACGACCAGATTTAAATTATGTGCATTACAATGCACAAAAAGTCCTCGGGATTCAATTTCTTTCACTCTCGTCTGTAATCCAGTCAAACCACCAGAGACGTTTGCAGCACCATCATAGCATTGACCTCGACACTTGCTGGATGAAATGCCAAAATGAAAGAAAACATCCATGACGATTTCTATCAAGGTTGCCGCACTCGTGTTTGTCGTTGAATAAAAACCAAGGAAGGATTCTGATGACACGAGGTCTCCGGATACGACTCTAATGCAGATGGAAATTTGTTCAGTTCTTGAGCAATCGGGAGTTTCATCCAACAAGAAAGCAAAAAACTCGCAATTTTTTTATCTCTTCGATGTTTGTCAACAAAACATTTTCTGCCATCATTCCAAGAACTTCATTTTGTATATCGTGATGAAGCCATTTATTTCCAGAACGTAGAAGCCACGATTCCAGCTCAGGAACATCTTCCGCGCGCGCTTTTAAAATTCTCAGGAAATTTGAATTCTTATCATCGGGGCCACGTAGCGGCAAACCTTGTTGTCCTAATAGCTTGATGGTGCTGAATATTTTTCTGAGAGCTGTGCGATTGTCCCACATTTGTTTTTTCGTTGCAGTCGATAAATACTGAACAACTGTCTTTCTGAAGGGTTTCTGCGTTTCTGATGTGAAATGTGCTTGTTGAATGTTTCTTGATTCTGCAAGATGCATTAACCCACGTGGAATATCCGTTTTCCACCCAAGTTTTGCGTGAGCGTGTATCGTTGGCACTACATGATTGTGCTAAGTTTTTAGCACACGCTTCTGTACATATAGTGCAAATTGCCTTCTCAAATCCATTGAGACCTAGCCAAGGATTTTCTTTCTTCCATTTGCTGTATGCGATCGGTACTGTTGCTGGCAGTAGCGTGGATGCTGGAAAAAAGTTCGATTATTGTAGCGTCAATTTAAAAAAATTATAAAATTTTTATTAATTTGTTTCTCTGTTGCTATTGATACGGGAGAAAATGGAGTAAACAAAACACTGCTCGACTGCGCTTTCACTTGACCTTTTTCACATTTTCATAAATTTATTCGAATATCAAACTTACGATTTTTCGATTTCTCGGAATTTTTAGTCTCAATTATTGGATGTTTTTCCCCGAATTTTTATTTCGACGAGTTGGTTGATTCGGAATCATCCTGTTGGCTCGTTTTCTCACTCTGGCTTATTTCAATTTCGTCCATTCTAGTTTCTTCTCTCTTCCGCTTCACTCTCACAACGAACTTATCCATTTTTCTCGCAGTTTCTCTGGTCTCCACACCTTCTCCAGTACACTTCAGTACACTTACCATCAGCTGAAATTAGCCTAAGCTAGCACTTATGGGTGTAAGTGGGGGAAAGTGCACTCTCCGCCACTAGCCCGAAGCTGTTTTAAGATGACTCGGAAGACTTTATCTATTCATCCTTCTTCCTGCTCTCAACCGATGTCCACATTTGGGTGGATCGTGCGTGGTCTATATAGATATAATAGATGCGACTATATACACTAGAACGGTGTTGCGCATGAGTGTCACATGGATATGTGAACGCGAGAACTTGTGTACTCAGTGGTGCTAATTCTGATTACTCAATTCAGTTTTGTCTTTTGGGGCATGTTGAATTCAAAATGCCAAAAATTTGGCCTGGACTAAGCTCAACATACTCAACATGCCTTCCGCCGCATCTGAGCTGAGGTACGATAATGCTGATTGATACGGTGCTGCACTATATGTAGATCTCATATTAACCATAACCTCGTCGAATCTACCCAGGTCTATCGAATGAATTATTTTGAAATCCCCATTCACAATTCTGCCAATTCCCCGCCTTAAGGTAACCATCGGCCCCGTATATTCATAAGTATATACCAAAGCCCGCGCCGATGCCACGATTAATCTGAAATAAAAGAGATGTTTTCAGGTGCGATTTGTGAATCCGGTTGCCTGAATCAGTGGTAACAGTTACTTGGTTATATTTAGTTATAACCATTTTCTTAAAAAGGGTTTTTTTTTAGTTTTAATCTGCTTATCCCTTCTAAACAGATCAACTTCTATCCCCAATGCTTCCAGCATTGGGCTCATGAGCCCACCCTCGTTGTCTATAACCAAGACCTTAGGCACAGTGAAATAATGCAAAACTTTAATAATTTTTCTTGAAGGCGTAGTGCTGATTTATTTTTTATTCGAAAAAATTAGCAAATTTACTAAATTTATCAATACAGGTTGTGTATTTCTCACCAGCAATTTATATAATATCCATATGCAATATCTCCGATCGATAATCTGTTACTGGTGTTTCTTGCAGCTCGAGTTTAGGTGGATGGTGATCATATTTATTAAGGTTACAAATGTCACAAGCCAGCGTTTACCTTTTTATTAGCTTACTTATTTTAGGGAAATATCTTTCCAATATTTGGTCCTTGTTTTCCCAACAACTCTTATGCGCACGACGGCGTTCTTCTTCAATAATACGAACCTTGTTGTCTTCGTTCGCGATATCCTCAACTACTCGCTGAGTAAGACGAATGTTGTACTTCGAGAAATGCCCCCTATAGACATCTTGAAGCAATTGTATAAATTTCTCGGGAATCTTAATGCCATTGATCACATATGGACTTAATGTTTCCTTTAAAACTCTGATCAACCTTTCCTCACCGATAGTTGCAAGACGTATGTAATGCCTATCGAAGCCGGGATGAAGCTGCTCATGAGCAATTACCTCGTTGCCTTTGGAAAACATAAGCTGTTTTCTGAAAACATTATTAGGTACCTCACAATATGATATGAGTCCCGAACTATCCTCCATAGCACTATGCGTGGTTCCTGAAGATGAAATAAGAGTATTCACTCCCAGCGGTAGCCTCGAAAGAGCATCTGCTACTAGGTTAGTCTTACCGGGCCTGTAGATCAGTTCAAAGTTAAACTCCTCTATTCTCGCCTTCCATCGCTTGAGTTTTGCGTTGTAATTGATATTGCTCAGTGCAAAAGTTAGTGGCTGATGGTCCGTTAAAATTCTCACTTTCTTCGCACCATACATGTAAGCTCTCAACTTGTCCAAAGCCCACACAATGGTCACCGACTCCCGCTCATTTGTGGCATAGTTCTCCTCTGTCGTATTTAGGGATCTTGAAATGTAAATAATAGGTCGATCTCTGCCGATGTCACCTTGCGATAGTACCGCTCCAATTGCATGCTTGGAAGCATCCGTGGTTAAGTTAAACGGTTTTTCAAAATCAGGGTGCGCTAGTACCTCTGATGAAGTAAGAAGTTCCTTTAAATCGCTAAAAGCCTTTAACTCGAGCTCTCCCAGTGAAACTTCTTTTTCTTTGACTGTTTAGCTTTAACCTGCACATTGTCGCTTCTAGTCAAGTTCGTCAAGGGCTTTGCTATGCTCGCAAAGTCCTTGATAAATTTCCTGTAGTAAGATGTAAACCAAGGAACGCCTTCAAATGCTTTAAATTTGTAAGAGGTTTAACTCTAGTTATAGAGGATATTTTCTTGGGATTTGAAAGAATGCCCACCCATGATATAGTGTATCCCAAATACTCTACCTGAGTCTTCAAAAATGAGGATTTCGCCAGCTTTACCTTCAAGTTTGCGCGCGCAAGCTGGGAAAGTATAGTTTCTATGTTTCATAAATCTCCGTCCTCCGTTTTTCCCAGGATGATAAGGTCATCAATGTACACAAAACACAGCCGTCTGATAAAAGGTTTCAGTACATTGTAGTGTATGATATCACACATGATGTGAAACCCCTAAACCTACAAAAATATTAAAAACATTATTTATCACTTCATCCAAAAATCATAAATAACCATATTTATTGCCTCACACAAGAAGCAATAAACAACTAAATTTATTACATCATTAAAGAAGGAAATTTATTATCGCATACGAAATAAAAACATGCACATCGCATACGAAATAAAAACATGCACATGATTTATTTCCGTACGCGAGACGTCGTGACATTGGCCTTAGTACGTACGAGCATATTTACTATCGCTCATATTACTTGCTACAACTAAGCGCCACACGTGCATCGTACGATGAACATGAATGAATATGGGCACACGTCTTTGTAAGGTGTCGTGTTGCACTTACTGCAATTCAATGCATGAATACCATATGGTATCTAGTAATTTGTTTGCGGTTTGTTTTTGTTTTAGAAATTTGAACACGATATGGATTTCTGGTGTGAAGAAAATTGTAGGTTGATAAATAAGTATTGATAAATGTTGATGACACATTGACCACTCGAGAAGGGTCAGCAATATTCATATATTAGTCATTAAGTATGTCTTTAAGGAAATTAGGTCGTATGATTAATCCTTAGAAATAGTATTTAAGGCGCTGTAAATTGTATGAAATACACATTCGATTTTTAGAAGTCAAACTGCCTTCTTCGGCGTTTTTCATTCTTATTAGAAATATCGGCTCTTCGGATGCCATCAGAATAGCGCTTGCGCTGTATTAGGTAGATATACTTTTTGAACATTATAAGCAATCCCCAAACTTACAATATGGCGACCCTGCCAACTCCTCTTAGGTCGTAAAATTGCATATTTTTTTGGAAATTAATGGAGGTTATAAAGGAACGGATAAAAGAAATAGAAAAAATTTTGGCAAATGAGAAAAAGAGCATAAATAGATTGGGTAATACTGAAACTTTAAATGAGAAACTAAACAAATTAAGAGAAACTGAGAGGAATTTGGGTATCTTGTTCGAAGCAACTGATGAAGATTGCTTAGAAATAAAATTGCAATTTAAGAAAACTGCAAAAGAGTTAGAGAAGATATTGTGTGATAAATTAGCTGCAGTTGCACAGAAGAGCAAAATGGGTGACTTTGATTTACATTTAGCGATCAAGTCTAATCCGCTGTTTGACGGAAAGCCAAAAGAGCTTAATGCATTCCTTAAAATTGTGGAGTATATAGATAAAACTTTATCAAGTGAGGCAAAACCACAACTTATCGATTTTGTTTTAAATGTCAAACTGGCTGATAAGGTACGAACCGCTTTGAGTACTGAGACTCCGCGTACTTTCAATGAGTTAAAGACAACTCTGACGACTAGGTTTAAACCCGCAAACACAATAGGGAATATACATACTTCATTGAGCAATGTGTCTCAAAGAAAATCTACAGTGACTAATTATATGGAGAAGATTTTGTCTTTGATTAGCGAATTGAATCAGCTACAGATAAATGAATTAGGCGATAACGTCACACCTGCACAGAAACAGGTTATCTCAAATCTGAACGACAGTTATGCGCTAACTGTATTCAAAAATGGTCTGAACGACCAATATAAAAATATTCTTTTCGCAGCGAGACCACAGAACTTTATGGATGCTGTAACTCTTACATTAGAGTTAGAAAAAAATGAAAACATCCAAACAAATAATGTAATGTATTACAATAGAGGTGATAACCGACGTTATAATGATCGAAACAACGATCGCAGGGACAAGAAAAATAGGAATAACAGGAATAGGGGTAATGATAGTAACATTAATGGAGATAATCGTAATAATACGAATGGTAATAATGAATATAGGCCCAGATATCAAAAACGTAGGAATAGAAATAACTACAATAATCGTAATGGTGGTAATAATGATAGCAACGGTAGTAGAAATTATAATAGAAATAATACCAATAGGAATAGAGTCAACGTTGTCCAGGAGCAGGGAAACGTACAATCCTCCGGAGAGGAGTAAATAGTAAAAATAATTCAGGCCCTCCCGGAGTAGCAGAGACAGAAAATAAACCTAACTCCGGCAAAACAACGTACAATGCTTATACAGTGACAAAAAATTGTCCAAATTTTATAAAGTTATATTGTGAGAAAGCAAAGGGTGATTTAACCTTTTTGATAGATACAGGAGCGGACATATCAATCTGTAAGATAAATAATACATTCAATGGTAATATCAATGGATGTGAAAAATGTAAATTTACCGGAATTACAAATCAAGCGATTACCTCTTTGGGTACTGCTAATTTGAAGTTGAATATTGGGAATCATGTAGTAACTAACTCATTCCAGATAGTCGAGGAGTCATTTCCGATAAAAACAGATGGTATCATTGGGAGAGACATCTTGGAAAGATATCTTTGTAAAATCGACTACGAAACGTATACAATAGCCTTCAATATTAGCAATGAGGAAGTAATAATTCCTTTAGACATTAAACCATTGAGTACTTACAAGATTGACGTACCCGCGAGAACTGAAATTATTGTACCTATCGAGTTAAATAGAGACGAGGATCGTATCATCCAGAATAGGGAAATAGAGAACGGTGTTTTCATAGGTAATACTATTGTACCAGCTAAAGGTATCTGTCACATCAAAGTCTTAAACGTTAATGATTATCCAGTTAGTCTGAAGGAGTTTGATGTTGATTCTGAACCTTTAGATAATTATTACGTACTAACTAACACCAGAAAAAGAGACAAGGTAGATACAAACAGACTTAGTAAATTAATACAGAAGATCAATGCAAACAGTAAAGACGAGAGAGCGATGCGTAGTCTCATGGATATCATTGAAGAATTTCAAGACGTATTTCATATGGATGGTGATAAGTTGACAGTGAATAATTTTTATAAGCAAAGAATTGAACTTGCAGATAGCACTCCTGTGTACATCAAAAACTACAAGCTGCCTCATGCACAGCTTGAAGAGATTGATGATCAGATCAGAGAGTTAGAGAATAACGATATCATAGAACCATCTATCAGTCCGTATAATTCACCACTTTTAGTAGTTCCGAAAAAGAGTTCAGGTGACAAAAAGCAATGGCGATTAGTCGTGGACTTTCGGCGACTAAATAATAAAATTGTAAATGACAAGTTTCCATTAACAAGATTGGAGGATGTATTGGACAGCCTAGGTAGAGCTAAATATTTCTCTACACTAGATATGACCAGTTCATTCCATCAAATCGAGTTACATAAGGAATCAAGGCCTTTAACAGCTTTTTCCACAGGGAATGGTCATTTTCAATTTAAACGCTTACCTTTTGGATTGAAAATTTCATCCAACAGTTTCCAGAGGATGTTAACAATTGCTTTGTCAGGACTGAACTCTGAAGCATTTCTCTATGTTGACGATATTATTGTATTTGGCTGTAGTATCGATCATCATAATCGGAGTCTAACCAAAGTTCTATAAAGATTACGTAAATATAATCTCAAGTTGAACCCGGATAAGTGCCAATTTCTTAGATCAGAAGTTGTGTATTTAGTCCATCTTATCACGGATGAAGGTATTAGAACGGATCCTGCGAAGAATGAGGCAGTCAAGAACTACCCCATTCTTAAGAATGCAGACGAAGTTAGAAGATTCGTAGCCTTCTGTAACTATTACAGACGTTTTATACCAAACTTTGCGGATATAGCAAAATGTTTAAACAATCTTTTGAAAAAGAATGTTACCTTCGATTGGGATGAAAACTGTCAACAGGCTTTCGATGATTTGAAGAACAAATTACTTCAACCACCAATTCTTCAATATCCAGATTTCAGCAAACCATTCGTTTTGACTACAGACGCATCAAGCAGTGCTCTAGGAGCTGTGCTCTCACAAGGTGAAATTGGATCAGATTTACCTATATCATATGCTAGTAAATCCCTTGGCAAGCATGATTTAAATAAGCCAATTATTGAGAAGGAATTGCTCGCTATACATTGGGGAATAAATTTCTTTCGACCATACCTGTACGGTAGAAAATTTATTGTGGTAACTGACCATAGACCTCTAGTCTCTCTTTTTTCTCATAAGAATCCATCGTCCAAATTAACAAGAATACGACTCGACTTGTCTGACTATGATTTTGAAATCATATTCAAGCAAGGAACAAGTTGAGTAAGCAGGAGAGTGCTCCTACCAGAAGGTCTTTGTAAACATTCTAGGGTTAGAAACAAGTTTTCTAATGGCGTGAATCGATAACTTGAATTATTCATCCAATACTTAGATATGTTATTGTTCAAATTTATACAAAAGATGCACAGTTTCTTTCATAAGCACAGTGCAGCCGCCATTTTAATCTAGCTTAAATGATTTTTCTGAATGCTCGGCCGATTGAACATGTTCAAGTTAAACACTATTCCTCAAATTTTCATGAAAGTTGAAAGAAAATAAAAGTGCCTAAGTCAATTTTAAATATATATAGGGTTTTCCAATAAGAGGTGTTATTTTGAATAGATCTTCTGATTTAACACCTTGCGACTTCTTCCTTTGGAGCCACGTGATAGAGAAGGCCTATGCCAAAAGCCCAGCGTCGATTCAAGATCTCAAAGATGAAATTCGTGAGGCTATCGAGGACAGAGGGCAACCACTTTGCGATTTGGTTATGGAAAATTTTATGAAGAGGATATGGTCCTGTAAGCGTGTCGTAGTGGTTATTTGCTCAATGTTAATTATTGCTATTAACGGCATATCTTCTTCTTTATAATGAAATAAACATTCGATCATTTATTTTAAAAAATGGCATTTTTCTTTTAATATCAAAATAACACCTCTTAGTGGAAAACCCTATATCAACCATAAACACGTGTTATTGTTGGTATAATTCCATATAATTGAAATGGCTATAACTCACTTGATTATGATTCGATCTCAACTAAATTTTGTGAACATATATATCTTATGTTAGTCTATATAATTGCAAAATTTTAAGAAGTTTAAAGGTACCGTTTTGATTTTATGGGCAAAAATGTAAAATCTGCTAATCATACTATTATTAACAAAGTTGAGCGAATTTCGATTTCTAAGGTATTTGTTGCCCTTGTACTCATATAGATCCACGTTCGTGATAATTTTCAGATTTTTCGGCTGAAAGGTGTCCAATCGCGAGGGGGGGGGACACAAATTTTGCGTACATTTTGCCTTCCCCTGGACCCCCTAATTCATAAAATGATTTTTTTATTTCAGATTCTAAAAGTTCTAATCAAGACCTTTGATTTGATACCCCACTCGACTACCTTTGATGAAAAAAAATTTTGAAGGGCCAATTCGTTATTAGGGGGGACCCCCCTTAAACATTTTTTAAATTTTTGTTAAGGCCTTAACTTTTGAGAGATTATCACTTCTGACCTTTTCACAAAGTTTGAGCATTCTAGCTTCTATAGTTTCTGAGGAAATCAGCTGTGACGCACGGACAGACGGACAGACGGACAGACGGACAGACGGACAGACGGACAGACGGACAGACGGACGGACGGACAGACGGACGGACAGACGGACAGACAGGTCGCGAAACTAGTAGGTCTTTGTAAAAAAATTTTTTACAAAGACCTAAAAATGAACTGCAACGCGGACGCACTATCGAGAATAAGAATTGATTCCGATATACTGAAGACTATGATACCGCTAGAACGAGATGAGAAGGTGAAAAAGATATTAGCGTTAACTCGGGGAATGTCTGCTAAACAAAAGACAGACTTAAAAGGTAAAAATAAAGACGATGAACCCAGGACAACTGTAAAGCCTGATCAACTTTACGTTTGGGATTGCACGTCACTATCGGACATAAGAAATGTCACGAAATTGAAATTTATACTGCGCAATAATCATCAGTTTGAAATTGTCCGGACAAACAATGAAGTAATTGTATACTGTAATGGTGATAAATCTAACCAGAAACAAGTTTCCGTTAATGGCAAGCCTACAGTACTTACAAATACAGAAAAACCTTGTAAAGCAATCTATAACGATAATTCCAGTATGATATACGTATCTACCATGGAGAAGTTATTAGATGAATTAGTTGAAATGAATATTCATGAACTAGCTTTATCGGGTGATGATGAGATATTTGAATTCATGCGTGAGGCTGAATTCAAAAGTATAATTAATATGTTGCAACAAACAAATAAATATAAAGAGCGCGCAAAAGTCAGTATAATGATTTATGAACCCCCCAAAAATATAAAGGATACTGAGGTACAAAATCAGTTAATACGCGAATATCATGATACACCACAAGGAGGTCACTTAGGTATTAGAAAAACTTTACTTAAGTTGAAGCAACGATATTGTTGGAAAAACATGAACAGCATGGTTAAAAGGTATGTCAGCAATTGCGAAAAATGCAAAATGAATAAACAAATAAGAAACGCCAAAGAAAATATGGTAAAAACTGACACACCAACAACGAGTTTTGAAACCATAGCTATCGACGTTGTCGGACCTCTTAGAATCTCGAATAACTATAGATACATTCTAACTATGCAGTGTGAACTCACAAAGTTCGTAGTAGCCGCACCTATGGAAACTAAGGATGCGAGAACAGTAGCTTCTACATTAGTTAATGAATTCATACTAAAGTACGGTCATTTCAAAATATTGAAATCCGACCAAGGTACTGAATTCACTAATAATTTAATGCAGGAAATTTGCAATCTATTGAAAATCAAACAAATCTTTTCTACACCATACCACCACGAAACGTTAGGTGCTGTAGAGCGTAACCACAGAGTACTAAATGAGTACATTCTGGCATTTTCAGAAAACTCTGACTGGGATAAGTGGATTTCGTATTACACGTTTGCATATAATACAACCCCCCATGTAGACAACAATTATACTCCATACGAGTTAATATTTGGGAAATTACCGTATCTGCCAGATGACATTTTAAACAAAAACGAAAAGTTTTACGACCTAGATAACTATGCTAAAGAGTTAAAAATAAGATTGCAATATGCTCTTAGGAAAGCGCGAGAAATGATTGAAATAGCGAAAGAGAAGCGAACAAAAGATACTCAAGTTCATCCAATAAATTTGAAAATAGGAGATTTGGTACTTTTAAAAAAATACAACAGAAAAAAACATGAAACTCCCTACATAGGTCCATACAATGCAATAGAAATTAAAGGTGTTAACATTGTAATCAATATTGATGGAAAATTAAAAGAAGTACACAAAAATAATGTAAAATTGTTCGAACGTAGTTCTAAAATTTAATTGTTTAAGAATAATATTGTTCAAATATAAAAATTAGTTGCTAAATACGCATAAAATTTAAAATTTATTTGAAGTACATATGATATTAAAACTTGATTCTAAATATTTTTTTTTGTAAATGCGTATGAGTAGTATTAGGACAATAGAATAAGTATATACATTTATATTATGTAAAACGTAGTTATCAAGAATTTTACATAGATTTTTATTTTTGTAACATGTCTGTAATGTGAATAGAACTCACCATAACTCGAGTGTTCTATGTTTCATAAATCTCCGTCCTCCGTTTTTCCCAGGATGATAAGGTCATCAATGTACACAAAACACAGCCGTCTGATAAAAGGTTTCAGTACATTGTAGTGTATGATATCACACATGATGTGAAACCCCTAAACCTACAAAAATATTAAAAACATTATTTATCACTTCATCCAGAAATCATAAATAACCATATTTATTGCCTCACACAAGAAGCAATAAATAACTAAATTTATTACATCATTAAAGAAGGAAATTTATTATCGCATACGAAATAAAAACATGCACATCGCATACGAAATAAAAACATGCACATGATTTATTTCCGTACACAAGACGGCGTGACATTGGCCTTAGTACGTACGAGCATATTTACTATCGCTCATATTACTTGTTACAACTAAGCGCCACACGTACATCGTACGATGAACATGAATGAATATGGGCACACGTCTTTGTAAGGTGTCGTGTTGCACTTACTGCAATTCAATGCATGAATACCATATGGTATCTAGTAATTTGTTTGCGGTTTGTTTTTGTTTTAGAAATTTGAACGCGATATGGATTTCTGGTGTGAAGAAAATTGTAGGTTGATAAATAAGTATTGATAAATGTTGATGACACATTGACCACTCGAGAAGGGTCAGCAATATTCATATATTAGTCATTAAGTATGTCTTTAAGGAAATTAGGTCGTATGATTAATCCTTAGAAATAGTATTTAAGGCGCTGTAAATTGTATGAAATACACATTCGATTTTTAGAAGTCAAACTGCCTTCTTCGGCGTTTTTCATTCTTATTAGAAATATCGGCTCTTCGGATGCCATCAGAATAGCGCTTGCGCTGTATTAGGTAGATATACTTTTTGAACATTATAAGTAATCCCCAAACTTACAATAACATCGTCGATCATCCTTTGGAAAATGGCTGACGCATTTTTAAGGCCGAAAGGTAGAAAAAGCCGTTTATTGAAATATTTCCAGCATTCTGATCTGATGAAAACCGGATGTCAGATCAAGGGTAGAAAAATACTGCGAACTCCTAAGGCTGGCAAGTGTGTTCGTGATATACAGAATGGGGTACGTATTCGATATTGTGACTGTATTTAACCTTTTAAAATCTATAACTACCCTGTATTGCTTCTCACCCACTGAATTCGCCTTCTTCGGGACGACCCAGATTGGAGAATTATAAGGAATCTTCAAAGGTCGAATGATCCCATCCTCTAGCATTTTTCCTTTCTGTCTGTCAACTTCTGACCTCAAATTAACTGGGTACCTATAAGACTTTCTAATGATTCAACAAATATCCGTGTAGGACACGGGTGACGATTGTCTGGCACAAGTTTCAGCGAGTTATAAAAAACACCAAGCTCAGCTAACTAGCTTCGCTTAACGACCGCGTACGCGTGCTTGACGACTAGCATTTGCGGGATCATATGAGGCGGGTTCTTGTCGAGCCACGAAGCTGCACTACAAAATACTTATCACGCGTACTCTACTCTATGAGACGTACCGATCAGTTTTATTATCTTTAGAAATGTTCTATTATGTGTCAATTAAGCTACTCTGCACTGATTCAACATTTCTTTGTCTCGTTAAAGTCAGCGGACACGGAGGCTTGAGACAAACGCAAATATTACACAAAAAGCAACCGTTACTTTCTCCGAAGAAGGTCGTTGCATTACAAGGGAAATGTCAAACCTAAAGATCTAAAGTGGCTAAAGTGAACCACTTATCTCTGCCTAAAGGATGGAAACTTGACGTTTGTAGTTTACTTTACACTAGTAAAACAACAAACTAAACAGTTTCGACGGGGTGACTACCTTATCTCTTCAGGAGCAGCTACTCTTGATTACCACGGGGCTGCTCAACTGCTTATGTTTATAACAACTTCGCGTAAATTGGGTCCGATGTAGATGTTCTAATTTTGACCCTCACGCTTGTTTTGACGACCTCTCTGTCACTTATTGGTCCAAAAATCTTAGTGTGTTTATCCAACATGGTTTGTAATTTTTCTTGTTGTACCGGAAAGATGATCACATACAACTTCCAAATGGATAACTTGCCTAGATTCCTTTGCCTTTAGAGGAATCTTTATATTTGACTTAATTTTCAGAATGTTTTTCTTCCTGTCAATTATTGCATCCAATTCTCTGAGTGTCGTCTCCGATAATACCATCAAATGATCTTAAACCTGGCAGCACATAGCAATTAACTAATGTATTATTGCCAACACTTTTGAAGAACTTCCCCGACACTTTGTTGCAACCACGGAAGTCACCGCCGTTGCAGACATTAAGTTTTGACAGAGGGATGTATAGCCCGGGGTGACATACTGATGCCGGCTAGCGCTCAGTCGTGTCATGGGACTTCCGGGACACCCTCTGCTCGTGCTGAGCCACCTTACACAAAGAACACTAGCATGGAGGGAAAAGGACGGGAAAGGGGGAGGTCATGTTGAGAAATGAAAAAATTATTTTTGCTTACAACATAGTGGCCGATTTATTTGAAATAGGAAAAAAGAACATAACAACAATTCATGAAAAAGAATAATATTATAAAGTTGCTACTTCCTTTCGTTTTTAAAATAATTTCATGAATGGATCAAATGAATAGATAAATTTCGAAGCCGCTGCTATAAAAACCAGCAAATATTTTTAATTAAAGGAAAAAATATAATAAGGATATAACTGTGATGAAACGAATCTCTAATATGACAAAAATATAATTAACAGAAAATATAATGAAAAATGTGCTATTACTCACCCCTATTGATTCTACAGAGCGCTCGGCAACTAAAGGGGGGCGCTGAAAATTAACGTCAATTTAAAAATATTCACACTACTTAAAACGCAAACCAAACCGGCCACTTTTCAGAAATGGTAGACCTTCTCTTCGGAGACCTGGCACTATATGCATCCTTCAGTGATCCCCGTACTAATTAAATTCAGACTCACGTTTGGTTTTTGTTTCACTTTTCATTAATAGACTCTTGTTCTTAATTCATACTTTCACTTTTCATTATCTTTGAGTTTCCGACACTGAATGCTGTTTTTTTTACTCTTTAATTTCTTCACGACGTCCACCACAACCTGCATCATTGTTACTTGGTACCAATTTTTTTCCGATACAAAAACTATTTAGATTTCCAATGTTTTATGTATCTTAAAGCGTCACTGTTTTCTTCCGGCTTCACCTCACCTATTTTTGTGTTTTTCGTGTGTTTAGCCCACTTAAACTACACTCGTACGCAATTTAAATTCTCGTATCCCTCCAGAAAAATTGTACTTTTCATTTATAACACCGCTACCGTGAAATGAAATTTCATTTCATTTCACTCCCCAAATCTCCCCGAATCATAATCATGGCTTTTTATTCACTAATTTTACATATCAAACTCCTTTCACGAATTTTCCAAACTCAACACTTTTATTGTTCTTTCCCTGTCGTCATCGAAAACTCACAAAAAAAACTTCCTCGCCAATAACAATCCCTGTTATTCACCTTCCCAAAGTCAAAAACTGACTGACCCCCAATTCAAGCACCCAATCCCACATTTAACCTCTAGCAAATCCGATCTCGCAATCCTTTCATTTTTTATGACCGCTGCCGCATCTGGGTAACGTAATCGAAGTTCATTACACTTCGATTCCGCTACCCACACATCTTTTCGTACCGACAAACGCAATAATTTCCATTTTTTTTTCACGTAAGGCAGTTTGTATAATCAAAGAAGCGTTTGATTAGATGCAAAGTGTCACATATACATATACGGAAACTATTGATTTTGCTGATACCCCAAAAAGAGTGCTTCCCTGCGCTCGGGGAACTTGAACCCAGGGTCCCAGCAGACCCCCGGTCGAGAATTCGCGACGCTATCAACGAAGCCATGTTCTATTGATTTCCCATTTATCAAATTAGCAACTTCAACTCTTTCTTGATAGGCATGAAATTGAAATTTGTTAATAGGGAAACGTAAATAAACTTTTTGTTAGTATATAGAATAGAATGTTGATAGTGAAAAAATTGAAGTTATTAGTATATATATTTTTTTTGTAGTTGGAAATAAGGGAAAAGGGAAGGATTGTGATGATGGGGAAATAAAAATTATATGGAAATTTAAAATATGTCAATAAAAAACAAATAAATACACAGAGGAAAAGCTAGGAGTGTCCAAAAGAAAGTGGAAATGTTACGGCGGCAATTTCAGTTGCGAATGGGAGAAAGTCGGTACGCCGGAATTCGCAACAACTTTTTCCCTATTGATATCTCGCCCACGGTGGACTGAATTTCGATGGGATTAAAAATCGATTTAGCATTCTAAGCATGCTAAGCTGCGATAAAATTTTTATTGGCATCGGTATTGTTGCGAATTCCGGCGTAGCAACTTCCTCCCATTCGCAACTTCAAATTGCCGCCCTAACATTGTCCCTTTCCTTTGGGCATTCCTACCTTTTCCTCCATAAATTTATTTATTTTTTTTACATGTTCCCATTTTCCCTTTAATTTTTACTCCCCATCATCACAATACTACCCTTTTTCCTTATTAACAACTACAAAAAATAATACCTACTAATAATTTCAATTTTCCCACTAATAACGTTCCATTTATTAATTCCCACTAACAAAATTTCATTCTATTCATTTTCCCTAACAAAACCTAATTCCTTCCTTAACACTAACTAATTCCATTCCCACTAACAAATTTTATATTTTTATACTAACAAAAATGAATTGACTAACAACATTCAATCCCATGCCCAAATGAATCATTGAAGTTGCTAATCTGATGAATGGGAGATCGATAAGGCATAGCTCCATTGGATACGTCGCGAGATTCAACCGTGCGACTGCTGGAACCCTGAGTTCAAGTTCCCCCGGGCGCACGGAAGCACTCTTTTTTGGGGTATCGGCAAAATCAATAGTTTTCGTAATGTACTCGCATGTGTGACACTTTACATTCAATCAAGCGATTCTTGGGGGATGTAAATTGCCATATATGTAAGTCAATGGAAACTATTGTGATTGTCGATACGGACCAAAAAATGTGTGGGTAGCGGAATCGAAGTGTAATGAACTTCGATTACGTTACCCAGATGCGACAGCGGTAATTGGAAAAGAATTTGGATTGCGGGATCGGATGGGAGAAAGGTGAAATGTGGAAATGAGGTGGTTGGAATTAGGCAGTCAGGATTGGACGTGGAAAAGGAAGGTTGAACGCTTTGGGGAGTCAGGATTTGATTTGACAAAGAAGAGGGAGTTTTTTTTTCGGTTTTTGGTGAAGTGAATATTTGGCTGTTAAAGATAAAGGAGTTTTCTGTGTGGGATATAAGTGAGTTTTGGGGTTTTTAAAATTGGGAAAGAATTGAATAGACTTTTTTTTGAAGTTTTGGTGACGAAGAGTGGAAAGATTGAAAAAGTGAGGGGAGTTTTGCATTTTGGGAAGAGAGGGGATTTGACTTTGTGTAGTGTGAAGAAAAGAAAAATTTTATTAATTTGAAGTGCGGAGAAAAGAAAAATTTTATTAATTTGAAGTGCGGAAAACGAAAATTGTGCGAGAAAAATAAAGATTTTGCTAATTTGGATTGCGGGAAGACGAAAATTGTTGTCAAAAGCTTGGGTTGAAATTTAGTGAAAAGAAAAAAAGACAGATTGGAGGAATCAATTAATGCGGATAAAAGTGGCCGTTACGTTTTTTTTTTTTTTTTGGTTTAGTGATTCTAAATTACAATTAATTTTCAGCGACCCCACGCTTCTTTTGCTGTATTGCACCGGGCGCTCGGAGTTCTACGGGGAAAGAAGTGAGTACAATTTTAGTTTTTTTTCCTTTTTTTTTAATATATTATCCAATAGTTTGATTATCATATTCTCCATAGTCTTGAATTATTTTATGTTGGTAGATTCTAATTTTTGTATATTGTTTCAAATTTCGAAAGGGGTTTTTAGTAGTTTTGTTTTATCTGATTTTCTTTTGTATACCTTGGATTTAAATTATAACTTGAAATAAAAACGGCCACAATGTTCTGAGAGAACAACTATTTTTCATTTCTCAATGTGACCTCCCCCTTTCCCGTCCTTTTCCCTATGTGCTAGTATTTATATGTCAGGTGGCTCAGCACGAGCAGAGGGTGTCCCGGAAGACCCACGACACGACTGAGCGCTAGCCGGCCTCAGTATGCCACCCCGGGCTACACACCCCTCTGCCAATATTTAATGTCTGCAACTGCGGTGACTTCCGTGGTTGCTACAGTATCAATTAAAAATTTCATGATCTGACCATAGCGCGTAGTATATTCTATGTATGGAACGCTAGAGAGGCGTCCGTCATAAAATTTAGATGAGCATCTTCTGATTTACATTCTTCGTGTAAATCTCCGTCCGCACTCTCAAGATACTCCTGACAGTCAGAGTCGTGAGGAAACTCTGAATCGGACTTGACCTGAGTCTACAAGTTATAGAGACGCTGTGATTTGCTTACTCAGGTGAGCGCTTCTGGCCTAGATAATTGGATGGCCCATTCATGTAATCGACCTGCCTAGTTTAGATAGATTTATCAATATCCATTGCGGTTGGTGGTTTGGGCTGAGTCAGCCTAGGTGGCGGTCTGTTAAAGTTTAATGGTGCCCTATTTTAAAATTGGTACATTTGGTTCCTTTCCGCCAAACTCAACTGTTGATGGGGTACAAACGCCTTGGCTTGCTGTCCTCGAAGCGAGAGCTGAAAAATTGGTTGACAGGAGCGGAAATAGTATTATTACCCTGCCGTGGATGAATCGAGACATTCCTAAAGTTTAAATTCTGAAACTCTAAACAAGTTGCGTAAGCATCCGGAAGTGTTTGGGGTTTTTGGATGGTAAGCATTCACGAAAGATCACCATTCAAACCCCTTATAAAAACATCCAGTGCTCTATTCCTATAATTTTCTGTAAGCGCGGTGATAGTATCCTACGATCAATCCTCAGTCTTAATTTCATTTATATGTAGCGATAATTCATGGTTTACCGTCGCGTAAAATTCATCAACGCTTTTGTGTTGAGACATTGAATGTAGCTGATGCTCTAGAGTGCAAATATCCCGTTTATCAGCATAGTGGAGTGAGAGACATTTTTTTAATACAGGGCCAGTCATCATCAAATATGTTTTATGATATCAGGGTAGCATCCGCCGGGCCTCGGATTTTCTGCCAAATGTGGCGAAGTATGGCCCTAAATATTGGTTTGTCTATTTCATAATCACCGAGGATTGTCCCCACACTTTGCACCCATGACAAATATTGGATCGGGTTGCCATCAAATGTTTGGAGATCCCTTACAGAGTCGGGAAGTTTCTTGATATCATAAAAATCCTCCTCTGTTTTGGGCAATCCCGAATTTTTCGAAATTGAGGAGCTAGGGGAGAGGTTAGTTAGTAATTTATGCTCTATTGCCGACAGCCTTCGCTCGCTCTGCTCATACCTGCTAATATAAGAATTTATGGCAGAAACGGTTTGCTCAAGGGCAGTGAGTCTAGCATCCGCCCTCTTTGTGAGTTGGATTTGAGCATTGACTGCCCCTGTCAATTGCCGGATGGTATCATGAACTTCCTCAATTTTTTTATTTTACGAAATTAGAAAAAAGAGACAATTACAGTCACAAGACCACTTCAAAAAAAAAAAACACAGGCAGACCTAATCTTCAGAAATCAAAGCGAAAAGTAGAGAAAATATATCATTGCACTGACAACAATTACACCGAATTCACAGTATTTCACTTTAAGAAACCAGATGCGCCGAAATACCTTTACAACAACATGTAAAAACTTCTCACAACACAATTTAAAAAAAGAAAAAAATGCACCACTTGATGTGATTGCGACAATCAAATAATTCAATAACAGTCATTGAGCCACTAGTTAAAAAATTGTGTCATTTGATATGATTGCGATGATTAAATATTTCAACAATAAATTACAATAATTGAGCCACTTAATATATTATAACATAAATGGACTTACATAAAAACAATAGATGCTGTTTGCGGTAGAAGCATTTCCTTGCTATTTGAACGGTCCGTATAACTCCTTTTTAACGCAGTCCGTTGAAACTTGGAGAGTGCCTACTTCGGTATGATATCGTCACTAGCTTGATTCAGAAAATTCTTCGCTGAAGTATATCCAAAGTTTCACTATTACTGATCATCAGCACCAAAAAATTTCGTGATTTGCAATTACTCCTTTGTACGAGCTGCTGCTTGAATCCGCCAATTAAATGGCACATGCGCTGGTTCCCAGTATGCCGTGTTCTTATGGAACGGAAAAATTGCTCGGGTGCCAGTTATGACGGATTATCACGACTATGTTAAAAAAACGAACACTTTCGACCTTTACATCAAATTTATTGGTTCACGATTCACTTTTAACTTTTATAATAAACTTATTCAATTAAAATTTGCTTCCAACTTTTACATTTACTTTTACAGTTTACTATTTCGATAGTCGCGGACAAAAAGTACTCGATTCAAAAATTCTCTACTACTTATAATAAATTGATTAGGTGCATTTGCATTGTATTGCGTACCAAAGCTCATCATTGTACTGTAATGTAACATAAGATGCAATGGTCGTAGAACTGCAATTATTTTAATCAGCGATATGTGCATAATTAATTAGGTCAAGATATGTGAAGAAATGCGTGTGAAGCATTCGCACGAATGGTGATAACTTGCATCGTTATCGATGGTGCCACGGCACAAGTCATCGGGCTTATCTCGAGCTGTTGTATATATAGGGGCTATGATATAGAGAGTACTGGATCCATAACCGGTCGCGAGAGCCGAACCAATTAGCAACCTTCGCTAAAGTTGTGTGAAGTTGAGATTTGAAGTGATATGTTTTTGTTTTTGCACTTAATTCACTCCGAATCACGTTCACATTTATAAAGTTTTTGGTTTGAAGATCGCGTGTACAACATCGGTACTTTTGATCTCTTTTTTATTGACAACTTACAAATTTTCCATCGGCTTTGACACATGAGTTTTCTCGTCTCGACGAATTTCATCAGCTTTGACGTTCGAGTTTTCAGTGAGACAACGTTTGTTGTATTGTACTCAAACTGTTCAACGGATGATAACGAAAGCGCGATCGTGTGCACGTGAAACGAAATTTTGACGGTGTAAGTGGGGGAAGTGATTCTTCTGAAGAGAGGAGAGAAAAACCTGTCTGGAAACAAAGGGGAAGGAGAAGCAGAGGGAATCATATAGTTTCGAGAGCGTAAGTTATTTATAACTTATTTATGTGTTAAATTTGCTTCACATATGGACGAGTACATAGATTCTCGTTGTTCTTTCATTTAATTATATGACTTTGTATAGAGGTAATATGTGGGGAATCATTAAGACAAGGAAGAATATATTTGGAGGAGGATATAAGTTGAAGTGTCAAAAGATGGCATGACTTCTGACGGAAAATTTGGAAAGAAGAAAATGAAAATGAAAAAAAGGATATTTTTCACTGTGGTATCTATAATACTAAATACAATAAAGTGAGCAAACTACAGTTTAGACTTTATTTCCGATTTCACCATATCTCGCAAAATTTTTCTTATAATTTTTCCCGATGGATTTTTCGGAACTTCATTCACAAATCGAACACCTCCATGTAATCTTTTGGCCGGCGATGATTTTTCCGCCACAAAATCGATCACCTCCTTTTCAGTAAGGCTTGAATCCGCCTTCACCACATAAGCCATAGGCAGCTCTCCACATACTTCATCGGGAATACCCACGACAGCAGCATCCTTAATTTTTGGGTTGGTCAAAAGTAGTGCTTCAATTTCTGCTGGTGCAACTTGGAACCCTTTATATTTTATTAACTCTTTCATGCGATCGACAATATAGAAAAAATAGTCTTCATCGTAGTATCCGATATCACCAGTGTGTAGCCAACCATCACTATCAATTATCTCAGCAGTTGCTTTCTCATCTCCCACATATCCTTTCATAATAACGTCTCCTTTTGCGCATATTTCTCCGGGTCGATTTGGACCTAGAGCTTCCCCAGTCTGCGGATCAATAACTTTTATATACGTTTCAGCCCGAACTGTCCCAACACTTCCTTCTTTTGAATGTTCGTCAGTTTCCACAGTGATGCTTGAACATGATTCAGTCATTCCATATCCTTTTCGTATCACTGGAACACCTATTCTGTGTGAAGAATTTACAGTTTTTAAAGTGCTAGAGATTAATGCTACATATTTAATATCCTTACCGTTTTTTTACAGCGTGCATTAATTCTATACTCAAAGGAGCTGCACTACAATAAATTTGCTTCAAGGAAGACAAATCAAATTTATCGACCATGGGATGCTTAGCCAAAAATACCATTAACGGTGTCACCAATAAGCATGCTGTTACGCGGTATTTCTGTAAAACTGATAATTAAATTTATTTTTGTCGTCTTGCATCTTGTATTACCTGAATACACTTTAAGAAACGTTCTTTCTGGAATCCGGGTAAGAAAACTGTTTTAGATCCAATTGTACTACGAACAATGAGATGCATCAATCCGAATGTGTGAAACCATGGTAAAACATTCAATATAACGGATTCGTGGTTAATACTATTTTGCAAGCTGAAATTGGCAAAATTATTTTGTTCCAAGAAAAGAAAAAATTGAAAAGAATATATTTACTAACAATTGGCCATCAAGTATATGCAGAAGATTATTCTGAGTTATTTCAACTCCTTTTGGCAGACCAGTTGTCCCAGAAGAGCATAATATTATAGCGACTGTTTCTTTCACATTAGTTGGTTTCACTTCAAATAATTGTGATGAGTTTTTATCGTTAAATATTGTGAGGAATTTCGAATATGGAAGAAAAGTCTTTGACGGTGTAACATCACCGAAACACACTATATATTGGACAAATGAATATCTTCGCGCAACGGCAACAACTTTATTTAGTGTTGCAACTGACGCAAACATCACCTTTGGTTTGGAGAGATTCATTACGTGTTCTAGCTCCCCTGAAAAAAAGGAATTCACAATAGTAAATTATGAAATTGTTTATGCTAAAATTTTTATTGATCTCTCGACTATTTTTTACATCAACTTAATGGAAGTCTATACGTTTATGTGCTTTACACTGAGCTTTAATTGTAACGCGTGGGTGCATAGATCTTGGTTCCGATAGCTGCAAATTACTTATGCAAGTTTTTCGTGCGTAGCTACTTAATTGAGTTGCATTAATATTTTTTTTTTTTTTTTGAAAAATTGTTAAAGAAGAAAACTGTTAGATGAAGGTAATTTTGACGTGTGTACTATAATTCTTTTCAAGCCATCACACTATAGTGGTCGTCATCACCCGTGTGGTCACCCTCTCATATGGATAGACCCTCCTGAAAACCTTGTATAATTTTGTGCATACGAAAATTTGAAGAAGGTATCATTTTACATATATACAAACTTCAGGTTCCTAGCCGGCATTACACTGATCCGAATTTTAATAGCAGATTTGAGAATTGAATTTTTCCAATTTATACTTTTATAAATCATAAAATATTTTTTTTTTATTATACAATAAATAAAAATTTTATATTATCATTTTTTCTATATTAAAATTAAAATTTTCTTCTTTTCTTTCCAGTATTATTTAAATTATTATATATATATATATAAATATATATATATATATATATATATATATATATATATATATATATATATATATACACATTTATATATATATATATATATATATATATATTTATATTTATATATATATATATATATATATATATATATATATATATATATATATATATATATATATATATACATATATAATAGGGGTGCGGCTTTTTTTCGTTTTATTGTGAAAAATTGCTTTTAGACGATCGGAAATGGTTTGTTGACAGACGCCAAGTGATTTTGAAAGTTCTTCTTGCGTTTGGGATGGATCTTGGTCGAGCAATGTCTCCAAGTCGTGATCTTCAAACTTTTTTGGCTGTCCTCCAAGTCAAAATTGCCACTTTGAAACCGTGCAAATCTCTTCTGGCACGTACGCTCAGCTAGAGCATGCACACCATACACTTCCACCAAAATACGATGACTTTCGGCAGCCTTTTTCCTCATATTGAAGTACTCCCCGCAAAAATACTTAAGGCGCAAAATTCGACATTTGCAGAGTAAAACAAAGTATTGTTGTTTACGCTTCAGCTTAACGACACATACCGATTCTGAAACTATATGACATTAGCTTTCCAACACATATTTGGAAAGGTGAATCACTGGAATAAAAATCAAGTTACGCCATCTGTTAGAAAACCGCATGAATTAACTGTACCCCTATTATATATATGCATATACATATATATATATATATATATATATATATATATATATATATATATATATATATATATAAAGTTTCGGACATGAGAACATTGATATAATACAGCCCAATCTACAGTACCTGAGCAAGAGGCTTGTCTGCATCCACCGTTGTGGCGTGACGATACGGAGAACGACGGACAAACAAAGAGGCAAATCTGCTTAGGCGCGAGAAACCACCGTTGCGGCATGAAGATTGCGCTGGCATTTGAACGGATCGAGGAGTCTGCTTGGATTCGTCACAGTGATCACGTTGGGGAAGTCAATCGCGTGATTTCCTAAGACAACGCGTGGCGAGAAAAATAGTATATTGGGAGAATTGTGCCCGGAGTCTTTTTCTTTCCTCTTCCGAATGTCTTAATTTCAATTTGGCAGTGATATGTTTGTTATTTTCGGATTACCAAATTAGCCGTTTCGTCAAATACAATCGGATACAATACGTCGTGTGTAGTAATCGAGCACGGAGCGTGTCAGCGTCATAAATAATAAGAACCAAACACTCAAGCAGCGCATCAATAGTTTAGTCCTAAAAACATTAGCGGAGAATTTAGAAAAGGATAAACAAGCAATGGCCCAAAATAGCATCAACACATCAAATGATACCAAGCCTGCAAAATGCTACGTTTTGGAACATACAGATACGAACCTAAGGAAAAAGTGTTAACAACCTCGAAAGGAATTAAAATAGTAGCACCAAGTTGTATAAAATCCTGCAGATGCAGTAGTTTTAAACATTCAAATGCGTGAAATTGTTAAAATCGTCGCGCATTTCTCAGACTCATTAAACATTTTATTTATTTACACTTTGCCAACATGTGGAAATTATATTAGGGAGAATCTGGAAACGAAGACGAAAAGTCCTGATGCACCCTACTATAATCCATCGGATCGGTCGGATCCATGCAAAAGAATTGTCCTCCAAATGGATATAATTCCAAAAGAAACGAAATCGGTGATAAGATCGATTTATTCGAAAGGAACCTTAGAAGAAATACAAAATAATGAAGCAAGTGAACTGTTGGTTCGAGCATGCTCAAAAGATAACTATATAAGGCAGGATCAAGGATCAACAGCAAAATCGGACAATTTATGGTTTGCTCGAGACGTGAAGGTGCCTTATTCGGTATCTATTGCTCGCTTTTTCACTTCTTTTTGGTTGTTGCGCGTTGCTTTCTTTCTTTCCCGTGTGTGAGAGTGTTCACATATGTGATTTTTGACAAAAAATTCAAGTTGCGTGCCCGTGGCAAAAAAAAAACTATTGTCCGGAACGAAAACCTTAACCAATCGCTTCCGAATCTCTCACAAGCTGAAGAGAACTTGTTGCTTTTACACGCGAAAAAGTACACGCCGTGGCGATCCGATTCCGTTGTCTCAAAGTCAATCGCGAAGTTCGAGCAAAACGCTAATTTGATTAGTGTCAAGTCCGAGGTCTGCTCGAAGAAAATTTCCGTTCATAAGACAGTGCACGGGATCATGTCGCGAGCGGGAACCGCGAACAACGCCATGTCTATGTCGATGTCGGCGAGCAATCGCGAGTTGTCTACGCGGTATCGCAGCGACACGCTTAATAGCCATCCCTCGACACCTACGAGACGCATGAGTGAACACAGTATATCGGCATATTCCCAAAACAGTAACCTCACCACACCCTCAGACATAGAGGTGCGCGGATGCACCGACGCTTCGTGCGTCCGCATTCCGATTGTTGGCTACGAGGTCATGGAGGAGCGTGCCCGCTTCACCGTGTACAAACTGCGCGTGGGAAATCCGTTTTCCAATGACTGCTGGCTGGTGCTAAGACGCTACACGGACTTTGTGCGTCTCAACAACAAACAGAAGCAAACCTTCCCACATATCACGCTCCAGCTGCCGAGGAAGAAGTGTTCAGCGATAACTTCAACTCGGTGTTTTGAGATAATCTGGTACAAGGGCGGCAGCGCTTCGTCAACTCTATCATGGCCACGCACTGCATTCCGCTGATAACTGGGTGTTATTTTAGTATTTAGTATAGTATAAAGATTAGAGAAGACACAATGAGTAATTCAAGGGGAGGAAGAGAGCAGATAAAAGAAATTCAAAACCAGAATAAAGTCTGATAATAAAATCACATACTTACGCATGTTTTCTTAGTGTGAAAATGTGTTATTAGTTAGTGTATTTTAAATATACAAAGCGCCAGGGAATAATATTTTTAAAGTAGGGTGTATAAATACATCAACTTTCATTTCCCAAAATACGAACCAAGAATTCACAAAATATAAATTCATGGAATTCTATTTGAAATGAATACAATGTATAGTAAACCATTCTTTCAATGAAATTGTAAACAAATGAGTTCCACATGCAGACATATCGTCAGCATTTTAATCGTATTTTAATCTAAACACATTGTCCATCTACCTAAAGTAAGCATACATGTGCACAATAAGCATAATTGATATTTGATATATATGTCTTGAGCTCGAGTGCAGACATTGTCACGCGTAGATTCCACTTGAATCTCGTCAGCATTTTTTGTCAACAAAGTTGTTATGTATTTAAGAGTTGGAAGGAGGAAAATAAAGTCACTAGTCATTTGAAATTCAAGGTGTTTTGTATTTAGTTTTGTGGTGTTCGAGACTGTTTTTTGAGGTGCACACATTCAAGTGCGTGGGTCACACTCAGCTGCAGATAGCCAATCAATAAAGAATTGATTGGCTCAAGGTGCTCCCGTGTTTCGGTACAAACCAGCCGTCATTAAAAACAAAATTGTTATTCGCGTAAGGCTAATTGGTTAAAGTGCCAATTAGTTCTCATCGCTTTAATCAATTGGTTTTGCGCCAATCGATAATAGCCACAGCACTGCTGTGACTTGCGTCGAATCCAACAAGGATCAATTTAGCGCGTGCAGTCAATTGGTGTTGCACTAATTGACTTGGTGTCGCGAACATCTTGAAGGAGGCGAACATCTTGAAGGAGTAACAACAGAAAATAACAAATACTAAAGCAATGAATTAAAACATTATACATTCATCACCGAACAATGTCTATATTTGTTATGGTCGCATTTAGACTTCTATATATTGCGTGCAATACCCGTCAATACTTTGCAGTACACGAGCACACTGAAAGCCCAAATCAATACACATTTTGAATAACATTTAACACGAATGGTGTCGATTAGGTATGAGTAGCGGTAGCGGGAGTATGACCGGTTGGTGCTACTGGTGCTGTCGCCGGGAGATTTCGAGAAGTCTGCTCGAAACCGCCACACAGAGCGGACACTGCGTAGATGAGTGCCCGTGAGCCAGCTGACCAGGAAATTCTAGACAAGCACATGAATTACACGTTTGATTTACTTATAAGCATTTGAAAAGTGAATAGATGATTGATTGAAAAACGTTCGTTGTTGTAGAATACATCAATTTACGATATCCATTTTTTCAAGAGTCGAGAGAAAAGTGAAGAAAATATGGACGTGAAATAATTACAGTTGTGTTGAAAAATTATCTGTAAAGTGCAATCGTTTTGGTTCATGGATACGTTGCGAATCACAAAGTGATCGGGAAGTGGAGAATTTGTGGTGGTTACAGTTTTAACTTCCCAACTGTAAATCAAATGGCTTGAAGAATTAAATGTTACAAACCGGATTGTGGAAATTCCTTTCAATTAGTTAGCAACAAAAATTTAGAACTCGGTCGCAAATTTCAGTACCGCAGCACTCGCAACTGTAACGTAAATAACAGTGAATTTGGTGCATAAACATAGTTCACTCCGTTCATCTCACGATAAATTTATTCTCGTTCCCATTCAATTCCCCATCGACGAAAATCACTTTTCCGTGTGGGCAGCAAAGTGCGAGATATCGAGTTTGAAAGCGCGAATCTATTCGCCTATGTATCTTTCGTATCATCCTCTGGTCCTCGACAATCGGAAAAAGCATTGAGGAAAATTCATGCAAATTTGGGAAGCAAATCAAGTATCGGAAACCAAATCGGTGCAAAGCGGAGTTCGGAACAGCAACCAGATACTATTCCATCAAAGTTGGATACGGTGTTGTTTGCAAGAGATCAGTAGCAAAAAGGAAATTGGGAGTATAAGTGTTCAAAGGCTTACATTCATTCACGCATGCGAGCGAGAAAAATGTCAGATTTCCTAAAAGTACTAAATTGAGCCAGACCTGAGCCAAGATAACAATCACGGGAAGGACGTTTATTCGCAAAAAGTGACGTTAAATTAAAGTTTCTAGTTGTTTTTATATTTAAATAATTATTAATGTTAAATTATAAAACAGTGAACAAAAAAATTAATAAGATTTAAAAAAATTTAAAGTACCCATTTAGCGAAAACGAAATGAACTTTCATCTGATAGAATCCCCTGCTTCGTCAGCGAGCGCTCGTCGTCGGACAAGGAGATGTGATTACCTTTTGTTTGCATTGTCCATACTATTTTATAACTTATATTTTATATAATTTTGAACAAAAAGCGGATATTAATTGTATTCTCTCTGCGGGCAAAACATGAAACGAAAGGAAGTTTAGTTAATTTTAGCTTTATCGAAGCTTCAAGAAATGATTTATTTTGTTCAATGTTGACGTTTTTATCGTTTTCGTATTTGTTCGTTGCTATACGAGAATTATAATTATTATCAAAAGATAATTCAACTTATTTGAAGAGTGTTCAACTGGAAGGTTGTCGGAGAAACTTCCTTTATAATTTTTAGCATAAACATGTTAGTGAAGATTAACTTGTGATTCGTATTGCATAGTTTAAATTTTCGGTAGAATACATGCCCGCAGTCACTGAGGATGAGTCTTTAGATTGTTCTTAGCACCGAAACGCAACAAATACGAAAATAGTTCATGTTTTGCGCGATAGCGAGCTTTGATTATAGGATGAAAACGCCTTAACTATGAGTTTATTGCTTTTCGAATATACTCGTATAAACCAAATTAAAAAATTGATAACTAGAAGATGTTAGTCCTTTATTCAAGATATTAAGCAACTATGAAAATAAATTGAAATAGTTAAGAGTATATGAATCGTACGCCACTGTGGATTGAGACTGAAGTAACGACCATTAAGTTCGTATTATATTTATAAATTATTATTGATATAGTATATTTTTGTAAACTAACTTAAAGGTGTTAGAAGGCGAAAACAAATGCGGAGACTGATTTGTTTTTAAACAAAACGCTATTGAAATACGATGTAGAGCACAATGACAAGAAAAACGATTTAGAAATGAATAAAATGAATTGATACCCTTACCCTTCGGTCTTTCCATTACGTTGGATTTGACCGGGTATAGGACCCGGTACGGTGGCAGGCTCACACCACCAAACATGAGCCAGCCGCCGGGTACATTTTAACCTCTTTGTTTCAGGTGACTTCGCGGGTTGAGTGGCCCAAGCAGAGCGCCTCTTTATGACATAGAGTTATGCAATCGAATTGCATAATTCTATGGCATAAATTGGTCACCGGGGTATTTCTCTTCTGATGGGAAAGCTTATGCAAGTCAAGTTGTATGAGTTTTCCACTCAGAAGGGGAATACCTGCCACTGCAACAAATATGGATTTTAATCCGGTTGTGTGGGTGCGCAGGGGCTCCATCACCACCCGGTTGCCCTTCTCTCATTTGTGGGCCATGACCCTCTCCGGGTAAGGACGAGGTCACCCTGCTTCCACTTCTTTTTACTTGATACTCTTGTTCCACGAACAAGTCAGTTGTCCCTTGCGTAGTTAGTTACCTACACTTTTTGCGACTTCGGTCGCCTTGTTTTAGTTCGACCCCAGAAATTCGTGAGTGCGAAATTCTTTATAGTGGGTCCTTGTGCTGGGGGGGAATAAACCTGCCCCACGACACTGCAATGCTAGCCTGCCAGCGCATTCACACGTCCCCAGACAAGGGCATTCTCGGCAGATACCGAGACCTTCTTCTGCCGAGGTAGCAGACATTTAAACTACCTTTTCACTACACGTGATTATGTGCAATTTGTGAGGACTAGGGTGGTTAAAAAAATCATTTCGTGTGAAAGGTTGAGGGTAAAAGCACAGTGCATGTGTAAATTTGTAGTGTATTGGGTAGATAAAAAATGTCGGCAGAAGAGGCTGGTAAGATCCGCCGAGATTGGTATTGTCTGAGGATTGGCCTTGTCTGGCAGGCTAGCGTTATGGTGTCGTGGAGCAAGTTCTTTTCCCCAGCACAAGGACCCACTACGAACAAATTTTGCATTCCCCAATAAAAAGGGACGAATACCGATCGACTGGTGTCGAAGCCGAGGTAACCTCCTAAGGGCTGAAATTGCTTGTTCAAAGAACTAATTGGGCCTGGAGAAGATGGGTGGACTTAAGAGACTTCGTCGTTACCGACGATACTTATGGCCCACAAATATAAGGTGGAAGCGGTGCCCCTCGCGCCCTCCCAACCGGATCAAGGTCCAAATGTAGATGTGGCCATATATTTCCCATTTGAGTGAAAAACTCATACAAACAGAATTTGCATGAATTTTTACATCAAACGAGAAATATAAACGTGGCCAATTTATGTTATAGTATTATGCGATGGAATCACATAACATTGTACCATAAAAGGGCACGTGAGCGGAAGGCAACTCTACCTGCGCAAAAGCCCCTATAACACAATAAGAAAGGGAGGAGCGCGCCCGATGGCTAGCTCATTATAGCGGAGGGGCCGGTCATCGTTGCGGGTCCTATATCCGGTCAAATTTCAACGAAGGGAAAGACCGAGTTTGTGTTCCTTTACTTACACATTACCTTATTGCACACCATCACGTGTGTGCAATACAAAAAAATAATCAAATATAAAATCTAAACAAATATAAAATTTAATTCAATAAAAAAAATAACCAAAAATAATATTTAATCGAATATGAAATTTAAACCAAATATAAAATTCAAACAAATATAAAATTTAAACGAATATAAAATTTAAACAAAATACGTTTTAAATGCTCTTCGTAGATTTTGCAAACACCCTCCATACATTCGTTTACGCTTTTGTAGTAACTGTACGTTTCGTTTCAGGCCGAATTCCAGGTTGTACAAGCAAAATTGTATGCAAAATCTATTGACGTTTTGCTTACGTTCGCGATGGCTGCACTGCAGCTATAGAATGAATGCACAAATATTGACTAAACGATTTATTCGTAAATGTAACGTTATGCCTCCACCCGGTATAAAAATAACTCGCCTTTTGATTCAGATGTTGGTTGTGCTTCACACAAATCGCATGATTTAAATTCATATAGAATCTTTTCTTTTTTTTTTAATAAAAATTCTCTCGTGGAAAACTTTTTAACGTCAACAAAACGACTAGACATAAATTGCTCATTATCGCGCAATCGACTCAATTCCATAGCAATAATAATCTCCGATAAGATTTGTTCAAATATCTTTTGTGGTTTGCCGTTGAATTCGATTGAGCCTTAGATCCGGATTATTTTCAACATGACTGTCTCACCGTGAATAGTTTTATTCATCAAAACTTCATCATATACATTTTGACCAATTTCACGACAATGTTGCAAAACGTTCTAACGGTTCAAATCGATTGCATCAATGTAAGATATGATGTCGTGGACCTAAGGATGTGGACAGGATTCCGCGTTCATAGGGAATATGTCTATAATATCGTAGTGAAGATTGTCATTATTTTACAGTGTTCTTTTATTGCGTTGTAAACCTTTTCAAAATATTTAAACGCGTACTCCGTATGCCATATAGGTGTAGCCCTCCTGCCAGCAATTAGCCCTGGACTACGATTGATTGTTGTTTGCCGTTCAGATTATGTTGTTACTTTCCGCGCACATTGCAGCATCGCATCTGCACGACTCTTTCATGAAAGCGTCAAACATACTTACTCCCTTGTGTCCAGCGTTAGAAACAAATTGTAAAAATCGTTCTACGGGGTCTCCATCTTTTTATCCGAAGACAATCGCTAGCTGATATTTATGGCTCACATCTGGTGTTGAATCCGTAGTAAATGAATAATAGTGCGATTTTAACTATATTAAAAACTGCATTGGCAATTATGTTTCTCATTTCATCAAATATTGTTGAAGATAAATAACTTACATTACCTGATTCACATACTTTGTAAGATGGTCTTTTAAAAAAATATCGTGCTTAGCTTGAAGCTCAATTAATCCAAGGTAGTGACCATTATGCAGTGAACCCTTTATATCATTGCTTCCTCGAAGTGGTAGATTTTTGCCACATAGATAAAGTATTGTTTATATAAATCTAACTAGCAGATTCTTCCAATACTGTTTTTGATTTCCTAACTGCTTAGAAATTTGTAAATCAATTCAGTAGGAATCAGCAACAAAAATTTCAAACGATTGTAAGGCCTCAATACGGTTTGCTGAAAGCTCATGTGAACTTATTCGTATGCTGAAGTTTCTCCAGTCAGAAAACCCTTCATCAGTAAACTGATTCTTTTGTCTACCATACAACTTGCAAAAAAACCATTAAATTTTGCCTTGAGATGGAGAAAAACAAAGCCATTTACGCTTGATTATTTTTTCATTTTTAAGCTGCCTATAGAACATTGATTTTCTGCAAGTTCGAGTGCAATCATCTAACATTTGCTTTATCGATTTCTTCTTAATCATGTCTTCATTGTCACATCTTTGCAGTCTACTGCTTCCTAACTTTACCCAATAATTTACATGATTTGACTTATCATAAAAAAGTTCATTTTCCAGAATATCGACACTAACTACATGTTTGTATGTATAATTACTTTCAACTAACTATTACTTGTCTGCAAGAAAAAAAAATCAAATCAGATACGATAATAGATTTTTTTTCGCAAAATAGATTTTTTTTTACTTTTTCCCGAGTCTTCAATTTGATTCTATAAGAATACGCTTAAACAAAGGGTTTTATCAACTCCCTCACACGATACTTCTTATCCAGAAAGATCTTCACTATTCATATCTTCCTTTTCTGAAATTGTCTGAATAGTACTATTACTTTGACTCTACAATTAAAAATTGAAATGGTCTACTATAGTACTTCTAGAGAGAGAGAAGGGTTTGGCGAGTGCGGACGGCGACGCGACGGCGAAAGCCATACGCGAGTTAATGCGCTCTGGACTGGCGGGTCAAATAAAGAAGGCGGTCCAGCAACAGGCTGCCTTGGCGTTTGGCGAGTTGCTGGAACAGCAGCAGGAGGAACGCTCGGCGTCGCGTTCGGATAGTGCTGACGGTAGGTCGAATGGCGGACGACAGGCATTGCGCATCGGGCATGAGATTATCGACACGTTCGATCCTGCCGATGCCGAGCAGAACGTGGAGCGGTGGCTTGGGAAAATCGACCAGCATGGCGATGTTCATGGATGGTCGGAGTACGAACGGGCAACGATTATGCAAGCGAAGTTGGCGGGAAATGCAAAGCGGTGGTTCAATCGATTGGATCAGTACAATTTTTCGTGGGAGCAGTGGAAGGTAAAGTTGCGGGTGGCATTTCCACGGCGTTATGAGTATGCGGTTATGCTCGAGGAGATGATTGCGCGGCGGAAGCAATCCGGCGAGGGCATGACGGCATATTATCATGCCAAATTAGGACTGTGCGCACGGGTAAAAATCCAAGGCGAGGATGCCGTGTCGTGCATTGTTCGAGGATTACCCGAAGAACTTCGTGCCAATGCACAGGCGACAGGTTGCAAAACGCCGGAAAGATTGTATGAACGATTCATGGCGGGGTTGGAGTCGTACAGAGAATCGAGCGGTGGCAAGGCAATTGTGCCAGCGCGAGAAGGCAGCTTTAGTCGCAACATCGGTGGAGAACGGCAATGGTATGGACACAATTTAGCAAGGCGATGCTATAATTGTCAGGAACAGGGCACGCACCTGAGCAGAGATTGTCCTAAGGCGAGATTGGAGCGATGTTGGCGATGTGGCGAAGGCGGTCATTTATCGAAAGATTGTGCTCGGAAACAGGTGAGTGTTAGTAATTCCTGTGATAAAAATCAAAACAAACTTGTGGGCCAGATAAACGGCGTCAAAGTTCGGGTATATGTAGGTACGGGTAGTGAAAGTAATCTCATGACGGTGGATTTAGTCAAGAGATTAGGGCTTAGCGTAGCACGGTCGGGCGCAGGCATTAAACTGTGCGGATTTGGCGGTGGAGTGTTGAAAGCAGTAAAATGTCTTTTGGTGCTGCCGGACTGTGAGATAAACATAGAGGCGTTGGTAACTGACGGTAGTATGGGAAGAGCAGAGTTGCTGTTGGGATGGCCGGCGATTAATGATCCCGGTGTCGTTTTGATAATTGGCGGTGAACGTGTCAAACTGGTTAGGAAAAACGATGCTGCAAGAGCACTTAGTCAGCTGACATTAGAGGCGGAACCCACACGGCGGAAAGTGGTGTTAGTAAAAGATTTTAAGTGCCAAGGCGAGACTACAGGGCGGGCAGTAGTTGAGGTGCTAGAAGCAACGGCGGGTGAACAAGTTTGCATGGCGGCAAAAATGTTTCGAGACGGACAAGTCTGGACGGCGATGCCCAGCGGAGTGTTAATAGGCGGACAGTCCAATGAGATATTGGTGAGCAATCTAGGCAATAAGGAATTAAATTGGGCGAAAGGACGGCTCATCGCTAGGGCAGAGACTCGACAAAACGAAGGCGAGATACAGACGGTTCAAAAAGACAGAGTGAGTGTTAAATTGGTAGATAGTAAAGTTGAGTTAGACAAATTGAAAATAGGAAACATTTCGGCAACTGATAGAAGAAAATTAATGCAAGTATTAGAACAAAAGGCACACTGTTTCGCACAAAATGAGGGTGATTTGGGGTTGACTGGATTGGGTGAGATGGAAATTCGGTTAACAACAGAACTCCCCGTGTTCCGGCGACCTTATAGATTATCGGTGGCCGAAAGAGATACAGTAAGAGATAAGGTGGATAAAACGTTGCAACGAGGAAACGGATGGGTGACGACTCAGCTGTTCCAAGTCACGCAAAAAGGCTATTACTGGACCGCGCAAAGGCGAGTGAAAATATAACTAAGGCGGCAGGGCGAATGAAGTCAAGATACGATCAAAGGCGAAAGAGGGCTGATAAGTATAAGCCGGGCGAATTGGTGTTATGGCGGCAAGCGGCTACTAACAAGGCAGGTATTGGCGTAGGGCGGAAACTGGCGAATAAGTATGACGGACCGTATCGAATCGTTAAGGCGTTGCAGAACGATCGATACATAATCGAAGCGATTAAAGGCGTTCGAGGGTACAAACGGTACGAGGCATTAGTGGCGGTAGATTCACTTAGGCGGTATCACGGGGTGAATGAAACTAAGGTGGCTGGCGATGACGAAAGTGGTGAAGAGGTTGACCGATTAGATTTGATAGATTTGTTAGAGTCGTAGTAGGTAGTATGTAAATTTCCTATTATTAATGAGGACATTTAATATTGCAGGATGGCCGAATGTTACAGCGTAGTTTCCCGGCGTCAAGGCGAGGCGGTAACCCTAAAGAAAGACGCACATAGAATCGGCAACGAGTGGGTGATCGGCGGCATGGCGTGCAACAGGCGAGTGTAAAGAGTAGTCTTCTTGTCGACATCGGCGCGGACAGAGTCCATATAGAATATGGCGTGAATTATAGTACGGTGTGAAATGATAATGGCGTTTTAAATAAAAGGCGAATTCAATTAAATTAGGACTATGCTGTGTTTAAATTAATTATGATGTAACACTACCATAAATACCTGAGTTATTCTACCATAAATATTCTGCAATTAACTGTCATCTGTAAAATGACTAAAAAAATTTGGTTAACTGCGGCGCTTTAGACAAAACAGCATTTTCATTTTTCTGTGTTTCCTTTTGTCTCCTCGTTTTTTCATGCCCCGAAGAAAAACTCCTTGGGCCTAAATGACGAAATACGTATCAATCACCCATAGCGTTTACAAATCCGCAAAAAACAACAATTCACACTAATCTAGTTTTTTTATCTGTTTTTATCTTCGGAATTGAATTCAATTACATAAACTCTGAAGCGAAGAACGTTTCAATGGTTTTGAGCAAAATTTCTTCACGCCGCGCCGGTAAAGCACAAAGTGATGCACAAGCGTTGCATCAGTATATCATTTAAAGATGGGCATATAATGTATGTACGGTTTCGACGGACTCGCAAAATGTTGAATCTGTCTGAGTCTGAATGTTGCCTACGCATTTTTTAACCTTGTTTCATTGTATCGCAGTTCCACGGCAACATGAATGCGTTTACGGATTGCTTGTAAGCATCGGCATTCGCCACTTAGGCAATCGATTTTCGGCAGCCCAAAGTTTTGCACAGGAAAAAGAGTTGCTTTAAATGGTCTTATGTAAAATTCCTTAGAAATTAAAATTGAATATAAATTTCGAAGGATTTCCATCAGATATGAGAAATTTTATATAAATGGGCTTAACACCCAAAAACATAAATAATGCTGTTTTTGTTAGAAAAAAAAATAGGCAGATGATTTCAAAACTCACAAAAACCGATCAAGGTAATATTTCTCAGAGTCAAAAGCGACCCTATTTCCGAAATTATTGAATGTTTTTTTTGAAATTATAATTTTATGGAGGCCCCTAAGCGACCGCTTATTACGCTTTCCCTGTTGATCCGGGACTTAAAATTTCGCCACTTGGAACTCCAGTTTATGTGAGTTTTTCTCATGTCGCTCTGGTGAAATCTTCCCGGAGATCGGTAGAAATTTCGAGGTCATTGGCTTCTTGACTCCTCGGTTAGATTGTCTCCTGTAGTTGAACATAAGCGTCACAAATGCCTCCAACACAGGTGAGCTTAGGATGCCTTCGATCCTTGGTGCATTAGTGGAATGATTTCCTTCACTCACTTTGCTCTGATAGCACGATATTTATTAAAATAGAAAATTTAGCGTTACCTCACACCTGACTTGTAACTTATTGATTGTTCTTGAATGTCTCCTCTATCTATTCACAATCGTTTCTAGTTCACAATACGTCTTTCTTATGTTAGTACATTACTCTACTCTAATCTACTACAAAGTGAGTGCCATCTCAGTCCTACACATGCACAATGTCATAAATTAAAATCAAGATGTTACATTTCAAATTTCTTCAACTTTCAAATTTTCATTTGACTACTGCATCTAATCTTTTCACAAAGTTTTATGGTTCTAGCTTCGGTAGTTTCTCAGAAAAAGTGCAGTGAGAAATGAAAATGCACACAACAAATTGCTACTGATTTTAAAAGGGATATTTTTACACAACTTTAAGCGGGAAGAAACTTGATATAATACTTTCGAGAATTTTTTTTTCAAATTTGAATTTATTACCTTTAAAACAAATTCAAATGCGAACAAAAAAACTTGAGTACAGCGTTTTTTTTACTAATCTTGCCATGTTGTCTATCATCTGAATTCGATTTGCTTTGTTCGTTGAGGCTAGTCGAGCTCGAACGGAGCAATCTAGTTATTGGTGGCTGAATCAAGATGGCCAAAAAATTCATTGCTTGTGTTTTTTTTGTTTCTCTTTTTTAATTTTCAGCTTATTATTGCTACATTTAATGCTATAGTTGTTTGTTTGTGTTAACAATTTTAAAAAAATTAGAAACAAGATTCAACATTTGGTTTAGGTATATTATGATGTAAATATGTTAGGATAGGATATAGGTTTCGATTAGAACTTATGTAATGAATTTAAGTCTAAGTCCGAACGTGGAACCGACCGCTCATCGGTTCTGGACGTTAAGTCTGAGTAGTGCCAACGGATGGTACCAACCGGTCAACCAATCCGTGCACCGTAATCAATTTTTGAGGTGGCTGCTTGTCGGCCAGCTAGATCGGAGAGGATGTCGATCGCGGGTCTCCAAATGGATTACGCTCATCTACAATTTTCAGCCACCAATAAACGCCCGTTTCCAAACGCGTCACAGCACACAATTCATTCGGAGAAGGAACCTACTTTACGTTACTCCGTATTTCTTCATTCTACCAGTCAAAGGGCAAACGTCTAATTTTTACTTCGCGTTCCCGAATTTCCCGCCGCGGTACCGAAAAATGTACTACGCTAACTCAAACCCAACGAAAGCTACGTTAAGGAAAAGGCAAAACCAACAAAGGTACCGCGTACCGCGCGCGACGCGAAACCGACCTCAGCGGATTTCCTCAAACCCTACCCTCGCGACGGCATACTTACCATGCGCTCTACTTCCTGCTGAAAGAAAGGACCACTGGAAAGGAAAGTCGTTGTTAATTTTTAGCAATTCATATTATTCTCTCAATTATATATAATTAATATATTACTTTACGTTATTTCCGCCACTAAAATACTGATCAGTGCTAAGATTCTACTAAATATAGTACCAAATAAGATAACAATAAAATTATTTGAAATCAATAAAATCAAAAGTATTAAACGAGTTGATCTGACATTTTTGATTTTCATATATGTTATTTCATTTGCAACGGATTTGTAAGCATCTCGTAAGGATTTGTGATCATAGTGAGAATTTTTATGACAAATCATATAGGAGATGGTACATATCTTACACTGTATTTTATGTAATATTAAGTATGACTTATCCTACGAATAGTGACATTAATTCAAGTACATTTACTTTTATATTACATGAAAATAATAGAATAATGGCCAATATTTACTCGTATATGAGCTCCCATCATTCGGGACTGAAGTATTCGATGGCCATGTCGAAAAAATATTATATAAAAATTGATAAGACTAAATGTACTTAAGACAATACACAAATACGAATATATAATAAGATAGAAGAATATTACTATATGCCTAATATAAGAAGTCTTAGCTACACCGTACAGATTAGTTATTGGAAATTCATTACACATGTTCGCGTTACATTTATTTAGTTTGGGGCCCAAACAGTTGTTAAATAATCTAAAACGAAGAAATTGCATTTAGCTTTCTAATTGTGTACGTTGTAGAATTTTTGCCTATGGTATTTTAGATATGTATACTTATTAAATAAAAATATCGAATGTACTTAGTCGTAAGTGGTATGGTGATAGAAAATGAAACAAAATTAACACAAATATTCTTAATAACCCAATAAAAAAAACCTTTTTCCTTCCATCTTTCATAGTTGGATTTTTAGCTCGTGAGTATTGGGCTTGAAAATCATTTTCATTAGAGTGGTTGGGTTTAGTCGTCTTTCTACTTTTCCACTTTTGTGTTTTTCATTTTGAATGATTATTCGAAATAGAATTTTCTGCGCGAAGGAAGAATAACGGGATCGGGACTTTGCTTCTTTTACATAAGTAACACATAAATCAGGTATATAAGAGCGCAAATACACTTAAGTGCTTCCATGTTTGTATTTTAAAGTTAGTACAATAAACATTCAAAAATATCCTGAAAAAATGTCTCACGTTCTAACGGCGTGACCCCCATGCAGAAAAAACTTGAGAATCTTCATTGCTTGTAATATTTGTCAAACAAAAGTTGGGAAAATCTTCACGGGATCGGGTATCGGGAGCATTTAGTTCGTTGGTACTCCTGAGGTCACTGCATATCTCACACCTGGAATTTGGCTGCCACGAAGCACCATGAACAACAAACCCACTCTTACCTGTTCTGTTCAAAGCTTGTTCTAGAACAGTGCTAAAATCGTTTGCATTAGATGGAAAAGCATCAATGTCTTGAAGAAATTCTTCTTCCAAATGTAAAATATAATCCTTCGCTTCTAGCACAGCTTCCGCAAGGCCAACAATTGTTCCAGCATCAAGGTTCTCATCTCCTACCTCTTTGTCCTATTAAACGTGGATGTACACGATGATCGACATCTATGATTTCTTCTATTTGCTCGCTTAGCTCACTGACAATTGTAAGAATCTCGTTTTAGCTTCGTTTGCATTCTTTTCATAGCCGATGATTGCTGATGCTGTTGGGTGCATTTATTCAGATTTGATTATGACTTGGATCGAACTGAACATCATACCTTGTATCCGCGCACACAATTCCGTTTGGAAAGTTGGTTATGGGGCACTGCAGAAGGTTGCTGGACATGTGTTCTGCCTGAAGTTTTATAAAGCGTACACTATGGAACCGAACATGATTATGAGCAGTAGTATTTACGCAAAGCAATGTCAATACGTATGCAAATTCGCTTCTACCATTCTACTTGGCGAAACCCGACGTCCTATGTTTCCGTCTTTAGAGGTGCCAATTGTTTCGTATGCGAGTTTTGACAGCCGACAGTTTTTAGGTGGCGGCCACTACTTCCACACTCCGCTACCATGTGGCTGTCAATTCACTTTGACATCCCACGACAAAATTGACGTGGGATGTGAACCCGGCACAACCAACATGAGATGACAAGCCACATAGCAGCAAGGTGTGTTGGTAGTGGTCGCCAGCGGCGTCGCATGATTCATTACACTTATTATATTGTATTAGATGTAGTCCACTATTCTGCTGTGTTCTATCTATGTAATTCTTAATAAAGTTGCTTGCTTTAACTTCCTTTTTTCCAATTGGTTGATAATTAGTTATAACTCTCATTTGATCGAAAGGGGTATTATTTTTGAATATCATAAAGTTTTTTAATTATTTTTAATGTTAATGTTTTTATAAATTTTATAATTAATGAAAAAAAGCACATTCGAATTTCAATCGTCTGGATTCGACAAATCTACCTTATTATATCAATTATTCTTTTGTTACTTTTTCTTTTATATATGAACTCGATGAAATATTGAGAATTATTTTCAAAGAAAAAGCATTGGGTTAACATAATCAGAATTACTTCAATAGTTTATATATGAATAGCAAAATTTGACCTAGGTAATGAACTTGTTGCGTAATTTTTTCCATCAACTTATCTAATCATTATGATAACATTGAAGAAATTTTAAATATTTTTAATTCGGTTCTCATTATCTGCACGTTATCTGAGTAGTTGACAGTTATTTAGTGATTCTGATTTCCCTCCGCTTCGCGTATCTTACCCAATCCCAATGAAAATTCACTTTAAACTGAATATTTATAAATTTACTTACGTTCAGTGTAAGCTGCATTGAAAGGTGCAAGAGTTGCATTCAACAAAAACGTTGCAAATATTGCAGAAGCAAACTCAATTCTATTCTCACTGCAAACGCCAACGATAGTTCCTTTTTTAATTCCCAAAGCACTTAGATTTCTAGCAAATTCTAGGCAGCGGCTCATAAAGTCCTTTGCGGTATATTCCTTATCATGCACTCCATCTATCTAGAAGCAAAAATTTATGATAATGTTGCATAAATTCGAATGGAGAACTCACCAAAATTATTTTATCTCCTAAGTCGTTGAATCGTTTTAAAATAAATTCGCCCAACGATCGTGCATCCTTGGTATTTCTCTGTTTAAAAGGACCTCCATAAAGAATATTGTTGCAAACTGTTACAACCATATTGTGAGCAAATTTAGATCAACAGTATTCTTCTACAACCTGCGTGGCTTCGCGATCTGTGCTGAATAAATTGTAGAATGCTTCCTCTTATCAACAACCAAATATATGTTGCAGCAGATATCAAATTTAAAAATTGTGCAGATAATCTCTCAAGGACAAACTAGTAAATAAAAATTTTCTTTTTATTATATTATATCACCTATTAGCTGATTTTAATTGGAAGTGCAAACTTCTGTTGCAGTTAATTAAAATATTTATTTAGATAACATCTTAATTATACAATATACGATATTTAACAGTTTTCTTCAAAATATACATATATGCAATACAGATATGGAAATATCGCTCGTTTGATATTCATACATGTTGAAATAAATCGTTCTGCACTCCCAATGTCGATCGAATGGCAAACATTATACGAGTACAATAATTATTAAACATTGTGGTCACTGCTTGGAGCAAGCTGCAGCTTTAATAGCTCCCTAAATGTGTTTAATTATACACAAAATACACAATTTGTGAATATAATCTCATTAGTTCAGAGGAATTCCATGTAAATTTTATTCGCTAATTTAAAGTGTTCAAAGAAGTTTACCATTAGTTATCTTAATTCAAATGGTTACGTGGAAATTAACCTAACATGGGCGATGTCAAGTGCTTCAGTTGCCCGAGTGAAGTTGCGAAGGCGGGTGAACTTAAAAAGTGCCTAAAATGTAAATCGTCTTTTCATTCATCGTGTTATGTGCGTGGTCTTAAAAATGCAACTAAGGCGTATCCCCCTTGTCCAATGCCATGCTGTGAAATTGTATCACCAGCACAACGAAGTGGTAAAAAAGAGCCTCCGCCCCCTTTTATAAAAAGGTCAGATTCCGCAGATAGAGACTTTATATTACTGTAAATGAACTGAAAAACATTGAACACGCGATGCAGCAAATTCAAGATTACAAAAGGAAGATGTCAACGTAAGTGGCGTGAATTCTTGGAAAAGTATCAATCAGTGATCTGGATCATGGGATAGCAGCGAGCGCACGATTCATGCTCGGCTGTCTGGGGACGCATCAATGCGCTGGCAAGCTAGCTTTGCGGTGTAGTGGGGCGAGTTCTGTTCCCATAGCACTAGGGCCCACGACAAAAATATTTTTCACACTTACGAATTTTCAGATTATCGGAGTCAAAATGCAAAACCGATTGACCGTTAGAAGGCGTCAATGGCCGAAGTAATATACTGTTACATGTACAAATAGTTCTGCGAGCTACTGTCGCAATTGTTTTCACAACCATCATGATCAACAAACGAATGTACTCGAAAACCCGCCAAGCATGATCAACATCTGAAAGTGACATTACTGCCCATTCATTAAGCTGCTCGAATATTCCACGAAGTTCGGCAATGTACGAGAAATGTATTGAATGACTAGAGACCCTATATAAAAGCGAGCTGAATGAATGCAACCGTGATAGTCAAAACTGCAATAGTGTGGAGTGCGAATTGAAAAGCGATATTGATCGAGTAATAATAAAGTGATAGATATGACAGTTAGAGTAAAAATTTATAGACAAAGTGAAAATTGAAATTAGTGAAAGTGTTAAATTAATGATTGTGCATTTGTGAGTAAATAAACTCTTTTAATTTAATTAAAAAGACATTGCGTTTTCACTTTCCTGGAACATAAGAATTATTGGCCACGATACATAACACGCGACAATACTAAAAGGATTTACAAGTGAATTGCAACGACAAATACCCGGTCAACCGCGCGCGAGACGAAAAGTGCTTCCCTTCTCACCACGAAAGTTCACGCCTCACAAATAAGAGTGGGATATCCTGGTGGTAGCGATGCCCAACGCACCACGCCCGAACGGATCAAGGATCCAAATCGATGCCTTGGCCTATGTCGAGTGAGGAAGGCAAAGACATATAAATAAACTAACGAGCAACGAGAATCTGTGTACTCGTCCATGTGGGAAGCAAATTTAACACATAAATATGTTATAAATAACTTTCGCTCTCGAAACTATATGATTCCCGCTGCATCTCCTTCCCCTTTGTTACCAGACAGGTTTTTCTTTCCTCTCTTCAGAAGAATCACTTCCCCCACTGACAATCGCGCACACCGACAAAGTTTCATTTCACGTGCACACGATCACGCCTTCGTTATAATTCGTAGAACAGTTTGAGTACAACACAACAAACATTCTCTCACAGAAAACTCGAACGTCAAAGCTGATGAAATCCGTAGAGGCGAGAAAACGGCGAGAAAACTCATGTGCCAAAGCCGATGGAAAAGTCGTAAGTTTTTAATAAAAACAGAGGACTTAAGTGCCGATTTCGTACACGCGATCTTCTGAATTAAAAACTTTATAAAACCGAACGTGTTTCGGAGTGAATTAAGTGCAAAAACAAAAACATAACACTTCAAACCTCAACTTCACACAGCTTTAGCGAAGGTTGCTAATTGTTTCGGCTCTCGCGACCGGTTGTGGATCCAGTACTCTATATCTATAGAGGAAGGCCAAGCATCGCAGCGAGAGCTTACCCGATGGCTAGCTCATAAGTGAAAGGGCCAGCCAATAAAACGGATCCCATACCCGTTCGAACTCTCAAATGAGAAGACCGAGTGTAGCTACTTAGCTTGACATTTCTTTTATTTGATTTTTTTTCTACAACAACACCACGTTTGTACGAAACTTAGCTTATGTAAACAATTTCTGTTGTCACTTAGTTTTCATTGCCATGGTCGTATTGAAATATTTTTGAATCGTAAGTTGAAGTAATTTGAAAAAACGGTTGTATAGCAATTTTTAAATAGTTCCAGTAAATAAAAAAAATATAATTCAAATACATAAATAAATACCATACAATTTTTGAAATACTTCTCCGACGACTACTCGTTGTTGGGATAAGTGGGCTTGAAACTTCGAAAAAACTTGATAATTCCAAATGCTGTTACGTTACACAACGCGATCACCAGGCAGAACCTAGTGAAATTTAAGTCATGCTGTTGTCATAGACACGATGTATTAATTCGTTTATATTACAAATTTGCACAGCTAGAGAGATGTTATGTAACAAGACTATCCCGGGGCACACAGCAATTTAAATAAAGTTAAGATTGAAATAAATTTGAGATAATTAATGTGTAGAAATTTTCGGTGAATTGTATCATTAAAAAATGTTTACTTTTCAATTAGCATCCTACTAGTTTGCATAGGCCTCCATAAAATTGCAAGCTACTACGTATTATGTAGTGATCGGGCAGCCACCTAGGCAAACTGCTCGAAAGACCTTTGTGAAGAAAATACCATTTTGATGAAAATAATAACGGAATAAGTGTGGAACAATTTGATACGCAACTTATTAACATTGTTATTTTCTAGCCCACACTTAGCTCTGCCACTACCATCGCTACCATTATCAGAGAAAAAATTTTCCAAAGAAACAAATGAAAAACTAAACATACTACAAGAAAAAATTGCGAATGGCAGCCCCCTTTGCGACGAAATTTAACAATGCAATTGCTAGTTTATCTTGACGAGAAAAACCTCCGTTACCGCCAAGAAGAGGCTCGTCGATATAACCGGAAAGATCGCGAGGAAGCGGGATTCACATTTTAAATTTCGAGCGGGAGTGGGTCGTTTGCGGTTGACCAACGAGATCAGATGCGTTCCATTGTGAAGGTGTGCAGGGGACTTTGAAAAATTGAAATTCGTTTTTGTTTTGTTGACGCGTCTCACGCGATTTTTCTCAACTCATTTTGGAATTAGCTTTTTCGCGAGCAAATTTACTCTGTGTGTTTTCACTTCGAGTCGGTCTGGTTATAAGCAAGGATTGGGTGCCAGTGAAAATCTTTATTTTGATTTTCCTGTCTGTGTTTTGGCTGTGGCGGATTAACTCAGGCGAGATTGAACTTCGTGTGAGGTGTCTCGTGTGGCGATCAAATGGTTACAGTAGATTTTTGCATAGGACTGGTTGCTGAAAAGTGCAGTGTAATTTTCGGGGTGGAAATTGCGTTTTGATGTTCGAAATAAAATCTTACTGGGGATGGAGGAGTTTTTGACTTTCAAACATTATGTCATCGCAACGTGTTCAGATTCGACGACGATGTTGAACGACGGGCGCCAGTGCGGGTCGAAGTGCCGTTATTGACGATTTATATTTACGTCTTGGTTGGGAAAATTGGGAAAATCTTTTTTTTTTGGACTCGCATTTTGAGAAAAGCTTCGGAAAGTGCAAAAGTGCAGACCAGTTGGAATAAGATGGTGACATTGTTCAGTCAAAGTTTGGTAATTGGTTGCAGTGAAGTGATTTCGAACAAGGGATGGCTTGAAAATATGAGTGCTTAGAAAGGATATTCTTGAAAGTGGAAATTTGAAACTCTTCAGCAGGACTTAGTTAAAAGCACAGCTTTTGTAAACTAAACAATAATTTTATATGAATTATTGAAGTGAAACTTCTAATGCGACTTCCAACAAGGTAGTGTTAAACGTTTAACGCTACCATGATACAATGATACTACCATGATACAATGATTCAAACTACCATGGTACAATGACACTGTGCTGTAGAGTGTGCTGTAGAGTGCATAGTCAGCCACAGCGAAAATAGTCCGAAGAAATTGATTCTAATTGCCATTTATGTTTCACCAAATGCACCCATGAGGGATATTGAATCATTTATTGCAAAATCTTTATTGCCACTATCCACTGCAGGTTCATGAGCTCTGGCATACGTTACTGGTAAAGAAATTGATTATTATGAGCAGCATGTGATCCTTGCAGGAGGTTTTAATATGAATTTCTCGTTACCTGAAACTGAAACATTATTAACCTCCCTTAAAGACAAATTTGGATTGGAAATGATAAATAGCAGGAATGATCCAACAACCAAAGGGGGGAACTCCCATTGATGCAGTTTTTGCAAGAAATATTGAAAAAAATAGAACTCAAACCTTTCGTATCTTACTTCAGTTATCATAATCCCATTGTAAATTTTATAGATTTAGATATTTCTCCACTCGAAAATGATAATTAAAAGATGCCATCAATTGTGAATTGTAAGCAATGTTAATAAAGTTTGTCTTAAAGAAACAATATGAGTTCACAAAAATCAATTTCTACCCCTTCCTATTTTCACTTCCACATTACGAAGTTTCACTTCTTCCGCACGGAGGGACTCCACGCACTATTTATTTTTTTTTTTGTTGTTTATTCAAATACGGTTGAAATTCATGCAAAAAATGAAAAAATGGAGACAATTTCATAAACGCCATGGCTGATGAAACAACTGATGCCAGAGAAAATTTTGCGAAGATTTAAGTTTTTTATTAACCAATTGTGTTATGGAAAAGAGATTTTGACGAGACAAGTATTCACCAGTTTTGACACTAAGTGTGCTTAGAACAAAATCACAACAAGTGTTTATTCGATGAAAACAATCGATAAAAACAATTAGTGAAGATTGAATTTTTGATACAACAAGTGCAACATCAATTGATCAATTCTAAAGCTTCACTGTTGTGATTATCGACGGAGGTATTCGAAATCAATCACGCCCCCACAGCAGCCTCACTGCAGGAAAGTAAAGTAGGATTGTTAATGCTTTGTTTTCGAATACGAAATTTTATTAACTATCCAATTGATTTTACACACTAAATGTACTTACTTAACTACGAGTAAATTGTTAAAGTATCACAATCAAAGCTCAATGTATTTCAGATAACGAACAATTATTGCTGACGATTTTAAAGTGAAGTTAATGACATTATTTAAAAGCTTACTACTAGAATGGAAAGGAACTTTAATTACACGAGTCAATGATTAAAACAAGTTTGAACATAATAAATGCTTATTCATGAAATTGAGAGGAAGTAAATGATTAAGAATTCACGCAAATTTTAACATATCGCTTTTAACTATGTTTATGATTTTATTTATGTTTTTATCTTTTCAATCGTGTTTATGATATTTCACACAATGAATTTACAAATATTTGCCCTACTATACAATAAAAATTTTTTCAAGTTCTTGTAAAATCCACATTCATATTTGCACATACCGCACCTCAGAAAAATAATTTTTTTAATTTGATTTCACCGTCTTTATATGCGGAACATTTTTCTATTTTCTATGATTATCTCTAACATCACTCAGAACAATGTCGTTCTGAGTTCTGCGCACCCAAATATTGAACCCTCTGCTTCTTTTTTCCCCTTGTCTTTCCTGAAAATTCAGCATTCGCCTTGGAGTTGATACTAGAGATCTCAGAGCAATAAGAAAATGGAGGGGACAGTCCCATACAAAGTACATGGGAAGAGATGAGAGCCACATTTCGTGTCGGGCTGTCAAACTGGTACGAGTTGGCTCTCTTGGACTCTCTTTTGTGCCGTAACGTCAAAGTTGTTCTTGGCTCGTCCTCCAAGTACAACAGTGCAATAGGAAAAATAAACTTATAGGGGCTGTTCTGGAAAGTAAAAAATCTGAAATGAAACGCACTTGTTACAATATCTTACCAGAGTGACTTTATTGTTCAAATCTCTTCGTATTTATACATTACATTTTACTTTAAATATTTTGCTGACCAAAAATTACTATGAAATTAATTGGATCAATGGAAATTTCGATGATGGTGCAGTTCGTGCGGTATTGATGCATTTGGTGTTAATAACCATGCTGACATGCGTACTCGTGCGAAGTTCAATCATCCTAATTGTTATTGATGGTTGTCGCTGGTGGATATGCTGACATGCGTAATCGTGTGAAGTTCAATATCCTAATTGTTATTGATGTTTGTCGCTGGTGGATATGCTGATATGCGTAATCGTGTGAAGTTCAATATGCCGATACAGGTATCTGGTGTTGATTAAAGGTGATTTGGGTTGGTGACCTCGGAAATAATGTTGTGTGTGGATTTTTAAATTATAGATGATGGTGAGCATTCATGGGAGTTTAATTTGGATGTATCTTGCACATTACCGCCCGCCATGAACCGTCCGAGGTTCTTAGTTCTTAGAATTTGTCGACATTTCGTACCACGTAGTCCTTTGCTGGTTTGGTGTTATTTGGACCTTTTTGCGACGATATCGAATCAGAAGAAAACAAGCTGATGTAATAATCAAGGTTATTAAGACAGACAGGCTGATGTTTGTCCCGTGGTGACCAATGGTTGACCAAGAGGTAGTTTCGTTTTCTTCAATGATGTTCTGCTCTTGTTGAATGTAAGCTCCAAAGGATTCTTCGGATTTAATGATTTTTGGCGCTGAAAGATTAGGAATAGTTTGTTGGCTTATTGTCTGATCGAGGACAGGTGGGTGTGGAAGCATGTATACGGAAAGGTTCCGCGTAGCGGCTTTCCAAGAGGCAGTGAACAGAGAATTTTCAACTCTAAGACTACAGTCCTGCGACAGTCTTATGATCCCAGTGTTATTAAGGATTACATTTTGGCGGTCACCTTGACAAATGGCTTGCGCTGGGGTTGCTGATGGCGTCGTGAATAACCAGGTATTTGGGTCGTGCAGTTGTTTCCATACTATACGTTTTATTTTGAAAGTGTGTACTGCACACGGGTCTCTGCCGAATACCTTGTGTATCTCATTGATCAAGCAATTTGGTTTCGAATTCACGTCATGGAGTATACTGATGTCTACTAGATATTGATTGGCTGCGATCCTGGAGAGGTCGTCACTGGAAGCTTCAAAATACTGCTGCAAGTTATAGTTTACGCCTAAAATCGTTGATGGTATGTCAAATGTTCGGAATGTGTTGTTCCCGATGCATTCTGGAACTGGTGTGGCTTTTATCAAGTTGTACGGGCGGTTGTCGATAATGGGAAGGAATGCCAGTAAGTTGATATAAGTATCATCAACATTGATTTGAATGGGTTCGATTGCTTGATATAAGATCTGCATGTGATCTGGGAGCAGCGTTTGTGTGTGGTTGATGTCTTGAAGGGCATCATTTGTTCTGATGCATTCCCAGATGCTTGTTGGTGAAACGAGAGTAGATAGTAGACTAGAATACTTCTGGTGAACTTCTTGCAGGTAGTTTTCTGCTTGCTGGTACGTAGCCAAAAGGTGAATGCTGATTTTATTGTGATCGATGGTTTTGTACCAGCGGCCTAGTTCGTTGACTCGTTCTATACCTCTTTGTAGCTGAGCTTGAAATCGTTTTAGCTGGGTATCGATTCTACCTGAGGTGCTGTTGAGGGTTTTCACTGCCTTTAGCATGAGTTTGTCTTGACTGTTCATAGATCGTATGATTTTCTTTTGATTGTCAGATAAACTGTTGATGTCCTTGTAGGCCTCGTCATTTATTCCGAAAACAGCGGTTAATAGAGTTCCAAGCGCACCTCTTCGCCTTCTGTGATGCAACAACTTTAAAGTAAGCATTTTATGGACAATTTCTTCTTTAAGCTCTTTTAAATGGTGGACTAGTTCAAAGCTACCGATTTCAGTTGATATACTAGAGCTAGATTGGCACAGTCCATGAAATTTTGCCACGACCGCTTCTATGTTCTTTTGATCGTATACAAGATTAGTCCAAGGTAGTTGCAGTTGTATTTTGAACGCTCCTCTGTGGATTTGTGCGGCTCCGAGGTGCTCGATGTAAAACCCAGTCGTAAGTTGCGTGATATTAACATCGCAATTCATTTGTGGAAACACACAGAAAACTACTAGGAGGGAGTATAGTAATTTCGATGCTATTCCTGCGGTTCGTACCTTCGTTGGAGTGGGGTCTATAGGTTCAGATTTGGATTTTTTGGAGTAGGTTGATAGATACTTCGACCACGTGTTTCCAATAGGTGCGATTTTGGGTCGTTTCCTTTTACTCGGTTCTGCCGTCGCTAACAGCGTAGCCGATTTTGGTTGTTCTGTAGGAGGCTCTGGACTTGTGTTAGTGAACGGTAGACGGCAAAACTTGGTGATAGGGCGTCTAGTGACTCTACCGTAAAACTTGACGGACACAACGCGGACAATACCATCTGACCCAGGATGTACGTCCGTCACTCTTGCGAGTGGCCAATGCGTGGATGGAAAGTTGTCGGTTTTCACGAGAACAAGATCTCCAACCTGGAGGTTGGGTCGAATCGTCATCCATTTTGGCCTTTGTTGCAGTCGGCTGAGATATTCAAGCTTCCACCGATTCCAGAAATGTGTCTTAATTCTTTGAACTGATTCCCATTTAGCATTGATGGATTTACTTGATGGGAGGGATGGTATCTCGAACAAGTTGTATCCCGTCAAGAAATGCCCAGGAGTAATCGCTGTATGGTCGTTGGGGTCGCTGCTTACCTCACATAAGGGCCTCGAGTTTAGGCAGGCCTCTATTTGCGCTAAGAGGGTGTATAACTCTTCGATTGTTAGTAACTGTTGCCCGACTGTCCTTATCAAGTGTCGTTTCATGGATTTTACTCCAGCTTCCCAGAGTCCACCAAAGTGTGGGCTGCCAGGAGGAATGAATTTCCAGTGCATCTCTTCATTAATAAGAAGTTCCTCACAGTTCTTCGTGGCTTCCTTGAATGCCTCCTTTAACTGCCTTTCACTGCCTAGGAAATTTGTGCCGCAGTCGCTGTATATGGTGTGACATTTGCCTCTTCGGGCGATAAATCGTCGAACTGCCGCGACGCATGCCGGTGTCGATAGTTCACTAACGGCTTCCAGATGGAAGGCTTTAGTTGCCATGCAGACGAAGACGGCAATGTACGCTTTGCTTGTTTTACTTCCCCGTCCACCATTCCATTTAATGGTTATCGGCCCGGCGTAATCTAGCCCTGTCTGTGCAAAGGGTTTCTCCATTTGAAACCTGGGTGGAGGAAGTTGTCCCATTAACTGATTTTCTGGACGTGCTATGGATTTAAAACAGGTGAGGCAATCCCTTAGTATGCGCTTAACGAAAGATTGCGCATTCAGAATCCAGTATTGTTGTCGTACGACTGCCAGAACCAGTTGTATTCCTCCGTGTAATGTTGTCAAGTGCTGTTGCTTCACTATCAGTGTTGCGAATGAGTCGCGAGAAATTATTGCGGGATGTTTGGCTTCCTCATGGATTGGTGCATGTTGCAATCTTCCTCCAACCCTGATGATTCCATGGGCGTCAATCCATGGATTTAGCGTCTTAATGCTGCTGCAGTTGGATATTTCGTTGTTGTTGCGTAGAGCATGTATTTCTTGTGGGAAGGCGTGCTGTTGGGATAGGCGTATGCATTTAATTTTCGCTTCTTGTAGTTCTTCGAAAGCTAAAGAACCTGTCCGCTTGTGGTTTGGATGAGATGCATTATAAGTGAATCGACGTATGTAGGCCATAACTTTAAGAAGTTTTGGAAGCGACGAGTATCTCCCGAGTATTTCTGGCTCTGGCGTGGGTTCAGTTGCTACTATCGCTACTGACCGTGTTTCATCCGTAACAACTTCCTGTTCAATTGCTGTCAACGTTAAGTTGTTCGTTGTAGGAATTACTGGACTGGTGAGCCAGTCTGGCCCTTCCCACCATAGAGAGGATGCAAGCAACTGTTCCGGACGAATTCCTCTTGAAGCCAGATCAGCTGGGTTGTCATTCGTAGAAACGTGATGCCAATCATTAGGTACTGACTCCTCATGTATAAGGCTTACACGATTTGCCACAAAAACCTTCCAAGTTACTGCAGGTTTTTGAATCCAAGCCAAGGCAACTTTTGAGTCGGTCCAATAGTATGTTTTAATATTCGTCCACTTACATGCTTGTTTTACATGTTTCATTGTTTCTAACAGGAGAACCGCACTGCTGAGCTCGAGCCTCGGTATAGATATCGTCTTTAATGGCGCAACTCTGGATTTTGCGCTGAGCAAGCTAGTAGATATGCACCCCTTTGCGTCCAAAACTCGTACGTAAACTACAGCTGCGTAAGCTGCATTTGAGGCATCGCAGAAACCATGTAGCTCTATGGGTGCGTGGCTTGTGTAGTTATTCCATCTAGGGATGCGAAGTTTCTCGAGCACTAGTAGTTGCTTGCGTGTGTTATTCCAATCCTTCGCTGCGGCTAGAGGTACCTCGTCATCCCATCCTAATTTAAGTAGCCATAATTTCTGCATGGTAATTTTTCCTGTGATTATGCACGGTTGTAGCCAACCCAATGGATCAAATAGTCTCGCTACCTCTGAAAGTATAGAACGCTTTGTTAGCTTTTGTTCTTCTATAAGCCGGACTTGGAATGAAAACACATCTTGCGCCGGATGCCATTGTAATCCAAGCGTTTTAATTTCTTCCGAAAGAGCTATGTCTAACGGTTTTTGATTTTCGCGATCTTCCTCTGGAATAGCTTCTAAAAGGTCTTGGTGATTGGCTGACCATTTTCGAAGACGGAAGCCCCCTTTGCGCAGCACTACTCTAAGTTCGGCTTGCAAGTGTTTTAGGTGACCTAAATCATTTGAGCCAGTCAAAAGATCATCGACATAAAAATCCTGGAGTATCGTTTCAGTGGTTTCTGGGTGGGTGACACGTTCATCAATTGCCAGTTGTTGAAGAGTCCGTATTGCTAAAAATGGTGCACAGGCTGTACCGTATGTCACTGTGTTCAATCTGTAGTGACTAATTGGGTCTTTATTAGAGAACCTCCACAATATGCGCTGGTAGTCGCGATCGCTGTCATGAACTCGTATTTGCCTATACATTTTTTCTATGTCGGCAGCAACGACGTACTGGTAGTTTCGCCATCTCAGTAGTAGATGCAGAAGATTAGTTTGTATTGTAGGACCAACGTGTAACAAATCATTCAGCGATTTTCCACCTAATGACCTCTGCGAGGCATTGAAGACCACCCGTAACCTTGTCGTGGAGCTCGTCTCCTTAATAACCTCATGGTGTGGAAGGTAATAGCAATCGGTATTCTGGACTAAATTATCCGGCACTTTTTCCATGTGGCCAAGGTTCAAATATTCCTCCATAAATGCATGGTATTCCTTTTTTCGTTCCGGATGACTTGAAAGCCGCTGCTCCAGCTGTCGGAATCTAATATGTGCGATGCGAACAGATTCCTTCAGTTCTTCTCTGTGCTCACGATTGGATTTAAATGGCAACATAACTGTGTATGTTCCATCTACGTTTCTACACGTATTTTCAGAGTAGTGTCTTTCAACTTGAGCATCCTCTGGTGCTGGTTGTATTGTAGTTGAAGGTTCTTCGATCTCCCAAAAACGCCTGAGAGTTTTGTCCAGTTCTTCGGATGCTACGAACGATAGAGAGCTTTTGTCGGTTCGCATGCTGGCAGTTGATCCAAAAAGAACCCATCCGAGTTTTGTGTTCTGTGCGCATGGTTGACCATGAACGAACCCGTTGGCTAGTAAGCTGCCATAGATGTCTGCTCCAAGAAGTAGGTCGATGTGGGATGGCCGGTTGAAACCGGGATCTGCCAACTTTAATTTCTTGAGTCGTGGAGGTAGAGCAACATTGATGCTTATGGCGGGAAGTATTGCCGTAATTTTGGGAATTATTAATGCCGAGAAACTCAAAAGAGTCTCGTCTTCCTTATTTCCGATCAATGCTGTGATTTCAACTACTCCCCTAGATGTTATGGCTTCTGAACACCCAATGCCTCCTATTGACGTTTTCGAGTGTTTGCGCGTTAGCCCTAATAATTGGACGGCAGATTCTGTGATGAAGGATCTTTGTGAGCCGATATCCAATAATGCTCGTAGCGTAACAGCTGCACCTTCACTAGTTTTTACAGTTATAAGTGCTGTGGCAAGCAGCACTTGAGTGTTGCAAAGCAAGGCATTGTGTGCTTGGGTCTGAAAGGTAGTTGGTTTGGACAGAGGTAATTCCGTTGGCTGTAACCTCTCATCTCCAGCGTGCAGTAGAGTATTATGACGCTTGCAGCAGTTTTTACACGTTCTCTTTGATTTGCATTGCTTCACTGTATGTTGTTCCGATAGACAATTGAAACATAATTTTTTGTTCTTTACCAATTCACGGCGTGAGTCCACGGCTGCTTTCTTGAACCGTTCGCATTCGAACAACCGATGGGGATTGGTGCACATAGCGCACCGTAATGTTGCCACTTGTGTAGTGTGCGTAGTAATCCTTTTTGGTGGTCTTGGTTCTGAGTATGGCTTTGACAATGTTAATGATTCTAGCATGGTGAATCTTTGGGTAAGGAAAGTTATAAACTTCTTTAGCGTTGGTACTTCTGTGCTCTCGCTTATTAGTTTTTGCCATTCCGCTCTAGACTCTTGATCGAGCTTGCTGTTCAGAATAAATACTATGGCGAGATCAAACCCATCGATCTTCAGCGTTTTCAGGCTTGCTATAAGTTGATTGGTGGTGTTCACCATATCTCGAAGCCCTATTGCATGGTTTGTCTGGTTTGAACCTGCACTCCACCAACGTTGCATAAGCTCCTGCGCTATGATCTTCATATTATCATATCTCTCACATAATATTGACCATGCGGCATCGTAATTGTCGCTCACTATGTTTAGGTGGCTAACAAGCTTTTCTGCTTCACCTTTAATATTGCTGCGTAGATACTGCATCTTCTGAACATGTGACAAAGCTGCATTCTCGTGAATCATGCATCTAAATAGATCACGAAACGCTATCCAACTCCCGTAGTTCCCATCAAATGTAGGAATTTTAATCCGCTCCAACTGTAGGTTGTCACTTGTATTTGCAGCTGGTTGTGGTTGCCCTGAGGTACCAGCACGATATTTGTAGGTACCTTCCTTGAAGATCGTCTTGTGTTCCAACACTAGATCCTCGATACATGCATAATCTTCAATGTACTTTTCCAATAAGCCTTTTTCCTTTTCCTCCTGCAAATGCGCATAGGTCTGAGCATGTAATTCTTCACATGCCTTCCATTGTTCTTCAAGACGAGCTAACCTTGTCTCGAAGTATGCTAACGAGTGTCTACTGGCTCCATCCTTCCTGAAGTTGGAGATCACCCGATTGATGCTGTCAAAATTTAGTTTTTGTGCTGCGATTGGAGTAGCCATCGTATTCTAGCTGTTACTGCCCTCTTACTCTTCCAATTGAACCTGCGACTGGTTGCGGTGCTGTTTGCTACGTTGAACTATCCCGCTCAAACTCCTCCAATTGTACCTGCGATTGGTTGCGGTGCTGTTTGCTACGTTGAACTATCCCGCTCAAACTCCTCCAATTGTACCTGCGATTGGTTGCGGTGCTGTTTGCTACGTTGAACTATCCCGCTCAAACTCCTCCAATTGTACCTGCGATTGGTTGCGGTGCTGGTTGCTGGTTTGAACTATCCAGTTCAAACTCCTCCAATTGTATCTGCGATTGATTGCGGTGCTGGTTGCTAGGTTGAACTATCCAGTTCAAACTCCTCCAATTGTATCTGCGATTGATGTGGTGTTGTTTGCCAAGTTAAACAATCAGGCTGAAATTCCTCGAATTGAACTTGCGATTGGTTGCGGTGTTGGTTGCTAATTTGAACATTCCAGTTCAAACTCCTCCAATTGTATCTGCGATTGATTGCGGTGCTGGTTGCTAGGTTGAACTATCCGGCTCGACGGACCAATGTTCTGGAAAGTAAAAAATCTGAAATGAAACGCACTTGTTACAATATCTTACCAGAGTGACTTTATTGTTCAAATCTCTTCGTATTTATACATTACATTTTACTTTAAATATTTTGCTGACCAAAAATTACTATGAAATTAATTGGATCAATGGAAATTTCGATGATGGTGCAGTTCGTGCGGTATTGATGCATTTGGTGTTAATAACCATGCTGACATGCGTACTCGTGCGAAGTTCAATCATCCTAATTGTTATTGATGGTTGTCGCTGGTGGATATGCTGACATGCGTAATCGTGTGAAGTTCAATATCCTAATTGTTATTGATGTTTGTCGCTGGTGGATATGCTGATATGCGTAATCGTGTGAAGTTCAATATGCCGATACAGGTATCTGGTGTTGATTAAAGGTGATTTGGGTTGGTGACCTCGGAAATAATGTTGTGTGTGGATTTTTAAATTATAGATGATGGTGAGCATTCATGGGAGTTTAATTTGGATGTATCTTGCACAGGGGCTTTTTTAAACAATTTCAATATCACGCTTTGTTTCATTTTTGTATATCGTATAAATAGAATATTGACATAAATAGATATAATATAGATTGAAGCCGAAAATATTTTATTATTAAGATGGCAGATACGAGTTACTAATATTAAATTTGAAATTGCTGCTCAATGAAAGCCTTAACTCCGCCAAAGTCGTGTCCCAAGCCCAATTGAAATAGGAGGTGAGTGGTATTATTAATTTTATAAAAAACTCAGTTTCACGTTGTCTATTCATCTGTTAACAAATAAGACATTGGTGAACTCTTTCCTACCTAGATTGGTTATTTTTTTCCAAATTAAAAAGCGCTTTATCTAATCAATCGTTATAAACTTTACAAAATCAAATCAAACTTTAAAATATAAAAAAAAACTCAAAAAATTCGTCACAGATGACACAAAATTTCATTAATAGGAAATTACTATGTATGTTTCTTTAATTGGAAAGAAGAAAAATCAACCAAGACTATTCAAAAATTAAATATAATACAGAGAGCACAGCGAACTTTGATTATATAAAAGTGTATGAGCCTAATTCTAATGAAATTTTATCAAAAAATTTTTAACTTATTCTAATGTTAACCCATGGCAATATATGTAAACTAGACTTTCAAACTTAACTCTTGTTCTAATAGAATTCCCTAGAAACTATATGATCCATGTGATTGTATTTATAATATTTCTAATAAGAGTCATCATCATCAAATAAAACTGCATTTCGAAATTAAAATTCAGTTAACTGGGTCAAATAAGCTACCTATCATCAAAACAAAAACGGAATGAATTAACAAAGTTAATTTAAAGTCGTTCAATAGGAAACTATTATATTTCTGAATTCAAACATAAAATATTGTTCATATGCATAAAATTTTAAACTTTGGCGCTAAATGCGGCTACAGAGTTTAACCATTTCCACAGCACGATGCGCTGATACCTAAGAGAAAGAGAGAAGAAGAGTAAGTCTATCGATGTAAAACCATGTATTGTATGTGAATTCCAATATTTCGCTTTTAGAGGCGGCTTTTGTGAGGAGAGGGGAAATCATTCGAAACCACAAAGTTTTGTTTACGTTTTCGTGTATTAATCGTGGAGATAATGAGGTACTCTAACTATCTCTTAGCGAAGGCTGTAGGGGCTGTAGTGTTACAGCAAAAAAAGGACTAAAATTTTATTCAACAATAAACTGCTCCGCAAAGAACATTCCAATTTATCACGTTTGACACCAAAATGTTACCTTCTACGGTAAAGGGTGCTTCAACGGGGATTTTAACAGCACAAAAATCCGGTATCTAATTGTCAGGGTAAATGGGAAAAAGCCATGCTTGCAGACTTTTGTTGCTGCTTACCTCTGGAGGGATACTGTGACTACTGAATACAAGAGAAAAGCTAATCATTCAAAAAAAAAAACAATTTTTTAAAATGTAAAATAAAAATAACATGTTGAGTAAGCAGGAGAGTGCTCCTACTTAGATAAGAAATCGTTCCAATTTATGCAAAAGATGCAGAGTTTCTTTCATAAGCACATGGCAGCTGCCATTTTATGGAGCTTAAATAATTTTTCAGAATGGTCAGCCGATTGAACATATTTAAATTAGACACTATTCCTTAAATTTTCATGAAAATTGGAAGAAAATAAAAATGCCTAGGTCAGTTTGAAATATAAATCAACCATAAACATGAGTTATTGTTGTACAAATCTATATAATCAAGAAGCTTAAAGGTACCGTTTTGATTTTATGGGTGAAAATGTAAAATCGACAGATCGTACTATTATTAACAAAGTTGAGCGAGTTTTGGTTTCTGAAGTATTTGTTGCCCTTGTACTCATTAAGATCGATTGAACATATTTAAATTAGACACTATTCCTTAAATTTTCATGAAAATTGGAAGAAAATAAAAATGCCTAGGTCAGTTTGAAATATAAATCAACCATAAACATGAGTTATTGTTGTACAAATCTATATAATCAAGAAGCTTAAAGGTACCGTTTTGATTTTATGGGTGAAAATGTAAAATCGACAGATCGTACTATTATTAACAAAGTTGAGCGAGTTTTGGTTTCTGAAGTATTTGTTGCCCTTGTACTCATTAAGATCCACCTCCGTGATAATTTCAGATTTTTCGGCTCAAAGGTGTCCGATCGCGAGGGGGGACAAAAAATGTTGGTAAATTTTGCCACCCCCTGGACCCCCTGATACATAAAATGACCTGTTTCTTTCAGATTCTTATAGTTCTAACCAAAACCTTTTATTTGATACCCCATTCGACTACCTTTGATTAAAAAAAAATTTTATGGGCTACTTCGTTAATTTTTAAATTTTTGGTAAGACCTAATCTTTTGAGAGACCATCATTTCTGATCTTTCCACAAAATTCGAGCATTCCAGCTTTTATTGTTTCTGAAGAAACTTGCTGTGACGCATTCACAGACGGACGGACGGGCAGACGAGCAGACAGGTCCCGAAAGTAGTAGGTCTTTGTAATAATGAAGAAGGTTTTTACATTACAAATAAGTGTCAAGCCAAATTATGTTAAAGTGGCTGAAGTAAACCACTCATTCCTGTCTGAATAATGGTAACTTGACTAGTGTAGTTGACTATAACCTAGTAAAACAACAAACTAAGCAGTTTCCATGGGGTGACCAGCTCATTCCTTCAGGAGCAGCCACTCCTGATCACCACAGGGCTCCTCGATTGCTTATGCTTACTACAGAGCAGGTTCATCGATGCCGACCCAGGCATGAAAAGACTGCAGGATTGTTTCTACATTGGAGATATGGTTGTTGTAATTTTAACATTCTCCTCCTTGAATCCAAGTCCCTGTCTTCTTCGAAAGTATGCGAATGCTAACCGAAAACCAACCATAAAAAGAAAACGGGTTGTTCTTCAAGACTTATTGATGATGCGGATTTTGCCACTGCCGGTCATCTAACTAGCTCCTAGCCAAAACTAACGCATTTCTTATTAGGGTATTTCAAAATCCCAGGCACCATCATTTTGTCCGAAATTAGAGCTGTCCGACTTCAAACTATATAAAAATTTGGAAACCTTTCTAATTTCCTTCCGCTGCCACCAACAACAAAACGATAACTTATTTGCTCAGTGTGGGGATGTGGGGATATATCGCCACCAACCTATGAATAAAAACTGTAAATAACGAAATTTTTTTAATTCTTTTTGGTAGCTCACTACTCAAGATGAAAATGTCCATTCATTTGTTAAGTTAAGAAATTTTTATTTTCCAGCGTAATAATTCTTTCAACCCCAATCATTACAAACTTTCGAACTTCTCTTAATCTTTTCCTTAACCAAGCGCTGTCCCGCCGACCAGCCCCATTGTTAATGAATCCTTCGCGTCTCGTTGCTGCTGCTTATCGTTTTTCTTCCAGCTTACTCCCAAACATTTACCGACTCTCCGCAGACGCCATGCACGTCCCAGCCGCCTTTTTGAATACAGCTGATCAACTCATAAATACGAGTATACTGATGTTAAAGTTCATTGTCATCCTAAGGCGATAGTAACCCCAACACTAGGAAACGTTTGATTTTGACAGGAAGCTCGTGCTGGTAGTGCATTGGAGATATCAAAAGAACCGAAAGTGATAACGATCAAGACATTATTGTGAACGAATCCGCAAGCGGTGCTCAGTAACATAACAGAAGGCTATTGTATGACAGAGTATAAACTAGAATTAATCTTATTCCGGATTATCAATATAATATAAATTATACTGCCGAATTATTCTCTCGAAAATAAAAATTTCACGTATCATGAAATGACTAGTATATAAAATTTAGTTACAAAAATTCTTTAACTAGCATTTTAGTGTTCAAAATGTATCTAGAGGTTAAAGCAGCAAGACTAATGTGAAATTAATTAGCACGAAAAAAGCTCTGTTTCAAGAGTAGAAATTATAGTTTCGATTTCAGTTCCTTCTTCAAAGTTTCGCGTAATACGCGGCGTAATATTTTGCCTGATTGATTTTTTGGTATTTCATTAACAAATCTCACACCTCCATGCAATCTCTTTGCTGGGGATGCTTTCTTCGCCACAAAATCGATCACCTCTTTTTGTGTTAAACTGGAATCTTTACGGACTATGAAAGCTACCGGAAGCTCCCCACATGCCTCGTCAGGTTTTCCTGCCACAGCAGCATCACTTATCTTGGGGTGAGTTAACAGTAATGCCTCTATTTCAGCTGGCGGAACCTGAAAGCCTTTATATTTAATGAGTTCCTTCAGACGATCGACAATAAAGAAATTGAGCCCCTCATCATAATATCCAATATCTCCAGTATGTAGCCAACCATCTTTATCAATGGTTTGTTTTGTTGCTTGCTCATTGTCAATATAGCCTTTCATCAGTAATGGTCCTTTAAAATGTAATTCACCACGTTGATTTGGCCCTAGCACTTTTCCAGATTCTGGATCAACTACTTTAACGTACATTTCTTTTCGAACTGTTCCGACGCTGCCAGGTTTGCAATGGACATCAGTTTGTGAAAGGACACTCAAAGTGGTTTCGCTTAATCCATATCCTTGCCTGATTACGGAAACTCCAATACGTCTTCGCACTTCATCTTCAGTATTTTTGCTGAGAGGGGCTGCACCACAAAGTAAAACTTTAAGGGATGACAGGTTATACTGGTCAATCATAGGATGTTTCGCCAGGAAAACCATTAGGGGAGGTACCAAGAGGCAAACATTAACTTCATATTTCTGTGAATGAAAAGAAAAGATGAACAAAAGTCAAGAAGAATTATATATTCCAAATTACTTGAATACATTCCAAAAAATGTTTATCTTGGAATTTCGCTAAAAACACACATTTGGCTCCGATAATTATAAGATTCATCATAGTTTGCAATCCATATGCATGAGCCCATGGAACAACGCTTAAAGCAATTGCATCCCATAAAAATGTTTTAACTCCACTATATTTTGAGTTGAGGCAATAATTAAATAAATTAAATTTTACTTACGACACTATGGCTTTATACTTACAATTGACAATCAAGACTGAAAATGATATTTGCTTGTGGTAATTGAACCCCTTTTGGCAGACCTGTTGTTCCTGATGAGGTTACAATTATTGCAACTGTTTCGTGTATATTTGTTGGTTTTGCCTTGAAAACTCGTTTTTCTTTGTGAAGCTTTAAAAATTTAGAGTAGTCCAAAATATATCGGGATGGTGAGTTTCCATCAAAATTCACCATAAAGCGAACAAATGAATTCTTTTGAGCAGCTGCTTTCACTTTTTGGATTGTTGAAGATGAAGCAAAAATAATTTTCGGTTTGAACAAACCAATAGCGTGCTGCAGTTCTCCTGTAAATGGAATAATTAATTATTTATTGAAATGAGAATATGTTCGATATAAATTAAATTGTATTCATCAAATTAAAATTGATTAGCAATTAAAAAATGGTGGTAGCGGTGTTCAGAAAGCTATCCATAAAGTCATCAAGCACATTTGACAACAAGAACATATGCCAAACGGGTGAAGCCAATCAATTATATACCCTATCAACAAAAAAGGTGACAAGTTACAGTGTGAAAATTATAGAGGCATAAACTACTTTGCACGGCGAACAAAATATTTTCAAAGATCGTAGAAAGTAAAATCAGATCATATGCCAACAGTTTTATTGGGGAATATCAAGGTGGTTTCAGAGCAGGTAGATCGATGATAAACCAATTGTTTACAGTCAAGCAGGAACTTGAGAAATGCTGGGAGTTCAGCATAGACGTACACCAAATTTTCGTTCACTTTAAGCAAGTATACGACGGTATTGATCGTAACATACTGTACCAAATAATGCTTTGGTTTGGCATCCCAGCCAAATACATAAGTCCGTCTCACCAAGATGACAAAGACGTCAACGACCTCCCAAGTCCGCATCAATAACCAACTCATCGATGCCTTTGACACAAATATCGGACTAAAACAGGGAGATGGGCTGGCCCCATTGCTATTCAATTTGGTTCTAGAGTACGTCATAAGGAAGCTATCTGCCGATACGCGAGGTATATTACTATACAAGTCGAGCTAAGTAGTAGCCTATGCGGACTACATCAACATTTTGTCACGGTCATTAACAACTGCCAAAGAACTTTTCCTGAAACTCGACAGCAAAGCAAGACTAGTAGGGCTACAAATTAATGAAAATAAAACAAAGCTCATGACGCAGTCGAGGAAAAATACCTCACACTTGGCGAATATAGTATCGAAAATGTGGGCGAATTTGTGTATTCTGGCGCCAAAATAACGAAAACGGGCAATGAAAGAGACGAAATACGCCGAAGAACACAGCTCGCTAATAAAATATTTTATTCCGTTTTGACGATCTTGAAGACCAGCTGCATACACAGGAAACAAAGCTCCAAGTATACAAATCTGTGATAAAACCTGTGTTATGCTATGGATGTGAAACATGGACCCTAACCCAACCATCCGCAAATATATTGAACGCCTTTGAGCGACGGGTCCTGAGGCGAATAAGCGGAGCGAAGCTAGACGGGGACACATGGCAAATTCGATACAACCATGAGCTGTATGAAATTTTTGACGACCCGGAGGTCTCAACGATTGTAAGACTGCGGAAGCTGCAATGGGCTGGCCACATGAATTGTATGGACGAACAACGGATACCCAAAAAGGTATTTGTTGGGAGAACTGAAGGCCGGAGACCAATGGGGAAACCTAGGAAACGCTGGTCTGACTCGGTTGACAAAGACAGTTCATCGCTGCTCGGATTTCAAAATTGGAGGACGCGGTCGATGGGCCGAGACAGTGGGAGGCGCTGTTTGCAGGAAGCGAAGGCCTGAGAGGGGCTGTAGTGCTAAGAAGAAGAAGACTATACCAAATAATGCTTTGTTTTGGTATCCCAGCTAAATTGGCCCGTCTTACAAAAATGATAATGACGTCGATGACCTCCCAAGTTTGCATCAATAACCAATTCACCGATGCCTTTGATACAAATATCGGACTAAAGCAGGGAGATAGGCTGGCCCCATTGCTATTCATTTGGCTCTGGAATATTTCATCAGAAAGCTACCTGTCGATACAAGAGGTACGTTACTATACAAGTCAAGCCAAGCGGTAGCCTATGCGGATGACACAAATATTTTGTCACGGTCATTAATAATTGCCAAAGAACTTTTCCTGAAACCCAAAAGAGAAGTGGTAGAACTGCAATTCAATGAGATGCAGTTGAGGAAGGTACCGTGAATTCACAAAATATCACACTCGGCGAATACAATACCGAAAATGTGGACGAATTTATATATTTAGGTGTCAAAATAACGAGAACCGCTAATGAAAAAGATGAAATACGCTGAAGCTCGCAAGTAAGATATTTAATTCAGTTTTGACGATCTTGAAGACCAGCTGCATACACAGGGAAACAAAGCCCAAGTATGCAAATCTGTGATAAGTCCTATGCTATGCTATGGGTGTGAAACATGGACCCTAACCAAAGGATCCGCAAACATATTGAACGCTTTCGAGATACTCTTCCTGAGGCGAATAACCGGAGCGATGCTAAACGGAAACCAATGGCGAATTCGATACAACCATGAGCTATATGAAATTTATGACGAACCGGAGGACTGAACGATTGCAAGTCTAAGGAAGCTATAATAGGTTGGCTACATGAATCGTATGCATGGACAAAGATTACCCAAAAAGGTATTCGTTGGGAGTACTGAAGGGCGGAGACCAGTGGGGAAACCGAGGAAACGCTCGTCTGACTTGATCGACGAAGACAGTTCATCGCTGCTCGGATGTCAAAATTGGAGGACGCGGTCAATGGACTGAGACAGTTGACGGCGCTATTTGCAGGAAGCGAAGGCCCGAGAGGGGCTGTAGCGCTACGAGAAGAAGTAAAACGAAGTTTGATTTTACATGTTAGGAAGATTCTTTTTTTTCAAGCGTACATTTAGAAAAGTGCAAAAACACCGAGACTACAAACAACTTTAATCTCATGTTTGCAGATTACTTGTACACTGAAATCTAAAGATTATCAAAATTAGATAAAATGTTTCACAGAGTTTCTCGCCTACTAAAATATATAATATAAATGTAAAAAAGAAAATACCCTCATTCACTACCAGATGATTTACATTGCAAACTATTAACTAAGTTTTGAGTTGCTATATTGGTGCTTGAAATATAAGATAAGAGTCAACAAGATAGAGTACATACAACAAATATATCTTAGATGGATTATGTAAAGTCATTTCAACTCTTAGCGCTAAATTTATTATTTACTTACTTTCTGTATACGTTGAATTCAACGGCGCAAACGTTGCATTCAGTAAAATTGTAGCAAAAGCCGCATAGGTGAATTCGACCCTGTTTTCACAGCAAATACTCACTACATCGCCTTCTTTAACTCCTAAAGCTCGTAGATTTCTCGCGACTTCAATTGCATTTTCTTTAATTACGCTAGCTGAAATTTTGGCATTATTCAATGCATCTATCTGGAAATGGTAAAATACTCTAAAAATTTTGTTGGTAATTATTGTTATAAATCGTGTAAACGATAATTACCAGAACAATTTTATCTCCCAACTCCTCGAATCGATTTAAGTAAAATTCACCGAGTGACCTTTCACCCTTTGTTATCCTGCCATCAAGAGTCCCACCGTAAACGATGTTATTTTCAACGGTTGGAGGCATGATGAAAAACTAATTAGCACTTGCAAGTTAATACGCAGCTCTTCAATTCGAGACTGAACATAGACTCTACATAATTTTCCGATTCAATGCTTTATTTGATATTGTTATCAAGAGGTATTTATAATGCTTCTTTAATGAGATATGAAATAGTTTAATCTTTGTCATTTTTTCCAGATAAACCTAGTTATTCGTAAATAGAGTAAACTGTTAAATCAGTTTTTGGTAATCAATGGCTTAAATTACACGGCGTATCACGTATGTACTACATAGACCGGTGTTATGATGTGCTGTTAAGTGTGTACTAGAACCCTTACATTTTGGCGCCACGGGCGAGTCATCCATTAAGCGCCCCTTTATTCTTCATATTAGAGCTAAAAAGAACTTATATGGAATGTGTTACAATAATTTTTATCGAATTTAATACAAAATGAAAACCTATACTATTTTTTGGCCTGTTAGTTTCAACAAAAATTTGTTAATTTCCGGGCTGTTTGGCCAAATTAAAAATTATACACTTTTTTCCAAAAAAGACATATTTGACGTTTCGATAATTTGCGTGATCGTATTCAGAAATATTACATCGCAGAGCCATTGCAATTCGTATTTATACATATAACTTTTTCCTTACCTACATAATTTCATTATTTTCCACTTAAGTGCTTCTTAATATCTGCAATTATGCTGAGACCTGGAAATCGTGCATTTGAATATGGCATGGCAAACTGCTTTCCCAGTGCTAACATCATTTTTGCTTCCTGGGGGAAGTTTTATTAATCGAGCAGTCACACAATCAAACTGCTCGAAAACCTTCCTATCTCCTACTCGGAATTTTGTGGCATATTGGAAAAAAACATAATTAATTCTATTTGTAATCCGGATTTTGTTGAACACTTTTTAATCTTATTATTTTTTTCACTGCAATTTCATACCAATTTTCCTGTATATTATAATATAAATGTCTCCCTTTAATTTTATGCGTCATGAGATTTAATTTTTGTAATAATTTAAAATTTTCGTTTCTCTACTTTAGTTACAATTTCTTCACATTATTTAAATTTCTTCACCCCATTTAAATCTTCTGTAGCTCATTTAAATTTCTTTACTACTTTTCAAGTTTCCCTACTTCCTTTCAATTTTTTCTACGTTAATTAAATTCTATTTTAAAAATTTCCAATCTGCAGTAAAAATTCCGGGTTTGAGGAACGCTGATGTAATACTCCTCAACGGTGTATTGCATCACGAAAAGGAAGAGAACAGAGCTGATGGAGTCAGCTGAGTGCGATTCACCGTATGCGCGGGATGGAGGAAAAGAAAGACAAGTTTTGGACGGATCCAAAAGTGAAAGCGGGGAGTCCGCTTGAAATCGCCAAGCAGGGCAGTCGGCGGGAGATCGAAAAGCGCAAACATGGCGGCCGGGAATGTGAGATTGTGCGTCGGATGTAAGCGGGATTTCTGCAGACGAAATCATTTCAATAATTGTCACTGATTAAAACAGAAGTGGTCCTCAGTCCCAGTTAAAGTGTTCAGTTTTAAAGTCTTCGAAAAATATATCCAAATTTCTGTAAACAATTTATTTTCAATCAAACGTGCTGTGCAAAGCAAAAGATTTAAATTTAAAAACAATCTCTTTGTGCACAATAATTTTCCACCGGACTTAGAAGCGCATAAAGCATTACGTACTATACGGAAATTCTTAGAGCAATCAAAAACGGAAATTGTGATATTGTGCTTAGAACCACATCAACGGGGTGTTTATGAGGTGCTAGCACCACTCTACTTTCCTGGAAACCGTTTAGAAGAGAGTAGTGCCCTTTGGCAACTGCCAAAAGATATTGGCGGAATAAACGGGGAAAAATACGTATCATTCATAATCCACATCATTCAATCACCATGATTGGTGGTCGATTTCCATAGAAATCGTTTCGCGTAAAATTGTTGGTGTTAAAAGGACAGTACATGTGTCTGGCTCTTTGCGGAGAAGTTATACCACCACGAAATGCGACAGATATTTGGGATGCAGAATTCAGCCTCTCCTCTTTGGGCTCTGTCATATTTTCATTTGGACAGAAACATTTTTATTGATCTGCTTGCAAGCCCTAGCGAGGGGAACGAAGTAAAGCCATTTTTATTCCTATGTAGGCCAATACCAGTTCGAAAACTCCTCCACAATACTTATTGAAAGAAGCGTGCACACAGAGTTAGATTTACGTTATAGTTACACCCACTGCATCATTTTTAGTTGCGATTCAAAAGTATAAATGATTGAAGTGCTTGCGGTAAAAGAGAAAATTACTCCTTCTTTAGGAAAATTTCACCACATCACCAGCGGCCGCCCGACGAGGATGTTGGTGAGTACCTGTTTTTTTCCATAAATTTTATAATTGCTAAATTTTTATATTTGATTATAATTTTTATAAATGATTGATTCTTTTAATGTCTGAGTAATTTATTTTCTAAAATTTTATAATTGCTTGGTTTTAAATATTAGATTATATTTTTTTAAAATGATTGATTCTTTTTATATTTGCGTAATTTCTTTTCTAAAATTTTATAATTAATTAATTTTTATATTTAATTATAATTTTTATAATTGATTGATTCTTTTTTTTATATTTGAGTAATTTCTTTTCTAAAATTTTATAATTGATTAATTTTAAATATTTGATTATGATTTTTATAAATGATTGATTCTTTTTATATTTAAGTAATTTCTTTTCTAAACTTTTATAATTAATTAATTTTTAGATTTGATTATAATTTTTATAATTGATTGGTTCTTTTTTATATTTGAGTAATTTCTTTTTTAAAATTTTATAATTGATTAATTTTTACATTATATTTGAGTAAATTTTTTTCCTATTATTTGATTACAATTTCTATATTTTTATTGAATTTTTTTTGTCTTTGATGTTGTTTCATATATTTGATTATATTTTTTTATAAAACTTGTGCCAAAGCAGGCGCGGCAAAAGTAATTGCTGTAGATTGCTCGAACATAGTGCGTTATGCACGACAGGTTGTCGTTGACAATAAATTAATAGACGTGATAACTGTTATCAAAGTAAAAAAAAAGGAATTGTAAAAATACAATGGTTTGCTAAACAGTCAAATCCGGTCTTTCCATTTTATCAAATCAGACCGGGTATAGGACCCGCAACGATGGAAGGCTTTCCGGATAACATGGGCTAACCATCGGGCGCGCTCCACCGTTTTGCTGTGTCCAGGGGTTCTTGCCGGGTAGAGTGGCCTTCCGCTCGCGTGCCCTTTTATGATATAGGGTTATGTGATTTCATTGCATAACTCTTTAGCATAAATTGGTTACGTTTGAGCTTCTCATTTGTGGGAAAGAGTCATACAAAGCGCTTTTCTATGAGTTTTCCACTCAAATGGGAAACACATAGCCATGTCTACGTTTGGATCTTGATCCGGTTGGGAGGGTGCGAGGGGGCACTACCTCCATCTGGATACCCCACTCTAATTTGTGACCCATAAGAATCGTCGTTAATGACGAAGTCTCCGCCAGTCCGTCCGTTTTTTTCCGGCCCAATTTGTTCTTGTAGGTTACCTCGGCCTGACACCAGATGTTCGGCATTTTTACAAGTTTAATCCGTGAATGCGAAATGTCTTTTATAGTGGGTCCTTGTGCTAGGGGGAAAGAACCCGCGCCACGACACCGCAACGCTAGCCTGCCAGCGCATTGGCGCATCCCCAAACAAGCCCAATCTCGGCGGATCTCAACATCCTGTTACGCTGAGGCAGCAGATCATCACTGCAGTCCTGTACGGACACTTATCAACCTACTTTCACTACACTATCCTGCGAGAGCGCCTGCAACGACAAAGAAAAAAGGGGGTGAGCTCAACCGATGGATAGCTCATGAGTGGAGGGGCCAGCCAACGTGGCGGGTCGCATACCTGGTCAGGGTCTCCGATGAATGGAAAGGCCGAAAATGAGATTCAAAATTATTAATCAGGTTTCTTTTTTTTCATACAATATACATATAAATAGAACATGTTTGTGTAGTGTTTAATTATGTGTTTTTGTATTTTTAATGTGTATTTAGTATAGGGTTTTCCAATAAGAGCTGTTATTTTGAATAGATCTTGTGATTCAACACCTTGCAACTACGCCAATAGCCCAACGTTGATTCGAGACCTCAAAGGTGGAATTCGTGAGGCTATCGAGGACATAGGGCAGTCGATTAGTGATTTGGTTATGGAAAATTTCATGAAAAGGATATGGTCCTGTAAGCGTGGTCGTGGTGGTCATTTGCCTGATGTTATTTTTCGCTATTAACGGCATACCTTTTTCTTTATAACGAAATAAACATCCGATCATTCATATTATAAAATGGTATTTTTCTTTTAATATCAAAATAATACTTCTTATTGGAAAACCCTATAATTATTATAGAACGTAAAAAAACATTGCGTTCACACCAAATATTAACAAAAATGTTTCTTTACTTTAAAAAGGACTTAGAAAACAAAAGAAAATAATAAACTAAAATTTTCAATTGAGTTATTTCTAATATAAATATATTAACTGTCTGCGTTTTTATTTATTTATTGTTTTTTAAGATCAGTTTCATAGTTGCGTTTCCTTTGTTCAATTATAATAAACCAGCAAAAAGTATACAAATTCTAAATTTTTCTGCTTTACATTTTAAATTAATTTTAGGGTGCACCAATAATATTAGGGATTGTGATGCGAATTAGTTTTACAAAGTAATAATAATTTCCATTATACAAAATCCAATGGCGCTAGCAACAGGAATTTCTTAGAATTCTCTGCGACTGGGTTTCATGCAACGCTTAATTAGACGAATTGAATCCTTAGCAAAATGCACGTCCAGGCTAACAGTATTTGGTAACTTTATCCATGTTATCTTATTTTTTCTTTTGTAGTTATAAAGGAGTCGATTAGTAAGCTCACATTAAACTGGGATCAGGTTGTCAAAAACTAAAGTTTCACACTCGCACAAAGACGGCCTGCACAAATACGTTTTTCTATTTACTTTTCCCGTCTGGCGAGTGACTCTATTGAAATTATTCGCGAAACTTCACTGCCGTCGCTTGGACGCAATCAATCAATGAACTTCGAATTAAGGAATTAAACGGTTGCGAACACGATTTTCAGATTTCGTCCGCAGCTATCCAATTAGGTTCAATGGTAATATCGAGAACTATTTGTTTATTTTCGCATGCAACAGAATGAAATCATACTGACGGTGAAGTGGGATATCAGAATCTATGTCAATTTGTCCTACGGCGTGAGCGACGAAGTTGAAAGGTATATCGCGGTTCACATTAACTTTTTCATGGAATTTAGTTAGCTCGTCCAGCTGCTAGTAACCTTGATAAAACTGTTAAAGAGAATGTATAATCTGATTTGCGATTCATACAAACCAATAAAAAATGTTGTATTCGATCATATTCAATGCACTTATTTCACATAAAACTTAATTTGACTACTTATTAAGTGAGTAACTTGCGTAACTTTCAACTTAGAAGTCCAAAATAGGGATGCAAATTACTTGTTGACGACACACAAAACCGGGAAATGACAAATGAAAGCTTTAGAATAGCGAACGTTTAAGCACTCTTCTCACATCGCAATCTTGTTTTCAATTTCAAATAACAAGTGTGGCACCTCGAAACGTTCCGACGCACATTTCACGTCGAAAGCAGCGGTTAGTGCCTCGACAAATCTTCGCTTGCCAACCTAAATAACGGCAAACTTTGCAAATAGGTATGAGAGCCGTTCTTCTACATTCTCATGAGTGAATGTACGAAGGAAATTTTATGTGGATGACATCTTCTTCCGATATCATTATCAAACAGTTAGTCTTAAAACAAGAGTATATGTTAACCAGATCCTGCGTTTGATTCCAAGTGGTGACCCCGACAACGAGCAGCGACAACATGGTGTACGGGCAAAATGAAGAAACCATGGACTTTGCTCTCCCGCAACAAGCACCTCCAGCGCCACATATCAAGGGCCTGCCACCGGCTCAGGAGGTCAACGCCATCGGCCAATGCAGGCTACCCTCCTTTTGGCGCGCCAGCCCTGATCTCGGGTTTTTTTAGGTGGAGTCTGAATTCCAGATCCACAAGGTGATGAGCGACGCAACGAAGTATCACCTCACGGTATCATCATTGGAACACGACACCATCGCAGAGGTAGTAGACATTCGTGCGCCACCAGAGCGGAACCGATACAAGGTGTTGAAAGGTGCCATCGTCTGCCGCCTCACTGATTCACCTGATGCACAACTACATAAGCTGCTTACAGTGTTGAGCTTAGAGACAAGCGACCTTCACAACTACTGCGCCACATGCAGTCTCTGGCTGGTATGCGCGTCAGCGACGACGTTCTTCGGGTCAGGTGGCTTGATCTCCTGCCCAGCAAACGCGGCGCATGCTCTTGCTGATCAGAAATCAGACATTAGAACAGCTTGCCGCGGTTGCAGACAAAGCACACGAGATAAGCCCAACGCGCGCAACCACTCCATCATCTGGCATCTCCTCACCACGTAATTACGTGGACAATTTTGCGGTCAAATGAGCCGCCCTGTGCCTAGCGATCTCACAACTGACTGCTCTGACTCGCGAGGCGCTCCAACAACCACAGACCAATGCCAACATGTTGCGGGAGCGCGCATCATCAAGAAATCTGAGCCAACGAAGAGCAGGCTCCACCACTCCGGGACCGGATCGCCGCACGGGACATTGCTTGTATCACAGCAAGCATGGAGCCCTTGTGATGCAGTGCAAATAGCCCTGTTCGTTCCTGCCTTCAGATGCCAACACTAGGCGGTTGGAAAACTAAGAAACTATACTCGGCGAACAACTCCAGCAACACATCTGAAAAACACCTCTTCATCTCTGACCGAACCAGCAAAACTCGGTTCCTAGTGGGCTCCAGGTCCTCTCTCTCCATTATCCCTAGGTACTTCATCAATAGACCTCTTCATAAACAAACCCTCGAGCTACAAGCAGCCAATGGCACGCCAATAACCACTTTTGGCACCCAGGAACTCACGCTGGACTTTTTTATTACGCCGTCCATTTTGCTGGACGTTTGTGATCGCAGATGTCCAGACTGCTATCCTTGGAGCCAACGCTCTTAAATATCACGGTCTACTCATTGACCTCCAAAATCAACGTCTTCTAGACGACCTCACGAATATCTCTACAGCTTGCGACCTCGGCCCAGTGCCACCAGTGTACAGTATCAGCGCCGTCATCAACACATGCAGCGTTGCAAACACTGTTGGAGACTTATACAAAAGGATCATCGCCAAATATTCAAGCAAGCCTCTACAGCCCGGTGAACTGGCGTTCATCGTTGACCTTCCCGTCCACCACCAGATTATCACTCTTGGCCCACCAGTGTTTGCAAGACCACGTCGTCTTACGGGAGAACGCCTTGCCGCCGTGAAAGCAGAATTTGATTTTCTCTTGGAGCGAGGTGTTATTCGACCATCATCGAGGCAATGGGCTAGCCCTCTCCACATGGTACCCAAAGACGAGGGCCGGTGGCGAGCTACTGGAGATTATCGCCAGCTCAACCTCCAAACTCGCCCCGACTGCTACCCATTACCAATCATTGAGGATCTAATACAGGAGGCAAGTGGATCTATATTTTCGGTCATCGATCTTCAGCGTGCCTTTTACCAAATCCCTCCCACTCCCCAAGACATCGAAAAACCAGCAGTAACCACGCCATTCGGCCTTTTTGAATTTCTAGGTATGCCGTCGGGCCTTCGAAATGCAGCTCAGACGATACAGCGCACCGTTAACCATTTGTTAAGAAAGCTGAATTTTGTACAAGTCTACCTGGACGATATTTTGGTGTTCTCTGCCAGCCACAACCAACACCAACACCACCTCGACCAGCTTCTCTCCGTGTTGCAAGCCACTAAGCTCCAAGCCAATTGGGGCAAATGTCAAATCGGTCAGGATGTGGTTGTTTTTGCCGGCTATCAAGTGAACAAGTCAGGTTTCCGATCACCAGCTCCAAAGACACAGGCCAAAGCAGAATTTCCAAAGCCAGCTGACTCCTCGCAGCTGAGACGCTTCCTTGGGATGATGAATTTCTACCGCCGCTGCATACCACACACTGCCGAGCTACAAGCACCGCTTTCAGATATGCTGACAGGCTGCAACACCAAAAAGACACCACTTGTTTGGATACCCACATCCGAAGCGGCTTTCGAACGCTGCAAACAAGGCATCACCGCAGCAGCTACGTCAGCTTTTCTCTCGTGTTCACATCCTTATGCTCTTCGCACTGATGCATCCAATTCCGCCATCAGCGCAGCCTTGGACCAGCAGCAGAGTGACGGCACTTGGACGCCAATGGGGTTCTTCCCGAGGAAGCTTTCCAAAACTGAGCAGCGCTACTCAACGTACGATCGCGAGCTCCTGGCAATTTTCGCTTCCATCAAATTGTTCCAACACATCTTGGAGGGAAAGCACTCTGTCATCTACACTGACCAACGGCCGCTCACCTTTGTATTGTCGCAATGTTCGGACAAAGCCTCACCCCGCCAAACCATACAGCTAGACTACATAAGCCAATTCGATGTTCAGTTGAAATTTACACCAGGGGACAACAACGTCGTGGCCGACGCACTTTCACGTGTAGAGGCAATTGAACTTCCCGCGAAAATCACCACCCGAGCCATTAGCGAAGCCCAGGCTATTGACAACCAACTTCCGCAGCTCTTATCAAGCCCCAAACTTAAGCTGCATCGACTTACTACTTATAGAGTTCAACAGGGCTTTCAAGTCCTAGCACTTAAGTTTTTCTGGCCAAGCCTTCGCAAGGATGTCTTTCGGTGGGCCAAGCAATGCGTGCCATGTCAACTCTCAAAGGTGCATCGCCACAACCACGGCGAGTTGGGCAGTTTCAAGACGCCGGACGGGCGGTTCCAGCACATCCACGTTGACCTCACCAAGCTTCCTCAATGTGAGGAATTCGAAAACTGCTTACCATCATTGATCGCTACACCCGCTGGCCTCAAGCTATACCATTGCGCGGCATTAGAGCAAGTACCGTTGCCAGAGCCTTGTTCGACCACTGGATCAGCATATTCGGCACACCCAAAAAAATAACTTCAGACCAAGTCCATCAATTTGAAGCTGACCTTTTGAAGCAGCTCAGCCGCCTCTTGGGGACCAATCACGTACACACCACGCCGTACCACCCACAGGCCAATGGTATGGTTAGTGCCACAACAAACCTTTGCTTGCCAACCTAAATAACGGCAAACTTTGCAAATAGGCATGAGAGCCGTTCTTCTACATTCTCATGAGTACGAAAGAGATTTTATGTGGATGACATCTTCTTCTGATATCATTATCAAACAGTTAGTTTTAAAATAAAAGTATATTTTAACCAGATCCTGCGTTTGATTCCAAACAAGTAATAAATTGTACAAAATAAATTCACTCCAAATTTTAATCGTTGCGACCGTATAATGTGTGCGAAAGATTCCAACTCCAACCCACGCGACGATTCAAATTCCAATCCATTGTTTTCGTCTTGCTCATCTTTTCTTTGGCTTGCATTTTCTTCTTTGAACTTTTTCCTTGCAATCTCGCGTACAAATGCACTATGTGAAAAACAAAATATCTCGTGTTTCCAAACACCAAACGATGAGAATACCTAAATATAAGACTGCGGTCTTTTCCTCAATTAATTTTATATCCAGCTAATACGATTAGCAAAATGAAAATAGCGGGAAATTCACGAGAGTAATCACGTCTTCTCAAATGCTTATCTCAACGAGCCTCTTTATGGCGACAACGAAGATTTTTCTCGTCGAGATAAACTGCTATTCTTTAATAAATTGCGTCGGAAGGGGGGTTGCTGTTTTTATTTTTTTTTGTAATTTTTATTTAATTTATTAATTGTTTCGTTGGGAAGCAATTTTTCTGGCAATGTTAGCGGCGGGTTTTAGTACAGGAGATTATATTTTCTCCACAAAGGTCTTTCGAGCAGTTTGTCGAGGCGACTGCTCGATTACTACAAGTTGTCTTTGGATTAATTTCTTTTCTTGATGTATCGAAGTAAAATAATATTCAATATGAATCCTTTGGGTCGATTGCTTAGACGATATAAGCCTTTCCCAATAAAAATTAACTTTGGACTGACGTTTTAAAAAATTAATTTAAGTTTCGAAATCTTTTGACAGGAACGATTAAAAAACACGTCTGTTCAGAACGAACGCTAGACGTAGAATGAGGCCACTACTTCTGATCATTTTAAAAACTATGCTGGTTTTAGCTTCTATAGTTGCTGAGGAAATTTGCTGCGATGTATTAACGGGCGGACAGAGCGACAGATGGAAACAGAATGTGAAATTGGTAGGTCTTTGTAAAGTTCGTTTTACAAAGCCCTTTCTGTATGCTGTTAAATATAAACTGAACTGTCAAATTTTTCTTCCGTAGATAAACAGATAAACACAGTTACTTATCATGAAATGACTAGCACATAAAATTTATTTACAAACAATTTTTCAGTAACATTTTGTGTACAAAATTTATCGAAATCAAATATAGCAACATTAAGGGCAAAAAATTTATCAAAAAATAAAATTTTGGAAATCACAGCTTCGATTTTAGTTCTCTCTTCAATGTTTCGCGCAGAATGCGTCGTAATATTTTGCCTGCTTGATTTTTTGGGATTTCATTAACAAATCTCACACCTCCATGTAATCGTTTTGCTGGGGATGCTTTCTCCGCTACAAAGTCAATCACTTCTTTTTGTGTCAAACTTGAATCTTTACGAACTACAAAAGCAACCGGGAGCTCTCCAAATGCCTCGTCAGGCTTTCCTGCCACAGCGGCATCACTTATCTTGGGGTGAGTTAACAGCAATGCTTCTATTTCAGCTGGCGGAACTTGATAGCCCTTATATTTAATGAGTTCCTTCAGGCGATCGACAATAAAGAAATTGAGTCCCTCATCATAATATCCAATATCACCAGTATGTAGCCATCCATCTTTGTCAATGGCTTGTTCTGTAGCTTGCAAGTCTCCTAAGTAGCCTTTCATCAGTAATGGTCCTTTGAAATGTAATTCACCTCGTTGATTGGGTCCCAATAATTTGCCAGTTTCTGTGTCTACTACTTTTGCGTAAATTTCCTTTCGAACTGTACCAACGCTACCGGCTTTGCAAAAATCATCAGTTTGTGCAAGGACACTTAAGGTAGCTTCACTTAGCCCATATCCTTGCCTAATTATAGGAACTCCAATGCGGCTTCGCACTTCATCTTCAGTGCTTTTTTTAAGAGGAGCTGCACCACAAAGTAAAACTTTAAGGGATGACAGGTCATATCGATCAACAATTGGATGCTTCGCCAAGAAAACCATTAGAGGGGGAACTAACAGACAAGCATCAACTTTATATTTCTGTGAATGAAACACAAAAAATGATGAGCATATTCAAAAAAATTTCATGCATATATGATATTACCTGAATGCTTTCCAAAAAGGCGTTTTCTTGAAATTTCGCTAAAAACACACATTTTGCTCCGATAACTACAAGATTCATCATTGTTTGCAATCCATACGCGTGAGACCATGGAATAACGCTCAAAGCAGTTGCATCCCATATAAATGTTCTAACTCCGCTATATTTTCAAATAAGACAAAAATACCGTTATACATTTGGTTTTATTTAGCTTGAACCAAAACTGACGTTAGATAGGAAGCCATACTGCCATATGGCTGCCTATCTAACGTCAGCTTACTACCGCACACATGACCATTAGTAGGCCGACTTCGCTGGCTAACTTACATGGCGGTATATGAAGAATTATGGAGGTGCCAACGAAAATTCGAGGCTTTGTATGGTTTTGAGACGAATTTCTACAGTGAAATCCAGATGGCCCGCGGAGAACACAATAGCGCTCCTAGTGAAGTGAAAATTATTTCAGTTCCTATACCCGTTTAATTTTTATCGCCTTCCAAAGTGAAAGAATAGGAGTTTGTTTACTTCTCAACGTTGAGCTATCAGTGGAAGGTGCAAAACATGTGCTTCATTTGCTCGTCATGAAAAGTTTAGGAGTACAGTGGATAGTGCAAAGTGAATTTTAAGGATGCCCGGAATATGTTTCATTCGTTTTACATTTGGAAAATAGTACATATTACGCGATATAAGCATTTGCTAATGCCGCAGTTGTCTGACAGCTCACGGAAGCTTGTCCATAGTAGACCGACTAATACATATGCAAATTTCTACCATATAGCTTCCTATCTAACTTCAGTTTTGGCTTGAACTCAAAATGCTCATAGTGAGAAAGAAAGCTTCGAACGAAGTCGCTCAACTGGCCTGGTAACCTTGAAATCGTAGAGAATTCAAGGTACCATACGGAAAACTTGTTTTCAACGAAAAGTGAACAAGTAAAGTAAGTGATTCCTAATACCCGAACCGCGTGGTTGATTTGAGTGAAATTCGAAGGTTACCTTCTAGGTGCATGTATTCAGTGACATTAACTATACGAGTATACTCACAATTGACAATCAAGATTGAATAAAATATTAGCCTGTGGTATTTGAACTCCTTTTGGTAATCCTGTCGTTCCTGATGAACTTAAAATTATTGCAACAGTTTCGTGTATATTCGTTGGTTTTGCCTTGAAAACTGTTTTTTCTTTGTGGAGCTTCAAAAATTTTGAGTAGTCCAAAATATATCGGGATGGTGAATTTCCATCAAAATTCACCATAAAGCGCACACATGAATTCTTTTGAGCCGCTGCTTTCACTTGTTTGATTGTTGAAGATGAAGCAAATATGACTTTTGGTTTAGACAAACTAATACCGTGATGTAGTTCTCCTATAATTGGTATAATTAATTTTTTATTAATTTGAATAAATAAAAGACATCAAATGAAAACAAAATTGCGACAGAAGGATGCATCATTCTTTAACGAATTTATTGATCAATATATAATTTTTTATGCTGGCGTTGCATTTAAAAATAATTTTTCATTCTTTAAATTGAAAAACACAGAATTCATAATTTACTAACACATCATACCGGTATAGGTATCTCGCTCAGTATTTACGTTTCTTAAATTAAGCCATCCTAACTGCTTACTCACATCTAGAGTTGAGGTATATTATCGTTGGATGAGTAAGCAGCTTTCAATTGTCTACTTGTATTTCTCGCTTTTTGTTGACTTGTTTTTGATGCCTTATAACAATTAGCAAGGTATGGTTTATCTCACTCCCTCAAGCAGAGTGGCTGATAAACGAAATAACAGTGGAAAGAGTAGATTATGTGCAAGCAAACGATGCTCAAAATTGCAGCGCGAGGAGTACCTAAGGCACACAAGAAAAACGACATTTTGACAGAAGCAACCGATCCTGTTGTGTAGTGAAGTTGGTATAGAAAAATATCCGTAAAGGACTGCAGCGATGGTCTGCTACCTCGGCGAAAGAGGATGTTGAGATCCGCCGAGATTGGCTTTGTCTGGGGACCCGTGAATGCGCTGGCAGGCGAGCGTTGCAGTGTCGTGGGGAGAGTTCTTTCCCCCCTAGCACAAGGACCCACTACAAAAAAATTTCGCATTGACGAATTAAACATGTCAACATACCGTTCGACTGGTGTCGAGGCCGAGGTAACTTACAAAGGGTTGAAATGCTTGATCAAACAATAAATTGGCCCGGGCAAAAACGAACGGACTCACGGAGATTTCGTCGTTACCGACGAGACTTATGGCCCACAAATAAGAGTGGGGCATTCAGGAGGAAGCGGTGCCTCCTGGCACCCCTCCTAACCGGATCAAGATCCAAACGTAGACGTGGCCATGTTTTTCCCATTTGAGTGAGAAGCTCATACAAACGTGCTTTGCATGACACTTTCCATCAAATTAGGAACACAAACATGGCCAATTTATGTTATAGCGTTATGCGATAGAATAACATAACTTTATACCATAAAAGAGCACGCGAGCGGAAGGCCACTTTACCCGGTAAGGAAGCTGTGAGCGAAAAGAAGGGAAGAGTGCGCCCGATGGCTAGCCCATGTTAGAGGAGAAGCCTGCCATCGTTGCAGGTCTTGTACCCGGTCAGGTTTTCAAAAAGGAAAGACCGAGTTTCTTTTAACATTAACTCAACATTATTTTATTGATTGGCAATTCAAAATAAAATAAATTATGGTATAGTCACAAAAAATCTATATTGGTAATTTTTCCAGCGCATAAACCCTAATCAAAATGTAAAATTAATCCATAAAAACTAAAATGTTTAGAAAAAGACAAAAATACGGAGCAATTAAACAGCTTTCTTCATAAAGGTCAATACGACAAAACTTTACGATTGCACATGTTAAGCTTGGTTACGCACTAAGACCCCAAAACATATATTTATAATTATACAGGTTTAACCCCTGTTTGCCTTCGTCATCTTCGCATTCATGCTCGCCCTCTTCGTCATCGCATTCATTCTCTGCGGATGAGTATGCTTCTTCCTCACCTTCCAGGTTTCCTAACCGAACGTCATATTCTGAATGTTCCTCTTCTTCCTCCAGAATTTCGTCATCATCTTCTTCTTTATTAGCATCCCCGTTCTCTTCTTTTTTCGCCTTCTTTGATTCTGCTGTTTTGTCGCGTAACCCGAAAATTGTACCGCCAAGTTCAAGATTCAATAACCATGCATTTACTTTCACATTCCCGATGCCGTAATGATGAAGAGTGTAAGCCGTGTGCCACATAGCATTACGAGATTATTTAACATTACTCCCAGCCGCGATCAATACAAAGCGTTTTATGAGTTTTACTTCTTCGAAGCGGTTTGCAATCATTTCACTAGTTTACTTTATTAACTATCACCACTGACCAATTTTTATATTCATTGCTTTTGCACCCATTTGATCGTTCCCGTTCCGTCTGAAGTAGATGGGTATATCACACTTTTCGGAATCAATATGTTGTTTAAAGCCGATCGACTGGCAATTCAATTACCTCTGTAAATTTTCAGATTTTAAACATAACACAACCGTTTCCGAAACCTCCTTATTTATCTCTTTTCACTTCACATACGACCAATTATCATTTCGCACAAAAAACATGAGGCCTCCTCCCACCCGGTCAAATACAGTTTTTACCCGTTCATATTGTCTAGAAGCTACAGCTGGACTCGTGGTTTGTTGCTCGTCGCCGCCTTACAGGACCTCTTCAAAGACCAGTTGGCAAGCCTTCCATCCACTTTCCTTCTCATCGCGAAAGTGCGATCGTGGAGGAGCTCTGTTGGAAAGAGGGTTACCGTAGCCAGATTTCAATTGTAAATTAAAAATGATGAGTATTATTTTAAATTTACAATTGAAGTTTGGATCCGCAATATGTTTGTTTTCCAGCAGTTTCCTTAGGCGACTGCTTGATTATTACAATTGGTCAGGGATCGGTGGCAGGTGATGGAGTATAAAGCGAGATGCTGGCGCGCAACCGAGGAATGCTCTTCTGCATATCTCGAGGAAAGGAATTTTCGAAAGATCGGTGAAAGTGGTTTCAAAAATTTGGAAAAGTCGTTGGATTGGAGCGCACGCACTTGACAACTCGGCCCGCACCGAGTGCTGGATGGTGCGACCAATTTCGGGTTTCCTGCAGAATTCCAATCCTCAATCAGTGTAAAAAATGACATTCAAGATTCCTGTGATACAATCCGAGTGAGATTCTGAAAAAGTGAACTCATCTTCTTAAATGAATTCCATTTCGATAAAAAGTGACGTTCATAGAGAACCTAAAAATTTTTGCATAGTGCAGTTGGGTCCCGTAACTCATTTGAAGTATCAACTCCAGTATCGGCACAAGAAACTGTACAGTAGAAACAAAAGAGGAAGTAACTGCCTTAAAGTGTATTTTTTTTACATTTAAATCAACGAAAGTACCACATTGTTGAATATACTCGGGCATGCCTGAGAACAACATCATTCTGATTTGGATAACTCTAATTACATCAAGCGCTACTTTACCCGACATAAAAAAAAATGAATTTAGTAACACCAAATAAAAACAAACGAAACGTGTTGGCACAAGCAGTTGCAGATTACCGAAATGCCATGGGGGGTAATTTTTATGTACGAGGGAGGACCGATAAGTACTTAGCCTCACCACCCGATGACGGCACTATCGCAAGAGAGATTGTAGATGTGTAGTACATTTTTGAAGACGGCTACTGTCAAAATTTCAGCCGAATCTGACTCGAAGTTTTGTTTTGACCACCTGTGGAAGTGGGTGTATCTGCGGATTTTAGAAAAATGGAGAAAGAGCAATATTGGTCGGTGATTCGATTCGAAATCGTGCAGCGTAATCAAAGAGCGCTTGGAAACTGTATGAAGAGACTCAGCTCCTGTGATTGTAAGAAATTGGTTTAACGAGTTTCAACGTTGTCCCACGTCAGTTTTAGAGAGCCACACGCAGATGTCTCGATAACGGTTACCACGGAGGATAACGTGACAAAAATTCACGAGCTCGTATTAGCAGACCACCAATTGAAGATGCGTGAGATAGTTGAGACAGTAGGCACCTTAAAAGACCACGTGGGTCATATTCTGCATAAAATTTTGGGCATAAGAAAGCTGTCGGCGCAATGGGTGCCACGTTTGCTCGCTCCGGACAACAAATGCAACCGTCAGACCACTTCAGAGCAGTATTTGACGCTATTTAAGCGCAACTCGAAGGAGTTGTTGAGTTGTTTCGTCACTGTTGACGAAACATGGCACCATTGGTCTACACTAGAGACCAAGGAGCAGTCAAACAAAGTGCTCTTCCACCATATGTAGTAATCGAGCCGCCCACCTAGGCGAACTGTTCGAGGAGCCGTCACAAAAAGGATAATGGGAGATAAATATTCTGAAAGCTATACTGAAAGTAGTTAAATTAAATTTGAAGCCTGCATCGAAACTACTCCTTTGTGGAAACTGATCGATGATAGAACTATCACCAGCTTGTACGTGGAGGCAAACGGCAACATTAACAATAACAACAATGGTAACAGCACGAACAGAAGCTACAAGGTGGGTTTCACAATTTTAACCATTAATAATTTAAATTCTCTACCTAATAAAAAATCCGCAGCGGGTTCATATGCTTCGCCTTTTAGACCTCTTTCCGAATGAAAAGACATTAGCTATATATAATCTAATCAGCCTTCTACGTTACCACCAATGACTAAGTACAAATTTGAATATATTTTGAGTGGTGAAAAAATCAACTCCTGTGAAATATAATTCAAATTATATTCTTGATTTTATTTCAATGTATGATAAACTAATTTATTACGAGGAAATTTTGAGAATCTGCTGTAAAATTTTTAAAATGATGCTTTGTACTTCGTATAAAAACTTTCCTTCCATATACGCTTTCTTTAAATGAAATGTCATCACAGCGTATTTTTCTCTGATAATTGAAAACAAAACCCTCCAAATAATCCCTATTCCTACTAAACTATAAATGACTGTAAATCATTCTATCTAGAAATGGATCCTAATCAAGAATTTCCCGATGGATATTTACATAACTTCTCTACTCGTCGAATCTACTATTTGAAATAAACTGAAAGTTTGGGTCAAATTACTGGATCTTCGTGCCATGAAGATTAAGTTAATTGATTCATTTGTAATCAAACCAATAATAAATAGCAAAAATCAGTGTTGCAGCGGTACGAGTTCAGTTAGACTTTTCAATCGATCAGACCATCTCAAATGCGAACCAATTCGTCCATTCATCATCGGGAATTTATGCTACCATCTCCACCACTGCTATCACGTTGCTGATAAGCAAGCCCAAATGAAAGTTATTGGTCGACGTTGCAATAAATTTGCAACGTGAATTTTATGCCTTCTCACGCGAATGCACGAAGTAATGCGAGCATTCCACTTTCAACCCAATCCACCGTCACCGTCACGGCGATGAATCCAGTAAGCATGATGAGATGAAGAAGGAACTCGTCTCGTGAGAATTAGGAATTGGACTTGAACGAGATTCCGTTGTGTCGCGAGAGGCAACATGAACGAAAAAACTGATCTCGTCAACAACCGTGAGCGGTGCGCTGGACAACAGGAGAGTTGACTCAAAAACGCCAGCGCAAACGGATCGATGGAGTGTCAGCAGAATTTGCATGCGAGTTTGTTTCTTTTTTGGGAAGCAAATCGAAATACATCTGAGATGTCTGAATGCAAAAATAACGAGTATAAGGCGAAACAAAAGGGAAAAAGAAAAAGTCGAAAAATGATTTAGCAAATAAGAAAGAAAATTTTCTCCTTGAAAACAGAATTTTAGTTCGAAGTTCCCGTTTAACCCTGAATTTCAAGTTTATTGTACCTTTTAAAACGGTGCTACACAGTGAATTGGCGTGATCAGTGAGTGTTTGGCGAGGAGTTAGTGATTTTTTCAAGGTCGTCAGCAATTTCACGGCTTGGTCATAACTCCAGTTATATGCGTAAGCGGTAAATGTTGCCATTGAGTGTACCAAATTCTTACTGCATGGCTGGAGTGTGTTCGACTTTTTTGCGAAGGGTTGCTTCGAAAACGCCAGCGCGGGTAATTGACGGAGTGTCTGTGGAAATTTTAACTTTAACTGTGTCAGAAAGGAATTCTTAGCTATTTGAACAGAAAGTGGATTATCCGACGGAGTGTCAGAGGAATTTTAAGTTGTTCGAATTCGATAAATTATTCAAGCATTTGATAGTTTACTAGCCCTGTAGCTTTAATTGTGCAAGAAAGACGTCCTCACATACTTGTAATGCGTACCTGTTATATGTATTCTGATAAAATTGCTGCCTTTTCTTTTTTTGTGAAGGGAAATTTTTAGATTTGCAATGTAGTATTGGCTCCGCTATATTAAAAAAACGATACAATTAATGTTAAAGTGAATTATTCAATTCGAATTCGATCGTTTCAAAGTTGCATAATCGTAAATTGAATCGTGCACACATAATTTATGGGATTTAGTAAATGAAACCCTTAACCAATTCCAGCATAACAAGTTATTGAACAAAAAAAAAACAAAAAAATATGAAAAATATTAACGTCAAGGAAATTGATAACCTACCAACACACTCATGGAATCATTTGTGTAAGTTAAAAAAAGAAAATCATTCAGTCCATTAATATTCAGATTTCAGTCACTCTTACCCACCAACAACGGGCGTTAGTCGAAGGAGTGGGTAAGTCCTTTTTTATATTATAAATTTGCCATATTTTAACGATAAAGAAAATGAAGATAGCTTACATTTTTATATTTACATATTATATATTTGCCATGTTTCAACGTTAAAAGTAAAGACAATTACATATTTTATTTATGTATTATAAGTTTAACAAATTAACAAAGATAAAAGACAAGACCATTTACATTTTTTTTATTTCAAAAAGTATTTTTAGTACCTGTCTGAGAATTGGGTGAATTGTTAGAAAAATGTAAGTTAGTATGAGGTAAGGAGGACATAAAAAAGATTTAAAAAAACGAAAAAAAATTTAACATAAAATTCACGAACAAGGGCAGCACGCCTCACTGCACACCTTGCAATCTGATGTATATGAATATTAGAAAATGTTAGAAATTTATAGTAATTTGTTTGAAATAGTAATGAACGAATAGAGAATTATAAAAATCGGTCTTTTCATTATTGAACCCTGACCGGGTATTGGACCTGCCACGTTGGCTGGCCTCTCCACTCATGAGCTAACCATCGTACGAACTCTCCCCTTTTTAATTGTTACAGGTACTCTCGCAGGGCTACTTGCCGTTTCACACCCGAAATGGGCCAAGGCAGCATTTTTTTTTATTTCGATCCGTTTGGTAGGGGTGCGAGGGGGCACCGCCAACACCTGGATGTCCCACTCTTATTTGTGGGCCGTGATCGTTCTCAGAAAGGACAGAATCAGTTGCCAATCGGTTCGACTTTTTGACTCGGAGTGCAAAATTTGTAGTGGGCCTTTGCGCTGTAGAAACAGAACTCACTCCACATCACCGCGACCCTAGCTTGCCAGCGCATTCACTCATCCCCAAGCATGGTTAATTCAGCTGAGCACTAATCTTTCGCTCGCTAAGATAGCAGCACACCGCTGCAGTCCTGATCGGACATATTTAATATCCGTGTAAGCACTACACATGACAACGCACCGGCTCACACCACCGCCGTTGCCACGGCCAAATTGGTCGAATTGGGTTACGAACTGCTGCTTTATCCACCATATTCTCTAGATTTGGCCTGGTGTGATTTTTTTTTTTTTTTTGTTTCCAAACTTGAAAAAGTGACTCGCCGGGCAGAAATTTGAGTCAAATGAGGAGGTCATCACCACCACGGAGGCCTACTTTGTAGAATTCAAGAAAGCTTTTTCAGACAGGTTAAGGGAGTTGGAGCATTGCTGGGTCAGAGCGTCTGAAATAACAAGCGAGTTCACATAGAACGAATTCCCAACATAACGATATTCAACCTTCGCAGATCGATTTGAGTATGTATTAGCGTTCGCAAACGCTTTCATGGGGAAACGTAAGAAAGAGATTGAATCGGAAAATATTGCCCTGCCTAGGCACGATGATGAGCTTTCATTTTGATCAGATGGGCAAAAGATTCCCCTTTCATTAAATATACGTACATACAAACACAACAGCAAATCGATTTTCCATATGAAAGCTTATTCCCAAGTAGATAGCGCTTTCACGTTTTATATTAAATAGAAACAAATGATGATAAACACGCTTTCTATCTTGCACAAGTTCTGTAAAGACAAAAAGCATTTGATCCAATAAAACTTTTCCAAAGAATGGTTGTGAAAAGAAAAGCTCGATAAATTCACTGACGGTAAAGATTCTTTTTTAAGGATAACCGTATATATAAACAAATGTACTTAAATTATCAAAAGTCAAGACGGGAAATTTGATTGTTCCACAATTGTGAGTCCACGTAGTATAGTGGTTAGAGTACCCGCTGCTAAGCCAAAGGTCCCTGGTTCAAGTTACGTTTGTTTAAAATGATTCTTCGGACGGACTATAAGCTCGTTCAATTATGACACACACTGGTTTAAAATCAGAGCGTATCGCAGCTGGGTAAACGGACATACGGCTAAAGCGTGGTACTGATCATATCACCTTCTCGAGTGCTATATTGTACATACAATCAAGATAATGAGATACTCTAAATACCTCTAAGCGAAGGCCCGAAAGGAGCTGTAGCTCTAAGGCAAAAACAAAAAAACAATTGTGAAAACTGGAAAAAGACTTAATCTTCTTGTATGTAACAAATTGAAGTAGCAGGAGAGTGCTCCTGCCAGAAGGGTTTTGTAAAACAATTGATTTATTAATATATTCTGCATATCAAAACTTTACTAATATACAGATTCCGTAAATTGAATTCAAAAGATTATTATGGATATTATGTTTTCAAATATGCCGCCATTTTGTATCAAATGTTTTGACGCCATCGGTTAGTTGGTTATGATAACACATCAATTATTTCTGAAAATTTTATCAAAATTACTAAATATTTGAAGTGTCTAGGTTTGTTGCAAACGTGTATCTCCCTAGTATCACGTGTTAATGTGGTTGTAATTGTTAAATATTCAATCGGCTTTAACATAGCTGTTTATTGTTCAATTATTGAGAAATTACCAAAACACATACAATTGCTTTCAAAAAACATAAATTATAGCTTTTTGGTCATTTAAGTGTCCCGTCTTGATTTGATAGGCAAAAATATAAAATAAAATGTATTATTATTAACAAAGTTGATCGAATTTCGACTTTTAAGGTATTTGTTGCCCTTGTACTCTTAAAGTCTCATCTCTGTGATTTTTTGGGGCAAAAGTGTCCAATCGCGGGAGGAAGGACACAAAATGTTCGTACATTTCCCCTTCCCCTGCAGCTCTCAAAGCAATACTTATCAAGACCTTTCATTTGATACCCATTTCACCTACATGCGATGAAAATTTTTTTTCGGGAGCCAGCCCCCTGTATGGCGATCCCCCCTTAAACAACTTATGAATTTGTTTTTCTGGTGTAACTTTGAATAGGGCGTCACTTTGCACCTCCCCACAAAATCTTATGCTTCTAGCTTATGTAGTTTGCGAGAAAAAGTGGTGTGACACACGTTCGGATGGACCTACAGACGGACAGACAGGACGCGATTTTAGTAGAGTTTTGTTAAATTACGAAACCCTAAAAATGGATGTTTCTCTATGTGTACACAAACGTTAAAACTCGAGGATCAATCAGCCAGTTAAGGTGACATTTACACCAAATATGTTTATTATTAAGCCGGTTGTAATAAGATATTTAAAAAAAAATCTAATAGGTGGCGCACAAGCACGCTATATATAGAGCACACTATAGCTCGAGAAACAGTTGGCCGTAGTTCAGAACGAGTCCCACATAAATCCTCTGTTCAATACCTCGGTGTTCATCTCGATCAGTATCTGTACTATGCTGAACATGTGAAAATCATGCTCAGTAAGGCACTTAAAATAGTCATGGCCCTACGAAAGCTCTTTCCTTCCAAATACATTGATCATAAGGTCAAAATTATCTGTTACAAGACCCTGGTTAGACCAGTTTTAACATATGGATGTCAGATCTGGTACAACCAGAGTGCTAGTACTATGGAAAAATTAAGAGTTTTCGAAAGGAAATCTCTTCGTGCATGTACTAGTTTGTACAGAAAGCCTGAGACGGATTGCAAACATTATATATCGAATAGAAGAATTTATCAAACTGCTGAAGTGACTAGAGTCGATATCTTCATACTGAAGCTTCTTCGGAATCATATCGCAAGATCTGAGACTGTGAGTGAAAACCCTTGGATTTCACAGCCGTTCCACCCTACAGACGGATATATAGCGACCTGACTCGCTACTGGCTTCGTTCCTCCAGAAGCATTCGTGTATTTGGACATGAATCGATATGTTTTTGATTCTGACGGCGTCTCAGTCATATATCACATAGATCGACGGGCCACCGATAAGAAGATAAAATATCCTCCGAATTTGAGTTCACGAGACCAACAATTCCAATGGAGATACTCATTTGCTAGATTTGTTGAAACTGATCGAGCTGAGACGGCGCAATCTAGGTATTGGTGGCTGAATGACAATGTCTAAATTATTCGTGTTTATTTTCACTTTTTGTGTTTTTGTTATTTTGTTAGTGTTGTTGTTTATTTGAGTTAAAAATCAGGGATAGGTTAGGTATATGTTATGTTTATTTTATTAGGTTTAGAGATAAGGTAAAACGCGTAGGTTTGGAATATTGTAATAGAAGTTTTTAGTATAAGATTAATTTTTTTTATTGAATTTTTATTAAAATTAAGTCATAACATGTTAGGTGTAGGTCAAAGTTCAGTGTCGTGTTAAAACTATAAATAATTTTAGGATAGTGTTGGTTGGTTTTTTCTCCTTTATCCAATCAAAGTTATTTTGGCGGGTACCGAAGCGTGCCGGGTAAAGCTAGTCATATAATAAAGTATGGCTAACTTTGATCTGATGTTTGATAATTACTTGTATATTAAAAGCTAAATAAAGTTAGACACAATATTTCATAAAATTGAACTCCGACAAAAATATTTTCTCCATTCAATTTTAGTCTTGGCTTCTGCTGTAAATTATTAACCAAGTTTTAAGTTGCTATATTGGACTCTGAGAGATAAGATAAGAGTCAACACAGAAAGAGTAAATACAGCAAGTGAAATAATCTCAGATAGATTATGCAAAGTCATTTATTCTCTTAGGGCAAAATTTACCATCTACTTACTTTCTGTGTAGGTTGAATTCATCGGCGCAAGCGTTGCATTCAGCAAAATCGTCGCAAAAGCCGCATAGGTAAATTCCAACCGATTTTCACTGCATATACTAACTACATCGCCTTCTTTTACTCCTAAAGCTCGTAAGTTTCTCGCGACTTCAATTGAATTTTCTTTAATTTTATTGGCTGATATTTTGAAATCATTCAATGCATCTATCTGGGAATGGAAAATTATTCTACTTTGATATTCCTCGCTGGTAATTAATGTTATAGGGCTTGGAAAGTAGAATCACCAGAACAATTTTATCTCCCAACTCTTCGAATCGATTCAAGTAAAATTCACCGAGTGACCTTTCACCCTTTGTCACTCTGCCATCAAGGGGGCCACCGTAAATAATGTTATTTTCCACTGTTGGAGGCATCATGAAAAACTAATTAACGCTTGCAAGTACCACGAACAAGTGAGCAAGTTGCTCTTCGAATCAAGACTGAATGAAATTTCATATGATATTCAACTTCAAGGCTTTATTTGATATTGTTATCAAGAGGTGATATAGTAGTTATTATATGAGAAATTGTATTTTAAGGGAGATTTGGAACATTGTGACCGTTATCATCATAACCAGATCAAAACATGGAGTTTCCACATAAACTGAGTTGAATCGAAGTAACTTGAAATCAGATTTTCACATTTTCAACCAACTTGCAAATTTCATCCGATTTTCCTTTATAGGTACTAATTGCACGTGAAGTCGCCCCGCCCCCTTTGTAATTGATGACTGATTTTAGTGCACTAATTATTTATTTATTTATTTACTAAACCAGAAAATAAATATACAATTTAATTACATAACAATACTAATGACAGTAAATCCCACACAAACAATCCATGTTGTTTTCGCGTGCGTCTGGTATATAATTGAGAATTAAACAAAATATAAAACTTCAAAAAAGGCAGAAATTCAAATACAACAAAAAAACAACATAATTAAGATTGAATGTTACTATTATATTATAATTCCTCATCAAGCCAAAGTGTCGTTTAAATTGTAAAACTTAGAGTTTTTAGGTCTTTGTAAAATTTTTTTTACAAAGACCTAGTTTCGCGACCTGTCTGTTCGTCTGTCCGTCCGTCTGTCCGTCCGTCCGTCTGTCCGTCTGTCCGTGCGTCACAGCTGATTTCCTCAGAAATTATAGAAGCTAGAATGCTCAAACTTTGTGAAAAGGTCAGAAGTGATGGTTTCTCAAAAGTTAAGGCCTTAACAAAAATTTAAAAAATTTTTAAGGGGGGTCCGCCCTAATAACGAATTGGCCCTTAAATTTTTTTTTTATCAAAGGTAGTCGAGTGGGGTATCAAATGAAAGGTCTTAATTAGAACTTTTTGAATATGAAATAAAAAAATCATTTCATGAATTAGGGGGTCCAGGGGAAGCCAAAATGTACCCAAAATTTGTGTCCCCCCCCTCGCGATTGGACACCTTTGAGTCGAAAAATCTGAAAATTATCACGAACGTGGGCCTTTATGAGTACAATGGCCACAAATACCTTAGGAATTGAAATTCACTCAACTTTGTTACTAATAGTATGATTTGTAGATTTTACATTTTTGCCCATAAAATCAAAACGGTACCTTTAAACTTCTTGAAATTTCGCAATTATATAGACTAACATAAGATATATATGTTCACAAAATTTAATTGAGATCAAATCATAATCAAGTGAGTTATAGCCATTTCAATTATATGGAATTACAACAAGAATAACACGTGTTTATGGTTGATATAGGGTTTTCCAATAAGAGGTGTTATTTTGATATTAAAAGAGAAATGCCATTTTTTAATATAAATGATCGGATGTTTATTTCATTATAAAGAAGAAGATATGCCGTTAATAGCGAAAATTAACATCAGGCAAATGACCACTGCGACACGCTTACAGAACCATATCCTCTTCATGAAATTTTCCATAACCAAATCGCAAAGTGGGTGCCGTATGTGCTCAATAGCCTCACGAATTTCATCTTTGATATCTTGAATCGACGCTAGGCTATTGGCGTAGGCCTTTTCTATCACGTAGCTCCAAAGGAAGAAGTCGCAAATTGTTAAATCACAAGATTTATTCAAAATAGCATCTCTTATTGGAAAACCCTATATATATTTAAAATTGACTTAGGCACTTCTATTTTCTTTCAATTTTCATGAAAAGTTAAGGAATAGTGTTTAACTTGAACATGTTCAATCGACGAGCATTCAGAAAAATCATTTAAGCTAGATTAAAATGGTGGCTGCACTGTGCTTATGAAAGAAATTGTGCATCTTTTGTATAAATTTGAACGACTTCATATCAAAGTATTGGATGAATAATTCAAGTTACCGATTCACGCTATTAGAAAACTTGCTTCTAACCCTAGGATGTTTACAAAGACCTCCTGGTAGGAGCACTCCCCTGCTTACTCAACTTGTTTTTAATTGTAGTCAATAATTTTGTTTATTTGGCATCCGCAGGCCAATTCTCTTTTTTCTTTAAAAGCCGTCGGGCCTTACTTTGTTGTGTGAGTAGACGCTTTTCGACTACTTCGAGTCATCTTCAGTGTCTAAAGGATGTGTTGAAGGGAATGACTTTATATAGTCGTAAGATGGGTTGAGCGGATGGGTAATTAGGTCAGGTAGTAAATTACGTCAAGACTAGATTAGGCTAGGTAGAGGGATATTAGGGTTTTGTTTTTTTGCTTGTTGGATGTCTGTTTGTTCTGCTTCATCTCGTTTCCGTTTTCGTCTAAGAGTGTGGTCTAGTACTGAGAAAATTACGTCGGAATTTTTGACAAGTTGTTCGTTGATAATGATGCCGTCTGTTTTTCTATGTTTATATATTTCAAGTCTTTCTAGGATGTCAAGTCTCGACCCTTTGCTTTGTTGTTGTAGCAATTTCATAGAGTTTGCCATAGCATCAGGCTCATGTGCGTGGTTTTGTAGGTGTGTCGCATAATTGGAGTCTGCCTTGTTGTGTAAGAGTGATCTTAAGTGCTCTTTGTATCTTGTCATTAGTTTTCGTGTTGTCCTTCCTATATATACCATGCCACAGTCCTTGCATGTCAGTTTGTATATGCCGCTGTTTTCGTATATTGATGTGTCATTCAGTTTAGGTTTCAGTTTGTTTCCAATGTTGTTGTTAGTTTTGAATGCAGTTTGCAGTTTGTATTTCCTAGGGAAGTTTGATAGTTTGTATGTCTCTTTGTCCACGCATATTAACGAAATCCACTGTTGAACATTCTGATGAGTTTCAGTCAGTTGAAGTTCCTGTTTTTGTTTGTACTGTGTAACAAGTTTGTCAAAGTCACAATGTTTGTATCCGTAATTATTAGCTTTTCTGTAAATGTTGTTTAGTTCATTGTAGTAGTTAGTAGGATTCATGGGGATGGCGTGAAGCCTCTGCACGATTGATCTGTACACTGCTAGCTTATGTTGTTTGGGGTGGTTTTGATGTATGATCAGTTGTGGTTGGTTTTCTGTATATTTTACAGTCTAATCTTGTTTGTTCGCGTGTCACGGTTAGGTCCATATAGTGGAGTTGTCCGTTTGTTTCTTTTTCCATAGTGAAATTTAAATTCGGGTGAATTGCATTCATATAGGTAAGTCGTTCGACTTTTAATTGTCTTATGAGTTAATAACGATGAAACAATCATCGACATATAGTCTGTAAAATATTCCATTGAATCTTTTGACAATTTTGGGTATAAAGACTTCTTCCAAAGATTGTAAGAATATTTCTGACATTTTTGAAGACATTGGATGTCCCATACCCAGACCGTCCTTGGCAATGCATGTGTTGTCACTGAACTTAAAATAGTTCTGCTTGATTTTGGGTCTTTATGAGATTGAGCAGTTCATGCCCCGACCGAAGAAAAGGTTGAAGAAACGGTAGAAACGTTCTACAATCACCTGGAAAAACAAGTCGACTCATTGCCTACAAACGACACAAAAATAATTCTTGGTGGTTTCAACGCTAAGGTTGGCAATTAGATGTCTCATTGGGGAACGCCTCGAGGATATAGCCTCCACGATGAAACAAATGACAACGGCCAGCGACTGATTGTCTTAGCATGTAGCAGAAATCTAGTCATTCGTTCGACTTGCTTCCCTGGGCATCGCCAGATGGCAACACACAAAACCAGATCGACCATGTTCTGATCCAACAACTTAGGCGTCAAGCATAATTGATGTCCATATATACCGAGGAGCAAATTGTAACTCAGATCATTACTTGATCAAATTAACATATCGATGTCGTATTTCAAAGGTATATTCGGCGAAGACCAGCCCGCTACAAAAATTTGAAATCGAAAGGCTCCAAACGGCGCCTGTGGCCAAAAATTTCACAGAGATCCTCGACAACCAGCTGGCTCCTATCTTATCAGGCGCATCCTTAAGGACAACTACTGCGCTCTGGATGGAAGTGAAAGTGGCTATTAAGACCGTGGCAGAGTAGATGATCGGACATCAAGCACAGCACAAGAGGAATAATTATTTCGATTGGGTGCCAGAATACATTAGATAAAAAGAATTAGGCGTACAAAGAAAACGTAAGTAGGAAAACCAGGACGAAGAGATAACATAATGAAAATTTCAGAAGTGTAGCGAATAATATAATTAAAACTTAGAAAAGAAAATACTTTGACGACCAGTTGAGTAGCATGGATGTAAGTCTAGCGAGCAACAACATAAGACAAGCATACAAAGTAGTGAAAAGCCTGAAACTTATTTATCAGCTCAAAACCACGCTCTGTCGTGATGACATCGGCAATATCATCGGTGATGAAACCAAGATTAGGGAAAGATGGGCATCATATTTCAAGAACCTCCTTAATCCTCCGCACAGCTCAAGAGCATCGGAGCCTATAGATATCGGTGGAGAGCTTCCATTGTCCCTACCTACTCTGGATGAAGTTTGTTTCATCATCAAAGCCCCAAAGAATAATAAAGTGCCAGGCATCGATGAGATTCCAGTCGAGCTCATCAAATTTGGTGGCAGCAGTGTTTATCAAGCTTTTTAGAAAGCCATCCAGCACATTTGGCATCAAGAACATATGCCAAAAGAGTGGAGCCAATCAATTGTATTCCCGATCAACAAAAAAGGTGACAAGCTTCAGTGCGAAAATTATAGAGGCATATCACTACTTTGTTCGGCGTATAAAATATTTACAAAAATCTTGGAAAATTAAATCGGATCATACGCCAACAGTATTATGGGGGAGTATCAAGGTGGTTTTAGAGCAGGTAGATCGACAATAGACCAATGGTTCACACAGTCAAGCAGGTACTTGAAAAATGCTGGGAGTTCAACATAGACGTACATCAAGTTTTCGTTGACTTTAAGCAAGCATACGACAGTATTGATCATAATGTACTATACCAAATAATGCTTTGCTTTGGAATCCCAGCCAAATTAGTCTGTCTTACAAAAATGACAATGACGTCGACGACCTCACAAGTCCGCATCAATAACCAAATTACCAATGCCTTTTGCACAAATATCGGACTACAGCAGGGAGATGGTCTGGCCCCATTGCTATTCAATTTGCTCTGGAGTAAGTCATAATGAAGCTACCTGTCGATACACGAGGTACATTACTATACAAGTCGAGCCAAGTAGTAGCCTATGCAGATGACATCAAAATTTTATCACGGTCATTAACAACTGTTAAAGAACTCTTCCTGAAACACAACAGTGAAGTAAAACTAGTAGGGCTACAACTAAATTTACCGATGGAGATCCACCATCAAGAGAATCTTCTAGTAATCCGATCGATTCGTCACTTATTTACATTTTGGTTTCTTCAACTGCGGTCGATTGAAGTTCATCCTGAGCAGTAATTTCTTGGATACGAATCTTGATTGGCCTGATGGGGCATTTAAACTGTAAGATTTCATCTCTTGTAATCATTTGTGTATGATTGAATTTCCGCAGACTATTTCCTTGAGTGAATTTTTTAATGTTTTTTTTGTTCTCATCGTAAGTCAAATCACACATGTAAACATCATTTTCTGGTATTTCCGTAGGCCAACACATAGTGTAGTCAGGATAATCAAGGACAGCACATTTTTCAACAATAGCTATTATAGTGAAGCGTGCGAGCATATTCGACATAGACTGTATCACTGTGTAGAGTACGAACGTGCTTGATCTATACTACAGTGAAGAACAGTCTCGTTCAGTCAGTTGAATAGTGAGTGCTGACCCGCGTGTGTTTTGACCATGTCTCTATGTAAGTTGCATATCGTTATTGTCACAATAAAGAGTTTATGTGTAGCTTATATCAAATGTAGAATATAATTCAGCACCTTGTCCCAAAAAATTGTCGACGAGGAAGAAAAAAATGAAAAAATATTGTGAAAAGTGATTGACATTAACATTAACCAGTCGCCCTCACGCCTAGCTCGTCAGTTTGATTTCTGATCTAATTTTCCTGTCTTCTCCAACTAAAAGCTCTGAGATAATTTACGCATTTTGGGCCTACTCAGAATTGGTGAACTATCACAAATTGGAGACGATGAATTCAGGGGAGTTTGAAAGGCTCTTATCAGTTTTTACATCTACTCTTGGAAGTCAGCAAATCAGACCGGCAGCACAAGTGACACCTTTTGAAAACTATGACGCCAAAAATGAAAAGGTTTCGTCGTGTGATCTTAAAAAACATTAGTGATAATAAAAAAAGGCTCAACAAGAATTCACCGATTGGGGAAGGTTGTAGTGATTTATGTATAGATAACTGTCCGTGAAGGACTGCAGCCATGGTTTGCTGCCTCTGTGAAAGAGGATGGTAGTATCTGCCGAGATTTAGCCTTGTCTAGGAACGCGTGAATGCGCTGGAAAGCTAGCATTGCGGTGTTGTGGTGCACCTTCTTTTCCCCAGCACAAGGACCCAGTGCAAAAAAATTTCGCATTGACGAATTAAAGGGTCGAACGCCGATCGACTGGTGTCGAGGTAACCTACTAAGGGTTGAAAATTGCTGACGCAAGGAACAAACCGGACCTGGAGAAGACAGACGGTCTTCAGAGAACATCATCGTTACCGATGATCCTTATGGTTCACAAATAAGAGTGGGACATCCAGGTGGAAGCGGTGCCCCCTTGCACCCTCCCAACCGGATGAAGATCCAAATGTAGACGTGGCCATATATTTCCCATCTGAGTGAAAAACTCATACAAACATAATTTGCATGAATTTTTCCATCAAATGAGAAATATAAACGTGGCCAATTTATGACATAGTATTATGCGATGGAATCCCATAACACTATACCATAAAAGGTCACGTGAGCGGAATGGCCACTCTACCTAGGCCTATAACACAAAAGGAAAAGGAGGAGAGTACCCGATAACTAGCTCATTCTAGTGGGTCAGGTTGGATGAAAAGAAAGACTAGGTGTAGAATTTAATTCAACATTCCCCTTTTTTTATTTCCCAATACTTGACTTATTTTTTGTTTTGTATTTCCCACCTTGCCAATGCGTGGTATTAAAGCACTAAAATTTAGCAATTTTTTTTTTTTTTGTTATTTCTAAATTAATTTTAAGATTGTGCCTAACACATAATAAATAGTATAACAAATTGTGATGAATCATATAATAAATAATATAGCGATTGATTAAAATTTGTAAGTTAACATATAACACAATAAATTCAATAAAAAGACCAAACAGGTACTCACCGGCATCCTCGATGAGCGCCCGTTGACGATATGGTGACGACTGAAAAATGATTTTTAAAGGCTAGAAATTAATTCTTTTAGAACACTGTTTCGTGCATTTGTTTTTATCTCATTAATTAGTCAAATAGAGTGACGACAGATTCAATGAAAATTCTACTAATTTACCTTTCACCTTCGTTTGATTTTTCTATGGTACGCAGCAGAAAGATTCACTTAAAAATAACTTTATCCTTCATCGATTGCATTTAATCCAACTGAATCCTCTGGTTTCATTTAATATCCCATAAAACTTTATAGGCAGTTCGACTCTAGAATCAGCGACATCATAAACATTCTTCTTTTCACGCAGCTCATTCACAGCAAAATTACCCATTCGTTGTAATTTGATTGCTTTTTCTCAGTCCGCACTTACAGCGAAAAGAAAAGATTCTCAAAAGTTGCCCAAAATGGCTAATAATTACTATTGTTGTTTTAACACAATGTTTATTGACAAACAGATTGACAGAAGTGAACAGAGTGACAAATGACAGTTGTAGCATTAGGTTAAAGGAACACAATTTTGAATTCAAAATATCAACGTTTTACATCAATACTTCTCCTGAAACACGATATTTCAACTTTTTAATAACAAACTAAATTCAAATTCAGATCAGATCATTCCAAGGGCAGAACGTAGATTAGCAAATCTTAGACGTGGCAGCGGCTTCGTCAAGATATCAGCGAGTTGTTGATCACTTAAAACATGTTGAATATTCAACCTTCCATACTGCAATTCCTTTCGAATGAAATGGTTACTCACTTCAATGTGTTTGTGAAATTCGTGATTCTTCGCTAACTTGATTGCGCTTTGATTGTCCACAAAAAGAATTGGAATTTTGTCTAAGGGAGAGACTTCTGGGAACAGTCGAAACAACCACACAGATTCCCTGGCAGCTTCACTAGTAGCGACATACTCAGCCTCAGTTGTGGATAGAGATACACACTCTTGACGTCTGCTAGCCCAGAATGTCCAGTTTTCTCTTCCAACTGCACGTACTTGTCAATGGGCGTTGAAACAGCATTGGCTTCTGCCATGTTGAACTTCTGAAGAAGATTTCTCGCGTACACCTTCTGACTCAAATGGATTGAACCATCTTCTTCACCGCCAAGCGGTTCAAGTGTGATCTTGATCCATGTATATTTCTTCATTCAAAACACCGTTTAGAAATGCCGTCTTCACATCAAATTGGGCCAACTCCTGACTTTTCTTGGCAGCAACACTTAGAATCGCCCTGATAGTATTAAATCGAGCTACGGGACTGAAAGTTTCATGATTATCAATACCTTCTTGTTGACTATAACCTTTCGCAACAAGCCTAGGTTTGTAGTGACAAGCCTTCCCTCGTGCATCTCGTTTGATACGATAGACCCAGCGACTAGCAATTGTCTTCCTTCCTGGAGGTAGCACCGTTAAAACCCAGGTTGAATTTTCCATCGGTGACATTTCTTAACCGACTTCATGGCTTCTTTGTAGTCTCAAGGTTCTTCTAACTCTGCAAGAAACATTTCACTCAATTTTACAGGTTTCTGAAGTTTACTTCTATCTCAAAGACGTCGTTGAGTGGTATCTTTTGCAGCCTTAGGAGTTTCTTCAATTCGCAGTTCAGCAGGAACGGCTGGCAACACAGGATCCGGGACCTCAGGCACGTGCGGAGTTCAGGACTCTGGGAAAATCGCGGGGCTCGACAGGATCTTCAATTTCTTCAACAGGAAACAAAGCTAGAACTTTAGAGGAATGCTCTGGACCAAATACTACCTCACGACTTCGGATCACCTGCTTTGTATCCTTCTTCCACACACGAAAACCATCGATGTCTTCCGAGCACCCAACAAAAACTGCTTCGACGCCTTTAGCATCCCACTTCTTCCAACGTTCTTTAGGCACCATCACCCAGCATGTGGTTCCAAAAATATGAAACCTGTTCAAATGAACACTTTTCTCAACGAACAACTCGTACGGAGTTTTGCCCTCTACAGAGCTTGGACCAGTTCAGTTGAGAATGTAAACCACAGCGTTGACAGCTTCAGCCCACAGAAACTTCGGCAGATCCTTACTAACAAGCATGGTTAGTGCTAGGTCACCAATTGTCCGGTTTAATCGTTCAGCACAACCGTTCTGCTGAGGCGTATAAGGATTCGACATCACCATCTTCGTACCTTCGGAATCCATGAGTTCTCGCATCTTATTGTTTGTAAATTCCTTTCCTCCGTCACACTGCAACACCTTTACCGGTCAACCTCGTTGAGTCTTCACCAGCTGCAACATTTCTTTTGTCTTGTGAAACACCTCAGATTATTCCTTCAAGAAGTAAGCCATACGAAATCCTGAATTGTCACACGTGAAGCAGACAAAGTACCTGGCACCAGCAATAGACTCATGTCCAAATGAAACACCGATATCAGCATGGATCACTTCTCCTGGCACAGATGAACGCTGTTGACGTGACTTGAACGGTTCTCGATGTTGTTTACCTTCTACACACAATCCACAGAATTCGTCGTCCTGTTGTACTTCAATTCCGTGATTCTTGAGTATCATCACAATATGTCTTTTATTCTGATGACCTAAACGATCATGCGAGACTTGTTGAGAGTCCTTGACCGCCAGATTAGCCTCACTTACACAGCAAGTGTCCAGTTCCTTGACCTTGAGCATCATCTTGAACAGCTGACCAGATCGCACACCTTGAGCCTTGACAACACCATCAAGCAGGAATTCACAGCTATCCTTGGATGAGCTAAAAGTCATACCTTTGTCCAGTGCACGCGTAACCAAGAATAAATTTCTCCTAGCTTCCGGAACATACAGCACGTTTTCCATGTGACAAGAAGTCCAACGGCCATTCACAAGCGTCTCATAGTCAATATTTTCTCTTCCAAAAGCACTCATCACAGAATTGTTTCCGGTACGAATCTCTGCTGGAATAGAGAAAGCCTCAAAGAATGAATACCACTCTTTCTTGAAGGTCATGTGGTCCGTCGCACCAGAATCGATGATCCAAGCTTCGTTCTTGCCTTCCGCACTGAACGCTTCACTAACGAACACTAACGAACCCTTACTTTCAGACGTCCCATCACTCTTCTTCTTCCTGTTTGGACAATCTCTTTTAAAATGACCAGTTCCGTGACAACCGTAGTACTTGAAAGCCGGCTTCTTCCCCTTCTGGTTGGACTTGACATCATCTTTGGCCTGCTTACCAGCTGCACCTTGTTGACTTCCACTTGCACCTTTGGACTGGATTTTCAACTTGGTTGCCATCAGTGCCGTCAGATTGTAAGAAAACTGGTCGGATGTCGATTTTTATTTCACGGTAGTTAATTACTGCCAACGCTAAGTGAGTGAAAAACATGCAATTCCGGAACATGTGTTGCCATTCGAATGATATCACTCTCGTTTCATCTTATATTATTTGCCACTTTGGGGAACTTTAAGTGTAGGAGATTTTCTTGGAACATATAGCACTAACTTACGCGACGTCTAACCCGCCCGTTGTTCCAAATGTGAGTCGTGAACCATGAGCAAGGTGCAAAACACAATAGAAATCGGTTTTTCCGAAACGCTGTTCTATGTGTGAAACGTACACACGATTTGCCTAAGCCCGACGGGAGAAACGCTCAAAACTAGCAAATCACATACAGGATGCGAAATTATTGTCGAATTGCTGAATATTTGAAGCAAAAATGAAATTTTCAGTCCGAAGGCAAATGATGGCACACAACCACGACCCCGCAACTGATGCACCCTGGTTGCTTATCTCGACGAGACTCCCCACATGCCGGCAACAGAGGTTTGCTTGGCGAGCCGTCTGCATGCTGGCAACGGTGATTTCTTTCCAGCGAGATAAGACTGCAATTCTTTTTTCTAAATTGCGTTGCAAACGGGGTTGTCGTCATCAAATTTATTTAATTTGTTTTTCTTATATTATAGATACATGAAAATTTAGAATGAAGATTAAATTTAACAAATTATTATTCCAAAAATTTTTTTTTTACTTATTGTTAATGGTAAGACATAATTCGAAAATGATGTTAATATTAAAATATTGTTACATGCACGAAAAATTCTGCGAGCTACTGTTGCAATTGTTTTCACAACTATTAAGAACCTCATGATCAACAAAGTGAATTTACTCGAAACCACGAGAACCCACCAACCATGATCAACAAAGTAAATTTACTCGAAACCACGAGAACCCACCAAGCATGATCAACATCTGAAAGTGACGTCACTCCATTCATTAAGCTGCTCGAATATACCAGGTACCTCTCGGCAGAACATTCGCCAATGTACAAGAAATGGTTTGAATGGGTGGAGACCCTATATAAAGGCGAGCTGAATGAATCGGGGGATCATTCATTAGAACCGCGATTGCAAAAACTGCGAAAGTGTGGAGCGAATAGAAGATCGAGTAATAGGAAAGTGATTTTCGTTGATTGTGAAGTGATTTTAGAAGACAATTGCGATAGAAATTTATGGACAAGTGGAAGTTAGACTTTTAATGGTGAAAATTAAAATTGTGTAATAGTTTAATAAGTGATTGTGAATTTTTAATTAATGAAATAAACTGTTTTAATTTAATTTAAAAGACATTGCGTTTTCACTTTCCCGGAACATTAAAATTATTGGCCGCGAACCAAAACACACGACAATATTATTATATTAAAATTTTTTTCTATATTTTTTTTCTTTTTAAATTACAAATAAAAATTAATTAATATTTAAGGATTTTTGAGTTGAAAAAGAATTATGGGCTTTTCCCTCGGGAACGTTTTTCGAGCAGTTTGGCTGGGCGACTGCTCGATTACTACACTTTCTGGGCACCCAGAAAATTTAGCTGGATGACCAGTTGAGGAGTATACTACGCAATAAACAGGAGTTGTGTCTGGAATATTAAAAGACTCATCGATGTAACCCTTATGTGGCTAACATTATCCATGTGTTCCTTCCCGCAAGCAACACATCTTTTCTCATATCCACAATTTGAGAAAACGTGCCCAAAAAATTGACATCTGTAGCATTGGGTCAAATTTCCCCACTTAGATTTTGTGAAGGAGCAAAACACAAGTTTTTAAAAGCTTTTTTAGATCATCGTCATTACTTAGCTTAAATTCAAATATATTTAACTTCATATGATTACAGTGAGAACATACTCTAGTTAAATTTGTTATTTCGAAATTGTTTAGTTCCGGACTTTGTGACAAGACATCATCATTTCGGGAGAAGGGAAGAAAGCGCTCAACTCCTTAAGGAGGACAATTGGTTTGTCTGATCTCCTAGTTTCTTTTCTTGCATTTAATTTAGAATGAAGTAACACGTTCCAAATTTGTTCACAATGATTTTGTGTAGCGAGCCCGAAAATAACGGTACATGCAAGCAGAAAATAGTTTTAAAATCAATTTAACTGTTAAAGACTTAATATTATTTATAAAAATAGGTGAAGCCATAAGGGTTTGTGAACAACGATATTGATAATCAGCTTGATTTTGAACACTGTTCACTATTGGCTAAAGGTGAGAAGCTATCTCGTACATGAAAATTATTAAAAGTACATTTCTCATCATTATCAAAAGCAAGTCTATTTTTATTATCAATTTTAAATGGTTTAAAAATTACTAGTTGCTTTTTTTAACTGGTTAATATCCTCTTTAATTGCTATATGCTATATGCATGCATTGAAGACTTTTCCACTTCTGTAATGATGGTTTCATTTGGGGAGTTTGTAGTAATAGAACGGTCTACAATCGGCATTATAACCAAATTCTCGACAATTGTTTTGACTTCTTGGAGTTCCTTTTCGATGAATTTCTTGAAATTTTTATTTGTAAGAATCTTGCATTCTCGGGTCTGGATTTTAAGATTCCAGCTTGTGCCGGAATTTTGACAAGCTCTAAATTTTGCATAATATTCTCGAACGTCTTTCTGCAAATGTTTGATACGTAAATATTTTCTTCCACACACAGATAATAAAATCGTTGCCCTCAATCGCATAGGACAAATTTCTAATTATGCAATATTTGCACAATTCTTCCCTTCGCCTAGTTGGGGAACGTTGAAGATTACCAGTTTTTTAACTTCCCTAATAAATTATTTCAATAAATATATGATTTTATTTGACACGAACAAAAACAAGTCTATTCGTTCTCACTGCTAGACGAGAATCATTTCCAACCATTTTCTTTTTCAACATTAACCGTTCTTTGGGTCAATAAATGTGTGACTAACTTCACTTTTATTTACCGTAAACAAGCACCACTCATTCAATATCATCATCTGTCACTTGACAACAGTAAAAGATGTACGTTAAACTCTGTGATAAAATCCGCATAAAATATCGCAATTCGTAAATGTAATGAGTGATTCGGATGATACGGATGTACTCCTTTTAATACCACCAAACTTTTTTCTAATCGAAGAGGATTTCAATGAACCTTGGGATCATCACTCTGAACTTTCTTTTCGCGGCAATTTTGTTTATCGTCCAGAGTCAGTTCCATTCATGTCCAGTCAGTCAGAATTAGATAGTATAAATGCACGTCTTGCACAAATTGAAAATGATTTCGCTGGTAGCTCCGATATATCATCAATAGCACGTTGCACTGTGCGGTCGCGAGATCCCCAGCATCGACGTGACGTTCCTTTTCGAAGTGCATCGCCATGCAACTTTGTTCATTCTACTCCTAAGTGTGAAGAAAATTCTGTTGGGAGTACAAACACGAATGGTATATTGCAGGAAATTGATGCGTACTTAAATAAAAAACCCCAAGATGGCTTACCTCATACCTATGAGAGGGAACAGCGCGTTTCGCTTGGAGCTGCAACTCGCCTATCCGATTGGGCAAAACATGCACCTGGTGAAAAGGAGCCTTTGATTAGTTTGAGTGAAATATGGGGCAGGGAAGAGAATAGCCAACATGTTACCCTAGCGGAGGAAACTCTGCGCAGGAAACATTGCGAACGCACAATTCAAGCGTTGCAAACAAAACTTTTGGAATATCAGCAAAAGATAGCAGTAGCTATAGAGGTAGACAGAAAAAAGGATTATCTCATTCAAAAACATCAGGAAGCAAATGCGAAGTAAATACTCAAATGATATTTGTATTTCATATTTTAATCTTATCCTTCGATAACTCTACAGATTGAAACTACAACTCCAAAAGTTAGCTGATGAAGTACAAAGCATTGAAGGCCGACAGCTTGAAAGGGTTCGAAATTTAGAAGCAACAAGCGCTTCATTACTGTCCAAAAATGAGCTTGCTGAGAAGGATATAACATCTCTGAAGCATCTGGCTAACGATTTAGAAGAGAAGAATAAGATTCTGGAATCTAAACTAACTCAACTGATGCAGTAAGCAGTTTTCTTTACATCAATTTTAACTTTTTTATAACCCTTCCATAGCGCTACAGATGAAACCGCCGATGTGTACAAAAGGCAAATTGCAGATCTGGAAATTCGTCTTTCCAACAGCCATCACAGCAAAGGGCAGCTAGAAGAACAACTCTCTAATTTGAAATCAAAATTAGTGACCGTAAAAGCATCGGAAAATCAGGTGAATTCATACTAGAAAAAGGGTGGAAATGATCTAAAATTTTCAAATATTGTCAGGCCTTAAAAGAAAAAGAAATCAGCGCGAAGGAACTTGAGCTACGTCACGAGGAAATAAGACTCCTGCAGCAACAAAAACAAGACGCGTTGGAGAAATCCAGGCGTGAAAAGCAACGCGCCGATACACTGCTCAATGAGAAGAAAAGTCTTGATGAAGCTTATCAAGAATTAAAGAAAAAAGAGGTAAACTTTCGTGATTGCAATTTTTAGAAATTTTGATATATTAATGAAATATTCCAGACTAACGTCCTCAAAGAACTAGAATCGCAACGAGTTTCTTTGAAGGCATATTACCAGCAGCAGCTTGAACAAGTCATTAGGAAAAAACTTGCTGAATTTCAAACACAACTAGATGCGACGGAAGAGAATTTGCGAGCCGAAGCAAAGGAGCGCGAGAAGCTGATTGCTGAGCGAGCGATCAAGCAAATCGAATTGATTAATACGAAAAATGAGCAAGAAATAGCGTTAATTCAACAGAAAAATGACGAAGAAGTTGAACTTTATCGCATTCAGCTATCGAATGCATCGAAAACCATCGAAGAACTGCAAGAGAAGTTGGATGCATTTCGATCGAAACGGTAAGTATTTCCTCATCGTCCTTAGGACTTCTTTTCAAAAATTTTTGCTTTCAATTTCAAGTGCGGATATTGCTAGTAAATTACACAGCATAATGGAATCCCAGTGGCAAAAAGCACTTGAAGTGCTAACGAGTCCTAATAGCGCCGAACAGTCCAACGTTTTCAATGCAAATAGCGTGAATCCAAACAAGGTAGATGGAGTTGAATTGAGCACAAATGCGAAATGTGATAATCCAGAGAATGAGTCGTTTGAAACGCCTACGTCTAGTCGTAACAGGAAAATGAGAGATAAACGAACTGAAGAGCATTTGCAGGCATACATACAGTTGGTAAGAATTAATTTGTGTGTCTTTAGAACAAACTTTCAACCAATAATTTTCTAGCTTCTGAATAAATCACCACGAGACTTAGATAATTTAGAAGAATTACTACGCTCATCAAAACCATCAGCATCTAGTTCACAGCCAAAGACTGACATGAATAAGTCACGTCGTGATCATCAGAAACCACCGTGGAAGTAGTTAATCCTAGCTAAGTGTGAAATTTATGACAATCATAGTCTTATTTATTAATTGTACAAATGAATTCTGTTAAGATTAAGTCAAACATTTTCTTCTTTTTGTATTGTATGTATTTAAATTTATCAAATATTTACTATTTTGTACACAGTGCGTTTTAGCTCTGTAAATTAAAAACTGTGGTTGCCAAAATTAAAGATTGAATGATGCGTTTTTTTGGTTAATTCTAGATATGAGTATCAACATGTCGTACAAAATTATAAACCAATCTTTTAAAAGCGAGCATTAATTTTGTCTCTCCCTTTGCAAACAGGTTCGCACCTGAGCTTACTATTTTTAACGAACTGAATTCGTTTTAAAGACAGCCAGTCAAACGCAGACCTTTGTCGGGAAAGATCAGTGTGTGGCTAAAATATATATTACTTCAATTCTATTGATTCTATTCTAGCATTCGAAGTGTTTAAACGCGCTTATAATTCGGTGCTATCATTAATTGCGTTTTTTGGGGTCTTGTACTTATATACAAAACCCTATTGAAATTATGAGCTGTGTCCCTCCGTCCGTCTGTATATCATGGTAGTTTTTCTCCAAAATTATAGAAGCTATAGCCATCAAAGTTTTGTAATGATTTTACTTCGCACACGATCGTCGAGATTTCCCGAAAGAAATCTGAACCGACCTCTCATCGGTTCTAGACGTGAAGTCTGAGTCGTGCCAACTGATGGTACCCAATCGGTCAACCAGTCCGTGCACTCGTAATCCGTTTCGCGGTGTCTGCTTGTCAGCCAGCTAGTTCGGAGAGGATTTCGGTCGCAGGTCTTTTAAATGGATTACGGTCGATTACATTAATTCAGCCACCCGTTTTGAACGCGTCTGAAATACAACCATACGGAAAAGAAACCTATCTCTACTTCATTCCGTATTTACCTTCAATTCAGTCAAACAACAACAAAAATTAAAACGATCTAATTCCGCGTTCACGAAATTTCCTTTTTTCCGACGCGGTACCGAAAAGATTTGTAGCCAGTTGTAGTCAAGTCTCTCTGGATCTAATATGGGGCAACACGGTCCAGGTGCACGATTTTCATTTTGGCTCTTGGCTTACGGTATTCCTGTGTGCGATATACGACGTCGTTGATTCACTTTGTAACTCAGTATGGTCCCTCCCAATTATGCTGCAACTTTGGAGACCTACCCTTCCGCCGTTGTGGGTTATATAGCCACCCCAAGTCATCTTGCTGAAAGTCAGTAGAATTTGCCTTTAGATCATACCTGGTCTTCATGCGGTCAGTAGTCGATTTCAGGTGTTTTCGGTCTGTCCGATGTATCGTTTGGGGCTTCTCAGGGGGTGTTCCGAACTTTGTATCAGCTGGCAGACGAATAGTCTTTCCAAAAATGACTTTGGCTGGGGCTTGGCCCGTCGATGCATGCTCGGCAACTCTGTACGCCATCAAAAATAGTGAGATGTGTCGGTCCCAGTCCCTTTGGTTCTCGTCAACCATCTTGGCCAGGTGTTTATTGAGCGTGCCGTTGAAACGTTCGACTATTCCATCGGATTGGGGATGCTGCGGTGTTGTCCTCGTTTTCTGTATTCCTAGCAGCTCGCATATTTCGCCAAAAACTAATGACTCAAAGTTTCGGCCTTGATCCGAATGTAGTTCGCAAGGTACACCGTACCTACTGACCCAATTTAACACTAGCTATTCGGCTACAGTAGCTGCTTCCTGGTTGGGAATGGGGTAGACCTCGGGCCACTTGCTGTAATAATCGGCCACAACCAGCGTGTATCAATTTCCCCATTTGGATTGAGAAAAAGGTCCTGCGAAGTCAACAGAAATCCTTTCAAATGTTACCCCCACGTTATAGGTTTGCATTTGTCCTCTCAGTCATCGCTTTGGACCTTTGACGGAAGCACATACCGTGCATCTACGATACCAGTCCTCTACGTCTTCTCGAGCGTGGAGCCAGTAGAACCTTTCCCGCAATTTCGCTAAGGTTTTGTTAACACCAAGGTGGCCTCCCGAGGATCCTTCGTGCATTTCCTTAACCATATCGTGGATTCGGCTTTTGGGAAGTATAGTTTGCATCCTATAGAAGGTGCCATCCACCGTTTCCCATTTCCGCTTGAGTAAGCCACCCTCCACCTGAAGGGAGTTCCATTGTGCTCAATAACTTTTCAGCGTGGAGCCATGCATAGAAATGTCCTTCCGTTCAGGTTGCCCAGTTGTCTCTTTCCATACGAGTATTGGTCCGATGTCTTCATCAGCTAACTGGGCATTTCGAATCACCTCCGATGACCAACCTTCATCGGATTCGGCCATTATCAATCGCAGATCAACGGGCGGCTCTTTTTCTTCAATCCGTTGGCATGCTTACAATTAGCTGGACATGGACGACGAGATAGGGTGTCAACATTTCCATGAGCTCCGCCCTTCCGATGAACAATTTCGAAGTCGTATGACTGCAATCTTTCGATCCATCTCGCAACTTGTCCCGCGGGGTTTTTGAAATTAAGTAGCCATCTCAGCGATGCATGGTCCGTTCGAAGAACAAATTTCTGGCCATATAGGTACTTGTGGAACTGCTTGGTGGCCTCTTTTATAGCCAATAGCTCCTTCCTGGTCACGCAGTAGTTCCTCTCACTTTTTGAGAGAACTCGACTGTAATACGAGAGGACTCTTTCTTCGCTATCGATCTGCGGTGTCAACTACAAACATTTTTCCGGGCTTCTCCTTCAAGGTCTCAAAAACTGCCAGGCATACAGACGAATTTTCTTGGTTAGCTGATAGAGACACTTAGCTACTTTGGCAAAGTCTTTGACGCATCTTCGATAGTAGGTCGCCAGACCCATAAAACTTCGTAGTTGGCGCTTGTTGTTTGGTGTTGGCCAGCTTTTCACAGCTTCAATTTTCCCAGGGTCTGTTTTGACCCCTTCTGCTGATACTACATGTCCCAGGTATTTCACTTCAGCTGCGAAAAGGGTACACTTGTCGGGACTAAGTTTTAAATTCACCAGTCGCAATCGGGAGAACACCTCTTTTAAGTTCCGCACATGCTCTTCGAACGTTCTCCCGATAACAATGATATCATCTAAGTACACCAAGCAGGCAGGCCTCGTAGCTCGTATTCCATCAGGCGTTCGAAAGTGGCTGGAGCCTTGCAAAGCCCAAATGGCATCACCACTAATTGCCACAATCCGTTCCCAACTGGAAATGCGGTTTTCTACTTTCTTGCAATCGAGTGTAGAAAACCATTTTGCGTCGGCTATAGTGTCCATGATGTCATCGATGCGTGGAAGCGGGTTACTATCTTTCTTAGTGACGTCGTTCAGCTGCCTAAAGTCGACACAAAAACGAGTGCTACCATACTTTTTATTTACTAGAACTACTGGTGAGGCCCATGGACTGACAGAAGGTTCGATAACGAATTGTTTTTCCATGTCCGAGATCAGTGCGCTCACTTCCCCTTGTTTGGCTATAGGAAGACGTCTCGGCGCTTGTCGAATTGGCTTGGCTCCCTGTGTATCTATCACGTGAGTTACCATACTCGTTCGGCCTTGGTCATCCGGGCTTGTTGAGAAGATGTCACTGTACTTGATGACCAGATCAGAGGCTCGCTTGAAAAGCTCCACTGGCAATTTGACCTGCCTCAAAATTGCAGACGTGGATTCCCGGGCTTTGTCTGCGTCTTGCCTCCTTTTCCAATGATGGTCGTGAGTAGCTTCCAAGGAGGTGATGGTGGAAACACGCTGGCAGCTGTCGATGACTTCTCCCGCTTTAATGCTTGTGGTTGAGTCTGCGGTGTTAAGGACTCTAACTGGCACGTATCCATTCCTTATAGATCTTACAAGGCTTCGTCTTACAATCAAACTGCGCAATGCGGACATCTTCGTTGGCTCTATCAGATAAGATCGGTGGTCTTCAGAATCACCATCAAGCTTGGCCCATACAATGCTTTCGGCAGAATTCGGTACATCAGTGTCGGTACATACTACTACATTCATCTTGGGAATTTGGACGCTGGGATCCTCCATCAATACCTAGACATTCTGCCATTTCAATACCCGCTTGCCCAAATCCAACGTAATTCCATGTGGTCGCAGAAAATTTATTCCGAGAATGCAGTCATCCATAATGTTCGCGATCAGAAAATTATGTCGGAACGCAAGGTCTCCCAACTGTATCTGGAGGTTGACCTCTCCATAGACAAGTGTAGTAGCAGTCCGTAGTGAGAAAATCCTGCCCCTGTGAAGTAGTTGTTGCCTCACATGGTCTGGTCGGATAATCGATCGGGTTGCACCAGTGTCGATTGATATGTTGCAATGTTCTCCGGAAGGCATAAGTCCGCCTCTCTGCGATGTAGTCTTGGCACGGTGATGGTGGTGCTGGGGACGTCGATCCTCCTAGCCAACCTCTGCCCCACGAAGTTGGCTCTTAAATGTTTCCCCACACCTCAGTTTGAAGGGCTTCTATTCTGGGCTCCTGACTCGGTCGGTTATGTAGTACGGGGCCGATTGTCAGACTCTTCTTTAGCTCTTCAAAGGCTCGAAAGCTGGGCTCTTCCCAGACGAACTTTCGTCCAACACAAAGCATGTCGGTCAAGGGTGTGGCTATGGTTGCATAATCACGTACGAATCGTTGATACCATCCGCATAAACCTAGAAATCGGCTTAACTGCTTGGTGGTCTTGGGCAGTGGAAAAGCATCAATCGCTTGTGTCTTGTCCGGGTCGATTTTGATGTTGCCGTGGCCAATGATGTGACCCAAATACTTAACCTCCGTCATTACGAACTCAGTCTTCTGTACGTTGATGGTTAACTCTGTCTTCCGGATGTGCAAAGCCACTTCCTGAAGCAGGCCGATGTGTTCGTCAAAGGTCTCGGTTATAAGCAATAGGTCGTCCAAGTATATGAAAACTTGGTGCCGTAAATGTGGTGGTATCACTTTATCCATTAGGCGCGTCATTGTTTGAGGGGCATTACACAGTCCAAATGGCATGGTTGTTGCGAGTGAACACATAAAACATGCTCTGATATATTCCTGCTTCATAACTGCAATAGTAGCGAACAAACAACACCTATGTACTCGCACTTCGCCAATGAAAATTAGCCATAGAAACACCTGCGCAAGTAAATAAGCGAGCAGTTAAGTAAACGAGAAACTTCAACCCGCAATGATATTTACATCATGAACGAACGGGGTGCTTCGAAGAGAGGTAAGCGGAAAGGAAAACCGAAAGTTCCGGCATAAACACTCTTTCGCTCAATGTCCCCAGTTTCGCGATTTCACCTCGAGAGATCGTGGGAAAGCCGAAAGCTTAAGCTGAAAGCACTCTTTCGAAGTCAAAAGCTTAAGCGAAAAACACTCTTTCACTCAATTTCCCCAGTTTCGGATATTCACCAGCCGAGCAGTGAGACGAAACGGGGAGGAAAAACTTTCGTGGAACGAGAGCGCACGTGTTCGCTACTCAGCACCTTTAAAGAGAATTTAGGTTGAAAGCCCACGAAAGAACAATATTTAAAGATCTTGGGGAAAGCATTTGGGTCAGTCGGTTTTTCAAGTCCAAAAGGGAGCGCGCTGCTACCCACTCTTCAAGTACACAGGTAATTACGCGAGCAAAATATTCAGAAGGAGGTATAGCGAAAGTGTTCAATGAAATGGTAAGGGGTGAGGTGTTGGCTTGTGCCGCGATCCTCAATCGGCCCTTTAGCGTTTCACGCCGTGTGGCCGCCCCGGACCATTAGCTCGTCTAGCTGATCCCCTGTACAGGCTAGCGCTCACGTGTGAAGCGGGACCAGCCAAATGAAAAGCGCTTCACTCAATATTAATATAGGTTTTCAATAATTTAATGCGTGTAATTTATAAATGTTTGGAAAAAAGTGAACCGGGAAATTAAGTTAAACCCCATAAAATAAACTCTCGTATTTTGTTGTTCTAGTTCAAATGGATAGAGTAGCAGGTAAGTGCTGTTAACAGTGAGTTCTTTCCCCGGGAGCCTTGATGGTGTATATAGGATACATATCAAATGAGCTCCCAGTTCATACCAGTATACATAGGGTATACTGGTTTTGTAACACCATCTCTATTATTAGTGGTGAAAGTGAATTGCCCATTGCAACTCCCGATCTGTTTTTGAAATATTTATTTCAAAACATGAAATAATTTTCTTGCATACACATCGTTGCCAGTTTATCGTAGCACTTCACTTTTTCTGTCCACTCTTTGATATGGTTAATTTGCAGCAGCCATTCTTGAAACAGATGTATTGCTTTTTTACTGGAACACTAGGGAATAATGATTACACGTCGAATGAAACCATTATCTGATATTGGCGTATATTTTTGATGTTGCTTAGTTTATCGATCACTTCTTCTGAGTTTAATACTGTCCTCTGGCTCATCTTCGTTTTTATTTGTTTGATTTCCGTTGTTAGCCATTTTGCTACATTATATGTTGGAGAGTTTGAGTTCGCTATAATTTCTCGAACTTCATTGTTCCTTTTGGCTGAATTTTGATGCGAGGAACTGCTGGATTTAATATTCGTAATGTTTTCATATTTATAAGATGTTTGGATTCTTTTAACGTTTTTTCCACTCTTTTTGTCGAGTCCAGAAGTGAATTACTCCTTAGCTCGTGATACTGCCCGACATCACCGCAACAAGCCGGAATATTACTCTGAAATCAAAGCTAGGATCAGCTAAGGACCCAGAATCATGTGGAGTGTATAAATTAACATGCAAGGATTGCGCGAAAATTTACGTGGTACAAACGAGAAAAGCGAGAGGACACTTCAGGAAAGCGGATGTTGCTCGGAGGAATCCTGGAACAGTGATCAGATAAAGGGTTGCAAAGCATATGATCCAGGAAAACCACCACATCGTCGACGAAAATGTGATGATGATAAGACGAGTGGAAAACCCGTGGCATCTTGACGCTGTTGAGTCACTAAAAATTATGCAGGTACCTGACGCACAAAGAATGAATACGGATCAAGGAAATTGTAACTCAGTTTGGTTTAATGTAATAAAATAGAACATTGAAATGTAGGGTAATTAGGTGCAATAAAATCATCAAAATAACATTAGGATAGTTAAAAGTCGCATGTATAAATAGGATAGCTAAAACTGAAATTGTTCATTGTACTGAAGGAGAAAACGCGTTCTATAGAAAATAAATATTTATCCAATGTTAAAAGGGAAAAAATTATTTTACTTACTTTAATGTGCCTATTGTTAACATGAACTGAAATTGATTGATAGATTGGGAATCAGCGCAAGATTTTGATAGTGATCGTTTGAAAAGCAAAAATGCGTGAGATCGCTAGTAAAAGATTAATTGAATTCTATATGTGTACATGATCTAGCCAAGCCTGTCGAAATTCTGTTGATATCAACTTTTTTTGTAGAACGTAACGTAAATGGTAGTAATCCTACTCAATGAATTATCTAGAAATATTCAACAGTGCCCACGATCTAATACGGATCATAATAAAATCCAAACATCAGCAAATGAAAACTATTATTTGCATGTATACGCGCGTTTTACGTTATTTTAGTACACCATTAAAAATGTATACGGAACAATCCAGCTTTCAGTAAACGTATTTTTTTTGCAGATTACTTCTTCTTCTTCTTAGCAATACAGCCCCTTTCGGGCCTTCGCTTCCTGCAAACAGCGCCTCCAACTGTCTCGGTCCGTTGACCGCGTCTTCTGATTCCGAAATCCGAGCAGCGATGAACTGTCTTCGTCGACCTAGTCAGACCAGCATTTCCTCGGTTTCCCCACTGGCCGCCGGCCTTCAGTTCTCTCAACGAATACCTTCTTGGGCATCCGTTGTTCGTCCATACAATTCATGTGTCCAGCCCATTGCAGCTTCCGCAGTCTTAGAGTCCTTGAGACCTCCGGTTCGTCAAAAATTTCATACAGCTCATGGTTGTTTCGAATTCGCCATTGGTCTCCGTCCAGCTTCGCTCCGATTATTGGCCTCAGGATGCTTGGGTTAGGGTCCATGTTTCACAGCCATAGCATAACACAGGTCTTATCACAGATTTGTATACTTGGAGCTTTGTTTTCCTGTGTATGCAGCTGTTCTTCAAGATCGTCAATACTGAATAGAATATTTTATTTGCGAGCTGTATTCTTCGGCGTATTTCGTCTCTTTCATTGCCCGTTTTCGTTATTTTGGCACCTAAATACACAAATTCGCTAACATTCTTGATACTGTATGCGTCAAGTATGATATTTTGGGTGTTTGAGGTATTCTTCCTCGACTGTGTCATGAACTTTGTTTTATTTTCGTTGATTTGTAGCCCTACTAGTTTTGCTTCGCTGTCGAGTTTCAGGAAGAGTTCTTTGGCAGTTGTTAATGACCGTGACAGAATGTTGATGTCGTCCGCATAGGCCACTACCTGGCTCGACTTGTATAGTGATGTACCTCGCGTATCGACAGGTAGCTTCCGTATGACGTACTCCAGAGCCAAATTGAATAGCAATGGGGCCAGCCCATCTCCCTGCCTTAGTCCGATATTTGTGTCAAAGGCATCGGAGAGTTGGTTATTGATGCGGACTTGGGAGGTTGTCGACGTCATTGTCATTTTGGTAAGACGGACTAGTTTGGCTGGGATGCCAAAACCAAGCATTATTTGGTACAGTACGTTACGATCAATACTGTCGTATGCTTGCTTGAAGTCAACGAAAATTTGTTGAACGTCTATGTTGAACTCCCAGCATTTTTCAAGTACCTGCTTGACTGTGAACAATTGGTCTGTTGTTGATCTACCTGCCCTAAAACCACCTTAATACTCTCCAATAATACTGTTGGCGTATGATCCAATTTTATTTTCTAAGATTTTAGAAAATATTTTGTACGCCGTACAACGTAGTGATATGCCTCTATAATTTTCGCACTGTAGCTTGTCACCGTCTGGCGGAGTTTTTTGTAGATTACATTAACTTTTTTTCGTAGTATAATTTGTATGTACAGGGCATTACCAGAAGATCGAACAGAACATTTGAGTTGAATTGTTAAAAGTTATAAATTGGTCTTTTTCTTTCAACGTTGGACAAGACTGGGTATGGGTTTCACCCAGCTATCGGGCTCTGGTTTTTTTGTTGTTGTAGGGGCTCTTGTCAGGATGGAGAGGCCTCACATGTGGGCTCGTACCATCGGGACTTAAGTCCAGCTGGGACTGGTGCGAAGGGGCACCAATCCCACGAGGGTGCCCCACTTCTTGTCTTGGGTCACAATTGACCTCGTCCAAGATGAAGTCTTCCGCCTATTTGCATGCAGGAGAATAAGCTCAGTATGTAGAAAGGCAATAATAACCTTAGTTCTTGCCTAGGCCATTCTTTTGATATTATCAACCCCTTTAATTCATATATGCGAAATAATGTGTAGTGTGCCTTGATGCTAAGGAAAAGAAGCCGCCCCGTGACACCGCAGACGCCAGCCTGCCAGCGTATACACGCGTCCCACTACAGCAGTTTTAAGACTTTTTCGGGAAAAGTTAGGTTGAGTTTGGTTAGGAAACGTCAGAATTTGACTGGGATGGTTATATGTTACGTGTGTTTATTGCCGTCTGAATTTTCTATGGCTCGAATTTCGTGTAGCGTTGACGCCACAGTTCGAATATTTTATCGATCGAAAAAACAAAGAATACAATTGAAAGTGATCGAAAGTTGGATTGCGAACAACGAACAGTAGCCAGCAAAAAACATCACAGCCAAGAAAACCTTGAACAACACTAACAGTATGCAGCACAAATAAAAAATATATAAAATTGAGAACTTAGAAATCATCCATTTATTTTCCACTAAATAATTTTAACTTTATTGTATAACATAAAATATTTTTTCTTAAATTATTTGGTAATTTATGCGCATAATATTCGACTATCTTATACTTCTCTTTAGCCATAACTCAATATGAAGTCCTTGAGAATTCAATATATTCAATATAATAAAAAAACACATTTGAAGAAAATTACAGCGGAATGAATGGCATATTACGTGTATCTAAGATAATGGAGTATGTATGTACACTTGCACATTTTTCCGTACAAATGAAAACGATTTTATCATATATTCGGGTCTTAATGAATCTACTCTAATGAGTTGAGTGTTAACAATTGTTTTAAAACTTTTGTTTGCGACGTCTCTCGTATTTCGCCCGCCAAAAACATCTCATCAACAACGGTATAGACTTTATAAAAGTTGAACACAAGATCTAATTCACATACATTGTGAAAGTATTCGTTGAGGACTTCAACAAAATTATGAATAGCTTCCAAGTAACAGAGATTATTATCGTTCACATCGACACATATGCAGAAGTAGAGACCAGCATAACGACGATAGACGATTTTGAAGTTACGAAACTGAAATGAGAAAAAGACGTAGATGAGTAAATTTTAGGCATTTTTAAGCAAACAAGATTATAAAAAAAAACTTTTAGAAAAAAAAATAAAACCGAACGAAATGCCCTAAAAAGGATCAAATAAATGTTATGGAAGCTCCCTCTAATTGTATAAATAGTATATCCCAACGAGGCTATTTGCTTTAATATCCATTGTTTCCGAATCACACATCAGTAAAGCTGATACTAATAAAGGAGATGCCACGTTCTGGATTCATCCCAAAGATAAGCTAACAATTCAATCGACACAATTAGCCGATAACGAAAAATTAGCCAATATTGAAAAGTTCAAATGTTTCTTGTTGAAAAATTAAATGAATTGAATTGAATCGAAGAAATTCTTAAGTCCATTTGAATTGAAGAATTCAAATGTTATTGCTAAAAATTAGGTTACTTTTTTAAATGTCATTTTTATAAAATGCAGTAGAATAGCTTGTATTTTATATATAGGATTTGTGTCCAGAATTAAAACAATTAAAAATGTAAAATGAAATTGTTGAACGTAAATATTCTTAAAAAAAAAAGAGGAAATTAATAATATTAATATGAGATGTAGGACTGAAAAGCCAGGTAGTGGCCTATGCGGACGACATCAACATTCTGTCACGGTCACTAACAACTGCCAAAGAACTCTTCCTGAAACTCGACAGCGAAGCAAAACTAGTAGGGCTACAAATCAACGAAAATAAAACAAAGCTCATGACGCAGTCGAGGAAAAATACCCCAAATACACAAAATATCACATTTGGTGAATACAGTATCGATAATATTAGCGAATTTGTGCAATGAAAGGGCAATGAAAGAGACGAAATACGCCGAAGAATACAGCTCGCAAATAAAATATTTTATTCAGTATTGACGATCTTGAAGACCAGCTGCATACACAGGAAAACAAAGCTCCAAGTATCTAAACCTGTGATAAGACCTGTGTTATGCTATGGGTGTGAAATATGGACCCTAACCCAAGCATCCGCAAATATATTGAACGCCTTTGAGCGACGGGTCCTGAGGCTAATAATCGGAGCGAAGCTAGACGGGAACCAATGGCGAATTCGATACAACTATGAGCTGTATGAAATTTTTGACGAACCGGAGGTCTCAACGATTGTAAGACTGCGGAAGCTGCAATGGGCTGGACAAATGAATTGTATGGACGAACAACGGATACCCAAGAGGGTATTCGTTGGGAGAACTGAAGGCTGGCGGCCAGTGGGGAAGCCGAGGAAACGCTGCTCTGACTCGGTCGACGAAGACAGTTCATCGCTGTTCGGATGCTAAAATTGGAGGACGCGGGCAATCGACCGAGGCAGTTGACGGCGCTATTCGCAGGAATTGGATCTCTTGAAAGGCAGATCGCAGAGAATAGCAGTCAATAAAGTTTTGAGCGACGCTGCTCCTATGTAATCGGGCGTTCCACAAGGCTCGATACTTGGCCCAACCTTATTCTTTTTATACACTAATAATTTGAATACATGTGGACTTAAAGGACATTACGCACTATACGCAGATGATGCAGTACTACTTTACTCGGGACACGAAAGAAATTACCTCGAAAACACCATTAATGAGGATCTAAAAACATATCATTCGTGGCTGATTGATAGTAAAATAGCACTGAATATTTCAAAAACAAAATTCGTTATTTTCAAGCAAAAGAATAATGGTGACATTGACATGGACATAAATTAATGACGAAAAACTAGAAAGAGTAACGGAGATCAAGTATCTTCGACTTATCATTGATCATAGACTAACATGGTTATCACACATTAATAACTAAAGCAGACAATAAGCTCCTATTGTCGGACTACTTAGAAGATATGAAGGTTTTCCAAAAAAGATCAAGCAGATGATCCTAAATGCATTCGTACTGTCAAAACTACATTATGGAGTAGTAATTTGGAGCCAGTCATCAAAGCAGCATCTTAATATCATCTCTAGAATGCTCACCAAAGCGTATAAAAACATTCTAAATCTTCCGATGCTCCATCAAACCAGATTAGTGTACCAATCAGCGAAAGCACTAACCTTTCCTCAAATCATTGAAATGGAGAAAGCCAAGTTTATCTTCAAATGTTTACAATCAAAATCGTCATCACAAGTTCAATTTATTAAAGTACCGCAAAAGAATCAGTACAATGCTAGAAATGCAAATCAATTCGTAATACCTTTTGCTAGAACGGACCGTCTAAAGAACGATGCTACAAATGATGCGCTGCGAATATACAACAATCTTTCTGATTCAGTCAAGGAAGCAAACTCACTTATAGTCTTTAAGAAAAGGGTTAAAGAATATTTAATTAATAACGTTTGAAATTCAGTCCAGTAAAGTTCAACATAGCATCTTAGGCCATTTTTGAAACTCTATCGTCGAGATGCTTGAAGAGACAGCTATTTTATGAGTTTTTTTTTACTGCGTCGAATTTATAATTTTTTTAATCTCTGAGAGCTGATCTCGAATTGGACGAGAAAAGATTAATAGAATGACCACATATTTTTGTGTACACCCTTATACCGATGTTAAACATTGCCTGGGTGTCACACTAGAAGAAGCGACGAAATGTGAAATGCAGCTCGCACGAGCGTTGTGCGACGAAGAAAGTGTGATGGAGAGAGTGGTAGGGAATGGAGGTAATATATATATATATATATATATATATATATATATATATATATATATATATATATATATATATATATATATATATATATATATATATATATGTAGGAACGATATCGGATAAAACATTTGAATATTTTTGTGATTGACTGTATTAGCAATGACGTTTCATAATGGACCTACTTTCGGTTGGAAATGTACTTGAGAGAGGAGTGACTTGAAGGGAGTCTCTCGCTGATGCGCGTCACGGAAAAATATGTTTAAATTATTCCTTGAAGTTTCTGCCTATTTAATAAAACGTTTAAAACCTACGAGTGGCGCATTTCTTTATTTGCTCCTTCCGTTCGGATCCCTACAAGTGGGGGCTCAACCGGGATTCGCCAAAAAATGGAGTAATTATTGAAATGAAAATAGAAGTAAAAGTAGACGAAAGTTCTAGACGGTGAAAGATTTCTTGTCCATACGTGTTCGATAGACGGCGACGCGTTCAAGGACAAGTAGACGGTTTTGGTGCAAGAAGATTTCGTGTCCATACGTGTTCGATAGACGGCGACGCGTTCAAGGACAAATAGACGGTTTTGGTGCAAGAAGATTTCGTGTCCATACGTGTTCGATAGACGGCGACGCGTTCAAGGACAATTAGACGGTTTTGCTGCAAGAAGATTTCGTGTCCATACGTGTTCGATAGACGGCGACGCGTTCAAGGACAAGTAGACGGTTTTGGTGCAAGAAGATTCCGTGTCTATACGTGTTCGGTTGACAACGACGCGATCAAGACGAAAACAAAGAGTAAATTGTTCGGAAGATTATTATTTAATATGCCGGATGAAGAAAGCGAAGTACCAACGGGAAGTAAAGCGGTGCTACGCGAACGACTGAGGAGCTCAGTGGCCGTTGCTAAGATGGATATTGATTCGTTGACTGTGGAAGAAATCAGGGAACGATTGCGTACTTTGGAGTTGCCAGTCAGCGGAAAAAAGGCAGTTTTACGTGAACGATTACGTGCTGCGACGATGTCAGAGAACGAGGACGACGAGGAAGAGGAAGTGGCTGCAAGTGAAATTGACCGAACGCCCTCTGAATGTAGTGCGGTGTCTTTTAGGCAAACAATGTTGTCATATCGCGATGTTGAAGACTCGCTGGAAACATTTAGTGGCGATAAATACCAAAATATTGAAAGATGGTAAAAAAACTTTCAAGAAACCGCGGAAATGTGTGGGTGGAATGATATGCAACGAGTAGTGTACGCGAAGAAATTGTTACGTGGATCAGCGAAATTGTTTGTCGGTTTTGAGTGCTCCGCAAAATCATGGGATCAATTACGTAGCTCGCTGTGTGTAGAATTCGGACAGATAGCTAATAGCAAAGACATTCACAAACAATTGACTGAAATTCGAAAGTTGCCGAGTGAAAGTTCGAACGAATATGTTTATCGTGTCTTAGATATCGCGAGTCACGCCGAGATCGAGTTGGAGGCCAAGATACAATACATCATTGACGGTATCCCAGACGATGAGCGTAATAAAACAATTTTATATGGTGCGAGCTCGATAAAGGAATTACGACAAAAATTAATTCAATACGAGGCTATAAAATCGCGAATAAAATCAAAGTATCCGTTACGTGAAAAAAATACACCGGATACTAAGTCTGGCAAACGCTGTTTTAACTGTGGAAATTCCAATCATCTCGGTAAAGACTGTCCTGATAAAAGGAAGGGAACAAAGTGCTTCTCATGTGGTGATTTTGGCCATGTTGCAAGCAAGTGCCCAACCCCGCGAGTGAACATCCCGAAGGTTAGATGTGATGCGTTAAAATTAGCGGATATGAAGACTTATAAAGACATACAAATATGCAAAAGAACAATTCGTGCAGTTTTTGATTCGGGTAGTGATCTCCATTTAATAAAACGTAGTATCTATGACGGACTAGACGCTCCATGTCTTGAGAAAAATTATGTTAGATTTGGTGGCATTGGCTCTGGCAGTCAGCAAACTCTTGGTCATTTTACCACGACGGTTACAATAGACGGTGTTCGTTTAACCCTTACGATTCATTAAGTGCCGGATTCGACTTTCCCATATAACTTGTTGCTTGGTGGTAAATTATCGGAGTTCGTAGAAATAACAATAAAAAATCGGAGTGCTACTGTAAGAATTGTAGGCGAAAATAACTCCGAAGCAGCTCAACAATCAACAAAGAATGAGAAGGATATAATAATCGACAACACCAATCAACAACCGGAAGAAGTCATCAGTCAACAAGGAGCGAATGACGAAAGCGTTTACGATCACTTGAAAACTTTAAGTGTCAGCCCAGATCCAGACGAGTGTGAAGTTGACCTGTGCCATATCAATGACTCATCTATAAAAGCGGAAGTCAAAAATCTCATCGAAGCGTATATACCAAACAAAATAAAAGAGACAGGAATCGAGATGCGCTTGGTTCTTAACGACGAAGTTTCGATTCACCAAGGTCCGCGACGACTGTCGGACAAACAACGGAAGGTTGTAGCAGACATAGTCAATGATTGGATGAGAGAGGGTATCGTGCGATATAGCTCTTCGCCATATGCATCTCCCATCGTGTTGGTTGAGAAGAAGAACGGAAACGGTCAGATTGAGCGAATCAATCGAATTGTAATACCGATTCTTACGAAATTATCCATTGATAGTCCTGCGACATGGTATAAACATGTAGAAAAAGTTCAGCAGCAGATCAACGCGGCCAACAGTAGAAGTATTGGTATGAGTCCTTTTGAAGTAATGTTTGGACAGACAATGCATCTAAGTAACAACGATGAACTACGAGCTGCTATTGACGAGGAAATCATGAACTGTTTCCAGGACCATCGATCGGGTCTCCGGCAAGAAGCGCTTCAAAACATTTCGAAAATCCAACAGGAAAACAGGCGTAATTACAACCAGAGGCGTAAGGCGGCACGAAAGTATAAAGACGGAGACTTAGTAGCCATACGAAGAACTCAATTCGGAGCTGGTTTGAAGGTGCATTCCAAGTTTCTCGGACCATACAAAGTAACCGCCGTTCTAAAGAAAGATCGTTATCGGGTGAAAAAGGTCGGCGAGCACGAAGGGCCGAATGAGACGGGGACCTCAGCTGACAACCTAAAGCCCTATCCGACGTCGATCGATTCCATTGCTGACGGGTTTCGCGGATTCGAAGACAGCAGCATCGAGGGCGATGCATAGGTCAGGACGGCCGATCTGTAGGAACGATATCGGATAAAACATTTGAATATTTTTGTGATTGACTGTATTAGCAATGACGTTTCATAATGGACCTACTTTCTGTTGGAAATATACTTGAGAGAGAAGTGACTTGACGAGAGTCTCTCGCTGATGCGCGTCACGGAAAGTATGTTTAAATTATTCCTTGAAGTTTCTGCCTATTTGTTTTAATAAAACGTTTAAAACCCACAAGTGGCGCATTTCTTTATTTGCTCCTTCCATTCGGATCCCTACATATATATATATATATATATATATATATATATATATATATATATATATATATATATATATATATATATATATATATATATGTATACTTGGGTGGTTCAAATATGATGGAGACAAACGCTGTACCGACCTTCAAAACATACATGCACGTATGTGCATGTATGTTTTGAAGGTCGTGGCTTGAGTATGTTAAAGCTGGCTGTTGCATAGTTTTCGTCGGGAGTGCATGTTTCAAGCGCATGCTAGGACCATGACTGAACGTCAAGTGCCGACCGCCGTTGCGCAACGTATTGTCATTCGTTTTTAAGTGTGGGAAGACGAACTGATTTCGCAAACGCAGAAAAATTTCTGTGTTTTTAAAGCCTTCCCATACTAAAAAATGAATGACAATATGTTGCGCAACGGCGGTTGGCACTTGACGTTCACTCATGGTCGTAGCACGCGCGTGAAATATGCACTCCCGACGAAAACTAAGCCACATTGTTCGTAAGGGACCCAGCTACCACATACTCAAGCCACGACTTTGCGCACCATCTTCAGCGTTTGTCTCCATCATATTTCATCCGCCCTCGTATATACAGTAAACCTTAGGTTAACGAACGCCTCGGATAACGTACGTTTCGTATAAGTATAACAGATGAAATATTTTTGAAATAAATGTTTCGGTTATCGAGCGAAGTTTTGCACAACGACCAACTGAAAATGGGGAAATACCTAATTATCTGATCGTAAAATTTTTGTGTTGGTATAACATTGATGCACCAATTGTGGTACATGTTCGCATAATTAACTGTTGTTTATCATTCTACAGTTTGCAAAGAAGTTTGTGTTTTAATACTTCAGTTTATGTGATACATATAAGTAATTCGTATTGAATTTTGGTCAAGTTTTTTCCATTTGTAAATTCTGTTAAGTAAATATATTAAAATGCCTTCTGCAAGGGAGTTTAACAAAAAAACAACTATTAATATTGAAACAACACAAGCAAGGTGCTTCTGTAGCAAATCTAGGCCGAACATTTAACGTGTCCACGTCAACGGTTTCTACCATTCTGACGAATAGAAAAAAGTTTGAACAGGCAAATGTTTCACAGGGAGTTCCAAAGATCGTCAATTCTGGATGATGATCGTCAATTATGGATAAACGAGAACTAATTGCAAGGGAATTTTATTTCGCAATATATAATTTGCAAGAAGACGAAAAAGATCTTCGCTAATATTGCTTCGAATACTCCAGGGCCGTGAACCGCAATAGAAGAATTTAAAGCTAGCAAAGGATGTTTCCAAAAATTCAAAAAACGAACGGGCATTCATTGCGTCATGAGGCATGTGGAGGGGGCAAGCTCAGATGCTAAGGCTGCAGAGGCATTTATTGGTGAATTTAAGAGAATCGTGGACGATGAAGATTAGCTGTCTCAGCAGATTTTCAATTGTGACGAAACTGGCCTTTTTTGGAAAAAGATGCCTAAAAGGATCTAACTAACAGCAGATGAGCAAGCAATACCCGGCCACAAGCCAATGAAAGAGCGTCTTATTTTGCTTTTTTGTGCTAATGCCAGCGGCGATCTTAAAGTAAAGCCTCTACTCGTTTATCGTTCGGAGAATCCACGTGCCGTCAAAAAGGATCATACAGATAAGAATAAACTGAATGTTATGTGGAGATCCAAAAGTAAAGTTTGGGTCACACTTTTTGCCGATTGGTTCAATGAAGTTTTTGGACCCTCCCTTAAATAATATTTGGCAGAAACGAATTTGGCATTCCGCGCCTTGCTTATTACGGACAACGCTCCTTCGCATCATCCGAAGCTAGAAAATGAGATAAAAGAAGAGTTTTTGCCTCCGAACACTACTTCTTTAATGCAAACTATACACCAAGAAGTAATCGCCAATTTCAAGAAATTATTCATAAAGAACTCTTTAACCATTGTTTTAGAAGTCGTTGAAGGAAGTAATTTATCTTTAACTGAGTTTTGGAAAAATCACTTCCATATTGTTGCATGTCTGAAAATTATTGAAAAGATATTGCATGGTGTAACAAAAAGAACCCTTGAATCGTCCTGGAGGAAACTCTTTGGCGAATGCGACATTGAGGTACAAATACAATGAGTTGATGATGAAATTATATCTTTGGCAAGTCAGTGGGGCTCGAGGTCAATAATCAGGACATCGATGAGCTTGTAGCTGAGCATAGTGAGGAACTGACGACTGAAGAACTCAAAAAGTTACAATCTGCTGTCGAAGAAGATTCATTTTGTGACGAGGAAGTTACCGAAGAGGAGTAACCGTCGAGTGCTATAAAAGAGATGCTCATAGCGTGGGAGTCTGTGTCGTCATTTGCTAAAAAATACCACCCCAATCAGGCTTTGGCTGAGCGGGCAACCGACTTGTTCAATGACAATATTGTGCCACACTTGCAACAAATTTTGAAGCGCCACCAAAAACAACTTTAGATAGCTTCTTTTCAAAGCAAAGCTAGGTATACACTTGCAAACAAATTTATATTTACTTCTGTATAAGTTATATAAATGCGTATTACGGTTGGTACTTGTTGCCTTCATTACTGTTGGTAATTTGACGTGTAGTCATGTACAGACACTTGATGAAGGCTGCAAGTAACAGCCTTCATGCGCAATTGTATACGAAAATAAAACTTATGTAGACGAAAACCTACGACTTTCTTGAAAAAGTGAATTATGTACAAACTTAAAAAATAGATACATTCACATTCAAAAAATTAAAGTTTATGCATTAATCGCGTGGGGTTGATTCTACCCTCGAGTTACGTCGTTTTCGACTTATATCGCATATTCTCGGAACCAAATTCTGCCATAAGTCGTACGTGATAAACTTCTTTCCTTTGGAAGTCGGTTAAAAAGTGCCGCGATTCTTTACTGTATTTAGTATTTAACATTAAAAGTGAATACCTAGTGCTTTAAAAAGATCTTAGGCCCATTTTTAGCCGGCCGCAGAAGGTTTTCTGATATGAATTCTAAATCATAGTTTCCAATTGGGCAATAACCGAGCTGATATCCAACAAAATATTCTACCTAGCGTACATTTGTTAATATTTTCAGTCGAAAAATACACTACACTGTACTCGCTTCAAAAATTACTAATCCACTTTGAATTTAAGAGTCACGAGAAATTCAGAAGCAAGTCTTTTAATATATAACCTGTGCAGTGAGTACTTGCTTTTACAATGGAATGAAGAGTGGCAACGAATAGCATTAAAATGTGGCTTTGATGCATGAAAAAGCTTGGATAGGGTTGAGCATTAATAGCTGAGAACCTTTAGCGTAATGGAGTTTGAAATGGACTTGTTTGAATAAAAGTTTTATGAAACGAATATTCGAAACCTTTCTCCTATATACATCCGTAAAAATGGCCAAATTTCGTGAGATGGAATAAATGGAAAGAATGGATATCAACCGGCTACGAAGGAATGGATCTAGTAATGGAACCAATGAAACGGCGCGAGAATACAATAGGGAATAACTGGAAATCTGCGCGTTATCGATTGACAAACAAGTTTCCTGAGCCGGGAACTAGTACAACCACCATTTGAATAATTCATTTATAAAAAAGAAGCAAAAAATAATATTGATAACGTCACCCTAATTACAAGTGTGTTGCATTCTAACTTGAACACATTTTTTTGGATATTACTCACTTCATGGTAATTGTGAACATATCGATAAATTGAAGGCTTTTGATGGGATTTTTTACATGTTTCATCTAAATACAATGCAATGATATAAAGCACGTCAACATATTTAAAGGAAGTGGCAAACTGAGCCACTACTACCGGGCCAATTATTTTTCCAATTGGTCCGTATTATGTATCAAGGGAGATACTTAAAGGAAGCATTTACTTACCTCTACAAAGTTAGTATGCTTAGCATCCCGAACAGTTACCACTGCATGGACTTCTTCGATTAATTTTTGCTTTTCGTCATCATCAAAATTCATGTACCACTTGGCCAAGCGAGTTTTGCCCGCACGATTTTGTATGAGGATGAAGCGAATCTAAATTGATAAAAGCAGAAAAGTTATCCATGAATATTATGCAATATTGCCAAGTGACTATAATACCATTTTCTATGAGATTTAGGATCTGCACTTTGATAGTCCACCACCAAAATCTACGAGCAGGCTGACAGTTTCAATGACACCCACAAAATTGCAGAAAAAAACTTATCACGATTGACATTCGGAAGAAAGGTCTATGGCAGCCCAGTTTATCCGAAAGATTCGGAACGCTTGTTGATTTTATCAGATGGAAAATATGTCAGTTCTGACAAGATTCGCTGTCAGAAGGTGACAAACCGTGCTTCGAGTTAATCGCGCAAAAGGGGTGGAACAGGGTAGTCCGAAGCTCGAGAAAGTTATCCAACAGAAGTTATTCTTCGTAAAAATAATTGCACCGGTTCGACAAGAAAATGATTATAAGGTGTGGTAGGCAAATACTTAAAGGAGTCTTCGACGATATGAAGTATGTGCGGAATGCATCGACTGTAGCATCGGCTGTGAAAAAGAATGACCCACAACAAGAGCTAGCCTTGAAGGAAAATTGTATATTAGTGGACGAAAATGATAATTTTACCGGATCTTCTTCAAAAAGAGATTGCCACAGAGTGAACGAAAATGGTAGGGTTAAATTACATCGAGCGTTTAGCGTGTTTTTATTTAACTCTGATGGAGATATGTTGGTACAGAGGCGGTCAGAACAAAAGGTATGAGTCCTCAGGGTTGGAGTTAAGAGGAGTCATAGTTTTCATTCAAATCTTTTTATTTCAGATAACATTTCCAGATCGCTATACAAATGCCTGCTGTAGCCACCCCCTCTTCGATATCCCCGAAGAGCGCGATGAGAGCAATGCAATAGGAATCCGTAAAGCGGCCCAACGGCGGCTCAACTATGAACTTGGAGTTCCTTATGATCAGGTGATTTATTATTGCACTAAATATGTTTTACGAACGCTGTTCCTAGTCTGCGGTTTCAGCTTTCTAAGTACTGCCTAGCTGTCGTGGTTGAATGATTAACGACTGCTGTACATTTTTTATTGCCCATCAACAACCAAAACCGCTTTCTCCGCAATATTAATTACAAGATCACGACTGACGTCATAGCTTTATCTTTTCAGTAATGTAAAGTACTGAAGTGCAAATCGTTTATGCAAAACTTGTTTTTTAGGCTTGAATGAGATGAAGTAAATTTTATGTAGTGGTGGAAAGAATTTGGTGGTGCAGCTATGCATGACGCTACACGATATCAAATGCCATTTAGATAGAAAAAATTAGAAATTGTTTTCCAATAAAAAGTACACAACAAAGGTTACTTTTTGCGCATACAATTTTAAAAGTAGAAGTCGCTTCTCTGAATCTTTAAGAAATCAAAAGCAAACAGTACAAATTACAAATTTCATGCAATTTCGAGATACTCCACGTTTTAATTATTAACTTAACGGATAGTTCAAACATTTCAATAAATGTATTTAAAAACAATAAAACATGTAGACTGCTTAAAGCGTTTCTGTAAACGAGAATAAAATGCTGCCATGTTGCAATCTTGATCAACTACTTGAAAAGATAAAAGTTTTGGCGACCAAATGGTAGTAATTGTTCTCGGTATTTCACATTGGGTTTACTGGTTCCCAAAATGATAGGGCATTAAATTCCAAGTAACATCAATAACTGCCCTTACACCAACAGCTCTTCTGCCAAACTCTACTTACACCTCCTTGTGAAGGTTGATTTTACTCATCGCAAAAGAGTGACGTGAGAGAGTGAAAGTGAGTTTTCTACGTTTGATAAAAGTAATAACCGCGCGGCCGGAATGCAGGTTGGGTAACTCCCCGTCCCTGGTGGCAGATTAAAACAGGAATACTTTGTACTGGTATAAGGACTTTATTAGATTGATCGCAAAACAAGACTCCCTCTAGTGCTTGAAGCACACTCGTATTTATATGGATTCTGGTATACTATTCCTAGTATGGGTTGATGGTGTTGGTGCGTGTGCTGCCTGTATGTGTGACAGCTCGGCCGTCTTGTGAGAACGCGCCTCGAGTTCTTGGTCGTCGGTATCACTGAGAATCGATCGATCTCTGGTCCTCATTCGCACCATGGCTTCATATTTTCCGTTGAAAACACTCCAGCGTAGTGTCTTCCGGCACGTTGAGATTCCAAGGGACCCTTGTATTTTGGCTCCAGCTTCCGGGGCTCGCCTGTGGCTGATGGGGCGTTTTGTATGACAACTAATTCGCCTCATACTTCGCGGGGCGCTTGTGTCGCTTGTCGAACCGCTCTTTCCATTTTGCTCGTTCTGTCTCGATGTTGTTGATGGCAGTCTTCCGCTTTTCGGACAGGTTACTCTCAGTCGTCTCAATGTCGTCTGCTACTGCTTGGATGAGTCGATTACTGACTACGTCTCTCATCTTGAAATCGTATATAAGTTCGTTAGGCTTGAACTTTGTGGTTGCGTTTCATTGGTTGTTTATTGCCAACTGCATTTTGTGGATGTTTGTATCCCAATCTCGTCGCGCACTTTCGTCGGTTCGTATGAACAGCGGGATAGTTTGGTTAACCCGTTCGACGTGTTGTATCTCGTTATTCTCGCAGTGCCGTTGGAATAGCTTCGATGTATATGATGTTCCCTTTCGGTAATTATTCGTTCCGGAATTCCGAAGAATCCAGACAGGTCGTTCAACTTTACGACTGGTTTTGTTTTCGTGTTGCTTACTGCTCTCAGGATGATGTATTTTGTGAAGGGATCACATATCGCTATTACGTGCATATTTCCGTTTCGACTGCGTGGAAATGGTCCTAGATGATCTATGTGCAATACAAGAAATGGTATCGGCTTAACGTCCGTTGAATGGAGTTCTCTCTCTGGCTTTCCTCTAACTTGTTTGTTATAGTAGCACTCGACACATGCATTAATGTACTGCTTGACCAGCTTACGTTGTTTGGGGAACCAAAATAGTTCCCGGAGCTTCTCCAGCGTCTTCGCTTTGCCGAAATGTCCCATTTTGTCATGATACGTTCGTATTACTCGCCATCTTATTGCTTTTAGGACAAAAAATCTGAAGTTGTCGCCTACGCGTCGATAAAGCCGACCTCCTTTTAGCGAGTAATCCGTCTTAAGCTGCGTTATTTGGTCGGACTCTCGCTGCCCCTGCAGTATCTCCACAATATCCTGCAGAGATAGATCCAGTCGCTGCACTGCGATTAGCCAATCGTCATGAGCGATTTGGATTGGGAAAACGTTTTCAGCAACGGTCTGAATTCCGTCGCTCTCGTTAGCTGATGCTCGGCTGAGTGTATCTACGTCTTGCATTTTGTCGCTGTATCGATGTTCTATGGTGTACTCGTACTCTTGTAGTCGCAGACGATTCGGGGAATGAGTGGCTTTCGAGTCTTCGTGACAGCAACGGCTGCGCAGTCGGAGATGATGTGAAACGGCTTCCCCAGGAGGTACAGCTTGAACATTTCGACTGTTTCCACAATAGCTAACACCTCCAGCTCATGGCTCGTATAATTCTGCTCCGACGTGTTCCATTGCCGGCTATAATACGCTACCGGATTCCAGCTACCATTTGATTGCTGCATCAGCGCTCCACCTATGCCCATGCTGCTGGCATCGGTATAGACCTCGTGCGCTGCATCTGGATCGTATATTTCGAGGACTGTTGGCTCGTTAAGGCCTCCTTTAGTTCGTTTAAGGCGTCGTCCTGTGCGTTGGTCCATTCAAACTTATCGTTTTCCTTCGTCCGTAATAACTTCGGTAGCGGCGATGCTTTCGTTGCAAAGTCCCGGATGCATCGGCGGAAGTAGCTGACCAATCTCAAGAAACATCGAACTTCTGGTACTCGTACGTTCGCTGGCACTGGAAAGTTGCGTATCGCATCCGTTTTGATGTCGCCGGGTGAAATTCCTGCTATGTGTCCCAGGAACGTTACTTGCGATGCGAGAAACGTGCACTTCTCTAGCCGGAGTGTATCCCGGGTTCCACCAGCAGATCCAGAAATTCGATTAGCTTCTTGATTGATTCCTCGACCGTGTTGGTTGCAATGATGATTTCGTCTACATATGCGCTTATGCTGTTCTCCATTCGCTTTAATATGGACGTGATGGCTCTCTAGAATACGACGGGCGCATTGAATAGTCCAAAGGGCATGCATTTAAATTCGTAGTGCCCGTTGTTCGTCACAAATGCGGTGTATTGCCGTGAGCTCTCGTTAATGGGGATTTGGTAATACCCCACCATTAAATCTAGCGTTGTAAAGAGCTTTCGTCTGGACAACCGCGATAGCTGCTCTTCCACGGTCGGCATCGAATATCGTTCTTTCACAGTGACTGCGTTTAAAGCACGATAGTCAACGCAGAATCGGTCGCTCCCATCTGCTTTCTTCACCATCACTATGGGTGCTGCGTATTCTGATTCACTTTCTCGAATGATGTTGGGGCTGAGAAGTTCTTCAATTTTCGCGTCAAACGTTGCCCGTTTGGAGAAAGGAATTCGGTGTGGTTGTAATGTCATCGGCTCGTCACTTTTAACTTTAATCTTCATTTCGGCTGTTACAAACTTGCCCAGCTGAGAGGGATCAACGCCAAATCGAGATTCATATCGTTCTATGACTGCGCGCACTTTATTTACATCGGCTTCGTTAAAATTTCCGCACTTGAAATTTATATTGTTTTTCTTAATTTTGCACGTACCGTTCTCAATAACAGTTTTTAAAGTTCCTTCTATCGAGGACGTCCATGCCCAATAATATAGGCGTATCGAGTTCGTGATCACTGATTATGTATAGTTCGCAAGGTATCTGTACATCACACACAATTATGTCAAGGGTTGCTTTAAATTCACACCATACAACACCGCCTGCGAATCCCTTGAACGTTTTCGTCACTGGCATAATGTCTACGTTTAGTCTACTCGCCACTGATTTCCAAATCAGAGACTTCTCGCTAGCAGAGTCTATTATCGCATCGTATTCGAAGCCGTGCATTACAACAGGACACGTTACCACATTAACATTACTGTCATTTAATTGCTGGAATCGGTTTGAATGGCACTCTTCCGTGCGATGATTGGTCTTGAGGCACTTGGCACCGAGGCCTCCTCACTGGCTTTAGGCAGTTAAGCGATACGTGCCCCATTCTGGAGCAATTGTAACATGTGATTAAGTCCCGTCCTCGTCTTGAAGGTATTGATACGCTAGCTTCTCGTTCGTCATCGTTTGTTGCCGTCGTTGGTCTCGTTATGCTACCACTAGCTACGATGGCCCCTTGCATTGGCCGAAAGTGGCTGAGAAATTGTCATGCCGCGAATAGTAAGTTCGTCGTTGTTGCGATCGGCATGCCTGCGATTCTGTTCTGCAGGGTTGGATGCCTTACGCCGTTCCTGAAGCATGTAATGATGTCAGCGTCTGACATACAGGTATCACCGCGTCGCCCCGTTGCATTTATTCTGTGGAAGTAGTCTTCCACAGACTTGCCGTATCGTTGGATAGATTTACTCATCAGCAGGTGTACAGATGCACTGCTCCCGTCAGTCGGGAAATCCTGGATAAGTCGTTTCGCAAAAACTGTGAAACTTGTGTACGTCACATCGCTTCCGTCGGCCCAGACTTTTGCGTTTCCTTTCATGTTCGCCCAGATGGAACACATCAGTAGTTTCTCACCCCAAGAATATGTCTCCCAGAGAGGTTTCACCCTGGAGATGAATTGCTTCGCCGTCAGGCTGCATTGCGAAGATGGATCGAAGGCTGGTAATATAGCGATGATGTCGTGGATTTGCATAGAATTCATCGTCGTTCGGACTCGTTTCGTTGGGGCGTTGTCGTGTGCTCGCAATGTCGAGCCGTTGTTGCATGGGAGCACATTGCCGTATCCAGTTCGCCACCTCCCGTCGTTGTCGTGCCTGTCTGCTCGCAATACCGCGCCGTTGTCGCCTGTTAACCGGTTGCCGTGTGTGCCTCACCGCTACTACCATGCGTGTGCTTGTAGGATGCGACTGAGTTGCCTTGTGTGGGTCACCACCACTACTATTCGTGTGCTCGCAATACCCAGCCGTTGTCTGTTGCGACTCGCTGCAACAAGCCGTCGTGCACGGACATAACTCTAGGCTGCTGTTCGTGTCTGGTTGCCTCTCTCTCGATGCTACCTTTTCGTTGTTTCTACGTGACGTCAATTCAGCTACTGCCGCTGCGAGCGTTTCGACCATTTGCCGCAAGTCGCCAAGCTCCGTCGCGCCTTGGTCAGTCTCGGCATCTTCGGTGGTCTCACCGTCGTCGTTTTCGATCTCGATGACATCCATCTGGAGTGCTTCCTTCAGCCTCGTTTGCAACGCCTATTTGTTGCCCGAACAGTGAAGCTTCCTTTTTTCAGCTTACGGCGCAACTCGTTTACTGAGAGCTCCCTAATGGTTGGCATTTTACTCTTTGGGATTGGGAGTCCGTATCCCACTTCTGTATTTGTCAGATTAAAACAGGAATACTTTGTACTGGTATAAGGACTTTATTAGATTGATCGCAAAACAAGACTCCCCCGAGCGCGTGAAGCGCACTCGTATTTATATGGGTTCTGGCACACTATTGCTAGTATGGGTTGATGGTGTTGGTGCGTGTGCTGCCTGTACGTGTGAGACTGGAAAACTATAAATTGTTTCGAAACCTGCAACAGAACCTTGGAATGGGTTGGACCTACGGCAACGACCTTATAACCAAAACATCATGAGTAAGCAGGAGAGTGTTCCTACCAGAAGGGCTTTGTAACCATCCTGGGGATCCAAAGAAGTTTTCTGGTAGCATGAATCTATCATTTGAATTATTCATCCAATACATGTATAAGAGAACGTTCAAATTTATGCGAAGGATGACGAATTTCTTTTATAAGCATATAACAGCCGCAATTTTGTTCCAGCTTAACTAATTTTTCTGAATGCTCGGCCAATTAAACATATTCCTGAAATTTTCATGAAAATCGGGAGAAACTGGGAGTGCCTATGTCAAGTTGAAATATGTATCGACCATCAACACGTGTTATTGTTGTTGTAATTGCATACAATTGAAATGGCTATAACTCATTTGATTTGAAATTTTGTGGGCATAGAGGAATTATATTAATTTACAATACATAAATACAACATTTCAAGAAGTTTGAGGGTACCATTCCGCTTTTCTGGGAGAAAATGCAAAATCTACACATCATGCTATTATCAACAAAGTTAAGCGAATTTAGATTTTCGAGGTGTATGTTCCCCTTGTACTTATGAAGGCCCACCTCTGTAATTTTTTGTTCAGATTTTTCGGTTCAAAGGTATCCAATCGCGAGGACGGGGGATCCTGGATCCCCTGATGCGTGATATGACTGTTTTTTTTTCAGATTTTTAGAGGTCCAATCAAGACCATACATTTGGTATCTCGCTCAACTACCTTTGATAAAAAAAATTTTTAAGGGCCACTTCGTTATAAGGGGGACAACTCCTTAAAAAATTTTGAAATGTTTGATAATACCTAAACCTTTGAGAGACCACCACTTCTGACCTTTTAAAAATGTTTGAGCTTTATACGAGTAGCTACCATAGAAAACTTGCTGTGACGCACAGACAGACAGACAGTCATGAAACAAGTAGGTCTTTGTAAAAATGTTTTTACAAAGCCCTAAAAATAACTGGCATTTGATTCTAGAATGAAACCCTGGCGTTGTTAGTGAACTTTTACAACAGGCCAGTCAATACAAATTAAACGTGTAATCCAAAAAACGGGGTTGACTGGAAGCGATATCAACAACATTAAATCACATACTATATTCAAAAGTGAGGAGCATACTGGTAAACGAAAACGCTTGTATATTTTAAACTTTCTTCTTAAATCGATTCTTTCAAAATTTTTCTTGCGGAACACGAAGCGTGAGATTTCATTTCAAAATTTTACTTACAGATTTCGAAATAGAATTCCTCTTGAACGTATTCTTTGTTTTCCGTACTAAATGCAAGCTGGCAACCCCTTTTATCGCTCACTTTCGAGACTCCGAGTGAGCTTAGACCAGACGGGAAGAGATCTGTCTGTGATCTAAAAATCGGTCTGACAAAGACCAAACCGATAAACGAATGAAAATTATTCGGGCGAACTCGTGTCATGCAGAAATTGACAGAAAGCCAATTATTTAATAAATTGAAGGTACGTTTATTTACTGAAAAGAAAACTTGAATACCAAAGCAGAACCAAAACAATTGGGAAATTAACTGGCTTCTGAACGACATTCATCAATGTGCAGAAGCATAGATGCCTTTCTTTTGGCAACGCCGTTGTCATAATGTCTATCACTTGCTCATCCGCTGCAACGTATTTCAAATCGAAACACCCTCGCACTTCTCACGGATGAAATGATAACGGATATAGATGTGCTTTGTCCTCTTGTGGAACTCTGGATTCTTCGCCAAATGAATCGCACTTTGGATGTCCATTCAAAATACTGGCATCTCCAAACCCATGAACATCTATTCTGACAACAAACTTTTCAGACGCATCAACTCTTTCACTTCATTTGTTGTAGTCATTTAATCGAATTCTGTTGTTGAAAGGGCCACTGACTTTTGACGCTCGGAACCCCAACTGATGATAACGCTACCAAATATGAATGCAAAGCAAAGTGATATGGTCGATTCCACGCTTTGGCCGTGTGTCCGTCCACCCAGCTGCGATACCTTCTGATTTTAAACCAGAACGTATCATAACTGAACAGGCTTATAGTCCGTCCGAATAATCACTCGAACTAAATCTCGTTGTCGCCAACAAGACTCGAACCAGGGGTGAGTGCTCTAACCTCTACACCACACGGACTATAATAATAATATAAGGCGCTATAAATACGATTAGGATCGAGCTTTTATCATGAGATATATTATTGTAAAATATTTCAATCCTTGACTGTAATTGTATTTTCAAAGATGATGTGACTAATAATAAGCCTAAACGTGCGGTTTACAATATATTTTTAAATCAATATACATCAGCTAGCCAGACAATGTCCGTTGTCTAACGAGGATATATATGGAAAATAAAAAGCGCTAAACAGACAGCATTACTGGAAACTGAATTCCTGCCAAGATCAGCGTAATTCTGAAATGTTTTTTCTGGGAGATATACTTGTATGCGCATATTCGATCAAATCCTCTGCGTATTCCATATATTCAAGAGAAGGTTTGCGTGGTAGCTTTTAATTGAGTCTTCTATGCAAAGAATGTATTTTAAACAATTTCACCCCGGTTAGATTTAGCAAGATATATTCTGTTTTTTCGACTGTAAAGGCCTCTTCATTTAGCATATATAAATATATAAGTAGGAATATGATTGCGGCATATTTAAAATAGTGAACACCAATCAACGAATTCAGTTTTGTAACACACTAACAATTATTGTATTCTTATTGTAGAAAGGCTGCCTTGTAGGCTAATTTAACTTTGATTGAAGTGTTAAAATTAAAAAATGGGTAGCAATCCTTTACATTTTCTGTGTTCCCAAATCCTGAGCCATAAATAAAGTGTTGACTATGTGGACTATCAACTTAATCTACGGGTTCTTTAATTTTCAATTTAGCATATTATGCCACAGTTCAAACTTTATTTATCTTCTAACTTTAAACTTTCTACAAGTCTTCCCAACTCCTTTTAGCATTCAATTTGCATAATGAACCCCTACATAAGATGCTTAATATCGCACTTTTATTGATTTCAGCCTAACACAGATCACATTCAAGAATCATGTCGTATTTCTTTAAGTTTATCCTCTTTGCCGCACAAATAGCCCCACAAATAGTTTTAAATCGCGAGTCCCACTCCGCATCATACTCGAATAAATACTCTTTAAAATTCAGCGACAGCTTGTAGATACCAAGACAACATCACATCTCGATTTTATATTGTTATCCTCACACCCAGCATTTATACACGCTCATTTGAATTTTTACGACATGCAAAGCTATGGAGTTCTTGTTCTCAAGTTTTTCTTGGCAAGTTCTCTTTTCACTTTTGTATCCTACTTAGCTCTTCATTCTTTTCATGTTTCTATTTTTTCAGGCGAAACCCGACGATTTCCACTATCTAACACGTATCCATTATGAAAATGCGGGAGATGGCATTTGGGGTGAACACGAAATCGACTACATCTTATTTTTGCATAAGAATGTTGACCTGTGCCCGAATCCGAACGAGGTTAGCGAGATACGATACATCAAACGACAAAATCTCGACAATGAATTGCTCAGCTTGCAGGCACCTTTGACACCGTGGTTCAACTTGATTTTGAAATATCGACTAAAATTGTGGTGGGATAATTTGCATGCGTTGAAAAATTTTGAGGATTATAATACTATTCATAAATTGCAATGATACCATTTGGTACAGTGCATGATAACCAACCAAATTTTTCTCGGTACAAAGAATCTGAATATTTTTTATTCTAAAATGTCTTAAGATTAGATTTTTCAAATACAGAATGTGGTGGTTTTACAACGAAACGATTTCCTTTTGTTATAAGAAAAAGTCTATTTTTCTATAAGGTGTATGATCTTTACAGGTGATATCGTTACTATTTAATCTATTTGTAATATTTGTACACATTAATGTAACAATATTGATTATGGAATAAAGCATGGCCTGGATAAAAATCGTAAATATTATCTAATATTTTATTTAGTTTATTAATATTCAATGGAACTTATATACAATTTTTCATATCTCCACCAAATTGTGGCGTGTATACGAAAATCTTTCTCTATTATTTGAGTATTATTTAATTAATTTTTAAAATTTTCACAATATAAAGCACTGTACACGTTGCAATATTTTTTTTGAATTGAATGTAATGTCCTCTGAGTTTCAATCGAATCAAACAATGTTTGATCGAGTTACAGCCATTGTACTCGCGTCTAGTCAATGAAAAAGCCAAAAATTCTGAGTTTTTTGAGTGATTTTATTTGCACTTGATGTATATCATATCTGTCAAACGTTTTTTCCCTTTATTTCTCTTTATTTTTCTGAATGCTCGTCTAATTGAACACATTCAGATTAAACACTTCTTCTTAAATTTTCGTGAAAATCCGAAGGAAATAAGAGTGCCCAGGTCGATTTGAAATATGTATCACTTATCAACACATGTTATTGTTGTTGCAATTGCATACAATTGCAATGGTTGTAACTCACTTGATTATGAACATAAGGTGCTAGGAATAAGTGCCACGCCAGACCGAAAATTCGAGCGGCGCGACCAAGGGAACTTACCGGCCAGCCCACGCCGTGGGGTGCCACATGCTTTTTGACTTATCCCTCAGTTCACCTGGTCGATCGACGCGCGAACTACCGACCAGAGTCGCCGCTCTCCTACCTTCCAGGGGGAATTGGGGGGAAACACAAGGCACAAGCAATGCTATCGAAAATACTTTACCGTAAACAATCCCCCGCAACCAAGATATCTACTGTCGATAACGCAACCCCTTTCGCAAACCAATGGGTATTGCACAATTGTGTTTAAATTAGCCACTTCCATCAAATTTAAAAAAGACCACACTCAATTTACCTCTAACACTCGTTCTGTATTATTATTTCCTTTTCGTTTTCTTCAATAATATACTTACAAAAAAAACGCGGCCTGATAATTATGGTGCAATCCTAAGTCCTTGACTACTTTATATAATTTTAAATTTTAGAGAATGCAATAATAAAAGGAAAATCTAGCTTACCCTCCTTAACCGTTGGGGGCCCCGTTGTCGTCATTGACCTGCAATCGCAACAAAATAATGTTTGGTATTCTCGCTACGATTCCTAAATGCTTCCGTCTTCGTCGAAATTTCCCGCCAACCAGAATTAATTTTGTCTACTTCACAACAAAATAATGTTTGGAATTCTTCCGTCTTCGTCGAAACTTGCCGCCAACCTATAGTGAAGCGTGCGAGCATATTCGACCTAGACTGTATCATTGTGTAAAGTACAAACGTGTTCGATCTTGACTATAGTGAAGAACTGTCTCGTTCAGTCGGTTGAGTATTGTGTGCCGAGCCGCGTGTGTTTTGGCCATCTCTCCATGTAAATTGCATATCATTATTATTTGTAATCGAATTCATTTTCGCCTTCACAAAATACTCCAACTGAAAATAGAAAAAGACAGCTTCCTTTTAATTTTGTGTATTTTATTTATTTTTAAAAATAAAATACACAAAATTAAAAGGAAGCTGTCTTTTTCTAATATCATTATTGTCACAATAAAGAGTATCATGTGAAGCTTATATCAAATGTAGCAAATAATTCGGCTTCTTGTCACAACAAGTTGTGGATGAGGATGAAAAAAACTGCAAAACGTTTTGAAAAGTGAATGAAATTAACATTAACCAGTCGCCATCGCGCCCAGTTCGTCAATTTTTTTAAGTTCCATTACGGTTCCAAGTGCATCTCTCTTCTATTCCAGACGCCCTAGAAAGCACATCCCTACATAAACCACAGTGGATTTTTTTGTGGTATTTTTGCCGCCATTTTCATTATCATAATACGTAGAGTGAGCTCGAGGAAGGTGAATCGGAAGACATCGGTGTTTTAGGATTAGCATCAGTACTTCTAAAGTGCTTGCCACCAAGCACGAAGAGATACAGGTGAATACCCTGTTTCATTTTGTTAATCTCGTGTAATTTAGTGAGTGATAGTTTGGTGGAAAAATAAAAAGAAGACATGTCCTAGACTGGATCAGAGTGCGGAAGCCCACTCCCCACCCCGACCCAGTATCAATGAACGTATTTAGTGTCAGTGACAGTGAAATTAATGCAAACGAAAAAACAGAAGAAGGACAAATGCTGGGCACCAACAGGTCCCAAGCAAAGGGGGAAAAAAGATTTTAAATTCAACACCAATATGTCTAATATAACTTTCAAATTCACACCACCTACGCCAATATTAACGTGCCCATCGATAATGACACAAATTCGGCCTACGAAAAGTCAGTCCCACCAGTACCGGGCAAATCACACAAATATCAACTGGACTCCAATGAAAAAATATTTCCAGTTATCATGGAATGGCGAATCAACAGAATAGCGCATATGAGATTTTTCATGATCAATAAGGATCCAAAATGCAATGTATCAAATGTGAATCAAAATGGACTTCGGCTCAAAGTTTTCTTTGGCACACCTAAAGTAGCCAACGGTGCGACTGAAAATATAGTCTTGAAAGAGTTAATCCAAATATATTAGCTAGACCCTGCAACGAGTTGGGTTACAACAACATACAACGTTAAACTAATCAACGCTACAAGACTGAAAAGGAGAGATTGTGAAAAGCCCGACAACTTTATTCCGACCGAATCAGTTAAGATAATGGTCTCAGGCAACACCTTCCTGGATTTTCTAAAAATTGCATACTTCAGACAATGCAGAAACTGTGGCAGGTTAGGAGATACCACTCCCATCTGCAAGGATAACACTCCGAGATACCTGAAATGCAGCTCTACTGAATGCAAGGGATCATGCAACGACAAAAAATGTCTACTATGCAATAGCAAAGAACATATAGCTACTGACCAATCATGCCCCAAATGGGTGAAATATAAGCATGTGGTAGAAGCTAGTTCCATACCAAACGTATCCAACAGAGACGCTCGTTCGATCATAAATAAAAATATATATTTATTTATTTACGCTATTTTACAGATCCATGAATACAATTACAAAATAGGTTATTAAAGATAATATAATACATGCAACAAAAACAAAGTGAGCAACTTGAAATAGAAAAAAAACAAGAATATAAAATACTAATAAACTATCAGAAGCAAAGGAGAGTATTATGTGATATGCTTGTAAAAGTGTTTAAAGAATGTGGGACCTAGCTGGAGTTCATTGTAACGACGTGATACGCGTACTAAAAACGAATAAAAATAAATATCGGTACGAGCAAATGGCACAGGTTGAACGCGTTCTTGAGGTGGGACGAATATAAAGTCTTTCCCGAAGGTTGGATGAAAGAATACCGTGATATCATTTAAATAAGCAACACAGGTCTAAGAATTCTCTCCTTTTTTGAGTGATGGGATGTTTAGGATCTGTAAGCAACAGCATCCGATAGATTGGTATATTGAGGAGACCATACTTGGGAGGCTGTTGCGAATTCCGGCGTACCAACTTACTCCCATTCGCAACTTCAAATTGCCGCCATAACATCACCTTCCTTTGGGTATTCCTACCTTTTCCTCTGTGTATTTATTTATTTTTATTAAAATTTTACCAATTTCCCTATAATTTTGATTTCTACATCATCACAATCCTACCCTTTTCCCTTATTTTCAATTACAAAAAAGTAGTATATAATAATAATTTTAATTTTCCCACTAACAATATTCCATTCATTAATTCCCACTAACAAAACTTCATTCAATACATTTTCCCTAACAAAACCTAATACCTTCCTTCGTACTAACTAATTCTTTTCACTACGTCACTAACAAACTTTATTTTTTTATACTAACGAAAATTCATTCACGTTTCCCTACTCACAAAATTCAATTTCATACCTTGATGCACAGCTGATGTTGCTTATTAGATGAATGGGAAATCAATAAAACATGGCTCCGTTGGTAGCGCCACGGATTCTCGACCGGGAGTCTGCTGGGACCCTGGGTTCAAGTTCCCCGAGCGCACGGAAGCACTCTTTTTGGAGTATCGGCAAAATCAATATATGTGACACTTTGTATCTAATCAAACGCTTCTTTGATTATGCAAATCGCCATATATGCAACAAAATGGAAATTATTGCGTTTGTCGATACGAAAAAAAGATGTGCGGGTAGCGGAATCGAGGTGTAATGAATTTCGATTACGTTACCCAGATGCAGCAGCGGTAATGAAAAATAAGATGATTGCGGGATCGGATTTGCTGGAGGTGAAATGCTGGATTAGGTTTTTGAATTTAGGGGATTCAGTATATGGTTTCGCGAAGAAGAGGGAGTTTTTTGCGGTGTCGAGTCTGATCTTGGGGTGGAGATATGATTCAGTTTGGAATAGTGACGGTGAAAAAGTGAAAAATCTGTTTGAGACAGTGAAAAAAATCGTACGTGTATGAAAAATCGTGAGTTAAAGAAAAGAAAAGGAAAAAAAAGAGAATACAAAGTTTTATAGTTTGTTGTGATTATTATTATTATTGAATATTTTAAAAATAGAATATTAAAACAAGTTTATAGATGGAAAATAAGAATCATAGTTGAATTCGTAGTGCAGCTAACGAACTTCTGAGCACAAGATAGACCATGAAATGTTTTCGAATCCGAATGGACGGATTTTAAAATCGACACCAAGTGGATACAGTGATTGAATTAAAAAAAAAAAAATAACGGATGAAGAAAAATTAAGTGGCAAGTGCTAGTCTTAACAATAGTTAAACACTCGAAGTGCCGGAACTCGTAAACTATAAAAAAAAGAAGAAAAACGCGAGAAGAATATCAGTGGGCGGATTCCTTTTGGTAGAGAGAATAAACTTGAAGGAATAATTAGAAGTAGACGTGAAGTGATTATTTGAATTAAAATGGGAATAAACTGCCATGCAGCGACACGTGAAGCTCTAGTGGTTATGCATGAAATATAGATGTTAAATTTCAAACCTGGGTTAAATACTGCTCCTAAATCTTTAAATTTGTCCACAAGTGCGAGCAGCGATCCATCAAGCCGGTATTCATATAATACTGGGTGAATTTTGTTGGTGAATCTCATGTGCCAAGATTTTGAAATGTTAAGACGAAGTAAGTTACCTTGACACCAATTTTAGAGATTGTCAAGATCATTTTGAAAGTATGAGCAGTCTTTATTGGAGTTAATGGAACGATAAATTCATCATCAGCGCGAAAAGACAATTAGAGGACAGGGATTGGGGAAGACCATTGATGAAAATGTTAAATAGCTAAGGGCTTAAAATTGATCCTTGAGGAACACTAGATTTCGGACTAAATGAAGCTGCCGAAAAAAATGATTCCATGCAACGGTGCAGGAGCGATGGGATAAGAAGGTTAAGATCCAAGACGATTGAGTAGAAAACGTGAAACCATCGAAGTTTTTAGCCAGAAGGCCACGATCAACACTGTCGAAGGCTTTAGCAAAATCGGTGTACATGACATCAACTTGTTGGCTCTTGCCAAAAGCAAGAGAGATGGTATTCGTAAGTCTTAACAAATCAGTTATTGTCGAACGACCTTTAAAGAAGCTATGTTGTTCATTTGCAAACAGGATACTGATGGCATCGTATATTCTGTTATGCACAATTCGAGATTCCACTATGATCTCCGGACTTATGGATCGGAAAGATGTTAGCATGCTTCCAGACAACGTCGGAAAAGCAGGAAGAAGAAAGGCTAATATTGAAAATAATTGATAGTGGGGTAGATAATAAAGAAGATAATGACTTCACAAACAGATTTGGTATTCCATCCATTAATGTCAAAAGTGAGCAGTATATTTTCAATTTCCGATGGAGAGATCACGTTAGAGTGCAAACTAGGGGAAGCAGAAGGACACGATGAGTAGATAGTGGGGTTTGAAACCTTAAATGTGGAGGAAAAAAGTTGAGCAAAAAGGTCACAGATAGCTTGCCCAACAGGAGCTTGGCAGTTATGCCATGAGAAGATATTAGGGTTATGGGATGGTGTTTTCAGGGAACGGGTGTAGGTCCAGAAGGGCTTAGGATATGAAGGGCTTGAGCTCGAAGATATAGCTCAGATGAATTTTCTGCAACTGAAGAAAGACAAGTTCACGAATAAAAAGAACCTGGTTGGATGTGTCCGGAAAGTTTTAATGAAATATTCATATGCTCAAGTGGTGGCCTCGCGGGAGAAAACCAACAAAAAAGCAACCAATCTAAACAAATTGCTTCCAACTGTGGAAAGCTGTGAACTTCCCATCAAGCCTATAGCGAACAACTCTATTAAGGCATCAGCGATTGCAAAAATAGTCCACAAAATACAAAAAAAACCCTCTAGTTATTAGCGATTCTGGACTTCCAGGAAATGGATGTGAATTTTCTAGTGAAACTATCCCCATGCCTTATTCAGACAAAAATACAAAGACAAGAAAAGACTGCTAAAGAACCTGAACCGAGCACATCTAGTGCAGCAATAAAATAACCTTCTAGTGTTCTTGTTTAGCGCAAAATAGCTCCAAAAATCCCGAAATTACACCTAGCAAAATGTTAAGAGGATACTCTTCTGTGACATATGATGCAATTACGACTTTTAAGCATTTTTAACTGAAAGTTTTTCGCGATTTGCTTCTATATCATAAACATTTTTAAATAAATTATTATTAAGATTTGAGACACAACGGCCCATCTATATGATGGTCGGTAATTTTAAAATATGATTCTTATAAATAATATATTCTCAATGAGGGTCGTGTGGTCCCTTCCTTGCAATTATCCTTGAAAGTAATATACTAACAATTCCCCACCTAATAAATTCAGCTAGCCACCCCTTGAGGGACAGTAGTACCTATCAGTCATGAATCACTGAATTTACTTGTCAACACTATTCCCATAAGTGGACATGATCGCTAAACGCTGATCAAAGTGCCGACTGGCCAGACCAATATACGAGGTGTGTTCAAAAAGTAAGGTGGCAACGTACATTCGATTATCTATTTTTTTATTTTTTTAATGATGGTACACTCGTCACGAACATATATTTACAGTTTCAGCTATATAATATGTTTAGTTTGTTTGTGAGAGGTATAACAGTTAGAAGCGTTTTGCGTGATCGGCAATTTTTCACAATCGAAAAAAATGGATCAAGGCGTTTGCATCAAATTTTGTGTAAAAAATGAAAATCAGTGCTCCAAAACACTTAAAATGTTGACAGTGGCATACGATGAAACAGTTCTGGGTGAAAAAATGTTTACAAGTGGTACAAACGCCAATGATAAGCCTCGCTCTGGACGCCCAAGGACGTCAACAACAGATGAAAACGTTCAACAGTGAAGTGAAGTGAAGAAAATTGTTTTGGAAGACCATCAAATTACTATTAGAGAGTTGCTGAGGATGTTGGCATATCGACTGGCTCGTACCATGAAATTTTTTCGAACGTTTTCGATATGAGACGTGCGTCAGCGAAGTTTGTTCCGAAACTGCTTAATTTTGACCAAAAGAATCGGCGCACGAACATCGCTCATGAGTTGTTGACAGACGTTTATGGTGATCCTGATTTCCTCGAACGGGTCATAACTGGTGAGGAATCATAGGTATATGGTTATTATATCAAAACCAAGGCCCAATCATCCCAGGTGAGCCAAGACCAAAAAAAGAACGCCAAGTTCGATCAAATCTCAAAGTTTTGTTCACTGTATTCGTCGATTATCGTCAATAAAGAGTATTATCTTGAAGTTATGCGCCACTTGCGAGAAGTAATACGAAGAAAACGTCCATAATAGTGGAAAAATAATTCATGGCTTTTGCATTACGATAATGCCCTTGCTCACTCATCTTTGCTTGTGAGATATTTTTTGGACAAAAACAACACCACAATCATACCTCAGCCACCATATTCACCGGATTTGGCCCCATGTGATTTTTTCTTGTTCCCAAAACTGAAGAGGCTTATGAAAGGATATGAGAAGTGCTTCGAGGATTGGAAAAAGTGTTGGCACAAGAGTATTGTATCTGAGGGGGATTACTTTGAAGGGGACAATATAAATATTTGACGAATAAATAAATATTTTTTCCTAAAAATACAAATTCACCTTACTTTTTGAACACACCTTATATTATACATAGTATTCTTCCATGGATATCTACAGTCGTTACTGTGTATTTCTGTTTTTGTATAGGGGAAAAGATAAAAAAGTCGTATCTATTTCAACTGTTCCAGTAGCCGCTCCAAATTTATTTTCTGCTCGAATTTTCCGTTTTCGCCAACTGAACGCTATTTTGGCATTTTTACATTAGTTCTGAAATAATTCATGCATTTTGGGCTTACTCAGAACTGGTTAGCAATCGCGAATCAGAGACAATGAATTCAGGGCAGTTTGAAAGATTCTTATCAGTTTATTCATCTACTCTTGGAAGACAGCAAATCACACCAGCAACACAAGTGACACCTTTTGAAAGCTATGCCGCCAAAAATGAAAAGGTTTCGTCGTACATGGAGCGTTTTGACAACCCTTGTGATCTTAAAACGTTATTGAAAATAAAAAAATGCTCAACTCTTGCAATCATCGATTGGGAAGGATCACTATAACATTCTAGCTGCATTTCTAGGACCAGCTAACCTTATCAAGAAAATCACATTCAAAACCTTGAAGGGTCATTTTGAAAAAAAAAAACGCTGGCTCTATCAATCTCAATCGTCGTTCCTCACCACTACTATCTCAGCATCACTAAGCAGACACATCAGTCAATCTTGGATTTCTTCGCGTCTCTGAAAGGGCAGTTGAAAGACTGATGTCTACACTATCTGTCCCAATGCCACCTGTCGAAAGAAGTTCTCCATAGCTGATATATTTCTTCGTGCTCAGTTCATCAGAGGCCTGATGGACATTTGGATACGCAAACAGATCCTGCAAGACGCAAACTTCAAAGATTTCGACGGATTTCTGACGGAAACCGCAGCACCGAAAGCATCTCGGTTCGAGTCAAGTCACCTGAGTACGCCACAAAAGAAGCCGCTGGATCAAGTTGCAGGTGCAAACAAAATCAATCGTCGTCAAGGGGAAAATCGTGGTAGCCGCTAGTGTTCCAAGTCGTCGTCGTCAGTCTAGCTCTCATCCGCGTCAGTCTAGCTCTAATCCGCGTTATCTTTCTCAGTTCCGCAGTTCTAGAAGTCACGTTTCTCAACTGTGGTCATGCAAACCATAAATCGCGTGACTGCATAACCGATTCCAAATCTACGAAGTGTAACCAAAACTGACGATAGATACAAGCCATATGGCAGCAGCACTTACTACCACACACATGACCATTAGTAGGCCGACTTTGCTGGCTAACTTACATGGCGTTATATGAAGAATTGAGGAGATGCCAACAAAAATTCGAGGTTTTGTACGGTTTAGAGACGGATTTCTACAGTGAAATCCAGATGATTCGCGGAGAACACTATAGCGCTCCTAGTGAAGTGAAAATTATTTCAGTTCTTATACCCGTTTAATTTTTATCGCCTTCCAAAGTGAATTTATAGGAGTTTGTTTACATCTCAACGCTGAGCTATCAGTCGAAGGTGCAAAACGTGTGCTTCATTTGCTCGTCTTGGAAAGTTTAGGAGCACAATGGGCTATACAAGGTGAATTTATAGCATGAACGGAATGCGTTCAGCACGTTTTTTATTCGGAAAATAGTATATATGACGAAATATAAGCATTTGCTAATGCCGCAGTTGGGTGATAGCTACCGGAAGCTTGTCCATAGTAGGCCGACTAATACATATGCAAATTGCTACCATATGGCTTGTATCTATCGTCAGTTTTGAGTGTAACTCTTGTGGAAAAATCGGTCATGTCACCAAAGTCTGCATTAACACCCAGCTCCGAAAATTGAAGACCAACCCGTTGTCAACTCATCATCCTCAAGAAGAAGGATTTAAAGATAAACATACGACAACGATAATTTCGACTATCTCATTTTTCGACTGTTTGCAAGGGCGACACCAGGATGGACATAACAGTTTATTTTTAACTTTCAAACGATAAAGAGATTGAAATTTATTTAAATTCATTTTTTTAAATAATTGGAGTTGTTTATTTCTCCGTGATAATTTTTTTTTGCATTAGAAAAAAAATGGGTGCAGGTTCAACGTTGACAAAGGAAGAAATAGGTCAAATTATTGCATTTAAGCAAGAAAACTATTCCAATCGGCAAAAGGCGATTAAAATCGGTAGAGGTAATAAGGTAATTGGTAGTTATTTAAATGACCCAGAAAACTATGGGAAAAACCAAAAAGGGTTCACAGCAAGAGCAACTACAGTACGAGAGCGAACGTTAATTTTACGCGAATTCTGCTGCCACCGCTGGCAGAACAAAGGGTAAAGTTGAAACTTCTGCCAGCATTTGGACAGTCCAAAGAGTGATTAAAGCGTGTGCGCATCTTCGACGGAGGAAACTAATGAAAAAGCTACATTTACTTCAGCGTCATAAAGATGATGCTAGATTAGAGTACTGCCGAACACATTTTAGTTGAAAGGAAGAACGGCATAAGGTGATATTTTCTGATGAAAAAAAAAAATTAATTTGCATGAGACTGATGGCTTTCAGTATTACTTCTATGATTTGAGAGAATCTGAGCGGTTTCTGTTCCGTCGTGGTACCGCTGTTGGTGCCGTCATGGTATGGGCCATAAATTTCGTTTCATGGAGTCAGCGGATTACACTGAACTTTTAGAAATCCAGAGAATTCATTTCCAAGAAATATTTGGCGGCCAACGATGGATTCTTCAACAATATAACGCGCCCATCAATACTGCAGGACGAGTTAAACAATGGTTTGCACACTGCAATGTGGAATTTTTGAACTGGCCTGCTTTATCTCCTGACCTGAACATAACCGAAAATTTTTCGGGATGGTTATCGCGAACAATTTATGCAGAAGGAAGGCAATTTTAAGACATAGAAGCGCTGATCACAGCAATTGAACACGCTTTTGATCAAGTCCCATTAAATTACGTACAAAAGCTGTATAATTCGCTTCCAAATAGAGTTTTTGAAGGTGTACTCGAAAATGGAGAATCTAAACATTAAAATAAAACAAAATCTAAAAATTCTTTTTAAATTTTTCGTTGCCAGGCAACATGCATCAACACAAAAGCGATGACAGAAACTTGGCGTACTGCAGCTTATCTACGGTGGGCAAAATCTAGGAAAGTGGATAAGCATCATTCTCTGTCACTCTGTTTACTTTCCGAAAGTCTGCAAAAACCTATTTCTTTTTAACCATCAATACAGGCGAATCTTCTGGATATCACGATTACTCGCCACCTATCGAATGACCTTTTTTTTATATTTTACCTCCCCCTTGACCCCCCTGATTCACAAATTGACATTTTTGTTTCAGATTTTAAAAGTGCTAATCAAGATCTTTTTTTGTACTTCACTCGACTACCTTGGATAGCAAAAGATTATTCAAGGGTCACTCCGTTATTAGGGGAGTGTTAGATTAAAATCACTACTAAATATATTAAACGTAAAAAAGTAAATCCAGTGTAAAGTAAATTCATAAAAGTAAATTATTTTAGAAGAATTTTTCCATGTGTTAAGCATAAAGTAAAGTTATTGTCCAGTACAACTTCATTTGAACTTGGTTTAGCTTATTACACATAAAAATATTGTACCGCTACGTCAATTGCAATTTTAATAAGCTTAATGTAAAATAACTGCCACCTCAAGCAAATAGAAAAATCCATCAAGGTCCAATCGAAGAATATTGACTTGCTTAAGATGCCATTAATTACTTTGCACGCGCGAGAAAAAGAATTTGAATTAATGCAAAAAACGCTCAGATGAATAAGAACTGGATGGGCTAAGCCGTTGCCTTCTTGCTCAGGCCCAAAACTGGAAACACTACGTCACGCCGCGAACTAACCTCTTCGAGTAGCCTCATCAGCGCCATCTAGTGCTGCTTAAATCAAGAAAATGGTCTAAAAAATTTTGACAGTACATATGACTGTAGTTTGAAATTTTATCAGTGCTATGTCAACAATTTATTTTAAATATGAGGCGTCGAAGAGGTTAGCGCGCAAATGTATGTAGTTCGTTCTCGTTTGCATCATTTCGGCTAAATTTCATCGGAAAAATGTCATATTTGACAATCTCAAAAGCCTACTTTCGGCCAACTGAGATGTTGCTTTCAAGTTTTCTGGACAGCTGTTTGTGGAAATTTAGGGCTTGTGAGCAGCTGTTTCCGGTACGGGAAGTGACATCAGGTACGTTAATTAATTTTCTTATGGGCCTGAGTAAGAAGGCAAGGGCTAAGCTCATGTAAAACGCATAGGAGAGCATGCAACTGGTTTCTGCTCTCTTCCATGTCGTCGTTTTCTCTCCGTCTGCCTCTTGCCGCTCACTTTCTTGTTCCAGAAGCTCACTGGATTGGATCTGTCTGTCAAGTTGACTGATCCAAATTGAACGCCAAAATGGGAATTTGCAAGTTTCGTCGTGAATTTTATCCGATATTAATCACAGTGTTAGCGATCTGAATTCATTCCAAGTGTTTAAACATTCTATCGTCCTTGTTGATTCGAATAACTCTAACGTGTGACACTGTGAAATTACTTTACAATTTCAAAGTGAAATGTGTAGTGCTTTCGTGTAAAAATTATAGTCGAAAAGGATCTGTAAGTCTTTTCTTTCTCGGATTAGTAGTTAATATGATAATGTTTTGAATGTTTTCCTCATAATGCTGAAGGTTTTTCAAAAAGAAAATAAATTTTAGTATTGTATGAAAATTTGCCATGTTTGCTTGTGCAATTTGGCCTTCTGGTAGGTTGTAAACAAAAGCATAGCAGCAGGAAAAGTGTTCACAGGGGTTGTTGCGACTACATGGTCACGTGGCTGTCCACTCCAGTATCATTTCATTACTCAATGAAAAAACATGTAGGTATAAAATGATCGTAAGAATGAGGAATAAATTGTGGTTGTCTTAATTATCATTAAAATCGTTTCAATATTTTCTTCACGCAGGAACAGGGACCACCCTTAAACATTTTTGAAATGTTCGATAAGACCTAAACTTTTAAGAGACCACCACTTCAGACCATTCCACAAAAGTTTGAGCTATGAAGCTGCTAAGTTTTTGAGGAAATCTGCTGTGATGCACGGACGAATGGATAGACAAACAGACAACACGCAAAACTAATAGGTCTATGTAAAAGTGGTATTAAAAAGCTCCGAAAAGAAAATAAAAGGATCAGACTACATATTAACGCATTCATTTTTCAAAATGAAGTGGAAGCTGCTCTGTGATGTGCTGAATCAGCACATCACCGAGGATCTACAATGGCTAAAAGTAAAATTACATTATATCTACATAACAAAAGAGTGAATGATAATGAGTAGAAAAGTAGATATGATATATAATGGCGGCATTTTCTGTAGAGTAATCTCCAAAGAAATATGATAATTTTGACCCAGTTGATTTTAATGAGTGGCTGACTTCACTACCAAGCGGCTGTGGTTGAACTCTGGATTGTTGTGCAACAATATTATCATCATGAAAGTACTTTGCATCACAAATAAATCGTCATTACCGTCGCTCTGTGCTCATTATTATCTAAAAAATTCTTGTGTAAGTTTGTCCTGCCTTGCAAAGTTGACGGTGATAGAAAAGATGAAAGTGCATAAAAAAGATTCATCTTTCAAGAGGGCTTGTAATCTTATCTGTGGACAAGCAGTTACAAATTGTCTGTGCCAAGATTTTTTGTAGGGCAAACTGAATAAATCCTTCAACTCATTTTTCACCGCTAAAACGTTTTCAACGAAAGTTTGCTGGTACTCGTTCCATTCTTTCCGAATCAAAGTGCTTATGAATTTTTTAAGAAGTTTTGATTCAATTCTTTTGTATTGAAGGAGTGATCAAGAGCGGCTAACCATTTTTCAGTAAGTTTCGGGGAAGATAGAACTTTCTTAAGTTTTTATGTAGGAACATAAGGGTAGTAAGGACAGTAAATGATCATTTATATTAAATCAATTGTATTCGGCAGCAATTGTTGTATTTATGGGATCTGGATCAAGCTGTACTGTATTTTATTGTTTTATTTGCTTTGAATTTAAGTCTATTTTTTGTTAATAATGAGTTGTTTTGTCAGAAGACATACATTTGTCAGAAAAAGTAACCGTACACAGCGAAAAGATAGCAACATTTCAAAAAAATAATTGTACAGAAAACTTTTGTGCTAAAATTTTGTATCAAAAATTGTTATTCAATACCTTAACAATATTTGTTAGACATTATTTCTATAGTATATCTTAAAATACTTGATTTTATATAACAAAAACAAATACCTTCACTTAAATGAAACAGAAAAAGTATTGTATGTAACAAAAATTATTTAAAGTTAGTAAGCTTTTTGGCTAAATTTAGTACGAGTTCTAAAATTACCCGACCCGCCAAAGAAAACAGTAAAACAATTGCGAAAATGTTTTTTATTTTTCAACATATTCTCCTTTCAGCTCGATAAACTTTTCCCAACGATGTTCAGTAGCTTCGATACCCGCTTTATAGTAGGAACCGTCAACCTCCTCAAAATAGCTATTAACCGCAGACTCTACCTCTTCATTGTTGGCAAATCCGAGGGAGCCAGATCTGGGGAAAGGGGTGCGTGAGGAAGCAATTCGAATTTCAACTCATGTCCAAGTTTTCGGTCACAATGCAATGCACAGCACTTTTTGAAATGCCTATCATGTCATCCAATACCATTTTGTGGATTTTCTTCACAGTTTTTGACGTAGTGACTTGGTCGACCGCTGCGGTGTTCATCTTGACAGCTCGTACGACTCGCTTAAACTCCGCTACCCAATATTTGACCATTTTAAACGAAGGAGCAGACTTCCCCAGAGTTGAATGCAACTCGGCTTTGATATCTGTTGGACTTAGACCTTTCAAATGAAAGTATTGTATCACATAACGATGCCCGATTTTTCCCATATTTACAAATTCACTGATAGCGTTCACTTTGGATATCTGTAAAAAAATAATAATAAATTTTGTAGTGAAAATAGGTATGGAATGCCCGTGAAGGACTGCAGCGATGGTCTGCCGCCTCGGCGAAAAGGATGGTAAGATCCGCCGAGATTGGCCTTGTCTTGGGACGCGTGAATGCGCTGGCAGGCTAGCGTTGCGGTGTCGTGGGGCGGCTTCATTCCCCCTGCACAAGGATGCACTACAAAAGAATTTCGCATTCATGAATTCTTGGGTCGCAAAAAATGTCGACCGAAGTCGAAAAATGGAGGTAACTCACTGAGGGTGGAAATTGCTTGTTCAGAAAACAAGTTGAAACGGGTAAAAACAAATGGACTTGAGGAGACTTCGTCATTACCCGACGATTCTTATGGCCCACAAATCAGAGTGGGGCATCCGGATGGATGTGGTGCCCCCTCACACCGCCCATCCGGATCAAGATCCAAATGTAAGCGTGGCCATATAATTCACTTTTGAGTGGAAAACTCATACAAACATAATTTATATTAACTTTCCCATCAAAAGAGAAATATAGACGTGACCGGTTCATGCTACAGAACTATGTGATCGAATCACATAACCCTATACCATAAAAGAGCACGTGAGCGGAAGGCCATTCTACCCGGCAAGAGCCCCTGTTAAGCGTCAAAATGGTGGAGCGCTCCCGATGGCTAGCCCATATTAGGTGAAAAGCCTGCCATCGTTGCGGGTCCTATACCCGGTCCGGGAAAAATGAAATGGAAAGACCGACGGTGTTATCTTAGTTCATCATTTCCATCTATTAAATTAATTCTTTTTAAACAATACATTCAATTATGGGTGGAATCGTTTGAAACTGTAATCTTTATTCACAAAATGGTGCGATTCCACTAAACAGAGTTGAATAGCAAATACTAGGTCTGACCCGTAAATTTCCTGAATTAAATTTAACATTAATTTGCACACCGAAAAAAAATATTGACGGTTACCACACCAATTTATGTTTAAGTTTTCTTCAGCAAAGTAACGCCAAAAGTAGTGACATTTAAAAATTTTAAACAAATATTAAATTTGAATTTTTTTGAAAATACAAAGAGGATACTTAGCCATCATCCTCGACGAGCGCTAGTAGACAGGGTGGGTAAGTCCTGGAATTTAAACTTCTTAACAATTATCCAAAGTGGCATGAATATTCCATTTTTCTTTTTTTTTGTGCATCAACATCTGAGCATATGCCGGTTTAATATTTAAAGTGTTAATTAAACATTCACTTAATTCGTTCACGATTTTTTTTAACCTCTGTTACTATAAGACACTCGTACTCAAAATATTCCAGACCAAAAATTTTTGTTTTATTGGGTCGATTTGATCCATGTCACAATCATCACCAGTATTATAATAAGCATCGATTTCATAATCATTGTCAGACTACTTGAGATCAGAATCGCTAGACATAATCACTATTGAGATAAACGAAAACATCACCAGGTATTCCCCAGAGCCGGATGAAAATCTAGCCTTTAGCCAAACAATGCGTAATTGCCCACGATTAATTTTTCTTTTCCACGCTGGGCAAATCTACCTCTAATCTTCAATCGTACCTACTCGTAGTCTCAACATTCTACGAGCCTGTAAGTGCGAGAAACAAAGCGTTTATAACAGTACTCATGATCTGCCACGTGGTCAAGTTTTATCCATTATTCACCCACCATTGGTCATTAACGCACCAACTTCCAATTCACTACACAGCCTTTTAAGTCACAAGCGCTACTCATTGATCTATTGTACGATATATTCGTCGTTTTGGTCCTGTGTATAGTGTATTCGGGTGCAAAAATGTTGGGGTGAACCAAGTACACTTTCCGATCCGCGTTGAGGTCGTGGAAGTGGCGGTGATGATGTGATATACCTTCTCGTCATTAAGGTTGATGCTTGCAATTGACCTTATTCTAATAGGCTCTTCCGCAACAATAATGGCAATTGTCCACGATCATATCTTGGTGGAGGATCTGGACTACGATGTCGTTTATCCAATCCACTAGTGCTATCGTGTGTGCTATGTGAATTTGCTGCATGCATTTATAAATTCATGATGTTTCGAATGACTACCATTGCTACTTCCAATCGGTATCGTCTTTTCGTCAGTTTCGGCAGTATGCGCTGTAGATGCTGTCATTAGAGGATTTATTGTGATTAGAGGATTTATTGTTGTTATAGTTGTCGGTAGATATTGATGTGTTTGTCATGGAGAGAGGGTGGTTGATTGTAGGTGGGGCGATAGTCGGAATAAAACTATTGAGAAATGGATTTGTGCTATTATCGATATCACGCTTTTGCTGGTGTTGTTGGTGTAGTTGCTTTTCACGCTTAATAGGGCTTGACTATTTGGGCCTTTAGAGGTGAGTCGTTCCAGTCGACCATAACTATCCTTGATTCCACGATGATGATCACGCAACTTATTAATGTTGTCTCTGAATTCATGGTGTTTAGATCCAGCACCGCAATTTATTTCATTTTCAGCGTCTTCCATATTCGCAATCTCGTTAAAACGATCAAGTTCCTCCTCGTCTAAGGCATTTTGATGATATTCACTTGGCGGACTGTCACCAACAGTCTTAATTAGATTGTAGTATATATCAACTTTGTCTTGATGATGTTGGAATTATTCTTTCAATGTTGTCACTTCTTCTTGAGTGAAACCGGCAACTTCTGCTTTTTCCCACAAGCGATTCAATTCCTGATCCTTGAACATACTTTTATTGATGTGCGTATCGGTATGATCATGGAATTTTCTGTGCAACTTTGTTTTCTCCAGATTTTGTGTATCGCCTCTTTCCGCCTCTTTCAGTCCATCCTTATCTTATGCTGTGCATTTAGCTGTTTCTATTGAATTTCGAATAGGAGATAGGAAGATTTTCGAGCAGTTTGCTAGTGTGTTTGCTCGATTACTACAACTTACCGTTATGAATTTTCCACATTAAGTTGTTGAAAGGTGGTATTACATAATTGTTTTATTTTAAACTACGTGTATTCATAAGTCAGGTCGGGTACTTTTGGGACTTCCCTCGTAATTTGTCGGGTAGCCTTTTTGCTTGAGAGCCTCCCCCAATCGATTTGGCATAGGGTGAACCAATTTGGATGTATTCTGCCAAGTTATTTTTCCCCGTTCATCCAAAATAACCCGTTTTAGCATTTAGCAGATAATTCATATTGTACAACGGACAAAGCTTAACGTTGTATACCGTGTGCTTGACATCGTTATCGTGCTGGAACTGAAAATAGCCAACAAGTTCCAACTGGCGAACACTTTACTTCATACCGGTCTTCAAAATGTTTGGATAAGCATATTGATCCATCGTTGAATCTATGAAGATCAGCTCACTGACTCCTTCCGCCACCATACCCCCAGACCATCACACCACTTCCACCATGTTTAACCGTTAGTGATAGATTTTCTTTCTCGAGGGCAGTACTTCACACTAGCTTTCAAATCAATCAAATCAAATGAAGAGTCTTTATGAGAACTTTTTAAAACAGGCCTTAAACGGCAATTTTTTGCTTTGAGGCGCGTACAGGAAGGGGTAATACACGAAAAAGTTGACTCCCCCCTCGCGATTGGACACCTGTGATCTGTTTATGGGTACAATAAAACAAATACTTTAGAAGTCAAAATTCACTCAACTGTGTTAATTATAGTATGATCATCGAATATCACATTTTCCCAAATAATATCATATGAATTCCCTTAAACTTAATGAAATCCGTTATTTTATTAGTCTTACAAAAGGTCCTAATACTCTGCAAGTTTGATGAAAATCGAACCATATTCACGGAAGTTATAGCCATTTGAAATTTCTCCATTTACAACAATAATAACACGATTTCGGTATTTTATGGACTTTCCATCGAATCAGACACTGCAGTTTCGATTTGATCTTCTTGCAATCTTCAACAACAACATCAATATTTTCGGGAATACATGATTTAAGTGATTTTTGTTAGTTTGCAACAAAACAGCGACTGTTGAAAATAGAGAAACAATGAATTTTCTTATGAACGTGCTCATTTGTTTAACATGTTTTTTGACTTTACTCGTAGGTGGTGACTGTATTTCGTACGTTGGGTACAAAAGCCTGACACTCTGACATGAGCGTAGGCCTGTCTACCCAACTAGTTTTCTATTAACTTTCTATATGTACCGTTTCTTACGTCCAAATTGGGTGCAATATCCATCTCTTTTTAATATTTTGCATAGAGCGTCTTTCTGGAGATCCTTGCGAAATGAGCTTTTAAAGTTTTCCCTTATTTGAGAAGCAGTTACTCTAGGGCTCTTTTTCACTGCTTGTTCTACTGTCCGTTTCTCACGTTCAGTTGATTGCACCACATAGTGAACAGAAGAGTGAGTTCTTCCTATCAATTTTCCTATTTCATGGAAGGATTTGCCTTTTTCATTTCGTATTTCATGGAAGGATTTCATTTTTCTTTCACCAACACTAGTTTCTAGCATTTTATGTGCCATTCTAATATTCTCCTTGACAAAAGACTCGTAATGGTTTTATTCACTTCAAAATCTACTACAAATCAACAAAAAACTGTCATATGACTCAAGTACACACATACTTGTCTTCATGTGCCACCAGGTTACACTTTTTTTGGTCGAACATGCTCTCATGTTTTATATATACATAACATTTATTGAAAGTTTTTTTAGCTAGCGAACATGGCGGGATATGCAGGAAACGAAGAAAGAATATTTGCTTAGTGTGATGTTGAAAGAAACGGTCAAATTACATGAATACCATCCTTTTAATACACATATTAACTTTAATACCATGATGTAGAACTTTTATAATGGTGTTGCTCAGTCAACAGCATTAAGTCGGATTCACTGGAAAATCCAACATTTCCCTGATCGCAAGACATGCCCAAAATCCGGTCTTGGGTCAGCATCCTTGGAAAGAATACAGTGTGCTTTCTTTGTTCACTCTTTTCTTCAGTGTCCCATTTCACCGCATTTAAAGAAGTTCCCTATGTTACAAACGCGGTGAAATGGGACATAAAAGAAAAATCCCCGTTGGCAGCACCAGCCGGAAAGGTAAATTTCTCGTATGTAGCGTAAAGTTTCGAAAAAGAATTTGGCTTGCACTACTAAACTTCTTTCTGCAATTTTCGTAGTACCACATGGGTATTTATTAACATAAAAAAAAATCTGGTCACGTTCGTTTTTAAAGACCTTTTATCGAGGCGCAAATATTTTGCTAATTAAATTGAGTTGCACGCGTATGGATTACATATTGAAAATCGGCGGATCATAAATTGTTGTAAACATATAAATACCGGTTTCGCCCTTCTCGCATTTGCTGTTTACACAGTTCACAGTGGTAACCACACAAAGGTTTAAATAGCTCGAATAGTTAATTTCAAAAGATTTCCATAAAAGTTTAATCAGCACTTGCGTTGCACTTAATATATACATTTTCAGTTTTTTTCTGAACTGTGAGGGCCGTCATTTCGATTTTTATTGAAATCGGCTGCTAAAAATATTAAGCTGTAAATTTTCGACTGCATTATTTGTCATTCGATTTGCATAATTAAATTAAATTAACTTGCCTTAATAACTTATAATTTCAAGTTTCAACGGAATCTGTTGAGAATCTTGGCTGCTAGAGGGCTACAGAAATAAAAAAAATTGTATGCCACCCCCTTGTATGGGGAGACCCGCCTGTATGGGGAGACCCCCCTTAAATCCCTAAAAATATTTTCTTGCACTGCAAATTTCAAGAGGCACCACTTTTGACCTACGTAGAAAATTTCCTCATTCTAGCTCATGTGGTTTGCGAGAAAACTTGTTATGACGCACGAACAAACGGGCGGACGGACGGACAGACAGACAAGTCACGATTTTATAATTTTTTAGGGTATTGTTAAAAATATTTTACAATATCTTAAAAATGATCTGGTTTATAAGTTCTTTCAAGTAAAGTCATTTAAAGCGTTTCCATGAAAAATATTCATTATTTCAGTTGGTATTAAAATAGCGAATTGCGCTTGCCTTCAGATCTTTGGGGGCCGCCATTTTGAATGCATGCATTTGATTTTGGATTATTTTAAATCTGTGTATGCTAGGACCTCATCAATCAATGTACTATCTCGTTCAAATAGGAGTTTCACTCTAGACAGGGCAAAATAATTCAATTTTTAAAGAAAATGGCAGCTAAAAATATTAGGCTTTAAATTTTCGACTTTTTTATTTTTCATTCAATTTTAATAATTTCCTGCAAAATACAAGAACAAAGTACAGAGATTCATAATCTCAAGTTTCATCAAAATCCGTTGGAAAATGTGACCGCTAGAGGGCCACAAAAACATGAAAAAAACGCATAATTAAACGGCCGCCATTTTGAAATTTGCAAATGCATGATCACAATAATATCAAAGACTGTAGGTCCAAGTAATGTCTATCTTGAAACCAAGTTTCATATATGTCGGATCAAAATTGCGACTTTTAAACGCCTTTGAAATTTTGACCTTCAACTGGCCGCCATTTTGTTTTTTGCAACCTGACCTCCAGCTTTTTTACGTAATTCTTTAGATACTCATAATTTCTATCAAATTACCGAATTTCATGAAAATCTGTTGAAAGCTTTGACCATTATTACAACAACAAAATTTTGCACGTTTTTTTACCTTTGAGCGGCCGCCATTTCGTTTCTGCCGTACCGACTTTGGATTTTTTATTGTGAGATTCATCACATTACATCAATGAACCCTTGTACCAAATTTCATCCAAATCGGAGCTATACTTTGGTCAGAACAGAAATCACGATTTTTCGTCTAAAATGGCCGCCATTTTGTTTTTGCTTGCCGATATAGCTGGTTCACGAACTTAACCGAGATAATTACCCAATACACCTTTCCTGAAAATTTGGTGAAAATCGAAGCAAAATTGCAACCTCTAGCGTGGTCACAAATTTCGTTATATCCCATATATATATATATATATATATATATATATATATATATATATATATATATAATGCTCTCCGCAATAGGTAAATTTCTCTCGAGAAATTTACCTAAAAAGTATACCTGTACAAAGGAGGCACACTGTATTCTTTGCAAGGATGCTGACCCAAGACCGGATTTTGGACACGTCTTGGGATCAAGGAAATATCGGGTTTCCCAGGAAGCCGTAGCCAAGGCAAAATCAGAACTTTGATGACCGGTATCTTGCAAATAAACCTACATCGCAGTTCAACCGCCCAATAACTGCTTGAGCAGTTCTGAGGGACATTCAAGCCGACTTTATGCTGCTGAGTGAGCAACACTATGTTGAAAATTCTGCATCATAGTATCCTGATGAAACTGGTACTGCCACCATCTGGGTTCGAAACAGTGATTTCCAGGCGGAGAGTTTCGGATGGAGGGATGGTTTCGTGTGGGTTTGGTGCTTTTTTAGTACGTATCTAACGCCGAATGAATCCATATCATCTTTCCAAGCCAAGCTTAATGCTTTCGTGGGCACTGTCTCGAACGCAGACGGCAACATGCTCGTTGGGGGAGATTCAACGCTAAAGTAATCGAAATGGGGCATTCCTCAAACAGAAAACGAATCCTAGAAATGGCAGCCAGGATGGTGCTCGTCGTACTAACCGGAAATACGCCGACTTTCCGCCATATTGGCTGTGAAGGAACCATACCGGACGTGAGGTTTGCATCGGAGTCCTTAGTACCGAGGATATACAATTGAACAGTATTAGATGACTACTCAACCAATGATCATCGGTGCATTCTGCTTGAGATCAGTGATGTTGTCTCCCGACGTCCGTGCTCTCGGCTTTCTACAATTGGGTGGAACGTCGGAAGGATGAACGTCGAGAGGTTCGTCGATGTGCTCACAACAGGTGCCTCGTTGCAGGGAGATTCGCAGGGGATGGAAGAACTGGAAGCCCAAGACGTAGTCAACTCAAATATGAGTATCATTACGATTGCTTGCAACGCTTCTATGCCCCGTTAAAAGCCCCGGCAAGGCAAGGCGCCAGTGTACTGGTGGTCAACTAAAATCATTGAAAAGCGAAGGGAGTATCACAAGCTCCGGCGTGAGGCTCAACGGGCACGGAATCGTGATGAGGCATGCAACCGGCTAACAGCACATAAGTCGGCCAGGAAACGCCTTCGCAAATTGATTAACACCAGCAAGGCACACTGCTGACAACATCTAGTGGACAATATGAACAAGGATCCGCGGGGCCTTGGCTACAAGCTAGTTATGCGGAAGCTTGGTGCTCTACGGAAACTTTGCATATATGATGTGGGAGAGATGGACAAAAATGTGCGGATACTCTTACCCGTCCATCCCGTCCATGTTGACGCTGTCGGTGGAAAAACAGCAGTCGAGTGTCCACTCTTCATACAGCTGGAAATGGAAGAGGCGGTCCTTTCACTGAAAGCGAGGAAGGGTCCAGGTCCAGGTCCAGATGGTATGCAACTTGTCTATCACCATTGTCCTGACTTGCTATTCAGCACATTCAACGCTCTCCTACGGGATGGGGTTGTCCCGGTACGATGAAAGATGGCGAGGCTCGTGCTGATCAGCAAGGGGAAGGGTGATCCCAGATTACCATCTGCATATCGCCCGTTATGCATGCTAGACACGGCTGGGAAAGTGCTAGAGAAAATCATCAAGGGAAGATTCACTGACGCGATTCGTGCTGCTGGGGAACTTATCTCCTCGGCAGTACGGCTTTAGAGCAGGACGCTCCACCATTGATGTGATTGCAGAGGTGGTCCAAAAGGAAGAGTCATATAGCCGCACCAAGCGATGGATATTCCTGTCGGTAACACTCGACGTTAGGAATGCGTTCAACAGTTAGGAACTGGGTGGATATTCTGGATACGCTGGAAAACCCTTTTCAAGTTCCAGAATATCTAATGCGGCTTTTGAGGGACTAGCTGAAAGATCGAAGTTTGCTTTAACCCACGGCACAGGGTCAACGAAGGATGGAAGTTACATCGGGTGCTGCCCAGTAATCTATCCTTGGTCCAAAACTGTGGAACGTGTCTTACGATGGGCTACTTGTAGTGAAAATGGGTAGATAAATGTTCGTAGAGGACTGCAGCGATGGTCTGCTCCCTCGGCGGAAGAGGATGTAGGGATTTGCCGAGATTTACCTTATGTGAGGATGCGTGAATTTGCTGGTATTGCCCTTTCAATTGCATTGCGGTGTCGTGGAGCGAGTTCTTTTCCCCAGCACAAGGACCCACTTAAAAACAAAATTTCGCATTCACGAACTGAAAAGGGTCTAATGCTCATCGAAATTGGTGTCTTTCATTAATTGCCTTATATTAGGGCCTACAAAAATTTCTTCTGTCAACTTAGCTTCTGACACAGCTGGGAAGATTGTTTGCAGGTGTTCGAAACATTTGCGTTCTTTTTTTAGTGTCTCAGTAAATTGTTTCATAATTTCCAGTTTGATATGGAGAGGAGGCAGGAGCACATTTTCTCTACAAACTATGTTAAGTTTTCTCCTGTGGCATTTGTTGCTTCAGGAGCTAGTTCGATTCTAGGCGGCCACTTTTTTGTGTCCAATGTTGGGCTCTGTTTCGGCTATCCTACCAACAGAAAAAGTCAGATATTTTGTGTAGCCACCTTGTTCACCAAGTAGCATACTTACTATTTTGAATTGAAAGGGCAAATAACAGGAAAATTGTGGCATAGTTAGGATCTTCATTTTGATTTTAATAGGAAACATTGTTTTCAAAGTTTTTGACATATTGCTGTTCAGTTCATATAAGACTCAAATTCTTTAAATTGAATAGAATAGAATTACTCAAAAATTTTCATTTTATCGCTAATTTCATCACTTGCAAGCACCAGCAACGCTGCAGTCACAATAAAATTTCACAATTGATATTAACAATTGATTGTTCGCTATTCAATTAAATGATAGTATCAAATTGCACAGAAGCCAATTCATATCAAAAATCTAATTTCAATTTAATATCCAATCAAATATTCAAACATCAAATAGCACCATTTGGAGGAAGGGTTGACCCATATCACAGAGTATGCAGAAAACTATAAAATTTCCAATCATGCAGGTACGCTTGTTCGCATCACAATTTTATAGCCTATTTTCCAAGGCTACATGTCCTGGCAGCATGTGTTCATGGCCATAATCGGGTCACTTGCACGTACGTTATTACAACTCATCCGGACAGATCTCGTGTAAAACCAAAGTTCACGAGAAGTCAAAAAATCAGTGGAAAATTTCATTGAGCGCGCACAGCAAGGATGAGGAAAATGGCAATCAGCCACCACTACGTTACGGCGCGGTGGGTCGTTAGCATGACCAGCAGAAATATTTGAATTGGGGAAAGTGGTTGAGGTGATTTATTACTCTACACGATTTTCAGGACATTTATTATCTAACATGCCGAGAAGATTTCATCATGGGAGCCGGATTAAGTTGTTGGTAAAAGGGATTCTTCTACTGATGTGGCATTTTGTCCTCCGACAAGGGACACAATTTTTCTTATAGTCATCTGTTTTTCTAGGTTTCTTTGTCAGTCACTTCGTCATCGGGACATCAGGACGTTGGAACTCCTTTTTGCAACGCTCGCCACGAGATATGAGTGGAGGAGCTGAGTATTGTTGATGAATTGTCGTTTGGCTAGACAATCCTAACTCCTTGGAGTCTTCGGGGATTCAGTGAAGTAGACGACAATGATCCCTGTCTCCCGTCTGAACTTGCTTGAATAATGTGTTGAATTCAATCGTGACAAATGGTGCGGTCATCGTTTTCGTCAGTCATTGTTGGAGCAACAACGGAGAGATACATGGTTCCATTTAATCCTAATAAACACTAGAAATACTCATGAGACTGCTGATTACTTTTATTTTCCGCTCGAGAGCATTTGTAGGTGGAAGTGAAGAAACATTTTGTGGGTTTATGAAATCGTACTTCATTGTTTCCTTTTCCGAGCGAGCGAGCCAGGAAGAATAATGACGGATATTCAACGTCGGATATAAATGTCATAAATTAGATTCACTTCTGGTGTTTATTCACTTACGTGAAGGAGACATCGTAATCCTTTCCAATAATTCAAGATTTGCCGTGACAGCGATAGTTGTTTAGTCTATAAAACTTGTAGGATTATATTGCCGGAACACTAGGAGCTCGGTGAAACGTGTCCTATATGTCGGGATTTGTCCGGCTTGGAGAGAAATTATTTTCAGTGCTAAATTGTAATTGAATGGGTAGTGGGGAAAAAGTCAAATAAAATGAGTTTTGTTTGAGTCTTTATTGTATTTCAAAAGATGTTTCTATATGGTGAGATAAAATGATTCATGCTGGCAAATAACATAACTAAGACGAGTGTTACAAATCAAAGTCGTAGCCAGGAATTACTTTGGGGGGCTTTATTCAACACTAGTCGTTATAAGTTTTCAAAGAATATAAAGCAAATTCCAACAATAAAAATACGAAAACGTAATGGCCCAAACATTTAATCAAAAAACAATAGAAAATTAAAATTAATTAAAATTATTGTATATTTTCTGGTTCAATCGGAAAAAGGCGAAAAAACCAACCAACAATATTCAAAAATGTTTTCTAGTTTCAACACAACAATGAACTTTTATCCCACACCTAATAAGTTATAATCTAATTCTAATCAATTTCATCCAAAAATTGTTATCTTTTATTTATCCAATACTAACACAATATTCCTAACCAAAGCGTTAAACCTTAACTCTAAACCTAGTTTAAACAAGTTAAAGTAGCAGGAGAGTGCTCCTGCCAGAAGGGAATTTTAAAACAATTAGTAAATCAAACAATATATTCTGCATATCAAAATTTGACTAATATACAGATTCCATAAATTAAGTTCAAAAAATTATTATGGTTATTATGATTTTAAACTCGCCACCATTTTGTTTCAAGTGTTTTGACCCCATCGCTTGATTAGTCATGATAACGCATCAATATTACCAACCATTTCTAAAATTTTTATCAAAATTCCTACATATTTGATGTGTCTAGGTCCGATGCAAACGTATATCTCCCTAGTATCACGTGTTAATGTTGTTGTAATTGTGAAGTATTCAATCGTCTGTAACTTAGCTGTTTATTGTTCAATTATCATGAAATTTTTAGAATACATACAATTACTTTTAAAGAACTTAAATTGTAGGTTTTGGGAAATTTACGGGTGCCATCTTGATTTTATAGGCAAACATGTAAAATTTATAAAATGTATTATTATTAACAAAGTTGTTCGAATTTTGGCCTCTGAGGTTTTTGTTGCCCTGATACTCCTAAATTCATACCTATGTGATTTTTTGCAGATTGACCGCGTCAAAGGTGTCCAATCGCGAGGGGGGCACACCAAATTTTCGTACATTTCCGCTTCCCCTGCACCTTTCAAAGCAAAACTTGTTGGTTTAATACCTGTTTTGGAAAGATCGCATTAAGGCCTTTCATTTGATACCCATATTGTCTACATGCGGTGAAAACTTTTTTTTTTCGGGGGCAAATCCCCTATATGGGGAGACCCTCCTTAAAGACCTTATAAATTTCTTTCCGGGGTGAAACTTTGAAGAGGGCGTCACTTTGCACCTACTTACAAAATTTTATGTTTCTAGCTTATGTAGTTTGCGAGAAAAAGTGGTGTGACACACGGTCGGACGGACAGACGGACGGATAGAGGGCCAGACTGGCCGCGATTTAAGTAGGGTATTGTGAAATGATTTTACAATACCCTAAAAACATAACATATGCCTACCCTAAATATTGTTGTGTGCGATCCATATAAAAGCGAAATTCTTCAAAATCTGGCTGATAAATGTTCATGCCCCGACCGAAGAAAAGGACGAAGAAACGAAAGAAATGTTCTACACCCACCTGGAAAGACTAGTCGACGCATTGCCTACAAATAACACAAAAATAATTCTGGGTGATTTCGATGCTAAAGTTGGCAATGCGCCATCTCGTCGGGGAACGACTGGAGGATATAGCCTCCACGATGAAACATTGACCTTGCATAAAGCAAAAATCGAGTCATATATACGACTTGCTTCCCACATCAACGCATGCATTCATAAAATGACCTGGATATCACCGGATGGCAACACACAAAACCAGCTCGACCGTGTTCTGATCCAAAAACGATGGATCTCGAGCATCGAGGAGCCAATTGTAACTCAGATCATCACTTGATCGAATAAGCCTATGGATGTCGTATGTCAAAAGCATATTCAGCGAAGATCACCGGATGGCAACACACAAAACCAGATCGACCGTGTTCTGATCCAAAAACGATGGATCTCGAGCATCGAGGAGCCAATTGTAACTCAGATCATCACTTGATCGAATAAGCCTATGGATGTCGTATGTCAAAAGCATATTCAGCGAAGATCAACCCGCTACAAAAATTTGACATCGAAAGACTCCAAATGGCGTCTGTGGCCAAACATTTCACGGAAATCCTCGACAACCAGCAGGCTCCCATCTTATCTGACGCATCGGTAAAGACAAGCAACGAGCTCTGGATGGAAGTGAAAGCGGCTATTAAGACCGTGGCAAAACAGAGCATCGAAGTTCAAGCCCAGTGAAAGAGAAATGATCAGAAGAGTAGCAAATAAGATAATTAGAATTAAAAAAGAAAATACTGAGATGACCAATTGAGAAGTATAGATATAAGTTTAGCGAGCAACAACACAAGACAGGCATACAAAGAAGTGAAAAGCCTGAAACGTGGTTCTCAGCCGAAAACCACGCTCTGCCCTGATGACATCGGCAATATCATCGCTAATGAAACCAAAATTAAGGAAAGATGGGCATCATATTGGAAGAACCTCCTTAATCCTCCACACACGTCCAGAACATCGGAAGCTATAGATGTCTGCGGAGAGCTTTCATTGGCCCCACCAACTCTGGATGAAGTTTGCTCCATCATCAAAGTCCAAAAGAATAATAAAGCGCCGGGCATCGATGAGATTCCAGTGCAGCTCATCAAACATGGTGGCAGCAGTGTTCATAAATGACACTACGAGTGTTCACTCAGTGGTGATATGTACTGATTTAATCAGATCATATCATAGCTGAGCAGGCACACGGGAGCATTGTACTGACCAAACCAACTTCCGAAAAAATCAATACCGTCATGAAAATGAGATACTCTAATTATCTCTAAGCGAATGCCCGAGAGGGGCTGTAGTGCGACAAAGAAGAAGAAGAAGTGTTCATAAAGCTATTCACAAAGTCATCCAGTACATTTGGCAAGAGGAACATATGCTGAAGGAGTGGAGCCAATCAATTATATTCCCTATCCACAAAAACGGTGACAAGTTACAGCGCGAAAATTATAGAGGTATATCACTACTTTGTACAGCGTACAAAAAATTATCAAAGATCTTAGAAAATAAAATTGGATCATATGCCAACTATATTATTGGGGAGTATCAAGGTCGTTTCTCAGCAGGTAGATCCAATTGTTCACTGTCAAGCAGGTACTTGAAAAATGCTGGGAGTTCAACATAAACGTACACCAAATTTTCGTTGACTTTAAGCAAGCATACGACAGTATTGATCGTAACGCAGTGTACCAAATAATGCTTTGCTATGGCATCCCAGCCAAAGTAGTCCATCTTACCAAATGCCAATGACGTCGATAACCTTCCAAGTCCGCATCATCTCCGACGCCTTTGTCACAAATATCGGACTGAAGCAGGGAGATGGGCTGGCCCCATCGCTATTCAATTCGGCTCTAGAGTACGTCATAAGAAAGCTACCTGTCAATACGCGAGGTACATTATTATACAAGTCAAACCAATTAATAGCCTATGCCGAAGACATCAACATTTTGTCATGGTCATTAACAACTGCCAAAAAACTCTTCCTGAAACTCGACATCGAAGCAAAACTAGTAGGGCTACAAATCAATGAAAATAGAACGAAATGCACCGCAGAATATAGCTCGTAAATAAAATATTTTATTCAGTATTGACGATCTTGAAGACCAGCTGCATACACAGGAAAACAAAGCTCCAAGTACACAAATCTGTGTAAAGACCTATGTTTTGCTATGGGTGTGAAACATGAACTCTAGCCCAAGCATCCACAAATATTTTGAACCATAAGCTGTATGAAATTTTCGATGACTCGGAGGTCTCAACGATTGCAGGACTGCGAAAGCTTCAATGGGCTGGACACATGAGTTGTATGGGCAAACAAGGGCTACCCAAAAAGGTATACGTTGGGAAAACTGAAGGCCGGAGATCAGTGGGGAAACCGAGGTAACGCTGGTCTGACTCGGTAGACGAAGACAGTTCATCGCGGTTCGGATTTCGAAATCGGAGGACATGGTCAATGGACCAAGACAGTTGGAGGCGCTAAGTTGCAGGAAACGAAGCCCAAGGGGGCTGTAGTGCCACGAAGAAGAAGAAGAAGAAATATTGAAATCTATCCCTAATTTTTAACACATATAAACAGCACTAAACTAAGTAACGACAAATATAAAAACAGAGAACGAACATGAATAGTTTAGACATTGTCATTCAGCTACCAATTCCTAGATTGCTCCATCTCAGCTCGACCAGCCTCACTTTATCAGTTTGATTCATTCGTATATTCGATATGTAATGCTTTCAATCCACCTCAGGCTTTCTGTACAAACCAGTACATGCACGAAAACATTTCCTTCCGAAAACTCTTAATCTTTCCATAGTCATAGCTCTCTGCTTGTACCAGATCTGATATCCATATGTCAAAATGGACCTAACTAGGGTCTTGTAACAGATAATTTCGACCTTTTGATCAATGTATCTGGAATGAAAGAGTCTTCGCAGGGCCATGACTACTTTTTGTGGTTTAGTGTGTATGATTTTGACATGTTCAGTATAGTGCAGATACTGATCGAGTTGAATACCGAGCTATCGAACACATTATTTGTGTGGAATCTGTTCTGAACTACCCTCACTAGCCATGATGTGGAAATCCTTCCAATAACGTTTCAAGTCTTGTCTGGCCCCCTGCAGTGTCATCCGAAACAAAATTGTTTTGTACTTCTGCGCATTGATTGTCATTCACCAATTGTTGGTGTAGAGCTGCACATCATTGCTCATTATTTGAAGATTGCTCTGAAATATTATAGCTTTTCGGTCTGGCTTATATATGATCAGATAATCAGCAAATGTGTTACGGTATCATTTGTTCACCCTGGAAAGTTCCCACCACGAGCAACTAAATTCCAACAAAGAAGCGAATACGCGTAAATGCATATTGCATTAAGCATCTCCACCAATTGAGCCACGGCAGCTTAGAGTAAAGGAAATTTGCATTTAAAAGCTGGTTTTGAATACATTTGTACGACATGGAAAATAGCTTAAGTAAGTTGAAAGTAGCTTTAAGTAAATTTTTGCTTCATGTTAGTAAAGCTAGGGACCGCTAGTAGCAGCAAAACAAGTGCCCAACAACAATGGCTCAAGACAGAATCAACCGTTGACATCATCATCAAAAATAGAACATCGCAGTCGTTTTCTACGGATAAGAACTAAATGAAGAAGATGATCACACTCATAAAGAAAATCATTCCTTTCTGCGGGGAGAATTTGAAAACGATATAGGAAGATAATTATGGACATTTCACTTTGGAAGAAGACTTCAGTGAATCTCAGGTGCCAAAATTACGAAGCTTATCATTTTATATATGATTTCAAATTGATCACATAGCCTCGAAAAGAATACATACCTTTTAATCCCTAAACAAACATACATTATCAGCAACTACATATAGCAAAATCATACTTATTAAATGCCAGGAAATATTATTATCGGTAACGGAAATATTTGGATCCACAATAAACCACAAATGTATCAGGAAACGTAATAGTCAGAAATGCCAACAAATCAATTTCAAATCATCATGTGGTGAAACATGGAACCACAGGCAGGATTGAAAGTGTATGAGGTGTGGGGTGGTTGATGTACATGGTGTGTTAATGCAATTTCAACCGAGGCACTTTCCAATAAAACTGCATTAACACTGCATCGAATGACCTCGACATTGAAGCAGCTCATCGCTATGTACGAGGGAATAAAAGAGGCCAAAGCTAACCGACGGTCTTTTTTTCCAACGAGTGGGTGCTAGATGCGAGTTAGTAGAAGCAAAAGTGCTAGTCTTGATTTGGAAGCTTGAGCGGGTAGAAGAAAAAGAAAAATTATAGCTGTGTCTTTCAAGTACAAGCTTAAGTTGGTGTTCATTCGAGCTGGGAGTTCGGACAATACGGAAAATAAGTGGTGGACGTCAAGGCGCAAGAGGCTGCTGGCGGTGGACGTCATCGAAACGGGCCCCTCAACGAAGTAGGGAAATATATAGATAAGTAGAATTCAGGAATTGTTTTGTTTTTGAAAAGAATTAATTATTGAATAACATAGATTCATCTTAAGAAACAAATTTTGCATCTTTGTTTTTAACTTTTACTTTCCAGCCGTGTGATTGCCGTAGTGTTATTGGTTCGCGAAAAGTATCGGTTGCTCTTGTTTGATAACTTTCTTACAACCAGTGCACGAACTGTCTCGTGGTTTTCTTTTACAAATTGTTTCCTTTCAGCTACTGCTCAAGTGGTGGGAGATGCACGTTTTGCGTAGGTGACAGGATTCTTTTTCACGCTAGTTTGTTGGTAGTGGATTTTGTCCAAAAGTGAAATACCTTCGCGAAAGGTTTTGTTATTATTTTTGAGAGTGTTGCCGGGGTTTGAGAACATAGTCTTTGCGCGCGATTATTGGTGGTGGAAAGTAGGTCGTTAGTGGTAAGTGGTGCATCTGCGCATAGATCAAGCGTCAGTGTTAGATTCCACGCTTTAGGCAGGCTTGTTGACAAAAAAGGAGTAATCTGGAGAGCCGCATTCTCACTTGGTGGCTCGATTGGGGCTTATAGGCACAAGTGAGTGGTGCCTACCCTCATCTCCGGACAAGTTTCCGGGTCCAAAAGCCTAGACTAGAGTCTTTTGTGGTTGCCGGAAGAAAACAGGTAGTAAATATTAGTCTACCGAACTATTCCCTGCTGTAGATCGTTCAAGACCTTTAAGTCGTGCCTTGTCATCAGATTTTCATGAGTAACAACAAGTGATTTCCCATATAACATACAGGTATAACACATCATGGCGATAAGGTATCTGGCGAACCTGTTCTGAAGGAGTTTAAAAATAAGTCCATCTAACCACACCGTATCGAAGGCTTTCTCCACATCAATGAGACACGCTCCAACACATTTTCTTTTGTTTAGTTTCCAACAGATGTCTGAGGTTACTTTCGTTATCACATGAATGGTCAAATGACTAGCACGAAAATTAAATTGGAAGTGTTGCAAGTAGTCGTTATTATGCTCATAGTTGAGTGCACCACCTCTTGAACTACAAGGTCCTCCGTCCCTGCAAATCTCCCTGCAGCGAAGTACCGGCTGTGAACACCTCAACGAACCTCTCGACGTGCATCCTTCCGAAGTTCCACCGGGCTCGGGAGGCAACATTACTGATCTCAAGCAGAATGCACTGATGATCACTGACGGAGTAATAATTTAGTACTCTCCAATTCTGCATCCTTCGTACTAAGTACTCCGAGGTAAATGTCACGTCCGGTATAGTTCCTTCACAGCCAATACGGCAGAAAGTCAGCGTACTTCCGGTTTTACTACAACAAGCCTTTTGATGCCCTCTTCTACTTCGGTTAGGTCCGTGATGCAGTCAATGCCTCTAATTTCGATCGTTACCATTGGCTCAAGCGAGGCTTTAGTTGCGCTTTGGCTAGAACTTTCTTTACTGTGCCACAAAATACTTCGTCGTAGCCAGCCTCTGCTCCAACTGTGACCAAGATGTGGCCCGACCGCACTGTTTTACTAGCAGTGTTGGTGTCTTTGGGCCTTAAAATTTCCCTGATATCACGCAGTATTTCTGCGTAGGATCGGCCATCTTGGAGTTTCACAAGCAGTGCCTGCTGCCGGGGTCTTAGCTAGGGCTTCTTTCTCTCCTGTTTTGTCTCAGGTTTTTTTCTTGTTGGCTTGTTGGCTTTTCGAAGGAGTTTTTTACAGTTTTCTTCGCTCCTTTTTCAGCACTGTCTGGAACCGAACCCCTTATCTGGCATTCCATGCTCATCAAATGTCTCTTCCTTCTTTCTTTTATCCCGATCTCCTTTGATTGGGCTGGACGCCATTATTTTATTGATGTTCGATGGTCAAGCTTTCTATGCGTTCCGTTTTGGTCCTCCTCCAATAATGCCCTATGCAATCTAAGAGTTCCTCTAGTTCAATGAGCTAAGTATTTACTCCTTTGTTGATTGCTGGCGAGCCGTATGTAGATTTTATTCTTTTTAGTACACCTTCCACTTTTCGGATTAGCCTTTTTTCTTCATGCCGTAAGGCGGCAATTATATTTTGCGACCAACTTTCTTGGGAGAAGTTATTGGCGTTCATTTCCGAGTACAGGTCTGCCACCACATTTTCGATGGTGGCGATGAAATTAGACAATGGCGCTTTATTAGTCCGATCACTCATTTCTTTTCCTGCCGGAATCTCTTTGTGAACTTCTGGATGGTTCGTTATTGTTTTGGGATTTACAACCCTTACTTCGGCTTCAACCTCTGGTGCATTCTGCAGAGTCTCCCACTCTTCGTTTTTAGCACGATCTGGCGTTCGTTTCATTTTTTTTGCTGCACTCAAATGCCACAGGAATCTCAGTCTAGACAAGACTGTCTGTTAGTCTGCTTTTTAATCTCTCTTCAGTGTCATTGTATTCATAGCCGTTTTCGTCATCATTAGTACCGCTCCCGGTCTGACTCGGTCGACGAAAACAGTTCATCGCTGCTCGGATTTCGGAATTGGAGGATGCGGTCAATGAAGCGAGACAGTTGGAGGCACTATTTGCAGGAAGTGAAGACCCGAGAGAGGCTGTAGTGCTACGAAGAAGAGAAGAAATACCGCTTTCGATTTGCTGTGAACATCGTGGCTGCAGCCGCTTGTTGCGTCGTCATTGTTGTTACTTTTGCTTTTTTTTTGTATTTATTTAATCCTTTTTAGGGTTTTTAGTTGCTCCAGTTTTATATAGGTCTCCCTTCGGAGCCGCTATCTCCGTTTGTGTGTATAGTCACCTTTTTGGCCCCATGGTTATCTTTGCAGAGCAAGGAGGCCATATGAGGGTGGGCACAAGCCCTTATGGGGATAAGTGATCAGAGCCACACCAACGCTAATCGGGGAACCGTCTCAACCGAACCCACCCGACCAACCCAATGGTGCGAACTTCAAACGTAATCCAAGCTCTGCTAAGGTTTTACCGGGACGGAAACGGTATGACAGCAGAATTAGAGCCATTCACGCTCGAGTGTCGCCTCAGTGCTACCGTGCAAAGCAACTAGGTTCAAAGCATCATATCCGCCAACCCAAAGCATCAATTCCAGTTCGTTATGCAAAGTGTAGACTAGATCCAGTCAGGGTTGTTGCCTGTCATCTCAGGGGGCTAGCCTCCAAGAGTACTCCTGTCGGCCAGCATTCCTCGTGCGGCGGAAAATATCTTAAAACAGTTTTAGCAGCTTCGTGGACTGCATGGGAAGGGGAAATATATGAAAAATGTGTGTCCCCCTTGCGATTGGACACCTATCCAACTTGTTTTTACTTCTTTCGTTTTTTCGCGGAGTATCCGTGTAAAATTCTGCATCTGAATTCCGATATTTAGCTTTTGGAGGCGGGTTTTGCAAGGAGAGGGGAAATCATTCCAAACGTCAAAGTTTTGTTTACGGCTTAGCGTATTCATCGTGATAAATGTGCGGAAAGTTCCAATTTCTCGCAATTTTCTCGGAAATTACAGTGAATATAAGGTGGTGGTGAACACAGAAGTTACTGTTTTGGGTATTTCTACACGATACATAAAGAAACTTTATTAAATGAAGTGATTAAAACGTTAGAAAATGATAATGCGTTGTTCAGTACCGTGTTCCTCAAATTTCAACAAAGGCTCGAGTGGAAAGCCATACTTTAGGTTAAAATTAATAGTTTTATAAATTTGAGATCGCGAGAAAGTTTTGTTTTAATAATTTCAAGTTATGAATCAGAAGAAAACTGTTCGATAATATTTGTAATGTTTTGTTCTGATTACTTCAAATTTTACCTCAAATTCATTTTCTCATATCAGAAGCGCTCTGCTTGAGCAGTTTGCGAGGAACATGAAAGCCGACTTCTTGCTGCTGAGTGAGCAACACCATAATAAAAGTCCTGCATTATGGTACTCTGATGAAACTGGTACTACCGCTATCTGGGTTCGGAACAGTGACTTTCAGGCGGAAAGTTGTGGACGGGGGGATGGTTTCGTGTGGGTTCGGTGCTCAGGGATCACCTTCTTTAGTGTGAACTTAACGCCCAACGAGTTGATATCATCTTTCCAAGCCAAGTTTAATGCTTTGGAGGGCGCTGTCTCGCATGCAGGGTAAAGTGCTCGTTGGGGGCGACTTCAATGCTAAAGCAATCGAATGGGGCATGCCTCAGACGGATCCGCGGGGAAAACGAATCCTGTAAATGGTGGCCAGGACGGCCCACGTTGTACTAAACTCCGGAAACATGCCAACTTTCCGCCGTATTGGCTGTGAGGGAACCATACCGGACGTGACATTCGCCTTGGAGTCCTTAGTACGGAGGATGCACAACTGGAAAGTATTAGAGGACTACTCAGCCAGTGTTCACCAGTGCATTCTGCTTGAGATAAGTGATGCTGTCTCCCGACGTCCGCGCTCTCGGCCTTCTACAACTGGGTGGAACATCGGAAGAATGGACGTCGAGAGGTTCGTCAAGGTTCTCACAGCAGATGAGCCGCTGCAGGGAGCTTCGTAGGGGACGGAAGAAGTGGCAGCTCAAGACGTGGTGAACTCTACTATGAGCGTAATTACGACTGCTTGCTGCGCTTCTATGCCCCGTCGAAGACCCCGGCACGGCAAGCCCCCAGTGTACTGGTGGTCTACTGAAATCGCTGAAAAGCGGAGGGAGTGTCACAAGCTTCGGCGTGAGGCTCAACGGGTGCGGAACCGTGATGAGGCATGCAACCAGGTGGTAGCATATAAGTCGGCCAGGAAATGCCTTCGCAAACTGATCAACAGTAGCAAGGCTCGCTCCCGCCCATCCCATCCGTGTTGACGCTGCCCATGGTGAAACAGCAGTAGAGTGCCCACTCTTCACACAGCTGGAACTGGAGGAGGCAGTCCTCTCCTTGAAAGTGAGGAAGGCTCCAGGTCCAGATGGTGTTCCAGCTGAGGTGTTGTGGCTTGTCTATCACCATTGTCCTGACTGGCTGCTCAGCACATTCAACGCTTGCCTACGGGACGCGGTTTTCCCGGTGCGATGGAAGGTGGCGAGGCTCGTGTTGATCAGCAAGGGGAAGGGAAATCCCGAATCGCCGTCTGCATACCGCCCATTATGCATGTTAGACATGGCTGGGAAGGAGCCAGAGAAACTCATCAAAGGAAGACTCACTGACGCGATCCGTGCTGCTGGGGACCTATCTCCTCGGCAGTACGGCTTTAGAGCAGAACGTTCTACCATTGATGCGATTGCAGAGGTGGTGAACGCGGTCCAAAAGGCAGAGGCATATAGTCGCACCAAGCGATGGATTGTCCTGTTGGTGACACTCGCCGTCAGGAATGCCTTCAACTCCGCTAGATGGGTGGATATTCTGGACACGCTGGAAAACTCTTTTCAAGTTCCAGAATATCTAATGCGGCTTTTGAGGAACTACCTAAAGGACCGAAGCCTGCTCTACGACACGACACAGGGCCAACGAAGGATGGAAATTACATCGGGTGTTGCCCAGGGATCTATCCTTGGTCCGGACCTGTGGAACGTGTCTTACGATGGGCTACTGAGACTTGAGATGCCAGATGAGTCGCGCTTGGTCGGCTATGCGGATGATGTTGTGGCTCTGGCCGCTCGACGCACCGTTGAACAAGCGCAACTTAGGCTAGGTATGCTAATGCGCCGAGTGAGGGACTGGATGACTGCTCGCGGGCTGAGTTTAGCACTGGAGAAAACCGAAGTGGTCATCTTGACAAAAAAGAGAATCCCTAGAGTAAGGATAATCAGGATTGGAGATATACAAATCGAATCGAAGCCAGCGGTGAAGTACTTAGGGCTACTGATCGACTCGTAATGAGTTTCTCTGAACAAATCGGGGCAACGGCTGAGAAGGCTGCTTCTGGAATATCGGCCCTGAGTCGACTTATGGCCAACGTAGGGGGACCCAGCCCATCAAGAAGACGCCTCTTGATGAGTGCTGTAGGGTCAGTGCTACTGTACGGAGCAGAGGTATGGGGCGACGCTCTCTGCAAGGAGGTATACCGAAAACGTGTGGCGAAGGTACAGAGAAGAGGAGCACTGAGAATTGCATCTTCGTATCCAACAGTCTCCGACTCGGCGGTGAGAGTGATTGCAGGCGTGATACCTGTCGCTCTCCTTGCTAGAGAGTACCGCGCTATTCACCTGCGCCGAAACGAGGATGCGAGGGAGATAGTTGTCCGCGAGGAGAGACAGCGCTCGCTCAACGATTTGTAGAAGTCTTGGGTGAAATGCACGAAAGGAAGGTGGACTGCGCACCTCATCCCGGATGTGAGACCGTGGCTAAATCGAAGGCATGGTGAGACTGACTTCTATCTGACCCAGCTTTTGAGCGGGCACGGGTGTTTTCAGTCTTACCTGCACAAGATCGGTAAGTCACGGTCTCCCGATTGTCGGTTTTGCCCAGGAGAGGAGGACAATGCCTGTCACACATTATTTGCGTATGCAAAATGGATCAGGCTGCGAAGGGAGCTCTACAGGGAGACGGGAGAGCTCACCCCGGATAATATAGTTGCGGTGATGCTCGAATGGGTTGACAAATGGAACCAGGTGGCACATTATGCTCGGGCAGTCCTAAAATGTAAAAGGGACTCACAGCAGCCGGGGGCGCTGGGGCTGGGGGATCGCTCTTCTGGCACTTCCTCTTCCCCTCTCTCCTCCCGCTAGGAAAGGGACTCCCCAGCTTGAAGGCGCCCCATGGCGTAACAAAACGAGTCCTGGCCCGAAGTAATGTGTCAAACGGTTCCAGGCTGGGTTCTCAGGTTGACAGGGGAGGTGTTTAGTGGGTAGTCCAGTCGCGATGGGAGTCCCACACTCTGTGCATAAATAGCATTCACCTCCCTACCGCAAAAAAAATATCAGAAGCGCATTATTTAAGGGGGCTATAATTTATCATAATTTTTTATCATTTCAGAATTGCGAATTATATTAAAATAAGAATGGAATCATACCGGATTCTTGGAATAAGTAGAACTGAAACATTCCCAAGTACACAAAGATCATTTCAAGGATGGATTAATGAATAAATAAAAATGTATGATTTCTATTTTTAAATTAATATTTGCACAACATGAAGTATCTTATATTTTTAGGCTCGACATGGAGTTGAAGATATAAGCATCTACTTTTGGATATTTGATTAAAATGTCAATTTCACTTATTTATTTTAGAATTCAACTGCGAATAAAACAAATTTTCGTAAAAATTCAGAATTTGAATCAGGATGTGTAAGTTTACGTGTATTTATCATTTTCGTTGTTAAGCATCTCATTTTCGTGCGACTATCAAACAATTCCTTCAGTTTAAGAATGATAAGAGAATCGTCTTCAGCTTCTTGAGAACTTTTATTTTTCGAGAATGTCCTCCGAAATTAAAGGTGTCATGAAGAGATGTTGTATTTGTAAAGAAAATAAATATGACCGACACCTTAACAAACCTTTGCTAAATCCGACTCCAATTCCATCCTACCCTGGTCACACTATACATATCGATTTCTTCAGTACCGAAAAGCATCGTGTTTTAACTGCAATCGATAAGTTTTCTAAATTCGGCCAGGCTAAAATTATAGCTTCAAATCGATCGAGGAAATCAAGCAACCGCTCACAGATTTATTATTCTATTTCTGTGTACGAGAAATTGTTGTCATCGACAATGAAAGCTCTCTAAGATCAGTCTCTATAACTTCTCTAATAGAAGATGACCTCAGAGTCAAGGTCTATAAGACCCCTCCATGTAAGATCGAGGTTAACGGGCAATTTGAGCCCTGGCATAGCATTCTAACTGAAATTATGAGATGTTTGAAAAAAGACGGCCCACCAAGATCTTTTGAAAATCTCTTGTAACGTGCTGTTCACGAATACAATTTCTCAATCCATTCAACCACTGGAAGAAAACCTATTGATATTCACTTTTGGCGAACACCAAGAACAGACCCAAACGAACTCGAAAGAATCAGATTATCTAATATCGAAAAACTGAAGCAAGAACAGGACACGGCGTAGCCGGTAGGATTTTGTTACAAAACCTGGTTATTTAACAAAATTGGCGGAGCCGGTAGGATTTTGTTACATAACCAGTATACCATATGTATATTGGTAAGAACTGGGAGCTCATTTGACGTGTATCCTATATACATCATCAAGGCTCCCGGGGAAAATTCTCACTGTACACCACTTACCTGCTACTCTGTCCATTTAAACTAGAACAATAAAGACGAGAGTTAATTTTTAATGAATTACTTTAATTTTATTGTTCATTCTTTTTAAATCATTTACATTACAATCGAATTTATAAAATACATTTTCAATTATTTAATTATTTAAAACTCTAACTATCAGCCATCCTTAAGAGGGTAACATCTGGACGAGCTGATGGATCGGGGTGGCCATACGGCGTGAAACGCCAAAAGGCCGATTGAGGACCGCGGCACAAGCCAACGCCTCACCTCTCACCATTTTGTCGAATACTGGACAGCACTTCGAACTCGAACTTGAATCGCGTTATTGCACGTACGGTTAAGCTACTGGCTAGCAGCACGCTCCCCTTTGGACTTGAATACCGACTCACTGGTATGCTTTGCTCAAGAACTATAAATACCGTTCTTTCGTGAGCTTTCAACCTAAATTCTCTTTAAAGGTGCTGAGTAGCCGAACACGTGCGCTCTCGTTCCACGAACGTTTTCCTCCCCGCTTCGTCTCGATTGCTCGGCTGGTGAATATGCGAAACTGGGGAATTTGAGCGAAAGAGTGTTTTACACTTAAGTTTTCCACTTCAAAAGATAACTTTCAGCTTAAGCTTTCGGCTTTCCCACGATCTCTTGAGGTGAAATAGCGAGAACTTTCGGTTTTCCCACGATCTCTCGTGGTGAAATAGCGAAACTCGGAACATTGAGCGGAAGAGTGTTTATGCCGGAACTTTCGGGTTTTCTTTCCGCTTACCTCACTTTGAAGTACCGCGTTCGTTCATGATGTGAATATCATTGTGGGTTGAACTTTCTCGTTTACTTAACTGCTCGCTTATTTACTTGCGTATGTGTTTCTTTGGCTAATTTTCATAGGCGAAGTGCGAGTACATAGGTATTGTTTGCCCGCTACTACTGCAGTTATGAAGCGGAAATATATCCGAGCATGTTGTATGTGTTCACTTGCAACAGGCGAGCTATCACCTGTTCTCGCGTGTCTAAATGCTGACGCTATGTCTGCACTTTTTCTCAAAACAGGGCCATGCATATTCCCACAATGCATGAGAACCAGTAATTTCTTTTGATGCTGTAATTCTAGATTAAGCAAAATTTTAATTATGTATGTAATTGTCCTCTTAAAGAATAAACATCGGGCCAAGCCCTGAAAATATTTTTTACAACTAAATTCGTGTTGATTTATTAACTTATAACTTCAACAACACGGCTCTGGTGCAAATTATATACAGTTAAATATTTTGATGCAATTTCGATATGCCGCATTATGGCTCCATTAGGCATGCCTAACTTGGGAAAAAGTGATCAACTCTTCATCACATCCGAATTTAAAAGTATTAAAAGCTATGCATTTTCATCTTCTACCACTAATTGTAATTTATAACCAAGAAATTTTATTTTGTATACATTTTATAGAACAAGAAATTTTCTGTTTAGAAACAGTTTAGGCAAGCCCCATGACTACCTAAATAAGAAACTATTTAGACAAGCCCCATTACCGCCTAAATTAGGAATTGTTTAGGCAAGGCATATCACCACCTAAATTGAAATTATTTTATGAAGCCAGAAAATTGTAAATATTTTAAATATAGAAATAGAATTTATTTTTTACACTTAAAAAATGTATATTTAGGTAAGTGCCTTACCGCGTGTATTAGAAACTGTTAAACCAAGCCTTTCAGAGCCTAAATTGTGACTTTGTTTGTAAAGTAAAGAAAATGGTTGGCGTTTTGACGAATGTTCGTAAAACTATCGTTTTTGATGGATATTCGTAAAATACTAAGTTCTTATTAAGAGAGTGTGTAATGATTTTTACGTCTAAACTCACGAACAAAGTCGTTAAGTCTGAGTCGTGCCAACGAATGGTACCAAACCGGTCAACCAATCCGTGCACCGTAATCCATTTTCGCGGTGGCTGCTTGTCGGTCAGCTAGATCGGAGAGGATTTCGGTCGCGGGTCTTAAAATGGATTACGCTCAATTACATTTTTCAGCCACCATTAAACGCCCGTTTCAAACGCGTCGAAAACACAATCATACGGAGAAGAAACCTTCTTTACGTTACTCCGTATTTCTTCATTAATCCAGTCAAAGTACAAAGACCTAATTTCCATTTCGCGTTCCCGAATTTTACCGACGCGGTACCGAAAAATACACTACGTTAACTTGAACCCGACGAAAGCTACGCTAAAGAAAAAGGCAAACCAACAAAGGTACCGCGTACCGCGCGCGACGCGAAACCGACCTCAGTGGATTTTTTCAAACCCTACCCTCTCCCCGGCATACTTACCCTGCACTCTCACTGCCTCTGGAAAAGAAGGACCACTGGAAAGGAAAGTTTGTTGTCATTTTAGCAATTCATGTTATTTATTGTCTGAATGGATTGTAAATTATCAAGTGATTATCTATATTTTGTATGGAATACACTTGCTAGAAAATATTAAGCTATGCAAACAATATTATTATTATAGTCAATAACTTTGTTTATTTGATATCCGTAGGCCAATCCTCTTTTCTCTTTAAAAGCCGTCGGGCCTTGCTTAGTTGTGTGAGCAGACGCGTTTCGACTACTTTGAGTCATCTTCAGTGTCTAAAGAATGTGTTGAAGGGAGCGACTTTATATAGTCGTAGGATGGGTATCGTTAACATACGTAGGCAAAGAGACATACAAACTTCCTTAGGAAATACAAATTGCAAACTGCATTCAAAACGAACAACAACATTGGAACAAACTGAAGCCAAAACTTAATGACACATCGATATACGAAGGCATCGGCATATACAAACTGACATGCAAGGACCGCGACGTGGTATATATAGGAAGGACAACACGAAAACTAACGACAAGATACAAAGAGCACCTACGATCTTTCTTATACAACAAGGCAGACTCCAATTATGCAACGCACCTACAAAACCACGCACATGAGCCCGATGCTATGACAAACCCTATGAAATTGCTACACAAACAAAACAAAGGACCGAGACTTGACATCCTAGAAAGGCTTGAAATTTATAAACATAGAAAGACAGACGGTGACATTATCAACGAACAACTTGTTACCAATTCCGACGCAATTTTCTCAGTCCTAGACCACACTCTTAGACGAAAACGGAAAGAGATGAAACAGAACAAACGGACAGTCAACAAGCAAAAAAACAAAAACATAATATCCCCCTACCTGGTATAATTGAGTAATTTACTTCCTGACCTCATTACCCATCCACTTATTACCCATCCGCTAATTACCCATCCGCTAATTACCCATCCGCTAATTACCTATTCGCTAATTACCCATCCTACGACTATATAAAGTCGCTCCCTTCAACACATCCTTTAGACACTGAAGATGACTCAAAGTAGTCGAAACGCGTCTGCTCACACAACTAAGCAAGGCCCGACGGCTTTTAAAGAAAAAAGAATATTATTATTATGAGTTTTGTTACATTACTTCCATGGTACAATTTATATATTATTCTTTGAGAAATTATACAGGCGACGACTAGTGCTTCTTTTCAAAACAGATTCTAAGCAAAATTAATTCAAAGAGGATATAGAACAAAAGGTTAGTCCTCTAGAGTTTATAACTATCGCGATTATCAAAGGAATATTTAAATTGAGAGAAAAAAAAAACATCTTCTTTACTTTCACGGCGAGGTTTGCCATACGAGACGATAAGATTTAATGCACTAATAGTTTATCATCGTAAATTTGTAATCTAAGTACTAAAGTGAGCTGAAATACTAGTTGACTAAGCTGTATAATTATTTGTTAAAAATTTACTTAAACATTTATTTCCGTTGTATAATACATTGTCCAAAAATTATTTCAGAAATATTTTTAACGAGTTAAACGCGAGTATATGGATAAAATGTATTTTCGCTTATAATGTCGCCCAAAATAAAGCAATTTAATTATTTTTAGGTTTTCTCCAAGTTAATTGGTCCAGGACCTTTTTCACCACGAAGTTGTATAAGGCGTATGTGTGTGGTTGGTCTGTGCAAATTATTGTTACATATGAACCCTTCACTTATCAACTAATTTGACAATATCAAATTGCTTTCCAATAATTTTAAATAAAGTCATTTGAATTCCTTCCCTATTGGTATATCGCTAATACAAATATACTCGCGCATAATTATATTATCAATTATCTACGAGGTAAAATTGAGTTCATGTCGAACATTTCACAACGATACAACCAGAAAATATATAATTACTTTCTTCCTGGCTTTAATATAGCATTAATTTGACAAAGTCTAAGACAAAAATTTAGAATAATCATGCATTAAATGCTACCACAATTTTATTGGCTGACCTCAATGACTGATAAGTGTGGGGTTAGTTATCGAGAGAACATAAAATTTCTCAAGCCGAGAAAACTTACACAGATGGACAGACAGGTCATAGTTTTAGTGGAGTTTTGCTAACTTTTTTTTTGGTAAATTTCTCAAGAGAATTTGAGTACTTGTGGTTAAAGCTAGTTCAAAATTTTAGCTTCGAAACTAATGTATATTTAAGTTAGTAAGAATACATTTAAAGTTAGTAAAAATGTATTTAAAGTTGTAAGAATGATTTTTGCAGCACATTCAAAATTTCTAAACAAAATTATCACTAATGATACAGATTCTTGTAGAAAATAAATAATTCGTATATATTGGTATTTCGGTCTCTGTATCTTTCATTCTTCGATAAGAACTTATTCAATTTGTACGAGTATCAGAACTTGCTGTACATCCGCGGATTCTGATAAAGACCGGCATGCTGACCAATTTTTCGTCGTACACGAAGACGATTGCTACTTACAATCAGACTTGAATTTTTCCTCAAGACGTGCGTGGCCTTTTGTGAGTGGTGCGAAGCTTTCGAAAACTTGAAGACGCGTTGGAGGGTGTAGTAAGTATCTGTTGCATTTTGTTTACAATTTCTGCATGAACATTATGTCGCGATTTCCCACTGTTTTTCCTAGCTGCCGGGTAGCTTTAATCCTTGAAATTCCCAGTACAAATGGGGCGACATTTGTGATAAGAAAGCTCACGATACAAAAACAGTAGGCGAAGTGCCACGTGATGAAATTGCTTGATGCGCGCCCCCTAATCGCGAAGTACTATCGGCTTCCTATTGTAGCTCCGTTGACTGGTGGCACCGATGGATTGGTCGCTTTCATAATTTTGCGGCGTTGCTGGTGCTACTGTTAACCGCGAGTAGTACAACTTAAATCGGAACTAGCGCCACGAACAAGTCCCCAAATCGGCTGAGTGAGAGCGTACTTTCTTAAACTTATCTAGTCCTCGAATCAAATCAGTACGTAGCGTGTCGTTATCCTGGTGCACTAGTGCACGGTTATCTTTTGTTGACGAGCGCTACATAACGGCGACTTGACACGGTGGAATGACTGAAATATCTCAACGGTGCTTCATGTAGATCGTGACATGCAGTATGAGCGGAAAGTAAATGGGCACACTATAGTTTCTGTAATATTTAGTCTTGCTAATGTTGCGTGAAGATTCCCAAAGGAAGTTTGTTCACGGGATATATCTTCACCACTGGTTCGATCAGATGTTTAAGTAAATTTTAACGTTTGTGCGAATATAACACGTGCGTTTTCCTATTTTATGTAATAATGAAGTTAACAAAAAGTCCTACGTTAAAAAGTATGCTCTAAAAGTACTAGACAGCCAACTTAAAATACGTCGTAATCGGTAACTTCTCGACGGCACTCACTACTCCCACACACCCGCCATGTGGCTGTCACTTGACTTTGACATCCCACGACAAAACTGACGTGGGATGGGAAGCCGTCACAACGAACATGAGATGGAAAGCCACATGGCAGCAAGGTGTATTGGTAGTGGTCGCCAGTGGCGTCGAATGGTTCATTACAAGTGTTGTGTGTTGGTTACATTGTTCACAATAAAGATTTTTCTGTTTAGGGAAAACCCCATTAGGCCCTAATGCAGAAAGCCCCATCAGTGCCTAAAGGTGTTGCGTTTAGGAATTGATGGGGTAATGCGCTACGTTCGGCATTAGAGCCTAATGGGGTTTTCCTGTATAAATCCTAAACTGAACAAGTTTGGGCATACTTAATAAGTCCCTCATTGGGCCCGCATTAGGCATGCCCATAGATATATGGAGTACTAGTTGAGGTTTGAAGTGATACGTTTTTGTTTTTGCACTGAATTCACTCCGAAACACGTTCACGCTAATAAAGTTTTTAATTTTGAAGATCACGTGTACGAAATCGGCACTTTAGTTCTCTGTTTTTATTAAAAACTTATGAATTTTCCATTGGCTTTGACACATGAGTTTTCTCGCCTCTACGAATTTCATCAGCTTTGACGTCCGAGTTTTCTGTGAGAAACACGTTTGTTGTGTTGTACTCAAACTGTTCTACGAATGATAACAAAGGCGCGATTGTGTGCACGTAAAATGAAATTTAGTCGGTGTGAGCGGGTGTCAGTGGGGGAAGTGATTCCTCTGAAGAGAGGAAAGAAAAACCTGTCTGGAAACAAAGGGGAAGGAGAAGTAGAAGGAATCATATAGTTTCGAGAGCGTAAGTTATTTATAACTTATTTATGTGTTAAATTTGCTTCTCACATGGACGAGTACACAGATTATCGTCGTTTGTCCATTTATTTATATGTCTTTGGGCATGCCCCATTTGGGCCGCATTAGGCATGCCTAACTTAGGCAAGCCCTACTGTTTCCGCATTAGGGCCTAATGCCCGTTTAGGCATGCCCTAACTGATTTCTACTCAAGAGGAAACTTATATGAGAAACTAATAAAATAGGTAAATTGATTTTTAGTTAAATATTTTCAATATGATGCTGTCAACTTGAATTTTTCCACCATTTGATTAAGTTTGCCTCTATTTTGCTTAGACTTACCTTGGTTTAAGCCACTTTCACTACAATCAAAGAAGCGTCTCATCCGGAAAGTTTTTGAGCTATCATTGACTCCTTTTCTTCCCTCTCTAAGTTTAAATGTGATGATTTTTCCCAGATACAGTAAAAGCGTGAATTTATATCTGATGCAAAAGATAAAGCCTCCAATCGAATCCCATAGAAGCTGATTGAAATTTTAAATCATCGATAGATGAAGTATAGATAAATCAATTCGAAAAGTAATGCAGATACATTCCACAAGTGCACTTGACTACCATAATATGTTTTTATTCTGCACATATATCCGATGCAAAGATTTTAATAGCCTGTAGGGTTACTGCATCAAATCCACTCTAATCTAATCACAGTGGTCCTCTGTGAGATCAAACAAATGATTGTAATGCTCTTGCAACAAACAAATGGCGGTCGAGCACAAGTCGGGGGTATCCATTACAAAACATCACTTTTACATTTAATTCATTGTTCTTTTGCCCCACCCCACCACCCATCGCATTGCACACTGTGAGCACAAATATTGTATTAGACCAGAGTCGGGGAGCCAGCCTAATATCATGGATGAGTTGGACGCAATGGGAGCGTTGGGTGCATTGGATGGATGCATTATGTTACACATATTCCCTAGGATGTTAAATTGCATTGATAAGGCTATGTTATGGTCAATGCCTGCAGGTATCAATTATCATAGAAGTGAATCGAGTGCATGCCACAATTTCGCATGGTTCAAGGGAGCTTGAACGAAGCAGTGGTTTCAGATACAGCAGCCACAGATTAAGTGAGCCTCCAAGGTTTAGCTTCTATGTACACGTACAGTTCGCAAACTCCCATTACGGGAATATGTCCGGATTGCACCCTCAGGGTGACACTGAATGCAGAATACAAGCATGAGCTAAGGAGCGAGACTAGTGCATGTGCAAGCAGTAATTTATTTACCGAATCTAATATGCAGTCTTGGATTTTATGATTATGTTAAAAATGAATTTGGAAGCTCTCCTGGCCAAAGCGAACTGAACTGATGCTGTGAGTACGTCTTCGCATTTAAGTGTGCCATGGTTTGGAGTTGGAGGGAAACGTTTATAATTTGATAGTTTTCAGTTGGGAACGAGAACGTGTGCAGCCATTTGCACAAGAGTACGGAATTTCATATTACGGCAGACTTCCAGCGGAAGCACAATTTTCATTTCAGGATACTGAACTCGCTCGGGAGATCATTAGAGAGTTACGAAAGCACTTTTGGGGGAGTACTCTACGTGTAGTTGTTCAACGTAAATCGGATACAGGATGATCCATCTTAATGCAGTTACTAACTTCAAAATTACCATGAAGCATATTTTGCCTTAATTTTTGCTTTTGATACACAATGGACTCAAACGGGAGGGTAAATCCTTTTTGAATGTGCTCAAAATGTAAAAAGTTATCTGCGGAAACATTGAACGTATTTGCAGAATAGTTTATGTATTGTATAAATATCAAATTGTACCGAAGAACGAGGCCTTAGTAAAGCTAGTAGATTAATATATTCACTACTAGTATCGTAAGACGGTATAAGAAGTTAAACTATGGGATTATATTAGAACAGTGAAGAGTATAAAAAAGATAGTAATAGGGCAATCAGGAATAGTGGAAATTGTCCAAGAGAAACTAGTATACTTCCTCAAATCCTATAAATGCAGTTTCATAAGTGATAAGGGTAGATCAAAGTTACCAGGAATTTGTTCATAAGGCGAAGCAATCAAACTGGAGCAATTTCAACTAAAAACCTTAAAAAAAGATTTAAAAAAAAAATCCGAAAATTCCAACAGCGTAGACGCAATCAGTGACTGCAGCAACGATGTTCACAGCACATTGGGAGCGGTATCAACGACGACAAAAACGACGGCAAATACAATGGCAGTGAAGACGGGCAAAAAATGGAGATTAGCGTATAGCTTTGTCCAGGTTGATATTCCTGTGGCATTTAGGCGAAACAAAAATGATGTAAATCACAAAGCGTCATACAAAAAGAGCCGGAAATTCGGCAAGGCGGGACAGATGTTCGCCGGGTGGGGAAAAAAGAAAAGAATATTCAGAATTCGATGGTTACTGCTGTGATTGGTATTGGAGACTGGCTGATTCCAGCATATGGGCTTGTACCATTAAAAATTTACGCAGTATTAATGGTACCAGTGTTAAGCGATAAATCTATTCCGAGAAGATGATCCAACCATACCTGCAGACTCCACCGGGGGCATTTTAGGTCCCGGGTCGCTCCGTCAGAGACGAGTTTGGGCGCCACTCGTCTACCCGTAAATTTGCCCCCCAAGCCTCGGGACGAGCTTGGCTGGCGCCGGATTCTTCACTTTTAGGGGAAACGAACACTGCCTTTATATGCGTACCAACCTAGAAGTGGAGGACAACCCACCTAACTAATTCCCGTGACAATCCTACAATCTAACTACCCTACATCCTAATTTACGAGAAATTACTTTCACCGGGAGCTGGGATTCGAAATCAAATAAAGACCAAATTTACCCCAGCGCTTGCGGAATATTGGCGCAGAAAATGGGCACCTTGAAATTTTTACATTCACTCCCGAACCAAGTCTCACACTTCACTTCTAGCGGTTTTTTTGATTGGAAGAAAAGAAATAAAAGTAAATCCGATTCACTGAAAGTTAAAGCATAATTATTATTCATAAGTTATGATACTCATTTCCAATAATCTCAATGAAATTCTTCTTTAACTCTATCAATCTAAGTTATGATACTCACTTCAAACAATCTCAATGCAATTCTTCCTTAACTCTATCATTATATTTACCTTAACTCAATTAACTCGACGACGGGGGCCCCCGGTAAATTTTCCGCTCCGATTGTGTCCCGTTCGGATCTCCAGATATCTGTGGCTGCAATCTCCTTTGCTGCAAGCTTTTTCCCTGTGGTTTTTATTTAGTTGTTCTTATTTTCGATGTTCGTGGCTGTGCCTGATTGACACGTCAAGTGTCTTCCGTTTGTTAATGTTGATGATATCGAATATGGGAAGATGTAAGCTTGTTACGTAAACGTCCATCCGTTGAATAATTCTATCCATTGAATTATTCTACCAGTGCCAGAGCCTATGTAAAAGGTGTTCCCGAAACAACGAACGATGGGATGGTTGAGCAAGATAAATTCACCACTCGTCCTTCAGCCAACAAGATGATTCGTTTACCATCCGGCCAACCAATTTGGTATACTTGCGATCGAACTGGAGTCCGTAAACTATTCACATCGATTTCGGTATTCGAGTGCCCCATGTTGCCGACTATACACCCATTCTTGATTTGTCCATATGATCACGAATTACAGTGTGGCAGGTACAACAATGTCTACATTTCGAATAACTTCATTAAGTTTCGCCGCACGAAAACCGCCCATGCTGGCGTGAAGAGCGCAGGTAGGGTCAATTCCAGTAAAATACACGGTGTATCCCAATCCTTCCAATGCTTGTGCGCATTCTTTTCCAATTTCACCATATCCGAAAATGACTACTTGCTTCCTGCCAAACATAACGTCGGTTGAACGCTTTCACCTATCAATAATAGACTCTTTGTAGCTATACAAATTATCAAATTTTGTTTTAGTGACGGAATCCAATACATTCATTACTGGGGCCGTTAACTTCTCCGATTCTGATAGCTGGTACAATCTATGTACTCTAGTGACACTTTCCTCTACCATGCCTTTACCCATTTTAAACATGGCTGGATATTTTTTCAACATTAACTGTGTTGCATCGCTTTCATTATCCAAAATCACATTTGGTTGCCAATTTTCAGCATTTACACATTTATCGTTGCACCACCAAAAATTTCCTTCGGTCTCACCACGCCATGCGAATATCGGATAATCTGCTTCAGCGAATTCCGCAGCAACTTCATTCTGTGTTGAGTATATATTACAGCCGCCTTTCGAATCGCTGCACCTAATTCAACCAAAGTCTTGATTAAAACTGCAGTATGTGCATTGATATGTGTACCACCAACGATTCGTGCATTTTTCATCGGTTTGTCTTCGAAGGCGCGCTTTTGCAGAGCCATTATTCCAGGTATTTCTTGTTCAACTGTCGTCCTTACTTACTATTAATGTTATTAATGATTAAAACATATTTCTATTCACAAAGTTTTCAATAGTGATCGGGTGATTCTATCATTTTCTTTGTACAACTTGTGAACTTATTGCAGAGGCATGTGCTGAGGTTTGGTAGGAATTTGTCCGTGACACCAGCATATATGCAGGAATCAGCTCAATTTGGTATTAAGTTGATAGCCGAAATATGTTCGGGTGAAAGAACAATGTCGTTCTTTCACTTGGGACACCAGCATTCCCTAAACAAAATTCATTTAAGTTCGCCACCACTACGTAACAGTGGAAATTATTGCTCGATAGAGCATGCAGCACTGCCATGTTGCAGCATATATATAACTATATATATATATATATATATATATATATATATATATATATATATATATTTATATATATATATATATATATATATATATATATATATATATATATATATATATATATATATATATTTATATGTATATATATATATATATATATATATATATATATCGATATATTTATATATATATATATATATATATATATATATATATTATATACATATATATATATATATATATATATATTATATACATATATATATATATATATATATATATATATATATATATACGAGTATATATATATATATATATATATATATATATATATATATATATATATATATATATATATATATACGAGTATATATATATATATATATATATATATATATATATATATACGAGTATATATATGCTGCAACATGGCAGTGCTGCATGCTCTATCGAGCAATAATGGGTTCGAAGTCATCTGAAACCCACGAGGTGACTGATGTGACAGTTCTTGATGAGTATCGGTTACCTCATACGAAACTGCGAAAGTAAATTAGGTTTTGTTTTGTTTCGCAAAGGCATAATCAAGTTCGTTCTTTTCTCGGTTTCAATTCCATGTTATGATCACTGCTTGAGCCGAATTTGCACAAAATAACTTTTAAGTTTCCTAACCAAATTGCTACAAGAACGTCCTTGGAAAATGAATGTACTTACATATTGATAACGGATCTCTGTGGGTAATATCGATGTTTGCTGAGAGTTCGGTACTTGTAAAGAGTGGTGCAGTTGAAACGCAAGATAGAAATTGTAAATAAAACAAAAAGTTTTTAGATAATTATGTTAATATTTTTTATTATAATAGAACAATCTATGACAACTATGTGGAAAATAAATTCGCCCAAATGCTCGCCATGGCTACGTTGGCATACTTCTATCCGATGGTCCATATTTTCAATGACTTTGAGACATAATTGAGGTTCAATGTCGTTAAAGTGCTGAATTACCGCATCCTTTAGCTCTTGAATTGTTCTCGGCTTATTGACGTACACTTTTTCTTTTTAATATACCCAGAGAAAAAAATCCAACGGTGTTAAATCACATGATCGTGGCGGCCAATTGACATCGCTACAACGTGAGATAACACGGACATTGAATTTCCGAATCGTTTCGTCGTTTCATTGGCTGTGTGGCAAGTGGCACCATCCTGTTGGAAAAACATATCGTCTAGGTCCATAACCTCAATTTCTGGCTACAAGAAGCCCGTTATCTTCTCGCATTAGTGAACACCATTCACGGTAGCTGCTTGGCCGTCCGCATTTTCGAAGAATAACGGCCCGATGACGCTGGCAGCCCATAAACCGCACCAAACAGTCACTCTTTGTGGATGCATCTGCTTTTCAACAATCACTCTTGGACTCTCATTTGCCCAAATGCGGTAATTTGGCTTGTTAACGAATCCACTGAGATGAAAGTGTGCCTCGGCGCTGAAGATGATTTTCTTTGTAAAGCCACCATTCCCTTCTGTTTGTTCAACTGACCATCCGGCGTATTGCCGACGCTTGAAATGGTCAGTAGGCTTCAGCTCTTGAGTCAATTGAACCTTGTTAGCTTGTAAATTCAAATCTTTATTCAAAATTCGCATCAGTGATGTTCGTGAGATGTTCAATTGTTGGGCATGACGGACGAGTCGATGTTGACGGCTCTTCTGCAACACTATCGAGAACAACGGCAATGTTTTCCATAGAACGAGCTGGGCGGGAATGCGCCGGTGATTTTTCATTTTTTACAGACCCGATTTATTGAAATTCGCGCACAATTCTTTCGATTGTGGACACATTTAGTCGATAATGCTGAACAAAAAAATCATGAAGTGGATGAAATGCATTTTGATTTGAACGCCCATTTTCATAAAAGGCTTAAACAACCTTAACACGCTGCTCAATCGTGTACTTCACCATGGTTGCATTTGTCAAATACTGAAACAAAGAAATGTCGAATTAAATTGGGCGAAAAACTTGACGTTAAGGTGTGACTCACAATTAGCATCGTGCATTATGATTGGACCACCATTTATTATTGATTCTTCGATTTTCCATTCCACATTCAGATGAGGTTAGCCAATTTGCGTGGTTCTCTTTTGCAGTTCTTACCAGTCCGCAAGCAATCTCCAACCAAAAATATCCTGTGGGAATGATTAAGCTGTTGCACACGCGTAGAAAATTGTTTCAAAGCGCACTTTTTAACGTCGAAATTAGAAAACTTTGTTGAATAAAGCCGCGGAGGCAATCTTGGTTAGATAAGTGTTGTGCGATGATGTATTCCAGTAGCGAGGTATCGGTAGTTTCCTGTCCAAGCATTTTGGTCCTACTTAACTCTAAGTTTTTGAGCAAAAATTTACTTTACTTTACTTACTTAACTATACTTATTATTTTTAAGTTTAATACATTTTCAAGGAGGAAAAATAAAGAAATAAAATGACAATAACAGTCCTTACCAGCTTTTCCTTTCGTGGAATGGTCTATGAAAATGTGTCATATGTGCTTGATGTTGACGCCAGAGTGCTAGGGATCATTGTCAGCCGTGACAGATTGTAGAACGTTTAATTTGTTTTTTTGTCCCTTTCTTCGGTCGCTTCAATACGGATCGCATACAACCATTGATTAACTGCCTGAAATACCATAACGTACAATTTGAGTTCCCTATCCACAATAAATACCACACCAAATTCTCGCTTTTACAGCAGGATTCCCATTTTTGAATATTGTGTGTAATTTCATATATTGAATATCACGTTTGTTTGCTGGATTGCCAGTGTGTTTAATTTATATTGACTGGTCTTTGGAAAAGGTCCTGAACAGCGCCAGGGTGGTTGAGTGATCTGATGTTCCAGGATACAATGCCATAGTTCTTTGTTTGGCTGTGAGGTCGTTGACGTAGATCTAATCCATTTCAAGGCTCTGCTGCAGGATTCAAAACATTGAAGGGTTTTCCAGGGATGGAAAGTTAGCCCGTCACCCAACCTTCATTCCAGCGGCTTGGTTATTACTTTCAATTCCATTATCATTCGTGGGAGACCATCACCATGAAGGATGTGTAAGTAGGATTTAGTAGCAGAGCTGTCGATGTATTTGCATTTATTGACGTTTCTCGATATTTAATGTCCCATCATTGTGGAATCAGTCCCCGAGATCATTTACTACCATTTGGTCATGGGACTTAAGATAAGGAGTCATGGAAGCTGTGGAGTTGCTCCTCTTATGTGAACCGGGCTTGGGACCATCCACGACGGAGTTGGTGTGTTATTCACTTGCAATTCAGGTAGCCAATCTTTTCTGCCATTTTTATGAATTAATTAACTAAGAAAGATAATATCTACCAGAAAGCGTCCACCAACCCAAAATATAAAAAAATGAAATAAATTAATACGCACCGCGTGAAAACGACACACGAAATATACAAGCACGCATTATTAACATGTGTCATCACGAGTTAAAAAATAAACAATGCGAGTAAGAGATCAAATTTCATAACAGCAGATATAGGGATCCCTGGTTGTAGTAAACAATTGAAATGCAGACATGATTTTATGATCGAGGTGGAATGAGGAAGCTAATGCATATTGTGCAGAAAATAGGTATTGGACGTGCGGTGGTTGAACGTATGGAATTGGGTTTTTGTTCAGCATGCAGATTCCACAACAATTTCAATTTTCTTATGGAATTATTGGATTGACATCTACGATGCGTCGGCTTTTTTACCCAATAAAAGCAATGGTATGTAAAAGAGGAGAGTTCAGTCATTTCCAGTATTTTCCTACGTATTGCTGCTATTTTCTACGAGTCTTATATACGCATCGGTGTCACTAGGCATTGAACCGAGGACACAGTGATAAGTTAGTTTCGGCGTGATCCTGCATTGCAGATTTTTCTACGCGCTGGTGTTGCTAGGCGTTGAGTCGTGGATACGTATGCACACTCGCGGAGCCATCGATGGTGAGAAAGCGTAACTGGACAGGGTTCTAGGACGGCTAAAAAATAGGCTAAGTTAAGAGTTCGCTACTTTGCAGGTCATCAAAAGCAGAACACGCAGGGCACCCTCCTCCGTAAAGCACCTCGTGACATAGCCACCGGCGGAGTTTGCATCCCGTCCTCCACCTCCCCACACCAATCATAATCGAGGAGCACAGGGCCAGGCAGAAGAAGGCCCCGACCAAGGCAGTCACGTCTAGCGAGTTTCCCTCCGAACGCATCAGGTGAGGTAAGTGAGTCTTCGCCAGACAAAAGCTAGGGAACTCGGTTCGGCGATGACCGAGGACGAGCGCAGCCATTTCAGGAAAGAAGCCCACGTAATCGGTAGTTTAGGTGGAAGGTCAAGGTGAAGGCTCTCCGGAGGCGCTGGAAAAGGAACACGGCTGTTGGCGTTGAGAATAAACGAGTAGAAACAGAATTGTGATTACACTGTGAAATCTTTTAAAACCTTGTTAAATACGAAATATGATCGAGACAAATGCTATGATACGTTTAATTACCATTGAAAAAATTTACAGTTTTTCTAGATACTTCCCCTTACAAGTTACGCATTTTGTCTACCTTTCCAGAAGCTTTTTGATGCCAGTAACGAAGAATTCCTTGGGCAACTCGGAGACCCATGTGCGCACGAACCCCCTCTACCTCATCGTCGGTGTTGAATCTTTGACCCCCGAGGGCTTTTTTCAGTGGTCCAAACATATGGTAGTCGTAAGGTGATAAATCCGGACCGTGCGAAGATGTTCCAGTATCTCCCACCTCAATTCCGATATTGTATCGAGCGTGAGACGCGTGGTATGGGAGCGCGCGTTATCCTGGAGAAGAATTGCACTTCGTGCTGGAATGATCCTCTGTTTCAAGCGTTATTTTGCAATATTGAAGGTGTTCGTGGATGATACACTCTACACTACTAATACCGATGCCGAGTTCAGCCAAAATTTCTCGAACATTCATCTTACGGTCCTCCAAAATGAGTTATTCTACGCGGAAAATGTTGTCTGGTGTGATGCTGGTTCGCGGTTGAAAGGTGGAGGTTAAAGGACTTGGTTGTGTAAAGTAAAATGGAGACCAGGGTACCACTGGTAGAGGCCAGGGGTACTCCGTGAGCTGGTTATAACAGACGTAAAGTGGAGCTACTGCCTATTCATAAATTACTCTGCAGTGGACTTTAAATGCGTGTCTAAATGGTAGAGCCAGTTAAGATACCTTTTTACCGTGATAAGTTCGTAATGTTTTGAAAGGTTTGAGTCTGTGCCAATGTTGTCTCGAAGCTGCTCAGTTCCGAGATGCCTACGACAGTCTCTAGATAACTGTGAAGATAGTGACTATGCAGCCTATTTTGAAGGCCTGTGACTACCACTTATTACGTATTGACCAAGATATTAGACAATTTTGAAGGTAAATAAGTGAGAGGATTGGCAAAAGTAGACCCAGTGTATGCATTTTCTTATTAACTTGACTGTCTGTAAAGCGAGCACGATGGAAAACACTGTAAATCCGAAAGTAACTTTTCGATGCCATTGTCAATTTTTTCCAAACGGCTAAATTATTATAATTTTTGTAACGAAAACGTAAAGCATAATAATAATATAATAAATTTATAATAAAATTTTCCACTACATAAATCATCACTAACCACACCGAAAAGAATATTTATTTCAAATTTAAAAATAGATGCCCTAACTCAAATTGATTATTCTAATCATCCAACATCATAATCTACCCGGCAGTCATAAAAATTACTGGCCCAGGATTCCTCACCCCTAAAATATGTAAACTTCAATATTACCACCACATATCTAACCACACAGACTGCATATTTTTCTCCGAGACAGAATAAAAAACTCCATTTTCAAGATTTTTTGCCAATATACGAGGATGTATGCATAAATCGCTAACAGCAGCAGTAACAAGTTTGAAACTTCTTGATTTTTTCATTTACACATATTCCATGTTCCTTGAAGGATCGAATGGGGCTACATAAAAATCGTATAACATTGCACAACCCGCAGCCAAAGTCTTCTGCAAAAAATACCTACAGGATCACTTCACAAACGAACCCATCCAGCAATGTTCAGTCGAACAAGACTGTCGTTTATGCCATCTGCCACCACTGCATCAATCCTAATTCACATCGAGACAGCAGCCTATCGCAATTCCCAACATCCTTTCATCACACAGTATCCAGCACCCGTGGCAGGATTACACACACAACTACACCCCGAACAACAGATCCCAGTCACATTCCACTTCTTTTGGCACATCCGGCAAAAACTTGTTGCAAATTAAACGCTTGGCACCTTTTCGATAAATCGAATCTTTTGGGGAAGTTTTTTCTCTGCCATCAGCACCGCAATTCGTCTACCGACCCCCGGCAATATTGGCTCGCTGCCGCTATTATCCTTAACACAACCATCTTAGAACCATATATCCGAGTCGCAGGGATTATACTCGAAGATATTTTTATTTTCAAGATTCCATCGGAGCTATCGACTTTTACTAGTACGGAACTATGTCGTACGGTTGGTTGGTTGGCTGGTCTGGCGGATGTGAAGGCGTTCGGGCTTCAGCTGACTCCTGCTGCCAAAGAGGAAGTCTTATGGGGGCGATTGACTTGAGATCCGGAAGAAAGACAAAGCGGAATGTGAGCGGAGGAGTTCAGAAACTTGTAAAAAGTTTTTATGATTTAATCCGTCAGTTGCACACGCTTTAGGAATTATTTATTTAGCAAATAAATAACATGTGTGTTTGCGAACAAGAACTAGGGATATGGTTTCGGCTATACGAGTATTTGCCGGTGTTGCATTGATCCAAGTGTGGATGTTGCGATGGTGAACATGGAAGAACTTTCACGTTTTCGCAGACGACGTTTCGACGAGCTGTTACTCCTGCAAAACCACACCTTGATGAAAGTTTGGTAATTTTCCCTGTTCACTTTGAGCCAAGTTTCTATTTTGAATATAGCTGATTACACGTTCAGCAAATTGATGTTTGATGGTGTCGTTGCGAGGCATAATAAGAAGTGATATGATTTGAATGTGCATTAATTACGATCCACCGTGATACGCGGTCGTTATTCGCTATGAACATGAAGTGGTTTCTGCTTGGTTGATGATGTACTGCTTCGAATAATTTAAGGACACTTGCTGTGACGTCAGTTGGTATTATGGCATCTTACGTGGAGTTTACTTATGCATGTATGGTATTATGGAAGTTTTTTTCTGAGCGAGCTCGTTCGGGTAACAACATACAAAAAGTGCTTGCTCAGAAGGTAGCGTAGTCTACAACGCTCAACAATAAGTATTATAATGTGTTGATGAACTAAAGCTTCAATTTTTGAAATTCATTTGCAATATACCATTCAAAATGCCAAATAATATTTCTTTTCTTTCAATGCATCTTATGCTCACCATATTCATATACATCAGTATACAAAGTTGCAACTTATACTTTTTACTAAACAAGAGATTTATTTATAGTAAATGAATTTTCAATGTCCTGTTAGAAACTTGTAATATACTCGTACCCTGTTTCCACTTACATCAAATTTCAAGATTTTGCGAAAAATTCAAAATCTACATCAAAATCATATAGATTACCCATATAAAAATCCTAATCTGTAGATTTTGAAATCTAGTAGATTTGAGGCAAATCTACCCAAAATCTTGTGGATACCTATGGCACTACTGCAAATTCAGATATTCAGCAAATGCCAAACGTCAAATCGGAAACGTCAATAGTGAAAAGTTCGGATGATATAGAAATGTCGATCGAAACGCGAAAAATAAATAAACGAAAGGTGAAGTGGCCGTTATTCGCCGGATTCGAGCTGATCGACCTGTGGAAGTGCAAAATAGGGGAATTAAGGGGCTCGAGAAAGAATAGTCATATTTTTGCCGAAATGGCTCAAGCCCTTAAAGAGACTGCTTTGGAATACACGGCAGAAGAAGTCAAAATAAAGATACACAACATAACTAATCGCTATAGGTATGTGAAATAACTTTTGTTGGTGGTAATTAATTTTTATGTTTTCAGGATTGAAAAGCAAAAAGTGGGTCCATTGGGTGCATCACCTTCTGAGTGGCCCTTGTTCGAGGCTGTTCATAAGGTCATTGGAGGATTCAAAAGCATGGACACGAAAAATCTAGTATATGAAAGCGTATTCAAAGGTAAACTAATCATTTATTAGTAAATTTATACTAAAAATTTTCATATTTACATGAGTTTTACTTTTCTTATAGTTGTATATTAATTATAGTAGTATATTAATTCAAAATTTTAAAATTGCAGATCACTGTACATCTTCTCCAAGTGAGGAATCAACATCAACATCGCCATCGCCACGTGGTACACCTGAGGCAGTTGCTACAACCAGTTGTGAAGAGCTACAGGAGTCATCTCCGGAGGTGTTTGTGCTAACTGAAGAAAAAAGGAAAATTCCGATGAATTTTTTCCAAAAGGAAATTTTAAAAGAAGTGAGGGTAGCGAACAAAACAATGTATGCTGAAATAGATCGAGTAAAACAAGCAGACGAAAAAATCTTCCACTTACAACAACGAATGGTGGAAGTTGAAGAAGCGAGAAATGAAATTCTTAAGATTTTTGTGCGTAACAATAACCCGTAGGGGAACATATTGTAAGTAATTTGAAAACTATGTATTAAACTCCAAGTAAAATATTTATCAAGATATTATTTGTATGTTGGAAACTTACTGCAAGTTAACTGTAGAGGTTCATCTTTTGTTTACAGACAAACTGTAAAGTAAACTACAAAGTACAAGATTGACTGTAAATTATTCTTTAAGACTGTACTGCCTTGTACTGCAAACCAGTTGCTTGTAGGAATTGTGCCATTTCGGCAAAAATATGGGTGTTTTTCCCAGAGCCCCTTAATCTCCACTATTTTGCTTTTGCACAACTCGATTAGCTCTAATTTGGTGAACAACGCCCACTTCACTTTTCTTTAGAATTACTTAAAAATATGTAAAATCGGTGTTTTTGCGCTTGTTCAATACAAATCTTAAGAAAACGTTTTTCCTTGAAACGCAGACAAACAATATATTATAATTTAAAAAAATATACACATATTTCGAGGGTAAGTATTCCGCCTTCTTCAGTGTTTATCATAGAGAAACACTGAGGAGGAGGGAATACTTACCCTTGAAATATATATATGTTTTTTAAAATTATAAGAAATGTTTTATTTGCGTTTCAAAGAAAAACATTTTCTGGAGATTTGTATTGCAAAATCTATTTTATTTTAAAGTTTAATATATTTTTAAATTTTAGATAGTAGTGACTGTCTATCAAACTTTAGACAATTACTAAAGTTTTACCGAGTACTCTACAGTAAAACTTGTAGTTTACAGTTAACTTTACAGTTTGTCAGTAAAGAGTAGAGTAAACTCGACAGTTAAGTTTCAATAAGGTTCCAAATTACAAATAAATAAACTACAAATAAATAGTTTATTTAAGTTTCCTTTCATAGTTTTTAAATTATTGACAGTAGGTTTTCGTATAAGTAAATTTTTATTTTAGCTTTTTTCATTCGTATGTTTCGAATGAAAATGTGTAATGTTATTTTTGGTAATATGTATGTTAAATGAATATATATGATAATGAAATGTTATAATATTTCTTGAAAGGATTCAATTAATAAAGTGCCATTGATTTGGAATAAGAGAAGTGGAAATGTTTTTTATTTGTTATGAGGTAAAAATAAATTTATTTTGAGTAATGAGAATGAAACATAGGTAAATATATAAATACGAGTAAATACAAGCTCGCCGATATGTTCCCTTAATGCTCTTCTTATGGCCTCTGCTCCTCTGTTGGAATCTGATGCTCTATTATCTACTTCTGGTTGCTGTCTTCCACGGCTTTGCTTATACGTTTGCAGCTCCTCAAGCCAATTTGAATTTAGCCGGTCGTTCCTTTCGTTTAAAAAATTGTGAAGCGCACAACATGCTTTGATCAGAAGAGGCGCGTTTTAGATTTTATTATCGGTTCCTTTCCCAATACGCCTAAAACGGGCTTTTAAGTGTCCAAATGCGTTTTCAACGACTCTTCTGTATTTAGAGAGTGTATAATTGAAGTTCTTCTGTTCCGGGGCTCCTTCAACATGAAACGCATTTGGTTTCATCAGCATGTTTGAAAATTTGAATGCGGAGTCTCCAATAATGAAAACTGGAACCTCAACGCCTGATAATGTTTTCGACATTTGCTGCAAAACTACATTCTCCAATTCTACTTTTAAGAGAGAATTCTCGAATATGGATGAATCATTGCAACGCCCTGGTGATCCCACATTGATGTACATGAATCTATATCTGTTGAAGAAACAAAAAACTTTAGTATACTCGCGGATATTATATAAAACTATATATATACCGGTAATCAACTAATGCTAATAACACTGTGGAGTACCAGCCCTTATGGTTGTAATAGTCCGTTCCGTCTTCGACATGGGGTTTAACCTCAATATGGCTTCCATCTTTAATGAAATATGGTGAATTAGGAAATTTGATCACAAAAACAATGGCCCCAAAACATTGCGGGAGGTCTAGTTTTTCAAAACCGTTTATGTTTTCTTCTGTAATTTCCTTTGTTAAAGGAAACATGTTAAAATATTTTCCCCACATAACTTCCCATACTCTGTTACAAAATTCAATAACAATCTTGCAAACAGTGCTTTTACTGACGCCAAATAAATTAGCTACGGTTCGATACTCTGCCGAAGAGCCAAGTGCATAGATTGCTATTGCCACTCTTTTTTTTAATCCAACACAGCTCCTAAACGTAGTATCGCGTCTTGAAATTGATTTGACCGCTACGCATAAAGTTTCAAACGACTCCCTAGCCATTCGGAAATTTTCTTTGAAAAAAAGGTCATCGTTTTCCGCTACGTCATGCTCCCAAAAAGTATGCGAACGAACCTGAAACAATATAATATTATTTAAATATAACGGAATGTTAATATTATATGCTTAATAACTTACTAAAGACCATCTTTTTGGGGATGCTCTCCAACTTAAAATTGCACTTAGTAGTAGCACTCTTTTGCGGTGTGCAGCTAAAAGCACCTTCAAATGCTTTCGCCTTTGTGTCTGTAAATTTCTTAATAACAATGATGACAACCCACATCTAAGTTGTAATATCATCAATTGTTTCTTTAAAACTTCTGCTTGATTAAACGAATCCATAATAATTTAAAACTTGTATCTAAGCTTCCACTTCTAAATGATTGCACTTTGACATTTGTAAAACTGTCACAATGACAAGTAAAATCTGATAACCTAATGGAAACACTCTCGAATCTTCTCAACGAAATCCTGAGATTTGATGTAAGTGGAAACAGGGTAATACCATAACTGCGTGATCATCTTAAAGTGAAGTTCATTGAACGCACGCGTACTGATTGATGGATATCTTCCAAAACTGACGTTGGATAGGAAGCCATATGGCAGCAGTGCTTACTACCACACACATGACCATTAGTAGGCCAACTTTGCTGGCTAACTTACATGGCGGTATATGAAGAACTATGGAGGTGCCAACGAAAATTTGAGGTTTTGTACGGTTTTGAGGCGGATTTCTACAGTGAAATCCTGATGGCCCGCGGACAACACAATAGCACTCCTAGTGAAGTGAAAATTCTTTCAGTTCTCATACCCGTTTAGTTTTTATCGCCTTCCATAGTGAATTTATAGGAGTTTGTTTACATCTCAACGCTGAGCTATCAATCGACAGTGCAAAACGTGTGCTTCATTTGCTCGTCTTGAAAAGTTAGGGAGTACACTGGGTTATACAAGGTGAATTTATTGCATTTACGGAATGCCTTCTGCACGTTTTTTATTCGGAAAATAGTATATATTACGAAACATAAGCATTTGCAAATGCCGCGGTTGGGTGACAGCTACCGGAAGCTTGTCCATAGTAGGCCGACTAATACATATGCGAATTGCTATCATATGGTTTCATATCTAACGTCAGTTTTGATATCTTCCCGAGATTTCGACTTTTCACAGTCGGAAGTAGAAGGGGCACAAGAACTTATCGATCGGCGGTTCTATCTGTCATGTTTGTGGATATCGTGAATGTCGTGGTTCAGACCGTATCGTTTAATTGATCTGCAACGAGAGGTACATCGAGTAACTGGAAACCTTTGAAAGCAGCGTGAGCAGTGTCAGATCCAGCAGAGATTGATTTGACGGGAACAGCTTTGGAAAGGGCGAAAGACCTAACTCTCTGTGAATAACGGATTGCGGAGTTCACCAGTTTTCATTCTCGCGTGCTGTTCAGATTACTTCACCTCTTGTGTTCATATTTGAGCAGTTAGATTTGCAGTGTTTCATGGATTGTGACAGGAGGCTTGAATTGAATCAGTTATCGTGAACACATTTTGTAAGTTTTTTTCCGGAGAAAGCGCTTAATTGACTGCCTGACTCAGCCAAAATAGTACCAAAAACATAGATGATAGTTGATCATCAAAATGGGAGAGAAATATTCATGACTGCTGTATGAATCTGGATGTAGAGGCAGAACTATCGGCTTCTAAAACCCAGAACCTTGCTACTGGTTCTAGCACTACTACGTCGTGTTCTAATTCTCCTATGCCTTCAGCAGCAACTCAGCATATGGTTAGTAATGAATTACCTGTGGCATGTGATAGCTTTCCGGGACCCTCATCAATAAATCGGGGGGCGATCCCTAAAATCAGAAATAATCAATCGCCTAGTCTTCCGCCCTCATCTGGTGTTGACACCTCGGCTGTGGCTCGAAGCCCCAACACTTGAAATCGTATCCCCTCTAAAGGAGAGCTCTATTTCGCGCCTAAGCTACCAAACAACTGCGGAATACCTAAAAAACTACGTTTGTAAAAAATTTGGGCCAGCTGTTAAAGTTATTAGTTGCTACAAATTAACTAAAGACAATCTGGAGGACAGAGTGGTAGCTTCTTTCAAGCGTTTTGAATCCTGAAGCTTGGCCGCCTGGAGTACTTATTAAACCATTCAGCTCTAGAAGAAGGAAGTCCTTTCGTGCACCAGGTAGACCGCAACCTACAAACTAGTATAAGATTTCATGACTGTAGCTTAACTTCAAATATTTCAGTATATTACCAAAATGTAAGAGGGTTAAGGACCAAGCTTGATAAGCTCTTTTTATCGTTACAACTCAGCGAAGATGTATTTATATGTCTTACGGAAACCTGGTTAAATAGTAACACCTTAAACTCGGAAATATCCCTTGACTTTGGCTTGGCCTCTGCAAATAAAGTAGATGGAGATGGTGTTCTTGTAGCTGTGAGTAATAAAGTGCGTAGCTCCCTTTGTGCTGATTTTTGCTTTTCCCGTGTTGTGGATAATGTGATTGTCAAGATCTTTCTTCCTAACAATACATCTTTATTAGTTTCCTCTGTCTACATACCTAGTAACTCTCCTTTGTATGTGTATGAGACATTCTTTGACGAGTTTTCCTTTCATGTCTTATTGCATAATCCACAATCTTTAATTCGAATATGCGGTGATTTTAATTTGGGAACAGTGCAATTGACGAAGAACCTTCCTTTCTCTGTTTCGTCAACCAACGCATCTTCTTTATCCCTCTCCTCGTTTCTATCACTCTATTCACTATCGCAATTCAATAATATCCCTAATGCTAATGGTCGGGTACTTTACCTTGTTCTTTCTAACTTTCCCCTAAACTGTCTATCTGTTTCCACTGCATTAAATCCTCTAGTGAGTATTAATAGTCATCATCCGCCATTATCGCTCGATCTCTTCATTACACCTTCCTTTGTCAAGTCGTACTTTTACTTCTTCACGAAAATTCAACTTCTTCAAAGCAAACTACGAAGCTTTAGCCTCCGAGCTGAGCTTGATTGACTGGCAGGAGTTTTTTGATAATTTGGAGTGTTAGAAAGCTCTGAATCAGTTTTATAATTACCTCTATGAGTTGATTAAATACTTCACACCTTTATAAGCTCTTCGCAAAGCAAAGCAGAAACCATGGCTAACCAAGCAAGTACTTAGTGCCTTTAATGCTAAAAGTAAGGCACACCGCCGTTTCAAGCGTTGTGGTACTGAAGAATCCAGAGCCCGTTTTTGTGATCTACTAAAGACTGCAATGAAAAACTACTTCATTAGCTTGGAGAGTTCCCTCATGGCGAATAATGCGAAAACATTCTGGTCATACATTAGATCCTTTAAGTCCTCCTCTTCTGTCCCTCCTTCAGTCTGCTGGAATAATATAGTTAGCTCTTCTCCACAGGATATTTCCAATTTGTTCTCTCAGTTCTTCTCGTCAACTTTTATTCCTTCTTCTCATGTCTCCGATCCAGTTAATACACCCGTACTTCACTGCATTGACATTTCTTCACTTTTCACTGACCATATCGAAGTTGAATCCCTCATTAATTCACTAAATCCTAATATATCACCTGGTCCTGGCGGCTTGCCGAATATTTTTGTCTTCACTTTGTATCCCTCTGGCATTTCTCTTCAACCTCAGTCTAAAGACTGGTATTTTCCCTACTTATTGGAAAAGAGCAAACGTTCTAATTTTAAAAGTGGTGATACTTCTTCTGTGTCCAATTATCGTCCTATTTCCTTAATTTCCTGTTTCCCAAAATTACTCGAGCGTCTGGTACACAACCGGCTTTCAGTTTCATTGACCCCTATCTTGCCGAAAGAACAACATGGGTTTCTCAAAGGTCACTCTACGACCTCAAATTTAATTGAATTCACCGATTTCATTGCTGAGGCCCTAGACAATCGATTGCAGGTTGATGTAATCTTCACTGACTTCTCGAAGGCATTTGACACGGTCAACCATCAACTTCTCTGTTATAAACTGAAAACTTTTGGGGTTGTCGGCCCTTTCTTATCATGGATGACTCCTACTTGTCTTCTCGTATATATTGTGTTAGTTACTGTGGAACTACCTCTATTCCATTCTATCCGTCCTCTGGTGTTCCTCAAGGTTCCATTTTAGGTCCCCTCCTATTCCTATTATTTATAAATGATCTTCCTTCGGTTATCGCTTCCAATTGCCTACTGTATGCCGATGATTTTAAAGTCTTTCGAGCTATCAGGTCTGTACAAGATTGTCAATATCTTCAGATGGACCCGATTGCACTAAGTAACTGGTGTTCGTCTAATTACCTCTATCTTAATGTTGCCAAATGCTATAAAATGACTTTTAATCTAAATCGTTCTCCGCTGACTTTCACCTATATGTTGAGTGAAGTCCCACTCGCTGCTGTGAGCTCTGCTAAGGACCTTGGCGTTACTTTTGATCCTAAGCTCAATTTTGATGCACACGTTCTAATCGCGACTACTAGGGCCTCGAAAATATTGGGACTTATTTTCAGGCATGCTCATAAATTTCACAATATATCTACCCCTGTGCGCTTGTTTATCTGTCTTGCCCGTCCTATCCTCGAATATTGCTCTGTAGTTTGGTCTCCCCGACACTCCTACTTCATTGACTCGTTAGAGAATGTCCAGCGTAAATTTACTCGTGTCTTGTTTTACAAATTCAAATCAACAATTCATATCAACCCTATGACTGCCGTTTATCCTTCCTACGTTTGCCTACTCTGTCATCCTGTCGCATGTATCTAGATCAGTGTTTTCCGTATCAAATCTGCCACAATCAAATTTCATTAACATTGTTTGCAGACTTACGTTTTTGTCAATCATCGCGTTCTTCTCTGGCAAACAATTTTTTCGTGCCATCGTATGCCCGTACAAATTTATATTTTCATTCTCCCATTATACGAATGGTAAGGAATCATGATAAGCTTGAGCTTGGTCCTTTTTCCGACTTATACCTACTTTTTAAATTGAGGTTAAGAAGCCTGATTCTTAAAACTCAACTGGAGTAAATATTAGACTTTATTTTCTTTTTTTGTGCGCTTTAATTTAATTTTACACGCATGTTTATTGTTTTTGGTACCATTGAATTTCTTTTTTTATATTAACTTTAACACTTAATTCTAATTTTCATTAATTTTCTTTTCTGTTTGTTTTGTTCCATTTTGTAATTGGATTATGTTCTATCTGTTAAATGGAATTTAAATAAATAAATAAATAAACTCTCACCGCTAATTTCAATGAATACCACCAGAACGAGTATGAGCATATCGTACACTTGGGAGAAGCGAAAGAATACGATTGTTTATTATTCTGATTGCATTTTAACTTTCCCACATTCCATACTTGTAATTGAAATCCTATACTTTATTGTTCCACTTCCAATTTACCTCATAGAAGTCATAACTGTAATATAAAACGTAAGTCTTCACGTTCTCATAAATTTCTAACGTAAGATTAATGTCATCCGATAGTCGTAGCCAAAACAATGTTGGTTCTCACCACATTTCATACATTCTTGTACGTTCCCACGATTTGTCTAAATTAACTATGTAAACATAAGTTATGTATAAATTCACCTGTATTAAAATAAATTATTCAGTATTCATAATGCAACAAAAAAGTTTGCATTCATTTTTGGTGACCCCGATAAGAGCCTTTCCAAGCCATAATCAGGACCTAGTGTGAAAGCTGCACTACGGTGCTCTATTATCCTGGCTTTGTAATAGTCGAGCTCAAGTCCACAGGGTGAACTTTGAGTGGGCCGATTTCACCACGAGGGATTGCACCTTCCGACGACGCTCAGGTGAGCACCAGGAAGGAAACCAGCGATATTTTCGTCTCGCTTCAACACCATGAGGGATTGCATCTTCCAACAATGCTCAGGTGAGCACCAGGAAGGAAGCAAACGATATCTTCGTCTCGCTTCGACACCACGAGGGATTGCACGTTCCGACGACGCTCAGGTGAGCACGAGTAAGGAAGCCAACGACATCTTCGTCTCGCTTCATCACCACGAGGGATTCCACCTTACGACGATGCTCAGGTGAGCACCAGGAAGGAAGCCAACGATATTTTCATCTCACTTCAACTCCACGAGGGATTGCACCTGCCGACGATGCTCAGGTGAGCAGGAAGCCAGCGATATTTTCGTCTCGCTTCAACATCACGAGGGATTGCACCTTCTAACGACGCTCAGGTGAGCACCAGGAAGGAAACTAACGATATATTCGTCTCGCTTCAATACCACGAAGGATTGCACCTTCCAACGACGCTCAGGTGAGCACCAGGAAGGAAACCAACGAATTCTTCGTCTCGCTTCAACACCACGAGGGATTGCACCTTCCGACGACGCTCAGGTGAGCACTTGAAAGGAAATCAGCGATATTTTCGTCTCGCTTCAATACCATGAGGGATTGCACGTTCCGATGGCGCTCAGGTGAGCACCTGGAAGGAAGCCAACGATATTTTCATCTCACTTCAACACCACGAGGGATTGCACCTTCCGACCACGCTCAGACGAGTGGGACGCCAGCGATTTTTTCGTCTCGCTTCAACATCACGAGGGATTGCACCTTTAAACGACGGTCAAGTAAGCATCAGGGAGGAAGCCAGCGATATTTTCGTCTCGTTTCATCACTACGAGGGATTGCACCTTCCAACGACACTCAAGTGAGCACCAGGAAGGAAGCCAATGCTATCTTCGTCTCGTTTCATCACCACGAGGGATTGCAACTTCCGACGACGCTTTGGTGAGCAGGAAGCCAGCGATATTTTTTTTACCTCCATTCCCCACCACTCTCTCCATTACACTTTCTTCGTCGCACAACGCTCGTGCGATCTGCACTTCACATTTCGTCGCTTCTTCTAGTGTGACACCCAGGCAATGTTTATAACATCGGTATAAGGGTGCACACAAAAATATGTGAAGTCATTCCTGATGCTCAGGTGAGCACCAGGAAGGAAACTAACGATATCTTCGTCTCGCTTCAACACCACGAGGGATTACACCTTCTAACGAAGCTCAGGTGAGCACTAGGAAAGAAGCCAGCGATATTTTTGTTTCGCTTCATCACCATTAGGGGTGCACCTTCCAACGAAGCTCAGGTGAGCACCAGGAAGAAAACCAGCGATATTTTCGTTTCGTTTCATCACCAAGAGGGATTGCACCTTCCAACGACGCTCAGGTGAGCACCAGGAAGGAAGCAAACAATATCTTCGTCTCGCTTCGACACCACGAGGGATTGCACATCCCGACGACGCTCAGGTGAGCACCAGGAAGGAAGCCAGTGACATCTCCGTCTCGCTTCATCACCACGAGGGATTACACCTTTCGACGATGCTCAGGTGAGTAGGAACCCAGCAATATTTTCGTCTCGCTTTAACACCACGAGGGATTGCACCTTCCGACAACGCTCAGGTGAGCACGAGGAAGGAAGCTAATGATATCTTCGTCTCGCTTCATCACCACGAGGGATTGCATCTTCCGACGACGCTCAGGTGAGCAGGAAGCCAGCGATATTCCCTACCACTCTCTCCATCACACTTTCTTCGTCGCACACTGCTCTTGAAGTGCAGATCGCACTTCACATTTCATCGCTTCTTCTAGTGTGACACCCAGGCAGTGTTTATAACATCGGTATAAGGGTGCACACAAAAATATGTGAAGTCATTTTATTAATCTTTTCTTGTCCAATTCGTGATCAGCTCTCAGAGATAAAAAAAAATTATAAATTCGACGCAGTAAAAAAAACTCTGAGTTATAAAATTGCTGTCTCTTCAAGCATCTCGACGATAGGGTTTCAAAAATGCCCTAAGATGCTATGTTGAACTTTACTGGACTGAATTTCAAACGTTATTATTTAAATATTCGTTAAGCCTTTTCTTAAAGACTATAAGTGAGTTTGCTTCCTTGACTGAATCAGGAAGATTGTTGTATATTCGCAGCGCAGCATTTGTAGCATCGTTCTTCAGACGGTCCGTTCTAGCAAAAGGTATTACAAATTGATTTGCATTTCTAGCATTGTTCTAATTTTTTTGCGATACTTTAATAAATTGAACTTGTGATGACGATTTTGATTGTAAGCGTTTGAAGATAAACTTGGCTTTCTCTATTTCAATGATTTGAGGAAAGGTTAATCCTTTCGCTGATCAGTACACTAATCTGGTTTTCGTCTCGCTTCAACACCACGAGGGATCGCATCTTCCAACAACGCTTAGGTGAGCACCAGGAAGGAAGCCAACGATATCTTCGTTTCGCTTCAACACCACGAGGGATTGCACCTTCCGACGACGCTCAAGTGAGCCCAGGAGGAAGCCAGCGATATCTTCGTCTCGCTTCAACAACGAGGGATTGCACCTTCCTGTCGACGAACAACAGGAAGTTTAACAACGGTTTCACTCGCAAGTTATAGAATTAATTATCGTTGCATTTAATTTTCTCTGTTTGACATATTCAAGCTCTATACATATACTATATATTTATATGTAAGAACACGTTTTGCGTTGCTCATCTCTACCCCCCGTCCTCCCCCTTTTTTTGGTCATAACCACGTCATTTGTTTTGGTAGAACTATAAAACTAGATAAGCTATAAATTTTGCAATCATGGATAAGTCATTTAAAACTCAGTCGAAATTGGGAGAAGCCATAGAGAAAAGCCAAGAAAACTACAGCAAAACTTCCACTACGAGAAGAACTTTGCGATATTTATAAACGCAACTTGGTTTATTGGAATCTGAGTGGGCCGACTTCAGTGGACACCATTCGGAATTGTCAAAGTTTGAAGATATGAACCCTAGCCACCCTTATTTTGAAGAAGATTTCTTCAGGGGTGTACGGGATGCATACTCAGAACTCAAGGCTGAACTTGAGCATCAAATTAAAAATGCCGCTCCTGCTGACGAAATGGGATCAACACACAATGATTATGGGCAGAAGAAAATTATGACTCATGAGTCTATGATGAGCTTTCTTGGAAACTGTCTAGATGCTCCAGAAGACTTTGAAAACTCCTCGTTCAAAAGCATTTTATATGCAACATTTCTCCAACATATCCAACTGTTGGCAATGAATAACTACTAATCATTACGAGCTTCTGGCAGAAGATACGGCCCTTTACGATAGTAACCAATATTCAGATCTGCAGGGACAATATAATGATATAGCAATCAAATTATTAGTATTAAGTAGTCCATCTCCTGAAAATAGTGCCAGCTCTCAACAAAATACGTCCTCCCAAAGTATGGTCCGACTTCGAAAAATAATAATTCCTACTTTCATGGGCGATTATGCCAAGTGGCAACAGTTTTATGATCTGTTTACAAATTTGATTCATCAACAATCAATGTCTTACTCTCAAAAAATGTTCTACCTTAAATCTAATCTCTCTGGTGAGCCAAGAAGACTCATTCAACATCTACAAATTTCAGAACAAAACTACAATATTGGTTAGGGAATACTTAAAAAACGCTATGATAACAAGCGTCTTATCGTATCAGCCTTCATTGATAGTGTATTGACATTTAATAGTGTGTCGGCTGAGTCTTCAATAGGAATCAAACAGCTTCACGACATAGTTAATGAAGCACTATTGGGTATCGAAAGTCAAGGAATTGACACGTCCAACTGGGATTCATTAATCGTGCAGCTACTTTTAAAGAAAGTAGGCCGTGAAACTCACAGGCTCTTTGAAGAAAGCCTTAAATTTCCTAAAGAAATTCCGACTCTAGCATCATTCTTAAACTTTATTGAAGCTAGATTTCAATTATTAGAAACTCTTGGAGATAAACGGGAAAAGAATCAGTGTAAAGAAAAAGAAACTAAGAAATCAAATACGTATTTGACAACAAGCCAAATAAGTTCTTGCGAGTTATGCAAGAATCAAACCCACCAGTTGAAATTTTTTTAAAAAATTCTGAAGTTCTCTCCTCCAGAACGAATTAACGCAGCAAAAAAACTGCAATGTGTATCAATTGTTTGAAGGAGGGTCATAAAACTTCCACTTGTCCTTCTAGAAGTTGCCTAAAATGCAATGGGCGGCATAATACCTTACTTCACATTGAAAAGCTCGGTAATACTCCTGCACAAGCAACTTCACAAAAAACTCGCATCACGAATAAAAATAAAAATAATGAAATGCAAGTCTCGGCTCACACTGTCTCTGAAAAAGATCATCTACTGTCAGGTTATACGCGCTTTAATAAAGCGCCTAGGAATGCAAGTTAATCGAAGAAAAATCCACATAAATGGTAAAGGTGATTTTAAACTTCAAGCTAAGGGTCGGGTTAATATTGCAATCAAATCAAGGCTCAATGGATTTAAAGCTTACATTGAAGCGGTGATTTTGTCGGGCATAACTTCCCATCAACCTAGGGTTGCTTTAAATACAAGTGGTTGGCCGGTTCCGAAAAATATAAGATAAGCTTACCCAGATTTCAGTAAGCCCAGAAAAATCGATTTACTTCTGGGTGCTGACATATATGCTAATCTAATGTCAGTTGGTCAAATCAGAATATCTGTCGAATTGCCTACCTTACAGAATTTGATACTTGTGTGGATTGTCTTGGGGACAGCTCGTCAACCGACTACAAACCTTGTGACTTTTAGTGGAGTTGCTAGCCTACCATTAGAGGCACAACTCAAAGAATTTTGGGAATTGGAACAATGCAATTCAGACACCAAACAAATGACAAAGGCTAAAAAAAATGTGTGAAGATCATTTCAGAACAAATACAAAATGCAACTTTCAAGGCCGTTTCATAGTTCGTCTCTCTTTTATACAGCCCCCAAGCGCACTAGGAAAGTCTCAAGAGATTGTGGAACGAAGGTTATTTAGTCTTGAAGCTCGTTTTAAAAAGAACCGAGAGTTGAAGCAACAATACATTGCATTCATGAGAGAACTACTCTCTTTGAATCATATGGAGTTGCTGTCCCAAATACCAAAACAAAACTATTTTTTGCCTCATCATAGCGTGCTCAAACCAGAAAGCACTAGCACTAAGTTAAGATTAGTGTTTGATGGATCTTGCAAAACATCAAGTAACCTAGCTTTGAATGACATACTGATGGTAGGTCCAACAATTCAAGACGACCTATTTGTAATTTTACTCCGTTTTCGACTGCACAAATATGTTTTTGCAGCCGATATTACTAAAATGTATAGACAAATATTGGTTGATGAAAGGGACAGAGACTTTCAACTTCTGGTTTGGCGTGAGTCTCCAGATCAAGACCTAAAATACTACCGTCTGCGCCCAGTAACCTATGGTACCGCTTCCGTATCTAGCTACTAAATGTCTTCATCAATTGGCAGAGGAAGAAGGCAAGAAGTATCTACTTGGCAGTCAAATACTTAAACGTGACATTTACGTAGATGATATAATGGCAGGATCAGATAGTTTAAAGCAGACTTGTAATCACCAAAATGAGCTAACAAGTCTTCTTCGTGAAAGAGGTTTCCAACTCCGTAAATGGAGCGCAAATCCTCCAAAATTGTTAGAATCAATTCCTAAAGAAGATATTGAAGCCAGGATCAATATTGGAGAAACCAAAAATACTCACGTCAAAACCTTAGGCCTATCCTGGTCACCTTGTGCTGATCAGTTTTCAATTCGAACGAATTTGCCGATAATACGCCGCTTCACATAAAGAACGATTTCGGCAGACGTGGCAAGAATTTACGATCCACTAGGGCTCATAAACCCAGTCGTCACATACGGAAAAATATTTGTGCAAAGTTTGTGGAAGCTTAAATTGGTATGGGATGAAGCACTTCCCCAGGAACTCCAAAACAAATGGATATCATTTCATCAGGACTTAAAAAAGATAAAAGAACTGTCCATACCAAGGTATGCACTAGCCAGAAAGCGACCAAGGTTCATAGAAATTCATGGTTTCGCCGAAGCAAGCGAAAAGGCTTACTGAGCAGCCGTGTACCTACGAACTATCAATTCTGAGGGTCAACGGCTTCTTTGTGCAAAATCAAAGGTGGCTCCTCTCAAAGAAACAACGATAAAGGGCTTATGAACAAATTGATTGCCAAATGCGTGCATAAAATAAAAAGAGAGAGCTTCAACCCTTTTCCATTAAAACCCCATAGCAAACAATATTCAATCGCGTGTATCTATGCCATATGTTCCAAAAATTTGTAACTCACTTAAGAAGGAATTCAGCAAAGCCAACCTTAGAATTATGCATAATAACAGCTGTACGCTTGGTTCACTCCTTGGCTCTACGAAAGATCCATTTTCACCAAAACAAAAAAACAAAAAAAAACGGAATCTATCAAATCAAATGCACAGAATGTGATATTGGAGAAACTAGACGTGCAGTAAAATTTCGCATCAAGGAACGCATATCAATCTCTATTCATACTGTTACATGTCCAAACAATCCTGCGAGCTACTGTCGCAATCGTTGTCGCAACTATTAATAACATCATGATCAATAAACGAATGTACTCGAAAGCACAAGAATCAACCAAGTAGATCCATGATTAATATCTGAAAGTGACGTCACTGCGGGTATTCAGAATTGCTTCGAAGATTCCAGGGAGTTCTCATCAGAACATTCGCCAATATACGAGAAATGGATTGAGAGACCCTATATAAAGCCGGGCCTTAATGAATGAGGATATTAATAAAACCGGGACAGTGAAAACTGCGATAGTGTAGAGCGCGAGTTGAAGGTGATATTGATTGATACTTAAGTAAAGGTTTTTCGTGATATATTTGAAGACATTGGAAACATAAATTGATAGGACGAGTCAAAAGCAAACTAAAGTGTGAAATGTAAAATAGTGAGGTTAATTATTGTACTTTCCTAGCAAATAAACTCTTTTAACTTAATTAAAAAGACAGTGCGTTTTCACTTTCCCGCGAGCCATAACACGCGACAGTTGTGTCAGAAGTGGGATAAAAATTTTAAAAGTGAAAATTTTCAAACATTTTTAAAGTGCACAATAGTGAAATGTAACGTGGAAACTGAAAAAAGCCAAAATAATAAAAATGCCACGAAGCTTACATTTAAAAATTAATGAATTGACCATGTCAGAGCTTAAGGGAGAAGCAGAAACACCAAAATCAAAGGGTAATGCGCTGATGCAAATGTTGATGATGATGCAGCAAGAGCAGTGACAACAGTCATCCAGTTTAACTGCGAAGCTCAATGAACAATCAGAGAAGCTAAATGAAGAATCAGCAAAGCTAAATGAACAATCAGCGAAGCTAAATGAACAATCAGCTAAGCGTGACCAACAAGCATTTGAAATCAAGGCAGACATCACACATAGGCTAGAAGAGCAATCAATGAAGCTAGACCAACAGGCAATTGAAATTCAAGCAGGTTTCGCAAAAACAGTCAACCGAAATAAAAGCGGAGCTCGGTAGTCTGAGCAACCAAATTGAATGCATCGAGGAGAAGGTTTACCTGGTCAAAGAGAAGGTCAGCTAGGTCGAGGAGAGAATTAACCATGAGATGGAAAAAGTGAGAAAGGAGTTGGAAGCAGCGAAGGCAGTAGTAACCACCTTCTCAGCCCCGCTTATAACTGCAGAGCAAAGCACATCCAGAAATGTGAAAGCACTAATATTCGACAGACAAACGGTCTGGAGTATCCTGTTTGAAACCGCCACTAGAACAAATCACTGGAATGAGCAGGAACAAGCAACTGCACTAATTTTTGCTCTAAAAGACCCAGCTGCTAAGCTTTTGCAGACTATGCTCATTGGGTTGCACTCAAACTCGGCTACTATAATGAATGCGCTTGACATGCGTTATGGAGACCATCACCTGAAGCAGATTTATTAGTCACAGCTACGGCATCGGATACAGAAGTCTGGCAAAACCCTACAGCAGGTAGCCCAAGACATTGAGCGGCTGGCACTTTTGGCTTACCCACTCTACGACCTAGAACATCGAGATGACGCAGCAATGGAAGCATTCATCAGCGCATTAAAGGACCAGGAATTGCAATAACCCGTGCGTTTAGCTCAAAAACAAACGGTTAAGGACGCATTGGCTTATAGTCTGAACTTTGTGGCAGCGAAAAATGTGACTCGTGCGACTGCTCGGGCTCGCGAGGTAGTGAAAAATGAGTGCAGGTGTGAATACGTGGAAATTTAGCGAGAGCCGCATGTAAATGGTGCTGCCCAGATACTGGAATTGCGGAGAGAAGGGGCACTTGCAAAGAGACTGCAAGAAGCAAAGAAAACCGAGCTATTGTCCAGGGTATGTGCTAGGAGGAGATCCAGACCGAGTCAGGAGCCCAGAATGGAAGCCCTTTAAATTGAGGGGGTCAACTTCGTGGGGCAGAGGTTGGCTAGGAAGATCGATGTCCCGAGCACCACAATCACCATGTCATGACTACATCGTGGAGAAGCAGACTTATGCCTTTTGGGTCAAGTTAACGGAGAGCATTGGACAATAACAATCGACACTGGTGCAATCCGATCGATTATCCGACCAGACATAGTGAGACAACAACTACTTCACAAGGGTAGGATTTTCTTACTACGGACAGCTACGGGAAAAGCTGCACCTATCCATGGAGAGGTCAACGTCCAGATACAGTTGGGAGACCTTGCGCTCCGACATAATGTTCTAGTCGCGAACATTATGGATGACTGCATTCTCGGAATGGATTTTCTGCGACCTCGTGGAATCACGTTTGATTGGGGCAAACTGGTATTGAAATGGCGAATCGCTGAAGTATTGATGGAGGATCCCAAAATGAGTGTGGTAGTATGTGCCGACACTAGCATTGTATGGGCCACGCTTGATGGTGATTCTGGAGACCACCGATCTTATCTGATAGAGCCAACGAAGGCGTCCGCATTTCGCAGTTTGATTGTAGTACGAAGCCTTGTACGATTTATAAGGAATGGAGACGTGCCGGTTAGAGTTCTTAACACCACAGACTCAATCACAAGCATCAAAGCGGGAGAAGTCATTGGCAGGTGCCAGCTCGTTTTCACTATCACCTCTTTAGAAGCCCGGGAATCCACGTCTGAAATATCGAAGCAGACCAAATTGCCAGTGCAACAATTCAAGCGAGCCTCTGATCTGGTTACCAAGTACAGTGACATTGTCTCAACAAGCCCGGATGACCAAGGGCGAACGAGTTTGGTAACTGCCGTCATAGATACACAGGCAGCCAAGCCGATTCGACAAGCACCGAGACGTCTTCCTATTGCCAAACAAGGAGAAGTGAGCGCACTGATCTCGGACATGGAAAATAAGGAGTTATCGAGCCTTCTGTCAGTCCATGGGCCGCGCCAGTAGTTCTAGTAAAGGAAAAGGATGGTAGTACTTGTTTTTGTGCCGACTATAGGCAGCTTAACGACGTCACTGGTGTACGTAGATGACATGATTGTTATCGGGAGAACGTTCGAAGAGCATTTGCGGAACTTAGAAGAGGTGTTTTCCCGATTCCGACTGGCGAATCTGAAACTTAGTCCCGGCAAATGTATCCTTTTTGCAAATGAAGTGAAATACCTGGGACACGTTGTATCAGCAGAAGAGGTCAAAACAGACCCTGAGAAAATTGAAGCCATGAAAAGCTGGCCAACACCAAACAACAAGCGCCAAGTGCGAAGTTTTCTGGGTCTAGTGACCTACCATCGAAGATTGTTCAAAGACTTTGCCAAAATAGCTTAGTGTACCCATCAGTTAACCGAGAAAAATCGTCCGAACAATGAATGAATGAATGAATGAACAATAGCAGGCAGCTTTTGACACCTTGAAGGAGAAGTTGTGTGATTTGCTCATGCTGGCATTCCCAAAATCCGGAAAAATGTTTTTTGTTGACACCAATGCGAGCAACGGTGGGATTGGAGCTGTACCCTCCCAGCAGATCGATAGCGAAGAGAGAGTCCTCTCGTATAACAGTCGAGCTCTCTCAAAAAGTGAGAGGAACTTCTTCGTGACCAGGAAGGAGCTATTGGCCATAATAGAGGCAACCAGGCAGTTGCACAAATTTGTTCTTCAAATGGACCATGCATCACTGAGATGGCTGCTTAACTTCAAAAACCCCGAGGGACAAGTTGCGAGATGTCTCGAAAGATTGCGGTCATACGACTACAATATTATTCATCGGAAGGGCGGAGTTCATGGAGACGCTGACGCTCTATCTCGTCGTCCATGTCCAGCCAACTGCAAGCATTGCTGACGGATTGAGGAGAAGGAGCCGACTGTTGATCTGCGAGTAATAACGGCCGAATTCGATGAAGGTTGGTCATCGGAGGAGATTCAAAATGCCCAGTAAGGCGATGAAGACATCGGACCATTACTCGTATGGAAGGAAACAAATGGGTGGCCTAAGTAGAAGGACGTTTCGATGCATGGCACCACCCTAAAAAGCTATTGGGCACAATGGAACTCCCTTTAAGTGGAGGGTCGTGTGCTCAAGTGAAAATGCAAAGCGGCGCATGGCTGTTCCTATAGGATGCAAACTATACCTCCCAAAATCTTAATCCACCATGTGGTTAAAGAAATGCACGAAGGATCTCGGGAGGCCACCTTGGTGTTAACAAGACCTTAGCGAAATTGCGGGAAATGTTTTAGTGGCTCCACGCTTGAGAAGACGTAGAGGACTGGTGCCGTCGATACACGATTTGCGCTTCCGTCAAAGCTAAAAAGCGACGACTGAGAGGACAAATGCAAGCCTATAACGTGGCGGTACCGTTCGGAAGGATTGCTGTTGATATCGGCGCACTCTTTCCTGAATCCGAATGGGGAAGTCGATACACGTTACTTGTGGCCGATTATTTCAGCAAGTGGCCAGAGGTCTACCCCATTCCCAACCAGGAAGCAACAACTGTAGTCGAACAGCTGGTGTTAAATTGGGTCAGTAGGTACGGCGTACCTTGTGAACTACATTTGAATCAAGGCTGAAACTTTGAGTCACTGGTTTTTGGCGGGATGTGCAAGCTGCTGGGAATACGGAAACGAGGACAACACCACTGCATCCTCAATCCGATGGAATAGTCGAGCGTTTCAATGGCACACTCAATAAAAACCTGGCCAAGATGGTTGACGAGAACTAAAAGAACTGGGACCCGCACATCCCATTATCCTTGATGGAGTATAGAGCTGCCGAACATGCATTGTCAGACCAAGCCCCAGTCAAAGTCATTTTTGGAAAGACTATTCGTCTGCCGGCTGATATAAAGTTCAGAACACCCGCTGAGAAACCCCAAACGATCTCGGAGTACGCAAGTGAGCTTAGGCAACGGTTGAATCAGATACATCGGACAGTGCGAAAATACCTCGAATCGGCTGCTAACTGCATGTAGACCACGTATGATCTAAAGGCAAATCCTACTGGCTTCCAACAAAATGAATGTTTGCCTATACAGCCCCATATTACATTCAGGGAGACTTAACTACAACTGGTGACACATATTTTCGAGGCGAAAAGAATTGAGAGGTGTGTGGTGTTACATGTGCAAATAATTCTGCGAGGTACTGTCGCAATTGTTGTCGCAACTATTAATAACATCATGATCAATAAACGAATGTACTTAAAAGCACAAAAATCGGCCAAGTGGATCCATGATCAATATCTGAAAGTGACGACACTGCGGGTATTCAGAATTGCTCGAATATTCCAGGTAGCTCTCGTTAGAACATTTGCCAATATACGAGAGATGGATTGAATGACTAGACTGTCGCAATTGTTGTCGCAACTATTAATAACATCATGATCAATAAACGAATGTACTTAAAAGCACAAAAATCGGCCAAGTGGATCCATGATCAATATATGAAAGTGACGACACTGCGGGTATTCAGAATTGCTCGAATATTCCAGGTAGCTCTCGTTAGAACATTTGCCAATATACGAGAGATGGATTGAATGACTAGAGACTCTATATAAAGCCGAGCTGAATGAATGAGAGTAATAGTAAAACTGCGATAGTGTAGAGCGCGAGTTGAAGGCGATATTGATTGATAGTGAAGTAAGGGTGTTTCGTGAAAAAAAAAATTATGCTACTGAACTTCAAACGAACAAATGACTTTTGTCAGGTACTCAATAGCAACAACACTCAAAAATATAAATACAGTAAAGTAACAATAGAAGAAATAAAGCTACACATAACTGAATGATTCAAATTAGTATACACCCAGCCAGGAATGCAATGTATACTCCCAGTGTGACAATTAAGTAATAGGACTGATTTTATTGCCACGCTTGTAGTAAATCTGCGACGCTGAAATTCCCTTTCCCTTTCTCGGCGTCCTTTTCCTCTTTATTGATACATTTACCATTGTTCTAGCTTGTTTAGTTCGCCTACTGTGTCGTGTTGAGTAGACCTGTGTTGGTGGTGCTCGTCACGAAAATGGAGAAACGAAATCAAGAGTAACGCGCCGCGATAAAATTTTGCGCCAGATTGGGCGAAACAGCTTCGGAAACGTACGCTAAAATTGTAAAAGTGGTCACAGTCTTGCCCAGGTGTTTTGATGGCATAAAGAGTTTAAGGAGGGACGTGAAAACGTGGAAGACGAAGCGCGGAGCGGGAGACCAGCCAATGTGCAGTCTGACGCGAATGATAGCCGTGGAATCGTCCACAAAGAATTTATTCCATCGGGGCAAACCATAAATCAAGTATACTACCGCCAAGTACTCAAAAGATCGCGAAAACGAGTCAACAGGCAGCGCCCAGACATCGCTCATAACTGGATCTTTCATCACGACAACGCACCATGCCACACCGCCTTCAGCGTGTCCCAGTGTTTGGCCTCTAAAGGGATCACCCTGTTGCAACAGCCGCCTCAATTGCCCGATATGTCATCCTGTGACTTTTTTTGTTCCCTAGAATAAAATCGGTTGTCAAAGGAACCCATTTTGAGTCGATTACGGACATCTAGGCGGCCGTGACGAGGGTACTCGCGGACATCCCAGTCGAACCGTTCCACAAATGTTTAGGAGCATGGGAAACGCGCTGGAATCGTTGTATAGCTGCCCAAGGGGACTAATTTGAAGGGAATTTTGGAGTTGTAGAATAATTTTTAAATATACGGTTTTCATGGATCAATCTCATTCTTTAATTGTCACACTTGTATATTGTAATCATACCCAATCTGAAACGCATCGCGTTTATTTGAATGAAGTATCATTTTTTTATTTGAATGAGTATACCACCAAATATGTTTGATAAATGATTTCACGAAATCTCTTTGCATATAGATAAGTATTTCATTAGATTTCTAAACAATGACTGAAGTGTATGTTTGTATAATGTCCAATCAATTTTAATTGAAATATTATTTTATAAAAATAGGCAAACATATAAGCCAAGTCTTGCCAAGAATAAATGAAAAATTTTATTGTGGGAAAAAAATCCACAGCTCATTGTAAATACTTATTCTCACATGTTAATTAGAGTTAACCAAAATAAAATATTATGTATATTTTTAATTTAAGTAGGAGATAAGTAAAATGAAAAAAATCATAAATTCTGAATAGAAATTGAAAATTTTTTTTAAAAAAGCGCGAATCAACAAAAACATTATTTTTGTTTTTTCTCGAAAAGCCGTCAGGCCTTGCTGGTTTGAGTGAGCCAGACGCGTTTCGACTACTCTGAGTCATCTGCAGTGTATAACTTAAAAAATAAGACTTCTACGTCATATAAAAGAATTACACGAGAGTGGTGTCTCGCGTTCGGTTAACGGTAGAATTTTACTTAGAATCTAACATTTCATCTTTTATAAATTTTAACTGCTGCATCAGCGTCTGGTAACCCGTGGGATCATTTGCTATGATAACTGCACAGCATGCATTTCCCGTTTTTAGGAAAATCTATTGACACTTATAACCCTTATGTCGAAACCATGGCTTAGCCAGGCCAAAACTGTCATTAAACTGGAAATGTAATAAAATCGAATGAAAGTTACTTTTGGAAAATCCCATGAAATGCTAGTGCTATTGCTCGAGAATAGATTTCCAGAAAAAATAAGGACAAAATAATAGGAATTTTCGAAATGCGGGCACACAAAGTATTATGACGTATATTGTACATCATGGCCTAACCAGGTATGTTAATTACGTGGAAATTGTAGCTGTTGGTCTTATGTAAATGAAAATAACTTTACAAATATTTTGATGCAAATTTTGAACCGAATATTTCTGATATCCGAAGCATACAAGAAAGAAAGGAAAAATTTTTCATATGTCCCGTTAGCAGAAACAAAGCAAAAGCGGGTGTATAGAATAGTTCACAACTTATTTGATGCAGTTAGTTCTTTGTCTCCTAGCGTCGAAAATGCACGCCCGATATGGGATTTTTTTCGCTAAATTAATTTTTCTGTTTCTTTTGAGGGTTTTGTAAAATAATCTTACAAACCCAACTAAAATCGCGTCCTGTCTGACCGTCTGTCCGTCCGTCTGTTCGTCCGTGTGTCACAGCAATTTTTTTCGCATACTACTTTAGCTAGAAACATCCAATTTTGTATGTAGGTGTTCACTGGTGTTCTCTTCAAAGCCCAACTACAAAAGATTTTTATAAGATATTTAAGGGGAGTTTCCCCATATAGGGGAGTGGCCCCGGAAAAGAAATTTCATCAAAGGTAGCCGATATGGGTATCAAATGAAAGATATTGATGAGAACTTTTCAAAACAGGTCTTAAACTAAGAACTGCGTCTAGAGGTACACACACAAAGAAAAAAGGCCCCCATCCCCCACACGCGATTGGACACCTCAAATACTTGTACTACATCAAGTAAGCTGTGAATAAAATTACGCCTTAAATTTTGTTATCATTGTTTAATTGTGTAAGAGTTAATTTTTGTAATAAATGAAATCGTTAATTTGATTACAAATGCTTTATTTAACTAATTGCAATTTATTTTTTTATATATAATTTTCTTTATTAGAATGTATGCGGTGCAGAGGCCTTATAATATAGTAGGTGTTCTGACAAAGTCATTTCACCATCGTTTGAACATTACTTAAAACTATGCATATTATCGTATTTCTATGTGATTATTACAATTGGCTAGAGGAAAATTTAGGCAAAAACCTCTATTTAACTTATACTAGCTTAACATAACTTAACTATCTACTTATAACTAGCTAAAATCTATGAGGCTAGGTTACGGCAGAGCATCAGCTCCTCCGTGTTACGAAGGACGTCAAAGCAGCGATGTACAATAAATTGTCTGTAGGTTTGGTGACACTGGACATAGAAAAAGCCTTTGATACAGTCTGGCATGATGCTCTGGTCTATAAACTTCAGAAATCTAACACACCCCCATACTTGTTGAACCTTTGACAAGCATTTTTAACTGATAGGAAGTTCCAGGTCAAAGTAGGGGAAAGCATTTCCCCAGTGAAAAGTATATCAGCCGGTGTTCCGCAAGGCTCCTGCCTAAGCCCATCTCTATGTAACATCTATACGTCTGACTTCCCTTCTTTACCAAACTGCCAAGTTGCAGCTTTCGCAGACGACATTTGCATACACAGCATAGGCGCAGATCCAACTTCCATTATTTCCAGCCTTGAAACGGCGTTAGAACTTACTTATCAATACTACCATAGATGGAAAATTAAAATAAATGTTGCAAAAACGAAGTCAATATACTTCACTTGGAAGCGTAAGCCTGCTCACCTACCCAAGCGACCAATAAATTTTTTAGGGCAAACTATTCCTTGGAGTGAGGATCTTAAATATCTTGGACTTATATTCGATAAAAAACTAGCCTTCAGAAGACATATCGAGCATATTAGCTCCAAAGCGTTTAAGGCCGTGCTTTCGCTTTAGTCTCAACACCAGAAACAAAGTCCTCATCGTCGAAATGGCAATCCAACCGATCATCCTATACGGCTCACCTTTTACTTCTCTTCTGAAAAGCTACACAGCCTTGCTGGCGTTAGTCCAATTCGTAAGCTCGCTGCATCGCGCCGTGAAAAATTAATCGCAAAAGCAAATGACTCGCCCAATCCGCTAATTCATGCCCTGGCGAATTGAAAATCAGGAAACTATTTGAAAGTTTTAAGCAGCTTCATTATTTTCTATGGAAAATCAAAGCTTGCCGTTTTCTTTACATACCACAATGAATTTGAATTTCAATTTATCGACACGCGATCTGATGTGACGAGGTTCTTAAGTTTGGTTTGACAAAGACTTACAAAGATACCCCCCATTTCGTGCTCGCACTGATTCACAAAATAGAGCATTGAAACTAGTAGTCAATTCACAAAAAGCTTAAGATGCATCCACCATCTCATTTTTGACTGTAATATCGTTTCAGTATTTGAATTAATATCGTTCTAGTATGTAGATTGATTTGAAATGAAAACATTTTTTACGGATATTCATATCATTCTGTTGTCACCACAATACTTCAATCAATGTCGCTGTGTGATATATTAACCGTGCATTCATTTTTCTTTTCAATCAGTTTTTGAAGAATAAATTTTTTGAATACAATGAACCTATGATTTGATTTTCAGACTGAACTGATGATGATGATGGACGTTGATTTGAATTCAAGTTCCCAAAAGCCTTTGTACAAATTTAAATATTTGAAAAAAGCTATAATTTTATTCTTAGCTCGACAATTTATTATCCGGCTTATCAACGCATAAGACATTTCAATTTTCTGTTCTTACAAAACTTACTTTTCAGTACAAATACGTATGTTTTAGAGTCCAACGAAATGCAGCTTTTCAATAAAACCGTTTTCACATATATACTCCATTTAATACTTTCATTTACCACTCGCATGATGACTTCTAAGAATTCCATAAACCCACGAAATACAAGTACGAGTATATTGAATGTCATGATATGAAATCTTATGAAATTTTCATTCAGGAAATTGTCGTTGACTGCATGACAGCCCGTTGAAAAGTTGCTCTTTGGACTCACTTGGAAAATGTTTAGCGATAATTCATTACATCGTAATAATATTTCAACAAGAAAATTTCCAGCTTACAAACTACAAGTAGTTTATCTGAAATTTAATGGATTATTTCAACTGGAAAATGAATATCTGGGACACTTTCAATTTCTCAGTAACTATCTTTTGGTAGCACAAACTGCCGAGAAGTGAAGTTAAAGTTTGAAGTATTTATAGTTTTTCTGAAATGTTAGTTAGTTCTGAAAATGACTTTGGTGAGGGTAATATATCAATGCATTTTTCGTTGTTATTGATTCTTTCAAGCAATTTAAATTGAAAATGTTATAACTAGGAGGAACTTTTCAGATTTATGTATGTGTGGTGACTCAGAACATCTCAATGTCGGCACACGGTTCACGGCGCAAACAGACCCTCGTCTCACGAGAAACCTTTGCCTGCCAGCCGATCCCACATATCGGCGGTGCAACCAATTCCCTCAAGAAAAATGGAAATTCACTTGAGCCGCTCTTCTAGCTTCTCATGAATAAAAATACATAAGAGAACCTAGGCAAAGTTACTACTACTGGTTCGTAGTCAACATTATTCTCAACATTATCAGCATCATCATCGACATTATCACCAACAACCTCATTATCATCATCAACAACAACGACAGCATCATTCATCATCAACAACAACGACATCATCTGCATCATCGTAGCGGCCTACCTCGTCGTAATCAAAAATGAGTAGTAAATTCTGTCATTTCCAAAGAGTAAAATATAACTATAGAGTAAAAGCCAAAGACATGAATTTTTACTTCCAAATATCTATTTATTTCTTGTGATAGGGAAGTGAAGACTATTTACGCCCGAAGTATTGGCTCACAAGCCTTCTAGACTACCAACTAAACACCTCTTTTGTCAATCTGAAAATCTAGTCTAGAACCATTTAGCACATTAATTTGGGTCAGGCCTTGTTTCCATAAAGGTATCTTTGGGTTATAGAAACCATATTTCAAGCAGTAAGATAGAGAATAAAAGGGATTGCTAGAAAAGAGGCCCTCCACACTTAATGCCTACGGGATCCTCAAATATACTTTTTATTTGTCTTTTAGTGCAAACGGCACATAATATGCTACACATATCCATTTGCTAGCAGATGTAAGCATCTCCTTGATTACAGTCTCCAAGGAAAGCTCTCCGATTTCATTGGAAAAGTCACGACGCTGTTTTTTAATCTTTTGTAGGCAAACAATGTGTGGCAGATATCACTCATGTAGTCAGAAGACTGTAACTTACTAATTTTGTGCAGGTATGATTGAAAACATCCATGAAGTCAGCCGATCTTCGGGAAAGGTTTGGGATTTTCCTTGTGCGTAAGCTAGACGCGATATATTTGACGCCCGGGAATCTGATAAGATTTTTAACCCAAATATTTAGTTTGAGTGAATGCAAAAGAAAACTAATCGCAAGTTTGTTCAAAATCACGCTGTATCGGTTTACCGCCTGTGATAGTGGGATCAACGGCAGCCATAATCTTGTTCTGGCTAATAATGATACGTCATAAGAATGACGAGCGCATGAGATTAATTATATGGGGAAACCCCCCTAAATTTTTTTGTAGTGAAACACCACTTTAGACCTATATACAAAATTTAACGTTTGTAGCTTATATGGTTCGCGAGAAAAAGCGCTGTGACACACCGGCGGACGGACGCTTAGAGGGCATGATTTTATAGGGTTTTGCAAAATTATTTTACAAAACCGTAAACAGAAATTCAGCAGAAAGGTATACGAGGTGTGACAATTAAGTAATGAGACTAATTTTATTGCTGCGCTTGTGGTAAACCTGCGACCTTGAAATTTCCTTCCCTTTCCTTGGCATCGTTTCCCCTTTCCATTGATATATTTATCATTGTTCTAGCTTGTTTAGTTCGCCTGCTGTGTAGTGTTAAGTAGGCGTGTGTTGGTGGTGCTCGTCACGCAAATGGAGAAACGAAATCGCGTCACAATAAAATTTTGCACCAGATTGGGTAAAACAGCTTCAGAAACGTACGTTAAAATTGTAAAAGTGCATCGTGATAGTGCTTTTAGTAAAGAGTTTCAGGAGGGGCGTGAAAGCGTGGAAGACGAAGCGCGGAGCGGGAGACCAGTCGAGGTGCGGACTGACGTGAATGCGTAGCGTGCGCTCGCTCTATTCCGTGAAAATCGGCGTTTAACAGTTCGAATGTTAGCCTCGGAACTGGATATGAACCGTGAAACAGTCAAGCAAACTTTAGCCGACGATTTTGGGATGAAAAAATTGGGCGCGAAGATGGTTCCAAAGAATCTTTCTGAGGAGCAGAATCAGCATCAAATATTTGGCCTCTAAAGGGACCGCTGTGTTGCAACAGCCACCTTATTCGCCCAATATGCCTCCCTGTGACTTTTTTATTCCTTAGAACAAAATCGTCGGTCAACGGAACCCATTCTGAGTCGATTATGGACATCCAGGCGGCCGTGACGAGGGTACTCGTGGACATCCCAATCGAAACCTTCCAGAAAGGTTACGATGCATGGAAAGTGCGCTAGAATCGTTGTAAATTTGTAGAATAATTTTTAAATATACGGTTTTCATGAAATCAGTTTCATTACTTAATTGTCATACTTCGTATACTACATATTTGAAATTTGATATGTAGAGAAGGGTAGCGGTGACGGATTCCATGAAAATGGTGCACAACGGATTGATCAGAGGGGCCCCGAAAATTGACACCAACCGGTCCAATGCTTAATACATTGAAGGAAATAATCGAACAAGCAAAACTTGAAATACAAAAATCCCGTAAAAGGAAGTCTAAAGAAGACGAAGAAAGTCAAATATTCTTTGCAAGGATGCTGATCCCAGACCTGATTTCAGACACGTCTTGGGATCAGAAAAATGCGGGGCTTTCCAGGAAGCCCTAGCCAAGTCAAAATCAGAACTTAAATTACCCGTATCCTGTAGCTAAGCCTTCACCGCAGTTCAACTGCTCAAAATCTGCTTGAGCAGTATGTGAGGGACATGAAAGCTGACTTTCTGCTGCTGAGTGAGCAACACCATGATAAAACTTTAGCATCATGGTATCCTGATGAAACTGGTGCTTTCGCCATCTGGGTTTGAAATAGTGATTTCCAGGCGGAGAGCTGTGGACGGGGAGATGGTATTGTATGGATTCGGTACTCAGGGACCACTTTCTTTAGTATGTAACTAACAACGAATCGATATCATCTTTCCAAGCCAAGCTTCAGGCTTTGGAGGACTCTGTCTCGAACGCAGATAGGCACGTACTCGTTGGGGGAGCCTTCAACGCGAAAGCTTTCAAATGGGGCATACCTTAAATAGATACGCGGGGAAGCCTATCCTAAAATGGCGGCCAGGATGGCGCTCGTCGTACCGAACACCATCAATACGTCGACTTTTTGTTGCATTGACTGTGGAGGAAACATACCGGACGTGACATTCACCTTGGAGTCCTGAGTACGGAGGATACACAACTGGAAAGTTTTAAAGGGCTACTCATCCGGTGATCATCAGTGCATTCTGCTTGAGATAAGCGATGTTGTCTCCCGGCGTCCGTGTTCTCGGCTTTCTAGAATTGGGTAGAATATCGGAAAGATGGACGTCAAGAGGTTCATCGATGTGCTCACAGCAGTGCCCCGCTACAGAGAGATCAGGAGGGGACGAAAAAACTGGCAGCTCAAGACGTGGTCGACTCAACTATGAGCATCATCACGACTGCTTGCAAAGCTTCCATGCCCCATCGAAAACCCCGGCATGGCAAGCCCCCAGTGTACTGGTGGACAATTTGTCACAAGCTTCGGCATGAGGCTCAACGGGCATGGAATCGTGATGAGGCAAGCAGCCAGGTGGCAGCATATAAGTCGGCCAGGACATGCCTTCGCGAATTGATCAACAACAGCGGGGCTTACTGTTGGCAAGATCTAGTGGACAATGCAAACAAGGATCCGTAGGGCCTTGGCTACAAGCTAGTTATGCGGAAGATTGGTACCCTACGGACACCTTGTAGACATGATGCGGAAAAGATGGAGGAGGTAGTGCGGGCACTCATCCCCACCCATCCCGTCCATTTTGACGCTGTCTATGGTGAAACAGCAGTCGAATGTCCACTCTTCACTCAGCTGGAACTGGAAGAGGCAGTCCTTTCGCTAAAAGCGACGAGGGCTCCAGGTCCAGATGGTGTTCCAGCTGAGGTGGTGTAGCTTATCTATCACCATTGTCCTGACTTGCTGCTCAGCAGTTTTCCCGGTACGATGGAAGGTGGCGAGGCTCGTGCTGATCAGCAAGGGGAACGGAAATCCCGATTTACTGCCTGTATACCGTCCGTTATGCATGCTAGACACGGCTGGGAAAGTGCTAGAGAAACTCATCAAGGGAAGACTCACTGACGCAATTCCTGCTGCTGGGGACCTTCCTCCTCGGCAGTACGGCTTTAGAGAGAGAAGAGGAACACTGAGGATTACATTGACAGTCTCTGATTCGGTGGTGAGAGTTATTGCAGGCGTGATACCTATTGTCTTGCTTGCTAGAGAGCTCCTCGCTATTAACCTGCCCCGAAACGAGGCTGCAAGGGAGATGGTTGTCCGCGAGGAGAGACAGCGCTAGCTCAACGATTGGCAGCAGTCTTGGGTGAATTGTACGAAGGGAAACTGGTCTGCGCCTCTCATCCCGAATGTGTGACCGTGGTTCGATCGAAGGCATGGTGAGACTGACTTCTATCTGACCCAGCTTTTGAGCGGGCATGGGTGTTTACAGTCTTACCTGCACAAGACTGGTAAGTCACGGTCCCCGAACTGTTGGTTTTGCCCAGGAGAGGAAGAAAATGCTTGCGACACATTGTTCGCATGCACAAAAAGGGTAAGGCTGCAAAGGGACCTCTACAGGGAGACGGGAGAGCTCACCCTGGATAATATAGTTGCAGTGATGCTCGAATCAGTTGACAAATTGAACCAGGTGGCACATTATGCATTATTAAAATAAAAAAAGGGACTCACTGCAGCCGGCGGCGTTTGTGCTGGGGGATCGCTTGTCTGGCACTTCCTCTTCCCCTCTCTCCTCCCGCTAGTAAAGGGATCCCCCAGCTTGCGTAACAAAACGAGACCTGGCCCGAAGTAATGCGTCAAACGGTTCCAGGCTAGGCTCTTCGGTTGACAGGGGAGGTGTTTAGTGGATAGTCCAGTCGTCTTCTTGCGAGTATGGGAGTCTCACACTCTGTGCTTAAATGTGCATTCACCTCCCAAGCCCAAAAAAAATCCTATATACCCTCGCATTTGGCCTGGACAAAAATATAATGACGAGGATTTATTGTGTGCAGTGACGGTATTGACAATTGTGCATCCTAGGAGGAATTATGGCATGGTCATGTAATCATCACCGCAGAGGCGTGTGGGATATGGTATTAGAAGTGAAGATTGTGCTCGAAGATCCACCATGTCTCTCTATTAGTATTTTTCGACCAACAAATTTAAGACATTTTCCTTACATCCTCTCAACCCCTATTGCAATCAACATCAATAAAATCCCATCGCGTACGCCATACATCATTGATTGATTTATATAGAGTGAAATTCATAGAAACATCCGACAAAAAATCTCATCTAATGGCACTGATTAAGTGTCTCATACGATACAATTTAAAAAGCGATAAAACGAAACAACGTTACGGAAATACCCATTATACCATACGTAAACGTTATATTCTTTTCTCCTTGGCAAGATTGATGGGGTAACCATTTTCGTACACGAATTCCGTTGTTCGATACTTTCATAGTATCAGGAAATCAATTTAGCGTTATCGTTTTCCGTCATTCATCCTTTGAATTGGGGCGCGTTCATACTCTTCCATATCCACTGAGCGTGCCGGGAATGAATAGATTCAGTTCAAAATCGAATACGAGTACGGCAAACAAGGACTCCAAGTCAGGTTGGACCGAATGAAAAGTGGGGCGAAGTGATTCGATTATAATAAAACAAAAAAAACGTGTCCTTTAAAAACTCATCGGTTTAGATACATGTCTCCAACACACATGCCTGGAACATATTAAAAATAAAGGAGAGTTGTAATTACATTGCCGAAACAATGAGAATGGCTCAAATGACATTGAAATGGAAAACTTGAAAGAGATTTACGAAATTGGATTTTAATGTCAACGCGCCAAGAATAAAATTTAGGACATGGCCGAGAAGTGGAAATGGAAAACTGATTTTAAAGGATTCATCAGCAAAATGAAAGCTTTTTGCATTTTTCGCTGCTTTTTTGCCTTCTTGCCATTTTTCCTTGCGCCGCCACGTCGTCTTACAAAGCGATTTTCTTGTCAAGCCAAAGTGAAATACTTTCGATGCAAGTCATTTGTTATGCAAAAGGAATCCGCCGTTGAGCTGCTGCTGAATCATGGTCGTGACTTGGAAAGGAGATTACGTACTTTGGTAGCTTTGAAAAATTTTGCCAGTTGAAATCGGATTTGAGCATGATGAAAAGTACGATGACATTTAAAAGTTGAAAGCGTGGAAAAAATGATTTCAATCTGAAAGTTGCAGATGCATTGATAGTTCCATTTTGCAATGCCATAGCGAGATTGGATTAATCCGCGGGGATTAACGTTTTTAAGATGAAATCTCGGTGATGTCACCTTTCTGAAATTATTTCGGAAAAACGTTTAAGCAATTAGCTTGGTATATAGTATATACGAGTAAATGATGGTCGTAACGCGTTTCAACATACGGTGTCTTCATTGGACGACTAAATATTTGGGTTATTGAGTTCAAATTTATTGTGGATGCAGTACAAGTATTACATTTCGGTCAAATGTCCACCAAGAGCCTGCTTACAGCGGTTGATCCTTTGGACAGGATTTTCCACCACTCTGGCACACATTTCCACCAGAACGTTAGCAATTTTGCATTGGATGTTGTCTTTGAGCTTGTCTAAAGTTGCTTGCTTGTTGGCATAGACCAGTGACTTGATACAGCTCCATAAAAAGAAATCCAATGGCGTTAAATCACTTGAACGAGGTAGCCATTCCACCAGACCATTTCTCGAGATAATACGTTCACCAAATTTGCCTTTCAATAAATCAATTGTGAGGCGTGCTGTGTGGCCAGTGGCATCGTCTTGGTGAAACCACATATCGTTGATGTCATGTTCCTCCAATTCTGGCCATAAATAATCTTCCAACATAAGACGATAGTGTTGGGATAGCAACAGCGATCATAGCAGAAGTGGCTTGGTCACTTGTCATCGAGGAGTGGTAGAGTCAAGTCTGAGCTCACGGAGCGTATGGTATAATAGCAAAGGATAGTAAACTATTCTAGATATATTTTAACTAGGCTTGTGTCATTATCTGCTGGAGAGGCAGGACTACAAAAGTGGTGACGAGATCCGAATTCACGTATGAATTAAAGGCAAACATAATAACCTAGAAAGTGAATTGCAACTTTTACGTACGTGTCTTGCTGAACGGAATCGATATGGACGCGGATGCATTTGAAGCATTATTTACAGGAATAGCTGAGTAGCAAAGCAAGTCGGATGCTAAGCAAAACAAATTTGCCCAAAAAATTGCTGAGCAGCAAAACAAATTTGCCCAACAAATGGCTGAGCAGCAAAGCAAGACGAATACTACAATCGCATTGTTGATCCAACAATTGACTCAGTATCAGCCATCGGCTGCCCCAGTAGAGACTCAGCATCAGCCATTGGCAACCCCAGCGGGAACGTCATTGCACAGCAATCTGGCGAATAGTATGGAAGAATTTTCGTACAGTGCGGATGACGACCTGACGTTTGAGTGAAATGACAAATTCAGCAAGAGTTGACCTACTTACAGAGAAATTATCAACATCAGATTACTAGAGGTTCACAAAAAAGAAAGATGAAGGCAACGATCTCATTCGATATGGCTGTGAAGAAGCTTAAGCGGATTTTTGGTCGTCAGGAGTCACAATTTTTGCTTAGATACAAATGTCTGAAAACTGAGAAAGATGTAAATAAAAGTTTTTCAGAATGTAAGGTGTGCAAAATTTAACACCGCAAAGCGTAACCAAGTTTTTTATGCTCGTGCAGGAATTGAATAAAACACAAGACTCATTGGTCCTGGAAAAATTATTGACAAAATTAGAGCAGCAGGATTTGGTGAGAGTATGTGTCGGGGTAGAATCAAATGGTAGTGCCAAGCTTAAAATTCACGATTGTGTCAATCTTGCAAATCAGCTGAGTGACTTCAAAGCTAAAAAGTCCATGGTTTTGTGCCCGGAAAGTATATTTAAGAGTAAAATATTGACAGTTCATGGGAAACTGAAGGAAAATACGAACAAGCTACGACCAGAAGAAGAAGTAAGAAGATTGCAGTACACCGACTTTGTAAAAGCAAGATTTTTGTGTAGCAAGTATGACAATATCCATTTCCATAGAGACTGCCCTTTCCGAGAGAAAGATTGCCCCGACTGCAGAAGAGTCTGATAGAAAAAAGGATACTGTACGCTAGCATCGGCATGACGTCTCTGATGCTGGCGAGGTTTCAATGAATGCAAGAGCCCCAAAGTTAAATCGATCCCTACTTCGACGCGCAAGTTTGTTAAGCCCGCGATTGACAACATGAAGCTGAGGTTATAACTTGATTCGGGTTCTGATTGGATGATTATTCCTGATGCAAATTGGAGGCTACTAGGATCATTGACATTAGCCGTATGCAAGGAGCAAGCCGTGAGTGCATCGTGAAATCCAGTGAAGATGCTGGGTAGGTTCAACATACGATTAAAATTTCACAGTAGAGAGAGCAGTGGCATCTGCTGCGTCTCAGCATTTAATTTGATTGTTCTTGGAAATGACTAGATGGAAGCGTTTGACTTATAGAACGTGTCTATTATTAATTTTGCAGCATAATTGGGCAAGTGAAGGCACTGTCACTATACAAGGAGGTGAAAGAGGAATTTTTGTCTCTTTTCAACCATGCATTGGGTCGATGCAATAAAATGAAGTCGTCACTCACGCTAAAAGAAGGTGCCAAACCAGTTTTTCGAAATAGCCGACGAACTTAAGCGGTTGCAACTGTTGGGGGTGATAAACCCTGTCGATTACTTAGAGTATGCACCACCAATCGTTTCCGTTCAAAAGGAGGTATTTGACGGGTTTGAATGGCTCACTTGAACTGAACCAGCACTCACTGCCAACACCCGAAGATATCTTCTCGAAACTGTCTCAATATCGGGTGCCCAGTAAGATTGACCTTTTGGATGCGTTTCTGCAGGTGGAACTCGTCGATGAAGCTCAGAAAATGATGACGATCAACATAAACTGTGGCTTCTTCAGAGTAAATCATTTTCAACCACGCATTAAAACCGCTCCAGGCATTTTCCACAATGATGAGCGGTGCAAAAGGTGCATTCCTTTTCATTGACGACTTTATTGTGGAAGGGACTAATGAGGCCGATCATCGTGAAAATCAATTTGAAGTATTAAGACATATCCAAAGCTACGGGTTCCACCTCAAGATGGAGAAGTGCTCATTTGGTCAGAAGAAATTGCAGTTCCTGGGGCACGTAATCGATGAAAACGGTTTGAGACCGAGTCCAGAGAAGATCGAAGCTCCGAGCAAAATGCCGGCACCGAAACACGTTCAATAATTGCAGGTTTTCCTTCGGGCCATTACATTGTACGGAAAATTCATTCATCAGCTGAGGGAGCTCGCGGACCGCTGAACGGGTTACTGCATAAGGATGTCAAGTTTGAGTGGAGACAACTACATTAAGAGATGTTTGAGAAACTCAAGAATATACTTTCCTAGAGTCTTGCATTAACCCACTATGACACAAAGAAAAAAATTATCGTGGCTGCAGAAACATCTAGTTACAGTAAGGGTGCGGTTCTTATGCATCAGATGCCGTATAGGACTAAGTGACCGATAATCCATGCAGTGTGAACATTCACAAGCGCCGAGAAGAACTACTCACAAGTTCATTGAGAAGCCTTAGCGTTATATCTAAGGTCACAAGTTGAAGGTTCAGGCCGATCATCAGCCGTTGTTGACGATTTGCATGGAACGGTATACCTGTCTATACAGCCAGCCATCGACAAAGATACGCACTAATGATGCGCGCTTGCAATTTCCATATCAAGTACATTAATATGGAAAGTTTTGCATATGCAGACTTTATCTCACGGCTCATAGCAAAACAAGAGAAGTCTATAGAAGATGTTATGAATTGGTCTGTAGCTTGCTTCACGATCGAAATAACATGCATGCTGCCCATAAGATTTGAAGCTCTCAAACAAGAAATCAGTAGATGCCAAACAATGAGGAAAAATGCAGATTACATCGAAAATGGGTGCCCATGAATTTCAAAGCAGATCGATAACGCGGACGTTGTGAAATTTTTTTCCCGACGATAATTAATCACTTGCATTCAAGGGAGTTTCTTTTATGGAGATTGCATCGCTGAGCTAGCTTGTTATCGGGGGACAATATTGAAGGAGCTGGATCAAGGCCATCCAGGCGGAGCTTGCATGAAACTTTTGGCACGAAGCAGAGTTTACTGTCCATTTATTAACGGCGATATCGACAGGCTGGTCAAAAGGTGTGGGAGCTGCGTAATAAATTCCAAATCACCAACCAAGTGTTCGCTTCAATCATGGCCCATACTGGACGGACCTTGTATCCACAATGACATCAAAGACAATCTGTTGTTCACGATAGTGTGGCAGAAGACCCGTTAACCTCGACTCGTCATCGTGCCCAACAATTGAAAATCTCAGGAACATCAGCGATGTGAATTTTGAAGAAAGATTTGAATTTACGCGTTTAAAAGGTTCAACTGACTCAAGATCTGAAGCCTACTGATCATTTCAAGCGTCAACAATACGTCGAATGGTTGGTTGAACAGACAGAAGGAAATGGTGACTTTACAAAGAAAATCATCTTCAGCGACGAGGCACACTTTCAACTCAGTGGATTTGTTAACGAGCATAATTGCCGTATTTGGGCAAACTAAAATCCACGAGTGATTGTTGGAAAACAGATGTATCCACAAAGAGTGCCTGTTTGGTGCGGTTTATGGGCTGGCGGCGTCATTGGGCCGTACTTCTTCGAAAATGAGGACGGCCAAGTAGTTACCGTGAATGGTGCTCGCTTTTGCGAGATGATTGCGGACTTCTTGTTGCCAGAAATTGAGATTATGGACCTGGACGATATGTGGTTCCACACAGCCAACAAAACAATAGCTCTTTTGCGCGATAAATTCAATGGCCGTGTTATCTTACGTTGTAGTGATGTTAATTGGCCGCCACGATCATGTGATTTGACACCGTTGGACTTCTTTCTCTGGGGATGTTTTAAAGAGAAAGTATACGTCAATAAGCCAAGAACAATTCAAGAGCTAAAGGAACCGGAATTTGACGCTAGATGTCCGTACTAACAAATATCGTGAAAGCTCGAACTATATATATATATATATATATATATATATATATATATATATATATATATATATATATATATATATATATATATACATATATATATATATATATATATATATATATATATATATATATATATATATATATATATATATATATATATATATGTCATTTTGCAAGTACATTTGATAGCTATCAAAATCAGTCAACAAAACAATTTTATCTTGTGTGCATCATTATTATTTTTCACGATGAATAACTTCGAAAATTGGAGAAAAAGACAGCATTTGCGGGAGGTTCTGTTGGGTCATTTTTTTGCAATTTCTTTGCAAAAAGTGCTTTGAATGGTTTCAACGCTTCAAAAGTGGCGATTTCGACATCAACGATAAAGAACGTCCAGGACAGCCAAAAAAGTTTGAAGACGAAGAATTGGCGACGCTACTCGATGAGGATTCGTGTCAAACACAAGACGAATTTGCCAAATCGTTTTGAAGTGACTCAACAAGCCATTTTGAAATGTTTGAAAGCCACCGGATACATTCAGAAGCAAGGTAGTTGGGTCCCCTACGAGTTGACGCCGAGAGACGTTGAACGGCGCTTCTGTTTGTCTGAAATGCTGCTTGAGCGCCATAAAAAGAAATAATTTTTGGATCAGATCGTGACTGGGGATGAAAATGGATCCATTATGACAATCCAAAGTGCAAAAAGTTGTACGTGAAGCCCGGCTAACCAGCCAAATCAACGGCGAAGCCAAATATTCATGGCGCCAAGGTTATGCTGTGTTTTTGGTGAGATCAGAAGGAGTCGTTATATTATGAGTTGTAGAAATTGGGCCAAACAATCACAGGTGACTTATACCGGCGACAATTATTACGTTTGAAGCGTGCCATCATCGAAAAACGCCCGGAATATGAGGCCAGACACGAGGCTATAATTTTTCACCTTAACAACGCTCGGCCGCATGTTGCAAGACCCGTGAAAAACTATTTGGAAAATAGTGGATGGGAAGTTTTGGTCCACCCGCTTTATAGTCCGGACCTTGCTCCGTCCGACTTTCATTTATTTCGCTCGACGCAAAAAGCCCTCACCGGAATAAGCTTCACTTCAGAACAAGGCATCCGAAATTGGATAGATTCGTTTTTGGCCTCCAAGCCGGCGCAATTTTTGGGATGGAATTCATAAATTGCCTGAAAGATGGGGAAATGTTGTAGCTTCCGATGGACAATACTTCGAATAAAATATATTGTAAGATTTTTCCACAATAAAGAATCAAAGTTCGCTAAAAAAATTCCAGTTATTAAGTTGTACACCCAATAATTCAGCACATTAACGACATTGAACCTCAATTATGTCTCAGAGTCATTGAAAATATGGACCATTGGATAGAAGTATGCCACTGTAGCTGTGGCGAGCATTTGGGCAATATTTTGTCTTACACATAATTGTCATAGATCTTTTTATTATAATAAAAAATGTTAACATAATTCTCTGAAAGCCTTTTGTTTTATTTACAATTAACATCGTGCGTTTTGGTTGGACCAGCATTTATTATCTTGAAGTTCAAAATCTTGAATTTTTTTTTAATACTGTGTATTGATCTAAATTTTATATATGAATTAATTATATCTTTATAATTTTTAGAAATTTTATACGATAGAGAGTCAAATAAGGTTCAAGATGATCGGCCTAAGAAGAGTTTTATACATTAAGACCATAACCTTTGGGCAGACTGATTTCGAGGGAAATAGGGGGTAATTGCGGACGCTGTTTTCACTTTATTGAGGGTTTTCCTGGTTTGTCTATTCACCTTAAGTTGATTGTTAAAATGGATTCCAATGTATTTAATATTTTCCTTGAGAGGAATGATTTCGCAAGCAATATGTGCTTGCATATTCCTACTTTGAGACACAGCAAGACGGTGCCCTCTCCCGCTTGCATTTCTAAAGCAGATCAGCTCCAATTTGCTGGAATTTATTTCGTGCCCCCAATCCTTTAGATATTGAACGATGTTATGGACAGATTGTTGCAGCTTTATTTGGGCCAGTGCTGCGAGACTATGGGTGACAGTGAGGAGAATTTCGTCTGCATACATTGGTATATCGCTAGTTGAGCAGTTAGGGCATGGGATATCATGAAGGGAAAAGTTGATGAGGGCAGGACTGAGGATAGAGCCTTGTGATATTCCCGAGTTGATAAGGATATGATTTGAAATCACTTTCTCCAGTTTAATTTGGTATGTTCTATCCAAAAGGAAGCTATATAGGATTCTTAGTATTGCGAGCGGACAGGATGAAATTTTCCATTTGTACCTGAGACCGTTGTTTCAAACCAAGTCGAACGTTTTTTTTCAGGTCTAGAGCACAGGCCACTATGCACTCTTTCCGCCGAAAATTGCTGGTGACTTTATTGTGCAATAGCATTATTGCTTGCTCCGTTAATCGTTCGCGTTCAAATCCAAACTGAAAATCGGGGATCAGGGGATAAGTAAAATTGTTAAAGTATTGCATAATAATCTTTTCAAGGAGTTCACCCATGTTAGGCAAAAGGAAAATTGGCCAAAAATTGTTAATGTTGCCTTCGCAGCCTGGTTTTGGAATTGGGATTAGTTTACTGACTTTTCAAGATTTTGGAAAATATCCATTATTAATACAATTATTATAGAATATCGTCAAGAAGGAGGAGATGGTCTTTCTGCATTTCTTGAGTATTCTGTTTGGGATGCCGTCAAGGCCGTAAAATAGCTTGCTATTCAAGGTATTTAGGAGATCTTCTACTTCCGTTTCCGAGGTGAAAAATCCACCGAAGACTGGATGCTGTGGATGTTACACTTTATTGTAATTGGATACAGTTAAATAAAATCCCTCATATCCTCCCGTCGTTAGTAGAACCTCCGCTTTAGCGTTGTTACTCAAAGCTGTGTTGGATGACACATGGCAACGATATAGTTGTTTGAAGTATCCCTCACATGCAATGATCTTGTCAGATCGTGCTGTGAAGACTTGGTTCCCTCGCTTTATAGGGTCTTTCTCAATATCCAATTTTGAACTTTTACGGCCTGTGAGTTGATCTATAATTTTAAATACATCTGAAGATGGTCGCAGTGATATCAGTCTGCTTTTATAGAAGGTGTTGACTTCGGATTTGATTTCACGGGAAATGCTTGTTATTTGTGTTTTAAGTTCCAAATACTCCTTATTCAATCAGTTAAAGCTTCGACGATAAATACGCTTAAGCCGTTGGAGAATATGCGTCTAAGTTTTTATTAATTGAGGAGTCTCCTGAGTTAGACATCTATTAAGGGGGCTGCGTGGTTTCTGGAAGGGGGCATGCTGGTCTAGACACTCTATAATGGCAGGTATTATTGCCGATATATGAGAGTCTATTTCTGCATTCGAGAGAATGATATTTTGCAGTGGGAGATTCGGAAGGAGGACTTTGAGGTCTTTTCTGAAGTTTGGCCACTCTATGGAATTAAACGGTCTGTAATGAGGTGGGCAAGTAGGAACTGGTATATGTGATCTAAGGGTCTAATGGTCCAATAACAAGCTAAATGTGGACCAAATAAAAGGAATTGTGGGATCGTTGAGGTCAGAGGATATTATAAAGTTATCTAAAAATGAATTCTCTCCGGGAAATGTTGGGACCCCGGCATTTGCTATGGATGCTGAGAGGTGGGCATCCGCATGGAGCCATTCGAATAGGTAGTTCCCGTTGGTATTCCTTGTGGAGTCCCCCCAGTGTTCGTGTATGGCATCAAGGTCTACTCCTAGTATAAATGAGTCGTGGGTTGATGCTGCTGCGAGGATTTGGTTAAGTGTAAATGGGATCTGGGGACCTAAATTACACGGGAGGTATAGGAAGCCAATAAGAATTTCGGCAGGGTTTCAATTGGGTCACTTGGTGACCCAATTGCTAGTGTACATGAGGAATTACTTTGTTCAAAAGGGTTTGATGGATATCTAAATCATCTCAAAACAGTATCGTAGTACCTCTGCGACTGTCATTACGAAGCGCATAATAGTTCTCCACACGGGCTTTGTGTTGAGGGCTAAGAACTGTCTCGTTTAGAAGGAGGATATCAGGTTGGGAAGATTTGACAAAATCAGCAATGTAGAGCCTCTTATCATGTGAAATTAGGGAATTGACCTTTAGGGAAAGAATGGTAAGCCTTTTTGCTACCATTAAGATTGAAACAGAAATTGAGGAGAGCTATTGGCTTCTCTTGGTCAGGAGTGGCGTCAAAGGATGGGAGGAAAGCCCTGAACTTAGATAGGAGTTCATTAGGAGGGACTCCCAGCCACTACATTGTTATCTGTTGTAGGCACTCAAAGAGACTAAGAGTCGGTGAAATTAAAATGTGGTGTGGGTTTCTGTTTCTTAAAGCTTCTGAATATGAGGTTCAGTTGGAAAAAGGGGCAGTGTGGTGTGGGTTTGTAGGGGTTTGGCGAACTTTTTTGATAGCTGGAGAGCATAATATCAGAGGTGCAATCCGGGTGGATTTCGCTTTGAGTGCATTGTCTAACAATCTTTTTCGTTCCGGGCAGCCAGAAAAATTGGCTGGATGTTCATGTGTCTTACGCATAGTGCAGAATGGAGCGGTTTTCGTTTTGGCCATATTTTTTCTGAAGTATGCTCCTCCCCACATGTTACACATCGCATGTTGACTCCATAATTGGTGGATATGTGCCCAAATCTTTGACAACGATAGCAATGTAGATCGCTCCTTTTGGGGCGTTCCCATACGGCTCGTTGGTTTAGAATATAGCGCAGTTTTATTACTTCGTTCTTATCTGCCTCCAATCCTACTGTTTGCCTTATTAAGTCCAAGTCAATCTTATTTACTCTCGACCATGCAGTGGTATGTGGGCTGACAGACTCGAGGCCTAAAGTAAGAATTTGGCTGGCTATGTCCTCTCGAACCGCCTCTGCTTCAAAGTCTGAACTAACACCCCTTAGGATCACGACATACTATTTCCTTTCTTTAGGGGTGAACGAGTACCCCACTGCCTCAGTGTTTTTAAGCTGGTTCATTTTGTAGTCGTGGGCCTTGAGCATGTCAACTGTGATCTTCAGTCAGAAGTTCGACAACTTTATAATACTTTACTCCAGGTGAATATCATCGGTAGAGGTGTACCTATCCATAATGCCTTTAAGCACTGTGGCCCGCACATTCTCTACGAAAATTGGTGGCGTCACGTCTTGGTTAAAACTTGAAATCTTTACTGTCACATCGTCCGCATCCATCATGTCCGAAGGCATTTCCTTGCGGGTGTCCTTGGTCTTTGGTTGCTCTGCTATCGTGTTTGCAATAACTAGTCCATTTTTCCGTCTGAAACTCTGTCCACGGTGTACACAATGGGTGCTCAGCCAAGATGAAGTTTCTGCTTTCTTCCGGTCTTCAACTTTCACATTTTATGTATATGATATTGTATGATGAAATATGCTTATAAATTTTCGTTTTCTAGTGATTTTTTTAATAATTTCGATATTGACAAATTCACACACGTCTTGACAGTTTTAACATCCAAACGTCAAATCCCACTACTTTCCAATACGCGTTGACATTTCTCCATACTGAACTGTGGCGACACTCAAGTGATCGCAGCGCATTTGTTGGTGAAATGTAGCGACTTCAATCGTTTAGTGGATATAATGAATTTCACAACTATTGTCAATCAAGTGATTACTGGAATTGTAACCTCCATGAAGTTAAAACGTGAAATCATGTAACTTTCGACATGTTAATTTCAGTTCATATTTTTGTTTGCTAATAAAGTTATTATTTATTTTTTAACTTGTTCTTTCCGTCGTGTATGGGGAATGCGCATTGCAATTAGCTAAAACCCATTGTGGTGACCCTGAACGTGCAAAAAAAGGAAAAAGACAATATAAGTTGATAGTGACGCCAAACACAAACAGTGACACCATTTTTAATATTTCAGCAGAAACTATTTAAACTTTAGTAATGTCTATGCCTTTTGACACATCGAAATGGACAGGAGAAAGCCCCAAGCAATCTGAAATGGACATGCATTCCATGAACAAAGTTACAATTCCGCCATTTAATATGGGTACCGGTTAATGCATGCGGTTTTCTAACAGATGGCGTAACTTGATTTTTATTCCAGTGATTCACCTTTCCAAATATGTATTGAAATGCTACTGTTATATAGTTCCAGAATGTTTCATTTAGCTGAAGCGTAAACAACAATACTTTTTTTTACTCTGAAAATGTCGAATTTTGTGCCGAATAAAGTGTTTTTGCGGGGAGTACTTCTTCATTGAAGAAACAGGCTGCCGAAAGTCACTGTATTTTGGTGGCAGTGTATAGTGTGCATGCTCTAGCTGAGCGTACGTGCCAGAAGTGGTTTGCACGGTTTAAAAGTGGCAATTTTGACTTGGAGGATGATGAACGGCCTGGACAGCCAAAAAAGTTTGAAGATCACGAATTGGAGGCATTGCCATCCCAAACATGCAAAATCACTTGGTGTCGCTCAACAAACCATTTCCGATCGTCTAAAAGCAATTTTTCACAATAAAGCTTCAATTTTCGGAAAAAAAAACGAATTAACCGGTACCCCTATTATTAAAGATAATCCGGCTTTGTGGTTCGTTCAAGTGGAAATGGCGTTTGAAATTTCCCATGTGGTGTCAGATAAAGCTAAATTTCGATATATCATAGTGAACTTGGACGCTTTGGTTTTGCAAGCAGTTTCGAATGTCGCTATCAATCCGTCCGAGCACGGAAAATATGGCGCGATTAAAAGGAGAATTTTATGATCTTTCGCGGGATCAAGTGACGCGAGATTGCGTCGCGTGTTGCATGGTGTTGACATTGGAGAAGAAAAGCCAATTCAACGACCTGGTTTTAAAGACATCGTTCCTTGATCAAATGCCGGAGTGCGTTCGCGGGATCCTAGTGGGCAGCGAAGTAACGGATATTGCCAAATTAGCGGCGCCGGCCTATAAAATAATGAAATTTTCGCGTCCATCGATATCGGCTATATCAACAACCGCATCGAATGAAAAAATAGCTATACAAATGGAAACGTTACAAAACGAAATCGGAAGGCTGTCTCGTGAAATTCAGCATCTCCGACGTGGATGTTCATAGCCAAGAGCTAAATTTAGATCATCTTCGCGAAACAAAAATTTTGAGAAAAATGGAATGTGTTTTTACCACTCCACGTTTGGTGAGCAAGCAAGAGAATGTCACACACCTTGTATCAGATCGGACAGCAAAAAATTAGTTTCAATGGCATGCAAATAGGCAGACGCATGTCGGAATGAAAAAACAAGCCGTCTTTCCATTTACGAAAAAAAATTTGGATATAAATTCTTGATTGATACGGGAGCGGAAATATCAATCATACCCAGATCTTCGTGCAACAAGCATCATTCCACTGATTTGAAACTCTACGCTGCAAATGGCTCAGTTATAAAAACCTCCGGATCAAAAGTCATGACTGTGAAATTAGGACTCCGGTGCAAATTTACCTGGGCTTTTGTAGTAGCTGACGTCACACAAGCAATCCTAGGCTTCGATTTTTTGCAGCATCACGGCCTGGTAATCGACTTAAAAGCTAGAAAGCTAGTGGATAAAAATACAAATCTAAAAATTTTTGCGTCAGTGCCAGCAATCCACGCGTATAACATACCTGATGAATATCATCAACTTTTGGCAGAGTATGACCAAATAACACAGTTTAATGTACAAATAACGTTGCCGCATTTAGTTCAGCACCACATTATAACACAAGTTGCACCAGCCACAGAACGCTATCTGGGGAGAAGCTTAAAGCTGCAAGAAAGGAGTTTGACATTATTTTGGAAAAGAACATCTGCCAACCTTCTGACAGTAAATGGGCCTCGCCCTTGCATCTAGTCCAGAAGAAAACAGGCGAATGGTGGCAGATTATCGTCATCTGAATAGTATCACCATCCCTGACCGATACTCTATTCCCCATTTGAGCGATTTTACGACCCAGTTAGCTGGCTGTACAATTTTTACGCTAGATCTCAATCGGGTCTGACATCAAATCCCCATGCTCCTGAGGATCGTAAAAAAATGCGGCGCAAACGTTTCAACGTTTAATGAATACTGTTCTTCGTGGATTGAATTTTTGCCACTGTTACATAGACTACATCTCATCGCCTCCAAAGATTCTCAGCAACAATATGGTTTAAACATTTATTTAAACATTTATTTACCAAAATGCGTTTCTAGACAGCAAGAGCTTCGATAATTAGGATTCAATGTTAATGCACAAGGCATTAGACGTCCGTAGGACAGAATTGAAGCTCTAACTAAACTTGAAAAACGAAAAACTGTCGAAGAACTACGTCGCTTTATTGGCACAATCAACTTCTACTGAAACTGTTTCCCGCATGCAGCTCATGTGTAAGCACCACTCCTTGACCTCATAAAAAAAGCTCGTAAGCGTGACAAACGACCAGTGCAATGGACCCCGGAAGCGAAAAAAGCATTTGGAAAATCTAAAGAACTGGTGGCAAATGCAATTTTATTTGCACATCGTAACGAAAACGTTCCACTTACTCTTTATTGCGATGCCTCAGACGTAGCTATTGGAGCAGTTTTGGAGCAGGAAGTCAACGGAAAATTAATGCCACTAGGCTTCTTTTCACGTAAATTGAACCGAACGCAAAAGCGATATAGCGCATACGACCGCGAACTTCTTGCGTTGTATCAAGCAGTTAAATTTTTTCGTCATTTCGTGGAAGGCCGTAACTTAACAATTTTCACCGACCATAATCCACTTACGTATGCATTTCTATAAAATTCCGATAAAGCTTCACTTCGTCAACTGTGACAATTTGATTTCATAGGACAATATACAACAAAATTGTTGCATATTAAGGTCAAAAATAACATCGTTGAAATAATTATGCCATCGAAAATCGATTTGCAAGAACTCGCAGATCAGCAAGGTACTGACGAAGAACTGCAGCAAATTTTAAAGGACCCATCATCTTCATCATTGCGACTAACCCCCGTGCGTATTGGAAGTTGTGTGACGCCTGTCTACTGTGACGTATCATCGGGTGCTACTCGTATCTTTATTCCAAGAATGATGAGCATGAAAATTTATGAACTATTCCACCTAATATCACATTCCACTGAAAGAGCGACAAAACGGATAATCAGCAAAAAATATATGTGGCCTAGAATGAATAAGGAGGTATGGGGAAGAAATTGTCTGGAATGTCAAAGAAGTAAAGGTGGGCGCTACGTCAAAAATGTTCCTGAGTCGATTATAATTCCTCCGAACTGATTCCAACATGTACATTTGGACATGATCGTAATGCCGCTATCAAAAGGTGTTAAGTATTGCCTTATAATGATTGATCAGTTTACGCGTTGGCCCGAGGCAATACCGATAATTGATTTGGGCGCCGATACAGTTGCAACTGCATTCTTCCAGCAATGGATCTCGAGATTTGGAGCACGGTAACAACAGACCGAGGTTCTCAACTAGAATCACTACTTTCTATTCATTTACAAAGTTGATTGTGATCCTGCGTGAAAATGATAAAAGCTGCACCAGGAACCGGACAACACCATATCACCCCTCATCTAATGGATTAATTGAACGATTGCATCGGTATTTAAAAGCATCCATCATGTGTCATCAAAATAGACAATGGGTTGATGTTCTTCAATTCGTCCTTTTAGGATTGAGGGCCAGTTTTATACCTGATATTGATGAAACAGCTGCCGGACTTGTTTATGGGATAATATTGTGAATTCCTGCTGAAATTTTCTTCGATGATCTTTATCACACTCCATTGGATCTGGCAATATTCGCGAGGAAATTCAAATTTTTAATAAAAGAAATCAACCTGACTCCTACAATTCACCATAGTCATCCAAACGCTTTTGCCTTCAAGGATGTGGAAGCTTGTACCTACGTTTTCTTTCAAGTTGATTCGACTAAAACTCCATGCCAACAACCATACAATGGCCCTGTTGAAGTAGAAGAATGACTGTTAGATAGGGTTTTTTGCATCAAGAGAAATGGAAAGTCAGAAACAATTTCCATCGAAAGAATTAAGCTGGCATATGTTGAAAGACATGCAGTTGCTACCAAAAATGAGGAATCAGCATCATACGCACCAATAGCAACATCATTCACAAATACCCTCGAGCCGATTCGAACATATTCGCGCATTAAAAATGTCAGATTCAGAACTCCGCAAACTCCTAAGCGGACTTCGTCTGACTGTCAAAAATCAAGTTAGCTGAGTTACTTGGGGAGGATATTGTGGCGACGCTCGAGTGATCGCAGCGCATCTGTTAGTGAGATGTAGCGACTTCAATCATTTAGTGGGTATAATGAATTTGACAACTCTTATCAAACAAGCGATCAGTCGAATTGTAATCTCCATGAAGTTAAAACGCATAATCATGTAACTTTCGACAGGTTAATTTCAGTTAATATTTTGTTTGCTAATAAAGTTATTATTTATTTTTCAACTTGTTCTTTCCGTCTTGTGTGGGGAATGTGCATCGCAATTAGCTAAACCCCACAGAACTTAAGTGCTAGCGACACCTATAAGTATTTCCTTATACCTCACGGGTTCGAAATTAACGTAAATATTTAAATTAATATTGCTAGTGTGTCATCTTATCTCACTATGTCATCTTAAGCACAACTTCCCTACATGATTTCTCAAAACTGTTTACAAATGAAAGAATGCAAGTGAAATATTGCAAAAATTAATTCTGTAAATTAGAAGTTATCGTATTTGAATGTGAATTGGAGTGCTTAATAAGTTCTATGGAAGTTTATAAGAGAGCAATGCAATGTATTTGAGTTAGCGGCGGATACACGTGTTGGGTAGCCGTCTATGGGAATGTAGCTTTGGACGTGATTCTGTGGGAAAATATTTGTGGACGTACCTCGCCCCGATGGAACCAAACTCAACTACATCTTTCATTTCGAAGGTAGTACATTTCATGGTAAATCATACACGAAGTTTCACCTGTTACAATTCAACCCCGATGGAGGAAACGGAATGAGTGTCGTTAGCTGGCTTCAACACAATTATACAAATAGTCTTGCATAGTGGAAAGTGGTCAATTCGGTGGCCTAACGTAACAGTATCTTTTACAAAAAATACTTTGGTACAGTGCTGGCACCTCATTTGAAGTGGGAAAATCTACCACCTAATATATATATATATATATATATATATATATATATATATATATATATATATATATATCTCTTTTTTTTTTTTAAATATCTCCATACCCTACTACTCTCTCCATCACTCTTTCTTCGTCGCACAACGCTCGTGCGATCTGCATTCTCATTACGTCACTTGGTTGGTCCTTTGTGCCACCCAGACAATGTTTAACACATCGGTATAAGGCGGCACACAATATAATGTGAACTAGTCCTTTTCATGAACATCGAGTCCAAAAATCATGATCAGCTCTCAGAGATAAAAAAAATTCAATATCATACGACGCATTCAAAAAAAAAAAAACTCTGAGTAACTGTCACTTCAGTATCTCGCCGATAGGGACAAAAGAACGCCCTAAGATACTGGGCTCATAAAGGCAGAATTACAGGTCCACGCTTCAATCAGTGCTCATTAAATGCTCCCTTAGTCTTTTCTTAAATACCAAAAGTGGGTCTGCTGCCTTAACAATTTCTAGTAGATTGTTATATATTAGCAGAGCATCATTCGTTGCATCGTTCTTTAGACGATCCGTTCTGGTAAAAGGTATTACGAATTGATCTGAATTCCTCGGATTATATGGGTTGATCTGTGATACCTTAATAAATGGCGCTTGTTCCGATCCATTAATTTTCAAATTTTTGTAGATAAACTTAGCTTTCTCCATAATAATAATTTGACTAAACGTTAATGATTTTGCCAATTGGTAAACCAAACTAGTTTGAGTAAGCATTGGTCGCTTCAAAATGTTTTTATACGCTTAGGTCAGCAGCCTGGATATACTGTTTAAATGCTGCTTTGCTGATTGACTCCAAATAAGTACTCCATAATGCAATTTCGCGAGGACAAACGCACTTAGAACAAGTTTCTTGATGTGCATTGGAAAATCCTCATATCTTCTTAACAATCCTATTATTGGGGCTAATTGCCTCCTTAAGCTATTTATGTGTGGTAACCAGGTCATACGATGGTCTATGATAACACCAAGATATTTCATTTTCAGTACTCTTTGCAATTTTTCGCCGTTAATATTTAGTTCGACATCTATGTCTCCTTTGTTCTTTTGCTTAAAAACAATATATTTTGTCTTTGAACTGTCCAATACTAGTTGGTTTCCAATTAATCACTGATGGAATTTTCCTAGATCCCCGTTAATAGTGTTCTCAATGGCAGTTTTGTCTCGTCCTGAATAAAGTAGAGCTGTGTCATCAGCATATAATATGTGATATCCCGTCAGCCCACATGTATTAAGATTATTTGTGTATAGCAGGAGCAAAGTTGGGCCAAGTATTGACCCTTGGTGAACTCCTGTTTTCGTAGGTGCTTGATCGCTCAGGACATTGTTGATTAAAGTTCTCTGCGATCTTCTCTTCAAGTAACTCTTAAGCAACTGCTTAGGACTACCCTGAATACCATACGATTCAAGTTTACGAAGCAAGAGGTCATGATCAACTGTATCAAATGCTTTTTTCAAATCCACAAAAATTGCGATGACATAATCACCTCTGTCAAGTCCTAGATTGATGAAACGTGTGACAGAATGTAGGGCATCCAAAGTACTCTTGTTCCTTTGAAAACCAAACTGATGTTGGCTTATGATAGAGTTTCCAACTAAGAATGATGTTAATCGATTGTTTAGTAGTTTTTCAAATATCCTACTAAATCCCATCAGCAGCGCAATCGGGTGATAGTTATTCGGGTCGAGATGATCACCACCCTTAAATATAGGAACTATCTTTGCAAGTTTTTCTTCTTCCCGAAAAGTCCGATTCCGAATATGTACGTTTATAAAATTTGCCATAATCTGGGCTATGTCCTCCTTAATTATACTAATCTCATTCATCGTGATGCTATCGATGCCTGGCGCCGTATTCTTTTTCAATCCATTGATTACATTTAAGACTTCCCTTTTATTTGTATGATGAATTTGAAGGATGGAATTTATTGACATATTTGTAGTATTTAAATTGCTTGCTGAACTGGCAACGATTTCTTTAGTGATTCTTCCACCAATTGTTGAAAAAAAGTTATTTAATGAGTTCGCCGCATCACGTGGACACGATGTATTAGAAGGCCCATCAGGATTCAGTTGAAAGTTTTGTGATATACCCTGGGTTAAAGAGTTATCCTTTACCTCATTTATTATTTTCCATATTTCGCGGGAGTTGTCTGCCGCGGATTCCATTCTTCTTGAGAAATATGAGAACTTAGCCCCTTTCACCAGTCGTTTCGATTCTTTTTTCGCTTGCATATAAATAAACTTGAAAGCCTGGTTTCCATTGTTCTCCTGTAGTCCATGTATGCCTTCCTTTTTTTAATACTTGCATCAATTACCTTTTTCGTTATCCAAGTCCGTTGTCGACACCAGATTTTTTCTCAATTGTATAGCTTTGCTTAGCAGATATGATGATATTTTTGAGTTGGTTTCTGTTTCTTCAGTAATTCTCGTATGTTTGATTTAAAGAGCTCCTTGTCTAGATATCTAAACGTTTTACAGGTCGGCTTCTGTTTGTTCAGGGCTTGCTCTTGAATAGCAATTTTTAACACACGGTGATCTAGCTCCGGCCAGTCCTCAAATGTGTATGTCATACCTTCAGCGACTTTTAAATCATTGGCTACTATATGATCCAGTTAGGTATTTGACACTGGGCGAGTAATTTTGTTGTTGTTGTTTATGACTACCGTTCCATTCGTTTCTAGCGTATCCTTAAAAATCCTTGATTCTGGTGATTCAATTAGTACATCAATGTTTGTTTCCTCTATTGCGATTAAATTTTTTTCAGTTGAAAATAATATTTCTACTACTGTGCAAAAATCTTGCGCATTCATACGATTGGGGTTGTAGTACGCCCCTAATTTAATTTTTTTTCCTGCATGGCGTACTTCAATTATTATAACGAAATTGATTGTATTTTTTACGTACATTGCTGTACATCCACCTCTTCCAGGTCTGCAGGAGAATACCGCATTATATCCTTCAATATTGTAAAACCGTGCTTCTTCTGGGTACATCCAGATTTCATTGAGAATAATCAAATCGATGTCAGGGTTTTGCTGCAGATAAATCTGAATATCACTTAGCTTACGTCTTAAGCTTCTTATATTAGCATACATGAGTGTTAAATTTGGTCCGCTTGATTGATTTGAAAGATTAGCAATGATCGAAGTTGTAGTCGGCGCTCCTCCTGGCGTTGAAGCACATATAACATATTCTGCGTTGAAGCACATATAACACCCCGTTACGTTAAAGTCTTCCTTCACAAGATATGATCCATAATCTACATATATTAATGTATCTATTTGCAAGCCTCTTATATATGCTCCCATTTGCCTGGATGATGTGCAACCACATTTCATTTTTGTCCGCCTAGCATGTACAAGTTCCATAGAATCTTGCTCCTCTATATTGGGATTTAATGACTGGGTCTCATTTCTTAATTCATCATTTGAGTATTGTTTTTCTAGTCCATTGATGACAAGTCTATGCTGTCGCAATCTGGTCTCAGCAATATCATACTCCTCTTTCATTGCATCCATTGCTATTTTAAAAAGCGAAGTAGCATTTTCATCAGTCGATGTTTTGATAACCGCCCCACCATTACGAATAGGCCTCATTAGTTGTGAGGAATTTTACATTTTGATGGCCTGATCTTCGACTTATAATCCATCAGTGTTTTTTCTGAGGAAGAGTGATTTCTAGGCTTAATTATAATCCCTTTTGGTGATATTGTATTTGACCGATGCTCTGATGGAGGTGAAGTAGAATTTTTAATAATTTCGGCATATGAGGGCTTGCTCGCGAACGTAGATTTATCTATTTATAAGCTTACATTTGAGTTCATCTCTTCAATTTGGCTTTGCTAACTAATCATTTGTTGGAAGAGTTGGTCTTCTTTAGACTTTTGGTGCTGAGCTCTACATCCGGCACACATCCAAATCACATCTTCAGTTATGTCCATTATAGTCCGGTATCTCTCTTCCAACATTTTGATACAGCTCAAGTGGAACCACTTGAGGTAGAAGCCATCACATCCCATAGCCGAGTGGGTATCCTTCACGGATTTCTTACACTTCCCACACTTATTCTTGGCTGGTTTGGTAGCCATTATAATTTCCCTTTTTTTTTTAATTTTGATTAAAATATTACTGATTCTTATTTACTGTTTTTATTATTTGCTATTTATAAATTTTTATATTACCCTTGAATTCCGGTATTTTTATTTCGTATAATTTTAGTTAGCTATTTTTATTTTGTATAGTTAATGAAAAAGCGTAAAAAGCCGCACTTGCAAAATAAAGAATTTTTAAATTGAAAAATATTAATTTAGAATTAAATTCTCTTTACAATAAATTTAACTACACGAGAATCCCACTCCTAAACAAAAGTAAAAATTCCCGGTTCCGGTATTTTTTTTTGCCTAAGTAAAATTGAAACAAATGAAATTAATGACTTAAAAAATCGCTACTTATCTCCAACCTGATAGAGCGAAACTAGAACCACTTCACTTGTTATTCACAGCTGATTCTGAACATATGACAATACTTATTTCTTCACTAAAGACAAAGAATTCTAAGAGCCGACACTTTGACACTTCTTTGTTTTGACAAAGATTACCTTTTAAAATGATTACCTCATACAAACTCCTACATAATGCTGTCCTATCCAACACTAGCCCAGATATTTAAATCTTAAATGCATATAATCTTTCCATTTTTGTATAGGGAATCTTTCTCTACCTAACCCAAGAATATAGACTGCTATCAATGCACTTTTATATGACCTACATACATTTCAGCGATCTAACAAACTATGGGCAGCTGAAATTAATTTTAAAAACTTATTCCCTCTCATCATTTAAAAATTGTTAACACAACACTTTTCTAGTATAAACACTGAGCAGTCATGCTGAGAATCCTTGACTTTCCCCACTCTTTTACACTTAAGTTATTCACAAGAAAAAAGAAAAGCATCTTTCTAATTTGTTTTCCTCACTGTTGTACTGCACAACTATACTTTCAAAACTTTTTCGTTTCAAGTTTAACACTTTTACAACCCAAATTACCAGCACTTTGGCACTGAAGAAAGTTGACTGAAGTTCTGTTGAAGGACGAAAAATCTCGAAAGTATTAGTGTCAATGCGCTGATATCTCGTCACCATCTCTGTCTTCTTAATTAAGCATTCTACAGACGAGTTGAAGATGAAAGATTGAGTAAGTTAACCTTTAGAGAAGTGTAAAGGTTTCTTTAAACCCGACTATTTAAACTGATTACACAAGGCCCGTAATCCCAAAAGGATTCACAAGGAACCATCGCAATTTCATTACTCCTTCAGTTCCTTGGTAAACAAGTCTGGGACGTTTTCGTCGATGGAGCAAAAATTACATCAATATGGAGTAAAGAGTAGTTTGAACAATTAAACCATGTGAACTGCTCTTCTGAGGGTCCTTGACGGGTGGAAAACCAAAAGACTTTCCTTACATCTATCGAGAACTGACTGGTCGGTTGGAGCCAAGCCAGACTATTAAAACTTTCCGAAGAACAAAAGTTGAAGGGCTCATCTATCCAACTGCAAAGTCTCTCCCATTTGCCCGGGACTTAAGCTTCGCCTGTAGAGAGTTTAAAATCCTTCAGGTTGCACGTTTGCCCAACGTACTTCAGGTTAAATAATTCGCTTTTACTGGAATTTATGTTTGAGTGTGTCATCGTCTACAAGCTACCAAATTTTCAGTTATTTGCATCTGCAATACGTTCTTCCATTGTTTGCCATTTGCAACAGATTAAATTCCGTATAAGTGCATGCAAGCATAGACAAGGGCATGTCCTGTAAATGCGAGTCCCTTATGCATGTCCTTATACAAGCGCCGAGTATGTGAGGTGCATGAGTTTTCCCGTTTTTTTCGCAATCGCATCCCGACTCCCCGAGGACTACACACTCTGTTCTCCATTCACACACAATTTACTTAGTAAGCATTCCTTGTACCGCAAAGGGTACATCTGCATTGCATGACTTTGAGAGGATACTTTGTAAGGATAAGAGGAAGTACTTCACTAAAGTCTGTTTTTATTTTGCCTGGCATGTTCGTGTGGGGGCAGTGAGTGGCAGTAGCATTCACAGTGGTAACATGCAACATTTGAAGCGCGAAGGATCTTCTTGGCGCTTTGCATTGCTCCCCTCGCACCGCTTTCAAGACTTGTAGGTCCTCGAGGAATTTTTATTAAGTTTCATGCAGCATCTTCAGCACAACCTAAGGGGGGCATACGAGTTGTGCCGGGAAAGGTGTAGAAAATCCTACAAACGCCACGCCATGCCACGTTTCTGGCATCAACAACAACATCAGCATCAACAGCTCCAGCACGGGATCAGGATTTGGAGGATATGCGAGAATTGTACGCTCCCACTAACAAACAGTGTGCACAACAGGAATTCTAAGTGGCACTTGGGACGCAATTTATAATTCTCATATCCTTCACACTGTCGCATTTTAAGTTGTGAGTGAACTTCGATGTTAAAAGTTGTTATTTCATATTACGTGTAAAAGTATGCTGGCGGTGCACTTGAACATTGCACGGAAGAATGAAAACAAGGAGCGGGACGACTAAATTATAAATTAGGTCGACTAAGGAGACGTGGCTGGTGTGCGGTATGAATATCAATGGAGTGAGTGGCGTAAACAAAACATCTTGATGTAGAGAGGGAATTGATTCGAGTGGAAGAAAACCATTATCGTATTGTAATGAAACGGCAAAGTGCTGCAGGAAATGTAGACAATTAATTCGAGGTGTTTTGATGAGGTCATGAATATTAAAGATATGGGAGAGTGCAGTGGCGATACGAGCGATGGCTGAAGCCCTTGAAAGTAAACACGGTTTATTTTCGTATTTGAACTTTGATTTCAGAACGTATAAAATGCTCAGAAAATGAATTATTTGAAACGACTAGCCTAGCTATTTCTAATCATTCATCAACGTTACTTCTGCCATGAAAGCCTATTCTTTCCATGGAGCAGATTCCATAAAACGAGGGAACAATTACGACATTTGGCAGCATTTTTAATAGAATAAATGTGTTAACTGATTATGGAACCTTCAACTTCAGGTATCAAACTTTGTTCATATCTACTTGGTTCTTAGATAATCTAAACAGATTAAGCAGAAAAGCATAAAGCAAATGTAGTAACCGAGCAGACACCTAAGCAAACTGCTTGAAACCCAACATAATGCTGATCCAATTTTAATCGTAAGTTTAAAAAAATAAACACATTAAATTTCGATCACGACTACCCCTTTGTAAGGCAACTTTTCAACGAATTGCATTATCCCGCAATGCAAACTACAGTTGATGGCATGAGTGAGCTCGATAAGAAACCTCCGTTGTGACACGACGAGTCTGGTACGGGTCGCCGCAAATAGCGCACGCCGTGAGATCGAAAGAGCAACGTTCGTAGTGTGTCGGCAACGAAGTGGGACTTAACAACGAAGTTGTCGAGCAGCAGCAGGTGAAGTGATTCGTCATTGAGATCGAAAAATATTAATTCGATAGTGCAAAGTGAACATTGGACGATCATTTGTTTGTAGTGGATCTCTTAAATTAGTTGTAAAATTGTTCTGAAAGTGTTTGTTGACATGTTTTTGTGCTCGTTCAACGCGTCACAATATGTTGCCGATAATTTTTAAACAGCTTTAGTAATCATAATTGGAATTTCGTAGTTTAGTGCGCCCCTGTATTATTACTCAAAGTGTTTTGGGTGTACTTAACCTCCAAGGGGTTCCCACACCTGCCCTGCTACTGTCCGAATAGCTAAGACCCAAGGCACTAACGAAGCTTTGTTTAGCTTCCTTCTATAACCTCTCCACAAATCTGTATTAAATCCATGAGTAAAACTCACAAAGTAAACGCTTGGAATGTTGACTGTTTAGCTGTAGTGTTATAGGAGCACTTACGACAGAAAAAGTGGAGTTGTGCAAAGTGATTTAAGCCTGAGCCCTTTCTCTTATAATAAAAAAAATAAAAATAAATAAAGGGAGTCGGGCGCACAAGATTTGGGAAATTTTGGCAGAAGAAAATGTTTTCGGGATGAAAAAAGCATCGCTGGTGGCACAGAAGGGTTTGCAGCAGTGCCAGTATAAATGTTACGATCTGAACGTAAACAATACATTAACGGGCTCCAAGGCTGATTTAAATGACAACAGATGGCCATAGCTAATCCCATCGGACACCTGTTATTTTGCACCCGCTACCATCGATAACAAACAATTGTGACCTTTCAAATGTGAAGCTAGTGAACCGGCCCGCAAATATTTCTCGTGCGTTCCATAACTAACATTTCGTCATTTTAGAGTGTGAAAGAAATAAGGGACTATAACCATCTGTTGAACATCATTTTCACCCAATGTTTAGATGCCCTTAGAATTCAAATTGAACCAGAACAAGTCAATCGAAAAATAAATACTTCATCAGAAAAGTCGCTATCGGGTGCCCAAATGAAAATTAGAAGGAAACAGTCAAGCAAACAAATCAACTATAATCAATAAACACAGCACATTCTTTTTCTAAATAAAGAAAATACTTAAATATAAAGTTCATTAGAAGCATAATTTAAATTGTTATTAAAAAATGATCAGTCAAATATTTAGAAAAAAGAGATTTTCAGATTAAATATATGTATACTACTGTGACCAAAAAAGGCGACATTTGAATTTAAACCGCGCGCATCGAAGGATTTGGAGAATTTTTTTTTTTAGGTTGAAAGTACTATCAGTGACATCTTTGTCAAATTTACATGTCAAAATATTCATTAGTGTTTGAGGTACGCGTTGTTTCCGGGATGGCCTTCGGTTCCGTCTTTGCTGCGGCTTGAATCTCATCTATCGTATCAAAACGGTGTCCTTGAAGTGGTCTTTTGAGCTTGCTGAACAGCCAGAAGTTGCATGGCGCCAGATCAGGTGAATACGGTATGGGTTGAGTTTTTGGTGAAATGATCACGAATTACGAGTGCAGTATGAAATGGTGCATTATCGTGGTGTAAAAACCAAGAATTGTTTTTCCACAATTCCGGCCTTTTTAGGTGGATATCGTTACGCAAACGACGCATAACGTTCAAATAATATTTTTTGTTGACTGTTTGGCCCGGCGGAAGGAATTCATAATGCACAACACCACGATAATCGAAGAAAAGAAGAGGTTGATGGTCGCCCGGGACGCTCTTCGTCTTCGACACGTTCACGGCCGGCTTGGAACTCACTATACCACTTGTAAACATTTTTTTTAGACATGGCCTCATCACCAAAGGCTTTTTGCACCATCCTTAATGTATTCGCAGCAGAAAATTGATTCCGCAAACAAAATTTAATGCAAATTCAACAAATTTCGACATCGCAAAAAACGAAAAACTCACTTTGAGCAGCTCACAAAACGACGTGTATCTCAAACACTAATTTATTTATTTATTTATTTATTCAAATATACGAGCATAGCCCATTATAAAATAAAAATACAATTTGTGGCGCTTAAATTATCGTAAAATTACCTCTTAGTTAGTAAGAAGCTAAATAATTAGATGTTATTCTTCAATAATAGATATTTGCTCATCATTGAACAGAATTTTTCCTCTCAAAATTCTTTTAATTTCATTAACAGTAGCAAAATTTAAATCTATATTACCAAGTCTCCTATTAACAACATTAGATGCTCTTATAATAACATTTCTATATAGATAAGTATTAATAGGTTCCGATTCTTTAGAAAATACTATATTAGTTGGCCGTAAACATCTAGGCGGAACATGCCAATTTACCTTTCTTAGTAAATCTGGGGAGTCGACTCCTGAGTTTATTACTTTATATAAAAATAGCAAATCTTGATAAGTACGACTACATTCTAAAGTAGGTAGTCTTGTTACTTTTAAAATGTTTGAATAGTCATGATCATTAAATGACATCGGATTACCAGTACGAAAAGAGTACGCTCTTAAAAATCTATGCTGTATGCGTTCAATTTCTTTAGATAGTACGTTAGTATTAGGTGACCATATTTCTGATCCATATGTTAATAAAGGCTTAACTAGTGTTTTGTACAATTCTAAAAATATCGACGAGTCTTTAAACTCTTTACTGAATCTCTGAATATATCCTAATTTTTTGCTAGCTTTATTTACGATATAATGAACGTGATATTCAAAAGATAAGGAGCTATCAAAATAAATCCCCAGATCCTTAACCAAGTCGACTCTCTCCAGCATACAATTATCAATGTAATAGTTAAATTTAAGACATGTAATTTTATAAAAAGAAATAATTGCGCATTTATCAGTATTGAATTCAAACCCATTTTGACAGGTCCAGCTATAAACTTTGTTTATATCACTCTGTAGTTTCCAGTAATCATCGTAACAAGAAATGGACTTGAAGATTTTAAAATCATCCGCAAACAGTAATATCTGAGAATGTTCCACTACTTTAATTAAATCATTAATCATAAAAATAAATAGTAACGGTCCACAATGAGAACCTTGCGGAACTCCAGACGTGGCTTCGAACTCGTAGCTCTTAAAGTTTTTGATTGTTGCAATTAATTTACGGTGTGCTAAAAAACCTTCAATCCATTTGAGTGCATTTCCAACAATTCCAACTTTTTCTAATTTTTGTAATAAAATTTTATGACTTACTTTGTCAAATGCAGCTTTCATATCCGTATAAATAGAATCAACCTGTATCTTACACTTTAAGCTATCATTAATAAAATTGGTATAAATGGCTAAATTTGAAGTAGTTGATCTTTTTGGCATAAATCCATGCTGACCATTAATAATTACCTTTCGTAAATAATTCGAAATCTGAGACTCTGTTAGCAAGTCAAATAGTTTCCCGAAAATTGAGTTCTTAACAATAGACCTGTAATTAGCAACATTTTGCTTGTCACCTTTTTTAGGTACAGGAATAATAAATGATGTTTTCCAAATAGATGGAAATATTCCGGACCTATATGATTTTTGATAAATTAAAAACAATGGTTTTGTCAAATGATCACTGAAAGTCTTTACAAATTTTACTGGAATTTTATCTGGACCCATGCTTAATTTATTACTTAAATCCAAGATCGATTTTTTTATTTCTATTTCAGATATTTGAAAAGTGTATAAGGGCATAAGATTGAAATAATTTCCATCAATAAGCTGGAAACTCTAAACAGTATCAGTTAAGTTAGTTGAAGAAGTATAGGTTTGTTTAAAATGGTCAGCAAAGAGATTCACCGTGACATCACCACTGTATAATTTTAGATCATTCAAATAAACAGAATCAGGGATACTTCTATTTTTGGAATTATTTACATCAACAAAACCCCAGAATTTTTGAAGATTCTTTTTAATATCTTGTTCAATTTTTTCCATATAAATACAGTGCTTAGATTGTGTCAATCTTTTACATAAAGCTCTTTGATGGCTGAAATCACTATAAGTAATTTCGGAAGGGGATTCTTTGAATCTGCAATGCGACATTTTCTTTAAAGTAACTGCACGTTTCAGCTCAGAATCAAACCAGGGAGGATATGAAGAAGATTGAACAACTTTTTTAGGGATTTCGTTAACAATTAAAGTGTACATTTTTTTATAGAAGATGGATGTCATTTCATCAATGGATAAATTATTAGAAAATTCAAAATCCCAATCAATAAGTGCTAATTTGTAATTTATATTGTTAATATTCATTTTGTTAAAGTCATATACTTCTTCTTTAAAGGTAATAGTTTTCATTTTACCAAAACGCACAGTTGCAACTATAGGAGAAGGATGCGCTTCATCTAATACAGTAATTAAAGAATCATCAGATTTCTGATAACTAGCATCTAAAAAATCAGTAAAGAGTAAATCTAAACAGTTTTCTGCTTTATTAAATTCATTAATTATTTGCTTACATTGACATCGGTTAGCAAGGTTTACAAAAATTTCAACAGCCGCTCGAATGTGCCAGTTAGGATGAAAACCATGAACTAATGTTACTTCGTTTACGAAATCCCAGCTATATCCTGGTAGATTGTAATCACCGCAAAGAATAGAATTAAAGTCCTTTAACTCTTGCATCATATTATCCATTGCATTTGAATATTTTTTTAAATTTTCCAGATACTCCAACCTATATTTGTATTCAAAAGGTGGAGCATATGTTAGAGTAAAGAGAGTTTTTTGTCCGTGGAAGTTAATTAAAAGTGATATAAATTCAACACCCCGCTTTTGCTCATTTATCACATTACACTTGTAACAGTTTTTAATATAAATCAGCAAACCACCACCACGGCATTTATTTGTTTGTTGGAAATCTCTGTCCGATCTGAAAGTTTTGTAGCCAGGTATAACTATTTCAGCGTTATATACTTGCTCATCTAACCATGTCTCTGTTAAAGCGATAACATCATAATGAATAATATTGGTATGTATATTTTGTTTAAATTCGACAAGTTTTTGTCCACTTTTAAGACTTCTCACATTTTGATAATAAATAGTTATTTCTGCTGTCTGATTTGAGTTAGAACTTCTTTGTGGTTTTTTTGAAGATAACCCTTCTTTTCCTTAATCATGACAGTGCCATTAATAAATTTAATTTGCAAATTTTCTTCTCCATTTGCTTTTCTTCTATTCAATTCATTGACTAATTTAGAATACTGTCTACGTTGCAATTCAGTTCTATCCGGAACACACTTTACATTTGAATCTGCGCCCTTTTTAGAATGAACAAGTAGCCAATGTGCAAAATTTTTATTCATGAACATGACTTTCAGTGGACGAGTTACAGCACTTTTTGGCTCAACGAGTCTGAATGCACGCACATCAACAGCTTTGAATGGTGCACTAGGAAAATTTAATAAGAGTTGTAGTATGTCGTCATCGGTTGATTTTTGCTCTTGCAAATTGTAAATAACAACATTAGACTCGCGCCGGCTTCGGTCGGAAACTTCAGCGAGAATGAAATCTTTGGTATCGGTTTTCCACTTGTCAAATTTTTTATGTATTGATGAAACATTTTCGGTGAGCTCGATTATTTCAGAACTATGATTATTAACTTTAGACTCGATTTCATTTAGCCGTTTTTCATTTTTCGCTTCTAAAGAGTCAATACGTTTAACTAAGTCATTATGATTTCCTTTGATATCATTACGCAAAGCTTGCAATTCTTTCATGAAAGAACCTTTATCAAGAGGCTGCGATGCCTGTTTCTCAACACAACATTTAAGTAAACCAACTTGTGCTTTTTTAACCCGAGAATAACACGATGGATGATAATATTTATCACATTGATCACATTGGACGGCATCAGCAAGATTGGCGATAGGCCCTTTCGTTGAACACACAAAGCACTTCACGTCCGACATTTTGAGGTTATCTTATCCGTGGATATAAATTTTAAGTTTAACAATTTTAATTAAACCAATTGCACTTTGTAAGAAACCGATTTCAAAAACAAATAGTTTCCAATACACGAATCTTAACTTTGCTTCAATTTTTTGGACTTAACTTGATTAAATTTCAAAAGAATAACGAAAGCGACTTAAGAGACATGCGTACAAGATGCCACACACAAATATGAATATTTTGAATGTAGATTTGACATATACGTCACTGACAGTACCAACCCAAAAATAAAACTCTCCAAATCCTTCGACGCGCGCAGTTTAAATTCAAATGTCACCTTATTTTTTGGACGTACATATTGAGTGTACAACTTAATAACCGAAATTTGACGCTAGATGTCCGTAGTAATAAATATCGTGAAAGGTCGAACTTAATATACTCGCTTTGAGAATGGAACACTGGAGTGGAATATCAACTCAAATTTTGTCATCATTTTCCGATGCGCTACGGACGTTGCTCTTTCGATTTAATTTTTGAAGGGTATAGTTTGAAAAGGGAGCTACAATTTAGAAATATTTGAATATTTAAAAGTTAACTGCTATTGCATAATTGATTGATAATGTTCCTATTTCAGACTTGAACAGTTTGCAAAACTTTATTTAGATAAAAAGAAACTCACAGCGACAATTAATAAGCAAAAACTAAATCTGTTCCTTAAGTAATTATAAATTCAACTACTACTAAAATTATGATCGTTCATTCCTTAATATTTTTCATCTCCCTTTTCTTTCATAACCAGCTCTGGATCGTCTTCGGTGAAATGTATAATCGTTGAACTTGACCTTCGCTATGTGTGAGAGAACTACATGCCTTTAAGGTGTACTAATTTGTTGAGATATCGCCTTACAGAAATTTATTCTTATTTTTATTTCGCAATCAAATAATATTTTGTGTTCATATATTTTACTGCTATAAGCTTAATCAACAAGCTGAAGTGTTGTTTGTTGTTATTGTGCTCAACATATGCAACAAAGAGTTGCTTTCCGATGCATGCCACTTGAATATTTTTAAGTATACTATTTAGAGTTATTTTAGATAGTATCGTTCCGTCGGTACAATGATGAAATGAAGCTGGCATCGAAATAAAAGTAAATTGCCTTACTTGATCCAATGGATAAAAAATAGCTTGATGTGATCTTGATTTAATTTATACGAGGGAACAAATTTAAGCATACTATTGGTTATAAATATCGTCCATCATGTTGAATTTCTCAAACCAGCGATTAATCCCGAAAATCCAACTGAAGCCAGAGTTTTGAGTGACGCGTCCTCTGTAAATCTCAAGAGGGTCTCAAATTCCTGACATGCACTTGAGCACTTAGTTTGAAGCTGTTTAAGTCCTTCCGCTAGCGATTTGGTTGTTTTATCTGCTAATTGTAGACTGGAAACATATGCTGACAAAGAGTATCTCCTGCAAGAATCATAATACCAGTACAGTCCGTTACCAGCCTTATTGATCAGGTTGGCTGCAGAACTTTTAGGGTTAACACATGCCGAATGGTAAGACAGCTCACAAAATCCAAAGCAAAGGACCATAGGGGTTTTATTGATTGGACTAATACATATAATGGCACTGTACGACATACTGGAAAATTCTAGTTTTATTTAATCATAATTTTTGCCTTTATTTAATTTTTAACGATTTAATTCAATTTATTGTTAAATTTTAAGCTAATTAATTAATATTATTATTATTATTATTTTCCATAACTTGCAAAAGCTCCAGTGTTTCAATCTTAATGACTCGTAGGGCTAAACTTAATTTCAAAATTGTAGTTTTAAATTGCTTACCTTCAGGCAGGCTGACCAATAAAATTGTCATTAATAGAAAAAATAGCTAGTTTTGTACGATTTGCCAACTTTTGGTCAAATTCGTTGAAATAAACACTATCCACTTCACAACAAAGGAATCAGTGAAGGTGCAAAATCGTTCAATGTATATATTTCGAGAGTAAGTGTTCCCTCTTCATCAGTGTTCTACTCTATGGCCTAATAAAAATATTGCCTCACTTAAATGCCTCAGCGTTTTAACTCTTGTAATTAGTATACCTAGCTTAATATACTCACTTAACCGTCTACTTATTAAGATTTAATATTTTTATCTTAGAACACTGGAGTATCTTTTTTACTCACCTAAACTAATTACATAACTTGTCCCTTTTTTTCTCAGAATTTATGCTAATAAAAGTTACTGAAATTATGATTACCCTTAACAAATATTACTTATCCCTAATTACCTTTAACAGCCGTTTCCTAAATCATCGGTGAGCCGTAGACTTTCTGGTTGTCTCAATATCCATAGACTTTCGTCAGCGTCTAATTTCCTGACACTATTCACCTCCTGTACAACTTGCAGATCTTCCCAATCGATCTTATGATTATACGATACGATGTGCCTCGCCACCGATGATTTGATTGCTTCGATAGGCCCCTGTTGAGAAATGAACTTCACCGTGTAATGATTTTTCCGTCTAAGTCACGAACGAGGAACCGACCTCTCATTGGTTCTAGAAGTTAAGTCTGAGTCGTGCCAACGAATGGTACCAACCGGTCAACCAATCCGTGCACCGTAATCCATTTTCGTGGTGGCTGCTTGTCGGCCAGCTAGATCGGAGAGGATTTCGGTCGCGGGTCTCAAAATGGATTACACTCAATTACATTTTTTCCAGCCACCATTAAACGCCCGTTTCAAACGCGTCGAAAGACACAATCATACGGAGAAGAAATCTATTTTATGTTACTGCGTATTTCTTCACTAATTCAGTCAAAAAACAAAAATTTAATCTCCATTTCGCGTTCTGTAATGTGCTACGCCCGGGAATCGGAGTGATTCCGATCCCGAACCCTGGCACCCGGCCAGATATGTATGACTTCGAAGTGCAAGCAGACTTCATCTTTCGTGCAGCTATCATTGCGCCGAAAATATTTTTCTTCAAATATTTATATTTGTGGAGAAATATTTTCTGTCAATGTGATCCGCTGTAATAAAACACTGATACATTTCGAAGCATATCTATCTGGCAATGCCTCCCACAGTTGCCATCCAAATGTCAGACGAGGATCGAAATAGCCGGATGGTATCGACTCGTGGCGTACGGTAGAAGTTACGGAAGGAGAGCGGGTGTTGTGCTATGAACCGGATCCAACAAAGGCAAAAGTATTGGACGATTCTAAGGTTCTTAGGTTGGAGTTCATCTTGGGATCGACGAGTTAATTCGGATTTCGTTCTTAAGGATGCTGAAGAAAATCGTCAACTACAAAGGGATTTGGCAGAGAAAGCGCAACTTCAGTTAGCTGCCTATCTGTATAGAAGAGAAAAGCGCAAACGAATGCGATGTTCTAATAATGTACGAAATCGTGTATCATCAGATGTTGCAAGTGACGGATACAGCAGAGTGAAAGAGGCAGGCGACTTAATTCCAGGTTAGAGTAGATATAGGAAAAATAGTGAAAAGCGACCACCGGAATAAAATTAAATAATTGGAAAAAATTAATCTATTAAAAAAATATGGATAAAAACAAATAGTATAAATTCCTAAATGTCAAATGTAATCAAAAGATGAAAGCAACTAGCAAACAGTGCAGGATCGATCTATTTAGATTGTAACATTCACGACCTCCTCTTCCCCGGCGACTATGCAATATCGGATAAACTATAAGATGAAAATAACACGCAACTGAACATCAACTCCTTACAGAATCTTAAAATTAACTTCGAAAATTTCAACAAGTAATTTTTCCGCATTGGCATTTTTCATGAAATGCTTTACTCAACTTTCTATTCTTTCTATTCAGCTTCAGATTGAAATTAAGTCAAAATTCAGTAATTTAACTTTTGGGTAATTTTCATTTAAAAAAGTCTTGACTGAAGATAATAGCGAAATATATATTTATACAAAAAATAATATAAAAGCGCTCTGTTTTGTGGTTAATTTTAGTTTTAAAATTAGTTTTTTTTACGATTCCATAATTGATTTTTTTGTGTGGATAATTATTTGAAGTTTTATTTCTGGTTTAAAGAAACGATAATTGTAAAGGCTACAGATGCTCAATAGATTTCAAAGTATTCCACTTCAATATTGTACGTACCCTTTGAAATAAGGTGTTCTTAAATGTGCCGATTTAAAATATTGTTTTAATACGATGAGACTTATCTAGAGATCATTTTAATTATAAAATTAAAATAAAAACAATGGGGTAAAGAAATATACATGAAAATTAATATTAAAACTTGATGCTATATATATTTTTTAAATAATTTATTTTTAATAAATATTTCATTGGCGAAATTTTGCTAGAATAATGTTTATACTAAGCATCAAACATTGGCTTTTAATTTTGTATCCTTTTTGTTACAAACTATTAACACCTAATCAATTTTTACTTTCAATTCGTTGCTAAGAGTTAACGGAAGGATGAAAGTAAGAAATATTGCTAGGATTTAAAATAACAACTGATTGTTAAATTGTAATATTTAGAGAATGATAAAAAAAAACGTGAGTTTCACTTGTGTTAACTTATATATTCTTTAAAAAAATTTTGTGAAACAAGAAAAAATAACATTTAGCACTTAAATAGCATAAACTAACAAATTATATATAAATATATTTCTATATAAAAAAAATTTAAATGTACTAAAGAGGTATAGTTCCATCCAAAGCTATGAATTAATATTTAACTTTTACAGATATATCTAAGGAAATATTGTGCACACTCGTGCATCGAATTTAACAATGTAACATATGAATGAAGAAAATGCGATTATCCTTAATATGTACAATATAGGAACTCCACTTCATGCAATTAATATTTTTCGAAATTATAAAGTCAAGGAATTGCATTAAAATTTTTGTAATTAAAAATAGATATAGTACTTAACTTTTTCAATAAACACCTACATTTGTATAATAATTTTAAAATCGGAAAGGTGGAACTAGATCATGAAATTTATGCGAAAATGTGGCAACTTTCTCTATAATACCCCACGCCATTTATTGCAATAAATGAAGCATTCTTTAATAATATGCATAACTTGCTGAGCATTACAAGTTCTAATATGAAATAATCGCTGTTAAAACATTAAAATTGCATCCCTTTAACTCACTTCCCTAGTTTTGACATATAAGTTCCATAATAACGTTTTCGTATAGAGTGAAAATGGCGTTCAACCATATGTTTGCATAAAAGCCAATTATGTTAAAAATGTTCAGAGGAATAGAAATGGTCTTTATTGAATAGCGGATGGTTATTTTTTTCCTTTTAAATTTATCGATTGGTAACATTGTTTAATTGCTAAATTGATTAATGAATGAACCTAAAGTCAAGTACATTTAATGTTAATTTTGCAATCAATGCTTTCTTCATGTTGAAAGATCAGGCTTCAAATGAAAATTGTATAAATAAGGAAAAAAGGATTAACGTAAGAGAATATTGTCAGTTCGTTTTGAATTTACGTTTCGGATTCTGAAAAAGATTATTGTAAATGAAATATCGGAAAAGTAAAGATGAATTACTAAAGAAGCCATAAGCCTTTCCGTTCCGCATGCTCTTTCTTTTGCAGCGGAAGTGATGACCGAGGGTAAGTATATCTTGAAGAGGGTTAGGTTTTCATAATCTGCGGATGATTGATTTCTAGTCGGTTACGGTCCGCGGTACCCTTGTTTGCGCTCGTTTTTTATTAGAGTAGGTTATTTTGGACTTGAGGTAGTTTAGCTTATTTTCTGGTACCGCGTCAGTGATTCGGTAACGCGCCTATAGTGATTTTGTAGTGTTTTGATTTGAGATCTGTGGAGAGATCACATCCAGAACTAACGTAACGTAGGTTTCCTGTTCTGGATGAGTAGTTGTTGACGCGTTTGTAAATCGGGCATGTGAATCGGTGGCTGAGTTACGTAACTCGGACTTAGTCTGCTCGCGTAAGACCCGCGACCGAAACTCCTCTCCGAACTAGCTAGCCTACAAGCAGCCACCACGGAGTAGACTAAGTGTGACCGGACTTGTTGACCTGAAGGGTACAGTCCGTTGTCATTTCCAAGACTGCACGTCTCGAACCGATGAGAGGTCGGTTCTGATTGCGATCGAACGAGACGGAGTAGGAAACCGTTACAGTTCCCGAATTTCATCGACGCGGTACCGAAAAATATACTACGTTAACGTGAATCCGAAGAAAGCTACGCTAAAGAAAAAAATCAAACCAACAAAGGTACCGCGTACCGCGCGCGACGCGAAACCGAACTCAGCGGATTTTTTCAAACCCTACCCTCTCGACGGCATACTTACCCTGCACTCTCACTGCCTCTGGAAAAGAAGGACCACTGGAAAGGAAAGACTACGTTAAATTTAGCAATTCATATTATTTACTCCAAGAAATTTACTTTACGATACAGGCTTCTACAAGTTGATAGATATGTAGAGACAGTATAAATTAAATTTATATGATTTAACAATATTTTTGCTTGTTTAGGTTAAGGTAAAATAGATGCAAATTTGTTCATTAGAAATTGATAGTAACTTAAACATTTAATGCATTAATGCAAACTTTGAGTGTATTAACGACCAACAAGTTTTTGCTCTCGTCACTATTACGAGAAAACTAATAATTTATTTTCACGTACTCTATAGATGTCAGTATATTCTTAAATAAACGAGTAAATTACAAATAATTCTATAAACTATTTCTGTAATCCAAGCTTATAGAATATATTGGCACATATAAAAGCCGAGTACCTATGCAAGTAGGTAGAAACGAATTATCCGCACGCTAGCCGATTTTGGGGTTTTTATACTGTATATGCATGCATGCAATTTAAACCTTATAACAGTATGTAGCCCCCTAATAACAATAGATAAAGCACAAAGTGAAAATGTTTTCTGATACACCGGTTCTACAATAGGTGCAAAAATGTTGATTCCGGACACTCGATGTAGGAAATTATTTCTCATTATTATTTGTATTATTTTATATTATTATTTCATATTATTATTTGGGTTACCAGTTATTTATTGACATGGTTATTTTTAAGATCTTATATCATTACCGTTTTTCTTTAGATTGTGTAAGAATGTGAAGAGGCAGATTTACTTGAGCGGCAAGTGTCACTTAAGGAAACAAGGATCTGACGCCGATTTCCGTTTCTTGATTAAGTAACTCAAATAAGTCGAATTAGAGGTAAATTTAACAGATGTTATTGACCTTTCAGGTTGTAGTGCATTGTGCTATTAATTCTTATTAATAAATAATGATGTAACTTAAAGAGTGACTTTCGGTATATTCTCTTCGTTTCCAACTACTTTCCACTTATGACTTTGTCAAATATATAATAGTTATAAAATTTATGTTTTATAATTTTCTTCTCTTCTCCTATACTCTATCAATTATTATTTTACAATTTGTCTTTGATCGATGTACAGTTAATAAAAGTATAAGTCTTTGAATTATTTTCAAAGATCTAGAGACTTAGAGTATCAGAACCATTTAATATTTTTGAGATTGTTGAAGATTTCATATGAACGACGTGACAAGTCTGCTTCACTATAAATTTCTAACAGATCACAATTACATGTAATATGCTTCTACAATTTGGTAAATCTTATTCATAAAGTAGTTACTTTTGGTGCATATATTACGGTTTTTATTTATTGAGTTTAAACTTCTTAGTAGAGCAGATATTTGATAATGAGGGTGGATGATTTAATTCAACAATTGCAGCCAAGTTGATATATAAACAAAATGTTACATGCATAAACTGGTAAAGAAGTTAGCACAGCAAGTATTGTCAAGTCAAACACTCACTGCCTTTGAAAACGATTTGTTCCTTTGTGCCAACATGTTCAGGTGAACCAGTTGTCTTCTGATCCTTTTCTTCGCTGTCGTCACCACTGTCGCCTACTTTCAGCTACAAATTTTCGTTGGACGTGTAGAATTGTACGTCATTATTCCTAATAGATTGGAAGTGCAACGCGATATGCTCGTTAAGGATGCCCTCATCGGGAACGGAGAAGTCACAGTGCATACACGTCGTTGGATATTTCGTATTCGATACACAAATATAATTTTCTAGATGTTGCTTCAACTCAGCTGACCTCCTGGACGTCTCGTTGATGCTCTTATAAAGACATGAATTTAATAACCTAAATCCGCTTGCAATCCAAATAAATTATCAACTTACTTGCTGCACCAACACTTAATTTCTGAGATTGTCTTCCACAATCTACTTCAATTCACGGCCGTATAATCCTGAACGGTTTAAGGGAAAGGAACTTCAAGCTACAACGACTGGTTTGCCTTTCGATTCGTGATACCTACGACTCCTACTCCTACACCTCCAGCATGTGGCTGTCACTTCTTTCACATCCCACGACAAAACTGACGCCGTCACAACAAACATGAGAGGGCCACATGCCACATGGCAGCAAGGTGTATTGGTAGTGGTCGCCAGCGGCGTCGAATGATTCAATACAACTGCTTCCTTGATATGCTCATTAAATCTCGTTTAACTGAGCACCTCGTTTGTCCTATATCGTTTTTTTGGCATAATTGGCACGTGTCCTTCGATGTGCCTAATTTTGTTCCAAGTTTTGAGTTTTTACTGGTAGGTATTGCCGCAATGTTTACAACATCTTTTTGATCCGCCCAAAAACGTTAGAGTATGTTATTGCTGCTCTCTGAGTGTTCTCTCTCTTTTAATCTCCTTTCCGTTTTGCTTATGATAGAGGTTACCAATCCCGTATCTTATCCATTGATTTTGCCGAACTTACGCTCCTGATCATACTGTTCCTTAGTTAGAGAGGTAGTTAACATCCTGCGTATCCAGCTGTAGTAGGTTGCCATTTTAGTTGCGTGAGAGTTGTACGATGTTGCTGGTATTGCTCTCCATGTATTGGTTGATTTTCGTTAAATGTCAAATTCTATACCGTCCATCTCCCTGATGATTCTTAGCCCCAAAAAAGCTATTTGATTATCCTATTCCTCCTCCATAGTGAATGAAATATTTTTGTGGACTTCGTTCATCTTATTGAATATGATATCTAGTTCATTCTTCTTCACGATTGCAAACACGTCATCAACATACCGGATCCATACTCTTGGAAGCGAATCTTCCTCTTTGATCCTCTGCTTTATACAGCTCATGAGCATCTCGCCGTTTTGTGTATGTCAGAAACCTACTTTACTTTCAGGGGACGATTTTATAAGCAAAAAACGGAGGTGGCGATGGGAAGCCCACTTTATCCCCTTCTTTGACATGAGTTAAAATGTTTCGGTATTTAAGTGAGGTAATATTTTTACTAGGCCATCGAGTAGGAACACTTACCCTCGAAATATATTGTCGCGGCCGATAATTTTGATGTTCCGGAAAAGTGAAAAGGCAATGTCTTTTAAATTAAGTGATAAGAGTTTATTTACTAAGAATGCACAATCATTTATTTCACTATTTTACAAGAATTAATTAAAATGTTATTTTTCACTTGTCTATAAATTTATACCATATTTCAAATGTCTTCACTATCAATCAATATCGCTTTTAATTAGCACTCCACACTAGCTCAGTTTCTACTATCGTGGTCCTTCCCCATTCATTCAGCTCGGCTTTATATAAGGTCTCTAGTCATTCAATCCATTTCTCGTATATTGGCCAATGTTCTGGCGAGAACTATCTGGAATATTCGAGTAATTCTGGATACCCCGCAGTGACGTCATTTTCGGATATTGACCATGTTTGGTCGATTCTTGCGCTTTCGAGTGCATTCGTTCATTTATCATGACGTTATTAATAGTTACGACAATAATTGCGACAGTAGCTCGCGAATTGTTTCAACATGTAACAATATATATGCCTTATAACTACGAAACGCTTTTTGCTTGTTTTGTTGTTTGTTAATTTGCGTGATTGGAAAAGTAAATTTTGTACAGCATACTTGAGCATCAGGATGTGTTGATGGAAGGGGACCTCTTTTTACTAACCCCTTCCCTTCTCTTTCTTTCCACTGGAAAGAAGATTTCTGGGTTTCGAAGATGCATCTAGGCGAAGGAAGATGAGGCCTAGCTCGAAGTAATGTGCTAAATCGTTACAGGCTAATTTCTTAGCTGACAGGGCAGGAGTTTAGTGGGTTATTCATAATGCCTGGTGCACTTAGTAGTCCCATATTTCGGGCTTAACTATCCTTCACCTTCCATCAAGCGCAAAAAAAATTGTAAAGATGTCATTCGTGTTGTGATCACCAATCCCGTATTTGTTGTTCTTGTAGCAACGTAAACTGACGACGTCATCAGTATGATTAATTACCAATCCTATACTTGTAGTTGTTGCAATGCCGTAAACATTTGTGTATTTAATTGGAGATTATTCAAGTAAGTTCTTGATTTGTTTGCCATATAATTTGTCACTTTTTTGATCATGGAATTAAAATCTTAACACAGCATAGGAACAGCATCACATGAGTTTATGGGAACGTTTAACTATATACTTAGTGTCTCATAAAAACGCCAACCACCAATAAATTCAAACACCAAATTTATAGTAAAATGTATTTAATATATTTTACTTCTAGTTAATATCAAAAAACATTTTATACACATTTTTTTAGGCACTAACATTAGCTCATCTCTATAGCTGCTATTTTAATAATTTATTCTATGTAGTTGATCGACCTGATTTTAATATTTAAAATATTTCTCATTTAAAAATAATGCATAAATTAAATGTAAATAACATTTTGGTTTCAGATCTGACTAACTGACAATGATATTACAATGTATTACATAGTCTTTGTCTATTAACAGAAATTGCTTAAGTTAAATTCAAAATTAAAATATTATTTAGAGAATTAAATTACTACTGTCGACTTGATTTCTTTCATTGGTTTTATTTCCTTCTGGTTTTTCTTTAAGTTTTAAGCTCAATGAACAATGGCGGCAGACAAAAAGAAAAGAAGAAAGAAAACAATTCAATTCGGAGGATGATTGCAAATTAAGTGCAGATGATGAAAACGATAACTAAGTGCGTAAGTTTTGCAGTTCGTGGAGCCAATCCATTATTTTTTCCTGGAAAAGAGAAGTATGAAAATTTTAGAGTGTTTTTAGTAGTACGTGTGCTGTTTCACATAAATTTGAGTTGCGAAAGGATTGAACAATGCATCACACCGTTTTTAATCGGAATTTGTGTCAAGGGCATGAATACAAGCTGAAAGTTAAGGAATTTCTGCTTGATGCATTGTACAGCCTTTATTTTGCACGTGTTAGCAGCCCCAGATCTGCCACTACTAATTAGTTCCACTTATAAAACCAGAGAAGTTTCTAATCTAACATGCACAGTTAAAACTATTTCTTACGTCCTGAATCGTTGTTTTATTAGTATCACGTTCGCACTTTCGTGAATTGAGAATCAAGGATCAGGCACTCTTATTGTTCGGTTAGTAATGGAGGTAGATAAGCCAAGAATGTTGCAAGTGCAATTAGGTTTTAGCTCAGATTTAATAGACGGCTTCCACATTCTGTTGTTACTACGAGTATTATAATTATGGCGTCTTAAGCATATTCTTTGCTGCTTGTTTCGGTTCGTTAGGACTAGCGGTGCTCACGCGGGCGGCAGGAGCACGTCTAGTCGGAATGGTGAATATTATCCTGATAAAGCTCATCATACTCTTCCTCGGCGTCGCCAGGATCTTCCTCCTCATCCTCGTGCTCGTAATCGCTTTCGCTATCGGGCCCCGTTACGTCAGGCAAATAGTCTTTATGTATGGGAGTTGATATCACAGGCTCCTAGGTGAGATAACAAGAGACGAACACGAACATTACAAAAAAGTGTGTTAGTTTTGCCACAATGAAATTGTTAGTGATGCTGCCAGTTGAAAATTTCCATTAGACAGAAGTGAGCGGAATATTAAACTTTCAAATTTAGTGCGAATGAGTGGTGCGGTAGCTTCATGTGCTGCGTGAAGGTGGGTTGCAAGAGTGGTTTGTTATTAATTCAAACATTCATTACTAAAACAGGAGCCATATCATTTGTTTGTGCAATGCCAATATTTACTCCGGCAAAACAGTGTTTCATAGTTTCCTTTATTTAACTGCCAATAGAGCTAAATGCTACTCCACGTTAACATCGAACGGTGGCGCCGCGCTCAAACAGAATTCACCCTACATGTACACAAAGCTACTGCCATACCACTTTATTACCCATTCCCCATTCTCTCCGAATTGAATTACGCTGTCTATTAAAATACAAATTACAATTCCACGTAATAAGTCCACCCAATTAGAAAAGGTAAACGAAAAACGCTTTTCCACCTCAAGAACTTCCAGCAATTTTGCATAAAACTTACTTTTGGAGGTCGCCAGCCGCATCCAGGCAATGGAAGACCATCTGAACCCAAAGGACAGGGAGCATCGAGTCCCGGGACACCTTGTTCGCCTTTGTCTCCTCGGTCACCCTTTCGACCGCGCTTGCCGGTGGGGCCGGGGTCACCTTTCGAGCCTTTCTCGCCACGCGGACCTTCCTGTCCCGGTATGCCATCTGTTCCCTTTGGGTTGGACGTACAAATTAAAATTCCATTTAATTTATTTTTTAAAGCGATACCGAATACAAAATGAGAAAATTAGTGTAATTGTTACTTTATGAAAGGACAAATAGAGAGGGTTAGGTACGATCTGGAGAAGATGAATAAGTTATATTTAAGCAATGAAGCTTTTATGTAGATAATTTCGATGGTGGATACTTACTGGCAGTCCAGGATCTCCGCGCTCTCCTTTTTGACCGGTTTCTCCTTGCGCACCCTGGAAAAAAAACCATTTCATTAGTTTTGATTTAGAATTTTAAGTTATTAGGGGATGCTAATGGAGATTTACATTTTGGTGGAAAATTGAGTTGAATTAGTAGTTAAGATATTTTTTTAAGAGGGAAACATTTTATAGAAATGAATGAATATAGTAAAGTGTATTATTAGTTTATATTTATTTATTTATTTTATGATTCCATCTTACAGATAATAAATCCAATAACAAGAAGGAATAGAACAACAGAAAAAACAATAAACTTCATTTGCATCAAAAAAGTTAATATGGATTAAAAAGATCTAAAATTAAATTCTGCAAAATTCGTCTGAAAGCCGTGATAAATGAGGGGAAAGGACCAAGCTGTAGATTGTTATGATTTCTCAAGAGACGTACAAAAGGTGAGTGAAAATACAGCTCTGTACGAGCATATGGAATTATAAAAAGGGAAGAAACACAAGCAGGACGTAATGAATAGCGGAAGTGTAATTCAGCAAAATTACTCGCCGGAGTCTGATAATGGCAGAGTCGATATAGAAAGCACTGATCCACATAACATCTTCGTGCATTCAAGTACGAAAGGCCAAGAAAGGATAAACGATCCTCATATGGGAGATATGGCAAGTTAAGCTTATAGAATAGGAAGCGAGTAAACTTCCCCTGCACAGATTCTAACGAGGACACAAGGTAGGAATGATTAGGAGCCCATACCAAAAAACAAAATAATACTCAAGTAAAGGAGGACAAGACAAGTAAACAAACGAAACGATAGTCGAGACATTAAAAAGCTTATGTACATGGCTTAGTATGAAAACCGAAACTTTAGAGCCCCTAACGATCACATAGGAAATATGTAGGTCAAATTTAAGTTTGGAGTCAAAAGTAACTCCAAGGCCTTTATACGTTGTAACTTCAGAGGCCTCGCTCAGTATATAAGTATAGGAAATAGGATGTTGCTTAAGAGAAAAAGTCATCTTATGGCATTTGGTAACATCGAGATAAAGAAAATTGGACAGACACCAGTTATTGAGCACAGTCAAGTCCTCCTGGAGACACTGATAGTCCAGGGGCGACTTGAAAGTCGGAAATACCTTGAAATCATCCGCAAACAAGAGGGAAGAAATTAATGAGGGGAGGTCATTGATAAATACAAGGAATAAGAGGGGCCCAAGGATAGATTCCTGAGGAATATGTAGTGAATTTATGATATTCTATAAGTCCGTAAAGGACTGCAGCGATGGTCTGCTGCCTCGGCAGAGGAAGGTGTCGGTATCTGCCGAGAATGCCCTCATCTGGAGACGCGTGAATGCGCTGGCAGGCTAGCATTGCGGTGCCGTGGAGCGGGTTCATTTCCCCAGCACGAGGACCCACTACAAAAAAATTTCGCACTCACGAATTTGACTGCTGGAGATCCAGAGGCAACCGAAGTCGCAAAGAGTGTAGATAACTACACCGAGGGAGAAGAACTTGTTCCGAGAACAAGTGGAACCCGAAAAGAAAGGTGGACTTGGGGTAACCTCGTCATTACCCGACGAAGTTCATGGCCCACAAATGAAAGAGGGGCAAACGGGTAATGGTGCACCCACCCAACCGGAATAAATCCATATATATTTTGTTGCAGTGGCCAGGTATTCCTCATCTGAGTGGAAAACTCATACAACTTGAATTGCATGAACTTTCCCATCAGAAGGGGAGTACCCCGGTGACCAATTTATGCCATAGAATTATACAATTTGATTGCATAACTCTATGCCATAAAGAGGCACTCTGCTTGGGCCACTCAACCCGCGACATCACCTGAAACGAGAAGGATTAATTTATACCCGGCGGCTGGCTCATGGTTTTAGGGGGAGCCTGCCACCGTACCGAGTCCTATACCCGGTCAGAGCCGGAAGAAAGGAAAGACCGAAGAGTATATTTTAATTCGACATTTTCGTTCTTTTTATTTTTCTGTCAAATACAAAATGACGTCCGATCACTAACAAACTGATAGATTTGAGTACGTTACACATTAATTTGAATTCAAATACTCGCTTATTCAGACTCTTGTAAGTTCAAAATCTTGACATTTTTATTATTTTACGGATTTTTAATCTAATTATAATACTTGGGTATAATATCGTCAACAGGATTCTATCAACATACGTTGACTGTTTTGGTTTATCACGTGATGGAGAAAATATTTAAATAATATATTGATATATCCGATTTGATTTACACGACTGTTTTGGTGTATCACGTGATGAAAAAAATATTTAAATAATATATTGATATATCCGCTTTGATTTACACAATCTTCGAATAAAGACGAGAGTAAAAACGAACTTCGTTTAAGGGTCACAGCACCAAATGCATAGCGGAAAATCTTTCAATTTAAAAAAATATAATAAGAACATGCAAAAAAAGGAAATTTTCCTTTTTTATTGGAACAAAAGAAACCTCCTCGTACGAGCGCTCGTGTTCGGCGCGGGTAAATCCTGCAAATTTTGTATTATTATTATTTTGGGTTTTTTTTATTTATAGTGACAACTTCGCGATTTTTACGGGTCCACTAATTTTCTCCGACACGTTTACATATGATTACGACAACAAATTCACGTTTCATATTATAAATCTTGACAGTAATGCGATCTAATTCGGCCTCCCGAATACTACTCATAAGCTATTTGAGAGCTTTAATCAAAAATTATAAACGGAAGTCTCATAAATGCTTTTATTCAAAATCGCCTGATAATCCTTTAAACAATTGATATTTCATGTGCAATGAGAATGAGTTGTGTTCCCGTTAATATTCCATCGAATTGTCAACCACCGATAAGTTGTCCGGCGATTTTTCATCAGAAATAAAATTTTTCACCCTAACTTAGATTGTCAATACTCCGTTCGCCGAAACTTCTTAAAGCCACGATTTCCGCATTCCGTCCAGTGTAAATCCGAGTTTTGGAGAAACCCAATGCAAAACGGGTTTTTTGTTTTTTTGTCGCGAACACGCACACGCCACTTTTCAAACCCCGGCAGTGCTTAAAAATGATATACGGCAAGAATGCAGATGAATCCCACGACTCTTATTGAGGTGACGAGAACGTAAGCCACGGAGAAGTTCAACGATGGTAATATCACGTGCAAATGAATTAACTTTGTTCATTGGCCGAAGCACTATAATTTGATAATGGAGAAATTTGCACGCATTTTCTCAAACACAAATGTACACCGCAAGATTTGTTTTATAATTTCTCCACCAAAACTTTTCAACAAATGGATTTTGTTGCCAATTATTTGCACGCACTCGCGATCAATTCAATCGCCCAATCGCTGAAAACGCCACTGTGCAAGCGGGAACAAATCTGGTACCGCACGTAAACTATCGCGAGTTTACTTCACTTATGTCTAGAAAAAGGTGCTCGGTGGCTAATTGAGGAGTCTCACACTACTTCCGATTTCCCGCTGTTGCACTGATCTTTTATTCGAAACTCGTCAAATGGGTAAAACGAAGTGTCGTCCAATTTCACAACTAACGGCTTTCCACAAACTATATCGCACTTCGAAAAAAATGTTTTCCTCAACTTTTCCCTTTTCTTTTCTAACTTTACGATCTTTCCGCGTTTTCTAACTTTACGAACTTTCCACGTTTTCTAACTTTACGATCTTTCCACTGCGGTTATTTTTCCACGCGGCGTCCACGCTGTCTCGCGGTTTCGAACCAACTCCCCTAAATCTCTTCGCGACAGCACCAGCAACACCAACCGGTCCTACTCCCGCTATCACCACCGCTATTCCTTCGCTCAATCTTCCACTGTACGTCTCTTGCGGAATTCGTCGACTAGCGGGAAAATGTGTTCAATTGCTGCTTTTCACTGCCCGCATCTTTAGCCTGTTGCTCTTCGGTTATCTTTTATTCTTCTTTTCATTTTGTAGATGATTTTCGAGCAGTTTATCAAATTTAAATTCGAGTTTATTCCACGGAGTAGGTTTCAAATCTCCATCGTATTCATTTAGATTTATATGATTTGCCCTTTTTGCGAGGTTTGTTGAGTTTAACGCTGTGCTGCTGGTTGTGGGGAGGGTTTGTGTAGCATGCTGACTTATTACTACAAATACCAGACGTAGGACAGAATGGAATAGTCGTGTTACCGCAAAAACAAACCCAGGAAGAGTAGGATGACAAATAAGATGAAAGCCATGACAAAAGAAAGTCAGAGATTCCGAAAGCTTCAAGTTTGCAGCGAAGAAGATGATGGTTGACTGAATCGAATGCTTCTGTAAAATCTGTGTATATCACGAAAATCGCTCCTGTCAAAAGTTTTCAAAAATTAAATTAATTTTTAAAAAAACGTTAGTCCGAAGTTAATTTTTATCGGAAAAAATCTTATATTGTCGAAGTAATCGACTCAGGAAATTTCTATCGAATATTTTTACTTCGATTGGTAACGAAAAACAAATTCGCAAAATAAAATTTCGCCGCTGGTATGGAGGAGCCCGACGGCTTCCCACCGTTGGGGCAACCTGGGGAACCTCCGCAGATGGAGGATGCAGGCTGCAAATAATAGCGGACAATCAACAAATGGCCAAATTGCAGAAAGAAAATGATGAACTAAGGCAAGAGATACAGTCTCTCAAGGATCTTTTCAAGAAAGGGATGAAGCCTCAAAAGACGCAGCCACAAAATCAATGGCAACAGGTAACAAAGCCGAAGAAAAGTACAAAGCAAGTAAATCCAGAGGAAGTTCTAAGTGCTGGTGGCACCAACGAGAGCCAAAATGATTTTGCACCGCTGGAGGGATTAACCGAAGATATGGAAATCGAAGAAAACATCGGAGGTAATTTTAATCAAGATAATGACGTTAATTTTATTCAATATTTAAAGAACAAAAATAAGGAGAAAAAACCAGCCCGCAGTTCTGCTGGTTCCTTTGAAAAAGCTTCCAGCAAGACAGAAAAAGTTCCGCCAATCAACGTTTTCGGACAAACCGGGAAAGATATGGTTCGGCTATTGGCAGCCGAAAATAAACTGGCCAATTTCGAAATCAAAAGAGTTAATGCCGAAAAATTAACTATAAGGACGAAATCACTGGTTGATTTCAAGTCAGCCAAAGATGCGCTGATTTCTGGGGAGGTTCCACACTTCACCTATACCCCAAAAAGTGAAAAAAATCAGACCTTCTTGTTGAAGGGGTTGGACAGCGGAGAGGATACGGTCGATCTTCTTCAGGTGCTCAAGGAGGCTGCACCAGATATTGATTTTATTTCAGTCAAAGCCTTTGCAACAAGAGGGTCGACCATAGAAAGGAAGAATTTACCACTTTACCTGGTACAAATTGCAAATAAGAGCAGTCCAAGTGCTCTTCTACAAATAAGGTACTTGAATTTCAGAGTGGTGAGGTGGGAACGCCTCCAGAAAAGAGAAGTCAACCAGTGTTACCGGTGTCAAAGATTTGGACATTCGGCTGCCAATTGTTCCATGCACTATCGTTGCGTTAAATGCAAAAACGTTCATGCTCCCGGTGAGTGCAAATTGGCTCAGACGGAGCCAAAAGAAAAATTATACTGCGTTAACTGCGGTGTTTTTGGTCACCCGGCATCATATCGAGGGTGCTCCCGATATCAAGATGCAAAAGTTAAATTTGCTCCAAAGCAAACACAAGTACACCGTAATATCATACCTTCCAACTTCGTCAAGCTCGGAGTATCATTTGCACTCGCCGCTAGAGGACCAGCAGAAAATGCTGGAAATAATGTAAATAATGTAAGTGGCAATAATGAGCTGCTTCTCAAAATTTATCAGCAACTTAATTCTTTATCGGAGAGAATCGACAAACAAGCTTCAAAAATTAACTTTTCTTTTCAGCGTTTAGGTCTTTCAAATGCCTAATAATAGCTTGTCATCCAGTCATATGCCCATGGATAGGCTTCGCCTCATATCGATCAACGTCAACTCTATCGTTGCTATACATCGACGTGATTATCTCCTTGAATTTGTTGTTAAGCAAAAGCCTGACATCATACTTCTCACTGAAACCCACCTCAATTCATGGCATTCCATGGAATTCAAGGATTTTGAGTTCGTAAGAAACGATAGGGTGACAGGTGATGGGGGAGGTGGCACGGGGATATTGGTTCGAAGACCCTATTGTTTCCGAAATATTGAAAAAGTTGAATTCAAAAACTTTGAATTTCTTGAAGTATCGGTCATCAAAATTTCACTGCCAGGTGGGGATAACCTCTTCGTTATCTCTGCGTATGAAACTGGTCAAAATGTTCTCAAGTTCAAGGAGGAACTCAATTCCTTGTTTGAAATACTCGAATTGAACAGGCTGCATAATTATTATATTTTTGCCGGTGACCTGAATGCCAAGCATACATCATGGCTGAACGCCACCAATAATCCAAGACGTGTATTCCTGAAATCACGGATAACAGACAACCAAATTGAATACAGGTGCAACCTATATGGGTCGGAGTTCCCAACATACCCTAGGACAAATTCATATTTGGACCTCTGCATTGCCGACGCAAGACTTGAATTCAGCTTTAATAGTCCTCAACGGAAACTGCAGGTGCTTCCTTACGATAGCAACCATAACGCAATCGTAATGGAAATCAATCATCAAAGGGATGATTTCTTCCTCATTCCAGTTCAACATGAAAACCATCGGTTGAATTTCAAAAAAACAGACTGGGGAAAGTTTCAAAAGAAGTTTAATCGGGAGTACCAGAAGCAATGTCCCTCTTCTGATGATGGCAACGCTTGCTCAATGGTTCCAAATAACAGAAATCTAACTGATGATGAAATAGATCTCTATTTGTCGAAGTTAGAGAAGCTGACGTTGAAAACGATTGAGAAAGTTGTTCCCAAGATAAAACATCGAAACAATATGGAACGATATGAAATACCAACCATCGCAAGGATGAAAAGATTGAAAAGCCTTCTTCTCGCCCGCGTCAACAATATTTATCGACGATTTTTGGACTACAACCATCCCTCGTTGGCTTTGTTGAAATTACACCTGAAGAATGTCCGGAACTTAATCCGGTCATACTTCAGGAGTGAGGTCAGCAATCAATGGGCGGAAAAACTGAGGGGTATGTAGTAATCTAGGAGCTATGGCTCTAAAAGCAGCGCTGACACAGGCACACAGCACCAACTCAATTTAACAAGGAGTAACCATTCAGTCACCTTCCTCATCGCGACACTCGTTTTTTTTTCGCATGAAAAATAATTAAAGGGAAAAATTTCTTTTGTACTTAACACCGGGGAAACAAAATTCTAAAACTGTTTTAATGTGTAGTGATTTTATTTCAATATCTTTTGAACATAATTTAACTAATTGCGGTGTAATGCGGTATGCAAATGCTTAGAACGAAACGGTTAACCCCTTAAATTATAGGAACGATAAAATCATGGTATCATTTAAACCCCACAAAATTTGTCAAATTTTACCCATTCCAACCATAATATTAATTAAAAATTGTTTTGTTTGTTGGTAATTAACGCGTGCCTGTCCTATTCTTTCGATTTATTTCCCCCTTAATTACGCCTAATAATTATAAACATAAATTGCTTTCAATTGAAAACTTAATCGAATCTACACAAAAAAATAAACAATTTCGAATTTTAAAAATAACCGAAATGAGTGTGCATTATCACCACCGCATGTTCACACATAGATGGCACTTCTATTTCCATATGGTACGAGCGAGGTTATTGCGTTTGCCTCGAACATGTTTTCAGGGATCAGTTTCCCATAAACCGCTCCGTGCGCAAGGCGGAGAAGATCAAGTGAGTGAAGTGATGTGAATGTTTGGCGAGGGAGACGTGCTAAGAAAACCGTGAGTAAATTATTATTAGTTTCTCTAAGGACTATATTTTTTTTTCAAAAGGCGGCTATACCAATTGCTTTAAGTGGTAAAGATATATTAGCACGAGCGAAAAACGGCACTGGGAAAACCGGTACTTATTGCATTCCCGTAATCGAGCAAATCGACCCATCTCGTGATGTTATCCAAGCTCGTGTCATCGTATCATCGAGAGTGTGACTTCTGCTTGCGGGACTCAGCAGGCGGAAATCGGACACGTTAGAACGTGGAGTGTAGTTTAGGACGAACGGGGGCAGTGTAAGTGGCAGTCAGCTAAACTGTGTTTTGTCTCATTTTCTTCGACGCTCTTTGTATCACCTGTCCTGCTTTCGTTGACTGCAAGAAAATTCCTTTTCGAACTAAAAAGAAAAGGGACTGTTTGGTGGATTGTTATTGATATGAAGTTCTGTGGAAAAATCGTTTGTTCATGTAAGCTTCAAGCCAGAGACAAAAACGCAATTTAGCAAAGACTCGAGGCAAAAGTTGGATAATTGGAGCTGTGCGAGTGTATAGGACAGTTAATGGTTGTTTTGTGCGTGTCCAGAGATTGCTCGGGTCAGTTAATGAATCTACGCGTGCGAATCCGCCAGCGACACAAATTATGTTTCGTAAGCGATTCGAAGGGACGACGAAGACAGGAAAGGGTGCAACATAGAGCAAATGGAAGCAGTGAAGACTTTGTGCATTTAGTATGGGTTTTACTACGTTGAAAGGGGAGTATCGCTATTCGTTAGTGGTTATTGGATTTATTAGAAACGCCAAGGTGATGCTCGTCGTAAGCCGCGACAATAAAGCGTGTATTACTGTTGTTTATCCCGATCTGCTACGCCGATCTCGAACTGAATTAATGAAAACATTGGATCGAACTTCCTAAACGTGCTTAAAATAAATTTGAGCTTAACCGACAGTTTATCGGCTTTCTTTATATTGTTTCTTCATGAAATGTTAGTAATAGTATTTCCTGTGAAACTTTAGCCAGACTTAATTTGTGGAAAATAGACATTTATCAATCCACAATGGTTATTTCCGCTGAATCTTTTCGCAACTATGAACCGTTCTGAAAAATCTTCTGGCTGGGGGAATTGCTGGGATGTGTTCTAAAACTGCTGTAGCGCCATTAGATAGGATAAAAATCTTACTTCAAGCACATTTCTCTCATTACGAACATTTAGGGGTGTTTAGTGGTCTCAGGCACATAATATTGAAGGAATCATTTTGGCATTGTATAAAGGCAATGGAGCACAGATGATTAGGATATTTCCGTACGCAGCCACGCAGTTCACATCCTTTGAAATGTACAAGAAGTACTTATCGCAGTTTGAACTACATTTAAAAGTTTGTAGTACACGCGGATAAATTTATAGCAGGAGCTTGTGCAGGACTGACGGCTGTTACATTGGCATATCCGCTAGATACAATTCGGGCTCGTTTAGCATTTCAAGTAATGGGAGAACACAAATACACTGAAATTTTGCAGCGTGCTTCTGAAATGTTCCGCAATGAAGGCGGAATACGTGCACTTTACAGAGGTTTTTTTTTTTCTACTTTAACAGGCATGGTCCCGTATGCCGGGCTGTCATTCTACTGTTTTGAGATGTTTAAATTTTTTTTTGCATGAAGTATTTGCCAAAGTACGCATGCAATAAATTGCGAAAGGAATACTGGTGGCCTTGTATTACATATACCTGTAAAACTGGTATGTGGTGGCTTAGCTGGAGCTGTTGCGCAATCAATTTCATATCCCTTGGATGTTACTAGAAGAAGAATGCAACTCGCCATGATGAGCCCAGATACAACAAAATTTGGGATGGGAATGATGCAAACATTAACGTTAATTTACCGTGAAAACGGTATCGTTCGAGGATTATATCGAGGAATGTCAATTAACTATTTAAGAGCAACACCCATGGTAGCTGTTTCATTTTCCACATACGAAATACTTAAACAAGCTCTAAAATTGGATACAGGGATGAAAATTTAATTTTATATTGGCCTAAAACATTTCAATCATCAAAAGTTCATACATTTGAAGCAAAAAGTGCATCGTCTTAGTGCGTTATTCTCTAAGTTGCAAATAAGCCAATCGATAATATTTTGCAATTCAACGCGACGTGCGGAATTGCTGGCTAAGAAGATCACGGAACTTGGTTATTGTTGTTACTATATCCATGCCAACATGGCGCAGGCGCATAGAAATCGTGTTTTCCATGAGTTTCGACAGGGGCTATGCAGAAATCTAGTCTGCGCTGATCTTTTTTACACGTGGTATTGATGTATAGGCTGTGAATGTTGCTAGTAATTGCGATTTTTCACGTATGGCTGAGACTTACTCACATCGTATTGGCCGTTCAGGGCGTTTCGTACCTTCGGGTATTGCCATCAATCTAATCGCATATGAGGTTCGTTTCGATTTGCATCGCATTGAAAAGGAATTAGCCCTGAGATTAAACCAATTCCAAAAGTGGTCGATCTTTCGCTTATGTTGCCAACTCGTTACCAAGTTTGCAAAGCGGTAACGGAAACGACATGAGCAATTCATCAATCAATGAAGAAGGGAACGTGAGCAAGTGGAAGAACGTGGGGAAGAACGATGTCTGTGAAATAGTTAAATGCTACAAGTGTGTTAGTCCGTGCGGGAATGCGCGAGTGCCTGATTTATGTGTGAATGTATTCGCGTTTTGGATTTATAGTACTTTATGAATGAACAAATTGTGAATGAAACGGCGTGAATGAAAATTTTGATTTTTAATACTTATGCGAGTCGAATGATAAATTATGAAAGGGATTGTAGGGGATTGATTACCAAAGTGTTTTTAAGAGTATTGGGAGGAGAAAAGAAAATTAACATCATGAAAAGAGCTAAAGTTGGTCGCGTTAGCTTTAATGAGGAATAGAGGAAGGAGTTAGATGAATCTGTAAATAGTGCAGAACAGTTTGGCCCAATATATGGGGCCTAGAATGATTTGGCAAAACGAACTCAGGCTCTGATTTCTAGAGTCCAAATAGTAATAAAATTGAATTTAATAGGGATAAAGAAAGAGCGCACTTGGATAAAATGGTGTAAATAATAGACGAGTGGGAGCAGACGAGACCAAAATGTATGAAATAGGCAAATGCAAATGCATAGAATACTTTTTTTTTTAAATGAACGTTTGCATGCAATCCAGTATGGATGAAAATAAGCTCATTTCGCGTCCATTACTTTATAGGTCTTTGTTCGATACTTCAAGTTCAATATGCGTTATTTCAGGTTTGTGGCAGAGACAACTTCTACCATCCTGTGGATGCACAGCGGAAAAAAAAGAAGAAGAAAAAAAAAAAAGGAAAAACTTCACATATTGCTACTTTTTCTACGACAGTGATAGCAGCTGCCAATATCGCCATGAGCCATCAGCATTAGGTCCCGAAGTGTGGTGCAACAGGTGGTTGGAAGGCCGAGGTGAAGATCTTCATTGTACGGAGCGGCTCATGTTGATTGGGAAACGGCGGGACCGTACTCCCTGTTTCTGGGAAAACACACCGTTTGGATGCAAAAAGGCGCATGGTGTATTCAAACATAGTTCAACAAAAAGTGATAAATCAGCTGAAAAGTTAGATCCGGAAGAATTAGTCAAATCACTCAATCCATATATTGACCAACGGATTGCATATAAAGGAGTATTAAACATTAAAAGCCGTAGAATAAGTAGCAGCGAGCATTACCACGTTCGAAGTCTATACGGTTGTGATATTCAGAGAGGTCTACCTGTATTCGCCCTTTGATAGCTAAATTTTTATAGGATTGTATACACACTTAGGATATATTCTATGCCCTCATACTCGTGTACTAATATTTGGTATACGAATGCGAATCTACGCTACCAAAAGAATGAAGTCGTGACTTATAAGTTACAACCGGTACACTAATACGATAAAAAAAAAAATAATTCCAGGACTTGCTTACCTCCAAATCGTCAACGAGCGCTCGTCGTCGAGGGAAAGGTATTGTAAGTACCCCTTTTACTTATATCTTTTTATTATATATATTAATTATTTACCTAATTATTGAAAAAATACATATAGATTCCTTATTTACGAAAATTATTTAATATCAGTATAATATTATATATTTATTAATATTTATAAATAAAAAAAAAAAAAATATATATATATATATATATATATATATATATATATATATATATATATATATATATATATATATAATAGAGAATTGTGAGAGTTTCAGCTACACATGAATTAACTCCTGAACACTTAAATGTTCTAAATTTCAATTCAGATTGAGCTAAAATTTTTCAAGTAACGTTCTCCGAATCCTTTGCCTTTGTTATAAGTCAAATTGATTTGTTCCCAGTTCATGAATACTTTTGCTGCATATTGTGCCATTGGGTAGTAATGACAGATCAATTACAGTGTAGCTTACAAACTTCTCAACACTCCTTACAAATCAATTGGAATCGTACTCTCGCATTCGCATATATCAATCCCAAGCTTGACTCTGTTCGCTTCGAACAATTCGTGGAATCAAATGAATTTTGTTTTTTTTTTCTCAAAGCACAAAGCATTACCATAACGAATAATTGAATAAGTCGATGTTTTTGTCTATGCTTTATAATTCTGTTAAATTGTGGGAGATATCCTCCTTAGTTGCCAAAATTGATGCTGAATTGTGAAAACGCGGTTCTCTGTAAAATGTCAATTTGAATAAGTTGGAAACTTAGCATGGTATAAAAAGTAAGATAGGAGTAACATCTACACGACAATATATAATAAAAAAAAAAAAATGAATTGTTAAACTAAAAATTGGTCTTTTCCCTTCCGGTCTTTTCCAATCGGGTATAGGACCCGGTACGGTGGCAGGCTTCCACCCCAAAATATGAGCCCGCCGCCGGGTACAGAGTAATTTCTTCTTTTGTTTCAGGAGACTTCATGGGTTGAGTGGCCCAAGCCAAGTGCCTTTTTATGGCATCGAGTTATGCAACTCAATTGTATAATTCTATGACATAAATTGGTCACCGGGGTACTCCCCTTCTGATGGGAAAGTTCATATAATTCAAGTTGTATGAGTTTTCCACTCAGAAGTGGAATACCTGGCCACTTCAACAGTTTAACATTGGATTTATTCCGGTTGGGTGGGCAAGAAGGGGCTCCACCACCACCCGGTTGCCTCTCTTTCATTTGTGGGCCCTGAATGTATTTGGGTAAGGACCGAGGTCACCCCCAAATTAGTCTTTCTTGTCAGGTTGCACTTGTTCTCGCAACAAGTCGTAATTCCTTCGTGGAGGTTATCTACAGATTTGCGACTTCGGTCGTCCTCTTGATCTCTGCAAGCAATTCGTGAATGCGAAATGTTTTGTAGTGAGTCCTCTTGCCGGGGAAACGAACCCGCCCCACGACACCGCAATGCTAGCCTGCCAGCGCATTCACGCGTCTCCGGACGAGGGCATTCTCGGCAGGAATCAACACCTTCCTCTGCCGAGGCAGCAGAACATCGCTGCGGTCCTTCACGGACTTATTGAACATCTTTATTCACTACAAATGGCGCCCAACGTGGGGCCCGAAAAGCCCGGCTGTATCATCAGTCGTGAGCAAGAGACAGTCCATCGTCTCTAGGTGTCCCCACTAGGTGTTAGAATTATTGGCGGGTAGATAACTCCCGAGGGTTTTTGCACTGATCGTGCCCCAGCAGCCTAATAACTTTCGAACGTGTGTTGTCTATGGACATCAATATCGTTTGGTCCTTCTTTTGATTTATACCTTGGTGGCTTACCCCATTGTATAACTAGTAAGGCCAAATGATATTAGAGTCCCTTTTTGTGTTCGGAAGTTATTATCCCAACATCTTTTTGCGGAGGATTCTGATCCGCTCCCCAAACCAGCGGTGCCTAAGTGTCTTAAATTACATGGATTTTGATTTCATGTGCTTGGCTGATTAGCTAATCCATGACTATCCATGACAAGACACGCGCTGCTTGTGGATTAGAATCCCACCCTGGGCTGACAAGCTGTAACTTGAGAAGTTTGCTAATGAGGGATCACTTCTGAACCCTGACTTTCATGGTGCCACAAGAGAGTGTCCCTGAAACGTTTTAGAAGGATTGTGCCATGGTGTCCATACTTGGGAGGAAGGTCGGAAGGGAGAGACCGATTATTTTTTTTTGATAACGATTAAAACTTTTCATACACTTTGGTTTTTTTTGTGAGGATTGAGTATAGCTCGCCACTTTCGGCCACTTTTTTGTGTTTTGTCATAATAATAGTTAATTACTTCTTTTATAGCATTTTTTTTACTATTTTATTATCAGTGTCAACACTGTTAGGATAATGGAATTTCTAAACGCATGTAGACTTTGCCTACAGAGCAGCGAAGAAATGTATCCACTCTGTGATAGTTCCGTAGATGAAGCGAGGAGGATTTTTATTGTCGACTTCCTGAAGGAGTCCCTTAACATCAACATCACATTGGAAGATGGCTCACCAGACCACATCTGTGGTGAGTGTTACACTGAAGTGGAACGTATATACTCTTTCATACGTCGCTGCAAAGAGACCGAGACAGCCCTACAACGACACAGATCGGCACGACGTCCTCAGGAACCAACCATACACCAGGCAAACAAGATTCGGAGAACTGATTACTATCCGTCTGAGGATCCGGATCCACCATCCCGATACCAGCTTTGGAACGCCTGGGATCTTCCGCCACGACTCAACCAAGTACCACCACCGACTCTAGGTTCAGTGGCCCCGCAGGAGCAACCCTATATGCTGAAGCCGAAGCATATTCCCAGCATCGTCCAGGGGTGGAATCTACATTTTAGCGGGGAGCCAAACGACCTGAACGTGGAAGTCTTCATTGGTCGCGTGGAGTCCTTAGTCGGAGAGATGTTGGCCGGCGACTACACGATGCTGGCAGGATATCTACCAATGCTGTTCAGGGGAGCAGCACTCGAGACGTACTGGCGGATTCATTCGGCCCCACCATCAATACGCTGGACACGGCTGAAGGAGGTACTCCGCATGGAATACTCGACGGTCAACATGGATGAGAGTGTCCTGGACAAGATCCATGCCAGATGGCAACGTCCGGACGAGCCCTTTCATCAGTATCGAGCCGATATCCTTCGGTTGAATGACCAGCTGTCAGAGCCTATGTCTTCCACTCAACTGCTGCGGGTGTTGAAACGGAATCTAAAGCCGGAACTTCGTTGCCATGTGGTAAACTCGGACCCGCAGAACATGGAAGCACTACTGAGGGTCGTGAGTCGATTGGAGAGGCTTGAAGAAGACCTCCAAGAACGGCCTTACCTACATGCGAGGACGGGTCCCCGACGTGAAATCGCAGAAGTGGCTCCAAATTGCAACAACACCAATCTGGAAGATCACACGGAGTCGAACACCTATGTTCCGGACTACCCAGATGGTGCCACTCCAAAAAACGGACGAACGAGTACCCTACCACCTCAGTGGTACTCGAAAACCCCGCAGTAGCTCCTCAGCCAGCTGCTCACCCCAATACACCTGACGTTAACCCACCAGCCATGACCACTACGACTGCGGATGTTCACACTCTTCCGGAGACCTCACCAACGACAATATTAAAGCGACCACCGCAGTCACTGCCAGAAGAACCGCGGCAGCCTCAATTACGCACTCTAAAACCTTATCATGTGCGACTGCAGGAATATCGGGTGGCTCGAGAGCGAATATTTGCTTCCGAAGTAGTCACTTCCCGCCCGCGCACGACAAAATGGGCAACCCGTCGTTGGCGGAATTTCCGCAAGAGAGTGCGCACCTGCCGTCAAACTGTAAACTCGTGTAACATCTCGGAGGTTGCTGAGAATGAGATCAGACCTTACCATCCAATTAAAGTGTTGGGCGAGACCGTGTTTGCTTTGATCGACACGGGTGCCAGTATCAGTTGTCTTGCCTCGAGCTTTGGCTCGAAGGTGCTCCAAGACTATCCGAACTTGATTAAATCCTGGCGCACTGAAATCAGTACAGCTGATGGCACCAAACACCCTATACGAGGTAAACTAGCCACACCCGTGACGTTCAGGGGTCAGACGAAGGATATTACCTTCTACATTATCCCGTCTTTAACTCAGAATGTATACCTTGGTGTCGATTTCGTCCTTCGCTTTGGACTGGCCTCCGATTTATTCACCGATTTGTCCTTAAAAACCAGAAATGTCAACGAAATCACTTCTACTCCCGATAGGCATGACCTGACGCCTAACCAACGACAACGCCTGGAAGCATCCATTGCTGCTTTCCCATCGTACGCTACCCAAGGCCTTGGCCGCACCACCCTAGTCTCACACGCCATCGACGTTGGCGATAGTAAACCGATTAAACAGAGACACTACGCCATCTCGCCGGCCATGGAGAAATTGGTGTATGCGGAACTAGATAGGATGCTCGAGTTAGGGGTCATAGAGGAGTCCCAAAGTGCCTGGTCCTCACCGGTAACCTTGGTTGTAAAGCCAGGTAAAGTCCGCCTCTGTCTTGATGCCCGTAAGGTAAACGCGGTTACCATCAAGGACGCGTACCCTCTTCCACTCATCGATGGAATACTAGGGAGACTGCCGAAAGCCAATTATATCACCAGTCTCGACCTAAAAGACGCCTTCTGGCAAATTCCACTCGATGAGGGGTCAAGGGACAAGACCGCCTTCACAGTGCCTGGACGACCATTATATCAGTTCGTCACAATGCCCTTTGGCCTGTGTAACGCACCGCAAACGATGACTCGGCTGATGGACAAGGTCATCCCACCTCACCTGAAACACCAAGTGTTCGTGTACCTCGATGATCTGTTACTCATCACGGAAACGTTCGATCAACACCTCCTACTTCTACAAGAAGTAGCCCTGCACATCAGTAAGGCGGGACTCACCATCAACGTACAGAAAAGTAAGTTTGTCATGAAAGAAGTCCGATACCTAGGACATGTCATAGGACATGGCACTATCAAAACGGACCCAGACAAAACTCGTGCGATTGATGAGTTCCCCTTACCAAAAACTGTGAAGCAGCTACGACGTTTCCTTGGTGTGTGCGGTTGGTACCGAAGGTTTGTTCGGAATTATGCAACAGTCTCAGCGCCCCTGTCAGACATGTTGCGGAAGGGGAAGTTCGTTTGGACCGAACTCAGCCGAAAGGCATTTGAAGAGCTTAAACAAGCCCTCACATCAGCTCCTGTCTTGCACAGCCCCGACTTCACGAAGCCCTTCTCCATTCATTGTGACGCAAGTCAACATGGAGTAGGAGCCGTGCTGGTGCAATTGACCGACGAAGGAGAGGAAGCTCCCATCGTCTTCATGTCCAATAAGCTAAATTCGGCCCAAAGAAACTATACTGTTTCCGAGCAAGAATGTTTGGCAGCGGTAATGGCTGTGAAGAAATTCCGAGCGTATATCGAGGGCCACCAATTCGAGATCATCACGGACCACGCGTCACTACAATGGTTGATGAACCAGGCAGATTTAAGTGGACGCCTAGCCAGATGGGCTCTTAAACTGCAAGGGTTCAAGTTCTCCATCAAACATCGGAAAGGAACCCAGAACATCGTACCCGACACTCTCTCACGGATGTTTTCCCCAGAGGGAGCCGAATTAACAATAACTGACGAGGACCCCATCGAAATAGATTTGGACAGCCCACATTTCGAATCAGATAGCTACAAAGAGTTGAGGCAAACCATAGCGACACAACAAACACAGCTGCCTGATTTGAAGGTAATAGACGGCTATGTGTATAGACGAAATGAATACGCCACTGGTGATCCATGGCAGGAAGAAGAGTCTTGGAAACTCTGGGTACCGGAGGAAACGACACAACATCTGATCTTCCGCGCACATGACCATCCTTTAAGTGCCCACGGAGGTTACGGTCGGACACTACGGCGACTCAAGAAATACTTCTTTTGGCCTAAAATGGCATCCCAGGTCAAAGACTACGTGAGCGCCTGTGAGACCTGTAAAGGCACCAAAGCGCCCAACCAGCCTCTTCGACCTCCTATGGGTCAACTCAATGTTCCAGAACGCGTGTTCCAGCGTCTATACATCGATCTACTCGGTCCATATCCTCGGTCTTCAATGGGACACATCGGAGCTATAGTCGTTCTAGATCAGCTCTCAAAATTCCCAATGGTGGAACCTATCCGTAAGTTTACATCTCCATCGATCGTGAAATTCTTAGAGAACCGGGTATTTCATGTGTTCGGTGTTCCAGAGAGTGTGTACTCAGATAATGGAGTACAGTTCCGGTCTCGGCAGTTTAAGAGCCTACTTGAGCAGTATGGCGTTGAACATCAACTGACGCCCATATACTCTCCTCAGTCCAACGCATCAGAACGTTTGAACCGCACCCTATTGGCTGCGATCCGTTCCTACGTTCACCCATCTCAAAAGGATTGGGATCGTCGATTGTCTGCCATCACATGCGCCCTGCGATCCTCGTATCATTCTGTCACCGGTGTCGCCCCTTACTTTGCCGCCTTTGGACAGCACATGATTTGCCACGGTAAATCATACCGACTGTTACGGCAATTAAAGTGTTTGGGAGACCCCGTCGTTGCGCTGGAGCCCCACGAACGTCTAGGAGACCTCCGCCAACAAATCGGACGGAAGATTAAGGCCGCAGGTAGTGCAAATGAAGCGCAGTACAATCTCCGGTCACGATCTGCTAATTTCAAAGAAGGAGAAGAAGTTTTCCGGCGAAACTTCCGCCAAAGTGACGCCGCGGGGCATTACAACGCCAAGCTGGACAGGCGATTCCTAAAAAGCCGCATAAAGAAGGTAATGGGACCTAACCGTTACTTGATAACGGATCCATCGGGAAAAGAAGTGGGGATGTACCACGCGGAGGACCTGCGTCGATAGATAATTAGTCACGTCTGTTTGTCCGTCCGCATATATTTTCAAAAAACGCACAAGGGTTGTATATTTCCGGGCAAACATCAACATAAGTCAGTCCGTCCGTCTGTCAATTGTGTTTTTCTTTTATTGTCCGTCATCTCTAGTCCCGACGCCGAAGCCAACCCATGATGCACAGAAATATCCTTCAGCTCCTTTTTCGCAATCCGCATTGCCTTGGGATCACGAGAAAATTAGCTGCCCTGTAGTAATCTAGGAGCTATGGCTCTAAAAGCAGCGCTGACACAGGCACACAGCACCAACTCAATTTAACAAGGAGTAACCATTCAGTCACCTTCCTCATCGCGACACTCGTTTTTTTTTCGCATGAAAAATAATTAAAGGGAAAAATTTCTTTTGTACTTAACACCGGGGAAACAAAATTCTAAAACTGTTTTAATGTGTAGTGATTTTATTTCAATATCTTTTGAACATAATTTAACTAATTGCGGTGTAATGCGGTATGCAAATGCTTAGAACGAAACGGTTAACCCCTTAAATTATAGGAACGATAAAATCATGGTATCATTTAAACCCCACAAAATTTGTCAAATTTTACCCATTCCAACCATAATATTAATTAAAAATTGTTTTGTTTGTTGGTAATTAACGCGTGCCTGTCCTATTCTTTCGATTTATTTCCCCCTTAATTACGCCTAATAATTATAAACATAAATTGCTTTCAATTGAAAACTTAATCGAATCTACACAAAAAAATAAACAATTTCGAATTTTAAAAATAACCGAAATGAGTGTGCATTATCACCACCGCATGTTCACACATAGATGGCACTTCTATTTCCATATGGTACGAGCGAGGTTATTGCGTTTGCCTCGAACATGTTTTCAGGGATCAGTTTCCCATAAACCGCTCCGTGCGCAAGGCGGAGAAGATCAAGTGAGTGAAGGGATGTGAATGTTTGGCGAGGGAGACGTGCTAAGAAAACCGTGAGTAAATTATTATTAGTTTCTCTAAGGACTATATTTTTTTTTTTAATGAGTGTAAAAGTTTAAGGAACCGTCGCCTATTCAAAAGGCGGCTATACCAATTGCTTTAAGTGGTAAAGATATATTAGCACGAGCGAAAAACGGCACTGGGAAAACCGGTACTTATTGCATTCCCGTAATCGAGCAAATCGACCCATCTCGTGATGTTATCCAAGCTCGTGTCATCGTATCATCGAGAGTGTGACTTCTGCTTGCGGGACTCAGCAGGCGGAAATCGGACACGTTAGAACGTGGAGTGTAGTTTAGGACGAACGGGGGCAGTGTAAGTGGCAGTCAGCTAAACTGTGTTTTGTCTCATTTTCTTCGACGCTCTTTGTATCACCTGTCCTGCTTTCGTTGACTGCAAGAAAATTCCTTTTCGAACTAAAAAGAAAAGGGACTGTTTGGTGGATTGTTATTGATATGAAGTTCTGTGGAAAAATCGTTTGTTCATGTAAGCTTCAAGCCAGAGACAAAAACGCAATTTAGCAAAGACTCGAGGCAAAAGTTGGATAATTGGAGCTGTGCGAGTGTATAGGACAGTTAATGGTTGTTTTGTGCGTGTCCAGAGATTGCTCGGGTCAGTTAATGAATCTACGCGTGCGAATCCGCCAGCGACACAAATTATGTTTCGTAAGCGATTCGAAGGGACGACGAAGACAGGAAAGGGTGCAACATAGAGCAAATGGAAGCAGTGAAGACTTTGTGCATTTAGTATGGGTTTTACTACGTTGAAAGGGGAGTATCGCTATTCGTTAGTGGTTATTGGATTTATTAGAAACGCCAAGGTGATGCTCGTCGTAAGCCGCGACAATAAAGCGTGTATTACTGTTGTTTATCCCGATCTGCTACGCCGATCTCGAACTGAATTAATGAAAACATTGGATCGAACTTCCTAAACGTGCTTAAAATAAATTTGAGCTTAACCGACAGTTTATCGGCTTTCTTTATATTGTTTCTTCATGAAATGTTAGTAATAGTATTTCCTGTGAAACTTTAGCCAGACTTAATTTGTGGAAAATAGACATTTATCAATCCACAATGGTTATTTCCGCTGAATCTTTTCGCAACTATGAACCGTTCTGAAAAATCTTCTGGCTGGGGGAATTGCTGGGATGTGTTCTAAAACTGCTGTAGCGCCATTAGATAGGATAAAAATCTTACTTCAAGCACATTTCTCTCATTACGAACATTTAGGGGTGTTTAGTGGTCTCAGGCACATAATATTGAAGGAATCATTTTGGCATTGTATAAAGGCAATGGAGCACAGATGATTAGGATATTTCCGTACGCAGCCACGCAGTTCACATCCTTTGAAATGTACAAGAAGTACTTATCGCAGTTTGAACTACATTTAAAAGTTTGTAGTACACGCGGATAAATTTATAGCAGGAGCTTGTGCAGGACTGACGGCTGTTACATTGGCATATCCGCTAGATACAATTCGGGCTCGTTTAGCATTTCAAGTAATGGGAGAACACAAATACACTGAAATTTTGCAGCGTGCTTCTGAAATGTTCCGCAATGAAGGCGGAATACGTGCACTTTACAGAGGTTTTTTTTTTTCTACTTTAACAGGCATGGTCCCGTATGCCGGGCTGTCATTCTACTGTTTTGAGATGTTTAAATTTTTTTTTGCATGAAGTATTTGCCAAAGTACGCATGCAATAAATTGCGAAAGGAATACTGGTGGCCTTGTATTACATATACCTGTAAAACTGGTATGTGGTGGCTTAGCTGGAGCTGTTGCGCAATCAATTTCATATCCCTTGGATGTTACTAGAAGAAGAATGCAACTCGCCATGATGAGCCCAGATACAACAAAATTTGGGATGGGAATGATGCAAACATTAACGTTAATTTACCGTGAAAACGGTATCGTTCGAGGATTATATCGAGGAATGTCAATTAACTATTTAAGAGCAACACCCATGGTAGCTGTTTCATTTTCCACACACGAAATACTTAAACAAGCTCTAAAATTGGATACAGGGATGAAAATTTAATTTTATATTGGCCTAAAACATTTCAATCATCAAAAGTTCATACATTTGAAGCAAAAAGTGCATCGTCTTAATGCGTTATTCTCTAAGTTGCAAATAAGCCAATCGATAATATTTTGCAATTCAACGCGACGTGCGGAATTGCTGGCTAAGAAGATCACGGAACTTGGTTATTGTTGTTACTATATCCATGCCAACATGGCGCAGGCGCATAGAAATCGTGTTTTCCATGAGTTTCGACAGGGGCTATGCAGAAATCTAGTCTGCGCTGATCTTTTTTACACGTGGTATTGATGTATAGGCTGTGAATGTTGCTAGTAATTGCGATTTTTCACGTATGGCTGAGACTTACTCACATCGTATTGGCCGTTCAGGGCGTTTCGTACCTTCGGGTATTGCCATCAATCTAATCGCATATGAGGTTCGTTTCGATTTGCATCGCATTGAAAAGGAATTAGCCCTGAGATTAAACCAATTCCAAAAGTGGTCGATCTTTCGCTTATGTTGCCAACTCGTTACCAAGTTTGCAAAGCGGTAACGGAAACGACATGAGCAATTCATCAATCAATGAAGAAGGGAACGTGAGCAAGTGGAAGAACGTGGGGAAGAACGATGTCTGTGAAATAGTTAAATGCTACAAGTGTGTTAGTCCGTGCGGGAATGCGCGAGTGCCTGATTTATGTGTGAATGTATTCGCGTTTTGGATTTATAGTACTTTATGAATGAACAAATTGTGAATGAAACGGCGTGAATGAAAATTTTGATTTTTAATACTTATGCGAGTCGAATGATAAATTATGAAAGGGATTGTAGGGGATTGATTACCAAAGTGTTTTTAAGAGTATTGGGAGGAGAAAAGAAAATTAACATCATGAAAAGAGCTAAAGTTGGTCGCGTTAGCTTTAATGAGGAATAGAGGAAGGAGTTAGATGAATCTGTAAATAGTGCAGAACAGTTTGGCCCAATATATGGGGCCTAGAATGATTTGGCAAAACGAACTCAGGCTCTGATTTCTAGAGTCCAAATAGTAATAAAATTGAATTTAATAGGGATAAAGAAAGAGCGCACTTGGATAAAATGGTGTAAATAATAGACGAGTGGGAGCAGACGAGACCAAAATGTATGAAACAGGCAAATGCAAATGCACAGAATACTTTTTTTTTTAAATGAACGTTTGCATGCAATCCAGTATGGATGAAAATAAGCTCATTTCGCGTCCATTACTTTATAGGTCTTTGTTCGATACTTCAAGTTCAATATGCGTTATTTCAGGTTTGTGGCAGAGACAACTTTTACCATCCTGTGGATGCACAGCGGAAAAAAAAGAAGAAAAAAAAAAAAAAAGGAAAAACTTCACATATTGCTACTTTTTCTACGACAGTGATAGCAGCTGCCAATATCGCCATGAGCCATCAGCATTAGGTCCCGAAGTGTGGTGCAACAGGTGGTTGGAAGGCCGAGGTGAAGATCTTCATTGTACGGAGCGGCTCATGTTGATTGGAAACGGCGGGACCGTACTCCCTGTTTCTGGGAAAACACACCGTTTGGATGCAAAAAGGCGCATGGTGTATTCAAACATAGTTCAACAAAAAGTGATAAATCAGCTGAAAAGTTAGATCCGGAAGAATTAGTCAAATCACTCAATCCATATATTGACCAACGGATTGCATATAAAGGAGTATTAAACATTAAAAGCCGTAGAATAAGTAGCAGCGAGCATTACCACGTTCGAAGTCTATACGGTTGTGATATTCAGAGAGGTCTACCTGTATTCGCCCTTTGATAGCTAAATTTTTATAGGATTGTATACACACTTAGGATATATTCTATGCCCTCATACTCGTGTACTAATATTTGGTATACGAATGCGAATCTACGCTACCAAAAGAATGAAGTCGTGACTCATAAGTTACAACCGGTACACTAATACGATAAAAAAAAAAATAATTCCAGGACTTGCTTACCTCCAAATCGTCAACGAGCGCTCGTCGTCGAGGGAAAGGTATTGTAAGTACCCCTTTTACTTATATCTTTTTATTATATGTATTAATTATTTACCTAATTATTGAAAAAATACATATAGATTCCTTATTTACGAAAATTATTTAATATCAGTATAATATTATATATTTATTAATATTTATAAATAAAAAAAAAAAAAAATATATATATATATATATATATATATATATATATATATATATATATATATATATATATATATATATATAATAGAGAATTGTGAGAGTTTCAGCTACACATGAATTAACTCCTGAACACTTAAATGTTCTAAATTTCAATTCAGATTGAGCTAAAATTTTTCAAGTAACGTTCTCCGAATCCTTTGCCTTTGTTATAAGTCAAATTGATTTGTTCCCAGTTCATGAATACTTTTGCTGCATATTGTGCCATCGGGTAGTAATGACAGATCAATTACAGTGTAGCTTACAAACTTCTCAACACTCCTTACAAATCAATTGGAATCGTACTCTCGCATTCGCATATATCAATCCCAAGCTTGACTCTGTTCGCTTCGAACAATTCGTGGAATCAAATGAATTTTGTTTTTTTTTTCTCAAAGCACAAAGCATTACCATAACGAATAATTGAATAAGTCGATGTTTTTGTCTATGCTTTATAATTCTGTTAAATTGTGGGAGATATCCTCCTTAGTTGCCAAAATTGATGCTGAATTGTGAAAACGCGGTTCTCTGTAAAATGTCAATTTGAATAAGTTGGAAACTTAGCATGGTATAAAAAGTAAGATAGGAGTAACATCTACACGACAATATATAATAAAAAAAAAAAAAAATGAATTGTTAAACTAAAAATTGGTCTTTTCCCTTCCGGTCTTTTCCAATCGGGTATAGGACCCGGTACGGTGGCAGGCTTCCACCCCAAAATATGAGCCCGCCGCCGGGTACAGAGTAATTTCTTCTTTTGTTTCAGGAGACTTCATGGGTTGAGTGGCCCAAGCCAAGTGCCTTTTTATGGCATCGAGTTATGCAATTCAATTGTATAATTCTATGACATAAATTGGTCACCGGGGTACTCCCCTTCTGATGGGAAAGTTCATATAATTCAAGTTGTATGAGTTTTCCACTCAGAAGAGGAATACCTGGCCACTTCAACAGTTTAACATTGGATTTATTCCGGTTGGGTGGGCAAGAAGGGGCTCCACCACCACCCGGTTGCCCCTCTTTCATTTGTGGGCCCTGAATGTATTTGGGTAAGGACCGAGGTCACCCCCAAATTAGTCTTTCTTGTCAGGTTGCACTTGTTCTCGCAACAAGTCGTAATTCCTTCGTGGAGGTTATCTACAGATTTGCGACTTCGGTCGTCCTCTTGATCTCTGCAAGCAATTCGTGAATGCGAAATGTTTTGTAGTGAGTCCTCTTGCCGGGGAAACGAACCCGCCCCACGATACCGCAATGCTAGCCTGCCAGCGCATTCACGCGTCTCCGGACGAGGGCATTCTCGGCAGGAATCAACACCTTCCTCTGCCGAGGCAGCAGAACATCGCTGCGGTCCTTCACGGACTTATTGAACATCTTTATTCACTACAGGTATTAGCCCACAGGACCCAGATGGCGTTTTCGCGAAAGTGAATAGCTTATTCCGCAGGAAGTCTCGAGTGAAGGTATCGAATCTTGAAGTCGCTAGTGATGAGATAAATCTTCTCGATAGAGCTGGTATCGAAATTGATAGTACGACTCCGGATAGAAATGGAAACAGGATTATATGTGATGGATTGCAGAAGCTTGCCCTGATTGGAACACATTTTGAATTGGTCCATCTGCCAAACCCAGAGAGAAGGAATGAAATATTTTTGGAGGTCGTTGAAGCAAAAGTTTCCGACTTCAAATCAAGCCTGAACGGCCAATCAATTCTTCATTTCGATGAAACATTAACATCTGACCTCATACCGAGCTTGAATTTTATTGATTATTTTGTCAGCTATGAAGACTTGTGTTTCATATTTCGCAGAATAAACAACAAAAAATCATGTGGTACTGACGGTATTCCAAATAAAGTTCTCCGACATTTGCCTGAGGTTGCTATTAGGAATTATTGCATATTGTTCAACAACATGTTGAAGAATTCATATTTCCCAAATGAGTGGAAAAAGGCTAAGGTATTTCCGATCTTGAAGAAAGGAAAAGAATCTTCATGCCCTAAAAGCTATCGCCCAATCAGCTTGCTGCCTAACATCAGCAAGGTGTTTGAAGTGATTCTCAACAAAGCACTAAACGCCCACATTGAGAAATATGAGTTGATGCCGAATTGCCAATTTGGTTTTCATGCCAGGCATTCGACCATACATGCAATAACGAAAGTAACCTCAGACATCGGTTGGAAACTAAACAACAAAGAATGTGTCGGAGCATGTCTCATTGATATGGAGAAAGCCTTCGATACGGTGTGGTTAGATGGACTAGTTTTCAAACTTCTTCAGGACAGGTTCCCCAGACACCTTGTCGCCATGATGTGTAATATGTTATACGGGAAATCATTTGTTGTAACTGATGGAAATCTGACAACAATGCCCGAATTCAAGGTCTTGAATGGTCTACAGCAGGGATCAGTTACTGCGCCCCTGCTTTTCTCAATATTCATTCGCAAGCTATTGAACAGCTTTGATTTTAATGTCTGTCCAACGCGATCATTGGTAGCGTTTGCTGATGATCTGATCATCTATACGGCAGACCGAAAAGCTACAATAGTTCAGTGCAATCTTCAAAAAATGTTTAATGATGTGCAGCTGTACACTGACAATTGGCGAATGAAAATCAATGCGCAGAAGTGCGAAACAATTTTGTTTCGGACAACGCTTCATGGGGCCAGTCAAGACCTGAAACGTAATTGGAAGGATTACCACATCATGGCTGGTGAGGGTAGTTCAGAACGGGTTCCACATAAATCCTGTGTTCGATACCTCGGTGTTCATCTCGATCAGTATCTGTACTACACTGAACATGTCAAAATCATGCTCAGTAAGGCACTAAAAGTAGTCATGGCCCTTCGGCGACTCTTTTATTCCAGATACATTGATCAAAAAGTCAAAGTTATTTGTTACAAGACCCTGGTTAGGCCAGTTTTGACATACGGATGCCAGATCTGGTACAACCAGAGTGCTAGTACAATGGAAAGATTAAGAGTTTCCGAAAGGAAATGTCTTCGTGCATGTACTGGTTTGTACAGAAAGCCTGAGACGGATTGGAAGCACTATATATCGAATAGAAAAATTTATCAAACCGCTCAAATGATAAGAGTCGATATCTTCATATTGAAACTTCTTCGGAATCATATCGCAAGATTTGTAACTGTGAGTGAAAACACTTGGATTTCACAGCCATTCCACCCTACAGACGGGTATATTGTGACTTGCCTCACTATTGGCTTCGTTCCTCCAGAAGCATTCGTGTATTTGGACATGAATCGATATGTTTTTGATTCTGACGGCGTCCCAATCCTATATCACATATACCGACGGGCCACCGATAAGAAGATAAAATATCCTCTGAATCTGAGTTCACGAGACCAACAATTCCAATGGAGATACTCATTTGCTAGATTCGTTGAGGCTGGTCGAGCTGAGATGGAACAATCTAGGTATTAGTGGCTGAATGACAATGTCTAAATTATTCGTGTTTATTTTCTGTTTTTGTGCTTTTTCTCGTTACTTAGTTTTTTAGATTCATCTCATTATTGCTACATATAGTATTGTTGTTTATTTGTTTTATAAATTAGGTATAGGTTTCAATATAAGGTAACGTTTTTTTTTGATTGAACTTATTTAGAATTAGGGTGTAACATATTTGGTATAGGATATAAGTTCATTGTTGTGTTAGTAGTATAAGTAATTTTTGAATAATCCTGGTTGGTTTTTTTTCTCCTTTTTCCAATTGAATCAAAAAATATCTAATAATCTTAATTAATTTAAATTTGCAAGTGTATTTGTTTCATTAAATGTGTTTAACTGATAACGTATAAATTTAGAGAGCCATTCGGGCCATTAAGTTTTTTATAGTTTTCTTGTTTGGAATTTGCTGTATGCTCTTTTAAAAATTTATAAGGATTAGTATTAAATAAAGCGCTTTTGACTTTGACTTGTGTGTATATCACACTGACTTGATACGGACTGTCCAAACAACAATTGCAACAAAATCAGTGAACTGAATGAAATTAGTGGATGTGGAATGACCTTTACGTGAGCCATGCTGTTCACAAGCTAAAACAGAGCTCAAAGGGTTAGAGAATCGGTTGTGGACTACACGTTCAATTAACTTCGAAAAGCAGAAAATCAAGGATATAAGACATACAGGAAGGATAACCCTTTTTAAAAATAGGTAAAACACGAACATTTTTCCATTGAGAGGGAAAAGTTCCACTTCTTAAGCTTACGTTGAAGAGAATAGATAAGGGAGGGGAAATAGCCCAGTCATATTAGGTAAAAAAAAGGGATTAACCTCGGAATGAAAGATAAGTGGCTGTAAATTGGTATGAATCTTTGCTTTTTCAACCTAAATATTGTCTCAAAAGTCACAAATACTATCGTGTCCACGTATTAAGGTATTAAAGGTCAAAGGTCATAAAATTTGGTTTTTCGCGAATATCTCGGTTCCTGATGCTTAAATGAGATTTGCACCTATCATGAAAGTTGTAGAGTATAAAATTCTCTACAACTTTTGTTTGCACTTTTTTCGGGGTAGAGCGCGAAGAGTGCGCAGCGTACAGTCATATATTGGCTAATCCAAAGTCAACCTGCAGGGGGAATGCTGGTCGACAGGAATACTCTTAGAGGCTAGCATTCTTTGGGGAGTTCCGCCCCCACGTACCTGAGGAAATCCCCGCAGGGGGAATGCCGGTCGACAAGAGCACTCTTGGAGGCTAGCATTCTTTGGGGAGTGCCGCCCCCACGGACCCGAGGATATGGGGGGTGCCGTGAGGTTCCCTCCTGGGATCACAGGTAACGACCCTGATTGGATCTGGACTGCGCTTTGGACAACGAACTGGAATTGATGCTTTGGGCTGGCAGATATGATGGTTTGGACTTAGTTGCTTTGCACAGTAGCGCCGAGATGACACTCGTGTGTGAACGGCTCCAATTCAACTATCACACCGTCTCCGTCCTGGTAAAGCCTTGGCAGGCCTCGGAGTACGTTCGAAGTTTGCACCATTGGGTTGATGGTGTAGGTTTGGTTGGACGGACTCCCAATTAGCGCTGGTCTGGCTCTGAGCACTTGTCCCCATAAGGGCCTGTGCCAACCCTCGCATGGTCTCCTTGCTCTGGAAAGATAACCATGGGACCAAAAGGGTGACTACACACACGAACGGAAATAGCGGTTCCGAGGGGGGACCCAATAAATCTGGAGCAACCAAAAACTTATAAAAAAGATTTGAAAAACCCAAAAAAGAAATAAAAAATAATAACGACGACGCAACCAGCGGTTGCAGCCACGATGTTAACAGTACATCGAGAGCGGTACTAACGATGACAAAAACGACGATGAACACAATGACAGTTAAGACGGACGAAAAACCGAGAGTAGCAGACAGTCTGGTCCAGACTGAGATTCCTCGATCGGGCGAAGCAAAAAAATTATGCAAACGCCAGAGCGTCCTATAAAGGAAAAGCGGGAAACTCTACAGGACGCTTCAGGTAAAATTATAAGACTCTATCTTCCCTATGGCTGTATAGCGTTCTGCCAGACCTCAAAATCAAGCAAAAAACTGCTTCGATCCCTGCAAAACAAGGCCTTTAGGAGAATCTTTAGAACCTCCTGGTACATTAAGAACATTGGCATTCATAAAAACCTCAAACTAGACACTATTGACAAATACGAGTATATACTAGACCGCACTAAAACTGTTCGACATGATAGATGAACACCCTAATAGCACCCTGAATCCCCCAAGACCAACCAATAATGGAACAGAGGCTCACCTACCCTAGTCTCAGGTCAATCACGTGGAGATATAGGACGGACAGAATCTAGTTGTATTGTTTGCTATAGGCCTGTTGAGTACAAAGGTACCAATATATAGAAATAGAGCAAAAGTGCTAAATTGCACTAGCTCTACGTAACCCCACACCTCAAGGTCAAGGCAGCAGTACTGGGTAAATAATGCGAGGTTAAGATGGACTACGCTCCTAATCTCTGATATGAGACCGTGGCTTTATTGAAGGTATTGTGGGATTTATTACTTATATAACCTAGATTTCGAGCGACTAAGGATGTTCGCAGTTTTATCTGCACATGGTTGGTAAGTCACGGTTTTTGAATGTATATTTTGCATAGAGGAGGAAAACAGTGCCTGACATATGTACATTTTTGGCATGCAAAAGATGGGATCTCAATAATGAAATAGGAGAGCTGTAAATGGTTAGTTTACTAGAGGAGATGCTCAGATTAGTTGACGAATTTTACTATGCAGCACATTACGTTTGGACAGTTCTAATAGTTAAGTAAAGCAGCTGAGGTCTCTTTTCTAGCAATTTATTTCTCTCCTTCCCTTCCCGAAAGAAAAGGGATTCCTGCAACTCAATACAGCCTCAAACATCGAAATATGGCCTCGTCTGAAGTTATATGTCAAACAATTGTAGTCTCGGTTCCCATATTGAGCGGAGAGGTGATAAGTGAGAGGTAGAGCAGCCCTGCACCTCTGAAAGTTCCAAACCCAAGGCGTGACTAGCCTACACCTTCCTGCCACGAAAATCGAACAGTAGCCTAAATGACTCTGCTTGCGATGATTACTATCTGTGCAAGTAATAAGTAGATATGTTTTACATATCCATTTTTTATTTACGTTTTAAATCTAAGAAATAAACGTATTTTTTTAACCAAATTACTGTTTCTAATGCATCTTAAATTATAAATTTTTATAATGTCAGGTTATATACAGGTCCTAATTTGGTATGAAGGCAACTTGCTTGAATATAAGTATTTTACATGTGATGTTATTGCTCTTTATACAACCTTATTGTATTAGCTCTGTTGGGAAAAAGGTCCCTACTTCATTTGAAATCTATAAATTTTTTAGGAATCATTCTATGAATACTGCTTCAGCCATGAAACAATAATATATTCCATGCCTATATTTTAGAAAACTAAGCGAAAATTGATACATATCAACGACAACGCACGAGAAGTTTGAAGTTTTCCCGGAATCCCTCATGAAAAAAGGAAAATATCAAAACAACTTCGATCCATTCACTAGTACATAATCATTAAATATGCTCCAATTTTGAATTTGATTGCGTTGAGTTGTAAATCCCCTTTCTCCGAAAAGGATATTAAGTTACAAACTTTGAAAACTAATTATGCCATTTGCCTGGAAGCTTAGTAACTTCCTCTCAAAGATCCTTGTTTGATATCAAATCTGATATCGTCCGAGTCCCATATTAAGCTTATTTCTGGGTCATGTAACGTCCTTTTATCACAATACCAATATTCAACGTCTACTTTTCTTATGCCAACATATTCGAACATATCAACAAGTATCCCATTCTAATTGCTAGGGAAACTTGGTCCTTGGTAATATCCACTAATGATTTGAAAATGGCAAATAGACTAGAAAAAGTATTGCTTACTGTAAGCGTAGAAAAACGAAAGGAAAAATGAAACGCATAACATTCAAACGTGAAATCCACACAAAGAGCTTCAAGTCGATTTTCTATGAGTTCCGAGTTCTATTTTCATAAAAACCAGTTGAAGTCGAGGGAGCCAAGTTTCTAGACAATTCCCTTGCACGTTTTGCAACAACTACATACAAGTTTACTTCTACTTAATGAGGATAAATTTCCGAATCCCAATAGAGAAAACTTGCAAGAAGTAGATGGGGAGGACGAAGAGGAAGATGAGCAAGTAGCTGGGGATGAATCTCTCGTTCATGTCATAGAAAATGGCGCCCAAGGCTATGAGATAACTCTTTCTCCACATGCAGCGGGAGTATGTGTGCTGCTCAGTAGCATCACAACTCCACAACGTACGTACATAGATTGCAAAGTTTACTTTAATCCACCCCAACTTTTGATCCACTTAATTAAAAAGGTGGATACCATGGTCTGTTGCTAATTTGTGCAATTCACATGAAGCCAAACGACCAAGGGCGATAGTTAAAGCTGACAGTAGGAACCCGGGGTAGTCAGGAAGCTTCCGACCGGATGTTGAAAACTACGTTGAATGACGTTACAGGGAGGATGTCAGAAATATGAGCTGCAGCCCAGCATCCTGGATCGCCCAATTTCATTAGAGCTGCATAATTCAATTTCAATCGGGAAACTGACGCTGCATCGTTAATCCTGTCCAGAGCTGTGTGAGCTCAGCTCAGGGTCTCGGGATACGAAATTCTATTGAACTTAATGAATGTTATCGGGCTCAATAGTGTAGAAGGTCTTTTTGGCGAGCATTGTTCGCAGAATTTTCGCTATGATGTGAAACTGCAAAAATGCATAAGAACTAAGTGACCCAATTTCAAAATCAATCCCCTTAACACACACTGCTGTGCTTATGTGGAAGTTGAAAGGATTCCAATGAACATGAATCCGCTGAGGGTAATAATACATATCGGTATACCAACTTGTTTATTCGCAGGCACGATTTGAGCGGCGAAATTCAACACTTCACACTTCAAAGTCAAATATTCTGCTATCCTTTATATGAGCTTGTATGAGAGCAACTCTCGTATTTTTACTCAGATTGGCGTGAAAATTGCATAGGAAGCCGGAAAAATGGCTCAGTACGAATACAAGTACTATGTATGGGTTTAATTAATTATTCCTTGATGTTTGATTAAGTGCACTAATTAAGTACTCTTGTATCAATACCAATATCAATTAAAGTAGAGTAGATCAAATCGATTCTTTGCATCGCTGCTTCTCTATATGCCAATATAAAAAGGATATTCGAGGCCAGCTCATTGATTAGCAGAGTGGGTTGCAGGAACTTGCTTTGTAAATTCATTTGATTTGAGTATAAATTATTGAGCAGAGCAAAAACATTTTTCTTCTGAAGAAAAGCTTTGACACAAAGTTTAACAATTTTTTTTCAGAATATATAGAATCATATCAATGTGAACAGAATTTTGAAATCAAATCTGGAGATAAGTTGGAATTGATTTGTTTTTTCAAGGGGAGTGTCAGCAGAAAAATCATGAATAATACGTAAAGAATCTTGTACCATACATCCATGATGTGTATGAGAAGATGCAAGTTTTGACAAATATAATGAAAATCATAATAAAAATCAAGTTTAGTATTTAGTGTAATCATCGCAATCCCTCGAGACCATTTAGAACAATTTAAGCGTTCATATTGCTTGCTCTCTCTCTTCCTTTCTGTCTTAGTCAGGTATTTCAAAGCACTCAGTCAAACCGAGAGCACAACTGGGATAAATCCACCTCAAACAATTTCGGTATTTTTTACATATCAAGATGAAAATGGCAGGGAAAGTCAAAAATGACCTTTTCTGTGGTAGGAAGATGAATGCTGATTTACGCACAGAGTGTGCAACTCTCATGTTTGCAAAAAGATGACCGGACTACCCACTAATTACCTCCCCTGTCAACCAGAGAACCCAGCCTGAAACCGTTTTACACATTACTTCGGGCCAGGCCTCGTTTTGTTACGCCATGAGGGCCCTTCAAGCTTGGGGATCGCACTTCTAGCAGGAGGGAGGAGGGGAAGACGCACTGCCAGCCAAGCGATCCCCCAGCCCCAACGCCCCCGGCTGCTGTGAGGCCCTTTTATCTTTTAGGACTACCCGAACATAATGTGCCACCTGGTTTTATTTATCAACCGATTCGAGCATCACCGCAACTATGTTATCCGGGGTGAGCTTTCCCGTCTCCCTGTAGGGAGCCTTTTGCAGCCTGTCACATCTTATGCACGCAAAAAAAATTATTGCAGGCATTGTCTTCCTCTCCTGGGCAATACCGACAATCGGGGGACCGTGACTTACAATCTTGTGCAGGTAAGACTGAAAACACCGGTGCTCGCTCAAAAGCTGGATCAGATAGAAGTCAGTCTCACCATGCCTTCGATTTGGCCACGGTCTCACATCCGAGATGAGGCACGCATTCCACCTTCCCTTCATGCAATTCACCTAAGACTGCTGCCAGTCGTTGAGTGAGCACTGTCTCTCTTCGCGGACAACCATCTCCCGTGCATCCTCGTTCCGACGTAGCGGCGCTCTCTAGCAAGGAAGATGACAGGTATCACGCCTCCAATAACTCTCACCGCCGAATCAGAGCCTGTCGGATACGAAGATGCAATCCTCAGCACTCCTCTTCTCTGCACCTGCAGCAGGCGTTTTCGATAATCCTCCTTACTGAAAGCGTCACCCCATATCTCTGCTCCATACAGTCGTACTGACCCTACAGCACTCATCAAGAGGCGTCTTGTTGATGGGCTGGGTCCCCCTACATTGGCCATAAGTCGACTCAGAGCCGATACTCCTGAAGCAGCCTTCTCATCTGTTGCCCTGATTTGCTCAGAAAAACTCATCTTCGAGTCGACCAGTAGCCCCAGGTACTTCGCCGATGGCTTCAATTCGATTCGCAAGTCTCCAATACTGATCATTCTAACTCTAGGGACTCTCTTCTTGGTCAAAATGACGACTTCAGTTTTCTCCAGTGCTAGATTGAACTCGTGAGCAGTCATCCAGTCTCTCACTCGGCGCATTAGCATACCCAGCCTAAGTTGCGCCTGTTCAACGGTGCGTCCAGCGGCCAGAGCTGCAACATCATCCGAATAGCCGACCAAGCGCGACTCATCTGGTATCCTCAGTCTCAGTAGCCCGTCATAAGATGCATCCCAAAGGTCTGGAGCAAAGATAGATCCCTGGGCAGCACCCGATGTAACCGCCATCCTTTGTTGGTCCTTTGTCATATCGTAGAACAGGCTTCGGTCTTTTAGGTAGTCCCTCAAAAGCCACAATAGATATTCTGGAACTTGAGAAGGGTTTTCCAGCGTATCCAGAATATCTACCCATCTAGCGGAGTTGAAGACGTTCCTGACGTCGAGTGTTACCAACAGGACGAACCGTCGCTTGGTGCGACTATGGACCGCGCTCACCACCTCTGCAATCGCATCGATAGTAGAACGTCCTACTCAAAAGCCGTACTGCCGAGGAGATAGGTCCCCAGCAGCACGAATCGCGTCAGTGAGTCTTCTCCTGATGAGTTTCTCTAGCACTTTCCCAGCCGGCTCCAGCATGCATAACGGGCGGTATGCAGACGGCGATTCGGGATTTTCCTTCCCCTTACTAATCAGCACGAGCCTCGCCACTTTCCATCGTACCGGGAAAACCCCGTCCCGTAGGCAAGCGCTGAATGTGCTGAGTAGCAAGTCAGGACAATGGTGATAGACAAGCCGCAACACCTCCGCCGGAACACCACCTAGACCTGGAGCCTTCCTCGTTTTCAATAAAAGGACTGCCTCCTCCAGTTCTGGCTGTGTGAAGAGTGAGCACTCGACTGCTGCTTCACCATGGACAGCGTCAAAACGGATGGGATGGGCGGGGAAGAGTCCCCGCATTATCTCATTCATCATTTCCGCATCGTGTATGCAAGGCTTCCATAGGGCGTCAAGCTTCCACAGAACTAGCTTGTAGATAAGGCCCCACGGATCCGTGTTGACATTGTCCACGAGGTCTTGCCAGCAGCGAGCCTTGCTATCGTTAATCAATTTGCGAAGGCATTCCCTGGCCAACTTATATGCTGCCACCCGGTTGCATGTCTCCTCACGGTTCCGCGCCCGTTGAGCCTCACGCCGAAGCTTGTGACACTCAATTCGTTTTTTAGCGATTTCAGTTGACCACCAATACACTGGGAGTTTCCCGTGCTGGGGTTTTCAACGGGGCGTAAAAGCTTTGCAGGCAGTCATAATGATGCTCAAAGTTGAGTTCACCACGTCTTGAGCTGCCAGTTCTTCTGTCCGCTCCGAAGCTCCCTGCTGTGAGCACCTCGACAAAACTCTCGACGTCCATCCTTCCGATGTTCCATCCAGTTGTAGAAAGCCGAGAGCACGGACGTCGGGAGACAACATCGCTTATCTCAAGCAGAAAGCACTGATGATCACTGGCAGCGTAGTCCTCTAATACTTTCCAATTGTGTATCCTCCGTACTAAGGACTCCGAGGCGAATGTCACGTTCAGTATGGTCCCCTCACAGCCAATACGGCGGAAAGTCGGCGTATTTTCGGTGTTGAGTACGACGAGTGTTGTCCTGGCCACCATTTACAGGATTCGTTTTCTCTGCGGATCTGTTTGAGGTTTGCCCCATTCAATTGCTTTAGCGTTGAAGTCTCTGCGTTCGAGATAGTACCCTCCAGAGCATTAAGCTTAGCTTGGAAAGATGATATCGATTCGTTTGGTGTTAGGTACACACTAAAGAAAGTTTTCTCTGAGCACTGAACCTACACGAAACCATCCTTCCATCCACAACTCTCCGCTTGGAAACCACTGTTTCGAACCCAGATGGCGGCAGTACCAGTTTCATCAGGATACCATAGTGCAGAACTTTTATCATGGTGTTGCTCACTCAGAAGCATAACCTCCGCTTTCATGTCCCTTGCAAACTTCTCAAGCAGATTTTGGGCGGTTGAACTGCGGTGTAGATTTAGCTGTAGGATACGAGTCATCAAAGTTCTGATTTTGCCTTGGCTACGGCTTCCTGGAAAACCCGGCATTTTCCTGATCCCAAGACGTGTCCAAAATCAGGTCTCTGATCAGCATCCTTGCAAAGAATGCAGTGTGCATCCTTGTACACTCTTTTCGTTTATGTCCCATGTCACCACATTTGTAGCATAGGGAACTCCTATCGGGTCCTTTGCATACTTGTGTGATGTGACCATAGCCAAGGCATTTGAAACATTAAAGAGGCATTGCTCTTCGCCGCATCCTACTGACAACCCACCCTATTTGTACTTTGCCCTTGTTCAGGAATTGTTTGGCGTCCTTTTCGGTCAAGTCAACTATGGCCATGCGTTGTCCTCTATTGTTTTCTGATGTCAGTGTCACTTTGATCCTTCCCTCTCCCTTGATGTCCGGCAGCACCTCCACATGGGATCGGCCATCTTGGGGTTTTACAAGCAGTGCCTGCTGCCGAGGTCTTCGTGGAGGCTTCTGTCTCTCCTGTTTTACATCAGGTCCTTTTTCTTGTTGCGCGTCTGTGCGAACTTTACTTTCTGGCATTTTTTGAAGGAATTTCGTTGTGGCGTTCTCCGCTCCTTTTGTAAGCACTGTCTAGAACCCATGATCTGGTGCTCCACGCCCATCAAGTGCCTCTTACTTCCTTCTTTGATCCCGATCTCCTTCGATTGGGGTAGACGCCATTCTTTTATTGACTTTTAATGGTGGAGCTTTCTGCATGTGGCCTTTAGATTTCGCGCCCAGCGCTTCTTTAGCCTTCTGCTCGTCTTCGGCATTTAACCAGCTCCTCCGATAATGCCCTATTCGGTCATAGAGCTCTACAAGTTCTTAACTGCTTTGCTGATTTTTGGTTAGTTGCATGCAGATTGTATTCTTTTCAGAACATCTCCCACTTTTTGGAATAGACTTTCTTCTTCGTGTCGCTGCGCGGTAATTATACTATGGTTATCGTGTTTCGTTTCCGAAAACAGTATTTCCACCACATTTTTGAAGCTGGCGATGCAGTCACATAACGTCGTTTTATTTGTCTGGTCACTCGTTTCTTTTCTTACCGTAATCTCCTATTTGGCTTCAGCGTGAGGGATTTACGACCCTTGCATCGGTCACTTCTGTAACGATCGTAGCAGTGACCAACGAGCTCTTGATGTTCTTTATATTTTCTTCCACCACTCGATCACGTGAAGCGGCCTGCAGAGTTTCCCGCTTTTTCTTTATAGGACGCTGTCGCGTTCGAATAATTTTTTTTCCTGCACCCGATCGCCGCAGGAATGTCAGTCTGGACTAGACTGTCTGCTAATCTCCGTTTTTGTCCGTCTTCACTGTCATTTTTTTGCCGTTTTTTTCATGGTTAGTACCGCTCTCGATGTAATGTGAACATCGTGGCTGCAATCGCTGGTTGCGTCGTCGTTATGATGTTTTATTTCTTTTTTGGGTTTTTTTAAATCTTTTTTATATGTTATTGGTTGCTTCAGTTTTATTGGGTCCCTCCTCGGAGCCGCTATCTCTGTTCATGTGTGTAGTCGCCTTTTTGGTCCCATGGTTATCTTTGCAGAGCAGGGGGGACATGCGAGGGTTCGCACAAGCCCTTATGGGGACAAGTGCTCAGAGACAGACCAGCGCTAATCGGGAGTCCGTCACAACCGAACAGACACCACCAACCCAATGGTGGAAACTTTGAACCACCTCTGATGCCTGCCAAGACTTTGCCGAGACGAAGACGGTATGATAGTTGAATTGGAGTGGTTCACACACGAGTTTAACCTCGGCACTACAGTGCAGAGCAACTAGGTCTAAACCATCATATCCGCCGGCACAAAGCACCAATTCCAGTCCGTTGTCCAAAGCGTTGTCCAGATCCAATCAGGGTCGTTACCTGTCATCCCAGGCGAGCCTCACGGCGCCCCATATCCTCGGGTCCGTGGGGCCGGCGCTCTCCAAAGAATGCTATCCTCCAAGAGTGCTCTTGTCGACCGGAATTCCCCCTGCGGGGATTTCCTCGGGTACGTGGGGGCGGAACCCGCCAAAGATTGCTAGCCTTCAAGAAAAATGACCCTTGGGCAAATTATATAAGAACTGCCGTAGATGCTCCTAAGTCCGGCTGGGAATGGGCGAGGGATCCTGTTATGTCACCCACCCCAAGCTTACATGATTCCTCATCCCAAATCTTACGAACAAATGGTAGTAAATTGTTTCGGGATCGCACATTGGGTGCACTGTTTCCTCAATGATGCAAAATGCCAAGAAACGCCAATAACTGCAAATCCACCTGCAGCTCTGCTATTAAATCCTACTTACACCTCCTTTGTGGGGACGGAACGCATTCAGCACGGAAGGTACTAAGCGTTCATTACCTTTTAAAAAAATATAAACGCTACGTTAATTCGTTTAGTTGCTCCGAAATCTACTCGATCGTTCTTGCACAAGTCTAGCAACTCGTATTTAGTTCTCGCGGCGACACGGCATAGCACAGAATGAGTGGTGTGTTGTGAGTTGATAAACATGGACGCGATTTTTATTTAGAGAACGGTCGAAGTAAGTAATTATTTCTAAGTTTAAACTAAGATTTGATCAATTGATTATGGTTATATCATTAGCTTGAATAGCTCGCTGCTGATGTAAGGCATAATTTTCCTGAAGCTTAGAGAATTTGACTTCTTAGTGACCTTACCAAATTTCAATGCACGTGTCATTCTCAATAGTCATAATAATGGTGATATTTCATACAACTAAAAATTGTATTATTTCTTCCAGGACGAAGCTTAGATCAAGAATTGATTGAACAGTTACTGGGAGATGGCTGCAAATCTGAGTTAGATATTTCTGATGAAGAGGCGGAACGAGCTATTAACACTCCTCGGTTTCTGGATGAGGAAATACCTGGACCAGAGCTACCAGTGACAGTGACGATGACAATGATCCGTGCAGTGTCTTATTGCCAGAGATACTTCACGAATCCCAGGAAAATGACGCTGTTAACAAAAGAAGTATTCTAGAAAACAGTGGCGGACGTCTGCAGAAGAAAAGACCAAGATTATGGAAAGTCACGACATTCACCGATGAGGACCATGAATTTCCTTCTTGTCCACAATTTGTCAGAGCAAGAACACCTATGCAGTAAATTTCATAATGAGCGTAAATTTCATAATGAGAAATACTTTCAAAACCTTGCGAACAGCACAAATTTGTATTATCTACGTAAAACCGGTATCATTTTAAGCACAAATAGCCAAGAAATGCGCAGGTTGTTTGGCATATTTCTGTTAATGGGCTGCATTTCCTATCCTCGGATTGACATCTTTTGCCGTACTGGAATGAGACTCAAAGTTACCTCTAATCAGATGGCACGAGATCGCTTTTTTTTCTTTTAAGAAATAATATACATATCGTCGAATCCGACGAGCCTCCCACTGGAAATACTAACCCACTTTGGAAAGTACAACCGACACTTGATGCTGTGCAAAAAGCATGTAAAGCTATTGAAAGAATCCCTGGCAACTACTCAATAGATGAACAAATGATCCTCTTCTCTGGGAGATGCAAATTGCGTGTCGTCGTTAAAAATAAAGCAAGGTCATCAGGGCTAAAAAACTATGTTATCACAACTAGTGACGGCTTGATGCTAGATTATGAAATTTACTTTTCAAAAAATCTTGCTTTTAATGAAAAATCCCTCGGTCTCCTGCTGTCGTTTTGTGTCTAGCACAGAGTACTCCTCCAAATAGTTGCATGTATTTTGTTCGTTATTTTACTACAGTAGGTGTACTGAACCGTTTTGAAGAAATTCATTTGCATGGCATGGGAACAATTCTGGTCAATGGAATTCCAGATAATAAGAAATTGAATTTGAAGGAATGCAAAGAAACGAAACGTGGCAACATAGTACAGTTTACTTCTAATGGCGTTGCTATGGTTAAATGTAAGGATAGCAAATGCGTGTTGATGGCTTTAATTGCACTGGAGGTGACAAAACCTCGTTGGCCAATCGATGGGAGAAAAAATAACAAACAAACATCTAAGTGACGGCCCTACGCATGGTAATGAATCACAACAAAAACATGGGAGGTGTGGAGGTGCTGGAACAGCTCCTTGAGTATTACCAAACAGACCAGAAAACCAAGAATTGGCCAGTAAAAGTGATGGTTCATTTTTGAGATCTTGCGGTAGGAAATGCTTAGAGGCAATACAAAATCGATTGTGAATCTCGTGAGGCAAAAGCCAAGATTTACTGTGGTTCAAGATTGACTAAGCCGACGCTCTTATGAATAGTGTTAATCCTACATCTGGTGACACAGCAGTGAAAGAGGGGCAGCCTCCGTTACTCTCTGAGAGGCTGCTAGAAAGGTACAAACTAGCAGTGGCACCGAGCTTCGAACAACAATTTGACCAATTCGGGCACTTTCCTTTATTTGAGGGGCAGAACATGTAGATTTGAAATTTTTCCTCTTCCACAAAAATACGCTGCCAAAAATGTGACGTTTATTTGTGTATTCTGAGAAACCAGAATCGCTTCCAAGCTTACCACTAAAAGTAAACTTTGAGCTATGTTGTGCTGATTGAATTATTATTTAGTTTAGTTTTGGTTAATGATTTACAAGATCGTATTATTTGGAGATTTACTTGTAGACTAATGTATCTAAGAATTTCTAATGAAACTGAGTAATTTTCTTATCATTATAGATCTCATACTGCTATAATTGATTAAATAAATGTCGAGGTTAATAAACATTTGAAATAAATATATGAATTGTGCTAGCGCACGATCGTGCGCTACCACAATTCGAAACGATAATGCATGTGCGTGCGGGGAGGTTTTTAGGAAATCAGGATACGGGGAATTTATTGACCTATTTGTCCTAGATACTTTGGATCTCAATATCTCAAAATTATGAAACATGGAATGTGGTAAAAGGGTGAAGATGAGTCTTCCACGCCTAATAACGGATATGAAAGTAACAATCATTCCGCCGGAATGGAGGTTGGGCGATGGGCTAACTCCCCGTCCCTGGAAAATCCCACATTGTTACGAAACCTGCAACAGAGCCGCGGAGGGGATTGGATCTACGGCAACGACCTTGCAACTGAAAAAAGGACTATGGCATTGGATATATATCAGATCACTGAACTACCCTGGTGATGTTAAAGACCTTTTACAACAGGCCAGTCAATATCAATTAAACATATTGGCAATCCAGGAAACGATTTAGACTGAAAGCGATATTCAAGCTATGAGATCGAACTCAATATTCAAAAGTGGGAAGCCTACTGGAAAGCCAGAATTCGGAACCAAAGCATATTGAAAACGCATTCCATTCACTGTTTTTTTTTCTTACTACCATATTACTCACGAATGAAACAAGACGCATTTGTTGTAGCACTTATAGTTCCACCAGAGTATATGTTTTGCTTTGCAATATCCACTATTCGCGAAAAGAATTGAATTGCGTGATTCATTTGTTCTCAAAATAGATTTGCTTTGGGCTCTTTCTAGGCTCCACCACAATCACGACGCCTATCCCACTCGTCCAACAAACCATTAATCCTCCATTTCCAATCAATAAATGAAGAAACCGCGTCTTTTTCTACATTCAAAATCGGATTCCCACTGATCGCGGTTTACGTCCAAAATGTCGTAAAAGTAACGTAAAAGAAAATGCAGTAACGTAAAAGAAAATGTTTAATCGCAAAGCACCACCCAGAATGTTTGTCTGCCGGCGAATGAGAAATCACAAAATTTTAACAATTCCCTTGAATGCTCTTAAATTTCGAGTGCCGCACAAAATACCAGTGAGTAGAACTGTTCAATATGATTGAATTCCCCCAGATAACCGTAAAGAACCCTCGAGCAGTTTGCTTAGGCGGGCTGCTGGATTACTATATCTGATATAATGATGAGCTGTTCCAAATTTTTGACGAGCTGGAGGTTCAACGATAGTAGGACTACGGAAGCTGCAATGGACTGACAACATGAATTGTATGGATGAACAACGGATACACAAAAAATATTCTTATTAATAGCTGGGCGCTTAAGTAAAACAAATTTTTGTACCAATAAGCCGTCAATCACTTTTTTTCAAAAATCCTAGTGGCTAATAGAATCTTACAGAAGTTTAAATAACATGAAGGAATTTACAACAAAATATACGATACCACAATTTTTGACTTCTTCAGTCAATTTCATAATTCGATTTTAATTAATCGAATTTGTCTACAAATAAAATATTTGTGTTATAATCGATAGGGACTTAAGGGCAAGTAACGTCAATAACCTCTCCATTTTTTTACTTTTTATTTATTATTGCAGGAATATGAAAATTGAATATAAATGAACACTCCGATTATCCTTCCATTTGCACATTAATATACCATCAGCAGTCATCTTCCAATAAACTTCGCCCTGTTTCATTGTTTTATCAGATTTCATTTGTAGTGTCTATAGTATTTCTTTGTAGAGCTTATTGTACCACATGCGTACACTCCCTTATTTTGCAATTTCAAAAGCTATGTACGAGTATGCATGATGTAAAATAATTATCGAAAAATAGATGATGATTTTTTTCCTCCAGTTCTATCATTAAATGTTTTACTACTCTTCCTCCTAGATCCTTCTCTACAACGTTGTCTTTTTTACCGGTATAAACTTCAAAATTGAAAAGATAACCATTTTTACCTGCAGAACACCAGACTTTGTAGCCCTTTTCGATTGGATGAACTGTCTTCGTCGACCGAGTCAGACCAGCGTTTCCTCGGTTTCCCCACTGGCCACCGGCATCAGTTCTCCTAACGAATACCTTCTTGGGTATCCGTTGTTCGTCCATACGATTCATGTTTCCAGCTCATTGCAGCTTCCGCAGTCTCACAATCCTTGAGACCTCCGGTTCATCAAAAATTTCATACAGCTCATGGTTGTATCGAACTCGCCATTCGTCCACGTCTAGCTTCGCTTCGATTATTCGCCTCGGGACCCATCGCTCAAAGGCGTTCAATATATTTGCAGATGCTTGGGTTGGGGTCCATGTTTCTCACCCATAGCATAACACAGGTTTTATCACAGATTTGTATACTCGAAGCTTTGTTTTCCTGCATATACAGCTGGTCTTCAAGATAGTCAATACTGAATAAAATATTTTATTTGCGAACTGTATTCTTCGGCGTATTTTGTTTCTTTCATTGGCCGTTTTTGTTATTTTGGCACATGAATACACAAATTCGCTAACATTCTCGATACTGTATTCGCCAAGTGTGATATTTTGTGTATTTGAGGTATTTTTCCTTGACTCCGTCATGAACTTTGTTTTATTTTCATTGATTTGTAGCCCGACTAGTTTTGCTTCGCTGTCGAGTTTCAGGAAGAGTTCTTTGGCTGTTGTTAATGACCGTGACAGTATGTTGATGTCGTCCGCACAGGCTACTACTTGGCTCGACTTGTATAGTAATGCACCTTGCGTATCGACAGGTAGCTTCCGTATGACGTACTCCAGAGCCATATTAAATAGCAATGGGGCCAGCCCATCTCCCTGCTTTAGTCCGATATTTGTGTCAAAGGCATCGGTGAGATGGTTATTGATGCGGACTTGGGAGGTTGTCGACGTCATTGTCATTTTGGAAAGACGGACTAATTTGGCTGGGATGCCAAAACCAAGCATTATTTGGTACAATACGTTACGATCAATACTGTCGTATGCTAGCTTAAAGCCAACGAAAATTTTGTGTACGTCTATGTTGAACTCTACGCATTTTTCAAGTACCTGCTTGACTGTGAACAATTGGTCTAATGTTGATTTACCTGCCCAAAAACCACCTCGATACTCCCCAATAATACTGTTGGCGTATGATCCGATTTCATTTTCTAAGATTTTAGAAAATATTTTGTACGCCGTACAAAGTAGTGATATACATATATAATTTTCGCACTGTAACTTGTCACCTTTTTTGTGGATAGGGAATATAATTGATTGGCTTCACTCTTTTGGCATATGTTCATGTTGCCAAATGTACTGGATGACTTTGTAAATAGCTTGATGAACACTACTGCCACCATATTTGATGAGCTCTACTGGAATCTCATCGATGCCCTGCTCTTTATTATTCTTTTGGGCTTTGATGGCGGAACAATTTTCATCCAGATTTTGTGGGGCCAATCGAAGCTTTCCGCAAACATCTAAAGGCTCCGATGTTCTGGAGCTGTGTGGAGGATTAAGGAGGTTCTTAAAATATGATGCCCATTTTACATTAATGTTGATTTCATCAGCGATTATATTGCCGTTGTCAACCCGAGAAAGCGTGGTTTTCGGCTGATAATCACGCTTCAGGCTTTTCACTACTTTGTATGCTTGTCTTGTGTTGTTGCTCCGTAAACTTACGTCTATACTTCTCAATTGTTCGTCAAAGTATTTTCTTTTCTTAATCCTAATTATCTTATCGCTACTCTTCTGAGATTTTCATAGTGTTCTCTCTTCGTCCTGGTTTTCCTATCGATGTATTCTTTGTATGCCTGATTCAGTTTGTCTATCGCATTCTGGCACTCATCATCGCACCAATTATTCCGCTTGCGCCGGGCTTGATGTCCGATCGTCTGTTCTGCCACGGTCCTGATAGCCGCTTTTACTTCCATCCAGAGCTCGCTGCTCGTCTTTAACGATGCATCTAATAAGATGGGAGCCAGCTGGTTGTCGAGGATTTCCGTGAAATGTTTGGCCACATACGCCGTTTGGAGCCTTTCGATTTCAAATTTTTGTAGCGGGCTGGTCTTCGCTGAATATGCCTTTGACATATGACATAAGTAGGTTAATTTGATTAAGTAATGATCTGAGTTACAATTGGCTCCTCGGTATGAACGGACGTCAAGTATGCTCGAGGCCCATCGTTGTTGGATCAGAACATAATCGATGTGGTTTTGTGTGTTGCCATCCGGTGATACACAGGTCATTTTATGAATGCGTCGATGTGGGAAGCAAGTTGAACGTATGGATAGATTGCTGCTACATGCAAAGTCAATCAGGCGCCTGCCGTTGTCATTTGTTTCATCGTGGAGGCTATATCCTCCAGTCGTTCCCCGATGGGATAGCCCTTGCAAACCTTAGCATTGAAATCACCCAAGTAATTGTGTGTCATTTGTGGGCAATGAGTCGATCAGTCTTTCCAGGTGATTGTAAAACGATTCCTTCGTTTCTTCGGTCGGGGCGTGAATATTAATCAGCCAGATTTTGAAGAATTTCGCTTTTATACGGATCGCACACAACCGTTCATTGATTGCCTTAGAATCAATAACGTGCGAATGAACTCCCTATCCACAATGAAGGCCACTCCGAATTCTCGTTTTCCAGTAGGCTTCCAACTTTTAAATATTGTGTGCGATCTCATGTCTTGAATGTTGTTTCCAGTCCAATTCGTTTCCTGGACTGCCAGTATTTTTAATTGATATTGACTGGCCTGTTGTAAAAGGTCCTTAATAGCGCAAGAGTAATTGAGTGATCTGACATTCCAGGATCCATCTAATATAGCAAAACAAAATTATTTTCACTTCTTTTTTACGCGGAGAACTTCATACAATTCACCACAAAAAAAAATGAGTTTAATAAGTGTAAAAGTCCTCACGGTTGTTGAAGATATAGATTGTGTCATGTATTGTATTAATACGATACCCATTGTTACTTGCGTTCTAAACCAAGTGGTACGTTTTTTTCACGCTCATGCTGTTCACGGATCACGAAATTAATATATAAAGCGGTGACTCCAAACAAGCCGATAAGGCGGCAAATCCAAATTGCTATACCGGTGCGTATTTCCACTTCAATAAACGAAAAATAATAATTCTTTTTAAATCTGTACACACATTTGTTCATCGCGTAGCTGATGTATTTAACAAATGAGTGCACACGTATGCGAATACACGCTATCGAACGAACCAAAACTCGTTTTCTCATTCGGTTTCAGTTAGCTGTGGTATCCAAACGCAAAATCGCGAAGCGTCCATATTTTAAATTTAGGGCAGTTTAATAGTGCAGTTTCATAATAAAGTTAAATTCACAATGCAGTAAATACAATGCAGTACATACAATGCAGTAAATTCAGTGCAGTTTAATAGTGCGGCTTTGCGATATACATACACACACCACACTTCTCACTGCATTTTGCCTCATGGATTAATTAAAATCTAATTACTTCCAATATTTCTTTCACCGAGGTTTTTTTTATATTTTTCAAGGTTTTTTTCTCTCGAATTTTCGGGAGATAATAAAATAAAACTTTTTACCCTCAAACAACCATTTTGATTTGAGCATTACGTTTCCCTTTAAATAAAAAAATATTTTTTGGGGGAAGGGGGAGTAGGAAAATTTTTTGTTGCGTAATAAATTAGCAATAAAATATGGACTTATAATGAATGCTGCCTAATAAAGTGGATGATGTAGCTTAATAGGCAATAATAAAAGTTCTCAGTTTAAATAATTTGAAAACTTTTAGCACCAGATTGAATAATATTTGCGAATTCATAGCTGAAATACAATTAAAAATTTGCATAGGATACGCATAATTTCATACCAAAAGAATTACAAATGGCTAGAAGTGCAGTGGTAGAGAATATTGCTTCTAAATAATATTCTTGAAGTAGATGAATCACAAATTATGCTCCTATTATTGTTCCAAAATAGAAAAAAAAATTTTAATTAAGCCTTACGCTACCAGATAATTGTTGTTTGCTCCTAATCCTTAAATGAATTATATTATTACTAATCGTTTTTAACAAAGCAACCTAAAGAACTAACGTGCATACTGGTAGTGTGAGCATTTGATGAGTCCGTAATGTAATAAGTTTACGAAACCAATGTCTTCTTAATTGCAAGCCACTCACTGCCCTGAAACGAGCCTACCTCAAATAATACTTAACACCTACACCTTACAATGCATGCAAACAAAAAATGAGAGAATAAAACCATCATTCACAATAATTTTCATTAAAATATTAAAGATTAACTTCAACCCTCTTCGAACTCATCCGCAGCTCATGAAATTTGCATATTTCCAATCTGTTCGAAACTCACCTTTTGCACTTTCGGTTGAAAAACAAAAATTGTTATTTATGAATGCGTGCATGCATTGTTGCATTGCAGCATGACCATTTTAGCATTGCTGCAAAGTAATATTTATATTTGCATTTATTCTATCTCGCTCATCACGCACTCCACGTATCTACATATGTTCGTAACTTTGTATGCATACTCGTACTCGTATCTTCAGGTTTAACAGAATGAGCGAAAAGATTTCCATTTTTACTAAATATAAAAAGTAAATCCAGATTTTCATTCTTCTTTCTGCGTAAATTGTCTCCAATTCTTAAGTATTCAAGAAGGCAGATGCAATTATTTCTTGAATGCAATTGTAAAGCCCACGCGACTTGAACTTTTGCACTAGAGTTTGGTTTGCCAGTAGGCAGAGATAGTCATTTGTTCTGTCACATTTTCAATGGTGCTTTTGTGCTGAGATTTAAGTAGAGTTGAAGAAAAGAATTGAGAAAATACGAAGAGGCTAAACTCCCCGAGATTTGAGTTTGAAATTAATTGTTCTCTATGGAACTTTTCAATATGATCTGAAGTTTAAAATAGTCTTTGTAAGTTTTGCCTCATCGATTTTTTTCTTCTATTGTTACAAAATTGAGTGTCCACATTTTATGTAAATTTTGTATAGTAAAACTCAACTTCAAAGGCGAATAAATCTGCTGCAAACGTATAACCTTTGGTAAAATTCATTTTTGATCAATTCTTCCACATATCTTTAATCCTTTCTATTTGGTCCATTTGAGTCTCAACGAATTCAGATTATATTTTATACTAACTTAGTTATATAAGTAGTCTGTGTGGAGCCATGGGTTAGGGAACATTCCGCTTGCACAGCAGCTCCCAAGTTCAAGCCTTGGTGGCGGCATCGAGTCTGCGCTTCTGATGCTGGCGCGGGACTATCAGCTACTCTAGCTGTGATGGGTTATTGAAAAATTAAGTAATAATCACATGGTGGACGTGATATTGACCATATCACCTCGAACTCTGTTACATTCAACGTCAAGGTTCGAATTTGGACTGTTGTGCGATGGATTTTTATTAGTTAAATAAGTGTCTGTGATTGTAGTCGATATCCATACGTCATTTTTAAGGGTTTTGTATAGTAAAAAAACCCCATTGAAATCGCCACCTGACTGTTCTTTCGTCCATCACAGTAGTTTTTCTTCGGAACTGTAGTAGCTACAAGAGGTGGTGTATCAGTAGTGATTGCCCCGTAAAAGCTTAGGTGTCAAAATAATTTTTAAAGGCTCTTAAGGGAGATCTCCCCATAAATAGGTCTAGTGGAGAACTTTTAAAAATACACCTTATTTTTTTCGCACGAAGTTTTTTTACAAGAATTTTATTTGACGAATTAAAATGATAAAAAAAAAATCTTATTTATACGAATTGTTTTATTTTAACGCGATTTTAATATTTTATTATAAATATTTTTCATGAATTTTTCTTGTGAATTTTTAGTGTGCCCATGAATTATTTCATTATCACTCCTCCCAAATATGCATTGCTACTTTCATTATATTTTTCATAATTTCAAGGGAATTTAAAGGCGTGGCGAGAAGGATGAGTTAAATTGATCGAGAAGGATGAGATTTAACTGTCTCTCGTCTTACTCCCCAGAGAGAAACTGATCTGGTAATTCAAAGGGGTGCAACTGCTATTGTTGGGTTGTCGTCTCCAATTCCAGTGAAATTGACGGGGACTGGTGTTACCTGGGTACCTAAATCGCTTAGTAAAAACACTAGGACAGGAGCTAGATCCGAAACAAAGTGACTTTGTGATTGTTCGATAACAATATCAACTCATTGCTGCAAGCCTCAACCCTACCACGGGCAGCTGATGAGCCCCCATCTTCGGATGGTCAGCTGATTTGTTGCGGCCTTTCGGGGAGTATCGTGAAGGCTGTTGGTTAAAAACAATGGTTAGCATTGACCTTATAGCGTCAGATACAACTGGGTCTCGTATCTACCAGTATGAAAGTTGAGAGTTCCCTCAATGTAAACTGTAACTGATCGGGGGGGCGATGATTGGTGCTTAAACCGATCGCAGTCTAATGTTGAGCGTGATGTTAAGCCTTTAAAAGGTAGGTGCTTACGTAAATCATATTCCACTATGTCTCTCGTCTTACCCCCCAGGGCGAGACTGATCTGGTAATTCAAAGAAGTGCAACTGTTATTGTTGGGTTGTCGTCTCCGATGCCAGTGAAACCGACGGGGACTGGCGTTCTTGGGGTTCACGAATCGCTTAGTAAAAATACTAGGAATATATGTTAGTGGCTATGTGATTGCTCGCTAACAAGATCAACTCATAGCTTTGAACCTCAACTCAGGTACAACGGGCAGCTGAACAGCCTCCATCTTCGGAGGATCAGCTGATTGGTTGTGGCCCTTCGGGGAGTACCGTGTTGGGTGTGGTTAAAAACAAAGGTTGGCATTGACCTTATAGCATTAAATACAGCTGGGTCTCGTATCTATCTACCAGTATGAAAGTTGAGAGTACGCTCAATGTAAAATGGAGCCAATCTTGGGGGCAATGCTTGGCGCTTAAATCAATCGCTGGGTAATGGTGACCGTGGGGTTAGGTTTCTTCTTGGCGGGAACCCAGGTTAATCATGATCGACTACGACTACGGTTGGTTGCAAGGAACTAGGAGCTACTCCTCGGGCAGAAGTGCATTTGTTTAGGAGTTGTGGGAAAAAGTGGAAACATCAGTGCAAATAGGATGTCTTCATTGGTCCATAGTGGGTCCATTTATATTGAGCCTTGTTATGGATAACTTATCGACTGAGCTCTCTGCTGCTTGCAATCTTTGTGCATATGCTGATGACTAACTGTTGTTGGTTGAAGGTTGAAGTCGACTGGAACTGGAAGTCAAGGCTACGTGGTATATGCGCATAGTGCAACAATGGTGTAACCAAGTGAGGCTGACTATTTCTCCTGAGAAAACATCGATGATACTTCTGAAAGGTGCACTCAGTCTGAGTCGTTCGCCATGGGTGCGACACGAGGGACGATCTTTTAAGTACGAGACAGCTGTCACAAACTTGAGAATTAGTTTAGGCGAGAGACTATCCTTCTGGCCTTTTATGGGTATGAAGGGACGACTCACGCTCCTAGCCTCGATGCTGCGACGAGTGTGTAAGAAGGACTGGGGACTTCGTTGCCATATGTTGGCCTGTTTGTCGCTTGTGTGGTCAACGAGGCATCTACATTCATTGATAGTGCAATGAGCGCAACTGGCAGAAAATTTATCGGGATGTGTCAAAGAGTAGCCCTGCTGGCATGCTCCTGTATGTCGTACAGCTTCGACTGTTGCCATGCAGGTGCTGATGGTAGTTCCACTGCTTGACTTGGAGATAATCTGAAGAGGCTTGTCATTCATCTTGCGGAGGGGATTGCCTGTTATTAAGCCTGTTATTAAGGCACTGACCCTAGGTGTCTGACCAGCATTCTGGCCATGCTGAAATATCGCATGATTTCTGTCTGGCAAACCAGGTGGAATGAGAGCATCAAGGGACGTGTGACATATATGTTTATATATGATGTCCTGTCAGCTATGTGGACTCCACACCTGGACTTCTGTCTTGGTGTCTTGGACAGGGTATGGAAGTATGAATGAGTGCTTGTTTAGATGCATGTTGTAAAATCTGCGGGGCTGAGGGTGAGACTTGGCAGCATGTACTATTCGAGTGTCTGGCATATGCCAAGTTCCGTAGTACATGTGGCACCGACTCGCTCAGATCCCCCACAGAAGTTCAAGAGGTCTTGATGGGTGAAGGACTGCAGCTCTGCTCAGCGAGAGAGACTGCCAATTTTGCTAGGTCTTGTCATGAACGTCCTATTGTGAGTGTCCCTGGTGTTGGTAGGTGATGGTTTTTGGTGTTGGTTAGTTTATGGAAGGTAATGGGTAGGCAAGTAGTTATCCGCAGGGAGAAGGATCGGAACTAGGAAACAAGATCACGAACCCATCGCAGTTGAAAAACAAAATTGGTAGCCATACTCGGATGGAGTGCTGCATCAACCTGCGCAGAGGCTTGATCTGTACCACGAGTAAGGGGGAGCCCATGATAGGATACTGTTACCTCCTACAAGGTGAGGAGCCTATCCTGGCTGAAACGTTGGGGTTTGTGGTTTTTGTTCTGTGGCTAGAAAGGGGATTAGCGCACCAATCAGTGCGTGGCGGGTTCTCACCTAGGGTTACTGAAACTTTGTCCTTTACATGAGGAGCGTTCGCTGACGCCTGATTCAATCATGTCTATGGAGATCGTGAGGTTAGGACTATTCGAGGCAGGTACTCACGTTAAACTCGTCGACTTTATGTCTCCTGTCTTGCCTATATTCTCAATCAAGTTATGTGGGTTATATGCGTACATGAACGGTGTACCCCAAATGATGCATAAACTAGAGAGCAAATGCATTTTACGTGGTTTTGATAGTTGTAAGGAAAGAACGTTTAGCTATTGTGGATATTTAAAAAGAGGTTTAAGGAAAATAATGCTACTGCTCATTTTCTTCTTCTTGTTCGTAGCACAACAGCCCTCACAGGCCTTCGCTTACTGCAAATAGCGCCTCCAACTGTCTCGGTCCATTGACCGCGTTCTCCGATTTCAAAATCTGAGCAGCAATGAACTATTTCGTCGACCGATTCAGACCAGCGTTCCCTCAGTTTCCCCACTGGTCTCCGGCCTTCGATTCTCGCAACGCCCATACGATTCATGTGTCCAGCCCATTGTAGCTTCCGCAGACTGACAATCGTTGAGGCCTAAGGCTCGTCAAAGATTTCATACAGCTCATGGTTGTATCGAATTGGCCATTGGTCTCTGTCAAGCTTGGCTCCTATTATTCGCCTCAGGACCCGTCGCCCAGAAGGGTTCAATATATTCGCGGATCCTTGGTTTTAGATTCCATGTTTCACACCCATAGCATAATACAGGTCTTACCACAGATTTGAATACTTGGAGCTTTATTTTCCTGTAAATGCAGCTGGTCTTCAAGATCCTCAAAACTGAACAAAATAATTTATTTGCGAGCTATATTTCTCGCGTATTGTTGATGTCGTCCGCATATGCTACTACTTGGCTCGACTTGTGTAGTAATGTACCTCGTGTATCGACAGGTAGCTTCCTTATGGCGTACTCCAGAGCCAAGTTCAATAGCAATAGGGCCAGCCCATCCCCCTGATTCAGTCCGGTATTTGTGTCAAAGGCATTGGTGAGTTGATTATTGTTAAGGACTTGGCAGGTCGTTAACGTCATTGTCATTGTGGTAAGACGGACGAATTTGGCTGGGATGGCAAAGCAATGCATTATTTGGTACAGTGCGTTACGATCAATACTGTCGTATGCTTGCTTAAGGTCAACGAAAATTTGATGTACGTCTATGTTCAACTCCACGCATTTTTAAAGTACGCGCATGACAGTGAGCGATTGGTCTATAGTCGATCTACCTGCTCTAAAGCCACCTTGATACTCCCCAATAATACTGTTGGCGTATGGTCCGATTTCATTTTCTAGGACCTTTGAAAATATTTTGTACGCTGTGCAAAGACGTGATATGCATCTTTAATTTTCGCACTGCGGCTTGTCACCGTTTTTTGGATAGAGAATATAATGGATTCGCTCCACTCTTTCAGCATATGTTCTTGTTGCCAAATGTGCTGGATGACTTTGTGAATAGCTTCATGAACACTACCGCCACCATATTTGATGAGCTCCACTGGAATTTCATCGATGCCCGGCATTTTATTATTCTTTTGGGCTTTGATGATGGAACAAGCTTCGTCCGGTGTTGGTGAGGCCAATGAAAGCTCTCGGCCGATATCTAAAGACTCCGATGTTCTGGAGCTATGTGGAGGTTTAAGGAGGATCTTGAAATATGATGCCCTTCTTTCCTTAATCTTCATTTCATCAGCGATGATATTGCCGATTTCATCTCGACAGAGCGTGGTTTTGAGCTGATAACCACGTTTCAAGCTTTTCACTGCTTTGTAAATTTGTCTTGTATTGCTGCTCGTTAAACTTACATCTATACTTCTTATTTGGTCGTCATAGTATTTTCTTTTCTTAATTCTAATTATCTTATTCGCTACTCTTCTGAAATTTTTATAGTGTTCTCGCTTCGTCCTGGTTTTCCTACTTATGTAATCTTTGTATGCCTGATTCTTTATGGCTAACGCGTTTTGGCACTCATCATCGAACTAATCATTTCTCTTGCGCCGGGCTTGATGTCCGATCATCTGTTTTTGCCCGGTCTTAATAGCTTCCATTCAGAGCTCGTTGCTCGTCTTTAGTGGTGCATCTGGCAAGATGGGAGCCAGCTGGTTGTCGAGGGCCCCCGTGAAATGTTTGGCCACAGATGCCGTTTGGAGCCTTTCGATGTCGAATTTTTGTACCGGGTTGGTCTTCGCTGAATATGCCTTTGACATACGACACCGATAGGTTAATTTGACCAAGTAATGATCTGAGTTACAATTGGCTCCTCGGTGTGTATGGATACTAAGTATGCTCGAGGCATATCGTTGTTGGATCAGAACATGGTCGATCTGGTATTGTGTGTTGCCATCCGATGATACCCAGGGGAGAGGAGACTACGTTACAATGATGAGTTATATAAATTATTCGACAAACGACCTATATCTGCTTGTACAAGACTACGTAAATTGAAAAGGCCGGGGCGTGTAGAAAGATTGGAACAAAACTGGCTACCCAAAAGAGCATCCAAGGGTGGTGCACAAGGTAGACGTCCAGGAAGAAGACCGAGGACTCAATAGGAAGAAACGATAGAAACTGAAAGCCGATCTTTCCTGGGAGTGATCTACTGCCAAATGAGGTCACAGAAGCGTGATGGTTGGAGGAGATTAATCCCGGCTTGGGCTGTCACGCCATAAATGGTGATGATGTTGATTTTTTTCCTTGTTCTTCTCATATCGTTAAAAATACTATGCAAATAATTTGGGCTTTAAGAAAGTTCTTCCATAAATATCAAATTAGTCTCTGTAAAGCTTAAGCAAAAAATAAAAAAAAAAAAAAATATATATATATATATATATATATATATATATATATATATATATATATACACATATATATATATATATATATATATATATATATATATATATATATATATATATATATATATATATATATTTATATATATAAACCGATATAGCAATGCTTTAAAAATGAATAAGATTAATTTCATAGAATTGGTGAAAACTGACTCCCAGTTTTGCCATGAGAATTTGACAAACGTTTATTAATATGAATAAACGAGATTTGACGCTTTTCTCACCCTTCTTGGAGCATTTTGAATTTGGTTTACATTTTTTCTAAAGGTTTTTAAACAGAAAATTTATTTTTGGTTCTTGAAACTAAAACAATATCTTCACTCAAAATTTAAAACATAATGTTGAGCTCAATTCAGTTAAAAAAATCGTTTATGAACTTAAGATGAAAAGTTGTTTGCGAAGCCAGATATTAATTTACATTTGTATAAGAATTGACTTACCTTCATTCCATCCAATCCAGGTGGCCCCTTTAAATGCATAATAAAAAAAGATTATTAGATTTAGTTTAAATTGATAAAAAAAAGTAGGAACATATAGTATGCAAGAAATAAAGGAAATATAGAAAGTAAAGTGTAATGAATGAAACCTTATTTTAATAACAACCTCGAAGAGAATAACAGCTTTCATGCTTTAGGCAATACTTCAAAAAAATGCAAGAAAATCATTTACAAAAAAATGGCGTAGTATTCATTTGATACAAATATTTTTTAAAATCTTACCACTCATGTTTATCCATTATGTGAAGAAAATATGGGTTGAACCGAAAAAAAAAATAAATTTTTGATTTATTTTTAAAGTAAATCAAATGGGAGCCTCTATAACTGATAAAATATTTATGAGTGAGCCATCTTCTTTCCGCATCCGCACTTTCCATACCAAAGCATTTCAAAGACCTTGAGGCATTCTTTTGGAAAATCAAGTATTTTCATCAGATTACCACCACAGCATAAAAATGCAGATCATCTATAGGAGTTCACTTTACGGTCTCACAAAAAACTTCAAGCATTTCGAACAATCATATCGCAAGTTGAAAAAGTGTTTTTACCGATTCCGGAGGGTTTTCCAAATGACATAACCCGAGTTGAAGATTAAAGCCTACAAACATGATTTTTGCATCTAATTGACACTGGCCGTTTTAAGTCACATTCAGCGCCGAATTGTAAACAATGAAGCCCTTTTGGATTTAAATTGAAGAGTAACCTGTAGGTTACTTATGTGTACATACAATTTTTAAACTCAAATTGAGGTTTCTAGATTATCCTAGCCATAATTTTTCATCCAGATATGTTATATACTTGAGGCGCTTACATAAAAAGTGCTTTGATATCTGAAGCTTATGTGGTTCTGTAAATCATTTTATGGTTTTTTCTTCTTCGTAGCACTACAGCCCCTCTTGAGCCTTCGCTTCCTGCAAATAGCGCCTCCAACTCTCTTCGTCCATTGACCACGTCTCCGATTTCGAAATCCAAGCAGCGATGAAATGTCTGCGTCGACCAGTGTTTCCTCGGCTTCCCCACTGGTCTCCGGCCTTGAGTTCTCCCAAAGAACAACTTTTTAGGTATCCGTTGTTTGTCCATACGATTCATGTGGCCAGCTTATGACAACATCCACAGTCTTACAAAACCTGAGGACTCTGGCTCGTCAAAAATTTCATACAGCTGATTGTTGTTTCGAATTCGCCATTGATCTCCAATTATTTGCCTCAGGACCCGTCTTTCGAAGGCATTCAATATGTTGGCGGTTGCTTGGGTTAGGGTCCGTGTCTCATACCCATACCATAACACAGGTCCTATCACAGATTTGCATACTTGGAGCTTTGTTCTCCTGTGTATGCAGCTGGTTTTCAAGATCGTCAAAGCTGAATAAAATATTTTATGTTCGAGCTATATTCTTCGACGTGTTTCGTCTGTTTCATTACCGGTTCTCGTTATTTTCGCGCCTAAATACACAAATTCGCCCATATTTTTGATATTGTATTTGCCAAGTGTGATATTTTGGGTATTTGGCGTATTTTACCTTAACTGCGTCATGAAGTTTTGCTTCGCTATCGAGTTTTAGGAAAAATTTTTGACCGTAAATGACCATGACAAAATATTGATGTCGTCCGTATAGGCTATTACTTTGTAGCTTATATGAAATGAAGAACCACTTGGGACGAATGGCTCGAAAATTTCGCTTAAATATTTTTGCACATTTGGATTACAACAACAATATATAAAGCTCTACTTTATTTTTCTGGCCAGAGCCTACCATGAGCCTTCATTAAGAATTATTTAAGTCTGCAAATGTAGAGTTAAAATTTTATGAACTCAAAACCATCTTCAAGCTTACAAAGTAAAACTTTGGTCATTGAAAAGGGGTTTAAAATTTCGACTCTAGTAGAATCAAAGCCAAACTCTTTTAAGAAGATCCTACTTTAAACAAAATATTTATTGCTGCAATTTGTAAAGGATTACACTCGAGTAAGCTTCTTCATACATATTCCTTCCTCAGTGAAAGGTCAAAAGTAGTGATTCCTGTGCAGCTTTAGGAATGGATTCTTGCTCTTTTATAAAACGTGGTCCAACCATAATGCACGATGTTGATTATGAGTCACACCTTAAGGTCAAGTTTTTCGCTCAACTTAATTTAACATTTCTTTGTTTCAATATTTGACAAGTTCAACCATGGAGAGGAACACAATTGAGCATCGCGTTAATCTTGTTGAAGCCTTTTACAAAAATGGGCGTTCAAATCAAAATGCATTTCGTGCACTTCGTGATTTTTTTGGTCAGCATAATCGACCAAATGTGTCCACAATCGGGAGGATTTTGTGCAAATTTTAGCAAACCGGGTCTGTAAAAAATGTGAAATCACTTGTGCATGCTCGCCCAGTTCGTTCTGCGGAAAACATTGTTGTTGTTCGCGATAGTATAGCAGAAGAGCCGTCAACCTCGATTCGTCGTCGTGCCCAACAATTGAACATCTCACGAACATCAGTGATGCGAATTTTGAATAAAGATTTAAATTTACACGCTAACAAGGTTCAACTGACTCAAGAGCTGAATCCTCCTGACTACTCAAGCCTCGACAACACGCCGAATGGTTGGTTGAACAGGCAGAAGGGAATGGTGACTTTACAAAGAAAATCATCTTCAGCGACGGGACACACTTTCACCTCAGTGAACTCGTTAACAAGCAGAATGTTCTAAATTTTTAATTTTCCGCGCCCAACAGATATATATATATATATATATATATATATATATATATATATATATATATATATATATATATATATATATATATATATATATATATATTGTTACATGTACAAATAATCACATGTACAAATAATTCTGCGAGCTACTGTCGCAATTGTTTTCACAATCATTAAGAACGTCGACAACTGAATTTACTCGAACCCACGAGAACCCAACAAGCATTATCAACATCTGAAAGTGAGTCACTGCCCATTCATGCTGGAACGTTCCCGCATATTCACTAATGTACGAGAACTGAATTGAATGATTATATAAAGCGAGCTGAATGAATGGGGGGATTCATTCGACCGTGATAAGAACTGCGATAGTGTGTGGAAAGCGAATAGAAAAGTGTGTTTCGTAATAGTGAAGTAATTTAGAAGGCAATTGCGATAATAAATTTATGGACAAGTGTTAGATTTTTTTTAATAGTGACAATTAAAATTAGTGAAAGTGTTAACTGATTATTGTGCATTTTATTTAATTAAATAAACTCTTAACTTAAATTAAAAGACATTGCGTTTTCACTTTCCCGGAACGTTAAAATTATAGGCCGCGAACCAATAACACGCGACAATATATATATATATATATATATATATATATATATATATATATATATATATATATATATATATATATATATTAGGGTGTCCTAAAAAAATTAAAGTTATTTTTTTAACGCATACCCTCTTAATTTGTTTGAATGATCTTGAAACAATTGTAAACCCATTTTGGTTTAGGTAGGATCACGATATCCCCTACCGACGTGCATCGGAACTTGTCAATACTTGCTAACTACGGCCGACGCGCTCGAACGATCAATGTTCTTGTTATAATTTGTCTTTCTTTTATGGTATAGTAAACAGTTACGCCATAACATGTCTATGTGCAACCAATGAGTGGCATCGGCAAAGGGCGATGCCGACGTAGGAACATGTAAATTAGTAGCTTAAGTAATAAATGGCGATGCCGACACAGGAACATGTAAATTAGTATCTTAAGCAATAAATGTAAGACTAAGTATTTTATTATTCACGACCTTTTTCTAGAACATGCCATGAATTTAGCACCTACATGCCATAAATTTAGCACCTATTTGTTAGAAAATAAGTTATTGTAAAAGGACACGAGTAGAATTAAGAGCAATATAGTATTAATAATATTATGCAAATTAAAATTGTTTGTTAGCAAGTAAGGAATTAGTATAAAAGGACATGTGATCGTAGATTTTTAGCCAGTTGTTTTCACACATTGTTTTAGTTCGGTCAACATGTCAGTGAAATTACGCAGTTCCAAAAAGGATATATTTTTAATAGGTGACGAAAAACATTAAATAACGGGATCAAAACTTCCTTCTAATAGACAAGTTTTAGCAGTGTTATTTTACAACATTCGTCAAGTGAATTTAACTGTAAATGAAAGTGTAAACCTCAGTCTTCGCGAGTGTATTATATATTGGGAAAAGGCACGTATACCTACGAAATCTTTTCCTAATTGTGTAAAGCAACTTGTGAATTTATATCAAGTTTGGAGGGATCCCAAGACGTAATTAAACAGCGTCGACAAGAGTTTGTCAGGAACTTAGACAATTTGTTTGATATTGCCCACGCCAATGCGCTTCATTTAATAAAAACAAATGAAGGTATGTCTTTTTTACAACGAAAACGGGAGCCAGGTCGACCAGGTCATTTAGGTGGAGTAGACAAAAAAGGGACCGATAAAGAGGAAAGGGCGCGGCTGAGAATTATTGGGGAAGAGAAACGGAGATCTAAATATTTCGCAGAGTCAACTCCATCGACATCATCATATGATCCTATACAAATAGACTCATCTAATTCGGACGAAGACATAATACCTCAGGTCGAGAGTGCGCAACCCAAAAAAATGAAAGTATCTATGCGGAAAGATTTTATCACTCCAAAATTATTAGCGGCGCTAGACAGGTGCTAGTTAAGTATGAGAGATTCCGTGTATATTCTTGAAGCTACTATTGAAGCACTTGGATACAATACTGATGAATTTCCGATAAGTAAGTCCTCAATACAAAGAATTCGCACCGAAAAACGCAAAGAGCGCGCGGAATCCATAAAAATTGATTTTCAAAACGAGATGCCAGAGGTTGTGACAGTTCACTTTGATGGAAAATTATTGCCTGGTTTAAATGCTCGGAAATCAAAAGAAGAGCGTCTTTCGGTAGTTATTTCATATGGTAATAAAGAACAATTGATTGCTGTGCCAAAATTAGAAAACTCATCAGGAAGAGGACAGGCAGAGGCGGTTTGGAAAGCGCTTGTAGACTGGAATCTAGAAGATTAAGTACACATTCTTTGTTGTGATACTACAGCGTCAAACACAGGCCGCATTAATGGCGCTCGTGTACTTCTTGAACAAAAACTTGATAGAGAATTGCTAATTTTTGCCTGCCGCCATCATATGTATGAGTTAATATTAAAAAGCGTATTCGAAGCAAAAATCAGTCAAGTGACAACAAGCCCGGATATTGCACTTTTCAAAAATTTTCGAGATAACTGGAAGAGTGTCGACCCGAATAAAATACAGTGCTATAAAGATAAGCTAGATTTGCATCTGACTGTTTCCGAAATAGAAAACATGACCACATTTTACCAATCTGAATTGACCAAAGATATAGTCCGAGATGACTATCGAGAACTATTTGAGCTCACAGTGATATTTTTAGGCAGAGATAAAGATCGAAAATTTAAAATCCGACTTCCGGGTGCCATGCACCAAGCCAGGTGGATGGCGAGGGTGATTTCTGCACTGAAAATAGCACTTTTTAGCGCTCAACTGAAAATGACAAACAAAGATAAGGCGGCACTGTTTGATGTTTGCTTGTTCATCGTGACGTTAAGCCGTGGCTCCAATGTATTTTGGCTGTAAAAGCACCTTATCAGGATTTGTGCTTTTTGAAGGCGATGAAGGCTTACGAAAAAATCGATACAAACGTCTCGAAAGCAGCTTTACAGAAATTAGCCCAGCATCTATGGTATTTAACCGATGAAATAGCTGCCTTATCATTATTTGACGACGATGTGGACCAAGAAATTAAAATAAGAATGGTTGAAAATTTAACCAAAGAGAATCCATCAACCCATGATAAACGCTACATCCCATCCAAAGAAGAACTCTGTGGTTCATTGTATGGTAAGTTTCATTAGTAAATATAGTATTGTTTCTTTTATATTCCTTTTGTTTTTAAATTACAAGTTCTTTTCATTTTTTATTTTAGACAAAAACATCTACGACTTTGTATCAGTCAAAAGTAAAGCGTTGTTCACCCGGCTTCAAATTGATGACAGTTTTCTGAACGAAGAACCGTCTTTATGGCCAAATAATGCTTCGTTTCAAGATGCCAAGAAGAAGGTTTCAGTGCTCAGGGCAGTAAACGATACAGCTGAAAGAGCGGTCAAGATGATGCAAGAATTTCATGGTTTAATTACAGTTGAAGAAGAACAAAAGCAATTTTTATTACGCTGCGTACAAGAATACCGGAAAATTTATCCAGACTGTAAAAAACTAACTTTAAAAAGGAAATTTGTAAAATAATGTTTTTTTATGTTAAATATTAAATAGTAATATGTTTTGGGTATATAAGTGTTTTATTTACCAAACAAACTCGAACTTCCAGGAATCTTCTATACTAACCCGGAATAAAAATTTATATTTTATGTTTGGTATCAAGTCGGCACGGTTGTCATGATCCAATCGCAATAATGTGTATTATTTAAGCGAATAAGGCCATTTAGAAAAAAATAGAGGGTATGCGATTTTGTTTTCGAGAAGAAAAAAAATCTTCCCTTATATCTTGGGACACCCTAATATATATATATATATATATATATATATATATATATATATATATATATATATATATATATATATATATATATATATATATATATATATTCTTTTTCAGCATGAAAAACTGTATAACATACTGAAATTTCAAAAAAAATCGGGAATATAGCTCCTAAACTAAATAATTACCAAAGTAAGTTCAGTTTAGAACTGTAGTCAATGCAACTTTCTCTGAAATGTCCTAGCCTTTAAACGTATTGTAATCCATAGCTGCTCTGAACGACACAAAATTTCAAGAAGGCATACAACTGAGCCAAAGGATACACTTTTTCTGCAATTCAAAGGAAAATACCATCTAGAGGAGCACTCGGATCAGTGAACTTTAAGCTCCTCCATTCATGTTTGCTCCATTAAATGTGAAATCCTTCTGAATTTGTATGTGAGAGATGAAGAAGTCATATTCATTCCTGTTCCTAACTCAAAGTCAAGTGCTTTAAAAATAGGACTTCTATTTCCTTATCCGCCACAATCGTCCGCCAATAAAAATACTCAAGAAATCCTCTTCTAAAGCACACACAAGCGAAGTAAAACCATTGGACAGATGAACAGGATAACGTTAAATCTCCTTTTAAAGGGAAATTTAATAAATGGAAAAGCAACCTCCTGTGAAAAGCTACATATGTAAAATATGTCCTTAAGCATACCACAGAAATCAACGGACGCACCACATGATATTTACATTTGTATCTGGGACCAATAAAACCGTTATTCCCATCCAATCTATCTACATGGAGCGTTTTTCACATTTATACAGCCGTCGTATAGTCCTTGTTGATGTCGATTACGACTATGAATATCGACTCGAGGACAACAAGGATGGGCCTTTGAGGATGGCGAAACAGTTGAAGCGCTGGCTAGGCGACTATTACCAATCGAAAATGCCATGTACCGCATTTCGCCACCACCCGCCATGCAATAAATCTTTTTACGAGCCAATTTGTGGGCTTCTGGTCGAATGTAATAAAATGCTATTCTGTTGATGCATTATTTAATACAGCACCGCAATTCCGCAAATACATTCGGTCACTGATATAGTGGCCCACACAGCACAGTCGTATGTACGAGTGCCGTTGCGTCGAACGAATGTACTCGTATGTATGTGATATCGACACGGTGGCGAAATACTTCACCACGGTTCGTTTTGGCCGCTGAACAATTCCAGATTGGTTAGGGAAATGGCAGACATTGTTCGCTTAATGAAATCATTCTACAACGTGCCAAATCGGTCACAACAACAGGCACTACTTGTTATTCTGCGAGTACTACGGTCACCGAGTAGTTTTGTTTGACTCAATCCAGGATAAAGGTTTTGGTGTGGCCGGGAAATGAAGGTCTTAAATGGTTTACTACAAAAAGTGAAACGGATCCCTGGTCATTGAAAGGCTGTCGTGTACAGTTCCCTTTTTAAAATCCTTACAATAAGAATTAAACCAACCGATTTCGGTGCAAGTAAAATAAATAAATTTGAAAACAAATCGGAGCCAAATGTATTGAAAATTGAAGAGTATAAAACGATAGACCAGCAAGATTTTATTCAATGGATGTGGACATTCAAAGGGTTTGCTAATTATTATTGAATTAACTCGCAATTCACTTTAATTTAACCAAACTGTTCCGGGTAGTAGAAGCCAATTGATTGTGAAGGAAAACTATCGATAGCACTATCATACCACTATCGAAATTTCTTTACAGGGTTGTGAAAATATGCAGAGTTTAAAGTGCCTCCACGCATAGTTGTAGTAAAATGAAATTTGATTTAATTAAAAAATAATTTATTCCGACGAACCACAGTGCTTCGAATATATGGGTGCGGTGGACAAAAATCGAATATGGGTAGATTCTGATAAAGGGCTTTCCGAATAGGCGTGTTATTTTGAATAGCCCGCTATTTCGGTAGATGTCGCTTTTGATGCTGTAATTTTTTGACATTTGACAAGCAGAAACTACGCCATTTCTTCATCAACGCAGTGATATTATTAAAATTCACTATAAAAATGGTGAAAATTTGACAGAGACGGTTCGTAAAACTCGAACATTTTTGGGTTGTCGTGAAGCACCTTGTCGGACCGCAGTACAGAAATTGATGGAGAAATTCGAGCTGTTGGGACAACTTAGTGATGTGAAGAATACAACCCGGGCACGTCACTCAAGAACAGCCGAGAATATTGCTGCTATACCGAAAGTGTTGAAGAAAACCGTGGTTTGTCCGTTACTGGTCGTTCTTTGGAATTAGGCATTCCACAAACATCATAACAGCGTATTTTGCATAAAGATTTGGGTCTTAAGGCTTGTAAAGTTCAGTTATCACAAGAACTCAAGCCGGTCTATCATGAATAACGTCGTGTCTTTGCTGATTGGGTCCTTGAAATGCATGAAAATGATCCGAAATTCCATCGAAAAATCATCTTGAGTGATGAGGCCAATTTCCACCGCGGTGGCTTCGTCAACAAACAAAATTGTCGCATCTGGGGCTCGGAAAACCCAAGAGTTATTGTTGAAAAGCCTCTCTATTCTCAACGTGTGACTGTTTGGTGCGGCTTTTGGTCCGGCGGAGTCATTGGGCCTTACTTTTTCGAAAATGAGGCTGGAGCAAAAGTGACGGTGAATGGATTGCGCTATCGAGAGATGATTAATGATTGTTTATGGCCGGAATAGGATGGTATTGATCTGGACAGCGTTTACTTTCAACAAGACGGCGCTACGTGCCATACAAGCAACGAAACCATTGATCTTTTACGAGAAAAGTTTCCGGACCGTGTTATCTCTCGAAGAGGTGATCACCATTGGCCACCGAGATCTTGTGATTTAAGGGCATCGTGAAAGAGAAGGTCTACGCCAACGGCCCAGCGTCGATTCAAGACCTCAAAGATGGAATTCGTGAGGCTATCGAGGACATGGGGCAACCACTTTGCGATTTGGTTATGGAAAATTTCATGAAAAGGATATGGTCCTGTAAGCGTGGTCATGGTGGTCGTTTGCCTGATGTTATTTTTCACTATTCACGGCATACCTTCCTCTTTATAATTAAATAAACATCCGATCATTTATATAAAAAAATGGCATTATCCTTTTAATATCAAAATAACACCTTCTATTGGAAAACCGGTAGAAAATGCCATTTTAATCATGAATATACCCAATAAGAAGGGACGGAAATTAATAGCTTGCAAATTATAGCCAAAATATAGAAAAACGGATTCTTAATAGTATTTTATTAGAACTTTATGTGCACTCCTGAAAAGTATAGTAAAAAATTTTACTTTTTCCATGTATGCAATAAAAGCATTGCCAACTACTTACAAACATAAGCTTCTTGCTTATATTATTTTACATTAAAGAAAGCAAAGAAATGGTTTTGAACTTAATGAAGCTATGCAATTACATATTTAATCTTAATCTGAATAGTCTTCTTCACAACTACTTTCGAAATCTAGGATTAAATGGTCTACATTCACATCAAGATAGTGGTTCGGTAGCAATGAACGATCCTCTTGTTCCTGGATGTGCTTCTATATCGGTGCATCAACTTCGGTCCTTTTGCTAGATGTAATTTTCCGTGTGGATGATATCCAGGTTCAGAAGTTAACAGCAGCATTTTGATTAGATCCACATTGGAACTCACTCTTGAAATTTTTGTGTGTGACGGAAACGATGCTTCCTTACTTCCTTGTGCCTTGCCTCTAGTGCATCTTTAGACAACTGTGCAATTGATAATGAAAATGCGGCTATTATAACAGTACCATGCATTAAAACTTTATGCACACTGCTAGGCATATAGTACCAGTTATACAAATATACATCCCTTTTGTTTCCTCTAATAATGTTTTAAATCATTCGATATTTATAGAATAGTTGCATGCCAACACTCTAAGAATAACAGAAAAATTCGTTATTAGTTTCTTATTGACACCAGTGATTTTTGAACTTAGATCGGGGTTTGAAAAAAGCCTCGTCCTCTGTACCAAACTACAGAGCAATATTCAAGGATAGGACGGACAAGACAGATAAACAAGCGGACCGGGGATAGATATATTGGTAAATTTATAAGCATGCCTGAAAATAAGTCCCAATATTTTTGAAGCCCTAGTAGTCGCGATTAGTATGTGTGCATCAAAATTGAGCTTAGGATCAAAAGTCACACCGAGATCTTTAGCAGAGCTCACAGCAGCAGCACAGTCAGCGGAGATCGATTTAGATTAAAAGTCATTTTATAGCATTTGGCAACATTAAGACAGAGGTAGTTAGACGAACACCAGTTACTTCGTGCAATCAGATCCATCTGAAGACATTGACAATCTTGTTCGGACCTGATAGCTCGAAATACTTTGAAATTATTAGCACACAGTAGGCGATTGGAGACGATAACCGAAGGAAGATCATTTATAAACAATAGGAGTAGGAAGGCACCTAAAATGGAACCTTGAGGAACACCAAAGGACGAATAAAATGGAATGGAGGTAGTTCCACAGTAACTAACGCAACATATACGAGAAGACAGGTAGGAGTCCATACATGACAAGAGAGGGCCAGCAACCCCAAAAGCTTTCAGTTTGTAACAGAGAAGTTGATGGTTGACCATGTCAAACGCCTTCGAGAAGCCAGTGAAGATGACATCAACCCGCAATCGATTGTCTATCAATCATTAACTTCACTATTTCACAATTTTACTTTTCACTTGTCTATAAATTTTTAACTCAACTGTGTTAACTATCAACTAATATTGCCTTTAATTCGCACTCCACACTTATCGCAGTTCTTACTATCGCGGTTTTACTATATCTCAACTCGGCCTTATATCTATTACTATTGTTACACGTACAAATAATTCTACGAGCTACTGTCGCAATTGTTTTCACAATCATTAAGAACATCAACAAATGAATTTACTCGAAACCACGAGAACCCAACAAGCATTACCAACATCTGAAAGTGAGTCACTGCCCATTCATTCATGCTGGAATGTTCCCGCTTATTCACCAATGTACGAGAACTGAGTTGAATGATTAGAGACCCTATATAAAGGCGAGCTGAATGAATGGGGGGATCATTCATTACAACCGCGATAGAAAACTGCGATACGCGAAGTGCAGGCGATATTGATTGTTTGAGTGTGAAGTGATTTAGTAGACAATTGCGATAGAAATTTATGGACAAGTGGAATTTTAATAGTGAAAATTGAAGTTGTTAAATTGTTAGTGAAAGTGTTAAACTGATTATTGTGCATTTTTGTAATAAAATAAACTCTTTTAATTTAATTTAAAAGACATTGCGGTTTCATTTTCCCGGAACATTAAATTATTGGCCGCGAACCAAAACACGCAACAATGGTGTCGAGAAGTGAGATTAAAATTTTGAATGTGAAAATTTGAACATTTTCATAGTGCACAATAGTAAAATTTAAAGAAACATTAAAAATGCCAGGAATTTACATCTAAAAATTAATCAATTGAGCATATCGGAGCTCAAAGAGGAGTTGGAACAGCGAAATCTGGCCACGCAAGGTACAAAGGCCATACTGATTGCACGCTTGCGTGACGCGATCGAGTCGGAAGGCGGTAATCTGGATTCGGGTGAGCTCTCAGATGCGGAAAAAGGCGCAGAAGGTGGGGAAGTGAAAATACCAAAATCAAAGGAGCCGGAAAATGCGCTAATGCAAATGTTAATGCTGATGTCATCCAGTCTAACTGCGAAGCTAGATGAACAATCCACGAAGCTAAATGAACAATCAGCGAAGCTAGACCAACAAACGTTCGAAATCAAGGCAGACATCAAGGCAGACATCGCACAGAAGCTGGAGAAACGGTCAACTGATTTGAAGGCAGATTTGGAAAAACAGTCTACCGTTGTTGAGACTACTCTCAACAACCAAATTAAATGCGTCGAGGAGAAGGTATACCAGGTCGAGGAGAGAGTCAACCATGAGATCCGCCAGGTCGAGGAGAGAATCAACCATGAGATGGAAAACATGAAAAAAGAATTGGAAGCAGCGAAGGCAGTAGTAACCACCTCACCAGCCCCGCTTATAACCGCAGCGCAAAGCACATCCAGAAATGTGCAAGTACCAATATTCGATGGGCAAACGGTCTGGAGTATCTACAAGACCCAGTTTGAAGCTGCCGCAAGGGCAAATCACTGGAATGAGCAGGAACGAGCAACTGCACTGATTCTTGCTCTAAAAGGCCCAGCTGCCCAGCTGTTGCAGACTATCCCCGTTGAGTTGCATTCAAACCCGGCTGTTATAATGAATGCACTGGACATGCGTTATGGAGACGATCATCTGAAGCAGATTTACCGGGCACAGCTACAACATCGGATGCAAAAGTCTGGCGAAACCTTACAGCAGCTGGCCCAAAACATTGAGCGCCTGGCACTTTTGGCTTATCCAGCTTACGACCCAGGACATCGAGATGACGCAGCAACAGAAGCATTCATCGGTGCGTTAAAGGACAAGGAATTGCAACAAGCCGTGCGTTTAGCTCAAAAGCAAACGGTTAAGGACGCATTGGTTTATAGTCTGAACTTCGAGGCAGCGAAAAAAGCGACTCGTACCACTGCCCGGGTCCGTGAAGTAGTGGCAGACGAGTGCAGGTGTAAGTGCGTGGAAAATGAGCGAGAGCCGCAGGTGCATGGTGCGCCTAGATGCTGGGATTGTGGAGAGAAGGGACACCTGCAAAGAGACTGCAAGTAGCGAAGAAAACGGAGCTATTGTCCAGAATGGTGGAGAACCAGACCGTGTCAGGAGCCTAGAATAGAACCCCATCAAACTGAAAGGGCCGACTTCATGCGACGGACGTCGGCTAGGAGGATAAACATCCCCAGCATCCCCATCACCGTGGCAAGGCAACATCGTGGAGAAGCAGACTTATGCCTTCCTAGTCAAGTTGATGAAGAACATTGCAGCACAACAAACGACACTAGTGCAACCCGATCCACGATCCGACCAGACGTAGTGAGGCCCCAACTACTTTACAAGGGCAGAGTTCATGGAAATGCTGATGCCGTATTTCGTCATCCATGTCCAGCTAACTGCAAGCATTGCCGGCGGATTGTGGAAAAGGAGCCGCCCGTTGATCTGCGAGTGATAACGGCCGAATTCGATGAAGGTTGGTCAGCGGAGGAGATTCGAAAAGCCCAGTTAGCCGATGAAGATATCAGACCATTGCTCGTATAGAAGGAGACAACTGGGCGACCTGAGTGGAAGGACGTTTCAACGCATGGCGCAACCCGGAAAAGCTATTGGGCACAATGGAACTCCCTTCAGGTGGAGAGTGGCGTACTCAAGCGGAAATGGGAAACGGCGGATGGCAGCTCCTATAGGATGCAAACTATACTACCCAAAAGTCGAATCCACGATGTGATTAAGGAAATGCATGAAGGATCCTCGGGAGGCCACCTTAGTGTTAACAAGACCTTAGCGAAATTGTGGGAAAGATTCTACTGGCTCCACGCTCGAGAAGACGTAGAGGACTGGTGTCGCAGATGCACAATTTGCGCTTCCGTCAAAGGCCCAAAGCGACGACTGAGAGGACAAATGCAAACCTATAACGTGGGGGTACCGTTTGAAAGGATTGCTGTTGACATCGCAGGACCCTTTCCTGAATCTGAATGGGGAAATCGATACACGCTGGTTGTAGCCGATTATCGAGGTCCACCCCATTCCCAACCAGGAAGCAACTACTGTAGCTGAACAGCTAGTGTTAAATTGGGTCAGTAGGTATGAAACTTTGAGTCACTAGTTTTTAGCGAAATGTGCGAGCTGCTGGGAATACGGAAAACGAGGACAACACCGCTGCATCCCCAATCCGATGGAATGGTCGAACGTTTCAACGGCACGCTCAATAAACACCTGGCCAAGATGGTTGACGAGAACCAAAGGGACTGAGACCGACATATCCCACTATTTTAATGGCGTACAGAGCTGCCGAACATGCATCGACGGGCCAAGCCCCAGCCAAGGTCATTTTTGGAAAGACTATTCGTCTGCCAGCCGATATAAAGTTCGGAACACCTCTCAGGGGGAGAACCCAACAAGCATTATCAACATCTGAAAGTGAGTCACTGTCCATTCATTCATGCTGGAATGTTCCCGCTTATTCACCAATGTACGAGAACTGAGTTGAATGATTATAGACCCTATATAAAGGCGAGCTGAATGAATGGGGGGATCATTCATTACAACCACGATAGAAAACTGCGATACGCGAAGTACAGGCGATATTGATTGTTTGAGTGTGAAGTGATTTAGTAGACAATTGCGATAGAAATTTATGGACAAGTGGAATTTTAATAGTGAAAATTAAAGTTGTTAAATTGTTAGTGAAAGTGTTAAACTGATTATTGTGCATTTTTGTAATAAAATAAACTCTTTTAATTTAATTTAAAAGACATTGCGTTTTCACTTTCCCGGAATATTAAATTATTGGCCGTGAACCAAAACACGCAACACTATATTCAACTCGGCCTTATATCGGGACTCTAGTTATTAAATCCATTTCTCGTACATTGGCGAATGTTCTGACGAGAACTACCTGGAATATTCGAGCGATTCTGAATGGCCCGCAGTGACGTCATTTTCAGATATTGATCATGCTTGGTGGGTTCTTGTGCTTTCGAGTACATTCGAAAACAATTGCGACAGTAGCTCGCAGAATTATTTGCACATGCAACATTATATTCTCTATCCACAAATAAGGTGACAACTTAGAGTGCGAAACTATAGAGGCATATCATTACTTTGTACGGCGTACAAAATATTTTCAAAGATCTTAAATAACAAAACCAGATCATATGTTAACAGTATTATTGGGGAGCATTAAGGTGGCTTTAGAGCAGGTAAATCGGCGATAGACCAATTGTTTGCAGTCAAGCAGGTACTTGAGAAACGCTGGGAGTTCAATGGTGACGTACACCAAATTTTCGTTGACCTCAAGCAAGCATACGACAGTATTGATCGTAACGTACTGTACCAAATAATGCTTGGTTTAGGCATCCCAGCCAAATTAGTCCGTCTTACCAAAATGATAATAACGTCTAGAGCTGTGGCAAATCGTGTGTAATCCTCACTTAGTAACGGGCACATCACCAGATTCGAAATACCGAATCATCACATTCGAATACATTTCGTTACTCGTTACTTTCGTTTAATGACGACTCAAACGAAGGAAATATCGTTTGTTATCATTTTTTTACTCGATTTGGTTGTTGTATGCAAATCTGTGATAATACCTGTGCTATGCTATGAAACAGAATATTTTTAACGTAAACTTTCAATGCCATTGAACGTTTTTTTTCAAAACCAACATAAATTGTCGCATTTAAATACTTTTAATGAGAAATTTACTTATCAATTTCAAAGCAAGCAAATTTTGAATGAAGACTTCCTCTGCCTCTAAATTATAAATTAATAGCGGCTCCCATTGGTGGCCACCATTATGTAATTTTATCTCACAAATTCATGGGTTTACACTGTTTGAGAGTGCTTTTTTTATAAGGAGAAAATGTTTTCTATTCTAAACTTTCTGTCCTGGTTTGAAGTAATATTCTTCATATGTTCTTGTTCAAGTACGTTTAGTAGTTTCCGCTTTAATTTTCAATAAAACACAGAAGTAACTCATTAACATAGGTTGAACTCGATCTCGCATCTCCCCGGGGAATAATTAGTTAAGGCATGCCTAGACGGGCATTCGGCTCTACCGGAGAAATAGTGGGGCGCGCCTTCATTAGGCATACCTCACGCGGGCTCAATAGGGCCTTAATGCGGTACGCTTAAGTTACGCATGCCGAATGCGGACATAGTGAGGGCCTAATTAGGTATGCCTAACTTGCTCTTTCTAGGATTTATTTAGGGAACCCTATAAGGCACTAATGCTGAACCAACCACGTTACCCCATCAATTCCTGTACAGAACGTCTTTAGGCACTGATAGAGCTTCACCGTACTAGGGCCTAATGGGATCTTTCCAAACGATTCCTAAGCCGGTAAATGTTTGTTATAAAAATCGAAAGAAATCCAAAGTTTATTAGTAAAAACTTTTTATTTTACGGGTATTCCTCAAAAAAGATATCAATTTTATGATAGTTTTGCGCTAGTTTTCAATCGTTTTGCGATAGTTTTACGGTAATTAGACGATTGTTTTACGATAGTTCAGCGACCGTTTTATAATAATTTAAAAATTATAAGATAGTTCCATGATAACTTTACGATAGTTTCACGATGGTACTACAAAAGTTTCACAATAGTTTTACAATGCTTTTACGATAAGTATATGAAAGTTTTACAAAAGTTTAGGATACAGGGTGATAATGAATCTTTAGATCATTAAAAATCTACCGAAGAACGAATCGTTTATGCTTCGCTAAAATGAATAGTTTCGGGAACGGATATGTGGAGGAGTTTCGCAATTTTTCTCAAGTTAGGCATGCCTAGTGCATGCCAATGTGGGATGCCTAAGTTAGGCATGTGTAATGCGGGCCTAATTGGGCCTTCATGTGGCATGCGTAAGCCAGTCACGGCCTGATGTGGACCTAATGGAGCCCTAATGCGACACGCACATCGCGCCTAAATAAGGAGAACCGCTAATGAAAAAGACGAAAAACGCCGAAAAATACAGCTTGCATATGAAATATTTTATTTAGTTTTGATAATCCTGAAGACCAGCTGCATGTACAGGAAAACAAAGATCCAAATATACAAATTTCTGGCAAGATCAGTGCTATGCTTTGGATATAGAACATTGACCCTAACCCTTGAATGCGCAAACATATTGAACGTTGTCGAAAGACGGGTCGTGTGGTGAATAATTAGAGCGGAGCTAGACAGAGACCAATGGCGAAATCGATGCAACCATGAGCTTTATGAAATTTTTGACGAGCCGGTGGTCTCAACGATTTCTCCATTTGCATTTTTTATGTTTAGAAACTGTTTAGGCAAGTCCCAACAAAGCCTAAATTAGGAATTTTTTAGGTAAACCCCCTCAGCGCTTAAATTAGGAACTGTTTAAGTAAGCCTCATCACTGCCTAAATTAGGAACTGCTTAGGCGAGCTCCATCATTGCCTTAATTGGCAACTGTATGAGCAAGCCCTACTACGGCCAAATTCAGGAACTGCTTAGGTAAGCCCTTTCAGTTCCTAATTCGATCGATATTCGATTCTAATATAGAATCCGCATTAAGCCATAATACCTATTTAGGCATGCCTAATTAGGACCCGATCACTTCCCAAATTGAATTTCTATTCGGATCATGATCACAAGCCGTGGAATGTGCGGGGTGTGGAGTTAGTGTGATTTAGCACCTTAACTCCCTCATGTCTGTGAGTACTCAGTACTCATCTACCTTTCTGAGCCAGTTTTCATTATGTGATTGTAAGAAATAATTTTTACAGCGTTAATTGGCGGATAATTGGGAACCTTAATTCATCCCTGTTTCGCAAAGTTCGTAAGAATGCCAGGGTACTATTAGTATGGAAGAGTTTCAATGCCTTGTCACAAACGTATTTTTCAATCGTCTCTATTTTTAGTTCCTGGTAGATTTCAGTATTTCTAATTTACCATGGAATTCTTAAGGTCTTTCTAATAATTCCATTTTAGAAGGCCTGGAGTTCTTTTTTGATTGTCTTTGTCGTCTGGTAGAAAGCAGAGCCACCTTACAGTAGGGTCGGTCTTAAAACTTGTTTGTATATGAGCAATCGATTTTTAAGGCTGTCTTTTGGATTTAATTAGAGGGTGCAAAGAGGAAAGAAGTTCAATGCAGTGTCCTCGTTTGTTTTGTATATGATATTTCTATGTGAGTTTTCTGTCGAATGTAAGTCCAAGGCATTTAGCCGGTGGTGTCCAGTTAATTGTCTTACTATCAACAATAAGTTTCTGTGGAGTTCGCCGTTGTTTCCATGTGATAAATAGTGCCTGTGTTTTGTCCGGTTTAATCTTAATTTTTCATTTAAGAAAGCATTCCAGTAAAATATTTTTTGACCATTGCAACTTTGAAGTGATGACTCTTGCTTGTCGTACTGTATTAAATATACAAGTATCATCAGCGTAGAGTGGTAGTGGCATTTTGAAGTGATGCATTTTGGAGATAAGTCCTGCATGCAAGACTTTATCAAAGACCTCAGCTATGTCAAACATAACTAGACCTATTGAATTTCTGCAATTTAAGCCTGTTCTGATGTGTTGAACCACTCTAATTAACTGGAATTCAGTAGAGGGTTTGGCTGTGAAGCCATATTGTCCTTTCAGTATAATATCTTTGTCGGATACAACCTCCTTTTGTCGATGCAGAATCACATTTTCCGACATTTTCGACAGCGATGAGAGGAGACTTATAGGTCTCAAGTTTTGTGAAAATTGTGGGTCCTTTTGGACATTCTCCAAAAACTACCACACCCAGGCTCAAGACTCTGCAAAAAGCTCTCGCATTGCTTGTTTCGGAATACGTTTATTTCATCACGGATTTCATTTGTCATCCGAGTAGCGGTTATGCGTAGCATTGGGTCAACTGTAAACCTAGCTCTTCTCCGAACATGATTCCTTCTCCTGATCAGTAGTTTGATGTTCTGAGGAAGTTTTTAGGGATTCCTTTCCCTTCTCGAAGTTATGACCGTATGGTCTTCTTTTGCCTATAACATTTTCTGAGCTACGTTCTCAATGATGTGGTCAATTTCGTCGGCTGTTTCAGGTAATTGAAAATTATTTTCATTGGCCAATGTGACCATAACGCTTTCCAGTTTGTAGTTTTCTTTCCCTGCAAAGGAACATCAATGAAGATGTTTTCAATGAGAAAAAGGACTGGTTTGTGGGTGTTGTTGGTATACTTTGTATGCCAATATGGACCCTTTTTGCGGATGTGTGAGAGATGTTTTGTGTTTTAATAATACCAAGTATTTTGGACCATTTTTAGGGCTCTCGAAGAATGGTTGGTACTTTTTTGGGTTCTTATGTTTCTGATGTAGATTGTGTGTTAGTAGTGCTCGGTAGTTGGTTTTGGCGTAATGGCCATGTCTGTAAATGTCGTAGTTGACAGGCAGGGAAAATCTCATCCTCTTTATCTTTGCTGCCACTCATGCAGTCAACTTCCATCTCACTTTCCAAATTTTTGAAATAGGAACAAGACTTTGGATGTGAAGACGTCCTCATCTTTAGTTTTTTCATTTCTTCTTTCTGAGATTTTCCGTTTGTCTTAGCCTTATTTTTCAACAGTTGAACTAGTTTTGCATTTTTTGCAGCTAGCAATTCATTTTTGTTTCACTGGTCGCCCAGCTTGGCATTAGTTTTCGTAAGTATTTCTTATTTTTACAAAAGCGTTACAAACACGATCTAACTTTAGCGTAATATTGTCGAGCTGGGCAACCAGCAAAACAATTTGTTCATCTTTGTCGGATACGTCATGTTCGGCAAGCACGCCACCGTCCGTCAACATACTGTCCGCCAAAAGGGAACATGCTGTCTGCCAAAAAGGAACTGTCTTTGATATCCGGCAAATAACGAATTTTCAATTTAAAATAATATTAAAAAATTCAAAAAAACATGAAAATATGACTGAAACTGATCCAGGTCAGCAAAAGAATACCAAAGTACTCACCCAGAGTCCCCTGTATTCTTCTCTATTACTATCATCTATCTTCTGTATCACTCGATTTTCTATCTCTCTCTCTCTCTCTCTCTCTATCTCTCTTCTGCCTCTCTGTTTTTTTGTGTCTCACTATATCTTCTCCCTCACTTTATCTTCTTTCTCGCTCTATGTTCTTTCTCAATTTTTCTGCTTTCTCACTTTATCTTCCGTCTCACTCTATCTTCTATCTACTGTTATCTTCTCCCTCTGTCTTCTACTTCTTATTTGCTGTCTCCTTCTTCCTATGCTCTATCTCTTTCCTCTTCTTCTCTCTTGTATTGACTATCTATTCACTGTCTATTTACTGTTCTTTACTCTTTACTTTCACTGTTCGATCAGAAATTACAGGAGATGTTGACTGGTCAGATTGGGCGAAACAGCTTCGGAAAAGTATGGTAAAATTGCATGATGATAGTGCTCTTAGTCGTGCCTAGGTGTTTCGATGGCATAAAGAGTTTAAGGAGGGGCCTGAAAGCGTGGAAGACGAGGAGCGGAGCGGGAGACTAGTCGAGGTGCGAACTGACGCTAATGCGCAGCGTGTACCCGCCCTAATCTGTGAAAATCGGCATTTAACAGTTTGAATGTTGGCCTCGGAAATGGGTATGAGCCGTGAAACAGTCAGACAAATTATTAACCGATAATGTTGGGATGAAAAAGTTGTGCGCGAAGATGGTTCCAAAGAACAACACCGCTCTCAGCGTGTCCCAGTATTTGGCCTCTAAGCGGATCGCCGTGTTGCAACAGCCGCCTCATTCGCCCGATGTGTCACCCTGCGACTTTTTGTTGTTCCCTAGAACAAAATCGGTGGTCAAAGAAACCCATTTTGAGTCGATTACGGACATCCAGGCGGCCGTGACGAGGGTACTCGCAAATATCCCAGTCGAAGCAGTCCAGAAATGTTACGAAGCATGGAAAACGCGCTGGAATCGTTGTATAGTATAGCTGCCCGAGGGGATTACTTTGAAGGGGATGGCAGAGTTGTAGAATAATTTTTAAATATACGATTTTCATGGAATCAGTCTCATTACTTAATTGGCACACCTCATAAGAAATTTAACGTGTAAAATTCTTAGAAATATTTTCGGGGGAGCAGAAAGAATTGTATTAAAGCTGATTGAGTTCAGCGTGTTTTTGTATTGGAGTGTACAGACGCACGACTTTCGTGCGTAGCTGTACTAGGCGTAGCAACCGAGTGCGACTCAGTTTTCTTTATAAATACTCGAATGACGTTGATTAAGTCAGTTCGTCTTGATCACTCCAGTAGCACGCTAACAAATAAATAAAATAAAATTATTAAACTAAAATCAACGTTTATTTATTCACCTAAACTTGTTCTCCCATTCCTGGTCTAACAGGTTATGGGCCCAGTTTACGTAGCAACTGCGAAAATTAGGAGAACAAAACGTGGAAAAATTAACTCGACGAATCTCACGTGGCGCGGAACGGAGGTCAGCCATTGTTCGGTTGTGTCGAAGTTAACGAGAGTAAAAACTTGCGGAGTGTAAACCGAATCCGTGATGTCAGTCGGCATCTCAGTAAAGGGCGTGAAGCCATTTGACGGAACGAATTTTCAAGGCTGGAAAGCGCAAGTAAATGCTTTATTTGTGATGAATGATGTTCTCGATGTCGTCGACGGCACGAGGCCGGAGCCTCCTGCTGGAAACGAACAAGCAGCCGCGTTGAAGAAAAATATAAAGGACGATGCAACGACAAAGTTTATAATACTGTCGAATCTCGACGAGACGCAACAGGTGTGTGTATTGTCCTGCGTTTCTGCGAAAGAAATGTGGGATAAATTGTGCCTAACTCATGAACAGAAAACCGCAACAAATAAACTAGGTTTGCTACAAAAGTTTCACGCGTATCGAATGAGTGAATCGGATACGGCAGTTCAACATGTGGCGAAGGTGACAAACATGGCGAGTCAACTCAAGGATATCGGCGAAGATGTGTCGGACGCTCACCACGAGGTTCAGCACGCTGCAAGTAGCATGGGACAGTGTGGATCCGGTACGGCAGACTCTCAATAACCTCCAGGAACGGCTGATAAGAGAGGACGCATGACTCTACGACGAAGAAGAAACGTCAGAAGCGCTGGCTGCGACAGCATCGCGACATCTAACTCACCGACGTGACTGGCTATCAGACTACAAGTCGGACAATACAGGTGCTACAGTATCGCTTGGCGATAATCAAAACTGCAATGTCGCCGGTGAAGGCACAGTGAAAATTAAAAACTTGATCGATGGAGTGTGGCAAGATACAAAAATCGAAAATATGCTACACGTGCCAAAGTTACGAAAAAAATCTGTTCTCTGTCGGAGTATGTACTAAAAAGGGGTTCCAAGCGCGTTTCGAAAATAATCAAGTTATTGTGGCGCGTGACAGTGAAGTACTTGCCACGGGAATGAAGCAAAACAATGGCGTGTACAGAATGTTTTTCAAGGTCGCGAAACAAGGGAGCAACGCAGAAGCCAATGTAGTTGCGACGAATTTAACCATGTGGCACGAGCGTTTGGGACACGTCGGGAAGCGTGCAATTCGTGAATTAGCGGAAAAAGGACTCGTGAGTGGCGTAACATTTACAGACAAAAGTGATGTTTTCTGTGAGCCGTGCGGTCTTGGAAAAGCGCACAGGTTACGCTTTAATAAGAAAATGGAGCGCGACAAGAAAATAAAGCCAGGTGAAAAAACGCACTCAGATGTCTGTGGGCCCATGTCGACGAACTCGGTCGGAGGATCAAGGTTCTTTTTGACATTCAAAGACGAAGCAACAGGCTACAGGCACGTCTATTTCATGAGAAGGAAATCCGAAGTATTCGAAAAATTCAAAACTTTCAAGAAAATGATCGAGAACAAATTCGGAAGAAAAATGAAGACTCTTCGCTCCGACAATGGTCGAGAATTCTGTAACGAAGAAATGGACAAATATCTTGAAGAATGTGGCATCAGACGAGAAACAACAGCGCCGTACAACCCGGAGCAAAATGGAAAAGCCGAGCGCGACAATCGGACGATTGTCGAAAGTGCCCGTACAATGATAATCGCGAAGAATCTTCCATTGACTCTATGGGCAGAAGCAGTAAATTGTGCAGTGTACGTGTTAAATCGAACCGTATGGACGAGTGGCACCGTAACTTCGTACGAAGCGTGGACTGGGAAGGTTCCGAACCTTAAGCATCTCTGAATCTTTGGAACAGATGCATACGTACACACTCCGAAACAATTCACGCGAAAATTTGACGCTCGAGCAATCAAGAAAGTTTTTGTTGGATACACGGAAGAGTCAACAAATTACCGGGTATACGATCCTGAAAAGAAAAAGGTCAGCGTTGTTCAAAACGTCGTATTCAACGAGAAAATCGGGCCGCCGTCGATAGAAGTGAACGAGAAGGAAGATGAATATGAAATATTTCTTCCAATGAACGAGGCACGAGAAGATAACGAAGGACATGAAATCGACGAGGAAGAAGGACACGAGAACAACGGTGAGGACAACGACGACATCAGAGAACGAGAAGAAGAAGATCACAACGAGGACAACGCACAAGAGAACGAGCAAGAAGAAGAAGATCGCGAAAATCGAAGAGTCCTGCGAGATCGAAACGCAATTCAAACTCCGAGAAGGTATCGGCACGATGCAAATGTAGCCGAATACGTGATTTCATTGACATACGAAGAAGCAACAAAGAGCACTGAAGCCACGCAGTGGGCAAGTGCGATTCATGACGAATTTAAAGCGCATGAAGAAAATCGTATGAGGGAACTTGTAACAAAAACGCCGGACATGAGGCTTATCGATTCGAAATGGGTATTCCGCGTGAAGACGGACGTCGACGGGAAGTCACACCGCTTCAAAGCCCGATTGTGCGCGAGAGGTTTTCTCCAACGTGAAGGGATTGACTTCAAAGAAACATTCTCCCCAGTCGTGAGATATGACCCACTAAGGATTCTGCTGGCAACGATAGCAGCGAAAAATCTCAACGTAGTGCAGTTCAATGTTCAAACTGCATTTTTGTACGGGAAACTTGAAGAAGCAATCTTCATGAAAGTTCCGGAAGGACTGAAGCTGAAAGAAGATGCAAGAAACCTCGTATGCAAGCTCGAGAAGTCTCTCTACGGGCTTAAGCAGGCTCCACGCTGTTGGAACCAAAGATTTACAAAGTTTCTGAGTGAATTTAACTTCAAAGAATGTGAAGCAGATAAGTGCGTGTTTACCAGGAAGTTTAAAAACGACGAAGTATATCTGGCGCTGTTTGTCGATGATGGGCTGGTAGCCTCAGACAATGTAGAGACACTTAAGAAAATCATTCAACGATTAAGCGAAATGTTCAGAATTACGATCGGAGATTCTAACATTTTTGTCGGGTTACAGATTGAAAGAGATAGAGAAAAAGGAAAAATGGTAATTCACTAGAACGCGTACACAAAGAAAATAATCGAAAAATTCGCCATGGTAGACGCGAAAACGGTAAGCGTGCCGGCGGATCGTAGAAAGCGTAGAAAGCGAAATAAAAATAAACAACGTGCCATATCGCGAAGCAGTAGGCTCTTTAGTTTTTCTAGCAGCCGTTTCGAGACCAGACATTGCTTATGCAGTAAATGCAGTCAGTAAATTCTTGAACGAGCACGATTTATCCCATTGGCAGGCGGTTAAAAGAATATTCACGTATCTGAAAGGCACGGTTAACTATGGCATCGAGTATCAAAGCGGCGGTAGCGAAGCAAAGCTGATAGGTTTCTCAGATGCTGACTACGCCGGAGATGTAGAGACGCGGAGGTTGACGACGAGATATGTATTCTGTCTGTCAAACGGAGCCGCAACATGGTCGTCACAACGACAAAAACTGGTGACGTTGAGCACAACAGAAGCCGAGTACGTAGCTGCATCGGCTGCTGCTCGGGAAGTAGTCTGGATTAGAAAATTGTTGTCGGACATCGGATGTCCGTGTGATAAAGAAACAACGCTTTATGTTGATAATCAAAGCGCAATCCAACTAGTCAGAAATCCAGTTTTTCACAAAAGAACCAAGCATATAGATGTTCACTTTAACTTTATTCGCGAGAAAGTGAACGAAAAAGAAATTGTTGATGAATACGTTTCATCTGCAAATCAAAGAGCAGATATATTTACAAAGACGCTGCCGCGAGATCGCTTCAAGAATCTATGTTACAAGCTAAACATGATAACAGCAAACGAGAAACACTCGAACGGCGGAAGTATTAAAGCTGATTGAGTTCAGCGTGTTTTTGTATTGGAGTGTACAGACGCACGACTTTCGTGCGTAACTGTACTCGGCGTAGCAACCGAGTGTGACTCAGTTTTCTTTATAAATACTCGAATGACGTTGGTTAAGTCAGTTCGCCTTGATCGCTCCAGTAGCACGCTCGCAAATAAACGTCTTATTAAATAAAATAAAATTATTAAACTAAAATCAACGATTATTTATTCACCTAAACTTATTCTCCCATTCCTGGTCCAACAAATTGATATCAGACGGTAGTTTGCTCCATCCAAGAAATCACCAGTCTTAATATGGGTGTGGTATACTCGACTTTGAACACTACTTAAGAACCTTAAGTAGAAGCTATACGTTCAGACGAGAAAATTTCAAGAATCTTCACTATCGGAGAGATTGCTACATAACTAGGGCCTCAAGGCAAGCTTATTTGCGCTTTGAAATGTACTTCACCCGGAAAGAAAGTTGGTTTATTATTTGTAATTACAATATCCATGTCACCGCATTAAATCTTTTATTAAACTCTGTGAAATAAAAATTATGGTCCCAAAGACCCACCATACCATAAGCCAAAGAAGGAAGAAGTATAATATCAAAATTTTTAATGTAGTGGATATTTCTAAAGTTTTTTTTTATTTCACATATACAAATGGTTTAGTGGCAAATCATAACGGCAACGTGCATCTTTTTCCAAATTACGGTTAAGTTTAAGCAAAGAATTTTAAAATTAATCAATTTCATGGCAAAATATTAGTAATAGATAATACTTACTTTGCATGGTTAGTAGGAAGATAGGTTAGGGGCACGCTCAATTAATAAAACTCACTTCATCATGCATTTACTTCATATTTTCATTCATTTGTTATTCTATCCTAAATTTTCATTCAATACAAATTACAATAATCATTTTTTCATATGTTAGTAGCTAAAAAAATTTCTTACACTTATTACAATAATTGTATTGTAAGTTAGTAAAATATCTATTCATTTGTCCTTTGTCTTTACTTTGTCATTATTATGTTCAATTAATTTTAAACTGTTTTTTTTTTTTTAATAGAAATATTTTCATTTACTTAAGCCTTTCTCGTAATATTTACATTAATAATAAACCATTAGTGGAATCTGTTTTATTACGATATTATTAGTTTTCTCTGTTTTTATGCCTTAAACTTTATGTATCAATAATTCAATTATTTATCATACAAATGTATTTACTTTGCCTCTTTTGCTGTATTTTTCGTCCATGTACACATACAATACAATACAGTCATACGTTTGTGGAAGAATTACAAGGTCATGAGGAATAAGGTCGAAAGCTAATTTCGTATGTAAAGCATATTTTGGCATTTATTCTTTTGTTTGGTTTTTGAGTGCTTTTTTCTTTTCCTCAAGTAGCATTCAATCAAGAGGTACTTGAAATATTTAGGATATGAACAAGAAGAAACTTTCTAGAGATATATAAAGATAAGTTAGTATAGGATTTATGAGTTGGGTTGCGAAATTGAATTAAATTGACTCTCATGTACATGTATGTGTGTAGGTATGTATATAAGGTTTTATCGGGTCGCATACGTGATGAGTGTTCAATTTATATGGAATCGGAGATTATTTTGAAATTACATTCATTGTACAAAATATTTAAATATTCTAGAGAATTTAATTTAAAGCCAAAATTATAAAACAATTCTTGACAAATTCTTCGCCATGAGCTTCAGTTCATTTTTAGTTTAGTAAAATGTTAAACTAATCAACTGAATTTTTTAACGGACTTCCAACGCCAAAACTATAAAAGCCGAAAAATTAGAAAGTTTTTTTAAATATTTAAGTACATTATAATCATTAGACCTTTAGTTAGGCAGCATAATTGTTACAATAAGTAACATATAAGGTAAAACAGTTAAAAGAGATTTAAGAGATATGTTTTAAACAGTAAAATAATTAGAAATAAATAGAAGACCTTGAGCTCAATAAAGGACCTGGCCCTGATTTACTCCCTCCCTATTTTATGTTCAACTGCAGAGACCCGTTGATCTTACCTTTATATTTCCTTTTTAACAAATCCCTTGCTACTGGAATTTTCCCCTCATCTTGGAAGTCATCACATTTAACACCAATATATAAAAATAAAGACAAGGGGTCGGTTGTAAATTACAGAGGTATTGCTATCTTATAGTAGTCCACGTGGTGTAGTGGTTAGAGCACTCATGCCGTAAGCTGAAGGTCTCTGGTTCGACTCTTGATGGTGGCAACGAGATCTGGTTCGAGTAATTCTTCGGACGGACTATAAGCCCATTCAGTTATGATACGTTCTGGTTTAAGAAAAATCTGAACGTATCGCAGCTGGGTGAACAGACACACTGCCAAAGCGTGATACTGACCATATCACCTTGTTGAGTGCCGACACATTGGATTATGATAATGAGATACTCTAACTATCTCTAACCGAAGGCCCGAAAAGGGTTGTAGTGCTACATTTTTTTTTAAATTGCTATTGTTTCGTTGAAAAACGAAAGAGAGACGTGAAAAAAGGTATAAGTGCAACAAACGAATTCTCACCAATTATTCCGGATTTTTCCTTCATTTTCTCGGGCCAATGTTGTAGGTCATTGCGTTGATATGCCCTGAGTTGCTCGGCATTGGTACCGAGTGTGGTTAAACAAAAGAAAATGAAGAGGAGGCAGTTGAGCTCAACGTTGTGGGCGCTGCGCGTCAATCGACGCCGGGGTGCGCTTCAACGAAGCAGTAGCGGTTAAGCTATTCGACCGATTCGCGCAACAGATTTAACCAACAGTTTTAGCAATATTCCGGGTCGAAACGTGGGGTTAGTTTCACCGAAGGAAATCTCCTATCGAGTAGAGCTTATTACATTTTATTTTGTTAACGAGCGGGACGCGTTGGCATCGCAGGAACCTTCTTTCATTTCGGTTTGCATCGACTAATATCGTTGTGCCTCGTTGTTCATTGTCTAGAGAGACAAGTGACCCTGGGTCTGTTACGGATGGAGTAGAGAGGCATCAAAATTAGCACTCCCCGAACACTACCATATCAGTCGCGTGACTCGTCAAACAAAGCAGTACTAAGCCGCACTCAAAAAGGGTTTTGGTTAATAATTTTTAATTGTACCCGTAGCAGTAATTTAAGTACGAGTACTTGTAGTCATGATTTTAACAAGAAAAAAAATATATTTAATCCATACTGGTAGAGAGGTAAGGTTGCTGCGAAAGTATATGCCACATCAGGTCCGGCGTTAACCGAACAACAACTTAATTTGGAAGGAATGCCTTGAGCTACTGGCCAGCAACATTCACATCCTGAACGAGAAGTATATCCCGACATATCCACATGCTACCGAAATTTCACTCAACAAATATACACCAGGGTTAAACATCGCTTAGAGACCGAAAGTGCACTTATAAGACGAGTTGCGGAGACGTACTGACCAACTACAATATTGTGCATCATGACTGAGGATCGCCTGCAGCTAAAGATTAAGGAGGCGAGTCAACATCCGAAGCTGATCAAATTTTCGGCAGCAATAACGACGACAACAAAGACAACGTAGGTAAAAAGGATGAGAAAGCAGAAAACGCAAAAAGCTGATTAATAGAAAATAAAATCACACCACCATTTGCATCATGGCCACACGTAGTAGACCAAGCTTCTGCACGGAAGCTGAGCTTAGTGCGATAAGTCGCACAATATCTAACAACTCCATCAAAGGACAATGCCAAAAGCAACGTTTTCTACAGTAGTACAATAGTAATTTATACAATTTTTAGAAAAGAAAATAATAAAATAGCTTGGCAAAATATTCACTTTTCCGGATATTCTCCTTCAGGCGTACTTGACGGAGCGTTTTCTGACCAGTAGCATTAGTCAAATCACGTAAAATAAAACCCGGAAAAGCACTACATAAATTCACGTAATTTTATACCGCAACATCACTTGTTAATAATAAATAATTTAATCTGACATTGCCAACTGTCAGAGAAGATATTCAGCCGATTCAGCTGTGATTATAGTGATCACCACTAGATTTGTTGAAGGCGGAGTGGAAATCACGCCGAGTTTGAGTTTAACCACTCCGCGGAAACAGGAAGAACTATTCCGAAGAGGTGGCTGAACCCGATACAAAGAACTCGGTTGGAGAGTGGTAAACTGACCATTAGAGGGAGATTATATAAGAGCGCGACGAATGACACGCCTCTTTTTTCTTTGGATTGGTGACTCGAAGGGGAAAGGTGAAAGGAAGGATTACAACATTGAGAAACATTAGCACGAAGGAAAGCATCGAAGTTGTAGTCGGAGCAGTAATTGGCAAAGCGATTTCGAAAACGTTGACGGAAGCAGCGAAGAAGGGGCCCCTTTATACCTTGTAGACCAGTAAATTATTTTTTCTTAAAGATTTTTTCTTTTCCGCTCGGTTGCAATTGTGAATTTAGTTTGGTTATTTGGGTGAAGAAATTTGAATAGAAAGATTAGTTTGTATAACTGAAGTTTCTTTTAAAAAGTAATTAAAGGTAAAATCCATTAAAAATTAAATTCTCTTTATATAACACATTTGAATTTGAGTTTCAGGTTGTAACGAGTGCGGCTTGGGTGTGGATTTGCGGAAAGAAAATTTAAAGTCGAGTATAAGTATTGAGGGAAGGTGTGTAGAGTGTGGCATATTCTCGTGACTGTAATTTGCGTGTCCGATATTTTGCATGGGGGGAAGTGGTGAAGTGTCGTTTTTCGTACTGCGAGATAGGAAAACCGGCAAGCCGTATGCTCGCTTGGCGGCTTATTGGGGCCTTAGTGGACAAGCAAGTCGTGCCCCACGCCCGTCTCCGGACGAGCTTAACCGGGCCCGTAAGCCCCGCCGGAGCACGCTAATTCCTTTTGGGTGTAACAGTACTGCATCCCAATTCATGAATTGCGCAATCTTTCATCACCAAAAGGTGAAATTCTTGTAACACGCAATTTACGTCACAGGAAGGTGAAATTCATGAATCGCACAATCTTTCGTCACCAGAAGGTGAAATTCTTGAAATACGCAATTTTCGTCACCGGAAGGTGAAATTTTTGAGATACGCAATTTTCGTCACTGGAAGGTGAAATTCTTGAAATACGCAATGTTTCGGTACCAGAAGGTGATATTCTTGAAACATGCTACCTTTCGTCACCGGAAGGTGAAAAATTCTAACTTAACAAAGCCAATTTTATGAAACCGAAAAGTTTCATATTAAATTTACACACAATTTACGAATACTCAACTGTGTCATTTCCTCAATGGTATATTGTTCAATTGGTCACTTTATATTTATTGTACTTATATTTTAACCTTTTCAACGTCGGAGAGTTTTTATACCTTCAGGTTTTTCTCTCCAATTTTTGGGCAAAAATATGTTTCATTTCTATTCAGCCAAACGGTGTGTCTTTTATTTCAACATTAATTTCCAAGGTTATGATTTATCTATTCATTTTTGAAGAATCCAAACTTTTACAGATAAACAAAGTAAGTATTCAACATACAAATCTCCTTCCCCTAAACAGCTTTCTCATCCACAACATCAAACTTATTTGAAAACATAGTCTGCTCTAAACTTTCTCCCATAATTGAGCCACGACTTAACGACCAACAGCATGATTTTCGTAAAAACCACTCCACCACAATTAATCTAGCCGTGATGGCGTCTAGCATTCTCTGTGAAATGGAATGGGGGCACCAAATTCAAATGATTTGGAATCGGTGGTTTCTTACTGAGCTGCCTTGGCTCATATCTCCATAATTGGATTCAAAACGGTAAGTTTCAAGTCCAAAAAAATTTTTGCTCCGGTGTACTGCAAGGCAGCCATCAGGGCCCAGATGGCTGCTTTGTGGTACACCTTCCTTTTTAATATCTTCATTTCTGATCTTATAAAGTCTTGTCTGATATTCCCCATCTTTTCTATACTGGTGATGTTAAGCTTTACTATGCAATAAAGTCACAAAAAGATGCATTATTCCTCCAAAACAAAATCAACTCTCTGTTAGAATGGTCCAGATTTAACCAACTCTCCTTGAACTTTAAAAAATGTCAAGTTATATGTTTTTTTCACGGAAATTTTTAACTTCAATCTACAATTATCATCTTTAGCATCATAAACTGAGCAGGATGGATAGCATCGTAGACCTTGGTGTAACTTTGGACCAAAAAATGCATTTCCATTTCCATTAAGATCATGTCCTCAGTAGGGCCAATAAGCTCTTTAATTTCATCAAACGTAGATCTAAGGAATTTGAGAATGTGTGGGTCTCTATTTTTTTTAGTTCGCCCGATCCTTGAATATGCTTGTCTAATCTGGGACCCAAGCTTCAATGTCCACGCTGACAGGATTGAGTCGGTTCAAAAACAGATCGTCCTTTTTGCAATGAAATCGTTATATGATCCATAGACTTTGGATCCTAAATATAACAACGCTGGCCCCTGGAAGAACTATGTTTGCCTGTTGCTTTGCGTTTGATATCGTTAGAGGCACTATAAAAATACCATTCCTAGCTGAAAGACTTAAGGTCTATTATAAATCGCGATTCACTAGATATTCTTGTTTGCTGATGGAAGAGCGACACCACACAATTCACGCGGACGATGAGCCTGTAAACAGATGTTGTAACATTTTTAATTCAATAAGCACACTTAACTCTCTAACCATTAACAGATCCAATTTTAAAGCTTTATTATTCAGTACCATATCCTCTGAAATCCACCTCTCAAACCTAGGTCAAGAATGAAATTTTGATTGTGTTATTGATTTTTATATTTTATTATTTTTGTAACAATGCCTTGTTTGGCGATGTAATAAATAGATAAAAGAAAACGGCTTTATTAATTTGGTGCAAAAACTCTTTCTTTTTTCTGTATTAGCACTACAGCTCCTTTTGTGCCTTCATTGAGAGATAAAGTATCTCATTATCTTGATCACATGTATCATCGGCACTCAAGAAGATGATATGGTCGGTACCACACATTGGTCATTAATCCGCTCACCCGTCTGCAATACTAGCACAGAGGGTTTAATACCGATAAGCTGGTCAGGCAATCAATACAAGCAGAATTTTGTTCAAAAACCGCAGGTATAAGTTGGCCTTTGCTTGTCAATTTTTACCGCAGGAATAAGTTGGCCTCTGCTTGTCAATTTTTACCGCATATCGCTGCTTGTGTATCGGAACGAGAGATGCAGTTAACTGGCTTAAGCATCTGGAGACGTAGTTTGAAGGAAGCAAAGATGAAAGGGTGGCTGAAGTGCCACAAGAATAGGTCAGAAGACAATGTTTGGCATCCCTAATAGTAGTGTAATCTGTTCAACATACTTCTAGTACGCTCTTGAAAATGCTAAAAAGGCAACAGGATTTCGATCCTGATTCCTGATATCTGAACTACAGCTCGACTGATGGATTTAGGTTTATATTTGTTGTGGCGGATAAGATATTTTTGAACTAGTTATTTAACATGGTACAACTGAGATAAAACTTGCGTGAAAATGGCTTTGATCGATGTATTGTATTGTGTCTTGATCTTGGTTGGGTTCAGACTATGTTTAGACTTCAAACCGTTGAGTTATTGATGAAGCCCCTGTTGAGATGGACTTCCAATCAGTCTAAGTCGGGCTATGAGCTTTTGATCCCACAGAGGCTAAGGCTGAAAATTTGCATGGTCTTCCTGCTTTGCAAAGATAATCACTGGGTGAAGAAGGCAACTATACACACAGCTTTGACTTCATCTAACGATCACAATGAAGAAAGCTGACTAAATGAATATAGCATAGTATGAAGAAATCAACATTAATGGTACATTTATTATTAAGAAAAAGAGCTATTAAAGTTTTGGACGCAGCAGAGCAAAAAAAATTCACAAATAGGACACCAAACAGCCACAAATCCTATCTACATTGTAGATAGGGAGTTCAAATTGTACGTTATTGATTTTTAGGCAGTCAATGAACGGTTGTGGGCGATCCGGATAAAAGCGAAATTCTTCAAAATCTGGTTGATTGATGTTCACAACCTGACCGAAGAAACGTTCTACAATCACCTGGAAAGACTAGTCGACTCATTGCCTAAAAACAACATAACAAAAAATTCTGGGTGATTTCAACGCTAAGGTTGGCAATGCGCTATCACATCGGCGAACGACTGAAGGATATAGCTTCCGTGATGAAACAAATAACAACGCCTAGCGCCCGATTGACTTTGCATGTGGCAGAAATCTACTCATACGTTTGACTAGCTTCCCACATCGACGCATTCACAAAATGACCTGGGTATCACCGGATGGCAATACACAAACCAGATCGACCATGTTCTGATCCAACAAAGTTGGCCTCGAGCATACTTGACGTCAGTACATACTGAGGAGCCAACTGTAACTCAGATCATTACTTGATTAAAATTAACTTATCGATGTCGTATGCCAAAGGCATATTCGGCAAAGACCAGTCCGCTACAATAGTTTGACTTCGGCCGGCTCCAAACGGTGTCTGTGGCTAAAAATTTAGGGAAACTCTCGACAACCAACTAGCTCGCATCTTATCAGATGCATCGTTAAAGACGAGCAACGAGCTCTGGATGGAGGTGAAAGCGGCTATTAGGACTGTGGCAGAACAGACGATCAAACATCAAGCGTGGCGCAAGAGGAATGATTGGTTCGATGATGAGTGCCAGAATGCGTTAGACAAAAAGAATCAGGCGTACAAAGAATATGTAGGTAGCAAAACCAGAACGAAGAGAGAACATTATGACAATCTCAGAAGAGTAATGAATAAGATAATTAGAACTGAGAAAAGAAGATACTTTGAGGACCAATTGAGAAGTATAGATGTAAATCTAGCGAGCAACGACACAAGACAAGCATAAAAAGAAGTAAAAAGCCTGAAACGTGGTTATCAGCCCAAAACGACGCTCTGTCGTAATAACATCGACAATATCATTGCTGATGAAACCAAAATTGAGGAAAGATGGGCATCATTTTTTAAGGACCTCCTGAATCCTCCGCACAGCTCCAGAACATCGGAGCCTATAGATGTCTGTGGAGAGCTTCCATTGGTCCTACAAACTCTGGATGAAGTTTCTTCCGTCATCAAAGCTCAAAAGAATAATAAAGCGCCATGCATCGATGAGATTCCAATGGAGCTCATTAAATATGGTGGCAGTCGTGTTCATAAAGCTATTCACAAAGTCATCCAGTAGATTTGGCAACAAGACCATATTCTGAAAGTGTGGACCTAATCAATTATGTTGTATTCCCTATCCACAAAAAAGGTGACAAGCTACAGTGCGAAAATTAAAGAGGCATACCACTTTTTTACACGACGTACAAAATATTTTCGAAGATTTTAAAAGAGAAATCAGATCATCTGCCAACAGTATTATTGGAGAGTATCAAGGTGGCTTTAGAGCAGGTGAATGGACGATAGGCCAATTGTTTACTGTCAAGCAGGTGCTTGGAAAATGCTGGGAGTTCAACATAGATGTGCACAAAATTTTTGTTGACTTTAAGCAAGCATACGACAGTATTGCTCGTAACGTATTGTACCAAATAATGCTTTGCTTTAGTATCCCAGCCAAATCAGTCCGTCTTACCAAATTGACAAAGACGTCGATAACCTCCTAACTCTGCATCAATAACCAACTCACCGATGCCTTTGACATAAATAACAAACTAAAACAGGGATATGAGCTGACCTCATTGCTGTTCAGTTTGGCTCTAGAATTTGTGACAAAGAAGCTACCTGTCGATACATGAGGTAGGTTACTATACAAGTCAAGCCAAGTGGTAACCCATGCAGATGACATCAATATTTTGTCATGGTCGTTGACAACTGCCAAAAAATTTTCCTGAAACTCGACTGCGAAGCAAAACTAGTAGGGCTGCAAATGAGAATTCAACAAAGTCCATGACGCAGTCGAGGAAAAATATCTCAAACACCCAAAATATCACACTTGGTGAAAACAGTATCAAAAATGTGCGCATATTTGTATATTTGGGCGCCAAAACAACGAGAACTGGTAATGAGAGAGACCAAATGCACCGTTTTGACGATCTTGGAGACCAGCTGCATACATAGGAAAACAAAGCTCCAAGTATACAAATCTGTGATAAGACCTGTGCTTTGCTATGGGTGTGAAACATGGACCCTAATCCAAGCATCCGCAAACATCTTGAATGGCTTTGAGCAACGAGTCCTGACGCGGGACCAATTGCGAATTCGATACAATGATGAGCTGTGTGAAGTTTTTGACGAGCCGAAGGTCTCAACGATTGTAAGACTTCAGAAGCTGCAATCAGCTGGCCATGTGCATAGTATGGACAAACAACGGATACCTAAAAATGTATTCGTGGAGAACTGAAGGGTGGAGACCAGTGAAGAAACCGAGGAAATGCTGGTCTGACTCAGCCGACGAAGACAGTTGCTCACTGCTCGGATTTCAAAAGTGGAGGGCAAGCTCAATAAACTAAGGCAATTGGAGGCGCTTGTTGCAGGAAGCGAAGGCCCGAGAAGGGCTGTAGTGCTACGAAGTAGAAGCAGTCATGGAGCTTGATGCATAAGCAGACCTCATGGTTATATACTGAGATTACAGGTCACTCGTTTGCTAAAGCTATCCACCCTTAAGTGTTGTCTTGCTTGGCCAGGCTGCAAAGAATGGTGTGTCTGGAAATTATTGGGAAACTTAGCACAACACCAGGTAAGGCCTCGAATGCCGTGTTAAGCTTGTCTCCCCTTAGATTGTTCATTAAAGGAGTTGCCCTAAATTCTGCTTTGAGACTTGTCGTGGCAAGATACACTTTAAAGTTAAACCATGTGAAACAAAATGGTGGCCACTCAAAAGGTGGTCAATCGATGTTAAGGCAATTCAAATTTTCAAAATTTTATTCAGTGAAAATTTCAAGTCTATCGGAGCAAAACTGCCGAAGATATAGTGTTTTGAATATCCCTACTTTCGATTCGATATTTAACAGTAAGACAATTCTACGCGCACGCACCCATAATCTTCTACAACAGTCACCCTTCTCTTTTGACATCTAAACCACTTTTACTTTAGTAAACGGACGTATATATGTAGATGCTTGTATTTGTATCGTGTATAAGTCTTTATTTCGGCCTATATGTTGAATCCTGAATTGAAGATTCTGTGTGAGTATTCCAAAAATAATTGTTAAAAATCTTTAAACGCGTTTTTTTTCAAATGTAGTATATCTAAAGTTAGTAGAAACGGTCTCTCAAAAGTTACGGAACCGATTCTTGTAAAATTTTGTGCATGCTTTCTTTGCACATTTTATTGAGGTAATATTATCAGATTCTTTTAGCACTATTTTTTCCAATAATAAACTGCTTCTTAATGATGCCAAAAATTGATAAAAATTTTAAAAATTAAAACTCGGCAGGGTTACCAAGAGAAAATCAGAAACTAACAAAATCTGTTTGATATTTGTGTCTTACAAAATTCAGTGTCGAGCTCTGATGTCTATGAACTGTTATGCTTACAAAATTTCATTGAGATCGAACCATGATCAACTGATACATTGCCGTTTCAATTACATGAAATTACAACAACATATGGTTGGTATATATTTCAAATCAACATAGACTGGGGCTTTCGGTCTGCCATCGGACGCGTCCTCCGGTAGCGATAGAGGGTGCCCTAACTGGCTAGCTGGCGGGTATGTGGGAAATAAAATACCACTCGCGGACTAAAAACAACGCTCCACTTAGTATTTACTTATCATGGAACCAGGACAACAGCTTCGGATCAGATTGCCTAAACGGCAACTACTAATGCAACGTACAGAGGGCTATTCTTTTGGAACTTGGAACGCTAGATCATTGAATAGACCACGTTCTTGCAGTGCAAGCAATCAGATGGCACGATGAAGACATATTTGACATGCGAACGGAAACCGTGTTTAAAAGCAGAAAACTGCAAGGAAGCTATAAGTTTGGAGTGGCTTTCATTTTTGACAGAATATATAAACAAATTATCCCCGACTTCAAGCCCCTTAGTAAAAGGCTCTGTGTGATTTGTTTCAAGAGCAAATTTTTTAATATCTGGCTGATCAGCTGTCAGCCACCCACACAAAACAAGGAAGAGGCAATCAAGCGCAAATATTACAGCATCCTGGCACACCCTGTTGATGTATTGCCGTCAAAAGATATAGTGTTGTCAATCGGCCGAGAAACGGCACATAGAAGAAAAGTCGGAGGATTTAACCTCCATGCAGAGACCAACAACAACGGGCAACTTCGCTACTAGTAGAAGTTTCACAGTAAGCTCCACAAACTTCCCGCATCGAGACCACCATTAGAGAACGTGGGCATTCCCAGATGGTCATACATCCACCCATCTCAACCATGATCTCATACAAAAACGAGCCATCACAAGCATTCTCGGCACTCGCCCGTTTAGCAGCGCTGTCTATAATTTGGACCACTACCTAATGAGGGTCAAATTCTAATGCCGTATCTCCAAGACCTGTAAGCAAGCAGCATCAGTTACTCCAAGATACCAGCAACCCAAGCTAAATATTATCTCAGTAAAGTACACATACATACCAGCACTGGAAAATCGCATCAAGATATCCCCGCAGACGGGAGAAAGTATGGATGATATCAAAACCATGTGGAAGGCCGTAAGACATGCAGTAACAAAAGCAGCCGAGGAGGTCTTGGGGCACTAGGCAAAGAAACTGGTATGAAGAAGAATGCAAGCAAGCGATTAAAACAAGAAACCAGGCACAAAAGAATACATCTAGCACCCAACTCGGACCAAGAAGCACAATATAAGAACCTTCAACGTCAAACCAAAAAAACGCCAAAATTCCATATATAAACCAAAACATGACCTAAATGAAGTCAGATCCGTGTATACCTCTATCAAACAGCTAAGAGACGGTTTCAATCCACAAACAAATCTTTGCGAAAGTATACAAAGAATTATAGGCAAACCAGTCGAAATTGAAAACAGATGGCTGCAATATTTCCAGGAGCTTTTCACAGCATCTCCAACAACGGCTGAAGCTGTGAACATTCCAGAAGCCGGCCAAGAATTCCCAGTCTCATCACCGACCAGCGACGAAGTACAGTACCTCAAAAAATAAGACTCCTGGAACAGTTGGAATACCAGCAGAACTCCTCCAGAGCGGAGGTCCCCCTCGAAATAACCTATTGCATCGACTAATATGCAGAATATGGTTAGAGGAGCAGTTACCAGATAACTGGTGTAAAAGTATGATAGGTAAGGTACACAAAAAGGAGGACAAATTAACATGTGAAAATTATAGAGGTATTGTTCTACTGTGTACATCTTATAAAGTGCTCTCCAAAATCATAGAAAGAAAATTAAAGCCATACTATGAAAGTATTATAGGAGATTATCGGCGAAGCTTTCGGAATGGCAACGAGTGGCTGCAGCCACGATGTTAACAGCACATTGGGAGCGGTACTAACGATGACAAAAACGACGATGAATACAATGACAGTGAAGACAGACAAAAAACGGAGATTAACAGACAGTCTTGTCCAGACTGAATTCCTGCAGCGTTCGGGCGCAGCAAAAATATGATGCAAACGAAACAGCGTCCTAAAAAGGAAAAGTGGGAAACTCTGCAGGACTCGTCAGATGTTCGAGTGGTGGAGGAAAACATCAAGAATATCCAGAATTCAATGGTCATGGCTGTGATCACTGCCAAAGCGACTTAAGCAAGGGTTCTTAAATCCTGATATAATACCGAACCATCCTGAAGTCCACGGGGAGATTACGGCTAAAAAAACGAGTGAACAGACGTATAAAGCGCCGTTGTGTGATTTCATCGCGACCGTCAGAAAACTGGTACTGTATTCGGAACCGGAAGCCAATAACCTCACCCAAAAAAGGTGGTCGCAAAGCACAATTGCCGCCCAGCGACATCAAGAAAAAAGGCTAATCCGCAAAGCGGGAGATGTTGTTAAAAAGAATATAATCTGCATGCGACTCACCCAAGTTAACAAAGCAGTAAAAATTGGGCCTCTTAAACTAGAGGAGCTCCTAGATTACATAGGCCACTATTGGAGGAGCTGGTTAAAGGCTGAAGAGGATCCGAATGCTGAAGAAGAACAGAAAGCTAAAAACGCTGAGGGCCAAGTCTAAAGGGCACGCGTAGATACCTCTAGCATCAAAAATCGATAAAAGAATGGCGTCCAGCCCAATCGAAAAAGATCGGGATAAAAGAAGGAAGATCAGGTATCAGGGGTTCCAAAAACTTCTTCAAAAAGTGCTAGAATATAAAGATCGAACTGACCCCCATCAAGAAAAAAAACCTAATGCGAAACAGGACAGAAAGAAGCCCCGACAAAGACCTCGGCACCAGGCACTGCTCGTAAAACCCCAAGGTGGTCGATCCTATGCGGAGGTCGGGCCACATACTTGACGAATTCGGAGCAGAGGCCAACAATAGGGAGCATTCTGCGACGCGGTAAGGAAAGTCCTCGGCAACCGCGCAACCATACCCTCGCTTCAGCTGATAGCAACAACCGAAATAAGAGACATTGACGGCATCACGGGTCTGTCCGAGAGGCCATCAAAAGGGAGTTCTCTAGCAAGGGAAGGATCAAAGCGAGACTGACACCAGAAAACAATTGGGGACAACGCATGGCCATAGTTGACTTGACCCAAAAGGACGCCGAACAATTCCTGAACAAGGGCAAAGTAAGAATAGGGTGGGTTGTCTGTAGGATACGGCGAAGAGCAACTCCTCTTCAATGTTTCAAATGCCTTGGCTATGGTCACACCACACAAGTATGCAAAGGGTCCGATAGGAGTTCCCTATGTTACAAATGCGATGAAATGGGACATAAAAGAAAAGAGTGTACGAATGAGGCACACTGTATTCTCTGCAAGGATGCTGATCCAAGACCTGATTTCGGACACGTCTTGGGATCAGGAAAATGCCGGGTGTTCCAGGAAGCCCTAATCAAGGCAAAATCAAAACTTCGATGACCCGCATCCTGCAGCTAAACCTACACCGCAGTTCACACACCCAAAATCTGCTTGAGCAGTTTGCGAGGGACATGAAAGCTGACTTCTTGCTGCTGAGTGAGCAACACCATGATAAAAGTCCTGCATTATGGTATTCTGACGAAACTGGTACTGCCGCCATCTGGATTCGGAACAGTGATTTCCAAGCGCAGAGTTGTGGACGGGGGACGGTTTCGTGTGGGCTCGGTGCACAGGGACCACTTTCTTTAGTGTATACCCTACGCCTAACGAATCTATATCATCTATCCAAACCAACCTTAATGCTCTGGAGGGCGCTGTCACGAACGCAGAGGGCAAAGTGCTCGTTGGAGGGGACTTCAACGCTAAAGCAATCGAATGGGGAATGCCTCAAACGGATCCGCAGGGAAAACGAATCCTAGTAATGACAGCCAGGACGGTGCTCGCCGTACTAAACTCCAGAAATACGCCGACTTTCCACCGTATTGGCTGTGAAGGAACCATACCAGACGTGACATTCGCCTCGGAGTCCTTCGTAAGGAGGATACACAATTGGAAAGTATCTATTAGAGGACTACTCAGTGAACATCAGTGCATTCTGCTTGAGATAAGTAATATTGTCTTCCGACGTCTGTGCTCACGGTTTTCTACAACTGGAAGAAACATCGGAAGGATAGACATCGAGAGGTTTGTCGAGGTGCTCACAGCAGATGAGCCGCTGCAGGGAGCTTCGGGGGGGACGGAAAAACTGGCAGCTCAAGACAGGGTGAACTCTACTGTGAGCATCATTACGACTGCTTGCTGCGCTTCTATGCCCCGCCAAAAACCCCCGCACGGTAAGCCCCCAGTGTACTGGTGGTCAACTGAAATCGCTGAAAAGCGAAGGAAGTACCACAAGCTTCGACGTGAGGCTCAACGGGCATGAAACTGGGTGGCAGCATACACTCGTAAGTCGGCCAGAAAACGCCTTCGCAAATTGATCAACAATAGCAAGGCTCGGTGCTAGCAAGACCTAGTTGAAAATGTGAACAAGGATTCGTAAGGCCTTGGCTACAAGCTAGTTATGCGGAAGCTTGGTGCCCTAAGGAAGCTTTGTATACATGACGCGGGAAAGATGGACGCGATAGCGACAGCTGCTTCGGAAATATCGGCTCTGAGTCGACTTATGGCCAACGTAGAGGGACCCAGCCCGTCAAGAAGAAGCCTTTTGATGAGTGCTGTAGGGTCAGTGCTACTGTATGGAGCAGAAGTATGGGGCGACGCTCTCAGCAAGAAGTCATACCGAAAACGTTTGACACAGGTACAAAGAAGAGGCGCACTGAGGATTGCATCTTCGTATCCGACAGTCTCTGATTCGGTGGTGAGAGTTATTGCAGGCGTGATATATGTCACCCTCCTTACTAGAGAGCACCGCGCTATTTACCTGCGCCGAAACGAGGATTTGGGGGAGACGGTTGTCTGCGAGGAGAGACAGCGCTCGCTCAACGATTGGCAGCAGTCTTGGAAGCATTGCACGAAGGGAAGGGGGACTGCGCGCCTCATTCCGGTTGTGAGACTCTGACTAAATCGAAGCCATGGTGAGACTGACTTCCATCTGACCCAGCTTTTGAGCGCGCATGGGTGTTTTCAGTCTAACCTGCAAAAGATTGGTAGTTCAGGGTCCCCCGATTGTCGGTCTTGCGTGCACAAAATGGGACAGGCTGCGAAAGGACCTCTACAGGGAGATGAGAGAGTTCACCCCGGATAATATAGTCGCGGCGATTCTGGAATCGGTTGACAAATGGAACCAGGTGGTACATTAGGCCTAAAATATGAAAGGGACTCACAACAGCCAGGGGCGTTGGGGCTGAGGGATCGCTTGTCTGGTACTTCCTCTTCCCCTATCATATTCTCCTAGAAGAGGGATCCCCCAGTTTGAAGGCGCCTCATGGCGTAACAAAACGAGACCTGGACCGAGGTAATGTGTCAAATGGTTGCAGGCTGGTTTCTCGTGTTGAAAGGGAGGTGTTTAGTGGGTAGTCAAGTCGCCTTCTTGCAAGCATGGGTGTCCCATACGCTCTGCGTAAACGACATTCATATCCCAACCACAAAAAAAAGATCCAGCTTTGACTGTCGCGAAATAGATGATGATGAACATAGACACTACAATTTCCTTTCGATTTTCATGAAAATTTCGTAAATAGTGTTTTATTTGAAAATTTTCGGTATTCAGAAAATTTATTTAAAATGAAACAAAATGGCGAATGTTATATATACAAAAGAAACCTTCGACCTTTTGTTCATGGTTGAATGATTTCTTGTAAGTTCGATGTATTCATAATTAACGAAATAAACTCATGTCCTTAGAAAAGTTTTTTTTAACCATAAGACGGTTACAAAGCCCTTCTGGCAGGAGTACTCTCCTTCTTCAAATTGTTTTTAAGATGTTCAATGCATTCTAAATGCAAGTATGGACTTTACATGATACGAAGCAGAAAGCCTTTTGGTTTTCAATACAACATCGGTAGCTCTTAGATAAAATCTGTCAAACATTTTAACACTGCCATTACTAGTTTTCCACAAAAACTAAATTCTCAACGATAAAACAGCAATAAATTACGTTCTCATCTTGTTTTCGTTCGGACATGACTTAAAACTTTGTTGTAGCTTTGACAATCAAATATATGTGCTCCCATACTGCTGTTGGCAACAAAATATCAAATTGCCAATATGTTTTGTAGCAATGAATAAATTTTAAAACAATAAATCTCACCCATAAAATACATATATGTATGGTGAAACTTTAACATGACACCATAAATAACCGAACCAATGCGGAACAGGTGCCAAAAATATCATTTGTCTGTTCGTCGATCCGCAAATAGTAACTCATCTACGAGTATTGTAGGATGCACCACACTAAGCAATTTATTGACCATTGAACCTAACAATGCCTATAAGTTGAATGTTGCTGTATATCCCGACCATCATTCACCAACATTCAAACGAGCCAAGGTAGGGATTATTCTGATTGTGAAATGCATACAGCAATAATAATTGCAATAAATGTAGCGTTTTTGCAGAAATACAATTAGGGGAGGTATGCGTAGATTTCAAGTTATTTTTAATTATGCTTAATATGAAATAAATTCACATATAAATTTTAGCTGTTTAAAGTCCTCAGATTCTGCAACAAATCAGCCGTAATCGGAAGAACGTTTTTTTTTTTGGAAATCTTCCTTTCACCCTCCGAGAAAGTACTAATTATAATTTGTTGCTTTTCATCTTTATTTCTAGGATTTAAATGAAAAGAAATCTTCAAAGCTTAATTTCTCAGTTTAATCAGTTAAAGAATCTTGAATAGAACTGACAATTAATTGATTTCTATCGAACTCATTATAAGTGAGCTGTAACGATGCTTCCTGTTGAAAAACTCTAACGTTCACACGCAATGATTTTGCATCAATGCCCGAAACCCCTGGCTACCTTAATCGCGTTGCATCCAAATCCAAAAATATTATTTTGTGTATGAATAATCCCAGCAATTATTATGGATTCATTGTACTCGTATTTGCGTATCATGAGATGCAAATTAGTTTTTGTGAACCATTTCTGTTGGCGTTGTGCTTAATCCTACGACACGCAAACAAACATTCAAAATAAGCCAAAGCGTTCAGGTACGCGTCGATACATACGTGTATACGAGAATACGAGTATAGTATAAATTTTCACAATCATCGCTAGTTGGTCGGGAGAGAAGTTTTTGATTTTAATTATTTGCTCGCTTTTACTCGCATTGTGGCTCTGTCTGCATGTTAATCAGCTTTCCTACATTTACCAATAATTGCTTGTTAGTGCATTTAAACCAAGAATTAAATAATAATGATTCTTTAATGGATTCACCAGGTGTTAATGATATTCGAATTCAAAAGCTGATCTCAAAATTTTCAGAATTAAACTAATGAAATGCTAATTGAACCTTAAGGATTTCAATGTTTAATACAGGATTAGCAATGGAAATTTAAGCTGATTATAAATATTTTGTGAGGATTTTGCCAAAATCATTTGTTAAACACTAAAGGCTGGATCCACTCGACGGACTTACTAATGACGAATTTATTTATGTCAAAGCTTTATTGATAGTGCAATTTCAACTTACTGAATTTAAGTTGACGTGAATCTGTGGCGACTTCTTTGCAGTCGGCCCTGGGCAATGACATATGTATAAAGTAATGGACGCGAAATGGGGTTATTTTCATCCATACGTGAGTGAAGTACTTTTACTACATACATGGCTTCCTCTCGCATGCGAATTGAAATTCCCCTGCCTTTCACGCCGCTAGATAATCCACACATTCAAGTGGCTCTCTAGTTGCTCTCACGAAAATCGCACTCCTCTTATACCTTAACCCCCGAATTGTCAACAAAATATCAACCATATGATTGAAAACATATGATTTGTGAAAATTCAACATTGATGGGAAACGTCTAATCAAGTTGAATTTGAAATTGTACACAAAACAATTTTTTTAAGAAAAACCCCATTGAATCTAGTGCAAAAGCGTTGCAAATGTGATAATTTAGCAAACTGAAAAGTTTGTTACAGATCGCGAGATTTTTTGTGTCGAAAAATGAAAAGTGAAGTGACGTGTGCGGGACTGTAAAAACAGCCCTAGGCAGCATGTCAGGGACGTATCCTTCGTAGGGTAAGTCATGTTCAATCTTTTATATCGTTCAAGTTAGAATACCCGCGCGGAAAATTGATTTAGTTCAAGATGCGAAAATTAATGGGAGACGTCACGTCAAATTTATTTGAAATTCGAATCAACAGCTAATAACGCGCCAACTTCACGCTACATGATAAAGTGCTTCAATTCTCTCGATGCATTTCGTATCCTCTCTCTTACATCTATGGCCCTGGCACACAACACATACAAGTGTTAAAAAACAGGAATCTGTCACGCATTAGAATGGACGAGTTGCATACAAGAAAGTGCCTGATTGCGACCGAGTACAGTTGTAGCCTGGAATGCACCATTGGCAGACTATAGGTGTGAGTTCAGTGTGCTCGCTCACATCCGCAACATCGGAAATAATGCGTAACATTCGGTATATTACTACCGTGCGGCATATTTATATATTTTGTGTCCTTTATTGTTCATTTTGTATTGAAACTTGAATTTTGATTAGAATAGAGAAACATTTTAAGATAATTTACGAGTATTCGTATCGTATCACTGATATTCCGACTCTACTCACACGGCATGCATGTCTGCGCAAACATTGATATCAAGAAAAGTGATAGATGATGATGTTGCATTTTTCGTTTATGTATGCCAACTATGCGAACACATTCAATCAAAGCTCTAAAGTTATCTGCTGTACGAGAGGAGTTCTGTGACCGATCTGTCGTCGTCGAGATTCATGTCAATATTATTAGTAACCTGTTTAGTAAAGTAGGCTATTGGAGAATATAGTGTTTTTTATTTTTCCACGTAATTCCTCCTAAACCTACTCTTACATCCAAGAGGTTATAGCCCCAGGTATCGCCGTTGTATAAACGAGAGAGAAATCAGCAAGATCGTGAAGTCATCTTGAAAAACGTTTCTCGCACTACCCGGGAATCCCGATCATGTGCCGGGCAATGCAAACAGACGAAATGGCGGATAGGATTTCGGCGAAATACGTCGCGAAGCTCGACGGAAAGAATCTCCAGTCGTGGAAATTTCACATGACTGCGATCCTGATGGCTTCTGGGATAATCGATATTGTCGATGGATCTCGCATAAAACCCAAAGGCGATGTCGCGAACATGAATGAATCCAGAAAATGGGTCAAGAACAATGCAGAAGCTATGTACATGATCTCGACCGCAGTAGATTCAGTCATTGGGCAGGCTCTTTTTGTGTGTCATTCGTCGAAAGATATGTGGGATAAGCCCATCACAATCCATGAACAAAAATCAGAGTCAAGCAAGTCAATGCTGACGCAACGTTTCCATGAGTATAGAATGGCACCCAACGATCGATGGTCACGCACACATCCAAAGTCCAAAATCTAACCATGCAACTCAAAGATGTCGGGAAAGCACTCTTGGACTTCACTATAATGGCAAAATCATTGCCACGCTTCCGTCAAAATACAACGCATTGAAAATGGCCTGAGATAGCGTTCCTGCAGTCAATCAGATAGTTCAGAAACTCATCGAATGTTTATTAAAGGAGAAGTTGAGAATGACTGCAGACGACGAGGAGGTTGGTACTTTTGCTGCTATGGCTATCGGAAAACGTAATGCGAGTGCGAGAAATATGACTAAATCGTCAAGAGCTTAAGGACAGTCTGGGACGCGAGACTGTTTTTACTGCCATAATTAGTGCCGCAAGAAAAAGAGAAACCCCATCGAAAAAGGGGCGAAAGACAGTGCGAATTGTGCGTTCACGATGTCGAATAAACGGCGCGCGATCCGCGAGGAATCTAAACGAAAGTTGCTCAACGAGTGGTTGAAACGCGATGTTACAGCGTTGTATCTATTGGACAGCGGAGCCTCCCGTCACATTACGTATCGTCGAGAGTGATGCACGGAGTTCCGAGCGATGGTGGGGGAGAGCCCAGTTACTAGCATAGGGATTGTATGTCAGTTTGTTAATGGAGAATGGAGTGAAGTGCGACTCGAAAACGTATTGCGTTTAACCGATTTCAAGAAAAATCTGTTCAGCGTCGAAGCGTGCACTTCGAAATATATCGATGTTGCTTTCAAAGGGAAATTCGTTCACCTTCAACGCGACGGAGACATTGTAGCGCAGGGAATCAGACAGAGTAGCAATATTTAGCTGTTGTGTTTTGAGACGAAATTTATTTCAAACACGCAGTCGCATCGAGTAGTGTGAAGCGGTTGCATTCGGGCACGTTAATATCGAATCGATCGGGTGAATGTCAAAAGCGAAAATAGTGATGGGATTAAATCTAACCTCAAACGAGGATTTCTTTTGCAATCCCTGTCAATTAGGGAAAGCATACAGGCTTCCATTTAAGAAAGATGGCTATATTCGCGATACCGAACCCGGTGAATTCATTCATTCGGACGTTGAGGGGCCAATGTCAACACCTACGCTAAAAGGCACGAGGTTTTTCGTGAATTTCAAAGACGACGCATCGGGCTAAGGAAACGTTATTTTGTGAAACACAAGTCAGAGATACCCGATCGCTTCCGTGTCTTTATAACGTCGAATAAGTTTAACCGGGATGTGAAACTACTTCGAGTAGACAATGGTCGCGAAGATATAAACTCTCAATTGAAGACGTTCTTGGAAAATTGCGGTATCCAGTTGCAAACAACAGCACCGTACACTCCGGGGCAGAACGGCTGAAGCGAACGAGATAGTCGCACGATCGCCGAGGGCACTCGAACAATGTTGCATGCATCATCCCTCCCTACTTGAGCAAAAGCCGTGAATTCCACAGTATACGACCTCAACAGGACTCCCGCGAGACGACATCCTGAGAAAACTTCATATGAATTTTGGATAGGTCGAAAGCCAGATGTGAGGCACCTTCGCGTTTTTGGGTGTGATGCTTATACACACGTCCCCACTCGACATCGAAGAAAGCTTGACCCAAAGGCCAAGAAAATGGTTCTGGTCGGATACGAGGGAGAATTTACGAACTACTGGTTGTACTATCTAGAAAAACGAGCTGTCTTTGAATCTTGCAATGTCATTTTCAACAAAAATTGTCAAAACGCATCTGAAAACGACAAAACGAATGAAGTCTATTTCCGATTTGACGAGAGAGAATCTGAAGTACCTCGTCTCGAAAACGAGAGAGAACTCGAAGCGCCTCATCCTGCCAAGAACCAGAGGTAACCCGCATTGCAACCCGATCAGAGTATGAACGACCCCGTGGGTCTCCCAGAAATTCAAAACGAGCCGAGAATTCTGAGAAATCGAGCTGAAATCAGAAGACCGTGTAGATTCAACGCTGACTTCGCTCAAGTCGACACTCCCAGCAGTTGTAACGAAGCTGTCTCATGCTCTGAGGCAAGATGCTTGATGGAAGCCATTGACGATGAACTCCACGCTCACGAAAGCAATCAAACCCGCACAATCGTTTCCAAGAAGGAGAATCAGAAGACTATCGATTTAAAATGGGTCTTCAAGGTCATTCATGACACCGATGGAACCATTTGCCCATACGCGCTCGTTTATGTGCGAGCGGATTCAAATAGGAATATTCCGCGAATGATACCGAGATGTTCGCACCCGTGATTTGTTACGACTCACCCCGAGTCTTTCTGGCTACACTGGCACACGAAGATCTTGAAATGGCGCAATTCTATACGGTGAACTCGAAGAGAAAATATATATGGAATCAAGGACTGCAGATCGCCGAGAAAGGTCCAGTGGCTCTCAAGTTCAACAAGTCTTTGTACGGGCTCAAACAGACCCCACGATGTTGGAACCAGAAGTTCGTGTATTTCCTCGAAAAGTTCAATTAGAAGCGGAGCAGTGCCGACTCGTGCATGTTTCGCGGTACGAAAGATAGCGAAAGTGTTATTCTTGCATTGTTTGTGGATGATGGTTCGGTTGCGTCGAAATTGATCAAAATTGTAAATGAAATGCTCGGCTGTCTGAAAAGCGAATTTCGTATTACTGTCAGTAATGAGCATTATTTTGTTGGCATTGAAATCGAGCGTGATCGAGCGGAAAAGAGAATGTTTATACATCAGAGTGCATATGCGAGGCAGATAATCGAACTTTTTGATATGACTGAGGCAAAAGGGTCCAGTATGACAGCAGATCCGCACGTGATTTTGTCGAAAGCCGAAGAAAACGACCGTGCCGTATCGTGAGGCAGTCGGATGCCCGGTATTTTCGTTCGTTGTTTCGCGACCCCACATTGTTTTTGCAGTGGACAATGTCTGCCGGTTTTTAAACGCACACATTACAGTTCATTGGCAGGCCGTGAAAAGAATATTTCGATATTTGCCAGAAACAAAATATAATGATATCGAGTACTCAAACCACGAGAGCACTAATGGACTTTATAGTTATTCTGAGGCTGATTTTCCCGGGGGTGTGGATACGTGAAAATCGACCTGTGGATATGTTTTCTTTCTCGCAAGTAGCCCTGTAACTTGGGGCGAACAAAGGCAAAAGATTGTAGCTCAGAGTACAACCGAGTCCGAGTATGTTGCAGCGACTACGGCCACTAAGGAAATTGTATGGCTGCGAAAATTGTTGCGCGATTTGGAAAACGGAAAAGATTGCTCTACGGTTTTAAATGTCGATAACCAAAGCGCGATAAGACTCGCAAGAAATCCTGAATATCATAGGTAAACGAAACATATTGATATACGATTTTATTATAGAAGCAAAAGTAAGTTATAAACGACGCGGGAGTGTTGCATTTTTCGTTTATGTATGCCAACCATTCGAACACATTCCTCAATCTAATTTCTCGTCGACTCAGGATCTGAACTCTCTATCATTCCCAAAAACATTATCAAGAAACCGCATCAGAAACAGAGCTTGATTCTTACTGCAGCCAATGGAACGCCTATTACAACCTTCGGAGTGAGACAGCTCAGCTTAAACTTTGGTTTACGCTGCCCTTTTCAGTGGAGCTTTATCATCGCAAATATGCAGACAGCAATTCTTGCAGCAAATGCTTTGAAACACCATGGAATTCTCATAGATCTACGAAATCACCACTTACTAGATGGTTGCACCAGCTTTATAGCACCTTGCTCAATTGGCCCAACTCCGGAAGTGCACTCTGTTATAATTGCTGCACCCAAAATTATGCCTCACGGTTCTTTAAAAGAGGTCTACACAAAGCTTATCGACAATTTCGCCACAAGCTCAGCTTGCTCTGGAGAGACTTACTAGTGGCCCGCCAGTATTTGCGTGACCTTATCGACTCTCAGGTGAACGACTTAGTGCAGCTAAAAGGGAATTCAGCGAATTGCTAGAGCGAAAAATCATCCGCCCCTCAGCGAGTAATAGAGGACTTGCTGCAGGGTGCTCAAAGCAAGGTGTTTACGGTCATCGACCTTCACAAAGCCTTTTACCAGATTCCGATGGCACCGGAAGACATTGAAAAGACAACAGTCACGACGCCTTTTGGCTTGTTCGAGTTTTTGACCATGCCACTCGGTGTGAAAAATGCAACTCAAACCATGCAGCGTACAATTAATCATGTCCTCAGAAATATACCATTCGTGCGTAAATATCAGGATGATCTTCTCGTGAGCTCAGACAGCCACGAAGAGCGTCAGACGTACCTCGCTAAACTTCTCTCGACTTTAAACGAAGCACGGCTCCTAATTCACTGAACTCAATGTCAGATCGTCGAGTCGCAGGTAACATTTTCCGGCTATCACGTATCAAAAGAAGGGTTTCGCCCACATCTGCCAAAGACCCAGGCCATCATCGACTTCCCAAGACCCGAGGACACTAAGCAGCTCAGATGTTTCGTGGGAATGCTGAACTTTCATCGGGACTGCATTCCACAAGCTGTTATGTGCCAAGCTCCTCCCACCAACTTATTTAAAGGAATTACGAAAAAGAAAGCTAAGCGTGTGTGGTCGGAGCAGGCCAATGATTCTTTCATTCGCTGCAAGCAGGCTATAGCTTCTGCAACAACCACAGCTTTTCTCTCACCCACTCAGCGGCTCAGTTGCTGCACGCATGCATCCAACACTGCCATAGGCGCAGTCTTGGATCAGCAGCTAACTGGTAGTACCTACGTCCCACTAAAATTCTTTTCGAGAAATCTCTTAGATGCGGAGCAGAAATATTTGACCTACGATCGGGAGCTTCTAGCCATATTCGCTGCAATCAGGCATTTCCAGCGCATTCTCGAAGGCAGGCAGTTTACCACCTATGCAGATCATCGGCCGCTCACTCATGCACTCAAGCAACGATCAGAAAAAGCATCATCTCGGCAGATTCGGCAATTAGATTTTATATCGCAGTTTAATGCCCAGCTGGAATACACACCTGGGGAAGAAAATGCTGTAGTCAACGCACTCTCGCGCGTGGAAGCTGTCTCCATTTCTGCCGCCTGCTACCTCAGCACCATTAGCGCTGAGCAAGAGAAAGATAAAAAGCTACCGCATCTACTAGCTATCCCTTGTTTCAGGCTTCGACGCCTCGAGCTCAACGGATATTCATTGGTTTGCACCAAACATGACACCACTATCAAGCCCTATTTGCCAGTCTCACTACGCAAACAAGCATTCGAAGCAGCTCACAATTTATTGCATCCAATCGGGCGTGCTACTGCTAAGCGCGTCACTCTCAAATATTTTTGGCCAAGCCTTCGTAGAGACATATTTCGGTAGGCCAAGCATTGTATTCCCTGCCAAAAGTCAACAGTTCATCGGCACAATAGAGCAGAGCTAAGAAATTTCACAGCACCAGATCAAAGATTCGACCACATCCATTTGGACCTGATCAGAGTGTAACTCGCTGAGAATTTTGAACACTGCCTATCTATTACAGACCGGTACACCCGTTAGCCGCAGACAATACATTACGTGGCATGAAAGCCGCAACCGTCACCCGTGCTCTCGTTGACAATTGGATATCCTGCTTTGGAACACCGCTCGAAATTACGACCAATTAGGGCGCGCAATTCGAGGATGAGCTTCACCATGAACTATCTCGCCTCCTAGGAGCTCATCAAATTCATAGACCTCTTACCACCCCAAATTGAACGGCATGGTAGAGCGTATGCACCGCTTGCTCAAGGCTTCTCTCAGATGTACATTGTTTGTAGCCTTCGACAGTGCTCCAAAAATCTCCTGGCCGAAAGTACTTCCGACCGTACTCATTGGTTTGCGAACGACTTTCAAGGAGGACCTTCAGGTCTCGCCAGAAGAACTAGTCTTTGAGATAGCACTTCGTATCCCAGGCGAATTCATTGATCCTCGTCCTGTTCCCGTTTGTACTCCGGCAGATTTCGTTACCGACCTCCGTTACCTGTTCAACATCATTCGCCCAATCCAAGCTTCCAGAAATATCAACTATTGCCCTTTCGTTTTCAGGAACTTAGCCACTTGCGAATATGTTTTCCGCCGAATAAACTCAATCAGCCACAGGAGCAACTGTACTGCAGCCCTCATCGAGTGATAAAGCGTATCGACGAGCGCACTTTCGTCGTAGACGTGAATGGCATAGTAAAAACACTATCGACCGATCAGCTGAAGCCCACTTACATCGCTGCAGCAGATTTAAGGCATCCAGTAATCACAGATTCATAAACGTCCACTCTAGTCGATTCACCAGTCTCCATACCAGAGCCTGAGACTTCACAGCCTACGCCACAGCTTAGCAGTTCACCGCTTCATTCGCCAACATCCGACGCTCCTTATTTACCTGCTCAGCTTCCATCACCGGCAATTATACCGGGCAAACAGCGCGTTACATTTTCATTCCCTTCGCCCCCCGTGAAGCTCATTGGGGAGGGAGTAGCTGTAGCGCATCCGCTTCCACAGTCTCGGCGTAAATAAAGAATTATACCAAAGCAGATTTTCGCTTGCCTTGGTTGAGATGCAAACACACGCACATGCAGAGTGTGGAAATGTCGTTTCAGGCATCATAGACGCGTTTTCCTTTTGATCGTCATGCGTTCCTTAGCGACGCTTGGATTCTTTGCAGAGAGTTACGATATATGCGTCGCAGTATGTGGTAGTTTATTGCATGAGCAGCAAGACGCACCTTTTATTCTACATTCATCCTAGCCTAATTTGTATCTTGTGAAATGTAAATTGTAGTTTCTGTTCACGAATAAATTTATTAGTGTTAATGAAGTACCATTTCATATCCCTAAAGATCTATTAGGATTTCATACGACTTGCAAAACTCTATTCAAATCGGTTTTATCTGGTTATTAGTCCGTCTGTGTATTAAAGCTCTTTTCTACGAAGTTGTAAAAGCAAGAGACACCAGACTTAGTAGATAGATCATAAATAATGATTTCTTGAAAATTTAAGTATCAATACATTTTCGAATGGGTTTTAAGGCGGGAAGGGTCCCTAAATATTGGAAGGGAAGCATCAACTATTTGTTTTGTCGAAGAAATTCGTGTGGGATTTCAAATGAAAGATATTGATGTAGGCTTTGTAGTAATCGAGCAGTCACACTAGCAAACTGCTCGAAACCCTTCCTATCTCCTATCCAAAATTGTAATGGCAGATTTAAAAAAAAAATGTAATTATTTCCATTGTAATTGTAATTCGCAGAATAATTTTTCTTTTATTTTTTTTATATTAAATGTAACTTTATATCAAATTTTCCTCTATATCAAAATTTAAATGTTTTCCTTGAATTATATTTTCCATGAAATTTACTTTTCATTACTATCTAAAAGTTTCATTTCTTTACTTCATGTAAATTTCTTCACTTCATGTAAATTTTCTTCACTTTATTTAAATTTCTTTACTTCATTTCTAATTTCTTTAGTTCATTTAAAATTTCCAACGGTTCCAACGGTGCATTACATAAAAATGCATTTGAGTTCAGCTGAGTGGGCAGCTGATAAAATTTTACCGGTAGTGACACCGGGAAAAAGAAGAAAAGACAAGTTTCCTTACGGATCGAGAAGTCCGCTTGAAATCGCCAAAGAGGCAAGTCGGAAAAATCGTAAAGCGCAAGCACGGCGGCCGGGAATGTGAGCATTGCAAGTAATACTGTGCGTCGAATTTAAGCGATATTTGCATGGATTGGAATTTCATACTAACGCTGTTGTGTATAGATTATCTTATAAAAAGATTGTGCGAATTGTAAACACTTCGTTAGGAGTGTGGATTAGTGAAAAGTGTAATAAAATTCATGTGATCCATGAAAATTTATGATCGAAGTGTTTTCGCTAGGATGTGCACAGGTTTTTCCCTCCCTTAAACCATCTGTCGAAAAGTTATTCTTTGTGCCAGATATAATCAAGTCCCCAAAGAGATGCCGTGAAATCGAAAAACAATTTGAAAAAGTGTCTTTGATTTGCCCCCGAATCGAGTTACAATTATGCGCTCAATGCTACTGATCTGGAAATTAGTCAAAAATAACAATTAGAGTCATTCGTCGAAAGATATCGGTTGTAAACGGTTTCTGGCCAACAATTGCGAGGAATTACCTCGCAATTATAAATTAAATAATGCTCGACTTGGATTTTTTCAATGATTAATTTTGGAACCATTTCAATTATGTACATTAACGATCGTAGAACAAAGTGTATTCATTTTTTTGTTCGTATGCGGTACGTTCCTTTTAAGCACGTGTTAGCCGAATGTTACTGTTATTGCCGTAATTTCGAATTCCCTCTGAAATCATTAAAATGTACAAACGTCGCCTATGTGTTGAAAAATTTTTAATGTTGAACTTTCCAATTTCTCCACATAACAACGGTCGAAATCGATTTTATTATTATAAAGAGTTCGAACATTAAATTATTTTAATTTACGTGGTATCCTATTGAATATTTTTACAATAATATTGATTGGTCTACGAATATTTAAGAAAAGTGAAAAAATATTTATTATTTGTGAGAGGGCCCTGTCACATTTTCATATGGACAGAAACATTTTTATTAATCTGCTTGCAAGTCCCTCAAGAAAATTATGCCGAAGATCCATATCTAGAAGCCTTCTGGAGTGGGGTTGCGTACCAGGAGTGTAATTAAGGACGTGCATGGACGAGGCGATACAAGTTTTGGCAATTTTACACCATTGTGAACTATAGCAAGAATCTTCGAATTGGGAAAAGTGGAAGTCAAACTAAGGCTGTTCGAGTGTAATTTAGTTAGAGTTACGTTATAGTTCCACCCACTGCATCATTTTAAGTTGTGATTAAGAAATCAATGATTGAAGTGCTTTTAATTACTCCTTCTTTAGGAACTTTAAATTTTTAAAATTGATAATTTTTATAATTGATTAATTCTTCTTATTTTTGAGTAATTTTCTTTCGATGTATTTCTTTTGTTTTATGTACAGGATTTAAGATTCTTTCTTTTAATGGAATTGCTTTACATTTGATACTTTTGAAATTGTTAAATTCCTTTATTTTTTTAATATGATGGAGTAAATTTTCTTTTTTTGTATGCATGGGTTAAAATTTCTCATTTTGAATGTATTCAACTAAAAATTCTTTTTTGATTTATTGGATTAAAAAGTCTTTCGTTTTATTGAAGTTTTTTTCTCTTAAATGCGGTTTTTGTTAGATATTTCATTATCTCTTTTTTTTTAAATGCGGGGGCCAAAGTAGGCGCAGCAAAAGTAATAACTGTTGATTGCTCGAACAAAGGGGATTATGCACAACAGGTTCCCATTTACAATAAATTAATAGATGTGATAACTGTTAAAGTAAAAGAAAAAGGAATTTGCAAGTTGTTATTATTCATTGAAATTTTAAAGGAAAATATAATGGTGATATAATAATGGATCGCTAGACGGACCCCAATCGTCGGTCTTTCCATTCTCCACCGGGTATAGGACCCGCTACGATGGTAGGCGGTTAACCTATTTTTTTGTTGTCAGGGGCTCTGGCCAGGTTGAGTGGCCTTCAGCTCAAGTGCCCTTTTTATGGCATAGGGTTATGTGACCCGATCACATAGTTCTATGACATAAATCGGTCATATTTATATTTCTCGGTTGATGGGAAGGCTCTGTACGAGTTTTCCACTCAAAGAGAAAATATATGGCCACTTCAACATTTGGATCTTGATCCGGTTTGGCGGGTGCGAGGGGGCACCACATCTATCCGGTTGCTCCACTCTTATTTGTGGGCCATGAGAATCGTCGGTTAACGACGAAGTCTCCCCAAGTCCGTCTGTTTTGACTCGTTTCGGCTTGTTCTCTGAGCAAGAAATTTTCCCCTTCGTTAGTTAACTACATTTTTTTTCGACTTCGGTCGACCTTTCCTTTGAGACCCGAGAATTTGTGAGCGCAAAATTTTTTTGTAGTGGGTCCGTGCTGGGGGAATGAACCCGCCCCACGACACCGCAACGCTAGCCTGCCAGCGCATTCACGCGTCCCCAGACAAGGCCATTCTTGGCGAATCTTAACATCTTCTTCCGCCGAGGCAGCAGACCATCGCTGCAGTCCTTCACGGACATTCATATACCTCATAATCACTACAGCTTTCCATCGAATCTGACCCTGCAGTTTTGACTCAATTTTCTTAAAATTTTCGAGTAAGATAAATTACACAAATATCTTTGACTTATCATTATGTGAGTGATTTTGTTACATTGCAAGAAAATGGCGGTTTTTCTTTTAAACATGTACATCACATTGTAAGTTGACTACAAAACCCTTCTGACTGGAGCGTAGTTCTGTCTACCAATTTGTTTTTTGCTTTAAGCCCTTTCAAGAAAAGAAATGAACGTAGCTCGCAAAATTAAAGTACATTCAAGCATTCTAAAATTATATCGTAGCGAGAGAAATTTTCCATGCATGGAATTAAAAGTTTAATCCAGTTAAATTTCTATACAAACAATTCAATAAAACTCAACGCAATGTGCCAGTTTTAAACGTTCTAAAACAGACAAATCTTCTGCGCTCATCCATCAACGTCACGCTGTTTTGTTGTTCTTAGCTCAACCGGGAAAATTAGGAAAAATTATTCAATTGTTTCATGTCCATGTGCCAGTGCATGGCACATACACATTCCTTTTCAAATTAAACAGTGCGCGAAAATGAGTGAAAACGTTGTTGCAGACGCGGAAAATAGGTCTGTACATTCATATACGCCTTTCAGTACCTCGTTAGAACGTGATATTGTCAGCGATGTGTTTAGCACAAACAAATCTTCACGATATAGTCAAAGATGTTGCTCATAAAGGATATACATTGTCAAGAAATACACATAAGCATATTCTAAAGAATTCTCGCGAATTTCTTCTTAAAAGCATCCGCTTTTTGCTTTTTATGAGCTCTTAATGGCAGGAATACGCGATGGAAATGAAAGAGGCTTTCTAATATCAAACCATTTCGCTGTAGGAAGCAATATGCCTGGCGCTAATTGAAAAAGTGCTCGAGATGCTTCCCAGAACCATTTGCTTCCCCGTCCACTTAATCGTCCTTGTCGACGCTCCGTGCCCTCAATTTATCTATTTTCTATCATGTTCCACTAATTATTGTCTGAAATTTCAGCTCTTTACTTTTGGCGTTGTTCTCTGATTTTACAGGTGCAAATTGGTTACGTTGTAGAAAGGAGACCAAATTGAATGAAATTAAATGAGGACGAAAATATACTGAAGGTGAATGATGTGAGATAATGTATTGTAAAAGAAAGTGTAAAAGTTCATTTATTACAAAATAATGTACAAAGATTGCTCAATACTTACATGGAACACTTTGCAGTTGGTTTGGAGAGAGCGGTAGAAGTGTGTATGTCCTTGAGCGTGTATACTCGTATGTGTGGAATGATATGTATGATTTACGAAATTAGGTAAGGTAAGTGTTACATATTTTTACATTGATCAATAAATTTCATACAAATAGAATGCAGGAAGTTAAACAGTTTTTTTTCTACAGCTATAGCAGTTTTCTAGTCGAAATATTGAAGGACTGAATGCATTACGCTTGGGAAAATTTCGAAAATAAAAGTCTTTCTCGGGGTCTTTCCATGAAACCGTTACGACTTATTTACCCACGTTTCAGCTGAATTAATTTTTCATGACTTTCCGCTGTTCAATAAAATATCTCGAAAAAAATGTAAACGAATCCTCCTCCATAATCCATTCAGTCCATTGAATTTACAATGGCAATTGAAACATTTCACTGAATTCACTGGCAATGTTCAATTAGAGAAATATTTTACAATAGCTCAACTCGTATTGCGAGAAATTTTTTCGTTAATTTACAAAAAGATCGTTGACAACGAGAGCTCATCAATTGATTTTGAATGGACGATTAGATTTTCACTGGTTTTTAATCGCCCATTTTAACTGTTTTCTATACACAATAAACAACAATTTCCATTCTCTTTTCATCATTCTCTTGGCAAATTGAATACATAATCACATTTCAATTGATTTTGTCGCACACACAAACGCACTTTAATATATTCATTGAATTTAGCGGTTTCGTTATTGTTTCGTGTTTTAATTTTGTTTTAACTTTAAAAGTAGAATTTCCGTTGCGGAGGCCACACTTTCTATTTTTTTTCACAGAAGGGTTTTATTTTATTCGAATTTTCGTTTTATTGAGTTTATTCGTTTCACTTGAATTTAATCCACAGATATGATGAATTTCGCAATTTTAGTCGGTCGTCGGTTTTTCATCGAGTAGAGAGAACGTTGATCTTTGCTGACTTTACAACTAAGTTAGTGAAGATTGAAAGGATAATGCTATGAGATGACAGATATTTTAGTAAGAAGACCACACCTGTCAGGAATAGAACAAACGTTAAAAATAATGGTTAGTATTTAGTAATGGTAGTCATTTGATAATGATTCTACATTTGTTAAATTGTTAAAACCAGTAATTTAAAATTAGAATTAAACTGCGTGTGTTTAATGTTTATTTACATTTGATCTTATACCTTCCAAGCTTAAACTAACATTAACTTCAAATTAATTAAAAATAAATCCATTAAATTTCCAACATATACATAATAACTACTTTTATGGTTAAATCTGTAAATTCCTCATTATGAAGCAAGAACAGTGCTCCAATTAATAGGACATTCTAATTCACACTTGCTTAAATACGAGCCTAAAAGAAGACATCGTAAGCCCTCACGTCTGGCATGCGGCTAGAACTTTATCAATAATTGGACCATAGAAAAATATACCTCGAACGTTTAATATAAAAGTATGAGTTATGTAAATTATGTAAATTGCATGTGTTGGAAATTTATCCACCACTAATATTACCATTGCTTAGTCGCAACGAGGAACCAGTTTTGCAACCAGTCAGTCTCACTACGACCTTTGACACGATTGGTTCGCCTGTGCGCTTGCACGCTTCTCAATTTAATAAATTTGAGCTCTGTAATACAAAACGTACTAATTTTTTATAAGATCCTTTCAAAATCCCAGTCATTGGTCCGTCGAGCCGGATTCCGTTATGGGAAACCTTATACGACAATCGGATATGTGAGCGACACGTGTCGAGAAGTTCGTCGCGAATACCGGAAAAACTGTGAAAGTGAGTCGAACGGTGAATTTTCTTCGCGCACGTACTAAGTTGTTAGAAGAATATTGGCGCAGTTTCAGCGCCGCGTACGAGTAGTTAGTGCGAGAGGCTACACCTGAAGAAATTGGTGCGGAGGAAATTCTCAGTGGCGATCGTTTTTCTGCAGTCGAAGTGGCGTACATTGAAGCAAAATCTTGGTTCATGCAAGAAATCGCCACTCAACAGCAGAACGCACTGAACGTAGGCTTCCATAACCCTACACCACTAGGTTCCCAAGCCGGGGTAAAGCTGCCCAAAATAGAATGCCTAACCTTCGATGGCGAGTTTCTAAATTGGTCTTCTTTCAAGGACTTATTCGAGCCGTTGGTCCATACGAATTTGTCATTATGCGATGTGCAGAAACTTCATTATTTGAAGTCAAGTGAAGCGGAACTTCTCTTCAAACATGAAGTGGTAACGGTGAATAGCCATGCGTCAGCTTGGGACTCGATGTTGTCTCATTTCGACAACACAAGAGCTTTGGACAATGCCAATTTACGTGCACTAGTGTCTGTGCCTACCATGAAAAATGAATTCGCTGATGAGACGAGACATGAATTAGACAACTTCATCCAACACGTAAATTCGCTCGAAAATCTCTCAGCTAGTTGATCATTGGGACAGCTGGCTAGTGTACTTGATGACGGATAAATGATATGCCAACACACGCAAAGACTGCCAAACGTCGTTGGCACATAATACCTGCCTATAATGGACTCAAAAAGTTTCTTGAGTGCCGCATGCAGGCGCTATGCGTCATAGGCAGGGCACATTTCTCGATTTCGCACACATCTCAAACAACATCTACGCAACCAGCTGCTTCGACTAGTGCCACTACAATGACTAGAAGTTGCCACTGCTGACAAGCAAATCACTAATTGCCATTGTGTCTGTAATTTCCAGCGAAAACAGTCGATCAACTTACCGCTTTAGTTAAGCAAAGAGGTCTTTGCTTAAATTGCTTGAGAGCTAGTCATAACGCGACAAGCTGTCCATCAGAAAAACGTTGCCAACAATATCAGCAACGTCATCATATGATGGTGCATACACAGAGAAGAATAACTTTTTCACATTCAGCATCTCCTTTATCAACTGATCAGCTGTTCAGTTTGGTGCCAACGGGTGTAACGCTGCTGGCGACAGCGATAGTGGACGTGACAGCAATGGTTGAAAGTACGTGCACTGCTCGACCAAGGCTCGTTGTCAAACTTCATCTCGTAATCGCTGGCGAATTCTTTACGACTGTCTAAGAAAACAGTTAAGGTGAACGTTTATAGTTTCAGGCAAGTGAAAGCAGGGACTGCGAGTTCCATCGTGAAACACGAAATCACTTCGATGCATGATCCATCAGTGAATTTTTCTATGCAATTGTTGGTGCTGCCGTTGCTTAGTCAGTTAATTTCGCTAAAGTTTGTCGAGAAAAACGACTGGCCCCATATCAAAGGCCTGAAATTAGCAGACCCGGAATTCAGAATGCCGTCCCGCATCGACTTAATACTTGGAGTGGAAGTTTACGCGGCAATAATTAAAAACGAGATTTGAAGAGGCCCTCCCGGAATACCTATTGTATAGGCGATTAGCCTCGGGTTACGTATTGCCTGGACAAGCTGAACAGAAGCAGCAACTTTTAAGTGAAGCCTGGAACATCGTTAGCTTTCAGACATCTGTAAGAGACATGGATCATTTTCTTTGACGCTTCTGGGGGGTAAAGGAGTCGCCTAAGTTTACAACACCCACACCTGACGAAGTCAACTGCGAAGAAATTTTTATGAGGCCACATCGACGTTCCAACGACGGCTGATAAGTGGTCCAGCTTCCGCTAAAGAGCCCTGCAGAGGGACTAGGATAATCTAAAGAGGCCGCTACCTACTCGTTGCTACGCCTAGAAAAATGTTTACAGAAGGACGAGTAGTTGAAACGCTCTTACGATGATGTCATTGAGGAATACATCGAACTAAAATATATGGAGCTCGTTTCTGCAAATAAAGAAGCTTCATTTCCAACCTACTGCCTTCCACATCATGCGGTTTTATGACCAACCAGCATAATTGCCAAACTACGGGTTGTGTACAACGCGTCGCAAAAAAAACTACGTCGAGAAAATCCCTGGACGATATTCTTAACACCGGTCCCAAGCGTCTGAACGATATTTTTGCAATCCACATAAGCTGGAGACTATTTTCGTTTGTTTTTGCGCTGATTCGGAAAAAAGTTTCGGCGAATTTGGATTGATAAGAACGATGTCAATCTACATCGCATCCTGTATAGATGCCCCTTTTTGGACCCAATACTCACCTTTTGAATACTCATCGTGTTATTTGGATCAACATGAGCTTCCTAATTAGCGTCCAGAGTGATGCTGCAATTAGCAACAGACCATGAAACAACACACCCTGAAGCAGCTCAAAATATCAGGGAAAACTTGTACTGCGACGACACGTTGTTCGGTTTCTTCGACGTTCAGACTGGCATTCAAGTCCGAGATCAAGTTATTGCTCTTGTGAAGGAAGGGGGGTTTCAAATTTTGGAAGTGGTTGGCCAATTCGGAGAAGCTTCTAGCCAACATTGCACCGGAAGACGTCGAAAAGCGTGCGACTCCAAAGATTGTTCACGATAGCATCATCAAGGCTCTAGGCATAGCCCGGGAGCAGACTGTTTCCAATTTCGTGTAAATCTTGACCCTTATCAGGCTCCTGTGACGAAGAGAAGCGTCTTAGCGGATGTCAGTTGAATATTTGACCCATTCAAATGTTAACCATCGAGTCGAAAATTTTCATTCAACGCATGTGGCTGGAGAAAATAAAATGCAATGATAATTTGCCAGAGAAATTAGAAAAACAATGGGTAAAACTGCGCGAAGAACTTGCAAACTTGCTCACTGATTTTTTTTTGTGGCTGGGAGGTGAATGCCCATTTACGTACAGAGTGTGGGACTCCCATGCTCGCAAGAAGGTGACTGGACTACTCACTAAACACCTCCCCTGTCAACCTGAGAACCTAGCCTGGAACCGTTTGAAACAGTACTTCGGGCCAGGTCTCGTTTTGTTACGCCGTGAGGTGCCTTCAAGCTGGAGAATCCCTCTTCTAGCGAGAGGAGGAAGTACCAGACAAGCGATCTCACAGCTCCAACACCCCTGGCCGCTGTGAGTCCCTTTTATCTTTCAGGACTACCCGAACATAATGTGATTTGCACATTGTTAAGATCAACCGTTGGGTTGGTACCATCAAGTCACAATCGAGCCTAGAACAACATGGGTTTTGCGACACTTCTTTGGACGCGTACGGAGCTGCTGTATACTTGCGAGATGTAACCGACATGCAGGAAATCGCGATGAATATGTTTACCATTAAAACGAAAGTGAGCCCACTGAAAACAGTTTCAATACCCAGACTGGAATTATGTGGTCCGGCCCTCGTTGCAGTATGCCACAAACTGAACTTCAGCAACGTACATGTGCATATTTTTTCCTACGTCACTGTTGCCTACTACTGGCTAAAGGAGCATCCGAGCAAGTGGAACGTCTTCGTTGCCAACCGAGTCCCAATGATACACGAGAAGCTTCCTCACGGTATCTGGCATCACATCCCGTCCAAGGAAAATCAAGCTGATCGCATAACTAGAAGAATTTTTGCAACTGAACTCAGTGCATGCGAGTCTTGGTGGTTTGGGCCTGTCTGGGTCAAGAAACATTCTAATTTCTGGCCAAAGTCATCACATTTGGTCGGCAGTGCGGCGACTGAACATGAAGTGCGAGTGTTCCAAACGACTGTTAGCTACCCCACTGTTTTCGAAACTAATTCGAATCACGGCTCACTGTATATAATTCTACAACAACGCACGAGCCAAGAGCAAACAAATTGGTCCGCTCAGTATGACAGAGGTTGATACCGCTCGTATTTTTTTGACGAACATGATTCAGTCCTCATTCTTTCCAACCACATATCCCACACGAATACAAGCAAACTCTGAAAACTCAGGCCATTCATGGACCAGGATCAGGTTTTAAAAGTCGGAGGATGACTCACCTAATCACAGCTGCCGTACGAGGAGAAACATCTGATTATTCTTCTAAAGGGGAGCAACTTCACGCAATTGCTAGTACAACTGACTATGCAGTATTTTCGCTCGAGATATTAGATTATTGGAGAACGTAGTTTGGTTAATCAAACTATATGGCATTGGGTAGTGTGCTGTCATCTACGAGCCGGTATCAAGCATCAGCTCATGGCTGATCTTTCAATCGATCAAGCGATTCCTGCCAAGCCATTTCTTTACTTAGGCGTAGACTATACCGGTAATTTCTTTGCAACCCCACGCAGGGGTCGTAACTGAATGGCCTTCAAAACTTTCGTCAGCATCTTTTTCTGCTTTGTTGACCTCACCACAGATTCCTTCATAGCAGTCTTTCACCGTTCCATCAGCCATCGAGGACGGTGTGCTAAGCTTTACAGCGACAACTGACGTAACTTCACGGCCGCCGGCATGCAACTCACTGAACATATCAAAGAGCTGTTACGGGAGCCGCAGTGCAAATAGGAGTATTACTCGGTCCATGTTCTATCGTTCCTCTCTATGAACTGTGAATTACAATATACAAATACGAAAAGCTGCGAATTGTAGTCAAAACATCTGTGGGCGCGGCGTCGTATCATGCATTAACAGAAGAGGACGTGTATCCAGACTCGTTTTAGGTATTAAACATCTACACACAAGACTTCACAATTGAACGTACCGCCTCAGTGGAAAAAATTGGTTACACGCATTTGCAATGAGGCAAATCGAGCAAAAGCTTGAGCTTTGTGATTGCACCAGTCACAGAGAGATGACATTACATTTTGAACTTTGATCACTGACTATTTTAAATTGTCTTCATTATTTTAGTTGGTATACTTATGCTATAAAAGAAAATTATAGACGCAAGAAAATCGAGAAGTATTTCTACGTTCCCTGGCTCGAGGCGTGCGCCCAAGGCACTTAGCCCGGGATAAAAGAACTAAGAATACGTTCAACTGCATACTCAAGGCATCTGCCCGAGTATAAGCGTCCCAAGGCAGTTACGCCCGGGCCTACAGTTGGAATTGATCGATTTATCAACCTGACTTCATACTCAAGGCATCAGCCCGAGTATAAGCGCCTCAAGTCAGTTACGTCGGCCCTACAGTTGGAATTGATTGATTTATCAATCTGACTTCATACTCAAGGCATCAGCCCAAGTATTAGCGTCCTAAGGCAATTAAGCCCCGGGCCTGCAGTTAAAGTCTTAATAGATTGGTTGCTTCGAATTTCCTTTTCGCTCTGACTAACTAACAAATAAAGTAAATATGAATCGCAGAAATTTTACAAGCTCCATTAATGCTCCAACTTTACACGTATGCAAACATAAAGCCTCATTATTTGTCTCTGTAATCAATTCGTTAGTAAAATATCTTATTAATATTAAATAGTCAACTTAACATGTAATTGTAAAATCTAACCAAGAACGAAATAAAGATAGAGAACACCTTTTCACTCATCTAATTGACAAGTATGAAGTAGCAGGTATGTATTAAACACTGAGTTCTCTCTCTCTCTCCCTGGGAGCCTTGATGTGCATATAGGAGATACATCAAATTAAGCACCCAGTGCGTGCTGGTATACATAGCGTATGCTGGTAGTGCAACAGAGCTAATCAAAGTGCCTAGGATGGCGGAGACTCTGTTAAGGGAAGGTACTGAATTGAGCTTCATTCCACCCGGATCACCATACTTCGGTGGTCTTTGGGAGGCACACTTCGGTGGTCTTTGCCTTAATTCACGTCTACTTAGCTCCATCATGGGCGACCCCCAAGATATGAATCCCTTAGCACCAGGACATTTCTTGGTCGGGGAAAGCCTGTTGACCGTTCCGACACCATCTACCATGGAGTGCCCGATTAATCGACTTGGACGATGGCAGCTGATTCAGAACATGCAAGAAAATATGGCATCGTTGGCGACAGGAGAACATACATCATTTACAACTGCAGAATAAGTGGCGAAATCTGAAGAAAGAAGTCAAAATCAACGATCTAGTTATATTGAAGGATGAGAATCTACCGCCCACTCAATGGACTCTGGGAAGAAGCTAATCGCCTAGCACATGCATTTACGGTAAAATACGCTGGCGGTAGCATATAACGCACAGTCGCTAAGGTCTGCGTACTTCCAGTCCATAACCAGCCGAATAGAAGAAAGTTTCACTAAGTGACACCGTACCTTCAATTAACTATAAAAATCAGCATCCCTGACGTCGGGCGGAGCCTTCGCATCACGCTTTTTGCATTCTTCATATGAGGTGGGCGGAATGTTGGAGATCTATCCAGCACTACTATTACCATTGCCCAGTCGCAACGAGAAACGTTATCTGCAACCAGTGAGTCTCGCTATGACCTTCGACACGTCCGGTTCGCTTTTGATTGAGTGATGTTAAATGAAATTATATCTACTTTAACAGAATTTCTTGGGTGATGAAATTTGATATCAAAAGGCTCCAAACAGCGTCTGTGGCCAAAAATTTCACGGAGACCCTTGAAAACCAGCTGGCTCCCATCTGATCAGATATATCGCTTAAAACAAGCAACGGGGGCTAGATGGAAGTGAAAGCGGCTATTAAGACCGTGGCAGAACAAACGATCGGACACCAAGCCCGGAATAAGATAAATTTTTGGTTCGATGAAGAGAAGAAAATACTATCATGACCAGTTGAGAAGTGAAGATGTTAGTGTATCGAGTAACAACACAAGACAAGCATACAAAATAGTGAACAGCTTGAAACGTGGTTATCAGCCCAAAACCACGCTCTGTCGTAATGACATCGGCATTGTCATCGCTGGTGAAACCAGATGAGCATCATATTACAAGAACCTCGTAGCCTATAGCTATTCCCGGAGAGCTACCATTGGCCCCACCAGCTCTGGAGGAAGTTTGTTCCCCATCAAAGCCCAAGAGAATAATAAAGTGCCGGGCCTCGATGAGGTTCCAGTGGAGCTAATTAAATATTTATTATTTCTATTTAACAGAAAAAAAATCCAATTACAAAATAGATAAAATAATAGCACAGCAAAATAAATTAAGTAACATCACAGCATGCAAATAGCAAGATAAAAGTAATAAAAAATGTAAAAACTAGGAGAAAATAAATAAGAAAAATTACTAAGAGTTGAGAAGAAGACAGTTGATAAATCTTTTATAAACTAAGTACGAAAGGGGGAAGGGCTCAAGCGGAAGGTCATCATGGTAACGAGGTAAATTGAGCACGGGTGAGTAAAATACACCAAACTACATCACAGATATTCGACGATCTTGTAGAACGCATAACGCGCGTCCCTGGAACCTGAAACCACGGTAAAGCCTGTAAAGGAAACATTCATCAAGGTAGAGTCGACGCATTTCCAGCAAAGGAATATGGAGGATAGCTAAGCGTGATTCATAAAAAATGTAGGAAATCTTGAAGTACAAGAAGAATATCCTGGTAAATCTTTTTTGTTCAGCTTCTAGCGTGAACTTCAAACACTTTGAATGAGGTGACCAAACTGGCGAACAGTACTCAAAGATGGGACGAACCAAACTAGAATATAATTTAACACACGACACAGTATCGAAAAAAATATAGAAATTTCTTCAGATTAAGCCAGAAATGCGAGAGGCTTGAGAAGTAATTTCAGAAATATGAACGTTGAACTTTAATTTAGAGTCGAAAGTGACACCTAAGTCTCTGAAATGGGTTAACGAACTTAGGTACGAACTATTTAACGAAAATTGAAAGCTAATAGGGCTAGGGTTATTAGAAAATGAAAGATGGATGCACTTTGAAACATTTAGTGTTAGTTGGTTATAAGAACTCCAAAATAAAATGGCATTCAAATCTTCTTGAAGCAAGGCACAGTCATCGATTGACGACACTACTTTGAAAACTTTGACGTCATCTGCATAAAGAAGGCAGGAGGAGTTGATGACAGCAGATGGTAAGTCATTTACAAACAGAGTGAACAATAGTGGATCAAGAATGGATCCTTGGACCTAAAGATGGATGGAAGGGAGTAGAAAAACAGCCTTGAAAAGATACCTGACTAACACGATTGGATAACTTAGAGGATAAGCAGTGGAGTAAATATGTTTAGTAATTAAAGTTTGCTAAACAAAATATTGTGATATACTGTGTCGAAGGCTTTAGAGAAATCAAAATACAAGTTTTCAACTTGTAAACGGTCCTCCATGGCTTTTGACGTAACGGTCATGAATTCTAACAAATTAGTTAAGGTCGATCGCCCTTTGATAAAACCGTGTTGTTCAGGAACGAACCACTCATGAGTAACTGAAGAAAGGTGCAAGTAACCGATTTTCTCCAGTAGTTTGGAAAAACAGGGTAATAAGGAGATAGGCCGATAATTGGGAACGTCTGAGGTGCTACTTTTTTTAAAAATAGGAGTAACATAAGATCTTTTCCAACACGAAAGAAAAGAGCCTGAAGATAAGCTAGAGTTGAAAAGAAAGGAAAGAGGGACATAAATAACAGTAGCTAATGATTTCACAAAATGATTAGGAATACCATCGGGACCTGAAGTACCAGAGTCATCAAGTTCAAAAATAAGCTTCATAACATCTTCCGGATGGCAAGTAAAGAAATGAAGACGGCGTGTGTATGGTTGGGAAGAAAGGGTTATTCCTGCAAGTAGCATTAAAAATAGAATAAAACTGAGTTATAAGAAGTTCACAAATCTCGAGAGGTGAAGTTGCTAAGCAGCCATTCAAATGAAGTGAGGATGGAAAACTGGAAGAGAATTTCAGAGAGCGTATATATTTCCAAAAATGGTTTTGAATGATTTGAGTTTATAGAGCCTTCTATACTATGAAAATAAGAAACTTTAGCGATCTGCATCTTTTGCTTAGCTATCGACCTCAGATGACAAAAAGCTGTACGCGACTCAGGGGGTCTGTCACTTGAAAAACGTTGACGAGCTCGATCTTTAGCTTTCAAGGCTCGTCTCACATTGAGAGTTAAAACCAGGAACAGTCAGAAGTGTTCCTTGTACTGATAGGTGGAGTCAAGCTAGAAATAGCAGCGTTTAAGAAGTCATAAAAATTAATGCAATAAGTATCCGAGTTAAGACAGCGAAAGAAGGAGGACCAATCAACAGAGCGAATCGTTTCGGAAAGTTGCTCATAATTAGTTTTATAAAAGTCATAGCGCTGACGCTCTTTCCGTCGATAACGGACAGAAGCAGTATAAGAAATTTCAAAGCGTAAGGGGGGATGATGGGGATCAGGAGAAAGATAAGGAAAAAGAACTGGAGGTGAGCATTACAACGAGTGCTCCATAGTACAGAAGAATAGGTCAAGGATAAGATTATTAACGTTAAGCAAATTATTAAATCGAGCCAAGGAACACATGGACATAAAAGAAGAAATTAAAGACCAAATTCAAGATGAGTCGGAATCAACCTGATTTTCATCCCATCAGAGTTTAGGAAGGTTAAAATCTCCACATAAAATATGGTGACAATTTGAAAAGTGCGATAAGAAAATACTAAATATTTTGGTGAGGAAGATATTGTCGACCGAAAAAGGAGACTTACAAGGTATACATTCTACAGGAGCAGTGAAAAGTAAATTTGTTAGAGGGACGCCAGTAAAGGTATTCTTGTAGGCGACTAGGACACCACCTCCGTCTAACTTATTGAAGATTGACTTATCACGATCACGCCTAATAATTGTGTGATTAGGAAAAATTTCAGAGTCAAATATACTATCAGTCAACCAGAATTCAGAAATACAGATTATATTGGCATTAGAGAGAGAATAGGATAAAGCTAGATCCTTCAGCTTGGATCTAAAGCCCCGAAAATTTTGATAATAAATAGAAAATAGACTGTTAGAAAATTGACTTTTAAGAGTGCTACTCTGAAAGTTTTTAGGAAGAATCGATGTTACAGCGTTTGTAGGGAGCTCGATGGAGAACGAAAATTTTTTTCCTTGAAGTTATGAATGATTTAACAAGCACTTTTGGCGGCCAGCAATCAGGATTCAAGATGTAGTCACACGATACTGGAACAGTCAGTTTGAAAGAAGCTATAACTCTGTTGATCAAGTTGCCCTTCGTCAGCTTCTGGCAGCTAATTATTTTCAGAGATGAACTAGATTTACTATTTACATTATCTAAAATGTCTTCGGTGGATGTGCTATACGCAAGCCTTGATATGAAGATTGTTTCGGTGGCGCTACAACTTGGAGGGATGGCAAATCCTCAGGAACTTGCCGGATTTCGAAATTCTGCGCCATACTTCTTGTAGTGATAGACGAAGAAGGCTGTGAAATAGACAAAGCGTTTGAAATACCACAAAACCATTAGCGTTGCGTTCCTTGATGACGATGAGGGTATACTCTGCGGCAAAGACCCTGACACGATGGGCAGATTTGCAACTCTTGACGAAATATTCTCGTTGTTTGATGACGATGTTGACGATGATAATGGCTTACTCAGGCTCTCTGTTGTAGAGGATGAAGTCTCAGATCCAACCACCAATGGAGGCTGATCGCAAGAGAAAGGAGGCTTCGATTTCTCGGAAGAGAATGCTTCAGTAGACCGTAACAATGAATTGACATCCGAAAACGCGCCTGAGCACTTCGTTTGCAAGCAGCTCAGTTCCCCCGAGAGAACGTTAATTGTCTGATGAGCAAGACGCAAGCGGGAAACGAAGACAGAAATTGAAAGTCTCCTGCAGGAATCACAATACCGCTGGACACCATTGCCGGTTTTATTAATAATGTCAGCTATAAAACCTTTAAGGTTAACACACGTTGCCTGAAAGGATCGGTCACAAAACCCAAAAGAAACAACTATTGGATACTTATCAATGGTGGCAGTGGTATTCAGAAAGCCATCCACAAAGTCATCCAGTATATTTCGCAACAAAAATACATGCAGAATAAGTGGAGCCAAACAATTATATTCCCTATCCATAAAAAACGTGACAAGATACAGTACGAAAATTATAGAGGCATAAGAGTACTTTCCATTGTGGCGCACAAATTATAGATCCTAGAAAAGAAAATCCAGATCATGCGCCTACAGCATCATTGTTGAGTATCAAGCTAGCTTTAGGGGAGGTAGAATGACGAAAGACCAATTGGTTGCAATCAAGCAAATACTTGAAAAATGCTTAGAGTTCAACATAGACGTACACCAAATTTTCGTTGACTTTCAGCAAGCATACGATAGTAATGATCGTAACGTACTGTACCAAATAATGCTCTGCTTTGGCATCCCAGCCAAATTAGTTCGTCTTACCAAAATGACGATGACGTTGACAATCTCTGAAGTCTGCATCAATAACCAACTCACCGACGCCTTTGACACAAATATCGGTCTAAAGCAGGGAGATAGGCTGGCCCCATTGCTATTCCATTTGGGTCCGGAATACGTCACAATACGTCGATACACGAGGTACATTGCTATACAAGTTGGGCCAAGTAGTACCCTATGCGGACGACATCAACATTTTGTCATGGTCATTAACAACCGCCAAAGAACTCTTCCTGAAACTCGACAGCGAAGTAAAACTAATAGGCTACAAATCAATGAAAACAAAACAAAGCTCATGACGCAGTCGGGGAAAAATACCTTAAATACGCAAAATATCAAACTTGGCGAATACAGTATCGAAAATGTGAGCAAATTTGTGTATTTAGGCGCCAAAATAACGAGAGCCAGTAATGAAAGAAACGAAAAATGCCGAGGAGTACAGCTCGACGATCTTGAAGACCAGCTGCATACACAGGAAAACAAAGCGCCAATTATACAAATCTATGATAAGACCTGCGTCATGCATGGGTGTGAAACACGGACCTTAACTCAAGCATCCGCAAATATATTGAATGCCTTTGAGCGGCGAATTGGATACAACCATGAGCTGTATGAAATTTTCGATGAGCTGGAGGTCTCAACAGTTGTAAGGCTGTGGACGCTGCAATGGACTGACCACATGAATTGTATGGATGAACAACGGATACCAAAATAAGTGTTCACAGGGAGAACTGACGGTCGGAGGCCAGTGAGGAAACCGAGGAAACGTTGGTCTGCCTCGGTCGACGGACAGTTCATCGCTGCACGGATTTTGAAATTAGAGGTCGCGGTCAATGGACCGAGATAGTTGGAGGCACTATTTGCAGGAAGCCACGGCCCGAGAGGGACTTTAGTGCTACGAAGAAGAAGAAGAATCTGATTAGAAGAGGTACCAAATAAGACGAGATTGGAAGTTTTTTACTTCCACTTCCCACCCTAAGGTCCAGAGTTGTACACAGACAAAACATGCGTCATATTTACAAATCACCAGTCAAACCTGTATTGTCATATGGAAGTGAAGCATGGACCCTAATCTACGAGTTCCAGAAGGCAATGGACACATTTGAAGGCAAAGTGCTCCGGAAAATCCACGGGCCAGTGAAGCAAGCAACAGAGTGGAGACTATGTAACAACGATGATATGTATGAACTTTGGGACGCCATGCTGAAAGAATGGAAGAAAACCAGCTACTTAAAAGAACGTTAAAGAGTAGAGCACTAGGTAGACGTTCAGGAGAGGACTCGATGGGAAGATAGACAGAAGCGGACAGCAAATCATTGCTGGGAGTAATCGACTGGCGAACGAGGTCACAGAACTGTGATGATTGGAGGAGATTTATACTGGAGGCCAAGGGCCAGTTTAGGCTGTTGCGCATAGACCATGATGAAATTAAACAGGAAAGAGTGTAGGAATTTTGTTGATACAATTATAAAGCGCGATTCCCTGCATACTTATTTGCACAGAATAAGTATTCGTGGGGAATGCTACCGTATTCTCTAATGGTACTAATAAGAGTTTTAGTTTTTTTTAGTTTTAAAAGTGCTTTATTGAGTCCCAAAACTGTTGTTTACATTAATCTCTAAAGCTAAGATATACATATTTGTTTTTTCTTATGAGTTGTTGCGGATTCCGGCGTACCGACTTTCTCCCATTCGCAACTTCAAATTGCCGCCGTAATATTTCCACCTTCCTTTGGGCACTCCTACCGTTTCCTCTGTAAATTAATTTATTTTATTAACATTTTTCCATTTTTCCTTTAATTTTTATTGCCCCATCATCACAATCCTACCCTTTCCCTTATTTCCAACTACAAAAAAAAATAATACATACTAATAATTTCAATTTTCCCACTAACAACATTTCATTCATTAATTCCCACTAACAATACCTTTTCCTAACAAAACATAATTCCTTTCCTTTATACTAACTAATTCTATTCCCACTAACAAATTTTATTTTTTATACTAACAAAAATTAATTCACGTTCCCCTACTAACAAAATTCAATCTCATGCCCAAATGCAACGTTCAACTTGCTTATGAAATGAATTGAAGATCGACAATCCATGGCACCATTAGCTGCGTCGTGAGTTCTCAATCGAGGGTCTGCTGGAACCCTGAGTTCATGTTCTCCCGGGCGCACGGAAACACTCTTTTTGGGGTATCGGCAAAACCAATAAAAAATTAAAAATTTGCCGCTCGTAGACGGAGCAGAGGAAACGATTAGTGCTGATAAAACTGGCCGTTGTTTTTTTTTTGTTTTAGTGATTTTAACGTACAATCTTATTTTCAGCAACCCCACGCTTCTTTTGGTGTATTTCATCGGGCGCTCGGAGTTCTACAGTGAAAGAAGTGAGTGCCAATTTGGTTTTTTTCTTTTTTTTTTTTAATATTTTATCAATTATGATATTTTCCAGTAGTTTGTTTATTATATTCTTATTAATATTGCATTTTTTCACGTCGATATATTTTAGTTTCTTTCTATGTTATTTTGAAAGGGGTTTTTAGTAGTTTTTTTATTGACCTTCTTCTTATACTATAGATTCGGATTATAATTTGTGAATTAAATAAAACGGCCATGTCGCAGTAAAAGCCATATTTTTCATTTCTCAGAATGACCTTCCCTTTCCCATCCATTTCCCTTTGTGCTAGTTATTTTATGTAAGGTGGCTCAGCACGAGCAGAGGGTGTCCCGGAAAACCCACGACACGACAGAGCGCTAGCCGGCCTCAGTATGCCACCCTCGGCTACACACCTCTCTGCTAATTACTTAATGTCTGCAACAGCGGTGACTTCCGTGGTTGCTACTACTCTCAAGATTACGTCTTTCTCATTTCTGTGGTTCAAACCAAATTTCATTTATAGCTCGGAATACATCATTTTATCACTGACTACTTACTACCAAAGAAAACGACACGATAAAAAACTTTGGCTCTTATAACTTATATGTAGGATATTTATCCATATAACTTATATTCTACTTGTCTGATTTTAGGTTTTTTTCTTAATGTTTTTTTTTTTAGATTTGCAATTTTATTTACCCAGCTTATGCTAATTTATTTTCCTAACTTATTCTTAAGTCCTTATACTACAGCTCGCGATCATAGCGAGAAAACTAACCAAGTTGAAAATATGATTCTAATTACAGTATTTTTATTCTGTCTCCATTTCTACTTCATTCAACCACCAAAAGTCTTCACTCCTGTACTTGTGACTGAACATATCCATTGAGTACCGCCACATCGCATTGGGCTATCTAGTATCCATATACTCTGGGCGCGTTATTAACTTGTCGGTGTTACGTCTATACCAGTGATACAGCACTGGTACTCCATTTGTGTTTTCAGGAGGAATGAACCCTGTTTGCATAGCTCTGTCGAAATAGAGTGAGTTCGAGTAGTAAAGTTGATTAATCCAAGGGTTCTCTGTGGGCCAAGTTGTGCAATTTAAAGTATGCCTTCGAATAAGATACACCATGAATCTATCTATTCTGGTTACTTGAGCTATTTCATAAATCTCTCTATTCGAGACACTATGCAGGTAGTCAGTTTCGGCTTTCAGATAGACGCCTGTACATGCTCCTAGCACTTTTCTCTCGAAAACTCGGAGTTTCTCAATAGTCGAGAGACTTTGGATGAACCAAATTGGACAACCGATGGGTCGGACTAAACTTTTGTAACAAATGGTTTTACCTCAGGCAACAAGTTTTTATTGTAAAAAAGTCGTTTGAGTGGCATGCAGGCGTTTCGAGTTTTTTCAAGCTGCTTGCTTATATGTGGTGTGAATTGAAGGCGTTGATCGAAATGCACTCCAAGATATTTTACATCTGTCCTATCTGGTATTCTTTCGCCATCGGCTACAAGGTGAAAATCTTTCCAGTGATGGTTCACATTTCTGCCGGCTTGCATCAGGTTTGTGTGAAACAAAATAGTCTCGCACTTTTGAGCATAAATCTTCATTTTCTAAGCATGCGTGAATGATTTAATGTCATCAAACTAGCTCTGAAGCTCTTTATTGGCTTCTGATGCCTTTCTTTGTGCAGTGTAGATGATAAGGTCATCTGCAAATGCAACCAGAGCTCTTTCCGGCGACTCATTGAACCCAAAGGTCTTGAGTAAGGGGCCCAATAATATTGCAAAGAGAGTAGGTGCTGCCACCGTATCTTGTGTCAGTCCGTCAGATATTTGAAACAGTGTGTCAGCGGAAACACCTCCTGATTTTAACTGAAATGATTTCTTATACAACATACTGATCAACAAATAAATTAAATGTTGTGGGAATTCATCTTGGATTAGCTTAAAAATTAATCTATCGAGCCAAGATGTATCAAATGCCTTTTCCATGTCGATAAGACACGCGCCAACACATTTGCCATCGTTCATGTGCCAACAAATATCTTATGTTACTTTAGTAATTGCATGAATTGTGGAATGACCTTTGCGGAACCTAAATTGGCTGTTACTGAAGAGTTGATTTTCACTGATATGCAAATGAGGTGCTTGATTGATAACAGTCTCAAATACTTTACTGATATTCGGAAGCAGGCTGATGGGGCGGTAGTTTCGTGGGTTTGTAAGGTTCTTGCCCTTTTTGGGGATAGGAATAGTCTTTGCTATTTTCCAGTTTGCTGGAAAGTATCTATTGTTAAGTAGATTGTTGAACAGAATGCAGTATTCCGTGATCAGTACACCAGGTAAATGTTTCAATACAATATTAGGTACGCCGTCGATTCTGGCAGATTTTTTATTGTTCAATTTGCGGAAGATATCTACCAGGTTTTCATGTGTGATGAAATATCCAGCTACGAACTCGTCTGGTATAGCATTTGAACGCAGAGTCTCATTAAAATGGAGTAAAGGCTCTTTACTACAGCTTGCTTGAAAGTTGCTTACTTTCTCTGATACGATTTGGGAAAGTCGTTCTCTACTAAGTATTGCGTTTTGCTTGTGGATTGATTCTAGACTTATCCCAATGACGTTTAACTTATTAATAGGGTCGGAGATAGTGATATGCTCCTGTACATTGTTTGCCTCGTAGACATTATCTTTTTCAAGGAAAAGTCTATCTTCAGCTGTTATTTTCAAGTCAGCTATTCCATCCAATTTCTTTCTTCTAAAAATAGAGTTGATTTGGGCAAATATTCCGTCACTGTCTTGTGGACGTATTCTTTGTAACTTTTCTCTCCATTGGTAATTTATTTCCCCGTTGTAGCTGAGTTTAATTAGATATCGTACAACTGACATCATCTGTTTTAGAATTTGTAAATTATTACCGATTCTCGCCCTAAAGCCTCTATATATTGAATTGACGCGAGTTAGAATCCTGCTCTTTAAATGTTGCAGTCTTTTTATTCTAGCTGTGCGATATTTGTCCATGTTGTTCAGAGGTTTAATCTTAGCAACAGTATTTTGGGTCGTTTCGTTTATCAGTTTCTGCAGTATGTTTAAGTACTCGTCAATTTCAATATTGGTCAGATTTCGATTATTAGGAGCAATGTTACAAGATGTCTTCGAGGCCATCCTCTTGTGGCTTTTGGTGATATTTTTCTGGAGTTTATCCCAGTTTGCCTTTTTGTAGTTTAATTGATATTGTGCATCATTGAGGGTCAGTAAGAAATGGTCGTCCGTATCCGGTGATAAGTTCATTTTTATGGCTCTATATGGTCACTGTCGTAGTCCAAGGTCCTAAGCTTGTTCTCTGTTAGTTGAATAAGATTTAAACCCACATATAATATACACACATCTAGATAAGATCTTGCGCGGGGTAATGTTGCCTTGCTTGGGCCATATAATTCGCATTTAAATTCGATAGCGTTTGCTTCGAGCCACCTTTTGAGAAATACTCCTCTAGGGTTATTAGAGGCATTCAACCATTCTCTATGATTTGCATTTAAATCACCAGCAAGAATGAAATAATTATTCAATTTGTGGAGTTCAAGTATCTCGAATAATGAAGCAAATTCTCTCTTGAATTTTTCTGTATTTCTTTTGGCTGCATACGCTGAGATAATGTACATATATTTATCACCTTGCAATTTTAACCGTATGCATGTTACGTCAAGACATTCAAATCTACTGAATTCCGGTTTGATCATAACCTGATATTTGTATGCATTTCGAATAAGGATGCCTGTTCTGTTAATAGCATTTTGTCTATCAGTGCTGATGAAGACGAAATCTTGAAATTGTACATTATGCCTCCTATTGAGCTTTGTTTCCGAAAGTAGCACTACATCAGATTTGTTTCTAACCACAACTACTAAGAAGAGGTCCAGATAATCATGGACTACGTACTCGCGTAGGAAAGTCCGGCTACTGTCTATGCCAGGTTGTAGGTATTCGGTATCGAAAAAATAAACTGAAATATGCTTACGTGCATAAATCTGGAGGATATACTTTGTTGATTTAAAAAGCAGGTAGGGAGGACTGAAGCATGGAGTTCTGGAGTGCAATGGAGCAAGACCTAAGCGTTCAAGAAATGCCGAAATAGCGATCTTACCCTAACATAAAACAACTAAGCAAACAAGCGAAGTCCCGAGTAAAGTGTGTCTTCCTTTCGATATCGCTGCGACTTAAGCAATTCCAATAAAATGAAAGTATTGTTTCACGTAACCGTATTTACAAGCTCGCTTATAACATTCACTGTTGACAGTCAAATAAATACTAAACAAGCAGCGATGGGAACAAAATACAATAAATAAAATAAAATATCAATCTAGAGCTACTCTCGTAGATTATAAAACGGTGCTGGATGAAAGATACGAACAAAATATGTATTTAGATTGAAACAAGTTGAAGTAGCAGGAGAGTGCTCCTTCCAGAAGGGTATTGTAAAACTTGACTAATATACAGATTCCATAAATCGAGTTGGAAGAATTATTATGGTTATTATATTTTTCTATTCGCCGCCATTTTGTTTCAAGTGTTTTGACTCCGTCGTTCAATTAGTCACATTATTATTAGTCACATTACAAACCATTTCTAACATTTTTATCAAAATATAATTTACTTATTTATAATGGCTAGGTCCGTTACAAACGTGTATCTCCCTAGCATCACGTGTTAATGTTGTTGTAATTGTTAAATTTTCAATCGGCTATAACTTAGCTGTTTATTGTTCGATTAGTGTGAAATTTTCAGTGCACATACAATTGCTTTTAAAAAACTTTAATTGTAGTTTTTGGGAAATTTAAGGGTCCCATTTTGATTTTATAAGCGAAAATGTAAAATTTAGAAAATGTACTATTATTAACAAAGTTGATCGAATGACGACTTCTAAGGTATTTGTTGTTGTTGTACTTCTAACGTTACACATCTGTGATTTTTATCAGATTTTTCGGGGGGGGGGACACAAAATGTTCGTACATTTCCCTTTCCCCTGCACACCTCAAAGCAAAATTTGTCATTTTAAGACCTGTTTTGGAAAGTTCCCACCAAGACCTTTCATTTGATACCCATATTGCCTACATACGATGCAAATTTTTTTTCGGGGGCCACCCCCTATATGGGGAGACCCCCTTGAACACCATATAAATTTTTTTTTGTGATGAAACTTTGAAGGGGGCATCACTTTACACCTACTTACAAAATATTATGTTTCTAGCTTATGTAGTTTGCGAGAAAAAGTGGTGTGACACACAGACGGACGGACGGACGGACAGACAGGATGCGATTTTAGTAGGGCATTGTAAAATGATTTTACAATACCCTAAAAAAAGATTCGGAACAAAAGCCCGGTCGCATAAAGCAAGCAAAAGCTTCGCAGAAAATTTCAAAATTAACACGTTAAATTTTCGGTTGATTCTTCTTGGCCTCAGTGAACTCACAGAAAACATACAATATTAAAAATTTAAAAGTAATTATAAGAATTCCATAATTGCATTTTAACCATTTAATTATTATTAAAACGACCATTATTCATGCTAATTTCGCTTCGCCCAGCGATTAAATTTCTTTATTTATGGCTGGAAGTGGTACTTTCGCAAAGATTTGAATTTATTAAGAAGTCATTATAATGCAGTGATGAGAACATACTTCATGAATGCGGAAGCTTTCAGTTGAATGATGTTTCATTCTAAGAATTTTAAGGTACTTTTTAAATGACCATTCCTTTAGAGCAAATGATATTAATATTAGCATCCACAGGATAATACTCGTGCAAGAAAAGGCGGAATGCTAATTATTTTCGACAATTAAAGTACTGAAACGGACAACGAAGGCGTTTTGGGATTATTCGACCTCAATTTATTTTTTGCACTTTGCCGTTAAGGCTTACAGCAAATGCTGAAAATTATCTAGAATTTTCGTCCTTCGCTCAAATAATTTTAATGAAATTCTCATTCTCTGGATGGACCTATTTATGTGCAAAGATATTAACGGCTATGGTCTCGGTATTACCCACAAACCTTGCAGCAATTTCGAGGCAGAATACGAAAATTCATAAATTATACCAAGGACAATGGCAAAAATTGTGCTACATAGGAAAAAACCTATTAGGGACTCATTACATATGAATTCTCTGCAACTAGCACTAATTAAATCTTAACCTGGTTGCCTGTTCATTTCACACAGATGCCACTAGCAAGGATTCGCTTGCTAGCAAAGTGTCAGATAGTGGAAATCCATGAGAATCTATTTAAGTCCTGCCAGGTAGGTTGCGCCAGCTTCCACCAGCTTCGTCCAAAATTTATGGGGCATTTAGAAGGTGTAGGCAACTTAATTGGTAGCCGCTAACACGGCAGCCAAGATGTATCTGCTACTGTGCAATGTTCACCTCGTCGTCGTTCTGCAGCACAAAACAGAACCAAACGAAATGAATGAAATGAAAATGAAAAACGAACAAGATGGGAGGTATTGCATGGCATGGCATAGCATGGCCTCTAACAAACAATTTCCGTTCATAAAAGTCTCTTATTAAAATGTTATTCTTCCTTCCGTATTGTGATCTGAACAGTTTCCCTGACACAACCATGCCTGCACAGCATAGCTCGGAGTTGCTTCGTGCCTGCAATTATAGCCTTAGCATTCGGCGGAATGAACGTTGCGTATTATACTCGTATATGTTTAGTACAGTAGTGAACATGGAGAATGAATGGAAAGTAACAATGTCACCATATGAGCTGGCATAAAGCTCGATGTTATAATATATGATGCAAACATGTACGAATAAGGGTCTGAAGTCGGAGTGATCAAGGCTATTTTTATTTATAACTGCACTTGCTTACATAGGTACCTATGTTTCGCACACTTGGCGCGCAAGGGTCATTGCGACACCGTAAGGAATTAAACTTATCTTTTTTATTTTGGTTCGAAACATGTCTAACAAATTGCAGTTTGATCGTTATTAAAGGGTGTTTTTTTTTTAAGAAGGAAATTGTTCTAATTGCCATGAAATTGACTTTATTGGAAAGATAATTGTTTGCCATTTTTATTAGAATATGATTTCTGGCATGTGAGCGTCACAACTAGTGTTACCAAGAACTTTCCGTCTGATTATAGTACTTTTCAAAATGAGGTATAAAAACTATAGTACACTCGGAGAAAATATGCTATTTATAAGATCAAAATGAAATAAAAGAAAAGTAAAATATATTCCTTTTTTATTCTTATAAAAGCTATACTTTTTAACACTTCTTGTATCTTTGAACAAGCTTTTCTGCAAGATAAAAGTTTCGTATGCTTTATTGCAGTCGATATTCAAATGAATATAAATTAAAAGTTCATTTTTCATCAATGAAATGCTTACTCTATATCTCTCATCCCACTATTTTAAATTCATAATTGATAATATTCTCTCAGTAAATGCTGAAGTGGCAATAATAGAGGGCAGAAATGACAAAATCTTAAATAAACTCGGCAAGTTGTTGTATTTTTGAAAATATATTGCCACTTTAATCCATAAATTTGCCGGTAAATTGAAAACAATCTATAACCTTAACAAAAATTTCATTCAGTATTGTAATTTCTGAATAAAGCTCGTTCATTTGGATACACATTTTGCTTTGTAAATTTAGGTCGTTTAATATGTCCTGTTACGGGAGCCGCAGTGCAAATACGAGTATTACTCGGTCCGTGTTCCGTCGTTCCTCTCTGTGTACTGTGAAAGGTAACATATGTGAAAATCTGCGAATTGTAATCAAAGCATTTGTGGGCACGGCGTCGTATCATGCATTAGCTGAAGTGGGTGTGTATCCATACTCGTATTAAGTATTAAACATATACACACAATACTTTGCAGTCGAACGTAACGCCTCAATGGAGCAAATTGGTTACACGCATATGCAATTAGGCAAATCGAGTGAAAGCTTGAGCTTTGTGGTTGCACCAGTCACAGAGAGATGGCATCAAAAAACATTACATCTTGAACTTTGATGATTGACTATTTTAAATTGTCTTCATTATTTTAGATGGTAAGCAATTATGTCAACATTTATGCTATAAAAGAAAATTTAAGAAGCGAGAAAATCGAGAAGTAATTCTCATTCGCTGGCTCAAGACGTTCGCCCGAGCTTATTCTATCCCAAGGCACTTAGCTCGGGAAAAGCGAATTAAGAATACGTTCAACTGCATACTCAAGGCATCTGCCCAAGTATATGAACCCCAAGGCAGTTATGCCCGGGACCTGCAGTTGAACTAATAATTGATTGATTTATCAATCTGATTGCATACTCAAGGCATCAGCCCGAGTATTAGTGTCCTAAGGCAATTACGCCCGGGGCCTGCAGTTAAAGTCTTAATAGATTGGTTTCTTCGAATTTCCTTTTCTCTCTGAATGACTAACAAATATAGTTAAAGTAAATTTAAATCGCAGAAATTTCACAGCTCCATAAATGCTCCAACTTTACACACATGCACACATAAAACCTCATTAATTGTCTCTGTAATTAATTAATTATTAGAAGAATTCATTAGTGAAATATCGTTTTAATATTATATAGTCAACTGAACGTGTAATTGCATAACATAACAAAGAACGAAATAAAAATTCAGACATTAAATAAATAAATACCTTTTTACTGACCTGATTGACAAGTAACATATGAAGTAGCAGGTATGTATTAAACAATGAGTTCTCTCTCTACCCAGGAGCCTTGATATGTATATAGGATACACATAATATTAAGCCTCCAATTCATGCCAGTTTACATAAGGTATTTATTTATTTATTCATTTAAATTCATTTAACAGACAGAAACCCAATTACAAAATAGACTTCGACAATTAAATATAGTTAAATATAGTTTAGAGTAAGACAGATTAATACAACGAAATCAAGCAAAAAAAAGTTAATTAAAACATGTAAGAAATGAATGAATGAATATTCGCAAAAAGTAACGGCTTTAGTTTATTTTTAAAAACAAAGTAGGACGTGGATAGAGAGCCAAGCTCGAGGCTGTTATGCTTTTTGATGATTCGCGGTATAATCGATCGAAAATATCAATCCGTCCGGGCGTGCGGAACCTCGAGAATGTTATTAGACTGACTAGGACGTGCATACAGTCTGTAGTGCAAGTCTTCGCTTAGGGTGGAAGCAATTTGATGGTGGTACAACTTATAAAGGAGTCGAAGTATGGATAGACGACGCTCATAAGACTCATAAGCTAAGTTGAATTTGAAGAACACAATACGGGCAAACTTACGCTTCTAGTGAGTTCACAAGATATAAACATCTAGGAGGCCACACAACTCAGCAGTACTCAAGAAGCGAGCGGACAAGACATGTGAACAACCGAACACCGGTAGTAATATTTGCAAACTTGTGCAAATGCCGCATAATAAAACGCGAAACTTTTGATGCCTTGGTAATTATGCTAAAAATGTGGACATCGAATTTAAGCTTTGGGTCAAATATTACACCAAGATCTTTGCATGAGTCTGCAGAGGAGAGAACAACATCACATAGGGTGTAATTAAAAGTCAAAGGAACAATTTTCAAAGAAAAAGTCATTTTAAAACATTTGGGAACATTGATGCGAAAGGAGTTTACATTACACCAGTTCTAGAGGTTAAAAATATCAATTTGAAGTTGCTGACAATCTTCAAGGGATCTAATTATCCGGAATACCTTGAAATCATCAGCATAGAGGAGACAAGAAGAGGAAATTACAGAGGGAAGATCATTGATAAACAGTACGAAAAGGTATGCTGGCAATGCAATAGTCCTCACAATCATCAAAAGAAACGAGTGTCTCGTGTGATAAATTTAGTTTTTGTATTTTTCATAACCAATTATTTTCGTTAAAGTCAAACCATTTATTGAGGTATTCTAGGCATTTATCTATGAATACAAGAAAAGTCTTTTTAATGTCAACAATATCTGTGGTTCACGTAAACACTTTTTAAAATTCTCCTTGAAAGATAAGGAACACTAATTACTTTGAATTAAAACTTATGCTAAATACAGTTTATACGAAATGTTTCTCCTAGAGCTTGCTGCTACCTTACCAAGCGAAATAATGAAAATGATCCAAAAACTCACCGGGTAAAGAAAAACTGAATGAGATGTGAGAGGAAACTTTGATAACCTTTGGGCTTTAGACAGTTTATAAACATTGACAGTAAATCACAAATTGGGAAATTTGTTGGTTCACAAAGAGCATGGCTTATGTTCATTTATTTATGTATACGCCTTTATATTGGTTACTGAGAATATAATATTTTTGCGTACTATATATTTCTTCAGCAGTATATAGTACATAGAGGCAAAATATAGTACAATATTATATAATATAGTACGGTTGGCAACCCTAGTCACAGCTGGCGCAGAGGAAGTCTCCAACGAGAGGTCCAATTTTCGACTATTTTAACCAATAATCGGGGCCGTATCTCGCCAATGACGTGGTGAACCTTGTCTTCCAAATGGCCATGCGTCTCAAGTTTGCTGACGCAGACGAGTGATTTGACGTATCCCCAAAACAAATAGTCCAGCGGCGTTAAATCTCAAGATCTTGCAGGCCAGTTCACAGAACCAAAACGAGAAATTATACGCTCATCAAATGCTTCTTTCAATGAGTCGGTGGTTACATGAGCTGTATAGCAGGTCGCGCCATCCTGCTGAAACCAAAGGTCCCCTGCAATATGGCGAGTCAATTCCCGAACGAAAAAGTCATGAGTTATGGCTGGTAATGCTATTCCCAGCAGCATTTTTGAAGACATATAGGCGTAACATTCTAACGGCCCATAAAGCACACCAAACAGTGACTTTCTCCAGATATAACGGTGCTTGCCTGTAGTTGCTCATCACTCTTAGTGCGGCAGTTTTGTTCTTGACGTAGCCATTTAACCAAAAATTAGCCTAATCGATAAAAAAATGAAATTCGTGATCTGCATCAATTTGTTTTAGAGCCAATATACCGAATCTACGCCGTACTCGGTGGTTGTTCCGCTTCAAAACCTGCATGAGCGCGTAAACCACGATCCTTTCATAAATGGATGGACACATGTTTAATTGTTGAGCACGATGTCGAATAAATTCTTTTGGATCTTCATCGATACTACGCTCTACAGCTGCTATGGTTTCTTCGTTACGAACGTCTAGTTGAATGCGTACTATCAGTGAAAATAGCCATAGTGCGGGAATGATCCATGGTCAATCGAATTAATTGTTCTGATGGACGGTTATATTGGCCATAAAATTGACGGATTGCGCGATGAGTTCATGAACAGAGGAGCGGATATTAAGCCCAATTTTAAGGCAGTTTTATTTCGGTGGTTTCCAACGATTTAGCAGTGTATTTTAAAAAGCCATGGGCAGTTGAATCTAGGAACCAAAATTGTACCTAAAACTAACATCGAATTTTCTTCAATTATTTTCAAACTTCTAATTGCTCAATGATTGATCTCGAGAGCGTTAAAACTCAAATGTGGTTAGATTGCTCACAAATAATCAGTAAAGCGTTCATTAGTTCTATAGGCATGCTGCATGTCAAATATTTTGAACCATTTATGACACAAGTGACTTCCTGAAACGATTTTGTCACATAACTCACTACGAATTTCAGATTCTTCTACTGTTCACAGCTCAATCGTATCGATAATAGTCAAAGAAGCTTGAACACAATCTTGCAGCTCTATTAATCTTTTGGTCATATTATATATTGAGCTCCACTGAACTGGAATTGATTGAATTAATAATTTTGGTTGCTGTAAATTATTTTTTGGCTGATGCTCAAGAAGTTTTTCTGTAGATCTTTTATTTTCTTAAAGATCAATCAGCTTTACTTTCATAATTGTTGAGGTAAACAATAATATAGCTTTTTTTTTTTTTTTTCTTTAAAAGCCGTCGGGACTTGCTTAGTTGTGTGAGCAGACGCGTTTCGACTACTTTGAGTCATCTTCAGTGTCTAAAGGATGTGTTGAAATAAATAAACAAAGTTATTGACTATAATAATATAGCTTTTTAGACAGTTAAATATAAAGAATGAGCTAATCATGTAAAATGGTCATATAAAATATATTTTCTAAATGCGTTCCTGGTTTACAACAACATTGCCAATATGTTGAACATCACCCGCGCACCACTAGATCTCGACAATTAAAAGATGCCGCTTTGAGGATCTCGTAATTTTCAAGTTCCGTCGAGGATCGTCTCCCACCCGACGAATTCCTCCGACTTCCAGTACATAAGCTCCTCACAGGCATCGAGCTTGGAGACAGACGCGACTCTGCTACATGCGCTTTCTTGCTGGTACGCGGGTCAGTAACATCGTACTGTGAGCTCAACGGCTCTAGCTCCTGCTGCAGTAGAAAAGCCGTACAGTGCTGTTGATCAAGAAACAGACATTGGAAGAGCTCACCGCGGTTAGAGGCGAGGCACACGACATGGGCGCGGAAGAAATGACAACAACCATGAAACCAACCACGCGCTCCACAACACCCTTATCTGGCATCTCCTCAACACACAATTCTCCGGATCAGATCGCCGTCGAGCTAACCGCCCTGCTTCTAGCAAAGCGCAGTTGAGCGGTTTGACCTGCGAGGTGCTTCCACGACGACTACATTATATCACCCCAGGACCAGAGCCATAATATTGGTATCAGACCAAAGCCCTAGCGACCCAATGCATACAGCCTTGCACATTTCTAGCTCAGGGAACCGCCACCGGGCCCTTAGAAAACTTAGATCGCGGGTTCTATACCAGCGGACACCGCTGCCTGGAAACACCTCGGAAGACGCCTGTATATCTCTGACTGCCCCACAAGAGCTCGGTTTCTGGTGGATTCCAGCTCCACTCTCTCCATCTTTCAGAAGCGCCTCAATGTCAGGCTACTTCAAAAGCAGAGCCTCGTGTTCCAAGCAACCAATGGTGTGCCTATGGTCACTTTCGGTAACGAGCAATACACACTGGACTTTAGGTTACTCTGCCAATTCCACTGGCCGTTTCTCTTAGCAGACATCCAAACAGCCATCCTGAGTGCCAACACGCTTAATCATCATGGCCTACTCGTCGATATACGAAACCAACGCCTTTTGGACAATCGTACCAGCCTCTCAATGGTCTGTGTCGTTTGTCCTGCTCCACCCGTGCATAGAATAAGTATAAGCGCTGTGGCCAAAACCTCTACCTTGGTGCATCGCAAAATACGAGCACACACCCATATGACCCGGTGAGTTTGCTTCGATCGCCGACCTATCCGTCAATCTGTCTGTGCGTCACAGAAAAGTTCCTTAGATACTATAGCAGCTACAAAGCTCAAACTTTGTGGAAAAGTCAGAAGATGTGTTTTCTCAAATGTTTAGGTCTTATCAAACCACTCAAAATTGTTTGCGGAGGGTCCCCCTTATAACGAATATTTAACTTTTTTTTAAAATCAAAGCTAGTCCAGTAGGAAAGGTCTTGATTCGCACTTTTAGATTCTGAAACAAAAATGTCATTTTATGAATGAGGGGCCCAGGGGGGACAAAATACACGAAAAATATGTCGTCCGGTCCCCCCTTCACGGTTGGACACAATTTAACTGAAACAAGTTGGGTGAACAGACCTACGCTCATGTCAGAAGGGTTTTGTATTCAATTTACAAAATGCAGTCACCAGATCGAATCAAATCAAGATGCATGTCAAAGACGATTTTATTGGAGAAAATATGAAATGCGAAGATCATACTATTTTTAACAAAGTTCAATGAATTTCGACTTTTGAGGTTTTTGGTATTGTTATACTCATAAATATCTCCCTTGATAATTATTTCAGATGTCCATCCGCGACGGAGGAAACACATTTTTCATGTATTTCCCCCTGTGCCCCCACTGAAGCAAAAACTGACAGTTTAACAACTGTTTTGAAATGCTCCCATGAAAACTTTCATTTTATACTCATACCGGCTACGTTTGATGAATTTTTTTTTTTCAGGGGCCACTCTCCTGTGCTGAAATCATCGATTCATGGCCAATTTTTTCGAATCCAAGAATGGTTACAAAACCCTTTTTCTAGGAGCTCTCTCCCACCTCCTTGACTTATTTCACTTATGAGCATTAATTGTAGGTACTCATCTTCAGTCATTCATTCAATTGAATCAAGTGTTCAAAACATGCACCTTAAACGTTGAAGTTGGGAAAAAATAACTCCAAATTATTCAATCTTCGCATTTAAAACAGCCACTATCTTGTTTTACGATTACTTATACTACTAGCTGAACCGATTCTCAAAGATATACATGACACCTATCATTCCTGAAATTTTCATGCAAATCCTAGCAAAACTGTAGTGTCTGAGTCGGTTAAAAGCGCATGTTGTTCCATAGCCATATGTTGCCATAGTAATACATGCAGCGCATATTGTTCCATAGTAATACAGGAAAATTCAAACCGCTATAACTTCGCTAAATATGATTCAATCTTTATGAAACTTTCAGGATAGATCAATCTTATAAATAAACATCCACGTACTGAATTTCATCGAATTTAAGGGTACCGTTAAGATTTTATTCAAGAAAACATAAAATCGATAAATCATACTATTACTAACAAAGTTGAGTGAATTGTGACTTCTAACGTATTTGTTGTTGTTGTACGCACCAAGGCCTACATCCCTGATTTTTTTCAGATTTTTCGGATCACAGGTGTCCAATCGCGAGGGGGGGGACACACATTTTTCGTGTATTTCCCCTACCTGTGCGCCCCCCGAAGCAAATTTTGCCAAACTAAGACGTGTTTTGAAAAGTTCTCATCAAGACCTTTCATTTGATACCCATATCGGCTACCTTCAATGAAATATTTTTTTCGGGGGGTCACTCTCCTATATGGGGAGACCCCCCTTAAATACCTTATAAAATTTTTTTGTAGCCGAACTTTGAAGAGATCACCACTTTACATCTACACACAAAATTTGATGTTTCTAGCTTAAGTAGTTTCCGAGAAAAACTGCTGTGACACACGGACGGACGGACGGACAGACGGACAGACGGACAGACTGGTCGCGAAACTAGTAGGATTTTGTAAAATTATTTTACAAAACCCTAAAGGATTTTGTAAAATTATTTTACAAAACCCTAAAGGATTTTGTAAAATTATTTTACAAAACCCTAAAAAGGTAGGTATTATAGGTGCAATGGCAACAAATAGTAAATTTTGGGTTTTCCCCCTAGAATTGAAAAAGTATGCTTAAACCTGTTAAAATTTTAAAGACATGTAGATTGATACAAGGTGGTTGGGCTTACAAAATTTCATGGAAATCAGATCAGTACCAGGTGATTCATAGCTATATCAATTGTATGGAGTTATAACAACAATAGCATGTACTCGTATTAATACAGGGTTTTCTGATAAGAGGTGTTATTTTGATATTAAAAGAAAAATGCCAGTTTTTAATATGAATGATCGAATGTTTATTTCATCATAAGGAGAAAAGTACGCCGTTAATAGTGAAAAATAACATCAGGCAAATGGCTACCACGACCACGCTTACAGGACCATATCCTTTTCATCAAACTTTCCATAACTAAATCGCAAAGTAGCGGCCCTATGTCCTCGATAGCCTCTCGAATTCCATTTTTGAGGTCTTGAATCGACGCTGGGCTATTGGCGTAGACCTTCTCTTTCACGTGGCCCCAAAGGAAGAAGTTGCAACGTGTTAAATCACAAGATCTCGGTAGCCAATTATGATCACCTCTTCGAGAGATAACACGGTCCGGAAACTTTTCCCGTAAAAAATCAATGGTTTCGTTGCTTGTGTGGCACATAGCGCCATCTTGTTGAAAGTAAACGTTATCCAGATCAATACCATCCAATTCCGACCATAAAAAAATCATTAATCATCTCTCGATAGCGCAATCCATTCACCGTAATTGTTGCTCCAGCCTCATTTTCGAAAAAGGAAGGTCCAATGACTCCGCCGGACCATAAACCGCACCAAACAGTCACACGTTGAGGATAGAGAGGCTTTTCAACAATAATTCTTGGGTTTTCCGAGCCCCAGATGCGACAATTTTGCTTTTTGATGAAGCTCCCGAGATGGAAATGGGCCTCATCAATCAAGATGATTTTTCGATGGAATTCCGGATCATTTTCATGCATTTCAAGGACCCAACTAGCAAAGACACGACGTTGTTGATGATCGACCGGCTTGAGTTTTTGTGTTAACTGAACTTCATAAGCCTTAAGACCAAAATCTTTATGCAAAATACGATGTAAGGACGTTTGTGGAGTGCCTAATTCCAAAGAACGACGAGGAATGGACAAACCTGGGTTTTCTTCAACACTTTCGGCTACAGCAGTATTCTCGGCTGTGTTTGAGTGACATGCACGGGTTTTATTCTGCACATCTGCACTAAGTTGTCCCAACAGCTTGAATTTTTAAACCAATTTCTGTATTGCGGTCCGACAAGGTGCTTCATGACGACCCAAAAATGTTCGAGTTTTACGAACCGTCTCTGCCAAATTTTCACCATTTTTATAGTGAATTTTAATAATTTCAATGCGTTGTTGAAGCGTGCATCGTTTTATTATTATAAATGGCGTCGTTTTTACTTGTCAAATGTTAAAAAATGACAGCTTCAAAAGTGACATCTACCGAAATAGTGGACTATTCAAAATAACACCTCTTATTGGAAAACCCTATAGTTGATACATATTTTAAATCGACTGGTTTTCTGCGGATTTTCATAAAAATTTGAGGAAAAGTGTTTAATTTGAATGTATTTAATTGGCCGAGCATTCAGAAAAATGATTTGAACTGAAACGAAATGGCGGCTGTTATGTGGTTACTAAAGAAATTCTGCATCTTTTGGATAAATTTGAACGATTTCTTATGCAAGTATTGGATGAATAATTTAAGCTATCGATTCATGCCATCAGAAAATTTGTTTCAAACCCTAAAATGTTACAAAGCCCTTTAGCTAAGATTTGCTTAGGACGTAGTTTAAGAGAGGATTGCTAGCACCAAGAATGCGACAATTAGAGTTAAAATTAATAAATCCGAAAATTTGTTCATAATGTGGACTATCATATGGGGTAGAAGGCAAAATCTCTTGAAAAATATTATATTAAATAGCATACCTCCCCGACTTCAGAGCCTTGTTACACGAAATTCTGTCATATACATATTATGTTATTCTAAGAAGACTCCACTATCGAGTGAATACTCATCACACTATCCATGCTGGATACTATAATACAGATTCCATGATGGTCACGGACTGATTCTACTAGCATAGTAGAAAGTATCTGTATCTGTTTTGTCGCATAGCCAGTTCGGGTGGAAGGGAGCGTGAAATCAACTAATTGTCCCTGACAAGCTGACCGACCACCGTAGAATAGACCCATTCACGTCCAAGAATCACTCCACCGGGGAGGCTGCTAGCTTGTTGGCTCCGTTAAAGGCCCCCGTCCCGCCCGGCGCAGACAAAACACAAACAGGATTGCTCAGTAATAATGTTGCTTTGCACTGTTTGCCTGATGCCATCATCAGCACTATCGCCAGCACCAGCACTTGTTGTATTGTACATACGTGCACATATGTAACAGCCACTCTAAATCGTTGGATAGTGTGTTTGCACTTGGACCGTGAACGATTCTCACCGTAATCAGATCAAATAAAGATTAATAAGAGCAGAGCAGGTTCTTCTTGCCAGTAGTTCAATTCAGAGGCTGAAGTGTCGGTAATTTGATTTATTTAAGCCTTATGATTTCCATATCGCGGACTTAGGCCTATTCTGTATCAATTTATGGTTGTCGCCGTCTGCCGCCAAATTCAAAACATTGTCGGCGCTCTAACGGATTTGTATCATTCATTTATAATGTATGCGCTTGTATCTACATATCTGATTAGCTTGATTTTCAAGTAGGCAAAGATGTAATAAATTTGATGATTGAACTTACCGGATGTCCAGGCTTTCCTACTGGACCTGTAGAACCTGAGTCACCGCGCATTCCCATCGGACCCTCGAATTGAAAATGAGAAAAGATATTGTTATTTAGAATGGCATTTACATAATTTAGAAGGATTCGAATGAAAGGAAATATTCTTTTTTTGAGTATATGACATTTTGATTTAAGGAAGCAATTGGAGGTACTACTTACCGGTAATCCCATTGGGCCTTGATCACCTCTGTTACCTTTCTCGCCCTATTAAAAGTTTATTGACTGAAAATTCTCAATTGATGGAATATGCTTGAGTTCTGTTTTACTGAAGGCACTACTTACCCGATCACCTTTTCTACCATTTAGGCCGGGCTCGCCTGGAAGACCTGGATGTCCTGGTGGACCCATTGGACCTGGTGGTCCAGGTGGACCATATACCTTTATTTTAAAATGTAACAGCATTAGTATTTATTTAGTGTACAATAGGATATTGATTTAATCCTTTATTCTGGCTTGTCAATAAAAAAAAACCTTGAAAGGAATGAAATATTTTTGACGCGTAAATAGAAGGTCCTTGGCTAGGATCCCGCTGGTGGCAACGAGATTTGTTTAAAGTGATTCTTTGGACGGACTGTACACCCGTCCTGTTATGATACGTATTGGTTTAAAGTCAGAACATATGGCAGCTGGGTAGACGGACACTTGGCCAAAACGTGGTACTGCCCATATCACCTTCTCGAGTGCGGGTTAATTCGATAGCAGAAAAACGTAGATGTTACTCATAACTAGTCTTAAAGTCCAAACAGTTTATTAGGACTGAATTGAATATCAAGCATATAATAAAACAGCAGAAGTTAAATGATGTAAATAATTATTTATGTGAAAGAAATTACATTTTGTTTAATATCTCGTATTTTTGTGATCCATGGCAAAATTCGGCAACTAGAGAGTATCGATAAATTGATTTTTGTTTGCTTCTAATAAAAGGCTCAGCTACTTCCACTTTATGTTATTTTTTGTTTAACCGATGTGTAATTGCATCAATCCTATAAACAATGCTGCGACCAATTTTTAGAGCTCTTAGGAATACGTTTAAATTCCATCAAAAAAACTTAATTCTTTCGCGATAAGAGCGATGAAAACGAGATACTATATATTTTTTTCGCCTAGCTAGAAATCAATTTAGGAATGCCTACGCGGGCATTAATGCCTTGTGTGGAAACAGTGCGACATATTTAAATTACGGGGGCCATGCAAATATAAATGAGTCTTTTTCATATCAAAGGAAAAAAACACATTTTATGGTTCTTTTTGTGTATGGCTACCCTCCATAGCAAACAATTTTGATGCCATTTTCGAACAATGACATCAGGTGGGTATCCAACCGATGGCGCAGAAACTGTTCAATCAGTTGATCGTTCGCAAACGCCCTCCTCGAAGTGTTTTCTTGAAAGCCCCCAACCATATGGAACTCGCAAGGAGAAAAGGCAGGAGTATAGGGATGGTGATCAAGTGTAGTTTAATACGCATACCATCCAAACTTTGGACTGCAGTGTCGGTTCTTGTATTGCCGTGTAAGAGCAAGGAGTCTCGGATCGCTTGACGGCACCTTTTTGACCGATATGCATCTAGAAGCTGGTCAAAAAGTTCACAGTAGTAAGCAGCATTTATTGTACGAGAATCGTAAAGAAAATCAACAAGTAAAAACCATTGAGAGTCCTGAAAAAGCATTGACATCACCTTACAGGCGTATAAGCGAGTTTTGGCTTTTATCTTGACGCTTCCTTTGTCACCCTTAACTTTTTTGTGGCACTTTTGACTTCAATTTAGGCAATTGGTCCGGGTTTTCGAGGGAAGCTACGCGAACTACACGAAAGGGAAAGCATCCTCAATCCATTTAGGAGCTCATTCGTTTAGAAGAAACAATAACGATGTTAATGTAATTATAAGCACAAGACTCAGCTAGGTTACGCTTCATCTTCGCGCAGAATAATAAAGAACAGAATGCCAATTCAACGATATCCTCGTCGAAGGACACACCATGGCTTCTTTCAAAACAACAACGAAATGAAAATACTGGTTGTAAATTGTCTGAACAACCATCAACACCTACCAGTAAGGACAGCAGCCAATTAAATGCTGCAGATTCCAAATTTAAAGAGATTCTAAGTACGAAGAGAAAAGTCTCGAGAAATACTCGGACGTTTGGCAGTTCGCATTACTAACCGCTACTGCTCCGTCGCGGAACAAATAGCGCAAGTTCAATTACCAAGAGCGATTCGCCACCCTCAAATAAACCTAAAGACGAGGACAATTGGAAAGAGTTGCAACATCTGACTTCAGATCCTTCAGCCAGCAAACAGCCAATGAAAGATTAAGAGTTCGCACTGCGTAGCTGGCAGAATATCACATCCGAAACGAAATGATCGGGGAATCCAGAAATTGATACCATTCTAGCCGTCACTACCGTCAATGGGCGGAGGCGGTCACAAATCGCAATCTGGATAAAATTTGAATCAACCTGGACAACAAACATCTCAGCAATCCCAACATCGAAAACGCCCAATCTTCAGATAAAGGTAAGCAAAAGAAACAAGAAGAAGTTTACAAACTGCAATCATCAGTTCTCTTTAAGAAGAACAACAGGGTCGGAGCTTACAGCAACAAGCCCAAAGTCCACATCAGTTGTAGGAGCAAATAGCTCAACAGCAACAACAACAAATGTCATAGCAACTGCGAATTCCTCTTCAACAGCAACACACTTCACAGCAATGACAAAAGTAGTTACAAATTTTTTATTCGACTTCTCACAATGCATTTTCACCATCAACAGTGCACCTAAATATGAAAATAACGAGTGAAAAGAAAGTATGGGAGCCGATTCCATCAATGCCGCCAGTACTAGAACATGCCGCAACGGTAGTTGCTCAAGCTTAAGATGTAGACTCGCATTTGTCATCGAGTTTTGGGCAATCGCAACACTAACAATATATGCATCACTTTGACAACACAAGAGCAGCTGCAGTTCTCCATGCTGGCATTCATGCCGGAGGAAATATGTACGTGCAACACACACTTTCCTCGCCCGGTCTATCATGATACATCAACACATTCGATCCGAATTCGGAAAAGCACTTTGGAGCAAAGAAATAACTGAATGGAATGAGAAACTATACGGGGGCGTAGATTTTGAAAGCTGGTTGACCGGTGAGGTCCCGCAAGAAGGAGACGCTAGGCGGAGGAAAGGTCAGCTAGAAAATTTGGCGCACGTCGGGCCATTCCGATTATTCTAGTGTTTTTTCTCGAGACGAGCGGAGGTGAAAAAGCTCAGGTGAAAGACAATAATCGGTAGTCAGTCAAATAGTTCCTGGTGTTTTACTTATTTTTTTTCAGTGTCAGCTGCATACGGGCCCCAAAAAATAGGGTTTAGCTAGGTAAGCTAGCTTAATGATTAATTTGCTCGCAAATTCAATTTTGATGAATAGAATTTATTTGAAGTGTAATGCGAACTTAATATTAATAACTCGAAAGATCTGGTGTAACGGAATTTAGTTTTATTGTGCAGTATTAAAAATAAATGGAAAGTGTAACAAAATTCAATTTTGAATAACTACAAACCCTTGAAAGTAAATTGAATATGATTGCCAGGTTGAGGTTGATTTCCTTTTCGGCGAAGACATTTGCTATAATTTAAAAGTCAGGTTTTGCTCACCTTTTATAAGTTGCTGAGTTAGATTAGGAAGTGCTAGCCAACGGTGAAGGAATCGAAGTCTAGGCGTTTGTAAGCGTTCCGCGTCTTCGAGTGGCTTGGTTTCTTTTCCTTTTCTCAGAACATACAAGAGCAACGACTCTAGCGAGCCGCAAACTCACTCGGCGGTTTTTGAGGCTAACTAGAGGAGTGAGTTGCACCTACGACCCGTCCTCTGGGGAGCTATTTGGGACCAAGCAGCCTCACTAGAGCAGCTTCTTTTTAGAGGATAACACTTTTTTCTCCACTCCATAGAGACCCTTTATGACTCGAAAGTGCTTTTACTCGTGGCCACAAAAGTGCATTCTCCTCAAAATGGCTCAACTTTATCTGCTTTAACCAAAGACATATAAACAAATGGACGAGCAACGAGAATCTGTGTACTCGTCCATGTGAGAAGCAAATTTGCCACATAAATAAGTTATAAATAACTTACGCTCTCAAAACTATATGATTCCCTCTGCTTCTCCTTCCCCTTTTTTTCCTGACAGGTTTTTCTTTTCTCTTTTCAGAAGAATCGCTTCCCCCACTGACACCCGCGCACACCAACGAAATTTCATTTCAGTTTGAGTATAAACAATAAACAACTCTCACGGAAAACTCGAACGTCAAAGCAAAAGAAAATCGAAAAGAGCGCGAACCACGCGGGAAAACTCATGTGTCAAAGCGGATGGAAATTTCGTAAATTTTTAATTAAAACTGTGAATTAAAGTTCCGATTACGTACGCGCGATCTTTAAAATTAAAAACTTCTTAAATGTGAACGTGTTTCGCCGTGAATAGAGTGCTAAATTAAAAGCATATCGCCTCAAACCTCAACTTCACACAACTTTAGCGCAGGTTGCCAATTGCTTCGGCTCTCACGACCGGTTGCGGATCCAGTACTCTCTATATCTATGGCTTTAACGCATTCGTTTCTTTAAAACTTTATTATGATTCATTGCGATTGATTCGATTGTTGATTGATGATTGTTTCTTTCGCTCATGGTGAAAACAACTAAACAAACTAGTCAGACGGTCGGCTTGGCCTTGAGTCATGTAGGCGGATTCTCCCTATCGTTCCCGATGATCCATCTATCTTCGATACGAGTTCAAAGTCCGCAAAAATACAAGGCTCGTTTATATTTGAATGTCCCTGGTAGGTATGCATAATGCAGTCCTAATGGAGCAAGCCAAAGTTAAGCATGCCCAATGTGGGCCTGATGGGAACCTAATTAGGCATGCCTAGCTTGCTCAGCTTGGGATTTGTTTAGGAAAACCCCCCACGCCCTTATGCATTACCCCATCAATCCCTAAACAGAATATATTTAGGCACTGATGGGGCTTTCCGCATTAGGGGCTAATAGGGTTTCCCTAAACGATTCCTAAGCACAAAATTATTGTTGCGAAGAATTGTAACAATACTGGTAAGAGCTTACAAAACTTCTCAGCAAACCATTTTACGAGCGTTATTTAAAAACGATAGTTTTACGATACTCGATAATGTGACAATGTGACTATTGACACAGCAAAAGTACAGGTATACCAATAAAATATTTTACGAGATTTTGTAAAAACGATATTTCTACAATAGTTTTGCGATAGTTTAGTGGACGTTTTGTAGATTTGAGCAGTCTGCCTAGGCAAACAAATAGTACAACGATGTTATCAAGTAAGCAATTTAATGATAATAGTAACGCAGGTCTCAACGATTATAAGACTGCGGAAGCTGCAATCGGCTGGCCACATGAATCGTATGGACGAACAAAGGATACCCAAAAAGTTGTTCGTTGGGAGATCCGAAGGCCGGAGGCTAGTGGGGAAACTGAGGAAACGCTGTTCTGACTCGGTCAAAAAAGGCACGGTCAGTGGACCGAGACAGTTGGAGGCACTGTTTGCAGGAAGTGAAGGCCCGAGAGGGGCTGTAGTGCTAAGAAGAAGGAGAAGAAGTAACGCAATCAGTGCTGAACAATCTAGTACGCAACTTAATAATATTAGTAGTACTAAGCCAAAGTTGTCCCTGTTAGCTTTAAAAGTGATCTTGATGAATTTCTAAATCGGTTCAGAAAATCGTTAACAAAAATATCCAAATCAGATTTCGAAGAACATTCTTGAGAATATTGTGGAAGGAATCCAAGTGAGTTAACTCATATGCGGGAATTGATTGAAAAACAAGAAAAAAATAATCATTTCTCATCGAAATAAAATAATAGAAAATTCTTCGATTTCAATAGTTTGTACAATTTTGTATGAGAAAAAACAAATAACATATAAACATGTATACGCAAATGGATAACAACAAATCAATACGCAAATGGATAACAAAAATCAATATTAGAAATTTTATTCCGTGCAATGCCCATCAAATTTCTCAAAAAATACGGCTCAAAAATAGTTAAAATAAAAAAATGACGAAAGAATTGGGAATGGCAAAAGCAATGCTACGCGAATGAGCGAAGTCATTCCAACATTCCACCGTTACCGCGTCGGCGAAGATCTAGCAAGAAGAGATTAGAATCGAGTGCACGCACCAGCACACACCTCAGCAGTTGTGGTCGCAAAATTAACGGAAACAGGATTCCAACTCGTTTCATATCCCCCCTATTCTCCAGACTTGGTTCTCTCGGACTACTATTTGTCCCTTCCTCTTCCTCAGTATTGAGGAAGTTCTCAAGAAGAGAACGAAACAATTGTATACTGAATTTAAAATAAAAATAGTAGAATTAAAGGGAATTTACTTTCTTTCATTTTTTTATATTTGAATGTTCTACTAAAGGCAGAATATCTTTAACTACTATTTGTTCCCCAATTTGAAGAAAAATTCTATTTCCATTAATTTTGCGACCACAACTGCTGATGTGAGCGCTGGTGCGTGCACTCGACTTTCTTGATTCAGACGAATGCCAAACACAAGGAAATTGACCAATATGGCTGAAAGTTGGTTTGCGTTCATTCAAGAGAAGCTACAAACAAACCATGACCTCAATACGCACCGGTGGTGCCATCTCTCGGACTTTGCAGGGACTTTTCAAACGCCCCTCGTATTTGTAAATAATAAACAATGTGTGGAAGGAATTACGCCAAACACACTTACGCGTTATACACGACACGTTTTCGAATTTTCAACACCTGCTCGAGCGAGATTGGTTTGGGCGGATGCTGATTGCGGACCTCAGATTTTTACGATCATATTATTCACACTCGGGAAGGACATTTCAAAGAGACAGTTGGATTGCCGATCAGAGGTTGGAATGGAGAGGTTTGAAAAGTTTTTGAAAAATTTTCGCGGAGTTGCCAGGTACGATCATATAATCCTGATTTTACATTATCCATAGTCGCCAATTAATTTCGTGTGATACGGCTAATTACTATTGCGTAAAGAAATATCCAAACGCACAATTCAAATCATTGGCAACATTTAGAACTTTCGTGAGGATTATAAGTAAATTTAGTTTAGCTGTAGATATTTCAAATTTAGTTCCCTTCCAACGGTGATAGCGCGCTCTCCTGTATCAATACAAAGCGTGGCGTTTGTAATTCGCGTGTAGCGCGCTCTCCTGTATCAATGCAAAACGCGGCGTTTGTATACGCGTGTAGCAGGGCTATCATTGAAACTACAAACAATCATGCAAAACTGTGTAATCACTTGGCGCGCAATTTAACGTAAGAATAAGTTATTGTAATTTATGAGAAGAAAAACCTTTTCCAGGTTTCAGGCACTCTTACCCACCAACAACGAGCGCTCGTCGAAGGAGTTTGTAAGTACCAATAGTTTCTTCTTGTTAAAAAAATTGTTGCAAATTCTGGCGTACCGGCATTCTCCCATTCACAACTTCAAATTGCCGCCGTAACATATTCACCCTCCTTTGGGCACTTATACCTTTTCCTCTGTACATTTATTTATTTTTAATTAACATTTTACCAATTTTCCTATAATTTCTATTTCCCCATGATCTCAATCCTACCTTCTTACCATATTTTTAATTACAAAAAATAGTAACATAATAATAATTTTAATTTTCCCACTAACAACACTCCACTCATTACTTCCCATTAACAAAATGTCATTCGATAAATTTTCCCTAACAAAACGTAATTCTTTCCTTTATACCAACTAATTATTATTATTTATTCATGAGCTCCCGCTACCAAAATTTTATTTGTTATACGAGTACTAACAAAATTCATCCACGCTTCCCTACAAACAAATTTCATTTCCATGCCCATTAAGATAGGTGGATAGTTGAAGTTGCTAGTTCGATGAATCGAAGGTGGTTCCATTGGTAGCGTAGTGGATTCTCCATTGGTAGCGTAGTGGATCCTCGACCGGGGGTCCGCTGGGACTCTGGGTTCAAACTCTCCCGAGCACAGGAAAACACCCTTTTTGGGTTATCGGGAAAAGCACTTGTTTCCATATACTCGTATATGACGATTTGCATATAACCAAACGCTATCATGGTTATGCAAACCGCCATGCATGCAAAATGGAAATTGTTGCGGTTGTCGATATAGAAAAGATGTGTGGGTAGCGAAATCGAAGTGTATTGATCTTTGATTACGTTACCCGGGTACGGCAGCTGTAAATGAGGAATGAAAGGATTGCGGGATGGAGTAAGTGAAATTTTTGATTTGGTAAAGCATGCGGTTTTTGGTTTTAAAAAGAGGAAGAAGTTCTTTGGCGTTGTGAAGAAGATTTTTTTAATTTGGAATTAAAAAGTGGTTTTGATTGGGAAACTGAGAACTGATTTTAATTAGAAAGTTGAGAAGTGATCTTAATCTTGAAAGTTGAGAAGTGATTTTAATCTTGAATTTGAAAAGTGACTTTAATTTAGAAATTCGAAGTGATTTTAATTTGGATTACGGGATGGGAATTTAAGGTTTGGATGGTGGTGTGGTTGAGTGATTTGGGATGTGTTGGGGGCAAAGATTTGGATTGGGAGTTGGCAGGGGGAGAAAAAAAGAAAATTGAGTGACTGAAGATTTTGTCTATTTGAATTCAGGGATTATCCGGGATTAGTGTGATTAGTGTGATTACATTCTGTGGCCCCCTTTCATTGTGTAACAATATTGCACCTCTGTATTCAAATTCTTCGAACAGTTAGTAATGATTAAAATCAAATGGTGCGTAAAGTAAGTGAAGACATTGGAGACGAGGATTTTCATTATTATCAGTTACCGATGGTGAATAAATTTCGTTGTGCCCTTTTATTGAATGACAATAGTGCACATCTACGCCGAATTATTAGAAAGGTTATCAGCAATTTTAACGACTTGTGTAAATGTGTAAATAAAAAAAAAGGTAATTTAATTCAATAATTTGATAACTTCTAGCAGTGCCCCGTTCCCCTTCCAGTTGCAGAGTGCTTCGCAGCCGTACAAGGGGTAAGTCATTACATATCATTCTTTCTATTTTATTAATATTTCATTGTTATATTTTTTTCTTTTACATTCTGTGCTTGAATTCATTCTTACTGTTTTTATGCAATAATTTGGGTTTAGTTTGCTCAAATAGAAATTTGCCAAGAGGCCTTATTTAACGCATTTTTTTTTACCTTTTTCAATTGACTTGTCACATCGGTATTTTGTAATTAAATTCAATTAAAAACTAAAATTATGAAGTGGTAAATACAATGATCTTTCATTTCTTAAAATGACCTCCCCGTTTCCCATCCTTATCCCTTCGTATTCGTTTTTATGGGGGTGGCTCAGCACGAGCAGAGGGTGTCTCGGAAGACCTCCGACACTACTGAGCGCTAGCCGGCCTCAGTATGCCACCCCGGGTTACTCACCGCTCTGCTGAAACTTAATGTTTGCAACTGCGGTGACTTCCGTGGCTGTAACAAAATATTTTTAAATTTTTTGCATGAGAATGTATAGGGCTATCCATTTTACGCTTGGGAAAGTAGCTAAAGGATACACATAAAATATTCAGATGGAAACAAAATTTTTTATTCAATGTAAAGATTGAACCTTGCCATTATACGTGAAACACAACATCATTCAAATGTCCTCCATGGGACCTCTTAAAGGCCTCAATCCTTATGAGGTAATTTTCAATGACTTTCGGCACATTTCCAGCAATATCTCGGCCATAACTTCACGAATATTGGTTTTCAATAGCTCAAAATTTTGAAGATTATTCGCGTAAACACAATCTTTTGCATAGCCCCATAGAAAGAAATCCAAAGGTGTTAGGTCGCAGGATCTTGCGGGCCAATTGACATCACTCAATCTCGAAATCACGCGTCCGGGAAATTTCTCTTGCAAAAGTGCTCGATTAGCCTGTGTTTTGTGGCTTGTGGCTCCGTCCTGTTGGAACCACATGTTCTCCAGTTCATAACCTTCAATTTCTCTCCAAAAATAATCGGTTAACATCCATCCATAGCGGTCAGAATTGACTGTAATGGCTCTTCCTTGATCGTTTTCAAAAAAATACGGGCCAATAACACCACCAGGCCATAACGCACACCAACCGGTCACTTTTTCCGGATGCAAAGGCGATCACCTGAGGGTTTTGAGAGCCCCATATGTGGCAATTCTGTTTATTTACGTAACCACTGAGCGAAAAATGAGCCTCATCACTAAAGAAAATTTTGTTCGAAAAATCGTTATCAATCGCTTGTTGTTCAATCACCCAATTCGCATACATTCTGCGTTGTGTATGGTCTTGAGGCTTAGGTTCTTGAGTGAGTTGGATTTTGTACGGATGGAGATGCAAATCCAAATGCAAAATCCGCCACAATGAGCCATAAGACAAGCCCAAATGTTGAGCATGTCGAGGAATCGACAAATTCGTTTCTTCCTCCACACTTTGAGCAACGACAGCGATATTTTCAGCAGAACGAATGTTGCGATGATGCACAAGCCTAGCAATATCAATAACCGATCCAGTCTCTTCAAATTCTCTCACTGTGTTCGAAATCGTTTGCTGTGTAGGCTGATTATGTCGACCGTAATCGGCTCGTAAAGCCCTTAATGTTGATAAAGCAGAATCACCATTTTTATAATAAAATTCAATAATTTTAACGCGTTCTTCGACTGCTAAGCGATCCATATTTCTAAATGGCAAACCTTCAACTAAAAAAAACACGCTCTGGATGACATTTATTTCTGACAGATGTCAAATGGCAGAGTTATACTTTCCCAACCACGAAATGGATAACCCTGTATATGGAATGTGAAGATTACTTATAGATTGAATACCTGATCGAAAGTCCTTTTGATTAAGAATTTGTTTATTGTCACGTCATGTTTCTAGAATTTTTGCTTATATATATAGTATTGTAACAGAAAAAGGAGAGAAATGATTATTTATTATTATTGTAGAATGTTTACACATTATTTTTATCGAAACTCTTTTTATTAAAAAAAAAAAAAAGGAAATTGGAATAAAATGAATGTCGAACGTATGGCTAGATATCTGCTACATACTAAGCCAATCGTTGTTATTTGATTCATCAACATCTATGGCACGATAGCCTTAGCCGGGCGTTGGTCTCCAGGATTAATGTCCACCAATCACCATGGTTCTGTGACCTTGTTCACCAGTTGTTCACTCTCCACAAGAGTCTGATGTTCTATTTTGCCATCTGCCTTGTGGTCTGCCCTTTAATTTTCGTTTGGGTAACCAGTTTTGTTCCATCTGTTCTACATTGCATCATGAAGGCTTTATCCTCCAGTTGTTCTCCAGTGAGATAGCTCATTGCCAACCCTAGGGTTGAAATAATCCAGAACTATTTTTGTATAGTTTGTAGACAATGAATCGAATAGCCTTTCCAAGTGATTTTAAAACATTTCTCCCGTCTCTTCATCCTTTCTTATTGGGCGGGGCGTGTACGTATGTCAGCCAAATTTGAAGAGTTTTGCTTTTATACGGATAGCACACATTCATTTATTCACTGCCTTAAAATCAGTGCCATGGCCTAGCTACGCTACGCTTCCCACTTTTGAATATTGTGGGGGATCTCATATCTCGAATATCATGTCCGGTCCAATTAGTTTCCCAGTATGTTTAATTTTTATTGACTAACCTGTTATAAAAGGTCCTTAACAGTTACCATACTCCTTCTGTACGGTGCGACGTCGTCACCGAACGTCCAATCATTCCTAGGCTCGTTGACAGGATTCCAAACAAATTTTGCTACATCGATTGAGCAAAAATCAAGTATAGTACATCAAATGCCTTTTTGCAAGTGCAACTGCAAAAGAGTTTCTTTTTACCCGATTTTCATGCTGGACAAGAAGGTTGAGAGTCATATCATACATCCTTAGATGGAAGGATTCTAAATCACAAGCGGACATTTATACCTCACTGTCATTAGAGCGCCGAGGAACTACGCGCTTCTCAAGTAAAGATCACCAGTGGGTGTACATCATAATGTTTATGACAGTAAAATTTCACGTTTACAATTTAGCAAGAAGTCATTAGATGGACGCTACTTTAGTACTACAAATCCCTAAGAAGTATTCTTCTTCTTCTTCTTAGCACTACAGCCCCTTTCGGGCCTTCGCTTCCTGCAAACAGCGCCTCAAACTGTCTCGGTCCGTTGACCGCGTCATCCAATTCCGAAACCCGAGCAGCGATGAACTGTCTTCGTCGACCGAGTCAGACTAGCGTTTCCTCGGTTTCCCCACTGGCCGCTGGCCGCTTCTTGGGTATCTGTTGTTCGTCCATACGATTCATGTGTCCAGCCCAGCCCTTCCGCAGTCTTACAATCCTTGAGACCTCCGGTTCGTCAAAATTTTATACAGCTCATGGTTGTATCGAATTCGCCATTTGGTCCCCGTCTAGCTTCGCTCCGATTATTCGCCTCAGGACCCGTCGCTCAAAGGCGTTCAATATATTTGCGGATGCTTGGGTTAGGGTCCATGTTTCACACCCATAGCATAGCACAGGTCTTATCACAGATTTGTATACTTGGAGCTTTGTTTTCCTGTGTATGCAGCTGGTCTTCAAAATCGTCAATACTGAATAAAATATTTTATTTGCGAGCTGTATTCTTCGGCGTATTTCGTCTCTTTCATTGCCCGTTTTCGTTTTTTTGGCACCTAAATACACAAATTCACTAACATTTTTGATACTGTATCCGCCAAGTGTGATATTTTGTGTATTTGGGGTATTTTTCCTTGACTGCGTCATGAGTTTTGTTTTTTTTTTTCATTGATTTATAGCCCTACTAGTTTTGCTTCGCTGTCGAGTTTCAGAAAGAGTTCTTTGGCAGTTTTTAGTGACCGTGACAGAATGTTGATGTCGTCCGCATAGGCTACTACCTGGCTCGACTTATATAGTAATGTACCTCGCGTATCGACAGGTAGCTTCCGTATGACGTACTGCAGAGCCAAATTAAACAGCAATGGGGCCGGCCCATCTCCCTGCTTTAGTCCGATATTTGGATCAAAGGCATCGGTGAGTTGATTATTGATACGGACTTGGGAGGTCAGAAACGTTATTGTCATTTTGGTAAGACGGACTAATTTGGCTGGGATGCCAAAACCAAGCATTATATGGTACAGTACGTTACGATCAATACTGTCGTATGCTTGCTTGAAGTCAACGAAAATTTGGTGTACGTCTATGTTGAACTCCCAGCATTTTTCAAGTACCTGCTTGACCGTGAACAATTGGTCTGTTGTTGATCTACCTGTCCTAAAACCACCTTTATACTCCCCAATAATACTGTTGGCGTATGATCCGATTTTATTTTCTAAGATTTTAGAAAATATTTTGTTCGCCGTACAAAGTAGTGATATGCCTCTCTATTTTTCGCACTGTAGCTTGTCACCTTTTTTGTGGATAGAGAATATAATTGATTGGCTCCACACTTTCGGCATATTTTCTTTTTACAAAATGTACTGGATGGCTTTGTGAATAGCTTGATGAACACTACTGCCACCATATTTGACAACCTCCACTAGAATCTCATCAATGTCCGACGCTTTATTATTCTTTTAGGCTTGGATGATGGAACAAACTTCATCCAGAGTTTGTGGGGCCAATGGAAACTCTCCGCAGACATCTATAGGCTCCGATGCTCTGGAGCTGTGCGGAGGATTAAGAAGGTTCTTGAAATACGATGCCCTCCTTTCCTTAATCTTGATTTCATCAGCGATTATATTGCAGTTGTCATCACACAGAGCGTAGTTTTGGGCTGATAACCACGTTTCAGGCTTTTCACTACTTTGTATGCTTGTCTTGTATTATTGCTCGCTAAACTTACATCTATACTTCTCAATTGGTCGTCATAGTATTTTTTATTTTTCTTAATCCTAATTATCTTATTCGCTACTCTTCTGAGATTTTCATAGTGTTCTCTCTTCGTCCTGGTTTTCCTACCTACGTATTCTTCGTACGCCTGATTCTTTTTATCTATCAATTAAACAATTGGTATCATATTATCTAGTTTATACATTTAGGACATATTTTTATTTGGTGCTCACCAAAGATAGGTTTTTGCTCTTGTTGCAAAAGTTTTACTTTTACGGTCCTTTGCATATGGGAAAAACCTGCACGGCCTCTGTTTTGAAAGAGTAAGTGGTGAAGATTCAGAAGCAGCTGGTGTTTTCAAGGTTCAACATATGATATGACGGATGTTTGTGTGTAAAGTGAGCCAATTTTTACGTTTTTTAAGCCAAGGTGTTATAAGTATTATGGTTAATTTTTTTAGGTAAGTTCTTCTATTGGCTATATTTTCTTTCCTTTTAGCTGAGCTAAGCTTGAGCAGTATCATCGAATTCAGACCCACTGTATTGAGTAAACCATAAAACAGGCATAATGACCAGCGTCGTGTCTTTTAGGACTGGGAATACCTGTGGCAAAGCTGATCAAATGTATCAACTCCGCTCTTTGTTTTGTTGTAAAATCCTACCATTTCTGGCAATACAACTGTTTTGTCGTTATCAGGCAAAGTGTGCGTTTTAGATAATATGTGTACGATCTTCTTTTTACTACATTTAGATGGACAATATGACAGTAAAGTTAGCGATCCACTAAAAGCAAATATAACGGAATTTTTGTCAAATTATGCTTTGTCTTTGAATAACGGCGATGTTTATTTTTTACTCTGTCTTGGAGTTCCCACAACAGTCATATCTTTTTCTTGTAGAAGGGTAGTTGCAGTAGGTATGGATGTAAACTAGTTATCAATAGTAAAGTTTTTGATCGATCCATGAATAGGTTATGTTGAACTCTACAGGTAATGATCGTTTTTGCGACGCAAAGTAGTACTAATTTCAAACCGTGTTTGTCAGGTTTATTGGTGATAAACATTCTGAAAGGGCAGCACCCGTGAAACCTCAGTAGTTGGTCATCCATGGTACAACAATCCGTCGGGACATATAATTCCTTAGATTTTTGAGTTGAATTATAAAAAAGTTCCCTTCTAGGTGCAAGACGTTCATTTTTACGACGATCTTCTCTTGTGATTCTACCATCAAATCGCAAACAATTCGTTATGAAATCAAATCTTGAACCAGACATTGTAACTCAAAGTAGGACATTCCTGTATTTTTGCCAAATAATTCCTATATTGGTACAGTATTCTTGTTCAACACACTGGACAAATAGTAAAAACCAAGTAAAGTTCGTAATTCATTTGCTGTCGTTTCTCGGGTAAACTATGGTTGAATACTACCCGGGCCATGATCGTCGTCAAAGTTGTTTTTCAACAATGGACATTGGGATCAAAATGGGTACTAAGCATCTTCAGAAAGAATCAGTGAATCATTTATTTATTTCAGCTATGATCGTATCCTCTATCATCATATCCCGTTAGGACACCGGATTATGGATAGGATACCAAAACCACAATCACAACACGAATATATAACTTAATTTAAATTATAATTTTTTTTTTGTTTTGTATTTTATTTATACTTTGGTCAGAAATATCAATTACAATAAAAACAACACACAAATTTCAAATTGGAATATCGGATCACATAACTATAACCAGTTAGAGGATATTTTAAGTTAGTAGACAAACACAAATGGAAAAGAAAAAGAAGAAGCTCAACTCGTATTAATTTTTGAACTGCTTAACGATTTTTGATTTCATATTATAATTGCCTAACTTCCCAGGCAGCAGCAAATTGTCGCTGGTATAAGAGAAGTTATTCAAATAACACAAATCTAAATACTATTTATTAAAAAGAAAAGAAATCAAAATACCGCGACCGGGACACGGCGAATCAGTTCCTCCAAACCTCAACAGTGGGCTTCTTTAAGAGTTTCTTAAATATAGGAAAGGATTTTACATTTTTTAACTCAGGTGGCAGAGTTATATACTTCCATTGCTAATCTGACTGGATCACTATGTTTTCCTTTAGTGCGAGCAAATGTTACCTTAAGATTGTCATTAAATCTGGTATTATATGAATGGATATCACAGTGTTTGATTAGTTTGATACCCGATTTCATATCGGTATGTAGTACTCTAAAAATAAATTTTCCATATATATTATTTGCCTGATACTGAATTTCTCTGTTAGAGGATAAATTGTAATACTAGGGGTCAATCTATCCAATCCATGCATTGCCTTGACAATCTTATTCAGCATTCTATGTATTGAATCAACATTAGCTTCCGAAGTAATCAAAGTCAAAACATGAGCATTATAAATTATATTTTTGAGACCAGTACCTAAATAATTTTTGCACCTAAATACCCTAATCCAGAAAGCTAGTTTGGATTTCAAATTACTAATCTGTTGATTCCATGATAGCCTATCGTCAATAATAAGACCCAAGTATTTCCATGAAGATACACGCTCTATTCGTTCATCAAACATCTTAATGTCTAGCGTTATATCAGCTCTATTCAGAGTTTAAAAAAGCAAAAACTTGGTTTTTTGAGGTTGATAGTTAATTTATTCCCTAACAACCATGAGCTGTACTTCATTAAATCAGCATTTAATTTGCGCTCTAACGCACGAGATGACGTATCAGAAAATAATAGCATTGTATCATCAGCATAGACAATATATTTTCCTTCCGAATTTGAGGAGTAAATATTATAAATATATAGAATAAAAAGAGTAGGACCCAGTATAGAACCCTGTGGAACACCAACATTAATCGTAAACTTTTCACTGATTTGTTGATTTACACGTACAGAGATAGTTCTGTTATTCAAAAAGCTTCCGATTAATTGCGGTGGCAAGCTTCTAATGCCCAGTTCATTTCAACATTGCAGTAGACTCGAGTGATCAACCGTGTCGAAAGCCTTAGTAAGGTCAACGAATATGGCCGCAATATATTTGCTCTTATCTAGTTCATTATTGATGAACTGTAAGGCATCAGTAATAGCAAATGTAGTGCTCCCTTTCTCAACAAAGCCATATTGGTTTACATTGAACCCTAATGAGCCTCAATAAAGTTTACTATTCGTTTGTTAAGAATTTTTTCAAATACCTTACTCAAAGTACTAGTTAAGCTTATCGGTCTGTAGTTATTAGGATCATTCTCTTCACCTGATTTGAAAACAAGAATAATTGCTGCATCTTTAAACTCTCTAGGAAATATTCCCATCGACTTAAAATTATTGAACTCGGAGACAACATGTGGAGCTGTTATAGCACTGACAAGTTTCAAATCTTTAGCCGAAATGCCATCACCTCCAACAGCAGAGTTTCTCAAAGAATTAGTACATGCAATCAATTCACCATCATTGGTTGGTTCAAGAAAAATAGACTTAGGATTGAAGGGAATGTGCATTCTTTCTTAAAGTTGGCAAGATTAAATTTTTGATCTAGTTCTTCTACAAGCTTTTTACGCACCGAACCAAAATGATCCCCAAGCGAATCAACAGAAATATCCGAGCCACATTTCTTAGCCCTATTAAAACCAAATTTCCCTGTTTATAATTTGCCATATTTTTCTTGAATTTCCATCAGCTACATCTATCTGATTATTTAAAACATTTCTTTTAGCGGACCTAATCAACGAGTTAACCCTATTCTTTTGTTCTTTATATTTCAAATTCAATATAGAGTCGTTCTGGCTATTTTTCATTTGTTTAAATAAAGCTTTCATTTTCTAATTTCCCGAAGAATCTCACTTGTTATCCAATCATCATTCCTAGTCCGAATCATTCTGATGGTAGTAGCTGCTTCTTTAGAGTTTTGAATAATTTGTATAATTTCAGAAATTGATAAATTATGATCGCAGTCCATACATTTACTTCTAACTAATTTAATAAATTTAATCTTACTTAAAATAAAAATTTTCTTTTCAACCATAGGCCTCCTCAATCCTTCCAATGAAAAAAGTAAAGTTTTATGGTCAAGTTCCGGCCAATCATCATATTTAATATTAAAAGATACAATCTGATTATTTATAGTTGTGACAGCATGACCAAGGAGGGGGGACACTATTTTCTGTTACTCTAGTAGGAAGGTTATTCATTACAGTTGCACCATTCATATGTAGCATATTTAAATAATTTAAGCTAAAATTGTTATTTTTATCAAGAATATCGATATTAGTGTCAGCTACTACCATCTGGTTTTTGTGATTATGATATATACCGTCTAAATATTCAATGAACTCACTGCAATTCTCGTTAGGGGCCCTATAAAAAGTACCAATATTGACAACTCCTCTATCAGTATCGAGAGAGACAACTAACATATTATAACAACTATCAACCAGAAGGGCTCTATACCTGATTCTATCTTTGATATCAATCGCAGTATCACCTCCTTGAGAGTGGTCCCTGTAGTTATGAATTGCATTATAACCATCAAGATTGTAAAGGGCAACTTCATTAGTGCAAATCCATGTTTCGTTAAGAATAATAACATCAAAATTCTCATGCGAATTACAAAATGCCTCAATATCACTGAATTTATTCCTTATGCTTCTGATATTAGCATAGAATATCATGAGCTGGATGCGATATTTCTTTATTCTTGGCGAACATACAGTTTGAACATTTCGCCGATTCGGATTTACAATCAATGGTTTTATGATTTTTGGCACAATTGGCACAAACATCCAAAACACTGCTGCATTTCGAGAAAGGATGGCCAAATCTTTGACACTTGAAACATCTCCTTACCGTTAACTCTTCTCTGCAGAAAAGAGAGTTATAGTCAATATTAACATACGAGTTAACTAATCTTTTAAATAGTTGCCCCGGAACTTCAAATATCAGAGAAAAAGTACTACCATTCCTATTTTTCCAACATTTTACCACATTTATATTACAATTTGGTATATTCAGGTTCAGGGCCTTAATCTCAGACAAGAGCTTACCACTATCAAAAGCTCTTTCCAGACCATGCACGATTAATCTAGGATTTATTTGTTTCGTAGAATTCACCGAATATGACTCACCCAGACTATCCCGCAATGAACCGGCAAGAACCTCTGTACTGGATAGGCTCTCTGTCTTCAGAATAATCCCCCCTCCTGGTAATTCCTTCTTATACATAATACGAATCTTAGCCTCAGCAGGCTTGAAAGATTTTTTAATCTGGACCAATGTTTTATCCGCATGTTGTTTAATTTTAGGTCTTATTATAACTCCTCCTGCATCGGTCACCTTCATATTTTTGTCTCTGTAGCGTTATTTCTGCGTTTGTATACGATATAATACGTTATATTATCGTTGTATCAAAAAACAATGACCAAGAATTCATCGCTGTAGAGATATTCTTTGCAGATTCGTTACAACCTAATGAATGTTTTATCATGTTTCGTCCTGGAGCCAAAGATAAATGCGGTTGTGTCTCGCTCTATTTGTATTTGTTTGTACCGTATAATCTTGATGGAACTTCCAATACTTTTAGTAAGCTTTGATTAGTATCCCGGAAATTCGATAAGGGATCTTCCTCTTCGGAGTCTGATGATGTTTCACGAAAATCTTGAATAATTTGATCCAACTCATTATCAGATGCGTCACCTACAACGTAAAGTTTATTGTCGTCGTCATCGTCTTCTAACAATAACCTCAGAGTAACTTAGTTATCAAGCAAAATACGTCTAGTAGTAATCGCCATTGTCATAAATGAACCGTCTAGCATCGCTTTTAATTTACATTACATATCGGCACAATATTCAATCGGCAACTAGCACAGGATGGTTGAAACAAATAGACAAGAGAATAGAACAAATTACAAAACAGTGTTGCCAATAGCCGAAAAAAACTATTACCTATTAAAGTTACCACAGGGTACTACAGCACCCTGGGTAGGGTTCCAGGGTTAATATTCGTTTGGTTAACTAGTTTTGTTCCATTTTTTCTAAATTGCATCACGAAGGCTATGTCCTCAAGTTGTTCTTCGGTGAGATAACTCATTGCCAACTCTAGCGTTGACATCACCCAGAACTATTTTTGTATCGTCAAAGTCAAAGTCAAAAGCGCTTTATTTACTACTAATCGTTATAAATTTTAAAAGAATATAAAGCAAAATCCAAACAATAACAATAAAAAAACTTAATGGCCCAAATGGCTCTCTAAATTTGTACGTTATCATTAAACACATTTAAAAAAAAAACTATAGCAAATTCAAATCAATGAAGATTATTACATATTTTTACAATTCAATTGGAAAAAGGAGAAAAAACCAACCAAAACTATTCTAAAATGATTTATCATCTTAACACTACAGTGAACTTTGATCCTACACCTAATATGTTTCAACTTAATTCTAATAAATGCAATCAAAAACTTTATCTTATACTATAAAAATCTATAACAATGTTCTTAACCTAAGCGTCAAACCTTATCTCTAACCTAATATAATAAACATAATATAAACCTAACCTATATCTAAATTTTAACAAAAATAAACAACAACACTAAATGTAGCAATGATGAGCTGAAACTCAAAAACTAAATAACGAAAAACACCAAACCTGAAAATAAACACGAATAATTTAGACATTGTCATTCAGCCACCAATACCTAGATTGCCCCGTCTCAACTCGATCAGCCTCAACGAATCTAGCAAATGAGTATCTCCATTGGAACTAATGGTCTCGTGAACTCAAATTCGGAGGATATTTTATCTTCTTATCGGTGGCCCGTCGATATATGTGATATATGACTGGGACGCCGTCAGAATCAAAAACGTATCGATTCATGTCCAAATACACGAATGCTTCTGGAGGAATGAAGCCAGTAGCGAGGCAAGTCGCTATATACCCGTCTGTAGGGTGGAACGGCTGTGAAATCCAAGGGTTTTCACTCACAGTCACAGATCTTGCGATATGATTCCGAAGAAGTTTCAATATGAAAATATCGAGTCTAGTCACTTCAGCAGTTTGATAAATTCTTCTATTCGATATATAATGTTTCCAATCCATCTCAGGCTTTCTGTACAAACCAGTACATGCACGAAGACATTTCCCTTCGAAAACTCTTAATTTTTCCATTGTACTAGCACTCTGGTTGTACCAGATCTGACACCCATATGTCAAAACTGGTCTAACCAGTGTTTTGTAACAGATATTTTGACCTTTTGATCAATGTATCTGGAACGAAAGAGCTTTCGAAGGGCCATGACTACTTTAAGTGCCTTACTGAGCATGATTTTCACATGTTCAGTATAGTACAGATACTGATCGAGATAAACACCGAGGTATCGAAAACCAAAATGGCAATTCGGTATCAACTCATTTTCCTCAATGTGGGCGTTGAATGCTCTGTTGAGTATCACTTCAAACACCTTGCTGATGTTAGGCAGCAAGCTAATTGGGCGATAGCTTTTGGGGCATGAAGATTCTTTTCCTTTCTTCAAGATCGGAAATACCTTAGCTTTTTTCCACTCATTTGGGAAATATGAATTGCTCAACATATTGTTGAACAATATGCAATAGTTCCTAATAGCAACCTCAGGCAAATGTCGGAGAACTACATTTGGAATACCATCAGTACCACATGATTTCTTGCTGTTTATCTTGCGAAATATGAAACACAAGTCTTCATAGCTGACAAAATAATCAATATGATTCAAGCTCGGTATGAGGTCAGATGTTAATGTTTCATTGAAATGAAGAATTGATTGGCCGTTCAGGCTTGATTTGAAGTCGGAAACTTTTGCTTCAACGACCTCTGAAAAAAATTCTTTCCCTCTCTCAGGGTTTGGTAGATGAACCAATTCAAAATGTGTTCCAATCAGGGCAAGTTTATCCAATCCTTCACAAATAATCCTGTTTCCATTTCTATCCGGAGTCGTACTATCAATTTCGATACCAGCCCTATCGAGAAGATTTATCTCATCACTAGTGACTTCAAGATTCGATACCTTCACTCGAGACTTCTTGCGGAATATGCTATTCACACTCGTGAACACGCCGTCTGGGTCCTGTGGGCTAATACCCCTCAATTTTGCCGCCCATTGATTGCTGACCTCACTCCTGAAGTATGACCGGATTAAGTTCCGGACATTCCTCAGATGTAATTTCAACAAAGCCAATGAGGGATGGTTGTAGTCCAAAAATCGTCGATAAATATTGTTGACGCGTTGTTGAGAAGAAGGCTTTTCAATCTTTTCAACCTTGCGATGGTTGGTGTTTCATATCCTTCCATATTGTTTCGATGTTTAATCTTGGGAACTACTTTCTCAATCGTTTCCAACGTCAGCTTCTCTAACTTCGACAAATAGACATCTATTTCATCGTTAGTTAGATTCCTGTCATTAGGAACCATTGAGCAAGAGTTGCCACCATCAGAAGGGGGACATTGCTTCTGGTACTCCAGATTAAATTTCTTTTAAAACTTTCCCCAGTCTGTTGTTTTGAAATTCAACCGATGATTTTCATGTTGAACTGGAATGAGGAAGAAATCATCCCTTTGATGATTGATTTCCATTACGATTGCGTTATGGTCGCTATCATAAGGAAGCACCTGCAGTTTCCGTTGAGGACTATTAAAGCTGAATTCAAGTCTTGCGTCAGTAATGCAAAGGTCCAAATATGAATTTGTCCTAGGGTATGTTGGGAGCTCCGAACCATATAGATTGCACCTGTATTCAATTTTGTTCTCTGTTATCCACGATTTCAGGAATACACCTCTTGGATTATTGGTGGCGTTCAGCCATGATGTATACTTGGCGTTCAGGTCACCAGCAAGAATATAATAGTAATGCAGCCTGTTCAATTCGAGTATTTCGAACTAGGAATTGAGTTCCTCCTTGAGCTTGAGAACAGTTCCACCAGTTGCATAGGCAGAGATAACGAAGAGGTTATCCCCACCTGGCAGTGAGATTTTGATAACGGACACTTCAAGAGATTCAAAGCTTTTGAATTCGACTTTTTCAATATTTTGGAAACGATAGGGTCTTCGAACCAATATCCCGGTGCCACCTCCCCCATCACCTGTCACCCTATCGTTTCTTACGAACTCAAAATCCTTGAATCTCATGGAGTGCCATGAATTGAGGTGGGTTTCGGTGAGAAGCACGATTTCAGGCTTTTGTCTGGCAATGAATTCAAGGAGATAATCACGCCGATGTAAAGTAACAATGAAGTTGACGTTGATCGAGATGAGACGAATCCTATCCATGGGAATGTGGCTAGATGACAAATTATTTTGAGGCATTTGAAAGCCCTAAACGCTGAAAAACAATGTTAATTTTCAAATCTTGTTTATCGATTCGCTCCGATAAGGAATTTAGTTGCTGATAAATTTTAAGGAGCAGCTCATTACTGCCACTTACATTATTTATTTTATTTACATTGTCTGCTGATCCTCTCGCAGCAAGTGCAAATGACACCCCGGGCTTGACGAAGTTTGTAGGTATCACACTGCGGTGTGCTTGACTTTGTTTCGGAGTGACTTTAATCTTTGCATCTTGATACCGGGGGCATCCTCGATATGATGCTGGATGACCAAAGGCACCGCAGTTCACACAATATAGTTTTTCTTTTGGCTCCGCCTGAGCCAATTTGCACTCGCCGGGAGCATGAATGTCTTTGCATTTCACACACCTATATTTCATGGCGCAATTGGCAGCCGAATGCCCGAATCTTTGACACCTGTAGCACTGGTTGACCTCACTTTTCTGGAGGCGTTCCCACCTCACCACGCGGAAGTTCAAGTACCGTATTTTCTGCAGGGCACTCGAACTACTTTTGCTGAAAATCTGGACTAAGTAGTGAGGCAAGTTTTTGCGCTCCACAATCGATCTTCTCGTTGCAAAGTTTTTGACTGTAATAAATTGTATTTCTGGTGCAGCTTCTTGGAGCACCTAAAGGAGATCGACTGTGTCCTCACCACAGTCCAGACCCTTCAATAAAAACGTTTGGTTCTTTTCGCTTTTAGGGGTGTACGTGAAATGCGGAACATTTCCAGAATTTAAGGTACTTTTTGTTGCCTGGAAATCAACCAGCGACTTAGTCCTTATTGTCAATTTATCCGCAGTGACTCTTTTTTTATCTGAAAATCTTTTAGTTTATTTTCGGCTGCCAAAAGCCGAACCATATCTTTGCCCGTTTGCCCAAACGCATTGATTGGTGGGACTTTTTCTTTTTTGTCATCAATCTTAACGGACGGACCAGCAGACAAACCTTTTGGTTTTTTCTCCCGATTTTTCATTTTAAGATATTCAATGAAATCATTATCTAATTTTGACGTTTTACCTGTATCCTCTTCAATGTTCATCGTTTCTTCAAGATCAGCTAGCGCTGCATAATAATTTCTGCTTTCGTTTGCGCCTCCTGCGCTGAGGACATCCTCTTGATTAGCTTCTTCCTGTGGCTTTTTAATTTTCTTGTCTTCAGTTTTTGAGTTTGCTTGTCGGCCTTTCTTGCTTTCATTATCCTTGTTGAACGTTAACGTTCCAACAAGTGCTTCTAACGATTTAACTCGAAGCTTGAGTTCTTCATTTTCTTTTTCGAATTTTTCAGCTTTCTCTTTTTCTTGGATCAGCTGTTCGATCTCGATAACCGATAGGCTTGTCGGGTTTTGTTCTTGATTCTCGTATTTTCTTTTAAGTTTTTTTTTCGCCCATCATCATTGGCGATGGGCATGGTCCTTCTAATTGATGGCTGAAACCATCGGGCTCCTCCATCTCGTTGCTTTCGCAGCGAGACTAGAGGGAATGTTCTCAGACCGGGACTTCCCTTGAACGTATTTCCACTTGATATTTCTTCAGGAAATGAATTTCAAGTATTCGATGAATGCTCGAATAATTCGACGGTGATGGGTTTCCCAACAAAATCAAAATTTGCTTTTGACTGGCTCGTAAAAAAATATTACAATTGTTTGAAACTGACTTTTGCGAAAAATTAATTAATTTTTAAAATTAATGACAGGAGCGATTAAAAACACGTCTACACGCAACGAGTGCTAGACGTAGAATTATTTTTGTATCGTTTGTAGACAATCAATTGAATAGTTTTTCCAGGTGATTTGAAAACGGTTCTTTCGTCTCTTCATTTTTTCTTTTTGGGTGGGGCGTGGACGTATGTTAGACAAATTTTTAAAGAATTTTACTTTTATACGGATGGTATGCATTCGTTCATTCACTCCCTTAAAATAAAAAACGCACTATTTGAACTCCATACTCACAATAATGGCCACTCTAAATTCACGCTTCCCACTTTTGAATATTGTGTGTGATCTCATATCTCGAATATCATGTCCGGTCCAGTTCGTTTCCCGGATCGCCAGTATGTTTAATTTGTATTGACTGGCTTGTTGTAAAATGTCTTTAGCAGTGCCAGGGTTTAGAGTCACCTGACATTCTAGGATCTATTGCCATAGTCCTAATTTGCGGTACGGGGTCGTTGCCGTACGTCCAATTATTCCAAGGCTCGTTGGCAGGTTTCGAAACAAATTTTGCTACATCGGTTGAGTAAAATTCAAATACATCAAACTTCTTTTTGCAAGTGCAACTGCAAAAGTTTCTTTTTACACGATTTTCATTCTGGACAAGAACGTTGCGAGTCATATCATACATCCTTAGATGGAAGGATTCTAAATCACAAGCGGACACTTATACCTCACTGTCATTAGGCGCTGAGAAACTACGTGCTACTTAAGTGAAGATCACCAGTGGGTGTACATCACGAAGTTTATGGCAGTGAAATTTCACGTTTACAATTAAGCAAGAAGTCATTGCATAGAACCCTGCTTACGTACTACAAACCCCTAAAAACTATTCCTGTAATTGAAAATTGTTTTTGTACTGTGCACCGGCCACTGAAGTATTTATGTTTGTGTAAGAATTCCAACACAATTTTCGTTTTAAATAAATTGGAATGGAAAACACCCTAAAGCTTTAATAATTGCTAAATTTATGATAAAAATGTTTTACAAAATTCCAAGGGATTGATAAGTTAGGAAGGCCAAAAAGTTTACCTTCTATTTATATTTGGTAAAGGTGAAGACATTCTTTATCCTCCTACTATCAACACTTAAATTTCAGTTTAAGACTACAAAAATAAACTGAGCAAAACCTTTTATTCCCGAGCCATCTATGATTATCCTACCCGAAAAACTTTCCTTTACAAACAAAAAAAAAACGAAATTCCACAAAGTTAATTTTCAATGTTGGATCCACATTTTGCCACTTTAGGTAGGTACTCCTCATTAGCAAATTAAATTTTCAGCAATCAACATTTCCTCTTGAAGGTAGTGCCGCCAGGAATCCTGCAGGGTTCCAACAAAAGAGGAGGCAAGCACTTGATCCGACGACATAAACACCATCTATAAATAGTTATCATAGGAGAGTGTTAATGTTAAGTAAATGCCAACAGCCAGGTCCTGGATTTGACTTCAACACCGATAACTACGGTGACGACACGTTGACTCATAGTCCTTTCCGTCTTATCATAATTAATCATAAATAACAGGCTCCAAGCCAGCGAAAGCAGATATAAAGGCTATGGAAACAAAATACCCGCCACCACCACATTCGGTGTTTACTGTTTCAGATCTTCGCATAATTAACCATCAAATGACAAGGATTACCTTAAATTCGTTTCAATTAATCTCGCTTATCGTATCCTCTTAAATTCAGTGAGTATCACCATCATGTGAACGACCCAACTGAATCCTGTCAAGGAAAGCGGTGTTGGGAGGATGTACAAGTAATTGTAGTGGCAATGAATGGAATGGAAACAATTGCTGTCTTTATTGGACACCATTCATGCATTGCATAGTTGGTATGGAAAAACAGTGAAAGGAGCTGAGCTCAAAATTCTTGAATTTAATTAGCTGAAAATGAAAGACAACAAGGCCAAGTTACCGCTCGTATCTAATTTTCTGAGACTATCCGGGCGGTCCTTAGGTAAGGATAGTTGCAATATATCATTTTATTGTAGAGATTTATTAGTATGTGTGTGAGTTACGAGCATAAATCTCACTGGGGGTTTTGAATTCCTTTCTTCAATGCGAGGTAGGGTTGATACTGTCAAGTTTCAAGGACGATTTTTTTATTAAGTAATATAAAAAATATATTGGACAAATGAAATAAAAAGAAATTTATTTATACGTGCTAAAATATAAAATTCTGGGAATGTATGGCGGTAAAAAGGAGTAAGTGGATTTTTTGCTGCAAAAGGACTTTCGCATCTTTATCCACAACAAAATGATTCAATTTTTCGACCCACATAGACTCGCGAAAGTTCATCCGCTTCAATTTTTTTCTCTTCGATGATACAGTACATCGGATGAGGTAGAGCTTAGGTCTAGAATGTTTATAAAAAATTCAACGAATTGTTGGTAGCAAAAATATACAGGAGGGAATGAAATAATATAATTTTCTTTTGAGTTGTTGTGGAGCTCTTTATTGATATTCTAACGTGGCAACGTAACAATACCGCCTAAATCATATTAGACAAGTTGGCTAGACATAATTACGCACATGTCAGAAGGGTTTGATACGCAACGTACGTTGTGCAGACACCAATAATGAATAAACTCAAGAAAAACTTTAACGACATGCACAACATATACGAGTGCATATTTGCTTGAAGAGAAAAACCATTGCTACCTCAATTTAACCTTCCACCATTCCAAAGACGAAATGGAATCTCAAAGATATTGTACAAACACGTCACGCATAATAAATCAATAATTCTAAATTCCAAACTCAATGCTCTAAATATCCTAAATTCAAAATGCATACATAAATTTCAAACATACAATGCTTTATTCTAATAATGTCGCAAACCTCACATTTTTAATCTCATGAAATTCAATCCAAAATACGATGTCAGGATTTTCGTCCACTATAAAGGTTCTTCAAGTGTCGCTTGATTACTTCTAATAGTCCACAAGTGTCAGCAATTTTTGGTTGTTCTCCTTAAAAGTGGAGTTTGAATACGATTGGTTATTCATTTTATTGTTTCATTAGTGAACGTTAAAGTTGTTGGATTATTGTTTTCAGTGAACGTTTTTTGGTGGATTGTTGCGTGTCGATGGATTATTGTTTTTAAGCGAACATTATTAGCGTTGACAATCCAAATGACTAACGACCACTCAATTTAAGTGCTGTTTCATCCCCCTTGTGTGCAGATATTACACTCCGCGAAAAACTCAATTTTATTTAGGTGTCGATTGGGCCCAGCAACAAACAAGTGTTATTGGTCGGGAATATTCACATCACATCCTTTGAAGTGGAGCAGCTTGCCACCGACCATAAACCGGAGAGGAGATTTAAGCACTAATCAGAATATTTAATCAGATAGTGATTCATGAAAGACAAGGCCACATTTCGACAGGCCCATTCGATAACTTTCCAGTGCTTGGAATAAGTTTGAAAACACCGACAATTCGAACGCTGGCATCGCTTCCCACTGACCACGCTTATTTTCGAACTGAATATTATCAGGAAACCTCAGAGTTGGTGCAGAAATATCTAGGTATTTTTGAGAAAGAGTTGGCTATGATCAGGGATGCCGAGTCAACCACGAACATGAATTCTAATGCAAACGCTACCACAAAGCCAATAGAAAACCATTCTTTACAAGTAGCTAGCATGATTCGTTGCCAGAAGGCTATGATTACCACAATTTGGCATCATTTAGCCAACATCACGAAGAACGAAGACTTTCAAACATGAAACCTGATTAATGACATGGCCACGAGGTTATAGAACCAAATTAGAGAGCTTCACTACTCAATTCAAGAGCTTGGAGATGAGGCAGATTATGACATGGAGTCAAACATTGTAGTGAAGAGTTTGGTACGAGAAAATACTATAAAAAATCCCTATCAAATCAACCACACTACACTCAGATGCATATGATTGCCTAGTGGGGCCTCCTGAACTCATGATTCCGACGTTTGATGGCGATTCCAAAATGAAGCCAATTTTGTGACATGTTCACCCAGTTGTTCCACAATCAGCCAATTTCTGCCATTCAGAAGATGTGGTATCTAAAAAGCAACCTTACTGGTGAAGCCGAGAAACTCATCAGACATCTGGCACTGACCGAAACCAATTATGAGTCAGCATGTAGCCTATTTTAAACTCGCTGTAGTAATACCAGAGTTTTGACATCAGCTACGATTTCAATGATCATGAGCACACCAGCTATGACCGCCAAAACACCAACGTCATCATTACTGTAGAAACTTCATCATACAATCCACGAAGGCTTATTCGTTTTCAGCAATCTAGGCGTAGACATCTCAACTTGGGATCTATTAGTACTCCACTTTTTGGCCAAGTAGCTGTTCCGGCAGAGCAATGTTTTGTACGAACAGTTCATGACCAAACTTAAGAAAAATTAAACAATAAACGCCTTCTTAGAATTCTTGGAGTATCGGTTACAGTCCCTTGAGGTGATTGGCCATAAGGAGAAGGCAACTATTGCAAGGTCTTTGATATCAACAACTTTAACATCAACCACATCAGCTAAGCGAGGCACATCATGCATAGTGTGCAAGCAGTTAGCAGATCCACTATTCTCCTACAAGCCATTTTTACAGATGCCGGCTACCACCAGACTCCAGTATGTCCAGAAGCACAAACTATGTGTGAATTGCCTACGACCAGTGGCGTAGCTAGAGCCTCGGGTGCCCTGGGGCAGCAAGGAAATTTGGGGCCCCCCCTACGAAAATTTTTTTTCAACTCTATCCTTAGGATTGCCTAAATAACGTTTAATTACCCGCGCATATACGGATATCGAGCACTGTTCGACGCGATCAGCTGCTGATGTCTGTGTCAGACTCAGCAGTGTTACTAAGGGTTAAAGTTACTAGAATGAGGATTGCCGACTCTGCGCGAGAAATGGACAGATAAACGTCGAGACGGTGGGTGTGGCTTAGTGAGTGTGTAAATGTGTAAGCGAGCGTCGGTGAGAGAGGACGAATACTGTGTTGTTGTGTGCGGGATAGGCCATACCCACCTCTTCGACGACATTCTGTTTATTTCCGAAAGCGGCTCGAGCGTACTCAGCATTCATTTGTTTCTCAGTGTTAATGACAAACAACGTAATATAACAACTGTATAATTTAAAAGTTTGTACATAGTTTTCAAGTGCTTTGTATGTTTTAATCCATTCTCACGTTATTCTGCGCCATGAAGCGTGTTTATTTGAGTGGGGCGAAAAAAAGAGAAGCAAAACGAAAAAAAAAGATGAAGCAAAAAAGATTTCCACTAAAATCGTGAATTGGTTATCATCCACACCTGCATCATCTGTTGATACGGAAACTGTTCAAGGTATTTGATTGTAAAAATTATAAATATAATTGAAATGAGTTAAATTAACATAGTAAAATAAGCAGTAAAATAAACACATTCTACTATGATATTCTCAAGAAGTTTTTGAAAAAATCTTTTTTTAAAAATCACTTGAAAAGGATTTTTAAAAAAATCATAATTTTTGGCGCAAGGTACTTGAAAGAGTTTTAGATGTCACGTTAATGCTTGCCACATGCAATTTAGCTTTTCGAGGGCGAAGTCATAAACTCTTGGATAGTAATAAAGGAAATTTTTTGTCCGTGATAGAGTTATTAGCGAAATATGATCCTGTTTTGAAAAATCTATTGGAGTTGCCTGATAGGTCGGTAACATACTTGAGTCCATGCATTCAAAATAAACTTATATCTCTTCTTGCTAAATAAGTCTATGATTCTATAGTTTCTGAGTTACAAAAAGCTCTTTTTTTCTCAGTGATTATGGACACAACTCAATATAGCAGCAAGGTAGATCAATTAAGTGAAGTTTTTCGTTATGTTAAAATTGTGTACAATGAGAAAGAAAAACCAACCAAGTTCGAAATTTGTGAAACTTTCACATCTTTTACTGAAGTCAAAAATCAATCGGCTGATGGCCTTTCAGATCTTATTCTATCCTCAATTAAGCAGAAAAATTTAAATATTCAGAAATTGTTTGGACAAGGCTACGATGGCGCAGCCGTTATGAGTGGACGTTTGGGAGGCGTTCAAAAAAAATCCTCGACGTAGCACCTCATGCTTTATTTGTTCATTGCGCCGCCCACAATTTAAATCTTGTGTTGAAAGATGCTGTTCGACAAAATTCAGAAATCGCACGTTTCTTAGATATTTTACAAGATATTTACAATTTTTACGGCCACAGTATAGTACATTGGCAAGATTTGCAAACACCTTCAGAAGAACAAAATATTTCCAACACAACCTTAAAAACATTAAATCCAACACGTTTTTCAGGCACTCATCACTCGATTTACGCGCTTAAAAAAAGATTGCCTGATATCAGTAGAAATTTATCGCGTATCGTTTTAACCACTAAGAATTCTAACGAAAGAAACGAAGCGTTTGGACTTCAAAAACGTGTTGAATCTTTCAACTTCGTTTGCTGTTTAGTTATATTGTGCAAAGTTTTCGAAAAAATTAATATTGTGGCAAAAGCTCTTCAAACAGAAACGACAGATTTGATGACAGCACATGAGTTATTAGAAAATGCACATATAGAAGTTTCTTCCATGCGACAATCGTTCGATGAATCTGTAAAGGAAGCAAGCGATTTATGTTTGAAACTTGGTATTCCTTCTCAATTTTCAGAAAAAAAAGTGCACAGAAAACGAAAAAAACATTTCGATGAATTATGCGTAGACGAAAGACTTTCGGATCCTAAGGAAAATTTCGCAGTCACTGTTTTTTACCCTTTAGTGGACACGATTTGTTTCCAATTAAAGTATCGATTCGAAGGTATGGAATCGGTTCTAGAAGTCTACAAGATTATTCAACCAAAGTTCATAACCAATGCCACTGAACAAGAAATTTCGTTAGAAGCCGAAAAATTTCTGAAAATTTTCCACGAACACATTTCTCCAACATTTCCATCGCAATTACTGTCTTTGCGATCAGCGTTTCGAAAAAAAATAAGTCAGATTGATAGTGTGAAACAACTTGCCGAAATGATTATTATTGAAAACAGTTTCTTGACGTCAACCTACTCTGATGTATGCACTGCGTGTATTATGTTCTTGACACTTCCTGTGACAGTTGCAACGGCAGAGAGATCTTTTTCAAAATTGAAATTAATAAAAAATTATTTGCGAAGCTCTATGGGACAAGAACGACTGTCTGGATTGGCATTATTATCAATTGAGAATGAGCGAGCAAGAAAGATCGATTTTAGCGAAACTATCGACAAATTTGCGGCATGCAAATGAAGAAAGCGGCATTTTTAATACTATTTATTAATCAAAATAATTAAATTTGTTGTACTGAAACGAAAAAATGTTACTTTGTAAACAATCTAATAAAACAATGAAAAAAATTTTTAATTGTTTCACTTTGAAAAAAAAATTGTTCAATTTGAGGTTTTTTCAGGGGCCCCTAAAGTCTTCGCCGGGGTGAGATTCTTTCAGGGTCAAAAAAAAGTCGATGAGAAGGGGCCCTGGGGCACCGCCCCGCCTGCCCCATGCTAGCTACGGCGCTGCCTACGACCATGTCACAAGGTTAGTGCATGCACTTTGCGGTAGATAGCGCTAAAAGCCCCCAGCAAGAGAGCAAATCCTCCAAACCATCATCTATTGCAGCCTCATCCAGCCATAAGCACCATAGCTACATACTTCTTGGCACAGCTAGGATCACAACTAAGGCGCATAATGGACAATCGGTGACATGGAGAGCACTTCTGGATTTAATCACGGAAAGACTAGTGAGGCCATTAAACCTGTCACCTAAGAGGACCATTTTAAAAACTGAAGGAATTGAAAGATCATCAAGTAGCACCAATCGCAGACTTCAGCAGGAAATTAGCCAAAGAGTAATGAAATACTCAAACAGCTTAGCTGTCTTCGTACTCCCAGAGATTGCCTTCAAATAGCCCAATCAATATATGGACATTACATCATGGCCAATACCTCCAATAATATTACTGGCTGCCCCCACATTCAATCAGCCAGAACATGTGGACATGTTATTGGGCGCTGCATTCTTTCATCAGCTCCTAAGATCAAGCCAGATAAAGCTGGCTGAAAACATGCTAGTACTGCAAAACACGGTTTTTGGATTGGTAATTTCCGGCAAAACTGACAAGGCCTACCTTGATTCTGCAACTTGTGGTGCGTTTACATTAGGCAAGGAATTAACTAATGAGCTGGTAGAGTGTTTTTGGCAATTGGAAGAAATTTTCGACAACCAGCCAACTCTGTCAGTGCCGGAAAAACTATGCGAATCGCACTTCGTTCAAAACACCACCAGACTACCAAATGGTCAACTCATGGTCAGGCTCCCATTTATGGATGAACCAGCAGTTTTAGGAGACTCACGTAAAACAGACTCTGTGCTCTCGAGAAACTTCTGGTGAAGGATGCTGCACTAAACGAAATGTATAAGGATTTCATGAAAGAATATCAATTTCTGGGTCATATGACCAGAATCAACTTCAATGACATACGAGTACCACAAAAACACTATGTTATTTCACACCATTGTGTATTCAAACCAGAGAGCACTTCTACAAAACTACGGATGGCCTTCAATGCGTCATCAAAAGTAAGTTTCGCACTATTAGTCAATGCTATTTTGCATACTGGACCCATAGTCCAACCTGGGCTGTCTACGATTCTGTTGTGCTTTTGCCTCCATATTCGGAAAATGTATTGACAGATATTAACACTTCCAGGTGATCGAAGGTATCAACTCGTTTTAAGGCATGACAATTCTGCACTTTAAATACGGCGCACACTCTGCACCATACTTGGCAACAAAATACCTCCAAAAATTAGCAGAGGAGAACCGCCACAAGAACCCGTTGGGAAGTATTGCGCTCGGCGGCCACTTTTATATTGATATTTGCCTGGTAGGCTCCAATTGTTTAGTCACGCTGATTTTAGTCTGCGCAAATGATGTGCGAACCGCCGGCGACTTCTTGATCATATTCCAACAGATCATCAAGAGCTTAGTCTGAACTTAGACGGGTTGCAAGTGAACTCGATCAAAATTGTGGGACTCATGTGGTGGCCAAGCGACGATCAATTCTTGATAAACGTTAATCAAATGGAAGGCAATGCAAATTTAACCAAGCATTCTGTTACTTTGGAACTGGCCAAAATATTTGACTCGCTGGGAGTATTGTCACCAATTGTGGTTATCGCAAAGACGTTCATCCGAAAACGATGACAGTTAATAGTGGAATAACCTACTCCCGCTGGATCTGCAAACAGCTTAGATGTCATTTCGTGTCGATCTCGAAAGCCTGCAGAATATAATGGTAGACACCAACATTAATACAGATCCATGTACTCGCAGATGCCTCTGAAAAGGCCTATGGAGCCACAATCTATGTCCGTACCATCCTCCAGGGTGGAAAGGTAGTCATGCGACTTCTGTGTGTAAAATCTCGAGTAGCTCTTCTTAAAGCACAGTTACTACCACACTTGGAATCGTGTGTAGCTCTTTTGGGTGTCCAATTGGCCACAAGAGTAAAAAGGGATTTGAACTACGGAAGCCATTCAAGGTTCTTCTGTACCGACTCCGTGATAGTTCCCGCTTGGATCTATTCACCATCATCATTATCTCAAACCTACATTGCAAACAGAACAGCTAAAATCCAGGAAAGCTCATTGGCCTCTCAGTGGCGTCTTGTTCGATCCTGCCAACATATTATCTCGTGGACTTCCAGCACGGAGGCTAGTATCATCCAATCTTTGGCTTTATGGTCCTTTATTCTTTCATGGAAATGAAACATTATGGCTAGCTTCTTCCAACAAACCGATTGATCAAATCACACCCTGGAATGCAGAATTCGAACAAAGACCAGGAGATGCAACAATCGCCATCGCCACACAACCCTCAGACCTAATATATATTCTAATATTGATCATCGCAACTCTCCAAAGAATAGTCGCATATATGCTCCGTTTTATTAGACATGCAAAACAGCCACAAGTCAATAAATCCTCACACATCTCCTCATTATTACCATCAGAACTCGAAGCCAACTTGACGACAATTATTCGAGCCATACAAGCGCATGACTTCAAGCAAGATCTAGAAGACTTGACAAAACTCCATGAACTAAGAAAAGGTAGCTCTTTGAGTAAACTTACACCATACATTGACGAAAATGGTAACATAAGAGTGGGTGGTCGTTTAGAGGTGGCAAGCCTCATATTCGACGTAAAACATCAAATGCTCATCCCATACAATGATCCATTAGTTGAACTATTCATACGGAGTATTCATGACCAACGCTTTCATTGTGGTCCACTTGCACACACCAGGCAAAGATTCTGACCCATTCATGGATCTATCGTATAGCATTGTTTCACTTGTTGAAAGGCCAAACCAACGCTGCTAAATCAAGCCATGGAAAATCTGCCTGACAGAAGGGTACAATCAGCACGTCCCTTGGTGAACACCGGAGTTGATTTTCGGGGCCCAATTTTGGTGCACTATAAGGTACGAAGCAAAACGCCACAAAAGGCCTATGTGGTCATATCTTGCTGCTTTGCTCCAAATGCTGTCCACCTAGAACTAGCCACAGACCTTACTACAGATGCTTTCATTGGATCACTCCAACAGTTTCTTGGCAGAAGAAGACACTGCAAATATCTGTATTGTGACAACGCGACTAATTTCGTTGGAGCAAGGAACAAATTGGCTGAGCTCGAATTACCAGTACACAGAAAACTTAAAGGGAATAGACTACAAGTTTAGCCTTCCCAGAGCACCTCATCTCTGCAGCCTTTGTGTCCGGCATCCACACCAGATCCATACATAGGCTGGCACCATTACCAGAAGGCAATTACTTTAACCTCAAGACCACCTATCTCCAGTTCTCCCAGATGACTCAAAAATCTAGGACAGTCACAACGTCACGTACCTAGTGATCAAGGAAGACTCAAGTGTCGAAGGCGAGCCTGTTTATTAGGTGCCCAAGAAACGACAAAGGTTAGCAGCATGTCCAAGAATACTTACCATTTGTTCAACGTTGTTGCTGCTACCACTTATTCTGGCTCTACAAACTGGCAAAAAAAAGGCAGACCGCATAGTGGAAAACAGTGTTTCGACTTACGTATTGGCTAAAGAGGCTACTCCACCGCAGGCATTGGCACCTGATACGTCGGAACTCAACATGCGGATTGACAAAATCGAGTGTCAGCTCAATGACGTTGTCGCTCAGGTGGCAAAATTAACAACCAATTTGGATCCCGCTGTTTTGCATGGTTTGACACGCGGTGCAAAAGGCTACCGCAATGTGACTAATAACAAGACTTGCTATTATCATACAAAATTTGGCGTAGACTTGAAATGGTGCTCAAATCTTGCTGGTTTCAAGCAAATTAAAATCAGGGAAACTGAGACAGTTGCCTTCCATCACCGTAGTGGGAGACAACATAGACACAATTCCGGAATTTACAGATAGTCGATCAACAGTCACATTCAAACTACCTAATTGACTCCAGATCGACTGTCTCGATTCTTCCTAGACGCTTCGCTCAACTTCAACAGTCAAAAATACTAACGCTATACGCCGCCAACAACACCACAATTATCACGTATGAGAAAAGGCCCTTGAAGATCCACTTGGGTTTCAAGCATTTATTTGCGTGGAATTTCATTGTAGCAAATTTCTCAACAATAATTATCTGGACTGACTTTTTACCACATTACGGACTTCTGATCGATTTAAAAAACAGAAGGCTTTTAAACACCAATTCCATCTACCCGGGAAAAATCGCTCTGGTTGATGTTTTCGGGGTGTCCACGCCACACGCAACGGCGCCCACGCCAACGTTACACAAACTGGCACTAAGGCAACTGCCACAACTCCTACAGCAACCACAACGCACATCACGACAACTGCCATAAATCCAACGGCAAACGTTACCAATACAACACGAACTGTTACATCTGCAATGGCAAGCGCACAACGACAACTTTCATTCAGGCTACGATTCAGGACACATTCTGAACGGCAATAACGAAACACGCATCAGTTCATGCGTTACCAGCCAAACATGGAACGGCACAAGCTAACCTAGCGGCACATTTCATTGTAATAACTAGACTATCATTTTTCAACGGCCTCGCCAACTGACAGGCCAAAAACTGAAAATAGCACGAGCAGAATTCGATCGGATGCTTAAAATGGGAATCTGCCGTATATCGAGTGGTCCTCGGGCCAGCCTCATCCATATGGTTGTCAAACAATTCAGTGGTTGGTGAGTTTGTGATGACCATCACAAACTTAATGCTCAAACTGTAACAGATCGATATCCAATTGCACATATGCACGACGTGGCTGACCAGCTTCGTGGTAAAACTATATTTTCGAAGATGTACCTAGAACGGGCCTACCATCAGATCCCGATGGCTGAATCCCGCATAAAAAACCACACAGATCTTTCAACGGCACATGAATAACATCCTCAATGGACTGGGATTTGTCTTTTGCTATATCATCATCATGTCAGACAATGCTAATCAACATCGAGAATACCTCACAACCTGCACATTAATATTGATGAGCATGCATTCGATCAAACGGAGATAGAGATGGAGACACATCAATCAACACAATCAACAGCAGTGGTTCACAACTAACACAAGAGCAAATCACTGCGCTGCTTAACTTCAAGCAACATGAGACTATCGTTGAACTGCATTGATTTCTTATGGCCTGTAACTTCTACAGACGTTGTCTTAAACACTCAGTCCATCACCGGGAATCGTCGAACGGGTTTTTAAGCAATAGCAAGAAAACCGACCACCTCAAAGTTCCTTGGACATCACAAACAGAATCAGATTTCCAAATGTGCAATCGCGACCTCGCAACTGCAGCCTTTCACACCCACCCGGATTACAAGGCACAACTTCAAATTGTCACTAACGCATCCGACATTGCTTTGGGAGCAGCCTTAGAATAGTACGATGGCGAACACTGGCATCCACTTGGCTTCTTCTCTCGTAAGCTGAGTCTAAGGGAAGCTAGATACAGTGCGTATGATCGCGCACTACTAGTTTTTTATGCCACCATCAAGTTTTTTAGGCATATTCTGGAGGGTCGGCATTTTATTATCAAAACCGACCACAAGCCTTTAATCTACGTATTCTCTCAAAGTCTTGACAAAGCCAGTCCGAGACAATTGAGACAGTTGGACTTCATCTTTTCGTTTACGATGAAGATAGTCCACCCTAGAACCAACTCAACTCGCCGAGGCTCAATAAAAAGACGATGAGCGTCGTGTGTTCTTGGACAATAGCAACAACGCTGGACTGCAAATACAAAAGCTGTCAATTGGCACTGTGACAGTTTACTGCGATATTTCAACGAGACACATTCGTCCTTACATCCCGCCGAAACTTTGTTAACAGGCCTTTGCTTCAGTAAACGAACTCACTCACCCAAGCGGCAAGGCAACCCTTCACCAGCTGCGGCAAAAATACGTATGGCCCAGCATTTGGAACTGCATCTCGCGTCAACGGTCGAAAATCCAACGGCACAATAGGAACCAGCCCATTTCAATAAATGTACCGAACGAAAAAATCGTTCATGTAACATTGACATCGTCATGGGTAGTTAACGATACTCTCTTACCAAGGTAGACAGATTTTTATGATGGCCAGAAGCAGTCCCTATGCAAGACATGACTGTGGACACAGTCGTCGAGGCTTTTTACAACACCTGGATCGCGCGTTTTGGAACTCTCGAAACACTGACAACCGTCCAAGGCGCTCAATTTGAAAGCACACTTTTTCGAGCTCTTACTAATCTGACCGGAACGAATGCAAACAACACCCTATAATGCTATTAAGGACCAATAATGCTATTAAGGAATGGCACAGAACCTTCAAATCAGCTCTTATTTGCAGTCAACCAACATCCTGGATAGAACTACATCCAACTGTTCTACTGGGATTGCGAACATCATTTAAGGACTTGGGAGCTTCACCCGCCGAGGTACTTTACGGCAAAGAGCTACGTGCTTCGGGTGTTTTTAGAAACGTGCCAGCCAATCCCACCTATTTTGGCGAGAAATTTATGAGCACATGCGACTCCTTCGACTGACACAAACAGCTAACCACACAAAGAGAAGCATTTTTCAATACAAGAATCTCTACACTTGCACTCATGTCTTCCTGTGAATTGATGCAGTCAGACAGCCGTTGGAACCACCCTATATAGGACCATATGAGGTGGTCAAATGAATCAACGATCACGTCTTTATTATTATGGTCAAGGGACAAGATGCAACCGAGCAATTCAAAATAGCGTGTACTACAAAAGACGGCAGCGAGCAACATCATGACATTCCCCTCAGAACTTACAGCCGGGGTGCTGTGGCGATCATGAACACGATTTTCACCACTGAGTTGGGCTGACATCATCTTGAGGAAATCGAACAACCCAAATCTGGCAACCAATCATCTGGCAACGAGCAAACTGACAACCAGCTGCTTTATTTCTCTTTTTTGGTCATGACTCGAACAAGAATTAAAAGTTATAGTTTTTTTTAAATACTTCCATTCCCTACCACTCTCTCCATCGCACAACGCTCGTGCGATCTGCATTCACATTACGTCGCTTGGTCCTTTGTGCCACCCAGACAATGTTAAACACATCGGTATAAGGGGGCACACAATATAATGTGAACTAGTCCTTTTCATGACATCTGGTCCAAAAATCATGATTAGCTCCCAGAGATAAAAAAAAATAATACATCGGATTCAAAAAAAAACTCTGAGTAACTGTCACTTCAGTATCTCGCCGATAGAGTCAAAAGTTCTTTGTTGAACTCTATAGCATATTTAATTTTGTAATTTACTCGCTCTGTTTTGTTACATTAAATGAGTCCAGCAGTAATGTGTAGTTTTATTTCTTCGACAAAAGTGTCTGAAGCTACACGGGAGACCAAGAGCGATAACGCTGGAGAGACGATCCTGATTGAGGGTAAAATATCAGCTAAATCGCCATCATTTTCGTTGGTACAACTCCGAAGAGATGAGCTTCCTGCAGAGTGTGTGATTTGGAAGCTGCAGAAGATTATCTTACACAAGGTTGTTGGCGCTAAGAGTATTTACTATCTGCGGTTTCGTTGTACACATCGTTGCAGAAGAGTTAGGAGATGCAGCAATTGGCAAGTTCAAGTTGCTGTTAGCCTCCGCAGGATCCATACTATCATATGAGCCAGATAAAGGTATAGGATTCGAAAAGCTGCGGTTGAGAGGCACAGTAAGCGGTAATAGCGGCTGTTATTTAATGTCAAGTGTGTCCACAGTTGATAACAAAAAAGCGGAATCTACCAAGTTAATTGCACAGAATGTGATAAAAAATATATTGGACAAAACGAACGTGCTGTTGAAGTTCGCCTGAAGGAACATGAGCGATACATCAAAAACAAAGACATTAACAAAGAGATTGCTGCACATGCATTTGATTTGAACAACACAGGAAGACACTACACGGGATCGCTTATAAATAATTTTAAGTTGCTAAAAACAGTAGCTAATCCGCGAAAACTCGACGCGTATGAATCGTTACTCATGCATATAATGGATAATCTAGTTAATATCGATGATAGCCCAATAAATTCAAGTTTATTTCAATTGGCTAAATAATGTGTTAGCGGTTATATGGTTAACACATAACAGGACAGTTATTTTATATTGAAGATAGTCTGATAACAGAATTTTTCATTTTTATTTAATCCGACTAAATTACATAGAATCAATAAGCCGTTATTTGTTAATGTACTTCAATTTTCTATTCAGTAGTTTCATTAGAAGTTTCGCGCATAGCGCTGAAGATGGTCGGCGATACCGTACGAAATGCATCCGTGTGTGTTTTTAGAATAAAAAATCGTTTTTTTACCATCAAACTTTTGGTTTTCTATTCTAAATCAATATTTGTGGTCAATAAGGGAATTTTACTTTTATTTCATTAATTTATGAAGCCTAGTTACGTAGGCAGCGACGTTATATTTTCAGCATTTTTGGCAATACAAGTAGACACCGGTATCCTTTTTCATGATTGCGTCAGCAGTGGGCCCCAACAATTCTACGCACTTAGCATGAAATGGCAATTCGCAGAAGTCATAACAGGTGACTAAAATTGTGTTCAGTGATTATCAATCTTGACGAAACGGCAGTCTCATCAAGATCTATTATCGAGAGAACCCAGTTAAAAACGCTTTTTCTTCGACATATTTAGACTGGTCACCGCTTTTAATCTACTAATAACATTTCATAGTTGTAGCTGTTTTAGTCTGCAAAAATATTGCGTCTGACAGACAAGCTGCGATTTGATTGGGATTTCGTAAAATTATTTGACTAAACCCTAAAAATGACTCATAAAGGAAAATCCTTAAAGCTCCGCCAGAGCTCGATCTGGCAATATCCATACTTCCCAGTCCCTTGCTGCAGTGGAAGTTTATAATTTCATCTCTTCAGATATATTATACATTCATATTAACCTTAATCCTCTTCCAAAAAAAATTTTGATATTTATCGTTAATCATAAAACTCTATTTGGTGATATGATTCAGTTTTATGTGTAAACACTTCAAATGATTAGTGCCGAGAAAACTGCCTGATATTACAAAATATCCGCAAAATAGACAACACGTGTCATTACTATGGTGATATCACTTAATAGACTTTCTTATTTAACCAAAGAAAATCTATCAATCTTTTGGTCTCATTCAAGGTCATCGATATATGCTATAATTTATTACAGGCTTCTGCAGAGATTGCCATCCATTTCCTTGGGTTGATGGGTTACTCTGATAGATAAGTGGTTGTCATGATTTTTTCTTTGTTCGAACTAAGGCTAAATCAGGACGCTCATCAAATCGATTCCTTTTACCATCCCTCAGAGCCTGTTGTCAACATACTGACTATCATGTATCCATTGCTAATTGCTGTAATTATTCAAAGCAGTTTGACAGCTTATTTCTTTTTATTAGGATGGATACATCGCATCTTACATTGTACCCTGCCCATCTTACAGTACGCCAGCATTCCTGGGAACGTCGAAGCAGCCAAGGATGTGATGATGTTAATTTCAGCACAAGAGCGTTAGAGCGGATCGATAAGACTACGGAAGACATAATAGCACGACCAAAACACTGTCGCAGTCGCCCGATTGTCATTCGCTGTACAAGTATTGTAAACGGAGCAAGCAAAAGGAGATTAATTAGTTCGTCTTTGGTTTTCTGGTGTTGCATCTTTTTTGGGGTGGCCTCACTCGCGTACGGGAATGAGGATCGAAGGGAGCACGAGCTTGAATTTCTTTTCATTGAATTACCAACTAACCCAGATTGATTTCGTTGTTTGTGCCACACATTCTCTTTGTTAGATGCTCGCAGAACGTCCTGAAGTTGAGTGGCTTTAGACAGACTTGCAGAGATTTAATATTGAGTCGAACATGATTAATTATTCATTCTTTGGGGGTCTCCAGCGATGAAGAGAAGGCGGTTAACGTTCTCAATGGAATCGGAAGGACGTCAAAGATTCCCAAGGAAGGAAGCATGGAATAACGATGAGGTAATTTAACTCAGTGGTTCAGGGTAAATTGATTCTTATCTGAATTTATGAACGGAAATCAATATGTTGAATCGTTTTGATGAAAACTTGAATGATTGAATTTTTGAGTGAAGAATTTATTGATGAAAAAATGATGCAGTCGCTGAAACTTTGAAATGCCTTAGAACTAGAAGTCATGGAATTTGGTGAAATGGTGCAGTGTATCCAGCAGAAGCGAGTAGCGTGCATTAAAAATTTTACTAATCATTATTGTTCCCAATGTTAAAAAAAATAGAATTCAGGCAGCGTAAAAAAGTGGATTTAAAAGAAATTTATTTTTATGAAATGATTTTTTATGGAAAAAGTTGTACTCAGGGCTATGGTTAATATATTATTTGTATCTTGTGAGATTGATATAATTGTCTTGATTCCTGGCGGGTGAACTTCGTGCGATGACGCATATACTTCAAGTATGTGTATCTTTACACTGGAATTTTACGAGTATATAGTAGATATCAGGGGTTCTACGTCTAGCCTTCGTTGCATATAGAAGTGTTTCTAATTTCTCCTGTCATTTTAAAAAATTTATTAATTTTTCACAAAAGTCAGTTGAAACGAATTTTTTAATTGAAAACCATCACCGTCGAATTATTCGAACAACTATCGAATACCTGAAGTTTCTTTTCTGAAGAAGTCTCAAAAAGCGGCAATACATTCAAGGGAAGTCCCGGTTTAAAAACATCCCCTCTTATCTTGCTGCAAAAGCGACAAGATGGAGGAGCCCGATGGCTTCAGCCATCAACCTGAAGGATTGTCTCCATCGCCAATGATGACGGGCGAAAAAAGCTAAAACAGAGACTTGATAACAACGAAGAAAAACCGAAAATTTTATCAGTCATCGAGATCAAGCAATTAATCAAAGCTAACGAGAAAGCTGAGGTTGAGAGAGAAAACGAAGAGCTCATACTTCGGACCTAATCGCTAAAAGAACTTGTTGGAAAATGAACGTTCAACAAAGCAAAAGAAACCAGCAAGAAAGAAAAAGAAGTAAAGTCAAAGGCGACCGAAGACAAAAATCGAGAAACTGCAATAAGAACCTGATCAAGAGGATGTCCTCAGCGCAGGTGGAGCAAACGTCAGCATGAACTTTTATGCAGTGCTAGCTGGACTAGACGATTCCATGAGTATTGAAGAGGATAAAGGTAACAAAAATTCTAAACATTGTATTACTAAACCGGATAATGGGTTTATGGAATATTTAAAAATAGGGAGAAATAACCACAAGTTTTGTTGCTAGTCCTTTTGTCAAGGTAAATCAAAAGAAAGAAAAAGTCCCACCAATCAATGATTTTGGGCAAACAGGCAAAGATATGGTTCGGCTTTTGGCAGCCGAAAATAAATTAAATGATTTTGAGATCAGGAGAGTTAATGCCGATAAACTGATAATTTGAACAAAGTCATTGGTTGATTTTCAGGCAGCAAAAAGTGCGTTGAATTATGGAGATGCTCCGCATTTCACATACTCCCAAAAGCGAAAAAACCAGTCCTTTTTATTGAAGGGTCTAGACTGCGGAGAGGATACAGTCGATCTCCTCCAGGTGCTTCCAGACATTGCACCAGAAATACAATTTATTACAATTAAAGACCTTGCAACAAGGAGATCGATTGTCGAGCGTAAAAACTTGCCATATTACTTAGTCCAGATTTCCAGCAAGAACAGTTCAAGTGCTCGGCAAAAAATAAGGTACTTGAATTTCCGTGTGATGAGGTGGGAACGCCTCCAGAAAAGCGAGATCTACCAATGCTAGAGGTGCCAAAGATTGGGTCATTCGGCTGCCAATTGCGCCATGAAAAATAGATGTGTCAAGTGCAAAGATCTCCATGCTCCCAGCGAGTGCGAATTGGCTCAGGCAGAGCCAAAAGAAAAATTAAGTTGTCTGAACTGCGGTGTCTTTCGTCATCCAGCATAACATCGATGGTGCCCCTGGTATCAAGATGCAAATGTAAAATTCACTCCAAAACAAAGCCAAGTATACCGCAGTGTGATACCTACCAAATTCATCCAGCCCGGGGTGTCATTTGCACTTGCTGCTAGAGGACCAGCAGACAATGTAAATAAAACACATAAGTGGCAATAATGAGCTGTTTCTTAAAATTTATCAGCAATTAAATTCTTCATCAGAGAGAATCGATAAACAGGGTTCTAAAATTAATTTTGTTTTTCTGCGTTTAGGGCTTTCAAATGCCTCAAAGTAAGTTGTCTTCTTCTTTTTCTTAGCACTATGGCCTTTCTCGGGCCTTCGCTTCCTGCAAATAGCACCTCTAACTGTCTGGGTCCATTGACCGCGTCCTCCAATTCAAAATCCAAGCAGCAATGAACTGTCTTCGTCGATCAAGTCAGACCAGTGTTTCCTCGGTTTCCCCACTGGTCTCCGGCCTTCAGTTCTCCCAACGAATACCTTTTTGGGTATCCGTTGTTCGACCATACGATTCATGTGGCCAGTTCATTGCAGCTTCCGCAGTCTTACAATCGTTGAGAGAAGTAAGTTGTTATCCAGTCTCATTCCCATGGATAGGATTCGTCTCATCTCGATCAAAGTCAACTCCATTGTGAGTCTACATCGACGTGACTGTCTCTTGGAGTTCCTTGTCAAGCAAAAGTCTGACATCGTCCCCCTCACTGAAACCCACCTCAATTCATGGCATTCCATAACATTCAAGGGTTTTGAACTCGTAAGAAACGATAGAGTAATAGGTGATGGGGTAGGTGGCACCGGGATATTGGTGAGAAGGCCCTAATGTTTTTAAAATATTGGAAAAGTCGAGATCAAAAGCTTTGAATCTTTTGAAGTGCCCGTAATCAAAATCTCACTATCAAATGCAATTGGTCGAGTTCGGACGTACCAAATGCACTCCGTAATTATTCATATAAAATAGCGTCTGCCATCTTGAAGTCGTATTTAATTTTGTAACCTTTTTTTATTAGTTAAATCAAGTTATACACAGTGACGACGCTTGTATAGTATTGTGTTGTAATGTGACGCCTACGCCCGGGAATCGGAGTGATTCCGATCCCGAACCCTGGCACCCGGCCAGATATGTATGACTTCGAAGTGCAAGCAGACTTCATCTTTCGTGCAGATATCATTGCGCCGAAAATATTTTTCTTCAAATATTTATATTTGTGGAGAAATATTTTCTGTCAATGTGATCCGCTGTGGTAAAACACTGATACATTTCGAAGCATATCTATCTGGCAATGCCTCCCACAGTTGCCATCAAAACGTCAAGAAAAGGGTAGGAAGGTTGAAACTGGTTTAAAGTGTCAAAAAGCACATGAGTTTTTCTATGATTAATTATTCGCATCAGTTATAAATTTTAAGTGATAACTTGACTTCACAACCTGAAAGCCACATTTATATGTATTTTTCATTGAAATTTTTGTAAGAAGTTTTAGAACATACAAAATTGTATAAGAATTAGAAGTGGTCAGTGTCGTGCATTGAATGTGAAAAGGAAGGCAACATAGGGTATGAAAACAACGGTTATTCGTAACAGTTGGACGCATCTTTCTCTAGAATCTAGGAATGGTAAAATCGAACAGGAAACGAAGATGCTCTTCGCATGCTTCAATCGATTGTATCATCATCATCAGAATCAGCTTTAGCATTACCATCTGATCAGGGGTAGAGCAAGTTATATTAACACACATCAATGAAATTGTGAAAAAGCAGCAGGCTGAGCTGAAAAAGCACACCGAACAACTAAAACAACAATTAGAACGCAACCACGTTAGCAAACAACCTAATGATTATCATCATACATCTAGTTTTCATACAGGAGGATTAAATAATTACCAAGAACATAGAAATAATGTTGGAATGTCACGGGTGATTCAGAATGGACTAAAGAACCAGGCCCGATACTAAAGAATCTCACAGATGACACAGCTAAAAGTTAATGTTCGCTGTAACAATGTTTATTTTAATGAAACCTTTACTCGAACCCGCCAAAAAAGTGATCAATGGATATTTTAATGCAACAATGCATTAGTTAAAATAGAATGAATAACGAAAAACTGAAATTTGTAAATTAGAAATGCAATTGTATAAGGAAGCAAGCACGTTGGGATAATTGTAAAGGAAATGTGTTTGAAAATTAGGAATTATAATAATTAGAGATATAAATTGTAAAGACCAGCTCAAAATTATCATTGCCCATTACCAATCTCTTTGCTTCCTTTGGTACATGTTTCCTCCTACAATCGATGTAAATCGTATATGAATGTAAACTTCTTTGATAAGTCCGCAAGTGACCAATTACAGCTGTTAAACAGGAATGGTGTTAAGAAAAGGAAGAGTTGTAGTAGCTACACGTTTACCTGTCTCGAGGAAAAGCCAGCCCAGATATTAAAAGTATGAACATTATCCAGGCGATAGTTGTATTTGAAAATTTTTCATATTGGCGTCATAGGTAAGATACACTTCCCAAAGGTTCTGAGAACCAAAAGAATAAGCTTTGAAAGCAGCCGGGGCCCTTAATATTTCGTTGATTAGGTATAGGAAAGATTTTTCTTTAATCCTTTTGAAATAGTTTAGTTGTTCATTTCCTGAACATTTTTTAGAATCATGTATGAGTTAATGCTTTAGTGAGAAGTTGGTTAGGAGGAAGTAGTTTAGTGATAGTTTGAGATTTTTATTCGGATCTTTTGTACGTAAGAAAAGTTGGTACGGCGGGCGATATATTTTTTCTCTTTGAGTGCTACTGTACACAATTATGAGCTCGGTTGTGTTTGTGAAGGCAAAGTACAGTTTAGTTATTGAAAGTTTATCGGTTCTATTATTGAATCCACATATTTTTCGCATTCGATTTTAGTGCAGAGTATTTAGTAAAAAGATTAAAAATGAAATTTCATATACAGTTATAATTTATGACTAGGGTTCAACTGCATATTTTCAAATCTGAGAATCGTATTCTAGAATTTTTATCCCACCATACAGGGCGGGTCCACCAAGTACTTCTAATTTTTGGCGCCAGTGATATTTTTAAGTTAAATGGCTATGCTAAGCTCGTATTGGTTCTCATTTTGAATTGAATTTTAATGCATGTGGCTGTTCATAAAGTTTTGTGCTTTACCTTTTGTTTTGCTTTTAAATACCCGATGGATAAATTTGAGACACGACTGGTCTACCAACGACAAATTAGTATGATTATGATGTCATAATTGTTGAATTAAGTGATAGATATAGATTTATTAAATTTGTATATTCTGTAAATTAGTTGAATTAATTGATTTAATTGACAAATGCCTTCTATATTAGTTCATTTCTCATTCTAAGATCACATTATCATTGATATTAATTTTGTTGGACCAAAAAAAAAAAAAAAACTAGGCATAAAGACATATATATGTTTTGATTAGAGTAGTTTGCAAATGAAAAGATATTATGTTAGAAAATTCCCGAATTAGAAAATTTTATAGGCCTCGCTTACATTTTGAAACCAATTGTAAATTTGCTTTATGTATTTTTTGTACGTTCTTACAACGTATTTGATTGCTAAAAATATCTGCAAATTATAACAAAATGAATTACTAAAGAAGCAGTAAGCCTTTCCGTTCCGCATGCTCTTTCTTTTGCAGCGGAAATGATGACCGAGGGTAAGTATGTCTTGAAGAGGGTTAGGTTTTCATAATCTGCGGATGATTGATTTCTAGTCGGTTACGGTCCGCGGTACCCTTGTTTGCGCTCGTTTTTTTCTTAGAGTAGGTTATTTTAGACTTGAGGTAGTTTAGCTTATTTTCTGGTACCGCGTCGGTGATTCGGTAACGCGCCTATGGTGATTTTGTAGTGTTTTGATTTGAGATCTGTGGAGAGATCACATCCAGAACTAACGTAACGTAGGTTTCCCGTTCTGGATGAGTAGTTGTTGACGCGTTTGGAAATCGGGCATGTGAACCGGTGGCTGAGTTAAGTAACTCGGACTTAGTCTGCTCGCGTAAGACCCGCGACCGAAACTCCTCTCCGAACTAGCTAGCCTACAAGCAGCCACCACGGAGTAGACTAAGTGTGACCGGACTTGTTGACCTGAAGGGTACAGTCCGTTGTCATTTCCAAGACTGCACGTCTCGAACCGATGAGAGGTCGGTTCTGATTGTGATCGAACGAGACGGAGTAGGAAACCGTTACAGTGTGATGTCCACAATTGGTGACCCCGAGTTCAGTAACACGTGGAGTTTCGTCGGCATTTAAAGGAATCACGAAAAAGCAAGCTAAGCTTGCCTGGTCCGAGCAGGCCAACGATTCTTTCATGCGCTGCAAACAGGCTATAGCTTCTGCAACAACCTCAGCTTTTCTCTCACCCACTTAGCGGCTCGCTTTACGCACGGATGCAACTAACACCGCCATAGGTGCAGTTTTGGATCAGCAGCTAACTGATGGTACCTACGTCCCACTAGGATTCTTCTCGAGAAAGCTCTCAGATGCGCAGAAGAAATATTCGACCTACGATCGGGAGCTTCTAGCCATACTCACTGCAATCAGACATTTCCAGCGCATTCTCAAAGGCAGGCAGTTCACTACCTATACAGATCATCGGCCGCTCATTCATGCACTCAAGCAACGATCAGAAAAAGCATCGCCTCGGCAGATTCGGCAATTAGATTTTATATCACAGTTTAATACCCAGTTGGAATACACACCTGGGGAAGAAAACGCTATAGCCGATGCAATCTCGCGCTTGGAAATTGTCTCGATTTCTGCCGCCTACAACCTTAGCACCATTAGCACTGCGCAATAGAAAGGTGAACAGCTACCGCACCTACCAGCTAACCCTCGTTTCAAGCGACGGCGCCTTGAGCTCAACGGATATTCATTAGTTTGCACCAAACACGACAGCGATATCAAGCCCTACTTGCCAATCTCACTACGCAAACAAGCAATCGACGCAGCTCACAAATTGTCGCATCCGAGTGGGCGTGCTACTGCTAAGCGCATCGCCCTCAAATATTGAATACCCGATAATGTCGCATCACGCGCCTGACAGCGTTGTTGCATTTGGATGCCCAAACTCGCGCTACAGTCATGGGTTGCATGCTCGACCTCGCACAATGCCACATGCCTAACCTCGCACTACATACAAGCAGATGTCACTGATCACAGCAGCGGTGTTGCAGAATCGCTGGCAGAGGATCGCTTCGAGTCACTCTTCATCCAGATCTAGTTGAGTCCGGAAGTACCGAACGTACTCCGTAATTATTCATATAAAATGGTTTTTTATGAGTTAAATAGTTATATACAGTGATGACGCTTGTATAGTATTGTGCGATACCCACAAATGGACGAACGCACGAGCCAACCACCAGCGATTTAGGTCGTGCAAAAACATGTTGATTAAGATGTTGGAATTTTTCAGACATTTGTTCCTTACATAACTCTTCATGGTACTTTAGTATCATTATCTTTTTGCAATCAATTCAATTGTGTCTTGGTGGGCTGATGGGACCGATTTTCCTGACTTGTCTCCGTTTTCCATGCGACGAACTAGATCTTATAGATTGCTCGTGCAGAGTGAGTTATGCACGGCAGGTTGTTATTGACAATAAATTAACAGACGTGATATCTGTTATCAAAAGAAAAGTCGAGGACGTGGAAATGCCGGATGGGATTGAGAAGTGGATAACATTATATCTGAACGAATGGGATTTTGTTTATTTTACGAATCAATGTTGGATACGGTGTGTGTTCGCAAGAGATAAGTGGCTTAAAGGAAATGGGACGATGTTTCCAGATAGTAGAACTTTGTTCGTAACTGCAATTGAAGATCGACAATATAAGAATGGAAGAACATTAATTGGTGGAGTGATGTTTATGAGTTTGATTCGAAAAGTACACATGCTAACTTAGTTGACCCAAAGCCGCTTGTCTCGATATCATATTTGATTAAGGAAGCTGTTGTATATACAGTGCAAAAGAGTGATTTGGAATTTTCCTCCCCATTTCAATTAAGTTTCCAGGCATTATTCACATCATTAGCGGGCGCCCGGTGAAGAAGTAGAATAAAAGAAATGTTCAATTAAAACTTGAAGATTCGGTTTTTTCTTTCGGTCGACCCTGGCCGGGTATGAAACCCACCACCTTGGCTGACCCCTCCACTACTGCACTTGCCCTGGTAAGATGGCCTTCCGCTCACTCGCGTGCCTATTTACGGCATAGTGTTATGTGAAAAATTCATTCAAGTTATGTTTGTATGAGTTTTTCACTTAAATGGAAAATATGGCCACCCATATATTTGGGTCTTCATCCGGTTGAGAGGCTGTGAGGGGGCACCGCTTCCACCTGGATGCCCCACTCTTATTTGGGGGCCATGAGTATCGTCGGTAACGACGAAGTCCCTTTAAGTCCGTCTGTTTTCTCCAGGCCCGGTTTGTCCTCTACGTCAAAAATTTGTGACCCTTAGTAGGTTACCTCCTCCTCGAGTTCGGTCAACATTTGTTTGAACCCCGAAATTCGTGGATTCGAAATTTTTTTGTAGTGGGTCCTTGTGCTGGGAAAAAGAACTCACCCCACGACACCGCAATGCTAGCCAACCAGCGCATTCACGCATCCTCAGTCTCAGCGGATCCTACCATCCTCTTCTGCCGAGGCAGCAGACCATCGCTGCAGTCCTTTTCGGATATTTATATACACTCAATTCACTACAGGTAGTTTTGCTGAAAGAATGGATAAGTTGGAGCAAGCTCTCGTAAATAGATAAGATTTTCCCAGAAAAAATAACAAAAAACAAGAATTCATAAGCAAACTTTAAGAAACTGAAGTCACCAATGAAGTCATGATGGATAACCGCATCTATCTTCTTCTTTTTCTTAGCACTACAGCCCTTCGCGGGCCTTCACTTCCTGCAAATAGCGCCTCCAACTGTTTCGGTACATTAACCGCGTCATCCAATTTTGAAATCCAAGCAGCAATGAACTGTCTCCATCGATCGAGTTAGACCAGCATTGCCTCGGTTTCCCCACTGGTCTCCGGCCTTCAGTTCTCCCACCGAATACCTGTTTGGGTATCCGTTGTTCGTCCATACGATTTATGTGGCCAGTCCACTGCAGCTTCCGCAGTCTTACAATCGTTGAGACCTACGGTTCGTCATACAGCTCATGGTTGTATCGAATTCGCCATTGGTCCCCGTCTAGCTTCGCTCCGATTATTTGCTCAAAGGCGTTCAATATATTTGCGGATGCTTGGATTAGGGTCCATGTTTCACACCCATAGCATAACACAGGTCTTATCACAGATTTGTATACTTGGAGCTTTGTCTTCCTGTGTATGCAGCTGGTCTTCAAGATCGTCAAAACAGAATAAAATATTTTATTTGCGAGCTTTATTCTTCGGCATATTTCATCTCTTTCATTACCAGTTTTCATTAGTTTGGCGCCTAAATACACAAATTCACCAACATTTTCGATACTGTATTCACCAATTGTGATATTTTGCGTATATGAGGAATTTACCTCGACTGCGTTATGCGCTTTGTTTTATTTTCACTGATTTGTCGCCCTACTAGTTTTGCTTCGCTGTCGAGTTTCAGGAAGAGTTCTTTGGCAGTTGTTAATGACTACTACTTGGCTCGACTTGTATAGTCATGTACCTCGCGTATCATTGTATGCTGGTCAAATCATACTCCGTCAATCGGGAAACACAGGCGGCTCATCTGTAGTCAAAGATGTAATGGAGTCCCTCAAAAGTGAAGGTGAATATAGAAAAGCATTCCAAGAAAGCAAGAAACCAAGATTTATACCTTAAACGCCTACTCAAGCGTTATCAGTTTTTCTGGAAGCATCACTGACACGGAGACAATACGCAATTGTAAGAACGTGACAAAAACTGCATCTTTGTTATACTATCCTGCAAAAAACTAAAAAGGAGTCCTACCCGAGTCAAGATTCGTTTCGAGTGAATGCAACTTGTGTGGAAGTTGAACTTCAGGCTTCGCTTAATCACTCAGTTGAGCGATTATTTTTATACTTGGACGAAGGTTTAAACAATCTGAACCAGTCAGAACTCGTCGACATCCGCATTGCGCAGTTTGATTGTAGGACGAAGCCTTGTAAGATCTTTAAGGAACGGATATGTGCCGGTTAGAGTCCTTAACACCGCAGACTCAACCACGAGCATCAAAGCGGGAGAAGTCATCGGCAGCTGCCAGCCTGTTTCCATCATCACCTCTTTGGAAGCTACTCACAACCATCATTGGAAAAGGAGGCAAGACACAGAAAAGCCAGGGAATCCACGTCTGCAATATTGAAGCAAGTCAAATTGCCGGTGCAGCTATTCGAACGAGCCTCTGATCTGGTCACCAAGTACAGTGACATCTTCTCAACAAGCCCGGATGACCAAGGCCGAACGAGTTTGGTAACTCACGTCATAGACACACAGGGAGCCAAGCCGATTCGACAAGCCCCAAGACGTCTCCCTATAGCCAAACAAGGAGACGTGAGCGCGCTGATCTCGGACATGGAAAAACAAGGCATTATTGAACCTTCTGTAAGTCCATGGGCCGCGCCTGTAGTTCTAGTAAAGAAAAAGGATGGTAGCACTCGCTTTTGTGTCGACTATAGGCAGCTTAACGACGTCACTAAGAAAGATAGTTACCCGCTCCCACGCATCGACGACATCATGGACACTTTAGCCGACGCAAAATGGTTTTCTACACTCGATCTCAAGAGTGGCTACTGGCAGGTAGAAATTGACAAGAAGGACCGAGAGAAGACCGCATTTTCAGTTGGGACCGGATTGTGGCAATTTGTGGTGATGCCGTTTGGGCTTTGCAATGCTCCAGCCACTTTCGAACGCTTGATGGAATACGTGCTACGTGGTCTAACCTGGAAAACCTGCTTGGTGTACCTAGATGACATCATCGTCATCGGGAGAACGTTCGAAGAGCATGTGCGGAACTTAGAAGAGGTCTTCTCCCGACTGCGACTGGCAAATTTGAAACTTAGTCCCGACAAGTGTACCCTTTTCGCAGCTGAAGTAAAATACCTGGGACATGTCGTATCAGCTGAAGGGGTCAAAACAGACCCTGAGAAAATTGAAGCCGTGAAAAGCTGGCCAACACCAAACAACAAGCGCCAACTACGAAGTTTCCTGGGAGTGGCGACCTACTATCGAAGATTCGTCAAAGACTTTGCCAAAATAGCTAAGTGTCTTCATCAGCTAACCGAGAAAAATCGTCCGTATGTCTGGAATGAACAATGCCAGACAGCCTTTGAGACCCTGAAGGAAAAGCTATGTGAATCACCCGTACTGGCGTATCCAAAACCCGGAAAAATGTTTGTGGTTGACACCGATGCAAGCAACGGCGGTATTGGAGCTGTACTCTCCCAGCAGATCAATGGCGAAGAAAGAGTCCTCTCGTATTACAGTCGAGTTCTTTCAAAAAGTGAGAGGAACTACTGTGTGACCAGGAAGGAGCTATTGGCTATAATAGAGGCCACCAAGCAGTTCCACAAGTACCTATATGGCCAGAAATTTGTTCTTCGAACGGACCATGCATCATTGAGATGGCTACTTAACTTCAAAAACCCCGAGGGACAAGTTGCGAGATGGATCGAAAGATTGCAGTCATACGACTACGAAATTGTTCATCGAAAGGGCGGAGTTCATGGAAATGCTGACGCCCTATCTCGTCGCCCATGTCCAGCTAACTGCAAGCATTGCCGACGGATTGAGGAAAAGGAACCGCCCGTTGATCTGCGACTGATAACGGCCGAATTCGATGAAGGTTGGTCATCGGAGGAGATTCGAAATGCCCAGCTAGCCGATGAAGACATCGGACCATTGCTCGTATGGAAGGAGACGACTGGGCGACCTGAGTGGAAGGACGTTTCAACGCATGGCGCAACCCTGAAAAGCTATTGGGCACAATGGAACTCCCTTCAGGTGGAGGGTGGTGTACTCAAGCGGAAATGGGAAACGGCGGATGGCAGCTCCTATAGGATGCAAACTATACTACCCAAAAGCCGAATCCACGATGTGATTGAGGAAATGCATGAAGGATCCTCGGGAGGCCATCTTGGTGTTAACAAAACCTTAGCGAAATTGCGGGAAAGATTCTACTGGCTCCACGCTCGAGAAGACGTAGAGGACTGGTGTCGCAGATGCACAATTTGCGCTTCCGTCAAAGGCCCAAAGCGACGACTGAGAGGACAAATGCAAACCTATAACGTAGGCGTGCCATTCGAAAGGATTGCTGTTGACATCGCTGGACCCTTTCCTGAATCTGAATGGGGAAATCGATACACGCTGGTTGTAGCTGATTATTTCAGCAAGTGGCCCGAGGTCTACCCCATTTCCAACCAGGAAGCAACTACTGTAGCCGAACAGCTAGTGTTAAATTGGGTCAGCAGGTACGGCGTGCCTTGTGAACTACATTCGGATCAAGGCCGAAACTTTGAGTCACTAGTTTTTAGCGAAATGTGCGAGCAGCTGGGAATACGGAAAACGAGGACAACACCGCTGCATCCCCAATCCGATGGAATGGTCGAACGTTTCAACGGCACGCTCAATAAACACCTTGCCAAGATGGTTGACGAGAACCAAAGGGACTGGGACCGACATATCCCACTATTTTTAATGGCGTATAGAGCCGCTGAACATGCGTCGACGGGCCAAGCCCCAGCCAAAGTCATTTTTGGAAAGACTATTCGTTTGCCAGCCGATATAAAGTTCGGAACACCCCCTGAGAAACCCCAAACGATCTCGGAGTACGCAAGTGATCTAAGACAACGGTTGAACCAGATACATCGGACAGTGCGAAAACACCTCGAATCGGCTACTGACCGCATGAAGACCAGGTATGATCTAAAGGCTAATTCTACTGGCTTCCAGCAAGATGACTTGGTGTGGCTTTATAACCCGCAACGGCGAAAGGGTAGGTCTCCAAAGTTGCAACATAATTGGGAGGGACCATACCGAGTTACAAAGCGAATCAACGACGTCGTATACCGAATACAGGAACATCGTAAGCCGAGAGCTAAAATAAAAATCGTGCATCTGGACCGTCTTGCCCCATATTACACCCAGGGAGAATTGACTACAAATAGCGACACATCTTTTCGGGGCGAAAAGAACTGAGGTGGGGGCAGTGTTACATGTACAAATAATTACATGTACAAATAATTCTGCGAGCTACTGTCGCAATTGTTTTCATCATCATTAAGAACGTCAACGAATGAATTTACTCGAACCCAACAAGCATGATCAACATCCGCAAGTGACGTCACTCCATTCATGAACTTGCTCGAACCTACCAGGTACCTCTCGGTAGAACATTCGCCCATGTACGAGAAATGGGTGAATAGGTAGAGACCCTATATAAAGGCGAGCTGAATGAATGGGGAGAATCATTCATTCGACCGCGATAAGAACTGCGAAAGTGTGTGGGAAGTGTGTTTCGTAATAGTGAAGTGATTTAGAAGACAATTGCGATAAGAAATTTATGGACAAGTGTTAGATTTTATTTTAATAGTGAAAATTAAAATTAATGAAAGTGTTAAACTGATTATTGTGCTTTTTCTTGAATTAAATAAACTCTTTTAACTTAAATTAAAAGACATTGCGTTTTCACTTTCCCGGAACGTTAAAATTATAGGCCGCGAACCAATAACACGCGACAATATGAACGTTTACTACAGTTTTGGTGAGATTTCACAGATTTTTTAGGAAAAAAAAAATTGTTGGATTTTGCAGCTTTTGTTTCTGAAATCAATGTGTGTGATTTTCAACAGTTTTGTAAAGAGTGTATTTGCTTCCTGGAGAGGAACTTAAAATCTTTTTATCTACTATATCATACATAAACGAAATAGCCGTTATACTCACTCCTTCTTTCCATCAAAACCAAAAATATACAGTTTGTTTTAAAACTAAATATGGACACAAATACCTACAATTTATTTCCTATTCCCGGAAGTAGCAGTTCAAAGTTAAATTTGCATTCTCCAAAATATCAACGTTCATGGTGAGAACTCGTCCTTGTTCAAAAAGTTTTTAACCCCAAAATACCATCAACATAATTGCCTTGTCTTAATATTCCCTCCTTTTGCTCTCTTTTCTTGGTATTGACCTCTAAAAATACTGAATTTATTAAACAGTGAGAGAATGAGAGAAACTTTCACATTTCTACGAAAGCCTTCCCAGTAATTTACGATAATTATCGAAATGCGTGAAAATCGAGAGCTTTTCATTCTGGTGGTTTCATTCAAAGTAATTTCATGGCACTTTCTAGCTCCTATTTGAATTAGGAAAATTCCGTGAAGCTTATTGAAAGCGAATTTTCCATCGTTTGCAATTAAAAATTTCGATTGAAGCAGCGCTCGACCATGTTCACCCATAATGAGTGAAATTTATTCAAATTTGACAAATTGTAATTAGCTGACTAATTCATATTGAATATATTACAAAAAACAAAGCCAGAATAAAGACAAGAAAAATAATGAAAATTTTATTACTTACATATTCTACAGGCATTGAATGCGGCGCATCAGCCATTCCTTCGTCTTGTCTCCGTCGCATTTTCCTGTACTTCTAGTAAATGTAATATTAAATAATAGATGATGGGAAATTTCAAACGTTCACTCACCGAATCACCACGTTCTCCTTTATCACCTTTTTGTCCCGGATAACCAGGCGGTCCGGGTAAGCCGGGTGGACCCTATATGAAAACAATTTAATTCCAATTAAGTTTGTCTCATAAAATTGATTGCGAATCAAAGATATCAAAATATTGTACATTTCAAATAATTACCATCAAACCAGGTGGTCCAATATCACCTCGATCTCCCTTTTCACCGGGCGGTCCTTGATAGCCCGGCAATCCAGGCGGTCCTTCAATGCCAGGCTCACCAGGCAATCCATCCAATCCGCGCGGTCCTAACGAGCCTGGCTGGCCTGGCTCGCCTGGTTCTCCCTTGAGTCCATCTTTGCCATCTTTACCATCCCGACCTGGCACTCCTGGCGTGCCAGGAGGACCTGGTGGTCCACGCAATAACGTCACACCGGGACCTTCGTCGTAATCGTCATCTTTACCTTGTCCAAATATCTGCAGACATGTGTGTTATGGAGAGAAAAGATTAGAACCGATACTATACGAGCAGAAATGATTTTAGGTACTTATTTATACAATATTTTGAATTGAACATCAAAAATTTATGTAGTTTGGGGATTTGTGACCTGTTTTTAACTGAAACGTCGGATTAGAACGGCAATTGAAATTTATGTAGGGTTCGAAATAAATAGGGGTGGCTTGAAATGGAAAATGTATTTCCAATTTTTTAAGGGACGAGATCAAACGCAATGTTATCGTTTCAAGAGTATTTTGTAGTAATTCGTGTATTGTGAGCGTATATTTCGGAAAAGTCCGTTAGTATGAAATCCACTGATTATATCAAAGGAATATTTCGATAAATTATAGTATTAATTCACGACGGTTTGCAATCTGAATCTGTAGTTTTTTTGCTATAATTTCAGAGATTTTATTTGGGTAGATAGTCAATTGTAGGTCAGAAAATCTATGGGAAGCAGGGCGAGATAGCACAAAAGATTGTTGATGATATGTTGACTATTGAATGAATTGTGACAAAACCATATTAAAAAATAGTCAATCAGGAGTGAATAATTCTATTTATTGCAGTATTTAACGCGCTAGCTGTTTGAATCAAGTTGGAGGCAACGTAATCTGTTTTGTGCGATTCTTCTCGATTAATCCGAACTTACCTAATATTAAAATCAGGTAGTCATCAAATATTCAATCGTGTTACTGATCATATACGAGATGTGACAGTTAAGCAATGAGACTGATTCCATGAAACCGTATATTTAAAAATTATTCTACAACTCTAATATCCCCTTCAAAGTAGTCACCTTGGGCAGCTATACAACGATTCCAGCATAGTTTTCCATGCTTCCTAATAATTGTGGAACGCTTCGACTGGGATGCCGCGAGTACCCTCGTCACGGCCGCCTGGATGTCCGTAATCGACTCAAAATGAGTTCTTTTGACCACCGATTTTGTTCTAGGGAACAAAGAAAAGTCACAGGGTGACATATCGGGCGAATGAGGCGGCTGTTGCAATACGGCGAACCCTTTAGAGGCCAAATACTGGGACACGCTGAGGGCGGTGTAGCACGGCGCGTTGTTGTGATGAAGGATCCAGTTACGAGCGATGCCTGGGCGCACCCTCTTGACTCGTTTTCGCAATCTTTCGAGTACTTGGCGATTGTAGACTTGATTTATGGTTTGCCCCGATGGAAAACATTCTTTGCGCACGATTCCAAGGCCATCAAAAAAGGCAATAATCATCGGTTTTCACCTTCGACTTGCTCATGCGAGCTTTTTTCGGGCGGAGGGCGTGCGGAGATAATCATTGTGAGGCCTTGGCGTTTGGTTTCCGGGTCACCCAATCTGACGCAAAATTTTATCGCGACGCGTTGCTCTTGATTTCGTTTCTCCATTTTCGTGACGAGCACCACCAAAATACGTCTACTCAACACGACACAGCAGGCGAACTAAACAAGCTAGAGCGATGGTAAATATATCAATGGAGGGGGGAAGGATGCCGAGGAAGGGGAAAGGAATTTCAAGGTCGCAGGTTTACCAAAAACGTGGCAATAAAATCAGTCTCATTACTTAATTGTCACTCCTCGTAAAGTGGCAGTGAGTTGACGGAATGTCATAGTTTAGCATAGACCAATAAATTTGTCAATCCAGATGTGATTCAGACTAGGGGTGCGACATCGATGCCGATGTTTTCAAACATCGATGTTTTCTTCAATCATCGACTCTTTTCAACATCGATGTTTCCAAGATGATATTTTTCTTACATCGATATTTTCGCGCCGATGTCCCAACCCAATCGATGTTTTTTGTCTGTCATTTCATCAATCTTCGGTTTTCTTCTGCCTACTTATGTACCGTGCCAATGCACTGGTGTTGAAACTTGCATCGATTTTTTCACCGTTTGTTTACTTTTCAAGGTTTTTCCTCTGTCCATATCAATATGCTGGACTCAGCCTGTTCGATTTAATTTTTAGTTTTTTTTTGCCACTATTGCAAACAAGAGAGAGCTTGATGTTGGTATTCATCATTCGCAATTTACCTTCACTTCGTATCGTCAAGCGTTTAAGAGTGCAAGTGCATGTGAATGTAAACTTCGATTCGAATTTGGAATACGTTTGCAGTTGCATTTACTAGTCGTGCGTGTACTGTGCGAGCAAGTGTATATTTTCTTTATGATTCTTTGGAAACTTCATTATTTTGGTTTCGTAATGCCTCCCAAAAGTCAAGTGTGGAAATTTTTCGAGAAAATTGATGACAAGTCGGGGCAGTGCTCGTTGTGCTCAAAAATTATTAAAACGAGTGGAAACACATCAAATCTTATAGGACACATGAGCAGCAAACACAGAAGTGCTTTCGATATAAGCTTTTGCAATAAATCTGGGCCATCTACTGTGCAGAGCACGCAAGTCACTTTAGTAAGTTACTGTTATTATTAATTAAATAATAAAGATAAATAACTTTTAGCGTGACTGTTTCCAAGGCCGAATGGAAAGTCCGACCACTTCGGTTGCACCAAGCACGTTAATCGTGGCATTATCGCCAACTCCTTCAAGTTCAGCAATGGAAGTAGGGCCATACCAAGGCAATTAAAATGGTGAATGCTCTGGAGCTAGAAATTTGAATCCTGATACTCAAACTCATTCGAGAGGGTTGGGTCTCTCCAAGCAGAAAACGTTGCAAGAAACTATTAGGAAAATAAGTTCGTTCAAAGAAGGAGGCGACAAGTATGGCCAAGTCACCGAGGCAATTGTTTTCATGATATGTAGGGATAGCCAACCCATTTCACTTGTGGAAGATGAGGGATTTAGGCAGCTTTTGAAAATTGTTACTCCGCTTTATAACGTTCTTTCAAGAAGGACTATAGCTTCCATGATTGATAGAAAATATGAGGCAATAAGAGCCATATTTGAGAAGGTTTTGTCAAGCATTCAATATGTGTGCCTTACCACAGACATTTGGACCGAAACTCATCAAATGAGAAGCTTTCTTGCCGTGACATGTCATTTCACATCGCTCTCGGAAATGGAATCAGGAAATGAGAGTTTGAATACAAAAATGAGACTAGAGACTGTGACACTAGGAGTATACGAATTAAATGAGAGCCATACTGATGAAAATTTAGCGAAAAAACTGTTAGAAGTGTGTTCAGATTGGGGCCTTAAACCCAAATGTATAACAGCCGTTGTTACAGATGGAGCAAGCAATATCATTAGTGCAGTAGAGAAAGCATTCGGTAAAGAAAAACATACTTATTGCTTTGCTCACTTGTTAAATTTAATGGCTCAAAAATCAATTGATGCAATACCAGAGGTAGTGAAAATTATTAACGATGTTAAAGCCATACTTAAATGGTTTAAGAAAAGCGTAAATGCAAGTGAAGAGCTGCGCAAAAATACAGATCATTATGGAAAACAAAAGCTAGTGCAGTCTGTCTCTACAAGGTGGAACTCGACATACTATATGGTTGAGAGGTCTCTTCTTTTGAGAGAAATTGTTGCGAACATCGTAAATTTCAATACATCAGCCCCGCAAATGCCTTCAGCAAGAGACCTTGATTTTATGAAGGAGTTTTGTACTTTATTTCGACCAATCGAGTTTGCCACAAAAGAAGCCTCCGGTGATCAATTCGTAACTGCCAGCATCGTAATTCCTATAGTGAAATTAGTGCGAAATAAAATCTCTGAAGCTGTTTGTGAATCTAGCTTGGCAAGAAAACTAAAAGAAAGTGTTTTGACAGAATACACGAAGCGTTTTAGCGATCTGGAAAGTAAGCATTTTCTTGCAACTGCCACCATTCTCGATCCCCGTTTTAAAAATATTCACTTTGATGATAAGGTTGCATTGGGGAATGCAATTAGTAAACTAGCAATAGAAATAAAGCAAGATATAGCTGACTCTTCAGAATCCGAGAGTGGAGCAACAGCTGATTCCTCTCCTCATTCTATTGAAGGTAAGCAAATATCAACTTGATTAACTTAACGTTTCAACTTTATTTCAACTCTGAAGTGTGAAACGTACTATCAAATGTGTCTCGTTGCATTACAGAACGAGAATTTAACCTATGGGAGGGCCATCTTAAACTCGTAGAAGACAATTGGAACGCCAGGAAAAGGTCAAGGGTAATTGAGGAATTCGATACTTTAAGTACGATGGCACCAGAGCTATCAGTATACTTGAAAGGCCCGTTGGCTAAACTTAAAGATGATCCACTTGGGTATTGGAATGAATCAACCTTATCCAAGGCAAATTTTGATAAATTAATAAATCTGGTTTGATGATTTGTTGACCCAATGCAAAAGTGATTAAAAATATTCATGCTTCAGGATTCTTCAATGATGAAAATGGCCAAAAAATATCTCTGTGTCATGGCAACTTCGGTCCCATCGGAAAGAGCTTTCTCCACCACAGGTGATATCGTTTCTGACAAAAGAAACCGATTGAAGAGTGAAAACCTCAAAAAATTACTATTTCTGCAGACTATAGATAGGAGGTTCTGGTGCTTGTGAAAATTGTATTATTGCTACAACATATGGCGATATATTGTAATTGCTAGAATATATCTGACGTGCACAGTGAAGAAGAAATTTTAAAATGCATTCTCTTGCCCATCTTATAGATGACTTTCGTGGATTTTATTTACTTTAACGAATATTGATGTGAATTAATCGAATAACAATTTGAAGTTATTATAAAAACATTTAACTCCATTGATTTCAAATAAAATGTGCAAACATTGACCTCAAAATGAATTTTATGTAATCAAACCCTTTTGAATGAAATAGAAATTGTGTTTTTCAAAAACCGTGAAACATCGATTTTTAACAAAATCGATGTTTTTTCGCCGATGTTTTTTGCCATCGATTTTTGTAACTTTCAACATCGATGTTTTACAACATCGATGTTTCATCGTCGATGTCCCATCTCTAATTCAGACTTGCAGCACATATCCAGCTTGAAGCGTTTTTGGAAAACGTCTCTAAGATCGAAATGTCGGGAGCAGTTTTTCCAACTCGGTCGACTCGGGCTAGATAAGTTCGGTTTTAACTGCTACGTCTAACTTCCGCAGATCTTCGATGAGACATACTTCGGGTCCCAAAATGACTCGTTGTGAACCATGTAGGAGGCTATCGGTTCCCAAGGATACCCTGGGAACAAACGGAGCGATCATTGTCATTAAGGCTGAAATTACTCGCATAACTTCACGTACCTGCCTGGATCACATAGCAACAAATGAGAAAAAAATTGCAGAAAACATTAAATTTATACTTGAAGACTGGCCGGAGTTAGATCATCGTGTTCTAAACATTGTCGTCCATGGTCAAAGTCTCACAAAGCAAAAACCTACTCATAAAATATTTAGATATTTAGACAAGGATCTTTTCAAATCGAAATTTCAACAGTTGGTAACAAACTGAAACCCTGAAAACCAAGTGGAGCTCAAAAATTTGATTACAGAGTCCAAGCATGACTCTACCATTGAGAAAAAGATCAGATGTCGACAACATACATGGATAACAAAGAGAGTTATTGAGGCTAATATTAACAAAAGGAAGGCTTATAAAAAATACAAAAAGAATGCTGAAGATCACGCACTTAAATATCTTTATAATCAAGCCTTAAAGCAATCAAATTGCGTTCACGAAACCGTTCACGATCCAGACCTAGGACCCGAAGAGGTCGATCAAATTCACGTGCCAACGATGGTTTTTGTTTTTCCATAAGCGTTTTGGAAAGCGTATAATTCTCCGATTAAAACTTACGGCCAGAAGTTAATGACACTTGACCTCGGACTTCATAGACCGTCTGCTTGGAGATTTGTAGTTGCAAATGTAAGGCAACCAATAATGCTACACTCTGGCCTTATAGTCGATTTACGTCGGAAGAAGTTGGTTGACAACGAAACTGAATTAGGGGCTAATGCTAAATTTACCAACCAAGCCCATGCTACCATTACTAAGCGATAAAAGAAAACTTGAAGTACTACGATCTGCTGAAGGATTATGCCAATTTAACTATACCATCTGATACCGGGAAGGTTATGGCTCATGGCATTTATTACCACATTGTAACAAGACGCCTAACGCCTGAGAAGCTGAATGTAGCAAAAGCAGAATTCGAATTTATGCTACAACAAAGAAGCAGTCAGTCGGCAAGTCCACTTCATCTAGCCTTCCCAGTGGAGACTTTGTGGTGACTATCGTCGATTGAATGCAATCACCATCCCGGATAAATATCCCATTGCCCATCTTAGTGACTTTGCTCACAGACTCAGTGGATGCATGGTATTCTCGGCGTTCGACCTTATGCAGGCATACTATCAAATTCCAGTGGCTCCTGAAGATGTTCCCAAGACTGTGGTTATAACGCCCTTCGGATTATTCGAGTTTAAGGTGATGACGTTTGGTTTGTGCAACACCACGCAAACCTTTCAGCGCTACATTGACCATGCTCTACGAGGCCTGCATTTTTGTTATTCGGACATTAACGGTATATCAATTACCTCTAAGACACACTAAGAACGCCGTGAGCATTTGAGTATCATCCTGTAGAGACTACGTGAGTATGGCCTTTCTATGAACATAGAGAAATGTACGTTCGGAAAAGCGACTATCGAATATCTTACATATCTCCTTGAACATCACGGTATAAGGCCTATTCTGACAAGAGTTGAAACAATCCTAAACTTTAAAAAACTAGCAACTGTCATGGAATAGCGCAGGTTTCTAGTAGGGTTCAATTTCTACCAAAAATCGCTTAATAATGCAGCATTCATTCAAGCACCCCTCCATGAATTCCTCGTCGGAGCAAGAAGAAAAGATAACCGTGCCACCGTATGGACTCCACAAGTAGATGCAAATTTCAAGGAATGCAAGCACCAAATTGCCAACGCAACTTTGCTCTGACACCCAATCGAAAATGCTATGCTGGCAGTCAAATGCGACGCGTCTGACACCGCAATGAGAATAGTTCTCGAGTAATTAAACAACAACGTTTGGGAACCGCTCGGATTTTCCTCCAAGAAGTTTAGCGAAGCGCAGCGCAAAAACAGTGTTTATGATCGGGAGCTGCAGGCGATTTACAGTGCCATAAAATTCTTAAACCACATGGTTGAGGGACGGCAACCCATTATTAAAACCGTTCATAAGCCCATCAAATACACTTTCAATCAAAAAGCTGACAAAGCATCTCCGAGACAACTCAGGTAACTCGATTTTGTTTGGTGATTTTCAACAAATATTATTCACATAGCCGGAAGCGAAACAGCTGACGCGCTATTCCGAACTACCGCTATTGAAATGCCAGTTGCAGTGACAACCAAAGATTTACCGAAGGCACAGAATTAGGATCCAGAATTGAATCATCTACTTCGAGGTAAAATGATCGTGCGATTCCGGAGACTACGTCTAGACGACAGCGAGGCAGCTATTTATTGCGATGTTTCAACGAGCAACACTCGGTCTTACGTCTCGAAACCATTGCGACGACAAATTTTTGACTTGTTTCATCGATCGTCTTATCCCAGCGGCAGAGCTACCAAGAAGCGTTTGTGTAAAAAGTATGTGTGGCCAAGTATGTCCAGGGATATACTCGAATAGGCTAGGACTTGTCTCCCATGTCAGCAGAGTAAAATTGGACGACATGCCAAGCCTGCACAAGGTCGGATTGATATGCCTGATACAAGGTTTAGTCACGTGCATATTGACATTGTTGGACCACTAAAGCCGTCAAAGGAATATTCGTATATTTTAACGATAATTGATCAATTTACGAGATGGTCTGAGGCAACTTCCATCAAAACTATCTCGGGGGAAAAACATGGCATCGCATTTTATTCCATCTGGATTGCACACTACGGAGCCCCGAGCATTCTAACGTCGGACTAGGGATCCCAGTTTGAATTCGCTAACACACTTAGTTGGCTGCAGAAAAACTCGAACGACGGCATATCACCCTGCGACAAATCTTGGCACTGGTCTTTAAAGGCCGCAGTTATGTGCCACAACAATCAAGAATGGATTGAAATCCTACCAACCGTTCTGCCAGGTCTGCGTACGAGCATCAAAGAAGATATTCGCGCAACAGCTGTGGAACTCTCTACTCTACGAACTCCCGGTGAATTTTTCTTCGATGAAGACATGCTGCCGGATCCCAAATCGTTTGTCCAAAAGTTTTGCGAACAAATTAAGACTGTACGAGCCACTCCAGCATCACGTCATGACAAGCGCAAATTCTTCACTCATAAGGATTTTGCGACTTGTTCACACATTTTCGTCCGTATCAACCGCGTAAGAAAGCCATTGGTGCCTCCGTCTGAAGGACCATACAAGATTTTAGAGCGATCTGAAAATGCATACGAATTGGGAATAGGCGAAAAACAAATTAACATTAGTACCTATCGAGTCAAGCCGACATATTTTGAATCAACTTCGGATCCAACAACTTATCCCATCGGCAATCAGCGCTTGAGAAAATACGGAAGTTCAAACTCGAAGAAAGTACAATTGATTGCCGAAATGATAACAACCGCTGTCAGTTGTCAGACGACCAACATATTCAGGTGGGAGTCGTGTAGCGATTAACACATCTACTATTGAATAAAGTTACGATGTTCACCGCTAACAGCGCTGAAAGCGACAAGAGCATAAGATTTCTTTCTTCCTGCTATAGCCGACATCGCTAGACCGCGACTAAATTCTCTCAACCATTTTATATATTTTGTGTGGGTAATAAATCATTGTAATGGTGGAACTTGTATTTTGTGTTCACATTATAGACTAAGTGCCCATAACGATTAGAGGAACTAGTCTCCGCATCGTTTCCTATACAGAGTTTTTCAATAAGAAGTGTTATTTTGATATTAAAAGAAAAATGCCATTTTTTAATATAAATCATCGGATGTTTATTTCATTATAAAGAGGAAGGTATGCCGTTAATAGTTAAAAATAACATCAGGTAAATGACCACCACGACCACGCTTACAGGACCATATCCTTTTCATTAAATTTTCCATAACCAACTCGCAAAGTGGCTGCCCTATGTCCTCGATAGCCTCACAAATTCCATCTTTGACGACCTCATTCGACCCTAGGCTGTTGGCGTAGGCCTTCTCTTTCACGTGGCTTCAAAGGAAGAAGTCGCAAGGTGTTAAATCAAAAGATCTCGGTGGCCAATTTTGATCACCTCTTCGAGATATAACAGGGTCCGGAAACTTTCCCGTTAAAGATCAATGGTTTCGTTGCTTGTGAGCCTCGTAGCGCCGTCTTGTTGAAAGTAAACGTTGTCCAGATCAATACCATCCAATTCCGGCCATAACAAATCATTAATCATCTCTCGATAGCGCAATCCATTCACCGTTACTGTTGCCGGACCATAAACCGCACCAAACAGTAACACGTTGAGGATAGAGAGGCTTTTCAACAATAACTTTTGGGTTTTCCGAGCCCCAGATGCGACAATTTTGCTTGTTGACGAAGCCACCGAGGTGAAAATGGGCCTCATCAATCAAGATGATTTTTCGATGGAATTCCGGATCATTTTCATGCATTTCAAGGACCCAATCAGCAAAGACACGACGTTGTTGATGATCGACCGACTTGAGTTTTTGTGTTAACTGAACTTTATAAGCCTTAAGACCCAAATCTTTATGCAAAATACGGTGTAATGACGTTAGTGGAATGTCTAATTCCAAAGAACGACGAGGAATGGACAAACCTGGGTTTTCTTCAACACTTCCGGCTACAGCAGCAATATTCTCGGTTGTTCTTGAGTGACGTGCACGGGTTTTATTCTTCACATCGCTAAGTTGTCCCAACAGCTCGAATTTTTCCACCAATTTCTGTATTGCAGTCCGACAAGGTGCTTCACGACGACCCAAAAATGTTCGAGTTTTACGAACCGTCTCTACCAAATTTCAACATTTTTATAGTGAATTTTAATAATTTCAGTGGCATTGTTGAAGTATGTATCGTTCCATTTTCTTTTTTGGCGTAGTTTTTACTTGCCAAATGTTTAAAAAAAGTGACATCTACCGAAATAGCGGGCTATTCAAAATAACACCTCTTATTTGAAAACCTTTAATTAACGAAATATCTAAATTTTGGATAATTGAAAATACTATTTATTGTGCGCACAAAAATTGAGGTTTATCGTTCCAGAAGAAATTATATACATAATATTTTAAGCTGTATATATTAAAAAGTTGTTCGGCATCTTTGACCTAATTCACGAAGAGATGACGCTTTGCTGCTTTCAGGTCCACTTCAATACTTCCTCTTCTAGATGTGTCAAAAATCGAATGTGACTCTCCGTTGCTTTTTTTGATTCGGCCCCGCGTAAGTTTTCGTAATTGGAGGTCTTCGGCTTTCATAGTAGGAAAACGGTCATGGCGTCAGTTCTTCAATGTCTGGGTTTAAGATGTAGGCCGGTTTCAACTCATCGATCGATATTTGCAATGTCCTGCCGTGCATTAGGATTTTGTGAACTTTATCGGACGTTCATACCATCGACCAACATTCTGCTGCTGCAAAGATTTTTATGCCGCGTCAACTCTTACAAAGACGTGCCTACATGTTGCAGTCTGTTGTAAAATCCTTGGTCTACGGAAACGTGAAACCCAATGATGGTAGAAATTCGTAGCGGCTGTGTTGACGGTAATTTCAGTGATTAGTACGGCTTCCGTCCATCGCGAGTACCGACCGATCATCGTAAAGATATATTTAAAATTGTTGAAGACTGGCAGTGGATCAACTAAATTGAGATGAATATGGTCGAATCTTTTATCTGGCGCTGCAAACTGTAACGGAAAAGTCGTAACGTTTCGGCTAATTTTAGAGCGTTCGCACTGATAGCATGATTTTTCCCAACTCGCAAAATCCTTTTGCATTTTTGGCCAGACGATTTTTCTCGTAGTAAATGGCTGATAAACTTCCCACTTAGGAGCGGCAGGTGCTGCACACAATCAAATGTATGATGTCGGAATGATTGTGGTGTATAGGATCGTGTGATACCTATTGTTATGTCACAGTACAAATGCTTTCCACTCTTCTGTACCCTTTGCGAATCCAATGATATTTCCGAATGTGACAGACTTTGTAACTCGCTATCATTTTGTTTTCGCTGCTACGTCTGCCATATCGAGTGCTTTATTTGCGGTAACTGCATCAAGTCGAGATAGTGTGTCTGCCATAATATTTGTTTCACCTTCAACATCGAGTATGTCCGTTGTGAACTTGGAAATATACTTCAGTTGTCGAATTTGGCGTGGTGATGCTTTCGATGATTTTTGTGTGAAAGTGGAGCACAGTGGCTTGTGGTCGGTTCGTATCACGAATTGGTGTCCTACTCTGTCGCAAAAATATTTGATAGCTGAATAGATCGCCAATAATTGTTTATCGTAGATACTGTAGTTTTGTTGAGCGTCGCTACATTTTTCGGAATAAAATCCTTGTGGTAGCCAAATTCCGTCGACAAACTGTTCCAACACCGCTCCCATCGCGAGCTTCGAAGCATCCATTGTTATAGCCAGCTGAGCGTTTTTCACTGGATGTTTGATACAAGCTGCTGCTGTTAACAACTTTTTACTATCTTCAAAAGCATTAATGCTTATTGGCATCCAGTTTACAAGCATTTTATCGTTTTTTCAGGAATCACGCAGGAATTGATTTAGCGGAGCAAGTACTTCTGCGGCAGATTTTAGTAATTTCCGATAAAAATTGACTTTGAATACTTTTTGGCTTTTCACATTCCAGTATCGAATTAAATTTTTCTGGTAGCGGCTTGATTCCTTCGCTACTTACCAAGAATCCGAAATAACTCACGTCGGTTTTTCCAAAATTGCATTTGGTGACGTTAATTTTGATGCCGTGTTCCTTTAATCCAGTGAACACTTCCTGTAGATATACCCGATGTTCCTCTTCCGAGCTAGACGCGATAAGGATGTCATCCAGGTATCCAAAACAGTAGCTTAATCCAAAGAGAACAATGTCGATGTACCTTTGAAAGGTTTGAGTTGCATTTTGGAGTCCAAAAGGCATCGTCAAGAACTCAAAGAGTTCAAAGGGTGTGATGACCGCTGTCTTTTCGATCTCCTCATCTGCAATTGGCACTTGGATGATAGGCGCGAATTAAATCTGTGTTCGAAAAGATTGTCTTTCCGTGCAGATTATGGTCGAAATCTTCCATTCCTGCCACAGGATATCGATCTGGAATCATAACTGCATTGAGTTTCCTGTAGTCACCACAGGGTCTCCATTCTCCTGCCTTTTTTGGGACTAAATGAAGTGGACTAGCCCATGGGCTACTTGAAGGATGACATATTCCATATTCCACCATGCATTCCAACTTAGCCGTTACAGATTGATATTTGTCCTGCGGTAATTGGTGAACGCATTCTGCAATTGGTGGGCCTTTCGTCAGTATGTGATATTGGAGTACCACCTTTTTGGTTGGTGGTGTCGTCACAGACTTAGTTAACTCGAGAAATTTGGCGAGGATGTTGTAAAATGCCATCTGTCGATTCCCAGTGGTGATGGCTTCTGCTGATTTATCTGAGAGTGTTGCGATCGCTTCGAGATTTTTCTTACCATCCATCAACTGCTTCCGCTTGACGTCAACGGGCAAATTAAAATGCTGTAGAAAATCAACTCCGAGTATCAGATGATCTACTGCAGCAATGCGAAAACGCGATTTGAAAATCCTCTGCAGTCGAAAGTCGAGCAAAAGGATCTGTTCTCCGAACGTGTCGATGGTTGTGCCATTTGCAGCATACAATTTCCGTTCTTCCTGTAATGTTTTGCCATGGCTAGGGATTACCGATACCTCTGCACCTGCAACCACGAGGGATCTTAGCCATGTTTGCTTGTCAGTTACTAATAGGCGGCACTTATTTAAGTGGACGTCATCGCTGGCCGCATTTAACGATGACGACTTTTGTTTCTCTGTTCGGAAAATTGGCAAGGCGGACTGCATTTATTCGCCTTTTTTCCAAATTTCGGGTTATAAAAATAATTCTTCTCATTTGTACCTTGGTTTCGTGTACATGATTGAGACCTTGGGCGCCAGCGAGCACGTGGACGGGATCGATTTCTAGAATGTGGATCTTGATTTCTTGCGTTCAATTCTTATCTGTCAAGTCGATTTAGTATTTTCAAGAGAACTGGATCTGACTTCGGAGCAGGAGTTTATGATGTTGATGCTGTTACAGCTGGGGCAGGGTTGAATTCCTCGACAATTCGGTCTGCCATTCCGAGTAGTTTTGTAATGTCCCTTTCAGTTGACACGGACATAATAGTGTGCACGTGAACTGGTAAACGTCGTAACCATAAGGCACGTAGAGCATCTTCTGGCAGCTGCGAGCCTGCCATGTTTTGCATTTGACGGAATATATCCGATGGTTCTTGATCGCACAGTTCAGGCTCCCTTAGTACTTCCGTCAGCTGCGGCTAAGGAGACGTGGCAAATTGAGCAATCAATTGCGTTTTTAGTTCCTCATATTTGTTTTCGCCCGGTAGATGCTTTACTACCTCCGCAACTCGCTTGAGAGTGTTAATATCGAGGGATGCCACAACCGCGTGAATTTTGCCGTATTTGAATATATTTTATAATGTCCGAAGGTGGATTCAATTTGGGAAAACCAAAGTTCGACTCCCGAAATAGCGGGAACTTTACATCACGCACGGCTTCCAGTCGAGGAGGTTCACTACCAGGCCACAATTTATGTGCGAAATTCAGCGAATTTTTTTAAGTTTCCGCAGTAATGTTTCTTTTTCCGCGCGTTGACGATTCGCCACCGGTCGCCATTATTTTTGTTATTTGTTCACTCGTTTTTTGATAATAACAAAACGTAAGTGTCGCCAATTATAAGCACTCGTCTTCGCATCGAAAAACTTAAATTTAGGATAATCGAGAAAAGTATGTATTGAGCGCACAAAAATGGATCTTTGTCGTTCAGAGTATAACGCCACTAGAAATTATATACATAATAATTTATATATTAAAAGTTGTTCGGCATCTTTAACCTAATTCACCTAGAGATGGCGCTTTGCTGCTTTCAGGTCCACTATAATACTTCCTCTTCTAGATGTGTCAAACATCTCCGCTGTTTGTTTTGATTCAGCCGCAGGATGTGGAGTTTTGCTATATGCGATGAGCGTTCTCCATATAAGACGGAAAGAACAAGTTAAAAAAATAAATAATAACTTTATTAGCAAACAAAACTATGAACTGAAATTAACATGTAAAAGGTTACATGATTACGCGTTTTAACTTCATGGAGGTTACTTTTGAAGTGATCGTTTGACTGACAGAAGTTGTGAAATTCATTATATCCACTAAACGATTGAAGTTGCTACATCTCGCCAACAGATGCGCTGCAATCGCTCGAGTGTCGCCACAAGGATATGTAATGCAAACGCAATAGTTTTTGTAATAACGTTTATTTGCACTACATAAAAACACACAATAAATAAATACACAGGAAAATCTCTTCTTCGCAGTTGTGACACTTCGATGCTTCGCGTGTGACTCTCTTCTCTCAACTGCTATCCTAACTCCAATGCCTGGCGGTGAACACAATAACTATCTGTCATATGGTAAACGCTACACTGCTTCCTCTTGAGTGACATTCCCACTGTCACGATGACGCTTTGCAGGCGGATATGTTCTGACAACCGTATGAGGTCGTGCTATGATCGGTTCCCATGTAATTGTTGTTCTTTTTTCGGGTGTAGAAACTATTCGCTTCGTTACGGAGTCTGACGAAGCTTCGGTTTGCTAAGTAGTGGCGACGGTAATGAAGGCTGGCTTCAGTCGTTTGGTGGAGACGTTGATTCGTCTACCTTCGATGTCAATCGTAAACAGTAAATCTGCAATTCGTTTGATCACTTTGTGTGGTCCTGAATACTGTTGACATAGCGATTTTCTTACGGCATCAACTCTTAAGAAGACGTGTGTACATGAATTCAAATTATTATGTACGAAGGTCGTTCGATCATTGGAACAGGTCGCAATTCACGCATCTGCTATTTTAACATGGATCCAAAAGCGTGCGGATCGAACAAATTGTCATCGCTCATAAAGAAGTCTCCAGGAAGTGTTAAAGTTGTTCCGTAAACGTGGTCCGCGCAACTTGCGCCTAGATCTTCCTTGTATGAGTTTCGGAGTCCTAGGATAACAGTCGGCAGGATGCGAGGCCAGTTGGAATTCTGTTCACGGCACATGATGGCGGCTTTCAATGTGCTATGCCATCGCTCTAACAATCCATTGGATGCTGAGTGATACGGCGATGTTCGAGTACGTTTACATCCCAAAAGTTTGGAAAGAGAAGAGAAAAGGGCGGACTCAAATTGAGTTTTTTGGTCAGTTGTGATTATGTGCGGCGCTCCAAATCTCAATACCTAGTTAGTATAAAATGCACATGCGACAATTTAAGCTGTTAATTCTCAAACAGGAACTGCTTCTCGCCAGCGTGTAAATCGGTCAACCATCGTTATGCAGTAGCAATAACCGTTGGCTGTTATCAGTGGTCCGATAATATCAAGGTGCACTTGCTGGAATCGGTTGTGCGGTATCGAAAACTGCAGGATATCGTTTCTTGTATGCCTTCCAATCTTCGATCTTTGACATGGTATACGAGTGTGTGTAGGCTCGAATATTTTTCTTCATGTCAGGCCAAACAAACGTTCTTTGTACAGCTCGAATCATCGAATATTGTTCGTCGACGTATCGCAATATAAACTTCCACATTCCTCTAAAGGTAGTGGATGCAGCTTAAGTGATGAGCGAGAAATGATTGAAGTGCACGTTGTTCATCTATCAGCTCGTGGGTGGTCAATGAAGATGGCAGGTTAATCGCTTTGATTCTTGATAGCGTATCTACTAAAATATTTTCCTCTCCATTTGTTCTTCAATTGAGTTAGATGATACAAGAAAGTCATCTAGATAACAGACACAAAAGTCCAATCCGCGCAAAACTTCGTCGACAAACCGTTGAAAGGTTTGGGCGGCATCCCGGAGGCCAAAGGTCATTACCGCAAATTCAAATAGGCCAAACGGTGTTGTCACTGCCGTCTTTGGGACAGCCTCATCCGCAACTGGGATCTGATAGTATGTTCGAAGCAAGTCTATTTTAGAAGATATAGATTTTCCTGTGAGATCTGATGTAATGTCCTGAATGTGTCACATGGGATAGCGATCGGGTATGGTAATCTCGTTTCGTTTACGATAATCTCCGCATGGGCGCCAGAAACCTTCCTTCTTGGGCATAAGATGCAAAAGGGCTAGCCCATGGGCAGCAGTAATTCTTATCCATCATGTACTAGAACTCTGTTTTAGCTATTTTTAACTTGTCTGGTAGTAGTCGCCTCGGGCGTTCTACTACCGGGGGGCCAGTAGTGATGATGTGGTGTCGTACAGAGTGCTGTGGAGTATTCGCTAGAGCAGGATTCGTTACTTCTGGGAATGATTTCAGTAATGCGTGGAACTGCGATTCTTCGATCAATGTAGAGATAGATCCTGTGAGTAGAGTTGATACGGTTCCTGCTGTTGAAGTTTCGTTTTCGAGTCTACAAGACGTCTGCTTGTAATATCTACAGAGAGGCCGTGTTCTTTTAGAAAATCAGCACCTATAACTGGCTGTGCAACGTCTGCTATTATAAATGGCCACATAAATTGTCGACGTAAATTGAGATTTAATGTAAGCAACTTTTCACCATAAGTGTCGATCGGAGATTTATTGGCCGCGTAAAGCTTAAAGTCTGTTTTTATGTTGTTTTTAAAGGATGGAAGTCGAGGTATGACTGACACGTCTGCACCTGTGTAGATTAGAAACTTACGTTGTGTTAGTTTGTCAGTGACAAAAAGACGGTTTGTTGCGGAGCGACAGCGAGCCGTCTCAATACGCAGGGCTCCGAGGCGTTTTCCGACATCGATGGGGCCTGAAAGTTACATGGTTTGGTACAATGACGAGTGGCTATTCCGATTTTTCAATGATAGAAGCAGATTTTTCTTTCGTTTTCTCGGTTGCGAGAACGGCTTCAACTTCTGAAGTGTCGTGGTTATGTGAAGCGTCGAGCAGGTAGTATTCGTAATTATTGGATTGATTCTTTTAATTCTACGATCTGTGTAATTAAATCTGCACTATCGGTCGAAATTCCTTTTGACATTTGGCAATCTGAGACTTCACAAATTTCGTTAGGCCTTTTGACATCTAGAATTTTGTCAGCCATTTCTGCGAGGCGGGTGAGAATCGTTTTTTCCACGATGGCGAGAATCGATTGAAAATCCGCGGGCAGCTCTTGCAGCCAAAGTGATTTCAAAAATGATTCACTTACCTTGCTTTTTGCAACAAAACTCATGCTTCGTAGCAATTGTGATGGCTTGCTGTCATCTACGTCCATGCCGGTGCGAAGGGTTCGAACTTGAGCCTCTTCGGACGGCGCATAAACGTTGATGTATCTTATTTTCAGCGCTTCATATTTGCCAGTTTTCGGCGGCTTCTCCACGATGTCCGCTATAGCGTCCAAGCAGGCACAATCAAGCTCGCTGACGATCTTGTCAAACATGGCGGCGGCTGAGCTTATTCTGAACCCTCGCAATTGCGCCTCAACGCGGGCGAATCACAGCGTTGGTCGAGTTGTCCAAAATGGTGGTATGCGAACATTTGCGATGTCGTTGTTGCTAACTGGTAGCTCCTGTATGATTCTGGTGTCGGTTGCCGCTCCTGCAGTGGGCTCGGTTCCAGTAACAGTTTCGGCTTTAGCGGGTTTTGCATTTTCTGGTTCTTGCTTTTTAGTTGTATCACGTGCAGGTTTTCCTTTAGCGACATCACGTCGGTTAGTCACCAATGTAATGCAAAGGTAATAGCTTTTGTAATAACGTTGATTTGCTCTACATAAAAACACACAATAAATATATACGCAGGAAAATCTTTTCTTCGCAGTTGTGACGCTTCGATGCTTCACGTATGATTCTGTTCTCTCAACTGCTATCTTAACTCTAATGCCTGGCGGTGAACACAATAACTATCTGTCAAACGCTATAGATAGTTTCACAACGATATCTACCTTTCAGTCATTTAATTATAATGATAATAATATTTTACGAAACTATTTAAGACATTTTCCTTTAGGTATACATTAACCAATTGCCCACTTAATGCTCTACCCATGATTTAAATACATAAAAAGAATATTTGATATATTTTGCAAGATTATGACATACTGATAAAATATATCAAAAGTTTGATAATTTTTTAAAAAACAAGCTAAAGAGCGTTAAGGCTTCATATATATATATATATATATATATATATATATATATATATATATATATATATATATATATATATATATACATATATATATTGTTACATGTACAAATAATTTTGCGAGCTACTGTCGCAATTGTTTTCACAACCATTAAGAACATCAACAAAATGAACTTACTCGAAATCACGAGAACCCACCAAGTATCAACATCTGAAAGTGAGTCACTGCTCCATTCATTTACGCTCGCTCGAATGTTCCCGCTAATTCGGCAATGTACGAGAACTGGGTTGAATGACTACAGACCCTATATAAAGCGAGCTGAATGAATGGGGGGATCATTCATTCGACCGCGATAAGAACTGCGATAGTGTGTGGGAAGCGATATTGTTCGAGTAATAGAAAAGTGATTTTCGTAATAGTGAAGTGATTTAGAAGACAATTGCGATAAGAAATTTATGGACAAGTGTTAGACTTTTAATAGTGTAAGTTAAAATTAGTGAAAGTGTTAAATTGATTATTGTGCATTTTGTAATTAAATCAACTCTTTTAACTTAAATTAGAAGACATTGCGTTTTCACTTTCCCGGAACATTGAAATTATTGGCCGCGAACCAAAAACACGCGACAATATATATATGTATATATATATATATATATATATATATATATATATATATATATATATATATATATATATATATATATATATATATATTATATATATATATAATAATATAAAAAATTCCAAAATAACACCTTCTTCTTTAAGCATCCTACACAAGCATAACATGCCCAACCCTTTATTGATGTCACTATCGAATGAGTTGAATGGCACATTTCTTCATCATTAAAGCCGAATTCTTTGCCACAGAACCCAAGATTAGAGCAAACAATTCCCGTTAAAATCAAAAACTCATTAAGGCAAGTTCAAAAACTTTTACTTTGCAACCTTAAACTTCAATCATGTTGTAAGAGTTAATATCCTTTCGACAATGTATGTCATCACTCACAAACTATTTACTTCCCAAGCAAACAACGCAATATCTTGAAAATTTAAGTTTTTGAGGAAGTCATCTTCAATGGAGGTTCTGTTTCATAGAAGGAAGAGTGGGCTATACCAGATCCAAGGGAGGAAAGGATTCAAATACGGGAGATCGTCATCGCAACTCAAGCGCAATGATGACGACAGTAATATAAAAGGGAATGCTAGGAAAAGGATATCATACTCTGTATTCTAATCAAAACTCAAATAAGCTACGAGCCCCACCCCGCACCCGCCCGACAATTATCCTCGAATCGTTCATCGTCCTCATCTCATTTAGGACTCTCCTTTCGAATCGTTTCCTTTACTTATAACTAAACGCTGAATATCCCAGTTTTAATTTGTACCCAAGGAATTCCCGAACCACCTCTTCGAATAGCTCTCTATAAAGTCTAGACACGTTTTAATTACACATTCAATCGTTGCGCGTACTTTTATCTCCCGGCGTAGGTCCCCCCGTTGAATGTGGGGCCTACAAGTTTTAGCTGAAAATAAATTGCCGTGTAGGCACATAAAATGTTAATTAGGTCACAAATCCCATTAGCTACAAGGAAGTGTACCTACGGCGACACAGTGTGCACAAGTGAGCAGAAATAATAAGAATAAGAAAAAAGCAAACTTAAAAGTGATACTTACACAAAAAGCGTGTTAAGTGTTACCGCTACAGCTGTTATTGTGTTGTGATACAAAAAATTGTGTTGGGAATTGCTGTTACGGCTTGCATACAGCCAATACACAAAGAAAAACTCTCTACACTCTCATACAAACGCAATTAGGACACCACCAACAACAACAACCACTTAGTCTGTTTGAGGACTAATCCACCCGGTAGCTACCAAGTGCATTGCATATGGTATAAAGTTTAAAGCAAAAAGGAAGCAACAGTGAAAGCAACAAAACATCACAAAAGCTGCACTACTTTGCTTGTTGGATAATCCCGATGATTTTTTCCTCTTGGAAGAGTCTCATTAAGTTAATCTCCTGACTACAGCACATCCTCGTATGTGTGCGAATGTATGCAGAGAAAAATGTAGTTAAGGCACTTTAGTATTCCCTTAGGACGCCACTGCTTGCAACTGTTATTACTCTTGCAATTACTCGTGCTTGTGCTTTTTCTAAATAGGGTAAATCTTCCTCGATGCCACAAAACCGTACGTTTCCGTAAACTTTAGCTTCGACGTGAGCTTGGCAGGACAACAATTTCTCTAACAGTCCACAATCTACATACATCCTCACATCTACTTACCTTCGTGGCGTGCTAATCTGCATGCTCGTCGTATGTGGGAGCACTTGATGCAGCTTCTTCAAGCCTGGACTCGGGGAGGTTCTCGGTTAAATGACCCAAGCGAATGAGGCGATATGTTGGCTGTTGGCCTCGAATAACCCGGCCAAGCCATACACCATTCGTTAGCCTTACTTCCACTAGATTAACTTTATCGCCCCGAGCAAGCAACTGTGACATAACTAGAGCTTATTAGATTAGTGAAGATGGATCATCACCTTTTTGCTAGAACAGGATTTAAATTAATTCGCCAGCAAGCAGATACGTGCGATGGTAATTATGCTAAACATGCCCATGACCGATATGTACATGAGGAGGGCTGGTTGCATGCATGCCGAACCAGTTATTTAGAAGTTTCTGGAGACATGCGTACGGTAATTTAAGGATGCTGAAACTTCTTCTTATCATAAATCGAAAACCTCGAGATGAAACTTCCTCTAATGATGTCAAACTACCACCCATATACTAGTAGTTCGCTACCAACTACATTTATGTTGATTATCTTAATCATAAATTCATACTTTCATGCATGTACATATTTAATGTGCAAATGTGCATAAGAAATAATCATGAACTTTACAGAATGCTAAGACGGAAAGGAAATTGGAAGAATTTTTAAAGAGTTTGAAAATTTTACCCGTTTTCCTCGTTTGCCACGTGGTCCTTTTTCTCCTTGTGGTCCTGGGGGTCCAATGGGTCCTATATCACCTTTTTCACCAGGTGGTCCTTGAGGGCCTGTAATACAAAATAAATTAAATTAGTTGTGACCGTAAAGATGAGAAAAGTTGAAAAGTTATTTTCTGTAAATATTTTCAGGCTAAAAGTGCTCTTCGAATGACAACGGAAGTCCTTTAACATCAAGGTCATCGACAAAAAAATAGAAAAACTTAAAAGGTTTCATTCTTTTCTCAGGGGAAACAGCCTGCTTCCTCGTTAAAAGATTTTGGAACTTGGAGATAGATTCAAATTCTTCATGGGGAATTTCCCCAATATTCTTCCTATGGTTACAGTTTGTGAACTTTTATCTATTGACTATAGTGCAGCCCGGTATGGGTGTTTCTACTCATTGAGAATAGTACGAATATTTTGGTTAATTTCGAAGATAAATATTTGCGGCAGCTTGTAGTGCTTTCAAATATTTTGAGGTCAGTAAATCACTGCAGCAATGGAGTACTGCCCCAGCGAGCAACTGAGCACGATGGAAACCACACTACTTGCGGACGCGTACACATGCTGGTAGCTAGCTAGTTTTAGAGTCGTTTATGGCATAGAATAAAAAAAAAGAATAATTCCACCAACACAAATAACAACACCCACTTTTTAGATTTTTAACAAACTTTTATTTAACGATTCGCGCGCTTAGAGTACCGGTTACAGACTGGGGGCGACGCCGTGGAAACGGTTTCCCTAAATACTTTAATTTTGCTGACACTCTGTCTGGATTAGACATGTGTCGTTTTAGAAATGATCTCGTTGCATTTTCCATAATTAGGTAAATGCAACGTCTGCAAAGTTCTTCAATATTTTTATGAGAATTGTTTGTTACCGTATACATGACTTCTCCCCCCTTTACATTAAAATCCTCCTGAATTTTATAAATATTTTCGTTTACATGATTTAGAGATTTTACCAAGTTTTTATTTTTCTTAAAAATAGTAAGTATCCAAATTGTTAATTTCAAAATGATAATCGAGATAATGCCTATGGTAATGTAATTTATATTAGAGTGTAATTTCAAGTGATTTATGCGTTTCAGGTTTTCAACATTTTTCAAAATAATATCATCGAAGCTTAATTTTTCGATAAAATTATAAGATTCATTATCGATATAAAAGTATCTATCTACAAATTTTTGATTATTATTACTAAATGTATAATTTGAAGTTTTTATTGTACAATTATTTATATTTATAAGATAATTTCCATTAAGCTTGATTTCTCTATCATCGCAAAGGTTTATAACATCTTGATTTATCATGTTTTTACATATTATTGTAGCATCATCTATTTTTCTAATTACATTTTCTTTGCTTTTGACCAGTTTACAATTATTTTGGGAAATACAGTTGTTCAATGGTTTTAGTTCATTTTCAAATAAAATTTCTTCGTTATACATATATTTTTTGGAGTTTGATTCAACAATGTACTGGTCTTCGAGGTAGATTTCAAGATTATTTTCATTAGGCATTGCCACTATAACTTTAAAATCGATTAATTTATATGTGTCGGGAATTTTGATAGCAAGAATAATTGTGTCATTGTTATGTTTCAGTAGTCCAGTTCGAACATTCTTTAGTTTGTAAAAGTCAAGGTTCGTCAACCTGATTTCTGTTGCTGTCAATAAACTAGGATGTACGATTCCGTGTCTGATAAGTCCTATATTGTCGATAAGTTGGTCCAATTTTTCCTTCAGCAACTCTATTTTGAGAATCTGATCGAGTTTTAATTGGTGTTTAATAATTTTCTTTTCATTTTCAGTAGTTTCTTGATATGTTTTAATTATTCTATTCCTATCTGATTCAATGATTTGCTTTAAATTCGTAATAGAGTCGTTTAAAAAAGAATTTATTTCAATTTGTCTGTTTAAGTTATTTAATTCTTCGTCTTGTTTCTTTTCAATCGTATTCAAAGTATTTAAAATTGTTTGTCGGTCATCATCGCTCATTGTACCAAAAAGGAATTTTTCTGCGGTCCCAAAGAGATTGATAAGTCCTCTTCTTTGCCTAACTCTGGGATCAATAGCTGATAATTTTGCGTGAATGTTCTCTAATTCGTTTTGGATAAATGGATCGTTTATAATTTCTAATTTGTGAATGTTTTCTTCAATAGCGTGTATCGTACTTTTGATTTCATTGATACTGATTATGTGAAGGATGGTTTTAGTAGTTGTTATGATTTCCGTTTGTCCAAGGTTAATAGTGGTGTATCCATTTTTGGATACTATTGGATTCAATGTAAGAATTCCTGTTGTTGATTGGATAAGTACGGTTAAGATGAGAAATATTGGCATGAGGGCCTGGAAAATGTATAGGTTTAAAAGACAATACGTTAGAAAAGCTGAGCTTGAGCTATTTCAATAATCATTTTTTGTCTAAGATAAGGCATATTTGATTGTGTGAAATCAATTTTTTGGTTTTTGCTAATATATCAAGCAACTATACAGCTGAATACTCCACAATCACTTACGTTAGCTTGAAGCGGAATATTGCTGGCATGTTCTTTTGTCAATTCTGTTGTATCTAAAGTCTGTTTTAATTTATCTAATGATTCTTGCGCCAAATAATCTTCTAATTTAGTTAGTACTATAGGGTTTTGATTTCCTAAAGAATCGTAGTATTTTATAGATTTTTGTTTAATGTTGATAATTGCCATACACCAATGTTTATTATTAACGTGTATCGGAATTAATATTAAATCGAATGAAAATAAATTGACTTTTCTGGTCCATCTGCGCACTGAGTTATATCCAGCCTCTAATAATCGTGAAAAGAAGAAAGTGTTCATAGCATAAACTTTTAACGGGTTCTCGACATCTTTTTGCACACTTTGCTCTGTTATTAAATTTAGATAAAAGTTAATGATATTATCATTTAGCCAATTTAATCCGTTTAATGTCTGAATATCACTTCTTGTGATATTAATATTATATTTTGAAACTATGATTTCTTCAGGAGCACTCTTTTTAGTTGCATTTTCTAGAATAAGTTTTTGGCCTTCATTAAAAATCTCGCTATTAGTATTATGATTACTTCCTTTAATTTTCATTGGTTTGCAACTGAACTCTTCTATATTTTTGGTTTGGTCTGCATATTTTAGTTCTTTCTTAATGTTTGACGGATGAACATTATCTAGTTTTGATTTCCTATATTTTGGGAGGTTTTTACGTCTAGCAGCTTTATAGTTTTTGATGAAACCTGTAGATCTGGTCTCATTGTAACCTTCCCTATTTTGGTTGAGTTTATTCAGGTATTTGTTCTTGGTTTCTTCAATATTTGCCTTTATTTTCTCAGAATTTACTTGACCGCTTTGCACTTCTTTTGGGGTACATTTTATTGTCGAGTGATACCTTTCATTATAGTTCCTGATAGCCTTTTGAATTGTACTTCTTACAGAGAGTTTCGTTTTATCAATTGCTAGAGTTCTGAATTTTTCAAGTATGGTATTATGTAGCCTTTCAACATCGGCTATTCCTGTATGTCTATGAGGTTTAGTTAAGTGTAAGATTATATCTTCAGACTGTAAGAAATCTTTCAATAAGACTCCACTAAACTCATTTCCTTCAATAATTTTCTTTGGCTTACCAATTTTCGCAAAATGATCTTCTAATTGTTCAATAATTGTTACATGGTTTCTGTCGCTTAGATAATAAGCAGCTCCAAATTTAGAAAATTTATCTATTATGGTTAAAAAACTATTTTTCATTATTATAAAAATATCTACGTGGACTATTTCGTTGATATTGGAAGGAGTTTCAGTGTTTTGAAATTTTGGTTTAATGGGTCGACTGTCGTATTTTACTCTTTGACAAACTTCGCATTGGCTTATTACAATTATTATAAGCTCAAGGAGCTTCGGGAAATAAATTTTATTCTTCAATACTGCGTAAGATTCCTGTATTCCAGAGTGAATACTTTCTCTTACATGATAAAATGCAATTTGTTTGACGGCTTCGGTTTCTGTTTCGATATCCTTGGCTCTTAGTGAACATCTGAAAAATTTTACAGAACTCTTGCTTGGGAATAATTCCCTAATTTTTTGCTGTACAATATTGTACTTACTATCATCTAATTCAGTGTAGATGCCTATTGTACCTTTGTTTACATAAGTTGTTAGAATATGATTTAAATTTTCAAAATCATGTTCGGATATATATATATTATTCGCTTACCATGGATGATTTCAAACTCCACGGTTTTATTGTTTGTAAGGATAAATTGTGTCTTATATTTGTTGACAATTTCATCTTTTATAGGAATGTGATCTAGTAATTCCTCTTCTGCAGAGTGAATCGTGGCCAGATCTGAACATTCCTCATTTTCCATATTCCAAAACCTAGATCAAAATACGAATTGGCTTGGGCCTATCTATTTGGGAATCTTCTTTTTCGGATTGCTGATGTTTGATCCTGCTAAGGAATCGGCTACTCTATTTTCCTTTCCTTTTAAATACTCAATATCAAATTGATACTCTCCTAGTTTTAACAACCAGCGTTGATGGCGTGGTGATAAATCCTTGCCTTTATACTTGGCTTGTAAAAATTTTATTGGCTGATGATCTGTATAGATCACGAATTTATTTCCGTATAAGTAGGGCCTGAAATAGTTAACGGACCACATAATAGCAAGGAATTCCTTGTCCGTTGCTGAATAGTTTTGTTCGTGACTATTCAATGTTCGTGATGCGAAACACACAGGATGTCCGTTTTGCGACAATACTGCACCTAAGGCGTAGTTAGACGCATCTGTTGTTAATTGAAATTGTTTATCGAACTCGGGAATACGAAGAACAGGATGTGTGCTAATAAGTGCTTTCAATTTCTCAAACGCTTCTATGTAATTTGGATCTTTGGTATTGATTTTCGAATCTTTCTTTAAGTATTTTGTTAGGGGTTGTGCCACCTTCGCATAATCCCTAATAAATTTGCGGTAATACCCTGTGGCTCCTAAAAAGCTTTTAAGTTCTTTTTCTGTTATTGGGAGTTCAAGTTTTTGTATTGATTGAATTTTTTCCGGATTTGGTTTTAAGCCGTCTTTAGTGACTACGTGACCTAAAAAAGAAGTTTCCTTTTGCAAAAATGAACATTTATCAATTTGAATTTTTAACTGATGTTTTTCTAAGACTAAAATTTGTGTTAGAGATTTTATATGCTCTTCAAGTGATGTGCTAAATATTAGCACATCGTCAGGATATACTACACAGCATTTGTTAATAAAATCCCGGAGGATATCATTCATTAAACGCTAAAAGGTTGCCGGAGCATTTTTCAGCCCGAATGGCATCCTAACAAACTCATATAGACCATGTGGTGTGACGAACGCCGTTTTATGGCGATCTTCTTTGCGGACCAATATTTGGTGGTACCCTTTGGCTACGTCAATTGTGGAGAAGTAATATGCTCTCCCTAATTTATCCAAAATAGACTCGATGTTTGGCAAAGGGAATTTATCGTCGACTGTGATTTCATTGAGTCTACGATAGTCTATGACGATTCGATATTTTTTTGTACCAGAATTATCAGTTTTCTTGGGAACGACTATCAAAGGAGAGGAATATCTTGAATTACTTCTTTGGATAATGCCTTGACTTTCCATTTCTGCGATTTGTTTGCGAACTTCTTGTTCGTGTTTTGGGGGATACCTATATAATTTTGCATTTATCTGCTTGTCTGTTATGGTTTTAATTTCATGTTCGATTGTTGGGGTACTTGTTAATTTATCCCCTTCTTTAAAGAATATAGTTTCGAATCGTTTGAGAACTTTTAATAGTTCCCTGTTTTCTTCAAAATTTAAATGTTCTAACTTAAGTCTGTTTAAGAAGTCAAAGCTTGATGCTCCTAAGTGAGCAACTTCCTGAAATGTGTAGGGAGTATTTAAAAACCTAATTGATTGACCATTTAGGGTGATCGTCCCTTCTTCAAAATCAATAATTGTTCCTAAGTTATTTAGGAGATCTGCTCCAATTATAAAATCGTATTTTCTTTTGTTTAAAGGTTTTACTTTCCACCTGATCATAGCTTTATGGGAAGTCTTAAACTCAGCAGGTACTGGAGTGTGGACTTCATATTCAAAAACGTCTTTTCCAATAATCGTGGAAAATGGGACTGGATTGATCTTAGTTTTTCGAAAAATTTTAATGGAGTCATCAATGAGACTAAATGAGGATCCCGTATCTACCAATGCTGTAAATTGATAATTTTTTAAAGTTATTTTAATAAGAGGTAAATTATCCGAGGCTAATTGATAAAAAAATTTTCATTATTATGCGTATAATTAATTTCTGGACATTGATTTGAGTCCGCTTCTGAATAGTCTTCTGACTGATTTCTTGCATTGGTTATTCTTTGGAATTTTTGAATATTATCAACTTCCATTGGTTCTGTATAACCTTGAACTTGGCGAGAATTTCGCCCGCTACCAGATGAATTATTTTGCCTGTAATTATTGAAATCTGTGGTGGGGTTTTTGAATCTTTTCCGCCCAGGACTTTGATTACCATTATTATTAGTGCTGGTAATGTTCGTTCCCCTATTTTGACCGCTTGAATTGCTAACATTTCTATAATTATTTTTGTACTGGTAGTTTGTTTGAAATTGCCCTTGAGGATTAGTAGAGCTGTAATAATTTTTATAGTTTTGTCTGTTTTCGTCGAAATTACTGTTATAAGTACGCTGTCTGTTTTCTTCATAATTATTGCTATGTATATTTTCTAAATTTGGCTTGTACTCAGTTTGTCTGTTGTCGATTTTTTGGTTTTTACGGTCATAATAGGTTTTGGGAGAGTTTGTATTAAATTTTGAAAACTTTCTTTCATTAGACATTTGTTTTATTTTAAATTCAGGCCTAATGCATGAATCTTCAAACCTCCTTTCTTTCATTATTTCTAGTATGCTATTAATATCGTGTAATGAATAATTTTTTTCATATAAAACACCCTGGGACATTTCTTTTGCAGTATTAATTAGAAGAGAATTTACACTAGTTAAATCTAAATATGGAGAATCTTTATAAAATATCTTCAATTCATCTGCTTTTATTTTTATCTTTTGTAAATTTAAAACAAGATCACTTACATTGTTTGCCTTCAGGTTGCAAATCTTCCGATATATCTCCGCTGGCTCCGTGTCCGGTCTGTAGAGATGTTTGAGCGCCTTTTTTATTTCTTCCCAATCGTCTGTTTTTTCCGTGTTGATAATTCCTTGTTTCGCTTCTCCCTGAATTTTCTCATAAAAGATCAGTCTTGTTGCCGCTTTTCTTGTTTCATCATCGTTGATGCTCGCCAGGTAATATTCCGTGCTAGCAATGAAGCTGTTTATTGTTATCTCAGACGTGCCCGTGAAATTCGACATGTGTCGTATTTCCTTGAGAACGTTTTCCCGTACTCTAGCGTCGTTGTTTGCCATAGCTCTTACGTTATTTTCACGGTCGAGTCTTAATTGTTGGATTGCTTCAGCCAGTTGGGCTATTTGAGCATCTCGCACTTGAATCTCGCGTTGCAATTGCTGGATTTCTTCTGCCATCACTTCTCTTGATATTTTCCTTCTTTCGTAATAAAGGTCAGATTGTTTTTTGTTCATTCACTTTCACTTCACTAGATTGTTTATGATTTTGTATTTTAGTTCATTCACTCACTAGATTGTTTATGATTTAATATTTTAGTTCATTCACTCACTAGATGTGGTTTAAAGTTTCTTTTTGAACTTTTCTTTTTTTTTAACTTTTGGGATTGTGAACAGCCTCATTCACAAATTTGAGGATCTTTTAGGCTTAATCTGATCCCCAAATGGATTTTATAAATGTTTATAAAGTTTAAAACACGGGTTTGGATTAACTGACTCCCAATTTATTCAACTGAGGCCAGAGGCGAATTCTCTTATAATTCTGCCTGGGCTTTGCAATACCCTGTTTTATTATAAGTTTATTTGAGTCACGGATCGCGTTTACCGACTGCGCCAGTTTTAGAGTCGTTTATGGCATAGAATAAAAAAAAAAGAATAATTCCACCAACACAAATAACAACACCCACTTTTTAGATTTTTAACAAACTTTTATTTAACGATTCGCACGCTTAGAGTACCGGTTACAGACTGGGGGCGACGCCGTGGAAACGGTTTCCCTAAATACTCTAATTTTGCTGACACTATGTCTGGATTAGACATGTGTCGTTTTAGAAATGATCTCGTTGCATTTTCCATAATTAGGTAAATGCAACGTCTGCAAAGTTCTTCAATATTTTTATGAGAATTGTTTGTTACCGTATACATGACTAGCTATATGCAGTGTAAGTGACGGGTTCTTTTTCCTAGGATAAAGTATACTATTAAAAAAAACGACAGAAGCTAGACATGGGTAACGCAGAGCTGCGCCGCGCAATTGAGTTGAAACACTATCAATGATACCACTGCTTTGATACTGATCCTCGGCATCAGCAGCGAAGTAGCGCATGTTGGCATCAACTTCTATGTCGAGAGATTTAAGGCTTGGCATCAACACATTTGCTGTGTGTTGGTGACTCAGATGAATAGGAACTGGATGGGCTAAGCTCATATAAAATGCATGAGAGAGCATGCGACCGGTTTCTGCTCTCTTTCAAACGATCTGTCTGTCATTTCCTCCCCGTCTGCCTCTTGCTGGTCACTTTCTTGTTCCAGAAGCTGACTAGATGCCAACTGTCTGTCAAGTTGACAGATGCAAATTGGATGCCAAATTGGCTAATTTGCAAGTTTCGTCGCGAATTTTATCCGATATTAAAACTGTGGAAAGTTTTCGCGATCTAAATTCTTTCCAAGTGTTTAAACATTTGATTGCGGTTTGTGATTCAAGTAACTTTAACGTGTGACACTGTGAAATTAATTTACAGTTTCAAAATGAAATGTGTAGTGCCTTCGTGTAAAAATCATAGTGGAAAAGGATCTGTATGTGTTTCCTTTCACAAGTGAGTAGTTAAAATGTTAACGTTTTGCATGTTTTTCATACAATGCTGAAGGTTTTTCAACTAGAAAACAAATTTTTGGTATTGTATGAAAATTTGTTTACATTGAACAGCAGCCATGTTTGCTTGTGCAATTTGGCTCTCTATTACATTGTAAACAAGAGCGTAGCAGTAGGAAAAGTGGTCACAGGGGTTGTTGCGGCCATATTGTTACGTGGTTGTCCACTCCAGTATTATTTAATTACTCAATGGTTGGTGATAACACTCAAGGGATGTAAGTTAACATCTCCCCACGATGCAGAACTGCTGACGTCAGGGCTGCATCGCAACATGAAATCGGATCGCAAAAATCAACATCTCGCTACAATGCGAAACTGCTGACTTCAGAGCTACATCGCAACATGAACTCAGAATCGCAAAGAATTAAAATGCAAGCGCTGCAGATTGAATATTGGCATAATTTAGAATTAGTTAAGATTATTTCAGTTCCATTGTAACTTGCAACAAATAAAGACGGGCCTTGCCCTTAAAATTATATTTTTTTATTCAAACCCGCGTTTCGACCGAATAAGTTAAAAAAAATTGCAAAGGGTTGACAGTGTAATTTCTACCAAGATATTACTAAGCCTTTATGTCTTAACATTGGGCTGAGGCTGTACATAGGATCATTGTACAAGTCGGATTTGCTGTTGTTGCTGGATTGGGTTCCTGGATTTGGGGCATTCGGTATTTGGTTTTTGGGAAGTAAAAGAGAGGTTTTGAGATGATTTGCGGAATTAATGATTCAGTATTTGGTTCTTGAGAAGAAAAGGTGATTTGTGGTTTGGAAGAAAGTGGGGTGGCGACGACAACAGTGAATGGTGAAAAGGAAAAAGTAGAGTTAGCAATTGGGGAAAACTTATTGGTTGAATTGTGATATAAATGGATTTAGCATTGTGAAGTGCATGAATTTTTTTTTTTATGAAAAAGTGAAAGACGAGCATCGCGCGAAATTTCCTAAAAGGTGTCAGGTCGATACAATATAGGAATCATTGTAGAGATTGAGATGATTATGAACCATTCAAACTGAGGTGATTAAGGAACAAATGGTGCATAAGTGAAATTTTTTTTTTATCGCGTGGAAAACATTTCGGCAAAAGAATTTTTTTAGTGAATATTTTCAAAATTTGGACTATATTTATGGGACAAACTACCAAACACGTCAGTGTTTATAGTGGTTATATATGTTTCATATCAATAACGTCAATCCGAGAAGGTGAAATCAGCGTTTCATCGACTTAAATTTAACAAAAAAAAAACGTTTAAATCATATTAGTGGCCGATATTTTATTCTGTTTATTCAATTTAATTCATGTTCAGAAATTTTTTAAGTAACTTTTGCAGTGCTCCCCCTCTCCAGTTGCAGACGGCTCGGCATCATTGGAAAGAGTGAATAATATATTTAATCACCCTTTTATATTATATAACAAAATAAATTTTTTCTATCCTATGGGATTTGAGAAATTTTCTTTCCTTTCGTGAACAAAGGGGGTTTAATTTTCCTTTTTTTAATCAATTTGTATTTTTCATTAATTTGTATTTTTGTTTGTATATTGAATTGTTTCATTTCTTGAAATACAATGGCCCGTACATATTAAAACAATCATCTTTCATTTCTCAAGATGACCTCCCTTTTCCCGTCCTTATCCCTCGGTGTTAGTGTTTTTATGTAGAGTGGCTCAACACGAGAACAGAGAGTGTCCTGGAAGTCCTACGACACGACTGAGCGCTGGCCGGCCTCAGTATGCCACCCCGGGCTACGCACCCTTCGGCTGAAACATAATGTTTGCAACTGCGGCGACTTCCGCGGTTGCAACAGTATTTGAAAATATATGATCGGAAACTCTAATTTTACACCATTTGTAAAGGAACCAAATCGATCTTTGATCTAAACGTAATTGTATCTCAAGGAAGAAATTGAGAAATTTATTGCTTACCAGCCAATATCAAATTTGCCTCTAAGTATTTCAATTAGACTTTTCTACATTTTTTGTCCTAATTGCCCGCAATTTTAATAGATTTTTTCCTCTACTCTTTTTGTTGATTTGAAGGGTGAATTTTCAGATAACGCGTTAATTGACTTGTCATTCCAACTAATCTGTGTTTTTTCTCGTGTTGTGAGAAAAAGGTGCGTGAAGTGAATACTTATAATCCAACGTGAAACCGTGGAAAAGCCGAAAAATTTGAGTGTTCATTGTAGATAGAGGTCGAGTGATATTATGAAGCAAAAACGTCTAACCCTAGTAACCTAATTCAGCCTCCAAGGCTAAACCTCGATGGTCTGGCGGATGTACTACCTAATCTCGATCTCCCAGATAGTAGTAACACGCATAATAACGCTCCACATACTTTTACCAGTAGCGAATTGGCTCAAATGATTTCACGGGCGGTCGCCGATACTCTTGAAACGCAAGGAAGGGACATTTTCGGCTCTATCACGAACTCAATTCCTGACACCAGTGATTATGTCGATGTGGCTGTTAACGTCGACAATGATCGGGATTTGTCTGACATGGATAAGATTCCTGATGTCCTGAAGAGCCTGCGGCCATTCTCCGGGGAACCGGGAGAGTTCAGCTCGCAGCGAAAAAGTTTCGACAGAATATTGAAAATCTACGACCATTTGAAAAGTACGCCAAATACTACGGTATGCTGTCCGTTATCAGGGACAAAATTTTGGGCCACGCCGATATAGCGTTAGAGTCCTACAACACCCCCCTAAATTGTTACAAAATTTCCAAGTGCCTGGCTCTGCATTATGAAGACAAGCGGGACCTCGGCACCTTGAAATACCAGATGATGACCCTGGTATAAGGCGGAAATACCGTTTCCCAATTATATCAGGAGGTGTACAGCCACTTGTCACTGATCTTGAACAAACTGGGATCTATCGACATCGGCCAAGATGCAATGAACATCATGACTCAATTGTATCGTGACAAGGCTTTGGACACGTTTATTAGAGGATTGAGGGGTGATCTTCAAAGGTTACTGGCTATTAAAGAACCGGTAGATCTACCCCAGGCATTGCATCTAGTCTTTAAACTATAAAACATGGATTATCGTGCACAGTATGCAAATAATTCCAACCTAAGTGCACGGAGACATTATAATAATCCACCTCTGGTTTCACCACGAAAAATGATGACCGGCTCCAATTTCAGCTCCTAGACGTGAATTCTACCCCCAACTTGTTCATAATCCACAGGCATCACGACAACCGCGATTTTACCAACAGAATATTCAACAACCTTAGCGTGAATTCGTATTAAACCACCACGAGGCCCCATTCCTATGGATGTTGACCAGTGCTTAAAGACTCACGTGGTTAACTATGGTAACCTGCCTCAGAGGCAAAGTTTTGCCCAAAAATGCCCTCCACAATCATCCCAGAGGCAACATCAACCCCAAAAAGCACAAAGGTTGTTTTACACAGAGACCGATGGTACAAACGACATGACGGAAGAACAATGTGAAGAGGAGACTGGAAAAGAGGACGAAAACTATCACCAGACCTTGACTGAATATACTGACTCATAGGACGAGCCAAGTATCGATCAAGATGATCAATTGGAAGACATATATTTTTTTAAGGCTGAGGCACTCTTCACTTCCATACTTCGAACACACGTTAAGAAGTGGAGAGCAGTTGAAATTTTTAGTAGACACTGTCTCCAACAAAAATTACATACAAACGAGACACATTCGATATCCCTTACTTAATAAAAAAAGCTTTCTACGCCGTTCAAATCACACATCATGCGTTCGTTAATCTTTTTGGCCCTCAAATAAATAAAATTCAGTTCTTCATTCTCCCACGCCTTATAGCCTTTGCCGGGATAGCTGGTAACGATACCTTCAAGGACCTTAAAGCAGTCGTCCATACAAATGAAAATTATATGGCAATATATCCCAACCTTCTTATACCTCTAGAAGAACACATCTTTGAAACAGTTAATAAAATAGATATCAGGATTACCCATCTAAATCAAAGACAAACATTAAAACTGAAAAATATTTTGAAAAATTGTTCCAAATTGTTAACAGAGCCCAATGAAAGTTTAGCTTACACGAGTATAGTAAAAGGAGGAATACGGACAACATCTGACGACCCCGCATATTCCAGGGCATATCCATACCCAATGGCCTTGAAAGAAGTAGTTGAAAAGCTTTCCGGTTTGGATCGTCCCAAAAAAACAGGACGAATCTGGAGAGAAGAAGTATCGAATGGTGATCGATTTACGTAAGCTGAACTGGGTTACCATCGCGGATAGGTACCCAATACCGGAGATAGGAGAGATCTTGGCCGATCTGGGGAAATACAAATTTTTCGCTATTGTCGACCTTAAAAGTGGATTCTACCAAATACCACTTAAGGAGAACGACATCCCTAAAACTGCCTTTCCTGTCAACAACGACAAGTTTGAATTCACACGCCTTCCCTTTGAACTGAAAAATGCTCCACCCATATCCCAGAGGACCTCTTACTTCTTTTTTAAGAGGAAAAGATGGACGAGTGTCCAAGAAGAAGTTCCAAGTACTGGTGGCACCAACGAGAGTCAAAACTATTTTGCAGCGCTGGAGGGATTAGCTGAAGAAATGGAAGTTGAAGAAAGCTTCGTAGGTAATTGTATCAAGATAATGATGTAAATTTTATTCCGTATTTATAAAATAAAAAAAAGGAGAAGAAACCAGTTCGCAGTTCAGCTGGTTCCTCTGAAAAAGCTTCCAAAAAGCAGAAATAGTTGCGTCAATCAACATGTTCGGACAAAGCGGATAAGATATATTTCGGTTATTGGCAGCCAAAAATAAACTAACAGATTTTGAAATCAAAAAAGTTAATCCCCAAAAATTAACAATTGGAACAAAATCACTGGTTAATTTCAAGTCAATCGAAGATGCGCTGAATTTTGAGGAGGTTCCACACTTCACATATAACCAAAAAAGTGAAAAGAATCAGACCTTTTTGTTGAAGGGAACCGCAAATTGAAAGTATTTCCAGTAAAGTCTTTGCAACAAGAAGGTTGACCGTAGAAAGGAAGAATTTACCAAAGTAGTAGTGATACAAATTACAAATAAAATCAGTCCAAGTGCCCTTCAACAAAGAACGTAGTTAAATTTCAAAGTGGTGAGGTAAGAACGCCTCCAGAAAAGAGAAGTCAACCAGTTTTACGGTGTCAACGATTTGATCATTTGGCTGCTGACTGCGCCATCCACTATCGGTGCGTCAAATGCAAACACGTTCATGATCCCGGTGAGTGCAAATTGGCTCGGATGGAGCCTAAAGAAAAATTACGCTTCGTTAACTGCGGTGTTTTTGGTCATCCAGTATCATATCGAGGATGATCTCGATATCAAGATACAAAAGTAAAATTTGCTCCAGAGCAAACACAAGTACACCATAGTGTCATACGTTCCAACTTCGTCAAGCCCGGAGTAGCATTTGCGCTCTCCGCTAGATGGCCAGCAGAAAATGCTGCAAATAATCTAAGTGGCAATAATGAGCTGCTTCTCAAAATTTACCAGCAACTTAATTCTTTATCGAAGAGAATTGATAAACAAGATTCAAAAAATTTACATTGTTTTTCAGCGTTTAGGGCTTTCAAATGGCTCAAAATAACTTCTCAACTAGTCACATTCCCATGGATAGGCTTCGTCTCATCTCGATCAACAACAACTCCATTGTTATTCTACATTCACGTGATTTTCTCCTTGAATTCATTGTTAAGTAAAAGCCTGACATCAAACGTTTCATTGAAGCCCACCTCACCACTCAAGGATTTTGAGTTCGTAAGATAAGATAGGGTTAAATGGTTATTGGGGAGATGGCATCGGAATATTGGTGAGAAGACCCTATTGTTTCCAAAATGTTGAAAAAGTCAAATTCAAAAACTTTGAATTTCTTTAAGTGTCCTTTATCAAAATGTTACTACCAGATGGGGATAACCTTTTCGTTATACCTGCCTATGCAGCTGGTGGAAATGTTCTCAAGTTTAAGAATTTGATGTCTTGTTTGAAATACTCGAATTGAACAGGCTGCATAGTTATTATATTTTTGCCGGTGACCCAAATACCAACTATACATCATGGCTCAACGCCAACAATAATCCAAGAGGTGTATTCCTGAAATCGTGGATAACAGAGAACCAAATTGTATACAGGTGCAACATATATGGGTCGGAGTTCCCTAAATACTCTAGGACAAATTCATATTAGGGCCTCTGCATTGATGATGCAAGACTTGAATTCAGCGTTAAAGATCCTCAACGAAAACCGCAGGTGCTTCCTTGCGACAGTAACCACAACGCAATCGTAATGGAAATCAATCATTAAAAGGATGACGTCTTTCTCATTTAACACGAAAATCATCGGTTGAATCGAAAAAATTCATTGGGGGAAGTTTCAAAAGAAGTTGAATCGGGATTACCAGAAGCAATGTCCTCCTTCTGATGATGGCGATGCTTGCTCAATAGTTCCTAATAACAGAAATCTAACTAACGATGAGTAAGATCTCTATTTGTCAAAGTTACAGAAGCTTTCCCAAGATTAAACATCGAAACAATATGAAACACCAATCATTGCAAGGTTGAAAAGATTGAAAAGCCCAACGGCTTTTTCTCCGCCGGAGATATTGCAAATTGTAGTTGTTTGACCGGTTTAGCGTCACCAACATCGATCGTATGTGATACTAACGTAGTTCTACCGAGGCGTTCTTTCTTATGCGATGGAAGAGCCGCTACAACCGCGTCCAGTTTTCAATTCTGCAGGTTGCCTAGCACATTTTAAATGATGTGTGAAGTGTCTGTGGTTTCGTTGACTGTATCAATAATGTTAAGAGAAGGATTGGCAAATAGAACTGGTGCTAAACTTAAATTTCGGACGAAGTATAGATTCTGGGTCGATTGTGAGATAACATAGAAGTCTAGAGGCATGGCTATGCCCTTAACAGCATTGTCGGTAGTGAGTTTACCCTTAATGTGTTGACGTGTTCATCCGCAGTGCTAGGATTGGTGGTGATGTAGCGTATCTGGTCCTTGTGCTGCTCCAATACCTATCTTGCAAAATCAGGCCATATATAGCTGGCACTGGTACCAGCGTCGATCAAACCTACCCACTGATTTTGCAAAACAGTCCCTGTTGCGTTGGGACGGACGTAGTTTCTTATTAGAATGTCAATCCTGACGATGCGTAGTAGTCGTCTCGCTGACCTCACTTTTTCTCAAAAACTCCACATCCGGCAAATGGCTCGCTTCCTTATCGGAAAGATTGCAGGAGCAATTTTTTTTCACTTAAAAGTGCATTAACAAGCAGCAAGATATTCTCTCGGTCGGATATGGTAGAGCTGCACATACCGAGGAACACTCCGTTCCTGAACAACTCCTTGTATGTCTGAGTCGATCGCATTCGACAACAGTTGAAGAATTTCAGGAGAAATGTGGTCCACAAGGGTACTGGGCGAAGAATCGGTCACATCTGGGAATTGAGTGTTCGAGGCGTTTAGTTCAGGTTCTTTCCGACCCACTTCGAGGAGCGCCGACGAGTTTTTGGGGCACTCGCTGCCAAGTTTTTTGCTTTTGGGCAAGTTTTCTAATCGGGAGTATATGTATCTGCCTTCCCACAACGATAGCAGAAGACCGTGGGTCAGGCGAGGTACGCCATGAACCAATGACCAGGCAGCTTCAACAGGTGTTAATTCGAACCCTTCCTGCTCCTTCATCGACTTCAGCCACTCATGGTCCAGGGTAATTCCTACAATCTATCACAGGCCCTATTGGTATATCTCCGGACGGGTATGGTGAAGGGTCGGAGTATAACTCCAAGACAAAACACCGTTCAGTTCGGTGTTGTCATTTTACCGCGGGTTTGGTCATTGTTCGACTCTGGTCCTGCGGGATGCCTTCCATTATCCTTGCTTAAGAACGGAGTGCACCAATAGAAGCATATGCCATGAGTTCTCTCTAGTCTTAGCGGATATCACGCCAGAGGATATCCAATAGATCCTCTTCTGTAATGGGGCTGGCCAAGCGTTCAAAAAACAATGCAGAGCCTTGTAGTAATTATTCAATGTCTCATGAGGCAGTTGGCGTCTACCACGAAGCTGCTGCTTTTAAATGGGGCGAAAATTCCCTGAATGTGGCCGCTTTTAAATTGTCCCATAGTACTGGTCTGCCTCAAGCAAACACCAGAACCAGTGTGGTGCATGACCTGGAAATAAGATCTGAGCTTATTGGGCTACATAGTGTAGATTCCCTTCTAGCGGGACCCTGGTTATGTGCTCTACTCTCTGTAAAAATTGGCCAATGGTATACGGATCATCCTTTCCCGCGTATGTCAACTTCCATCCGGCTATGACTTGGGAGGCCTTTTGTTACGAGAGGGTACTCGTACCTGATGACGTGTGTCTAAGAGAGCCAGGATGGCTGGTAAAATAGTGTTCAAGCCGAAAAAAAGCTTGGTGGCTACTGACTTGGGTTGTATTATCTTGGTGGTATGTTGGTGCGGGTCAAATTGGGTCAAGTCGAACATTGATGGTGCAGGCCTTCCCTCTCGCGAGTCCGGTTGTAGCTATGGCGCTCGATCAGATCCTCGCAATCCTAGTGAGTTCACGTGGGTGTGAAGGTCCGGAAGCTCCTGGTAATTCACTTCTACGTTCCGGGACTGCAAAACGGGATCTTGGTAAGATGAATTCTGGGCATCACCATCCAGCCTGCTGTTCTGACACATTAAATTTTGTAGTGAGCTCAATACTTGCTGCAATCTCGAGCGAATTCACTGGTATAAAATTGTGTAGGCTGACCCGATGGGGCAACGAAAGGGTCTCCACTGTTCTGGGTGGCCTATTCATCCGCGTTGGCATCGTTGGCGATAAGGAAGGGGTGGAACCTCGGGATCGCAGTTAACAAGGTGGCTTCTTTGCTACAGCCCCCCCTGGCGACTTACGTGGGGCGATTGAACCAAGTATTCGTGACTGGTTAGGTGTATTCTTCGGTGTCAATTCAGGCAAGGAAAAAAGACATCTATCTAGTGGGCAGATGTTCTCCTTCTCCAACTAGCTTTCGATACAACCTGAATTTTATAAATATTTTCGTTTACATGATTTAGAGATTTTACCAAGTTTTTATTTTTCTTAAAAATAGTAAGTATCCAAATTGTTAATTTCAAAATGATAATCGAGATAATGCCTATGGTAATGTAATTTATATTAGAGTGTAATTTCAAGTGATTTATGCGTTTCAGGTTTTCAACATTTTTCAAAATAATATCATCGAAGCTTAATTTTTCGATAAAATTATAAGATTCATTATCGATATAAAAGTATCTATCTACAAATTTTTGATTATTATTACTAAATGTATAATTTGAAGTTTTTATTGTACAATTATTTATATTTATAAGATAATTTCCATTAAGCTTGATTTCTCTATCATCGCAAAGGTTTATAACATCTTGATTTATCATGTTTTTACATATTATTGTAGCATCATCTATTTTTCTAATTACATTTTCTTTGCTTTTGACCAGTTTACAATTATTTTGGGAAATACAGTTGTTCAATGGTTTTAGTTCATTTTCAAATAAAATTTCTTCGTTATACATATATTTTTTGGAGTTTGATTCAACAATGTACTGGTCTTCGAGGTAGATTTCAAGATTATTTTCATTAGGCATTGCCACTATAACTTTAAAATCGATTAATTTATATGTGTCGGGAATTTTGATAGCAAGAATAATTGTGTCATTGTTATGTTTCAGTAGTCCAGTTCGAACATTCTTTAGTTTGTAAAAGTCAAGGTTCGTCAACCTGATTTCTGTTGCTGTCAATAAACTAGGATGTACGATTCCGTGTCTGATAAGTCCTATATTGTCGATAAGTTGGTCCAATTTTTCCTTCAGCAACTCTATTTTGAGAATCTGATCGAGTTTTAATTGGTGTTTAATAATTTTCTTTTCATTTTCAGTAGTTTCTTGATATGTTTTAATTATTCTATTCCTATCTGATTCAATGATTTGCTTTAAATTCGTAATAGAGTCGTTTAAAAAAGAATTTATTTCAATTTGTCTGTTTAAGTTATTTAATTCTTCGTCTTGTTTCTTTTCAATCGTATTCAAAGTATTTAAAATTGTTTGTCGGTCATCATCGCTCATTGTACCAAAAAGGAATTTTTCTGCGGTCCCAAAGAGATTGATAAGTCCTCTTCTTTGCCTAACTCTGGGATCAATAGCTGATAATTTTGCGTGAATGTTCTCTAATTCGTTTTGGATAAATGGATCGTTTATAATTTCTAATTTGTGAATGTTTTCTTCAATAGCGTGTATCGTACTTTTGATTTCATTGATACTGATTATGTGAAGGATGGTTTTAGTAGTTGTTATGATTTCCGTTTGTCCAAGGTTAATAGTGGTGTATCCATTTTTGGATACTATTGGATTCAATGTAAGAATTCCTGTTGTTGATTGGATAAGTACGGTTAAGATGAGAAATATTGGCATGAGGGCCTGGAAAATGTATAGGTTTAAAAGACAATACGTTAGAAAAGCTGAGCTTGAGCTATTTCAATAATCATTTTTTGTCTAAGATAAGGCATATTTGATTGTGTGAAATCAATTTTTTGGTTTTTGCTAATATATCAAGCAACTATACAGCTGAATACTCCACAATCACTTACGTTAGCTTGAAGCGGAATATTGCTGGCATGTTCTTTTGTCAATTCTGTTGTATCTAAAGTCTGTTTTAATTTATCTAATGATTCTTGCGCCAAATAATCTTCTAATTTAGTTAGTACTATAGGGTTTTGATTTCCTAAAGAATCGTAGTATTTTATAGATTTTTGTTTAATGTTGATAATTGCCATACACCAATGTTTATTATTAACGTGTATCGGAATTAATATTAAATCGAATGAAAATAAATTGACTTTTCTGGTCCATCTGCGCACTGAGTTATATCCAGCCTCTAATAATCGTGAAAAGAAGAAAGTGTTCATAGCATAAACTTTTAACGGGTTCTCGACATCTTTTTGCACACTTTGCTCTGTTATTAAATTTAGATAAAAGTTAATGATATTATCATTTAGCCAATTTAATCCGTTTAATGTCTGAATATCACTTCTTGTGATATTAATATTATATTTTGAAACTATGATTTCTTCAGGAGCACTCTTTTTAGTTGCATTTTCTAGAATAAGTTTTTGGCCTTCATTAAAAATCTCGCTATTAGTATTATGATTACTTCCTTTAATTTTCATTGGTTTGCAACTGAACTCTTCTATATTTTTGGTTTGGTCTGCATATTTTAGTTCTTTCTTAATGTTTGACGGATGAACATTATCTAGTTTTGATTTCCTATATTTTGGGAGGTTTTTACGTCTAGCAGCTTTATAGTTTTTGATGAAACCTGTAGATCTGGTCTCATTGTAACCTTCCCTATTTTGGTTGAGTTTATTCAGGTATTTGTTCTTGGTTTCTTCAATATTTGCCTTTATTTTCTCAGAATTTACTTGACCGCTTTGCACTTCTTTTGGGGTACATTTTATTGTCGAGTGATACCTTTCATTATAGTTCCTGATAGCCTTTTGAATTGTACTTCTTACAGAGAGTTTCGTTTTATCAATTGCTAGAGTTCTGAATTTTTCAAGTATGGTATTATGTAGCCTTTCAACATCGGCTATTCCTGTATGTCTATGAGGTTTAGTTAAGTGTAAGATTATATCTTCAGACTGTAAGAAATCTTTCAATAAGACTCCACTAAACTCATTTCCTTCAATAATTTTCTTTGGCTTACCAATTTTCGCAAAATGATCTTCTAATTGTTCAATAATTGTTACATGGTTTCTGTCGCTTAGATAATAAGCAGCTCCAAATTTAGAAAATTTATCTATTATGGTTAAAAAACTATTTTTCATTATTATAAAAATATCTACGTGGACTATTTCGTTGATATTGGAAGGAGTTTCAGTGTTTTGAAATTTTGGTTTAATGGGTCGACTGTCGTATTTTACTCTTTGACAAACTTCGCATTGGCTTATTACAATTATTATAAGCTCAAGGAGCTTCGGGAAATAAATTTTATTCTTCAATACTGCGTAAGATTCCTGTATTCCAGAGTGAATACTTTCTCTTACATGATAAAATGCAATTTGTTTGACGGCTTCGGTTTCTGTTTCGATATCCTTGGCTCTTAGTGAACATCTGAAAAATTTTACAGAACTCTTGCTTGGGAATAATTCCCTAATTTTTTGCTGTACAATATTGTACTTACTATCATCTAATTCAGTGTAGATGCCTATTGTACCTTTGTTTACATAAGTTGTTAGAATATGATTTAAATTTTCAAAATCATGTTCGGATATATATATATTATTCGCTTACCATGGATGATTTCAAACTCCACGGTTTTATTGTTTGTAAGGATAAATTGTGTCTTATATTTGTTGACAATTTCATCTTTTATAGGAATGTGATCTAGTAATTCCTCTTCTGCAGAGTGAATCGTGGCCAGATCTGAACATTCCTCATTTTCCATATTCCAAAACCTAGATCAAAATACGAATTGGCTTGGGCCTATCTATTTGGGAATCTTCTTTTTCGGATTGCTGATGTTTGATCCTGCTAAGGAATCGGCTACTCTATTTTCCTTTCCTTTTAAATACTCAATATCAAATTGATACTCTCCTAGTTTTAACAACCAGCGTTGATGGCGTGGTGATAAATCCTTGCCTTTATACTTGGCTTGTAAAAATTTTATTGGCTGATGATCTGTATAGATCACGAATTTATTTCCGTATAAGTAGGGCCTGAAATAGTTAACGGACCACATAATAGCAAGGAATTCCTTGTCCGTTGCTGAATAGTTTTGTTCGTGACTATTCAATGTTCGTGATGCGAAACACACAGGATGTCCGTTTTGCGACAATACTGCACCTAAGGCGTAGTTAGACGCATCTGTTGTTAATTGAAATTGTTTATCGAACTCGGGAATACGAAGAACAGGATGTGTGCTAATAAGTGCTTTCAATTTCTCAAACGCTTCTATGTAATTTGGATCTTTGGTATTGATTTTCGAATCTTTCTTTAAGTATTTTGTTAGGGGTTGTGCCACCTTCGCATAATCCCTAATAAATTTGCGGTAATACCCTGTGGCTCCTAAAAAGCTTTTAAGTTCTTTTTCTGTTATTGGGAGTTCAAGTTTTTGTATTGATTGAATTTTTTCCGGATTTGGTTTTAAGCCGTCTTTAGTGACTACGTGACCTAAAAAAGAAGTTTCCTTTTGCAAAAATGAACATTTATCAATTTGAATTTTTAACTGATGTTTTTCTAAGACTAAAATTTGTGTTAGAGATTTTATATGCTCTTCAAGTGATGTGCTAAATATTAGCACATCGTCAGGATATACTACACAGCATTTGTTAATAAAATCCCGGAGGATATCATTCATTAAACGCTAAAAGGTTGCCGGAGCATTTTTCAGCCCGAATGGCATCCTAACAAACTCATATAGACCATGTGGTGTGACGAACGCCGTTTTATGGCGATCTTCTTTGCGGACCAATATTTGGTGGTACCCTTTGGCTACGTCAATTGTGGAGAAGTAATATGCTCTCCCTAATTTATCCAAAATAGACTCGATGTTTGGCAAAGGGAATTTATCGTCGACTGTGATTTCATTGAGTCTACGATAGTCTATGACGATTCGATATTTTTTTGTACCAGAATTATCAGTTTTCTTGGGAACGACTATCAAAGGAGAGGAATATCTTGAATTACTTCTTTGGATAATGCCTTGACTTTCCATTTCTGCGATTTGTTTGCGAACTTCTTGTTCGTGTTTTGGGGGATACCTATATAATTTTGCATTTATCTGCTTGTCTGTTATGGTTTTAATTTCATGTTCGATTGTTGGGGTACTTGTTAATTTATCCCCTTCTTTAAAGAATATAGTTTCGAATCGTTTGAGAACTTTTAATAGTTCCCTGTTTTCTTCAAAATTTAAATGTTCTAACTTAAGTCTGTTTAAGAAGTCAAAGCTTGATGCTCCTAAGTGAGCAACTTCCTGAAATGTGTAGGGAGTATTTAAAAACCTAATTGATTGACCATTTAGGGTGATCGTCCCTTCTTCAAAATCAATAATTGTTCCTAAGTTATTTAGGAGATCTGCTCCAATTATAAAATCGTATTTTCTTTTGTTTAAAGGTTTTACTTTCCACCTGATCATAGCTTTATGGGAAGTCTTAAACTCAGCAGGTACTGGAGTGTGGACTTCATATTCAAAAACGTCTTTTCCAATAATCGTGGAAAATGGGACTGGATTGATCTTAGTTTTTCGAAAAATTTTAATGGAGTCATCAATGAGACTAAATGAGGATCCCGTATCTACCAATGCTGTAAATTGATAATTTTTTAAAGTTATTTTAATAAGAGGTAAATTATCCGAGGCTAATTGATAAAAAAATTTTCATTATTATGCGTATAATTAATTTCTGGACATTGATTTGAGTCCGCTTCTGAATAGTCTTCTGACTGATTTCTTGCATTGGTTATTCTTTGGAATTTTTGAATATTATCAACTTCCATTGGTTCTGTATAACCTTGAACTTGGCGAGAATTTCGCCCGCTACCAGATGAATTATTTTGCCTGTAATTATTGAAATCTGTGGTGGGGTTTTTGAATCTTTTCCGCCCAGGACTTTGATTACCATTATTATTAGTGCTGGTAATGTTCGTTCCCCTATTTTGACCGCTTGAATTGCTAACATTTCTATAATTATTTTTGTACTGGTAGTTTGTTTGAAATTGCCCTTGAGGATTAGTAGAGCTGTAATAATTTTTATAGTTTTGTCTGTTTTCGTCGAAATTACTGTTATAAGTACGCTGTCTGTTTTCTTCATAATTATTGCTATGTATATTTTCTAAATTTGGCTTGTACTCAGTTTGTCTGTTGTCGATTTTTTGGTTTTTACGGTCATAATAGGTTTTGGGAGAGTTTGTATTAAATTTTGAAAACTTTCTTTCATTAGACATTTGTTTTATTTTAAATTCAGGCCTAATGCATGAATCTTCAAACCTCCTTTCTTTCATTATTTCTAGTATGCTATTAATATCGTGTAATGAATAATTTTTTTCATATAAAACACCCTGGGACATTTCTTTTGCAGTATTAATTAGAAGAGAATTTACACTAGTTAAATCTAAATATGGAGAATCTTTATAAAATATCTTCAATTCATCTGCTTTTATTTTTATCTTTTGTAAATTTAAAACAAGATCACTTACATTGTTTGCCTTCAGGTTGCAAATCTTCCGATATATCTCCGCTGGCTCCGTGTCCGGTCTGTAGAGATGTTTGAGCGCCTTTTTTATTTCTTCCCAATCGTCTGTTTTTTCCGTGTTGATAATTCCTTGTTTCGCTTCTCCCTGAATTTTCTCATAAAAGATCAGTCTTGTTGCCGCTTTTCTTGTTTCATCATCGTTGATGCTCGCCAGGTAATATTCCGTGCTAGCAATGAAGCTGTTTATTGTTATCTCAGACGTGCCCGTGAAATTCGACATGTGTCGTATTTCCTTGAGAACGTTTTCCCGTACTCTAGCGTCGTTGTTTGCCATAGCTCTTACGTTATTTTCACGGTCGAGTCTTAATTGTTGGATTGCTTCAGCCAGTTGGGCTATTTGAGCATCTCGCACTTGAATCTCGCGTTGCAATTGCTGGATTTCTTCTGCCATCACTTCTCTTGATATTTTCCTTCTTTCGTAATAAAGGTCAGATTGTTTTTTGTTCATTCACTTTCACTTCACTAGATTGTTTATGATTTTGTATTTTAGTTCATTCACTCACTAGATTGTTTATGATTTAATATTTTAGTTCATTCACTCACTAGATGTGGTTTAAAGTTTCTTTTTGAACTTTTCTTTTTTTTTAACTTTTGGGATTGTGAACAGCCTCATTCACAAATTTGAGGATCTTTTAGGCTTAATCTGATCCCCAAATGGATTTTATAAATGTTTATAAAGTTTAAAACACGGGTTTGGATTAACTGACTCCCAATTTATTCAACTGAGGCCAGAGGCGAATTCTCTTATAATTCTGCCTGGGCTTTGCAATACCCTGTTTTATTATAAGTTTATTTGAGTCACGGATCGCGTTTACCGACTGCGCCAGTTTTAGAGTCGTTTATGGCATAGAATAAAAAAAAAAGAATAATTCCACCAACACAAATAACAACACCCACTTTTTAGATTTTTAACAAACTTTTATTTAACGATTCGCACGCTTAGAGTACCGGTTACAGACTGGGGGCGACGCCGTGGAAACGGTTTCCCTAAATACTCTAATTTTGCTGACACTATGTCTGGATTAGACATGTGTCGTTTTAGAAATGATCTCGTTGCATTTTCCATAATTAGGTAAATGCAACGTCTGCAAAGTTCTTCAATATTTTTATGAGAATTGTTTGTTACCGTATACATGACTAGCTATATGCAGTGTAAGTGACGGGTTCTTTTTCCTAGGATAAAGTATACTATTAAAAAAAACGACAGAAGCTAGACATGGGTAACGCAGAGCTGCGCCGCGCAATTGAGTTGAAACACTATCAATGATACCACTGCTTTGATACTGATCCTCGGCATCAGCAGCGAAGTAGCGCATGTTGGCATCAACTTCTATGTCGAGAGATTTAAGGCTTGGCATCAACACATTTGCTGTGTGTTGGTGACTCAGATGAATAGGAACTGGATGGGCTAAGCTCATATAAAATGCATGAGAGAGCATGCGACCGGTTTCTGCTCTCTTTCAAACGATCTGTCTGTCATTTCCTCCCCGTCTGCCTCTTGCTGGTCACTTTCTTGTTCCAGAAGCTGACTAGATGCCAACTGTCTGTCAAGTTGACAGATGCAAATTGGATGCCAAATTGGCTAATTTGCAAGTTTCGTCGCGAATTTTATCCGATATTAAAACTGTGGAAAGTTTTCGCGATCTAAATTCTTTCCAAGTGTTTAAACATTTGATTGCGGTTTGTGATTCAAGTAACTTTAACGTGTGACACTGTGAAATTAATTTACAGTTTCAAAATGAAATGTGTAGTGCCTTCGTGTAAAAATCATAGTGGAAAAGGATCTGTATGTGTTTCCTTTCACAAGTGAGTAGTTAAAATGTTAACGTTTTGCATGTTTTTCATACAATGCTGAAGGTTTTTCAACTAGAAAACAAATTTTTGGTATTGTATGAAAATTTGTTTACATTGAACAGCAGCCATGTTTGCTTGTGCAATTTGGCTCTCTATTACATTGTAAACAAGAGCGTAGCAGTAGGAAAAGTGGTCACAGGGGTTGTTGCGGCCATATTGTTACGTGGTTGTCCACTCCAGTATTATTTAATTACTCAATGGTTGGTGATAACACTCAAGGGATGTAAGTTAACATCTCCCCACGATGCAGAACTGCTGACGTCAGGGCTGCATCGCAACATGAAATCGGATCGCAAAAATCAACATCTCGCTACAATGCGAAACTGCTGACTTCAGAGCTACATCGCAACATGAACTCAGAATCGCAAAGAATTAAAATGCAAGCGCTGCAGATTGAATATTGGCATAATTTAGAATTAGTTAAGATTATTTCAGTTCCATTGTAACTTGCAACAAATAAAGACGGGCCTTGCCCTTAAAATTATATTTTTTTATTCAAACCCGCGTTTCGACCGAATAAGTTAAAAAAAATTGCAAAGGGTTGACAGTGTAATTTCTACCAAGATATTACTAAGCCTTTATGTCTTAACATTGGGCTGAGGCTGTACATAGGATCATTGTACAAGTCGGATTTGCTGTTGTTGCTGGATTGGGTTCCTGGATTTGGGGCATTCGGTATTTGGTTTTTGGGAAGTAAAAGAGAGGTTTTGAGATGATTTGCGGAATTAATGATTCAGTATTTGGTTCTTGAGAAGAAAAGGTGATTTGTGGTTTGGAAGAAAGTGGGGTGGCGACGACAACAGTGAATGGTGAAAAGGAAAAAGTAGAGTTAGCAATTGGGGAAAACTTATTGGTTGAATTGTGATATAAATGGATTTAGCATTGTGAAGTGCATGAATTTTTTTTTTTATGAAAAAGTGAAAGACGAGCATCGCGCGAAATTTCCTAAAAGGTGTCAGGTCGATACAATATAGGAATCATTGTAGAGATTGAGATGATTATGAACCATTCAAACTGAGGTGATTAAGGAACAAATGGTGCATAAGTGAAATTTTTTTTTTATCGCGTGGAAAACATTTCGGCAAAAGAATTTTTTTAGTGAATATTTTCAAAATTTGGACTATATTTATGGGACAAACTACCAAACACGTCAGTGTTTATAGTGGTTATATATGTTTCATATCAATAACGTCAATCCGAGAAGGTGAAATCAGCGTTTCATCGACTTAAATTTAACAAAAAAAAAACGTTTAAATCATATTAGTGGCCGATATTTTATTCTGTTTATTCAATTTAATTCATGTTCAGAAATTTTTTAAGTAACTTTTGCAGTGCTCCCCCTCTCCAGTTGCAGACGGCTCGGCATCATTGGAAAGAGTGAATAATATATTTAATCACCCTTTTATATTATATAACAAAATAAATTTTTTCTATCCTATGGGATTTGAGAAATTTTCTTTCCTTTCGTGAACAAAGGGGGTTTAATTTTCCTTTTTTTAATCAATTTGTATTTTTCATTAATTTGTATTTTTGTTTGTATATTGAATTGTTTCATTTCTTGAAATACAATGGCCCGTACATATTAAAACAATCATCTTTCATTTCTCAAGATGACCTCCCTTTTCCCGTCCTTATCCCTCGGTGTTAGTGTTTTTATGTAGAGTGGCTCAACACGAGAACAGAGAGTGTCCTGGAAGTCCTACGACACGACTGAGCGCTGGCCGGCCTCAGTATGCCACCCCGGGCTACGCACCCTTCGGCTGAAACATAATGTTTGCAACTGCGGCGACTTCCGCGGTTGCAACAGTATTTGAAAATATATGATCGGAAACTCTAATTTTACACCATTTGTAAAGGAACCAAATCGATCTTTGATCTAAACGTAATTGTATCTCAAGGAAGAAATTGAGAAATTTATTGCTTACCAGCCAATATCAAATTTGCCTCTAAGTATTTCAATTAGACTTTTCTACATTTTTTGTCCTAATTGCCCGCAATTTTAATAGATTTTTTCCTCTACTCTTTTTGTTGATTTGAAGGGTGAATTTTCAGATAACGCGTTAATTGACTTGTCATTCCAACTAATCTGTGTTTTTTCTCGTGTTGTGAGAAAAAGGTGCGTGAAGTGAATACTTATAATCCAACGTGAAACCGTGGAAAAGCCGAAAAATTTGAGTGTTCATTGTAGATAGAGGTCGAGTGATATTATGAAGCAAAAACGTCTAACCCTAGTAACCTAATTCAGCCTCCAAGGCTAAACCTCGATGGTCTGGCGGATGTACTACCTAATCTCGATCTCCCAGATAGTAGTAACACGCATAATAACGCTCCACATACTTTTACCAGTAGCGAATTGGCTCAAATGATTTCACGGGCGGTCGCCGATACTCTTGAAACGCAAGGAAGGGACATTTTCGGCTCTATCACGAACTCAATTCCTGACACCAGTGATTATGTCGATGTGGCTGTTAACGTCGACAATGATCGGGATTTGTCTGACATGGATAAGATTCCTGATGTCCTGAAGAGCCTGCGGCCATTCTCCGGGGAACCGGGAGAGTTCAGCTCGCAGCGAAAAAGTTTCGACAGAATATTGAAAATCTACGACCATTTGAAAAGTACGCCAAATACTACGGTATGCTGTCCGTTATCAGGGACAAAATTTTGGGCCACGCCGATATAGCGTTAGAGTCCTACAACACCCCCCTAAATTGTTACAAAATTTCCAAGTGCCTGGCTCTGCATTATGAAGACAAGCGGGACCTCGGCACCTTGAAATACCAGATGATGACCCTGGTATAAGGCGGAAATACCGTTTCCCAATTATATCAGGAGGTGTACAGCCACTTGTCACTGATCTTGAACAAACTGGGATCTATCGACATCGGCCAAGATGCAATGAACATCATGACTCAATTGTATCGTGACAAGGCTTTGGACACGTTTATTAGAGGATTGAGGGGTGATCTTCAAAGGTTACTGGCTATTAAAGAACCGGTAGATCTACCCCAGGCATTGCATCTAGTCTTTAAACTATAAAACATGGATTATCGTGCACAGTATGCAAATAATTCCAACCTAAGTGCACGGAGACATTATAATAATCCACCTCTGGTTTCACCACGAAAAATGATGACCGGCTCCAATTTCAGCTCCTAGACGTGAATTCTACCCCCAACTTGTTCATAATCCACAGGCATCACGACAACCGCGATTTTACCAACAGAATATTCAACAACCTTAGCGTGAATTCGTATTAAACCACCACGAGGCCCCATTCCTATGGATGTTGACCAGTGCTTAAAGACTCACGTGGTTAACTATGGTAACCTGCCTCAGAGGCAAAGTTTTGCCCAAAAATGCCCTCCACAATCATCCCAGAGGCAACATCAACCCCAAAAAGCACAAAGGTTGTTTTACACAGAGACCGATGGTACAAACGACATGACGGAAGAACAATGTGAAGAGGAGACTGGAAAAGAGGACGAAAACTATCACCAGACCTTGACTGAATATACTGACTCATAGGACGAGCCAAGTATCGATCAAGATGATCAATTGGAAGACATATATTTTTTTAAGGCTGAGGCACTCTTCACTTCCATACTTCGAACACACGTTAAGAAGTGGAGAGCAGTTGAAATTTTTAGTAGACACTGTCTCCAACAAAAATTACATACAAACGAGACACATTCGATATCCCTTACTTAATAAAAAAAGCTTTCTACGCCGTTCAAATCACACATCATGCGTTCGTTAATCTTTTTGGCCCTCAAATAAATAAAATTCAGTTCTTCATTCTCCCACGCCTTATAGCCTTTGCCGGGATAGCTGGTAACGATACCTTCAAGGACCTTAAAGCAGTCGTCCATACAAATGAAAATTATATGGCAATATATCCCAACCTTCTTATACCTCTAGAAGAACACATCTTTGAAACAGTTAATAAAATAGATATCAGGATTACCCATCTAAATCAAAGACAAACATTAAAACTGAAAAATATTTTGAAAAATTGTTCCAAATTGTTAACAGAGCCCAATGAAAGTTTAGCTTACACGAGTATAGTAAAAGGAGGAATACGGACAACATCTGACGACCCCGCATATTCCAGGGCATATCCATACCCAATGGCCTTGAAAGAAGTAGTTGAAAAGCTTTCCGGTTTGGATCGTCCCAAAAAAACAGGACGAATCTGGAGAGAAGAAGTATCGAATGGTGATCGATTTACGTAAGCTGAACTGGGTTACCATCGCGGATAGGTACCCAATACCGGAGATAGGAGAGATCTTGGCCGATCTGGGGAAATACAAATTTTTCGCTATTGTCGACCTTAAAAGTGGATTCTACCAAATACCACTTAAGGAGAACGACATCCCTAAAACTGCCTTTCCTGTCAACAACGACAAGTTTGAATTCACACGCCTTCCCTTTGAACTGAAAAATGCTCCACCCATATCCCAGAGGACCTCTTACTTCTTTTTTAAGAGGAAAAGATGGACGAGTGTCCAAGAAGAAGTTCCAAGTACTGGTGGCACCAACGAGAGTCAAAACTATTTTGCAGCGCTGGAGGGATTAGCTGAAGAAATGGAAGTTGAAGAAAGCTTCGTAGGTAATTGTATCAAGATAATGATGTAAATTTTATTCCGTATTTATAAAATAAAAAAAAGGAGAAGAAACCAGTTCGCAGTTCAGCTGGTTCCTCTGAAAAAGCTTCCAAAAAGCAGAAATAGTTGCGTCAATCAACATGTTCGGACAAAGCGGATAAGATATATTTCGGTTATTGGCAGCCAAAAATAAACTAACAGATTTTGAAATCAAAAAAGTTAATCCCCAAAAATTAACAATTGGAACAAAATCACTGGTTAATTTCAAGTCAATCGAAGATGCGCTGAATTTTGAGGAGGTTCCACACTTCACATATAACCAAAAAAGTGAAAAGAATCAGACCTTTTTGTTGAAGGGAACCGCAAATTGAAAGTATTTCCAGTAAAGTCTTTGCAACAAGAAGGTTGACCGTAGAAAGGAAGAATTTACCAAAGTAGTAGTGATACAAATTACAAATAAAATCAGTCCAAGTGCCCTTCAACAAAGAACGTAGTTAAATTTCAAAGTGGTGAGGTAAGAACGCCTCCAGAAAAGAGAAGTCAACCAGTTTTACGGTGTCAACGATTTGATCATTTGGCTGCTGACTGCGCCATCCACTATCGGTGCGTCAAATGCAAACACGTTCATGATCCCGGTGAGTGCAAATTGGCTCGGATGGAGCCTAAAGAAAAATTACGCTTCGTTAACTGCGGTGTTTTTGGTCATCCAGTATCATATCGAGGATGATCTCGATATCAAGATACAAAAGTAAAATTTGCTCCAGAGCAAACACAAGTACACCATAGTGTCATACGTTCCAACTTCGTCAAGCCCGGAGTAGCATTTGCGCTCTCCGCTAGATGGCCAGCAGAAAATGCTGCAAATAATCTAAGTGGCAATAATGAGCTGCTTCTCAAAATTTACCAGCAACTTAATTCTTTATCGAAGAGAATTGATAAACAAGATTCAAAAAATTTACATTGTTTTTCAGCGTTTAGGGCTTTCAAATGGCTCAAAATAACTTCTCAACTAGTCACATTCCCATGGATAGGCTTCGTCTCATCTCGATCAACAACAACTCCATTGTTATTCTACATTCACGTGATTTTCTCCTTGAATTCATTGTTAAGTAAAAGCCTGACATCAAACGTTTCATTGAAGCCCACCTCACCACTCAAGGATTTTGAGTTCGTAAGATAAGATAGGGTTAAATGGTTATTGGGGAGATGGCATCGGAATATTGGTGAGAAGACCCTATTGTTTCCAAAATGTTGAAAAAGTCAAATTCAAAAACTTTGAATTTCTTTAAGTGTCCTTTATCAAAATGTTACTACCAGATGGGGATAACCTTTTCGTTATACCTGCCTATGCAGCTGGTGGAAATGTTCTCAAGTTTAAGAATTTGATGTCTTGTTTGAAATACTCGAATTGAACAGGCTGCATAGTTATTATATTTTTGCCGGTGACCCAAATACCAACTATACATCATGGCTCAACGCCAACAATAATCCAAGAGGTGTATTCCTGAAATCGTGGATAACAGAGAACCAAATTGTATACAGGTGCAACATATATGGGTCGGAGTTCCCTAAATACTCTAGGACAAATTCATATTAGGGCCTCTGCATTGATGATGCAAGACTTGAATTCAGCGTTAAAGATCCTCAACGAAAACCGCAGGTGCTTCCTTGCGACAGTAACCACAACGCAATCGTAATGGAAATCAATCATTAAAAGGATGACGTCTTTCTCATTTAACACGAAAATCATCGGTTGAATCGAAAAAATTCATTGGGGGAAGTTTCAAAAGAAGTTGAATCGGGATTACCAGAAGCAATGTCCTCCTTCTGATGATGGCGATGCTTGCTCAATAGTTCCTAATAACAGAAATCTAACTAACGATGAGTAAGATCTCTATTTGTCAAAGTTACAGAAGCTTTCCCAAGATTAAACATCGAAACAATATGAAACACCAATCATTGCAAGGTTGAAAAGATTGAAAAGCCCAACGGCTTTTTCTCCGCCGGAGATATTGCAAATTGTAGTTGTTTGACCGGTTTAGCGTCACCAACATCGATCGTATGTGATACTAACGTAGTTCTACCGAGGCGTTCTTTCTTATGCGATGGAAGAGCCGCTACAACCGCGTCCAGTTTTCAATTCTGCAGGTTGCCTAGCACATTTTAAATGATGTGTGAAGTGTCTGTGGTTTCGTTGACTGTATCAATAATGTTAAGAGAAGGATTGGCAAATAGAACTGGTGCTAAACTTAAATTTCGGACGAAGTATAGATTCTGGGTCGATTGTGAGATAACATAGAAGTCTAGAGGCATGGCTATGCCCTTAACAGCATTGTCGGTAGTGAGTTTACCCTTAATGTGTTGACGTGTTCATCCGCAGTGCTAGGATTGGTGGTGATGTAGCGTATCTGGTCCTTGTGCTGCTCCAATACCTATCTTGCAAAATCAGGCCATATATAGCTGGCACTGGTACCAGCGTCGATCAAACCTACCCACTGATTTTGCAAAACAGTCCCTGTTGCGTTGGGACGGACGTAGTTTCTTATTAGAATGTCAATCCTGACGATGCGTAGTAGTCGTCTCGCTGACCTCACTTTTTCTCAAAAACTCCACATCCGGCAAATGGCTCGCTTCCTTATCGGAAAGATTGCAGGAGCAATTTTTTTTCACTTAAAAGTGCATTAACAAGCAGCAAGATATTCTCTCGGTCGGATATGGTAGAGCTGCACATACCGAGGAACACTCCGTTCCTGAACAACTCCTTGTATGTCTGAGTCGATCGCATTCGACAACAGTTGAAGAATTTCAGGAGAAATGTGGTCCACAAGGGTACTGGGCGAAGAATCGGTCACATCTGGGAATTGAGTGTTCGAGGCGTTTAGTTCAGGTTCTTTCCGACCCACTTCGAGGAGCGCCGACGAGTTTTTGGGGCACTCGCTGCCAAGTTTTTTGCTTTTGGGCAAGTTTTCTAATCGGGAGTATATGTATCTGCCTTCCCACAACGATAGCAGAAGACCGTGGGTCAGGCGAGGTACGCCATGAACCAATGACCAGGCAGCTTCAACAGGTGTTAATTCGAACCCTTCCTGCTCCTTCATCGACTTCAGCCACTCATGGTCCAGGGTAATTCCTACAATCTATCACAGGCCCTATTGGTATATCTCCGGACGGGTATGGTGAAGGGTCGGAGTATAACTCCAAGACAAAACACCGTTCAGTTCGGTGTTGTCATTTTACCGCGGGTTTGGTCATTGTTCGACTCTGGTCCTGCGGGATGCCTTCCATTATCCTTGCTTAAGAACGGAGTGCACCAATAGAAGCATATGCCATGAGTTCTCTCTAGTCTTAGCGGATATCACGCCAGAGGATATCCAATAGATCCTCTTCTGTAATGGGGCTGGCCAAGCGTTCAAAAAACAATGCAGAGCCTTGTAGTAATTATTCAATGTCTCATGAGGCAGTTGGCGTCTACCACGAAGCTGCTGCTTTTAAATGGGGCGAAAATTCCCTGAATGTGGCCGCTTTTAAATTGTCCCATAGTACTGGTCTGCCTCAAGCAAACACCAGAACCAGTGTGGTGCATGACCTGGAAATAAGATCTGAGCTTATTGGGCTACATAGTGTAGATTCCCTTCTAGCGGGACCCTGGTTATGTGCTCTACTCTCTGTAAAAATTGGCCAATGGTATACGGATCATCCTTTCCCGCGTATGTCAACTTCCATCCGGCTATGACTTGGGAGGCCTTTTGTTACGAGAGGGTACTCGTACCTGATGACGTGTGTCTAAGAGAGCCAGGATGGCTGGTAAAATAGTGTTCAAGCCGAAAAAAAGCTTGGTGGCTACTGACTTGGGTTGTATTATCTTGGTGGTATGTTGGTGCGGGTCAAATTGGGTCAAGTCGAACATTGATGGTGCAGGCCTTCCCTCTCGCGAGTCCGGTTGTAGCTATGGCGCTCGATCAGATCCTCGCAATCCTAGTGAGTTCACGTGGGTGTGAAGGTCCGGAAGCTCCTGGTAATTCACTTCTACGTTCCGGGACTGCAAAACGGGATCTTGGTAAGATGAATTCTGGGCATCACCATCCAGCCTGCTGTTCTGACACATTAAATTTTGTAGTGAGCTCAATACTTGCTGCAATCTCGAGCGAATTCACTGGTATAAAATTGTGTAGGCTGACCCGATGGGGCAACGAAAGGGTCTCCACTGTTCTGGGTGGCCTATTCATCCGCGTTGGCATCGTTGGCGATAAGGAAGGGGTGGAACCTCGGGATCGCAGTTAACAAGGTGGCTTCTTTGCTACAGCCCCCCCGGCGACTTACGTGGGGCGATTGAACCAAGTATTCGTGACTGGTTAGGTGTATTCTTCGGTGTCAATTCAGGCAAGGAAAAAAGACATCTATCTAGTGGGCAGATGTTCTCCTTCTCCAACTAGCTTTCGATACAACCTGCATGGGAATCATGGTAGCAAATTGCACAGTAAAGTGGCTCCCGTAAGGAACCCAATAAAGGCGGAGTCCATCTCACTGCCATGTTGTGTTATATGGAAAAATCGGGACGCAAGGAAAGGAATAAGTGCTGGTGGAGAAAATTCCATAGAGTGTACCAATTATTTGAGGGAACGTGTAGGAAAGTAGGGGTGGCCATTGCGTGAGAACTAAATTTGAGTGTAGGGAAAGGATTAAGTGCTAGTTGAGCAAAATCCCTTGAGTATAGCAATCTTTCCGGGGAGCTTCAAGTTCTGCAATTGGCTCCTGCAGGCGTTCCATGGGATGACGGGAGGCACAAATTTACCCCGCAACGCGGACCTCAAGGCCCCCAGCCGGAATAGTTGGAAAATTTGATCATTGAACTATAATATGAGGTCGTGGTTTAATTTTCCAAGCATATTATAAAGTTCTAAGGAACTAAATAACCTAAAGTGCTTCTACGCGTCGGGCATACAATCAAAATTTTAGCGTATCGCAAGTGCTTTATATAAAAGCCCTTAAACGTGCAAATTATTGTAGTCTACAAAGATTTAGAAGTGTAGCATAAATAAATAATAGTAGCCATCAGATATAAGTGAAAGTTGCGTAAAATGAACCTTTTTACGCATTTACATGTTCTGTAGCAGTTTAAGAATTTATTCATAAGCGACTTAAGAGAAATGTGTGATAACCATAAATTCATTAAAAAACTATTCCAATAAGATTCAAATTTGCCATTTTTATGTTTTATGAAATTCGTAGTAAAATATCAATATGAGGATTTTTTTAAAATTTCCTACACAAACGAGATTATTAAACGCTAGACAGCTTACAAGTATATGGTACTCAATGGTATTGAAGTTGAACCCTTAACGTTAAACCGTGCCTTCAACATCCATTAAAATAACTCTTCCCAATAAAAATTCAATTCGAATTTAGTATGTTCTATTCTGCTGGCACCATAAAATTTCCGATTAAGCCATCATAAAATTGTCAAAATTAAAACATCTGAACACTTACCAGGTGGTCCAGGAGGTCCTGGTGGTCCTTCAATGATACCGGTGGGAAATTCGTCACCCTTAATTGTCGTGGTTAGCCCTCTATCGCCCTTATCTCCTTTGTCACCCTGCAAAAGTATACAAACATTCAAAAACGGTATTAAAACAGTGATTAATGTACATTTGATTGTTGATAGTGATTCTCATTCGGTCTCACCCTCCCTTTCACTCTTATCTACCACCTAACACTTTCCCATTCACTTTAATATTTGCTTCGTTTATCTTTAATAGTTCACTGTCAAGGGACGACAATAGCTACTTCGACCTCAACGCCAGATATGATGGCTTGAATGGTTATAGCGCTATATGGTACCATTCCTAACATCCGAAACCTTCCCTTGAGAATTGGTCATAATTTTTGGAAGAATCAACTTATCGTACGTCAAACAATAGCGGCGTGTTAGGTACTTCTTCGTTTCATTTTTGAAGTGTACGTGTACAGTATATGCGGTGGAAGTGTTTTGTTTGGGTTATTTCTGGAGTTTTGTTCTTTGCGGGTTGCTTTTGGGTTCAAACACCGAAGGGTTCGGTTCATTCATACTCGTACACAATGGCCACTTATTACAATTGAGTAACATACTGAAACCAAACAGAATTGGGAAAAGGGAAAGGACAATCCACGACGCAATGTTCTAGAGTAAATGGTTTCGAATAGGATGTTCAATGAATTGTGTATGATTGGTTGGGACAGTTTCGGTCGAAGCAGCTATAAGAGAAGGTTCTCTTGGATTATAAGCAATCATGAATGAAAAATTACGTGACATTTGACAGATGTCGGGGGATAGTGGAGCTCATTGAATTTGATTTGATCTAAATTGGGGGGGATGGTTCAGACAGACGTAGGAAATGATGTTTCTGAAGAGTTTGCAAGTACCTATGTAGGAATTGCTAATCGTTAGAAAAAGCCCATGTTTCGGCCGATCTATGCCTAACTATCATTGGCCTATGATCCACTGCCAACATTGGTTCATTACAGGCAAATGATTGCTCTACTTAGAATTTTTCGCACTTTCAAATGTGTTGCACTGAAAGGTAAGGCCAATGAATGGCCAACCTAGGGCAACAGTGGACCAATAATGGGCTAACTATAGAAAAACAAAGAATAAACATATGCCAACCATGTGCAAACCATTGGCCAAGCTTGTGCTATTAGGGATTCCCATATGGAAATTGCCAATCATTATAAAAAGTCCATGCATTGACAGTTCACTGGTTGATCATCGGCCAATTATTAGTGACTGGCCCCTTATAGATTTATCTCTGGCAATCGATTAGTCGACTTGAAAGTTTTGCTGTTCTGAATGTATTGTAGTAGAAAGAGAAAGATCAATGAAGGACCAACTAAGAGTCAAGCTTGGACCATCACTGAACTATCATATATTAATTGCCGATTTCTTAAAAAGACCATTGATTATTCATTTATTGGAAAATCATTGACAAATAATACTCTACCAATCATTGGTTTAAAATTGGCATATCATCAGCCATTCTCTGGCAGTTGATGTTCTTTGCAATTACAGATAGTTAAAACTGAACGCAATGAAGGGCCAATGATGGGCCAGCATTGTGTTAATAAAAGATTGTGAACATTAACGAAAATGCCTATAGCTTGCAAATTTCATTGAATATAATTCGCACAATTGTTGTGATGCTGTGTGTATACTCGTATGTGTAGAGATAGAGAAATCAAATTCTACCAGACATATGCATTTAGTAATATGATTGTTGTTGTAATCATTAGTTTTATAATTTCACACAATTGACTACTGATTTATTCTTCACAATACATTAATGATTCCTATGGAGCGATACAACCATAAATCCATTTTTGCTATACCTGCACTAATCATTTGATGCAAAATATAGACAATATTTCAATATATAGGATAAAAATCTCAATACAAATTTCAAATTAAAGGTTCTACTAGACTCTTGCAAATGAAAATCCAGGAGTAATAAATCAATTAAATGTGATCTGGGCCGATCTTATCATTCAGTCGTTTTTTAACTACGGGCCGATTGTTTTACCATCATTGAGCAATGATAGATAATGTTGCAACCAAGGAAGTCACCGCAGTTGCAGACATTAATTTGTAGTAGAGGGGTTACGCACCCGAGGTGTCATGCTGAGGCCGGCTAGCGCTCAGTCGTGTCGTGGGTCATTCGGCGCGCTCTCTGCTCGTACTGAGCCACCCTACACATAAAACGTACCACGAAGGGCAAAGGAGGGGAGAGGAGGTGATCATTATGAGAAATTTAAATGTTTTTTTTTTTGTAGAAAAATGAAAGTAAAAGGTAGATTTGCCGAAAAGTAGGTGGAGAATGGGAGAATGCCGGTATGGTCGGAATTCGTAAAAATCGTGGGAACGGCCCAGATCCTGAGTGTCTCATTCAGCTGGGCAAAGAAGGAATTTCGGCAGGGATAATTAGGAGTCCGATCAAATATCCTTAGCGTGAAAGGTCCCAAGCAGTTTACCGGATTCATCCTCAAACTCACATGACACTTGCCCAACAAGGCGACGAACCACTGCAGGAACAAATTATGGAGCAAATTTAGTCGCGAATCAATCGGCTGCATTGCTCACAGTGAAATCGCGTACAAAAACTTTCTGACCCTGGAGTGGCTCACGGGGGGGATGAGCCCGAAGCTTGTAACGTTGAGCTCCCAAATGGTAGGCTTCTTGCAACTTAGCTCAAACGCGGTCTTGTACAGCTCGCAGACGATCACTGTTCACGCATAACTGTACTTTTCTATCCTCAAAATCAAGAAGAGCGTACTCAGAGCCATGCTGAATAGGGGCGCCCCCAAACATGAGAAAGTAGGGTGAAAATCCCATGGACTCATGAATCACCTTGCGGAAGGCAAAACATGATTCCGAAAGATGCTCTTCCCACCTGCTATGACGGTGTTCAATGTCAACTGATTTGACCTCTCCCAGGAATTCGCTTGCACTGAATGGTATGGGCTGAGGCAGTGGTGTACCCCATAGTCATTCATAAGCTTAGCGAATACCTGTGAGTTGAACTACACACCGTTTTCCGAGTGAAGCCATTCGGAAACTTCAAAGGCCAAAAAGATTTCGCGCTCTAAATATTGCATGAATGTTTCCGCAGTGGTTTTAGCCATATGAACTTACTGTAATGGTCCAGGACAACAAACCATTGAGTGTTTCCCGATTTCGAACGGGAGTATGGACCCATGAAGTCGACAAACAGGCACTGCACAGGTCTCGGCGAGTCTTGTGATGCGCGCATAGAGAGTCTCAAAGTGGGATTCGAAGGCTTGATATGTTTGTATATCGAACAGCTTCGGATGTGCTGAATCACATTCTGACGCAAACGAGGCCAAAAGTAGTAGCTTTGTAAGACTTCTGTTGTCTTACGAATTCCACAATGTGAGCCCCGGGGATTATCATGAGCTCGTACTTTAAGAGCTTGTTGGTGACCCCCAGGAACCATAATTTTGTACGAAAACTATCCAAAGTCAGCGTTACAGGAGAACCAGCACCGATGTACACGGCCATCAGCAAGGTGCAAATTCTGAAACTTGTCAGGTTGCTTCAGAGTGTGCTCCTGGGGATGTTGATACTCGATCTCTTGAAACGAAGACTCCGGAATCAAACTTTGATTGTAGTACGGGAAACAAGCAATGAGCGATGCCAGCCACTCATCCTGCGAGCAAGACCGCAACAACCAATCCATTATAACATTGAGAGTATCTTTCCGGTGTTCAAATTGGACGATTGCAATTTCAGGCTCCAGTGAGCCAATCAACCAGAAAGGCCCAACTGCTGCATGAGCCATTTTAGGATAGCATGGTTGGTAATAATGGTAAAAGTCAACACTTCGATAAATGCACCGCAGCTAAGCATTCCAATCCAGTAGTGCTATAGTTGCGTTGCGCAGCGTTGAGCTTCATCGATATATAGTATATGCGATTGGATGATGTCCACCCTCATCGTCTTACTGGAACAAAACACTCCCAATATCCACTGTACTTCCGTCACATTAAATATAGAAGTGCCTTGTTAAAATCGTTGCTGCGGGAAAAAGTAACTGCTTCACTTTATTGAAGGCTCTGTTGGTGGTAGCAAGTCACTTGAAGGAGCGTTTCTCCTTAAGCAAATACGTTAATGAGGCGGTAACCGACGCAAAATTTGGAATAAATCGTCTGTACCATCCTGCCATGCCCATAAACAGTGCAGCTCTCGCGCCTTTGGCCATTCGAGGTTCAGGATAAAAAACTATGCTTGAAACCTTCTCCGGGTCGGTGCGCAATATACCATAACTTACTACTAAGCCAAGATATTTGATTTCTTTCTTGACGAACATGCTCTTTTCAACATTGATGGTCAAGTTGACGTTCCCGAGCAGTTTTGCAACAGTGCTCACGAGCTCCAAGTGCTCAAACAATGTTGAACTCTTAACAAGCTGGTCATCTAGTTAAACAAATACCTTGTTCTGAAGCTCATCCGGTATTACTTTATGCATCAACCGACACATCGTTTGGGGAGCATTGAATAACTAAATGGCATGACCTTGAAATGATGCAAAAGCCTACCTGGAACAGTAAAGGCCGTTTTTTTCCTTACTTGCTCCATCCAACGAAATTTACCAAAGAAAATTCTTCAGGTCCAAGCTGGTAATGAGCCTGGTGCTCTGCCACCGTGCCAATAGACCTTCAATCAGCGGCAACAGATAGGTATCCTTAACTGTTACCTCGTTGAGGCATCTAGCATCAAAACATAAACGTTCCTTGCCGGGTTTTCTGACAAGGGTTACAGGAAAGCTCCACGACAACATAGGATCGAGTTCGTCTACAATAGTTTCTATCTAATGAGCGGGTCAGAATAATGCCGCTGCTTAATGGGCTGAGCAAAACCAGTGTCCATGTGATGACAAACGAGACTAGTCCTACCCAAGCCTTGCGCATTATATGATAGAAAATGGTGTTTGACGAAGTCCAGTGGCTGCTGATCTTTTGGAGACAACAGATGGAGTTCAGGGCTCAGAGCCTCTGTGGCAGCTTAGATAGCGTTGACCTGGATTAGAGCTATTTTGAAGTAATCTCAGAAATCGATTGCAAAATAAACTATGTGCGTCAAGGAGGGGACAACTATAAATCTCATCAATTTGCTGGTGTTGTTAAATCGCACCAGTGTGGTGGTATATCCCAGAACGGGATCCTTGTGCCCTGATGCAGTCTGAACATGCGCGTACATGGAATGCATAAACAAGCCCAAGTCGAACTGTAGACCCAAGGCTCCGCCTCCAAGGATACTGACACTGGCTCAACTATCAAGCAAGCCCATCAATTTGCGACCCTTAACGAAAACATCTTCGTAGGGTCTATTGTCGCCAGGAGTTGCAACAATCGGCTCCACGCAGGCACGCTTCAAGAGACGCGTGAGGAAGAAATACCTCCAGGATCTCCGGAAACGATCTTGGAAGGGACGTCATTACCCTCCATTTCGTTGCTTTCGACGTAGACCAGTAATCTACTTGGGGTGAGAACACTACTAAATGATACTGGGGACTCATGGCAATACATTGCGGTATTGTTTTGGCACAAAGCTAGGATGGATGTTCATCAGCTGACAAAATTCCTAACCAGCCGGTAACCTATCAGACGGTCTCATAGAATTGGGTTCATAGAGCTGAAATGAAAGTCAACCAAACTTACCTTCCAGCTCAGGCCTAGTGTCTTCAATCTGACAACACCTCCAGATGAGTTCACGGATGGACGAGAACTCATGTCCAGCTAAGTGGTCCTGCAACCTGTAACTCATGTTTTTGAAAACCAGATCTCGTAGATCCGCGTCCCTCATCCAAGTCCTGAGTTGAAGAACTATAGCCTCAAGGGATTCATCAAATTCAATGAACAGTTCAGTAGATCCCTACCTGCGGGCGAACATATTTTCTCAAATATGCGCGCTATAGAACTTGAAGGCAGACTCCACTCTAATTGTCACCACAAAGAGCCGACTACGAGACCATTATGAAACACTACGGACTTCATAATGGCTCGGACAAGAGCCACACAAATCCCAAAGCCAAAGCCAGAAAGATGATGAAAGGGCCGAAAGCGTTGGCTAATTCCAAGAGTTAGATCCAAGTCTAACTATCCCATGCAAGGAGATAAAGCCAACGACTTGAAATGCAGTTAATTCTAACCAACATCCACACAGCTTGAACGCTGTCATAGCCGGTGACGACTGTTAACCATAAATTCACCACGGCGGGCGCCACTGAAACTGCGGCGAACCCATGATTAAAAATCTGTAAATAAAAAGTAAAACTCAAAACTAAAGCCAGAACCGTCATTAAAATCATGATAAAACTATAAATTCATCAGTTCAAACATATCCAAAATCATCAGAAACTAAAAGAGAGCAAAAAAAATATTTCCCAGGATTCAAGTCAGACACTTTAGGTACTCAGCCCAATAATTTGAAAAATTTAAACTATGATAAAAAAAAACTAACAAAATCAAACTATAATCGAAGTAGAAATCAACTACCTAAGTTAGTTTGGGGCCATTCTGGTGTAAAGCAATAAATGGCGCTACCAGAAATAAAATAAACACAACGAAAACTTAGTTTGGGTGCCATTCTGTGTAACCCGGAGTGGCATGCTGAGGTCGGCTAGCCCTCAGTCGTTTCACAGGTCGTCTGGAGCACCCTCCGCTCATGCTGAGCCACCCTACATATAAACCTGACCGCTAAGGGAAAAGAACAGGGGAGGAGGGGGTCATTATGAGAAATGAAAAATGTTTTTTTCTTATAAAGAAAATAAAAGAAAAGGGTAGGTGGGCCCAAAACTAGGTGGAGATGGTAATTAGGCAATTGAAGTTGTGAATGGGAGAATGCCGGTACTGCCGGAATTTGCAACAGTAGCAAACGGACCACGCATAGGACAATCATGTCCCAGTTTTTGTGCTCTGTATGGGTATATAAATATTACTTTTCGATTTTTTAAAGATCCCTTACAACTAAGAGTGGAGAGACCGTCACAACTTTTTCTCTTAGAAATTTGATCTTAGATGTAATACTATATATATACATATTCTTCTACATACCTTCATTCCAGGCTCTCCTGTTTTGCCAGGTGGTCCCATAGGTCCTATGTCCCCCGGTGGTCCTTGAGGACCAGGAGGGCCTGTTTCGCCTGGTGGGCCTTGCTCTCCGTCTCTACCCGGTACTCCTACAGCACCAGGTGGACCCGCTGGGCCTGGAGGACCTGGTTCACCTGGTTCTCCCTGTTGAATACAAAATTTCAATATAATAATGAAGGAGCCTATATCATCAAACAAGGCACTAACATGCATATTGACGTTGTTAATTTTGGCGATACTTCCAACATTGACAAAACTACATTATTAAGCATGCTTCTAACTAAAAAAGATTAACATGTTAAATTCTACAAATAATTCTTACCTTTAATTGAATTACAGTAGCCGCTGAAATATTCACACCGGCAGCTTGCAATCCCTTATAATAAAATTAAAAATAAATTAAAGAAAACAATATTACCCAATAAAGGACCATTTCTAAATTAAAAGTAATAGAACTTTGTGTTTCGTAAAAAGAAATAGAATAGATATGTTATTAAAAAAAGAGTCAGAGCTTAGTTTGAGTCGTCCGAAATTATGTGAATTTTATTTCATTTCATAAAAGCATGGGAATTCCGATAACCTCACCGGTCATTTTTCTTGAAGAGCCACTTTTTTAAGTGAGCAGACGCGTTTCGGCTGCTTTGAGTCATTTTCAGTGTCTTTTAGGAACTGAGGACGACTCAAAGTAGTCGAAACGCGTCAAAAAAGCAATGCTTGGCGGCTTTTCGAAAAAAGAAAATTTACCTGCGGGTATCAAGTCAACAAAATAATTGATTATAATCAGACAGTCTTTATAAGTTAGGTAGGAAATTAGAAGTGACTGCACTTATTAAGCGTCGGAGACCCAGATTTATGTGCAAATCAATTGGAATTATTTATATATAAAATTGTTTGACGAAAGAACACACGAAAGGTAGTGAATTTCAAGTTAAAATTTTGGTTCATATGAAATTCAAAGACGATTAAATGACGGCGAAGGGTTATACTAAAGGGAATGTGGGAAACAGCTGATTGTCAAATCAAAAAATTTGAGGAAAGTGGGGCCCTGCAGGAGCTGTCACGTTCATAAAATCCTGAAACCAGATAATTCATTTTAGTTGTGTGTCGATTATAAAGTAAGCGTTAATAAACAACTGAAATCCGTACAGGAAAATAGATGACTTACTTTAAAATGCGTGCAATTTTAAATGGTTTCCAGAAGATTGTAGCTTCTTACTTTCATCTGTGTGTTCATTGTTTTTTTTTTGCTCTGGTTTTTGCCAAAGTACTGGGTTTGGTTTTCATCTTTCATTTAAATTTTTTTCCTCTACACTCCTCCACAAACTCAATTCAAACTTGCCCAGCATAAATTACATCCTACTCCACTGATCTTTATGAAGTTGAGTCTTTTATTAACTTGCTCGATCCGAATGTTAGTCCTGGTCCCGATGGATTGCCAAATATATTTGTAAAATCACTTTGTTCCTCTTTGTGTTTTCCTCTATCCCTTAAATTCAATCTCAGCCTTAGTACTGGAATCTTTGCTACGTACTGGAAAGATGCAAATATTGTTCCTATCTTTGAAAACTGTGACCCTACAACTGTTTCGAGCTATCGTCCCATATCACTCCTCTCCTGTTTCTTTAAACTTTGAAGCGACTTGTACAGAACAGGCTTCTTGAGTCATTGAGTTCAATTGTCGAGATTCTGAAGTTGAGGAGATGTGATTTGATTCAGGACATAGGTCTCAAACTGCGGGGCATATCCAGACACTCTGGATTTTAGGCCGAGATCCGCCTTACAATGCGCCTTCTCGATGCTTCCGCCCACCCTCTCAATCAGTGCAAGTTGCGGTGAAGACGCTTGATCCAGTTTCTTGATAATCCACTCGGTTACTGAGTTGATCTGCGAGCCAGGGTCCAACACTGCTCGGCAGTTGGTCACTCTCCCATTGCTGGCAACCAGCTTAACGACGGCTGTGCTCAGCAGAACATTTTTCTTGGATCTAGGTTGCAAGAGAGTCGTCAGAGTGAGGACAGGCGGCACAGGTGGCGGTTGAAAATCTGGGTTTTTGCATGTGAGCTTGGAGTTTCTGTCTCACGTCATATGCAACAGGGTATTATGTTTCTTGGCGCACTCCTTGCAGCTTCTTGCCACGCAGACGGAAGCCTGATGACCTTCTCGCAAGCAATTCATGCACAGCCGCCTTGAACGTACAAAGCTCAGTCTCTCGCAGCATTGTCCTGGAGAAACTTCGGGCAGTAGTACAGCGGGTGATCCAGCGAGCACATTAGGCATCGCAATGCAGCCACGGAGGCCACGGCAGCTTTGGTAACCTTCTCGTGGTTGCGGTCTGGGTTCTTAGTTGTACCGCATTTGTAGGAAATCCAGTAATCTCTTCAAAGGTGGCAGCTCGCGCGTGTTAGTCAAAGATTGCTGATAGAGGGCATTCGTTGTTGATTCCAACTTTCGCACAGCAAAACGTGTAGTACCAATGGATCCCAATCCCTTGTGGATATTAGCCTGCATAAGTGGAGCAGACGTGCAGTTCTTGCGTCCCGCCAATTTCCTTGAATTCTTGTGATTTTTCGCACGTTTGCTTGTGGTGTGCTTTCGGGTTTTGTGCCTTATTGCGTTATATTGACTATCGTGTTCGCAGTGGTGCGATTCCGCGTTGCTGTACCGTAGATTTTTAGTTTAAATATTTTCGCATTTTAAGACATTTTCATTGTTTTTCTTTTGTTGAGGTGGCAGGTGTGGAGTGGCATCTTGTGGTTGATTTCTTCGCTTTGCATGGCAGTGACCGATTCGTTCAGTTTTTAAACGCTACTTGGACACGAACCCGCCTGTGGGTATTTAGTGCTAGAGTGCCGTGATTGAGCTTTGTAGTGCTTTTTCGCTCATTTTTAGTGTTGTACTGTTTGAAGTTCATTTATTTTGTGCATTTTGGTACACTTTATTTTCACCTACCCATACTGAAGTGAATTTGTAATTGCTTATTTTATACGCAAAGTCTTAAAATGCCATCTTGTTCTGCTTCACAGTGTGTTGAAACAATCGATAAGACTCCTCTTATTGTATGTTCGGGGTTCTGCGCGTGTTCCTTTCATGCTAAGTGTGCACAGCTTTCAGATCATATTGCTGATGCTATTGTTAGTTGTGGTTCAGGAGTTTTCTGGCTTTGTGTCAGATGCCGTGGACTTCCCCTTTCAACTTATGTCAACAAATTGAAGAGGACAAATGAGATTGTTAACACGCTGAATGAAGACTTCCTTTGCATGCAGAAAAAGTTCAAAGATGCAAAAAAGACATTGCCAAGTTATTGCAGTCGTTGCATGTCTCCGAAGATTTATCGAACCTGATAGAGCGAGTGCCGTGTGTGCCTTCAGTTACCACTAGGAGTAAGAAAAATTCTAGAGTATTGCAAAATCCACCTCCTTCGGCTGCTACAGTTAATACTCCTGTAGATAATCAACAGCAGAGTGAATGCATTTTAGTTGATGCTGTAATTGCTTCTCCTTCGCCTTCCGTTAATTATCATCGTGGACTGCAAAGTACGAGCATTTCATCAGACCCGAACTTGGTTGTTAGTCCCATTGCTTACGGTTCCGGAGTTGCTGGCTCATTAGTCGCAGATGGTTCTACCAATGGGAACCTTTTATTAAATCCTGCATCAGATACTGCCTCATCTTTGAATCTGTCATTGCCTGTGATTACGCAACTAAAAGGTATAAATTCATGTGATGCTCCATCAAATATCTTTCCAGGAACTAGTAAGGAGTCTGATGGTCAGCGCTCTAGGCTTGTGACTGCATCGAATTATAAGCCCAACGAAAAGGGGCGTTTGGTTGTAATATCACCGCCTCTCAGTGTATTTATTTCTCGCTTGGATTATGACACTACTCCCGATGATATTGCTGATTATATCGAATCGAAGCTGGGGTCATCTTCATGCATCATCAGCTGCAAAAAGCTAACCAAGGAGAAATTACCTAACGAACTCCTTGCTTCTTATAAGCTTATTGTGCCTGCGTCCATGAGTCAACTAAACAGCCCGCAATTTTGGCCTCCTGGATTGCATGTTAAACCATTTGTTGCCAGAGATCGTCGTAATTTTTTAGAGCTGGAGCGCCCAGAGAAGCGTCTTTGCCGTTGATAAATGTGAACAGTCATTTCTCAATTTATTATCAAAACGTAAGAGGATTGAGAACCAAGCTTAAAGATCTTTCTGCTTCAATAATTACCGCTAATGATGATGTTTTTTGTCTAACGGAAACATGGTTGAATGAATCTGTTTCTAATATTCATATCTCCCCAATTCATAACATTTATAGACAAGATCGTTGTTCGCTTTCTAGTTGCAAATCAGTTGGTGGTGGGGTTCTTATTGGTGTAAAGAAATCATTTTTCAGTGTGCCTTATTATGACTTTCTTCCATCTGTTCCTGTAGAATGTGTCATTGTTAGACTTCGTATAACGCATAACTCATTTCTGCTTATTGCATCTATTTATATACCGTGTCAATCTTCACTTGCTCTCTTTGAAACTTTTCTTGATGAGCTGTCTGTTTTTATGCTATCAAAATACCTTTCAGATTTGCTTTTGCTTTGCGGTGATTTTCATGCACCTCAGATTGACTGGGATCCTCTTAACTATGCACAAACCATTAGTTCCAATCGTCTTTCATATATTTTCTCCTCCTTTATGTCCCATCAAATTTTGAATAGTAACGACCGCATTCTCGACTTAATTTTTACGAATAGTGCTGCATCTATTTCACTGTCATTTCCATCCGTGAACATCTATGTGACTGCAGACAGTCATCATCCACCACTGCGCATGGAGTTCTGCTCCCCTTTGTTAAAACGTAGGCATGGTGCGCTCCCTTGTAAATATAACTTTCGTAAGGCTAATTATGCTGCCATTGCTGAGGGTCTGTCTTCTATTGACTGGTGTTCATTTTTCCTTAATTTGGACGTTAACTCTGCTCTTGATGAATTCTACTCTTATTTGAATTGTCTTATCGCCAGGAATACTCCAGTCTACTGTCGATCAAAGTCTTCGCATCCACCTTGGTTCACTTGTAGAGTTCTTGCTGCGTTGAAATCTTAAGATAGAGCCCATCGATTTTTTAAATTGACTGGCTCTAATGAAGCATATGCAGAATTTTCAAGACTCCGAGCTTTGGCTAAACTTGAGATTCAGACTACGTGAAAAACTATTACTTTTCCATCGAGAAATCATTAAAAGCTAACATGACTAAGCCTTTTTGGTCTTACATTCGCTCTTTGAGGACATCGTCCACGGTTCCTGATGTGATGCATTATGAAGGTTCTAGTGCTGATACACCAGTTGATATCGAAGGGCTCTTTGCTCAATATTTCGCGTCTATTTACCATAACGTATGTATCAAATTCGTCCCAGTCTGATTTTTCATATCCACAGTGCATGTCTTCCTTTTCCATTTGTCCTAGTGATGTTGAGTTTGTGATCTCTAATTTTGATGCAAGCTTGGTTCCGGGTCCTGATGGGGTTTCTGACTTTTTTGTTAAATCACTAGCTCCTGCCATTTCCCCTCCTCTTGCTATTCTCTTCAATAAAAGCTTAGATGAGGCCTCATTTCCATTTGCATGGAAGTCTGCGTTTATTACACCGATACTGAAAGATGGTGATGCATCATCTGTGAAAAACTACCGCCCTATTTCCATTATTTCGTGCTTTCGCAAATTCTTTGAAAAAATCATGTATGTTAGACTCCTTAATTGTTTTTTACCGTTTTGTTCTCAATGACAGCACGGATTCCTTCCTCAGCGTTCGACGATTAGTAACTTGTTAGAACTCTCTAACTTTATCGCCAAATCATTTGATGTTCGCTCGCAAGTTGATGTTATATACACCGACTTTAGTAAGGCATTTGATATGGTTCCGCATGATATTCTCTGTAATAAGCTGAAATGTTATGGTTTGCCTTATCCCATTGTATCCTGGATTTTCTCTTTTCTATCAAATCGGTCTTGCTCTGTATCCCTCCGTAATGTGGTGTCACCACCATTTTATCCAACGTCAGGTGTACCTCAAGGCTCCATTTTAGGCCCTCTTCTATTTATCATATTTATTAATGATCTTCCGCATCGATTTGAGTCTAACTCACTTCTTTATGCGAATGACTTAAAATTGTATAGGTGTATTAATACACAGTCAGATTGTGGATCTTTGCAAGATGGCCTTGTTGTCCTAAGGAACTGGTGTGAGTCAAATAAACTACCCTTAAATGTTTCCAAGTGTAAAGCTATGAGTTATTCTCTCAAGCCTCATTTCCTTTACGCATACTATAAATAATCATCCTCTGCTATTGGTGTCTGAAATTAAAGATCTGGGAGTCGTTTTTGATTCCAAACTCAAGTTTGATAAACATGTATCGCATGTCACTTCTAAAGCGGCTAGGTTGTCTGGATTCATTCTCCGTCATATTAATATTTTTAGCGAAATATCCTCTGCCTTGCTATTATATACTTCTCTGGTCGGGAGTGTTCTGGAATACTCTGTTCAGATTTGGTCTCCACACCATGCTTACTTAGTTGCAGATCTTGAAAGTATTCAACGAAAATTCACAAGGTGCTTGCTTTACAAATTCAATCTGTCTTACAGAGTTTATAATGAACGTCTTGTCATATTAAGACTTCCTTTCCTTGAAGCTTGACGTACGTTTTTAGATGAGTGTTTGTTATTTAAACTTCACCACCGTCTGATTTATTCTCCACTGGCAAATGATATACGATGGAGGGAATCTGATAGACTTATTCGTCTTCCTTCTCGACTTTGTATACCTTTTGCAAGAACGGAATTATACTATAATTCAACTATGTTGCGTCTGCTCCGGGTACACAATGAACTTAGGCTTGGTTCTTTTCCTTCTAGCTTTCTTATTTTTAAGAACTCACTTAAATCTTTGCTTGTGGGGTTTTCTTAATTATTTTTTTTTGCTACTGTTTAATTTGTTTTAGAATTGTATTCGCATTAGTTTCTTTTGGTTGCGAATTAATGTATTCCTAACCTTTTAAATATTTTATTTTTTGTACCAACTCTGTAATTGGGATCACTCCTGTTGATCTTGGCCTAAATAAATAAATAAATAGATATTTACAGGTTTTCCAAGCCTCTGAGACACTCCTGTGTGGTGTCATGCAGCGAATTTATGGCTACCACTGACGGTTTTTCACTGGCCTGAGCTGGCTGCCCCATCAATTTGTCGATGAGGGCCGACACCGAGAGACTGTCAATTATCAAATCTCTCTTTAAGTGTCTTCCAGGCAGCTAGATAATTTTCATCCCACAACGCAAAGTTTCTGATTAAGGACCCAGCCTCTCGTGTGAGGTTAACCTACAAATACCAAAGCTTCTGGCACGTGGACATCAGCTGGTTATGCACCATTTGCATAAACAAATCCCGGAATTGTCACCAGTGCAGGTAATCTCCGTTGAAGGTGGGCAAGGCACTTTTTGAGAGCAACAAGCCTGAAGTCGCAGCGGGCGGAACAGACGAAGGTGGCATTTCGATAATGGCATCGACTTTCATTTGCCAGCGTACAATGCAATCCTGCGCGCCCTCCTCCAACCGAATGTGCTTCTCCAGATTGAAGCCATGCGCTTCAGGGTCCTCACAGGATTCATAGAACTGCTGATCAAGTTCATCCAACTGTTGCCAGCCCCGCCGCACCGCCCCCGCTGTAGCCTTCCACCAAGCCCTTGTGTTCTCTGGTGGTTCTAGGCGAGCCATCGTCCTTCTCAGCGAATTCGCCGAGGCCTGATAACGTCGCAACTTGCTTGTAAAAACGACATTTTCCTGCGCCAAGACAAACGAGGCTGAATTCCTGTCGTCGCCACCATGTGAAGATAGGGGTGGCTGCGACATTGGCAATGTTGTGCCCTTTAGAGCGCTCATTTTTTCGAGGAAGTGACGTAATTGATCCTGGTCGTTTCGTGATCTTCGCTTGTAAAATACTCGTGTTCTGATGTTATCTCGGGTAAAGATCGAAATTCAGTGTCCTTGTGCCCGAATTCCTCCCAGGCGGTTTCTAAGCGCCAAAGCCACTCTTCATAATAACCGATGTCTTGTTTGCGGATGGCCGAATCCTTCTTGTATTTCGATGTTGCTCTTTCTATTCCCCTGGCCAATGTCCTTCAATTCAATTCTCAATTCAAGGTGCTTTATTAAGTAAATCCATAACATTTTTTATAAAAACATAAAGCAAAGTTTCAAAAACATTATACAATTAGAAAAACTTAATGGCCCACTTGGCACTCTAAATTTAAACAATATCGATACTAAAATTGATTTATAAAAACATCATGTGAAATTAATCAAATGAATATTATTAAATATGATTAATCAGTTGGAAAAAGGGGGAAAAAACCAACCAACGCTATTCAAAAATTAAATATAATACAAAGAACATAGAACAGGAATCTTTTGACTTATATCTAATATGTTGTTACTTAAGTCTAATAAAATTTACTCAAAAAACTCTAACTTATCCTACTATAATACTTTTACAATACTCCTAACCTACAAAGTAAACCTTATCTCTTAGCCTAATATAACGAACATCAAAATATACCTATTCTACATCCTATAAGCTGATTTTAAATAACACAAACAAATAACAATTAAATGTAGCAATAATGAGCTGAAAATAAAAAGAAAACAAACACAAACGAGACACGTGAACACGAATAATTTAGTCATTCAGCCACCAATACCGTGCCAGCTCCCTCTCAAGTCGATTAACCTCAACAAATCTCGCAAATGAGTATCGCCATTGTAGGTCGTGGTCTCGCAAGCTCAAATTCGGAGGATATTCTATCTTCTTATCGGTGGCCCGTCTATGTATATGATGTATAATCGGGACACCGTCAGAATCAAAAACATACCAATTCATGTCCAAATACACGAATGCTTCTGGAGGAATGAAGCCAGTAGCGAGACAAGTCTCAATGTACCCGTCTGTAGGGAGGAACGGCTGTGAAATCCAGGGGTTTTCACTCATTGTTACAGATTTTGCGATATGATTTCGAATGAGTTTCAAAATGAAGATATCGACTCTTGTCACTTTAGCAGTATGATAAATTCTTCTGTTAGATATATAATGTTTCCAATCCGTCTCAGGTTTTCTGTACAGACCAGTACATGCACGAAGACATTTCCTTTCGAAAACTCTTAACTTTTCCATTGTACTAGCACTCAAGTTGTACCAGATTTGGCATCCGTATGTCAAAACTGGTCTAACTAGGGTCTTGTAACAGATGATTTTGACCTTTCGGTCAATATATCTGGAATGAAAGAGTCTTCGAAGGGACATGACAACCTTTTGCGCCTTACTGAGCATGATTTTAACATGTTCGTTATAACACAGATACTGATCGAGATAAACAGGTATCGAACGCAGAATTTATGTGGAATCTGTTCTGTACTACCCTCACCAGCCATAATGTGGAAATTTTTCCAATTACGTTTCAGGTCTTGACTGACCAACTGCAATGTTGTCTGAAATAAAATTGTTTCGCACTTTCGCGCATTGATTTTCATTCGACAATTGTCGGTGTAGAGCTGCACGTCATAAGCATTCTGAGCTGCCGTATAAATGATAAGATCATCAGCAAACGCTACCAATGATCCCGTTGGCGATATGTTAAAATCAAAGCCTTTCAATAGCCTGCGAATGAATATCGAGAAAAGAAGAGGCGCAGTAACTGTTCCTTGCTGTAGACCATTCAAGACCTTGAAATCGCGCATTGTTGTCGAATTTCCATCAGTTACAAGAAATGATTTCCCGTACAACATATTACACATCATGGTGACAAGGTGTCTGGGGAACTTGTCCTGTAGGAGTTTAAAAATCAGTCCATCTAACCAAACCGTATCGAAGGCTTTCTCCATGTCAATGAGACACGCTCCAACACATTCTCTTATATTTAGTTTCCAGCAGATGTCTGAGGTTACTTTCGTTATCGCATGTGTAGTCGAATGCCTGGCACGGAAACCAAATTGGCAACTCGATATCAACTCATACTTTCCAATGTGGGCGTTTAATGCATCGTTCAGTATCACTTCAAAAACCTTGCTGATGTTAGGCAACAAGCTGATCGGGCGATAGCTTTTAGGGCACGAAGATTCTTTTCCTTTCTTCAAGATCGGAAATACCTTGGCCTTCTTCCACTGATTTGGAAAATATGAATTGTTCAACATATTGTTGAACAATATACAGGGTGCGGCAGCATAACTTCCTTTTTTGAAAAAAGGAAGCTATGCTGCCGCACCCTGTATGCATTAGATGGGTTAAGCGGATAATTAGCGAATGGGTTCTTGGTTAGTAAATAAACTCTGCTGCCGAGTCTTATTATTTTTTATTACATCGTACTACATCTTTTAATATACAGGGTGCGGCAGCATAACTTCCTTTTTTGAAAAAAGGAAGTTATGCTGCCGCACCCTGTACAATAATCTCTAATAGCAACCTCCGGCAAATGTCGAAGTACTATGTTCGGAACACCATCTATATCACAAGATTTTTTGTTGTTTATCCTGCGAAATATGACCCACAAGCGATCATAGCTAACAAAATAATCAACAAGATTCGAGCTCGGTATGAGGTCGGACGTCAATGTTTCATTGAAATGAAGAACGGATTCGCCGGTCAGGCTTGATTTGAAGTCGAAAACTTTTGCTTCAACGACTTCTTTAAAAATTTGATTCTGTCTCTCAGGGTTTGGCAGATGGACTGATTCAAAATGAGTTCCAATCAGAGCAAGTTTCTGTAATCCATCACATATGATCCTGTTTCTATTTGTATCCGGAGTCGTACTGTTGAGTTCGATACCAGCCCTATCAAGAAGATTTATCTGATCACTAGCAACTTTAAGATTCGATAGCTTCACTCGAGACCTCTTGCGAAATATAGCATTCTCTTTCGTGAAAACGCCATCTGGGTCCTGTGAGCTAATACCCCTCAGTTTCTCCGCCCATTGGTTGCTGACCTCACTCCTGAAAAGTGAACGGATTAAGTTCCGAACATTCTTCAGGTGTAATTTCCACAGAGCCAATGTGGGATGGTTGCAGTCCAAAAATCGCCGATAAATATTGTTGACGCGCGTGAGAAGAAGGCTTTTCAATCTTTTCAACCTTGCGATGGTTGGCGTTTCATATCCTTCCATATTGTTTCGAAGTTTAATCTTGGGAACTACTTTCTCTATCGTTTCTAATGTCAGCTTCTCTAACTTCGACAAATAGACATCTATTTCATCGTTAGTTAGATTCCTGTCATTAGAAACCATTGAGCAAGAGTTGCCATCATCAGAAGGTGGACATTCCTTATGGTACTCCTGATCAAACTTTCTTTGTAGCCTTTCCCAATTGGTTTTTTTGAAATTCAACCGATGGTTTTCATGTTGAACTGGAATGAGAAAGGCATCATCTCTTTGATGGTCGATTTCCATCACGGATGCGTAATGATCGCTATCGTAAGGAAGCACCTGCAGTTTCCGTTGAGGATTATTAAAGTTGAATTTAAGTCTTGGATCAGCAATGCAAAGATCCAAATATGAATTTGTCCTAGGGTATGTTGGGAACTCCAACCCATATAGTTTGCACTTGTATTCAATCTGGTTCTCTGTTATCCACGATTTTAGGAGTACTCCTCTTGGATTATTGGTGGCGTTCAGCCATGAAGTGTGCCGGGCATTTAGATCTCCAGCAAGAACATAATAATTATGCAGCCCGTTCAATTCGAGTATTTGAAACGAGAAATCGACTTCCTCCTTGAACTTGAGCACGTTTCCACTAGCTGCATTGGCAGAGATAATAAAGAGGTTATCCCCGCCTTGCAGTGAGATTTTGGTAACGGACACTTCAAGACATTCAAAGCTTTTGAATTCGACTTTATCAATAGCTTGGAAACAATAGGGTCTCCTAACCAATATCCCTGTGCCACCTCCCCCATCACAATTTACCCTATCGTTTCTTAGGAATTCAAAATCCTCAAATGTCATGGAGTGCCATGAATTGAGATGGGTTTCAGGGGCAAGGAAATCTAGCAGATAGTCACGTCGATGTATAGCAACAATCGAGTTGACGTTGATCGAGATGAGACGAAGTCCATCCACAGGAATGTGGCTGATTGACAAATTATTTCGAGACATTTAAATTAAGACGCTGAAAAATTAGATTAATCCTCGCGTCCTGCTTGTCCATTCTGCCAGACAATGAATCAAGCTGTTGAGTAATTTTAATAAGCAGCTCATTATTGCTACCTACACTATTAATACTAGGCTCTACTGGTCCTCTCGAGGCGAGTGCAAATGATACCCCGGGCTTGACGGGATTTGGAGCTATACTGTGGCGTTTTACTTGATTTTGCTGCGGTATAATTTTATTTTTTGCATCTTGATATCGGAGGCATCCTCGATATGATGCTGGATGACCAAATGTGCGGCAGTTAACGCAATACAATTTTTGTTTGGGCTCCGTCTGAGCCAATTTGCACTCACCAGGAGCATGCACTTCTTTGCACTTCACACATCTGTAGTGCATGGCGCAATTGGCGGCCGAATGGTCAAATCGTTGACACCGGTAACACTGGTTGACCTCTCGTTTCTGTAATTGCTCCCACCTCACAACTCTATAATTCAAGTACCTTATCTGTTGAAAGGTACTTGGGCTGCTAGTATTGGTGATTTGTACCAAATAAAAAGGTAACTCTTTATTCTCAATGGTTGATCTTCTTGTTACGAAATTTTTCACCGAAACGAACTCTACATTTGGTGCGATTTCCTTCAGAATTGCAAGAAGATCAATGACATTTTCTCCACAATCCAGGCTCTTCAACAGAAAGGTCTGACTTTTTTGCGCTTTTTGGGGTGTATGTGAAGTGGGAAACCTCTACTGATTTTAACGCGTCTTTAGTTGCTTGAAAATCAACCAATGATTGCGTTTTGATGGTGATTTTTTCTGAGCTTACTCTCTTAATCTCGAAATTTTCAATTTTTCGTTCGGCCGCCAATAGCTGAACCATGTCGCTGCCACGTTGTCCAAAAACGTTTATTGGTGGGACTTTGTCCTTCTTCTTACTAACATTAATTTGGTCCTGATGGCCAGCAGAACCACTAGTTGGTTTTTTTCCAAGGTTTTTTTGTTTTAAATTTTTTATGAAATTTATATTATTATTATTATTTGATCGTATACCTTCTGATGTGGATGGTTCCGTTTCTTAAGTTTATCTGTGATATCTCTGCTTCCAATTCCATAGATTCACCTAGGTCCTTAAGGGCCGCATAATAGTTTCGGCTTTCGTTTGTGCCATCTGCACTTAGAATGTCTTCGGTTTTATCATAGCTTTTCTTCAAAATATTTGCTTTTTTTATCTCCTCTTGCTTCTTCTCTTTTCTTTCTAACGTACTTATTAATCCTTTCATTGTTTCTTCCATTGAATATATTCTCTGCTTAAGTTCGTCAATTTCACGTCTGATTTGTTCCATCTCAGCGCTGGGCTCCATTATTTGCAGCTTTCGTTGCGATTCGTCGGATTTTTCGCTTGTGATTCGCCTTTTTAAACTTTTATCTATCTGCAGTTCTTGATTGTCAGCATTAAATTTCCTTTTCTGTTGTGCTTCAGCGGGATCCCACCTCCCAGCGGGGGAGGATTATTCAGGTGCTGTTCTGTTGTAAACAGCCTTTGTTTTGTTTCCAATTGATAGTTCCAATAGATATATATATATATATATATATATATATATATATATATATATATATATATACATATATATATATATATATATATATATATATATATATATATATATATATATATATATATATATATATAACTTTTAACGATGTTAAAAAAACTAATAACTTTTTGAACTAACTAACCAATTTGACAGTTGAATATTTAATTGAATAAAATTAATTTTCTGACAGGAGCAATTAAAAACACGTCTAGTCACTATGAGTGCTAGACGTAGAATAGTGGCCAATGTCCTTAACTCCAGGGATATGCGCTCCGATTTGACCATTTTATGCCCGAAAAGCACTTTTACCAGGCACGACACCAACGAACACTTGCACCACTGGTATTCCAATCCAAAATATTATTTCACCGGGGCCTCCAAAATGTTTACGTCAGGACTCTTTTGTCCTGGCCTCTCTTCTCGCCAAATGAGCTGCAACCAAAGTCCTTCTCTATAAATACCTTCAAAAGCAGAAGGCACTACTTTTCAATTTAATTTTAATTACTTAACTAATTTGATCCAAATCATATCTATTCACAAATCAAAACAACTTCTCTTCTCAACAATGCGTTAACTACTGACTGAACTGATGAATACATTTTATGCGCCAGATAATCTTCGAGTCTCATTAAAACTGTATACATTAGCGCTTATTTTCTGACAAGCGTCAGCAGTTTCCATGCAAGAAAACGCGGACTCTAGAGCGTCCATAAGCGTCTCTCGCCTGGAAACCGCCGACGCTCACGTCTGATACGGGAAAGAATGTGGACATCTACATTACATGATATCCGATACATTCGTAAGATAAGATCCCAATACATTTTGCCGACTCCTGCGCGTCAGCACAATGATTCGAATCTAACTTACAATGTATGCTGATAAAATGCTTGAACAATATTTTGCTGACTCGTGCGCGTCTGCTAAGAAATTTCAACTTAGCATACAGTGGCTTCCAAAAGTTTTAGAATCACATAAGGTGACAAAAGTAATAGGGCATCGAAATTTACAAGATTGTTTGAATTGAATTAAGTACTAACATTTGCAACGACTAAATTGAAATTAAGTTGAAGCCACATTAATCAATTGAATTAACGGAAATTTAAATTTAATCCGAATCAAATTCGCGCTTAAATTCAAAACTTAACCTAAATTAAATTCGCGCTGCTGGACAAGTAGGCATTAACAGATTCACTGTTTACCATGAATTTTCAGATGGTCGAATAATAATGTTACACGGCATAGCAAGTTTTTATGAACATATTAAAGATTTAATTGTGGAAGTGGTTTTTACCTGAATGCTTTACCGTAGCCTATTTGGTTACTACTTATGGATATTCACTTTGCCATTTATGGCCTACTTTTTTGAAATTAATTTTCACGGATTTAAAAACGAACAGGGATTAAATAAAGCTTCAGAATATTTCCAATGAGGAAGAAGACAACTGGTCTTCGAAATATCGGTATCTGGAAAGTTTTATAAGCAATAAACAGCGTTTTTTAAGTACAACTTATCTTTTAGTTTATAAGTATACTTGCTTGAAATTGACTGCATACTGTTGTTGATTTAAGATAGAATTCAGTATTTTGTGCTGTCCGTTTGCCTGTCCGTCAGCTCATTGAATTATTTTGAAGTTCTCCTTCAAGCTTGACTTCTACTTTTTGTCAAGAGAGGGATCAAAACTCATGTTAAAAATAACACACATTAAATGATTAAAGAATGTAACTAATACATTTTCATAAATACCGTGCCTCTATCGTTTATGGTGATTAAATGATGTGGTAACATAGGGAATTTAAAAAACCACATCCGAAGCAAATAACGAAAATAACTTCTGCAACCATTTACATAAAATTAAATAAATGAATAAAACTTCAATAAAGTTGATTGCTTACTCGTTTCATTTTACACGCCAGTTTCACCCTACATTAATTTTTAATTAAATTAATTCATTTAACTACTAATAATCAAACTACAAAAACATTTACCATAAAAATGACATTGAAACAAACCACATTTAACAAATCCGTTACATTACAATTCTAACCCGCTACATACGAAATAAAACAAAATTAAAAAAAAAACTGATTTAACCACAAAACATCAACGTCAGTGAATTATTTATTGAGCGATTATCCCGACACATACACAATAACGTACAACAAAAAAATAAATACCCAAAGCCAATTAACGACAGAATCCAAATACTACGGAAGTATCCAATCAATACATTTATCTAGCAAACTGAACCCGATTTGTACTCGTAAGGATGCTCCTACCTTGACAGCGACAATCTCCGCGTATCCAAGCGTGCCACCACGTAACGTAGTCACCGATCTCTTTAATCCCTTTCGTAAAATCACAGCGTTCAACAGCGGGCACGACGATCAAATCACGGGAATGGAAAAAATGAGAAAATCGGAAAATTTTTCAATAGGATTTCAATTTAATGCCATTTTCAATTTTTTCCAATTTCAAATTCGGCGACACAATTAAAGCCATAAAGTAGTGTCCAATGTGAAAAGGACAAACAAACGAGCGGTGGGAATAAAAACATGAAAGTCAATATAGTAGCGGAAGCCATGAAAAAGCACGATAGGGCTGCGATAAAATCCATTAATGTAAAAATTATAAGAGATAGTGAAAGGTGAACGGAAGGAAGCAGAAAAAGGAAGAGAGAGAGGGAAAGAGAAAGGGGAGGAAAATAAATTAAAAGGGTACTTGAAAATAATTTGAAAATGTTATGCGGACAAAAACCGTAAAACAACAAAATTACCTTGACTGTCTGGAACACATCAATTCCGGGATGTCCTACGTCACCTTTCTGACCCTTATCACCGGGTTTGCCCTGCAATTAGGTTCGGATTTCATTGACTGCCCACAGGCTACTTAAAATCAATTAGAGGCCTGCAATACTATCCCAACGGCCGCACAACAATGTTTGCCTTATTGTACGAGGATGTACGTGTACACGAGTGTCTATAGTTGATATATAGTTGTGCGGCTGAAAGGATATCAGGGTGTTGTTGTTGAATACTTACAGCATCGCCTTTCGGTCCGTCCAATCCGATGGGGCCCTGTGCAGAGACAGAAAACACAAAATTGCTTCATTAGTGCACATTATTCTGGTAAATGACTAAATAAATATTTTCCTTGAATTTTAAAGTACACACCGCAAACTTTTGTCACAGGAATTCTCTACATGAGTGAGTGTGTGTTAGTACGATGCACGTAAGTGGCATGTGTTAATGACAGTTAAATGCAACGCATTGTTACGTGTGTGGGAAGTGATGTGAAAGAAATTCCATGCAATGTGGTCTACTTGGGATGTGTGTTTGAGGTTTCAACGCGGATGTTATCCGTCGGCAAAATGCGACGATGAAACGGAGTGGAAGTAAAAGAAATGACAGCTTCTAGGATACTTCATCATTCCACAAGTGTGGCTTGCGTGGGTGGATCATAGACGCCCTCAGGGATGGAGAACACTTCATCAGAGAAAGTAAAAAACGAACAAATTACTACTCGAAGTATTCGTGAGCTAATTAAAATACAAAGAAAAAAAAATACTCCGCAACGCTTCGAGTCTGAAGGACGACATAAGAGAGAAATAAAAACATTTCGAGCAAGAGAACCCTCTTAGTATGAGTTGAGTCGAGTTGAAAAATGCAATAATTTTCTTCGTTACTTGGAGAACATTTTACTATGGGAATTTAATGTGAAATAAACGAAATGAATGGATGTTGCTTTTCACATGAAAAAAAGTTTTAAAGTTCAACTTTTAAAGAGCTGAAATATGAACGTATTAAGAAACTTTTCAAATATATTAAATTATTAGACAATGTTAAGCTTTTAGTCATTAACATTCATTGCGAGAGAAAATTTAGAGTATATGTAGTAATCGAGCAGTTACCCTATCAAACTGCTCTAAAACTTTCCTATCTCCTTCACCCCTACAGCATGGTGATCAAGAAAATTGACATTCCTACTAGAAAAAAGTGAAGACAGTTCGATTAAACGCCTATTGTTATAGGCGGCGACAAGTAGACATTAATGACTATTCAGTTTAGAGATTTTTAAATATCTAATGTCTTCTTTAATATAATCAAGAAATAACAAACCCCATGCATACCAATTTTGTTTCAAATCAACGTGATATTACAAAAACTGCGATGTAATATTACGCATTATTCATTATTGTATCTTTACGTTGAAGATAAATTCAAATTTATCAATAAAACCGTATGATAATAATATTAGTTAAAAACACTATCAACTAGCAAAAAGCAATTCTGTTTATATCGTCCATAATTTTCATTTATACTTATTAATTATACGCACACACACATATAAAAAAATATAATATGCAAACTAATCAGAAGACTGCATCGAAATATATGAGTGAAGTGGTGCACGCTTGCGACGACGCGTTTTTGTGTTCCTCGACCGTGTACGAGGGTGGCCGCGACGACTGACATTGACGTACCGGAAAGAGTCTTGTCCGAAGTGGTGTGCCTTCTTGATCGCAGCCGGGTATTTGGTTCGTTTTCAGCTAGTGCCCGCCGATACTGGTTGTATTCGACAGCTAAACACCCACAACACCATTATCTGGACGCAAGGGCTATTGGCAGGTAGATAACCCTACCATCCTGTTGATGCACAGCGTAAAAACTTCACAGATTGCTACTTTTTCTACTACCGTGCCTGTAAAAACGGTAGCAGTTGCCAATATCGCCATGAGTCATCAGCATTAGGTCACGAAGTGATGTGTAATAGGTGGTTGGAAGGCCGTTGTGAAGATTTTCATTGTAAGGAGTGGCACATGTTGATTGGGAAAGTGCAGAATTCTTGCGGGACAATAGCGTTACAGAATATATGAAACGTGTGGAGAGGCGTTTAAAAGAAGAGCAGAAGCGTGTACAAACGTATTTACATGAAAACTCATCGGAACGATTAGCAAAAACCTGCGACCGTGTTTTAATTCAAAAGCATTTGCATACATTCCAAACAGAGTTCTAACTATTATTAAATGCAGAGAAAAATGAACACTTGGGTCGAATGTACTCGCTTGTATCGCAAATTCAGGAAGGCCTAAGTGAATTGAAAACAATTCTCGAAGAGCACATTCACAACGAGGGAACTGCCGCCATTGAAAAACGCGGTGAACCCGAAACAATTGATTCTAAAATATATGTTCAAAAAATACTCGATGTTCATAAAAAGTACAATGCATTAGTGTTGACTGCATTTTAGGATGACAAAGGTTTTGTTGCTGCATTCGACAGGGCCTGTGGTAGATGTATCAACACAAATGCAGTGACAGCAGCAAGCAAAAGTACAATTAAAAGCCCTGAATTATTGTGATTTATTGCTGAAAAATCTAGTAAGAATTCAGAAGAAGCTGAACTAGAAGACACATTAAATCAAGTGATGGTAGAATTTAAATACATAGAAGACAAAGATGTTTTCCAGAAATTCTATAGTAAAATGCTTGCCAAGAGGCTGGTTCATCACACACTGGCCAGCGATGACGCGTAAGCTTCAATGATATCAAAATTGAAGCGGGCTTGTGGTTATGACTATACGATAAAACTACAAAGAATGTTCCAGACCATTGGAATTTCGAAAGATCTCAACGAACGCTTTAGACTACATTTGAAAGCAGCTAACACACTTATTGAAGTTGACTTTACTATTCAAGTTCTCTCTAGCGGATCATAGCCGCTTAGTCAAAGTTCATCATTCAACCTGCCATCAGGATTGGAGCGATCTGTACAGATGGTTACTAATTTCTATGCCACACAACACTCAGGTCGTAAATTAAATTGGCGGTGCAATATGTGTTAGGGAGAATGTGCGTGCAATGTACTGATACGGACGAACGTCGACTTACACAGTCTTCCCTGTACAGTTACTCAATTTGCCATTATTCGCTCGGGAAATCCATACGACAAAATTTTGTCTACATTCTGCCAAATAGACTCAATTATTTATTAATAGTGGTGCGGTGTTTTGGTGAATGTTACTATTGTCAACATATTTTATAGGAAACAAAGGAACACATCCGTTTATGATTTGTGAATTTCGCCAGTTTAAGTTTCATCCCGAAGTGTCTATGTACCGTGCTTTATACAGACGACTGTCGTCATTTTCTAAGCACCCAATTGAAATCATGTATTTATCAACAAAGGAAACGTATCTACTAAACAATAAAATTTCCAGGACTTACATCCCCTGCTTCGTCAACGAGCGCTCGTCGTCGAACAAGGACCTGTAAGTATCCGTTGCATGTTTTTAGTTTTCTTAATAATTTTTTTGTGTTTTCCTCCCACATACAACTTTGAAAGAAGAAGCAAAGTAGAGAAAGACAAATTGAAACATTTGCATACAAAACATTTCCATTCTATAAACAATTCCACTAAGTTGATATACAAGAGAGTCATTGCAAAGGATGAAAAGATAATTATGTAAGCTTTGTAGCAATTTATAGTTTTGTGTCAATAATTTTTTTAGGTTTAATATTGCATTTCGGGAAATTATAAGTGCACAGAGAAAAGAAAAAAAACAATAAATTTTGAATTGTCCATCTATCAGTCACAGTTTAATGTAAAGTGAACAAAATGATAAATTTCAATTAAGACGGAAGCAGAAGCGCATTTGTAATTCCTCGAAATAGCGTAAATTCAACGTATGTCGCTTGAATAACTTAACATTCCTATCCATAGAACTTTTAGTTATGATTTCCTTTGAAGAGATAACTTGTTTACACTTTTATAAATTTATGTTAAAAAAAAAAGAACTCCATTTCACTTAAATTAAAAAACAGTTTATGCAAAGTCAAAAAAGACGTAGATTGCAAAATGAAATGATAATTATTAAAATATCTTTTGACGTATTGATTCCATTTTTTTAAGACATTTATTACATTGTCGTTGTATCATTCCCAATGTTACTTAGTTATATAATGAAATTGAAAATAATACACGAGAACATATCGCTCACTCCTTTCAATAACGACATTTCTCAAAAATGGGCAATTTTGAGTTATGACTATTGTCGAAATGCCCGTAAAGAGTAGTACATACCTGCAAAATCGTCATATCTGTAACTCAATATTTAGCCGCTTGAGCCCACTAGTGTCGTTTCTCCATTTAAAAAAGTTTAAGAGTGATCTTTTCAAGAGTGTCACAATTCAGTTGCTCTCGAACCATTGAGCAGGAAGTACATAGGTCTATTAGTGCAAGAGAGTATTATTTTTTTATAACGCGTTATTCAACTCAAGGTATGTGTAGTTTTTATGCGAAGTTTTGTATCAAGAATGCACTATTTGGTTTTATGTCAGTATTGTAAGGAAAATATATAGCTTACTCTTGTGTATTATTTTTATTTATAACGTTCTTGCACAGTAATTGGGAGAGATCAATTGTACTATTTTGAATTAGGACACTATTGTTAGTAAAAAATTCTTCCTAATACAGAGTAGTTTTGGATCAATTTGTTTTATGACAATCTTCCACTAAAAATTCGACCCCTTATCAGGGATATTTGCAGTCTCATTTCGGAATTTGTTATTATTGTCAGTATAAGATTAGCTGTTTGCAAATAGTCACAAGTTGCAGCATGTTCCTGCCAGTCTTTTCTTCAATAGGTAATGAACCTCTTGCTCTTTCAGATGGATCATTATGTCTTCTCGAGGAGAAAAAATGTTAAAACTAGCATTAAGTATTAATAAAAAGAAAACTCAGGAAGAAACTGCTTCTGGAGGTAAACAAAAATTGATGACGCTTAACACTAAATATGCATGAAACGGTACTCAATTGTTTTGATGACTATTTCCTCAACTCAATTAGTACATTTATTTCGTACATTTTTGCTGTCTAAATCTAATTGAACTAAAAAAGCAGCAAGATGAATAGATTTTGAGGACAAACTGTATCAGTATCATGATTCGACTTGATTTGTAAGTCGGGAAGTTAGCAAGCTACGTGCTAACTTCCCAACTTAGAATTATGGTTACTATTTCATTTGCATTTCTGTCTGCTGCAGGAACCCGTCATTCTTCATCGGAGTCTAGCAGTTCCAGAGATTCAAGTGATGGAAGTGAATCTGAGGTTTTCGATGATACTGATGCGGACAAAAATTGGGATCCTTCATCTCATTATGAAAGCAGTGAAGATGAAAACCAGAAACACGTTAACCGTGTTGCTATTATGATCAAACAAACTTCAAGTAGTGATGCTAGTAAGATAAATGCAACAAACAGCGCTCCAGATTTAATGCATTCAGTGCTACTAGATAGCACTGTTAGCCATATTCCCGACCTACCTATAAGTAGAACTCCTACTTCAACAAGTGATGCAGAAACCACCGTTGCTACTATCGTTGATGATCTGACGCCGGTTAAAATAGGAAAAAGGAAAAGAAATGAATCCAGCTGGAAACGGAACATCTTGAAGCAGCTAGAAATAGTGGAAAAGAATATGAAACTTATTCAAAGACAAATCGTGAGAGAGAAGCGAGGAAAATGAAAACTTCATGTATAAATAAATGCCGATTACAGTGCTCTGAAAAACTCAGTGAAGATGAAAGGAAGAATATTTTTGATGCCTATTGAAACCTAGGAGACATTGCCAAACAGAGGGAGTTTATTCTTAACTGCACATCGGAAATTAAGCCAAAATACCGCTACGTGCGTGAGGGTGGACAAAAGCCTCGACGAAATAATAATTCTGCGTTCTTTTTTAATCTCCGTGTCCGACGCATTCGTGTATGTAAGTTATTTTTTAAAAATACTTTAGATCTAAATGACCGCCCTATTCGTACTACCTTCGAGAAAAAAGACAAGCTAGCAGGTGCAGTGATGGCAGAGGATAAAAGAGGAAAACATGGAAAGCAACCCAAGGTGGACGAAACCATTAGGAAGAGAGTAACAGAACACATCAAAAAAATCCCTAAAATTGAAAGTCATTATACCCGCGAAAATACCACTAAACACTACATTAAAGGAGGTAGAACCATAACAGATATATATAACAATTATGTGAGCAACTGCAGAAGAGATGATGTTACTTTCTGTAATTTCAATTACTTCTACAACATTTTCACCAATGACTTCAATTTAAGTTTTTTCAAACCAAAGAAAGATCAGTGTGAAACTTGTGTTGCTTATGAGAATATGTCAGAAATAGATAAAGTGAGCATAAAAGCAAGCTACGATCAGCATTTGGTTTAGAAAGAGTTATCAAGAAAAGAGAAGGAGAAAGATAAACAGGAACTAGCGAACAAAGCTTTGTTATCAGTTTACGATTTACAAGCTGTAATGCCGTTGCCAAAAGACGATTGCTCAGCGTTTTACTATTCATGCAAATTAAATGTAGTTAACTTTACGATAACTGATCTTCTTAATAAAACCAATGATTGTTTTGTTTGGGATGAATCAAACGGCCACCGTGGGGTAAATGAACTCGGTTCATGTGTTTTAAAATATATAGAGAAAAATATTGGAACATACAAGGACGTCACTTTCTATTCCGATAACTGTAGTGGCCAGCAAAAAAATCAATTTATGGTAGCCGCATATATCTTTGCTCTTCGTTAATACAACCTTAATTCTATCACTCACAAATTTTTAATTAAAGGCCACACCCAAAATGAAGCAGATTCTGTTCACTCTTTGATTGAAAGAAAAATGAAACAAGCAGTTAAAAGCGGCCCAATTTATACGCCAGAAGGTCTCATTTCTTTGATCAAAACAGCAAAAAAAACGAGAGAACCATTTTCTGTAAATGGGCTTTTGTATGAAGATTTCTTCGATTTGAAACGTTTAGCAACTGATATCGGTCCTCTGCGTTTTGTAAAAAAAACACAAAATCAACTGATTAAATTTAAAGAAATCAAAGTATTGAAAGTTCAACAAGATTACCCAAATTCATTTTTTTACAAGAACTCTTATGAGGATTCAGACTTCATGGAAGCCACAATTATAAAGAAAGCCAAGGGTAATGTCTGTTTATAACCTGCCTTCGAAGAAAAGCCTAAGATTTCTGAGACTAAAAAGAGAGACCTTATGCGACTTATTGAAAAAAACTTAATACCAAAAGTTTACAAAACTTTCTACGAAAACCTATAGTATTCGTCAGAAACAATATCAGTTGTTTTAAAGTTTAACTCTTATGCAACCACTTCAGTATTTTACTTTTACTTTTCTTCTATTGTACTATTGAATTATATTTTAATTTGTTTAAATTATCAAAAAAAAGAAATTTTGAATTCGTTTCAAAAATAAAATGATTTTACTTCAAACTTTGTTTTATCTTCAACAAATTCCTCAACCATTAAGTAATAATCTAAAAAATAAGAAGTCTATTTTGAATACAATTATTCTTCGAAGAATGTCATAGTTCAAGATAATTTAATCCTGGAGTTCCATATTGAATTATTTTAAGGAAAATAACGTCATATTTTGAAATGCTGCAAGCACAATCCATTAAATTTTGAACAAGAACGTCATTTATCAAATAAAAATATTTAAAATTTAAATTTTTTTCTGTTTAAAAGATTTTATGCCACTTTCAAACATTAAAATCATTCTCCTGAAAAATCACATAGTTATTTACACTATTATTCTTTTATTGTTGATAAGTCGCGAAAACTCGCAAATATTTTAGGTTTATCATTTTTCTATACATATACATATACATAAAAAAGGACCGAGTAAAAACTATGGATTGTAAAAAATCACCCTTCGGTCTTTCCATTTTGACCCGTGTGACCGGGTATAGGACCCGATACGGTGGAAGGCTCTCACCACCAGACATGAACCAGCCACCGGGCACATCGTAACCTTCTTTTTGTTTCAGGAACTCTCGAGGGTTGAGTGGCCTTGAGCAAGGTGCCTTTTTATGGCATAGGGTTATGTGATCCGATTGCATAACTCTATGACATAAATTGGTCACCGCGGTATTTCTCCTCTGATGCGAAGGCTCATGCAAGTTATGTTGTATGCGTTTTCAACTCAGAAGGGAAATACTTGGCCACTGCAACATATATGGATCTTGATACCGGTTGGGCAGGTGCGAGGGGGCACGCACCATCATCACCCGGTTGTCCCAATCTTATTTGTGGGCCATGAGAGTAGTTGGGCAACAACGAGGTTACCCTAAGTCCGTCCGTTTTCACTTGTTTCCCTTGTTCTCTGAACAAGTCATTACACCTCTTTTAAATTACCTACAATTTTTCGACTTCGGTCGCCTGTTTTTGAGACCCAAGAATTCGTGAATGCGAAATTCTTTTATAGTGGGTCCTTGTGCTGGGGGAATGAACCCGCCCCACGACACCGCAATGCTAGCCTGCCAGCGCATTCACGCGTCCCCAGACAAGGGCATTCTCGGCGGATATCAACATCTTCCTCCGCCGAGGCAGCAGACCATCGCTGCCGTCCTTCACGGACATTTTGATACCTTATTATTCACTACATATATTTGTCAACAAATTTAAGCTGTCATTAATTCAATTTGATTCAGTTAAAGCAGAGCGTTTTTGTCAGGCAATGATAATTTCCATATCTTCTAACGAGATAAAAATAAAGCAATTCTGTTGAGACACCGTCAATCTTTTAAATTTGCTCAGTCACTGCGCAAGCAACTTTTCGTTTATCTCCTGACAGTCGCAATCCTTTTAGATCAGTTTACTTGTAAGATTTCGTTTTGTTTTAAAAAGTCTGAAGTAAAGATAACATGAATAAATAATTTACGATGGACTAGATCTAGGAGAGCTAATTAATTTGGAGTTCCCAAAACTCACAAGGGACAAATTCACAAATAAACGTAGCCCAGTCGGGGATATAAGAAAAATCATAATGAAATATACTTAAGCAAAGATTGTGGCAGCGCATCTCAAGGATACGCGCCCCATCCAAACACCCAGAAACAATGTCTTCCTAATCGTGGAAACCATACAGTTGGAATCAAAACCGATGCGTTCAACCCCACACAAAACTCCAGAAACACAAAGGACCATCGAACTGTGCAAGGACCTCCTACTATGTTTCGACCGCTCCTGTATGGGGCCGCTCCCATACTGGCGTTGTCAAAAGATACTTATTGAAAAAGTTAGTGGAAGATATAAAGGATGATTCATATAACAAGTGTACACATCTTTGTCGAAAAAAAACATAATTTTCGTAAAAATTGAGCTGTAATGTTTATTTATTATGAAAACTTGGTTCCTCACAATTAAACATGAAACATTACTTCGGGCATATGTGTACCTCGTGCTGCTTTACAGACTCAAACGATGATTGTAATTTTCGATGATATTTTTGCACATTTCTGGCGTTATTAGGCGTATGTTGGCTCGAATATTGTTTTTTAATGCTTCAGTAGCCTGGGGAGCATCAACGTAAACACGATCCTTCAGAAATCCCCAAAGGAAGAAGTCACAAGGAGTCAAATCACACGATCTCGCCCGCCAATTTATGGGTGGACCAAAAAATTCACGTAGAGCGCAAAATGTTTGCACTGGCGATTCATTATTTTTGTAAAAAGTCTTAACAATAATAAAACGTTTGGCTGATGTGTACTATATGACGCCATGGTTAGAATTGTAAAAGACTAAACTGTCATAATCTGTCAATATATGGATCTGAAATTGGTGATAAATAAGAGTTAAGGCCCATTCACATGTGTACATTTGTTATGAATCACCCTATATAGTATCTACCCTTGAAAAGAATATTGACGCGAGAGAAGGAACACCGCTCCAAGTTGGGCCGCCGCAGACAAAGACGTAGTCGTCCGTTTGATTCTATTCTTTTGCTTATTTATATTTATTTATTCATTTCATCTTCTTCTTTGTAGCACTACAGCCCCTCTCGGGCCTTCGCTTAGAGATAGTTAGAGTATCTCATTTTTCATGACCGTATTGATTTTTTCGGAAGTTGGTTTGGTCAGTACCATGCTCCCGTGTGCCTGCTCAGCTATGATATGATCTGATTAAATCAGTACATATCACTACTGAGCGAACACTAATGGTCTGTCCGAAAAATCCCCTGAACGAAATCACGCTGCTCCCAACGAGATTTGAACCTGGGACCTTCGGCTTATGCGTCTCATGCTTTTGATCACTAGACCACACAGACTATATTTATTAATTTACTTATTTATATTTTCATCTATTTATGTATTTATTTATGTATTTATCTATGTTGTACATATATACCAATAATCAATCAATTCATTTACTAAAATCATCAATTGCAATATTTTTATTCATTCATTCATTAAATTGTAACATCCATAGGTTTTTGCCTGAGAAGCACAAATACAATTCATCATTTTGCAGGCAATGACCTATGCATGATTTCCGTCCACTGCATAGATCATGTTATTGCTTGGGTAATGTAACATGCATAGGTAATTGCCCGAAATAATGCACATACAAACAGTTCCGGCAACGACCTTCGCATGATAAAGTTGATTTACTTGCATAAGCAAGAAAATTGTATAAATTGTAACCAGAACATAATGAAATTGTCAGTTGATCAAGTACAGTTATATTGTTTAATTTTTTTAATGAACATTTGGTGACCCCTTTGTCCAAGTTGAGACAATTTGAGCAAAGCTAAAGCGAACTTCTTCTTGAACTAAATTTTCTACGGTATTTTGTAGTTTGTTCCTGTATCTTTCGTTGAAGATACAGAAAATTCAATTCCAACTCTCAAAGCTGGGGCCCCTGAACGAATCCCGCCGAAACAGCTCCAGAATTTTGAGTTCCTTACTCCTGCTAAAATGCATTGTAGAAAATTTTTCCATTCCAATTTGTTTAAAAGTCTTCAATCTCCACCAACCAAAACCAATTCGCAAATTGTTCCTCTCGTTAACCTACCTGCGGAAAATTTTTTTCCAAAAATAAAACCGCACCCGTTCATTTGCTTTTCCACATTGAAGCAATTTTTTCACCTAACGGTCTACCGCTAACTAACTAATCCCGATCCGATCTCCTCATGCCTCACGACCCACCATTCCGTCCGATTTGCATTTCGCCCGATTCCAGGTATTCCATGCGATGAATTCCACTATTTAGCTTTTGTCGCCTGGATCCAATGCATCCGATGCACAAACCCTTCTCATCTGTTTTGGCCGCTATAAGGCAATGGCAGTAGCATATGTTTGTTTTCGTATGGCGGTTACGTGGTTCAGATTTCGATAGAAAAGTTAATTTTCCGTGGGTGATAAGTGCTGCTGAGTTTCTGTTGCCGTATTTCTGGTAGCTGTTTGTGTGCCACAACGGAGCCGGCGAGTGAAGCGATTTCTTATGTCATTGTTTTTTAGTTGATTTCAGATGTTGTCGTAGGTCAAGGGAGATTTCGTTGTTGTTAGCGCAGAAAAATTTTATTTGCGCAGTTGCGTAAAGTTTATTGATTAAATTCCCGAAGCATGTTAGAACCTGGGAAATCATTACATCCATGGCACCTCGAATAATCAGTCGTTCTCGTCAATTCGTTCGCCTTAGAAAGTCTCATTAGATCGGGAATTGCGTGTGGATGTAGGTCAACGTAACTGCCCTGGAGAGTAAGTCAGATGTTTTATAGTGCAATCTGCTAAAGACAGGAAATTTTCCTCGGTAGTTTTACTGAGCCATGCTGTAGGACGCTACTTCGCTTACGCTTAAGTAGAATTGAATTGCTATTCGAAATCTTTCTTCTTGAATGAAAATTTACAACGTTAATGAGTTTCATTGAAAGCTTAAAGTAACTTTGATTTAACAATAGTTTTATTCTTAACGTGAAAGTTCCAAAGCCTTTCATCAGCGGTAGCTCATTAAAGTTTATTTTTTAACAACGAGTATTATTTCAATACAAAATAACTTTTTAAAATTACAGCTACTCCTCTCCAGTTCGGCTTGTATAAGATTTATTGTTCTCTTATTTTCCATTTTTTTAAAGGATATCCATTCATAACGAGTAATTTAATGTGCCAGAAGGTGCCCAAAGCTGTCTCTTATGCTTAGGTGAGAACTTCCCCTTTACAAGATGATAATGTCTCTGACTCCAAAGGCAAAATCTTTCTCGAATGGTTTGAGAATCTGGGTTTCAGAATACTCAACACGGGAATCTTCTCCTTCATTCACGGTCGATGGTAAATGGATTCATTCCTCGCCTGACGTTATTGCGTCAAACGTATCTTTCAAGCTGACTAGCTGGTGCGAGGTCAAGGCTGACCGTGCCACAGCAAACATTGCTCCATTAAGATCACGACCGGCTGTGTCAAACCAGGAACAAGATTGGAAACGATATCGCGACTGGCTCCCTCAAGAGTAATTTTAAGGATATCGTCAATGAAGTAGGCCAAATGATCAATAACATCAAGCGTAAAAAAATCAAATACAGCAAAAAGTGCTGGTGGTCGGAAGTATTAATGAAGATCTGGGGCAGAAAAAATGTGGCTTTAAACAAGTTCAAGCGATTGAAGAGCCTGGAGAACTGGTCTGCCTTAAATGAAGTGAGATAGGAATGGAAAAGGGCGGTCAGAGAGGCTTAAAGAAAGGGTTGAAAAAAGCTGTGCTTAACTTCTGCGACGAAGATAACACCAAACGTTTCAGAACTTTCATCAAAAATCACGAGTGACCAAATGGACGAAAATCTAAGTTTACGATTCCTTCAGGACATTTGGAGCAAGCAACACCCTAGCAACAACATAATCAAGGAGGCTGTCACCGCTGTTAACTCCAATCATCTATTTAAAGCTGAGGAGATACATCTGATTTTCAACGGGCAAAGGAAGCCTACGGTATCTGGTGTTGACTCAATCAATTACAGCATGCTAACGCTGCTTGCTTCAAATCAACTTCAATGGCACCTTGAGGACTGTAACAAAGCCATTGTCAAGTGAAAAGTCCCGGATGCATGGAGGACGATTAAAATCGCTCCAATACTGAAGCCTAACAAGGATCCGTCCCAGCTAAGCAGCTACAGACCGATCCCGTCAATCAGCGTTCCTATTAGAAGGATAAACAAGCTGATCAAAATCAAACTGTCCTCTAATTGCTACGCATATATGATAAACAAGTCAACCTCGGCGTACCACAACACATTGATACTCAAACTAGAAAGAGACAAGAATTTGATGTTTAAAATGACAGTCGATCTTGACATTACCAATGTTTATGAGCATGTGGATCTCAATCTGCTTAAGCAAACTCCAGTCAACGTTCGCAAAAGCTCTCTATATATTAACTGGATCATCGAACTTTTTAGTCGTAGAGCCCTGTTGTTAAATAATCAAAGGGACACGGTAAACAACGGCCTACCACAGGAAGACGTTTTAAGCCCTCTCCTGTTCAACTTGTACACAACTGGTATATATCGTTTTGCAAACGATAAGACTACTCTTAAGCAATACGTTGACGATTTCTTCGATACCGTGGATGCCTAACAAAGTAAATTGAATAACTTCAGCAGAACTTAGGACCCACTGAGTTTCGAATTAAACCCAGCCAAAGCACAAGCGATAATATTTTTCAGGCATAAATACCCCCAAATGAATGGGAGTCACATTGCATGGCAAAACAGCATTCTTTACTCAGGATGCAATATAAACACGACAGCACCCTTCAAAGTATGGAGTGACGACATCATTAGCAAACAAAACCAACAAAACCTGATCCACAAGTTGTTCAGGCCAATGAACAATTTCAAACCAACTTTTGTCCTGAAATCTATATAAATACGGAATTGACACCTTTGCAAATGCAGCCAACTATTTTTTCGACAAAATCGACGCTGTCAAAGCAAATGTCCTACAGCTCTGCCTTGGACTCCCATGTAGCTCCGCCAACAAACAGGCATTCGAAATTGCTGAAGAACTCACGACAAACGATAGAGCCGAGTCGCTCACAGCAAGAGAGCTAAGCAAAGCCTTCTTTAACAATTTCCTGGATACTGAGTTGGCGGACGTAAAAAACACAGCCTGCAGCCTTACCCACGTCTATCAGAAATTTAATCATTCCCATCCCGCGGTTAGCAGACCGCCCAACTTTAAGGTTAGTAATCCGATGTGCAAAAAACTCAACGACCTTTGTGACACCCAACTCAACGACAATTTTGTCTTCTATGTAGAGCAACTAAAGAGCATGCCTCAGTTTACCTTTGTTACCTACGGAGCAAAGAACATTACCGGGGTCGGTGGTACCTATATCAACCTCACAAGCAACAATTTTCTTATTTCAGTCTGAATGAGCGCGTTTCTTCACTCAATGCTAAATTGCATGCTATTTTGGCAGCCCTGAAGTCATCAACAACGACTAAGCTCTCGGTCCCGTTTATGCTCGTCAGAGATAGACAAGGGCACCCAGAGAACCACTGAATGAGAGCATGGCTCAACGAGTTTAAGGGCCTTCTCTTCCTCTCTGGGATGAAAGGCCACAACATCCACAATGAATTTTGTCCGGACGTCCTGGCTCAACTGGGCTGAGGTCACTCGGCTGTTCGCTATCCTGTAAAAGAACCGAAGACATACACATGGCTATAAAAATTTGAAAAGAACCTTACTCACAATGCTTACTACTATCATATGCTATAATTCTCGTTAACTGTCTGGAATAACACTCGCTGAATCACCCGTAGAATGATCACAGGCTGACGGTTATAACCTTTGTCGAGTAACTATGACTCACCACTCATGCAACGTTTTTCCTGCTCCTTCTTCTTTTATCACCTCAATTGTTACAGGCTCCTGACGGTAGCACCACTATCGAGGTGGGCAGCACCAGAGCCTTCAAAAGCCATATGTAATTGAGGGAAAGATTGCCGCTTTTGGTCAGGTAATACGCGGCGGGCATTTGCAACCACGTTTGGCATTTTAAAAATCCTTGCTCTTTTAGCTACAGACAAGTGCTGGTTTACAGAAATGTTTTTGGAGGCTTACATTCTTTGGGAAGTGCCCTCCCACGTAACCGAGGAAGTGGAGGTTTCTGTAAGGGTCCTCCACCAACAGCATCCGAGAACAATTATTGGTCTTGCTTTTATATAATTATATAATATATATAATACTATAATTATATATTATATAAAATTTCAGCCGAGAGCGAAAATGCTATACCGCCCCAGATCTTCGGGTTACTAAGCGACCTGTGCCCATCAAAGGAAGGCAGCCAAGTGCAAAAATTGCTGTCGCGAACGGAACCTCGAGACTTGGTGAATCCTTCAGTATGCAAATGCGCCTAACGTCAGATTGAACGCTAAGAGAAGGAACCTAGATCAAAAACCACGATAATACACGAGAAGCGAAAAAAACTTAAGGTGCAGAGAGTGGGACCTCTAGTATCATCGATAGAGGCTAGTAAGCGAGGAGGCTCCCGGCCGTCGCCATCCAGCGACTTCAATGTTATAGAAGTGGTGAATTTCTCATCTGTAACAGTTATATCTAAAGCAATCTTGGACCTGATGGAGAAACTCCATTCACGCATAGATCCTCGTTAGCGCAAACATTGTCAAAAAAAAGGACCAAACGTAGGGCAAGCAAGCAAACCCCAAAAATTCAGCCGCAGCAAATGTCTTTGAAGGCTCTGGTAGGGGAACCAACAATCCTGGCGTCATCTTTAGCGGCAACAACATTGACTAAAAAATCAGGAATAGGCTTCCAATTTAGATGACGATGAATGATATACGTCAACTGGAGCCAGGTCCATTAGCAGCCCAACCCAGAATTCTCCCGTCGATAAATACCTCACAAGAAGGATGGACGACGTAGTCGCCCAGCAAACAGCTTCTGCCGCTTTTAAACAAAAGCTACAGCGTAGCGTAATTGTAGGAATCAACAAAATTCCTCCAAAATCTTGCCACAATCAGATTTTCATGAGACGGAATGTATCGTTTAATTACGCTCTACAACATCAGAAAACTGACAATGAAAAATGACAATTGAGCATTTTGCTTCCGTGACATTTCTTCACTCGGGAGGGAGTGATTCCACACTGCCCATAAACGCACCTGCAGCAGTGAACGCGCTAAAAAGCATAATTGCACATTGCCTGTCAACGCACATTGAGCATTGAACGCTCTAAAAAGAAGTGATTCGGAACAAACTTGAGGACGACGTCCACTCTCTCGTCAGCGATCATTTGGTGGTGTTCCAAATTCTAGCCCATGAAGTTATATTATCCATTTTACGCTTGGGAAAGTAAAACTAAAGAAAACACATAAAATATTCGGATGGCAATGACACTTTTTATTCAATATGATGATTGAACTTTGCCATTATATGTGAAATACAAAATCTTTCAGGTGTCCTCTACGGCACCTCTTACAGGCCTCAATCCTTTTGAGACAATTTTCAATGACTTTTCGGCACATTTTCGGCAATATCTCCGCCATAACTTCACGAATATTGGTTTCCAATTGCTCAAAATTTTGAGGATTCTTCGCGTAAACACAATCTTTTGCATAGCCCCATAGAAAGAAATCCAAAGGTGTTAGGTCGCAGGATCTTGCGGGCCAATTGACATCGCTCAATCTCGAAATTACGCGTCCTGGAAATTTCTCTTGCAAAAGTGCTCGATTAGCCTGTGTTGTGTGGCTTGTGGCTCCGTCCTGTTGGAAGCACATGTTCTCCAGATCATAATCTTCAATTTCTCTCCAAAAATAATCGATTAACATCTGTCCATAGCGGTCAGAATTGACTGTAATGGCTCTTCCATGATCGTTTTAAAGAAAAATACGGGCCAATAACACCACCAGACCATAATGCACACCAAACGGTCACTTTTTCCGGATGCAAAGGCCTTTATGCGATTACTTGAGGATTTTGAGAGCCCCATATGCGGTAATTCTGTTTATTTACGTAACCACTGAGCGAAAAATGAGCCTCATCACCGAGGAAAATTTTGTTCGAAAAACCGTTATCAATGGTTTGTTGTTCAATCACCCAATTCGCATACATTCTGCGTTGTGTATCGTCTTGATGCTTATGTTCTTGAGTGAGTTTGATTTTGTACGGATGGAGATGCAAATCCAAATGCAAAATCCACCACAATGAGCCGTAAGACAAGCCCAAATGTTGAGCACGTCGAGGAATCGACAAATTCGGGCCTTCATCCACACTTGAGCAACACAGCGATATTTTCGGCAGAACGAATGTTGCGATGATGCACAGGCCTGGCAATATCAATAACCGATTCAGTCTCTTCAAATTTTCTCACTGTGTTCGAAATTCTTTACTGTATAGGTCGATTATGTCGACCGTAATCGGCTCGTAAAGCCCTAAATGTTGACACAGCAGAATCACCATTTTTATAGTAAAATTTAATTATTGCAACGCGTTCTTCGACTGTTAAACGATCCATATTTTTATTATTTTTTTTTTATTTACCTCCATTCCCTTCCACTCTATCCATCACACTTTCTTCGTCGCACAACGCTCGTGCAACCTGCACTTCACATTTCGTCGTTTCTTCAGATGTGCCACCCAGACAATGATTAGACCATCGGTATAAGGAGCACACAAATTATGTGAATTTATCTTATTAATCTCATCTTGTCCATTTCGTGATCAACTCTCAGAGATAAAAAAAAACTTTGTAATACGCCGTGGGAAAAAAAGCTATGAGTTATAAAGTTAGCTGTCATTTCAAACATCTCGACGATAGGGTTTAAAGTGCTCTTAAATGCTATGTTGAAATTCATTGGACTGAGATTCTCCATAATAATATCTTTCTGCTATACAATCTCGACGATTGGGCCAAGAAAGGCCCTAAGATGCGATGTAGAAATTTATTGCACTGCGATTCAATCGTTGTTAAATAAATATTCTTTAAGCCTTTTTTTAGAAACTATAAGTGAGTTTGCATCCTCAACTGAATCTGGGAGATTGTTGTATATACGCAAGGCATCATTCGTAGCATCATTCTTTAGACGATCCGTTCTTGCAAAAGGTATTATGAATTGATTTGCGTTCCTTGCATTGTAGTGATTTTTCTGCGATACTTTCATAAATTGAATATGTGACGACGAATTTGAATTCAAGCATTTAAAAATAAGCTTGGCTTTCTCTGCTTCAACGATTTGAGTAAATGTTAGTGCTTTCGCTGATTGGTACACAAATCTGGTTGGTGTACGTATTCGTAGATTTAGCATATTTTTATAAGCCTTGGTAAGCAACCTGGAGATGATATTAAGGTGTTGCTTTGATGACTGGCTCCAGATTACTACTCCGTAATGTAGTTTCAACAGAACGAATGCATTTAGCACCATCTGCTTGATATTGCTTGGAAATCCTTCATATCTTCTCAGTCATCCAATAACAGGAGCTAATTGTCTTCTTAAGTTGTTTATATGCGACAGCCATGTTAATTGTTGGTCGATGATGTGTCCAAGATATTTGAATTCCGCTACTCTCTCCAGTTTTTCGCTATTAATTCTTATATCAATGTTAATGTCTTCCTTATTCTTAGAAGTATTTAGCGCTAGCTTATTATTACTTAACCACGAATGATATGTACTTAGATCCTCATTAATGGTATTCTCTATGTAATCTTTTTTGCATCCCGAGTAAAGTAGAACTGTGTCATCAGCATATAGTGCATAGTGTCCCTTTAGTCCACATGTATTTAAATTGTTAGTGTATAACAAGAATAAGGTAGGGCCAAGTATGGAGCCTTGGGGAACGCCTGACTTCATAGGTGCCAAGTCGCTCAATACATTATTGACTACTGTTTTCTGCGATCTTCCTTTTAAGTAATTCCCAAAAAGTTGATTTGGTTTCCCGTGAATGCCATATAATTCGAGTTTACGAAGTAAATGCTCATGATCCACCATACCGAACGCCTTTTTCAGATCCACAAAAATGGCAGCAACATAGTCACCCTCGTCAAGTCCTGTATTTATGAAACGCGTGACTGAGAAAAGAGCATCAAAAGCTCCTTTATTTTTCTGGAAACCAAACTATTATAAATTTAAAATTGAATTTTCCTTAATGAATGATGAAAGACGGATGTTTTTTAATTTTTCGAATATTTTACCAAATCCTGTTAAAAGCGCGATCGGGCGGTAATTATTTGGATCCATACGGTCTCCTCCTTTGAAGATTGGGACTATTTTTGCTAGTTTTCCTTCCTCAGGAAACGTTCCCTTCCTAATATGTTTGTTTAGACAATTTGCAACACATTCTGCTATCTCTTCCTTTATAAGTTTTATTTCATCCATGGTGATATTGTCTATACCTGGTGCTGTATTTTGCTTCAATTCATCAATAATTTTTATTACTTCAACTTTGTTAGTTAGATGCATGTGAAAGGAAGATTTGGGCGAGGTAATTGTAGAAGTAAAATTGCTTGTTGGCGCTGGCTGGATTCCATTGGCAATTTTTTCACTTATAGTTGAAAAAAAGATATTGAGGCTACTTGCAGCTTCAAATTCATTTGCTGAAGATGAGTTCTCTATGGTGAAACCTTGGGTCGTAGAGTTACGCGGTGAGTTTCTTTTAACTTCATTTATTATGTCCCATATTTCATGCGCATTGTCGGCCGCTGCATCTAGGCTTTTGGAGTAATACAAAAGTTTTGCTTCTTTCACAACACGTTTAGATGTTTTATTGGCTTCGATGTATATAAACCTGAGCGATTGATCATTCATGTTCCGTTTGTAGTTCATATAAGCCTTCCGCTTGTTTTTACTTGCCTCAATAACTTTTTTGTTTATCCATGAATGTTGACATCTTATTTTTTTCTCAGTAGTCGAGGTGTCCTTAGCTTCCATTATGATGTTTGTGAGCTCCACTAAGTTTGAAGGTATTTGGTTAATTAATAAACCCTTCAGATTTGATCTAAAGAGGTCCTTATTTAAGTATTTGCTTTTTATTTATTTTAATGCCTTGAATAACAGCTTTCAAAACTCGATGATCAAGTTTAGGCCAGTCCTCTAGAGTATAAGCAATTTTCCCAGCAATTTGATTATCATTTGTGACTTTGTGATCCAGGCAGGTATTAGATGCTAGTCGGGTAGGTTGAAGTGGGTTCACAATAGTGGCACCATTCGTTTCTAGTACGTCGTTGTACATCCTTGACTCATTAGATTCAACCATTAGGTCTATATTCGTATCGGCAACTGTGATCAAATTATTTTCCATAGAATATAGTTCATCTAATGTCAAGCACAGGTCTTGCGCGTTAAGTCGGGTGGTTGTAAAATGTGCCAATTTTTATTTTCTTTCCAGGGCATACTAGTTCAATGACTATCATATTGTATTTATCCGGTATTACTCGCCTCGTTACAAAATCAAGAGTTTTTTTAATATAAATTGCTGTTCCTCCACCTCTTCCGGGCCTGCAAGAAAATACAGAATCGTATCCCTGAATGTTGTAGCACTCCACTTCCTCGGAATATATCCAGACTTCATTAAGTATAATTAAATCTATATTCGAATGTTGCTTTACATAAATTTGAAGTTCGTTAAGTTTTTGTCTTAAACTTCTTATATTAGCATAGAGGATAGAAATTTGGGTGTCTTCAAATATCTTTGTATTATTGAATGGCATATTAATCATCGTAGTTAATGCTTCTCTTAGCAATCAAAATCCTACGTTTTAATTCTGGGCATTCCGTCAAATCTGCCCAGTGTGCATGGCCAATTTTCTTACCATTTTCCATACAATTACAACATTTTTCAGCTGAGCTTTTACAGTCTCTTGTATCATGCTGTGATCCACATTTTGCACACCTCAGTTCCCCTTCACATTTTGATGTCTTGTGATTGAACTTTTGGCATGACGTTAAAATCTCCCTTCATGTAGTATGACCCATAGTCGATATTAACATATCTATTCGCTATCTTCTTGAACATTGTTCCATTCATCTCTAAAATATGTAACCATTTTTCGCTCCGTATTCTTCTAGAGTGAACCAATTCCAATTTATCTTCATCTAAAATGTTCGGGTTCAGACTTTGGATTTCAATTCTTAGCTCCTCGTTTGTGAATTGCTTCTCTAATCCATTTATAACCAATCTTGGTTGAAGAGACTTAGTTTCCATTATTTCGTATCCCTTCATATTTTCCTTAATAATATTGAGAAGCGTAGATGAATTTTTATTCGAAGAAGTCTTAATAATTGCTCCACCATTTCAAATCGGACGGACTAGCTGGAGTGGAATCTTGCATTGAGAGGGTAGGATTTTAGATTTGGAATCGGGAAGAATTTGATCGGAGCTTGAATGGGCTTTGGGCTTCTAAATGGCAAACCTTCAACTAAAAAAAACATGCTTTGGATGACATTTAATTCTGACAGATGTCAAATGGCAGGGTTATACTTTCCTACCACGAAATGGATAACCCTATATATTTAATACAAACGATTTATTTATCCTTCCTATGTAACCATCATCTGCACAAACTCAATGTGTAAATGACATAAAAAGCCTCTCAGTGAATGAATATCCAATTTTTTTGTAGTCTATCGTAAGCTGAGTGTAGACACAAACCAGGTTAGAGGGCTAGAGTATAGATGTTACTTCCGCTCACTTTTATGCTTTTTCTGGGCGCACTCCTCTCGCAGATATTCCATAAAGGAAGCTAAACTTCCAAAATAATGATAGGAGCGATTATAAGCACGTCTATACGTTACGAATTTTAAACGTAGAATACTGTATTATAATCTAATTTCACTACAGCAGCATCTTATTACGGAGTATTATATTGCTTGGAAAACACCAGAGAACCCTTAAAATCTCGTATCGAAATGTTGCCCCATAAATTCTATCATCTCAAATATGTATGCCACTAAATCTAGTTCATCCAAAACAAAAGTTTTCCCAAATACCTCATCAACACTTTCGGCAAAAACTCATCATATGAAATATGAAACCATAAAACCAAAACCAATACTTCACTTCTCCATTTCTCCGCTCATTTACCTACCTGTGGACAAAGTTTCAACAGATTAGCCTAATTAGAAAAGTTTAATAGAGAGTACTATAATAAAAACGAGTTCTCCATTACATCCTGCAATCATTTCACCGTTTTCACACGAAATCACATTCTAATATTCATCATGAAAACATTTCTACCTTCAGGCAGCTTTCATACTCGTACGTGGTTATGTGTGTGTGTGTGTGAGTGCGCAAGAAAGGAAAAGTTGCACAAGGATGAAAAAGGAGCGAAACAAATGTGCTCGCATTACTGAAAGTATTATAAGTATGTTATTTGGATTAGCCTTTTACTGAGTTTCATCAAAACTTAAGCATTACAGTTAGGAATGTGTACAAATTAGCTACAAGGACTACTGAAAGCAAGTGATGATAGTAGCCCAGACCCTAGGCTAAGGTTAATTACCCAACCTCAATCAACAACAACTAAATGACGCATCAACGCCAACTATCTACGGTTATCTTACCATTATACCGCGATCACCTTTTTGTCCCTTCGCGGCCTACAATAGAAAAGAAAATAAAAGGAAGAGATAATGAAATAAAGTAATCATTTCAACAGCAAAAGCAACAATCTCAATCTCAATTAATAGCACTTAGTCTAGTTCCACTCCCGCCGCTTTCAATGCACGCCAACGCTATCGTCCTGTCCCAGCTGTAGCGTCTGCTAGGGCTGACAGGCGATTCTTCTACTACTTGCGCTGAAAGCGGGAGATACCACACAAACACGAAAGAGGGAGCACTCCCCCGACACTAAATTAATTTATTGTGTTAATCTTTCGTTAATTTTACGCTTCATTTGAGATAATCTCCACGAAATTTGCACTGTTTCGCCTCTGCGTGTATCTCATCTCGCTTGTAGGGACAAAAGTGAGATTCTCGGCCACACAAAGGATATGCGAAAAATCCACCCCGATGCCGAGGATGTGGGCAAGCGAAACAAATCTCAGGCAGATTTTCTCTATCGATCTTAAACATTAGTAGAAAAGCGTTTTACTATTTCCAGGATTTTGGGTTTGCGGTTTTGGGGAAAGGACTTTTACGGTTGGTGTTACAAGCGAGAGTTAGAGAATAGGAAGCACAAAAGCAGTCAGGCTGAACGATATGCATCACAACAAGGATCGTCGGGAAGGAGGAAGGGGAATGAACTGGCGGAATGGTAATATGTAAAGTTATAAACTATAAATTATACCGGTAAGCCATTCTCACCAGGTGGCCCTCTGGGTTCCTGGAAAAATTCAAAACCAAACTCGAGGACTGTGTTGAAATGATATAATGCGTATAAACATTGCAATGGAGTAAACAAATGAAAAAGGAACATGTTTATGTGGTAGCTATTTGCATAAATAACAAATAAATGTATGAATGGATACATACATTGGAGAAATTGAAAACTTACCGGTGGGCCAGGATCTCCCACATCACCTTTTTTGCCGCGCTTGCCACGTTTGCCAGGTGGCCCCGGGGGACCTGAAAGGAAGCAGAAAAGGTTCATGTTAATATGAATGGATGATATCAATAAACATTTGGTTGATAGAAAAATGAACTTTATCGGTGAGGTGATGAAAATTTCTGTTTTATGAACTCCGAAAAATGGAAAATGTTGTTTAGAAAACCTCACATTTCGGAGAATTTATTACTCTGATTTAGGAGATACAGTAAACATTGATTGTGTGACCAGTTCAAAGAAATTGATGGAAATCTGGGAAAATGATTATCCTACGAAAATTGTCGGTTGCTAAGGATTTAAACTCAGCTCGAGCTGAAGCGTAAGGGTATTTTTCATTTCGGTAAAAAAATAATCAGAAACCTAGGATGGGCAAACAAAATCGTGTGAATGCCACAAGCTTTTCCGGGTGTTTTTTGGTAGCTTGCCAGAAGATTTGAATAAATTTATTTTATGCTAGGTAGTTAAGCCAGTCTTCTAAATTTACGCATTATGAAACTTCAATTTGATATCTTGTTTCATTCATTCTTCGACTGGCATCGAGCCTGCATATCATGGAACAAAAGGCAGATATACTCCTATTAAGCTTTGAGATAGCTAAACTAATCCTAAATTAGATTATGTACATAAAACATTTCTAACATTCGACAGCCGTAGCGGATATGAAGCGTAAACCTGATTACCTTACTAACTAAGTACAGTCATGTCAAAATTTTTTGGCGCACATAATTTGAGAGCGCATGTTAACTTTCTATTACTTTTTGTCCTGAGTTGTGATTAACCAACTGCCGGCTACCGACTCCCACGATATTATTTAAACATAAATGAAACACTCGAAAACCGGTGAGTCTAAATAATCGCGACAGTTTATTTTTGGTGCCTGATACAATACGAATTTCAAATAACCAGTGATGGTACTAACTCTTCTTAACACTTTAACTGAAACACCCGTCTCTGAGATGGATTGGGAAGTTTCGTTATTGAATGTATCAACTGCAACTTGTCAACACCATAGCGACATACTCAATTAGTCGAGTCGAGTCGAACCAAGCAAGCGGTTGGTAGGAACAATGTATCCTATGATATTATGGTAAAAGATTTTTAAAGTGAATTGGTGAAGGGGAGTCATTACTGAAACAAAGCAGTGCTATCTTTTAATTAAAGCGATTCCCTAAAATCCACAGTCCTTTTATTCCTGACAATTTTCAGAAGTGGGGTGCTACAGAATTTTCGCTTTATTGGATATTGTGTGCTTTTAACAACAGTCAGCCGTCTAGTAACTACTCGCTGCGTATTTTCGATTGATAAGCCGACATTTCGAATCGTGAATATTGACGCAATTGCCTCGCTAAAGTTTTATTCGTGTGTGGCCGCCATATTTCTCAGTTGAAAATCCCGGACACCATAGTTCGTATTGATTCGCTTACAATCAACGAACTCAAACATGAGCTACGTTCGCGAAATTTGCTGACAAGAGGCAACAAACCCGAATTAATTTTACGTCTGACGGAAGCCGTCAATGGAGACGACACAACTTTAGTTCAAGCATTGAATATTCACGTACAGAGTATTGCTGGCGGATTTGCAAACTCTCTTTCAGGCATAACTTATGGCGTGTCGCCAAACTTGAATATGGCATCAACCTCTAGTCTTGGTTTTCTGACGGACGATAGGCAAAACGTGTCGAATGAGGTTGTGATGGAATCAACACCAAATCTACATCTATCGCAGACAGATGAGGATCAGTCGCCGTATCCGACACGACAAGCAATCCCAGTACGCCAAAGCATGTTCCACAATTTGCGCGACGTAATTGAAATAATGCCAGAATTCGATCCAACGTTAAGCACATCACTGACGGGCCAACAGTTTGTTTATCGTGTGAATCACTAGCATCCATATATTGATGGGATGAAAACATTGGAGATGGATCGTAGTAGTCTTTGCGTATAGACGTCTTTTAAATCGCTCCTGTCAAAAGTTTTAAAAAATTAAATTAATTTTTTAAAAACGTTAGTCCGAAGTTAATTTTTATCGGAAAAAATCTTATATTGTCGAAGTAATCGACTCAGGAAATTTCTATCGAATATTTTTACTTCGATTGGTAACGAAAAACAAATTCACAAAGAAAATTTCGCCGCTGGTATGGAGGAGCCCGACGGCTTCCCACCGTTGGTGCAACCTGGGGAAACGACGAATACAAAACTGGCGACAATCACCAAAAGAAAACATAACGAAGAAAACTCCGTAGATGGAGGGTGCAAGCTGCAAATAATAGCGGACAATCAACAAATGGCCAAATTGCAGAAAAAAATGATGAACTAAGGCAAGAGATACAGTCTCTCAAGGATCTCTTCAAGAAAGGGATGAAGCCTCAAAAGACGCAGCCGCAAAATCAATGGCAACAGGTAACAAAGCCGAAGAAAAGTGCAAAGCAAGTAAATCCAGAGGAAGTTCTAAGTGCTGGTGGCACCAACGAGAGCCAAAATAATTTTGCAGCGCTGGAGGGATTAACCGAAGATATGGAAATCGAAGAAAACATCGGAGGTAATTTTAATCAAGATAATGACGTTAATTTTATTCAATATTTAAAGAACAAAAATAAGGAGAAAAAACCAGCCCGCAGTTCTGCTGGTTCCTCTGAAAAAGCTTCCAACAAGACAGAAAAAGTTCCGCCAATCGACGTGTTCGGACAAACCGGGAAAGATATGGTTCGGCTATTGGCAGCCGAAAATAAACTGGCCAATTTCGAAATAAAAAGAGTTAATGCCGAAAAATTAACTATAAGGACGAAATCACTGGTTGATTTCAAGTCAGCCAAAGATGCGCTGATTTCTGGGGAGGTTCCACACTTCACCTATACCCCAAAAAGTGAAAAAAATCAGACCTTCTTGTTGAAGGGTTTGGACAGCGGAGAGGATACGGTCGATCTTCTTCAGGTGCTTAAGGACGCTGCATCAGATATTGACTTTGTTTCAGTCAAAGCGTTTGCGACAAGAAGGTCGACCGTAGAAAGGAAGAATTTACCACTTTACCTGGTACAAATTGCAAATAAGAGCAGTCCAAGTGCCCTTCAACAAATAAGGTACTTGAATTTCAGAGTGGTGAGGTGGGAACGCCTCCAGAAAACTGAGGTCAACCAGTGTTACCGGTGTCAAAGATTTGGACATTCGGCTGCCAATTGTGCCATGCACTATCGTTGCGTTAAATGCAAAGACGTCCATGCTCCCGGTGAGTGCAAAATGGCTCAGACGGAGCCTAAAGAAAAATTATACTGCGTTAACTGCGGTGTTTTTGGTCACCCAGCATCATATCGAGGATGCTCCCGATATCAAGATGCAAAAGTTAAATTTGCTCCAAAGCAAACACAAGTACACCGTAATATCATACCTTCCAACTTCGTCAAGCCCGGAGTATCATTTGCACTCGCCGCTAGAGGACCAGCAGAAAATGCTGGAAATAATGTAAATAATGTAAGTGGCAATAATGAGCTGCTTCTCAAAATTTACCAGCAACTTAATTCTTTATCGGAGAGAATCGACAAACAAGATTCAAAAATTAACTTTGCTTTTCAGCGTTTAGGTCTTTCAAATGCCTAATAATAACTTGTCATCCAGTCATATGCCCATGGATAGGCTTCGCCTCATATCGATCAACGTCAACTCTATCGTTGCTATACATCAACGTGATTATCTCCTTGAATTTGTTGTTAAGCAAAAGCCTGACATCATACTTCTCACTGAAACCCACCTCAATTCATGGCATTCCATGGAATTCAAAGATTTTGCATTCGTAAGAAACGATAGGGTATTAGGTGATGGGGGAGGTGGCACCGGAATATTGGTTAGAAGACCCTATTGTTTCCAAAATATTGAAAAAGTCGAATTCAAAAACTTTGAATTTCTTGAAGTGTCCGTCATCAAAATTTCACTGCCAGGTGGGCATAACCTCTTCGTTATCTCTGCCTATGCAACTGGTCAAAATGTTCTCAAGTTCAAGGAGGAACTCAATTCCTTGTTTGAAATACTCGAATTGAACAGGCTGCATAGTTATTATATTTTTGCCGGTGACCTGAATGCCAAGCATACATCATGGCTGAACGCCACCAATAATCCAAGAGGTGTATTCCTGAAGTCATGGATAACAGAGAACCAAATTGAGTACAGGTGCAACCTATATGGGTCGGAGTTCCCAACATACCCTAGGACAAATTCATATTTGGACCTCTGCATTGCTGACGCAAGACTTGAATTCAGCTTTAATAGTCCTCAACGGAAACTGCAGGTGCTTCCTTACGATAGCGACCATAACGCAATCGTAATGGAAATCAATCATCAAAGGGATGATTTCTTCCTCATTCCAGTTCAACATGAAAACCATCGGTTGAATTTCAAAAAAACAGACTGGGGAAAGTTTCAAAAGAAGTTTAATCGGGAGTACCAGAAGCAATGTCCCTCTCCTGATGATGGCAACGCTTGCTCAATGGTTCCTAATAACAGAAATCTAACTGACGATGACGAAGCTGAAGTTGGAAACGATTGAGAAAGTTGTTCCCAAGATTAAACATCGAAACAATATGGAAGGATATGAAACACCAACCATCGCAAGGTTGAAAAGATTGAAAAGCCTTCTTCTCACCCGCGTCAACAATATTTATCGACGATTTTTGGACTACAACCATCCCTCGTTGGCTTTGTTGAAATTACACCTGAAGAATGTCCGGAACTTAATCCGTTCATACTTCAGGAGTGAGGTCAGCAATCAATGGGCGGAAAAACTGAGGGGTATTAGCCCACAGGACCCAGATGGCGTTTTCGCGAAAGTGAATAGCATATTCCGCAGGAAGTCTCGAGTGAAGGTATCGAATCTTGAAGTCGCTAGTGATGAGATAAATCTTCTCGATAGAGCTGGTATCGAAATTGATAGTACGACTCCGGATAGAAATGGAAACAGGATTATATGTGATGGATTGCAGAAACTTGCCCTGATTGGAACACATTTTGAATTGGTCCATCTGCCAAACCCAGAGAGAAGGAATGAAATATTTTCGGAGGTCGTTGAAGCAAAAGTTTCCGACTTCAAATCAAGCCTGAACGGCCAATCAATTCTTCATTTCGATGAAACATTAACATCTGACCTCATACCGAGCTTGAATCTTATTGATTATTTTGTCAGCTATGAAGACTTGTGTTTCATATTTCGCAGAATAAACAACAAAAAATCATGTGGTACTGAGGGTATTCCAAATATAGTTCTCCGACATTTGCCTGAGGTTGCTATTAGGAATTATTGCATATTGTTCAACAACATGTTGAACAATTCATATTTCCCAAATGAGTGGAAAAAGGCTAAGGTATTTCCGATCTTGAAGAAAGGAAAAGAATCTTCATGCCCCAAAAGCTATCGCCCAATCAGCTTGCTGCCTAACATCAGCAAGGTGTTTGAAGTGATACTCAACAGAGCATTAAACGCCCACATTGAGAAATATGAGTTGATGCCGAATTGCCAATTTGGTTTTCGTGCCAGGCATTCGACCATACATGCAATAACGAAAGTAACCTCAGACATCTGTTGGAAACTAAACAACAAAGAATGTGTTGGAGCATGTCTCATTGATATGGAGAAAGCCTTCGATACGGTGTGGTTAGATGGACTAGTTTTCAAACTTCTTCAGGACAGGTTCCCCAGACACCTTGTCGCCATGATGTGCGATATGTTATACGGGAAATCATTTGTTGTAACTGATGGAAATCTGACAACAACGCGCGAATTCAAGGTCTTGAATGGTCTACAGCAGGGAACAGTTACTGCGCCTCTGCTTTTCTCAATATTCATTCGCAAGCTATTGAACAGCTTTGATTTTAATGTCTCGCCAACGCGATCATTGGTAGCGTTTGCTGATGATCTGATCATCTATACGGCAGACCGAAAAGCTACAATAGTTCAGAGCAATCTTCAAAAAATGTTTAATGATGTGCAGCTTTACATCGACAATTGGCGAATGAAAATCAATGCGCAGAAGTGCGAAACAATTTTGTTTCGGACAACGCTGCAGGGGGCCAGTCAAGACCTGAAACGTAATTGGAAGGATTTCCACATTATGGCTGGTGAGGGTAGTTCAGAACGGGTTCCACATAAATCCTGTGTTCGATACCTCGGTGTTCATCTCGATCAGTATCTGTACTATACTGAACATGTCAAAATCATGCTCAGTAAAGCACTAAAAGTAGTCATGGATCTTTGGCGACTCTTTCATTCCAGATACATTGATCAAAAAGTCAAAGTTATTTGTTACAAGACCCTGGTTAGGCCAGTTTTGACATACGGATGCCAGATCTGGTACAACCAGAGTGCTAGTACAATGGAAAGATTAAGAGTTTTCGGAAGGAAATGTCTTCGTGCATGTACTGGTTTGTACAGAAAGCCTGAGACGGATTGGAAGCACTATATATCGAATAGAAATATTTATCAAACCGCTCAAGTGACAAGAGTCGATATCTTCATATTGAAACTTCTTCGGAATCATATCGCAAGATCTGTAACTGTGAGTGAAAACCCTTGGATTTCACAGCCGTTCCACCCTACAGACGGGTATATTGTAACTTGCCTCACTACTGGCTTCGTTTCTCCAGAAGCATTCGTTTATTTGGACATGAATCGATATGTTTTTGATTCTGACGGCGTTCCAATCATATATCACATATACCGACGGGCCACCGATAAGAAGATAAAATATCCTCCGAATCTGAGTTCACGAGACCAACAATTCCAATGGAGATACTCATTTGCTAGATTCGTTGAGGCTGGTAGAGCTGAGATGGAGCAATCTAGGTATTGGTGGCTGAATGACAATGTCTAAATTATTCGTGTTTATTTTCAGTTTTGGTGTTCTTCGTTATTTCGTTTTTGAGTTTCATCTCATTATTGCTACATCTAGTGTTGTTGTTTATTTGTATTATAATTTAGGTATAGGTTTCAATATAAGGTAACGTTTTTGTTTTTTTTTTGATTGAACTTATTTAGAATTAGGGTGTAACATATTAGGTATAGGATATAAGTTCATTGTTGTGTTAGTAGTATAAGTAATTTTTGAATAATGCTGATTGGTTTTTTCTCCTTTTTCCAATTGAATCAAAAAATATGAAATAATCTTAATTAATTCAAATTTGCAAGTGTATTTGTTTCATTAAATGTGTTCAACTGATAACGTATAAATTTAGAGAGCCATTCGGGCCATTAAGTTTTTTATAGTTTTATTGTTTGGAATTTGCTTTATGTTCTTTTAAAAATTTATAACGATTGGTATTAAATAAAGCGCTTTTGACTTTGACTTTGACTTTGGGATGAAAACATTGTTCTGTTTGCAGTGCAAACGAAAGTTCGAGGGCCAGCAAAATTGTGACTAGATGCAAGAAGCGCTATTTTCAAAAGCATCGATGAATTTGCAAGCTCTTTAGAAGAGAAATTTGAGTCTACCGAAAATGAAGCCGAGGTACATCTTCGTATGGTGGCAAACGTTAGATGTTCAAATGAGCTATATACGGCTTATTATTATCGAATATGTGCGGAAGGTGGACGTGCGGGGATTAGTGACGCAGCCATTATAAGATATATGCGTGAAGGTTTAACGGACGTTCAAATGCAAACCGCTATCACGTGTTTTACATTCAAAACAACTAAGGAGTTTTTGTGTTGTCTTAAAACTTATTCAACAAACCAAAATAAGATAAATATACCGGTCACGCGAAAATCACATTGTGAAATAAAAAGTGTAAGCCCGATGAACGTGAACTCTGTGCCAAAGAAAATATTTAATAAGTTTGTGTCGGGAGCGACGACTGTTGCCGAAAGAAACGACGGGTCAAAGTGTGTTTGTTATAACTGTTATAAAACGGGGCACATTTCCATGAACTGTTCTTTGCGACAATGACGACCGGGATGTGTTACATGCCGAAAGACGGGACACAGTGCGGATACAAGCATCAGTTGGGATAAACCGGAATATGTGCATAACGCGAATATTCGTCAGTTACATTCGAACTATTCCGTACAAAACTAAATAGTAAAAAACATTCAGATGGATGAAAAATTTTGGACGCGTTTATAGATTCGGGTAGTAATCGATCTCTCGTGCGAGAATCATGCGCGTACAACTTATCTAAAGTGTCCGCCGATTGAGCTGAACGGATTTGCAGGTGGATGCTTAGAATGTACTAGCAAAATGATTGGGACAGTAAAAATAGACGTGGACCTACAGGATTATCCATTTCGTGGTAGAAAAGTATAACCCTGTGATTTGACATCTATCGGAATTAAATGTCATCCAAAGCGTGTTTTTTTTGAGTTGTAGGTTTACCATTTAGAAATATGGATCGTTTAACAGTCAAAGAACGCGTTAAAATTATTAAATTTTATTACAAAAATGGTGATTCTCCTGTATCAACATTTAGGGCTTTACGAGCCAATTACGGTCGACATAATCGACCTACACAGCAAACAATTTCGAACACAGTGAGAAAATTGGAAGAGACTGGATTGGTTATTGATATTGCAAGGCCTGTGCATCATCGCAACATTCGTTCTGCTAAAAATATTGCTGTTGTTGCTCAAAGTGTGGAGGAAGACCCGAATTTGTTAATTTGTCGACGTGCTCAACATTTGCGCTTGTCTTACGGCTCATTGTGACGGATTTTGCATTCGGATTTGCATCTCCATCCGTACAAAATCCAACTCACTCAAGAACTTAAGCCTCAAGACCATACACAACGCAGAATGTATGCGAATCGGGTGATTGAATAACAAACCATTGATAACGATTTTTCGAACAAAATTTTCTTCAGTGATGCGGCTCATTTTTCGCTCAGTGGTTACGTAAATAAACAGAATTGCCGCATATGGGGCTCTCAAAGTCCTCAGGTGATCGCAGAAAGGCCTTTGCATCCAGAAACAGTGACCGTTTGGTGTGCATTATGGTCTGGTGGTGTTATTGGCCCGTATTTTTTTGAAAACGATCAAGGAAGAGCCATTACAGTCAATTCTGACCGCTATGGACGGATGCTAACCGATTATTTTTGGTGAGAAATTGAAGATTATGATCTGGAGAACATGTGGTTCCAACAGGATGGAGCCACAAGCCACGCAAAACAGGCTAATCGAGCACTTTTGCAAGAGAAATTTCCAGGACCCGCAATTTCGAGATTGAGTGATGTCAATTGGCCCGCAAGATCCTGCGACCTAACAACTTTGGATTTCTTTTTATGGAACTATGTTAAAGATCGTGTTTACGCGAACAATCCTCAAAATCTTGAGCAATTGAAAACCAATATTCCTGCAGTTATCGCCGAGATATTGCCGGAAATGTATCGAAAAGTCATTGAAAATTACCTCAGAAGGATTAAGGCCTGTAAGAGGTTACGTGGAGGACATTTGAATGATGTTGTGTTTCACGTATAATGGCAAGGTTTAATCTTTATATTTTCTTTAGCATTACTTTCCCAAGCGTAAAATGGATAACCCTATATATATGTTTATTCTGTAGAATTTTTCCTAGTGTTATATTTTCGTAGTGATTTTTTTTTCTCTCTTTATAGGCAAACATGGATCGTCCGTCCACTTCCAGTGGTATAGTTAGTGACATGGGTTTAAACTTTGAAGATCGACAAAAAGAAAAATATAATTTGAAAAAACCAACGCTATTTATTTGTTTTTCCAACAAATATATATAATTCGGGAGTAAATGTTCTCCCTTCTTCAGTGTCTAATTTTTTCCGAAGAGAAATCCTCAAGATGTACATTATATATGCTAAAGCTAATTAGTTATTAATGACCGTACTTAACAAAAGGATGCATATCAATGAAATAACAGGTCATAAAAGTATATTTTAAATGTGGGTCAAATGAATTTTAGTGGGACTATTAATTTATTTTAAATTATTTTAAAAATTTATAACCTGAACTTAATTATTTAGAAGTAATTTTAAAAGAGGTGAATCTCCATTGCCAACATCATCATTTAATCGTTTTTCCATAGGTTGCCGCATAATCCAAAGTGTCTCGTACGCGTCCAGTTTCCTCAAATCTCGTATTTCTTTGATAACTTCCAACTGCTCCCAATTGACGTTGTGTCCTTCGCAAATGTGACGGGCTACCGATGATCGAACGTCTTCTACTTTAGTTTTCGTAAGTGCCGATTGTGTTTCTCGAACATGCTCGCTGAACCGGACTTTCACGCTGCGTTTTGTCCGCCCAATATACATGAAAAGCAAGAGATCTACAAGATTAACTGCCAGCAATGCGAAAAAGTATATATTGGGCAGACAAAACGCAGCGTGAACGACGGGACAACTAAAGAACCGCCAAGAAATGTGAGAACGCGAGCGAGGTATATAATGAGAGGAAGACTGTCAGGGTTGTTGCAACCAACCAAAACTTTGGGAAATTCTTCCAGCACAAAAGATGTCAAGTCCCTCTTGTTTGATGATGGAATGATTCAAAATATTGTTACTTACACCAATAACAAACTTGAATCTGTGCGCAGTGGGTTACATGTACGTACCCAATAATCAAATTATAGAGATACAGATGAGTTAGAAATAAATGCCTAAATTGGTCTTCAATTATTGGCAAGCACTTTCAAGTCCAGCCACGAGGATATGGCATCTTTATTCTCAAAAGGCGTGACAAAAAAGCCATACTTCAATGTCACTATGTCAGACAAGCGTTTGGAAATACTAACATCCTCTATAAGGTTTGATGACAAAGAAACTGGAGTTAAACGTAAGAAAAAAATAAAGCGGCAGCTATATCAGAGTTATTTTTACAGTTTATCGCTAATTCACAAGAAAACTACATCGTTTCAGCAAGCGTCACAGTTGATGAGATGCTAGTACCCTTTAGGGGCAGATGTTCATTCAGAGTTTACGTGCCTAAAAGGCCTCATAAATACGGCATAAAGTTTCAATGCCTTTGCGATACTGCCAACTTGTACAATGGTTACATACGAGGGTAGTCCCAAAAATACCCGACCTGACTTATGAATACATGTAGTTTTAAAAAAACAATTACTGCGATTGACAACACCGCCTTTCAACAACTTAATGTGAAAAACTCATAACGGTACGTATATTATTATATTTTACAGACATCCAAAGTGAACGCTCTCAGTGAATTTGTAAATATGGAGAAAATAGGGCATCATTATGTGATACAATACTTTCATTTGAAAGGCCTAAGTCCGAGCGATATCAAAGCCGAGTTGGATTTTACTCTGGGGAAGTCTGATCCTTCGTTTACAACGATCAAATATTGGGTAGCTGAGTTTAAGCGAAGTCGCACGAGCTGCCAAGATAAACACCGCAGTGGTCGACCAAGTGAGATCACTACGTCAGAAAATAATTTATTTATTTATTCATGAACCAAACAAGGTACAAAATATTTACATTGCATTATAGTTCCATTTTATTTTCTTAACAATTACAATATGGGGAAAATGGGCTAAGGAATCCCAGGACAGAGGATATTTAAGGATTCAAGGTTTTAAGTAAGTTTGTTTTAAAAGTGGCCTTCGAAATGCCTGGTGTATAGCAATTCTTCACGTTCTTAAAGATTCTGCAGCATTTATTAATAGGCTCACTATCTGCATAGACAGTTCTATGATGGGTTACTTTGAGAAAAGGAGTATGCCTAGTTTGTCTCGTTGCATTATTAAAATTAAACTTCGTGGAGAGTGATTCAATCTGAATCTGTCTTCTTAATGACAGAGAAGTCATGTTTAGTTGTTTAAGCCTTTGCGAGTATTCTGGTAAGGTTGAGAATTGACTGGGATCGTAAAGATCCTTTAAGGCAAATAGTACAAACTGCTTCTGGATGGACTCAAGTCTATTTGAGTGTATTTCAAAGATAGGGTCCCAGACAATGCTCGCATATTCTAAGATTGGGCGAACAAGGGCCGTGTACAAAGATTTTGTTACCCATATATTCTTGAACTCCTTCGCTCGCCTTTTAATGAAGCCTAGCTGCTTATTAGCCTTCGCTAAAATTTTATCATAATGTAAATTAAAACGCAGCTTGTGATCCAAGATGACACCAAGATCATTAACATGCTCAATTCTTGCCAGTTCGACATTATTAAGGAAGTAGGTATTGCTAACGAAGTTTTTTTTGCGAGAAAAAATTATGAGCTGACATTTACTTGCGTTGAGTTTAAGTTTATTAATCTCACACCATTGTTGAAGGCAAAAAAGTTTAGTTTGAAGAAAGCTCGCTTCAGTTTGTGAGCCAATAGCGTGGTAAATTTTTAGGTCATCAGCATACAATGTGAAGAAAATCCACAAAATGGTATTGGATGACCGTCGACTAAATGTGCGCGAGATTTCAGACATGGCAGACATTTCAAAAAGTGCTGTGCATTGCATTTTGACCGAAAATTTGGAAATAAGAAAGTTGTGCGCAAGATGCTTGCCGCGTTTGCTCACAATGAAGCACAAACAGCAACGTGAGGATGTTTCCATCGAGTGTTTGACAATGTTTCGCAACAATAAAGCCGAGTTTTTGCGTCGATTCATAACCATGGATAAGACATGGGTCCATCATTTCACACCTGAAACCAAAGAGCAGTCCCAGCAGTGCACTGAAAAGGCAGAACCAGCTCCAAAGAAAGCAAAGACAGTTCAGTCAGCTGGCAAGGTCATGGCATCTGTTTTCTGAGACGCGCGCTTAATAATATTTATTATCTCAAAAAAGGAAAAAAAAAATCAACGGTGCATGTTATTCAGGCTTATTGCAGCGTTTGAGTGATGAAATCAAGAAAAAACGGCCCCATTTGACGAAAAAGAAAGTGTTCTTTCATCACGACAACGCACCAGTCCACACGTGCGTCATTGCGATGGCTAAAATCAATGAGTTGAAGTTCGAATTGCTTCCTCACGTACCCTATTCGCCAGATCTGGCTACGACGGATTATTTTCTTTTTCCGAATTCGAAAAAATGGCTCGGCGGCAAAAGACTTGCCAACAATGAAGAGGTAGAGTCTGCGGTTAATAGCTATTTTAAGAAGCTTGGCCGTTCCTACTATAAAGCGGGTATCGAAGCTATTGAACATCGTTGGTACAAGTGTATCGAGCTGAAAGGAGAATATGTTGAAAACTAAAAAACATTTTTGCGATATTTTTTACTGTTTTCTTTGTCGAGTCGGGTCCTTTTGGGACCACCCTCGTATACACAGGGAAAGATTCTGACGGAGTTGGGCTTACTGAAGAAGAACTAATGCTGCAAAAGCCGACTCAAACGATTGTGCGCTTATCTAAACCACTTCATCATACTAACAGAAATATCACCTGTGATAACTATTTCACATCACTTGAGATGTTTTGAGATCAAAAGGTCTAGCCGTAGTTGGAACACTTAATAAAAATAGTTTGGTGATTCCTCAAGATATCTGCCTCAAAGTGGTCGACCTATAGGTTCATATTTGCACTGCTTCAATAATGAAATAATAATGGTATCATATGTTTCGAAGTAAGATAAGGCTGTTATCCTCATGTCTAGTATGCATCATACGAGTGAGACTGACGAAACCACACACAAACCAGAGATCATATGTCACTACAATAAAACAAAGTGTGGTGTGGACCTAATGGACATGAAGTGTGCCATATACTCTTCTAATCGTAGAAATCGACGATGGCCACACCCCTTGATTTCATTTGAAATCCGAGTAGCGTTTATGCGTAGCGTAGGGTTACTTGTAAACATAGCTCTCCTCTGAACTTGATTCCTTCTCCTTATCAATTATTTGATGTTGTGAGAGAGTTCATAGGGATTCGTTTTCCTTCTCGGAGTTATGACCGTATCTTCCTCTTTTGACCGTAAAATTTTCTGAGTTACGTTCTCAATGATGTTTCCAATGTCGTCGACCGTTTCAGGTGATTGAAAATTAGTTTCATTGGCCAATGCGGCTCTAAACGCTTTCCAGTTTGTAGTTTTCTTTTCCCGCATAGGAACATCAATGAAGATATTCTCTATGAGGAAAAGGACTGGTTTGCGGTTGGAAGACAGTTCGTCGAGGACATTTAACCGAACATTTTGTGTGAAATCTTGCGATATTCCAATTTCCAGTGAAAAGCCACTTCTTAATCCGTAATGTGTTGGCTCATTGGGGATATGTAGGCTGAAGTGGTTGGCTGTGAAGAATGTATTGAGCTCGGTCCCAGCTTTATTGCTCCTCACAGCTCCCCAAAGGCGGTATGCGGCATTTAGATCTCCTGCAATGAAGAAAGGGCCTTCAAATGCAGCAAGTGCTCTAAGATCATTAAAGATCCTGGAAGATTGTAGGCAGAAATCACAATGAACTCTAGAAAATCAGTTCGCAAATTGATTGCTGTGGCCTCTAGTTTCTTAAGTATGGGTGTATTAATGAGATAATGACTCACGTTTCGTCTCACGAGAATGGCCGTTCAGTCTCCTCTACCCGTCATTCTGTCATATCTATACATAATATAATTAGGGATGCGGAATCGTTTTTCAGGCTTCAAAAAGGTTTCTTGAATCATAATGATGTAGAATTTATGATCAAATGTAAATTATTGTAACTCACTACTTTGCCGAAGCAAGGAATTCGCATTCCACGTCAGAATTGAAACTGGTTCATTAAACTCATTAGTGTTTAGTGTTGACGACGTTTTGAGATGCAGCGAACATGGTTTGAATCATGTTTGCCATCATCTCTTCCAGCATGTTTTGGAATTATGTCTGTATTTTGGCAAACACATGGTCCATATTGTGAGGTAGATTTTTGTTTATGGAAGTGCCTGCGTCGTGGTTATTTGTTCTTGTACTGGTTGTGTGGGTTAGGCTGCGGCAACTTGAGCGAACGATCTTCTCACGTTCTTTGGATTCCTGGGACAACCCTTGTAGCTTGCTGGATTGTTTTACACCACAGTTACCACATTTTGGTTTCTCTTCAATTTTCTTTGGACAGTCCAAGAAATGGTCTATGCATGACAATTCCTAGAAGAATGTCCGAACTGTTGGCAATCGTAGCACATACCCTGGCCCGTACGAGAACGCTGTGCTTCCATGATGCACATAAGGTGGCAAACAGATTTAATGTTGTAAATATTTGTTTCAGATTTTGGAAGGGGAACCTTAACTACTCTAGAAAGACCTTCCCTCATTTTAATATAGTATTCTATTGAGCTGAAGACCTGAGATTCCTTCCTTGATTTCTTCGACTGAAAGGCCATACAGGCCCCTGATGACAACACTCAGCTGTCTATCCTCCGGAACTATGCAGGTAAGATATTGTATTTCATTTTCAGTTAGTGCTATTGTCAGCCATTTGTGATCTGTGGGTGTTGTTGGTATGATTTGTATGCCAAGGTAGACCCTTTTAGCGGATATGTATGAGATGTTTTGTGTTTTCATAATACTAAGTATTTGGGACCATTATGAGGGATCTCGTAAAATGATTAGGACTGTTTTAGGGTCTTGTGTTTGCGTGTTTGTAGTGTTCGGCAGTGTTGTTTTTGATTTTGGTTTAATGGCCATGTCTGTAAATGTCGTAGTTGGTTTTGGTGGTGAAAAGGCAGGGAAAATCTCATCCTCTTTGTCTTTACTGCTACCCATGCAGTCAACTTTGATCTTACTGTCTGAATTTTCAGAAAAGGAGCAAGACTTAGGAGGTGAAGACGTCCTCACCTCTAGTTCTTTCATCAGAGGGCTGTCTTTCTTAGATTTCCAGCTTGTCTGAGCCTTATTTTTCAACAGTTGAACTAGTTCTGCATTATTTGCAGCTAACAATTTGTTTTCGTTTCGCTGATCGGCCAGCTCGGCATTAGATTTCGCGAGTGTTTCTTGTGTTTGCAACAACGTTGCAAACATTTGATCTAACTTCAGCGTAATAATGTCGAGCTGGGCAACCAGCAAAGCAATTTGCTCATCTTTCTCAGATATGTCACATCCGGCAACCACGCCACCGTCCGTCTATTGTTTGTTTAACATCCGCCAAATAACTAACTTTCAATAATATAAAAAATTCAAAATTTGAAAAAACAACAAGAAAATATGAAGCCGACCCAAGTCAGCAAAAGAATACCAAAGTCCTCACCCAGAGTCCCCTATATTCTTCACGATTTATATCTTCTATCTCTTTCTTTCTGTCTTTTGCCTCTCTCTATCGTCTATCTTCTTTCTCATTATATCTTATTTCTCACTCTATCTTCTCTTTTACTTTATCTGCATTCTCACTCTATCTTCTCTTTTACTTTATCTGCATTCTCACTCTATCTTCTATTGTCGATCTGCCTCTGTCATCAACTTCCCACTCTTCTTATCTTCTATCTCTTTCTTCCATTGCCCTATCTTTTTCCTCGTCTCACTTGCACTATTCTTAACTCTTTATTCTTTATACTTTTCAATTTCAATTTCAACTACCGCTTGATATTGCAGGAGATGTTGACTAGTCAACGTCTACTATGCGACTCATGCCTTTCCAAGATTCAAGATATTTATTTGGTGATTTTTAATTTTTACATATATATAGTACAATTCATCAATACATTAACCTAACAATATACATGCGGGTTATGTTTGCTTTAATTACATTACAATATTAATTTTTTGTCAAGAGAAAACTTTAAAATGTTGACATCCACAACATTATCATACATTAATAGATTATAAATGAAGTTTGTAAAAATCATTTGCTCTAACAACTAGTTTTAAAAATTGGTTTCCTTAAAATTAAAGACATTATTTCCTTACGACTACCTTAAAATCATCATCGCTGCGTTCATTCGCTGCGTTCATAGAGCGATTGTCCGTCGCTCTCCTGACAACTCTGGCCTTGTGCTCCTTGGCTCTCTTGATTCCCGCTTCCGCAAGCTTTTCCGCATACGATTTTATAGGCTCCATTCCTGTCTCCTGGTACAGCACCTCGCTGGGGTAAAACAGTCCGCCCTCCCACCTGTATTGCCCCGTGCAAGCCCGAAGGATTTTTCGCTTCACTGATCCTGTCTTGCCCCATTTTGTTTTCTGAGCTCCAATCCATATCATCACCACATATGTGATGATCGGACGAATCAAGGTTTCATAGGCCAAAACCTTGACTCGCTGGGTCGTTCTCGAATGTTTTCTGAAAAGAGGTATAAGAACATGGTACGCATAAGTCACTTTTTCTTAAATATTATCAACGTGATCACTAAAGGTAGCTTTCCTGTCGAAAACTACCTCCAAGTACTTCGTTTGCCTAAAGCAGTGCACCATCTGCCCATTCAACTTAATCCTGGAGTCACAGATGCCTCTTGCACGACGACCAAAATTTGTGTGGGGGTCCTTGAACACAATTAGTTCACTTTTCTTTGCATTTACCTTGATTCCCCATTTGCGGTTATATGCAGTAAGAGATTCCAAATATTTTTGGAGTTGCATCCTAACAAAGCGCAAATTGTGCTCAGATGACCTCATTAACAAGGCGTCAGCGAATTGGTTCACATGGATTCTAGGCTTATATTCATCTCTGATGGCCGAGACGTCAGAGGTGAATATATTGAAAAGAAATGGGCCTAAAATAGACCCCTGTGGGACCCCTGAGCCAATACTAAATGGGTTTGAACTATCTCCATCAGCCACCGCAAAGGCAGTTCGTCCCCTCATGAAGCTGCCTATAATTTTTTCAATATGGGCTGTAAAGTCCAGATTTATCATTTTGTAGAGAAGCCCATTGATTCATACAGAGTCAAAGGCTTTCTCCACATCGATCAGGCAAGCTACAACAAGCTTAGTGTTGCCCCAGCTTCTCGTTATATCAGCTTGGAACACGGCCATAGCATCCACCGTGGAGTGAGCTTTTTTGAAGCCAAATTGTCCTTCCCGCACAATTCTTGCCCCGGCAGAGAATTGTAGGATCACCTCCAAGTATTACCCTTTCAAGAAGCTTTCCAATATTTGAAAACAACGAAATCGGATGAATATCGACTACGTCAGTACTGCCCCCCAATTTCTTGGGTATTGCGGATATTTTTGCACATTTCCATTGCCGAGGGAAGTAACAAATGTTAATGCAGTTTTTCAGAATGATCGCGAGGAGAGCAAAAAAAACATGGGGAAGCCTTTTAAGCATATAATTGGAGATTCCATCAGCCTATGCTGATTTTTTGGAATTTCGCTCCAGTGTCAACAAAGTGAGTCTCTCAGGACTGACAAACAGACCATAGCCCGAAGGTGCGTCAGAGGGATTCGAAACAGAGAACCGAGTCAAGAACAATTGATCATTGTCCCTGTCGAAATTCGTTGTGGTGCTGCTCGCTAACGAAGTAACGGAAGAGTCCTCACTTGTTTTCTCTCCTTGAAGAACTTTCTCAAAATGTTTTGCGATAGAGTCAGCGATGGCTCCATGAGAATGGATCCATCAAAAGTGAGGACCAGATTTTTTCTGCCAGTTGTCCTATTGATATGAGAAAACATACAAGGATCTGTTTGATACTTTCCAGAGCCCGTTCAAATCGCTTGTTAACAAAAGCCGTGGTTCTCTTCGAGATCATTCAGTTTAGAGACGTTATCACTAGATGAATACGATCACACTCCCAGTTGACCATATTTAAATTGCGGTGGTAGATTCTTGCGAGTAGCTTTCTAAGCCGACTACGTCTACGATGAAGCTCCAAGATGTCTTAGAAATTGATTTTTTTGCACAGAGTAAGCACTGTTTCCAAGTCGTCAATGAATATCTATGTCGAACATAGATCCCCACGAATGCAAAGGTGCACACTCCCCGCATGGAGCTTATTATCTCTTCAATACATTTCAGACTTGGAAGGCAGTGCCTTTGGACTTTCAGGTTATTTTTGTGAGCCATAGCAGCTTCAAGACTTCCCTCTGGATCATCACGCCTGATGATCTTGTATTTCCCCAGATGCACTTTGTGTCTTTTTTTGAGCTTTGTCTCGGATATAAACAAGAAGTCCTGTCTATGGGCGTTCAAGTATTCTTGAACGAAACTCTTTTTATAGCGTGGAGCTAGTGAACATATGTTGAGGATGGAGAGTTTAATGGAACTCATCGCGATAACATACTTTGAAGGCAAATTCTAGGTACGCAGCTTTTTCCTCACTAGAGCCAGTGAGTTTTTTATGGTGGGCGATAAAAGAGTCTACTTTTTGAATGAACGTGAAGAGGTCTCACCTACAGTTGGCAGTCAGTGCTCAAAACCAAATTTCGGCCATTCTGTGACTGCTGGGGTTGCTGCATTGGTTGCTGTTTTTGTTGCCATATAGGCTGCTTATTTGCACCTGGAAAAAGGCTAGAGTACGAGGCCCCTTCACGTACAGCATTTTTATAGAGGCGGTGATGAAATTACTCCTTTCCTCTTTTTTCTTTTGGCGATTCTTCCTCCTGTCTTCAACCTCTTTCGCTTTAGGACAACCTCTGAAACTACCAGAGTGCTCTTTTGCATTGCAGTTGACGCAGAAGATCTTGTCCTTCGAGATTGGACATTCAATGGACTTATGCTGTTTCTCGCATTTTACGCATCTAACTTCGAGTCCACAATTAGAAGTGACGTAGCCAAATCTTTGGCAATTGAAGCACTGGGAAGAGCAATTTTTCTGCAGACGCTCCCGTTGAACCTTCTAGTACAATAGGAACTTTATGTCCATAGCTTTCTTCAATTCAAAGTCCGATTTGAACTGGACGAAGAAGTATTAAAGCGTCTTTTTTCCCTCCTAGAGGTTAAAGTGGAGAACCTTTTTGCTGAAAGGATATCTTCTCCGGGATATTCCTTTAGCTCAGTGACGACATCATTCTCGTCGCATGAGCTGTGCACGCCTTTGAGAAGGAGAGTAAATTTTCTCTCTCCTGGAAGGGTGTAGTGTAGCAAGCCACCTTCGCATAATTCAGAAAATTAAAAAGGCTGGTGTGATCCTCAGACGTTTAAGGGTGGGGCGAAGTTTGTGAGTAGCTGTTCACCGTCACCTTAAACTCTAACTCCATTTCAGAGTTTCGTGCGCAAGCCCTTTTGACGCTATCCCTGAAAGTCTTCAGGTCAAGCCTATAGCACACTATAGGAGGCACCCTCTCTTTTCTGGTTGCAGCCACGGTTGGCTGCTGGGGCTTCGATTTCCCTTTATTTCCCTCTAGGCCCAACTTTCCACCCGGCTTGGGTATAGTCCCCGAGAAACTAACTCGTCCCCTTTATGAGCTGGGGAAAATCCCGCTCGCTTACTTTAAGAGTCTTTGATAGCTTTGATGTGGGCCTCTTTCTGGCTTCCGGCTTTACGATATCCTCCACCTCGTCACCACTGTCCGTGGAACTTCCAACCTCACCCATCTCTATGTCACTGGAGACCTCCAGCACTTGCAGTTGCATCTTGCAACAAGCAAGCAAGTCGAGGATGAACTCCTCCTTTATGTCCCCCCGAATTTCTCGCAGTAACACTGCAAGTTGTTTCTTGCCTTCCGCGTGAAGAAAACTTTAGCGGCGGAGAGCTCCCCATATTCATAACTTTCTCCCATACCCACAGGTTCCAAGACAGAACTTGGAATACTATCACGGGAAAATAAAAGAAAGTAGAAACCCTTATTATCTAGTAATTGAAAGACTACAAAGCAAAATAATTATATTATAAAGAAAAACAGTAAACCTTAATAATATTTTCGTTTGTTTTCTACCCCAAATTCAACTCCTTTTCCTTTCCTCTACGCCACTCCACTTGTGCTTGCACTACGCGCCTTGCCCAGGCGCTTTAAATCCTTTCCACATTTTCCAAACAAATTTTTCCTCCTAAATTCCGCAATTCCTGAAATTTTCACTTGCCTCCGAAATTCAGTATTCATATAAATCCTCCGAAAAGACTCCGAAGAAAAACATCCGAAAAACTCTCGACCCGTGTTGCCTCGACGACGACTCGACTCAAACTCTCTTTTTTTCCTCATTCCTTTCCTGTATATTCATGTATGTATAATGGCTCAACAAATTTGTATGCATATATTTAGCTATCATATTATCAAACTCTTTTACAAGTATTGTTAAGCTATCAAAATTTTCATATCAATTCATTAAACTTTTGTATTGTTAAGTTATCAAATTCTAACTAAAACTTTCTACTTTGTTGCATCCATCAATTTAAGATTTATTTTTAATTTTTAAGATAAATAATGGAAAAGCTCGGGCGTGTGCAGAACGCTAATCAAAAACAATTAAGTTTTAATTGTAAGCGAAGACTTTAATTCACGCATGTTCAGGCGCTAAGTAATGAAAAAAGTGAAAAATTGCATTCTCACTATCAATCATAGGTGTAATTAAACTTGGATTATCTTGAAGTGTTGCCTTTGTAATACAGGGAACGAATAAAGATTGTAGTTTTTAAACTAAATTTGAAAAGGATTTATTAACTTATATTCTTCTAGAACAAACATCGTAACTTGGGCAATATCATACTTGAGAAGTTTGAATTTCCAAGAAATCCTTTTAGAACTCAAAGAAAAATGGGAATTTTTTTTTTTAAACAAATCAACATAAAGCTTTCCAATTTTTCCGAATTGATTTCCATTAAATTAATAGTCTGATTCCTGTTTGATTTTACTCTATTAAAATTTAGTATCAATACGAGATACGAGTATTTAGACTAACTTTCCTGTTTTCAAATTCATAATGAGTACTGCAAAAGTCACTTCAAGGAATATCAGGAAAATCAAAACGGAATAGTGAAGGAATCTCAAGTTTCCACACACACTCCAATTCGTAGTGATAAATTATAATCTTTCATAACCAAAGCATGTTGGCAAACATCAAAGCGCTGAGGACTTCTCATTAGCTTTAATGTGATAACTGCAAAGTGGTTTTTCATCCGTTTCGAATTATCCCCGGGAGACCAATAATCGTGTAGGGCCGAGTTCCTTTTCATAATCTGCACGTTGCTGCGTTTGTTTACAAACCTGTGGCGTAGGTGGAAATCGATAATGTGTTATCGACTTGCAGGCAGTGTAAACAATCTCAATAACGTCTTGTAATGAATCTAATTGAGTTGTTCTCATTTCCGAGCTAATTAGCTTCCATTATCCCTGTTCTGTTTGTTTGTACGGGCGTTGGGTCGGTGCATCATCAAACGCATCCTCAGCGTCTTACTCACATCGGTCGCTGGGGTTTTCATCCTGTTCCAATTTTTCCACAGCCAAATGGCTTTGCCCTGGCCGAATTCTATAGTCTTTCGGAGCTTGAGGGATTCGATTTCAATTCAATTTCACTGAGGCTGCGATGAGTTTCACTCGAGTCAAAGATCATACTTCAAATAGACCCCAACCCGATTTCCGCAATTAGTGGTCTCCACGCTATTTCCCAAAGCAGCGACGTCGCGTCGGGACGTGGCCCGGTGGCAAATAGATGGAATCATAGTCATAGGCGTTGAGGATTAGCTGTTCTGTTGCCATAGTCATCCATTCCGCAGCTATTAGCTATTGGATTATAGATTTACATGGATGCGAACGATGCTGTGCTGTGGCACCCAGAGGCCTGGGAGTCTCAATGGTCTGCCACTGCCATGACTGTTCGCTAGTTGGCATGGAGCTAATCTAAGGCGTGAGAGTCTGGTATTGTTTTCCATCCGTTCTTCGCCAGACGAATACACAATTAGATAGATATTATTTTGGGAAATGCGAGCAGCCGCAGCCGAGAGGCAGACGAGCGGGAAAAACAATGTGGGAAAACAAAAACATTGAAAAACAAAGTACTAACAACTTTTCCTTTATATTTTGGTTGGAGCTAGACACCCGCGACCAGTGGCGGAAAGACACTATGAATCGCGCTAAACAAACTATAAGTAGAACTTGGGTAATTGATGTCGAACAGAATAATGGACGGAATGATGCTTTTGATATTATTTTTAGACATTATTTGGCGCACAGTAGGGATGATTAATTTGTGAAGAACGGGGGGGTATTGCTGAGGTCGAAATAATAAATTGAATTTCCTCCATTTGCGCGAATTGTCGAGGGATATATGGGGATGAATTGAAATGAAGTAAACAGACACTCTTTGCTAGGGGATGAATGGTCAGCGCTTGGTAAAGGACATCGAAAAAATATTTTTCTTTATACCAAAGTGGAATCAATGGAAAGCCATAAAATTCTTCAATGTGGATATCGGGTATGCGAGCGAAATTTGAGAAAAACAGACAAATTCCCAGGTTGATGTGCTGAAAAAGGAACACTTGGCGGCACCTACCCGGACGAAGTGCGGAATTGAGTGGGACTTCCTGGAAGCAGGTGGTAGCCAAGGCCGAGCGGCCAGGAATCTTACTGCAGTACAGCGATGACACCAAGGCAGGACATATGGGGATCAGCCGGACTTATGACCGGATAGCTCAATGGTATTCTTGGCCCAAAATGAGGACAGATGTCAGCCGATATGTGACAAGTGTAAAACCTGCCTGGCAACTAAGGTGGAACGTAGGGCACCGTACGATTCGATGTCCTCCAGAGTGGGTCAAGCTCGAGAGCTCTGGGAAATGATCTGCGTCGATTTAAAAGGGATACCGGTTAATTCGAGCGGTTTTCTAACAGATGGCGTAACTTGATTTTTATTCCTTTCCAAATATGTGTTGGAAAGCTACTGTCATATGGTTTCAGAATCAGTATGTGTCATTTAGCTAAGCGTAAACAACAAATTTTTTTTTTACTCTGTAAACGTCGAATTTTGCGCCGAATAAAGTAGTGATGGGAGAATCGAGTTCAAAAGAATCGATGCATCGATTCTTTAACTAGAATCGATTCTCATACTTATGAATCGATTCGTTTATATCGTATGTATCTCTTTTTGCCTCGATTGCTTTGCGATTCTAAAAATGAATCGATCAAATTATATCTTAATATCGGACGTTTGAAAATCGATTCTCTTTTAATCATGCATCCAAACATTCTTTTTAAAACAAAGCAGAATCGATTCTATATATTTCACAATGTTATAAAACTAAATTAGCATTCAAAATTTTTAATACTAAAATAAATTATTGTTAGTTGTAGGTATATGTAAATACTTACTAATGAGAAAATTTTCTACTACTTTGGGGCTTTAATTAAAATAACAATCAAACCAGCAAGAGTTTTAAAGCATAATAATTGTATTCCAATATGTTGAAAATTACTAACAACAAATAGTTCACGATTTCAAAACTTGTTCATATTGCTGTTTAAAAATACAATTTGATTTAAATGCTTCGATGAAAGTCAATTGCGTTTTTCCTTAGTGAGCTGCCCAGTTTTTGAAAACACACGTTCTGCAGGTACAGATGTGCCTGGAATACATAAATATTTTTGCTGCATCTGATAAAGACTAGGGTAAGTATTCTTATGGGAAGCACAAAATGATAGTGGACACTTATTTCTGTCAGCCAGAGGAAGTTCTAGATATTGCCGAACTGTGATTGCTGCGTCAGTTGTGACGTTAGACTTTTCTTTGGAGATCCTTGCTTTTTCATCAAAAAACGCCCACAACTTGTTTCTGTTTTCAATTTTCTGTAAGTTTCCTTTAGGCATCTGGGTTTCTTGTTGGGATTCTTCTTGAGTGTGATTTTCAGCTTCATTACTTTTATTGCCGTTTGCAATTATGTCTAGCTCTTCAGTAACCCATTCTTCAGCTGCATTTGCATTATCGTCAACTCCGAAAGCAGCTTTTTGGAATCTGGGATCTAAAAACGTTGATTTTGCCACGACTCTGTTACATTCCCATTCACCTAGTCGACGAGAGATTGCCGCAAGTAGTTGACATTGAAGATCTTTTGCTGTTTGAGAAGTTGGACATTGGTTTGTTATTTCATTTTGAAGACTACGAATTAAAGGGATTATCATTGATAATGTTGGATAGTTCTCACTAGAGATTTCTGTGGTCATCGTTCCGATTGGTTTTAGCATATATGAACATTCAGATATTATCAACCACTCGTTTGCGTCCAAGAATTCCGGAGCGTTTGGCAAGCTAGATATCGCTGCTGACATGGGAATTTTTATCTCTATTAGCCTCTCCATCATAATAAGTGTGGAGTTCCACCTTGTTATTACCTCCTGCTTGACTTTTAAAATAGGCAACCCCATTTGTTTCTGCATTCCTCTCAGTTTTTCAGCCGCGACATTACTTGATTTGAAATGGCTTACATTTTGTTTGCACTTTTTTAGTTATGCGATTAAAGCTGAATTCTCTTTCAACGCATCCATAACACACAAATTAAGCGTATGTGCCACACAGGGAACATGATATAGCTTCATATGGTTGTTTACAGCTGCTTTGATGTTAGCCCCATTGTCTGTAACTACAGCTATAACTTTATGCTCTATATCCCACTTGTGAAAAACACTTCGAAGAGCAAAAGCGATATTTTGAGCAGTGTGGCTGCAAGGTAACTCTTCTGTGTCTAGGGTGGTGCTCAATAATGTCTCATCTTTTATATAATGAGCTGTGACAGTTAAATAAGATTTTATTACTTTCTGACGACCACATATCTGTAGCTACAGCTACATACTAGATGGCACTCAACGATTGTTTAATTTTTGAAACAATGCTTTCGAACGCACTAGGAAGAATTTTTTCAGCCAAGGTCTTTCTGCTGGGTATTGCGTAAAGTGGTTGAAGCTTCTTAACAAATGTGACAAAGCCTTGGTTTTCAACAATTGAAAGAGGTTGAAAATCACTTACGAGTATAACCAATTCTAACAGAGATCGAGTTGACTTTTTTCATTCTCAGAAATATCACTTCTGGTTGTGTGCAGTTTTAATTGCCGATGCCGAGGCTTTTTGGCTTTAGGTGAAGCTCCCAATAAAGAGTTTTCATTGGGTTGCAATTCATTAGAAGAACTCGGTAAAGATATTTCTATAGCACTGACCGTAGTGGATGAGCGATCGCTAACTTCAATATCATGAGGAATATTGTCCAAAGCCATGAGAGCTGTAGGATGTATTCTTTTCAAATGAAGCATCAGATTTGTTGTATTTCCGCAAAATTTTAACTTACTCTTACATATTTTACAAATAATTGTCTTATCAACGCTGTCATAGTGTTCCTAAACGACCGATCTCTTTGAAGACATTGATGACAGAAACCGTTTTAAAGTCTAAATACACTATAAAACGAATGGAACAAAATGAAAAACATGTGCACTAATTGATTTTGTGAATTATTTGTATTTATCGTAAATGATTCCGGATGAAAACGATTGCGATAAATACAAATAATTTTCAATTGTTTTTTCGACAAGATTAAGTCCATACGTTACACTTATTGACGCCAACTAATGTAGACCTCACTAATTCACAAAAAAATAAACACACAATTTCCACAATAGAACAACTTGAATCCACACACGATTATATTAAACCACAAATGAAATGAAATGAAAGACAGCAAGAGCTGTATCATATGAATCGGCAGAAACATGCACCAACTTGCATCGAATTGTTTATTCGAATTCTGGCGACAGAATACGATGAAGGTAAATCGATTCATGTAACCGATTCATTAATCGATTCTTGACATAATCGAATCGAATCGAATCGATCCTTTTTTTTTTGCTGGATTCTCCCATCACTTTTGCGGGGAGTACTTCTTCATTGAAGAAAAAGGCTGCCGAAGGTCATCGTATTTCGGTGCATGCTCTTGCTGAGCGTACGTGCCAGAAGTGGTTTGCACGGTTTTAAAGTGGCAATTTTGACTTGGAGGACGATGAATGGCCCGGACAGCCAAAAAAGTTTGAAGATCACGAATTGGAGACATTGCTCGACCAAGATCCATCCCAAACTTGCAAAAACTTGGCGTCACTCAACAAACCATTTCCGATCGTCTAAGAGGAATTTTTCACAATACAGCTTCAATTTTCGAAAAAAAACCGCACGAATTAGCCGGTACCCCTATTAGTTGGACCTTTACCGCGCCCTACCCAAGGAAACACTTTTATTTTAACAGCAGTAGGCTACTTTACTAAAATGCCCCTATTCTTTCCACTCAAGAAAGCGACTGCATCCCGAGTAGCTAAAGTATTGGGAGAGCGAGTTTTCCTAATTTTCGGGGTTCCCGCGCAGGTTGTATGTGACAACGGTGTCCAATTCCATTCCGGGAAGATGAACAAATTGGTAACTGGTTACGGCGAAAATCTACTATTCACACCATTTTATCATCCGCAAGCCAACCCAGCCGAGCGGATCAACCAGAACATTAAGAGGATGCTGAAAGCTTATGTGGGGAACAATTACCGGAAGTGGGACGCACATCCACCCAAGATCGGCTGTGCCTTGCATACATATACGTATGAGGTCATGAGTGTAACTCATTCTTTCATGAATTTAGGTCGGGAGATGGTGATTTCTCGGAGGGCACCAAAGCCACCGACCGATAAGGGCCAGGTCTCAGATTTCATGTTAAGAGCGCGGAAGTTGAAAATGGTACGTGAGGAGGCAATCGAATGTCAAAAGGAGGCCACAAAAAAAAAACATGCAACGATACAATCTCCGGAAGCAAATGCCCCCATTTAATACGAATGATCTTGTCTAGAGGCGGAATTTTGCATTGTCAGATGCCGCGCAATACTATTCTGCGAAACTAGCCCTAGAGTATTGGGGTCCATTCAGAGTAGAGAAACGTGAGTCCTTATCTAGGTTTAAGCTGATGGACATGGATGGACAGAATGCAGGCACCTGGCCCGCCAAAGACCTGAAGCCTTATATAGATCAGGAGGACATAGATTAAGAAGTTTTGGTGGATTATTTTGGCAGTTAGATATAAGAAAATTAGCACATAAGAATGTACAGGGTTTTCCAATAAGAGGTGTTATTTTGATATTAAAGGTATTGTAAAATGCCATTTTTTAATATAAATGATCCAATGTTTATTTCATTATAAAGAGGAAGGTATGCCGTGAATAGTGAAAAATAACATCAGGCAATTGACCGCCACAACACGCACTTTTCATGAAAGTTACCATAACCAAATCGCAAAGTGGCTGCCCTATGTCCTCGATAGCCTCGCGAATTCCATCTTTGAGGTCTTGAATTGACGCTGCGCTGTTGGCGTAAACCCTCTCTTTCACGTGGCTCCAAAGGAAGAAGTTGCAAGGTGTTAAATCACAAGATCTCGGTGGCCAATTGTGATCACCTCTTCGAGAGATAACACGGTCCGGAAACTTTGTCCAGATAAGTTCCATCCATTCCGGCCATAAAAAATCATTAATCATCTCTCGATAGCGCAATCAATTCAACGTTATTGTTGCTCCAGCCTCATTTTCGAAAAGGTAAGGGCCAATGACTCCGCCGGACCATAAACCGCAGCAAACAATCACACATTGAGGATAAAGAGGCTTTTCAACAATAACTCTTGGGTTTTCCGAGCCCCAGATGCGACAATTTTGCTTGTCGACGAAGCCACCGAGGTGGAAATGGGCCTCATCATTCAAGATGATTTTTCGATGGAATTCCGGATCATTTTCATGCATTTCAAGGACCCAATTAGCAAAGATACGACGTTGTTGATGATCGACAAGCTTGAGTTCTTGTGTTTGCTGAACTTTGTAAGCCTTAAGACCCAAAACTTTATGCAAAATACGGTGTAATGTCGTTTGTGGAATGCCTAATTCCAAAGAACGACGAGGAATGGACAAACCTGGGTTTTCATCAACACTTTCGGCTACAGCAGCAATATTCTCCGCTGTTCTTGAGTGACGTGCACGGGTTTTATTCTTCACATCACTAAGTTGTCCCAACAGCTCAAATTTCCCCACCAATTTCTGTATTGCGGTCCGACAAGATGCTTCACCACAATCCCAAAATGTTCGAATTTTACGAACCGTCCCTGCCAAATTTTCACCATTTTCATAGTGAATTTTAATAATTTCAGGTTCAAAAGTGACATCTACCAAAATAGCGGGCTATTCAACATAACACCTCTTATTGGAAAACCCTTTATAATAATGAGATATATTTAACGTTTTGGCCAATCCGCATTCTATGTATTAATGGTGGAAGCTAAGAAGGTACTCGGTTATCTGAGACAGAATTATGGAGGCTTTAGGGAATGGTTGATTAGTCGCTCATTGTGTTTCCGTCCTGCGAGTGTTCTTACATCGGAATAGCGAAGTACCCTCGTCGGGTTTACAAAGTTAGGTTAAGCATCGTTAGTCGGTAGTAGCCACCTGAATTAGCTGTAACTATCGTTGAAGAACTCGAAATGAAGAAAATGAACAAAAATACAATGTTAAAAGAAGCAAGTAGAGTGCAACTAAATTTGGTCAGTACAGTGAAATATCGTCCACTCAGAGAGGTACTTAGGTAAATTGGTAAAAGTCGTTTTCTATTGGTTAATGGAAAGAGCACCGGTGACCAGGTTTAAGGGAGGAGCAGCCGAACTACAGAATAGTAATCAAGCTTAAGGGGGAGTAGTAACACTAAAATGTAGGAAGTAATGAGCTATTCTAGAAGTAGAAACCGTTGGCAGAGGGGATGTGTGCAGAGAGTGAATTTCGGACAAATCCATCTAAAGCAGGGGGAGGGGGATATATTACGGGTCTGAAAGGAAATGTTAAGTGGGCATGATAGCGAAAAGCGATACTCCTTCAGCCACTGTCAAATCGAATTGTTTTCGAAAATCTTTAACCAGATGAGCCTCCGCCAAACCAATTGTATTAAACGTAACTATGTAGTAAATTAAAATTTTATCTTATAAATGCTATTTTTTAACTGGATCGAGCAAAGTCATTTAAAAAGAAGTAAACTAATTTAAGAGGAAGTAAAATTAACTTAAGAAGATTTTAGGAGTAGCTTTATAGGAATCGCCAGAGGTCACGTGATGGATTGCAGAATAAAAAAAGGAAATCAACTACACAATGATATCTTCGCCAGCAGCAAGCACCGCAAACGAATAATCAAATGTTCCTATACAACAAATCCAAGTATGCAATATAATAGCGAGCAACGTGCCATACAAGACAATAGCCGATACGCATCAAATCTTCTCAAACTCATCCAATCCAATACAGTAGCAGAATCAATATCTGACTATGCTTTGACTTGCAACCATGATCATCGTCATTATGCGCATACTTGAAGCCACCAGTGGCAGCAAAAAGCATCCGCGCGATATTAACGAAAGATTCTAATAATCAACTACATAAGGCTATAGCAAACGAAAGCCATCCAACAACAACCATTGCAGGATCACCACTTTTAACCAACTCTGCAATCGAGGCATCTCCAACAATCTATATCTGTGGGATATCAACCATCTCCACCAGCCGTAACATCTACGGTTGTCTTTGGCTGGCAATCATCCCCATCGTCATCACGCGCAGACTTGGAGTAGGCGTCGCCACAACAGCAAGCAGCGCAACAGCAGCAGCAAAGTATGACTCCAATCGCAACAACAGCCGTAACAGCAACATTCCAGAGCCAAGAGCAATAGCAGGGACAACCGGCACGATAACAGCCGGCAAATCCGCCAACTTCAAGATGTACTTTCCAGTGGAAGTGCATCGAGAATACCACAATCATAGCTTTGGCTTTGAAATGGCTAAACGGTTAAGCCCGAAGTTATAAAAGGGGCTCGGAAATAACGGTGGCACTCTGCTTTATCTTAGTGACGAACGAGTCGAAGTTCGACTCAAAATAAAATTAGGTAGAAGGAATAACAAAAAAGGAAAACTGGAATTGATGCACCTTAAAGGCGGAAAAGTAACGCATCAAGGGGAACAAAAAGGCGATCAAGATTTCGAAAAGCCCAGGAACTCGATAGCTGAAAGAATTACGACGACAAGGGAGATCGGACGGATAACGGGCGTGTGGCAGTTCATAACGGGGAGGATTATTGATATATATTTGAATTTTAATAAGTTGGCCAAGATTACTGTAGTCCTCTTAGTTCTAAGATTAGTTGTGAATATCGATTACATATTAATAAAATAGTGAGGATTAAGAGTGACCTCCTTGTTTTTTCATTTCGTTGCTCGGATCAAAAATGAAAAATTGGTTTGGTGGACGCTGAATTAGAGACTAGCTTCCTCGGGGGAAGTAATTAAGCATCAAGTGCTATGATGGTTGATCCGGAGTCTTAGTTGTCCTACTCCCCTTTAGTTTCAGGTTCCCAGCCTCGTTCAGCAGACCACGGAGCGGCGGCACGCAATCAGGCGGACGAGTGGCGCCACGGCCCGTTTTCAGTGGGCTATCCGGGACCCGAAAGACTCACCTGAACGAACCGTCTTGGCGAAAGGTAATATATGATTGCTCTTGATTTTTTAGAAAATAAAAATATAATTGCGTTATGAAGGAGTACGTTTAATATAATTAGACGGGTGGAATTTTGCTTTCTTATAATAAAATCAATAAACTCTAAGATAAGGAATGAAATAAAATATCTGCCAAGCGTCCGCCTCGACTCATTTTATCAAATGCGGTTCTCTTGGTAAGAATTTTCGTCAAATTCTTACTAGATTGTATGAACTATCAAGCGAATTCACATAAAACAACTTCACAATCTAACGGTATTAAACTTTCAAAGACATTTTTGAGAATGTATAAGTTTTTGCAAATGCTCTTATGGGGAAATGCTAGAAAAAGATTGCATCTACAAATATTGCGCTGCATAGGCACTTGAATGGATTGCAAGATGATGAGCTTTCTTTTTTATTAGATGGGTAAAAACGTTCTCTTGCATTGGGCGTAAACACGGCCGCAAACCGATTTTGTGCTTGAGAGCTTAGTCCCAAGGGCACTTTCACGTTTTATTTCAAATGGAAAAAAATTACGATAAACATAGTCTCTATCTTGTGCAAGTTTATCGCTTGTTTCATTCGAAAATTTTTCCTCTCTTTTAACCCTGTATGCGATCATGGGACAGTACTGGAACATTCCAAATTTTTGCTTATAAAATATAATCGAAAAGACTATTTTGGATATACTCGTAAAGCACAGTTCCCGCTCTGGAACTACATATAAACGCACTTGAAGTTCTAAATACAGCTTATAATCAGTATCTAGAGGAATTTTGACAGAAAGGAATTGCAATTGAACTTGCCCCGGTTTCGTTAAGTGCAGTGAATGACAAAGCTTTTAATATCGAAAAAATATATAAACAATAAAAACTGAGCGTTTGTCATGTAAATCTACAAGGTTAGTGTATTTTCTTTGCTTTTTATCGGAGGTATTGAATAATTTCCGGTATTGTTTGAAAATAATTGTTATTTATGGTGTGTACCAGCTCTGGTACACTGCATTACTAAGTGCATCTAGTGTCATACATTAAGCACTACTATATTCTTGTTACAGGACGGCTGCCAGAGGTCTCTGAGAAGACGAAATATTAAAGTTTCTCATTGACTGCGCAGACAGTAAAGATGGGTTCGAAGGTGATGACGACAGCATGGTAGATCCTGATTTTATTCTTGGCCCGGGGGATCTAATGGAACAAGATAATTTTGAAAAAATAGATGGAGCGGAAATTTATACCATCATTGAAAATATTGAGAGTACAAATAGCACTTTCCAAATGCCAGCTCCTACTTATACTCTACTTCAAGCAGGATCATTTTCTCGACCTGGCCAATTAGTTCGCACTCAAGCTAAGCAAAATTGAATCTAAGCTGGAAAAAGAAAAACCTCGAGGTAAATGAGTAGCAATTATGCTTTACTGGTGACAAAAACTTGCCAGCAGAGTTTCTGGAGATTGATAGCCCAGTACAGTTCTTCTTCAAAATATTTCCAAAGGAACTTTTTGGAAAATTGCAAGCTCAACTAATCTACATATTGTTCAAAAATTTTTTTATTTATTTATTTAACATCATAATCACCAGATAATTAATCCAATTAAAGATTAGATGAAATAATCAAACACAAGTAATAAATTTCAAAGCAATATAAAATACGCAAAAGTATTAAACAATATCAAAAGAGTTATTAGAGAGCAAATGTTTGAGATTAGTTTTAAAAATATGGAAAGAATTAGGCAGAGGACCAAGACATACAGGGTCAGAATAATAAGTAACCGGACTGACCTCAGGAAATTTTTCATTGGCAAAATATGAACAATTTTTCTTTAGAAATCTTCAAAGTAGTCCCCATTGGAGTCGATAACACGCTGATACCGGATTTTCCAATCCCCGAACGCTCTCTGGAAGTCGGCAACCCCGATGCTGTCTAGAGCCCTCGTCGTAGCACGTTGAACGTTTTCCCGAGTCCCGAACCGCGTCCCCTTAAGGTGTCTCTTGATCTTGGGGAACAGAAAGAAGTCCGCTGGTGCCATATCCGGGCTGTAAGGAGGCTGTGGCAACGTTGCCCTCGACTGTTTGGCCAACTGCTCGGTGACGAGCTGGCAGGTGTGCGACGGAGCATTGTCGTCATGGAGGATCCACGAATCGGCAATCTCCGGACGGACTCGGCGAGCCCGGGCGGTTAGTCAACGGAGCACCTCTCTGTAGTACTGGCCGTTTACAGTTTGGCCGGGTGGCACAAACTCTTTGTGAACAATGCCTTTCACGTCAAAGAAAGCAATCAGCATTGACTTCACCTTCGATTTGCTCATGCGCGCTTTTTTTGGTCGTGGTGACGCCGGTGTGTGCCACTCCGAACTCTGCCGCTTCATCTCAGGATCGTATTCGAAAACCAACGTCTCGTCTCCTGTAATAACGTGGTTAAAAAACTCCCTTTACCTAGACCCCCACTACCACTACAGCACCAGGTACCGGTTAGCAGACGCTTTGACGGCTCGGGGCAGGCTCAGTCTTATTATACAGACCCTGTATGCTATCATTAATGCGTGTATGCTATCATTAAGGCGGGATAACCGCACAAGTGAAGAGCAAAAGTAAAAGTCTGTTCGCGCAAAAGGGTTGCGAAAAATGTCATGAGAGCGACTAGACCTTATTGAGCTATAAAGAGAGATAAGTGAACAAAGATTATCCGGAAGTAAAGGATGGCGCAACTCAAAAAGTAAGCATTCATCTAAAAATAATCTTCGTGGTTCTAAAGAAAGAATGTGTAAAGCCAGTAGGCGATCTATGTAGGGTTTGTAGTCCAAACGGCATCTGTAAAATAAATTACGTGTGAATCTGCGTTGAATAGATTCAATAAGATATTTGAGGTGTGAATTTCACACTGACGAATATATTTTAACAGACTACGAGCTAAAGAAACGAAGATATAGATGGAAGTCGAAGGAATGCGAAAGTTATTAGAACATCTAAGGATGAAGCCTTAGAAACGATCATCACAAAGTTTGTCAGCAAAGATAACACCTAGATCCTTTATGTATATACTTTCATGCAGGACTTCTCGAAGAATGGAGTAAGGAAACAAGAAAGGGTTTTTTTTATTAGAGTACCTTAGAAATATTCAAGTTAAGACCGTTAGAAATGCACCATCGACCTATTTTATGAAGATCGTTATGCAATAAAACGCAGTCCTCCATATTATCGATAAATCTGAATATTTTACAATTGCCCGCATAGAAGAGACAGGATGGTGATACCGAAGCAGGAAGTTCATTGATGAAATTGAGAAAAAGTAAAGAACCTAAAATTGATCCTTGTGGGACATCAGAAATAGGATGAAATTGCGAGGAGAGGTAGGAGGTGACAGAAACAACACATGCACGGTTAGTGGCATAGATGGAAAACCAGGATGTAAGGAAGTGGGGAAGATTAAAGCTGTTTATTTTGCTGAGAAGAAGATTATGATCCACAGAGTCGAAAGCTTTAGAGAGATCCGTATAGATGACATCCACTTGGCTTTGTTTCTCGTGCGCGGAGGCGAAGCCTGATCGACCTTTGATGAAGCCATGCTGCTTCCGGGACAATAAGGGAAGAACTAAAGGATAGTCTCTATTATACACTACACGTTCGAAAATCTTTCTGAAACAGGAGAAAATAGAAATAGGTAGGAAGTTAGTAACACAACTAATATCACCTGCCTGAAAAATAGGAAATACATATGCATAATTCCAGTAGGAATATAAAGTGGCATTGGCAAGACTAATATGAAAAATTATAGATAAAGGAACACACAAGAAAGATGACAAAGATTTACTGAAAAAATTTGGGACTCCATCTGGACCACAGCCTATGCTTGGATCTAAGTTTTGCATTAGAAGCTCGATCTCGAGTGGATTTATAACAAGCCCAGAAGCATCCAATAAGGACGAAGCTGTAGAGGAATCTTTAGTAACTGGACCGAAATTTGAACAAGAGAAGAAGGACGAGAAATACCGCGCGGACCGATCACAAGAATCTTGTAATGATGTAGAGGTAATGCTTTTGTAGCAAACAGACCAAGGAAATTTACGAGAAATCTTAAGCGAACTGATATAGTACCAAAACGGCTTCGTGTGATTGGCATTTAAGGAGATTTCAATGTACTCTATATATTTATTTTTATTTTTTTTTTTTTTTAAATAGAGATAGCTGCTTTTCTGGCATTTCGTGAAGCTGCTTGAACAGTTCAAATCTCTCTGGGGACGAGATTTCAGAAATTTTAAACAGGTAGAATCCTTGGCTTTCAGTGCCGCATGGGACATCGCCTGGCTTTTTTGGACGACACATGGGTGTATTTTCCTGGATGATTTCAGATAGTATGGTATAGAAGTTACTAAGTGCTTCATTGATTCCTAGATTCTTGAGGAGAGAGAACCAGTTTCTAGAATTGATTTCCTGTTCAATTCTGGAGTAGTAAGCTTTAAAGAAGTTCAAGTGAGCAGGCGACTCCTTTTTAGAATGAGAAGCTTCTCGTGTATTAATGAGAAAATACAGTGGGGCATGGTGGGGATCAGGATTCACATATGGTGTAGGCGAGGGAAGGAAGTTCAGTGAAGATTTATTTGGATAAGATCAAGAATTTTCTTATTGATGTTGGAAACACTATTAAACTGAGAAAGGGCACAAAGTGAAAGAAAGGAAAAAAGAACTAAAAGTGAACAGCCAGTTAAAATAACTGTGGAGAAAGTCGCATCCCATACAACAGAAGCAATATTAAAGTCGCCACAGACAAGAATATAGAATGAAGGATAGTTGTTGGTTATGTAGGAAGAAAGTTCAGAGAAGAATCGTCCATAAATTGAAATCGGATTATTAGAAGGGTTGTAGACAGAGCAAACCAAAATTTTACTACAAGGAAAGAAAATACGGACAGCTACACATTCGACCAAGGAGAAGCATGGAAGTCCGTGCACAGAGCACAGCTGACGGATTTATGAACACCTACAAGAGCGCCACCTCCATCAAGTTTCCCGCTGACTAACCGTTCACGATCACTACAGAAGGCAAAAAAGTTGGGGAAAGTTCATTGTCAGAAATATCATCAGTCAGCCAAGTTCCTGTTAAGCATATAATTTTATATAAATAGAAGATGCTACTCGCAGGTCATTTGTCTTGGTCCTCAAACCACGAACATTTCGGTAGCAACATGAGGCCCATTGTTGACTGAAGATTTCAGAAGGTTCATTGAGGTCCCGTTTTGGTCCGAAATCGATTCTTGGGTTGCCGTTTGTTGTATGATTTAACCAGTAATCCTTGAGGCCACAATTCCTGTTGCAGCATAATTGATAAGCTCTTAGGTACCATTAGTTTAAAGGAGCTTATAAGTTGGTCCGGAAGATCGTCTTGGTTAATTTGACGCACTGAAATAATTTAAATACATAACCAAATTTAGAAATATTAATATGACGTTCCGGGTCATAGAAACCGGTATCCAGCAATTTATTGGTCTAGTCTTTATTATATCGTTGGTGCATCTGCCAAGAGTTACAAAACATTGGAGTGGCAGTTTAGGAACATTTCTAGTTAAAGAAACAATGCCAGTGAATCAATTTGAAAAAATGAGACGATTCATTTATTTTAATGACATCTCCAAAATGGTTCCTGTCAATCATGTAGATCACAACCAACTGTTCAAAATCAGACCAATTGTGACAAAGCTAAATGAAACTAGCCTCAAGGTCTCATTTGAGAATTATATCAGCTTGGATGAGTAGATTTGTCCCATGAAAGCGAGAAATAACCTGAAGAAAAACAATCTATGTTCTGAGCGGTGTCATACAAGTTTGAACCAGAAACAGGAAGTGAGAACGTAATTGCGTCTAATGAGCCGCGTCTACATATTGGATTGAATGTTGTCGTTAGGCTAACTCGTGAAGTACCATGCAATCAAAACTATCGCCTATATTTTGACAGTTACTTCACGTCCCTGAGATTGGGAACCATTTGACGTAACCGCATACCTAACTGTAAACTATCCACAGAAAAAGAAATCACCAAAAAAGAACGTAACTATTCTGTCGAGTATGTTGCCTGTGTTGAAAGAATTGATATATGTACAGTGGTCTGGAAGGAAAACAGAACAGTCACATTTGTGTCCAGCAGATACGACAAGAGCCTCAAGGTGTATATGACTATTGGTAGACCAAACGTGGTGGAAGAATATAACCGTCAAATGGGCGGTGTCGGTCTTATTGACAGCACAATGGGTAGGTATAAAATAAAACTACGAAGCAAGAGATGGCACGTTTGCAAGTTTTACCATTTTTTAGACCCTGTCATATCCAATGCCTGATTAGTATACAAAAGAGCTCATAAGATCAAGAAAACGGATGAACCACTGTTGGCATTGGCTGACTTTGGCGAAGAAGTTAGCACAGTGCGTGTGTTATTGTTATTGTAAGTGCAGACTTTGGCGAAGAAGTTAGCACAGTGCTCAGTAAAATGGAGATAAAAGCAAATGTTCAACGCCAAAGCATTGAACCGGACATTCAGGCCAAAAACCGCAAAAGTCCAGCTAAATTTATGTCACCAGCTGCTCTGCGCCCAATATGACCAAGTGACCAGGTTGGCCACTGACCAGTATGGGTCGTCAAAAGCTTCCGATGCAAGCTCCCTAAATACACTGGGAAACACAGACAATTTGTGAAAAGCGCGGAGTTGCATTATGCAACAATAAAGAAAATTATTGTTTCAAAGTATTCCACACTTTATAGATGAAGATATGGCTGCAATGTACCCGTTGTGGCTTTTGATTTTCTGAAGTACCAAATACATTTTTCTTTTAAAACTAATTGGAAGAAATAGCTTTGTCGATGATACATGGATGTATGTGTGTGAGCGGCGCTGCAAACGTTTGGTCTCGCCACCGCGATTGAACAAGAACGCGGGTGTGGAGTTAGTCTTTTAGTAAGCGGCGGTCCGAGCGCATCGTAGTGGCAGTGCGGAAGATAAACAAAACTAAAATATGTTATAAGAGTTACAGATTATAATAAAGTTAAAGAGTGTTAAGAAGAAACAGTGTTTTTAATTTTATCTCGCAACACAACAGCCACCTAATTCATGGGTGTACCGATTCACTCCTACATGGTAGCAGAGCTATAAAGGTCTACATTGCACCAGGGTGGCATGTTCAGTGATTTTAATTGAGTTCAGTGAATCACAAAGGAGAAGTGTTCAAAAAATTACTTAAAGAGACATATAGAAGCCGGCTGACCAACGTGCTGGAAAGGCGGGAAGAAGCATAGACGCTGCATTCCAGAGGGTCACCATTTTGTTATACCAAGCGTCTCACAAGAAAAAGAGTAAGTTGAGTGTTTGCTAGTGTTAAACTTACATGTGTAGCGTCATACGGGAATTCCGTGAGCAGCGTGTCTCTGTGTGTGTTTCCGCGCTTGTCTCGACATGTCGCGCGACGTACGCCGCCATTTTCCGAGATAGATGTGCTTCAGAGAAATACGATTTGTATTTATCTGAACGGAGGGAGTTTAGACGGCACTCACGATCCTGGGCTGATGCAAAATAAAGGGGTTCTCATCTGCAATCAAGCTAAAATTTAATGAATGTATTTAAGATGTAGCGATGATATCCAATAAAGAGGATACATAACAGGGAGGTTATACTGCAGAAGGTAGTAAGTTGTGGTTGATAAGAAGTTTTCTCTCATCTTATTATTAAGAAGTTAAAAAAAAAAAAAAATAATAATTTGGTACAAATGCTGAGGAATAAATTTCGTCAGTATTTTATTGAAAGAAAATAAATAATAAAAATTTATTTTTATTACAATCATTCAGAGAGAATTTGACGAGTGAAATAAAGTTTTTTTTAACTTTATCAGGGAATCAGAGTAGAAAGAAGATGGTATAAGAGGTTATAAGACGAAGAGAAATTTAGTCAAATTCAGAATTTAGCTCAAATAACTATCGAATTAAGTGCTAAAGGTGGTTTGCATTTGTTCATTTGAGTTTGGTGTCCTGTTCCGGCTTGCCTTGCGGTCAGATACCGGACTACTGGCTTCTGTGGACTTTTGTTCACTGCATAAATTAGAGTTCGGTTCATAAATAAAAATACGAGCAAATTCTGTAAATTCCAGGGTCAATGTTCGGCTGAAACTTGTGTTCGGTGTAGGCTGCTCGTTGACTAGGGACATTGGTAGGATCTCATTCGAGACCCACGTGTGTGCTTGCGCAACCTAAAACCGACCAGATTTCGTGGTAACGCGCGGAGCTGAACCTCGGCGAGTGGTGTACATGCGTGGTGGTGCTCGGTGGGAGAATCTGATTTCTCGCTTCGAATTAAAATTACTTGTGTTCGGTGTTTTGGTTCAGAAGCAAGAGACATTACTCAGTTAATTAAAATACAGAGATTACCTGGTATTGGAGGGTAAAATAAGAGGTTAAAAAGAGAAATGCGTAAGAGTTAAAGATTCCAGAGAAATTTATCAGAAAAGTTGACAAAATAAATAAGTAATAAAATAAGTTTAAAAATATATAAATGAATAAAAACTAATTGAGAATGTTTCATAATCCTGGAACAGATGGCTAGTAATCTTATTAAAGTCAACGACGATATGAGTCAAGAATATGCTGAGTATATGAGAATCAGGCTTGGAGAAGAAGTTACAGGTTCTGATCGTGCTATTCAAACAGCCACAACAATAAGAGCTTCAGAGGGTATGAGTGGGACCGATAGTCAAAATTCAGAGACGAGAGCTACGACTGAGAGAACATACAACAATCAAGCAAATTTAGAGGCGTTGCAGACGACAATTGCTAATGTTAATAAATTAGTAGCGACAATTGATGCAAGTGACATTTCAACTAATAAAACAACCGGAAATCTATTGAAGGAAGTGGTGGACAATTTGTACAAAATTCACAACCGCGTACTTGAATCAGAGAGGGCTAAATTAAACAGCAAAGAAGCCGAGCAAAGAGTAAAAATGCAATCTCAAGAGTTTCCAGGAGGCAACAGCGTAAACAACATGAGACCAAAAATTCAGAGGCAATACAAGTTGGCAAGTTTTGAAGTATGGTTAGACTGCTTAAAAACCGAACTTACAAGTTGGAGTTTACTTGACATGATTGAAACAAATCATCCATCACCAACTGGAATTTCAGAGTCTGAGATTATGCTAAGAAAGAACTCGGTGAAAGACATCATTATCAGTCACATAGACGAAGACTATCATAAGAGAATTTTAGGTCTAACGGAGCCTATTGAAATCCTGAAGAGTTTAAGAGATAGCAGTAAAGGAGAAGTTAGCTCAACTCCAACATCCATCAGAACTCGACTGTATAATCTGAGAATGTTGAAAGATGAAAGAGTTCACAAATTCTGTGAAAGATTTGACCAGATAATAAGAGAACATGAATTAAGTGATGATCCTCATAAGCTCACTGAACAAGAGAAGCGCTCAACGTTCTATCAAGCCATCATCGGAGCTATGCCAGAAGTACGACGCACAGATTCGGCTGTGATATCAACTACAGGCAATGAAATGAATATGACAGCATTGAGAAAGACTATGTATCGTATACAAGAAGATAATGATGCAGTTAGAGAAAATTCAGATGGGCAAATTGTTACAGCCTCAAGAGCAATGATGCCGAAATTTAAGAGTAACAAAAACAAGTGCTATAGATGCAACAGAGACGGTCACTGGCAAAATCGTTGCCCATTAAGAGACACAAATAAATGGTTTTGTTATGTTTGCAATTATACAACAGATCATAAAGGAGATGATTGCTCTGGGAACTCAACCCAGCGATACAAGAGGCCGTTCAATAATAGTAACGGCTATGAACCTCCTGCCAAGAGAAGCAGATCTACTCCAAATCAACAAATAAGAGGTAGAGGCACGAGCAGTTCCAGAGGAACAGGTAGCAACCTTAGAGCTAACACCAGAGGCAACTTCAGAGGTAATTTCAAAGGTAAAAAGGCCAATAGAGGATCCAATAATAATTCAGCGGCTAGAAGAGCTGAAGTTTATAATGAACAGGAGAACTACGAGAACAATACTGCAGAGCATGATGAGTATTCAGAGTCAGAAGGTAAGAAAACTTTTAATAAAGATTTAAATGATGACAATCAAATAGAGTTTATTGCCGATTCAGGAGCTACTAATCATATTGTTAATAAAAGTTTTATTTTAAGTAATTTTAAAAAATCTGAAAATGGAGTTATAAAAAGTGCAAATAAAAATGATTTTGCTGATATTGTTATAGATGGCAGAGGTAATCTTTTGCTTAAAAATAATAAAATAGATAAGAGTCATATTAAATTAACGAATGTAATTGCAGCAAAAGACATATCAGAGAATTTATTGTCATTACGTAAACTAGTAGATGCAGGGTTTTGTATATATTTAGATGATAAAATTTTCCGAGTCTATGCTAAAGAAAATAATAAGACGATTTTTGAAGGAGTTTATGAAAAACCTAATTGGACAGTTAAATTTGAAGTCCAGAAGCTTAAATATGATAACAATAATGTGATAAATGAGTATGATGATTATTGTTGCACTGCATCCTTAGCAGTCGACAATGAGTTTTCCGAGCAATCGCAAACTGATAAACTTGGTGAAATTTCACATTCGGAGGGAGTTAATTCAGAGTCTGTTAATATGCTTGTGACAAATGTAGGGTCTGCGATTGGGAGGGAGAGTTTGGAAGAACTCATTGTCTCAGATATTCAGATAAATTCAGAGGAATCAAATTCAGAGTGTGCAAGCGACTTGATACCGTACAAAACAGTAAACATAGATGAGTTGAAGACTGGAGAGAGTCTACAAGGCTTACTAGATGAAAATCCGGCAGGAAATATGAATTCAGAGGCCAATCAGAGTGAAGCCATGTTATGGCATCGTAGATTAGGACATGCTTCTTTAAATTATCTGAAAATGTTACAAAAGAAAGAAAAGAGATTAAAGCGTGTTAAATTTGATGATTCAATAAAAGACTGTGAAGTATGCATATTGTCGAAAATGGAAAAACTTCCATTTAAACAAAACAGAAGTAGAGCAGAGAGGCCACTTCAAATAATTCATTCAGATGTAATGGGGCCAATCAAACCTTCCTCATGGCCTGGTCAAAAGAGGTATATAATTGTATTTGTAGATGATTATTCTCGATATGCTAGAGTATATTGTTTAAAATCTAAAGATGAATCGGGTCAAGCGTTTGAGAGGTATTTGAGTTCTACCCGAAACCTGCTGGGTTCAGACGTAAAAGTTTGCTATGTTAGGTCAGATAAAGGAACTGAGTTTACAGGTGGAAAATTTGCAGAGATAATGAAACAGGAAAAGATTGAGTCAGAAAGTGGTCCACCATATACTCCAGAACTTAATGGCACAGCTGTAAGATTCAACAAATCTATACAGAGAACGATAAGAGCGCATATGAGTGATTCGGGCTTACCAGCAAGTATGTGGGAGTTAGCTGCAGAAACAGCTGTACATACGTATAACAGAACTCCACATAAGTCAATTGATTATGAAGTCCCTTTGTTAAAATTCTCACCAAAATCAAACTGTCATTTAGAGAAAATAAGAAGATTTGGTTGTATGGCCCACGCTAAATTACCTGCTGTTGAAACAAAGTTTAGTAATGTAGCTATAAAAACTGTATTAGTAGGACACACACCCACAGGGTATATTTTGTGGCATCCTAGCACAAGAAAACAGATGAATCCAACTGAAGATGATTGGGTAGAGGTTAAAAGAGTGTTCAGATATTTAAGAGGTACAACCAGTCTAGGAATTAAGTTCCTGTCTAATTCAGAGAGTCTGGAAGCTCTTTCAGATGCAAGTTTCAGAGACTGTGAAGATTCTAAATCAACAGGGGGATACATAATTAAGTTGTTTGGAGATGTAATAACTTGGAGAAGTTATAAACAATCTATTGTTACGACTTCTACGTGTCAAGCAGAGTACTTAGCAATGAGTGACGCGTGCCAAGAACTGATATCACTTGATAAATCAATTAGGTATATAATTGGACGTACGTTTTATCCTATTACCTTATGGTGTGATAACAAATCTGCCAGAGATTGTACAGAGAAAGATGGAAGCCACAAGCTCAAAACTTTTGATCAGAGTGTAGAAGAAATTAAAATTGAGTTGGCATTTAGAGAAAAAACTGGAAATAGGAAAAATATGGCAATCACTCATGGAGACTTTGTAAAACAGTGTGTAGTGGAAAATAAAATTAGAGTCTATTGAGTATCTACTGACGAAAACTTAGCCGATATAATGACAAAACCCTTATCTCAAAATAGGCATGTTTATTTAAGAGACATAATTACCAATACAGTAGTCAGATGAATCTTCAGAGAAACATTAAATAAATTCAGGTGAGAAACAGAAATTAAATCGGAATTCAGATAAATCTTTAGAGAAAATATTAAGATGCATAAATTCATGTTTGAATTTTCTACAGGCAAAGAATGATTGCGTAATCCCTTTAGGGAATGTATACCAAAATTCAAGTCTAGTGAAATTAGTCATATCATTCTTTAATAACTTTTATATTTAATTTTAATGTTTGTTTCTTTTCATATTGCTTATTTAATGATTTAAGCATTGTTTATATATTCGACAAAGGGAGGGAGTGGAAGAAATAGCTTTGTCGATGATACATGGATGTATGTGTGTGAGCGGCGCTGCAAACGTTTGATCTCGCCACCGCGATTGAACAAGAACGCGGGTGTGGAGTTAGTCTTTTAGTAAGCGGCGGTCCGAGCGCATCGTAGTGGCAGTGCGGAAGATAAACAAAACTAAAATATGTTATAAGAGTTACAGATTATAATAAAGTTAAAGAGTGTTAAGAAGAAACAGTGTTTTTAATTTTATCTCGCAACACAACAGCCACCTAATTCATGGGTGTACCGATTCACTCCTACACTAATTTATAGGTGTTTTTCATTTTCGAAATTATATCCTAAAAGCTGCTTTTTATCAAATAAAATGTTATTGAGTTATAAAGTGTTAAGTTAGCAAATCAGCTGGTGATCTTGCTTGTTAGTATATATGCTCTGTCATGATCTCCAAAGCCATGTTCTCCATAAGATTGCTCATGCTTTTTTCAGCTAGCTAACTAGCATCATTTTTGCGCAATCTCGGCACAGCAATTGTTCACACACCTGCGCTCCTATCAGAAAGGTTGTATACTCAATTTACGATATGCAGTCACTAACTACGAATAAAGTCAAGAAAAACTTCGAAGATATGTGCACATTTTAAAAAAAATCCATTGTTTCGCCATTTTGTTGCAAACTAATAGAAACCACGCACATTATAACTTTCCAAAAATATTTATGATATTGATCTTATCTAAAATTTTTAAGAAGAACAAATCGAAATTGCAGTATATAATTCGATTGAAAGTTCATAAGAAACCATAACTGTGTATATTAGAGCAATTTCAAACGGCTATAATATGATTTGATCCGTGAATATGAGTAGATTTTTGTCAAAACTACGGAAAGTTAGGGTCTTTCATAAGACTACCTAAGTATCGATTTTTTTTTTTTTTGAGCTTAATGTTATCGATACGATTTTCTTGGGGAAAATTTGAAATTCGAAGATCATACGATTTTTACCAAAGTTGAGCGAATTTCAACTTTTAAGGTATTTGCTGCCGTTGCTATATTCATAAACTCCATAAACGTCTACCTTCATAATTGTTTTCCGATTTTTTTAGATCACACAAGTTTTGTGTATTTCTCCTCCCTGTGCACCACTCGAAGAAGAAATGTCAGTTTAAGTTTTGAAAAATTTTCATTAAGACCTTTCATTTGATACACATATCGGCTACCTTTCAAGATAAATTTTTTTTCAGTGGCCACTCCCCTGTATGGGGAGACCCTCCATACACACCTCATACTTTTTTTGTTGTTGTTGTGAAGCATTAAAGAGGGCACCACTCTACATCTACATACAGCATTTTATGTTTCTAGCTTTTGTTCATTAGGAGGAAAATTGCTGTGGCACACGGACGTACAGATAGGTCGCAATTTTTGTAGGATTTAGTAAGTTTTTAGTCCGAAAATGTAAATACTTAGCTTATTTACATATTTTAAAAAAATTAAATAAGTATCATTATGAGTACTATCGAAATAATTAAGCTTCGTATCTCAGAATAAATTTTCAAGTGAATTTTCATAATATAAATTTATTATGTCAGTATTTGTTTGAATCTAGTTGTTGTTACCAATATTTTCCACGCCTGTAAATAAATAAATAAAAATGAAAACCAAAAAAATACATGGATTCCTTTGCGCAGGATCTTTGGCCATACTAACTAATTTATCCTTTCCCGGTTAGTTGCCAAATTATGACCCTTCAACTATTCTGGAGGTTCTATTTTGAAAATGTTTTCTTTGCTATCTATTTCAACTGCTTCGATTGTGCATTCCACAGGTTATGGTTCAGCCTTTGTTCTTCCGGTTCCCTGAGAGTTGCAAGGCTTTCTTGGGTATCTAGTTTCCTGAAGTCCGTTACATTGCGAACGATGCCCACTTGTCCCAAGTGATGTTGTGTCCATTATCTAGTCACCATTGATTTCAACACTGCTTGATCTCTTCCACTCTTCTTCGCTAGTTCCGCTTCCCTTGAATTTTCCTCCCATCACAGCGAGACCAGACGCTGGGTTTGGCAAATGTTTGTTTTTGGATATTCTAGGCAAGACACCGCTAAGCTCGTGCTTTATTTTCTTTTCCTTCGCTGACCTTAGGTTATTCTTCAGCTGATGATGCCTACTTGATGAAAGCCCTTCAATTTGAACCGCGATAGTAAAAACTGCGGTAGTGTGGAGCGAATAGAAAAGCGAATTTGATCGAGTAATAGTAAAGTGATTTTCGTTGGTTGTGAAGTGATTTTGAGTAAAAATTGATAGACGACTTGTAAAATAGTGAAAATTAAAATTGTGAAATAGTTAAATAAGTGATTGTGCATTTTTTTAAGTAATTAAATAAACTCTTTTAATTAATTTAAAAGACATTGCGTTTTCACGCTCCCGGAACATTAAAATTATTGGCCGCTAACCATAACACGCGACAATATTATATAAATTTTCAAAACATTTCGCAAGCGATCGTTAATTTAGCTGGCTTACCTACACTAAACCCTACTTATTTGGCTCTTTTGCAGCAGATGCCGGTTAAATTCTTTTCCATCTTCCGCTTACTAAATTTCTGCAGCTCAATTCGATTCCGCTCTTTGCATTCCGGAAACTTGTCGTTATTACCTCCAATAATTTTCTTCTTCCCGCAACCACGTCTGCCTGTGTGCGCCAAAATTTTCAACTTATACTCCCCCTGCCTAGTGGCTCCTTCGCGGGTCAACCATCTGCCCAAGTTGAACCAACATATTATTTCTCGCCCCCACTCAATTTGCTTTCCACTCAGTTGCTACTACAGTGTGTCCCAAATTTATAGGAGGACCCAGTTTTTTAGTCAAATTTTTAATGTTTTTAAACCAAAAAAATCTTAATTTGCACAAGATATTTCTGCTTCTAATTCACGATTTCTGTCTTTTTTTGGTGAGCCTACGACAACTTGTTCGTTTATTATGCCATTTTTAAAAAAAAATAGTGTCCCAAGTTTATAGGGGCAGTGAAAAAAAGACGATTTTCTATTGAAAATTATTTTTGCTGGTAAAATTCTATCGTGAACTACAAATCATTGAGTATATACTGTAGTTCCTGTTGAAATTGAACACATTACCAACAAATTTTACACAAGTATAAAGGAAATACTCCTTTGCACCGTGAAATTTTGAGGCACTGTAAAAACTGGGTTTCTTTTTGGTCGTCCGGTTGCTGTATACCTGCATTTTCTTTTTTTTTTTTCGTTTGGTGCTCAGGGTTTGAGCCCTAATCATAGATAAACTCGTGGTTTGCGGCAACTGATGTTGGTAGAAGTTTCGAATTGGCTGGTTTAGGATAATAAAAAATTCCACACTGTTCTAGACGACCAGCATAATCTGGAATTTTCTGAAACAATCAGCTCAGGTATAAATACAGGCACGCCCCAAAATTAAAAGCTCATCACATGGTGGTTCGCTACAAATTTGCCGAAGAAAGGTTGCATTGGACCCATGAATGGTCTAAGGTACATAACTTGCTTATTTTGGGGTTTATACATTCAATCATCTGCAGGTGGAGTAAGATTAAAAATGTGGTTGGTTATGTGTTTCAGATTGTTTAGTCTGACGAAAAAAGTTTGACTTAGATGGCCCAGATTGCGTTCGAGAATATTGGCGAGATCTGCGCAAACAGCCACGTTTTCTATCCAGGCGGAACTTTGGCGGTGGGTTCGTTATGGTGTGGGCGGCCTGCAGTGGATTCGGAAAAGTTGGCATAGAAATCATTTCGCATCGAATGAACAGCGAAGACTATCAGGCAGTGCTAGAAAAGCATCTGAAGCCCTATTTCCGCCGTTGCCGCTCTGCAAAACTGATCTTTCAACAGGAAAACGCGTCAATTCACTCCAGTAAATCTACCAAGGAATGGTTGTCAAAAATGAAAATTCCTGTACTTCAGTGGCCTGCCATTTCTCCGGATCGAAATCCAATAGAAAATGTTTGGGGCATGATGGTCCGCGACGTTTATGAGAACGCTCGTCAATATTCATCAGTCACAGAGCTGGAGGAGGGCGTCAGAAAAGCTTGGGAAAACATCAGTATGTGCAGTTTGACAAATCTCAACAATTCGATGCAAAAACGGATGAAAATTGTATTTAAAAACGATGGTGACGTTATTAATTACTGATTTTTTGTTGCGAATCAATGGATTTTACCAATAATAAAAAATTTTCTATGGAAAATCGTGTTTTTTTTCACTGTCGTAGGCTCACCAAAAAAAGACAGAAATCGTGAATTATGAGTAGAAATAGCTTGTGCAAATTAAGATTTGTATGGTTTAAAAACATTGAAAATTTGACTAAAAAACTGGGTGCCCCTATAAATTTGGGACACACTGTATTCTTCACTCACAGGTGATTTCATTTTCTGGACGATATAACTTGTATTCACATTAACGATAGTTTCACCTGCTTGATCATCTGTGTGGTGAAAAGGTGAACAGCAGACATCTCGGAGTAGACTTAGGGTGCCTGGACCTATTGGGTACAGTCCGTTGGAGTATTCCAAGACTTTACGTCTATAATCAATGAGAGGTTGGTTTAGATTTTCTTCGGGAAATTTCAAACGTACGGACGAAGAGAAAAAACCATTACAAGTCCGTCCGAAGAATCACTGGAAACAAATTTCGTTTTCATCAACAGTTTTGAACCAGGAACCCTCCATCTACGGGATGAGGGGGACTAATCACTATACCACACAGATGGTGAGATAATTGTCAATATTTTTTATAGTTTATCTTAGATTAGAATTGACTAAGAAACGAGAAGGCTAGGAGCTAAGTATGATTTCTTACGAAAGCTAAATGTAAGCAACTTAATTAAAGATACATTTATGAATTAACAACAAAACAGTATTTCATTTTGTTCATACTCCCCCTAATTGAGTAATCTAGTAAGTAATGTATCAAAAATAAATCTAATAAATCATATTTCAAAAATTTATTTACAACATTCTACTAACCCCATCATCTCTAATTTTTACACATATGTGATATGAATGCATATCATTTATGATTTAGTTCTTATTTCTATCTTCTGAAGCATAAGAGAAAACATCAAAGTAAAATATCTACCAGGTCTTAAAATAACAAACAACTTCCATGTTCTTTCCTAATAGAATAAATCACACACAAGAGATTTTTTTGAAATCCGATTACGCGAGCGTTGATTAAAAGACATCATTTTTCATTTGTTTATGATTAATGAACAACAAGACACTTGTTATCCTCACAACTTTGTACAAAATACTCGAATTGGAGAAAAATAGCTCAAATTGTTTACAACGAACTTGGAAAGAGGAAGATGTTGAAGAAAAAAAAATTGCCCCCATTCAAAATTGTGTGATGTCATTGTTGTGCTGCTTGGAAATTAAAATAATTTGCAACGATTAACCTAGAGAATGTAATCAAATGAATTTGATTTATTTGATATATGAATGTATGATATTTGAAAATATATATATATATATATATATATATATATATATATACTGGAAAATATAATATTTATTCAATAGCTAATTTATGTCAACTTAGATTTCGCATGCGGTGCTCAAACGAAGATATAAGAGGTGTTATTTTGAATAGCCCGCTATTTCGGTAGACGACACTTTTGAAGCTGTCATTTTTTAACATTTGACAAGTGAAAACTACGCCATTAATAGAAATGGAATCAACAACGCATTGAAATAATTAAAATTCACTATAAAAATGGTGAAAATTTGGCAGAGACGGTTCCTAAAACTCGAACGTTTTTGGGTCGTTGTGAAGCACCTTGTCGGACCGCAATTCAGAAATTGGTGGGAAAATTCGAGCTGTTGGGACAACTTAGTAGTGATGTGAAGAATAAAACCCGTGCACGTCACTCAAGAACAGCCAAGAATATTGCTGCTGTAGCCGAAAGTGTTGAAGAAAACCCAGGTTTGTCCACTCCTCGTCGTTCTTTGGAATTAGGCATTCAACAAACGTGATTACACCGTATTTTGCATAAAGATTTGGGTCTTAAGACTTATAAAGTTCAGTAAACACAAGAACTTAAGCCGGTCGATCATCAACAACGTCATGTCTTTGCTGATTGGGTCCTTGAAATGCATGAAAATGATCCGGAATTCCATCGAAAAATCATCTTGAGTGATGAGGCCCACTTCCACCTCCTTGGACTCACCAACAAGCAAAATTGTCACTTCTGGCGCTCGGAAAACCCAAGAGTTATTGTTGAAAAGCCTCTCTATCCTCAACGTGTGACTGGTTCTTGTGGTTTATGGTCCAGCGGAGTTGTTGGACCTTACTTTTTCGAAAATGAGGCTGGAGCAACAGTTACGGTGAATGAATTGCGCTATCGAGAGATGATTAATGATTTTTTATGACCGGAATCGAATGGTATTGATCTGGACAACGTTTACTTTCAACAACATGCCACTACGTACCACACAAGCAACAAAACCATTGATCTTTTACGGGAAAAGTTTCCGGACCACGTTATCTCTCGAAGAGGTGATCACAATTGGCAACCGAGTTCTTGTGATTTAACACGTGCTGACTTCCTCCTTTGGGACCACGTGAAAGAGAAGGTCTACGCCAACAGCCCAGCATCGATTCAAGACCTCAAAGATGGAATTCGTGAGGCGATCATTTATATTAAAAAATGGTATTTTTCTTGTAATGTTAAAATAACACCTCTTATTGGAAAACCCTATATATATAAATAGATATATATATATATATATATATATATATATATATATATATATATATATATATATATATATATATATATATATATATATATATATATTTATATATGAAATTATCCAGAATCATTTTTGCATCATTTGTACGAAATGAAACGACTAATCTTTCCAGACAATTGTAGATCGTTTCCTTCGTACTTTTCTTCGGTCAGGACAAAGAATTTTGCACAAATTCATTTATTGACTGCTTTAGAATCGATAGCATTTGATTTGAACACCCTATCCATAATAAATGCCACTCCAAATTCTCACTTTCCAACAGGCATCTCACTTTTGAATGCTGTCTAGGATCTCATATCTTGAATATCACTACCAGTCCAGTTCGTTTCCTGGATCGCCAGTATGTGAAATTTATATTGACTGGCCTGTTGTTAAAGTACTTTGGCAGCTAGGCTTGTTCAGTGATCAGACATTCCAGGTTCCAATGCTTTTGTCGTTTTTTTTTTGGTTGCCAGCCGTTGCGGAAGATCCAATCCATTTCAAGGCTCGGTTACAGGTTTCGAAACAATGGAGCTTTATCCAGAGATGAGAAGCTAGCCCATCGTCCGACGTCCATTCTTGCAGCATGGTTATTACTTTCAATTCTGTTATATGGTGTGGAGGACTTGGCTTCACCCTCTTGCGTCAACACGAAGGAGGTTTAGAGAGGATTTAGTAGCAAAGCTACAGCTGTACTTGCAACTATTGGGATTTCTCGGTATTTAATGTCCCATCATTGAACCAGTAAACTCAATGTGCAACCCGAGTCCATTTACTATAATTTTTTCGTGGAATTTAGAATGATAGATCATGGGAGCTGGGGGTTAGGGAAACAAGGGGATTCCTCTATCTTTCTCAACCTCACTTGAGGCCGACTATGGCGGAATCAAGTGGATGACTTAGATCAGAAATTTTTTTTGATGTGACACATACAAAATAATTAGAGACGAGTTTGGTTTCTTCATTAATTCAAAGGGTTTGTCACAGTAAAGGATATCCTGCTCTAAAATGACCGGAATTTAATTGTGGTGTTTAGAACTGATATTGAATTTGCTGAGATTAAGATTTAAAAACCGCATGGTATTGAGTATCCACGGATGTAGAGCTCATGGAGATTTTTTAGTGTTGATATTTTGTTCTATGGGGACTACCCCTCACTGTCTTCATTACAGACTAACTTTTTGACAGACAAATTGCCATGCTCTGCAGCTGCACGAAGGTCCTGCCTTTTTATCAGCAACAAGTCAGATTAATATCTACGAGATACGGAGGTGTGCTCACTTTATAGGCTTTTTAAGTGTAGGTTCACAATGTACTTTTTAACGCGGTTCACCTACAAAAAATTTAGTTATGCTAGTTTACAATACTATGGCTCATATTTCAGCATGTATTTTACCTAGTTTTTTGCTGAGATTATCATATTTGTTTGATCAATACAGCCTTACAAAAGATTCACGGTCCTCTCTTTTTCTGGTCCTTCAACTCTAATACTAACATCACCCGAGCCCCCCTCGTTTACTAAAAAGTTTTTATGAGCCTATGTTTAGGCTCAGTATGTGAACTATTCCCGTAGTATTTGGGACAAAATATTGAGCCTGCAAGCAAGTGCCTTAAACTTAGCCCAGGCTATTTCATAGACGGGAACATTATCTAGTCAACCACACTATAAAAATATCAATAAAACAAGTTGAGTAAGCAGGAGAGTGCTCCTACCAGAAGGTCTTTGTAAACATCCTAGGGTTAGAAACAAATTTTCTAATAGTGTGAAGCGGTAACTTCAACTATTCATCCAATACTTGGATATGAAATCGTTCAAGTTTATGCAAAAAATGCACAGTTTCTTTCATAAGCACAGTGCAGCTGCGATTTTGATCTAGCTTAAATTGTTTTCCTGAATGCTCGGCCGATTGAATATATTCAAGTTAAACACTATTCCTTAAATTTTCATGAAAATTGAAAGAAAATCAAAGTGCCCAGGTCAATTTGAAACAATTATCAACCATAAGCTCGTGCTATTGTTGTTGTAATTCCATATAATTGAAAAGGCTATAACTTACTTGATTATAACTCGATCTCAATTAAAAACGTTAATATCTTATATCAATCTATATAATTGCAAAATTTCAAGACATTTAAAGGTACCGTTTTGATTTTATGGGCGAAAATGTAAAATGTACAAATCATACTATTTCTGAGGTATTTGTTGTCCTTGTACTCATAAAGGCCTAAATTCGTGATAATTTTCAGATTTTTCGGATCGAAGGTATCCAATCGCGAGGGGGCGGGGGGGACACAAATTTTTGGTACATTTTGCCTTCCCCTGGGCCCCCTAACTCACAAAATGATTTTTTTATTTCAGAACCTTAAAGTTCTAATTAAGACCTTTCATTTGATACCCCAGTCGACTACCTTTATTTAAAAAAAATTGTTTAGGGGCCAATTAGTTATAAGGGGGGACCCCCCTTAAAAAAATTTTAAATTTTTGGTAAGATCTTAACTTTTGAGAAACCATCACTTCTGACCTTTTCACAAAGTTTGAGCATTGTAGCTTCTATAGTTTCTTAGAAAACTAGCTGTGACGCACGGACAGACAGACAGACGGACGGAAAAGCAGGTCGCGAAACAAGGTCTTTGTAAAAAAAAATTTTTACAAAGACCTAAAAAAGGAACTTAGTCAGCAGTCAATGTTGGATTTTGAATATTAAGTTGGTTAATCAGCTTTTATCTTATGTGTTCATTCAGGAAATGTCCGAATTTTTTCCAAGAGGATAAAGACCCATATATTCATTACGCTGAACTTACGTGTCTTCACCTTCATCCGAAAATATCTTTGGTAGTTCTTAGATAGTTGACTTAGCCTCCTTTTTGGACATAATTGCAATTAAATTTGCTGTTCAATAAAATCCCCGAGCCTTTAAAGTATTTTCATAAATGGTTGGCAATTATTTGTGGGAATCGAACTTTTTTAAAACTCTGTTCAGTATAACTTCTGAGACATGCAAAGATTTTTGAACCACTGATTTTATTTTCATACAATTTATTTTTATTTTGATAGTAATTTAACAACCTTACTTAACTCGCTCAACTTTTAACCATATTTGCTCTGCAGGACAAATGACAAAAGATTTTGTTTGCAGCATGATTGACAATTTCATCTTGGGAGAAATCAAGTACCGATATTGCCGCGATGCATTTACAATCCCCATCTTGGTCTGCATAATCCCAAATTTCATTCCGATGCAATTTCTTGCACCATCTCCCAAAACTCAAGAACGTTGCTGGGTGTCGGGCTCGAATATTTTCTTCCAAAAATCTATCTGGATCAAACACATCAGGATAAAACTCAGAATCACAATGTATTGCATGAGCTGGTATAAAAACGAGTCTACCTTTCTTAAATGTATAGTTCGTGTTAGAAACGGTGTAGTCATTTGGAGCTTCTCGCGTGAGGTTCGAAAGAGAAGTGCATAATCGTATTGTTTCTGTAAAGAGGCGGTTAAGTGATACTCAGAAAAAGAAACAGACATTTACCATAAAGCAATTGATCAATGTATTTCATTTCCATCCCAGCTTCAAAATTTAACTCGTTGTTATGCTTTTCTAAAAATTTTTCTGTATAGTTTCTAGTTTTCTCCTGAATCGTTGGATTCCTTGCCAACTGGAAAAGGCAAAAGTGCATAGTTGACGCTGAAGTCTCGTAGCCAGCAATCAGAAATCCAAAAGACTGAGCAAGGACATTGTTGAAAGTCATCTCTACGTTTTTGCAAGCCTCTACTAACGTGTCCATCATATCGACACGACGTTCATTTTTGCGTAGGCGTAGTTTCAAAATTTGCTTTACAAGCTTCGTGAAGTACTCTGAAACTTCATCCCTAAATACTTTCAGCCTTAATTTTTCTGCATACTTGCGCAGTGCTACATGAATGAAAAGCACTAGCGTACTATGCCTAGGATTGCTGAAAATTTGTGAACCGAATCGAAAGAACTCACTGTCTTGGTTTGCAAGGAATTTGCTGTCGATACCGAAAACACAATATTATACACAATCCATAGTGAACACATGGCTTTTGCATCTGGTCCCTCTCCTCGCGTACATGCTGCATTGATTTTACGACCCAACGTTTCCGCGATATTCTCAATTAACGGAAACATTCCTTTCATTTTGGCTATCGTGAACGCAGGAGCAAGTTTTGTGCGAATTACTTTGGCATGTAGCAGCTTAGCAGCTCCCAGGTGAGCAGATTACCAAGAAACCTCGATCAGAGCTGGTTGGCTCCAAACTGACGTAAGATGTTGCATCATCTGATTATAGGCTTACTGCCGTCATCTGTTGAACTTTCGATACAATTCTTCATTGAGTTTCCACAATGGAAATTACACAACTGATAAAAAGGAATAGTTTTCCTTCACGTAACACTTCAAAATAGCAAGTGGTCATTCTTCAGTATATAAAAACCAATATCTTATAAATAAATTGCTTATTTCTTTTCATTTTGCAGTTGAATCAATATGCACCTAAATAAATTCGAATTATTTCAGTGCCATTTTGCAAATGTTATCCGATTCATGATTTCGATCAAAGCGAAAAAATGTCCACATGACAACATTAATATCTGCTCTCATTTTGTGCTCGTACATAACCCACACATATAAATGCGGATAAGTTTCTCACACACGTATATGAGTGCGGAGAATTTGTCACGCACACATATGCAAGTCGACGGAACCGATTTATCGCTATCGACTTTTTCCGCAACGTACCAATCGTTTAAAATGTTTTGTCTCTTTTGCACTCTGGTGTGCCATGGAAAAATTTGCAAATTTATTCATCTCTTTTCATTAAACAGCTGACGAAATGCACCAGTCCGTTAGTATATAAGCCCTGCTAAAATAGTGCTGTAGCACACCTAACCACACTGCACACTTATGTTCATGTAATGCGTTTTGGTGTGACAAGAAGATAAACAGCACAGTGTGCTGCTCGCACCGTGCCGCACACTTAAGCATGCTGTTCAGAGCATACCAGCACAGTAGATTGTGCTGTCTTTGCCCATCACTATTCACGGCCCTTCTCTATTGGGCTGACCAGGACTCGAAAGCCCCCACTTGAAAGACCCTCAATTTTGAGGGTGATACATTATTTGTAGAATCATTGTGAAACAACATTGTTTTTTTTTAAATACCTCCATTCCCTTCAACTCTCTCCATCACACTTTCTTCGTCGCACAACGCTCGTGCGACCTGCACTTCACATTTCGTCGTTTCTTCAGGTGTTCCATCCAGACAATGATTAGACGATCGGTATAAGGGGACACACAAATTACGTGAATTTATCCTATTAATCTCATCTTGTCCATTTCATGATCAGCTCTCAGAGATAAAAAAAACTTTGTAATACGCCGTGGGAAAAAAAACTCTGGGTTATAAAGTTAGCTGTCATTTCAAGCATCTCGACGATAGGGTTTAAAGTGCCCTTAGATGCTATGTTGAAATTGATTGGACTGAGATTCTCCATAATAATGTCTTTCTGCTATGCAATCTCGACGATTGGGTCAAGAAAGGCCCTAAGATGCGATGTAGAAATTTATTGCACTGAGACTCAATCGTTGTTAAATAAATATTCTTTAAGCCTTTTTTTAAAAACTATAAGTGAGTTTGCATCCTTAACTGAATCTGGTAGATTGTTGTATATACGCAAGGCATCATTCGTAGCGTCATTCTTTAGACGATCCGTTCTTGCAAAAGGTATTATGAATTGATTTGCGTTCCTAATATTGTAGTGATTTTTCTGCGATACTTTCACAAATTGAATATGTGACGACGAATTTGAATTCAAGCATTTAAAAATAACCTTGGCCTTCTCTGCTTCAACGATTTGAGTAAATGTTAATGCTTTCGCTGATTGCTACACAAATCTGGTTGGTGTACGTATTGGTAGATTTAGCATATTTTTATAAGCCTTGGTAAGCAACCTACAGATGATATTAAGGTGTTGCTTTGATGACTGGCTCCAGATTACTATTCCTTAATGTAGTTTCGACAGAACGAGTGCATTTAGCACCATTTGCTTGATATTGCTTGGAAATCCTTCATATCTTCTCAGTAATCCAATAACAGGAGCTAATTGTCTTCTTAAGTTGTTTATATGCGACAGCCATGTTAATCGTTGGTCGATGATGAGTCCAAGATATTTGAATTCCGCTTCTCTCTTCAGTTTTTCGCTATTAATTCTTATATCAATGTTAATGTCTTCCTTGTTCTTCTGTTTGGAAATAATGTATTTGGTCTTAGAAGTATTTAGCGCTAGCTTATTATTACTTAACCACGAATGATATGTACTTAGATCCTCATTAATGGTATTCTCTAAGTAATCTTTTTTGCATCCCGAGTAAAGTAGAACTGTGTCATCAGCATATAGTGCATAGTATCCCTTTAGTCCACATGTATTTAAATTGTTAGTGTATAACAAGAATAAGGTAGGGCCAAGTATGGAGCCTTGGGGAACGCCTGACTTCATATGTGCCAAGTCGCTCAATACATTATTGACTACTATTTTCTGCGATCTTCCTTTTAAGTAATTCTTAAAAAGTTGTTTCGGTTTCCCGTGAATGCCATATAATTCGAATTTACGAAGTAAATGCTCATGATCCACCGTATCAAACGCCTTTTTCAGATCCAGAAAAACGGCAGCAACATAGTCACCCTTGTCAAGTCCTGTATTTATGAAACGCGTGACTGAGAAAAGAGCATCAAAAATTCCTTTATTTTTCTGGAAACCAAACTGTTGTAAATTTAAAATTGAATTTTCCTTAATGAATGATGATAGACGGATGTTTATTAATTTTTGAAATATTTTACCAAATCCTGTTAAAAGTGCGATCGGGCGGTAATTATTTGGATCCATACGGTCTCCTCCCTTGAAGATTGGGACTATTTTTGCTAGTTTTCCTTCCTCAGGAAACGTTCCCTTCCTAATATGTTTGTTTAGACAATTTCACACATTAGACACATTCTGCTATCTCTTCCTTTATATATATATATATATATACATATATACATATATATATATATATATATATATATATATATATATATATATATATTATATCATGCGCATTGTCGGCCACTGCATCTAGTCTTTTGGAGTGATACAAAAGTTTTGCTTCTTTCACAACACGTTTAGATGTTTTATTGGCTTCGATGTATATAAACCTGAGCGATTGATCATTCATGTTTCGTTTGTAGTTCATATAAGCCTTCCGCTTGTTCTTACTTGCCTCAATAACTTTTTTGTTATCCATGAATGTTGACGACATCTTATTTTTTTCTCCGTAGTCGAGGTGTCCTTAGCTTCGATTATGATGTTTGTGAGCTCCACTAAGTTTTAAGGTTTTTGGTTAATTAATAAACCCTTCAGATTTGATCTAAAGGGGCTTTTGCTTTTTATTTATTTTAATACCTTAAATAACAACTTTCAAAACACGATGATCAAGTTTTGGCCAGTCCTCTAGAGTATAAGCAATTTTCCCAGCAATTTGATTATCATTTGTGACTATGTGATCCAGGCAGGTATTAGATGCTAGTCGGATAGGTTGAAGTGGGTTCACAATAGTGGCCCCATTCGTTTCTAGTACGTCGTTGTACATCCTTGACTCATTAGATTCAACCATTAGATCTATATTCGTATCGGCAACTGTGATCAAATTATTTTCCATAGAATATAGTTCATCTAATGTCAAGCACAGGTCTTGCGCGTTAAGTCGGATGGGGTTGTAAAATGTGCCAATTTATATTTTCTTTCCAGTGCATACTAGTTTGATGACTATCATAATGTATTTATCCGGTATTACTCGCCTCGTTACGAAATTAAGAGTTTTTTAAATATAAATTGCTGCTCCTCCACCTCTTCCGGGCCTGCAGGAAAATACAGAATCGTATCCCTGAATGTTGTAGTACTCCACTTCCTCAGAATATATCCAGACTTCATTAAGTATAATTAAATCTATATTCGAATGTTGCTTTACATAAATTTGAAGTTCGTTAAGTTTTTGTCTTAAACTTCTTATATTAGCATAGAGGATAGAAATTTGGGTGTCTTCAAATATCTTTGTATTATTGAATGGCATATTAATCATCATAGTCAATACTCAAAATCCTACGTTTTAACTCTGGGCATTCCGTCGAATCAGCCCGGTGTGCATGGCCAATTTTCTTACCATTTTCCATACAATTACAACATTTTTCAACTGAGCTTTTACAGTCTCTTGTATCAATCATGCTGTGATCCACATTTTGCACACCTCAGTTCCCCTTCACATTTTGATACCGTGTGATTGATCTTTTGGCATTTGAAGCACCTCGTGACGTTGAAATCTTCCTTTATGTAGTATACTCCATAGTCGATATTAACATATCTATTCGCTATCTTCTTGAACATTGTTCCATTCACCTCTAAAATATGTAACCATTTTCCGCTCCGTATTCTTCTAGAGTGAACCAATTCCATTTTATCTTCATCGAAAATGTTCGGGTTCAGACTTTGAATTTCAATTCTTAGCTCCTCGTTTGTGAATTGCTTCTCTAATCCATTTATAACCAATCTTGGTTGAAGAGACTTGGTTTCCATTATTTCTTATCCCTTCATATTTTCCTTAATAATATTGAGAAGCGTAGATGAATTTTCATTCGAAGAAGTCTTAATAATTGCTCCACCATTTCAAATCGGACGGACTAGCCGGAGTGGAATCTTGCATTGAGAGGGTCGGATTTTAGATTTGAAATCGGAAAGAGTTTGATCGGAGCTTGAATGGGCTTTGGGCTTGATAATTATGCCTTTTTGTGATGTTGTGTTTGTGCGTTTTTCTTTCTGCAAACCAGTATCCAATTTGGTCACATCTGCATATGTAATTTTATTTACATTGGTGTTTTTTTCCATTAAGGCACTGACGGTAGACTTCAGTTCAATTAGCTGGTTGACTGTTTGCTTCATTTGTTCCATGAGACGATCATCTTTTAATTTTTTGTTATAAGATTTACAAGCGGAGTACATCCAAAGAACATCTTGAGTAATCTCCATAATCTTTAGATATCTTTCTTCAGACATTTTAATACACCTTATGTGGAACCACTTATTGCATATTCCATCACACCCTTTTCCTTGTTCCGAATTCTTAGCGGTCTTTTTGCATTTACCACATTTGTTGCATTCCACCGTCGACATTTTCTTTATTGATTATTTTAGGAACTCTTACCAATAATAGTTGAAAAGGATTCAATCACTACTATTTTAATCTTATGATAATAACTATTATTTTATAAATTGTCTGCAATATCAAATTATTACGCGTAGGGGAAATAATATTAATACACCTTATAAAATTAATTTGAAAATAATCAATAATAATTAGTTGGAAAAATTGTTATTAAGTTTATTCTGAATTTTATAAATTTATTATAAATTTTCTAAATTTGTTATAAATTTTCCAAATTACCTTCGTACTACACGAGAATCCGTCTCCTCGTACAAAGAATAATTGGAAAATCTAGCGATTTAATGCAGAACTTTCACTCTTAAAAATACCGAAATTCTAACACCAAATTCACCAAATCAAGAAACAGCTGATTTCACTTTAAAATTCCACTTTTTGAAGATTTTTTCTATAGAGCTGATAAATTTCACGTCACCACCTGACAGTTGTCACATATAACTTGTTTATCGTCAAAAACCCATACTTTTTTCTGGTCAGTAAAAACTTATGAACTTTCTGAGTTGAATCAATTAAGATACACTTCAAACATGCTGGTTGTTTATTTTTGAGGACTTAACCGCCCATTATCCTTTATTTTGCCGGGTGCCAAACAACAATGAGGTTGCCATAGCTCGTCGATTTGACATGATATCCAAGAGATTTAATGCAAATAACTCGATTTGAATTAATTTGTGAATAGTCGACTTCTAAGGAAAATCACGTGATTTTAAGCTTTATTTGTTTGCATTTTACGACACTTAAGATTTATACTTTGCTCTGGTTTGATGTATTATTACAGAGACAATTCTGAGGATTTTAAACATTGCATAAATTCGTTACTTAAATTATTCTGTCAAGCAAAGATATCAACCATTTAATTTGGGCGATGTGTGTCAAGCATTTCCGGATCCTCATTAAATTATTATTTGATTCGATCCGATGAAAGCTTTCAGATTCAAATCACTTAACGTGTCAACGACCTATTGTCCATCACCCCGAAGTTCAAACACGCAAATCTACCAAATAAATTTGGTCCATTTCGCATTAGGCCTGAACTATTTGCTTTTAAACCCTCTAATCGTTCAGCACGCACCAAATCGAGGCAGCTTTATTTTTACACACCATTCAGGCTCGAAAAGAACCAGAAAAAATAATCATCCCATAAAAGCCACCACAAATTACATCAACAAATACCCGCGCCAGCAGTTCAAATAGTTGAAATTCCTAAACAAACCGCCATGACATGCTACGATATTGTATCATTCAATTAAGTACATTTGACATTATCACATTAGTCGGGTATGTACATTTCAAACTTTATCATCGCTCGAGTTGAGCTGCTGCTGCTGAATGGAGAACGGAGAATAGTGGTGCTATGCCTCTATTAGCTAAACTCTATTAAATCCACTTAGACTACCCAGAACGCTATAACGTTAGAGTGCTAGAACGCCAAGGCACAACGGCACTGCCACGGAAGCCAAGTCATAAGACATGATGAACTTTTGGCATACGACATCCGAGAATCCATTCCACACTGCATATTGTAGTTATTCAGGATGGAAGATTTGATCAAACAGAAGTTCATCTTTCTAGCACAATGGATAGGCCCAACTTGGCTGGAGCCCTCCGCCTTGGCTGCATCTCGTTTCTTGTTCGTTCTCTGAGGCTTCAGTGAACTCTACCCTGCTCTTGCGAGGCAGTGGCTTATAAGCAACTTTCTAATTAGTCCTAATGAATATATTCTTGTGCAGTTTTGAGATGTAGTCGCAGCCAATTTCAATTCTTTTCGTCAACTTTAAATTGTATTTGAATTCCACAAAAGTTGAGAGGGCAGGGAAAACAGAATAGAATACTCGTAGGGCTGAGGGAAGAGGAGGAATCCGAGTTGAATAGAGTGATAACGGAAGAGACTGCAGAATATCATTCATGCATTCGCGTTGGAGGAGTCTATTCTTTCCCTTGTGGAAAATTCTTGGATTTCTCCCCGCAGGCTCCGTTTCTGATACAGAAGTCGAAGCAGTGCATGTGCTGTCTCTCATGTCTTCCTATAAAATGACAGAATATTAATAGGTCAGTTGTGTCATGGAAATTAAAGTGAACGTCTACGTACGTCCCATTCAGAAGAAAAATGATTGTTTGCCTGCAAACACTCGAGGAATTCTGTAAGAGTTTTGAATGCCATTGAGGGTGTGGGCGGTGTAGGAGGAAATGTTTAGTTTGTACAAGTCTGGGAATTTCTCGATGTTTTTTCCATTGAACTTCGAATCAAGGTGATTTGGTATTGTGATAGTTCCATTATTTTATCTGAAAATATGCATATACCTCTACGAGCAAGGGCAAGCAATTTGTTTGAATCATCGCAAGACGTTGTATCCTTGAGTGATAATTTTGAAATCTGCAAATATATCTATCATAAGTTTCCCAAACTAAACAGCTTTCAAGAGTCCAGATTTCCTTAAAAAAACACTGCTAGCCCCTCAAGTAGATTTCAGTTTCAAATATTATGCAACAACGAAGTTGTTGTAAGTATAAACAATATATTGGAGAGTCTAAAAAGCCTTGAGCTTTTGTTGTCGCTAGATGGTGTTCGTTGTCATATATCGAGCAATACTTATCAGATTGAGTCAAACTAACATGCTTTTGAAAGGTAACATTCCAGTCTACAATTTTCATATGGACAGTTTTGTATTTCGTCATTCGTGTCAAAAGTTACACTCATTTAAAAATGAGTGAAATTTCCGAAAAAAATCGTTATGAGAATGCATCGCAGGCTCGTGAAAAAATTTGTGATGTCCACGGTCAAGATACTGTTACATGTGCCAATAATTATACGAGCTAGTGTCGCAATTGTTTTCGCAACTATTAAGTACATCATGATCAATAAACGAATGTACTCGAAAGCACAAGAGCCCACCAAGCATGATCAATATCTGAAAGTGACGTCACTGCGGCCATTTAGAATAGTTCGAATATTCCAGGTAGTTCTCGTCAGAACATTCGACAATGTACGAGAAATAGATTGATGACTAGAGACCTACGATAGTGTGGAGTGCGAATTAAAAGCGATATTGACTGAAAGTGGAGACAGTTGTAATAGAAATTTATAGACAAGTTAAAGTTAGATTAAAATGCGATTTGTGAAATAATGGAATTAACGATTGTGTATTCTTAGTAAATAAATTCTTTTAACTTAATTTAAAAGACAGTGCGTTTCCACTCTCCTGGAACATTAAAATTATCGGCCGCGAACCAATACACGCGACAGTGGTGGCAGAAGTGGAATAAAAAACTTCGAAATTGAAAATTTGAACATTTTTAAAGTGCACAATAGTAAAAACTAACATAGAAACTGGTGGAAAAATAGTAAAAATAATGAAAATGCCACGAAGCCTACATTTAAAAATTAATGAATTGACCATGTCGCAGCTTAAGGAAGAGTTGAAACAGCGAAATCTGGCTACGCAAAGTACAAAGGCTATACTGATTGCACGCTTGCGTGACCCGATCGAATCGGAAGGCGTGCATCTGGATTCGGGTGAACCCTCAGATGCGGGAAACGGCGCAGAAGGTGGAGAAGCAGAAGCATCAAAATCAATGGAACCTGAAAATGCGCTGATGCAAATGTTGTTGCTGATGCAGCAAGAGCAGCGACAACAGTCATCCAGTTTAACTGCGAAGCTAAATGAACAATAAGCGAAGCTAAATGAACAATCATCAAAGCTTGACCAGAAGCTGGACCAACAAGCATTCGAAATCAGAGCAGATTTGTCAAAAGAGTCAACCGGTTTGAAAGCAGATTTTCAAAAACAATCAACCGAAACAAAAGCGGAGCTCGGTAGTCTGAACAACCAAATTAAATGCGTCGAGGAAAAGATTTACCAGGTCGAGGAGAGAATCAACCAGGAGCTGGAAAACATGAAAAAGGAATTGGAAGCAGCAAAGGCAGTAGTAACCACCTCACCAGCCCCGCTTACAACCAGAAATGTGCAAGCACCAATATTCGAAGGGCAAACGGTCTGGAGTATTTACAAGACGCAGTTTGAAACCGCCACTCGGATAAATCACTGGAATGAGCAGGAACGAGCAACTGCATTGATTCTTGATAAAAGGCCCAGCTGCCGAGCTTTTGCAGACTATCCCCGTTGAGTTGCATTCAAACCCGGCTGCTATAATGAATGCGCTCGACATGCGTTATGGAGACGATTATCTAAAGCAGATTTATCGGTCACAACTACGGCATCGGATTCAGAAGTCTGGCGAAACCTTATAGCAGCTAGCCCAAGACATTGAGCGACTGACACTTTTGGCTAACCCAACTTATGACCCAAAACATCGAGGCGACGCAGCAACAGCAGCATTCATCATAGCATTTAAAGACCAAGAATTGCAGTAATCCATGCGTTTAGCTCAAAAGCAAACGGTTAAGGACGCATTGGCTTATAGTCTGAACTTTGAGGCAGCGAAAAATGTGAATTGTACCACTTCCCGGGTTCGCGAGGTAGTGGCAGACTAGTGCAGGTGTAAGCGAATGTAAATCGAACGATACCCGCATGTAAATGGTGCGCCTAGATGCTGGAATTGTGGAGAGAAGAGGCACCTGCAAAGAGGCTGCAAGGAGCGAAGGAAACCAAGCTATTGTCCCGGGTGTGCAGCTAGGAGGAGATCCAGACCGAGTCAGCAGCCCAGAATAGAAGCCCTTCAAACTGAGGGATTGCGAAACATATAAGAGCCAACTTCATGGGGCAGAGGTTGGCTAGGAGGAGCGACGTCCCCAATTCCACAATCACCGTGTCAAGACTACATCATGGAGAAGCAGACTTATGCCTTCCAGGTCAAGTTGCCGGAGAACATTGCACTATAACAATCGTCACTGATGCAATCTGATCGATTATCCGACCAGACCTAGTAAGGCAACAACTACTTCACAAGGGCAGAATTGTGTCACTACGGACAGCTACGGGAGAAACTGCACCTGCCCATGGAGAGGTCAACGTCCACATACAGTTGCACGACCTTGCGTTCCAACATAATTTTCTGGTCGCGAACATTATGGGTGACTGCATTCTCGGAATGGATTTTCTGCGACCACATGGAATCACGTTGAATTTGGGCAAACGGGTATTGAAATGGCGGAATGTCGGAGTACTGATGGAGGATCCCAGCGTCCAAACTCCAAAGATGAATGTGGTAGCATGTACCGACACTGTAGAGCCGAATTCTTCCGAAGGCATTGTATGGGCCAAGCTTGATGGTGATTCTGGAGACCACCGATCTTATCTGATAGAACCAACGAAGATATCCGCATTGCGCAGTTTGATTGTAGGACGAAGCCTTGTAAGATCTATAAGGAATGGAAACGCGCCGGTTAGAGTCCTTAACACTGCAGACTCAACCACGAGCATCAAAGCGGGAGAAGTCATCGGTAGCTACCAACCTGTTTCCACCATCACCTCTTTGGAAGCCAATCACGACCATCATTGTAAAAGTAGGCAAGACACAGACAAAGCCCGGGAATCACGTCTGCAATATTGAAGCAGTTCAAATTGCCAGTGGAACAATTCAAGCGAGCCTCTGATCGGGTCACCAACTACAGTGACATCTTCTGAACAAGCCCGGATGACCAAGGCCGAGCGAATATGGTAACTCACGTCATAGATACACAGGGAGCCAATTCGATTCGACATGCACCGAAAAGTCTGCCTATAGCCAAACAAGGAGAAGTGAGCGCACTGATCTCGGACATGGAAAAACAAGGTGTTATCGAACCTTCTGTCAGTCCATGGGCTGCACCAGTAGTTCTAGTAAGGAAAAACATTCGTCTTTGTATCGACTTAACGACGTCACTAAGAAAGATAGTTACCTGCTTCTACGCATCAATGACATCATGGACACTAAAGCCAACGCAAAATGGTTTTCTACACTCGATCTCAAGAGTAGCTACTGGCAGGTAGAAATCAACAAGAAAGACCGAGAGAAGACCGAGAGAAGACCGCATTTTCAGTTGGAACCGGACTGTGGCAATTTTTGGTGATGCCATTTGGGCTTTACAATGCTCCAGCCACCTTCGAACGCCTGATAAAATACGTGCTACGAGGCCTAAACTGGGAGACCTGTTTGGTGTAGCTAGATGACATCATTGTTATCGGGAGAACGTTCGAAGAGCATGTGCGGAACGTAGAAGAGCTTTTCACCCAATTGCGATTGGCGAATTTGAAACTTAGTCCCGACAAGTGTACCCTTTTTGCAGCTGAAGTAAAATGCCTGGGACACGTTGTATCAGCAGAAGGGATCAAAATACATCCTGAGAAAATTGAAGCCATAAAAAGCTGGCCAACACCAAACAACAAGCGCCAACTACGAAGTTTTCTGGGTCTAGTGACCTTTTATTGAAGATTCGTGAAAGACTTTGCCAAAATAGCTAAGTATCTCCATCAGTTAACCGAGGAAAATCATCCGTATATCTGGAATGAAAAATGCTGGGCAGCCTTTGAGACCTTGAAGGAGAAGTTGTGTGAATCACCTGTGCTGGCATATCCGAAACCCGGAAAAATGGCGGGATTGGAGCTGTACTCTCCCAGCAGATCGATGGCGAAGAAAGAGTCCTCTCGTATTACAATCGAGTTCTCTCAAGAAGTGAGAGGAACTACTGCGTGACCAGGAAGGAGCTATTGGCTATAATAGGGGCAACCAAGCAGTTCCACGAGTACCTATATGGCCAGAAATTTGTTCTTCGAACAGGCCATGCATCGCTGATATGGCTGCTTAGTTTCAAAAACCCCGAGGGACAAGTTGCGAGATGGATCGAAAGATTGCGGTCATACGACTACGAAATTGTTCATCGGAAGGGTGGAGTTCATGGAAATACTGATGTCCTATCTCGTCGTCCATATCCAGCTAACTGCAAGCATTGCCGACAGATTGAGAAAAAGGAGTCGACCGTTAATTTGCGAGTGATAACGGCCGAATTCGATGAAGGAGATTCGAAATGCCCAGTTAGCCGAAGAAGACATCGGGCCATTGCTCGTGTGGAAGGAGACAACTGGGCGACCTGAGTGGAAGGACGTTTGGATGCACGGCGCCACCCTGGAAAGTTATTGGGCACAATGGAGCTCCCTTCAGGTGGAGGATGGCGTACTCAAGCGGAAATGGGAAACGGCGGATGGCAGCTCCTGTAGGATGCAAACTATACTTCCCAAAAGCCGTATCCACGACGTGGTTAAGGAGGTGCATGAAAGATCCTCGGGAGGCCACCTTGGTATTAACAAGACCTTAGCAAGATTGCGGGAAAGGTTCTATTGACTCCGCGCTCGAGGAAACGTAGAGGACTAGTGCCGTAGATGCACGATTTGCGCTTCCGTCAAAGGTCCAAAGCGACGACTGAGAGGACAAATGCAGGACCCTTTCCTGAATCCGAATGGGGTAATCGATACACGCTGGTTGTGGCCCATTATTTCAGCAAGTGGCCCGAGGTCTACCCCATTCCCAATCAGGAAGCAACTACTGTAGCCGGACAGCTAGTGTTAAATTGGGTCAGTAGGTACGGCGTACCTTGTGAACTACATTCCGATCAAGGCCGAAACTTCGAGGCACTAGTTTTTGGCGAAATGTGCGAGCTGCTGGGAATACGGAAAACTAGGACAACACCGCTGCATCCTCAATCCGATGGAATGGTCGAATGGTTCAACGGCACGCTCAATAAACACCTGGCCAAGATGATTGAAGAGAACCAAAGGGACTGGGACCGACACATTCCACTATATTTGATGGAGTACAGAGTTGCCGCACATACTTCGTCGGGCCAAGCCCCAGCCAAAGTCATTTTTGGAAAGACTATTCGTCTGGCGGCTGATATAAAGTTCGGAACACCCCCTGAGAAACCCCAAACGATCTCGGAGTACGCAAGTGAGCTAAGGCAACGGTTGAACCAGATACATCGGACAGTGCGAAAATACCTCGAATCGGCTACTGACCGCATGAAGACCAAGTATTATCTAAAGGTAAATTCTAGTGGCTTCCAGCAAGATGACTTGGTGTGGCTATATAACCCACAACGACGAAAGGGTAGATCTCCAAATTTGCAGCTTAATTGGGAGAGACCATACCAAGTTACGAAGCGAATCAACAACGTCGTATATCGCATACAGGAACACCTTAAGCCGAGGGCCAAACTGAAAATCGTGCACCTGGACCGTCTTGCTCCATATTACATCCAGGGAGACTTGACTAAAACTGGCGACACATCTTTTCGGGGCGAAAAGAACTGAGGTGGGGGCAGTGTTACATGTGCAAATAATTCTGCGAGCTACTGTCGCAATTGGCTTTGCAACTATTAACGATATCATGATCAACAAACGAATGTACTCGAAAACCCACCAAGCATGATCAACATCTGAAAGCGACGTCACTTCGCCATTCAGTATTGCTCGAATATTCCAGGTAGTTCGCCAATGTACGAGGAATGGATTGAATGACTAGAGACACTATATGAAGGTGAGCTGAATGGAAGGGTGGAGGGAGGGGGTTATTACAACCGCGATAGTAAAACTACGATATAGTGGAGCGTGAAGTAAAGGCAATATTGACTAATAGTGAAGTGATATAGACAGTTGAAATAAAAATTTATAGACAAACTGAAAAGTAAGATAGTGAAATTGTTAAATTAATGATTGTGCATTTTTAGTAAATAAACTCTTGTAACTTAATTTAGAAGACAGTGCGTTTTCACTTTCCCGGAACATTAAAATTATTGGCCGCGAACCATAACACGCGACAATATTAAGCCATGAACCAATTCTTGGTATAATGCGACGAACAATAAACGTTTTCCAGTAAAAAATTATTATTCAATTTTTATGAAAAGTAGTTTGATTTTTAAATTGGTAACAGGAGCTATTAACAAGTTGGGTAGGCAGACCTACGCTCCTGTCAGAAGTGTTTTGTACCCAATCTCTCCGAAATACGGTCACCAGTATTAAATGAAGTCAAGAAACATATCAAAGAGATGTGCGCGTTTAAAGGAAAATCCATTGTTTCTCCATTTTCAACGGTCGCCATTTCGTTCAAAGCTGACAAAAATCACTCAAATTGTGAATTCCAAAAAATATGTATTGTTATAAATCTTGTCTGGAAATTTTAAGAAGATCAAATAAAAATTGCATTGTCTGAACCGATGGGAAGTCCATAAAAAAAAAACCGTGTGTAATTGTTGTTGAAATTGCAGAAATTTCAAATGGCTATAACTTCCGTGAATATGATTCGATTTTCATCAAACTTGCAGGGTATTAGGTCCTTATGTGTAACTACTTACATATTGAATTGAGTTTAAGGGTACCTATACGATTTTATTGAAGAAAATGTGAAATTCGAAGATCATACTATTATTAACAAAGTTGAGCGAATTTCGACTTCTAAGGTATTTGTAGTTGTTGTACTCATAAACATATACCTCTATGATTTTTTTCCAATTTTTCGGATCACAGGTGTCCCTGTGCGCCCCTCGAAGCAAAAAGTGTCAAATTAAGACCTATTTGAAAGGTTCTCATTAAGACCTTTCATATGATTTTCATATTGACTACTGTTCAGTTCCTGAACAAAGTACAGCAAAATAAATTACATACGTCCAAATTCTTCCTATTAACTTTAGATGCAAGCCAGCACAATTTTCAATTTTATTATTTTTGTAACGTATTGCCCATAGTTCAATATTCTTAACTGATGTAAATGCCATCTTGCAATTCTTTAGAATCAACATTCTTAACTTAAATACTACGTTGCATAATTATGCGATCAATTAAAATTTCATATTTTCGATTATTGCTGGCTTGCACATTTTGGGTTAACGAACTTGATTGCAATTGAATCATAATAATGATGATTGTAGAAAAAATTATTATAAATACCTTTGATTTATGAATAAAGAATCACTTGCAAAGTATTGTTCACAGCATACAAAACATGTTTATTTTCCCAGTTTCCCAGTTTACCCTAATTCGATTATATTCTACAACAATTGAATGTATCGAATAATCCCTAATTCCTCAATAACAGCTGGTGTGGCTGGTTTTTTGAGGAATCATCCTGTTCTTATATCGGTCTGCAGAACTTAGTTTCCGCGCCGAAACAACTACCTTTGATTTTTTTTCGGGGGCCACTCCCTCATATAGACAGACCCACCTTAAATACGTCATATATTTTTTTTGTAATTGAACTTTCAAGAGAGCACCACTTTACACCTACTCGTACATGTAAAATTTGGTGTTTCTAGCTTAAGTACTTTGCGAGAAAAAGCGCTGTTACACACGGACGGACGGACGGATAGACAAGTCGCGATTTTAGTAGGGTTTTCTAAAATTATTTTAACAAAACCTTAAAAAACAATGCTAGACATAGAATGTTGTTTTGAACTTGGCAAGATCTAGAATATCGAGTGCATGCTGGCCGAAATCTTAAGCTTAAGCAATCGTTTTTAAGCTTGGCAAAAGGGAAGTGCCCCGGTGAACGCTGTGCAAAGCTTCTATAGCAAACGATTACAAATGTGATTTATCGCGAAAATTAAATTCATTCAAGAAAAAAAATGTAAAAGAACTCATTAGCTCATTCTTATACAATTTAAAAGATAAGGAAGATGGCCTACAGCTAAAATTCTAAATATTGTCTCTAGCTCGTCATGACGGGTAATTCTACTAGCTCTACTGACGGGTAATTCTACTAGCTCTGATTATTCTTCGTAAAAAATCTGATAAAAGCTTGCCTTGCAGTTTAGCTTCACCATGGGAAATAAATCTACAAAGAAAAACACAACACAATGAATTATGCGCTTTTGACCGTTAGCAGGTGGAGAACTATTCTAGGACGAACAAATCACCCACTCACCACCCCCCAAAGCGACTGCCTAGCAGAGGAAGTTCCAATGTACTTCGTCATGCACTGACTAACGCAATAAAACAAATCGCAACATTTAACGAGATTTGTAGTCTATTTGGAAATTGTTCAACACACCACACGCAACTCGTGAAAATATGCCCAGCCAAACATAAATAAATTGGAATGATTGTGGTCATGGACCAAGTGGAAGGCTGCCAAAAAACATTCATAAAATTTGTTATAATCCGTCACCGTCCGCCGGGAGTTGTCGATTCGATTCCCAAACATGATCCCTCATCGACAGCCCGAGGACCATGCAACATCCATTTCAGCCAGCTCGTTACCACATCTACATTAGCCACCACATTAGATGCGGAGCTTCTTCCTTTTTCGAACACCTTTTGAATACCGATGACAGCCAACCGTGTCGGTGACACATGGAAGCGAAAGTGATTCCCGTGCGCGCTCGGCGTCTCGGGATACAGACGTGGATGCTGCATGGGTTGAGCGCACTCCGCCAGGAACGTCAACAGCACCGAATTATCGGTGGAGCTAACAGAATTATGATTTGTTTAGGCGATGATGAATGATGATCCTGAGTAGCAATAGGTTAAAGATGGCAGCAATATTTTTTTTCGAATTTGTATTCGGGCGCAGAGCTCACGTTCACATTGTCAGCACCTCATCCATCTCGTGGATTGGAACACATCTGAATATTTTAACGCGTTCGAGTGAAAAACAATATTGGGGCTGGGAATGGGATTGGAATCGGGATCGGGACATGCTTCAGGCTGCTGGCTGGCGTGTGTCATGGCAAAATGGCTAATAAATAACAGACGTACTTTGCGGCGCACTGTTGCTTCTTGTTCGCTGTCGCTCCGACAAGCAGTCGCGTTGTTCTTGCTTCCAATTCCGTGACTTCATTTCATGGCTATTTTAGCCGAGACTCGGAGGATTATTGGCATTGCCAGTTACACATTCTATTTTCGTCAGGACCTCCATTCTTTTCTCGAAGATCACATGTTCCGCTCGCGCCAAGTCTCCAATTGCCTTGTCTCGGGCCTGACGGGCTGCACCCCCAGCCCCGCTTCCGAATTTTCCGTGCTCCATTCCCGCTTTGATTCCTCCGAATTACCAGTGTGTGAAAATGTTTTTCTCGCTTTCCAGCGAAGTAAACAAAACCGCAATATGTTGTTGGGTCGCGTTGGGGCTGGGAATTTGGCATTAAATATTTAAAAATAGAAAATTGGCTTTACGGATATTATGAATGGCTGCACGTCGACAGACGATGAATTGTCTGGATTGGAAAATGCAAACCCCGAGAAAAAAGAAACTGTTCGACGGACAGTGGGATGAAAATGAAAATGATTATTTGAATAGCTGGCATTGAGCAGTCTTTAAATTAGCATCGTTTAAGTGCTTTTCAAATCGTTTTTACGTCAATTCTTCAAATGCGATTTATTGCAAAATTGCTTTGCAATGAAATCACGTGTTTAAATGCGGAATGTGTTGGCCAGCATGGATGTGGATGCTGAATTCACTGAAGCCGAGGATTGATTTGCATGTTCTGGTAAGTAAATCAATTGATCCATTAGCAGAACGTAATTTTCAAAACCAGCATCCTCCACTTTTATCTTTAGGAATTGTTCAAAATTCAAATGTTTGATAATCCATTCAGGCCTATCGAAATTATCTAATATGGTAATGAGGTATTTATAGTACGTTCTCGCCAAAGTAAATTATGTAACTTGGAACGAATTTCGTGATTTGCTAAAAAAATTAGCTCATAATTACAATATATTCCATACAAATTGACGCCTCGCAAATTATCTCAAATCGAGAAATTTGTGTCAAATCTCTTGCAAATCATATTAAATCGAACTATGGTGATCCTAATTGAATTTTTTTAAACAACTTTTCTTTTTGGAAATTTGTCACTATTTCTGGTTTTAATAAATAAAATGTGACAGCAATGTCAAACCAAAACACGCCGACATGAAATGAACAATTTCATCAAATTTGAAAACTATTTTCATCAAATTAGATGATTTGCGTTGGTGTAAACCTAGAATTACGCTAAGTTAGAATGATTTTCGTTGACATGGAAAACATTTTATTTGTCAAACATATAAAAAATGACAAATTTATTTTGTGCGTTCACAAAAACATTCGAACGAAATTTGATCAATCTTTTTACTGTGCGAGACATATTTATTTTAACGTTGCCAAAATCTATTTCTATTCAAAATGTTTTTTTGGCTTGAAAATGGGCTGCCATGATCGATTTAGTTTTTATTGGTTATTAAAAGAGACCGAGAGAGAGGATTAATTTAAAACAATTTAATATTAGTTTTGTATTTAAAATTTAGCGAAATTTAGTCACAAAATATAATACCAATACATTAGTTTTAAAGACTTATTGACAAAATATAACAAAATTAGCAATTATTAAACATTTTCCTGCTTTTGTAAATGCAAACAATCTATTCCTACTTCAAATGTTCTGCTGTGAGATTGTTTCTTCGGTCACTTAATATATTTTTATATGTGGAAAAGGATCTTTTCACATCTACGGAAATGACGGCAATAAATTCTACGTCTTGCATTCGTTGCATATAAACGTGTTTTTAAAATTCTACGTCTAGCACTCGTTGCGTGTAGCCATCGCCAACGATGACGGGCGAAAAAAGCTCAAAAGAAGATATGACAATAAAGAAGAAAAACCGCAAATTCTATCGGTAATCGAAATCGAGCAGCTGATCAAAGAAAAAGAGAATACTGACAAAATTGAAAAAGAAAATGAAGAGCTCAAGCTTCGAATCAAATCATTAGAACCACTTGTTGGAACATTGACATTCAACAAAGCTAAAGAAAGCAAGAAAGGCCAAGAAGCAAATTCAAAAACTGAAGATAAGAAAACAAAGAAGCCAAAGCAAGAAGCTGACCAAGAGGATGTCCTCAGCGCAGGCGGAGCAAACGACAGCAGGAATTACTATGCAGCGCTAGCTGGACTTGATGATACGATGAGTATTGAAGAGGATCCAGGTAAAATAATAATGAATTCATAAAATATCTTAAAATTAAAAATAGGGAGAAAAAACCAAAAGTGTTGTCTGCTGATCCGTCCGACAAGATTAATGAAAAGAAAGAAAAAGTCCCAACAATCAATGTATTTGGGCAAACGGGCAAAGATATGGTTCGGCTTTTAACAGCCGAAAATAAGCTACAGGATTTTGAGATAAAAAGAGTCAATGCCGATAAATTGACAATTAGGACTAAGCCGTTGGTTGATTTCCAGGCAACAAAAAGTGTGTTAAATTCTGGAGAAAGCGAAAGAAACCAAACCTTTTTATTGAAGGGTCTGGACTGTGGTGAGGACACAGTTTATCTCTTTCAGGTGCTCCAAGAAGTTGCACCTGAAATACAATTTATTTCCGTTAAAAACTTTGCAACGAGGAGATCGATTGTGGAGCGCAAAAACTTGCTACACTACTTTGTCCAGACTTCCAGCAAAAGCAGTTCAAATGTCCTGCAAAAAATACGGTACTTGAACTTCCTTGTGGTGAGATGGGAACGCCTCCAGAAAAGTCAGGTCAACCAGTGCTACAGGTGTCAAAGATTCGGGCATTCGGCTGCCAATTGCGCCATGAAATATAGGTGTGTTAAATGCAAAGATATCCATGCTCCCGCCGGGTGCAAATTGGCTCAGGTGGAGCCATAAGAAAAATTATATTTTGTGAACTGCGGTGCCTTTGGTCATACAGCATCATACCGAGGATACCCCTGCTATCAAGATGCAAAGGTAAATAAAATTCACTCCCAAACAAAGTCAAGCACACCGCAGTGTGATACCCACCAACTTCGTCAAGCGCGGGGTGTCATTTGCACTTGCTGCGAGAGGACCAGCAGACAATGTAAATAAAATAAATAATGTAAGTGGCAATAATGAGCTGCTCCTTAAAATTTATCAGTGATTAAATTCCTTCCCGGAGAGAATCGATAAACAAGATTCGAAAATTAACATTGTTTTTAAGCGTTTAGGGCTTTCAAATGCCTCAAAATAATTTGTCATCCAGCCACATTCCCACGGATAGGACTCGTCTCATCTCGATCAACGTCAACTCCATTGTGAGTCTACATCGACGTGACTGTCTCCTGGAGCTCCTTGTCAAGCAAAAGCCTGACATCATGCCTCTTACTGTAACCCACCTCAATTCATGGCACTCCATGACATTCAAGGTTTTGAATTCGTAAGAACGATAGGGTTATAGGTGATGGGCACCGGGATATTGGTTCGAAGACCCTATTGTTTCCAAAATATTCAAAAGCTTTGAATCTCTTGAAGTGTCCGTTATCAAAATATCACTGCCAGGTGGGGATAACCTCTTCGTTATCTCAGCCTATGCAACTGGTGGAACTGTTCTCAAGCTCAAAAAGGAGCTCCATTCCTTATTTGAAATACTCAAATTAAATAGGCTGCATAGTTATAATATTCTTGCTAGTGACCTGAAAGCCAAGCATACATCATTGCTGAACGCCACCAATAATCCGAGAGGTGTATACCTGAAATTGTGGATAACAGAGAACCAAATTGAATACAGGTGCAATCTATATGGGCTGGAGTTCCCAACAAACTCTACGACAAATTCATATTTGGACCTCTGCATTGCTGACGCAAGACTTTAATGCAGCTTTAATAGTCCTCAACGGAAACTGCAGGTGCTTCCTTACGATAGTGACCATAACGCGATCGTAATGGAAATCAATCATCAAAGGGATGATTTCTTCCTCATTCCAATTCAACATGAAAATCATTGGCTAAATTTAAAAAGAATAGATTGGGTAAAGTTTCGAAAGAAGTTTAATCGGGATTACCAGAAACAATGTCTTCCTTCTAATGATAGCAACGCTTGCTCATCATTGATATGGAGAAAGCCTTCGATACAGTGTGGGTAGATGGACTAGTTTTTAAACTTCTTCAGGACAGGTACCCCAGACACCGTGTCGCCATGAGGTGCAATATGTTATACGGGAAATCATTTGTTGTAACTGATTGAAATCTGACGACAATTTGCAACTTCAAGGTCTTGAATGCGCCTCTGCTATTCTCAATATTCATTTGCAAGCTACTGACCGGCTTTGATTTTAACGTCTCGCCAACGCGATCTTTAGTAGCTTTTGCTGATGATCTGATTATTTTTACGGCAGCCCAAACAGCTACAATACATCATAGCAATCTTCAGAAAATGTTTAACGATGCGTATTGAAATCAATGCGCAGAAGTGCAAAACAATTTTGTTTCGGACAACGCTGAAGTGAGCCAGTCAAGACCTGAAACGTAATTGGAAGGATTTCAACATTATGACTGATGAGGATGGTTCAGAACGCGTTCAACATAAATCCTGAGTCCAATGCCTCGTTATTTATCTCGATCACTATCTGTACTATACTGGACATATCAAAATCATGCTCAGTAAAGCACAAACTGTAGTCATGGCTCTTCAACGACTCTCATTCCAGATACATTGATCAAAAGGTCAAAGTTATCTGTTACAAGACCCTGGTTAGACCAGTTTTGACATATGGATGTCAGATCTGGCATAATCAGAGGGCTAGTACTATGGAAAAATTAAGAGTTTTCAAAAGGAAATATCTTCGTGCATGAACTGTTTTGTACAGAAAACCTGGGACGGAATGGAAGAATTATATATCGAATAGAAGAATTTATCAAAATGCTGAAGTAGCGAGAGTCGATATCTTCATATTGAAACTTCTTCGGAATCATATCGCAAGATCTGTAACTGAAAGCGGAAACCCTTGGATTTCACAGCCGTTCCACCCTACAGAATGGTATATTGTGAACTGCCTTTCTACTGGCTTCGTTCCTCCAGAAGCGTTCGGGTATTTGGACATTAAAAGATATGTTTTTCATTCTGATGGTGTCGCAATTAATTGTCAAACATATAGCCAGACCACCAATAAGAAAATAAAATATCCCCCGAATTTGAGTTTACGAGAACAACAATTCTAATGGATATACTCATTTGTTAGATTCGTTGAGGCTGGTGGAAGTGAGACAAAGTAATCTTAGTATTGGTGGCTGAATGACAATGTGTAAATTATTCGTTCGATTTGCATTTCGGCAGTAATAGCACCTGTAATGTGCTGAAAAAATAAAAAATAAAATTTTCTTTCTTAGGCGCTATTTATTGTTCAATTTCTTAACCAAATACCGGTATTTCGAAGACAAGTTTTCCTCTTCATCAGTGGCGGTATTCTGAAGCTCTTCTTACAATCATCCGAATATTTAAACCTTTCACATTTAATGGCAGAAAAGATCCATCACGTAATAAACATAAGTATCCTCAAGTACTACTACGGGAAATAACATACAATTATAATGCAATTAAGGGTTAGCTGAGACAGGTATAAAATTAACAAAGAGCTTAAAGGTCATTTCATTACAGGGAATTACAAAAAGTTGTAATGCAATTATGGGTTAGCTATGGCAAGTAAAGTAATCGTGGAGATTTTATTACAAAAAATTAGCTATTTGATAATTTTAATTAGGTGACTATATCCATTCCCTAGGTCCGTATTTAAACGTTGTTCACTGGGGTTCGCAAGCATCCAACTTTTTCCAGTCCCGGACTTCCTGTCCTATGTCTAGATTAGCCCATTGAATAGTATGAGATTCCTCAATAATATGTCTGGCTAATGATGATCTTGCTGTTTCTATTCCACCTCTTCTGATGATCTGGTCCACCTCCTTAATATGTGCTTGGAATCTTGTTTTTGCCAAGCGTTACGTCTGTCCAATATATACATTTCGGGCAGATCCTATAGACTCCACTCTTTTCCTCCTTTTTTTGCTATCCTTAGTTGATCCAAGAATCGTTTCAACGCTGTATTTTCTGCTACTGCTAGCCTTATTGCATCCTGTCTTTTTCAAAATGAGTTCCAATCTTTTTGTTGCTGATGAATGGGTAATTAGCATCCATTTTCGCACTTGTCTTCGTTCTTGTAGAAATAGTGAGGTGAGCCCATTTCTTCCATGTTGTTTCTCCATTTTTCAAATATTTTGCTCGATCAAATTCCTCCTGTACTCATTTTTGCTAGCCATGTCCACGATGTATTGTTTTTCTCGTTCCAGACGCGGGTTATTCAACGGAACTGTTAACATTCGGTGAATCATACAATTGTATGCAGCCATTTTCTGTGCATAAGAATGGTTAGAAGAACAAGGGATTGATCTTTGGGTACTTGTGCTCTTCCTGTAGATGTCAAATTCTAATCCACCTTGTGCCTTTATGATCAAAAGATCCGGGAACGGTAACTGGCACTGACTCTCTTTTTTCATCGAGAATATTACTTTAGGTTGTATCCCATTGAGTAGATGTAGTAACTCTTCCGCCTCATTTGCTTTAACCATCGTGAAAATGTTGTCCACATATCTGGCCCATACCTTAGGCATCATTCCTTTTTTCTCCACCTCGATCTCCTTCTAATCCATGAAAATATCACTCAACAGAGGTGAAAGAGGGTTACTCATAGCTGCTCCTATCGTCCCTTTGAAAAAGTTGTCCCTGAAAATAAAATAGTTTTCATTCATGCATACAGCTGCTAATTCATAATAATAGCCCCCCTCAACTCAAAAATTGAATAGCGGAGATTACCACCAATTAAGAGCAGACCCCCAGCGGACTTGATAAACAGAGTGGAAAAAGTCCTTAAAGAATCAAAACCAGTAATTGGTGACATTAAAAAACTTAGAGTGCCTAACCCCAGCCTACCTAGAATAAAGTGTCTACCGAAAATCCATAAGGAGGGGAATGAATTAAGGTTAATTATCGCAGCCACTAACGCACTACAGGGAATACAGCCCAATGGCTTTTAAAAGAGGCGCACAACTTCCGTATAAACCTAGCACGCAATCAGTGAAGAATAGGGACGAACTGGTGTTGAAGCTTCAAAATGTGAAAGTTGAGGTGGGCTATTTATTGATTTGCTATGATGTCAAATCACTGTTTTCAGTGTGTTATGATCAGGGAAGTGTATAATTTTCCAGGAAGCCCTAGCCAAGGCAGAATTAGAACTGTGATGACCCATATCCCGCAGGTAGGCCTACACTGCACTTCAAGCACCCAAAGTCTGCTTGAGCAGTTTGCGAGGGACATGAAGGCGACTTTGTGCTGATAAAAGTTCGGCATCGTGTTATCCTGACGAAACTGGTACTGCCGCCATCTGGGTTTGGAATAGTGATTTGCAGGTGGAGAGCTGTGGATAAGGGGATGGTTTCATGTGAGTTCGGTGCTCAGGGACCACCTTCTTTAGTGTGAACCTGACGCCGAACGAATCGATATAATCTTTCCAAGCCAAGCTGAATACGTTGGAGGGCGCTATCTCGAGCGCAGACGGCAACGTGCTTGTTGGGGGAGACTTCAACGCTAAAGCAATCGAATGGGACATGCCTAAAACGGATCCGCGGGGAAAACGAATACTAGAAGTGGCGGCCAGGACGGTGCTCGTCATACTAAATACCATAAATATGCCGAGTTTTCACCGTATTGGCTGTGAAGTAACCATGCCAGACGTGACATTTTCCTCGGAGTCCTTAGTATGGAGGATACATAATCAGAGAGTATTTGGGGACTACTCAGCCAGTGATCATCAGTGCATTCTACTCGAGATCAGTGATGTTGTCTCTCGACGACCGTGCTCTCGACTTTCTACAATTGGGTGACACATCGTCGTAAGTATGGATGTCAAGAGGTTTGTCGAGGTGCTTGCAGCAGGTGCTCCGCTGCAGTGAGGTTTGCAAAGGACGGAAGAACTAGCAACTCAAGGCGTGGTGAACTCAACTATGAACATCATCATGACTGCTTGCAACGCTTCTATGTTATGCCCATCGATAGCCCCGGCACGGCAAGCCCCCAGTATACTGGTGGTCAAATAAAATCGATGAAAAGCGAAGGGAGTGTCACGAGCTTTGGTGTGAGGCTCAACGAGCATGGAATCGTGATGAACCATGCACCCGGGTAGCAGCATATAAGTCGGCCAGGAAATGCCTGCGTAAATTTATAAACAACAGCAAGGCTCGCTGCTCGCAAGATCTGGTGAAGAATGTGAAAAAACATCCGTGGGGCCTTGGCTACAAGCTAATTAATGCGGGAGCTTGGCATCCTACTGGAAAAGACAGTCCTTTCGCTGAAATAGAAAAGCTGCAGGCCTAGGTGGCGTCCCAGCTGAGGTGTTGCAAGTTATTTATCGCCCTTGTCCTAACTTATTGCTAAGTACATTCAACACTTGCCTACGGGACGGGGTTTCCCCGGTACGATGGAAGGTGCCGAGGCCCGTACTGATCAGCAAGGGGAAGGGAAATCCTGGATCATTGACATAACGCCCATTATGCATGCTAGACTCTGCTGGGAAAGTGCTAGAGAAACTCATCAAGGGAAGGCTCACTGACACAATTCATGCAGCTGGGGACATTTCTCCTCAGCTTTAGAGCAGGAAGCTTCACCATTGATGCGATTGCAGAGGTGGTGAGCGCGGTCCAAAAGGCAGAGGCATTTAGCCGTACCAAGAAACAAATCGTCCTGTTGGTGACGTTTGACGTTAGGAACGCCTTCAACTCCGCTAGATGGGTGAATATCCTAGATACGCTGAAAACCCCTTTTCAAGTCCCAGAATATCTACTGAGGCTTTTGAGTGACTACCTGAAGGCCCGAAGCCTGCTTTACGATACAACACAGAGCGAACGAAGGATGGAAGTTACATCGAGTGTTGCCCAGGGATTTATCCTTGACCCAGACCTGTGGAACGTGTCTTACGGCAGGCTACTGAGACTGGAGATGCCAGATGAGTCTTGCTTGATCATCTATGCGAATGATGTTGTGCCTCTGGTCACTGGACACACCGTTGAACAAGCGCAACTTAGGATAGGTAGTCTAATGCGTTGAGTGAGAGACTGGATAATTGCTCGCGGGTTCAGTGTAGCACTGGAGAAAACCAAAGCGGTCATCTTGACAAAAAAGAGAGTCCCTAGAGTAAGAACGATCAGTATTGGAGACAAACTAGTCGGATCGAAGCCAATGGTGAAGTATCTGGGGCTATTGTTCAACTCGAAGATGAGTTTTCTGAACAAATCAGGGTAACGGCAAGGCTTCTTCGGGAGTATCGGCTCTAAGTCGACTTATGGCCAACGTAGGGGTCCAACCCATCAAAAAGATGCCTTTTGATGAGTGCTGTAGGATCAGTGCTACTGTATGGAGCAGAAATATGGGGTGGCGCTCTCAGTAAGGAGGTATACCAAAAACGCCTGGCACAGGTACAAATAAGCGGAGCACTGAGGATTGCATCTTCATATCCGACAGGCTTTGATTTGGCGGTGAGAGTTATTGCAGGCGTGATAGCTGTTATCCTCCTTGCTAGAGAGCACCGCGCTATTTACCTCCGTCGAAACGAGCATGCGAGGGAGATGGTTGTCCGCGAGGAGAGACGGCGCTCACTCAACGATTGGCAGCAGTCTTGGGTGAATTGCTCGAAGAGAAGGTAGACTGCGCGCCTCATCCCGAATGTAAGACCATGCCTAAATTGAAGGCATGGTGAGACTGATTCCTATTGGACCCAGGTTTTGAGCGGGCATGGGTGATTTTCAGTCTAAGATGCACAAAATTGGTAAGTCACAGTCACCCGATTGTCGGATTTGCCCAGGAGAGAAATATAATGCCTGCCACATATTTTTTGCGTGTACAAAATGGGACAGGCTCACCCCGGATAGTATAGTCGCGGTGATGCTCGAATCGGTTGACAAATGGAACCAGGTGGCACATTATGTTCGGGCAGTCCTAAAAGATAAAACACAGCAGCCGGGGGCGTTGGGGCTGGGGATCAGTTGTCAGGCAATTCCTCTTCCTCTCTCCTCTCCCGCTAGAAGAGAGATCCCCTAGCTTGAAGGCGTCTCACGGCGTAACAAAATGAAGCCTGGCCCGAAGTAATGTGCCAAACGGTTCCAGGCTGGGTTCTCGGGTTAAAAGGGGAGGTATTTAGTAAGTAATCCAGTCGCTTGCGAATACGGGAGTCCCACACTCAGTGCGTAAATTACATTTACCTCCCAACAACAACAAAAAGTGTGTATGGACTGTAGGACCACCAAAATCGAGAATACTAATCCATGAGACCGCCTGGCATCTCTGATTATTTTTTGGCTCGATGCCCTCTTATATTTCAGTGCCTTCCGGTAACGTGGTATAAACACCGCCAAGTATTTTGGTTTAGGCAAATCCTGGCTAGACTTGCTTCGTCTCTGCAGTTGTTTCACCATAGTAATGGCTTTGCAGTGAGCATTTTTATATTGAGTTTTGTTTAGTGGCTTCGTAGAAGCCATCGTGGAACTAAGTGTGAGCTTATTGCGTTGCCGTTAATGGCTCCAACCGTACGCCCTGCAAGGGCAAGGGGAAGATTTGATTCCAATCATCTTATCATATAAAATGAAGCGAGCATTCAAACAAACACTGATGGCCTATCTAGGATAAAAGTAATTGGGCAAGGCGAAATATTCTAATATAGAGGAATGCAAAGTGCTTAAGGAAAACTTCAACAGACGAAATGAATTTACTTCTAAGTGTCTTAGGGGAATGCAGAGAATCAAATAAACAATTTTATCCCTCGAATAAGTTTCCTCATCGAAAAGTGTAACAAACTGCCGTTTTGAACTTGTAACCTTTTATTCACCCTTAAACAAATCCTGAGAAGAACAAACTCCAAAGTATTCGCTTTAATCTCCCAAGTCATTGTTCTGTAGTAATAACCAAAGCCTTGATCTAGTTCCCAGAAATCCACGTCAAGCTTTCCAGCTATCCTATTTTCCCTAGGAACAAGCAACCCATCCATCATGTAATTCACTGAAATGTAGTCATGTTTGCGTATTATACAACGAAAAACAAACTTATCACCCTCATCCCCATGGCGTACATATTTCAAAGTTCGTATTTCAATATTATCAGGATCCGTCTCGATTTGATTAAAATTCAATTGGAATTTGTTTGGGCTTCTTTAACCCCAAAGACGTTTGGATGACGACAAGTGGAACAGGATGTGGAAAAGGAATAGGAGAAAGTATATGTGCAGCGGCGGGAGGCAAACGAACAAAGCGAACAAGCTAATCGCACTTGAAAGCCACAATATCGAACCAGACCAACCACCAAAGCCAAAAACATTCAATAGCAGGAAGGGTTGAACGGAACAAAGGGTTGTGTTTGGCATTATTCCTATTTCTGGCCAATATCGTCCATATGCTAATTTGTTCTAACAAGCATGCAAGAGCCTTAAACATCCTTTCGTCCTGAAACTGAGTGAAATTAAATTGGCATTTATATCTTTTGAAACTAACTAAATCGAATCCGTTCACCTGGAAGTCCGTTACAGTTATAAGTCTACGTGGCACGTACATGGATGCGTGCATGAATGAATTTCAGATCGTGATAGTGTGAACTGAATTGGCTCCTGAACTAACACTCTCGCACACACATATCCTTAAGGTTGGAGCCAAGAAAAGTGTCACGGATAATTTCCATGACAAATACTCCATGGAATCGTATCCAAACAAACTTTCAGGCACGATATAAAAGTTGGACGAATCTGTTTACATTGCAACCCATCCAAGGGTCCTTCTACGCCATAAAACTGGTTGACGAGTTGCCTTCTGTCCTGGCGCTGACACATAAAAAGGATATCGTCGAGCGACTACTTGCCCTACCTTTTTTCCAGTCTATTTGTGAAAGACTTAAGGCTGGAATTTCTTAAAAGGTCTTTGCTGTTTCTATTTTTTATTCCTCGTCAGGGTGACAATATCAAATTACCGTTTCTGTCACCTTCAACGCCGGCAGGCAGGCAAGCAAGCACTCACCCCGTGAAACAGGCACGCAAGGTAACAAAGTGTTCCTTTTGTAAACGGAAATACAATACATGACGAAATTGCTGATCGAATTTCTGGTTTTTGAGTTAATTTCGAGTTGGAATTCGATTATGATGATAATCCCAAGGATTCGAGACATTGGTTTACATAGCAGCGAGCGCAAAGGCGAGGTGAGAGGTGGAAAGTTGATACCTGGTACCAGGAAACATAGAATTCAATCGACAACTGTTGCAGGCAGATAAAAGACAATTACGGAGTTTCTTCTTTTCGCGTCCCGCCAGCTGTGCAGACAACATTGATGATTTCACTCCAGGCAACGCGTCGAATTCCATCCAGAAAGGACTCGAGTTTCGTTATTTGTTGTTGCTTAAGGACTCTTATGTAAATATGGCGACGGAGAGAAGAACACCATCAAAGCACGAACGCCGCTGAACATAAAAACGACACGATGGCACTTTTCAAGGCTTCCGCATTTCGGTAGGAAGTAGTGTCAGCATTTTGCTAAACAAAAGGACCAAGCCGTCATCTCGGAACACTTAAAAGTAATTTCCGTCTCCGATTAATTATTTATGTCGAAGTGCTTCGAGCGTAAAATGAAATCTTTTGAAGAATGCTCAAGTAAATACGACGAAAGAACTTCTTCCCTTGGAGACTCCGTGACCGAAGAGAAGGTCCCCGGCCCCCGTGCTGAAATGGCTGATAACCTATTTAAACTTGAGTTGAGTGTGCTCTGAAGACAACTGCGTCCCGTAGTGGACAGCGCGTAGAGCCGGATCTACAGAACAGCTGAGTAAGGTTCCATTTAGTCTCTATTAAAATTAATGATTATTTACAGACGACTCCAACGGCACTACCCTCACTCGATGGACTGATAATGATGACCCCTCCCCTCGATTTGCTCAGCATTCCCCGAAGGATATCCTGCTAAACAGGTGGCTCGTCCATTTCGTGTTCAAAGTGTGGAAACAATATCTTGTTGTACAAAACCATGATTGCCACCTTCAGCTACCTTGAATCGCTGGAATGCAGGGCAAGGATGAGCATTAGAGCTCACATCCACTTGCGATATCGACACCGAGGAGACAAGCGAACAATGCAATATTCTGAAGCGATGATGAAACTGTGCTCTCCTCCTACATCATAGCATCAACGAAGCCATACAGGACTATTGTGGAAACATTTCCAATGCATTCCCTCGACTTGTTTGCTTCCATTTTGCGAATTGTAGCACAATGTTTGCATGTCGACATTTTCTTTTGCGTTGGCTCGTAACGGGGCGAGCACAAAAAGCCTCCGGAGTAACATCCTGCAAAGGATGGATGTTGCCAAAGAGTAACCCAAACGTGAAGTTCGGAAGAGCCGAGGCCGAGGAAGGAAGGATGCGCGGCAGGACGGATTCCATGCTACTGGTAGCCGTTCGGCTGATTTGGGATCTCTCTTTCGTTTTTTCCTTATTTGTATTTTGTGTATTCAACGAATGTATGCTCATATGTTTGCCCTGCGAAATGGTTACAACAACAGCTGGATAAAAGAGCAACGGCAACTCCTTGCTCCTTATTTTCACTTCACTGCCTTTTCAAGGCTTTTTTATCCATTCAAGGCTCGTAGTCGTCATCGCTGTTCATAATTCATCCTCGCCCCGCCGGCCGTGTTACACTGAAAAGGAGATCTACTTGGTTAGGTGTATTAAGTGGGAATTAGATGGTCGCATTTGGAAAGGGAAATCACCGTTTAGAGTTCACATTGCCGGCACACGACCGGTGAATGACTGGTCGACGCGTCCCACTCGTCCTTCATGGCGTCCATCGTCCTTTGAAATCAATTTGAATTATAATTGCCGACACAGGGCTGAGCTGTTACGAAAGAATGATTGACAAGATTATGAATGTTATCTCGTTTTTCTGACGAGATTGTTAGAGTTCTCATCGTTCCAGGAAAATGTGGAGCGGCAGGACGAACGCATGGAGCTGGTGGGTGGAAAGATACAAATGTGGGCTAAATATATTTAATTTGTAGGTGGTTTTTACATCATGCTGAAATAATGAATCATGAATAGATGAAACATTTTACGGTGCTTCAGTCGAAGACCTTTTCAACTCTTAAGCAAGTGAACATTTGGCATTCAAGGATATTGGGGTTGAGTGGAAGTTATGAAACTTGTTATGAGGTAGAGACTGTTTAATTTGGTTAAGAAAGAGGTTTATGGGATTCATTCGGTCTAACTTTGCACTTGAATGATATCAAAATAGAATTAACGCGGGAACATTGTGAAACGCTTGTTCCTTTTCAGGATTAAAATATACTTTTAGGGATTCTATCCACTTTTTATGAACCATTTTAACTTATTTGCTAATAAACATTCAAGTTCATTGTAATATAATCTAACAATTATAAGAGTCATATTAATGTCAGCCTGAAATGCAACGCTCAACCAATTTTGGGTACAGCTTTAAGTTTCATTTTTGCGTTTTTTTTTTGTTTTAATTTATAAGATCATATCAATCTTCTACTTCTTTTGTCAACTCTTGCCAACATTAAAAATAAACTACTGCCATGAACAATAGTTGATGGTTGCAAATGACAGACTTCAAATTGACATAAATCGTGAACAATTTAGTGAAGTGTCAACATTATTATTTACAGCTCGACCAACCTAGCAATAGTGTGACCTCGATCTAGGTGTCGTTTATTACTTACACACCCACACTTGTAAAGATCATTGTATCGCCATTACGTTCTATACTGAATAAAAAAGTCAGTTGATCATTGACAGTCTAAGCAAACAGTTCGTACCTTGTTCGAACATAAACCTTGGCGACGAAGTGTTTTTAACCCAAAATGGCGCTCATAATAAGATTCATGGAGCAGTTCTACCTTGCGGGCGGTGAAATCGAATTGTATTTAGAAAGATTTGATCAGTTTTTGGCGATTAATGATGAAAAAAAGTTCCGATGATAGTCACATATATTGAGCCGGTTACGCACGGAGTGTTGAAAAATTTATTTGTGCCATACATTGTGAACACCAAAACGAACAACCAGATTTCACAGCCATTCCACCCTACAGACGGGTATATGGCGACTTGCCTCGCTACTGGCTTCATTCCTCCAGAAGCATTCGTGTATTTGGACATGAATCGATATGTTTTTGATTCTGACGGCGTCCCAGTCATATATCACATATATCGACGGGCCCCGATAAGAAGATACAATATCCTCCTAATTTGAGTTCACGAGACCAACGATTTCAATGGAGATACTCATTTGCTAGATTCGTTGAAGCTGATCGAGTTGAGACGGCGCAATCCCGGTATTGGTGGCTGAATGACAATGTCTAAATTATTCGTGTTTATTTTTCAGTTCTGGTGTTTTTCGTTATTTCGTTTTTTTGAGTTTCAGCTCATTATTGCTACATTTAGTGTTGTTGTTCATTTTTGTTAAAAATTAGGTATAGATTAGGTATATGTAATGTTTACTATATTCCGTTAGAGATAAGATTAAACACTTAGGTTAGGAACATTGTTGCAGAATTTTTTTAGTATAAGATAAAGTTTTTGATTGTATTTTATTAGAAATAAGTTACAACATAATAGGTGTAGGATCAAAGTTTCACTGTTGTGTTTTAATTATAAATAATTTTAGGATAGTGTTGGTTGGTTTTTTCTCCTTTTTCCAATGAATGAATTTTAAAAATATGTAATAATCGTAATTAATTGAATTTGCTATAGTTTTTTTTTTTTGATGAAATGAGTTAATGATAACGTATAAATTTAGAGAGCCATTTGGGCCATTAAGTTTTTTATTGTTATTGTTTGGATTTTGCTTTATATTCTTTTAAAATTTATAACGATTAGTATTAAATAAAGCGCTTTTGACTTTGACTTTGAGGAGGATTTAACGTAGGACTCAGGAACAAAAAGAGCATTGTTAATGGAGACCGCATCCAGTTAATCCGAGTTGATGCATCCGCCAAATACATCTGTGGATGCATTATCGACGCTAAATCGAAACAAAAAGGATGGTTCATGTAAACATGCGGTTTTTACCACCACAATGTTTGCATAAACCATACTTTTTGTTTCGAAGAACCCAAATGCAAATGAGATTCTATGCATGTTATAAGTGTGGTGAACGAGGGCGCCTTGCAAAAATTTGCACACAAAATCGGAAGAAAATAGACACCGTTGTCGAAGAACAAAGTAGTGGTAAATCGAAAGCAATTAATTAATTTATTTATTTAAATCCATTTAACAGACGAAAATCCAATTATAAAATAGACTTAGACAATTAAATATCGTTTAAAGTAAGACACATTTATACAACAAAAACAAAATTATGCTAAAAATATGGACATCGAATTTGAGCTTGGGATCAAATATTACACCAAGATCTTTATATGAGTTTGCAGAGGAGAGAAAAACATCACATAGGATGTAATTGAAAGTTAAAGGAACAATTTTCAAAGTAAAAGTCATTTTAAAACATTTGGAAACATTGATACGAAGGGAATTTGCATTAATCCAGTTATAGAGGTTAAAGAGATCATTTTGGAGTAGCTGACAATCTTCAAGGGTTCTAATTATCCGGAATACCTTGAAATCATCAGCATACAAGAGACGAGAAGAGGAAATTACAGAGGGAAGATCATTGATAAACAGTACGAAAAGAAGACGTCCAAGGATTGACCCTTGAGGGACACCAGATTTAGGAATGAATGGAAAAGAGATTGTGCCATAGAGATTAACACGACATGAACGAGAGGATAGATAGGATGAAATCCAATAATGTAGGGAACCGGATAAGCCGAGCAAAGCTAACTTTTGACAGAGAAGAACATCGTTCACGGAGTCAAAAGCTTTGGAGAAGTCCGTGAATATTGCATCAACTTGAAGCTGTTTATCTAAAGCTCCTGCAATATAATCTTCGAACTCCGCCAAGTTCGAGGAAGTTGAACGACCCTTCAAGAATTCATGTTGCTGTGGTATGACAATTGAACTCAATGACTCAAGAAGCCTGTTGTGTACAAGTCGTTTCAGCAGCTTAGAGAAACAGGAGAGGAGTGATATGGGACGAAAGATTGAGGCAAATGATGGTCGCCATTTTTAAAGATAGGAACAACATTTGCATCTTCCCAGTACGATGGAAAGGTGCCTGTACCAAGGTTAAGATTGAATTTAAGGGATAGAGGAAAACACAAAGAGGAACAAAGTGACTTGACAAATATATTAGGCAATCCATCGGGACCAGGATTAACATTCGGATTGAGCAACTTAATAAGGAATTCAACTTCACAAGGATCAGTGGAGCAGGATGTTGGATAAGTTTGAATTGAGATTATGGGGGAGTGTAGTAGAAAAAGTAGAAGAAATATATTTGGCGAATAGGTTAGATATATCCTGAGTGGAGGATGCTATAGCGTTATTCCATTTAACAGTATGCAGGATGGTAGAAGAAGATTTAAAAAATCGGGTGTAGGACCAAAACGGTTTAGCGTTATTTGTCGAGAGAGAACTCTCTAAACTGCTGAAGTAGTTTTTCATGGCCGTTTTGAGCTCTTTTTAAGCCAAAAACGCAGTCTACAAAAACTCTGTTTGGCGTCATCATTTCCAGTCAATTTAAAGTGCCTATGCCCCTTCTTCTTCTTTTTCTTCTTCTTAGCCCTACAGCCCCTTTCGGGCCTTCGCTTCCTGCAAACAGCGCCGAATTCATCAAAAATTTCATACAACTCATGGTTGTATCGAATCCATCATTGGTCCCTCTCTAACTTCGCTCCAATTATTCGCCTTGGGACCCGTCGCTCAAAGGCGTTCAATGTATTTGCGGATGCTCGGGTTAGGGCCCATGTTTCACACCCATGGCATAACACAGGTCTTATCACAGATTTGTATACTTGGAGCCTATGCTCCTTGGCTTTCGCTTTTAAGGCACAAAGAAATTTTCGAGTAAGCCAAGGCTTCATTTTAGCTTTGCGAGGAGCTTGCAGTGGAGTATAAAGAGCAATCAAATTGTTAAAGCAGCCGTAAAAGTTGTTCAAAGCACTATCACAATCAAGACGAGTGAAGAACGTGCACCAGTTGACCAAGTCCAGATTGGTTGTAATTGCCTCATAGTTTGCTCTAAAGAAGTTGTAACGATAAACTGAGGCTATTCTCTGAGGTTTTAGGGTATCAACGGTTAATGCTAGATACAAAGGTGGATGATGGAGATCAAGTTGAATATAAGGATGTAAAACTGGAGTTATTGATAGACAATCAGTTTGAACATTTGACAAGACAAGGTCCAGAAGGCGACTATTAGGGTTACGGATATGGTTAAACTGTGGAAAAGAACAAAGGGAAAGAAAGGAAGAAAGTAACAAAGAAGGATTATTTGTTGAGGAAACGCCAGGTGTTGTTAAGGGATCCCATTCCACTACCGGTAGGTTGAAGTCCCCTCAAATTATAATTTTAGAATATGGATGACGAGCAAGAAGATAGGCAGAGAGTTCATCGAAGAAGGCTTCGTACATAGTTAAGGGAGAATTACAGGGAATATGCACAGAGGAAATTAATAAAGAGGAGTTATGAGGAAGAGGGAGTTTAACAATTACACACTCTACAGCACGAGCAAATTTGAAGTCAGCGCAGAGTAAACTATAAAGGGTTTTGCAGATTGCAACCAAGACTCCCCACCATCAGGTTTATTAGTGATATTAAGGTCACGGCCGCATCGGTAGACTAAATAATCTAGTAATATTTCGGCATTTGAAATATTTTCGTTCAACCACGTTTCAGTTGAACAGATAACAAAATCGTTAGTTAATTGAGACACGAGTAATAAGTTCTCAAGTTTGGTTCACCACGAACATTCTGGTAATTAATAGAAATAGTTGAACGATTAGGAAGGGAAGATTTCTTTCAGTGTTAGATGATCCTTGAAGGTTGTTGAGGCTGTTTGGAATCTGTATCGGGACGAAATCGCCGCTGAGGTTGCCTTGTATCGATTGCTTTAACGAGTGTCCCCTTTGGCTAAAAATCGGGACGAAGTAGGATAGAAAGCTTAGCCGGAACCTTCAGTTTGAATGAAATTAAAACCTGGTCGGGAAGGTTGTCTTTTGTTAATTTTACGCGCCTGAAAATACTAGGCATGCAACCAAGCTTCGATGTTACGTAGTTGGCAAGTGTATACTTGGTTGTGTTGTAAGCGAGCCTTGATATGAACAATTGCAGAGATGGGGAGACTGCTCGCAATACTCCGTTATCAGCTAACACACTATCTATATAGTTTTGTGGTGCTGAAGACATAACAATGTTTTGCTGAAGATTGTTAATCGTTGGTTGTGTTTGGCACAGCTCAGAATGCGGCTGAATTTTTCGTTGCAGCTGAATAGGCAGGATAGACTGCTGCATGCGACTTTTTTGTTGCTGGTCCGTAACTTTATTAAGTGACTCCTGACTACCTGCTTGCTGTTGTTGCGCAAGCACGCTTCGCATAAGAGGCCGCTGCTGCCCAAGAGGTGACACGGTAGAATTTTGCATAATACAATGACGGCGTGACGACACCAGCTCATCATACACACTGAGCGGAAAATAACTGCGGGGACAGCAGCAGATTTTGAGGTGTCTAGGGTTGTTCCGGAAAATGCTGTAGCTAACCCTCACTCTGCGGCAGACTAAGGAGCAATTGCTGAGATTGTTGTTGTTGTAAAGCATGCTGAGGTTGCTGTTGTTTTAAAGCATGGCCTCCTTGGGGGGTAGAACATTAACACCCTGATCCAATTACTGGCTCATCCGACATGTAGGCGATAATTCTGCCTGAGCAATTGGAAGGTGAGACTCTAAAGAAGCTCCAGTCTCTTCAAGTTTAGCCTGCATTTTAGAAAAGGAGGTTGATAGGTTGTAGCATTAGCTGATCGGAGCCAGTCTACAAATGAAGAAATGGTTTATTTGCGGCACGTAGCGCAGTACTAGTCTTATGCAGTGCAATACAGTCTGAAATCCATTAGTGGAGCTAATTTAAACATTTGCGGTGAAGCATTTGTACGTGTATATAGCAACGGGACAACACACAAATTGAAATTGATTGTTTCATTTAAATTAATCATCGGTAGAAATTGGATGGACCTGTTGTGGGCACATTTGCATGAGAGTATTGTGAAAGAAGTGCTGATGAACGCCAAAACACCAACAATATCAGCGCTGACATCAGAAATATTGGTCAACGAACTGCAACAAAAATACGAAAATGTGTTTACAGACGACGGAAAGTGCATAAATAATTATGTGATGAGCATAGAATTGAAATCTAATGCAAGCCAGTGTATAAGAAGACATATTCGGTACCATACGCATTGCGTGAGACTGTCAAAAAGGAATTGAAATATATGCAACGAAAGGGCATATCAGAGCCTATGGGCCATAACGACTGGGCGAGCCTAAAAGTAGTTGTACCAAAGACGGAAGGTGGAATTCGTGTGTGCACCAATTTTAAGCAAACAATAAACAAAGTTATTTAACTCAACGCATATCCTTTGCAAACAGCAGAAGATATTTTTGCAACATTAGCAGGTGGGAAGGTCTTCGCAAGAATCAATTTGAAAGGAGCATTCCAGCAATTAAAAATTGCTGCACCAGCACTCTCCCAGAAGGCAATGGACAGTATACTAAACGGATTGGAACACATCGTTTGGTACTTTGACGACATATTGGAGGGTGGATGAGACGAACAACACCGCTGTGATATCGTGTATGCTGTTTTCGAAAGGTTGGCGTATTTCAACGTGAAAGTGAATCCCAATTAATGCATTTTCCTGCAAAAGAGTGTTGAGTATTTGACACATCGAATAGATGAAAAAGGAATACATCCAACGAACGAAAAAACAAAGGCAATCATGGAGACACCTACTCCAGAAAATGTGCAGCAACTGCGTTTATTTTTGGGATCGCTAAATTTTTACAATCGATTTTAACCAATGTTGTCAACGGAATCGAAGCCACGATCTACTTTGCTAGGGCAATCAATTCAAATGGTCCAACGGATGCAGTAAGGCTTTCGAGAAAAGCAAACAAATGTTATCTGATAATCAAGAAATACAAGGTGCGTCCGAAAATAAACGAGACTTTTGTCATAAATGTGAATAAGGTAGTGCGTTGGAAAGATACATCGCTCCCTAACTTCCAGTGAAAGCTTGGTCACATTCGGTTCTGTGGAAGCAAAGTTATTGCGTCTAAAGTTACAGTATGTTTGTGTCATCGGTACAAAAATGAGTTTCGAACAAAGAGCTAGTATCAAATTTTGTTTTAAAATTGGTAAAACGTTTACCGAAACATTTGAATTGATGAAAAAAGTTTTTGGCAATGATTGCCTATTTCGTGCCAGAGTTCATGAGTGGTTTACACGTTTCAGAGAAGGTCGTGAGGTCATAAATGAATATGAACATAAGGGCCGCCCAAAACTCAGTGATCACCGAAAACTCCATCGAAATTGCGCGTGAATTTATCAAAAATGAGCTGAAATCATCGTTAAAATTCATGGAATCGGAGTTGAATATCTTCAAAACATCGATTTATTACCCTTCACAATCCTACCTCTTTTTCAAATACCTTTTCACTTTAATTACCCTACTATTAACATCTTTAATCATCCTACTTAAGAAGGTTTATTTCAATTTATTTTAAATATTCTCCAATTACAATTATTTTTAATTACTGTTGTTTTATGTATTTCATTTATTTTACATATCTCATTGTACATTACTACTTAGGTCTGATTATCTCCAATATCCGTGAATAACCGCTCCCAACCTTGAGTTTTCCGGTTGTCAAATAATTCAAAGGCTTTCGTATACGTCCAGTTTTCTTGTATCTCTTACTTGTTGTGCTACCTCCAGATCCTCTCAATCGATCACGTGATTGGTTTCTATTATACACTACCGGCCAAAAGTTGAGGACCAACACCATGAAAGAAGGAAAATGAACCAAAACTCAAAATATAAATTAGAAGGTTTAATTTTTTAATCAAATATTTATTTACTAGTACAATAGATTATAAATCAAACGAAATTATAAGTAAATGTCAACTCTTAACTTTAAAAATGCCACTTATATGTTAAACAGATTTTTCGTCAAAAAAGCCTCCTTTGCATTTTATCACTTTTTTGACTAATCTTGGCAAATGGTCAATCAATTTGTTAATAGTTTCTGATGAAATTTGGTTCCAGCTCCCTTGTAGAGCCTTTCACATGTCTTCCTGTGAGGAGGGGCAACAGTTCCGCACATTTCTATCCAGCTCATCCCACAGAAGCTCGATCGGATTTAGGTCCGGACTCTGAGGGAGCCACACCATATTTTGTAAAATCCCTTTTGCTTCTTTTTCTTCTAAATAGTCCCTGCATAATTTAGAACTATGTTTGGGATTGTTATCTTGTTGGAAAAAAAATCCATTTCCAATTAATCGTAGGCCGGACGGACCGGCATTTCGTTGAAGTATTTATTTATATGGCTCCTTTTTCATGATTCCATTAATTCGTACCAGACACCCCATTCCACGGCTCGAGAAACATCCCCAGACCATAAGTGAACCACCACCGTGCTTAACTGTTGGTACCACACAGACTGGCAGCATCTTTTCCTCGACGCTACGTCGAACATAACTTCGTCGTTTTGATCCAAAAATTTGAAATTTGGATTCGTCTGCCCAAAGAACTTTTTCGAAGTCTTCTGCGGTCCAGTCTCGATGGGTAAGGGCCCACTGCATGCGTTTCTTTTTATTTTGTGGTCTTAAAAGCGGTTTTCGAACTGCGATCCGGCCAAATCACCCAGCATCTCTTAATCGTCGTTTTACCGTAGTCACTGACACAGGTTTCGATCGAGAGCTGTTCATTTGTTCGCGGATTCGTAGTGCTGTTAGAAATCTATTTCGCTTGCTGGTAACGACGATTAGATTATCCTCACTTTGAGTGGTACATTTCGGCCTTCCTGATCACGAACGGGTTTGATTACTGCCAGTCGCTTTGTTTCGGGTTATTGCGTTATGAACACAAGTCTTCGATAACTTGAGTTGCGACGTAATTAGACGTTCAGTTTTGCCTTCGTTGTGCGAGGCAACTATGACAGCACGAATTTCACTGCTAATTTCGCGGGCTTTTCTCATTTTAAAGTGTCTTGACTATAACAAAAGCAAACTGAGACTAATCAAACTAGAGAAAGATAAACTCTTTGAAAACTCAGGAAATAAATACGTTTCAGGAAGCTGAAATTATCCTTAATTACGGTCAACACTAAATAAGACCAAAAAGATTCGTAATGGGCAGGTCAGAGAAATATTACAATGACTTTACCTGTTAGTCATTGAAGGGGCTTTAATTAATGCTTGGGAACAATTGACCTTTCTAGAATGCAAACATAAAAATATGCAAGGAGAGCACTTGTTAGATGTGCTTTAGTTGCAATAGAATACTCAGGTATTCAAATTAGATCTTCAGCAGATGTCCTTTTGAAATAATTTCCAGTTAACAAAGATTTTTATTCTTGGTCCTAAACTTTTGGCCGCTAGTGTATGTTTAGTGACGGCCGATTTGGTGATATCACTGGATGCTTTCCTCGATTTCAACTTCCTTGCCTCCTTGATGTACTCGTTGTATCTAGTTTTCGCGGGTTGCTTGGTTTGTCCAACGTATTTTCTCTGGCATGTTTGGCATGTGATTGTATATATGCCGCATTTTCCTCCTTTTGCTTAAAACTTTAGGTGTGCTTAGTCTGGATACCATTTTAAACAGCTATTATCTCGGCTTTCTTCAGAATCTTCGCAATCTTGATAAAGACCTTCGAATATGCTACCGCTGCTCTTCTATTTTGCTCAATTCTCTTGTTCGTCACTGTCACATCAGCATTGGAGCCGCCTAAAAGACATGTCAACCCCTTACACTCGACGGACAAGAAGGTATTCAAAGTCATTGTAATGAATGGCATCGAGGTCGAAGCGATTATAGACTCAGGAAGCGACTTAAATCGAACGACTGCCACAATGTACGTCCGACTTGGAGCACCGAAGTTGGACGCAGCAACAGTTCCATTTTACGGAGTTGGAACTGCCGGATTCCGAACATTGGGCAGTTTCGAAGTGGCTGTCGCTTTTGACGAACATCGCGTTACTCTTCGATTCCATGTCGTTGCAAACGAGATTCTGGCCAATGACGTTTTGTAGGGTGGTGGATTGTCAAAAGTCGTTGAAATCCACATTAAAAACCGAAAGGCCGTATTTTCTAAACTCCGGACTGACAAAGAAATTGATCTTAAGAGCGCACTAAACATCAGCGTGCATAATCACGATTAGCTGGAGGGCGTAGAAAGCATCCACGACGGGACAATTAAAGACGAAGCAAAGAAGCTTATTCAACAGCATTCACCAACGGATGAAAGACATACCCATCTTGAAATGCAGATACATTGAAAGACGACATGCCAGCGGGATAGTCAACAAGACCGTGGAAGAGCTGAGGAAAGAATGCGTTGCTCATTCTAGCATATCTGAATATGCTAGTCCTATTGTGTTGATGAAAAAGAAAAATGGTATTACAAGAATGTGCGTCGACTATCGGTTACTAAATCAGAAGATGGTTCGGAACTGATTCCCACTGCCGATTTTAGATTAACTGCTGGTCAAACTGCAGAGTGCGAAGATATTCAGTGTATTGAATTTGGAGAACGGATTCTATCATATTCCGGTTCTAGAGGGCAACATCAAGTACACGTTATTTATAACGCCAGACGGGCAGTTTGAGTTCTTGCGGGTTCCATTTGGTATCTGTAATCCACCAGCGGTTTTCCAAAGACGCATAAGAGCCATGTTTAGAGATCTTTTGGCCAACGGGACGATGTTAGCATACCTTGACGACATTATCATTCCTGCTAGAAACAAAGCCGAAGGCTGCGAAAAGCTTGGACGAGTCATGGAGACAGCTAATAAATGCAAAGTTTATTTTAGTTGGAAAAAGTGTAAAATGGTTACGCGAAAAGTTGAATACCTTGGAAATACCAAATTGTCATGATTTGGTAGCTGTTGAACACTTTAGTCAGCCAAAGTTAGTGAAAGAAGTGCAGAGCTTTTTGGGATTAGTAGGCTATTTCCGGGAGTTTATCAGGAACTTCGCTCAGATTACTCGCCCATTATCGGACTTATTGAAAAACGAAGTTATTTTCGAATTTGGAACTGCCCAATTACACGCCTTAAACGAGTTAAAAGCCAGTTTGACCAAGGCCCCAGTTCTTAAAGTCTTTCGTGTTTGGGTTGAGACAGAACTTCAAACCGACGCTTTCATGTACGGGCTAGGAGCCATTCTACTGCAACGCGATCACGAGGATGGAAACTCGCATCCAAGCTACTATGCCAGTTGTCAAACGACACCAGCAGAACAAAAGCATACAAATTACGAACTGGAGATATTGGCAGTTGTCAAGTCACTCAAGAAGTTCCAAGTGTATCTTTTGGGAAATTCGGTGAAGGCTGTCAAGCCTCGGTTCTAGCTATGGCAAAGAAGGAAACTTGTGTACGAGTAGCACGATGGGCACTGTTAATTGACGAACACAAACATACGTTCGAACCTAAACCAGGTCGGTGAATGAAGCACGCCGACGTTCTAAATCGTAGCCCAGTATCAGTCTACTTGACAAGACGGGACTAACGCGCTTTCACTGAGCGAGTTTAACGTGCACAGAAAGACAATCCAGAGCTGAAAAAATTATTGTAGGACAAGGTACTGATGACACTTTCGCAGTGCAGCAAGGTTTCATTTACAAAAACGACGGTGGAGCCTTGCGATTAATCGTTTCCAATGCAATACGACGTGATCAGACGTTGAGCATCTACTGAAACCTGACTTCTGATTCCCACATATGCAAGCACGTATCAAGAAATTCATCGAAAATTGCGTGACGTATATCCTGGCAGGAAGTAAAAAGGGAAAAGGAAAGGGATGGCTTAGTCCTGTTTACAAAGGCGATCGTCTACCGAACATGCACCACATCGATCATTTAGGACGGATGCCTTCGACGAGGAAAAATTATAAACATATTTTTGCAGTTGCCGACGTCTTCACGAAGTTCCTATGGGCATATCCTACAAAGACAACAGCAGCTGAAGAGGTCATCACTAGACTTCAAAACAAGGCGACAGTTTTTGGAAACCTCCGACGGATCATTTCAGACTAAGGTTCAGCGTTTACCTCACACGTCTTCAGCAATTTTTGTGAGAAGGAAGGTATCAAGCACGTTTTATTGACGACTGGAATTCCGAGAGGTAACGGACAATGGGATCATTGTTCCAGTATTAACGAAACTTTCTATTGAAAATCCCGCCGAGTTGTTTAGACATGTCGAGTGGCTGCAGCAATACCTCAACTCGTTGTATAGTCGGAGCATTGGTACAACACCGTTCAAACTCTTAATGAGAACGAACATGCGGTTGACAAATGACTTGCCTTTGCGGAATATCATCGGGGAAGAGTCTGTAAGCCGTTTGCGAGACGATGTATGCCTAAATTTGTTCAGGCTTAGATTTATTTAGGAAAACCCCATTAGGACCTGATGCCAAATGTAACCCATTACTTATCAATTCCTAATCACAACGTCTTGGACTAAAATGATTCAGCACAAAATTTCGTTCCTATGGACGCTGCAGATTTAGCACTGGGTTCTGCATTACAGTCAAGAAATTAAATTTTGGTAAACATGGTAAAATGTATTCACAAAATACAATTTCAATAGATTTTAAACGAAAAAACTCGTCTCTAAAAAGGGTGAAATAAAAAACTTTAAGAAAAAACAAGAAAACCTGCTTCAAAATGCCCCAAAAAGGTTGAAATATATTTTATGGAAGCGATACCAAATCAATTTTCCTGTTTCAATATAAAAACGTCCAACATGTGCACCATCACAAAAGAAACAGGGAAAACGGGTAAGGCACCGCTTCCATCAAATTTATTTCATCCTTTTCAGGGCATTTTGAAGTTCGTTTTTTTCGACAAGTTTTTTTATTTTAAATTTAGCGATTAGACTTAATTACGGGTTAATTTACCTAGCAATTATTTACGTATCGTTTAAAATAAAAAATATTCATGCAAATATTTTGGAAACTTGCTGTTAGGTAGCAGCCGAATCGTTATATCAAAGACGTAAATAAACAAGAAAACCTTTTAGCCAGTTAGACTAAAGTCCAAATGAAACCATAAATAGCAAACATTGTAAAATTAATATTATCAATAACGCTATTCCCGCCATAATATTATAAGTACATATTTTTAAAATCCATACCATTAATCGGCACTGACACTATCAAAAACCTCATAGAAAAATAGATACAGAACAATCACAATTTAAAATCCATTAATCTTCTAGGCACTATCAAAAACTGCATAGAACGAAAGATAGGTACAAAGCAATTACAATTTAAAAATTTATTATAATTATAGGCGCTATCAAAAACCACAGAAAAATAGATCCAAAACAACTGCAATTTAGAAACTAATTATATTTACAGGCACTATAAAAAACCTCATAGAAAATAAATACAAATGATAATAAAAAAATATAATTTATAAACTAATTATATAAATATCGAATATTGTATAGAGAAAAAAATATAATGATAAACAAAATCAACTAAACAACAAACAAATATGCTAAGGCATACCCCCAAGATCATCGTATCAAAAGTAAAACGACACCCAATGTACGTCATTGCGATGGGGCACAGCCAAGATGATATGCAGTTGGTCATCACAAACGCGTTAGCGGATGGTTGTTAACGTTCCGAAATAAAAACAAAACCATGCATTTGGACATGCAGCCGAGCAGCTAGGCAGTTGAAACTTGATCCCCGCAGCGTTTGGTGGATTATTGTTAGTAATTCTATGGAGGAAGAAATTTGGATTGAAGCAAATGCAATTTCAGCATGTCACCTGGCTTGAATCATTGAACTCTCCTCAATAAAGAAAACTGGATTGAAGAAAATGTAAGTTCAGCATTTCACATGACTTGAATTATTGAACTCTGTTCAATAAAAAAAATTAAATTGTAAAGGGTTTTCCAATAAGAGGTGTTATTTTGAATAGCCCGCTATTTCGGTAGATGTCACTTTTGAAGCTGTCATTTTTTGACATTTGATAAGTAAAAGCTACGTCAATAATAAAAATAGAACAATACACACTTCAACAACGCACTGAAATTACTAAAATTCACTATAAAAATGCTGGAGCAACAATGACGGTGAATGGATTGCGCTATCGAGAGATGATCAATGATTTGATATGGCCGGAATTAATCTGGACAACGTTTACTTTCAACAAGACGGCGCTGCGTGCCACACAAGCAACGAAACCATTGATCTTTTACGGGAAAAGTTTCCGGACCGTGTTATCTCTAGAAGAGGTGATCACAATTGGCTACCGAGATCTTGTGATTTAACACCTTGCGACTTCTTCCTTTGGGGCCACGTGAAAGAAAAGGTCCACGCCAACAGTCCAGCGTCGATTTAAGACTTCAAAGATGGCATTCGTGAGGCTATCGAGGACATAGGGCAACCACTTTGCGATTTGGTTATGGAAAATTTCATGAAAAGGATATGGTCCTGTAAGCGTGGTCGTGGTGGTCATTTGCCTGATGTCATTATTCATTTTTAACGGCATACATTCTTCTTTATAATGAAATAAACATCGGATCATTTATATTAAAAAATGACATTTTTCTTTTAATATCAAAATAATACCTCTTATTGGAAAATCCTGTAGCATATACGAGTTCAGCATTTTAACTGGCATGGAGTACTGAACTCTGTTCGTTAAAAGAAAATTGATTGGAGAAAATTCACGTGCAGCACTAATGAAATGTGGAATTCTGATCGATCGGGGAAAAGAACAATAGCCCTGATCGGCAGCGTCAGCAGTTCACGTGGATATAATCGCAAGGAGTGAAGCAATTGCCCTCTTTGTTTGCCTAGCATGCGAAGACGAGTTTACACATCGGCTCTAGCCTGGCCACGATCAACTTTAACCAAATTGGGTCCCTTGAATTGCGCCTGGTCCATCTGTTGTTTGTTGCTGTGATAGCATCGTTACATCGGCTTCTCGGCTTACGCCTGGCCGGTCTTCATCAGTCGCCATTCACCGCCAGCCCCACCATCGAAAAGAACTCCTCGGCCCATACCTGTTCCTGGGCATCCTTTCGTTACATCTGCTCCTCGGCGCTCCCCAGGGCTGGTCGATGGTAAGCGGCTTCAACGAGCCCATCCGCCTTCATCCTCGTGGCCCCCAATTCTTCTAGTTAACCACTCTGTTTATTCGCAGGCTCCCGTCAGCTCGAGAGGAACCAAGGAGCATTCTGAGGCACCATACGCTGCCCTGCCCCACCAAGAAGCCCACCGAGCTACAGTTCCGCAGACAACCTTCAGGCCCCATTTAGACGTCGCACATAGGTCGATTTTGTGGTTTTATGCGGTCAAAATTATTTGATTACTGAAACTTATTGGAAATGTGTTGATTAATGAAAAAAAAACATATTTTTAAAATAACAGTAAGTTTATTGAGAAAATATTGGAAAATTATGAGTTACACTATGGCATTTTTTGAGTATTATCAGCTTGATTCTTCGCTATCTGATTCCAGTGTAGTATGAGTATCTTATAAGCTTAGTCTACTAGGGAGGAGCATATTTATTGTTTCTGGACAAAATGCCTTGGATATTTTCTTGTTTCTCCGTTTATTGACTGAAATACTGCTGATGAATGGATCAGAGCTCAGCAACAATCTCTGATATATATCTCTATTACTCTCTGCGCGAGAAAATTTCCGAGAATAATTTTCTCGGTACGTACGGAAATGCTTGTTGTGGGCCTCCTGTGCTTCTCCCGACAGCTGCCCTATTGGCAATATTGATTTTGTTATAATAGCAGCTCCATGAATTGAAATTTTGTGCATCGTTGGTGTCATGGGGAGCCATGGGTAGAGTTGCACGTATAATTTGGCTGTTTCTAATGCGTACTCGTCATATTTTTTTGGGTCTATTTCGTAGCCACTGGATATTGTTTCCAATATTACTTTCAACCTGTATATCAGCTGATAATCAACACCTGTAATTTCAGCAGCCAGTTGGGGGTTTTCAAAAAATCTTCGGCTCGTATTGCCATCATTAGTATTGCCGTAATTACTTTTAGGCATGTCTATTAGTAGGCCCGTTTCTTCTCTAAATCTTTCCTGTATTTTCTGTTTGGCTTGTTTTTCTAATTCTATTTCCTCTTTTGTCCTTGGTGTTCTATATTTCTGTACTGGCAACTTATACGCCAAATGTACAATGCTGTCAAACAAACGAATTCTTGCATGTAAAACAGAAAGTCCAAATTCTACAGCCAAAGAATTTAGTTCATGTTTTTTGCTTAGATCGTTAAAATTCTTTGATGTTGCTTGACAAACATAGCATCGACTAGTTGATTTTGTATTGGTTGCTGCATTGCAAATCTTGCCGTCAATCATAGTCAGTTTAAAACTATGATGAAAAATGTATTTTCTTTCGTTTATATCGATTTCGGTTGGAATTAAAGAGTTTGTTGATTATTGAACGTAATTTATTCCCTCCATAGAGACGTCTGTACTTTCTTTAACAAAACGAAATCTTATTGGTCGGCAATATCTGGGAGATGATGGGACAGGGTTTTGCCAAATCACTTTTTGCCCATCCTTTCCGCAAACTATTCAAAGTGGAACAAAAGAGCTTAGAAATATATTGGCATCCGAATCATCGATATTTTCAAACTTTTGCTTGTATCTTGACTGCTGAGAGCCATCACATCGCCATTTGCATATTATTTTCAAAGATTTGCTTTCACTCTCACTTAGTGTTAACAATACGTCTTCTAAGTACAAGCAGAATCGAGAAATTGTTACATCAATTATGCTTTGCACAGAAGTTTCAACGTATGTACTAGTGACATGTACTTCCGGTGGATAGCACTCTTTTTTTGCAGCTAGTAACCGATCGTAGCAGGGATAAAGTGATTTGTTTGTATTGCGAATGATTTCATATTGACTTTTTGTCAAATTGGCTTCAACAAACATTGCTAGTGCTTCCTGTGGTGTCAACTTTGTTACATTTTCTGCCGTCAGCGATGAAATATACGCCTTTTTGTATTTCCCAGCTCGTGTAGGTGAATTAGATATATCTTTAAGAACTTTTGAGGCATCTCGTGGTCCTTTTGCTCTTAGAGTTGATTACGCAGCATGGATTATAACCTCATTGTCTAGACTCGAGCAAACTTGTTCGGTTTTGCGACGCTTGCTTCGCTCACTTGATTCCTCGAAAGATTTTGAAGGATGTCCTGGACGAAGTGGTGATTATATTCTTCTAGCCAAGATCGGTTGGATTTCAAAAAAATATCTTCTTTTCTTTGTGCTTTTGATCACTTTTTCTTCATTGTAGCTTTGAAATATGCGAAATTTTTTTCAGACTTCTGATATTTGCTTCCGAGTGACCATAACCAGATAATAAATAATTTTCCAAATAGTCCAACTTATCATCCAAATTTTCCAAATGTTGACCTTGCATTTTATTATGCAGATACTGCCGCATAACTATTTTCGTTCCCGATGAACCAGGATAACCTATAACCAAAAAAAAAAAACTTTACATGAATATATAACGTATGTCAGTTTTGTGACTAGGTGTAAAATACGCCCTATATTTTCTAAATCCGCACCTATCCGCAGCCGATTTATACGAAAATAATATGCTAACAAGCTCATGCAACACGTAAACAAAACGAAGTTAGGCGATCGGAGGCGATAATATAAAAAATTTCCTTTTGAATACAAAAAAACATTAAAAATTTTCTAGCTTGACGCCTAAAGTTTGACTGCTTTAAATCGAACAATTTTATAGTTGAGAATATATCAAAACTAAGATTTTATCCTGGTATTTACCTAACATACGAGTATTAGTGTTCATCACTTTCACTTTGATAAATAATTTCAATATCACAAATATTCACTTTGAAAAGGTTTAGTGCACAAAAGCGAATAGAGACGTTCACGTGCGTAGCAAGAGACAATGAAGTTCCGACTACCTACGTACGGGCCCTCAGCGAAGGATCAATGTTTGATGGCCAGTTTATTGTTTGACAGATTGTTATTGAACGGTGAGGGGATTTTCGTAGTGGTTTTGTTTACTTTAGGAATTTCAACTATGGCCGCATAAATCTTGAAAATCGACTACTGTGCGTCGTTCTCGCGGGGAACCCCTACCGGCCCCCCGCCCATCACTTCGGAGGAGTATAAGGCTCGGCAGTAGCGGAAACAACAGCCCATAGCTGAGCAAAAGCGAGAAACCATCGAACCCCTTCGAAGCCACACAGAAGAGGTCAGCAAGAAAAGTTGCCGCAACGGGAAAAGCACATCTAACGTCGCCCAGACCGGAACTAGTTAGGGAATCCTACACCATCGAGGACCCAGCCACGGGATTAGTGAATTTTGAATACTTTAACTTTTTAGTTACGTTTATATGTTAGTTTTGCGTGTACGAATTAAACGTTTGAAGAAACAATCAAGCTCAGGTCTTTTCCTTTTCTCCATTGGGAAGAATCTTTTCCGATGCTTCTAAGGTAAGGTGGGATTGTCAGCCACACGGATCAAGAGTGGTTGGAACTATTATTTTCCGCAAACTCGAAATTGCTTTAAATTTCGTATGCTATTTACACAATTTTTTTTGTAATTCAACCCAAATTTATTTATTTATTTTTTTTTATGTACATTAAAGTGAATATTTTCATTCATATCGCGTGGTGAAGTCATAAGATTTGGGGAAAAAGTACAAGGAATGGAGGTTGAAAATTAACTAGATTTACAAACTCACGTTTTAAACAAGCCATTGAAGTTTATTTCAATTCATAAATTCTTCAAAAATTTTGAGCAGTGTTCACAATAAGTCTTTTTTCCAGTAAATTCTAACTAGATGAAATCTAGTGATATAATTTCCTGCTTTTCTAGTGCAATTTTCATCAAAAAGCTGGGTGTCTAGTAATTTTGACTGAATGAATTGATAGATCACTAGAATTTTAGGGATTTAGTTATCTAAAACTAATTGTCTAGCATATTTCACTAGATGGAGAGTTTGTTTTTCTCATTACTTGTACCTTCTAGCAAATAAAACTGATTTTCAGTTATTTTGAAGCTATTACTGAGATCTCCGGACTTATTACTAGAAAGGTAGGAAAATTTCATGACACAAATAGTTCTGTGTGCATACTCTAAATTATTCACTGAAAACAAATCTTCAATAAAAAATTTTAATGTAAACGAATGAAAATTGCATAAAAGCAAAATTTTTTTTTTTCTAGTTAAAAATAAAGTAGTTACATGCTAATTTCTAAGTCATAAAATATTCACAAGTAGTTTAATATACTTAACTATGAATGTAAATTTACTCACTTTCTTGGTTTTTTAAGTAATATTCTCGGGTATGTAAATGCGAAATCACTGGATTCCTACAGTGCTTGAAACTGAAAATCTAGTGAAAATCGCTAGACAATCATCACATATTCCCTGTGAGCTCATTAGTTTCAACTGATAATCTAGTGAAATTCACTAGGATTTCGTTAGGTTCTTCCGAATGTTTATGTTAGAGAATTCGCTCCGGTTCTGATTTCGACCAAGTGTTAGTCTGAGATACAACTTTCGTGGAAACAGTGGTCTGAAGTATCAATTTAATTTGTGTTCGTTGTGAGTGTGTATAAAGTTTACTCAGGTAAGTTTTTTAGACAATCATTTATTTTGTAATACATGGACAAATTTTATACGTTTTTCATAATTTATACACTCTAAACGAGAATGTTGGGAATAACCCACATTATAGTAGGAACAAAATGTGTAATTATAATGTGGGTTTAATTTCTACATTCATTGTAGTAAAATCCAGGCTTTTTTTTATTGTAGTAAAATACTGGATTTTACATCATTTATTGAAGTAAAATCCTGGATTTAACTCCTTACTGCATGACTTTTTATTTTGGGCTGAAAAAAATATATGTGATTTAAAATAGCAAATAAAAAGACACGTATTTTTTTATTTGTATTTATTTTTAGTTTTTATTAGAGAAATTATTTTTTTCCGTTTGGTTCAAATATGGCACAAGATACATAAATTGTTGCATAATTAGTAATTCATTTCATACATTTTCACGTATGAAAAATTATAAGGTATGGAACAGAAGGAAGCAGTTTCTCTTGTCATTGAGACATAAGTTTATTTTACACTTACGACATAGAATATATGATCTTCCATTACACTCCGGTATCTTACAACGCTGCCTGGTTGTCCAAGTAGGGAGATGATCCAACTGGTCTAGACGCACATCCTGAGATGGCATTACTGCTGCTGGTCCTCTTGCCTGCTTTTCTTCGATCATATTTTCAAGAACATGTGACGGTCGTCCTCTTTTTGTACTGCTACTAGGCTTATTGACCTAGCACAAGGCTTCTGCTACAGCTACCTTGAAACCCGCTAGTGCAAGGAATTCTTGGTCCTCAAATCTACGTCGATATAGTAGCCAGGCATTGACGGTGACCATGTCGATCATGTGAAAAAATATTCTAAGGTAAATTTTTTTTGACCGTATTTGGATTCTGTAATAACCCAGGAGTGCATCTAAAAGATCAACGCCACCCATATGTTCATTATATACTATTACAGCTTTTGGACATGGAATTGTCATATATGTTTTTTCTTTTTTGTTATAACGTCTCACATCTGCAAGTGGTTCGCTGCCTACGTAGGTAGAGGCTAAGTTAACAATTCTCTTGTCATACCACGTCGTCACAGAAATGTCGACATTATCCACCATTGTGAATTTTTCAACCACAGTACCCCTTCCTTTTTTCTTTAGTTCCTTTTCCGAGGGAACTTTATACCGAGGAATGCGGTTTGATTTAATAGTACCTAATGGCAAGATCCCTTTCTTTTTGAAATAAACCAACAGCGGCAATGATGTGTACCAGTTATCGAAGAAAAGTCTGTAATTTTGTGCCTCTGGAATAGTTCTGGCAAGACGAATTACCACATTACTTGACGTGCTTATGTTTGGTAAATCTTCAAACGCTTCTTTTGGTCCACGAGCTCCTGCGTATAATTTGAAGTCATAGCTAAAACCTGACGAACCGCTAAGTACGAAATTTTTAAACCCCCATTTATGGGGTTTTTTGGGATTGTATTGCCTCATGGTTGAGCGACTTTTAGTTGGAATTATCTGCTCGTCCACAGCCATATACTTCTCCTTAGGGATGGTTAGCAATCGCTCTCTAAGCTGGTTCAGGAATGGACGAAGTTTGTGTAACGGGTCATAGCCTGGTTGCCCCTTAGTCACTTGCGTTGAATTTTCATTGAAGTGAATATAACGTTTAATCTCTTCAAAACGGTTACATGACATGACTGTGCTAACTCTGGGATGTCCTAATGTTTCACTCCAGTAATCTTTAGTAGATGGCAGTTGAATTATAGACATCATAAGAGATATACCTACAAATTGTTCAATATCTTGCGGAGTAACAGTCATATTTTTTTTCAGGACGCTTTTCTGTTACATACAACATGGTTTGTTGGGATATATATTGAAACATTTCACCAGTAAATATGTATTTAAAAAATTGTACAGGCGTTTCCAACGCCATTATCGTTGAAGGCAAACTTAAATCACCAGTGAATTCTAAGTCAGAGTCCATTCTTTCAATGAAGTCATTCCGCCATCTTAGTGTTTCAGCTTTATCACATCTTGAACGTTGCCCAACTAGTCCAGATTACGGAATTAAGTCCTCTTGTTCATATTCAGAGTCTTCATCAGTCTCGGGTACGATTATCGATGGAAGTCTTCTAGTTCGTCTCATACGATCTTCATCGTCAGACAGTTCTTCATCTGTACTACCCTCAGGTGTACCTTGAATAATGGTATGTGCACCACTATAAAATCTGCGAACATCCATGACCCCTGAACAATGCAGTATTAGCATAAACATACAAAATGCAAAAATATTCAGGAACTAAGATAAAACAGCAATGAAATATTACCTGTTTCACAAAAATGAAGGTTTATTTTACTATCTAGATTTTTCCCAACGGATTCTTTCACGTAAAGTATTTTTAAAATTTTTTTTTATATGAGAGCACTCACTTCAACCGTCAAAACTTGATTTACAAACTTTTAATTAACGTGTAGTTCGACTAGCAGCTTATAGATGGCATTGAAATAATTTTGTATGAGCTTCTATGTCCCAAAAATGATACAGCATGCAGAAAACGAGAAAAAATTTATTCGATTTTGAATAATACGCAAAACTATGGTTTGGTTCAAATATGCAGTAAGTGGTTAACTACAATGAATGTCGAGATAAAACCCACATTATAAAGTACATATTTTGTTCCTACTATAATGGAGATTATTACCAACATTTTCGTTTAGAGTGTAAATAAATGCTAAGACTAATATTTTATCTCATTTTATAAAAAATAGACTGAAATACATTGTTTGTCTGTAGCTAGACAAGAAGGGTAAATAACAAAAACTAACTTAAATTTTGCAGTCTTGCTATGGACGCCGATCAATTTTTTGAGCATCTCATTAACAATCAAGTAGATTCTGATGTTGCAGAAATTTTGAAAAGTTCGAAATTAATGTTAAATTTATTTAATTTAAGTGATTAAGTAGTTGGTAATTTGCCATTTGATCGCTATTTCCATAAGTCTAATTATATGCATCAAAATGAAGTGTTTCATGTGTTTAAAATTAATACCTGGTGCATTAAAAGGCCTTAAAAATCATTTTATTTGTGTATATAACGTACCATTTACAAAATCAAATGTAAAAGGTCTATTTATTTGTACTGAAGATGATTGTGGAGGTAGTTTTTCCTCGTTTCGAAGTTTTTCTAGACACTTCTTAAAAAACATAGTATTTCTGATCGTAGTAACAATTTCTCAACTATTCCTTGCACTGTAGCCCAAACAGAGATTTTCCAAACAACGCCCTATCGAAAAGCAAGCTGTTTTCAAAATACCAATGATATTCAAGAAGTAATTAACCAAAGCTCTGCAGATTTACGTTCGCATACTAATTATACAGAGGCTAGAATTGTTAACTTCAATAAAAAATGCAAACATATTGTAAGAGCGGTTCCAGAGCACTTGAAATTTAGTTTAATTGATTTTCTTGAAGAAAATAATATTTCTATTACAACATATGAGAGTATAAAACTTTTAAACAAATTTGATGAAATAAATTTTTCAAGGTATCCGCTAGTTTCAAAAATCGATTTAATTATTTTAAAAAAAAAAGGGAACATTAGTTGAACCTAGAGAAATATTTTTAGGATTTAGAACGGAAAATATTTTTACAAATTCTCAAATGGTTTCGAAATCTTTGGCAGAAACTTTTCAATACATATCTTTAAAAAATACTCTCATATCTTTGGTTGATAACGACCAGTTTCTTGCAGTTATAAGTAAATTAAGGCATGAAGAAGGAAATAAAATTTCATATTTTAATTCAGAACACTATAAAAATAATGAATTTTTAAAAAAATATTCAAGCGCTTTGAGACTTAATTTGTACTACGATGATTTGGAGGTGGCAAACCCACTTGGCTCAAAAGCAACTTTTCATAAGCTAGCTGTTTTTTACTTCACAATACAAAATTTACCCCCAGAGCTCCACTTTCAACTTAATAATATGTTTTTATTAGCGGTCGCTTATTCGCAAGATGTGAAAAAATATGGGTTTGAAAATATTTTGATGCCTTTTAAAGATGATCTGTACTGTCTGCAATCTGATGAAGGAGCTAAAGTTTTACTAAAAAATGGCACGTACTACACAATTCGCGCCATCCTCGTTAATGTGACAGGAGATAATCTTGCAGTTCATGATATTTTAGGCTTTTCCAGCCCTTCCGCTAATTTATTCTGTAGAGAGTGTAAAGCAGACAGAATTAGTTTTCATACTAATTACAAAATGAAATTCTAAAGAAATAAAGCTAATAGCTCAAGATCCATCCTTCACCAAAAAATTTGGCGTTAAAAGTGACTCAGTTCTAAACAACAAATATTTTTACGGTACTTCCAATCATACATTTGATCCAATGCATGACTTGCTCGAAGGAATAGTTCCTATGGAAATTAAACTTGTCCTTCGTACTTTTGTCATTGAAAAAAAACTTTTCACTATTCAAACTTTGAATAATAGAATTCAATCTTTTCGATACGGTTTTGTTGAGCGAAGAAATAAGCCAAATGCAAATTTTACTTTATTGATGTTAAATGCTAAAGGCAGTAAAATAAAACAATCTGCTGTTCAAACTTTGTTATTACTGCGATCTTTATCTTTTTTATTGTACGATAAAGTCACCGATTCAGAGCAACTATTTATAACCCTTTCAATACAACTAACCAAAGTTCTCGAAATTATATATTCGGATAAAATTAATAAAAATATGGTTTGCGAATTAAATGAAATTATATTACTTCATCACGATTTATTTGCAAGACTTTATCCTAACAAAAAAATGATTAATAAACATCACTATGCAATGCATTATGCAGATTGCATGCTAAAGAAGGGTCCTTTGAGTGCTTCGTCTTGTCTTCGTTTCGAAAGCAAGCACAGCATTCTCAAAAGTCAAATAGTCAACGCCAAAAATTTCAAAAATGTTCCGAAAAGCATTGCAAAACGACAGTCATTATTGCAAAGTTCTTATACAACTAATTCAATGTTTGAATTAAATAAAATTAGGGTTAATTCCTACAAGTATAAAGAGAAAGCAAATTTGAAAAGCTATGATTTTATAACAAGTTACTACCAGGATTCGCATTTTGTGAAACTGATTTCTTCTGTTCAGCTAAATGATGTTGAATACAGACCTTATTTAATTATTAGTCTAGATGATAAGTTCTCTAGTGAAGAAAGCATATTTCCATGCTTATCAAAAATCATAGAAATATTTGAATGTGGAGGAACGGTATTTTTGAACTGCCGCTTACTTAAAATAAAAGCCTTTAAAGAAAACCTCAATGCGTTTGAAGTATCTTTTAAAACTAAAGAAGATAATAAAATATTTCCATTGTATGAAGTTGTGGACCACCGACCTAATGTAATATGGCATGCCAATGGATCAGCAACCAAGTTTGTTGCAATTAAGTATCGATATTAAATTACAAATGGTTTCGTGTTGAATGTAACTAAAGTTTAAGAACTAAACTTAGATACTAGGTATAACAGTTGTAATGGATAAGTGATAAGCTCTTGCATTAGTTTTAAGTTAAATATTTGTTTTAGAATTGTATAAGTAATGATGAATTTAGACAAAGGTGTGGATGAAAGTACAGCTGGTGATATAAACGAACAGGACTTAATTGGCTTAAAGATAAAACTTGGACCTCGGAAAAAGCTTATAAATATTTTGCATAGATTCAAAAAAAATGAACCTGTCGATCTGATAAATTTTATTAACAATCAAACTTTCGACGAGGGTCTAACAGATGGAGCCTCAAGTACTGCAGTAGAGATGATTACATATACAAGGCAATATTCATTGGTAAGTTCTGGTTTGGTCTCTAAAATCAAAAGCTTAATAAATTTGTATTAATTTTTAAATTTTTATTTAAAAGGATCGAAATTTAGTAGCAGTTTTGAAGGCTTCAAAAAACGGAGAAAAAATAGCACAGAAGCTTTAAGCTAAAGAGACACTATCATTGCCTGAATTAAATGCCTTTAACCGCATTATGGTAGACGACTTAGTCAACGTTTGTGGCTAGTAAGTAAACATCATTAATATTCTTTTTTTACTTTTAATCAGAAAAATAAATTTTTAGCTACCCAAAAAACACGGATAAAGGAAATTTGGTGAAAGCAATAACAAATACTTTTCCTCATTTAGGACAATACACCTGCCCTGATGTACCTGCTTATGTACGAATTAAGCAATGTTTTTTTTATTTATTAATGAAATTTTGCAATATTCAGGTACTCTGGTTTGATGCAAATGGCTCACCAAACGGGAAAAAAGCTTCTGGGAAAATTGAATTCCGTCTAGAACATTTGCGGCTTTCATTATCTCCCTCGAAAAAAAGGAATGCTACAAAAAGAAAACTTTCTCCAAAAGCTCGTACGCTAGACCCCGCATGTAAGCAGGTAATTTTATCAAAAAGTTGTAAAATAGTAAAGGGTACAATCCCAATTTCTAATATAATTCAGGTATCTGAACTAAAACAAATCGTACCAACAGCAGAAAACTTCAATAGAATTGAAGATTTGATGAAGGATACCTTTAATGATAGACGAGAGGAAATAAAATGCTGTTCGACGATTGTGCTCGATAAGTACCCTCAATTTTTGATCAATGGTAATGATATTAGAATTTTTTAATTACATATTGTCGCGTGTTTTCGGTTCGCGGCCAATAATTTTAATGTTCCGGGAAAGTGAAAACGCAATGTCTTTTAATTTAAGTTAAAAGAGTTTATTTAATTACAAAAGTGCACAATGATCAATTTAACACTTTCACTAATTTTAATTTTCACTATGAAAAATCTAACACTTGTCCATAAATTTTTTTATCGCAATTGTCTTCTAAATCACTTCACTATTACGAAAATCACTTTTCTACTACTCGAATAATATCGCTTCCCACACACTATCACACACTATCGCAGTTCTTATCGCGGTCGAATGAATGATCCCCCCATTCATTCAGCTCGCCTTTATATAGGGTCTGTAGTCATTCAACCCAGTTCTCGTACGTTGGCGAATTCGCGGAACATTCGAGCGACTGCAAATGAATGGAGCAGTGACTCACTTTCAGATGTTGCTCATGCTTGTTGGGTTCTCGTGGTTTCGAATAAATTCGTGTTCTTCATTGTTGTGAAAACAATTGCGACAGTAGCTCGCAAAATTATTTGTACATGTAACAATATAAATATAGTAATGTTATTTGTGAATAGATACAAAAAGAGTTCGAATGGCTCGAAATTAACCGTTCAGGGATATGTGAGCTCAACGAACTTAATATTGCAGGAGTTTTTTTACGAACATCTTGAATTTATTAAATGTGGTAGGTCTAGTTTTAATACACTTTTTATTTTCTCTTTTTCTTTGATGTTTTCTTAATTCCTTCTTTTTATTTTTATTGCAGAGGACCTGCGTGAAATGGCAATACTATTCAAATCGCTTCCGAGGAGAGGCTTAAAAAGAAGCATCGCAATCATTGCCTAGGACCCAGAGAGTTGGGAGCAGATGGTGATGGAAGAGGAGTTGAAGCCTCTAATCTACTGGATAGATGTAAGATTTCCTGTTACATACCGAAAATTTATCTTTTTTTTTCAGTTAAACGAAAATATCGAAGAAGTATGTACTGGGAGCACGAAACAACCATTCTTCATTTGCCGGGCAGTCAAATTTTCCGAGCAGATTCAAAATATTTATATGGTGATTGAGGGGCGAGTAATGGAGGTGCACAATAATTTCATTGAGGCATTCGATGTATTTTTTAAGTCACATTACGTTTTTAATTTAAAATTTGACACGCGCTTATCAAAGCTTTTAAATTTCTTTGAAGTGTACATTTATAAAATTGAAACAGCTAAGCCATGTAGCGTGTCAAAATTGAAGAAATTAATACCTCAGATGTTTGATTAAGAAGTGATGAAAATTTTTTTAATTTGCTATTTTACAAAATAAAGTTAATGAGATACATATACACATTTCTTTCATTTTACTCAAAATGTTCACAGAAATAATGGATTGATGCGTTTTTCTCAAAAAAATATTATTTTTCTCTGTTTTGTTTAAAGACTAAGGTGCGATTAAATGAAACAGGTTGTGGGCATGTTTTGAATGAGGTCATATTATATTGCTTGGAATTTCGTTCAAATCTCTAGAATACAAGTAGCTAGATAACAGAATTATTAAACTTGTTTGCTTATTTTTATCTCTTTTTCGAATATGTGAAGGTGAACTTAAATGGTTTTATAGTTTTTCACAGAAAAATATCAGTAGAAATCACCAGATTCTCAGTTAAATATTATACTAGATTTTCAGTATCACTTTCAGCATTTATAGTTTTTCTCACTAGAAATGCATTAGGCCGTGAAAATAGAATTCTAGTTGTTCATAATGTGAATTCTGTTCGAATCACTAGAATAGCTTTAAAGTCGTTTACTAGAAATACAGCGTTTTTACCAGAAAAATTTGCACAAATTACTGGGTAAACCGTAAAAGACTTCACTATTTTTCTAGTGAAACGATTTTCACTAGATTTTTGACTAGAAAATCTAGGAGAGCAACTCTAGTTGGATTTCACTAGAATGTAGTTGAAAAAGTTTTAGAGTGTTCGCTAAACTAATAGCAATTCCTTTTCATTTTCCAATTTTGACTCATAAACTCACAAAAGAATTGAAAATGGTTTTAACTTGAATAAGCTCTTATCTCCGAATTCGAGCTCAGCAATAAAAAAGGTATTATCACACAATAAAATGCAATAAATTATAATTGAATAGAAATAGGTGTGAATGAGTCGAAAATGTCTCTGCGTAAGGTGAAAAGGTAATTCCCTTTGAAATGGATTTTCAGATTCCTATCAGCGCCCACAACAGGCGAACTACGAACAGATTACCTTAAGCTTCCATAGAATTATTCAGAGAACCGCTAGCAGACATTGGAATTATTATTATTGCTAGGAATATTATCGCCCGTGGCCAACTCGACGTGTCTCTCCTAAACGTGGCCGATTACATCTTTTGTGACTTATCTGATTTCAGCCATAAAATTTAATTCCACCCAAAACGCGTTAACCCATATCAAATGAACGGTGAACTTTCCTCCGCCACTTGGCGAGAAATCATAAAGCCCCAACCATCAGTGTCAAATGTATCTCAAATAATTGATCACACTTAAGAGTGTGCACGAGCAAGATTAAAACTACAACGACATCAGGGCTCAATTTCGAGGAATAAATCGATTTAATATTTTCTTGAAAGATGCCCATTCATAAGCTCCAGGCACATTCCATTCCATTCAAGTCCCGACTCATACTCGTTCAATGAATTCGAGTGTGAAAGTTTCGAGTTTCCGAAATCAATTATTCATCGGGACCTCGTAATGACCCTCATAAATTCTAGCCATTATAAGTGCCCTCGCCCGGAAGCATCTAATCACAATTTATAACCCTTCGATTAAGCGATATAACGGTAGACGTTGTGAGTGAGTGAGTGAATGGTGTGCGGTTTGTTCATTGCTGGCGAGTTTACAAGAGTGGATTATGCACTTGAGGTGGTTGAGGTGCTTGCGAAGAACGCGTTGGCTGTTTTGTTTCAACTTCAACCCCTTGGAGAGTTGTGCACTATTCCAACTCTTCCACTTCCAACTGTTCAAGTGTCCGTGTGAATAAGAATTATCGATGAGGGTTGATTGGTGCCAGGGAGCAGTGTTTCGTGGTTGGCTGTTGGCTGGTCGGGTGAATAGTTCCGTTGTCCTTAAGTGACACTCCTGGCTACATTATGGTCGGGTGGGCTTCGAAGCGAATAATATTTATGTCAAGTGTAGGCCATGGGCTCGGTGGAATATGTGAATATAAACCCTGCAGGGTGTAACACATTCAGTCGTTACATGTTACCGACAGAACCACTAACGATGACGACTAAACATCGCTAAGAGGGAATCCATTCGTCGTGTCGATAAATTTATTTCATTTTCACCGCCTTGTTTGGGGATCTTAGTTGAATCCTTGTTGTGTTGCGTAAGGAAGAGTGTTACCGAATCATTTAAATATCTAAAGGGTATCAATATTAAAATGCATTGTTCAAGTAAAATTATTTTTTTTAACATCCATGCTATGGCAACATAGAATATAGAACAAGTTGGGTAGACAGACCTATGCTCATGTCAGAAGGGTTTTGTACTCAACTTACAAAATGCAGTAACCAGCAACGAATAAAATCAAGAAACATGTCAAAGACGATTTAATTGGAGAAAATGTGAAGTTCGAGGATCATACTATTATTAACAAAGTTGAACCAATTTTGACTTCTGAGATATTTGTTATAGTTATACCCATAAATATCTCCTTTGATAATTTTTTCAGATTTTTTAGATCACGGGTGTCCATTCGCAAGGGAGGAAACACATTTTTCATGTATTTCCCCCCTGTGCCCCCACTGAAGCAAAAACTGTCAGTTTAAGAACTGTTTTGAAAAGCTCTCATAGAGAACTTTCAGTTGATACTCATATCGGCTACCTTTCATGAAATTTTTTTTCAGGGGCCACTCCTCTGTACTGTAATCATCGATTCATGGCCTATTTTTTCGAATCCTAGAATGGTTACAAAGCCCTTTTGCTAGGAGCTCTCTCCTGCCTCTTCGACTTGTTTCAATTGTATGTACTCATCTTCATGATACCTATCACTCCTGAAATTTTCATGCAAGTTCTAGCAAAGCTGTAGTGTCTAAGTCGGTAAAAAGCGCATATGGCTCCATAGCAATATGTTTCCATAGTAATACAGGGCATATTGCTCCATGGTAATACACGAAAATTCAAATCGCTATAACTTCGGTAAATACTATTCGATCTTTATGAAACTTTCAGGAAAGATCAATCTTATTAATAGTCATCTCTTTGCTAAATTTTGTTGAGTTTAAAGGTACCGTTTAGATTTTATTCAAGAAAACACAAAATCGATAAATCATACTATTACTAACAAAGTTGAGTGAATTTCGACTTCTCATGTATTTGTTGTTGTTGTACTCATCAGGGACTACATTCATGATTTTTTTCAGATTTTTCGGATGGAAGGTGTCCAATCGCGAGGGGGGGGTACGCGAAAAGTTCGTACATTTCCCCTTCCCCTGCCTCCCTCGGTACTTATAAGACAATTTTACGACTTGTTTTGAAAAGATCTCATTGAGACCTTTCCAATGACACCCTACTCGACTACCAATGGTGAAAATTTTTTTTGAGGGGTCACCCCCCTATATGGGGAGACCCCCCTTAAACGCCTTTGAAAAAATTGTCCACCCTTGAACTTTCAAGAGGTCACCACTTCTGACCTTTCTACAAAGTTTCATGGCTGTAGCTCCTATAGTTTCCGAGAAAAAGTGCTGTGACATACAGACGGACGGACGGACGGACGGACGGACGGACGGACAGACGGACACAGGTCGTGATTGCAATAGGGTTTTGTATTTTAGTACAAAACCCTAAAAATGCCATCAAAACTTAATAATGCAATCAATCCCATTATTTTGTCTCTATTCAAATATTTTTACTTTAAAATATTTTTCAGATTCTTCTCTCACACATATTGGACAGAACCCACCCAAGGCGGGTATCTTGATCAGGAAAAGGAAACTATGCGAGGACGGTCCGATAAGTACCTAGCCTTACCACCCCATAGCACCATTATCGCAAGAGAGACAGCTACTGTCAAAATTTCAGCCGCATCGGACTCGTAGTTTTGTTTTGACTACATGTGGAAGCGTGCGTGCCCGCGGGTTTTACAAAAATGGAGAAAGAGCAATATCAGTTGGTGATTCATGTCTTTAGCGCTTAGATACGGTATACGGTGACCCTGCGAAGGCGACCGTAAAAAATTGGTTCAACGAGTTTCAACGTGGTCGCGCGTCGGCTACCACGGAGAATAACGTAAAACAAGTTGAGTAAGCAGGAGAGTGCTCCTACCAGAAAGTCTTTGTAAACATCCTAGGGTTAGAAGCAAGTTTTCTAATGGCGTGAATCGATAACTTGAATTATTCATCCAATACTTAGATATGAAATCGTTCAAATTTATACAAAAGATGCACAGTTTCTTTCATAAGCACAGTGCAGCCGCCATTTTAATCTAGCTTAAATGATTTTTCTGAATATTCGGCCGATTGAACATGCTCAAGTTAATCACTATTCCTTAAATTTTCATGAAAATTGAAAGAAAATAAAAGTACCTAAGTCAATTTTAAATATATATAGGGTTTTCCAATAAGAGGTGTTATTTTGAATAGATCTTGTGATTTAACACCTTGCGACTTCTTCCTTTGGAGCCACGTGATAGAGAAGGCCTATGCCAATAGGCCAGCGTCGATTCAAGATCTCAAAGATGAAATTCGTGAGGCTATCGAGGACATAGGGCAGCCACTTTGCGATTTGGTTATGGAAAATTTCATGAAGAGGATATGGTCCTGTAAGCGTGTTGAAGTGGTTATTTGCCCAATGTTAATTATTGCTATTAACGGCATATCTTCTTCTTAATAATGAACTAAACATCCGATCATTTATTTTAAAAAATGGCATATTTCTTATAATATCAAAATAACACCTCTTATTGGAAAACCCTATATGAACCATAAACACGTGTTATCGTTGTAGTAATTCCATATAATTGAAATGGCTATAACTCACTTGATTATGATTCGATCTCAATTAAATTTTGTGAGCATATATTTTTTATATCAGTCTATATAATTGCGAAATTTCAAGAAGTTTAAAGATACCGTTTTGATTTTATGGGCAAAAATGTAAAATCTACAAATCATACTATTATTAACAAAGTTGAGCGAATTTCGATTTCTAAGGTATTTGTTGCCCTTGTACTCATAAAGATCCACATTCGTGATAATTTTCAGATTTTTCGGCTGAAAGGTGTCCAATCGCGAGGGGGGGGGGGGGGGACACAAATTTTGGGTACATTTTGCCTTCCCGTGGACCCCCTAATTCATTAAATGATTTTTTTATTTCAGATTCTAAAAGTTTTAATCAAGACCTTTCATTTGATACCCCACTCGACTACCTTTGATTAAAAAAAATTTTTAAGGGCCAATTCGTTATTAGGGGGGACCCCCCTTAAACATTTTTTAAATTTTTGTCAAGGCCTTAACTTTTGAGAGACCATCACTTCTGACCTTTTCACAAAGTTTGAGCATTCTAGCTTCTATAGTTTCTGAGGAAATCAGCTGTGACGCACGGACAGACGGACGGACGGACAGACAGGTCGCGAAACTAGTAGGTCTTTGTAAAAAATTTTTTTACAAAGACCTAAAAACCTACGAGCTCTTATTGACAGATCGACGATTGAAGGCGCGCGAGATAGTTGAGATCATAGAGCTATAAGATATAGAGTGGCTAACATTCTATAAACGCCTGGACATGAGCGTTTAAAAAATCGATTTGTTCTCTTTTTCCCCTTCGTAGCTGCTTCACCTTCGGCAATTTTCGGAACTTCCATATTTCGAATGCAAAATATATTACGGCTTAAATGATGAGAAATTTTCTATTTTTAAAAAGCCCGCCCAATTATCTCTTTGCACAACAAATCAAACATGTTGCCTACAAGTTTCTTTAGCCCTCATATGGGAAATCTACCATTTAATTATTAAAAACCCTAAAACTGAGTTGCTAAGGATGATACTTTTTCTTGTGAAATTTAAATATTTTCGCGTGTTTTGGTTCGCGGCCAATAATTTTAATGTTCCGGGAAAGTGAAAACGCAATGTCTTTTAATTTAAGTTAAAAGAGTTTGTTTAATTACAAAAATGCACAATAATCACTTATTTTACTATTTCGAAATTTTAACTAGAATCTAACTTTCACTATTAAAAATCTAACACTTGTCCATAAATTTCTTATCACAATTTTCTTCTAAATCACTTCACTATTACGAAAATCACTTTTCTATTACTCGAACAATATCGCTTCCCACACACTATCGCAGTTCTTATCGCGGTCGAATGAATGATTCCCCCCATTCATTCAGCTGGCCTTTATATAGGGTCTGTGATCATTCAACTCAGTTCTCGTACATTGGTGAATTAGCGGGAACATTCCAGCAGCGTAATGAATGGAGCGTGCTTGTTGGGTTCTCGTGGTTTCGAGTAAATTCATTTGTTGATGTTCTTAATGGTTGTGAAAACAATTGCGACAGTAGCTCGCAGAATTTTTTGCACATGTAACACTGCCCCCACCTCAGTTCTTTACTAGAATTACAGGCGCGGCCCATGGACTGACAGAAGGTTCAATAACGCCTTGTTTTTCCATGTCTGAGATCAGCGCGCTCACTTCTCCTTGTTTGGCTATAGGGAGACGTCTCGGTGCTTGTCGAATCGGCTTGGCTCCCTGTGTATCTATGACGTGAGTTACCAGACTCGTTCGGCCTTGGTCATCCGGGCTTGTTCAGAAGATGTCACTGTAGTTGGTGACCCGATCAGAGGCTCGTTTGAATAGCTGCACTGGCAATTTGACCTGCTTCAATATTGCAGACGTTGATTCCCGGGTTTTGTCTGTGTCTTGCCTCCTTTTGCAATGATGGTCGTGAGTAGCTTCCAAAGAGGTGATGATGGAAACAGGCTGGCAGCTGCCAATGACTTCTCCCGCTTTGATGCTCGTGGTTGAATCTGCGGTGTTAAGGACTCTAACCGGCACATATCCGTTCCTTAAAGATCTTACAAGGCTTCGTCCTACAATCAAACTGCGCAATGCGGACGTCTTCGTTGGCTCTATCAGATAAGATCGGTGGTCTCCAGAATCACCATCAAGCTTGGCCCATACAATGCTTTCGGAAGAATTCGGTACATCAGTGTCAGTACATACCACTACATTCATCTTGGGAATTTGGACGCTGGGATCCTCCATCAGTACTTCGACATTCTGCCATTTCAATACACGTTTGCCCAAATCCAACGTGATTCCATGTGGTCACAGAAAATCCATTCCGAGAATGCAGTCATCCATAATATTCGCAACCAGAAAATTGTGTCTGAACACAAGGTCTCCCAACTGTATCCGGAGGTTGACCTCTCCATGAACAGGTGCAGTTTCTCCCGTAGCTGTCCGTAGTGAGACAGTTCTGCCCTTGTGAAGTTGTTGCTGTCTAACTAAGTCTTGTCGGATAATCGATCGGGTTGCACCAGTGTCGATTGTTATGGTGCAGTTTTCTCCGTTAACTTGACCCGGAAGGCAAAAGACCGCTTCTCCACGATGTAGTCTTGACACGGTGATGGTGGTGCTGGGGATGTCGATCCTCCTAGCCAACCTCTGCCCCACGAAGTTGGCTCTTACATGTTTCCCGACCCCTCTGTTTGAAGGCTACTCACGACCATCATTGCAAAAGGAGGCAAGACACAGACAAAGCCCGGGAATCAACGTCTGCAATATTGAAGCAGGTCAAATTGCCAGTGCAGCTATTCAAACGAGCCTCTGATCTGGTCACCAAGTACAGTGACATCTTCTCAACAAGCCCGGATGACCAAGGCCGAACGAGTCTGGTAACTCACGTCATAGATACACAGGGAGCCAAGCCGATTCGACAAGCACCGAGACGTCTCCCTATAGCCAAACAAGGAGAAGTGAGCGCGCTGATCTCAGACATGGAAAAACAAGGCGTTATTGAACCTTCTGTCAGTCCATGGGCCGCGCCTGTAGTTCTAGTAAAGAACTGAGGTGGGGGCAGTGTTACATGTACAAATAATTCTGCGAGCTACTGTCGCTATTGGCTATAACGTGGGGGTACCGTTTGAAAGGATTGCATTTGTTTGATCGTGCTTGTTTTTGCTGTTTATTTGATCGGCGCGCTCACTTCTCCTTGTTTGGCTATAGGGAGACGTCTCGGTGCTTGTCGAATCGGCTTGGCTCCCTGTGTATCTATGACGTGAGTTACCAGACTCGTTCGGCCTTGGTCATCCGGGCTTGTTGAGAAGATGTCACTGTACTTGGTGACCAGATCAGAGGCTCGTTTGAATAGCTGCACTGGCAATTTGACCTGCTTCAATATTGCAGACGTTGATTCCCGGGCTTTGTCTGTGTCTTGCCTCCTTTTGCAATGATGGTCGTGAGTAGCCTTCAAACAGAGGGGTCGGGAAACATGTAAGAGCCAACTTCGTGGGGCAGAGGTTGGCTAGGAGGATCGACGTCCCCAGCACCACCATCACCGTGTCAAGACTACATCGTGGAGAAGCGGACTTTTGCCTTCCGGGTCAAGTTAACGGAGAAAACTGCACCATAACCATCGACAATATTAACATCTAAAATTTGTCGAGATTTTCCCCACATTAATTGGTGGCTATAGAATCTTATTCATATTTTGTGGGAGAATGAGGCATTCTTGCCATGCAAAACATATATTTTTATTAATAAAATTTAATTTGAAATCAATGTTTACAAATTTTAATGCCATGAGAATATTCGGATACATTCGCAATTCCAATTTGACACTGACAGTTAGATAAATAATTCTACTTGAAGGTACGCGCACGCTCAAAAAGTATATGCCCAAGGTTTTTTTCTAATATTTCGATGAAATCGAATTACCGGCGCTTGGGTATACTCTAAATTACCAGAAATTTTACTCCTCAAAATGCTTAACCATTGAATATCTACAAGAAATTTATTTGTCAACTCTTTTTTAATTCAATGTTGGTAGAAAAATTTACATGCACCTTTAATTTGTCGAAACCATTTTTCATATTTCAGTTGGAGAAATGCTCGCGTTTTTTCGATTGCAACCGAACTGAACGAATTGTCAAAACAAGACTAATAATCTGTTTTGATTGATGTTCGGTGTGATTTACGGGCGATTTTAATAAGTTACTTGTGTCGGACAAACTGTTCAGCCTTAAAAATTACAAATCGTGAGTGCTATTTAAATTGTGATTGTGGAAAACTGCGAAGACAAAAGTGGCAGTGATTTTTAAAGACAAATATAGACAATGAAGTGTGTCATTTTCAATTGCAGAAATTACACTTGTTCGCGGCCATCCGGGGTGTCATTTCATAGGTAAATTTAAGATAATTAATGAATTTTTAACTTTCGCGTTGATTAGGTCAAAAAAGATGCCTTTTCAATAATAATTTAGAAATTTTTGGTTTGTCGGTCAATAATATTGTTTACAAAGGCGTGGCTTGATCTTCGGCTCGATTTTTTGTGCGCTAAATTTTCACGAATCCATTGGCATGGTTCAAAAGTTGTATTCTTAGGGGCAATATAGATTGAGTCGAATAGTTTCGCTCTGTACTAAGTATAAAAATAAAGATAAATGATTTTTACAGGTGTAAAGTTCCGCTGAATACTTACATCTATTAAAGTTATAATGGTTTTTAATATTGAAATTAATCTCATGTATCCGATGATAACAGCTTTCCTGGAGACGAACCCAGAAGATCAATTTGGATCAAGCGGTTAGGAAATTCAATCCGAACTATAAAAAAACACAGTATGATCTGCAGTAAACATTTCAAAGAAGAGGATGTGTTTCGGTATCCCTCTAAAACTGTTTTGAGGGAAAATGCACTTCCTGAATTATTCGTCTCATTTGAGCAAACAAACGTAAGATATAATTTTTACAGTAATATAATATACAAAATATTTCCTTTTCTCAGAATGTTCCTGGAATTATGGAAAGTGTTGTTTCAAACAACAGTAGCAGCACATCTTTGTCCCTGGAGTGTTTTCGATCCGATAATCACATCGTAGGTTTATTAACACTTTTAGGAATTTCTATCAAATTGAGTTTTAAATGGCATAAATTGAAAAATGAAACACTTTTAGGTTTTCCCAGAAATCCATGAACCTGAGACTAGGGAAATAGATTTGGAAGTGGGATAAGCTCTAACCACCAGTTTTTAGAAACAAATGTAAGGCTCAAGTATACGTGCATTTTTCAAATAGCCCCTAAACAATTAGGAAAGCTTTCATTAGTAGGGTTTCAGATACGTTTCAATTGGTAGTAACAATATTTTTGCACGTGTCTAACAATAGCTTATTCCGAAATTCAAGTGATCCAATACCAGTAAGATATTCAATTATTAGCTAAGTATTCTTGCCCATTTTGGTTAGAAATAATTTAATTTCCAGGATTTGGAAAGCAGACAATTTGAAACAATTATACTGGATTCGTTGTCCGGTCAAAATGTAAAAAGATAGGAAGCAATAAAAATATTTGTTTTCACAGGTACCTCTAGATAGAAGCTGCAGCTCCATACTATCGGCAATTCCTTTACAGGAAAGGATAAATTCAGCAGGAAATATGGTACTTATCAGTCTTAATTTTTCATCGAAGTTTTTATTTATATTATAAATTCTTAGTATTATGAAGAGCTACACAGTTGTATATCCGTCAACACTATCGACAAGCAATGCTGAAATTTTAGATCGGGGTTTTACAATGGATTTTGATGAAAGCTCAGAAGTATACTTTTATTACAGTATGATTGTAAAATTTGCGTCATAATTTTTTTTACAGAGTTTCGATATGAACAATTTGCCAGCACTAAGGACATTCTGTGGAGAAATTCGAGACACTTTGGGATGAGATGTAAGAAATTTTTTAAAATATGAGATTGATTAACTGTAAATACATATGTTTGCTTTATTTCAGAATACTACAAAACTTTTCATGATGCAAAATGATGTTGTACTTGAAAATAATACCCAAGCGAGTCTGAATATTACAAAAGGAATGGATACTGCATGTGATTTTATCGAAAATATATTTGACGTAATGAAGTTTATGCTGAATTTTTGCCCAGATTTTCATAAGTTTTCTTGTAGGTTGCGCCTAACCTAAATGCAAATCAAGACAATAATAATGGACTTTCAAAAGTAAGTTTCATGTATGTTTTCAGGGTTATTGGGGCTTTCGTATTTGTTTTTATGTTTAGAATATTCAATCTCCAGCAAAAAATGAGCATATGATTTCAAGCATTTTTATATTAACATAAAGACGATATGGGCTCATATCTCAAGTAAATCACTTATGTTCCTAAAAGCAAAGCATTTAATAACTTTTTTGTTGCGAATTAAGAATTCACATTTATTTTATCAGCCCGATTAAAAAAGTATAAGGTTTATTTAATGAAAAGGTAATCTTTAAATTGAATCAGACCTCATATTTTTTGCTGGATAATCTGTGTTTAGATGTGCCAGTTTTTGTAGCATTCACTGTGTTTAGATAATCGTGGAATATATGCAGGGTACATTTAGCTAGTTACGAATTTATTCTTAAGAAAATCTACATTTATATAGGATTTAAAGAGTAAGTGCCAGTTGCGAACGTGCAGATATAATAGGAACAAAGTTGAAAAACTGCAGGCAGAGTTGGCTTCAATGAGAAGAAAAATCAATGAAAAAAACAAAATGATCGATTCGCTAAAAAAGCGTTTGCTCCGCAGTAAAAAGAAGACTTCTAATTTGGAGGATTTGCTTAAATCCTTTGTAATAATTTTATGTCTACGTGCGAACGCGGAACCGACCTCTCATCAGTTCTAGACGTTAAGTCTGAGTAGTGCCAACGGATGGTACTAACCGGTCAACCAATTCGTGCACCGTAACCCATTCACGCGGTGGCTGCTTGTCGGCCAGCTAGATCGGAGAGGATTTCGGTCGCGGGTCTCCGAATGGATTACGCTCATTTACAATTTTCAGCCACCAATACATGCCCGTTTTCAAACGCGTCACCGAAACAAAACCATACGGAGAGGAAACCTATTTTACGTTACTCCGTATTTCTTCATCAATCAGTCAAAGAACAAAATCTAATTTTTACTTCGCGTTCCCGAATTTCTGACGCGGTACCGAAAAGTATACTACGTCAACGTAATTCCGAAAAAAAGCTACGCTAAAGAAAAATCAAATCAACTAAGGTACCGCGTACCGCGCGCAACGCGAAACCGACCTCAGCGGATTTTCTCAAACCCTACCCTCGCGACGGCATACCGACCCTGCACCTCATTTCCCGCTGAAAAGAAGAAACACTGGAAAGGAAAGTCGTTGTTAAGGTTAGCAATTCATAGTTTTATTCATTTGTGAGATATACTCAAAAAAATTATTATTCCTATCCATTAATCATGCTTAATTTATCGACTTATAGAAGTAAATTAAGTCCTTTTTCATCGAATACAGTTTTCGGGACAATAATAACTAGCATACAAACTACTTCCTAAACTCAACTTAGAAAATACTAAACCAAAATAAATAGGAGATTAATCAAATGCTGAATTTCTACTTATTCGGGATTTTAATCATCAATAATTGTCTTGCATGTCCATTGCTTGGTTTCACTCAAGAGACATTCAAAATCATTTTGACTTGCATCGGAGAGTACTATGTATATAATGTTCTCTTATTTTTCTTTTTAGGTACTATTCAACGACTTTTCTTTCGTTCTTTCTTCATTTGGTTCTTTTTCTTTTTTTTTTCTGAATCAGTTGTCTGGATCCAGAAAGTATAAATTTTGCAACAGTAAATTTGTTTTTCAGCGAGGCGGACCCAACAAAAATGAAACCAAGTTGGAATTAAAGTTCAGATTCAAATACTAAAATTTAATCTCAAAGTTAAAATGATTTGTTTGTGTTGTTTTTTTCTTTCTTTTGGCTAATTGAAGCAAATAATATTTAAAATCAACAGCTGTATCATGCGGTGACAATATTAACTATCAAAAAAAATAACCCATGCGTAATCAAAACAGAATTCAACATTCATCTCACAGGGGAATTTGTTTAGAACACGGGCCAATTACACGTTAGATTACCAAAAAAAAACAAGGATGCAGTGTACAAGAGCAACCAACATCGGTGTCAACGTTCACAAGGAATGCTAGAAGGACAAACATGCAGTTACTTCAGATTTATTAACTATGCCTCTTCGCATCAGTTCGTTTCTCATTCGAGGTCGTCGCTTTTTCGAGTGACAACACCACGTACTTTTTGATTTTCTCCTTTGATTTTGGTTAGAATTATACTAATTATGAATAGCACACAATTGGCTTCCAAATCCTCTTGTAATTGGATGAAATTCTAGTCTCCATATTGTGTAATACTTTTTGTCTTAAAATCAAAGGATTCTAATTACAAAATTTAATAATTAAAGGGAGTTCACCACAATTTCTGTCCATATTCATTCATACCTTACGACCAAAATTATTTAAATTTTTGTTCTACATACTATTGAACTATGCTTGATCCTATAATGGAACTAAAAATATGATGTAATTAATTTATAGCTAGTTGGTAACAAAGAGTGATTTTCCTTTCGAACAATTATCGAATAAATAATAGAGATTGCAAGGTCGTATTTAAATAATAAAAAGCTTGCACTAATGAAGCGTTTTTCGTTGTTTTGAAATGGAAATTTGAATTTTCCCTTTTTTTTTTGTTTCAAAGCTAAAATCTCTTGAATGCATCCATACTATTGTTTATTTCTTGGTTACTTTCTTAATTATGATACGGTTTGAAAGGCAAATGCTTCTGGCTACTGAGCATTTCTACTGAATCTAAGGCATATTCCGGTTTTCTCTGTTCAGTATATCGTGACAATTCTCGGAAAGTATCATCAACAAGATTTTCACGGGTAACATTCAAAGGCACAAATTGAGATACGGCAACAGGGGCGCCAGAAAACATGTACAAAAGAGCTGGTGTAGCAACGCTTTGCATTGCATTTTGCATTTGAATTGCTTGATCAGTTTGCAAAAGCAGTGTTTTAGCTTCGGCATCAACAGGAACGGATAATTACACTGGTGAAAATCCTCTATCTGTCTGTCCCATTGAACATAGTCTTGCTGGAGGTCGATGAAATCTTTCATTTATCTTTTACGGTTTGTATGTTCATATATATTCATTTAATTCCTAACCTTTCTGTTTTTCCATAGAAACTGAAAAGTGTCTTTTATACTTTAAATCAAGACTCACTTTGTAATAGCGGCTAACATGTTGCATAAATTGTTGCTTTTAGTTTTGTTCCCTCTTGAAGCGAGCATTGTTCATTTTCGTGGCGTTGGCTGTCTGCTCCCTGCGACTCCATTCTTATTGAAATGGTTTTCAAATTAGATTGAGAACAAAGAGCAATCGTTCTCCATTGAAAGATACAGGACAGTAAGTGTAGGCGGCTTTTGTTCAATCATGCATGACGAGGGAGCTGACAGAAGGCTGCACTGGTCTAGTCGTCTCCCCGTGACGTGTTTACACTTTGCACTGTTATCGTTTGACCAGGTGAACGGGAAAATGCAACCAGGCCACGGCCTTCCTTGCGCCTTTGATAAAGTCGTCCCAACGGCCTACAGGTATACATCCAATATACTGAGACGAGTTCGTTTCAAATATGTCAAATATGTTTAATATTAAACCACCCGGCGAATCTTAAATCACGACCGGCCAACTCCTTAAAACTCCTTATGCGTGGCGGCCACTACCTCCACACTTCAATTCCATGTGGCTGTCAAATTCTGTTGGCATCCCACGACCAAATAGACGTGGGATGTGCACTGGTCGCAACCAACGTAAAATGACAAGCCACCTAGCAGCAAAGTGTGTTGGTAGTGGTCACCAGCGGTGTCGCATGATTCCTTACACCTTGAAGCAGAAAAAACTTATAAGCAAAGATATGCAGCAAGTGATACATAATATAAGTGAACCCTGTAAGCAAACGCTAGAGAAACAATTATTCCAAGGAAGGGTTTTGAGCGCTTCAAAGCCATTTGATCCTGCGTTACGAGCATTTGCCCTCAATTTAAATTTTTTGTCGCCAAAAGCATATGATTATGTACGGTTGACATTTGGTAAGTCTTTGCCACATAATAGAACGATCCGAAGGTGGTACGAAGGAATCGGATGTGTACCAGGTTTCACTAGCGAAGCGTTTGAAGCTATAAGAAATGTCGTTCGAGTAGCTGACTACGAAAAAATTGTTGTAAATATGGTATTTAATGAAATGAGTATCAGGCAACATGTTGAATGGGATGGCCAACGAGCATATGGATACGTAAATGTTGGTGATGGTGGAAACGTGGACAAGATAGCCACGCAAATGCTTGTATTCATGGTGGTTTTCACAATTCAATCTTGGAAAATTCCGATAGCATTTTTCCCAATTGCGTCAATTAATTCAGAACAAAAGGCCAATCATGTTTCACATTGCATTAACCATTTAGTTGAAACTGGGGTTGAAGATGCTGGAGTGACTTTTGATGGACTAGCATCAAATTTACAAATGGCTAAACTGTTAGGTTCAGATATTCGCTGCTTGAAATCAAAAGGCTACCTACAAATAAATGATTCACTGGCAAAGTATATAGTTCACCCTGATAGTTGCCATATGTTTAAGTTGTGCCGCAATGCACTAGCAAACCTGAACATTTTTAAAGATCTGTTGTCTTTAGCATTACTTGGGAATATATCGTTTCACTGCTTCAGCTACAGGAAAATGAAGGGCTGCATCTTGGTAATAAATTGAGAAAGGCGCACATTTATTTCCATTCTCAAAAAATGAAAGTTCGTTTGGCTGTACAAACTTTCAGCAACTCAGTTGCGGATGCTTTAGATTTTTGTAGGGTGTCTTTATAGTTGGAACAGTTCGCTGGTAGCCAAGCAACAGCAAATTTCATTCGTATTTTCAACCAAATATTCGACATTTTAAACTCGAGAAAACTGTCAGCATATCCTCCATCAAAACAAGCGCTATGTGAGAAAAATGTAGAACTCATTTATGCCTACTGTTGTGATTATGTTAAGTACATAAAAGAATTAAAACTTCTTTCTGGTACACTAGTGATTGAATTGAATAGAAATGTAAGATTTGAAGGCCTTATTGTTGGCTTACAGAATATAAAGATTTTGTACGAGTGTTTTATTTTGACAAAAACATTGAAATTTATTCCCCTATACAAGTTCAGTCAAGATCATCTAGAATTATTTTTTGGATCAATACGAGCAGGCTTAGAAAATAACAATAATCCAACAGTAAGACAGTTTACATCTCGATACAAAAAAATTTTATTTCGCACCCAGATTAAAGATGGAGGAATGGGCAACTGCATTCCATTAGAATACATCCCTATGTTAAATGTAAAAAGAAGTTGTACTGAGTCAGATCAATTTGAGTGCCGAACGCATTTCAATGGTTGAAGAGATATCTTTCGATGAGAATGCAGCGAATGACGAATTTATTGCGAAACACAACTTTGCTACACAATTGGAAAAGCTTTCATCATATGCGGAATATGTTGTGGAATATATAGCAGGGTTTGTTGTTTTCAAATTATTCCACGTTCTCAAACGCACTGAATATATTACTGCAATACAAGGTAAAGTTAATGCGAACTCATTAATCAAATTTAAAAACAATGGAGGTTTGAAAGCGCCATCTCAAAGTGTTGCAGAAATTTTTAAAAGGACCGAAGAAGAAATAAGAAGAGTTCAACGATGCAATAGCCAAGGGATTCTCAATAAGATATCTTTTGACAGAATATCTATCACAGTTCAAAAAAAATGCATTGGAAATAATTTATTCCAAGATAAGTCGAAGCACATGCTGGAAACAATGCACTATAGCCTGCTAATCAAATTAATTACAGAAAAATATTTGCAAACTAGATATTATTTCATCGCTAAGAAATCGTCAGAAAGAATATCTCTCCGACAGAAATTCAATAAATTAATTCATTTTAAAGGAATGTAGAGCCTACTTCTAAAACGTTTGTCCACTTTTTAAGCACTTCAATTTATTCCTTTCTAAAGCCAGTGCCTTAATTCCGCCAAAGCCGGTCCCAAGCCCGGAAAAGGAAGAGGGAGGTGTGGTATAATGATTTAATCAATGGTTGAGATAAAATTAGTTGCATTTTCGTTTACATTCAAACGACTAAGAAACTACAAAGCATTTTTTAAATATTGCTTAACTTTTGTCTGATTTTGATACTTGCAAATAACCCATACGCTCCTATTGAGCCTCAGGATTGAAGAACGAATCAATAATGCATGTCGTTTATTTTGTAGTTTAAAAAGGAGCTTAATAATTTTCATTGATTTCATATTCATGCAGATTTCAAGTTTTCAAAATTAATGCAAATCCAATATGGACGTTTGAGTAAACGTTTTCGAGGCTACTCTTCTTAAGCTAAAAAGTTTTAACATGAATTCAACTTATTACTAATAAATTATTTACCCGAGAAAATTTGCAGGAAGCAAACATATTCGGCGTATTCTTACAGCGCCACAAATGCATAGATTACTACAGGTTCGTTGCCCCAAAATATCTACGCCACTGTTAAAATTTTGTTGGTATTTGTAAATTTCTTCAAGTGTTTGTAAAAAGGGGGCGGTTACGACGCTAAAATAGCTTATCGTCCTCTCTATATCTTATAGTTCTATGGCTGAGACAGTACGCATCTCAAAAGATTGCGTGGGTTATATTATGCATGAAATTTTGGGCATGAGAAAGCTGTGTTTGCTCCCTCCGGACAACAAATGCAAGCGTGAGACCACTTCAGAGCAGTGTTTCACGCTGTTTAAGCTTAATCTGAAAGAGTTTCTGCGTCGTTTTGTGACCTTTGACGAAACATGGCTCCACCGGTACACACTAGAGACCAAGGAGCGGTCGAAACTCTTTCGATATGTAAGCGATCCTCTATTGGATATAATGCACGTCGGCAACCCAAAGAAAGTTCTTACGTCTCATAGCATTGCGATTACGTGTTTGGCGCTCGTATCTCGATAGCTCGGAGTATCGTATATTTCCGAAAAATGCCCAAATGATCCACGTGTGAGATACAAAAATGTAAAGGAACGACTTCCTCGATAAACATTTGCCGGCTGGTACTTTGTTGAGACAACAGTCGATGCAAGCGCTGACGTAAGACTTATCGTAGTGACGTATTCGGGGAAACCTGAAAGCTTTTTGGATCCGTTGGATTGTACCCTCGCAACCTGCATGTCCCGATTCATCGTGACAACTTCGTACAATCCTCCATCGTATAGCCGCAGGTACAACGAACTTTGGACCGTCCTCATAGTTTCGCATAAATCGTGCTCCCTTTATCACATAGTCCTTGTTTATATGTCTCGCTTGGAGAATTGTTTTCTGGTCTGTTGGTAATATCATTTAACCACCAATCGTCTACGCCCGTACCAATAACCAAAATATTCTCGGCAACAGATTTCGGCTCTACAGGTTCCTCGGTCGAGCTCGGCTTAAAGCGTCTACGTGAGACATACGATTGCCTGCTCGGCGTGTGACTTCAAAGTCAAACTCCTGAAGTTTAAGCCATCAGCGTGCTATACTGTTGTTCAATGAAGTCAAAAGTTTGGTTGCCGATACGGCAATCTGTCACAGTAAAACTTTAACCGTTCGAGCACCTCGACTAATGCCAACACTTCCAATTCGTAACTACTTTATCGTTATTCTGCTTCATTACATTGGCGGCTGTAGTCAAAGATGGGTTTCCTCATCACCTGGTCTAATGATTGAAACAGCACGGCAGCAAGCCCAATAGCGCTGGCGTTGGTGTGGACTTGGTGAAATTCCGATCTTCAATTTTTCTAATGCTCTATCATAATCTGGTGTCCAGTCGAATTTCGGTTGATTTTTCTTTTTTAACAACGCACTTGAAGGCCGGGCGATGATGGCGTACTCCCGGATGAACTTTCAGAAGAAGCCAGATAATCCCAAGAATCCTTTGACTTCTCTTGCATTCGTCGGTGTCGGAAAATGGACAAAGGCGTTGACCTTGATATTTCCTGGTTTAATTCTGAAACACGAGATGGTGTGTCCCAAGAGCAACACCTCGGTTGAAAAAAATGCACTTTGGTGTTCGCAAAGTCAATCCTTCCTATTCGAGCGCCGTGAGGAATTTCGTTAACAGCTCGATTCCTTCGGCAACGGTATCGCTCGCAATAATTTTTGCGGATGATAGTCGTTATCATCTGCTTAAATACCATAGGCGCATTCAGTAACCCCAACGGCATGACAGTGTACTCATAGTGACCACTGTGTGCCACAAAGGCCGTGCATCACATCGAGTTTTCGTTTCGGTATTTGAGATTAGACTGAGAACAAGTTCAGTGTCGTGTAAAACTTGTTCTCAGCCATCTGCGAGAGTATCTCTTCGATTATCGGGAGAGGGAACGGAGTTTTTTGGGTGACTGCATTGACGGCTCGGAAATCTATACATAGTTGGTTCTCTCCGTTTTGCTTCTTCACCAGCACGATCGTAGACAAATATGTAGATTCGCTGTAGCGGATGACATTGTGTGTCAGTCGTTCGTCGATTATTGAATCTGCGGCAGCTCAAATGTTAGCTGAATAGTCATCACTGATGACCTACTTCATCCCATCTCGGATGTTTTGTCCAAATTCGAATGACTCGGATTCATGAGCTCGGACGATTGGCTTACGTATATCGTCGATCAAACACATTCCAGATTGCAAAATGACTCGCTTTGAATCGTGAGTGAGCACATCAATTCCCAACTATATCGGCAAGGGAATTAATTTGGGTAGTAGTGTGCAACTATCCACCTTAAGTCGTGTTCGCATTTTCCGCAAGCACGTATAAGTACCTCCTCCAAAACCTTCGAGTGTAATTGAACGCATTCCATTACTCCGGAAGAGTCGCTTTCACGGATCAACGAACGGCTACTTCCCGGATCGATAAGTGCATCGATATGTTTATTGTTCAAAAGCACCTTCTTAACGACACGATTGGATTGATACGAATTCGGCACAGCGTCTATTTAGCTGATTTGTCCATCACGATGCGTAGGGCAATTTAAACGGAATGTCCAACTTTTTGACACTTCGAACAATGCGCGCGACTCTGCTGGTTCGGGAAATTAATTGATATGTGCCCCGGTTTGAAACAATTATAGCACAATCCCTTTGTCGGGCTCATATGTTTTTGTCCTTCAACCGGTTGTAGGGGTGTGAACGGAACTATTAGCGAAGGTTTCACTAACGTTCGCGAGAAATCGTGAAATGAACATATATAGTTCTTTTGCCTCCTGGAAATTCGAGGAGGCTATCGAGTTTTATAGTGTCGGATTATTTTGTCCGCAGCGAATATGCCGTACGATGGATCGTTCCAACGATCCACCCCTTTTGCCCTCGGCATACATTTGGACTGATAGTCGAATGCAGGTTCACTGATTTTTCTCACGTCAGCGGCCATACGTAAATGAACGTCTGACTCGTCGTCGGTATCCGGGAATATTTACAACGATTCAATTGTAAACTCTTCGAAGTTTGCAAACACGTCCCTGTTCGGGTCCAGCCAGAGTTTTGCGGGCCCTTCAACTTGGCCCGAGTCGCAAAAATCACAACGGTCCCGTCCCATCGGCGTGCGCACATTAACCTTCAAACCCGATATACGAAAGCACTCGCGGATAAGGAGCTGGTCTTTCGCGGGTCAAAGTCCAGAAGGAGGTCAATTGCGTCCCTCGCGTTGTGAAACATTGATCGGCAGTCAATTCACTTGCCAACAGACAAATTCGACGCGACGTGACGTTAACGTTTAAGTGGGCCGTTGATTTCCACTCAAAATACGGACGTCGGCACACAGTTGTTCAACAATCGGTGTTAGATTCGCGATTGACTGCTGCATTTTCGACATATCGGGGTCAGCCACCTCGTCAACATCGATCTCAGCACCTCCCATGGCCTCGGTGAGCCGCAATACAAACGCAGCCTTGTTCCCGGAAGCATTACACACCCAGACGGCACATTGTGTACAGACAGAACTATACACTTGTGAACGGCGGTAAAATTTCACAAAAAAATTCGTTTATGATAAACCTGTTGCCCGGAATGGATCGAAGACGACACGACGAGGTAGTTGATGGCGGTATGCACAGACGATGACTACCCGACGCGCGATGCTGTGTGTGGACGGAAACGCGGTCCAACCAGGTACCGTGTGTACGTGGAAAGCCACACATAAGTGAACGCCGGCACAGTTTCGCAACAAATTCACTTTATGATGAACTTGTCGCCCGGAATGAAACAAATACCCTGGCGGTGATGGTGTGCCCAGAGGATGGCGATAGGCGGGTGACACAATGTGTTTAGATAGAGCCACACACAAGTGAACGGCGGCACAGTACGTGAAGAATTTCTGCACGTTCAAACTTGCACTGAACGGCTCAAATTTTTCGGGACTGAGTAACTTTCGATTTTGCAAATTTAAACGACAAATGTTATCACCATTGTTGTGCTGATTGAAACACCATATATTATATTATCTACTTATGTTTATCAGCAACTTATGTAAGACAAGAGAAAACACGACCACTCTCGACGACAGCTCGTTACTCAGTCCCTGAAACCTTGACTGGCTCGACACTGTTCGGCGGAGTCAGAGTTACCAGATCGGCTGAAGTTGACAAAACTAGCACCAAACTGACATAATAGCCCTGATGATGTGCAGAAAAACAGCAGAATGTCTTGGGGCTTCAGGTTAAGGGTACTGTACTGGATGTATTTCATGCCGATGATACCAACCATCACCTGGGCTATTATCTAGGTAAACAAGTTTTCAGAAGTCTACAACAAGGCAATTAATCAATCAGACGCAATTTTTGGCCTATGTCTGCAATGAGGTCATGACCACCAGTGGCATTCAAAAATAAAATACATATATCGCTCCTCTACCTATTGATAAAACAGAAATCTATGTCTTCAATAATCAGGATAATTTATCACGAAAGAGAGAGTGAACCAGTGAGATATTTCCACGCCCAAAAAATATCAACAGAGTGAATTCGCTATCAAGGTTCTGTTCTGACTTTGATAGAATCATGCATTTTGAAGTTTTGTATCAAACAACCAACTACAATTCCAATAAGGGTGTTCTGAAAAAGTCGCTTGGTAATGCTCGCGTAAAAACATGTTTTCGAGTAGAGAACTCGTTCTATCACTATAGCATCAATGCAGTCTACTCAACTCAGTCGATTCACCAGTTTGGACCTGCAATGCCTGAAAGTCACCAAGTTTACAACTTTGGCTTTGTGTTCATTCCAAACAATCTTGAATATTTTTTAGATTTAAACAGAAACTTTATCATTCAGTATATTTTAGATAAAAAACTGGTATGTACGCACTAAAATACTTAGGTTGCTAGGTACGTTGTTGTTTCGAAGCATTAGAATTTTAGTAAATCAGGATTTTGTGAAACGCAACTCTAGATACCCGATGCAATTTCTACGAAGTTATCTTGATTTTTCCAAATATTTTAGACCGCTTGTTAAATATGAACCAGTCTTCCCAGCATTTAGTATAGCCCAAGACGTTGAAAAATTTTAACGACTTCTCTGTTCATCAACGAATGCCAATATTTTTTTTGAAAAACCGTCAGGCTCTGCTTTTTTAACTGAGTAGAGTAGTATTTCAAATCTTTCTGGGATGTCAAGTCTGGGTCCTTTGCTTTGTTGGTGTAACAATTTCATAGAGTTTGTCATAGCATCAGGCTTGTGTGCATGGTTTTGCAGACGTCACGTAGTTTGAGTCTGCATTTTTGTGTAAGAATGATCGTAAGTGTTCTTTGTATCTTGTCATTAGTTACCGTGTTGTCCTTCCTATGTATAACATGCCGCAGTCCTTGCGTTTCAGTATATGTATGCCACTGTTTTCGTACATAGATGTGTCATTCAGTTTTGGTTTCACTTTATGTACAATGTTGTTGTTAGTTTTGAATGCAGTTTACACTTTATATTTCTTTAGGAATTTTGAGAGTTTGTATGTCACAGTACCAATGTATGTTAACGAAATCCACTGTTGCTCGTTTTTGCGTATTTGAGTCTGTTGGCGTTCCTGTTTTTGTTTGTACTGTGTAATAAGTTTGTCAATGTCGCGTTGTTTGTACAAAACTGATTTCAATGGCGAGAAGTAAAGAGAAAGAACATTTAACAGTAATAAGCATAAAAATAAAATAAAAAAACAGCTTATGGAGACCAGATATTTTGACTGAACCCGCTATAAACAGGTTAACATTAATCGCCAGTATATCTAACAGCTAAGTGTTGTGTTTGTCAAGATGTGAATGACGACAGACAATGTTAATTTAAAGAGAATCTTTATTGATACAAATTATTATCTCTAAGATTTCGTGGGGCTCGTGTTAGAGCGTAGCGATGCGAACTAAGACTAACGTCGACCGTGTCTAGTTGACGAGTGATGACATGTGGAACATGTGGAGAAGAGCATGTCCACATCTTTAGCAATGCTAGCTCAATCTACCAGTGATTTGGTGTGACCACGATTGGTGCAAGAATCAAATCCAAAGTTTTCTATACGTAATATTTCCTCCCACAACACAAAAGCGTTGAAGTACAAGATATTATTAGTGTGTAATCTGAAGACGATCAGGTTGGCGTCAAATTCTTGTAGTTCTGCGAACTGGTATCTCATTGTTCTTGGTGTCTGGCGTTGGTGTTGGGTTGCTGGCAGCAGCTGCCTTTTGAATCATTGGGACTGATTGTTCTGGACGCTGTGGTGCCTTTTCATAAAAAGGGACTTTTCAATTCGATCGATCAATTGTTTCAGATTCTTGTTTGATGCTTGACAAACGGGGTATTATTTGGTCAATGTGACATTTGAAAATCTTTTCTTCGTAAACTATTTCATAATGAATGTGCCCAAATATTTTATGACCTTTCCAGGGATCCACTTGGCCATTCGCAGATTACCTGACATAAAGTATACTTGTTCGGCTAGTTGTAGTTCTCGAAAGGATGGATTGGATAATGTTTTCTGCTTCTCTGTGATTTTGGTGTGGAGACTATCAGGTCGTACAAGATCAAGACGTGTCCGCATGTTTCTACCAAGAAACATCGTCGTCATATGTGGAGCTTTTCAATGAAACTGCTGGTATTTGTTTAGGTTATGTCTTAAGGTACTTGGAGTTGCTGACATTGCTTTCAGTGCGTCTTTTATTGTTTCAACGTACCGTTCCGCTTGGCCGTTTGTAGAAGCGTAGTAAGGCGCCGATAATTTGTGGTATTTGGCTAAGAACATTTTGAATTCGTCGGAAGTAAGTTGCAGCCCGTTATCGGAAACGATCGTGACCGAAACTCCATAGGCTGTAAATATTTTGTCCAATGTTGCTATTGTAGCAGTTAACGTAGTCGATTTCATAACCTCAACTTCAGATCATTTCCTATACGCATCGACTATGATTAATAACATTGATCCAGCTACGGGGCCGGGGTAGTCTACGTGTACTCTCTCCCAAGGTGCTTTGGGGTACTCCCAATGATGACACGATTCTGCAACTCTTTCAATGTCCCCATCGATACCAAGCCAAAAGATAAAAGATCGTGCTTTGCCTTTCATTTTTAGAATACCTAGGTGTGCTTCATGTAGACCTCTGAGTATATCATTCTGTAGAGTCTTTGGTACGACCACTTTGTGTTCAAAGAGCAGGCATCCTGCAGTCAGAGTATAATTGGACTCTGATATTTTAAATTTGTAGTCAGCCAAGTTGCATCCTAACTCGAGCAATTGGACGATTCTGCCCAATTCAATTTGCACTGCGGTCAGCACGAATAGGCAATTGGTTGCTTTGACAGACTACGAAATTATCGAATTCATCGTACTCGTCTGCAGCTTCATATTGTTTTTAAACATATAGCATGTTAACTGACTCTTCAGTATTAGCTTAGGGCACACGAGAACAATATTCGGCTTTAGCGTTTTGTTTCGAAGTTTTAAATACTACCTCAACCGAAATGAGTCAAGTAATCGGTGCAGTTTCCTATACGGCTAATGCACAGAACTGGGAGGGACCTCGTTGGAAAAAAAAATATCTGTGTCAACGGTTTGTGATCCGTTTTCAAAATAACATGCCAGGCGTATAGATAATAGAACAACTTTTGAGCTACCCATACTATTGCCAATGTCTCTTTGTCAATTTGGAGGCATCGTTGCTCTGTCTGGCTCATTGTGCGGTTTGCTAAAGCTATCGGCCTTTCTCTGCCATCCAGAAGGTGACGAGATAAAACTGCACTTGAACCAGTCTAGCTAGCATCTGTGGCTAAAAGAAGAGGGAGTGCGGGATCGTAGGGCATGGGCACTTGTGGAGACGTCAGAATTCTCTTAAGTTTATAATAAGCTCTGTTTGCTTCTTCTGACTATATCATGTCTTCAGTATTAACCATATCTCAAAGTGGTCTTGCTTTTGTTGCAAGATTTGGCATGAATGAACCGTAGTAAGCTGCTTTGCCCAAAAAAGTTGCAATTCTTCCAACGTATGTGGTTTAGCTGTATTTTTAATAGCTTCTATATGTTTGTCTGCTTTATATATTCCGTTTGAGTCGAGTTTATGTCCCGAAAATTCGATGGTATCTGCAGCGAAAATGCATTTTTCTCGATTAAGCCGAAGACCATTTTATTTCAAGCAGTCAAATAATTGGATTATGGTTTGAAGCAAATCTTCGAAATTTTCTCCGAAAGCGACGATATCATCAAAAAATACGCAAGCTTTCTTTTTATTTTTGAGCACTCCTTCAATACGCCGTCACCAGAGCGCGGGGATATTGGCTGCGCCATGAACTGCACGGCGTGGGCGACTGAGACCATGGGTTACTGTGTTCAAAGTAAGTGCATGACTGACTTCATCGATGACCGTAAGATGGGTGGTAAGTATCTAAATGGCAAAATAGTTTTGCCCCTTTCATCTGATCGAAAATATGCTCTGCTTTTGGAATTGGGTACTCGTCAATTATTATTTAAGGATTAAGAGTGGATTTGTAATGACCAGTTATTGTTATACAGCCGGCTTTTTTGCCACAACGTGAGTGCATCGCGCAATGCATGCGGAATTTCTCGTGCCCGTACGAAAGCAGGTTTCGCATTCGATTTAAATTTCACTTCAGCTGGCGGTTCTTTACGTTTTCAAGCTTCTTTACTGAAAATATCTTGGTATTGTGATACGATATTGTCTAATTCTTTCGTTTGTTCCAAATGTGAGGTTTGATAAGACAGTGGAAAGCGCGTTGATGTTTCCTGAGCAAAATTGATATCTTTGAAAAAATGCGAAATCCATTCTGTTCCGGAGAGCGATTCGAAATTACCTTCGACGATGTATAAATTGAGTCGAGCAGTTTTTTACCGACAGTGACATTTACAGGAATACTTCCAAGACAATTAATCCGATGCCCTGTTTAATTCGAAAATTGAAGATATGTTTTCAATAAGGTTATGGAGGTTGGTGTTGGGATGAAACTTGGTCCTCCTATAAATATTCTTTATTCTCTAGAATGATAAAAATAATAACAAGTTATTTTGGAATCACGGAGATAGATTCGATTGTGTTGATCGCTTTGGCTTGATGTGACGATTTGAGACTGAGAGAGATTGCTGTGTGTTGTTCGCTTATATTCCTTGAAATCGCTGATGCGGCAACGCCAACGATAGCTCCACGGTTGCTTATCGCGTTGGTTACAACATCTACTGACGAGCATCTGTTCCATCGTCGCATATCGTCAGCGCAACGCTATCTAGGCGCAACATAGTTGCACCCATTCACCGCGTGGACATGGGATCGCGGAATTTCCCAGTCAGCGATATTTCAATCAAGCGCAACATACAGGTAGTCGCGCATGTTGACAGCGCTGCAATAGACTGCGTGATTGATGTTGCTTGACCCAGGGCGCACACGTATGCACGCTGGGTGCGTTAGTGGTCCGCCACTATACTCCCCCTGCAGTGGCAGAGCCGCAGTATGGTGACTTTAGGCCGCAAATTGTACCGGCATACGGACTTCTCGCCCAATCCTCGTTGTCATTGCGCGCGAGGTCGTAGGTTGCTTGTCCGTTGAGAAGAATGCGGGTTTTAACCTGTCGATGGATATGGCTGTTGGTCGTCCATTCACGTCAACCTTGAAGTACTTGTCCTTCAATTTTAGCACCGGGTACGGACCGTCGTAAGGTGGCGTGAGTGGGGCCTTGACCTTGTCGTTCCTGACGAAGACCTGCAAGCTGTTAGGCAGATCCTTGTTTACGAAGACGTCATCTGAGTTGTGGTGCGCCGTATTGCATGGGGTTAACTTTGACATCCTTGCTCGCAGATCCTTTAGGAAGCCTAAATCATTCGTGCCAACATGAGAGGTCTCGAAAAATTCTCCGGGTAGGCGAAGTGTCGTTCCGTAGACCATATCGCCTGGCGTCGAACCGATGTCTTTCTTCAGCGTTGATCGTAGTCCGAGTAGTACGATTGGTAGCCCCTTGGTCCATTGAGGTGAGTCGTGGCAGCGGATCGCGGTTTCGACCGTGCAATGCCACGGCTCTATTATTCCGTTGGACGCTGGGTGATATGGCGTTGTTCGCAGGTGCGTGATTCCGAGTATTTTCTTCAGTTTCTTGAAAATTTGGCTTTCGAACTTTCTACCCAAGTCGGTTGTGATGCGTGCAGGGACTTCGAAACGGCTGATCCATATGTTGATCAGAGCTTCCGCCACCGCTGTTGCCGTGATTGGCTCGATTGGAATTGCTCCGGGCCAACGGGAAAACCTTTCCACAACAGTGAGGCAGTATCGAAATCCTTCGCTTGGTGGCATCGGCCTGATGAGGTCAATGTTGATGTGCTCGAACCTAGCATCGGGCAAGCTGTATCTCTACAACGGTGATTTAGTGTGACGAGTGATTTTGTTGGATTGGCATGGTAGACAAGTTCGAACGAACTTGTTGATGTCACTGTTCATTGAAGACCAGAAGTATCGCTCGGTAATCAACTTCCTGGATGCTTGGATGCCTGGGTGTGAAAGCCCGTGGATGTTTTGCATAACCGTCGCTCGGAACCTTTGCGGGATGAAAGGGCGTATCCTCTCTGACGTCACAACGCAGTGCAGAATCAGGGAGGAGTCATCTAGTCTCTGCTGTCTCCATTCAAGTGGCTGGTCACGGGTATTCATTAGCGCTTGAAGCTCGGGATCATCCTTCTGTGCTAGGGCGATAGTGTTAAAGTCAATCTTTTGAATTATATTTACCCTCGAAAGATAATCAGCGACGGTGTTCTCTCGGCCTGGGACGTATCGTATATCCGTAGAGACTGGGATATGAAGTCCAGCTAGCGTCATTGTCTCGGCGATGCTTTTTCCGAGCGTTGGTGAAGTGCAAACTGCAACGGCTTGTGGTCGGTGAAGACGGTGAATAGTCTGCCTTCAACCATGTGTCGGAAGTGCTTAATTGCTTCGTAAATGGCCAAAAGTTCCCTGTCGTACGTGCTGTACTTTTGTTGGGCGTCAGTCAGCTTCCTTGAGAAAAACCCAAGTGCCGTTGCACTTCCTTCTTTTATTTGTTGCAGTACGGCTCCGATACCGTTGTCTGAAGCATCGACAGAAAGAGACCATACAGCGTTGGAGTCCAGGTGAGTGAGGGTTGGTGCGTTCCCCAAATCCGCTTTTGATTGCTCGAATGCAGCTACCGCTTCTTCCGACCAGTTGAGAGGCGTTTAATCACGTTTGCGGTTGCCTGTGATCAGCCGCAATAGGGCGCGCTCTTGTTGAGCTGCATGTAGGAGAAAACGGCGGTAGAAGTTGATCATGCCTAAGAAGGAATTCAGCTGGTGTACGGTCTTCGGCCCCGGTGTTGCGGAAATTCCTTCCGTTTTCTCAGGCAAAGTCTTCAATCCGTGGTTGTTAATGGCGTGTCCCAAGAACCGGACTTCCTGCTTTTCGAATTGGCACTTAGGAATGTTGACAACCAGACCGAACTTGACGAGCCGATCCAGCACTTGCTTTACGTGAACCAGGTGTGCCTGTTGGCTGGGAGAGAAGAACAGTATATCGACGAGGTAAACAAATACGTTGTCCAAGCTCCATGGACTTTTTGATGGGCGGCAAATTTCGAGTTGGATGAGGTGATCAAATTCGGCTTTGGCGGCGACCAGCTTGTCAGGTGGAAGTCTCCGTGCCTTAGCGTTGACCGGCGGTCCCTTGGTTAGGATGTGATGCGTGGTTGAGCACTTGGTGTTCGGTTGTTGGTTGTCCTCCGAGAGGTTAATGTATTCCAACAGCAGTGATCGCAGCTCGTCACTAACATCATCCGGGAGCAAGTCAGCTTTGGGCGGATTTTTGTCGATGTGCGCGATGATTGTTTTGCCAAATGTTCAAATCCTTGAACCGTTGGCTGCCACTAATTTGGATGAGGCCTCGGGAGAACAAAGATCTTGGATCTTGGTTGGTGGTATTACTGAGACATCTGCGCCGGTGTCGATAAGAGAAGCACTTTTGTTAATGTTGTCGTGGGTTTTCAAGCGTTCAATTTTGCGATGGGGGGTCACTACGTGTGGACGTCGGATCCTAGTTTTTTGAGTGGGAGCAGGTTTGTCGGCATTTTTGGCGCTCGGTCCATGATGCTGGTCCATAATGCTGGTGATACCATCGTCAGACTCTCTGACGTGGCGTGGTGGTGATGCCTGCAGCAGCAGGCATCACCGCGTGCCGCGTGCGATGTGCTTCATGTCGTGAAATTGATCGCTGTCTGTAACGCAAAGCTTGAAGTGCCTCCTCGATCTTCGTCATCCTGTGGCTGAAGTCGCGTACTGCGGAGACGAGATTGCTCAGCTCGGTTGTGATTCGCAGCATTGGTGGGATGCTATGCCGTGGTTCATCTTCCTTTGTGACTGCGGCGACTAACTGTCGGGTGACTTCGTGCACACGATCAGCGATCGTTGCGAAATCTGAGAGTGGGGCGTCGTTAGCTGATAGGATGCTCCTCAATGTGTCATCGAGGCGGTTGAGCAAGATCTGTTGGAGCAAGGTGTCGGTTACATTTCCGTTGGCAAGCGTACGCATCTGGTTGAGAAGCTGTGACGGGCGCTGGTCTCCAAGCCCGATTTCAGAAAGTAGTTTCTGAATAAGCTGTTGGCCCGAGTCAGCGTAGACGGCCAACAGGGCGTTTTTCAGGGCGCTGTATTTGTTGTCGGATGGGGGGTTCGTGACTACGTTACGCACCTGTTGCATCGCCTTCGTGTTCAGGTTTGCAACGAGGAGGTTGAACTTGGTGGTGTCGTCTATTACTCGGCTGGTGGCGAAATTTGCATCCACCTGGGCGAACCAAAGCTCGACGTCCTCCTGCCACAAGGGTGGAACTCTGAACGTAACGCTATCCTGGCGCAAAATAGTTGCACCCATTCACCGCGTGGACATGGGATCGCGGAATTTCCCAGTCATCGATATTTCAATCAAGCGCACAATAGTCGCGCATGTTGACAGCGCTGCAACGGACTTCGTGATTGATGTTTCCTGACCCAGGGCGCACACGTATGCACGCCGGTCGCGTTAGTGGTCCGCCACAAGGTAAAGCTTCGTTTTATTGTTCATAGTACATTGATGCTAACGATGGCACATGGTGCGCCAGTGTCCAATTCCATATCAATTTGTCGTCCATCGATTTGAACCTTGAAAACTTGCTTGTGGTTATTCTGGATTGAGTTTACTCGATGAAGTCTGATCGTGTCGTCAATACAATCAACTATGTCTATGTTTTCAGCGGGTCCTTTGTCTTTTCAGGCGTGCACTGATTGACGCGTAATATGTGCCCTCTTTTTCCACATGTACGGCAGGTTGCGTCTTTGAAGTTTGCAGAGCCGACGTATGTGAAAGCCACCAGACGAAGCACATTTGCTGGAATTTTTGGTGTTTCTTGAGTGTGTAGGTGTGTGTCTTAGTTGACTGCTATTTTGACTACGATTATCAGTCGAAAGTTTATGCGTTTTGTCCTTTTTGGCTGTGTGTAAACTAACTTATTTGTTTTTTCGGACTGGGTTGAAGCCATTACTTGAATTTCATTGGTTACTTTTCATGTAGCTTCAAGGGCATTCGCGATATCGTATGCCTCGGTGAACGTGGCTGGCTCTTTGCTAATTATTACCATTCAAGTGAACAATTCTGCCAAGTTCACTAGTATTGATAAGTCCTTGCTTTAAGCCACCAGAATCTTGAGTTAAACGGCTCAAGTGGTCCCTACGAAAAGGTTTTGGAGCCACACCAAAATCTGAGCGTTTATCGGAATATTCACAAATGCGTTAACTCAGTTTGGGATTCAGACAATTAGGACAGTTTTATGATACTCGCTTTTTTAAAAGTAAAATGAGAAGTTTTATATGAGTTTATTACTTCAAAGAAACGATTCGCACGCGTCTGAAAGCAATATTAATGTCAATTTTCTCCAAAATGCCGTAAAATTTGCTCAATTTCAAAGAACACAAAATCACTAATTAACTACTTTCATTTCAGGCTTCATTCCTCCGCTTGCAAACTCTTATAACAATAGTTCATATTTTTAATTAAAACGTTCAATCAAATCGTCTTAATCAACTTGAAAACTTTCAAAAACAATAGCACCTACTTTAGTTCTATACTCTCGTTGCATTCTAGCAAAACTCCAAACAATACAAAAACTTCTCAATCCGTGATTAAACAAATGAAGTAATTGTTTTGGACGCTTTTCAATTCCGATAATCGAATTCCACTTGAAAACTTACAGAATCGATTATCGTGAAGGTAATAAATGATTTGTTAAGAAGAATGTTTTGGAGAAATGAATAGAGGAGAGAAGAAGATGTAGAAAACATTGAATTGGATTTCTGTTCAATTTGGAAAATTAAATTTTTTCTCTCTTCACCTTAACATTTTCTTTTTATGTTTTAATTAAACATGGAGCAATCATGTAAGAACTGGCCATTTAAAAAAATTGAAGTGAAACTACTCCAACAAATCAAAGTAAATGGAAGAAGAGCAAGAAGAACATAAATAAAGTCTATAACAAATTGAAAATTGATTCCCTGCACTCACAAGAGCCATAATCAAATATGTCTTACAACATCTTCAGCGGCGAAATGATACGTTTATCCACCACCACCCATTTTAATTAACGACCTCCTCGTAATGGATATTTGTTTGTTTTTTTAATACCATCTAATGTTCCGCAGCATCTTTACTGCAACATACTTTGTGGGATGTTTAAGAGCATCTTCGGACCATACTATACCTTTGAAGGGCACAAATAGGACGACATCAATATAACGCCACGATATAGTCTTGCCCTTGGCTGGTAGTTCCCTGCTCCCTATACGAGATTAAGTCATGTACATTAGTCTACGCGTCTGCCATTATAAGATGTGATGACGATGCTAACAATATGATGATGTGGACACACAAGGGGAATTATCGAGAATAGGACGAGAGTTGCCAGGGAGAGGAGTGGATTTAGACTTTGGCTGTAATTAGCTTGATCATATATAAATAATATGTGATATGTAAATATGAGTTCGAATATCCGATGAGGCAACATTGACACAAGTTTCTTTTCAGGTTATTTACTAATTTTTAACCCTAATATGATACTTTTCGATACTACAGCTTCTTATTTGGACCTTTAACTCCATGTTCTAACTTTAGATTGGCACCAGACCTATTTTGACACTTTTAACTATTCACTTTTGACATGTGGTCCTCAACCTCAACACAAAGACTCCCCCTCTGGTTTTGGATATCATCTCAACACCACTCGAAACGAACAAATACGATGCAATAAAGCAAAGAATCATCGAAACGGCGAAACAAATGAATCAAACTCAGACGCCTCCTCAGGGGCTTAGAAATTACAAATGGGAAGCCGTCCTACAAAAAATTTAAAATCTTGGAGGCGGACAATGCAACGACTCGATTTTAAAAACGCTTTTCCTAGAACAACTTCCAGAGCAAGACCGTAGTATATTAGCAATAAGTGAAGTCCAAGATCTGTGCAAACTTGCGGTGCAAGCCGACAAAATTCTAGAGGTTTCGAAAGTGGATGAATTTAAGATGGCGACGATTTCAAAAAGTGAAATAAGCCCGCTAACAGAACTACGAGATCACATCGCAAAAATCTCACGAGAGCTTGAGGATTTGAAAAAACAAATGAATTCACGAAAATCGGAGCGCTCCGGATCAAAATCGCGAAATAGAGAAAATTATTACCAGAGAAAATACGAACCAAAAGAACAAAAATCGAGTTCAGACTTGTGCTACTATCTCGGAAATTTCGGAGAAGCCGCGCGAAAGTGCCGCGCGCCATGCTCCTATAACGAAAAAGAAAAATTCGGGAAACTAAATATGCTATCGTCTACATTAACAACATCAAAGGTGGAAGACGAAAGCAAAAACATGAAAAAAGAACACCGCCTACATTTGCAAGATAAAACAGGACAACAATACTTATTAGATTCTGGTTCTTGTGTTCGAAACGAAGCTCAAACAATCCCCACTGAAACTCTACGCAGCTAATTCCTCAGTAATCCCCATATATGGCCAGCGACTATTAAGTTTGGATTTAGGACTGCGCCGAAACATGCCATTTCCATTCATCATTGCTGAAGTCAAGACGGGCATCATAGGAGCCGATCTCATCTACCATTATGGAATTCTAGTCGATCTGAGGAAAAGACGCCTAATCGATCTACAAACGGCCCTCTCGACAACAGGAAAAATCAAAACCACATCAGCGCACGGAATACCGACCATTATAACAATAAAAAACTAAATCATGGAATTTGCGAAGCTGATGCAAGAATTCTCTTCGTTAAACCATCAATAAAAAAGGCAATAAAACAAAACTGTCACCCCGTGCATCATATCATCACTGAAGGTCCCCCTGTTGTCGATAGAGCACCCAAACTCGTGGGAGAAAAACGACGAGGCGCAGAAACCGAAATTTTAGCCATGCTCGAAGCCGGCTATATAAGGCCTTCAAAAAGTCAATGGTCATCTCCGCTGCACATACAACAAAAGAAAACTGGCGATTGGCGCCCCTGTGGCGATTATCGAAAGCTAAATGCCCGAATCGTGCCCGAACCGTGCCCGATGGATACATGCCGCCGCTGATACAAGATCTTTTTCCTAAGCTTTTCAATAAAAATGTGTTTTTCACGATTGATCTTGTGAAGGCCTACCACCAAATACCCATGGCCGAAGAAGATTTACCGAAACCAGCCATCGCTACGCCCTTCGGACTATTTGAATATTTGGCCATGCCATTCGGTCTTCGAAACGCCATCCAAGCATTTCAACGCTGGATTGATGCAATTTTTCGTGACCTCGATTACAATTTTTGCTACGTTTATGATCTCATCGTATTTTCTGACACTCACGAAGAGCACATGAAACATTTACGAATCATCTTTCAAAGGCCGAAAGACAACGGGATCACGATAAATTACAATAAGTATGCTTTCGTGAAAAAACAAAGTTAATTTTCTTGGATTTACAATAAATACTGCTGGTTACACGCCACCACAAAGAAGATAGAAACCCTTGCTCATTATACAAAACCAAAAACAATCCATGATCCCCGCAGATTTCTCGAAATGATAAACTATTACCGAAATTGCATACCAAACGTTGCTAAGACTCAAGCACTCCTAAGTTCGTACACCAAAGACTCCAAAAAGAACGACAAACAAGAAGTCAAATAGACACCAAAAGCAACTGAAGAATTTGAGAAAAGTAAAAAAAGCCTAGCCGACATCACATTCACATCGTTTCCATCCCCAACGGCGCCATTATGTCTAACAACCGATGCACCCGACACAGCAATTGGTGTATCACTTGAACAAAAAATAAACAGCGTTTGGATGCCGATCGGATTCTTCTCCCGAAGATGAACCAAACCAGAACGCAATTGGAGTGTCTACGATCGTGAACTTTTGGCGACCTTTGCAGGGATTCGACATTTCCAACATCAACTCAAATGCAGGACATTCGAAATAAAAACCGCTCACAAGCCATTAATCTATGCGTTATCACAAAAATCTGAAATAGCATCTCCACGCCAACTACGACATTTAGGCTATATCTCACAATTCTCGACAAACATAGTCTACGTTAAAAGCAGCGAGGATGTCGTAGCGGACGCATTATCGAGAATCAACACAATCGATATGCCGTCAAAATTTGACCCAAACCAAATTAATGAGCAACAAAATAACGACGAGGAATTATCTGAGTTATTAAAAAACTCGACATCCCTCAAGTTACAACAACTCTACATCGAAAACTCACCAGTCTACTGCGACATCTCCACAGATGTAATAAGACCGTACCTTCCTCAAAACTTAAGAAGAATTTCATCCGGAATCACTCACGGCCTTTCACATCCAAGTGGTCGCTCTACCACTTGCACATTACGAGAAAAATACATCTGGCCTGGTATAAAAAAAGATGCATTTAAAAGGTCACGAGGATGCATTGAGTGCCAAAAATCAAAAGTTCATCGACACAACAAAACAACTCCGCAAAACATTAGCGTCACAGACTCTAGGTTCAATCACATTAACATCGATTTAATCATCCTGCCGCCTGTAGAGGGACATCGCTACTGCCTAACAATCATCGACAGATTTTCATGATGGCCCGTGGCGGTTCCTTTGAAAGAGACCACAGCACCGACAGATCATCAATTACGGCACCCCTGGCACCATCACGACAGACCAGGGACCGATATTCGAATCTGCCTTATTTAAAGCCATGACAAACTTCTTGGGAAGTAAAAAAAACCAGGTCCTCGCCATATCACCCTCAGTCGAACGGACTCGTTGAACGACTACATCGTACTTTAAAAGCAGCACTTATTTGCAAAAACTATATTGGCTGGATCTACGCACTTCCTTCAGTAATACTCGGCCTTCTTACATGCTACAAAGAAGATTTAAAAGCATCACCTGCTGAAATGCTGTACGGCACCACTTTACGTATATCTGGTGAATTTTTCGTTACTCAAGAAACCACAAACGCTGACCCTGTAAAGTTTGTGGAAAACCACCGAAAAATAATGGGCAGCATCAAGCCCATAGCGACAGCTCATCACTCAAAAATACAACCTTTTTGCCAAAAAGAGGACATGCACACTTGAGTTTGTACGCTGCGACCGCGTGAAAATCTCGCTGCAGAGACCATACACAGGGCGGCATCAAGTGCTCGACTGAATAACCGATGATCTTTACAAAATCCTAGTCAACGATTCAGAACAAAACATCTCAATATCACGACTGACTGCAGCACGCCTTGAATCAGACCAGGCAAACAAACTTGAATCCACAAACTCCAGAGATTTCAGAAACTCCACAGATTTCAGAAGCTCCACAAATTCCAGAAACACGAGCGATAACAAAAACACAAGAAAACGCAACAGCTAAAAAAAATCGTGACTTTTTCCAACAATTTCAAGAAAGTCACTTGGAAGGGGGTAGATGTGGCGGCTCTAGCACTGACACAAACAACACGACCAGCAATACGAACACATCGAAGGAAGCAAATCCTAATACCAAGAGAAGATTGGCATTGGAGTTAGTCTACCGCGGAACGCATGCGACAATGCATCAACAACCAACATTGCATCATCCATACATTGTTTTATATAATGTTCATTTTGTTCGGACGCAAATAAACCTGTCTTTTATGAGAAAGGGAATTTCATTTGACACAATAAAAAGTTGTTGGGTTCTGTCTCCCAACGAAAACCCACAAGTTCATACTTTTGATATTTCGTATACTCGATATTGGTCACAACGACATGTTTCTTGTTAAATATTACCAAATTTTCGATGCCAATGAAGGAAATGTCAATCGAGTTTCCGCCGACATCAACGCCGCTATCATGGCCAAATGGCCACCTTTCTGGCATACCGAACCAACATTCTGGTTCTCGCGCGTTGAAGCACAGTTCCGCAGCAGATAAATCTGCTCGGGCGCGACGCGTTTCGACAAAATTGTGGCCGAACTGGACATGCCAACTCTAACGCAGGTTGCAGACATCGTAGAACATCCACCAGAGGACGGTAAATATGAAACCCTGAAACGAAGGCTGCTGGCTGTTTTTAGCGTCACCGATAAGGAAAGGACGCGCCAAGTGGTGTTTGATCTTGAGATGGAGGATATGCGTCCGTCCCAGTTTTTGCATCACCTACAGTGCTCCGCTGGAAAATCCATTCCGGATAACCTCATCAAATCATTATGACTGCAACGCCTCCTCTTCAGCACTTGCGCAATCCTCGCCATGAACAAGCGCGGTAGCCTGGACGAATTAACGGCCATTGCAGATCATATAGCCAGTATTGGGACAGCAGACACGGCGTCGTGTGTGCAGGATGACTCAGCCTTACGCCCGGCAAATGACAGCGAGTCCATTCGAAAAAGCATCGACGAGCTGAGAACAGAAGTGAACCGCATACAAGCGTCGTCGCAGCAAAACAACACTTCCGGTTGCAGCTCCTATTGCTTCCCGTTGCATCAGCCGACCCCACGTGAAAATTATACGCAATCGTTTCAGCGGTCAAACCCGTTTAAAAAGTATACGCCACCGTGTTATTTCCATCGCCGTTTTGGTGCTACTGCCAGACGGTGCCGTCCGCCATGCTCTTTCGTTGACAGACGTTCGGGAAACACATCAAACCGCTAGCTCAGGAGGCGAACGCTGGTGGTTCCTCGGAAAGTCACCTCGAATTTTTCGACCAAATGTCGAAAATAAAATTCCTCGTCGATTACAGGAGCGGATGTCTCCATCATTCCGGTTTCCCACCTGCATTCAGCAAAAGAAATTTCCCCGTACACATTGCTTGCGGCAAATGGAACTACAATACCTACCTTCAGTGACAAGGTTCTCTCTATTTTATTTGGCTTGTCGCGCCCCATCCTGGGCGCCGATTTTCTCGGATGTTCGGTCTACTCGTGGAACTTAAAAACCGCTAGCTGCTAAGCCTACAAGTAAGGCGTTCATATCGGGAAAGATAAGCCGGCATCAACAGGCATTCGTGTCAACCGTCATTGGATGTTCGCCGTATGTATCTCTGCTGAAAAAATTTCCGTGCCTCACCAATCCAGCAGTCTCCACGCGCTCTCCAGCTCTCCTTTATAACGACGACGGGCCACCCGGTAGCAGACCGCCCACGTCGACTAAACCAGGACAAGCTACTTGTAGCACGAAAAGATTTCCAATTTCTGCTTGATAAAGGTTTCTGTAGACCATGCAAGAGCCCATGAGCAAGTCCCTTGCACCTCGTCCTAAAGAAAGACGGCACATGCCGGCTGTACGAAGAGTATTGTCGCCTTAACGCCGCTACAATCCCGGATAAATATCCAATGCAACACCTCGAGGATATTTCCGTGAACTTAAATGGGATGCGCGTTTTTTCGAAGATTGACTTGCTGCACCTGTCCCACCAAATTCCAATAGCGGAAAATAGTGGTCACGACGCCTTTTGCACTTATTGAGTACACGGTGATGACGTTTAGTTTTCGGAACGCAGCGCAGACCTTTTAATGATTTATGAACGAGGTGCTCCGAGGGCCCGATTACTACTTTTGGTACCTCGACGACATGCTCATCGCGTCAAAATTGGAAGAAGAGCATTTACAGCATATACGAGTAGTATTTCAATGTCTATCGAGCTTCGGGATCGTCATTAATGTCTCTAAGTGCAAGTTTGGCGTGAGCAAAATAAATGTCACTGTAAAGGATCTCCGGCGATTTTTGGGAACACTGAACTTTTATTGGCGGTTTGTCCACAACGCCGCGGTACTTCAGGCCCCTCTCAACAAATTATGTAAAGGCAACAAGAAAGGAGACAGGACAACAATTGAGTGGACCCCGGAAGCAGAGGAGGCGTTCTTAAATTCCAGGGACAGCTTGGTGGAATCACCATTACTCGTGCATTATCAGGCCGGTAAGCCTCTCAGGCTGACTACTGATGCATACGACATAGCCGTAGGTGCCTATTAGAGCAAGAACAAAATGTTCGCTCCCGTTGGCGTTTTTCCAAAGAAAACTCTCTGCACCCGAGTCGAGGTATAGCGTTTACGATCGAGAATTGCTTGCTATTTATACCAGCGTTCATCATTTCTGACACTGTTTAGAAGGCTCTTCATTTTTCGTCCTGACGGACCCCAAGCCGCTGACGTACGCATTCGCTCAGTTCACTAGCAAAGCCTTGCCGCGCCAGCCCAGGCGTTTCAATTACATTTCGCAATTCACGACGAATTTACGTTTCATTTCAGGAACCAGCAACGAGGTCGGAGACGCCCTTTCCATGTGAGGCCTATTGAAATGCTGTCTTTTATCAGCGGGGATGAGCTAATTCTAGAGCAAAGCTGCGACATAAAACTTCAACAGCTGCTCCGAAACAACAACACCTTGTTGAAACTCATCCAGCGTTCGTGCGGTATGCATCAGAAGTTGATTTGCGACGAGCCTCTGGGCCAGCTCATACCTTCATCCCAGTTTCGTTGCGCAAGAAAATCTTCGAAATTTTTCACCGACTGGCACATCCTAGTACTCACTCTACCTGCAAGGCTATCGCAAGAATATTTGTGTCGACGAATATGACGAGGGACGTTTGCGTTTGGACTCGTTCGTGCGTGCCGTACCAGCGCTCGAAGATTACTCGTCATCAGATGAATCCAGCGCAACCATTCTCGATGCCCGACGGCCGTTAGCACATCCAATTGGACATTATTGGGCCGCTCACCCCATTGCAAGGTCTTAAGTATTGCCTAACAATGATCGATCACTTTTTGAGGTGGCCAGAGGCCGTCCCCATCGCCGATCAGACAGGAGAAACCGTGGCGAAAGTGCTGTTCAATAATTATCGGCCGTTATGGTACACCTTGGCTCATCATGACAGATCAGGGTAGCCAGTTCGAATCATCACTGTTCAAATCTCTCGCCGCTTTCCACGGAAGTACTAGAATCAGAACGTCACCGCATCACCTCTTCTCAAACGGAATTATCGAGCGCTGATACCGTGCGTTGAAGGCCGCAACTATGTGTTACGGTGGTGGGGTTTCCTGGCCGTATATTCTCCCGGTTGTATTATTAGGGCTACGCACCAGTTACAAAGAGGACGTCAATGCGTCGTGTGCAGAGCTATTGTATGGGACTGCGTTGTCAATTCCAGGTGATTTTATCAGTCCTGGTACTTCTTCAGTTAGCCCGCATAGTTTTGTCCTCGATTTGCGTGAGCATATGTCGCAAGTCCAGCCAGTGCTGACGGCCCACCAAAACGATCGAACAATCTTCGTCAATAAGAAGCTCAGTAGCTGCACACATGTTTTCCTGCGCGTGGATGCAGTCCATAAATTCCTATCGCAGCCTCACTCTAGACCTCATCGTATGCTGCAGCGTCTGTCGGAATTACTATACAAGATCGATGTTAATAGCCACCATGTCAACGTGTCGACGGAACGTCTGAAGCTGGCTTTTGGAGAGCTTGAGCAGAATTTGCATCAATCCACTGATATACAGAGTATCGCGAATTCACCGAGAGCTTTGCGTCGCCAAAAGCTTCCGTGGCATCCAGGGTGCCTAACGTAACTCCTACCGAAGAGAATCATGTGAGCCCAGCAATTTTTATCCAGCGCACGTCTCCCAGCATGTAAGCAGCAGCTGATGCCGGTGAACCCTCCGCCTGCAGGGACAAGGACTTACCTGCCGATTAGAAAGCGAAAACGTTAAGATGTGCGAATGATCAGTGTCATATGACTGACACTTGGGAGGGATCACTGTGCCAACGCAGTTCAAAGTTGCGTTTTTGTTTAAAAACGAGAGTTCATACCTTTGATATTTCGTATGCTCGATAAGTACATCGAAAGCTGAGGGAGACCGATCGATTAAGATCGAAAATCGATTTGAAAATATGACAAGTTGCCTAGACAGAAGTAGGGCTGATCAAAATAAAGGTTTTTTTGATTTTGACCGACTTTTTTGATTTAAAAAAAACCAAATAAATCATAATTTTTTTTTACGTTTTACTATTACTATGTGAAATTTCTCACCGTAAATGGTGGATTTTAACTTTATTAACTGACAGTCCTAAGAAAATTACTATTTGTTATCGACTGACATGACATGACTGACTGATTTCACGCAAAATGCTGAGTACAACCACCATTATAAAGGGTGGTCCAACCAAAACGCACGATATTAATTGTAAATAAAATAAAAAGTTTTCAAAGGATTCTGTTAACATTTTTTATTATAATAGAAGGATCTATGACAATTATGTATGAAACAAAATATCGCCCAAATGCTCGCTACGGCTACGGTGGCATACTTCTATCCGATTGTCCATATTTTCAATGACTCTGAGAAATAATTGAGGTTCAATGTCGTTAATGTGCTGAATTATCTCATCCTTTAGCTCTTAAATTGTTCTTGGCTTATTGGCGTACACTTTTTCTTTTGAATATGCCCAGAGATAGAAGTCCAACGGTGTCAAATCACCTGATCGCGGCGACCAATTATTTTAGATAACACGGTAATTGAATTTCTCGCGCAAAAGAGCCATTGTTTCGTTGGCTGTGTGGCAAGTGACACCATCCTAGTAGAACCACATATCGTCTAGCTCCATAACCTCAATTTCTGGCCACAAGAAGTCCGTTATCATCTCGCAATAGCGAACACCATTCACAGCAACTGCTTGGCCGTCCTCATGTTCGAAGAAGTACGGCGCGATGACACCACCAGCCCATAAACCGCACCAAACAGTCACTCTTTGTGGATGCATCGGCTTTTCAACAATCACTCGTGGATTCTCATTTAACACAAATGCGGCAATTCTGCTTGTTAACGAATCCACTGAGTTGAAAGTGTGCCTCGTCGCTGAAGATGATTTTCTTTGTGAAGTCACCATTCCCTTCTGTCTATTCAACCAACCGTTCGGCGTATTGCGCTTGAAATGGTCTTGAGTCAGTTGAACCTTGTTAGCCTGTAAATTCAAATCTTCATTCGAAATTCGCATCAGTGATGTTCGTGAGATGTTCAATTGTTGGGCACGACCGTCGAGGTTAACGGCTCTTCTGCCACACTACCGCGAACAACAGCAGTGTTTTCCGCAGAACGAACTGAGCGAGCATGCACAGGTGATTTCACATTTCCTACAGTCCCGGTTTGCTGAAATTTGCGCACAATTCGCCCGAGTGTGGACACATGTGGTCGATTATGCTGACAAAAAAAAGAAATGTCAGATTAAGTTGATCGAAAGACTTGACGTTAAGGTGTGACTCACAATTAACATTGTGCATTATGGTTGGACCACTCTTTACTTACGACACCAGGACCGACAGCAAGCAGCAAGTTTCATCGTCTGGCACCAAATCACTACGCGCTCTACCCAGTACCTCACATTATAAACTTCGAGGCAAGAAAGTATACTCCAAGATTTACTTAGTTTGAGCATATAATTAGATTCAGAGCAAACCGCAAAAGCCATTCACCGGTCCACTTCAATATCCCTTGATAACATTAGGATTTCAGAATGCAGCGCAGTCATTTCAGCGTTTTGTCTATGAGATGCTGCGAGACTTCGATGTTTCGTATGCTTGTATTGACGACGGAACACTTACATAAGCTCTTCAATGGGCTACGCGAATATGGAATCATCGTAAACCGAGGCCAAAATGCATTTTCGAAGAGCCTGAAGTAGCCTTTTCCGGCCACATGGTAAAAAGCACGAACATCCGCCCCCTTCCAGAGAAAGTACGAGCGATAGTTAACTATCATCGCCCTGAGACGGCCAAACAGCTGAAACATTACCTCGGTATTCTAAACCTTTACCAGAATTATATGCCAAGGACTGCTGAGACATAAGCCCCACTCAATGAAATGCTACGAGAAAAAATTAAAGGCAACACACTTTTAACATAAGGTCTAGCGAATGCTGCATAGCTATCACACCTACTATTGCGCTGATATGTGACGCGTTGGATATTGGATCGGGTGCTGCTGTCCAACAACATTTCAATGACAAATGGGAACCACTTGGGTTCTCTTCGAACTAATGTTTCCGCCACAAAAAAACTACAGCACCTTCAATCGAGAACTCCTAAACATTTACCAAGCTATCAAGTATTTTTGTCACATGTTGGAAGCTTGCGACTTCGTAATATACACCAACAACAAGCCGTAAGAAGGCTTGACAAAGCTTCTTGACGTCAAGCACGATATTTGGGCTACATCAGCCAGTTCCCGATTAACATTCGTCACATCCAAGGCAAGACCAACGTTGTAGCTAGCACATTCTCACGCGTAGAAGCTATAGAAAACACGCTGGATTGTTGCAAGATCACAGCGGCTCATAAGGAGGACAACGAGCTCAAAACATTGATGGAAGCGAGCTTGGGACTATAACTAAAACTAATACAGGTTTCGGACAACAACGCACAGATCTTCTGCGACGTTTCAACTGAAAGGGTATGACCATTGAGAACACTGCATTTTTGCAAGGTGGCATTCAAAAGTATCGTCGGATTGGCACATCCAGGCATGGAAACGACTATAAAGGAGGTTTGAAAAAGCTTTATATGGCCATCTATCAACATGGATTGCCAGGCATGGACAAAGCCATGCCTACAACTACGTCACATCACTAGTAAGCAGCTTTATAACCCCCACCACACGCTTCAAACATATACATATAGACGTCGTGTCAATGCCACCATCTGAAGGGCGTCACTTTCCCCTTGCCGGGCGAAGAAGTAGAAACCGTGGCTCGAACATTTTATGCATAATGGATTTGTCGTTTTGGTACACCACTGAGACCAATCAGCGACTAAGGCTGACAATTTGAATCCGACCTTTTTCGGTCATCAAACCGATTGGCGGATATAACTCACTTCTACACAATGGCATACCATACTTCTTCAAATGGGATTGGCGAATGCTTGCATAGACTGCTAAAATGCGCAATACGATGCCATGAAGACAACCAATGGAAATGCGTTTTACCCGCAGTTTTACTGGGCATCTGAGCAGCATGGGGAGAGGACGTGCAACCTAAGGCAGCAAAACTAATTTACAATAACCAATATATCTAGCAAACCGGTTCCTCACACTAGCAACAAACAACCCAGACCAAATTGTAGTAATCGAGCAACCCGCCTAAGCAAACTGCTCGAAGGACCTTTGCAAAGAAAGTACCGTTTTTATGAAAATAATAGCACAACGAGTGCGGAACAATTTGATACTTGATACGTACTTAGCCTCACCACTACCATCGCTACCATTATCAGTAAAAAGTATTTCCAAAGAAACAAATAAAAAAATTAAATAAAACTTCAAAATAAATTGATAATGGCAGCCCCTTTACAATGCAGTCTAGCGAAGCAATTACTAGATTGTGTCGACGAGAAAACCTCCGTTACCGCCTTGAAGAGACTCATCGAGATAAACGAGATGATTGTCAAACGCGACTCGGATTGAAAAGGTTTATAGGAGTAACTGGGGAGTGGAGAAAAATTTTACTTGGCGCGCGTGAAAAACTGTTAAATTGGATCAGATGCAAGCATGCGGTTGGTGGTGTAAAATTCCTCCCGGGCGGCAGTTACGTTTAGCTGAAATTTTCTAAAGATTCATTATCAAGACATTCGTGCGCACAGCGTTCTGTCTGGAACCTCCTAAAAGAATCGTCCTCCGTCCGGTGTAGTGTACTCAAACGGCAATATTATAGTATAGCTCTGAAGCTCTACTTGGATTAAAAATCAAGTGCTCGTATATTCGACGCTAATAATCGATTTACGACGGTTAATCAGTGTGGAAAATCACATTCACGCTTTCTGCCGACATTCGAGTTGAGGCTCCGAAAAGGTGAATTCGTTCTGCCCTTCTCAAAATTGAATGTATTTGTACAAGCATGATTGTGTACAACATTGAACGAAAAATTAACGTCGGACTAAAGTGGAAAGAAGTGGAAAAGTCATTAAACTGGATGCTTCTATTAAAAGTGCTGGATCTCACCGGATTCCCGGCGGTCATCTCCTGTCATAGAGCAAGTGGGATTGCATGGAGGATGCTGGATTGCTTCGCCGATTACGTTGAATATTGATACATACGTGAAAAACGTGGGAGTTTCCGAAAATAGATCAAAATGTCAAATGTTCCTGTAACAAATTAACATTCATTAAATTCACAAGAAAAGAAAATTTCGGCCTTTTCATTTAAATAGAAACCGGACCAGGTATGGGACCCGCCACGTTCGCTGGCCCCTTCACTCATGAGCTAGCACCGGCGTCCTCTACAAGTAAAAAAGCTTTCCTTTTGTCTCTGGATCGGCTTGTATCAGCAGGCGCAAAAGCGCTGGTGTATCGAACAGCATGTTAAGCATTGTCGATGTTATACTCGCCGTATAGAGACGTAAATGTAATCAAAATTATGATATTAAAAGTGCAGTTTCCGGAAAATAAAGAGAGATAGTAATTAGACTCCTTTATTCCTCACAACCTACAATTACACATTCTAGTATCTAAGAGTGCTGAATTTTTTCTGAATTTCCATTGCAAACTTTACGCATGCATGGATAAAAATTTTAGTCGTTAAATTATGAAATTTCATCTTAGAAGTCTACATTATACGGCCTCAATAAAAGGTTCGTTGAATCTATAAATATGTCGTTCCCATTTTAACAAAACATTTAATGCGAGAAAATATTCTTGCTACAAAATATCCTTCTTGCGAACATCAACAAACTTTTTCGTCCAGAAACAATTTAATACAAGTTTATTTCGAGTTCTTAGAATCAATGATAGTGTCCTCAAATACTTTTTTAAACTTTTGTCTCTGTTGTTGTCTTTGTTGTTAAATTAATAACATCCATTTACAAGATCCTTCGACTATACGTCGGTGCTTCCTCTCGAATTTTACAATAGGGAACGACAAAGGCGCGCTAGGGCTAGATTGAAACATTTTCTTGTATCTTAAGGTAGCTGTCGTGTATGAGAAAAAATAAGAACTTTTGTATTTTTATAGTTCCCACCCTTAACGGACCAGTGAACTCTAAACTGGAAACGATAGAACAAACAACCAAGTGAGCAGCGTGCAGGATAAATACACATTGCAATGTTTTCAACATGATTAAACTCATATCGCTTCATATCCTACATTTCGCCTCGGGGACTATGATTCCGCAGTGAATGTTATCATGGTTGCCTTGGAGCGGCAACTAAAGATGTTTGGTATATCTATATCAGGATATGAGGGTGATTTCTGCGTCACTTTGTCTCCGCGGGGGGAGAGAAGAGAAACAGATTACTGTCAAATATTCTATATCAAAATTTTATATTAGATTAAATCACATGGAATACTTGTATACGAAAAACATTTGCTCCACTTCTGCAAGAGAAAATCAAAATACAGAAAAATAAAATAAAAAGCAGACAAAAGCCGAAGAATATCCTTCGAGGGGCGCTTTTTATCTCTCGAGGAAAATCTTTTGTGACATCTTCGTCTTGGTCGTTACTGTGTGATTGTTGTGCTCGTCGCAGTTATACCACCCACAGTCCTCGCCATCCAGCCTCGGATTGGTATTGTATGGCTCGTGCTATCAGCTCAATGTGTCCAGGATAATAAAAAAGCGCTCCAAGCCTTGACAAACTTGCAATCTTGGCAATTACATTGAGGCCATTCCGTTTTAAAATGCGAGCGAAACAATATCTTCGCTCCGTTGAATTAAAATCCACATAAACGTCATTTAACAGCTTTATTATGCGTAAAATGCTCGGAGAAAAGTTAATCCTATTTTTCATAGACTCCACTCGATTTGAATCGGTTTGACGTCCCCCTAAGACTCTTTCAGCCTGGGTGCGACTCGCAGTTACTGCCGCAACCACGCAGGAGGGTTCTGGACGACCGGCAGTGCACAATGGGAAGAAGAAACGCTTCCGAGATGCCGAAAATCCATTAGAGTGCTCATCCACTTTAGATGGATCCCAGCCTAGCACCCGCTAGATCCTAGCACGCTTCGCAAAGACAACGTCGAAAGGACACTTTGTGGAGCGGAATACGAGTACGCTCCATACACTTTCGCATGTCCTCCCGCTTGCGTTGCGTTGATGTTTTCTATCTGTTTTGAATTTTAATCGACTTTTCTATTCGTACAATGACGAAGCTATTCTATCATGCCGTTCCATTCCGCTCGGTTATTCGTTATTCGCCGTTCACCATCCGTTATCCATTCCACCCACCCCCCGGCGAGCTCCAATTCCGTGCAGTACTCGTAGATCCAACGAGCCACCTATTAGAACAACACCCTCCTGTGCTCGAGTGAAAAGTGTGTTCCCAATTCTACGACAGTGAAAAACTGGAGGATTTTCAGACGATCTGAATTTCCATCAGATTTTAGATTAAGATACGACGACGAAATGGTTAAATGGTAAAAGCGGCAGCAGCTGAAGCGACGGAAATGGCAAAAATGGCAATTACTTGACCTTTTCGCCAGCCAGGAATTATTTGTGTAAATCGCAAACTTACATATGTTCCGAACTTCATCCTGGGATAGTAAATGCGAGAGGGAAATTGGAAACAGTATTGGAAGCTTCAGTCGATAGATATTTCGGGATCTATTGTATATGAGGGGATGGAACATGCTGAGCTTATTGAAAGTACTTGAGAAAATAATATTAGGCAGAATATAAGCAACCTCGTGGGAGAGGTTCTGAATTGAATTTTGAATTTTATAAACATAACTGCAAATGTGATACCTTCCAATGGATTCTTTGAAAATTTCATGAAGGATCTTGAACACAAAGCCGAGAAACGTGGAGCTTTGAAGATTTCCTTCGATACTTTGTTAATGTGCGATGACATCTTTGATCTCAGGTATTATAATATAATTATTCTGGGTTAAGGTCTAACCACTACGTTTTAGCATGTGCTCGTGTTTATTGTAGGAGTTTAAGATTCCTTTGAATTGAAGGAAGAGAAAATGTTTACTTTGATGTTAAAATCTCCAGCGGGTATTTAAGTATTCAAAAGGTCAGATTCTAAAATTAACGTTCAAAATAAACTTGTGGGGCTTCCTACCTAAGTCACATCTCAGATTATTTGATCACAAACCTTAAAAATTACTAATTTAAGTAAATCAATAAAATTCTTAATTATTATATCTAAACAGTTGAACCGATGAGTAAAAAAACCATACAACTCCAAAAACATTGTTTTATAATACAGGATTTTCTAATAAGAGGTGTTATTTTGATATTAAAAGAAAAATGCCATTTTTAATATAAATGATCCGATGTTTATTTCATTATAAAGAAGAAGGTACGCCGTTAATAGTGAATGATAACATCAGGCAAATAACCACCACGACCACGCTTACAGGACCATATCCTTTTCATGAAATTTTCCATAACCAAATCGCAAAGTGGCTGCTCTATGTCCTCGATAGCCTCACGAATTCCATCTTTGAGGTCTTGAATCGACGCTGGGCTATTGGCTTAGACCTTCTCTTTCACGTGGCCCGAAAGGAAGAAGTCGCAAGGTGTTAAATCACAAGATCTCGGTGGCCAATTGTGATCACCTCTTCGAGAGATAACACGGTCCGGAAACATTTCCCGTAAAAGATCTGTTCATTCTTCTTAGATTAGTTTGTGATTGTTTATATGAATAAACTTTTCTTTCTATAATTAGAAAGATTATGTATTGAATAATATTTTATTATAAATTCAAAAAAATACAATAATTAAGAACGAACTGAACAAATTAAATTATATTTATTAATTAACTTTCTCAATACAATATTTGAGTACAAACTGAATTCGTTGAATGAACTGAACTTACTGAACTACTTCATTAATTTACAATCTATATATACAATTCCAAAAACAATATAGGTAACTAGATTTACATGATTTGTTTAATGTGTCAAAAGTAAAGTATTTTTATGTACAGTATATTTTATGAATGGAACGAATATTTTTGAGTTATTTTGAATTAAATATAATATAACCGCCACAGAACTTCCCCCTAGTGAAATATTTATATTTCGCGATAAAAGAAAAACTACTTATGTAGGGTTAGTTAACTGTTACTGTAAAATTATTCTTTGAGACTTATTGGAACGTTTGCCATTCATAAATATCTTGTTATAAATCTTGTTTTATTTTAACTGATGTCAAACGATACTTTTTTGGTTTCTATATTTCCATTATTGCTTACTACTTTTTTCTTGATTGTGGAAAAACAAGGTTTTAATCGATCTACCGAAATATTACACGCTTTATTATTAATCTCAGTAGTGAAATATTTTTCTTTTCTTTGCAATACCTTAAAGGGACCTTGGTATGGTGGTTTAAGCGATGGACGAACCGAATCTACCCTGACTAGAACTTCGGTGCATGTATCTAAACTTTTAATAATTTTTATGTTATTATTACCATGATTTGCAGCCGGAATAGGTTTGAGAACCGACATAGCAGTTTTCAGATCTTTAACAAAATCGTTTTGTATTTGGTTATCAAATGATGGAATTGAAAAATCACCCGGAATATTGATATTTTCTCCATAAAGTAGCTCTGCTGGAGAAGTATTAAAATCTTCTTTGATTGCTGTTCTCAAACCTAACATCACAAAAGGTAAGCTCTTGGTCCATGAAGGATTATTATGTGCCATAATGGCCGCTTTAAGCGTACGATGCCATCTTTCGATCATACCGTTAGCTTGAGGATGATAAGCTGTAGTACGGTTGCCCTTAAAACCTAGAGTCCTTGCTAGTTTGCTAAATAGTTGTGATTCAAATTGTTTACCTTAATCAGTAACTATGGTTTCAGGAACTCCAAAACGTGCAATCCAAACACTGCATAAAACTTCCGCGCAAGATTGAGCTGTTATATTTGTAATAGGAATGGCTTCTGGCCATCTTGAAAATTGGTCAATAATTGTCAAGCAATACGTGAAACCTTGCGAATGAGGAAGTGGTCCGATAAAATCCATATGAATTGCTTTGAAGCGTTTAGATGCCAATGGAAAAGTCTTAATTTCACTTTTATTACGCCTTGAAATTTTGCAACGTTGACAATCTAAACAAATTCGAGTCCAGTTTGCAACATCCTTATTTAATGAAGGCCAAAAATATTTGCTTGTAATAATGCGACGAGTAGTTCGTATTCCAGGATGTGCTAAATTGTGAACAGTTTTGAAAACTTGTTCACGAAATTTTTCTGGAATGTAAGGCCTGATAGTTTTATCAGAAATTTCACAAAAAACTTCAATATCTGAATTTGGCAAATTAATTTGACTAAAGTTAAATTTCGAATTGGTTCTCAAGTTTGTCAAGCATTCATCTACAATTTGTGCTTCTGAAATAGGTTTGAAATCTATTGTACTAGGAATCTCTATTTGAGAAATCCTAGAAAGAGAATCAGCAACTACATTCTCTTTGCCAGAAATATGTCGAAAGTCTGTAGTAAACTCACTAATAAATGTTAGTTGACGGAGTTGCCTTGGAGAAGCTTTAGCTGGGTTTTGCCGAAATGAATATATTAATGGCTTGTGATCTGTGAACAGCGTGAAAGAACGACCTTCAATGTAAAATCAAAAATATTTTACTGCTTTATAAGCCGCCAACAATTCACGGTCATAAGTACTATAATTTCTTTGAGCTTGATTGAGTTTCTTAGAGAAGAAACCTAAGGATTGCCAGTCATCATTTATGCGTTGTTGGAGTGCTGCACCAATGGCAATATCTGAAGCATCGACAAAAATTGCTAAAGGAACATCCATGTTAGGAAAAGCTAATACTGCTGCTTCGAACAATTGTTGTTTTGAAAAATTAAAAGCTTCAATAGCTTCTGGAGTCCAGTTAATTTTCCTTTTGTCTGACTTTTTAGCTCCTATTAGATAACTGTTAAGTAATGCATGATGTTGAGCTGCATTGGGCAAGAAACGACGATAAAAATTTATCATGCCTAAAAATCGTCTAAGTTCTAAAATAGTCTCAGGTAATTTGAATTGAAGAATATCTTGACACTTGTCTGGAGCTGGACGAATGCCTTCAGACGAAATGAAATGACCAAGAAATTTTATATCAATCTGTAAAAATGTACATTTGTTAATGTTAATTATAAGACAATGTTCTTGTAATCTTTCAAAAATAATTTCCAAATGAGCTAAATGCTCAGAAACTGATTTAGATGCAATCAGGATGTCGTCAAGAATACAAAACAAAAATTTTGATTTTTCAATACAGAATTAATAAATCGCTGGAAAGTTTGCGCAGCATTGCATAGTCCAAAGGTCATTCGGGTAAACTCAAAGAGTCCAAACGGTGTACATATAGCTGTTTTTGGAATATCTTCGGGTTCGACTGGAATTTGATGGTATGCCTTGGTAAGATCTAAAGTTGAAAATGTTTTGCAATCGGTCAGAAAATGAGTAATATCCTGAATATTAGGAATCGGATAGCGATCTGAAACGGTTATGGTATTTAAACGTCTGTAGTCTCCACAAGGACGCAATTCACCTTACTTTTTTTTACCATGTGTGATGGTGAGGACCATTTGCTGTCTGAAGGACGGCAGATGCCTTGTTCCAGAAGAAAATTAAATTCTTTTTTAGCTGACTCTAATCTGTCCGGAGCTAAACGTCTAGGTTTGGACATGATTGGAGATCCAGAAGTAACAATTTTATGTTTAATATTATGTACTGGAACTTTAGTGAAATCAGATTCTAAGGTAATCGACATGAATTTAATTAATAATTCTTTAACATTAGGATCAATATCCGATTGAACGTGAATTGATAAATTTGAATAATCTTCCTTAGAAATAGAAGTTATTGATTCAAGATTGGTAACTGGGTCAAATAAAGCTTTATTAGCTACATCTACTAAAAGACCGAAATGACCAAGGAAATCTGCTCTCTTCTAAGTCCCAAATTTAATGTTAAAAATCCCCGTTGGCAGCACCAGCCGGAAAGGTAAATTTCTCGTACGTAGCGTAAGGTTTCGAAAAAGAATTTGGCTTGCCTACTACTGGACTTCTTACTGCAATTTTTGTAGCACTACATGGGTAACAGAAAGATCTACCGCCGTTCGTATTTGGAGACCTTTCATAGAGGCGCAAATATTTTGCTAATTAAATTGAGTTGCACACGTATGGATCACATATTAAAAGCGGCGGGTAATAAATTGTTATAAACATATTTATACTCGTTTCGCCCTTCTCACATTTGCTGTTTATACATTTCACAGTGGTTACCACACAAAGGTGATAACTTGTCGGCTTAAATAGCTCAAATAGTTAATTTCAAAAGATTTCAATAAAAGTTTAATCAGCACTTGCATTGCCATTAATATATACATTTTCGATTCTTTTCTGAACCACCAGGGCCGTCATTTTGAATTTTTATTGAAAACGGCTGCTAAAAATATTAAGCTGTAAATTTACGAATTTTTTGTTTGTCATTCGATTTGCATAATTAAATTAAATGAACTTGCCTTAATAACTTATAATTTTAAGTTTTATCGGAATCTGTTGAGAAACTTGGCTGCTAGAGGGCTACAGAAATAAAAAAATGTTTATGTCACCCCCCTGTATCGGGAACACTTTAAAATATTTTCTTACACTGCAAATTTCAAGAGGCACCACTTTTAACCTACGTAGAAAATTTCCTCATTCTAGCTCATGTGGTTTGCGAGAAAACTTGTGACACACGAACAAACGGACGGACGGATAGACAGACAAGTCGCGATTTTATAATTTTTTAGGGTATTTTTAAAAATATTTTACAATATTTAAAAAATATTCTGATTTATAAATACATTCAAGATAAGTCATTTAAAACGTTTCCATGAAAAAAATTCATTATTTCAGTTGCTACTAACATAGCGAATTGCGCTTGCTCCTGACCTTTAGGAGCCGCCATTTTGAATGCATGCATCTGATTTTGGGCTATTTTAAATCTTTGTGGGCTAGGACCTCATCAATCAATGTGCCAAATCTCGTTCAAATCGGAGTTTCACTCTAGACAGGGCTAAAAATATTGGGTTTTGAATTTTCGTCTTTTTTATTTTTCATTCAATTTTAATAATTTTCTGCATAATACAAGAACATAATAAAGAGATCCACAATCTCAATTTTCATCAAAATCCGTTGGAAAATGTGACCGCTAGAGCGCCGCAAAAATCTGAAAAAAAACGCATATTTAAACCGCCGTCATTTTGAAATTTGCACATGCATGATCACCAAAATATCAAAATCTGCCTATCTTGAAACCAAGTCTCATATATTTCGGATAATAATTGCGACTTTTAGAAGCCTTTGAAGTTTTGAGTTTCAACTGGCCGCCATTTTGTTTTTTGTGACCTGATCTCCAGCAATCTCCGCAATTCTTTAGATACTTATAATTTCTATCTAACTACCGAATTTCATGAAAATTTGTTGAAAGCTTTGACTACTATTACAACAACAAAATTTTGCACGTTTTTCGACCTTTCAGCGGCCGCCATTTTGTTTCTGCCGTACCGACTTTGGATTTTTTATCGTGAGATTCATCACATACACCAGTGAACCTTAAAACAAAATTTCATCCAAATCGGAGCTATACTTTGGTCAGAACAGAAATCACGATTTTACGTCTAAAATGGCCGCCATTTTGTTTTTGCCCGGCCGATATAGCTGGTTCACGAACTTAACCGAGATATTGGCCCAATACACCTTTCCTGAAAATTTGGTGAAAATCGGAGCAAAATTGCAATATATATATATATATATATATATATATATATATATATATATATATATATATATATATATATATATATATACATATATATATATATATATATATATATATATATATATATACATATATATATATATATATATATATATATATATATATATATATATATATATATATATATATATATATATATATATATATATGATACTCTCCGCAATAGGTAAATTTCTCTCGAGAAATTTACCTAATAACTTTCTGCCATATGTATCAATGGAAGATGCATTAGCAGCAGAAAGTTTAAGTCCCGATGGAATTAATTTCAAATTATTTGATTTCGGAATCACGCAAATTTCCGCACCTGCATCGATTAAAAAATTCTTCTTTGAAGAATGATCGAGAATTAAAAGGCTGCTAGAAGAAATACTACTTAAGTTTGCCGCCGGAGACTTAAGAGGATTTAGTTTTTTTAATTATTGAGAGTCTCCTTCGAATTTTTGCTAAGAAATTTGATGGCTCAATACACTTATGTGCATTGACACCAAATTTAGCATGATACCAACAAAATCCTCTATCTTTTGAGCGTCTGTTGGATGAACTACGTGAAATGAAACTGGAAACTGGCCATCGTTCCTTCTTGGACTTCTAAATCTTAATGATTCTCCAACAGCCTTAGTAAGTTCTGCAATTTGATTTTTTAGCTCTGCAATTTGTTGTTGAACGTTAGGTTCTGATTTGGAGGAATTTGCAAATGAAAATACTGATGGTCTATTTGAAACTTCAAAAATTTTATCAGCACTTGATGCCAGATCATTCAAAGAGCTGGACCGGTTACATGCTAATATTGCTTGTATGTTTTCCGGTAGTCTTTGAAGCCATAATGATCTTAAAAGATCATCTCCAACTTTATCCCTCCCCCCCCAAGTTGTTTCATCTCACGAAGAAGTTGTGAGGGAGTAGTGGATGAAGGATTATTCACTAGATCAGTAACTGTCCTAATTGCTTCAGGATCAAGAGCTACCAGAACATAATCGAATTCGCAGGATATATCCTACCCTTAATCTGCGATCTAATCGTTAAAATGTACAGTTTTAAAAATTTAAAAAAAAAATATTTAGAAATATTTGAAATATTTAAAAATTCTGGTGTATATGTGTGAATGTGTGTAGAATGTAATGTTGTACATAAGTTCTCTTACTTAAGTTCCTTCTTGGATATTCGCTCCTCGCTCATCGTTTTCCACTTTTGATGCTTTACAAGTTCGCTGATTGGAATTTTCTGCTGGAACTTTTCGCCGTTTTCCGCCTGTTCTCGGTTTATTCGCGGTACTAAATCAATGGCTGCCTGCTGATTTGATGATTGTTTTGCTGTTCTCTTAAGGTTCTGTCCGGATGCTATAACTAAATTCGAAATTGCTCACAATTCTAATTTGCGTTTCGCTGGCGGGCGGGCTGACACACGACCGTAAATGTACCACCAATTGGCGAAAATTGCAAATAAAATCGCGATTTGACCTTTTCGTTTGTTTTTCTGCTCTAACGAAATAATATTTCTACCGTCGCTCGTAATTGACACAAGAATTTTCATCCATCAAGGTGTGAGTCAATCGGACAAACCGACTCAATCGCCACGAAAAATCAGATTCCTTCACTTTCTTCGCAATTCGATCTTCCACGACACGCGAGTCGCAGCTTTTGCGAGGGAATCTCACAATTTTTTTCTAAAAAATTCTTGTCTGATGGTCTTGAACTAGTCTGCCTTTGCCACTGTCATTCAGTGCCAAATTCTCAGGGATGGTTGCCAAATCTGAGACTGTTGTGTTGATTCCTTGCATAGAATTATTGATAGCAGAGAGGTCGGTGTGGTTCTCCCGTTCGCGTAGTGTGGCACTGACACCAACAGGACTTTCCTTTGATTCAAAATTACTTCCTACAATATGTGACTTTGCCGAAGAGAAAACGCTCTCAGCTATAGCTTCGACAGTTTGCTTCTGTTCGTTTTTTTTATATTCGCAATAGCAGCTCGGGCTTAGATAGCGTGGTATTGCTTGTCCTTCTTAAAGGTTACGACGACTTCCGTTGCAAGTCCACGTGTTGAAAAAGACCTGGATTTTCAATAAGAGGCGCTTGTGCCTTATCAGGGTCACCAATTGTTCATTCTTCTTAGATTAGTTTGTGATTGTTTATATGAATAAACTTTTCTTTCTATAATTAGAAAGATTATGTATTGAATACTATTTCATTATAAATTCAAAAAAATACAATAATTAAGAACGAACTGAACAAATTAAATTATACTTATTAATTAACTTTCTCAATACAATATTTGGGAACAAACTGAATTCGTTGAATGAACTGAACTTACTGCACTACTTCATTAATTTACAATCTATGTATACAATTCCAAAAACAATATAGGTAACTAGATTTACATGATTTGTCAGAAGTAAAGTATTTTTATGTACAGTATATTTTATGAATGGACTGAATATTTTTGAGTTATTTTGAATATAATATAATATAACCGCCACAGATCAATGGTTTCGTTGCTTGTGTGGCACGTAGCGCCGTTTTGTTAAAAGTCAACGTTGTCCAGATCAATACCACCCTATTCCGGCCTTAAAAAATCATTAATCATCTCTCGATAGCGCAATCCATTCACCATCACTGTTGCTTCAGCCTCATTTTCGAAAAAGTAAGGTCCAATGACTCCGTCGGACCAAAAGCCGCACCAAACAGTCACACGTTGAGGATAGAGAGGCGTTGCAACAATAACTCTTGGGTTTTCCGAGACCCAGATGCGACAATTTTGCTTGTTGACGAAGCTACCGAGGTGGAAATGGGCCGCATCACTCAAGATGATTTTTCGATGGAATTCCGGATCATTTTCTGCATTTCAAGGACCCAATCAGCAAAGACACGACATGGTTGATGATCCACCGGCTTGAGCTTTTGTGTTAACTGAACTTTATAAGCCTTAAGACTCTCTCAGTTGTTCTTGAGTGACGTGCACGGATTTTATTCTTCACATCACTAAATTGTCCCGTCAGCTCGAATTTTCCCACCAATTCCTGTATTGCGGTCCGACAAGGTGCTTCACGACGACCCAAAACTGTTCGAGTTTTACGAACCGTCTCTGCCACATTTTCACAATTTTTATAGTGAATTTTAATAATTTCAATGAATTGTTGAAGCATGTATTGTTCCATTTTTAGCAATGGCGTTGTTTTTACTAGTCAAATGTCACAAAATGACAGCTTCAGAAGTGACTTCTACTGAAACAGTGGGTTATTCAAAAAAACACCTCTTATTTTAAAGCCCTTTATTATGCATAAACCGAAATAGTAACATGCCATTGATGTTTTTTCAAAAATATGACTATGACAGTTAAAAGATTATCCCTGCAAAATTAAATCCGTGCGAGAATGCGAATATGTCAAACTGCAAGCCAATTGGAATCAGAAGAAGCCAATCAAGCCAAAAAATGTCCACAGTTTGATGTCATGTCATCCACTTCTCATGGTTTGAACTCGTCATTCCAGTCACCAATCTTACAAATCTGGTTAAAAATAATCCACAGTTTGATGTCAGGTCCTTTGCTCTAACTTGTCAATTCAATCACCTTCTCTTTTGGATGATGATGGTTACGACTTCACTTTATTGATCAACACGTCTGATATTAAATTTAAATAGGGTGCACTAAACATGTTAATAAACATTCTGTTTCATCAGGCCTATTTTATTATGTTTTCATATATAATATTTCTCCAATAAAGGTATTATTCTTTAAGCAGTTACTGTTTCATTACATCCTTACCTAAGCGTCAATTCCAGTTTTTGTGCAGGGCTGATGAACTTTGTCACATGATTTTCTGTTTAAACTACTCTCAATGCACGTTAATATGTAATCAAACTGGGCTCTATTCAATCGAAAAAACTTTCTGAACATTAAATCGTCTTTTAGAAGATGTCTCTAAATTTAAATGTTTTGAAATCCCTCTTCGCATTTTGATAGGTACAATGAATTGTGGCATTCCTTTCTTTTTTGGCTAGACCAACAATCGCTCTTCTTCTTCCTCTTCTTGCAATAGAATATAGGTTAACCCCAACACAGATGGATCTGCCATGACATCCAAGACGCAACTGCTCTACTCGCTGCTAAGCAATGTACCGATCAGCTACAGACGAAAAGGTTCTAGCCGCGTGGCTAGAGCTGTGTGACTAAAGCCCCACTGTCGTCGCTTAGGAATGACACCTTAAGACAATACCGGCAAAAAAGGACCAAATGCAGGCAATGCTACGAGTTCCACCAGTTAATCGCCATGGCCTTGGCACAAAATAGCCTCCAGTTAAAAGCATATGAAGATCGCTTGAAGCATTTATGCAGAGTTGTTACCAACAGCAACAAGAACAAAATGTCAAGAAGCAGATAGACACTATTAATGCAATAAAGATTCATTCCGTTTTCAATCAACCTGCTGCAATTAGCTTAGCGTGCAGTGGTGGATTCAAATTAAATTCGGTGCAAAATGTAGGATTGGTCAAATAGTGCTGCTGGTGGAGTCTCATCTTGAGATCCAACATTTCATGAGCCGAAGGCATCAAAAGCCCGGACGGTGCAAATCAATAACAGCGTGGGTAGCAGGGAGCAAATATCAGCGGTAGCCAATACAAATTTCGACGAAGAACAGAAAAATGAATTGCTCCAAATTGCGATTCAATTAGGCTCACGACTACACTTGCGAAAGCTCATTTTTTAAAAATTGATAATATGGTTCGGGAGGATTTTATGGTAAACAATTTTGAAACTCCTAGCTCCGTCATGCGGATGAGCCGTTTCAGATTCAAGTGGATTTTTCAGGTTCAGCCCCGATGAGCATGAAATTTAAACCAAGCAATCAACCCAAAAGTAATAATGAAGCCTCAGAAGCCAAGAAAAGTTTTTTTGTTCACAACTCGACAAAAATATCAAATTGGCATGGCCATAACAATTTTTGAAGAATTCCTCATGAAACAAATGACTGGAGAAAGGCTCTTTTCATCAGCAAATATCGCATATTTCACAAAGTATGAAGGGATGATTTCCGTCCATTTCTGAAACCTCCAAGGAAGTTCACCGAACACGCATCGCAACGATTCAACGCAATCTACAGATTATTGACAAGAACTCCCGGTGACGATAAACCCCAAACGGTGTAAACCAAACCTTTAACATTGTTCTGCGATGACGGCCAACGGAGGTAAATATAAACATTGACTGCTATCATCCACCATAATTGACATTCATCGCGTAGCAAAAGAGAAACAAGAATTACTCAGAAGTCCAATAACTGCGTGAAAATGTACCAACGCAGCAGTGCCACCAATTGCTTTGAACCAAAGATAAATGTATTCATTTAAACAACCACTAATGGTTACACAACTTGACTTTGCATGTAGCAGAAATCTAGTCATACGTTCGACTAGCTTCCCAAATCGACGCATTCATAAAATGACTTGGGTATGACAGGATGGCAATACACAAAACCAGATCGGCCATGTTCTGATCCAACAACGTTGGGCCTCGAGTATACTTGACGCCCGTACATACCGAGGATCCAATTATAACTTGGATTGGATCATTACTTTATCAAATTAATCTATCGATGTCGTATGTTAAAGGCATATTTGATGAAGACCAAACCCCTACAAAAATTTGTCATCGAAAGGCTCCAAAGGGCGTCTGTAACAAATAACTTCATGGGAACCCTCAACAACCAGCTAGCTCCCAGCCTATCATATAGATCACTGAAAACAAAAAACGAGCTTTGGGTGGAAGTGAAAGCGGCAATTAACACCATGCCAGAACAAATGATCAGACATCAAGCCTGGTGTAAAAGAAATGGTTGCTTCGATGATGAGTGCCAAAATGCGTTGGACAAAAATAATCAGGCCTACAAGCAATACCTAGGTAAGATAACCAGAACAGAGAGAGAAACCTATGTAAATCTCAGAAGAGTAGCAAATTGGATAATTAGAATTAAGAAAAGAAAATACTATGACAACCAATTGAGAAGTATAGATGTAAGTCTTGCGAACAACAACACAACACAAGTATAGAAAGTAGTGAAATGCCAGAAAAGTGGTTATCAGCCCAAAACCACGCTCTGTCGTGATAACATCGGCAATATCATCGCTGATGAAACCAAGGTTAAGGAAAGATGGGCATCATATTTCAAGGACCTCTTTCATCCTCCACACAGTTCCAACATATCGGAGCCTATACTTGTAGATGTCTGCGGAGAGCTTCCATTGGCCCCAATAACTCTGGGTGAAGTTTGATCGACCATCAAACCTCAAAAAAATAATAAAGCCCTGGGCATTGATGAGATTCCAGTGGAGCTCATCAAATATGGTGGCAGCGGTGTTCATAAAGCTATTCACAAAGTCATCCAGCACATTTGGCAAAAAGAGCATACGCCGAAAGAGTGGAGCTAATCAATTATATTCCCTATCCACATAAAAAGTGGTAAGCCACAGTGCGAAAATTATATAGGCATATCACTACTTTGTACGGCGTACAAAATAATTTCAAAGATCTTAGAAAATCAAATCGGATCATATGCCCACAATATTATTAGGTAGTATAAAGGTGGTTTTAGAGCAGGTAGACCGACAACAGACCAATTTTTCACAGTCAAGCAGGTACTTGAAAAATGTTGGGAGTTCAACATCGACGTACACCAAATTTTCGTTGACTTTAAGCAAGCATACGATAGTATTGATCATTTTAAGACACCAAAATAACGAAAACCAATAATGAAAGAGATGAAATACGTCGAACAATACAGCTCAAAAATTAAATCTTTTATTCAATTTCGACGATCTTGAAGACCAGCTGCACAGCCTGGAAAAATGGGTTATGATATGGGCGTGTCATGGCAACACCAATTGAAGAGCACTGGCCACGAAAGAAATCGAGAAGAGTCAGTCGCATCCAAACCATCAACCGAGTCGTGGTATTTTGAACACAATAAATTGATTATTAACAAACGGAGCGCGTTAGTTTATTGTTTTTCTTCTACAATTATCCTGTTTCTAAGGTCCGTCGCTGACAAAATCAAAAGTGGGATTCAAGGAAGGTTTAGTGCGGATTACAAGTAAAAATTCAAATCGTACACGTAGAACGAACAGACGCCATCGAAAGCCATTTTTCCCCCTCCTCGTGATGTCGTGTTAATTCTTCTATGGTGCGTTTGCGAAAGGAGACAAAAGAAGAAACGTGCGATATACATACGCGAAAGAGATGAAAGGAGAAACGTGCGACATACGTACGCGAGCGGCAACACATAATTGTAATAGTTGTTCGATTTCCCCTTCGGTCCGTGTACGAGGGAAACGGACCGCAACGCGATGCCGGTCGAAAGGGTCAATACACTAAACAAGGAACGACTAAAACTTGAACTTAGACTACGGAACGCCTTTACGCAGGGGAACAAAACCGAGCTAGCACAAAGACTCTGTGAATTCTGGCTAATGACGTAATCGAAATGGACGGGAAAATGTCAGAATGTTCGGGTGAAGATGATGTGCGCGAGTTACGTGATGAAGTTAAGCGATTGAGCGAGTTAATATCAGCTGTCGTCGCTGCGTTACCGAACGGGGGAGAGTTGGCGACGTCGTCAACAACTGAAAAGATTAACGCTCAACCGATCGTAGTACAGGAGCCGACACCACCACTCACAACGCCATGAAATCGGGTTAGACACCGCTGGCAGCAACGTTCGAAGTTGACGCATGCGAACGATCGGCTAACTTAGTGTGGGTATGTAGTGGACCGCATTTTCATAACATCCGAGATGTGACGGATATATTACCAGACTTCGAACCGTCGTCTGAATCCGGCATGTCGGCAGCGCAGTTCCTTGATCGTGTTACGAAGTTTGCCGAGGCATATCAGAGGAACGATATAGTTTTGGTGCTCGCCGTGCAAGCCTCCCATGAAAGCGAGGCCGATGTTCACATAAAAATTATGAATCGCACCAGGGAGCCGAGCGAGACAACACAAAGTTACCTCTATACTATGCTAGCATTGGGAAAACGAGGTAACTTGAGCGATCACGCTATAATCCGGTATATAAGGAACGGGCTACGGCATCTATCTTTACAAAATGCGAACGTGAGCCCAATTGTCGACCTCGTCAACGACCTTTAAGCTGCGATAAAGAATTTCAAAACGAATTTCGTTCGGATTACGGGGCCACGAACGGAGTCGAGACGAAATTTTGGACCACCACCACCGATACAGGGAGATATTATGTCATCAAATGCGTGAGCGCAGCCGACTTCCAGCGATTCGGAATCCCGTCGAATCCAATGTTATAATTTTCTTGAAGTGGGGCATATTTCGCTGAACTCTCCAACGGAAACAAAGATGTGAGAAGTGAACGAACATCACATACGACCAACCGATGCCCAGAAAATGAAACTGCGACCACCGCCAGTAATGTTCATCGTATAAATTCAACAGAAAAAAATAATCCGCTTGTTAAGGAGGTTCTTCATAACGGAAACAAAATTAACTCCTTCATCGACCCCGGCAGCGAAAGAATACTCATTCAACAAACGATGAAGCAGTGTTTACCGATCATCCTGCAAGGATTCGGAGGAGCTTCAGTAGCGTGCAACCAAGTACTCGAGGCCGAAATTCAGTTGGATGGTACTCGGAACCACTTTTATTGGGATCAAATCTACTCTGCACGTTGGGCAACTGACTGATCATTGAACCGGGAGCTTGTTGATTGGAAAACGCTTTCCAAAACGCTCCCACTTCTGAGCCAACGCTATCCGTCAAATAAAACGATCAACTGTATCAGCTCATCAGTGAGCATAGAGAATGCTTCTCTGAATCGCTTGCTCAGTTAGGTCAATGCAACTTGGTAACGATGACGATAAGGTTAACGACCTTAAAACCTGTCCGACACCAGCCATACCGAATACCGTTTACAAAGCGTGAGCGCGTTGAAGAAAGAGTAAACGAACTGGTCGAAAACTATATCATCATCAGAATATTTGTCACCAATTGTCCTCGTTCGCAAACAGAATGGTGAGGAACGTCTCTGTGTTGTCCGGCTATTATAAAATACCAATCGCAGAAGAGTGAAGGAAATACATTGCATTTGTCACGCATGCAGGCCAATACGAATTAAACTGGATGCCTTTCGGCCTGTGCAATGCACTGAGTTATTTTCATGAGGTCATTACCAAGTTGGTGCGACAAATAGGAAATCGTGCAGTTAGCTACGTAGGTGAAGTAATTCTGTTCAGCAAAACCATCGCCAAGGGTTTAATCAAACTCCGGAAATTCCTGGTTATACTTCGAGATGCCGGAATGACGCTTCGGCCCTCTAAGTGTACGTTTTTGTCTAAACAAATCACGGACGGAATAAAACCAAGAGCTGAAAAGACTAATGCAATTTGAGAGTTTCCGGAACCAACCAACGTTACAGAAGGTCGAAGATTTCTGGGATTGAGCGGGGTTTTCTCTAAATTTATTCGCGATTATTCTCTCATATCGAGGCCTATAGATATAGAGAGTACTGGATCCGCAACCGGTCGTGAGAGCCGAAGCAATTGGCAACCTGCGCTAAAGTTGTGTGAAGTTGAGATTTGAGACGATATGCTTTTAATTTAGCACTCTATTGACGGCGAAACACGTTCACATTTAAAAAGCTTTTAATTTTAAAGATCGCGCGTACGTAATCGGAACTTTAATTCACAGTTTTAATTAAAAATTTACGAAATTTCCATCCGCTTTGACACATGAGTTTTCCCACGTGGTTCGCGCTCTTTTCGATTTTCTTTTGCTTTGACGTTCGAGTTTTCCGTGAGAGTTGTTTATTGTTTATACTCAAATTTCGTTGGTGTGTGCGGGTGTCAGTGGGGGAAGCGATTCTTCTGAAGAGAGAAAAGAAAAACCTGTCTGGAAAAAAAGGGGAAGGAGAAGCAGAGGGAATCATATAGTTTTGAGAGCGTAAGTTATTTATAACTTATTTATGTGGCAAATTTGCTTCTCACATGGACGAGTACACAGATTCTCGTTGCTCGTCCATTTGTTTATATGTCTTTGTCGAGGCCACTTACACTTTTGTTGAAGCAGAAGAACAATTCACAATTTTGTTGGCCGACCGAACAACCAGACGCATTGGAAATATTGAAATCAGCACTTTGCTGCGATCCAGTGCTCAGTGCATACGATCCGACGAAGGAACATCAAGTTCACACTGGCGCAAGCACACTGGGTCTTGCCGGAATCCTCATGCAACAAGACGACGATGACAATTTCAGACCGGTTTTCTACTACAGCCGCCTGTGTAGCGAATCCGAAAGCAGACACCATAGTCATGAGCTTTAAGTTCTGGCAATCGTCCTTAGAAAGACTCCGCATTTATTTGCTCGGTAAGCATTTCGAGATAATTACCGATTGCGCCGCAATTAGCACCAGAAGAACATCTAAGCCATTGCCACCGCACATCGGTCGACGGTTTCTGAAGCTACAGGAGTACGATTTCCGCATCATATATCGATCGGATGAACGCAGGTGTCACGCAGATGCTCTAACTAGGACTCCAAACGAACGAGCCAGAGATAGTATCGCGGAACATAATGCGAGTGGAAGTAAACGAAGACTGGCTTGTGCTCCTATAACGACAAGACATGATGTTGAAGGAGTTAATATTGAGTCCGCTCAATCTAAACAGATCAAGTCAGATTGTCAGCTCAAAAACTGTCGGTTATATCGTAAGATTGACCAAGATCTCTAATTCGTCGTTCCGTCTGCAGTCAGGTAGAAAATCATCCGCACGTACCACGATGACATGGGCCGCTTTGGTCTTGAGAAGACCATAAATCGGGTTTGGCAAGATTTTTGGTTCAACAATCTCCGAAAATACATCAAGTCGTACATCGCAGCATGCTTAGAGTGCTGCTGTAATAAAGGAATCGCAGGCAAACAGGAGGGTCAACTCTATTCGGATGAGGTGACACCTATTCCGTTCTGGACGTTACATGTTGATTACCTGAGACCATTTTCACGCAGTCATCGAGGTAGTTTGCACATCATTGGAATATCTGATTCGTTCAGTAAGTACTTAATTTTGAGAGCTTTCAAAACTACGAAATCGAAGGCCGTCATCAACACATTCAGGGGTCTGACGTTGTGCTTCGGTCTACCTAAACGTATAATTAGCGATCGAGACACTGCTTTTACATCACGAGAATTCGCTGAATTCTGCGCATCTAATGAGATTCAACATATTAAGGTTGCCGTAAGAACACCTCGAGCGAATGGCCAAATCGAACGTGCAAATCAATCCATCTTATCATTTCTAAGAATTGCACTACCTGATCATAAGGGTTGGGATATACAATTTTGCAATCTTCAGTCGTCTCTGAATTCGCAATGTCACTCTGTGACTTAGTTTAGTCCGATCGGGTTGATATTCGATTATCGCCTTCAAGACGTCATCACCAAGCGGCTAGCTATGGCTCTAAAATCAGACGAAGCGACTGCTGATCCAACGGAATGCGATATTGTTAACCGAAGACAATTGGCTGCAGAGCGAATCAGCACCGAACGAGAGAAATGGAGATTGAGGTTCAACGCGAAACACAAGAAACCTTTTATCTACAAGGAAGGAGATCTCATCGTTCTAGAGAACGTACCTGCTGCTACGGAAGAAATTTGAAAGATAGAGCCCAAATATCGTGAGTCCTACATTATTTCGGGAGTTTAAGAAATGACAGATATCTCGTTGAGGACGTGGGAATTGCACGCCCCAACCAACGGAATTTCTGTCCGGTGTATAGGAGCGAAAAGTTGAAACCGTGGATCGTCGTGAGTCCTGAACTCGATTTTTACGATGATGCTGCGGACTCAGCCACGGAGTAATGAATCGAGACGATTCAATGTCAGGATGGTCAAGTATCATGGCAACACCAATTGAAGAGCACTGGCCACGGAAGAAATCGAGAAGAGTCAATCGCATCCGAATCATCAACCGAGTCATTGTATTTTGAACACAATAAATTGATTATTAACAAACGTTGCGCGTTAGTTTATTGTTTTCCCTCTACAATATCCTGTTCCCAAGGTCCACCTCCTGACAGGTGTACAACATGCACCCGAACCCAAGCATCCGCAAATATATTGAACGCCTTTGAGCGACGGATCCTGATGCGAATAATCGGAGCAAAACTAGACGGGGACCAAGGGCGAATTCGATACATGCTTGAGCAGTATGAAATTTTGAAGAGCCGCAGGTCTCAACTATTGTAAGACGGCAGAGGCTGCGATGGGCTCGCCTGTGAATCATATGGACGAACAACGGATACCCAAAAAGGTATTCGTTGGGAGAACTGAAGGCCGGAGACCAGTGGGGAAACCGAGAAAACGCTGGTTTGGCTCAGCCGGCAAATAGGACGTGGTCAACGGGCCAAGACAGTTAGAGGCGCTATTTGCAGGAAGCGAAGGCCCGAGAGGGGCTGTAGTGCTACGAAGAAGAAGAAGACGAATGGTTACATGCGTAATATACGACGGAACCAAAAGTTCAATTCCCTCTAGGACGGCCGTTAAAGTAATTCCCGGTGGATGTGAGGTATAATGGAGCCTCGAGATGGTGTTTACAGATCTGTTTTTTTTTTTTTAAGTGGAGCTGATCGGGGTGGTAACAAGAAGATATTCGTGAAGACAGATGCTTGCTGGTTTGCTTTTTCTCTTCTTGATTGTGAAGCTGAACGAGGCGTGGAGCTCGACAACTGGAGGCTAGCAGAGGAAATTCAAAAAGTGTTGTGGAGTTTTCCAAGGGTGAAATTCAAGGAGTTTCTTTGCAGAGTTTTCAAGTGGCGAATCATATCAAGAGCTTTGAGGAGGACTCGAGGTGTGAAGAGTGGACAATATTTGGCAGCGTTGACGTTTCAGGGCCCCCGTTTCATGTAAGTAGATTCAAGTGTATTTATAAAATTGTGAATTTGTATTGATTAGCGAAAAGATTTTTTTAAAGAAAAGCGTTAAATAATTGTGTATTGGATAGAGTTATTGGAAAAGTAATCAAGTTGCTTGTGCAACCTGATTGTGACCTTGGTTTGGGAGGTGTTTCCACACGATTAGAGCTACAAACGGAAATAAACCCATTGAACCACGCCCGGCAAAATTTTTCGACAGTACAAGTCTTCCATCCATTTTGCCTCCATAAATTACGACCATTTACATTGGACCAGTGTTCAAAGTTCTCTCTAAAGAATGTTATTGTCAGCATTGTATAAAACGATTGAAAATGATTGTTTTTAATAATATTTAAGATTCATAATTTCCGGTCAGCTTTAAGAAATTTTGTGGTTCTTGGTTAAATTGCGGTTCAACGTAGCCTGAAGTTAATACAGAACAATCATATGATCAATTGCAATGAGAGACAAAGCAATTGCAAAATAATGCTTAGTATTTCCTTAGGGCAAATCAAGATATACTATTCAATTGTCAATTAATTTTCCTATCTGCACGCACGCACTTTCAAACATCCTCATCAAACGCGGTCATTGTTGACCTCAACTTATCTATACGTACAACACCGCAGGATACACATAATATTATCTTCATCAATTCCCTAGCAACCTCAAGGATTCATCTATCAACAGAAATTGCATAGCTCGGATTAAAGTAATCCCTACCTAGCTTTAATATCCTTTGTCTAATGTTTAATAGAATTATTCTATTCAAATATTTGAATCCTTCTTCGAATCGTATACTCCAATTAAAACTTTTATCTATTGAATTGCGATTCTTCAACTTCTTCTGTTCTTCACGTGAGAAAATTTTTCTGGCTTGTGATTGTGAGTGCAAAAATGGAAAATCTTGAAAATTCACCATTAGACAAATGAGATTGTACAAAGATGGAAAATAATGAAAATCATTTTTCGCCCGCGAACTATGCGACAAAGTTCCTTTTGTGAGAAGAATGGAAAAAGGAATTTCCTTCCACATGGCTTCATGCACGTTCATATAGCTGTGAAAAAATTTCAGTTCCTCTTTGCTTGATTGAGAGAGGGGGAGAGAGAGTTTTATGAACAGAGTACGAGGTTTGGGGGAGACAAAAAAGAGTTGCTGGAGTAGAATTTCATTCAGAAATAAATTTGAAAGGATAGAAAAGGGTATGATACGTAGGCGATAAAATGTTTGGTAATAAAAACTGAGAACAGTTCAAAGTGGCTGACGTTGGTGTAAAGTGGAATGCAGAGAGAAAATAACGGCAAATATACTTTTGGCCTTGATTTTGAAGTTTATTTGTAGAATTCTTTGTGAGGATGGTAGGGGTGGTAGATACTCGTTGGACATTTCAAGGTAGATTTTGACACAGAAAACTTAAATAAAGTAGGTAGGTGCGACTTAATTAGGAGAGTATCAGAAATATTGGCCAATTAAAAAATGCAATCAGAAAAATTTAAAATGTTGTAGTAAAAACTGCATTATTGGATGCGTAAATAGAAAGGATTGAACAAAAACCAATTGTAGTAATTGGCCCTTAGATTCCTGGCTGATTGCATTGCTTATGACAGTATGGGTTTGAGGCCCAATCAACAACCTGATACTGAAAAGCAATATTTTTTAGACTTGGACAGTAAAGGACGATCAAAGAAGGAATATAAGAAAGGGTCTCAAAAGCGAGAGATTAAGAGAGAAGGGACAACGTCCTTCATTTGATCAATTACCATGCTGTTTTTGCTTATCATTTGCGTACGTGGAAAAGCATTTAGTAATATTAAGGTGGTTCAAATATGATGGAGACAAACGCTGTAGATGGGGCACATGGATGTTTTGACGGTCGTCGTTTAAGTATGTTATAGCTGGGTTCCTTGCGAACAGTGTGGCATAGTTTTCGTCAGGAGTGCATGGTTCACGCGCGTGCCACGATCATGAATGAACGTCAAGTGCCGACCGCCGTTGCGCAACGTATTGTCATTCGTTTTTTAGTGTGGGAAGGCGTTTTTCTGTATTTGCGAAATCAGTTCAGTAGTGAATGCCTGAGTAGGGCTGCTGTATTTAAATGGGCCAAAGCATTCAGGATGGTTACGAAACCGTCGAGAATGAGCCGCATGATTGTCGACCGCGAACCAGCATCACACCAGACAATATTTGCCGCGTAGAACAACACATTTTGGAGAACCGTAGAATGAATGTTCGAGACAATACTGATGCCGAGTTCAGCCGAAATGTCTCGCAACGCTACCAGAACCAACAGCAATCAAATGGCAATTGTTAAGCAATAACAAATGAATGTTCATCGCTTTAGCTTTTTAATACTCCGCTCTTATGCGCAATTACGGAGCTTGGTTTAGCTTTCTAGCCAAAAAAAATAGCAGCAATCAAAGCATGTTTTTACTGAACCCGACAATTTTCTTAAAATGCATACAAATGACTTATAACCTTTTTGAATGTCTTGAAATTGAAGAAATACGGGACAAAGTGCATCTGAAATGTTCGTTTATTTAAAATCATTACTTTTTGGTCATACATAAACATGCAAGACAGTTTCGAATAAAACAATGGAAAATAATGTTTAGACGAAAAGGGAATGATGATATATCGATTCGTCGTAGAAAAATTGAACCTCAAAATGTTCTAGTTTAATAGTGCGATTGACATCAAACATTTTCAGAAGTATAACCAGCACCTTATGAATCATGCGGGCAATGAGTCATGATAAAAAGCATCAAGCGTAATGGAAAGGAAAATTCCAATGAAATCGGAAGGAAATTATTTCGGCGAGCAACGGAAAGGGGATTCTCGTTGGCAACGATTTGCGAGGCGTTTCGGATAGCTGCGGAGTTGCTACTAGGTCGCGAACGGCGACGATTAGCCGGGAGAGTTTTGAAGCGAATTTCTTTCACTAGAAGTTTAACGCCGCGGTTCCACTGCTGCTGTCTTAAGAATATTAAGCTGCCACCACATCGCAATCGTGCAAATTTGCGCGCTAGCAGTGAATGAATTTCCGGAATGAAATTATTGGTTGTGGGGCTTTTGATGGATGCAGAATTAGAAAGAAAACAAGGTGAGTTAAGTTGCTTGTGCAGTAAAAATAGCCAAATGTCATCAAGGGAAGTCAACTCTTAATCGTGGAAGAATGGACTGTGGTTGGTAACGGGTATGAAAGATTATACCGTAGGCGCAAATAAAGGTAAGTTAGAGTGCGTGTTGCTGAGATTGAATTTGGAATTTTTTTAGTATTTGGTGGTAAATTTTTGCGAGAAAAGTAATATTGATACGCGAAAGTAAAATTATTTTTTGGAATCAATGTCCAGGTGCAAAACTAGTTGATTTAAGTAATATAAGTGTTTCATTGAAGATAAATATTCTATCCGTTTGTACTAATCATTGACACAGAGATTACTTGTGGCAGTAGAAATTAATATTTCGCTCATAAAAAACTGAATGACGCCCACCTTTATCTGCTAAATATTCGCCGAAAATAATACTCGTGGGCGAATTGAAAAGTGATTACACAACGGTGATCTAAGCCCAATGGCTAGTACACGGAATTTATTGCGACATTTTGTTATTATTAAACGAATATCAGCTCAAACTGTCAAGTTCTTTGAAACGGAACTTCCAAAAATTTACATCTTTCTGCTACAACGGTCAGTAATTAATTGAACATTTTATTCGACTGACATTAGTGATACGATATCGTGCCTTTGACAACAGCCTGACGTGAACTTCACTACGTTTTGCCTGATGATCGCTTAGTGTAACATAACAGCTTTAAAATTAGCAAATTTTTGGAAGTTTCAGGCACTTGGCCTTGGTAGCCACAGAAGTCACAAATTACTCACGTGCGATAGCCTTGGAGACTACCCTCTTATTTTATTGGACCCTGCAGTCTCTTAAATCGTAACCATACTGCTTGAAAGTAGGACAGAAAGGGGTGTTTTTGCGCCTTAAATACTCGGGTAAGTATGCCCAAGTTTACGACAGAAGTTGCAAGTTATCTTGTGTTGCTTTTTGCACTCTTGCACGTGCGCTGGGATTCTTTCTTTGTTCTCATTCTGAGGCTGAAATGATAGTGCAAGTGGGCTGGGCAAAAAGGTGGTTTGACTTATTGGATAGCTGAAACTGAGTTCCTAGGGAGCCCGCTGAACATGGTGAGCCCCTTGCTGCATTTTCTCCATGTCTAAAGCCTTAAGTATAAGCTCCTCAAAAGTGAGCTTCTCCAATGGCAGTAAATAGTGGCGTAGATGAGGATTCACGACTCCCCCTTTTAGGGACGTCATAACGAAATCCTCCAATTGCTGATTTAAAACCTTTACTGCCTCCTTCCCATACTTGATATTGGCTGCATTCTGGCTACGCTTCAACAGTTGTCGCATCTGTGAGGTGTAGCTAGTAAGCGTTTCAGTAGGTAACTGCTTGGCTGTAGCTAGTCCGATAAGTGTGTTGTGGGGGCATTTAGAGGAAATTAACTGGTAGGCTTCGCCACGCAGCCTAGTAGGGAAAATTTTCATAAACGCTGATTGCTCTAATTTGTTCAAACATTGCCAGACTTGTTTGCTACATCCAGAAAAGGTTTGTAGCTCGTATACTTGGGGCTCTTGAGAACAAGGGGATCATTTTCACCATTAGTTTGGCTATTTTCATGTAGTCTGCCATTTCGCTGGATGTCCCTCCTACCATCAATCCGTTAGTGACGAAAGAAGTATCTCCTAGTTCAAGGGAGATTTTCCAGTCTTTGGAAGTTATTAACTGGTCAACTGGTTGCGACAGGCGGTTTGAGCTTAGTGCCTGGCTATGCGGAACAGTTTGATTTCTCTCTTAAAATCTTCTGTTTGCTGTTGGAATTCACCGATGAGTTCCAGCCGTCAAGTGTGGATTTCCTCTACTGTGTCTGTCAGGATCTGATATGATGTCAGTTCTTGGGAATCTCGTAGAACCTGGGCTGAGGTTACTTGTTTAGAGGCTTTTTGTTTTTAGTTCTCTTCCACTTCCTAAGGTCACTCCGCTGGGTTTACTTGCAGGCGTAGAATGGTGAAATATGTCTTCCGCACTGAAGGGTTTGTCGGTCATAAGTTGGTTCTGGGGTGTTAACACTTTCTTAGTATTCAACCGGAGGGTATAAATTGTTTTCACTGAATCTTTTTTTTTTGTGTTCAAAGTGGTCCTTATTCACTTGAAGTTTCACACTGAATTCCAAAGTTCACTTTTTGCTTGTCAAACTTAGTTCAAGGTTTATGTCTGATTGTAGATAGCGTGGTTTTATACTAAGTCAACTCCAGAGTGGTGTTTTTGGCAAAAAATAGATATTTAAGGCAATGGATGCTTCCAACCACGTTCCCAGACACCAAAAGTTTAGTTCAGATATCGGCTGATGTTCCCATCAGTTAGTATGCTATGCAGTCTCTGACCGTAGTCTTAGCAAAACCGATATCCTACCGGCTACGCCAATTTCGTGAAGCCTTTTTCTAATGCATAACTACCTGGGGCGAGTTTCGTTGGGCGTAGCATCAATATACACACTTTTATGTCTCTGGTGCGTACGCGAATCCACTCTTTTAACCTTGGTTACCTGAACAAAAACTCAACTCCACTCTAAAGCTTCCCTAATAAAACGCATGAATTCTTCCTTAAATACATATATTTTTTCCACTGAATACAGTTAGTTATTTGAATTATTGCTATTTGCAGGTCCATGTGTAGCCTCCCACTTACGGGGCTGCTCTGCTTTAAACTCTGCCTCTAGTGCTTGGATCTCCTTGTGAACGACTCACGCTCCGCTTTTGTTACAACGAGACGCGCCGATCGGCACAGGTTGCTACTCTTGCGGCGATGCCTCACAATGCGCCCAACTCTTTGTCGCTTCTTTTCCAGCTCAACCACGGGCGTTTAAGTGGCCCGACCAAGCGTGGATGGTATTCCTCAATGGAGATTTGCTTCCGACCCCACTCTAGGCGTCGCAGCAATTGCTTCCTCGAGCGTCGAACGGGATCATGATGATATCACAGGCCGCTGGTAGTAGTTAGCAGTAGTCCAGTCGCCGTTTATGTATGCTGGTCGTGTGATTTCTGGCAATGGGAGCCCGGTTGCTTGGTTGCCGGTGGCGATATTACACGAATTGGGATGTCTCGCTGGAATTGCCGGACACTTGCCTGGTTGTGCTCTGCTCGTTACATGATCGTTGATGTTGCGTGCCACTTGCAAGGTCGCTTGTTTTGCGTGTTGATTGCACAGCCAACGATGGCTAAATTGGAATCGCGTTAACTTACTCATTCCTGGGCAAAATGCCTTAAGAAAGCTACCGCTAGAGCAAGAGCCTTGAGCACGGTAAGTAACGCGTATGTGTTACTGAAAATTGCCTGAAACTATCCTGGTTACGCTGGTCGTCTAGCAGGCTGATGTTACTCGCTAGTTATGTAGCAACTGATGATGTGCGTCAGTAAAATACGCGTGCGGTTGCTTGGATACCGGCTGGTTGTCTAACTGTCTGATATTGTTTCACTGGGTATGTAGCGACTGAAGATGTAGGTTAGCAAATTATCCGTACGGCTGCTTGAATCCGGGCTGGAACGCTCTTGACGTCTGTCAGTATCGAGCTAAATGCCTTGAGACGATTCTACTCAAGAAAAAGCCTTGAGCAGGACAGGCGTAGTATAGTATCAAGATCGCTTGTTGATGGCCATAGACATTCATACAAAAATAATGCTTACCTCAAGTTTACCTTTTTATTTTTCGCAATTTATATTATACTGTGAAATATACACCAATCTGTACCAATGAAACTTTAAATTATAAAAAAGAGTTAAAACCTTAATTGCATGAAAAACAATTGAAATTAAAGAAACTGAAATAAGATCAAAAGAGACCAGTTAATAAGTACAGGAAAAATAAAAAAAAACAGAAAAAAGAAGACTGCAAAAAGACACGGAAATCGCACAAATTCTGAAGGCTACAACTAAGCCTGGCAGATCTTGCAATGAGGACAACCAGCCCAAATTCCTCGATCTAGTTGCTGAAATTGCTTCGCGACAATGCGGTGCCGATGGAAGAAGGAGAATGGAATAGCTTCGTTCTTGCCAAACTTTGGACAACTTGACTGATGAGCTAAAAAGCTTCGGAATGAAATTATCTCTGAGCGCCATATATAGCAGGCTATTACTTCAGCGTGCTGATTCAAAGTAGGCTAAAAGGCACGTTAAAACGGTCTCTGTTCAATTGATAAGAGCGCAAAGCAGCGAATATAAGAGTCATCAAGATACGGAGCAAAACCAGTTGTTGTAGTATATTCAAATGGAGGACCTGCCAAGAATCTGAGGTTTTCAGGTGTAATCCAGCATGCTATTGGGCATTTCAAAAAGTACAAATATGACGCCTACTATGCGGCCTCGAATACACCCGGCCGAAGTGCATTTAATAGGTACGAGTATGCAAAGTACTTTTTTCACCACTTCTTTAAATTGTTTTTCTTATTTTTCAACGTTATCTTAGTGCGACTGAAGCCAACTACACTAAAGCGTGGCAGCTTTTACAGGATCGCTACAACAATTAGTGAGTCATACTAGAAGAATATCTACATTATTAAATTAGCCAATGATAAAATCAGAATCAGAAATCAGCTACAAGCAGATTCTAGATACAACGAACGAGAATCATATTTCACATCGCATCGCAAAAACTGGATTTCGAAGCAAAGAAGGATTGGGAAAATTCCAACATGGAAGGATTTCACAGTCTTTTGGGAGCAAAAATTCGGGTGGCTAGAAGTCATCGGAAAGGAAGTCTCATCAAAACGGCAAGGAACCAAGGCTCACGTAAAGACACAGAGTACCAACAAATGCCTGGTTTGAAAGGATAACCATGCAATATACAAGTGTAGAAAATTCCAAAGGATAAGCGTCGAAAAACGCAGAAAGTTAATGAAACCATATAACTGATGCTTCAACTGCCTTAAAAACCATCGAGCACATGATGTAAATCAACCTCTTTATGCGAAACGTGCAATAAACGACACAACTCGATGATACACCTAGAGGTCGGTATTCGAGCAAGGGATCTTGAAGTTAAGGGAGCAAGTACACCCAACGCCGTCAAGGTACAAAGCAACCATGTAAATCAACGAAGTTTCTGGAATGTTTTGCTCGCAACGGCAATCATCAACGTAAAAATATACATGGACAGTATGTTAGACTTAGAGCGCTATTGGACCAAGGTTCTCCGAATTCATTCCTGACTGAATTAGCTGCAAAAATATTGGGAATTGAGCGAAGCAGCGTCAATATCATCGTAAAGGGTATAGGCAGCTCAACAAAAAAGTGTCACGGGCGAACCCGATTGACAATCAAAGAAAAGTGGACAAATAAAATCATCAGTGTCAATGCCTTAATTTTAGGTCGTATAACGACTGACTTACCATCGAAGAAAATCAACCGCATTAAGTTGAAGTGCAGTACTAATGAACTGGCTGATGCTAACTACCATGTCTGTGCTAAAATTGACGTACTACTTGGAACTGACATCTACGGAGACATAGTGCAGCAGGGCATACGGCGAGGACATCCTACATCACAAAAAACCAAGCTGGGTTGGGTATTACCGGTCCTACCATTAATGACACACCCTCACACCCAGCCATTACAGAGCGGAATACAACCAAATGCTCCGGAAATTTTGGGAGCAAGAATAGGGCGAATGAAATAAATGTCCACCTGAAGAAGAGGAAGAGTTCGAACTTCACTATCGTAAAACCACCCGACGACTTGAAAATAAAAGATTTCAAGTTGAGCTGCCGTTTAAGGGGGACCCACGTACCCAACTGGCAGCAACGCGAAAAACCGCAATACAAAGGTACTGTGCGATGGAAAAGCGTTTACTAGCAGATTTCATGCTGATAGACAAATATAACAAATGCCTGCAGGACTTTTTGAATTCGAGCCACACGGAAGAAGTGCCGTAGAGTGAGGTGAATAATCCGTCCTATTATCCACCCCAACATGCTGTTATCTAGGAAACTAGCACTACTACGCATCGTTTTCAATGCGTCCATTAAAACTTCATCAGGCAAATCATTGAATGATATATGTATTATTAGTGGGGCCAATAATTCAGGACACCTTGGTGACACTGCTTTTAAGCTGGAGGTTATAGCCAATAGCTCTTACAGCCGATATGGTAAAAATGCACTGGCAAATTCAAGTCAAGGCACACCGACTTTCAACGAATCGTCTGATGTCCACACATAGCGGATATCAACAGACACTACCGGCTGAAAACGATTGCCTTTGGAACAGCAAGTGCCCCCTCTCAAGCAATCTGCATCTCAAAACAGCTAGCAAACAATGAGCGAGAACGATTTCCAACAGCGGTGAAATACTTGCTTTATGACTTCTGCGTAGACAATTTAATGACTGGAGTTGACACCCCTGATGAAGCAATCTCATTGTATCATGAATTAACCCAGCTTTTAAATATGGGTGGATTTAATTTGCGGAAGTGGAATTAGAACTGTCACGAAGTCATGCGGGAAATACCAGTAGATGCCAAAGGAACGGATTATCCTCTGATTTGCAAGGCAGATGCCACAATCAAGGCTCTGGGTTTGCAGTGGCATCCACAAGAAGATGTTTTCACAAGGGAACTTCGCAAGGGAACTTCAACTTGGAATGACTAAACGAACAGTGGCATCATTCATGGCGACAATGTTTGATTCTCTGGGGTGGCTTCAGCTGATCATAATAAAGGGAAAGGTTCTCATGGAGAAACTATGGCTACACAAACTCAATTGGGATGACCTTTTGCCTTCTGCTTTGGACAATGAATGGTGGACTTACCAACAAATTAGATCATCCTTCCGCAATTGCGCCAAAATCCCAGTATATTATTGGACAGGTGCGAGTGTCATCCTCTCTTGACTTAGTGATCACCCGGTCCGTTGGAATACATACATTGTGAATAACGTAAGTGAGATACATTCGACCAGCACAATCACCCAGGGACACCATATATCATCCGGAAACAATCCAGCTGATTGCGCATGAAGCGGGCTCTCACCAACTCGACTTAAGGACTTCAAACTATGGTGGAATGGCTCAAGTATCTTACGTTCTCCAAAAATCACATTCACGCAGTCACCTAATAATCACCCTACTCAACTGGAAACGAGGAAAACCGTTCGTACAACAATACCAAGCAACTCTAAGCTCTTAAGAGTTATAGCTTACTGCCCACGGTGGCTGCCACCTCATCGCACGAAAAGGGGTAGGTTTGAACAATTTTCGACGACACAATAGCTACAAGAAGCAAGGCTAGTATGTGTTAAAATTGCTCAGCAGGAAGTTTTTGAAGCCGAAATTGCGAGATTGACCAAGGAAAAACCAAATGACTCCGATTTGCGATTTGCGCTATCTGGACGCCAAGGGTGTCCTCAGGGTGGGCGGACGACTGCCGAGTGCAGCTATTAGTACAGCGGAAAAATATCCAATAATACTAAGTCACCAAAGCAACTTCTCTGAAATAATAATCAGTTACTTTAATCAAAAAATATTACATGGATCAGTGCAATTGACCATCATATTCCCCACAGTAGCCCACACTTTGGTGGCTTCTGGGAGGCGGGCGTCAAGTCAGTTAAACGACACTTGACCTAAGCATTCGGAGAAACCTTATTAAATGTGGAGGAAATGTACACAGCTCATTCGCAAATCGAAGCTTGTCTTAACAACCGTCCTTTGGCACCCTTGAGCGCTGATGTAAATGATAATGAAGCCTTAACGCCAGCACATTTCCTCTCCGGGGACTCGATGTTTACCATTCCCGAATCAGTTCCTGACAACATATCATATCTCTTTTAAAGAGATGGCAGCTCACGCAAAAACTGTCACTTCAGTTTTGGGATCGCTGGCATAAGGAATATCTCAACAGGTTACAAAAAAGGCCTAAATGGACGAAACCGTAGAAAAACTTCGAGCTAGGGCAGCTGGTTCTAATTCAAAACGAAAATACCCCATCTACAAAATAGCCCTTAGCACGAATCATTGGTGTTCATTCAGGAGACGAAGGACTTGTTCGTGTAGCGACTGTCAAGATGGACGGTAATGTGACAAAGCGACCCATCGTTATATTGTACCCTCTTACCACAATTGATGTTGCAACTCAAGATTATGATCAAGAGTCCGTCAAACAACAAGAAAACACCGACGGAAATTGTGAAGATGGAACCGTTACAAGAAAACCTCATGTAGTGACCACCAATTTTGGGATTATCTCATCGCCGGCTATGATGTCAGGCCTATTAACAATTTGTACAATTTTGCTGCCCCAGCCGCAGCTACAGCAAACATAACGAAACTGTCTGGTGGGCTCTTCATAGAATATATAGATAAAGCTCAAATGAAAAAGGGAATGCTGCAACTCAATTTGCGAATTCCATACTCCAACATTAAGGAAGACAAAGGGGTGGACCACAAAGGTACTTCAAACATGCTGGAACTATGCTCCACAGGGCAAAAAACAAACGAAGAGACACAGTGCAAGGTTTTAAATCGGCATTTACAACTAATGGCAGATGATATATACGCTGAAATCTGCTTATTTTCATTTTCCTTATTTTTATTTTTTAAATAAATTATAAAATTATCATTATCTTTATTACCTCCATTATTTTCATCTACCTCCATATCCTGTTGGAGTCCGTCCAGCGCTGCAAAGTAATTCAGGCTTTCGTTGGTGCCTTCAACACTTAATACTTCTTCTGTGATGATTGGATTTGCAGCTTTCTTCTGCTTTGCTTGCTTATCGATTTTTCGTACCGGTTCACTATCTTGCACTTTTTTTGCTGTCTCGAACAGATCTTCGTACGTTTTGATTCTTGATTTTAATTCTTCGATTTCAGTTCGAAGTCGACTCACCTCCTGCCTATCCTCGACCACTTGTGTCTTACGGCCGCCATCTTCGGAGTCCTTGGTACTCATGTGTCTTCGCTTATTGACACTTGCCGTGAATTTCACATTGTCACTCCCCCCGGGGCCCCCCAACGGAGGGAAGCCGTCGGGCTCCTCCATACAGCAGTCCCGATGTAAGTCTTCGGTTTGTTGCCTTCCACGATAAATTCTTCCCCAAGAAAATCATAACTTGCTTTTGGCTGGCTCGTAAAAAATTATTTCAATTTTTTAAAACTGACTTTTGTGAAAAATTAATTAATTTTTAAAATTAATGACAGGAGCGATTAAAAACACGTCTACACGCAACGATTGCTAGACGTAGTCTTTGTATGCTTGTCTTGTGTTATTGCTCACTAAACTTACATCTTTACTTCTCAATTGGTCGTCATGGTATTTTCTTTTCTTAATCCTAAATATCTTATTCGGTACTCTTCTGAGATTTTCATAGTATTCTCTCTCCGTCCTGATTTTCCAACCTACGTATTCTTTGTACGCCTGATTCTTTTTATCTAACGCATTCGGGCACTCATCATCGATCGTCTGTTCTGCCACGGTACTGATAGCCGCTTTCACTTCCATCCAGAGCTCATTGCTCGTCTTTAACGATGCGTCTGATAAGATGGAAGCTAGCTAGGTGTCGAGAGTCCCCGTGAAATTTTCGGCCACAGACGCCGTTTGGAGCCTTTTGATGTCAAATTTTTGTAGTTGGCTGGTCTTCGCTGAATGTGCTTTTGACATACGACATCGATATGTTAATTTGATCAAGTAATGATCTGAGTTACAATTGTCTCCTCGGTATGTACGGACGTCAAGTATGCTCGAGGCCCAACGTTGTTGGATCAGAACATGATCGATCTGGTTTTGTGTGTTGCCATCTGGTGATACCCAGGTCATTTTATGAATGCGTCGATGTGAGAAGCAAGTCGAACGTATGACTAGATTTCTGCTCCATGTAAAGTCAATCAGGCGCTGCCCGTTGTCATTTGTTCCATCGTGGAGGCTATATCCTCCAGTCGTTCCCCGATGAGATAGCTCATTGCCAACCTTAGCGTTGAAATTACCCCTTGGGTTTACTGGTTCCCCAATAATGGGGCACTAAATGTCGAGAAATGCTAATAACTGTAAATCCATCTACAGCTCGGCTACTAAATCCTACTTATACCTTCTTTGTGAGGACGTAAGAGGGTGACGGCGAATCTTCCGCGCGTGATAACGGAATCGACGTAATAACCATGCCGCCGGAATGGAGGTTGGGCGACGGGCTAACTCCCCGTCCTTGGAAAACGTTTAATTGTTTCGAAACCTGCAGATAGGCCTCGGAATGGATTGGACTCACGGCAACAACCTCACTAACGAAAAAAGGACTATGGCATTGGATCCTGGAATGTCAGATCACACAATTACCCTGGCGCTGTTAAGAACCTTTTACAACAAGCTAGTCGATATCAATTAAAATTGCTGGCAGTCCAGGAAACGAATTTGACTGGAAACGACATTCAAGACATGAGATCGCACACAATATTCAAAAGTGGGAAGCCTACTGGAAAACGAAAATTTGGAGTGGCCTTCATTGTGGATAGGGAGTTCAAATCGCACGTTATTGATTTTAAGGCAGTCAATGAACGGTTGTATGCGATCCGTATAAAAGCGAAATTCTTCTAAATCTGGCTGATTAATGTTCACGCCCCGACCGAAAAGAAGGACGAAAAAACGAAGGAAACGTTTTACAATCACCTAGGAAGACTGGTCAACTCATTGCTCGCAAACGACACAAAAATTATTCTGGGTGATTTCAACCCCCAGACCTTAATCCTTTGGATTATAACGTATGGGGCGTAGTTGAGCGTGAGATAATATCACTTCTTCGCTGAAGACTGCTATTAATGCCGTTATGGTCAATATGAACAAGGAGCATTTGATTCGGGCATGTAATCGTTTCCAGACCTGGATCGAAGCGGTTATTGCTGCCAATGGCGCTTTTATTGAAGAACTTTATAGCCATATATTAATTTAACGTTGCATAAAAAATTCCTAAATTTTCATAGAATTTTGTTAAAAATACAAGCTAATTAATTTTACTCTCAAGTTGTCCTCAAATACCGTACGCGCCCTTTAGACACAATACTGTGAACTATGCAAGCTTTTTTTATGAAAAATTAGCAGTTAAATAGTTCCTTAACTAGGAAAGGGCCATTATATTGATAGTAGAATATAACTGGAAGCCCGTCACAAATGTGTTGCCGACAGATATACTCGTACGATTGAAACAAATACAATATTATTCATTTGCTAGAAAATTGTGCCATTATTTAAGTTGCATATTCCTTTTAAAGTAATTTATAGAGGTGTATGTAAACTTTTTTAAATCACAGAATACACTCTAATAGAATTTTCAAAATCACCTGGCATTTGGTATAACAGCATGATATATGATGCGAAGAATTCTGTGTTGGCTTTAAAATTTAATTAAATCAAGAGCGATACGTTCAAGTCAACAGCGATGAGTAAGAAACATCACAAACAAGTGATTGTAGCGTTGCTTTATTGCACCACCTACAGAAATGTAAAACTCCAAGCAACCAACTTCCTCAAAGTCAAATATTTACTTCCTTCCGAAAGATAATATTTGTTAAGAAAACATATTTCTTCTATGATTTTTAAAATTTCTGTTCAACAATATAACATGTTTTGAATATGCAAGTAAATTTAAATGCAGGAGTAAAAGATGAACAAGGTTTTTTAATGCAAATGTAAATAGTATTGTAAAGCCAATCTGTTTGCCTAGGTATCAATTTATGCTGAATAAATCTTTTCCGAGAATTTTAATAAAATTCTAAAGCATAACATCCCTTCACATATCGTTCCATATCAAATAATTTAAATGGGCTTACTAAGCTGATGATTAAATCAACATTCCTCTGATGAAAGTCGTTCTATACATATCACATGCTCATTCATCGAACAATAGCCACAATTTCGTTTAATCTTCCCAACAATAATACTCACACCCAGCAATGTAGCGCGGCAGTACCGTTCACAATAAAGTACCGACAATTACCATTACCCAGCAATAAGTTCTTGCATTACAAACACAAATCATTCCCTTCTCCGGTAGATGCATGCATCTTTTCTGATGTTTTTTTTTCGGTTACTTTAACATTCATGTAAATGCAATGAATATCGTCAATTCGAAACTGAAACAGACTCAGAAATCGGTTTCGATAACATCAGCCACCACTTGGCATACCACCAGAATTTCAATGCGACTAAGTCCCTGAAAAATGAACGGACGAATAAATGGGAGACCAACCTAATCTGGTGGCGGGATTAAGTGCTAAAGCGCTCGTTTGTTACATGTATCCAGCACGTACTCGGCTCGTATGTGGATTCCAGCTAACAAAAGTAAGGGAGGCGAACGCGAGCGACAGACAAACAGACCAGCAACGGCGGACAAACCGATTTAAACGGCCGAAAGGCGAAAAACGAAATTCAAGAAGGCATGACAAACGTTAAAGTGCACTTACCTGGCGGACAGGTACATTCTTGGGATGATTGAATCGAGGCCTGGCGCTGCTGGCGTCGAATCGCGTGCAATTGCGATACATCGCGACGTAGGCGTTGAATGCCCTCAGCCTGCAGCGAAAGTTTTCGCGCAATATGGGCTGCATTGGCCAGATCAGCTGCTGACGATGCACTTCCTAAGGATGCATTCTCAGGTTCGGGGTTTCCGCCTCCGCTCATCGCCGCCCGGCGGAGCTTCGCCTCGAGCGAGCTCAGTCGGTCGTCCAAGTGCTGGAGGTGTCGTATCCGCTCCTCGCTGTGGGTCTGGCGATAATTGGCATATAACGATAATCCTAACGCACTAATGCACATTAAATAGAACAAGATATTCACAAAAGTCGTGGATGCGGACGACTTGCTGCTAGTGTTGCTGCCATAGAGCTCCGCGCAATGCTCCGGCATCTTTTGTTTGCTTCTCGCACTCATGTTGCGAAGGAAGGCACTTGGCATCCTTCGACTGGACAACAATTCAGCCCCTTGTGCGGCTCCGATAATCGCTTGCAGGCCACTCGTGAAATCCACTTGAGACTAACTCTTGCAACCACAAATCTCCAACTCACTGGAGTAGTATGAACGGTAAATTAGCGCGGCAACGAGAACACACTCGGGAACAACAACGGACACTGCTTGCAATGGCAATCACTTCAATTAGGATCATTATAGGTGTCATCATCGTGACTCGCGTAACGAACATCATCCAATCCGCGACGGTCGAGACTCAGCAGGACCCGCGAACATTGTCCTGGCGCTCCTTGAACAACAATGCGAGTACGTGCAACGCGAACGGAATAACACGAACGATGTAGAACTAAACGCCAAAGGATCCTTGTCTGGCAACTAATGTAAACTCACTAATCTGTCGATGTCCTTCAGCCCCGCAACTACGCAACGGACCAAGGGGGAGGGACACAAGTGGAAGTGAAGCGAAAACAAAGTGGAAAACTAATCAAGGATGTCCCCAGTGTCCAAAGTGCTTCATTGCGGAACTCGCAAATAAAGCAACAACACTCGAGCTTGTGCGAGTCCTGCTCGGACGAATTTCTTGGAACTCCTTTCTATATTTCTTGTTAAATGTCTCAAAGGATATGGGAATCAATTTCTGTTTGTTCCGGATATCGTCGGCAAAGGGTCGAGATGCCAACGACTAACTACAATTCACACGTTTCGTTGGCTTTAAAAAAAATTTAATTTATGTTCCCCGAAGAGGAAACTCCTTAAAAGTGAAGGAAGCTCGACTGAACCACTCAAACCGAACGCGCCCGACTTCAATCCACCAACCAACTTGGAAGAGATCTGCGGAGTAACTGATTCCGACGTCCCGTGGCTGCGATTCCGTGAGCCAATGCTTCTGCTGATGGCCCTAACTCGGGGTCCGTGTCCGCAGTCGAGCAAGAATCCCACATTCACGTCCTATTCGAATTTCCCATCCCATTCCCGTTGGATTATATCACGTATGGTTTGTATTTGTGGGTTGCTATGGTGGGCCTGTCTGTATTGTCTTCTGGTCCATGCACTCAATCTCTCACAATCAGATGCGAGACACGCCAAAGATACATCCGACACAGCATCCAAGATGCGAGATCCGCGGCCGCGTTGCGCTCATCACATGTGCCGATGGGAACGTGGAAGTCGGGAAGTGAGTGAGCGCGGCTACCCCAACTGATAGTGTAATCAGCGTGCGGGGGCGAGCCACCCCTCAAGCATTATCACTAGACGGGCACATGGTAACACCATCCATGTGCATCCATTCCGAACGGTTCCCAGCGCATGCTTCCATCCCAGTGCCAGCATAGGGAGCGCCGAAGTCAGCAATCCATCCATGCATCGGGATGCTGAATGGAAGCAGCCCCAACTGGCCCGTGTGGACTACAAGAAGAGAACAGTTCGCCCGCGACTGCAGCGAAGAGACGCAACTGTTATCTTTTATCTTGCGAATGATGCCCAGGGGGAGGCGGATGTTCACCTTATGGGCAGCATTGTAAATATTGTACTTTTTGCGCTGGCTCCGCGGCGAGTCTCCACCGACGTCTCGTCTTAAGGACTGCGAAGAACACTCTCAAACACTTTCTTGTTCTTGCGCAATCGGAGGAGATACCAATATGGTTTGATGTTATTGCATTTACATCTGATAATCGTCACGAGACAATCCACATTTGAATTGAAATCGGAGAAAGTAATTGTCAGTCGAGGGTGACGGAAACGAGCGACAATCTGCGATTGTGGGGGCGAGCAATTTGCATAATTTTAAGTATAGACTGGAAAGGTCCTTCGAGAGTTGGTTGTCAACGGTCGAAGAAATCGGTCAATTGCATTAGGGTGGCATCAGAATGTTCATGTAAATGGAGTGCATATGAATTGGTGAAATAGATAAAATGAAAAGGAATTTACATATTTTAATAATTTTTTCGCCGTAAAAAAGTTAAATTTTTCAAAGTACTTTCGGGAAAGGCAAATATATTCAAAATGTATATGCTGAGATGGAAGAACTGGAGGAGCTTTTACAAAGCGGTTAAGGATGAGAAAGGATCACAGTTTAAATGAATAAACTTTAACCTATTGCTAAGTGCAAGGTAATCGGAAAAATATTCAGATATCGCTCTTATATTTTTCAATAGCCAGTTTTGAGTCAACATTTGTACGTACAAGTTTTCTTTTTTGTTTGAAAGTTGAATAGAAAAGAATTTTGTTTTACGTTAAGAAATTTATGTTTCTAATGCCTGGTTTAAAAATTCGGCGAATAATTCGTGGACGAATATGACCACGAAAAGACCCGTTTATATATTCGTATATATTCAGTGTAGATTGATATGTCAAACAAGAAGGAAGTGCGACTTGCTGCTACGGCTTTATGCCTTTTCAACGCATATCGTTTAATTCAAGACAACAAAAAGAAAAGACGACAACGAAGATGGTGGATGACAGCCGTCAACCGCAGCTGGAACTGGTAAATAAACTATTTCTACTATACTATATGTGTTATGTTATTTAATTGCACACCTCGCTTTTCAAAGACGAAAGTTTAACAAAATTTTTCACTTAATTGATTTGTTTCCTATTTTGTTAAGTGTGAAGAAAGGATAGTAGACGGATAAAATAGGCAGGGTGTGATTGTTTAGGTGCTTATATTTTATCTTATTTGAGATTGTGTAATGTTTTTTTTTTCTACATCCGTACGAGGAACCGACCTCTCATCGGTTCTAGACGTTAAGTCTGAGTAGTGCCAACGGATGGTACCAACCGGTCAACCAATCCGTGCACCGTAATCCATTCACGCGGTGGCTGCTTGTCGGCCAGCTAGATCGGAGAGGATTTCGGTCGCGGGTCTCCGAATGGATTACGCTCATCTACAATCTTCAGCCACCAATACATGCCCGTTTTCAAACGCGTCACAAAACAAACCCATACGGAGAGGAAACCTAACTCCGTATTTCTTCATTTAATCAGTCAAGGACAAAAATCTAATTTTTACTTCGCGTTCCCGAATTTCCGATGCGGTACCGAAAAATATGCTACGCTAACTCAACCCGACGAAAGCTACGCTAATAAAAAGGCAAAACAACAAAGGTACCGCATACCGCGCGCAACGCGAAACTGACCTCAGCGGATTTTTTCAAACCCTACCCTCGCGACGGCATACTTACCCTGCACTCTATTTCCCGCTGAAAGTGAGAACCACTGGAAAGGAAAGTCGTGTTTTTGGTTAGCAATTCATGTTTTTTATTGAAGTGTTTCATATCCACTTATTGGAAAATATTTATATGATACGTATGAATTTGTCTGTAAACATTTATGACTAAAAATTAAACACGAAAAATAATATTTCTTTAGTAATATCCTCAGGATATGTTAGATGATAAATTCGAATACGCTCGCCAAATGAAATTAAAATCAATTCCTACTTCGTTTAGATAAACCTAGAATTCTAGATGATAGTTGATATCGCTTCTTAATTAAAGCGAACAAATTTCAGCAAAATCGAAATTTCAATTAAAGTGTCCTTTTGAAAATAAATTCGCACTAATGTATGTATTTCATATCAATCAATAATCCTATACCTACTCAATTAACCTAATGTTGCAAACAAAGGGCTCAAATTTCATATTGCTGCCACAAATGAAAATGATTTGTTTGGAGCCTTGGGTTTAAGTTAGTGAATTTAAAGTTCTTTGTAATTTTGTCTTTCAACTAACTGCTTTAAAACTAATTGGTCGGAAACATTAACATTTTATGAAAAAAGGTTGAATATGTTTTAAATATTACAGCAGTTTTCATAGTCCAAATAATGCCATCACTTATTTTCTCAACTTCCTTTGTTTATGTTTGGGGATTAATTTTAAAAAAATGTAAAAAAAATCCAAAATAAAGGCTTTGTGAATTGACAATGCCGTATAATTTATTGAGTAGCGTCCAAACCAAAAATGATAAAAGGGGGTCGCTGCGCTTATGTTATTAAACATTTCTTAAGGTTATCATATTTTGTTAGTACTTATGATTGTTTGTATTATTTTTTCATTATTAACATGGTTCCTTTTATTTCTTGTTATTATTCATTACTTATTAATATAGTTCGTATTCTTTTTTTTCTTTTTTTAGTTATGAATAGGGTTCGTATTATTTTGTATTATTATTTGTGTTATTGGTTATTCATTGACATGGTTCGTATTATTGCTTATTATCCTTTGTAGTTTATTTGTAAGTTAGTAATATGGGTCGTATTATTTCTTATTATTATTTGTATTATTTCTTATTGCTATTCTTATGCTTAGAATTATTTCTTATTATTATTTGTATTATTTGTTACTACTATACACTAATTACTGCTTAAGTCAAGTATTCCCAATAATTGGAATACCAATTCATTTTTGAACAGATAGATTACGTTCATTGATATTGTCGAATTCTTTAATTTAAATCTTTGTATGTATGTAAATTACTAAAATGAGTAAGAAACCCCAGAGTGGGCGTTAAACAATGACTCGCTAAATGGAATTTTGAATCTTGATGAAAATAAGGGAAGCATAACTCGAAAATTTAATTGAAACTCACTGGCTAAACAATACAATTTGTTAATGTCGGGGCCTGTTGAATACACGGCAAGTGGGTGAAGTTAACATTTAGTAAAGCAGGCACACTAACGTTTCCATCATTCAATAAATTTGTAATAACAACACTATGAAATTCTTTCAAATATTCATGCATTTCTACTTTCATTCATGCTATAACAGCATTGATGCATATGTTGCATCTTTAGCCTTTATAATTGAATTAGCTAAATAAATTTTGTTGTATCAAAAGCGAATATTGTTTTGATTATTCTATTATAACCCTCATTCTATCTACTATTTACGAATTATTAAGCAGAGGAGTCTTGCAGGAGACTTTCTGCTGCGTTTCTGGTTAGACTGGCATGTAACATCGTCATTTACCGTTGTTTAATTCATATGTCCTTCAGATTGGATCGGATTTAACTTGTATGCAACATACTCACTGTAATATGGCTTCGTAGGTACGGGGTTTACAAGCAAGCACAATGTTTCCAGCCTTTTGAGGTGCGTGAGTGGTTCCAAATCGCCCAACTCTTGAATATTGTTACCAGTAAGAACTACTGACTCCAAATTGGGGATAGATTCATGCAAGTAATCGTCGATTCGTATTATCCGGTTGTTGTTTAATAGCAGGCACTTTAATCTAGGCAAATACGGAAATCCATCACGTTTGCGTAGATCATTATCAGAGAAGTCTATAGTATCGAATTGGTCAAGTGTAGCTCCCAAATTTTCTATTTGCGGTGTTTTGTATCCTCGTAGATCTAGTTCCGTTCTCTGCATGGATTTATATACTACATAGATTGATTGATGACATCCGCGGTTAGTTTAACCATTACAATTAATGTTTCTTTTCGGTTGGCTCGTACACGGCTCTTCTTGCCTTTTTCCAAATTCCTGCAATCCGACTAGCTCCTGGTTTGTTGTCGCAACAGTTGGTGATCGAATCGAAGCGTTACTATTTGCCCTTTGTGGAACTGTCGGCACACTCCAGGTCTTCTTCATGGGTGGCGGCCACTACGTGCACACTTCACTCCCATGTGGCTGTCAAATCCTCTTGACATCCCACGACAAAATTGACGTGGGATGTGCGCTCGTCGCAACCAGCGTGAAATGACAAGCCACCTAGCAGCAAAGTGTGTTAGTAGTGGTCACCAGCGGCGTCGCATGATTCATTAGAACTGTTTTTTAGGCACGGAATGGAGAAAATGATCACGGAAATGGTGTGTGAACCGTCAGGAGAGTTCGGCAACTTTACCAGGATGTCGTTAGCAGATTTTGAATTTCTGCTTAGCAAAGTTGAGCCTATTATTGCTAAACAATACACATCATTTAGTGATGCAGTACCAGCCAAATTTCGACTTGCAATAGCATTGAGATATTTGGCAACTGGCGATTCTTATACAAGCCTTCTTTTTTTATTCAAAGTATCTGCTCGGCTTATATCACAGATTATGCCCGAAGTGTGCGAAGCATTGAATGCAGTTTTAAAGGATGAGATAATAGTGAGTAAAACACTGATATGTTTTCTTTATAATATATGTAATATTGAATAGTCTTTATTCATATAAACTGCTATAAAAAAGATAAATTGATATTATGCAAGTATTCGCGTAGCGGCTGTAGCGACAACTGAGTGACGACCGATGGGTTGAACTGCTTACTGTACAACGGCTTGCACACGATGGACGACAGCTAAGACACGACCTTTCGACTGCTCCGCAGAACGGGTGAAACACGACCCTGCTATCGACTGACACGACTAACTCGTAGAGCGGCTGACTGACAACGACTGCTGACACACACACAATAGCTACATACTTTACATTTGGCCATTCTGATTCAGTCATCGGCCTCCGATGACCAAGGATCCTGGCTGTTGACTACGTATCGCCATAGCTTCATGTTATCGCAACTCGTGGCTGTTGTGTTAGGCCCTTTGACACTTGCAGCTTTTCGAACATCATAACGCCCGTTACGCTTTATTTTCGTGTTCTCATATGGGCCTAAATACTCGCTTGCCAGTTTTCTACCCGTTACAAATTAAGTTCGGCGAATTGCCATCAAATCACCGACTTTATACCCATATTCTGCTTTTCGCTTCTTATTGAATTGTGCACTATAGGCGGCTTGTGCTTGATGAATTTCAGCCTTAGCATTTTGCCGCAACTGCTGCCTCTCAACATCGAAATTATCAAACATTTCCAATTGAAGCGCCTGTATAATGTGATCCTCGATGACATTCTTCATATTGACTCCAAACATCAACTCAAATGGTGATCTTTTAGTCGATACGTTAATCGTGCTGTTCATTGCTTTTTGTACCTTTGGAACATATTTATACCATTTAGTAGGCTCTTCCGATGAAAGCTTCGAAATAATGGACAAGATCGATCTATTCACACGCTCAATTCGACCGTTCCCTCGTGGAACACCTGTAGTGGTCCATACATGCTCGATGCCATTTTCACGCGTAAACTGCTCAAATGCCTGTGCCGTAAATGCAGCACATAAATCACTAACAACTCGAGTCGGATCTCCAAAAATCGTGGTCCATTCTTCCAACTTCCTAAGGACTTCTTCGCAGTTTGTGGTTTTCGTTGCGTACAACCAAACGAATTTGGTAAATCCATCCACCATGACGAAAATATATTTATACTGCTTTACAGTGGCATCCATTGGGCCCAGATGGTCAATATGTATTGTGTGTAGTGGCGTATCTCCTTTTTCTATTGGAGTCAAAAATCCCTCTTTCTTCCCCAGCTATTTGTTCTACATGATACATTTCACGCAGTTATTAATAACATGTGCGACTTTGACTTTCAGATGCGGTATCCAATATTTCTGCTGAATCGAATGCATCGTTTTTTGAACCGCAAAATGACCAGCGTTATGAGCTTCTGTGATAATTTCTCTTTCCATTTGTCGTGGCACCACTAGAAGATCCGCTCCGTCTACCGCTTTAAACAGAGACCCCCTTTTAATTTGAAATTCTCGTACGGCCGGGTAGTTAAAATTTCAGTGATTGGTGTTATCATGGGATCATCTTGCTGTGCCTTTTTAATTCGTGTGGTCGATTCTGATGAGACAAACATTATTTGTTGCGGATAGCGGCTTAAACAATCGACGTGCTTTAGGCGTTCTCCTTTGCGGTGTTCGAGCTGGTAATCAAAATCCTGCAGGTAAATCACCCATTGTGCCACATATCGGGGGATGTCCTTTTTGTCAATGGTCTGTTTGAAAGCCGCGCAATCCGTTACCAGCTTAAATGGTATTCCCAATAAATATTGTCGAAACTTCTTTAATGCCAAGAAAATAGCTTTAGCTTCTTGGATATAGCTGTGTTGCTTCGCTTCCGCCTCAGAGGTTTTCTTACTCCAAAAATATACAGGATGTAACTGATTGTCAAACCATTGCAACAACGTCACCGCAAATCCATCTTTGGATGCATCTGTGTGTAACTCGGTTTTCGCATTTGTATCGTAAATCTACAAGACTGGTTCTTCAACTAAAACAGTAAAGCAGCTTTTAACGACTGGAATGCTTGCATTTCTGCGTGGCCCATTTTAAACACAATGTTCTTTCGTAGCAAATTAGTAAGCGGCTTGGCGATCTGGGAATAGTTCCTTATAAATTTTCGAGAAAATCCCGTTAAGCCTAGAAAAGACTGAACGGCCTTTATTGTTTTCGGAACCAGGAATTTTCGAACAGCACTCGTCTTTTCTATGCCGGGCTTAATGCGACCATTTTCGACAATGTATCCTAAGAAATCTACCGATGTTTGTAGAAAACGACACTTCTTCCATTTGATTTTAAGTCCCGCTGCAGCTGCAACGGTAAAAACTTGCTTCATTTTCGCAATGCAAATTTCAGCCGTCTTCGCATGTATAATTATGTCGTCCATATATAAATCCAAGACGTCCTCGTCAATTAGGTTCCGGAACACATAGTTCACAAATTGAATGAAAACTGCTGGAGAGTTACGGAATCCAAACGGCGCCTTGTTAAACTCGTACAATCCATTTTTCGTGATAAACGCTGTGTTTTTTTTACTATTCTCCTCAATGGGGAGGTGGAAAAAGCCATTTTCCAAATCCATTATGGTGAAATATTTCGCTTTCTGCAGCTTCAGCAAAACTTCATCTACAATCGGCACGGGGAAACAGTCCTTCAAAATGTTTTTATTGAGTTGACGGTAGTCAACGCAAACTCGATTAGTCCCGTCCTTTTTCTTGACAATAACCATTCGACTAGCGAAATTCGATGTGGGTCGACGAATGATGCCCGCCTCTAGCCACTCATCAATCTGGTTCTTTACAGCATCCATCTCTCCTACTGCTACGCGACTTGGTGAATGGTGAAATGGTACGATTTCACCGCCAGGAACAATCTTCAGCTTCTCAGGACATTCCTCGGTATATCCAGCTGGCTGATAGCTGTCGACCATCCTCTGCACGATATGTTTGTACTGTGGGAGTACAACAACGTCAGTAAGTGACTGGACAATGTTAAAGGTACTTATCTGATTTGTTTCCTCAGTTTTCTCCCCCGAAGGAGGAGAAAACTTATAAACGGCCGTGGTAGACTTCATTTCCAACTTCCTGATGAAATCATCTCCTAGAATAGCATCGCATCCCATAACGCTGTCCTCCATAACCAGAAATTTGTGGCTCGTCCGTATGCTATCCACCTGCACTTCCGCAACGACTTCGCCAATAGGGTGGGTCGTTGTGTTGCCTAAGCCTTGCAATGCTTCACTGCCGTTAACTGCTACAACGCTGCCGAATTCGCTGCCGACTGTTCTTTGTACGAGGGAAACATCAGCTCCCGTATCCACCAGCGCATTAACCTTATTGGTGTTGACTGTCAAATGCTTCAGCCGATTTTTTCCATATATGACATTCACCACCGCCTTGTTTGTGCATTGCTTTGACATGTGTCCGGTTTTGTTGCAGCGAAAGCATTTCATCTCCGCATTGCAGTCTTTCCGCAGGTGATCCGCCGACCCGCAATTATAACAATGTTGCTTATTCGGCTTGGTTACTGTCGAATTCGGCTTCACTTGTTGTTCCTTGTGAACTACACTTTCATATATATCATATTCAGTTTTTAATTCTTTGAATGACTTACACCGGTAAAGATTAAATCGGAAATCACTCTTCAAATTCAGACCGTCCACTGTGTATCGAGTAATGGATTCAGTATCGACAATCCCTCGAGCGGCAATACGTTACATTTGAAGCAAGTATTCATGAAACGTTTCATCTTTGCGCTTCTTACGTCCACTCAGCTGCTTGTGTATTTCAACACCGCATATGTATTCTCTTTCGAACTCTTCTAAAAATAATCGGCGTAGCGCACTATAGTCACACACTGTTGTGGTTGTTGACTCTAAGAACAGCTTTGTCGTGCGAGTCATTTTCGCTCTCGCCTGTAGGTACTTCTGCTTTTCATTAAGTCCATAAGCGTCGGCGTATAGTTCAAAATTACTTAGCCACTACCTTATGGTCATGTTTTCACCGTCAAAGTCTGGTTTTATTCTCGCGAAGTTTTCGAACACTAGCTTGGTGTCATTCTTTCCGACTTCATCCGCCTGGATTTCCAGTGATAGCAATTGAATCAATTGCTGCAAAAGTTTACCATCGTTGGTGGGCGCAGTAGGCGTGGTGGTTGTGGCGGGCTTTGCTGCTTCTGGGAAACCTCCTGCTGCTGTATTTGTGTATGAACAGCTAGGTGACACACTGTATTGCTTCTCTGTACCGCTTACAGAAAGCTCGTCGCACTTAACCGCTCATGCTAAGGTTGAAGCTGTATTCAACGGTACATTTTTCGCTCTTTCCAAATCGCTCATACTGCTGCTGCTGTTAATCCGCTGCACTGCTCTCGTATTGTACGGTTTCCTAGATTGTGCCACTTGCTGTTGCCTCGCTTGCACTGCACTGCGCGGTTTTTTCGGGGTCTTTTTTGCGATCATGTAAATTTGGCCACGAAAATAGATGACAATGTCGCGCTATTTCTTTTTCGTAATAACCGCGCCGACAATAAACAAAACCATGTGCCAAATCCACGGCGAGTGCACTACTAAACTACATATGTTCTTAGACGGTTGAAACCCCAAATGTAATATTGAACAGTTTTTATTCATATAAACTGCTATAAAATAGATAAATTTATATTATGTAAGTATTCGCGTAGCAGCTGTAGCGACAACTGAGTGACGACCGATGGGTTGAACGGCTTACTGTATAACGGCTTGCACACGATGGACGACGGCTGAGACACGACCTTTCGACTGCTCCGCAGAACGGGTGAAACACGACCCTGCTATCGACTGGCACGACTAACTCGTAGAGCGGCTGACTGACGACGACTGGTCACACACACACAATAGCTACATACTTTACATATATTAAATAAAAATCGGATAAATAACGCAATAAAATATTTATTTTAGTGACTGAGCATCATCTTCATAAAAGAATCCAGTTTCGTAAGCTTGTCGAACAATGTTTTGAGAACGCGTCGGCAGATTTATTATTCTTTGATGCCGCGACGGAATTATGGCTTCTGATAAAATTTCAATCGTGTGCTTAGGTGGAATTCTTCGTCCCTTGTTTGGTGTTACTTGCATCGATGTATCGTCTGATGAAGATTGCGTTATGTTTTTTTTAGTAATTGTATTTCTATGCCTTGTGGAACTGCCGTTGGTGGATATGTTGGTGAAAGCATTGATGAATATGACGATGCTTGGTATTGGGATGAATTTGTAGATGAATGCCGCGATGTTTCTGGTGAGTTTCTAAGAAACATTCCATCTATTTCGAACATCAATCGTTGCCGGTCACTACGTGAATATTGTCTAAGCTTGCAAGCTAATAACTTTCCATAAAGATCGCATTCATCCCCGATCTTATCATTTGAATCTAAAACTCTCTTTAGAGTGGTAAATGTTTCACCTATTTGGTTTTCTATTTGAGTGGAATTTAAACGCTTTCTTGCTTTTTTTGGTGTGGATTTAGGCACTGGAAATGGTTCATCCACAGTAGGGGTCACGTCACTTTCATCTAAATTCACTTGACAGCAAACATATCACACTTGACAGCAAACATAACAGTGGATTAGATTTTTGGAATTACAAAAAGACTTTTAGTTTAGTACTGCTAGCATTAGTAGATAGTAATTTTAAGTTTATTTTTGCTGATATTGGTAGTCAAGGGCACATAAGTGATGGTGGCGTCTTTCGAAATAGTATTTTGTATAAAAAAATAACAGATAAGTCCTTGGATTTGCCTCCAGATTGTCCTCTACCGGTTAGAGAGAAAAATGTTCCCTATGTTTTTATAGCTGACGGTGATTTTGGGTTACACAATCGTTTAATGAAACCATATCCAGGAAACCAAGAGCCAAACTCAATCAAACGTCAATTCAATCAAAAATTATCAAGTCCTCGAGTGGTGGTCGAAAATGTATTCGGAACTCTTTCATCCGAGTTTAGAGTGTTCAAAAAATCTATTGCAATTGATGTTGAAAATGTGCGTGTCATAACAATGACTTGTATACTATTACATAATTTTTTACACGAAAGTAAAACGTTGCAAAACATATACGCACCGCAGGGGACCTTTGATACTATTAAGAATGATGTAATCATTCAAGAAGGATCTCGGAGGCAAACGCAAGAATAACATTAGGTTTTATACCACTTTCACAAATATAACGCAGATCAGCTCAAAATGTTATGCAAATAAGAGACGGATTTGCAATATATTTTCAAAATTTATCATAAACTGATAAACTACATATGCACGTAATTTATATCCTAAATTTAACAAACTGATGTTTACACAAAACTATAAGAATAAAATGAATAACAATACACTATCGTGTTTTATTTTTAAACACCAGCTTTTCTCACAAACAAAATTTGGTCGTTGCTTCTGTTTTTCTCGGTCATAGGGTTCCCATGTTGTAGAATATATGAAATATGAAAAATAAACTATTTCAATACTTACATCTTTATTGCTTATCCTCCAACTTCTTTCTTCCGTGTTCATGGTCGGAATACATTCGTACACAGGCGATAGGAATTGTTACGTTGCATCATATGCAAACCAGATTGGCGTATATTGTTCTTCTGCTCGTGCACCAGATTGAATGGGTGCTTTTTTCCCGCAAATAAAACATAAAGGACGCCATGAGAGAGTCCTTTTTCTTTTTCAATTCTATTACTGGAACCTTCATCGTTGTCATGATATGGATCCAAGCATCATTTACCGCTTTCTCATCCTTGTGTAACCGATGCTTAGGATCCCATATCACTGGTTCTCCCTGGTAATATTCTATGAAAGTTAGCGTCTTATCTTTCGTTCACTCCATAGCAAACAAATCCATTCTACAAACATTTAACACCCACTCGCGACAACGATCATTAGTAAAATGAATAATGACGAATATGTAAACACCGCTCGCGAATATCGACGAACAATCCTTTGACTCGTGCCAAAAAATCGCCACCGAACGGAGAAGGGACGAATATTCGCGGCAAATACCGAATACACCTGAAAAAGTCGTTTACATATTCGTGTTCGTGCCTCTTCGTCTGTTCTTGGCGAGTATCTGAATGAGGCATAGTAAATTAATGATTAGGTAAAATTCGATGAGTTCAAATTCAATATCGAATGTGTAGTGTTTAAGTCGATGTTATTAATGTCCGCACAGGACTGCAGCGATGGACTGCTGCCTCAGCGAGCGCAAGATTCATACTCAGCTGGAAATAGCCTTGTCTGCGAACGCGTAAGTGCGCTACCACGCTAGCTTTGCGTTATTGTGGGGCGAGTTATTTTCCCACAGCACAAGGGCCCACTACAAAAATATTTTTCACACTTACGAATTCTCAGATGACCGGAGTCAAAATGCAAAGCGACCGAATACGTTTTAAGGCGTCAATGGCCGAAGTAACACTCCAAAAGAAGTCAAATTCAAAGTCAAAAGCACTTTATTCAATACTAACCGTTATAAATTTTCAAAGAATATAAAGCAAATAATAAAACTACGAAAACTTAATGGCTCAAATAACTCTCTGAATTTATGCGTTATCAAGTAAACACATTTAATAAAAAAACACAATGGCAAATTCAAATTAATTAAAATTTTTACATATTTTATGATTCAATTGGAAAAAGGGGAAGAAACTAACCAATACTATTCAAAAATTATTTAAAATTTTAACCAAACAGTGAACTTTTATCCTATACATAATACGTTCTAGCCTTATTCTAATAAAAATTCAATCAAAAATTTTAACGACGAATCCCGACAAATTGTAACAAAAGACTGACCTGCACGGAAAAATAAAAGTGCAGGATTGCAGTTTCCACGCATCACCTGAAAAGAGTTCACGGCAATCGGACTAATCCTAGATCTAGTTGTTAATTTTTCATTAAGTTGTTAATTATATTTCGAATAATAAAGTTCAGGGTCCGGCCATGGAAAAACTATTTTTTTTAAGTCTTTTTACCTGAAAAAAATTAACTGGCGCCCAACGCGTTTTAATTGGGAAAATAATTGGATTGATCAGGTTTTCACACAAACCAAGCCTTAATAGATCTTAACACTGTGCTAAGGCTAGCTAGTGGTCTATAATTAACATTCAAGTGAAACCTCGGTATCGCCGCCAGTATAGTAAAACAACTGCCTAAGGGAACGCGTATCAAAATAGGCCCCTCAGTAGCCAAGGAGAACATCACCACCAACATCCAAGGCAAACAGGACGTCCGTAAATTGACCGCCTTTTTGAAAAGAAAGCAACCGAGAACAAAAGCAGAACAAATCCCGGCGAAAAAAACAACAAATTAAGATCAAGTATTACAAATCAAGATCAAGGATTACACGAAAATGGGGCATACAATTATATTGATGTAAGTCAACTTTCATTGCAAATCCGACTATTTTCTTTCCTTAAAAGGATGCTTACTAAATAAAGTAAAAGAATAGTAGAGGAATATTAAATAATTAATTAGAAATCTTTCCTAAAGAATCTATTAACTCAAATTTGCAATCTAACATCTAATTAACTTTTTATCTTTTGCCAAAATAAAAAGGAATCTATTCAAAACAAATACAATCTAACGCTTGCCTTTCGAAAAAATTAAACTATTTTATGCATATCAAGGATTATCGGTCTCAACCAGTGCAATTATTGTGTGTTTAGTGAAGTCGTAAATTGTAATTGTACTCAAGAACGGCCACACCAGCCGTTCTTGATAATTACTTTTACTTAGTACAAAACTAGCACAAGTAAAAAACAACTTGTTCCACTTTGTTGGCGTACGAAGGAATGAATTCATTATTATTTACACATGAACTTAGCTAAAAAATATTTGATGACTAAAAATGCTTACAATAATCGAAGTCAATGTCCATTAAAAGAAAATTGCATATTATACAATAATACTTTTCCTATGCCAATAATTGAAGCCAATAAAACAAATCAAAATGCATACTATACAAAAAACTTTTTTATGCTGTAGTTAATGTCCATCCAGAGTGCAAAAATTTTTTGCTTACAAGTTCAGGTAGGCGAATTCGCGGCTGAAAATGGGTCAATTAAATTGATAGGAGGAATGACCGGGTGAATGGACATTGACTACTGTTGTGAACTCTGTTCAATTGTTGAACATGTTGGGGCACCACCGTAAAGAACAATGTTGAATCTTTCATTAAGCGACACGTTTTCTTCTGATGCAGTTGATATGGACTCCTGCAATTTCTTCGGCATCCTTGTCTTCTTCAGTATGCTTCTGATGTAAACGCTAGCTATACAGATCGCGATGATGATCAGCATTGTTGATGTCAGCGGTACCGTGTGCTTGCGTAACTGTTGTAAGGAAGTTGTAATCGCAATCAGCTCTGGCTTGAAAGAATCACCATCGAAAATTTGCTCCTTTACTCTTGCTATTGAGTCCATAGATTTTGCGTGGTACTCCTTGTCCTCGAACTTAGCTGGGGACACTTCTTTCGCGAAGCGCATCAGTACTCTCTTTTGTTGGGTCATTTCTGACCGTAGAATAAATCGCTCGGTTTGGATAGCGCTATTGTCTTTGGTGCGGATGATTCCAATGTTCTCTAGTAAAATCTCCTCTCTATTATCTTTGCAGATAACAAAGGCTGTGCTTGGTGTGCTTGCAGCAAATAGCCGTGCGTTTTCCATCATAAGCTGCTTCCATGTTTTTTGAGGAGATGTTACCTCAACGCTGGGGTACGGTTGCTTCTTGTGTCTACATTATAGTTCGTTGATGATACAGTTGGGATTTGCACACATATTGTTGATCATGCTGATAGTACATATGTATCGTTCGTCTTTAATTATTCATGACTTCAGCTGTGCATCGTCCAATTCGAAATACGTTTGTTGATTGAAGTTAACCGCCAAGATTGGAGTTTTTACGATAGGAACCAAATATTCATGCATACCTGATTCGAAAGGATTGCGGTGACATGAATTAGCTCGTATCTTCTTCTTCTTAGCACTACAGCCCCTTTCGGGCTTTCGCTTCCTGCAAATAGCGTCTCCAACTGTCTCGGTCCATTGACCGCGTCCTCTTATTTTGAAATCTGAGCAGCGAAGAATTGTCTTCGTCGAACGAGTCAGACCCTACTAGTCTCCGGTCTTCAGTTCTCCCAACGAATACCTTTTTGAGTATCCGTTGTTCGTCCATACGATTTATGTGGCCCGTTCATTGCAGCTTCCGCAGTTTTACAATCGTTGGGGCCTTCGGTTCCTCAAAAATTTCATACAGCTCATGGTTGTATCGAATCCGCCATTGGCCCCATCTTAGCTCGTCTCTATCCCTTTCGATTATACGGAAGTAGCCACAGATGATGATATTTTCATCGGTGCGCGCGATCGTGGTTGCTTACAATGGAATATGCAGAATCTCAAAACGAGGGCCAATCTTTGATGATACCTTTTTAATTGTGTTCGTCAATCCATAGATGGTATTTACTTCTTCAATCCATAGATGGTATTTACTAGTTTTTGGTACTTCATCTGGAGCTCCTCAAACAGTTGATCGCCATGAGATAAGTGGATATGACTTGTAAGCCAATTTTGTTGCCATCAATCTCTGCGAACCATTTTTGCATTTCGTTGATCGAATCTACCACTTGATTAAACGTCATTGTACCTTGTGCGAGCTGGGCGTCGGCGCGATGGTTGACGCTTGTTATACGTGCGTTCAATTCAGCGCTTTGTTGATTTAAGACTTGTAATATTGTGGGTTAGTTTTTATCGAGGGCGTCATTATCAGTATAGACCTTACCATTAATGCCAAAAACGATGGTAGGGATATCTCAAACCAAGCCTCTCTTTTTTCTGGAGCCTGTTATCGTTCGTAACTTTTCTTTTTGTTGCAAGAGCTCCTTTTGTTTAATCTGTAGATGGTTTAGAAGGCCATTGCAGTGGGTGTAATCGGTAAATTCTTTTGTGCATTGACATATATTTTCTATCTGTTTGCCCCTGGATAGAATATTTTTCTCATCCTGAATCACTTCTGCAATCAAAAAATTTGCCTCAAGTCTTAGTTTGCCATGAATGCTGTGCACTTTGCTCAGTTTTTCGGCATAAAAACTGATTTTGGCCTGAAGATGTCATAATTGTGCTGGTTGGAGCTATTTTTAGAGTTCAAAGCTTCTGGTGGTATCATGTCAGACAGGAGCATTGTTCTATTCAGCAGAGCCTTCGCCCACATACATGGTGCGATTCTTGGACTTTTTGCTTTGTTAGGTTTGTCTATAGGTGCAATCCATCTTCATCCTGGCGTAATTTTCTGCTTCATACAGTTAGATTTAGAGGTTCCAGGTGTTGAGCGTTCTTCACATTTTTCAGGAGATGATTTCATTTTTGTCAATTCGATATTTGAAGTGGTTTTCTCTACTCATGTTATTGCTGTTGGATTGCTCGTAGATTTCTCGGGTATTTCTACTAGTAGTTACATAAATTGGTGGTCGCTCATTGCTTCAGCATATTTCCTGACTGTAACTGTTCATACGATTCCATCTCTTATTTGGTTGCATGCTATGTATTCTTGACAGTGGAACAAGCTGACCAATTCTGGGATTTTCGCTTACGCTCATCCACTTCATACGTTTTTGAAGATGCTGCAGATACTCTGTCGCCTATCGTTTCCAGAATACGAGGTTACAGGTTCTGGAATAGCCAGGAGAGGTCATCCAATGAGGAAGTGCCCTGGAGTTAGAGCTTCAAGATCATTTGGGTCACTTGATATAGGAGTTATTGGCCTGGAATTTAAGCATGCTTCAATTGGGCACAGAATTATTGTGAATTCCTCGAACGTTGGGACAATATTTTGCTCGTTGAAGATGCACTTAATGTGATTCTTAACCGATTCGCACCAGCTTCTCAAAGCCACTGGTATGAACTCCCAGGTGATTTCTTCTTTTGCAGTCATCCATGCTAACTTACTACTTGATCTCTTTATTGCTTCTCCTAGATCCTTGTCAAGTTGATTACTCGCTTCAAAAAAGTTAGTGCCGCGGTCGCTAAGAATCTCCCGGCAAAGTTCCCTTCAGCTTGTGAACCATTTGAATGTTGCTAAAAGTGCTTCTGTTGACATATCGCCCACAAGTTCGAGATGTATGGCTTTTGTTACCATGCATACAAATAAGGCAATGTAGTACTTTACGACCCCTGCTCCTCTTCCCTTGGACATTCGTATGGTAAAAGGGCCTGCGTAGTCTACACCGCAATGAGTGAAAGCTTTTCCTGGTGTTACGCGTATGGCAGGCAAGTCGCCCATTAATTGATGATTTTTAGTAGTCGAGTATTTACAGCAGATCATTCATCGATGAATTTCGTACCGAATTACTTTCTGATCATTGATGTTCCAGTATCGCATTCTTAAGTAGTTGTGCACCAATTGTGCGCCTCCGTGCATTGTTTTCAAGTGGGCTTGCCGCCCAATTATATATGTCACATGATGGCACTGGGGTAGCAAAATGAGATGCTTTGTTTCTTCAGAAATGCTTGCGTTTTGGAGCCTACCAATAACTCGTAGAATACCATGGGCATCTAGGAAAGGATTTAGAGCCCTGAGTCTTTTCTTCAACTCCTTGTTATTCCTTAGCTCAGTAATTTCTTCTGAAGACTCTGTTTTCTGAATCTTTATCATGATTTTTTTATGTGCTATTTCGAGTTCCTCTGCTTCTTACCGTCCGGTTTTGCAGTTTGATTTTTGTGTCGTACAGTTGCGATGGAACCTGAGACAAGTTGCAGTGACCTTTACTGGTCTATTAAGATAGGAGTAACGTTAAAAATTTTGCTTTTATCTTCCACTGTTGTTACTGTCGAAACAACGTTGATATCGGTGCAAGGATTTGTTAACCAACTTGGACCATTCCACCACAAATGATGCTTGAGAAGTTGCTTTGGACTGATGCCTCGGTGGGATCATCCTTGGAGCTCATATGCTGTGATTTCCAGGCGCCGCGATCCAATTTCTGGATCTTTGATACACTGTTGGCAATGTAGGTCTCCAGTGAAGTTGGTTTCTTTTTTACCCATCCCAAGGTAATAGTCGAATCGCACCAAGCATACACGTCAAAATTAGGTATGCAGAGCGATTCTACCGTATCGTGCAGTAGAGTAGAAAATAGTATGGCTCCCCTTAGCTCAAGCTTTTGGATAGTAACCTTTGTCTTAGTTGGGGCGACCTTTGTTTTCGCACAGAGAAGAGGTGTGCTAATGGATCCGCACATGTCAATGATTTTACTATAGACAACCACTGCGTAGGCGAACTCTGATGCGTCGCAGAATCCGTGCAGCTCCATTTGACAGTTTATGCTGCAGCGGTTCCATTGAAGACTTCTAATGTGCTCTAGCAGTGTTAACTCAGATTCAAGCTCGTTCCAGCTTTTAAGAATTTCTTCCGTTGGCTGTTCATCCCGATCCATTCCGCCCTTCCAGATTGCCTGCATTATTAGCTTAGCCCTGACTGTGACGGGTGCAAGCCATTGTAATGGATCGTATACGAGTATGCTTGCAATGTATGACAGCAGCTGCCTTTTTGTAGGCCTTTTAGATTCATTAAACGCGATGATTCTAAAGTGGAACGCATCTTGGGCTGGATTCCTGTGCATACCAATTGTTTTCAAGGATGGATCTTCTTTTAACTCTAATAGACCAATTTCTCTTCTGTCTTCCGGTATGTGACTTAATAGCTGTGGGTTGTTGTGAGCCCATTTTCTGAGGTTGAAGTTACCTCTATTTAGTAATGCTGTCATCTCCTGCTGAAGGGAAATCACTTCTTGTTTGGTGTGGGTGCCTGTTAACATATCGTCAACATAAAAATCGTTCATTAATATCAACGAAGCAATCGGATAATTCCTTTCTTCATCCTGAGCTAGCTGTATTTATGTTCTGACTGCTAAAAACGTGGCACATTCCGTGCCATACGTGACTGCATTGAGTTGATATTCCGCTATCGTACCTTGAGGATACCTCCTCCAGAGGATCCTTTGGTAGTTTCAGTCATATCGGTGCATTTGAATTTGCCGAAAAATGTTTTCGGTCTCTGTGGTATAAACTTACGGATCTTTTCACCGTCTTAGCAATGTCTGGGCGAAGTTTTGCTGAAGCCTTGCTCCAATGTGCAACTTATCGTTCAGACTAGAGCCATGGAGTGTCTTTGCAGACGCTTTAAATACTACTCTGATTTTTATCGTGGTACTGCTCTCCTTGATTACCGAATGATGTGGTTAATAGTAAACATCCTTGCTGTCACCTATGCATTTAATTTGTCCGAGTTTCAGGTACTCTTTGAGGAAGGTGTTGTACTCCACAGCTAGCTTCTCATCTATAGAGAGTCTTTTCTCGATTTGCCGATATCTTAGGAGAACCCTGGTCCTTGATCCACCCAAAGACTTTTGTGACTGATATTCTTTAAAAGGAAGGCGAACTATGTATCTCCCGTTATGTTCTCTTCTGTAAGTGCTCTGAAAATGATTTTTACACTCCGTGTTAATATCACTTTGCTCATTCTGGTTTGCCACTAATCTCAAAAAACTTTTCTATTTTTCTGTGAAATTCAGCCATAGACACTAAGGAGGTTAGGAGGATAATTAATATTGTAACGAATATCCTCTTCCAGACAGTTTTGGATTGAACTCCTCCAATTCCTGTTACACCTGTCGAAATTCTATCTGAAGGCAGGCCGAGCAGCTTTGCACCCTTCGATGATATAAATTATGTTTGCGACCCAGGGTCAAATAAGTCTCGCAGTGGAATTTGTTGACCGGAGTATGATTCTGCTTTTACTATTGCAGTGGCAAGAAGAACGGTATTTGTTACGCTCGAGGCACTTGTGTTCATTGTGGCCTTGGTGTCGCTGGTGGCAATATTCGAAGTGACTGTCTTACGATCAGTGGTTTAGTGATGCAATATGGTACGGTATTGCTTTTTGCATTCAAAGCACATATTTTTTCTTTTGCATTTAACACTCGATTTGTGTGTTAGGCAGTTCTTGCACAAATTGTTATCAGCAACAAATCGATGATTTTTTTAATTCATCGTAACGGTGAATGGCATGATTGCTTTGATTGCAGAACTTGCATAGGTATGTATATGTTTTACTTGCAGCTCCCTTGTCCAATTTATAAGGTTTCTATCGCAATGACACGAATCCTTTCTTTTGTGTCGTTTGCCACTTTACTTGTAGGCTTTTTAAACTCGTTAGGGCCATGTGCCTCCTCATCAGAACATCGGCATCTCTTCTTCGAATATGCGGAGACTTTCTGCGTCTAGCTTACTCATAGCGATTCTAACCTTTATCGGCTCCCAATGTTCTGTGTTATAATCTAGACTTTTTAATGGCGCTAAATAATTACAAAGTGTGTGCAAAGCCCGAAGAGATGTGGGACGTCTGTGCACAACTTTTTCGGTGTCCAGTATGTAGGTTGTTACCATCAGTTGGTTTTTCGAGAAGCGCTCTTACAGTATAGCTTGAGTAGTTTCGTAGTTGGCTCTTCGCAACAGTAAATGCAAGACCGCGCTTCTTGCATCTTCCTCCGAGGTACTGCATTTTTGCGTAGCCCCGATAGTGTTATTATTGTGTATAATGCTTTTATAAAGCTCAATAAATGTTTTCCACTAATGGTAGTCGCCGTTGAATTCGGGTATCATTATGGGCGGTAAATTTGGATGATGACGGCCATAGCTTGTAGAGATGTCCATGTAAGGTGGCCAGTTTGCTTACGCTGTAACAGTAGGTGCAGCATAACTTACTACTGTCGCGGTAATCGTAGATGCAGAAACATCCCCCGATCGGGTCATTGGTCATTTTGATGCTGCATTACCGCTTGTTGACTTTCAATGAGTTGATCCTTCAGTTCTCTATACAACTTTTCCGTTGTAGCGAATATTTTTTGGTCAAAGTATGGATGATCATGTTGTAAGGCGCTCATTAGCTTTTTGTTATTATCTCAAAAGTCGTGCTAGAGTGTTTCAATGTCACTCAACCGCTAATATTCTATCGTTTTTCTCGAGCTTGTGTCCTTCTTAAAGTTTCTGGCAGAGTTTTGCAACGCAGCAGCGATGTTTTTCTGCCCTAAAATGATAGCCGCAGTGCCCATCATGTACTTGATGACTTAAAATTATTCTCAAGACTGATATCAAGAATAAGCCACTTCAGCCTTTGTTGGCAGTCCTCGCACAAGCTGGATCCACAAAATATCGAATTATCAAGAACAGCCACACCAGCCGCTGTTCATAAAATTCGGAGTAAATTGCTCGACGGACCAAATGTAAGTTGTAATTATACTCAAGAGCGGCCACACCAGCCGTTGTTGATAAATAATTACTTTTTAGGTCTTTGTGAAAAATTTTTTTTACAAAGACCTACTAGTTTCGCGACCTGTCTGTCCGTCCGTCTGTCCGTCCGTCTGTCCGTCTGTCAGTGCGTCACAGCTGATTTCCTCAGAAACTATAGAAGCTAGAATGCTCAAACTTTGTGAAAAGGTCAGAAGTGATGGTCTCTCAAGAGTTAAGGCCTTACCAAAAATTTTTAAAAAATTTAAGCGGGGTCCCCCCTAATAACGAATTGGCCCTTAAAAATTTTTTTTGATCAAAGGTAGTCAAGTGGGGTATCAAATGAAAGGTCTTGATTTGAACTTTTAGAATCTGAAATAAATAAATCATTTTATGAATTAGGGGGTCCAGGGGAAGGCAAAATGTACTCAAAATTTTCAAAATTTCAATAAACTATAAATGAAAATTCATACTATAAGTTAACGAGCATTCCCACGCTAACCCGTACCAGACACTATGTCAGCAAATACCTTCAATCAGTGCGTTAGAATGCAGAATTGCTGAACCTGCAACATATTTACTAAGAATCTGGAAACGCCAGCAATTGCGAATACAGCAAAAATTAGATTTAAATAAGACATGTAAATTAGAATAAGTTGTACTATGTTTTGAAAACTTGAACGCGACGGGGAATCTTTTCCCGATCGCGAATAATAAATTTTTTGTTTAAAGTATAAATAAAACTTTAACTGGCGCCCAACATGGGGCTGTGCTCGTGTGCGCGAATATAAGTGAATAACATAAGTGGATAGATCAATTTGTAAAAATTAATTTTTTTACAAATAAGCCATAACAAATAAGCCGTGTGGGCCACTTCTTCACAAGTAGCAAATTGAAAAAAGTCGTGACAATTAAAAGTGAATTAATGCAAAATTAAAAGTGAATCAACGCGTCAAGTGGGTACGGGAAGACGAACAATTCTGCTAGAAACCAGAGCCGAGATAACCGACAGGAATTTCCGGGACAACAACCAAGCCCCGAAGATCGCCCACAAACGGGATGGACCCTTAGTAGCTTGGTGGATAACCAAGCCTAGCAAAAAGAGCTACAAACCGAGGGATACAGAGCAAAAGCCATAGGAAAACCCACTTTTCAACAAAGCTACAAGCAGCAACAACAACTCCTGTTGTAAGTAAAAGAATAATAAAATTTAGAGCAGACTGGAGAAAATATTTTTTGTGCTGAAAGAATAATTGAGAAAAGTAAATATACACCTTTTTATTACAAAGAAGATAACGTAATGCATCTATTTTTCATCATCTAAATTAAAGTGCAAATAATTTCGTTCTTGAGCACATTTTAGTGTAATGTAAAGAACATGAGTACTTAACTTGTCACCATACATAAATTAATATTCAAGGAAAATACTTAAGAAACTGAAAATATCCCTATTGGTTTGTATAATCATAATATTATTATATTTTCTTTATATTTCATTTTGAAAAACCATATTTTGAAAGTGGAAGTGATAAAGGAGAAATATGTGAAGTGAATTTTTAAAGTGTAAATTCATGCAAGAATCAACATTCGTGGTTGTCGCGAATCTCAGTGCTTATGAAAAATTAATTGATTGATTGATTAATTGCTGCGAACGTCACTTCTTGGAAAGGTCAGTGTTGTGAGGATAGATTCTTCATTTTTCATCACTTCATTATATCTGTTACTATTATCTCCTCACGATTGCCAAGTGTGAAGTTTCTTTGAGGAAGGAACCGAAGAATTTTTTTCACGAGCTGATGAATCCTTCATCCGATAGTAATAATGAAGTGGACGTAAGCATAAACGCCGGCCAGGACAGGAATTTATCTGATATGGATAAAATTCCTGATCTGGTGAAAAGCTTGAGAGGCTTTTTAGGCAATCCAGGCGAATTTGGCTCGTGGAAAAAGGGCGTAGAAAGAATACTTAAGATCTACGAGCACCTCAAAGGTACTCCTAAGTATTACGAAATTCTGTCCGTAATCAGAAACAAAATTGTCAGCCAAGCCTTGGAGTCCTATGATACACCTCTCAATTGGTACAAAATATCAAAGTGCCTCAATCTGCACTACGCAGATAAAAGGGATCTCGGTACTCTCGAGTACCAAATGACGACTCTCGTCCAAGGTAGCAGCAGCATACACGAATTCTATCAAACTGTGTATCGTCATCTAGCCCTCATACTTATTAGATTATCATAAATCACCATGAGTCAAGAATCAATGAATAATCTGACCCAATGCTATCGAGACAAGGCTCTCGACACTTTTATTAGAGGTCTATCAGGGAACCTCCCCAGACTCTTAGGTATACGCAAACCAGCTGATCTACCGCAGGCCTTCCATCTTTGCCTTAAATTAGAGAATATGAGCTATCGTGCACAACACGCTAATAACTCTCAAATTGGTATACGCAATAACTACACTACAGGTCCACCACCTCTTCCGCCCAAGAAAACCCATTTGAATCCAACATGGTTATCTATGCAAAATAATCCAAGACTCAACTTTTACCCTGAATTCGTAAACAATCCAACCACACCGCAGTTTCCGCGATTTAGCCAACCAAGATTACAACACCAATATCCAAACCAGCCACCATTGCCACCCAAGCAACGACGAGTGGAACCTATGGACGTTGATCAATCCATGAAAACACATGCTGTTAACTACCAAAAGAGACCAAACCTAAGATTCCCTTACGCCCAAAAGATACTTCAGCCCTCTGAACAGACACACGGATATAAACAGCAACGTCTATATCTTACTCAAAACAATAACATACAGCCGGAAACATTGAATGAGACCATGGACCAGCTCCAACAAGAGCTGGAACAGCACGAGCTTGATGATTTTCAGGCTGAAGAGGACACAGAGCCCTTTCCAATAGACTTACGAGACGACAACACAGAGACGGATGAAACTAATGAAAACCAAGACGACATCCAGTTTTTAGACTAAACAGCTCTTCGCTTCCATATGCGGTGAAACGTTGAAATTTCTTATAGACACAGGTTCCAATAAGAACTACATACAACCCCGTTACATTAAAAACCCCTTGAAAAACGATGCACCAGTTAGCGTAAACTCCGTGGGTGGAGCGGTCAATATTACACATCATACATTCATTGATTTGTTCCGAACGAATATCGGAAAATTAAAATCCTTCCTTTTACCAAGCCTTAAACATTTACTGGAATAATCGGAAATGACTCCCTAAAGACTATGGATGTAATTATTCATACAAGGGGCAACTTTAAGACTATCAACCCTAGAATACAACTTGTATTGAAGCAACATCCTTCACAATCCGTTCACAAATTTGATATGAATACAGACCATCAACCTGAGCCTCAAAAGAAACAACTTACTGCAATTTTGAACAAGTGTACCAATCTGTTCTCCGAACTGAACGAGAGGCTTACCTACACAACAACAGTACGAGGGCAAATTCTAACAACTACAAACAACCCCGTATACAGTAAATCTTATCCTTACCCGGTAGCCCTCAAAAGTCAAGTTGAGAAGGAAGTTAAAAATCTGATAGAAAATGGCATCATTAGGCCATCAAGATCGCCATACAACTCGCCTGTGTGGAATGTTCCAAAAAAATCGGATTCTTCCGGGTAAAAGAAGTTTCGGATGGTCATTGACTATCGGAAACTGATCCCAGACAGGTATCCTCTACCCGAGATAAATGAGGTGCTGCCCAACCTCGGGAAAAACAAGTATTCGATTTAAAGAGCGGATTTCATCAGATTGCCCTAATGGAAAGGGACGTCGAGAAAACCGCCTTCTTTTGGGCTCAAAAATGCACCCTCTATTTTTCAGCGTGCCTTAGATGGCATCCTACGTGAGCACATTGGGTTGCGGTGCTACGTATGTATAGATGACATTATCATCTTTGGCAAGGATGAGGCTGAACACTTCAAAAACAGAAATAGTGCTCAAAACACTTGAAAAGGCGAACATGACAGTACAACCAGATAAGTGCGAGTTTTTGAAAAGGGACGTCCAATTTTTGGGCTTTCTAGTCAATGCCGACGGTATCAAAACAAACCCGACGAAAGTCGAAGCAATTGCTTCCTTTCCACTTCCAAAAACCTTGAAAGACCTCAGATCCTTTCTTGGAATGTCAGGGTATTATCGTCGCTTTGTTCGCAACTACGCAAAGCTTGCAAAGCCCCTGACATCCGTTTTAAGAGGGGAGGATGGACGACGGTAATGGACGCATTTATGAAGCGTAGGAAAACCGTAACATCCAAAGACGTTGTACTATCATATCCTTACTTTAAAAAGGAATTCAAATTGACTACGGATGCCTCTAGCTATGCCATTGGTGCTGTTCTTTCACAAGAAGACAAGCCAATATCCTTTTTGTCGCGAACCTTAAGTAAAACCGAAGAAAACTATGCGGTGAACGAGAAAGAAATGTTAGCCATCATTTAGTCATTGAAAAAATTCAGAAACTTTCTCTATGGATCTCAGAAAGTCTAAATTTACACGGGTCACCAACCTCTCACATATGCCTTGAGCAACAAAAATACGAACAGTAAAATGAAACGTTGGAAGGCAATCCTGGAGGAATATAATATGAACTCCTATACCAACCAGGCAAAGCCAACGTCGTAGCTGATTCTTTTTCGAGACCACCAAACCCTCCTGAGGCCAACTCACTTACCCCAACTGAACACAGCAACGATAGCTCCTCTCAAAAGCTGATTCCTCTTAAAACAACGCCGATAAACGTCTTCCGCAACCAAATTATTCTAAACAAAGGCAACGAAAGAAACTATCATATAACAAACCCTTTCGACAATTACACTAGGCATATTCTAATACAGCAAGAATACACAGAGCAAGAGATCGTAAACATTTTCAAACGCTACCTGAATCTACATACTGTTAATGGACTTATGACTGACGAAACAACACTAGGACGCATACAGGAAATCTATAAACAGCATTTCAGAAATTACCGAATCCGTTTTACACGCAAACTAGTTGAAGACGTACAAAATGAAGTGGAACAGGAGGAAAGAATCCTCAACACTCATCGCAGAGCTCATAGAAATGCTGAAGAAAATCGACTCCAAATATTGGAGAATTTCTACTTCCCGAAGATGTCCGCCAAAATCAAAAGACTTATCTCTCGGTGCATCACATGCAAAGAAAATAAATATGAAAGACACCCGAATAAACCTCACCTTCACGCAACCCCCACTCCAAATTACCCAGGACACACCGTCCACATAGATTTATTTCTGGCCGAAAAAAAGCTAGTTCTAACAGCTATCGACAAATTTACAAAATTTCTCCAAGCAAAAATTCTCCCATCTAAGTCCGCCAAGGACATAAAACAACCTCTAAGAGGTATCCTATTTTTCTTCTGCGTACCAGAAAATGTGGTGGTGGATAACGAAGGCACTCTTAGATCCGTGTCTTTGCTTTTCATGATGGAAGATGACCTCAAATAAAAGTTTTTAAAACTCCTCCTCATAAAAGCGAAGTAAATGGCCAAATAGAACGTCCTCATTCCACACTTATCGAAATCATGAGATGTCTGAAGCGAGACGATCCCCACCGGTCATTCAAAGAACTACTTCAAAAGGCGGTGAATGAATATAACTTCACCATCCACTCCACCACAGGTAAAAATCCCGTAGAGTTGTATCTTGGCCGTCTTCCTCGAGTAACCCCCAGAGAATTCGAACGAGCGTGGCAGGAAAATATCGATAACCTTAAATCGAAGCAGGACAAAGGCCTCAAGTTCCATAGCAAAACTAGGAACCCTTTAAAAAACTATAACGTCGGTGACATTATTTTTGTTAAAAAGAATAGAAGAGTAGGCTCAAAACTAACCCCAAGGTATAGGCAGGAAACCATTAAAGAGAATAAAAACACCACAGTCATTACTGAATCCGGGAAAAAAAGTACACAAAAGCAATATACGAAACTGATTTTCTTTTTAGACTCTTTCTTTATATGGCAACCTGCAAAGTCAAAGTCCTTGACTATACAAACTCCCAGGTCATAACCATCAAGGCCGGTCAGGCAAAAATAAGAACGGAGAACTTCAATATCATACACGATGTGGACATCGGGCAATACACAAATGTTGTATCAGACACGGAGAACGTACTTAAACGAGAAATCGACAGAAATAATCTTTTATACCCTTATCTTACCAACGAGCTATCGCAAATCCAACAACTTCTAGGACAGCTATGACCGAAAATTGCGAAAAGGTCACTAGATTTCATCGGAACTGCCTAGAAGTGGGCCGCCGGAAGTCCCGACCATGATGACCTTAATATAATTCTAGATAAAATAAAAAATGACCTAACAAATAATAATAACCAAGCACTTATAAATAAGTCATTGAAAGAGCGATTAAATAATTTGACGCTAGTTTCCAACACAATATGAAAATTTGTAAAATCAAATGAGCACCACAAATATGATCTAGCCATTAGTATACAATATAAGCTAAGACTGATAAAAGAAGAACTAACTACCATAAACTATGCTTTAGATTTTGCTAAAACTGGAACTGTAAATTCATTGATGTTAGCTGAAAACGAAATATAACAAGCAATTAAAATATTTGACAGAGAAAAATTTCCATATCTTTCAACTGAAGAAGCATTACAATCAGCGGATGTAAAAATTGTTACTAATGGGAAATCACTCTTAGACATTGTAAAAATCCCAATAAATTTAGAAGAAAATTTCGAGAAACTTATTGTGAAACCAGTTAGAAGGAAAAATAAAATTATAGAAATCTTATACAATAGCATCTTAAGAGGTCAAGATAAAATATATGGCATCCTCAGAGGCTATAAAACATACAATGGCTTATCAATTTGTAAACCAACCGATATATTAGGTATAATTCACTCAGCTTGTATTCCTAACATCTTGCGGTGTCTAAATTCAACGTGCAACACTGTTAATGGCCTACAAATCCCAACCATCGAAGAAATTGCACCTGATATGATTCTTGTCAACGATTTTGAAGGAACAGCTACTTTCGACCACGACCTTCGTAACCTTCGCGGCACATTCATCATAAAATTCAACAACGCTATTGTGATGATCGACGAGAGAACCTTCATCTACAAGGAAATTTCTATGTGGGAAGCCCTTCCAGCTATCCTGCAACCTGCACCGTTCGAAACACAATATCGTAAAATCCTTTCCTTAGAAGCCATGAATGAGTTACTAATAAACAACACCAAGCGGATAGAGCTTCTGCAATATCAAAACCTCCTTGGTCCCTGGCCCAGCTATGGGATATGTTTTTCTATGCTTTTAATACTACTTATCGCTATATTTCTCAGATCCTGTTGTAAAAGTAATCCCCAAATTACAATCAGTCAGCCTGCTGCAAAGGAAGAAGCAAAAAAAACCTTACACCAATACAAACCTGTCATCAAGCGCTGCATCAATTTCAATTCCTCTGGAGCCTTGGATAACCCTGCACTACTCGACCCCGAAACTTTACGACCAGCCATATTTCTAATCGGAAGCGGACATCCGAATTTAAGCGGGGAAGAGTTAACGAGCATTCCCACGCTAATCCGTACCAGACACTATGTCAGCAAATACCTTCACCCAGTACGTGAGAATGCAGAATTGCTGAACCTGCAACAAATTTACCAAGAATCTGGAAACGCCAGCAATTGCGAATGCAGTAAACATTAGATTTAAATAAGACATGTAAATTAGAATAAGTTGTACTGTGTTTTGAAAACTTGAACCCGACGGGGGACCTCTGCCCGATGGCGAATAATAAATTTTTTGTTGAAAGTATAAATAAATCTTTAACTTATACAATAACTTCTTATGCTGTTGTTAATGTCCATTCAGAGTGTAAATATTTTTTTGCTTACATGCTCAGCTAGGCGAATTCGCGGCTGAAAGTGGGTCAATTATATTTTAATATTGATAAAAGAATGACCAGGTGAATGGTCATTGACTACTGTTCAGAACTCTGTTCAATTGTTGAACAGGTACAGTCATGAAACTATATTGTACCTACTATATAACAAAAGTTATGACTTTTTCAAACTTACGGTGTAAAAAGTTAGTAGTATATGAAAAATAGTAGTATATGAAAAATGAAAAAAAATTTTTTACTAAAGGTAGCCGATATGGGCATCAAATGAAAAGTCTTGATGGGAACTTTCCAGGTCAAGTTTTGAAAAAGTGGTGTTGAGAGGAGCGAGGGGGTCAAAATATTGGACATCTTTGAGCCGAAAAATCGGGAAAAATGATGAATGTTGGTCCTTGTGAGTATAAAAGTGCCAAATACTTGCAAAATCTAAATTTTGCAAACTTTTCTTGTAAGAACTTTAAATTGCAATAAAATAAAAGAAAATGTTTGTAATATCCATGTAATTGGCTATTTGAAAGATATTTTTGTCATTAATATTTAAAGATTATATTGGGCATGTGCTCCTCGTGGCTTCCGCATACGTGACGTAATCTGGAAGTCTAGTTTTCGCACACTCGTCACAGTAAATTACGCTGTATTACGGCAATAACGCGTCAAACAGTCTTTAAGTAAACTAATTGTATCGTACGATGTGTGACATGTGGTGCCGTCCTGCTGAAACCATATGTCAACAACATTAATGTCTTCCAATTGACACACCAAAAAGTTAGCAATCGCGTCTCTGTACCCATCACCGTTGACTGTAATATTGTGAACAAATTAACCCACTGGCCCAAAAAGCATACCAAGCGGGAACTTTTTCCATATCCGGCAATTTTCGTTTGTTGACGTAGCCAATTAACCAAACGTATTTTTTTTTTGGCAAATAAATAAAAGGAGCGTTAAATTTGCCAAAAACGTATATTCGGTTGCCTTGGTAATAGATAAATACCTTAGAAATACCTTACAAATTTCATAGTGATCAAATTTAAAACAACAAAACTATGGCCGAATTGACTTTTAAAATTGCAACTATATTTGAGACGGGGAGATAAGCGTTTCTAAACGGCCTGGACACTACGGATATGCTCAGATTTTCAAGGGCACTTCAGATTTTCAAGGAAATTTCAGGAATGGTTTGTAATATTGATAATTGCTACTGCTCAAAAAACGAAGTCAAACAAAGTGACGGTAAATTTAAATACAGCATAACCACATATTATCTTTTCTTTGTGAATTGATGGATTCTATATTTGAACAAAATTGCTATTTGAAGGACATTGTTTGATTTACTAATTGATTTGCAAAATTCTTCTGACAGGAGCACTCTCCTGCTGCTTCATCTTGTATATCGTTTCCATTCAGTGTTCACAAAAATAAAATTCCATAGTTATACAAAGGGAGGAACTTCCGGGAAATATCGTAAAACTCAATCAGTTGAAAGCAGTAATTTCAGAGTCCCCGCTGGATATCATTTGCATTTTCTGATAGTTTTGCAAGCTGGAGCCTTTTTCAGTAAATAACAGTGAAAAATCAAATACCAACTCAATTTGTTGCCTGTACAGACAACGACAGGAGTGCAAGGCATTTTTCATGAACATGAACAGACAATATATTCCGACCAACTCTAATTTAACCAATTCGCCACGTGCTTGGCAAATTGATTGTACAACCATTTGTACACTTCCTGTTCCTGCAACTGAAACAATGATTCGTATCCTTCCTCAGCATTTTGGCTTCCAACTGATAATCGCTCATTGGATTCCGTGCACCAAATTGTTTGCTTCCAACGTGGCATTGTTCGTTATACCTTTGGGGTAATTTATTTTACGCTTTCTCAGCATTATTATCAACAATTGATTTTTTATCGCCCCACTCTGGCTCTGCCTCGCGTTCATGGTGACGTACGTCTAAATAAGTGCTCGCCGTGCTCTTTTTTATCGACGCGACGAATTTTTATGTGTTATGTAATTCCTTTCGATAAATCTTAATAGCATTCAATATCCGACGTTGTCTTAAGATAGCCTAATCGAACGGAAAGTGTTCAAGGAACCAGGCCAATTTGGCCACAAGAACAAGACTCGGCGATGGGTACCATCGTGGTCGTCCCGTTGTCTTCAGTCTTCAGCACACACATCCGACAGCCCAGGCTCGCATATGTGGCCATGGCCGTGGTCTTGTTCGTGGTCTTGGCCGTGGTCCATGAGGATGATGATGATGATAAATCATCGAGTCTTGTGCTTTTCGTATAATGTGTATGTTCACGATATCGGAGAAGGTATCGGATTTCACCAGCGAGGCCTACAATAAATGGAGCTGACTGGTGTTATCGATTTAAAGGTTTGTCGGTATAAATAAAAACAAACCACACACCACACCATCGGCTAAAATGTCGTCGATTGGGTGGTCCAATTATTCTTGATTCTGCAGTACTCGCGACGCAGCGCACAGGTCTTGGCGGTGAACGAACGGGTTCGCCGCGAGGCAATCGAGCGACTTGGAATGGGATGCCACGAACGCCTCCCTTTGACAAATGTGTGCCAACGCATATTTGCTAGTTATTTCAGGTGCAGTGGGAAATGCGTGGTGTCATCAATTTGTTGTATTGTTCCGATGACTATCGCGGCCAGACGACACAATGCATTGATTAATATGGACGAGAACCGGAAGGCAATGTTGGCAAGACAGAACAGCAATTACAACTTCTGTACTGATAATGGCATGGCTGGTCTGTAGCCTCGGAGAGATTTCACTGAAGATTTATGTTGGGGCCATTACATAATGCTAATTGGAATTGGAGAGGAAATTTTAGATGTAATTGTTTTGGTGTATTTTTGGGAAACTTGGAAAGCATTAATCTTTTATGCAATTTATGAGAACGGATGTTGTTTTCCCGAAATATTCTGCCTTAGCGACGATTCAATCATTAAATTAAAGTACAATGTTTGATTTTAGTTCATGTTTAGCTCCTGTTTTAAAATTTAAACTACACTTTGGGAGAGGGTTGCACTCATTGTGGTTGGCCAGCTATTTGCGGTGTACTGGGGCAGCTTCTTCATTTCCTCACAGAGCTTCATCAACTTATTTAATCACACATACTCAACTTCTGACTGAACGATTTTTCTTTCTTTAAGGAATTTGTAGGGAAATTTACAAATTACAACGCTATAATCAGCGGCGAAAGGCCTCCCCAGAGGGTCTTAGCCAAAGACATATAAATGGACGAGCAACGAGAATCTGTATACTCGTCCATGAGTGAAGAAAATTTAACACATAAATAACTTGTACGATCGAAATCTGTGCTGTGTACGCATAACGCTTTAGCCATCACATACCAAACCAAAAACTTCATAAGCGTGAACGTGTTTTGGAGTGAATTAAGTGCAAAAACAAAAACATATCACTTCAAACCTCATCTTCACACAACTTTAGCGAAGGTTGCTAATTGCTTCGGCTCTCGCGACCGGTTGCGGATCCAGTACTCTCTATTTCTATGGTCTTAACAGCTTAGATTTTGAAATAAAGAGAGGCATAAAGTCCATTGTTATATAGGGTGATTCATTATGAGATTTGGTTTTTAATCTCTAATAAAAGGCATAAAGTTAAATTCTATAGTAAAATTTTATTGTGAGTAGAACAATCTATGACATTTACATTTTAAAGATTACCTCGTTTAAATGTTGACCGCGATTACGCCGTAAATGGTCCATCCTGAGGGTACAATTTTGGAGGAAGCGTTCCAGCATTGCGACCGGTATCTCGCGAATGACACGAGAAATGTTGGCTTTCAAAGCGTCAATTAAAGCTGGCTTATCCCTGAAGACCAAAGACTTTGTGTAACCCCAAAGAAAATAATCCAAAGGTGTGCTGTCACACTTACTGGTTCAACACGTAAAATCAGGTTCTCACCAGAATAATTTCTCAATAAGTCTATTGTTTCTCTCCCTGTATGGGAAGTAGTGCCATCTTGTTGAAACCAAAGATGACCGATGCCACGGGCTTCAGTTTCAGGCAGGAAAAAATCCGTTATCATGGTGCAATTGTGGTCGCCATTGACGGTTACGTTCTGACCGGACTCACTTTGAAAAAAATATGGACCGATGATTCCACCGGTCCATAAAGCACACCAAACTGTACATTTCTGTGGCTGTTGTGGTAGCTGTTGAAGCAAATCTATTGATTGACGAATCCATTGAGCCAAAAATCTGCCTCATCACTGAAATATCAGATTTTCATTGTGTTGATTCAGAGCCCATTCACCAAAAAACACGACGCAAACCTAAGTCGCCCGGCTTCAATTCTTGCATGAGTTGAACTTTGTATGCCTTAAAATCAAGACCTATACGTAAAATAGGCCAAGTTGTTGCGCATGATAAACCAAGCTGTTGAGAACGACGCCGAATCGATTTGTCACGGTCTTCAGCCACATCCATCTCCATCTCAAAGGAGTGCATAGCTCATACGACGAAAACGATGTCGTGGCTGAGCTGAAGGAACATCTCGGAAAAGATATCCTATTAGCAAAAAGGTGCTTCACTATTACCTCTAGGAGGGAAAAAAGGACGCTTTTCTCCTTCTTAGTCCAGTTCAAATCGGACTTTGAAGTAAGGAAAGCAATAGACATAAAGTTCGTTTTGTGTTAGAAGATACAATAGGAACGTGTGCAGAAAAATTGCACTTCCCAGCGCTCCGATTGCCAAGGATTTGGCCACGTCGCTTCTAACGGCGGACCTGAAGTTAGGTGCGTAAAATGCGACAAGCAACATAAATTCATTGAATGTCCAATCTAGAAGGACGAGAAAAAAGGTGAAACCGTCTGTGTGAACTGCAATGCTAAGGGACACCCTGTGAGTTTCAGAGGTTGTCTTAAAGCAAAAGTCGAAGAGAGGAGGAAGAATCTCCAAAAGAAAAAAGAGGAAAGGAGAGATTTCATCACCACCTCTATAAAAAAAATACAGTACATGAAGGGAATTCGTACTCTAGCCTTTTGCAAGGTGCAAAGAAGCAGCCTGCACCCCAGCCTATGCGGCAACCCAAACAGCAACCTTAGTAGTCGCAGAATGACCAAAATACTGCCTACAATTCTTTGGGCGTGACTTGTTCACACTCATTCGAAAAGTGGACTCTTTCATCCTCCACTATAAAAAACTCACTAATCCTAGTGAGAAAAAAGCTGCGTACTTAGAATTCGCCAGCAAAGTATGTTTTCGAAATGAGTTCCATTAAACTCTCCATCCTCAACATATGTTCACTAGCTCCACGCCATAAAAGGAATTCCGGATGATGTTTAATAATAACAAAAAGATCGGGACATCCTTCCATCCCTCTTTTATCAGTATTTAAACCAATGGCCCATTCTTGTAGGTCGAGGACCTTATAAATTCCGCTACGTGTGGTTGGCTGTGCAGTTTTCCACCAAGATAATTGGTGCTTTTGGGTGTTCATGAGAATCTCACTCCTACTAAACTAGTTTGGGGAAATGTCAGTGAGACAATTCACTGACAGCTTAGATTCGTTTTGTTTTTCAGTTTTGTTCATCGCAAGCTCTCGAATAATATCCAAATCCTTGCGTTTCGTTGTGTGACTTTTACAATCCCCAAAATTGTGTGTAAGTCCTGTAACCGGGTTTAATTGGCGCTTCGTCACACTACCGATTACGTGCTCGCACCATCCGCACGACTTGGTTATATGATGATGATGATCCCCATCTTTCGTGGCTGGAAATATTTGCACTTTGCTTTATTTGAGTGGAAGATTAGGTCGTTTTTATTATACAAATTGTGTTTGGAATCAATTCGATCAGGTTAATGTGCAATTTGAACAGCGAAGACGATCAGCACATCCAAAAGCTAGGACTTCAGTATAAAGCCACTGTGGCTGTCGACGATTGCCAAGGTCCCGAACGCACAATCCGTATTTCCATCCGATCTACAATTGGTCATCAACATTGTTACCGACATGCTGATTGATCAATTTTTGGCTTGTTGTGTCATTGGAAAGAATGACGCTTGATGGTGAGATGGTTAATTCAAAGTTTTCTTTTGTGTATGTTGAGTTCACATAATACCTTCTTCGCGTGTCACATTCCTCATATAGGCTCTGCAGTAACAAGTCAATGCTATCTAAATCGAAATCTTCTTACTTCTACTGCTACTTTGGTTTAGTTCAATATCCTTAAATTCTATATATATATATATATATATATATATATATATATATATATATATATATATATATATATATATATATTTATATATACAGGGTATGAATAATAAGTAACCGGACTGACCTCAAGAAATTTTTTATTGGCAAAATATGTACAATTTTTCTTTAGAAATCTTCAAAGTAGTCCCCATTGGAGTCGATAACATGCTGATACCGGATTTTCCAATCCCCGAACGCTCCCTGGAAGTCGGCAACCTCGATGCTATCTAGAGCCCTCGTCGTAGCACGTTGAACGTTTTCCAGAGTCCCAAACCGCGTCCCCTTAAGGTGTCTCTTGATCTTGGGGAACGGAAAGAAGTCCGCTGGTGCCATATCAGGGCTGCAAGGAGGCTGTGCAAACGTTGCCCTCGACTGTTTGGCCAACTGCTCGGTGACGAGCAGGCACGAATCGGCAATCTCCGGACGGACTCGGCGAACCCGGGCGGTTAGTCGACGGAGCACCTCTTTGTAGTACTGGCCGTTTACAGTTTGGCCGGGTGGCACAAACTCTTTGTGAACAATGCCTTTCACGTCAAAGAAAGCAATGAACATCGACTTCACCTTCGATTTTCTCAGGCACGCTTTTTTTGGTCGTGGCGACGCCGGTGTGTGCCACTCTGAACTCTGCCGCTTCGTCTCAGGATCTTTTTCGAAAACCCACGTATCGTCTCCTGTAATAACGTGGTTAAAAAACTCTGGTTCGGTTTTTCGATCGTACGCTCCATTTTCACTCCGACGACGTGACTGAACACGCACTCCGCTCTCGCTCGATGCTATCTCTCCAAGCGCTTGGAGGTAACTGCTGCAGCCCGGTTCCCTAGACCCCCACCACCACAACAGCACCAGGTACCGGTTAGCAGACGCTTTGATGGCGCGGCCCTATATATATGTATATATATATATTTATATATATATATATATATATATATATACATATATATATATATATATATATATATATATATAGTTACATGATCAAACCATTCTGCGAGCTGCTGTCGCAATTGTTGTCGCCACTATTAATAACATCATGATCAATAAACGAATGTACTCGAAAGCACAAGAATCGACCAAGCAGATCAATATCTGAAAGTGACGTCACTGCGGGGGAATTCAGAATTGCTCGAATATTCCCGGTAGTTTCCGCCAGAACATTCGCCAATATACGAGAAATGGATTGAATGACTAGAGACCCTATATAAAGCCGAGCTGAATGAATGGGGAGGGATAGTAAAACCGTGATAGTAAAACTGTGATAGACTGGAGCGCGAAGTAAAGGCGATTTTAATTAATAGTGGAGTGATTTTCATGATAAAGACAGTTGTTACAGAAATTGATAAACAGTGAAAGTTAGATTAAAATGCAATTTATGAAATAGTTAAATTAATGATTATGCATTTTTAGTAAATAAACTCTTTTAACTTAATTTAAAAGACGGTGTTTCACTTTCTCGGAACATTAAAATTATCGGCCGCGAACCATAACACCCGACAATATATATATATATATATATATATATATATATATATATATATATATATATATATATATATATATATATATATATATATATTGTTAAATGTACAAATAATTCTGCGAGCTACTGTCCTGAATCTGAATGGGGAAATCGATACACGCTGGTTGTAGCCGATTATTTCAGCAAGTGGCCCGAGGTCTACCCCATTCCCAACCAGGAAGTAACTACTGTAGCTGAACAGCTAGTGTTAAATTGGGTCAGTAGGTACGGCGTACCTTGCGAACTACATTTGGATCAAGGCCGAAACTTTGAGTCACTAGTTTTTGGCGAAATGTGTGAGCTGCTCGGAACACGGAAAACGAGGACAACACCGCTGCATCCCCAATCCGATGGAATGGCCGAACGTTTCAACGGCACGCTCAATAAACACCTGGCCAAAATGGTTGATGAGAACCAACGGGACTGATACCGACATATCCCACTATTTTTGATAGCGTTAACCATAACGGCGTTAATAGCAGTCTTCAGCAAAGAAGTGGTATTATGAGGGCGCTTATTGGTGTCACGCTCAACTACGCCCCATATGTAATAATTCAAAGGATTAAGGTCTGGGGAGCTAGGTGGCCATAGGTTCGGTGTTATATGGTCATGAAAATGTTCGGCCATCCAATCTTGTGTTGCCATCGCTTTATGTGAAGGAGTAGAGTCTTGTTGAAAATTGTATGGTCTGCCTCCGCTTACATTGCCTATTCAGGGTTTCACTACCGTCTCCAAAACCTCGATGTATGCAGCAGAGTTCACTTAAAGTCCTTGAGTAAAAAAGTGTGGTGGCATAGCATGTCCTTCGTTGCTGACAACACCTAAAATCATAACAGTGGCTGGAAATTGTGTGTGCATAACAACAGAAGCCCCGGTGGAATTTGGACATAGCCCTCTGTTATTTCTGCGATTGGTCTTTTGATCTTGGCCAAAATTTTTTTCGTCGGAAAAAAACCATAACATTTTGGGCACCTAAGGGTGTTTGATTTTGTTTAAAAGACGTTTTGATTGGAGAACTCTCTGTTTCCGTATTTGTTCCGACATAAACTGCCCTCTGCACATCACGCAAGAGTAATACCGTAGGTCTTCGTGGACAACTCTACGAATAAGGCGCTCAGAAACATGAAGCTCACTCGCAAGGACCCTCATTGATTTTGAAGTGTTTTCATCTATGATCGCTTGCACTTGCTCTAAAAATTCTGCAGATCTGACAGTGTTATAACAATGCTCGTGCTTTTTAAGTTTTGCCACCGATTCTGTATCGCCTCCTGATGCTTCCAATTCCCGGCGAACCTTATGCACGAATGAACGGGCGCAATTAAGAAAATTAGAAATTTCTAAATCTGTTTGGTTCACACATATAGCGAGGATGACAGCATGTCTCTTCATTTCTTGAGTGATGTTGTAGTCCGCCATTTCTGATTTGAAAAGAAAAATAAATTATAGTTACATTTATGCATGTCCTCAAATACCGTACGCACCCTGTATTATCTGGAGAAAGTTCTCCTAGTTCCTTAACAAGACTACCATACAGCCTGCCCCATTCTTTGCATACAAACAATGTGTGGCAGGCATTATCAACCTCTCCAGTGCAGAGCACAATCAGAAGACCATAACTTGCCAATCTTATGCAGGTAAGACTGGAAATGCCAGCTCAAGAGCTGTGTCTGATAGAGCTTGATCTCACTTTGACTTCGATCGAGCCACAGCCGCATGTCAGGAATAAGGTGCGTGGTCCATCTCCTCTTCATATCATTCACCTTCTCTTCAGGTGCAGTTTCCTCCCAATCGCCATTATGTCTGTGCATGTAAGTTTTAAGGTGCTCTTTAGCAAGGATAGCGATGGTTATAATGCTTGCAATGACCAGCACTACAGATTCATGGCTGATTGATATGTAGATGCTATCGTCAGTGCTGCAAATCTCTTCGCTGAAAGCGTAGCTCCATATTTCTTATCCGTGCAATAGCGCTGACTGTACAGCATTCATTCGAAGTCGCCTTCTTAAGAAGTTGACTGAGTGCCGACACATTCACTGCAGTGTTTCTTGATTGCCCTAATTTGCTTGAAGAACCTCATCTTCGAGTTGATCAGAACGTCCAGGCACTTCACAGCTAGTTTCGACGCAACTTGCTCTTCCACAATCCTGATAGTCCTTAAACTTGAAATTCTTTTCTTAGTCAGAATGATCACTTTAGTTTTCTCCAACGCAAGGCTGAACTCGCGGAAAGTAATCCAGCCCTTCACTCGGCGCATTAGAAAATCTGATCTAATTTGCACATCTTCAACTGTATGTCCAGTGACTAGTACCGCAACATCATCCACACAACCAATCAAGTACAACTCATCTTGCAGCTCAAGCCACAGTTGCCCATTGTATGAAATGTTCCACAAATTAGAGCCAATGATAGAGCCCTAAACGACACCCAAAGTGACTTCCATCTGTAGTGATATTAGATGGCTGATAAATGTTCGTGAAGGACTGCCGAGATTGGCCTTGTCTGGGCACGCGTGAATGCGCTGGCAGGCTAGCGTTGCGGTGTCATCGGGCGGGTTCTTTCCCCCTAGTACAAGGTCCTACTACTAAAATATTTTTTACATTCACGAATTAACGCGGTCTAATGCCAATCGACTGGAGTTGAGGCCGAGGCAACCTACGAAGGATTGAACTTGTTTATAGCCAGTAACAAACTGGGCTGGGAGAAAACAGACGGACTTAGGAGCAGACTTCGTCGTTACCGACGATATTTATTGCCCACAAATAAGAGTGGGGCATCCAGATGGAAGCGGTGCCCTCTCGCACCCTCCCAACGCGATCGAAATCCTAACGTAGATGTGGCCATGTATTTCCCATTTGAGTGAAAAACTCATACAAACGTACTTTGCATGACTCTTTCCCTCGAATGAGAAATACAAACGCAACCAATTTATGTCATAGCGTTATGCAATGGAATCTCATAACCCTATATCATAAAACGGCACCCGAGTGGAAGGCCACTCTACCCGGCAAGAGCCCCTGTTAACAAAAGAAACAAGTTGGGTAGACAGACTTACGCTCATGTCAGAGGGGTTTTGTATCCAACTTTTCAGAAATGCAGTCACCAACAATGAATAACGTCAAGAAATATGTCAAAGAGATGTGCACGTTCAAAAGAAAACCCATTATTTTTCTACTTTTAACGGTCGCTATTTTGTTGCGAACCGACAAAAATCACTCAAATCATGAATTCTCAAAAATATTAATGTTATTGACCTTATTGGAAGATTTCAAGAAGATCAAATCAAAACTGCAGTGACTGATTCGATGGAAAGTCTATAAAATACCAAAATCATGTGTTATTGTTGTCCGTGTATATCATTCGATTTTCATCAAACTTACAAAATTCAAGGACTCTTAGTAGGACTAAGTAAATTTCGTTCAGTTTAAGGGTATCGATGCGATTTTATTGGGGAAAATGTGAAATTCGAATATCATACTATTATTAACAAAAAAACGCCAATATTTATTAAAACCCGGGCAGACACCTGTTTCGGAAACAAGTTATTTCCTTCTTCAGTGCCGTGTTACTGAAACATAATCCAAAAATTCTTGTATTTATACATCTTTACTAAATTACAAACTAATTTACGAAATGTATTTTAATGAACTAATAATAACATTAAAATTACTGCTTGGAAATGTAATTAAAACATTAATCCACTCTATTATCCTTCACGGTGTCATAAACTAGATGAGTCATTCAAGCCTTTAACATATTGATCCGATCAAACTACTGTATACGTTCCATGGGGAACCCATTGTCACCACTTTTGAGCGATCTTTTCATGGGACACATCGAAAACATCATCGAGGAAAAAGGCTTAGCACCTAGAGTATGGTATCGTTACGTGGATGATATTTTTGCAATCATTGATGCTCACCAAGCAGACATTTTTCTGGAACAATTAAACAACATCCACAAAAATATCAAGTTTACAATGGAAAGGGAAAACAATGGAGAGCTACCGTTTCTTGATATGAAAATTATAAGAAATAGCGGTTACCTAGAGTTTGATGTATATCGAAAGACGATGCAGACACAGAGGACAATACCTAACAACTCCAATCATTCCTACGACCAAAAAATGGCGGCATACAACACGATGATTAATAGAATGTTATCAATTCCGTTGACAACTGAACGACGCGCCCGAGAAGAGCAATTCATAATTGAAACAGCACAGAAGAATGGGTATACAGCGTGGTTAATCAAAACCAGAATAAGCAAGTTACATGCGCATCGAAGAAGAAACTCTTTTACGACATTCTTCAAAACACCGGTTCAAAATACGCGGAGAATGAAGCTAACTTACTCTACACATTCACGGAAGCTACAACTAATACTGAAGACAGCGGGTATCGAAACAGCACACTCGTCACGAGTCTTCAAATTGGAACAAAAACTAGGGACTACGAAGGACAGTAAACAAAAGGATGAACGTAGCGGCATATACAGGATAATATGCCCAGAGTGTGGAAAAATGTAAGTGGGCCAAACAAAACGACTGGTGAAAATTCGATTCCACGAGCATATAAGGGAAGCGGAAGTAGCAGCGAAAAAAGGACGAAATGAGGCGAGATCAACGGTTGCAAGAATGGGACAACGTGGAGATCTTCGAAGAAATCAACGATTGGGGAAGGTTGGATGCAGCGGAAAGTTTGTGGATTTTAAGGATACCGGAAGATTTAAGGCTTAATACGGATCTACGGAACGCATACAATAGTTTGATCGGATCAATATGTTAAAGGCTTGAATGACTCAACTAGTTTATGACACCGTGAAGGATAATAGAGTGGATTAATGTTTTAATTACCTTTCCAAGCAGTAATTTTATTGTTATTATTAGTTCATTAAAATACCTTTTGTAAATTAGTTTGTAATTTAGTAACGATGAATAAATACAAGAATTTTTGGATTATGTTTCAGTAACACGGCACTGAAGAAGGAAATAACTTGTTTCCGAAACACGTGTCTGCGCGGGTTTTAATAAATATTGGCGTTTTACGGAAAATATTAGAGTTTCTTATTTATTCATTTGAATTTAACGCCAAAAAAGGAGCAACGGAAAAATTCAATTCAAATTTTAATTGTTCTGTCTCCTTTTCCGCGATCATCTTATGAAGATAACAGTTAGATAAACGATTTCATCTTTTTTTTCAATATTAAAGGCATCGATTAACATAATAAGACTGAATTTTAAATTACGTTATCGATAAATTTCTGAATGCAAACGCGGTCAATTGCAATATTGAATTGATGGGTTCATGAACCAAACTACCGAATAAACCAAGATTTTTAAAATTTGAAGTACACGAGAGGGTACTTACCCAGTCCTCCTCCAACGAGCGCTCGTTGACGGGGTGCGTAAGGCCTGTAAAATTCTTATATGGAGCAAATGTATTAGTTGTCCAAATACACTCCTTAGCCCAGGTTTTGCGTTGTTTTTCAAACCATGAATCCATTATCTTCACGGAAAACATGAGCCAATATAATCATTCATCATGATTTATAATTTAATAACATTTACCGATTATCACCGAGAATTGACTGAGCTTTTTTCGATCTGAATCACTTTTAACTGCTTAAAAAAAAATTTCTACACTCATTTGTATCGCTTTTCCCATTAATGTTAAGGAAGCGTTAGATAAATCTTCACTACTCTTTGAAATACGAAAAATAAATATCAAAACAATAATTTCAAACTTGTATATACTCGTAAATATCATATACTTTATCGATGTTACGTAACACAAATTATATAAGAACAATGTTTCTCTCCCACGTTAGAATTTTTTCACATGCACACTAATAACACCCAAGGAATTTAATTTAACCCAGCACTTCAAATTAAAGATGAAATGCACGCGAATACGAAATTGCTGCCGTAAAGTGGGGCGAGTTGAGTGTGTGAAGCGAACATAGCTCTCATCTCCTTGATGACAATGTTGGTTTGATTTTGTTTTTCCCACTTTCGCTTTTTTGCAACTGTTGTATCACATCACGGTTAGCACTATCAATGCTTATTTGCACTGCTCAGACTTTTGGAATTTTTGTGTGAGTATCTTGTAGATTGAGATATTTTCACTGGAAAGTTTTAAAGATAGAGCAATTTGTTGATGTTGCATCGAATTTAATTAATGAGCTAATTAATCACTGTTTTTATGTTAAAACTTTATTGATTTTTTTATATGAATAACCGAATCCCCGTTTTTTGCTCGTCGTCGTCTTCCGGAACCACCCAAAAACCAGTCGACGAGCCTCCCGTCAAGTTTCCATGGTATTGGGAAAGTGCAATTGTGGAAGAGCTCCGTTGGAAGGGGGGTTGCCGTGTCCAGATTTCAATTGCAAATTAAACTGATGAATATTATTTTAAATTTGTAACTGAAATTTGGATCAGCAATATGTTGGTGTTCGAGCAGTTTGCTTAGGCAACTGCTCGATTATCATACATCCCTCGCTGACCTTCGCTGTGTCATAGAGCAGGCCCCGGTGCTTTAGGCAGTCCCTGGAGATCCACATCGAATATTTCGGAACTTGGAAAGGGCCTTCAAGTGCTTCCAGGATATCCGCCCATCTTGCGAAATCGAAGGCATTTCTGAAATTAAGCGTCACCAGCAGCACAAACCGTGTTAGGGTGGGTGTAACCCTCCGCTTTTCGGACCGCACTTGCCACTTCCAACATCGCTTCAATGGTGGAACGCCCTGCTCTAAAGCTATAATGCCGTAGAGATACGTCTCCAGCAGAACGGTGCGTTTCAGTGAGTCTCCCCTTAATAATCTAATTTTCCATTAGCAACCACTTTTGAAATTGAATAGACCATTGACATACAAGTATGTACGAGTAGTTGTTCTATTGTTGGTGTTTTAAATCCTTATTCGCGGCAATTGATCCAAAAGCCTTAGGAATATGCATGACTATTAATTTTATTAATGCAACTAAGAATCTCTCAACTATATCATGAGGTTGACATTATATCATCTGATATTGAATGAAAAAGAATTTCTTTTAACTTGATGCCGTACAATTTTTCATCGCAGTTGTGCATGATGTTTTGCAAAATGTTAAGAATTCAAATCAAATCGCAGGAAGTTATGCCAAAGTTCAATTGCCTGGTCTCGCCATGAAGTTGAAACAAAGTATTTTTTTTATAATTACAAGACTAACAAGTCCCTACCGACAACATAAGTTGTCACCAGTTGAAACATCCATAGAAATAGTATGTATGTATACAAATAGCATACATCCAAATTACTACCGCACCTTTCGTAACGCTTTACCTCAACCTAATCCTGTCCCAATTTCACATATGATTAAACGTGATTATTACATCTATTTCATGGAAAATTATGCATTCAACCGAATGGAACGACATCAAAAGATTTACAATCAGCAACATCAACTCGAGCTCGCTATGCCATGCCAGCTTCAAAGTTCATTAAGTGAGTGTCGTAATCCTTTTGCATAAAAGCGCCAATACACGAAAGCTCGGCATATAGTTGCTTAACGATAGCCCTAATTAATTGTAGAAGGATAATAGCGTGCCTTATCGTCATAATCGCTTGCAGATGAATGAATTTGAATTGATAAGATCCCACTGAAAACAACTTCCACGCCGGAGCCTTATCGTACCAATGCCATCCATTCAGAGTCATCCAATAAGTTCCGACTTCCAAGTTTCGGGGAGAAACTGTTGCTGGTTATGGCAATTAAGATATAATCAACCATTTCGAGTATTAATTAATTCGTTTTACTCCTACGAGATTAGATTAAAGAGACATGAAGTTGTTGTCGTTTGCTAGTCAGAGAGGTGTAGTTGGAGCTGTTGAGGCTATAGCAGTCCTCGCAAAGAGCAAACCAGCGCGTTTGGGTCGTGCTGGAGCGGTGGAGCGCTGGAGCTTAACCTACCACTCCGGCTGAGAGAACAGTGGGGATGGCTTTTCAATGAGTTGGCAGGCAATGGAGTGGACTGGAAGCAAGCGGAGGAGGAAAATGACTGTAGATGATTTTTAATGAGGTTCAATTAAAAATGTCCCATTTAATTATGCATCTTTCTGTGAGCAATGTAAATTACCAAATTTACTGCTCGAAAGTGAACTCAATGAATTATGTAAAATTGATGATGTTGATAGGTTACGTTCCAAGTATTCCAAGTTGGGCGCTCAAGTGACGATTCAACCTACATCAAGTACCGAAGCAACGAGTGCAGAGTGCTGTGAAAGCAGCAACAGGACTCCGAGATTTCGAATGGATAAACGTTAAGTGTTGCACAGGCAAGGACGCCTTTCATCTTCTGACTATATATTATGCATGGGGCGATGAGTTTAATTGAGTTCAAGTGCTTAATTATTATCAAACAATTTTTTTAACTGGAATATTAAAAAAAAAACGATTTTTATTGGAATTAACAATGTAATGGAGAGATTTAATGACTTTTTTCGATAAATGCGTTAAGGATAAGCTGTGATTGTATATTGTTTTTGTTGCTCATAGAGGCATTTCCCGAAAAAGGTACACGAACTTTAAATTTTACTCTAGCACTTTGATCACCAAATAAAAATATAAAGTGCTTTTGATACCATTAACATAATTTTCAGAGCAACAGTGCTTAGACTGCTTTCAAACTATACTATCTATCACTCGCATGAGACATTTTCTATATGATTTTTGCGTACAAAAGCAAATTTGAGTTCTGGTATTTCAATGGACAAGGTCAAATTAATTCTAGAATATATTTTGAATATCAAAACTTGACTCATATACAGATTCCATAAATTGACTTCAAAAATAAAAACTTGATTACTATGTACTTAAATTTCGTTTTCAGTGTGTTGACTTCATTGGTGGTCATGATTACATATCAATGCTGCAAACCATTTCTAAAATTTTCATCAAAATTCCTACATTTCTGTAGTGTCTAGGTCCGTCGTAAACGTGTGTCTTCCCAGTATCGTATGTTGTGGTTGTGATTGACAAATATTCAATTGGTTGAAACTTAGCTGTTTATAGCTTGATTGATGTGAAATTTTCAAATTCCGTACACCTTCTGCTAAGAAACTAGGACACGGCAAATTTAAGATTCCTTTTTTGATTTTATAGGCAAAAACGCAGAATTCACAAAATATAGATACGAACGGGCTATATAGGTAGGCGCGCCGTAGACGGTCGCAAGCTCGTTTGAGAAAGGGGAATGTAATGATTTTTACATCTTGTTCGTTCGACATCATCCAAAGGAAATCTAAACCGACCTCTCATCGGCTCTTGACGTGAAGTCTTGGAACGTGACAACGGTCTGTACCCATCACGTGGGCAAGTTCGGACACTCTTAGTCTACTCCGAGGTGGCTGCTGGCTGGCTAGCTAGTATGGAGAGGGATTTTGCTCGTAGGTTTTACGCGAGCGGACTAAGTCCAAATTACAAAAATCTGCCACCGGTTCAAATGCGCGATTTAAAACGCGTCAAACAACTTCCACCGACCCTACTTTAACTTAAGTTACTTCCGTTTCTTATCCCTTCGAAAATGACCACCAAAAAAGCCGCTAAACAAAACGACGTGCATCCGAATATTACCAACGCGAACATAACATACTCGAATGAAAAACCAAAAAAATCTACTCGAACAAAAAACGCAATACTCAAGATATGGCAGCGTGTACCGTCCGCAACACGAAACCGACCTTTCGCGGATTACCGAAACCCTATCCTCTCAGCGGCATATTCACTTTTTGCCTGCATAATCGTCTGAAAGGGAACGGGTTTGCAGGAAAGGAAAAACGGTGATTAAGTTAGGAATTCATTTTCAACTTTAATTCACGATTTATGACAAAATTCACGAAAATTATACAGACAAATGAATATTTCGCATTTTCGCGCAATCTACACCCTCTATCGATACAAGTAATAGTATAATACTTATAAAGAACCTTGACATCTAAGATTTATCCTTTCTTTCTTTCTTACATTACTCTATTTCAACTCATAGTAAGATACCTGGGTCAAATATGGCCAGCCGGAAAATATGGTCACACTATTCTAGCTCTAAAATAAAACGACATTACAGACAGAACAAGTTGCAACATGCTCGGGCTGACGGTAGTCATTAGAACGATGCACATGGCATCACCATCACACAAGCGCCATTCGAATGAGTTCCCTTAAAAGAGAACGACAAGTCCCTATAGTAAAAATCGTAAGCAAGTAATTAAGACTTTAAAACTTCGAAAGAATTGTTTTAAAGAAAAAAAACATAACTAATTACATAACTGCCCATTTATTCATCTTATCTGAGAATACAAAACTAAGCTGAGAAAAGAACTTGAATTATCTCGGCTTAAATACTCTAGCTATTTCTTACCTACTTAGATTATTTACATTCTTATCTTAAAAGATATCCCATCCTTAATACATAATGGGATTTTCCCGCGTCCTGTTTATTACAGGGCAAAGGATGTTTTATTACTTGTATATTATAATAATTATGAGTATTTGTTTCCCGTCGCCTGTTCTTTTACGTGGCGACGGATATTTTATGATATGTTATAATGTAACTACTCCATCCCTTATAATTAAAATCGTCCTCGATTTATCCATATTACTAAAAATAATCTATTTAAAAAATGAAATTTGTCTATTTCAAGTTTCAGACTTTGGATGTACAAATTTATTTCATTTCAACATGATTTCAACAATATATTTAATTTTTCAAAGAATATTATTAGTAAATTATTGTAATTATTTGAGAGACATATAATGATAATAAAGAGGATTCGATTATTTGTGTCACCCATGTATCTGGAGTACTAATATGATAAATTTAAAGTTTAAATGAGATGTTTTCCTGTAAGAGATGTAATGAATCATGCGACGCCGCTGGTGGCCACTACTAACACACTTTGCTGCCAGGTGGCTTGTCATTTCAAGTTGGTTGCGACGAGCGCACATCCCACGTCAATTTTATCGTGGGATGTCAAGTAGATTTGACAGCCACATGGGAGGAAAGTGTGGAAGTAGTGGCCGTTACTCAGGGAGAAGTCCCGGAGGGTGCCAACAAGCAGCAAAAGGGCTTAGGATTGACAGGAAGAAGAACTCTCCCACAAATAGGTCATCACTGATATCCATTGACTATTTAAAAGTAGTAAAGTTATCAGAAATTGGAATTGGTAAGTCGGCGAATGCAAAGTTTGTTTTTCCGCTTCGAGTTAAAATAACGTTCTGTGATGTTTAGGTTAACCGCGGATATCATCAATCAATCCATGCAGGGATACGCAAATGCGATGGATGTCCGTATTTGCCTAGATTAAAGTGCCGCATTGTTGAGATTTTACCTTTGACCGATGTATCCGCAGCAAAAAACAATTAAAGAAAAATGAAACAAGCAAGCGACTTTATTTTATACGTGCTAATTTAATGAATGCTGTATGTTAAGTGAAGTGACTGTACACAAATTACAATGCTATGAATGTCAAATGTATTAGTGTTTTGCAGAATGACCGTGCGATGTGGTGTCGCCACGAATCCTATATTTGAATATTTAAACGTTAACAAAAACTATAAAATCGATACATTTTAATACTCCCACCTTTTGTTAACTACCAGATAAACCAAAAACTATGTTCCAATAAAACTATTGCCATAAGGGCCAATGCAAAATAATTGAATGAATCATTAACAAAAATCTTGATTGAATTCGAAAATGTAATCAAAATGAAAAAAGTAAAATTCAATTTGTCATGCCCAATGATTGCCATATAAATTCAAATCCAATTGATCATGACTTGAGATTGATTCAACTGCCAATTCCTTTCGTTCGTGCTGTTCCCGAATAAAATGATAAGCCACATCAATATGCTTTGTTCGACGATGGAACACCGGATTTTTAATCAATTTCACCGCACTTTCGTTGTCGATGTACAAAGTTGGTTCGTTCACTTGATCCGGTACGATTTCATTCAATAATCTTTTCACCCAAATCAATTCGGATGTCGCTTCAGAAGCAGCAATATATTCAGCTTCAGCCGTTGATTTCGATACACTTGATTGCCGCCTTGAACACCAAGTTTTGTCGCTATTATTCACAGTAAAAATGAAACCAGTTGTCGATCTGCGCGTACCAAGATCGCCAGCATAATCCGAATCGCTGTATCCATTGAATGTAATTTCACCCGTTGTAGAGCCGTACAAAATACCACGATTCAATGTACCATTTATGTATTTCAAAATACGCTTCGCCGCATTCACATGAGTGATCGATGGTTTTTCCAAATAACGACTGGCCACACCGATTGCATACGAAATGTCAGGTCGTGTTCCCATTGCCAAATACATAATGCTGCCCACAAGTTGTCGATACGGAAAATTCGATGGATCGCTGTCATCGTATTGCGATAATTTTTGATTTATACCGCTTGGTACTCCCACTGAAACACAATTTTCCATGTTGAACTTTCGAATAACCTTGCGTGCATATGCCGTTTGATGTATAAAAATCGATCCTTCGTTCAAACGATCAATTTCAATACCAAGAAAACACCTGGCGTCGATTACTTTTATCTCGAACTTTTGCTTCAAATGATTGATGATCTCATCGATCACATCATCACTGTCACCAAAAATCATGCCATCGTCAACATAAATACATATAATAACTGTGTTTTTCCCATTTGACTTTGCAAAAACACATGGATCAGCCAATGATGATTTAAAGCCGAATTCTTCGATGAAATCCTTAAACTTTTGATTCCAGCATCTTGAACTTTGTTTTAAGCCATACAAACTATTACGTAAATTGCATACCTTGTTTGTATCATCGCTGAATCCAATCGGTTGTTTTATGTACACATTTTCACGTAGATCTCCGTATAAAAATGCTGTTTTCACGTCAAACTGTCGCATTTTCAATTTCTTTGCCGCTGCAATTGAAAATAATGTCCGAATTGAATCAAAACGCACCACCGGACTGAACGTTTCTTCATAATCAATTCCATGCTGTTGATTAAAGCCACGTGCCACTAACCGCGCTTTGTATCGTTCAATTGAATCATCCGGATTACTTTTCACCTTGAAAACCCACTTATTATCGATGACCTTTTGATCGTGTGGTTTTTCGACCAATTTCCATGTGTTATTTCGCACCAGTGAATCGTATTCCTCTTGCATTGTTTGTAACCACATATCGCTGTTCGGTGATTCAACTGCTTCCCGATACGTTTGAGGCTCATCATCAATTGCAATAAGTGCCATTGCAACCAATGTCGTTTGATTTCGATTACGTGTACGCGATTCAAGTATATTGTCCTCATCAATATCAGTTAAACCCGTTGTTCCACGCTTGACAATTCTTGCCGCCTGTTGTTGTTGTTGTTTTTGTTGTTGTTCGGCCGTTGCTGCCGTTGCGGTTGACGTTGATGCATCACTTGACTCCGCTTTATTTTGTCCAACATTCGATTGCTCAGGCTTGAGCTCATCCTCATTCTCATCCGTTTGTACCGCTTTTTCCTGACCACCGTGTACTTGTACCAAGATTTTTATTGTATTAAATTCATCCGATAAAAATTTCACATCGCGAACCACCTCGATTTTCCTTGTATCCGGATCATAAACACGATAACCTTTGATATTATCGTCAAATCCAACGAAAATACATTTCTTTGATTTTGGTTCCATTTTACGACGTTTTTGTTTCGGTACATGAACGTATACACCAGTGCCAAACGAACGAAGATTTTCAACCTGTGCCGGTTTACCACACCACAATTCATATGGTGTTTTATTCTTGACCGTGCTCGTTCCAGTGCAATTTAAGACATATACGGCCAAATTTACAGCCTCCGCCCACAAATTTTCATTCAAACCCTTTGCATGTATCATTGAACGTGCTGATTCAACGATCGTACGCATCTCACGTTCTGCACATCCATTCTGTTCCGGTGTGTATTTGACAGATCGACGATGTTGAATTCCATTTTCCTCAAGAAAATGATTCACTTCAGCATTATCACATTCCGTTCCTTGGTCCGATTGAAATGCCTTGATTTGATGGCCCCACTGTTTTTCGCTAAACTTGATGAACGTCTTGAGCCTGTCAACGTCTTCAGCCTTGTTTTTCAAACAATAAATGAATCGCATGTGTGAAAAATCATCCTTGAATACAACAAAATATATCGATCCACCAATTGATTTATCGTATGGTCCCCATAAATCACCATGGATTATTTCACCGCATGCCTTTGACTTTTCTACACGTGATTCAAAACTCAATCTGTGCTGCTTGCCATATGCGCATCCATCACAATCAAAATCCTCATCGATGAATTCAATGTTCCGATTTCGTAAAGTTTTTCGTACATATGCAACATGCTGATGTGCCAAACGTTCATGCCACATTTGCAATGTGAGTGTTTTCATTGCCACATGTGCCGCTGATTTTTCACATTCCGATGCTTCAATAGGTTGTATAATCATTTGCCATAGACCACCTCTACGCAATGCAATCGCTACCACTTTGTCTTCATCATAGAATTTGAATGAATCCGCATCAGCTTTCAACTTGTGACCATTGTCCAACGCTTTACTTGATGAAAAAAGATTCACGCACCCGTCCGGTACGAAAAGAACATTAACTAATGTTTTTGAAATCCATTTCTCACCTGTGAATGTTAATGCTTTCACATTGCCGCGTCCAATGCCTGTCATTTTCGATCCATCACCGATGGTAACTGGAATGGGTGTTTGCAATTTCTCGTAATTTTCAAGCCAATCGATTCGATTACACATATGAGATGTTGCACCAGAGTCGACAAACCAAGAATCCCGTTGTTGTTGCTTTAAAATTGATTCATTTGCTTCACACAAAAATGCCTTCGATTCAGTTTCATCTTTGTTGCTTTTGTCACCTTTGGAATGCTTCAAATCAGGGCAATCCCGCTTGTAATGTTGATCGCTACCACATTAAAAACAACGACCCTTTTGTTTGCTTTGTGATTTTTCACCTTGACTCTTCTTATTCTTTTTTTTATCGCCATTCCGTTTTGCGAAAAATGCTTCACTTTTCTCAGCCGATTCACCACGTTCAGCTTTTCGTGTGTTGATGCGATGCTCTTCCAACATTAATCTTTGTGTGAGATTATCCAATGTTTTCTCAGCTGTTGCCGTTGAATCCCAAGCGCTACTCAAATTACTATATTCATCCGGCAAACTCGATATTAATTTCGAAATCAATATCTCATCCGAAATTACATTGCCAGCATCACGTATTTGCTGCACCAAATATTCCAATTTTGCAATATTTGTAACCATATCGTCCGATGAATTGCACTTGTATGAATAAAATCGTTCCATTAACAATTGTTTACCAGCATCGTGCCTTTGCTCGTATACAGCATGCAATTTTGTCCACATTTCAGCCGGTGTATTGCAACGAACTATGAGCTGTGTTGGTTTTCGTCCAATCGATGTAACAATGATCCGCTGAGCCTTAGCATCTTTTTGTTTCCATTCAGCAATTTCCTTAACCTTTGGATCCTCTGTTGTTGCCACGGGCGATTTACTTGTTCCATCAACAATATCGAAATAACCAGCCGCATTCAAACATACTTTCACTTGAAATCGCCACGTCATCCATTGACTAATATCTTGTAACTTGTCAATTTTAATTACTTCGGTTTCCATTGCAACGCTATTATTTTATTCCTTTTGACCAAATAAAATAAATTTCAACGATTTGTCCGCAAAATTTCATCTAAACGTAACACCAATTGCTCAGCTACTCTGTTCAATACAATACAATTGTTCCGGAACGTTCGTACCGCTGCACGCGTTTGCCTGTGCTGTGTCAGTGAATTTCACAATCGTATCAACTATTGCGTCACCCTCAATTTTTGCTCACCAAAAATTCTTTTCCCTAATTATTTTGCGTTGTCTGGGCCCATAACCTGTTGAGATTTTACCTTTGACCGATGTATCCGCAGCAAAAAACAATTAAAGAAAAAAGAAACAAGCAAGCGACTATATTTTATACGTGCTAATTTAATGAATGCAGTATGTAAAGTGAAGTGACTGTACACAAATTACAATGCTATGAATGTCAAATGTATTAGTGTTTTGCAGAATGACCGTGCGATGTGGTGTCGCCACGAATCCTATATTTGAATATTTAAACGTTAACAAAAACTATAAAATCGATACATTTTAATACGCATTAAACAACAACCGGACAATACGAATGGGCGATTGCCTGCCGGAATGTATCCCCAATTCGGAATCAGTAGTTCTTGCTGGGAGCAATAGTCAGGAGTTGAGCGATTTGGAACCACTCACGCACCTCAGAGAGCTGAAGAGCCCAGGTAAAATGACTGCACTGCCATGAAGAATCTTGAATGTCATCGGGCATTTATTTCTAAATTGATTAAACTGCAAATTTTCAATCGAATTATTACTTGTGTCATATCTCTCGTGTTGAAATATGGCTGGCATGTGTAAAGGACGTTGAACGGAACAAGGAGCCCCACGATAACCAAGTGATGGATGATGCCTTGTCGAGGAAGGTGACATAGTTATGGATAAATATATAGAAGGGGTTGGAGGCTAACAAGTAAGTTTTAAGATGACATACCGGCAGTGCCCACGTCAGTAATTTAATGGAATAAGTTCCGGAGCAAAATACGGTTTGCATATAATCTCGCCAGTAATTTCGTGCATAAAATTAATTCTGGTTCTGTAAGCTGTTCCCAAAAGCTAGGGTAGATGATAAGTATTCAAAGAGATGGAGCATCTCAAATCGCATGTGGTGGTGTAAATACCGTTTGATAGAAAGTGACGATAGGATGACAGCAAAGTGAAACTTGACTTCAAAATTCGAGTCAAATTAAAACTTGGTTGTGGGTAGTAACAAAGTAGCCACGCAAATATTTATAACTGAGAAAATATAATTTTAACGTTGCATTTTCAAGATTCTTCAAGAAAAGGGATATTCGCAAATTATTTTGCTTCTATGATAAAAAGGTGTCCCTACCGATTGAAATTTTTATAAGGCCTTTTAACTGAATACAACATAATTAATTAATGTAGAACTGTCGAACACCGTGCTGAAAAATATGACGCTGCATATGTCGGTCTGAGTAATTCTAGCAAATGCAACAGTGCAAACTAGTCTGTTTAGCCAAAAATAATTTCCCAACTATGAATTAATTTGCTCGCCTATTTTTCAAAATATATGACTGCAACTATGTGGATAATTTTTGTTTAATCGCTTTGCATCGAACATATCCTGAATAATCTTTCACACTATTGAATCCAAGGCCATCATTACATTTGGCTTGAGGGGCATAGCAAATTAAATATCGATGATTTTTGTTTTGCTTCGTATCTTCCACCCTCGAGCTAATCCAGGTACAGATTGATCAAATAAGTGAGAAGAAATTAACGAAAATACCCTTTTGCCTTTAAAGGAAATCAATGAAAAATTTCTATAAATTATGTACATCAAACATACCGATCAAACAGAATAGTGAATTCAAATTTGTATAACATCCCCATAGTATGTTATCATTAACAGTTAGAATTAGGACCAGCAGTTTGTCCCTTTTGTGTGATATATTAAATTGAATTGTGGATATATTAAATTGAATTTCCAAGATAATTTAGATTAAGGCAACTGAAGGTAGAGCAGGTATAAGTTCTACGGAGTGCAGTCACGGGAAAATAAAAAGAAAAATTTTATAGTATTGCGATTATAGTATATATATATATATATATATATATATATATATATATATATATATATATATATTGAGGCATCCCAAACAGCGACTAAGAGAAACGTATCGTACAGATTCCCTTTTGAGCCTGGTCGACCAACCGTTCAGATAACAAAATTAAAATAGAAAACAAAACAATGGGAGTATTACAGTTTTTTTTTGTGATCTGAAATAGAAGGTGAATAGGTACCTTTATGAACCCCTTGTAGTGAATATGAGTTTTCAATAAAGTCCGTAAAGGACTGCAGCGATGGTTTGCTGCCCCGGCAGAAGAAGGTGTCGGTTTCTGCCGAGAATGCCCTCGTCCGGAGACGCGTGAATGCGCTGGCAGGCTAGCATTGCGGTGTCGTGGGGCGGGTTCGTTTCCCCGGCACGAGGACCCACTACAAAACATTTCGCATTCACAAATTGCTTTCAGGTCAAAAAAAGGCGACCAAAGTCGCAAAGTTGTAGATAACCTCACCGAAGGAGACGTACTTGTTACTAGAACAAGTGAAACCTGAGAAGAAAGGCGAACTTGGGGTAACCTCGTCTTTACCCGACGAAGTTCATGGCCCACAAATGAAAGAGGGGCAACCGGGTGGTGGTGGAGCCCCTTCATACCCACCCAACCGGAATAAATCCATTGAAAGCTTGTTGAAGTGGCCAGGTATTCCTCTTCTGAGTGGAAAACTCATACAACTTGAATTATATGAACTTTCCCATCAGAAGGGGAGTACCCCGGTGAACAATTTATGTCATAGAATTATACAATCGGATTGCATAATTCTATGCCATAAAAAGGCACTCTGCTTGGGCCACTCAACCCATTACGTCACCTGAAACAGAAAAAGGATTATTAATTACCCGGTGGCTGGCTCATGTTTTGAGGGGTAAGCCTGCCACCGTACCGGGTCCTATACGCGGTTAGATAGAACGGAAGGGAAAGACCGATTTTACGTTTAATTCATCATTTTTATTTTTCTTTCCCTTTGTTTATCATAATTAATATAAGCTTCTCCACGACGAACCAAAGGAACTATATTTCCGAAAAATTATCTTTCCAAAAATCAAATTCATTTCCATACAAATTAAAACTAAGTCTAAATAAATCTATAATATTTAATAAAACGTTTTTTTTTTTTCTTCACTAAATTTTTAAATTCGCACCGGACTAAAATGCGATCGTATCTACCTACAATAAATTTTAATTTTTTTTTTCCTTGTTTTTGAAGTACAAACTTTGTATCGAAGTAATTAAGTTTAAAACTTGATAGGAAACTAGAACAATACCAAGTAGAATACACGGTGGATAATAGACTCATCGATCCAAATTTAACAAAGATAGAAAGATTGAAAGTAATAAGTAAATTATTGCTGATAAGATACTCGTATATCGGATATACTTTAATTAAGCAAACGATCTTCTCGGTACATTTAAGTCGTGGCTATATGTTAACATGGAGCGAGCTTTTTAATACTTCCTTTATCTTTTTCAACTCAAATATATTCAAAAGTTCTAATGTGCACTTTTTATTAGGTTTTGTACGTTTATGACATTTTCTTTTTCAACCGAAAGGAACTCCGAATCTGAGGGAGTGTGTTTATTCATTAAGTATAATAAAATGAAATTTAAATAAAATAATTAATATAATTTGAATAATTATATAAGAAAAATATTAGAATTAATTATTATATAAATAAATTAAATCAAAAGGACTCACCGCATGTTCCGTCGAGCGCTCGATGGGTGCTGGTACTCTACGTTCATTTAAGGCTAATAAATGCTCATTTAACAATTATTCAAAACAATGTAATTCGACAACGATCTAAGACCGAATAATTCACCTATCACTATAAAGGTTCTTTGGGCGAATGCCATACAAAATTTAGTAATAAAATCACTTGAAACGGGCGCTAGTGTGAATCCGTTTTCAAAAATTGTTCGTAACTCTTCTCATCCATAAGTTTATCAATTTCTGAAGTTTCACTGAGCTTCACTTTGAATAACCAGCCTTTTTCATAACACGGTGTATTGATCAACCCTGGTGTATCCTCAACTGATGTGTTCTTCTCTACCACAGTTCTTTTGATAGCGGAGGTCTCATATACGGCCGTTCGTATTCATTTGGGATAACTAAAACCTTGGCTTTGGGATCCCGGGACTTGATAGCACGGAATGCAGAAAAACTGGCTGTTCCGCCACTAGCTAGTAAATAAGGAACTTCTTTTGGTAAGTCTGCTGAGCTTGGAGGTACTTTAACGGGCATCAGAAGTCCTGCTGCTAAACCGCTCTTGCCATCTGACTTACTCTTAGATCCTCGATTACTCAAATAATATGCCGCTGCTGCAGCTCCACCCAAGGCCAATAGTCCAATTAGCAATCGTAAATTCTTATCTTCGCCTGGAGGTTTTGAATCGCCACCGGGTGGGCCTACTGGTGGTTTTGGGGCAGGTTTACAATGTTTTGGCTGGTTTGGTTCCCTTCGCACCGGATCTGGTGGGCATGGTGCACCTTTTTCCGAATCATATAAGTTGCGTCGTGTGATGAATTTTTGTATACCCGCAAAACCTGAAAATATTTGCCGATTTGCGTAATTCGTGCACTCAAATTTCGACTCCACCTCCACTGCCGTTCGCGACCTTTAACGCGTTTTGTTTTATAATAAAATGAAGTAATAAATAAATAAAAATTAATTCATAGGTTAAATTTGATAAGCTATGCTCCCTATCCCGACGTCTCTCTCCCCTCCGCTTTTCACTCTATCTCGTGTTTTTCCAAGTTGTCAAAAATGGCCGGGCCGAACCATCGAGCAACGAAACAGTAGTGGAAAATCGCGAAAAGTTTCGTTCAATAGTGACATCTATGGGTGGATCCGCGATGGTCTTTTGTAGATTCGCTTAAGTTATCAAATGAATGCAATTTTCGTTTGTAATGGTTAGGCGTAATTAGGGAAAAAGAAAAATCGGAAGAATTAGACAGGCACACTTTAATTACCGACAAACAAAACAATTTTTAATTAAGATTATGGTTGGAATGGGTAAAATTTTTGAGGGGTTTAAATGATACAATGATTTTATCGTTCATATAATTAAAGGGGTTAACCGTTTCGTTCTAAGCATTTGTATACCGCGTTACACCGCAATTCGTTAAATTATATTCAAAAGATATTGTAATAAAATCACTACACATTAAAATTTTAAACAAGTTTAGAATTTTGTTTCCCGGGAGTTCAGTACAAAAGAAATTTCCTTAATTTATTTTTCACCCGGAAAGAAAAAGAGTGAGGGTTGCGATGGGGAAGGTGACTCAATCGTTCCGCCTTGTTAAATTGAGTTTGTGCTGTGTGCTTGTGGCAGCGCTGGCTTTTAGCGCCATAGCTCCTCGATTATTACACCCTATACAAGTTTAGGCAAAATAGAATAAAAGGACTCAAGATCTAAAGGGTTTCCGATTAATTTTAATATTGTGTCTTATGATAGTGTTTTGAGAATAATTATTCAATGAACAACAAACACAAATTGAGGTGTTTGAAAGCAATTGCAACACTGTACTTACTGTTAGTAACCGTAACCTTTTTCTAATTAGTTCTTTGGTTAAAATCATTTTTTTTAGGTTAAATTGATACTTGCATCTTTCTCGGCTTACGTAGAACATTAATGAAAATTTTCAACTGTACCTTAGAAACAACAGGCTGAACGGTGATTATGGCGTATGATTCTTTAAAATTTAGATTTATTTTTAAGTTATTCATTGGCTCTTAGAAAAAAAAAAATTTAAGTATTTTAGCTGACGTTCAACCAATGATGATAGCACTCCCCAAACACATTTAGTCTTACGAGTCAGTTATTAAATCTCACTCAAAAGTCGATTTCGCTACATGCTTTATAAGTTTGTATGGCATTTCAGGGGTCACATATATTGAGATGTATACGAAAAACGACGTTTTTTTTTTTTCATTCTATACGTTTGAATTTATCGCCTGCGTTTTCATTGATTCGACTTGACATTGCTGTTATTCAATAGTTGATCATTCATTGCACTAATTTAGCATATCCATATCTGTTAAGCTGGCATTTTCCAATATTTATGTCGTTTATGACAATCCAATTGTATAATATGGCGAATCGAATGAAAATTTAGAGTAGAAAATAGAAGATGTGAAGCCAACTTAGTCTTTAAGGAGACAATTATCACATTCTGATACGTTACAGGACAAAAACGTCAAACAAATGATAATATATGAAATTTACTATAAACTCTTTATTATGTATAAGCCTAGAAATTGTTTATTAACGTTCAACCACAAAGAATAACATATTTCCATACCTTTTTGTTGTACTTATCTAAAATAATTTTAACTTTAATTTTTGCGCTGTACATATTAGTACATATTCAGTTTTTCGGTTTTGATTCGTGTAGGATTCGATTTAATTGGTGGAAAATAAATCATGTAATTTTGATGAATGATCTTTGTTCAAAACAAAAATTATAAAAATTACTCTACCGAGGTTCTTGTAATAAAAGAAATATTAATTATTGGAAACTGAGAGTAAAATAAGATGAATTGCTAAATAACAACACGACTTTCCTTTCCAGTGGTTCTTCTTTTCAGTGGAAAATGAGGTGCAGGGTAGGTATGCCGTCGCGAGGGTAGGGTTCGAGAAAATCCGCTGAGGTCGGTTTCGCGTTGCGCGCGGTACGCGGTACCTTAGTTGATTTTGGTTTTTCTTTAGCGTAGCTTTTTTCGGAATTACGTTAACGTAGTATATTTTTCGGTACCGCGTCGGAAATTCGGGAACGCGAAGTAAAGATTAGATCTTTGTCTTTTGACTGGTTATAGGAAGTAGGTTTCCTCTCCGTATGGTTTTGTTTTATGACGCGTTTGAAAACGGGCATGTATTGGTGGCTGAATATTGTAAATGAGCGTAACCCATTCGGAGACCCGCGACCGAAATCCTCTCCGATCTAGCTGGCCGACAAGCAGCCACCGCGTGAATGGGTTACGGTGCACGGATTGGTTGACCGGTTGGTACCATCTGTTGGCACTACTCAGACATAATGTCTAGAACCGATGAGAGGTCGGTTCCGCGTTCGCACGTAGACTACAAATCATTACAGAGAGTCGTTTCTTATTATTCAGGAGTAAAATAAATTCTATATTTTTATATTCCGTTTTTGAAAAGCTGTAGTCGCGAATTTTAGTTTATATACTTTTCAATTGATTGAGTTTGAATTGATATTGGGAAAATGAGTACCGCTATTTGCGGGACTTAATGGTATGGAACGTTTTTCGCTTATGCTTATTATTATATTTGATATATCATGGTTGTAATTAAGTAGCGCTAGGGTTTTTAATGTACTGCTCATCCAAGGGTTCTTCTTTACGAAGCTTATTGTGATATTCATTTTGCTTAGCTTGGTTTTGTAGTAATTTTGCATGGATTTCGTAGTTGGGGGTGGGTGTTTGTTGATGAAACACACTCGCAGGTTTTTCTCTATGGGCCGAGTGCACTTTTGTATTATATATACGAACACATTCCTGAACAGGGTTTAATTCCAGTAGGTTCTTATCCTCTTCTACTTGCCAAATGAGGAAGGTGCGAAGATTTTCATTACGAGTTCTATGGGCTACTTCCATATAAGCGTTACCATTATGAACATGAGGGGATGCAAAGTGAATTGTGACGTTGTTTTTTTGAAGCCAGTCAATAGTTTTAGGAGAACTAAAAGAACTTTCGTTGTCAGTGATGATATGTCTAGGGAAACCTAACATATTAAAAGCCTCTAATAAAGCATGGTTGATTGTATCCCATCGCCGATGTTGGATGGGGTAGATGGCCAAGTACTTACTAAATTTATCTATGATGGATATATAAGGATGATTTTTAGCCTTGAACCAAATGTCAATGTGAAATGTATCTCGAACTTTATTTGGATACTCTGGTTTCTTGAATGGAAGTTTAACTGGATTGCGTTCGTACTTTGATCCCTCACATATATCACATGCGTTTATATATAAAGTCATAAGTTCTCTAAGTTTCGAAAAGTAATACTTGGTTTTTAATTCCTCGTATGTTTTGTCTATTCCTTGATGGTTAGATTTTTGATGAGTCCGAGCTATTTGCTCTTTAATTGATGTTTCAGTGCAATTATGTAGTATTTTGGGTGCTGATACTATGCACATGTTGGGATTAGATAGCTTATATTTACCATATTCTGTTTGAGCTAGTAAAAGGACATTTTTGTTGGAGAAATTGATGGCTATAGTACCTTTTTGCAGGGTATGATTTTTAAGTATATATTGAATTGTTTTGGGTGTTATTTGTTGAAACTGTAAATGCAGTATTTTCTTCCCTTGGTACTTAATTAGTTTAGTTGAGTTTATTTGTCCTTGCTTCAAGAAAATCTGTTGTTGATTTGATTAATAGGTTTCTCTGCTATGTATGTATATACAATGGTGGTTGTCTTCTTGGGTGGAATGTTGTGTTGCTACAACGGATTCATTATCTTCTTAGTTTATAATTTGTTTTTAATGGCTACCTTCCATGTGTAAGATTTGTACACGGGACAGAGCATCTGCGACAAGATTTTCTTTGCCCTTTATGTGTTGAATATTAAAATTATATTCTTTGATTCTTAAGCGCCACCGTTGGAGTTTACTGTTTTCTTCTTTAATATTATCCAAGAAAGTAAGTGGTTTGTGATCTTTTACAAGAGTAAAACGTTTGCCAAATAGGTATGGTTTGAAATGTTTTAAGGACCAAACGATTGCCAATAACTCTTTTTCAATCGTTGAATAATTTATCTCATGTTTGTTAAGTGTTCGCGATGCAAATGCTATCGGTTTTTGGTTTTGCGTCAATACTTCACCAAGTGCATAGTTTGAGGCGTCAGTAGTTACAGTAAAGGGTTTACTTAAGTCTGGATGTATAAGTATTGGTTCACTTTGAATATACATTTTAAGCCTGTTAAAGGATTCTACATAAGATGGGTCATTAAGGTTGATTTTTTTATCTTTCTGTAAATATATGGTCATTGGCTTGGCAATTTTTGCGAAGTCACGTATAAACTTACGATAAAATCCTGTTAACCCCAAAAAGCTTTTAATTTCCTCAGTGGTTTTCGGAATTGGAAATTTTTGGATTGGTTCTATCTTAGATGGATTAGGCTTGATACCCTGTGCTGTCATGATATGCCCTAGAAATTCGGTATAACGTGATAAGAATTTGGTTTTGTTCAATTGAATTTTAAGATTTGCTTTGCGCAATGTTTAAAATATTTTTCTTAATTCTACCTCATGCTCTTGTAAAGATGCACTGAAAATCAGTATATCATCCATGTATACAATACATGTTTTTCCGATATGCTCATGTAGAATGTTATTCATTAACTTCTGAAAAGTAGCCGGAGCGTTTTTCAGACCAAATGGCATACAAAGGAACTCATAGTGTCCAGAAGTAGTGGAGAAAGCGGTTTTGTGCCTATCTGAAGGTTCCAATTCAATTTGGTAGAATCCTTTCGCTAAGTCAATTGACGTAAAATATTGGCAATTCCCAAGTTTGCCAAGTAGATCATCTATCTGTGGGATAGGAAATTTATCTTCAACTTTCAGTTAATTTAGTTTTCTAAAGTCAACCACAAGTCTGTATTTGTCACCCTTTTTTGGTACTATCCAAATAGGGTTATTATACGGTGATTGAGAAGGTTGAATGATACCTTGTGCAAGATCTTTCTGAATTTGTTTCGAAAGAAAATCTCGGACAGTGTAAGGTAGTCTATAATTTCGTTGATATATTGGTTTATCGGAAGTAAGGGGTAAGGAATGTTTTATATTATGTGTGAAAGTTAATTTTTTTGTTTCATCATATTGTACACCTTTATATTCCTCTAAAAAATTTTTAATTGCTTGTCTCTCTTCGAGAGTATGTTCAACTTCTGTAGGAATTAAATTTAACTCTTTTGGTTTATCAGAAATGTTTTTCAAAGCTTCTGTGAAATATATTTGTTCTTCCGCATTGTGCGCGAAAGGTATACGGAAGTTGTTACTACACAGGGTTTGAGTTCGATAATCTATGACTTAACCGACAGTGTGCGCTATATCGTTTCCAATGATAGCTTGGAAATCTTTTCCTGTCAATGAAATTACCTTCCATTCAACGGGATTTGTGATTCTAAATTCTTCTGGAGGTTGTTTTCTTAGTCGCTTAGAAGTATTAAAACTGTTATTCATTGTTTTTATGATCAACGGACTATGGTAAGTTCGTTTTTGATGCTCAGGGACGATTCTTTCGTCAAGAATAGATATTGTACTTCCTGTATCTATAATACATTTGAGAAGCTTCCCACCGATTGTCAGTTGAACCGTTGGTAGTTGTCTTCCGAGGCTGGGATTCATTGACACATCACTGTTAAGTCTCATATCATGAGGATTTGATTAACCTAGATTATTATTATTCCTATAGTTCAAAAATGGCTGTTGCCGAAGATTAAGCGCATTGGCATTATCTCGATTGAATTGTTCGCTAGGCAATTGGTGTGAACTATTCATTTGCTGGTGATTATTAAATACATGTTGCTCGTTCACTGGCAACATTGGGTAAGAATTTTTTTGTTAGCGAAAATAGTTTCTTTTGTATGAATTTTTATTGATCCCAAGGTGTGCTCTTTCTGCTGAATAATTGACTAAATTAGACTTTTCAAGAATAGCAAACGCGGCCTCCAGAGACGTGGGTTGTTGGGCATAGAGTATAGTTTGTAAAAACCTTGGACTGTTTTCAATAAAAACGTCCGTAGCAATTTGACAATTATATTCTATAATCCTATCTTTTTCTGTGTTGGAAATATCATCACTATATCTAATCTTAGTATTTAACTTAAATAGTAACTAACGGATGTGTTCATAGTACTCTGTTGTATTCGTAAATCTCGCACTGCGTAGTTGCATTATAATTTGCCCTGTTGTTTCCTTGGTGTCGAAGTGTTGAATCAGTAGCGGCTTCATTTCGTTCCATGTTGGTGTAACAAGGTGTATTTGAATAAGCTGTGCTGCTGGTCCGGTAAGTTTGTTCATAATGTTTTGATACAATAAGTCGCGGTCTGCTTCAACAGGATATGCAGCTATCCTCGGTGCGATTTTCTCCATTGCAGATATAAATCGATACAGTTGTTCTGAATCGCCGTTGTATGTGGGAACCTGTGCTATCAGATGAGTAAGGAATTTGAATTGCTCAAACACCGATGGTTGCATGGCTGGCTGCGAATTCAATGTCGAAGGTTGAATAAAATAGTTCACCGGTTGCGTCATGTTTGGTGGATCCAAACAAAGAGCCTGTAATAACGTCAAAAGATGTTGTTCCAGGGTTACTTTACTCACTTAAATGCACTTTTAAAGGTTGTTTTTTTTTGCGTTAACCGCACGACTGCGCCAATTAAGACTTTAAAACTTCGAAAGAAATGTTTTAAAGAAAAAAACTATAACTAATTACATAACTGCCGATTTATTCATCTTATCTGAGAATACAAAACTATGCTGAGAAAAGAACTTAAATTAAATACTCTAGCTATTTCTTACCTACTTAGATTATTTACATTCTTATCTTAAAAGAAATCCCATCCTTAATACATAATAGGATTTTCTCGCGTCCTGTCTATTACAGGGCGAAGGATGTTTTATTACTTGTATAGTATAATAATTGTGAGTATTTGTTTCCCGCCGCCTGTTCTTTTACGTGGCGTCGGATATTTTATGATATGTTATAATGTAACTTAATTATTACCTTTCATTTCTATATTTATTGTTTTTTTTTTTTTTTTTTGATATTGTAGTGCTATTACGTTATTACATCACAATCATATTTGATATTCCTGTGTACGTTTTTTGGACTTTTGATGTGAATTATAGAAAAAAATAACGGAGCTGAAAATATGGCCCTCCACTGGCCATATTTTAGAGTAGATAAAAATTTCTTCTTTTAGATCATGAAACGATACAAATCTCAAGGAATACGGGGAAAACGGACCAAGTAGAATATAAAATCAGCTTTGTCTACTGTGAAGCGGGGGATAATGAAAGTAACAAGAAGAAGTCTGAAACCCTACTTAGCAGAAAATCAACAGGTGAAGTCCGTTTTGGAAAGGAATCCACTGATAAATTATGAACAAGAAAAAACATTGTCATCTCGTATAATCCGCCTATGTAGCGTAGGATATCCATTGACACAACGGGTACTACGAACATGCTTCAAAACTTCTACAACTTGAATAATATTTCTATGGCAAACCAAAGTGTGATAATTGGACGAGATTGGTTAAGATGATTTCTCAAACGCCAGAAGATATCAGTCAGCGTAAGGCAAAAATTATGAATCCTGCACGAACACAAAAGCTGAGTAAAACCGTGGTGATGGACTTCTTTAAACAATTGAAGAAAATTATGCAAGATAACAATATCATGAATAAACCAGAACGCATTTTTGCCGCAATTTTTGCCTGAACGCGGAACAAAACGAGTACATCTACATAGTAGCGCATGAACATGGCGAGAATATCACTATAGTCTCTTGTGGCAATGCATTGGGGCATGCAATTCCTCCCATGATTTTTTACAAAGGAAAAAAAAATGAAACCAGTATGGGTTGATTCGTTGCCTGCTGGTGCAATCATCCAGATGACCCCAAAAGGCAGCATGGGCACTGAAACTTTTGTGAACTGCATTTACCATTTTGGCAAATTTAAGCTAGCAGGGGCTTGTCTCTTGATTTTTGACGAAACTAAATGCCATTTAAATATTCAATTGTTTATGCAGTAGTAAAGTTAGAGATTAAGCTTTTTTTTACCTAGCAACACCATTCATGAACATCAACCGATGGATAAATCAGTATTTAGATCGTTTGAGTACTACTGGCATAAGAAAGTTTTTAAATACTGGTCCATACACACACTAAACTAAACATAGATTTGGAATGATTTTTTCTAGGGATCGGGACAAAGCTGCTACACCTGCAAATATCAAAGCAGGTTTCAAAGCCACTAAAATATTTCCGTTTAATCCAGAGAAGATATGCTCCAAGTAACAACACCGTAACGCCTGGAATGTCAGTTGAAAATTAAGATAATTTCATCTATAACGGAGATTGTAGGGCGTCAATGAAAGTTTTTTAGCTTCTCATCTTTTGAATGATAATGACAGCTTTCATCCCCAAACTAGTCATCTTGTTTCAACAGAAGACTCCGATGAAACCCCACTAGTAACTCAGAGCTCTCATGTGAAGGATAGCTCATATAATAATGCACCGTCCAATGAGCGTCATACAAAAGGCCAATCAATCAACTTGCATCCTTATCCAAAATAATAGTTCTGTTTCTATTGATCAGTCTGAACTCGCTGCTGAATCTTGGTTTTGTTTTGTGTGCGCCGAGTTGCTGAAATGCGGGCATGTTTTTTATGTGCAACATATGTACATGAAGAATGTGTTGGCTAACCGCAGACAACAACGAATGTTTGTGTGTACCAAATGTAGTCCGAATGAAGTTTTGCTTTGAGTCTGTTGTGAACTTATTTGATATCTTAAGTTGATTGCAACAATAATGATAATTAATCGCAGTAGATATTATGTTCTTTGCATAGAGGATAACATTGTTGATTTGCTTTAAATTTTATGAATTTGTTAAGACTGAGAATTAAGATCTATGAATGTCGTGTAACTGGACGTTTGTTTTTGATTTTTAATCATTTGTTTTATGTTTAACGTTCAATTTTATTACTTGTATTAGATATGACGTTGTTACTTTTTGTTGAATAATCCAAAATAAAGAAAATTGTTACAAATATAGTAAGTATTTTAATTCAAAACTAACAATAAAATATGGCCACAAGTATGGACATATTTACATACATTGGCGGAAATATGGCACTTTCTCTGTTTTCGAAAAATAAAAATAACTCCAATAGTAAAAATGTTTGCTATTTTTTTTTTCTTTGTAGTTTTTACACTAGAAAGATACACTTTACTATAAAGTACTGTTTCCTAGCCCAAGACTCTGAAATATACTGAAAAAAATTGTACGAAACGTTTAGGTGCCGATATTCGACCTATGTACCTTACTTATTACGAGTAGTAATTGAATTGTTATTATTTTGTTTTCAATTTAATTGTGTTAATTAATTTCCTTTCACTAAGATGAATGTATAATGTGTAATGATTTTTTTAATGCCCGTGTAGGACACGGGTGCCGATGGTCTGGCATAAGTGTCAGTGAGCTATAAACAACACCGAGCTCAGCTAACTAGCTTCGCTTAATGACTGCGTACGCATGCTTGACGACTAGCATTTGCGGGATCATATGAGGCGGGTTCTTGTCGAGCCACGAAGCTACACTACAAAATACTTATCACGCGTACTCTTCTCTACAAGACGCACCGATCAATTTTTATTGTCTTTAGAAAAGTTCTATTATGTGTCAATTAAGCTACTCTACAGTAATTCAATATTTTTTTGCCTCGTTAAAGTTAGCGGACACGGAGGCTTGAGACAAACGCAAACATTGCACAAAAAGCAACCGTTACTTTCACAGAAGAAGGTCGTTGCATTACAAGGGGAATGTCAAACCTAAAAATGTTAAAGTGGCTGAAGTGAACCACTTAGCTCTGCCTAAAGGATGGAAACTTGACGGATGCAGTTTACTTTACACTAGTAAAACAACAAACTAAGCGTTTTCGACGGGGTGACCACCTTATCTCTTCAGGAGCAGCCACTCCTGATCACCACGGGGCTGCTCGACTGCTTATGTTTATTACAGGACAGTCTCTTCGATGCCGACCCAGACATGGAGAGACTGAAGGGTTTCGATCTTCACTGGTAAAGAAACAATTGTTTCTGCAGTGGAGAAATGGTTGTTATAATTTTAGGCCCCTCTCCTTGAATACAAGTCCCTGTCTTCAACGAAAGTATGCTAATAAAAACCGCTAACCAATCATAAAAACAAATCGGGTGTCGGTCAGGACTAATTGATGATGCGGATTTTATCACTGCCGGTGATCAGATTAGCTCCCAGCAAAAACTGACGTCACTCCAAGCAGTGTATTTGAAAACCCCGGGCACCATCAGTTTGTTCAAAATTAGAACTGTCGACTACAAACTTTATAAAAATGTGCAAACCTTTCTTTTGGTAACATTAAGGGACGAACTATTCTATAACATCATCGGCATGTTCAGGCGGCAGAGCCACCACGAACGAAGAACTCCAGAAGATGCTATAGACCTTATTATACCGAAGACAAAACAAACAACACCAAAAGAAAGATTATCGGTGAATCTATCTTTACTTTATGGAACCCTCCAAAGTATGCTACGTTAATATCAAATGGTGAGGGCGACAATAAAAATTGAATTGGTTCATCTGCCGACAGCAAAATTAAAAATGTGAGAACTTGAAGGAGAGTGATGTTGTTTCCCCTTCGGGCCCCACGTTGGGCGCCATTGTAATGATTTTTTTAATGCCCGTGTAGGATACGGGTGCCGATGGTCTGGCATAAGTGTCAGCGAGCTATAAACAACACCGAGCTCAGCTAACTAGCTTCGCTTAACGACCACGTACGCGTGCTTGACGACTAGCATTTGCGGGATCATATGAGGTGGGTTCTTGTCGAACCACGAAGCTACACTACAAAATACTTATCACGCGTACTCTACTCTACAAGACGCACCGATCAATTTTTATTGTCTTTAGAAAAGTTCTATTAGGTGTCAATTAAGATACTCTACAGTAATTCAATATTTTTTGCCTCGTTAAAGTTAGCGGATACGGAGGCTTGAGACAAACGCAAACATTGCACAAAAAGCAACCGTTACTTTCACAGAAGAAGGTCGTTACATTACAAGGGGAATGTCAAACCTAAAGATGTTAAAGTGGCTGAAGTGAACCACTCATCTCTGCCTAAAGGATGGAAACTTGACGGATGCAGTTTACTTTACACTAGTAAAACAACAAGCTAAGCAGTTTCAACGGGGTGACCACCTTATCTCTTCAGGAGCAGCCACTCCTGATCACCACACGGGGCTGCTCGACTGCTTATGTTTACTAAAAATGTGTGTTTGCACTTTTTGTCAATTATTTCATTTCATTTCAAACGAAAATCAAAAACAAAAAGTAACGCCAGCCGCACAAATTATGTATATTATTTATATTGTACTATTTCATAATCAACAAATATAAAATATAACTAAGATTTTTACTTTATATTCCTAACTTTGAAACAGTTTATTTCTTCTTATTTGAGCATTTTACAACAATTATTCTGCTTTCTTTTCATATGTTTTAACGTTAATCCTTTTAAATTTTATTACAATTCTTCTAATTTTTTTACCATTTGTTCATCACTTTAAATGTATCATTGCATGAATTTGTGTTTACAAAACCTGAATATAGAGTAAATAAGTTCAATTTAAATACCTCATAGTTTACCTTCTTTTTGTGAAAAAAAAGAAAAAATGTGTGAGACTACATGTACAGGAGTTGAATGAAGGTGGGTTTTCCGGTTTTGTATCCTATTTTCATTGTTTTTAAGGAAGTAATGTAAGTTGAAACGAGACCATATAGTTGGATTGAAAAATTATCCAATATATTTCTTTTTCAATGAACTAACGGGCAACAAATAAAATTTAAGGTTGTAATTTGGGCCGAAAAATACTCGGTAATTAAGGAAGCATTCTTTTAGCGTACATGCTTACGATAAACGCACGCAGTGCTGTAGCTTACGTAAGTTTTCTAGATACAATATTAAAGGATCAACCTTTCCCTTTGACTCAAGAGGAAATTCGTATTTAGTTCAAACTTAAATTGATTTAATTTGCGAATTATTAATTAGACGTACAAAAGTCAACTGGCATCGACGAATGATAAATTTTGACTTTTAGCTCTACTGTATGGTTGCTTTTTTACTCGTTCCCGACACTCGGCCGTCCTTCGATGACAAACGTAGTCCGATGTCTTCTTCGTTGTTGTGAACTTTATAGTCACCGTCGCCCTGGTCATCTTCAGGGTCGCTCCTATTTCCGTTGCATGCCCACAACTGTCTGTCGTTCCACAAGGCTTTCGCTACTTGGTATGGTCCCAAATACTTAGCTGCTAATTTTAAACCCTATCCTTGGTGAATCCGACGAATAGCTACCAAATCACCTCAATAAACATTTGCATCTTTTGTTTTCTTGTTAAGAACACGTCGGTTTTCCTTTGAATTTTGAATTTCTCCCGGTTTTCATTGAAGGCGTTGATCCATTCATTTTCGACAAACTCGCGAATATTAAGATCTTCACGAATACGCGCATAAGTTCCGAAAAGCTAACGAAATGGCTTCGTATTGATGCTTCTGTGGGGGAGCAGTGTACAGCTGGGCCATGCTCAGCTATTTGTACCATTCTTCTGACTTTAGTGCAGACATCTTCGTAAGCACATGTTGAATCTTCTCAATTTCGGAGTAAGCACATGTTGAATCTTCTCAATTTTGGAGTAAGCCTCGAAATCGGACACAATTTTTTTTTTGAATTTTCAAACGTTACGGACTGCTTCGAAAGCAAATCAAACACCTCAGCCTTCGTTGTCGATTTGATTGCGTATAAGTACGTAAATTTTGAAAAGCTGTCAATAACGACAAATATATCTCGGTAACTTTACCTTGTCGCCGGCAAAGATCCCAAATGATCAACGTGAAAAGTATCCAAAGGGGCTTCTCCCTTGTCGATGGGATTTAGATATCCCTCTTGTCGTCCTTGCTTCTTTTCTGCGAGTATGCAACTAACACAGTTGCAAATCACTTTCTTGACTTTGGCATGAAGGCTTGACACCCAGGAAGTGACTTCTCTCGTGTGCTATTTTGATAACTTGCGTCTGCATCCCTTTGTAACTGCAAGTCGTAGATTCCCGTCGTCGTCTCGGGCCAGCAAACCTCTGCAAACGATGTAAACTTGAGCTTCATCCTTGTCTATCAGCTGGAGTATTCTTCAGATTTCTGCATCTTCCTTGTGAGCTTTTGTCAATCTCGGCAACAACTCCTCGTCAATCTGCTCGATTAGCATACACGTTGACAGCGTCAATATGTGCCATGCTTTTACCTGGATGATGTTCTCTGCTATAACCAGATTTGTCCAACTGAAGCGCCCATCATGCAACACGCACGCAAAGGTCTCGCTTATTTAAAGTAAGAGCAAACGTGCAGCAATCAGTTACAATCTTCAACAGAATCGCGAGTTAGTATATCCGGAACTTCTTGAGTGCTTTTACAACCACAGAACCTCGAGTCCATAGCTCGGGCGATTTTCTTCCGCCAGCGTTGTCTTACCGCTAGCATAATATACTGGGTGCAATGCCTCGTCTTCACCGTTCCTCTGAAGTAATATCGCCCCATAACCGTGCTTCGACACATCGATGCGCAGTTCCATATCTGCACCTACGCAGTACAGATTAAAAACTGGCTGACTCTTCAAAATAATTTGAAGATACATACATGAAAGCGTCAATCTGGGTGTCACCAAATTCGAACTATACACTCGACTTCAACAAGCTCGACAGCAGTCGAGATATAAGAGAATATCCGGTGTTAACTTTCGGAAATATCCGGTTAACCCAAGAAAACCTTGAATCTGTCGAACATCTTTCGGCTTCGGAAACTTCACAACAGCCTCGATTTTTCTTTCGGGTGGACACGTTAGTTTTTAATGATGCGACCCAAAAGTTCAATTTTCGTCTGAAGGAATGCACATTTTTTCCAGTTCACGATAAGGCTAGTCTCATTCGTAGTTTTCAGTACACGCTTTACTTTCTCTAGTCCGCTTTCATAATCTTCTAATGACATGATCAAGTAGTCCATGTATGTCAACACGACATCTTCACAAATAAGTTCCCGAAATGCAGCGTTCGCGAATTTTTGAAAAACAGGTGGCGAACTACGCAGACCGAATGGTACTCTCATAAATTCGGCATATCCATCAGGTACTATGAAAGCCGTACGCTTCTGACTCGACTCGTCAACTGGCACGTGGAAAAACCCGTTTTTCAAATCAAGAATGCTAAACACTCGCGCACCTTGCAACCTGTCCAGCTGGTCTTCAATCAGCGGTAGCGGATACCCGTCTTTGATAATTTTTGTGTCCAGGAGTCGATAGTCAATGCAAAGTCTTTTTGAACTATCTTTTTTTGCTACTAGGACAACCGGACTCGCATAATCCGAGACGGACTGTCGAACAATATCGTCATCAATCCAATTGCTAACCTAAGCATTGACCAGCTCTCGTTCGTGCACCGCCAATCGTCTCACTCTTTGATATACAGGTTCATCGTCTTTCAAGATAAATGTCATTTTTATACCCACGTCACGAGCCTTTAGATTGTAATCGCCAATGAGGGCTTGGATAGCTTCTCTGTACATTTTGTCCTGAATATTCAATAAATATGTCGTATTCACATTGCAGGATTCTACTACATTGACTTAAAATATCCCTGGCTTTTTATAACACGCGGAAGAACTTTCAGCCAAAGGGCAGGTTGTTGCTTTACCGCGCTTTATCGTCAAATCTATCTAATGCAAAAAAATCGCCGGAAATCACACGGATTCAAATTGGGTACGAGTTCCCATCAATCAGCGGCATCACTCAAAACTCCAACCCCTCCGAAACGAAATTGACTTATTCTCAAAACACGGTTAGCCTAATTTCGCATACTCGTCTGCGCGCATAATCATCGTTACTTCCGTTATCGAGTATAACTTCGATCGAGGCACCATCAATCAAAACTTGCTTATCGTACTCGCTCAATTTTGCCTGGGTTACCGCATAGCTACTCTTCGTCACATCTTTCTTTCTGTTCTCACATTTCAGTGCAATATGCCCGTACTCGCGGTACGCGAAACATTTCGTTCCTTTATTTTTCGTCGGACAATTTGTAGTAATCAAGGAGGATGCAGAAATTATACAAGTAAATAATATAACGGAGGTAATTCCGCAAAATGATTTTTCTAGCAATCCAGTTGTTAATCTATCCCAGAATGAAAGCGGCGAAGACAGTGATTCTGATAGCAGTATTGACTCTTTGTTGGATTTTAACGCTTACAGCATTCTAGTCAATGCATCAAGACTTGAACCATCACCTGTGCCCAGTAAAACCTCGAGAGATTCACAATCGAACTTGACTGCATTAGAAACCACTTCAACTAATCTAAATAAAGATCAATCGGAAACGGAGGATGTTATCAGAAAACGAAAATCAAGACTACTAGCGAAGAAAACTGACGAAGAGACTATGAATAAGGCACAAAAATTACAGTATATTGATAAAAATCTAGAATTAAAGAACCTTAGAATAAAACTAAAGAGGATAAAGATTCTTTCACGTCGAGATAAGTCGAGAAACGAAAATGAATCTCTTGAATTGGCAAATAATGACGCCACACCTCGAAAAGCATCGAATGCCGCTAGAATTGTCGAAACGACTGTAAATCCTGTTGACCGTGTCAGCACTTCCATAGATACAACAAAAAGAACAACTAATGCCTCATCAAAAAGCGTTCGGATAAATCTCGAAGCAACAACAGTATCTTCACCGAATTCTATTCCAAACACCACTAAATCCAACCTACCAACACCTAATCAAACGACTATTACACCGTCGCAACGCTCCTTGGACGATTCAATTGATCGTGACGATTTTATAACGGCGATTACTCGAAATGCTACACAATTTATGAATAAATCAAGTGTTCGATTGATGTCTATGTCTGAAAATGTTACAAGTTCAACAAAATTGGACATTTCGCGAGAATGTGTAACGAAGAAGCTGACAGATGTTATCGTTGTAACGTTGTTGGACACATGCTCGAACATGTAGTCAACCGGCTGATGAGCCCAGTTGCTACAATTGCAACCGAATTGGGCATTTGGCACGTAACTGTCCGGATCAGAACAACGATTCTGGTCGCAACTTAATCTGTTATAATTGCAACAAAACAGGACATATTTCGCGTAATTGTCCAGACAGCGCAAAATCATGTTACATCTGTGGCAAAATAGGCCATATAAAGCGTGAATGTGAGCAGAACGCTGTACGAAACTAGAAATGAGAGATATTCGAAATTTTTGATGATGGGGAATCTCTCGATATCGTGCTGGTATATATTTTGAAATGGACAACTCATTTATTTTGTTTTCTATAAAATGATATGAGAAAAGAGACAAAGGAAGAATTGATGATATGTTTTAATTGCTTTTGATTTAAATATATAATATTATATATATTATAAATACATAGGAAGTTGAACGCAGAAAGAAAAACAAGTTGAGATAAAATGGAAGTGTAGTAGCTTAACAAAAGAAAAAGAGATAAAAAAGAAAATAGAAAAAGGTAGCATGTACATGAATACCAATTCATCTAAATTAGTCGTTGATTGTATGACGATAACACTAGAATGCATTCGCCTTCCACTAACCCTGATAATGTTGGGAATGAGAATAACTTGATACGAACAGGAACCGGTTCCCGCAATACTAACAAATCAAGATTATGGATCAGGTTTAGAATCTGATATGTGCACGGAAAAGTGGAAGAAATGGATGGCTTGACGGGCTTGACCGTCGATGTGCACGATCATGAGGAAGTCGAGTGGCAACTGCGAACGCGCGTGGACGCAGGGAGTGCAGCAAAATTCAATCGATTGCATTTAATCTTCTCGGCTTAATTTTAATTTGTTCATGTGATAAGAATTAGCGTGAAAAGATTGTTTTAAAATAGTTAAATGAAATGGAAGTGTACAAAATAAATTGTAATCGAAATGGAATATTAAAAGTGTGAAGGATATATTGAAGTAAAATTTAAGTTAGGAAAATGATTTATCAGACAAATTATCAGGAAGTGCTTTAATTGATATGGAATTTTATTGCGGTCTGATTTGCGCTCAATTTTTGAATGTTTCTGAATAAAACAAGTGTTGACCGTTGACATCAAGATTTCTTGTGACCGTTTAATATAACAGTGTGCCACTGCGGTTGATCTCTATCTTGACCCAAAATTAAACGTTTCCCTTCCTCGCCTGTTCAATGTTTGCGGGATAAGGGATTGGGAGTTGAGTTACGGCGTTTTGAAGTGGATTTTACGCGTGGGAAATAGCAATTTCGAGTTGTTCAAACATCAACCAGCGACACAGTGCAATAATTTACACGGCCCTAAATTTTAACGGATTGAAAATTTGTGACTTTCCTAGCATTTCGGCTAATTAATTTTCCCGTGAACCTAAACTGTTTAAACGAAATTTCGGTAACAATTTTTTTTCATTTATGCGTGCATTGTGCAGCACGTTTCCTATTTCACACGCGTTTGTGCATTTTGATCAGCGCCCGAAAGAGTTTCCGTCTTTCCCACACTCGAATCTCGAAGTGTTTATGTTTCGTGTGGGTGCAAAAATAGAGCCACGTGCACCTCCGAGAGAAAGGAGGTTAGAACGCTGTAACGACGGATGAAAGTGTTGACTTGAAAGAGAAGATAATTCTGGCGTTTATATTTTGGAATCTAAAAATCGCATAAATTTTTTTTGTTGTTTATACAATTGAAACACTTTCGGAGAAGGATATAAAAATAAAATAGTGATCTAATTCGACGCTCTCTCTCAAAAATTTTTTTTTATAGTGTTTAATGTGTCGATGTAATATTTATAAATAACGATCCAAAATACTAATGAAAATTTCAGTGGACCCCCCCGCATGTGTCATCGAGCGCTCGGAGAACCCTGCGGGTAAGTGTCTTTTGTTACCCTTTTGGTATATTTGTATATATATCTTTTTTTTTTGCATGTTGAATTGGTCAGAAAATTGAGAGGTTGTTTTTTTTATTTTTTTGAATACCTAAATACTACATGAGAGAAAGACGCGATTGTTTAATTGTACATGAATATAAACAATAAATTTTAACGTAAATATCGACGAATTATGTATACAAAAATTTGCTTTGCTTTTGAATAATAATGCTGCATAACTGAAATCTTTTGGTCTTTCCTTTCCTAAGATTCTAACCGGGTATAGGACCCGGTACGGTGGCAGGCTTCCACCTCAAAACATGAGGCAGCCACCGGGTACTTATTAATCCTTCTTCTGTTTCAGGTGATTTCGTGGGTTGAGTGGCCCAAGAAGGGTGCCTCTTTATGGCATAGAGTTATGCAATCAAATTGTATAATTCTATGGCATAAATTGGTCACCGGGGTACTCCCCTTCTGATGGGAAAGTTCATGCAATTCAAGTTGTATGAGTTTTCCACTCAGAAGAGGAATACCTGGCCACTTCAACAAGATATATATGGATTTATTCCGGTTGGGTGGGTACGAAGGGGCTCCACCATCACCCGTTTGCCCCTCTTTCATTTGTGGGCCATGAACTTCGTCGGGTAACGACGAGGTCACCCCAAGTTCGCCTTTCTTTTCAGGTTCCCCTTGTTCTCATGACAAGCTCTAATTCCCTCTGTGTAGTTATCTACACTTTTTGCGACTTCGGTCGCCTCTCGATTTCCAGCAGTCCAATTCCTGAATGCGAAATATCTTTGTAGTGGGTCCTCGTGCTGGGGAAATGAGCCCGCCCCACGACACCGCAATGCTAGCCTGCCAGCGCATTCACGCGTCTCCAGACGAGGGCATTCTCGGCAGATACCGACACCTTCTTCTGCCGAGGCAGCAGACCATCGCTGCAGTCCTTCACGGACTTTATTGAACATCCTAATTTCACTACAAATTAATGCTGATATGATCGCGTTGACCGCAGTTATAACAATTTTTCTTTACACCCCGTTCTTCAGTCTCACTTGACGTGCCTCTTTCGACGGATGAAACTTTCTCACCTGGTTCGCTCTTATTGTTCGTCACTTTGTCGTTCCTACAATTACCGCCACTTGCTTTGTCGTCTTGTTTCGCTTTTGAACTTGACGTAAAATTTCAGTCACGCAGCGATATCTCCTCGAACCCTCACAGCAACGATTGCATCGAGTTGAATACTTGTATGCGAGCAACGTCGTATCCGGAATCTCGTCGATAATGTAGCCGAGCACTTCGTCATCGTCCATGCTGAGATGATCGTAGGAATTGTCTTCTCATGCACATAATCATGAAAATTTTCGGTCTTTTTTCATGTTCGCTCTTCGAATTTTCGTTACATTGTAATCTTATTCGGATGATGATGGAACATTCTCCTCAATTTACTCAGAAGACTTCCAGGATCCAACGCGATACATTCGGGCCTGAAATAAAACCATTCCATGGCTTTCCCTTTGAGAGGCATCCCGATAATAATTCTCATTGTCAAGTCGTTGAGTTTATATCCTTCTTTCAAAAACATAGCCTGTTTCTCCCATGTTTCGTATGTCTCAGTTTTGAACTCTGCTGACAGCGTACAAGTGGTTGTCTCCTAGCTATGAAATCATAAGGGACGGTTTCTCATAGCGCAGTGAAGCTATACTACGAAAAAAAAAATTTTTTTGTCAAGCGTACTTACTCTAAAAAGGAGCCTGATCAAATATTTATAATATAATTATTTATCCTGAATCTGGCAGTATGCTTCGCTGTCTGTTTATCCGACCGTCTGCGGTCCATCCAGAGGATTATGACAACACTTCCTCCGTCCATACGAATCAAGTTTATAGTCATTACATAATAATCCTCTCTTTAGTTTATGCTTCACTCTCCTTGTGAGTCATAAATTGCAACTCGTGTATAACTGCAGGTATACCATTGTCCAGTAGCTCGTGCAACGTATAAATGACTGCTGAATCCAAAAAACTGAAAGTGTAATTTGTTGCTATACAAATCAATCATCAATCACATAACCGTATTGAATCGTATTGACAGAGTCAACTAATCTATCACCTGTTGCTAAACTTGTCTACTCCATGAATATTACCCATCCCTACACCATTATACATCCATACACGAGTAACCAATCTGTAAAACTCTTCCTGACGAATCCTGTGTAGCGAAGCGTTTAAATTCATATCTATCAGCACAATCCCTTTATTAGCTCTGATAATCGTCGCAATAGGAAATCACAATTTTAGGGGTGAAAGCGAATTCCATCATCGTCATCATCAACACCACCATCGTCGGCATCATCCAGCCCCATCGTGATAAAACCATCATTTGACGGAAATTGTTTCTTCCTGTTTTATTTTAAAATTGAATCAATAGCGTTTATTAGCGTTTCGATTCGTATCCCATTCGGAGAGGGGGTGAGTTGATAAATTGATGGAAAATTCAATTTGCATAGTGTGCAAAGGAAAACAAACATTTTCGACTTTGGAAAATGATAAATCCCTCCAATGCTTTTCTTTGATTATATCCCAGACAATAATGGTGGGGGGTTGAATCTTTCAAACGCTGATAAGTATGAAGGATTCTAATAACATGGATTGGGCGAGAGAGGAGTAGAAATTGAAACAGAAGATTCAATTTGCTGAAGTAAATTAGAACATAAAGATAGAAATCAAGCTTGCATTAAAATTCGAATGGAATATTCAACGTGTGTGATTCATCTGGATTTTTAATTTGTCCTTGAGCTTTTATTCCATATTATCATACATTGATTAAATTTTGTCTGTTTAATGGGTTATGAAATTAATTTTATTTTCTTTCAAAGTAACTGCAAAAACAACCTACAAAAATCGCGATCTGTGTGCCACAACAAGCATTCTCGGAAAGTAGTTTTGCGTTTCTGTTTTCCATAGATAGTTTAAAGCAGTGAGTCAGATTAATCTCAATAGATCACTGTTTTTAAGAAATGGTGTAAAAATGCCCTCTCTTCCCTCTGCGCCAACAAGTGATAAAAGTTGATAATAATGTCGCGTGTTATGGTTCGCGGCCGATAAGTTTAGTGTTCCGGGAAAGTCTAAACTTACTGTCTTTTAAATTAAGTTAAAAGGGTTTATCAGCTAAGAATGCACAATAATTAATTTCACTATTTTACAAATCGCATTTTAATTTACTTTTCACTTGCCTATCAATTTATGTTTCAAGCAGTTAGTGAGGTATCAGGTAAATTTAAATTGTCAGCTTCCGAAACCCCTGGTTGTTGGTTAATAGATAGCGACTTCAATAACGACTTACTTTTAGTAACCATTGAGAGACTAGGTTCAGTTATTTCTGCAGAATTGTAGCAATCTGGCTGCAATACGAACGCTGATTAATGTTGCATGTCATATTGACAAGGCGGAGAGGAGACATTGGAGAATTTTACCTGCGATTTACTTTTTGTTGGTATTGATAAAGATGGATCCGATACAGAACGCACAGCCTTTTCGATTGAACTAGATGATGATGCATTGGAAGATGAGGAATCCGCAAACTGCAACATGGAGTCGACTTCAGAACAAGCGGAAGAGCATTGCCTAGCAAGGATTCTAGCTCGTCGGTTAAGGAAGTGATCATCTTCCTTGCAGTTTGGAGTCGAGAAACATTCGCAGATACTGAGTAGCGCCTACATGTTGCACAGTACCAAGTAGCGGCATTTACAAAATAACATGCAATGATTACCAAAAAGTTTCTATAGAACAAACAAAGAGGCTTATACCAGTGCGATTAAAAGAACACATAAGAGCAGCAGTGAAAAATGTATCGACAATTATTTGATCAAGAGTCACAAATCGTATACGAGTAGTAAGCAGCACCAACGTAAGTGTAACAAGCCCTGCAGGTGATATTTGCGTTTTTATTAGTCAGCCCACTTGTGACAAGCTGCCGTGAGCTGTCGCCTTTCTTCGGCAGAATGCAAATGCTTGTATGACGTAAAAGTATTGTATCTATCACGTGAAAGAGTACAAAGTGTTCCATGCTTAAAATCCTATATTGAACGCCTTTGAGCGATGGGTCCTGAGTATATTAAACGCCTTTGAGCGACGGGTCCTGAGGCGAATAATCGAAGCGAAGCTTGACGGGGACCAATGGCGAATTCGATACAATTATGAACTGTATGAAATATTTGACGAACCGGAGGTCTCAACGGTTATAAGACTGTGGAAGTTGGAATGGGCTGGACACGTGAATCGTATGGACGAACAAAGGATGCCCAAAAAGTTATTCGCTGGGAGAACTGAAGGCCGGAGGCCAGTGGGGAAACCGAGGAAACGCTGGTCTTTACTCGTTCGACGAAGACGGCTTCCAGAATCGGAAGACGCGATCAACGGACCGAGACAGCTGGAGGCGCTGTTTGCAGGAAGCGAAGGCCCGAAGGGAGCTGTAATGCTAAGAAGAAGATGCTTCAAATCCAGCTTGTGCAAACCCCTTCTACATCTACACTTTTAACAACAGCTACATGAAACACACATTCAACTCCTTCCACTGATAGCAGCTTGAGGAGGTGAACAAATCCCCAATCTTTAAACTTTGAATCTCGATCAAAAATGAAGGGATGTATGAACTGGAAAGAAATTCACTTTATAAGAAGCGCTACAGTTTTTTCCGAAGACCATCTTGATTTCACCCTTGAAATTTGCCTCAAAACCGTACAAAACCTCAATTTTAGTCGGTACCTCCACATTTCTTCATAGACCGCCATGTATGTGGTAGTAGGGCTTTCAGGTACATGGCTTGTTAAGCTGTCGTAAGGCTTTGGTAGTATGCAAATCCTTAAAACAGCTTAATAAGCCATGTATCTGAAAGCCCTACTACTACATACATGACCACATGTAGACTGACTTTTCATATCGACTTATATGGCGGTATATGAAGAAATGTGGAAGTAACGATGAAAATCCAGATTTTGTACGGTTCCAAGGCAAACTGCAACGGTGAAATCAAGATGGTGCACGGAAAACATCGTAACGACCCTTATGAAGTGAATTATGTTTCGGTTCATACATGTGTTTATGTTTTATTGAGATTCAAAGCCACAAGATTCCGTATTTTTTTACCTCCTCAAGCTAGGTGTCAGTGAAAGGAGTTTAACGTGTATTTCATTTAATAGTTCTAAATAGTGTAGGTGTGCAGTGGACAGTTCAAGGTGGACATAAAAGAATGTAATTTGTACTTATTTCACGTGAAACATAGAATATATTACACCCTACAAGCAGTTGGATTCTGCCAAAGAAGGCTAACATTTCACGGCAACTGACCACATGTAGGCTGACTACTGCAAATGCTTTTTGCCTGGAGAGTGTTATGATGCTTCAAATGAGGAGTTCCACCAGTACCACTTCTACTAACTTTATATATCTCAGGGAGGTTCACTAGTATAGGGTTATCCATTTTACGCTTGGGATAGTAAAGCTAAAGAAACACATAAAATATTCAGATGGAAACCTTGCCATTATACGTGAAAGACAACATTATTCAAATGTCCTCCATGGGATCTCCTACAGGCCTCAATTCTTTTGAGGTAATTTTCAATGACTTTTCGGCACATTTCCGGCAATATCTCGGCCAGAACTTCGCGAATATTGGTTTTCAATTGCTCAAGATTTTGAGGATTGTTCGCGTAAATACGATTCTCACATAGTCCCATAAAAAGAAATCCAAAGGTATTAGGTCGCAGGATCTTGCGGGCCAATTGACATCACCCAATCTCAAATTACGCGTCCTGGAAATTCCTCTTGCAAAAGTGCTCGATTTGCCTGTGTTGTGTGGCTTGTGGCTCCGTCCTGTTGGAACGAAATGTTTTCCAGATCATAATCTTCAATTTCTCTCCAAAAATAATCGGTTGACATTCGTCCACAGCGGTCAGAATTGACCGTAATGGCTCTTCCTTGATCGTTATCAAAAAAATAAGGGCCAATAACACCAAACGGTCACTTTTTCTGGATGCAAAGACCTTTCTGCGATCATCTGAGGATTTTGAGAGCCCCATATGCGGCAATTATGTTTATTTACGTAACCACTGAGCGAAAAAGGAGCCTCATCACTAAAGAAAATTTTGTTCGAAAAATCATTGTTCAATCACTCAATTCGCATACACTCTGCGTTGTGTATGGTGTTGAGGCTTAAGTTCTTGAGTGAGTTGGATTTTTTACGGAAGGAGATGCAAATCCAAATGCAAAATCCACCACAATAAGCCGTAAGACAAGCCCAAATGTTGAGCACGTCGAGAAATCGACAAATTCGGGTCTTCCTCCACACTTTGAGCAACGACAGCGATATTTTCAGCAGAAGGAATGTTGCGATGGTGCACAGGCCTTGCAATATCAATAACTGATCCAGTCTCTTCAAATTTTCTCACTGTGTTCGAAATTGTTTGCTGTGTAGGTCGATTATGTCGACCGTAATCGGCTCGTAAAGCCCTAAATGTTGATACAGCAGAATCACCATTTTTAAAATAAAATTTAATAATTTTAACGCATTCTTTGACTACCAACCGATCCATATTTCTAAATGGCAAACCTTCAACTAAAACAAAACACGCTTTGGATGACATTTAATTCTGACATATGTCAAATTGCAGGGTTATACTTTCCTAACACGAAATGGATAACCCTGTATGTGTTAATCGATGAAGTAGTGAAATTACAAGAAATAATCAAAGAACGTATTAAAATTATTACTGATAGACAATTCAAAATTTATATGTACAGTACATGAATATTAATATAGCCTGATAACAATAAATTTAAAGGGCTTTAAAAGTTGTAACTAATGTAGTCTGTTTTAACATTTGGGCTGAACGTACAAACAATTGAATAAATTCGCTTCACACTTTCGCAGTTTTTACTATCGCGGTTCTAATGAATTCCCCCATTCGTTCAGCTCGCCTTTATATAGGGTCTCTAGTCATTCAACCCAGCTCTTGTACATTGGCGAATTAGCGGGAACATTCGAGCAGCGTAATGAATGGAGCAGTGATTCACTTTCAGATATTGATGCTTGGTGGGTTTTCGAGTACGTTCGTTTTGTTGATCATGATCTTCTTAACGATTGTGAAAATAATTACGACAGTAATTCGCAAAATTATTCTTGCATGTAACGCTGCCCCTACCTTAGTTCTTTTCGCCCCGAAAAAATGTGTCGCCAGTTGTAGTCAATTCTCCCTGGAGGTAATATGGCGCAAGATGGTCCAGGTGCACGATTTTCATTTTGGCTCTTGGCTTACGGTGTTCCTGTATGCGGTATACGACGTCGTTGATTCGCTTTGTAACTCGGTATGGTCCCTCCCAATTATGTTGCAACTTTGGAGACCTACCCTTTCGCCGATGTGGGTTATATAGCCATACCAAGTCATCTTGCTGGAAGCCAGTAGAATTTGCCTTTAGATCATACCTGGTCTTCATGCGGTTAGTAGCCAATTCGAGGTGTTTTTGCACTGTCCGATGTATCTGGTTCAATCGTAGCCTTAGCTCACTTGCGTACTCCGAGATCGTTTGGGGTTTCTCAGGGGGTGTTCCGAACTTTATATCAGCTGGTAGACGAATAGTCTTTCCAAAAATGACTTTGACTGGGGCTTGACCCGTCGATGCATGTTCGGCAGCTCTGTACGCCATCAAAAATAGTGGGATATGTCGGTCCCAGTCCCTTTGGTTCTCGTCAACCATCTTGGCCAGATGTTTATTGAGCGTGCCGTTGAAACGTTCGACCATTCCATCGGATTGGGGATGCAGCGGTGTTGTCCTCGTTTTCCGTATCCCAGTAGTTCGCACATTTCGCCAAAAACTAGTGACTCAAAGTTTCGGCCTTGATCCGAATGTAGTTCGCAAGGTACGCCGTATCTACTGACCCAATTTAACACTAGCTATTCGGCTACAGTAGTTACTTCCTGGTTGAGAATGGGGTAGACCTCGGGCCAGTTGCTGAAATAATCGGCCACAACCAGCGTGTATCGATGTCCCCATTCGGACTCAGGAAAGGGTCCTGCGATGTCAACAGCAATCTTTTCAAATGGCACGCCCACGTTATAGGTTTGCATTTGTCCTCTCAGTCGTCGCTTTGGACCTTTGACAGAAGCGCAAATCGTGCATCGACGGCACCAGTCCTCTACGTCTTCTCGAGCGTGGAGCCAGTAAAACCTTTCCCGCGATTTCGCTAAGGTCTTGTTAACACCAAGCTGGCCTCCCGAGGATCCTTCATGCATTTCCTTAACCACATCGTGGATTCAGCGTTTGGGGAGTATAGTTTGCATCCTATAGGAGCTACCATCCGCCGTTGCCCATTTCCGCTTGAGTACGCCACCCTCCACCTGAAGGGAGTTCCGTTGTGCCCAATAGCTTTTCAGGGTTGCGCCATGCATTGAAACGTCCTTCCACTCAGGTTGCCCAGTTGTCTCCTTCCATACGAGCAATGGTCCGATGTCTTCATCGGCTAACTGGGCATTTCGAATCCTCTCCGATGACCAACCTTCATCGAATTCGGCCGTTATCAATCGCAGATCAACGGGCGGCTCCTTTTCCACAATCTGTCGGCAATGCTTGCAGTTAGCTGGACATGGACGACGAGATAGGGCGTCAGCATTTCCATGAACTCCGCCCTTCCGATGAACAATTTCGTTGTCGTATGACTGCAATCTTTCGATCCATCTCGCAACTTGTCCCTCGGGGTTTTTGAAGTTGAGCAGCCATCTCAGCGATGCATGGTCCGTTCGAAGAACAAATTTCTGGCCATATAGGTACTTGTGGAACTGCTTGGTGGCCTCTATTATAGCCAATAGCTCCTTCCTGGTCACGCAGTAGTTCCTCTCACTTTTTGAGAGAACTCGACTGTAATACGAGAGGACTCTTTCTTCGCCATCGATCTGCTGGGAGAGTACAGCTCCAATACCGCCGTTGCTCGCACCGGTGTCCACTACAAACATTTTTCCGGGTTTCGGATATGCCAGCACGGATGATTCACACAAACTTCTCTTCAAGGTCTCAAAGGCTACCTGGCATTGTTCATTCCAGACATACGGACGATTTTTCTCGGTTAGCTGATGGAGACACTTAGCTTTTTTGGCAAAGTGTTTGCTGAATCTTCGATAGTAGGTTGCCAGACCCAGAAAACTTCGTAGTTGGCGCTTGTTGTTTGGTGTTGGCCAGCTTTTCACGGCTGATACGTATCCCAGGTATTTTACTTCAGCTGCGAAAGGGTGCACTTGTCGGGACTAAGTTTCAAATTCGCTAGTCACAACCGGGAGAAAACCTCTTCTAAGTTCCGCACATGCTCTTCGAACGTATTCCCGATAACAATGATGTTATCTAGGTACACCAAGCAGGTTTTTCAGGTTAGGCCACGTAGCACGTATTCCATCAGGCGTTCGAAAGTGGCTGGAGCATTACAAAGCCCAAACGGCATCACCACAAATTGCCACAATCCGGTCCCAACTGAAAATGCGGTCTTCTTTCGGTCCTTCTTGTCGATTTCTACCTGCCAGATCGAGTGTAGAAGACCATTTTGCGTCGGCTAAAGTGTCCATGATGTCATCGATGCGTGGGAGCGGGTAACTATCTTTCTTAGTGACGCCGTTAAGCTGCCTATAGTCGACACAAAAACGAGTGCTACCGTCCTTTTTCTTTACTAAAACTACTGGCGCGGCCCATGGACTGACAGAAGGTTCGATAACGCCTTGTTTTTCCATGTCCGAGATCAGTGCGCTCACTTCTCCTTGTTTGGCTATAGGAAGACGTCTCGGTGCTTGTTGATTCGGCTTGGCTCCCTGTGTATCTATAACTTGAGTTACCGTACTCGTTCGGCCTTGGCCATCTGGGCTTGTTGAGAAGATGTCACTGTATTTGGTGACCTGATCAGAGGCTCGCTTGAATAAGTGCACTGGCAATTTGACCTGCTTCAATATTGCACACGTGGAATCCCGGGCTTTGTCTGTGTCTTGCCTATTTTTCCAATGATGGTCGTGAGTAGCTTCTAAAGAGGTGATGGTGAAAACAGGCTGGCAGCTGCCGATGACTTCCCCCGCTTTGATGCTTGTGGTTGAGTCTGCGGTGTTAAGGACTCTAACCGGCACGTATCCATTCCTTATAGATCTTACAAGGCATCGTCCTACAATCAAACTGCGCAAAGCAGACGTCTTCGTTGGCTCTATCAGATAAGGTCGCTGGTCTCCAGAATCACCATCAAGCTTGGCCCATACAATACTTTCGGCAGAATTTGGTACATCAGTGTCGGTACATACTACTATATTCATCTTGGGAATTTGGACGCTGGGATCCTCCAGCAATAATTCGATATTCTGCCATTTCAATAGCCGTTTGCCCAAATCCAACGTGATTCCATGTGGTTGCAGAAAATCCATTCCAAGAATGCAGTCATCCATAATGTTCGCAACCAGAAAACTATGTCGGAACGCAAGGTCTCCTAACTGTATCTGAAGGTTGACCACTCCATGGACAGGTGCAGTTTCTCCCGTAGCTGTCCTTAGTGAGAAAATCCTGCCCTTTTGAAGTAGTTGTTGCCTCACATGGTCTGCTCGGATGGACAGGAAATAAATGTGAAAAAGAAATATACACAAGGCATTTTATTTAGTGATCGAGGGGCTCAAAAACTCATAAATAGTTAAAGGTCATTGAAGCAGTCAGTTGAATATTTATTTTAATAATTTAAATTTCTTAACAAATTTATGAACAGCGTCTTTCTGATACGGTTTGATCGCTATGCAGGTTGGAAAGTTTTCTGGTTGTTCAATCCAAAGTTTATGTGCAATATTATTTTCCTTCAAAGTTTCAGCTAGTTTGGAAAGTTCAGCCTCACTCGGGGCCTAAAACATAAAAATTGATTATTATATTTAGTCCTTTATTTTATTATTTAAATAGGTCAAAACTAAGAGAATGAATAGAGAAACAAAGAATAGTTAAGTCATTATCGATTCAGAATCCTCATATCACGCATTTTCGGGTAAAAAGCTTAGAAAGCTAGGATTCCAAATGCTTTGTTTTGTTATTTATAAATGTTTTATATTCAGTTGATTTTTAAAATGAATTATTATGAATGGTGTTTATAAAGGAAATAAATCATTCTAATTATAGTTAAACGACAATAAAATGAATGGCGTTTATATAGGAAATAAATCATTCTAATTTTAGTTAAACGACAATAAAATATTTATGAAACGATCCCACCCCGAATTCATGTTAAAATATTAAAAATCAATTTTTAACCCTAATGAGAATAGAAAGTCTATCGAATCGATAAAATATAATTCAAATTTCCTCATAGTTCAAGTACGGTCACGTACAAATTAAAAAACAAACGGAAATTTCATCGACTATATTCTACTATTCTATTAATAAAAATCTACTTCATTTAAATTCAATAATGACATTTACTTCTAGTACAACTTTATGCATGTTGTCCAGGTCTGAGAAGTATGCCTTAGTATCCTCGTCGTCTTTATAAATATGAGAAATCGCCGTCGCGGCATGACAACATTGAGCAATTACTGCACCCAGAGGCCATTTCAAACCACTCATCAAATCACCGCGAACCACAATATATTGCACTATGGACGACATCCTTCGGACCATTCACTTTGCAACGTACAATCCGTACGGCAACACATACACTTATTTGTCATCTTGACAGTAATCGATGTGGCAACGCTGTCACCTTTCTCAATTTACCAATCACTGAAAAAATAATTCCCACCCAACCCCACGACAATCATCCGATGATGGACAAGTGAAAATTTGAGTACGGCTCCGTCACCATCAAAAACACGTCTGGCTCGAATCCTCTTCTTTTCATTTAGTTCTTCTTCAAATTTAAGCCTTTTTCCTCGCAGAAGAACGCAATCAAAGTGGTGCTTCCTCTAGTAGCAAGCGTGATCAATTCGTTTCAGTGTACATTAACCGTGACGACGACGTGAAATTTCCTAGTTTTTCTTTATTCTCTCGAATCGACAACGACCACGGAAAGTCTTTCATAGTCTGTCAACGAGGACACAAGTTTTGACCATGGCCGATAATTTAAACACAGAAGATCTCATGAAGCATTGTTACGAGAATTTGATTGTAATCGATGTGGGCGCTAACCTGACAAACAAGAAATACAGCCGGGACCTGGACTCAGTAATACAAAGGGCCAAAGATGCAGGTAATTCGAGCGACTGTGATTTCGATCTGCCAATCGATTTAGTTTTAGCTTGTCATGACCCAAATTTCGTGCAGTTAAGTCATGAGTTATTTTTAGGCGAGAAGTTCGTCGCGGCTGGGATTAATTCTGTTCCACAAAAGCGGTCGAATATCATCACTTGGTAAACAAATTGTTCGCAGAATTTGAATCCATTGTCTTGTCTCGACCAATCATTATCTACACGTTTTCCCCACACGCTAGGCATTTCGTAAGATATCAAATCCATTCCATTACACAAACATCGCCTCGATTCGCTTTCCTACCCGCTCGTCTCGGCCGGTTGGCTATAGATGTTTTGAAGCCTCCGTAATTCTTCATCTAATTGTGATATCAGCTCATTACGAACTGCGGGATTTGTCTTATCAGCGAAACTAACAAATAGGTCTGACTAAGATGCAAAGAATTTCAAACAGGTCTTCTTGACTGACTCGTCTCGACGCGTCCGCTGGCTAATTGTACACACATTGAGATCATTAATTCGTCAATTTGGAGCATTTCAAGTTCTGTTCAAGTGCGTCGGAATGTTTTCCCGACATCGATTCGTCGTGCATCTGTTTATTTGCACAGCGTGCGTATGTTGTTTTCCTGTCGTTGCGCGGGCGGCATGGAAATTTTCATGAGTTATGTAAAATTCAAAACATATTCCGTCGTTGGATGTACCCGTCCGGATGATAGAGGGTGGATGGGTGGGCTGGCAATTAAACGACATTGGAATTAGCGTTTTCGGTAGCAGTCAAGCATTCTAAGTATTCATAACGACCTATTGACTAACCCGATTGTAAGCTGTTGCAATTGATTCTTTCTGCAGAAATGCTAACGCTTTCCACCGTGGCAACGGAACTTGCCGTTTACATCATAAATATTTCGAAACATTTATAATTTTCTTTGGAGTAAACAACCGCCATAAACATTTCGCATTTATGGTTTCTTTGCTATTACGATTTTGTTGGAGATTTCCATTGCGGCTGTAGAAATTGCTACTACAGTCTAGGCTAATGGAGTATTCACACTAAGAACATCGAAAAAAATCTCCCTAATAACCAGATGAATTCTCAGTGTTGATTAAAAATGTAAAACTGTCAATATTTGATAAAAGATTCTTCAGTTGATAACTTAATTTAATATGTATTACCGACAAACTGCTCACATTCTTATAATTTACATGCTCAAATATCATCTCTCATATTTTGATACCTTCGAAATTACTGCCATAGATGGAACCTCTCTGATATCGGGCTCGTTAGAGAGGAACTAAGCCTTACCGTTGTCAAACAGGCTCCGACATTGGTGGACCTATAAACCTGGAAACTAGAATATCCTATGGGCAAAAATATACGAATGAAATAACACCCAAGTGGGATGTACCCGCAACACGATTTGCCAATTCCAATAACAAAATTTTCTTCGGCCCCCTTCATTCAGAAGAACGTCTGCTAGGGAGAAGTATGCTTTTGTAAAGAGAACAAGTTGGGTAAACAGACCTACGCTCATGTCAGAAGGGTTTTGTATTCAATTTTCAAAATGCAGTCACCAGATTGAATAAAGTCAAGAAGCATGTCAATGACGATTTTATTGGAGAAACTATGAAATTCGAAGATCAGACTATTATTAACAAAGTTGAACGAATTTCGACTTCTGAGGTTTTTGTTATTGTTATACTCATAAATATCTCCCTTGATAATTATTTCAGATGTCCACCCGCGACGGAGGAAACACATTTTTCATGTATTTCCCCCCTGTGCCCCCACTGAAGCTAAAACTGACAGTGTAACAACAGTTTTGAAAAGCTCCCATGAAAACTTTCATTTCATACTTATATCGGCTACGTTTGATGAATTTTTTTTCAGGGGTCACTCTCCTGTACTGTTGTTGTTGTTACAAAGCCCTTTTGTTAGAAGCTCCCTCCCGCCTCCTTGACTTGTTTCACTTATGAGTATTAATTGTAGGTACTCAGCTTCCGTCATTCATTAAATCGAATCAAGTGTTCAAAGCATGCACCTTAAACGTTGAAGTTGGGAAAAAATAACTCAACATTATTCAATCTTCGCATTTAAAACAGCCACTATTTTGTTTTACGATTACTAATACCACTAGCTGAACTGATTCTCAAAGTTATTCATGGCACCTATCATTCCTGAAATTTTCATGCAAATCCTAGCAAAACTGTAGTGTCTTAGACGGTAAAAAGCGCATGTTGTTCCATAGCCATATGTTGCCATAGTAATACATGCAGCGCATATTGTTCCATAGTAATACAGGAAAATTCAAGCCGCTATAACTTCGCTAAATATGATGCAATCTTTATGAAACTTGCAGGGTTAATCAATCTTATAAATAGATATCTGTGTACTGAATTTCATTGAATTTAAGGGCACCGTTAAGATTTTATTCATGAAAACATAAAATCGATAAATCATACTATTACTAACAAAGTTGAGTGAATTGCGACTTCTCACGTATTTGTTGTTGTTGTACTCATCAAGGCCTACCTTCTTGATTTTTTTCAGATTTTTCGGATCACAGGTGTCCAATCGCGAGGGGGGGGGGACACAAATTTTTCGTGTATTTCCCCTCCCTGTGCGCCCCTCGAAGCAAACTTTGCCAAACGAAGACCTGTTTTGAAAAGTTCTCATCAAGACCTTTCATTTGATACCCATATCGGCTACCTTCAATGAAATTTTTTTTCTCGGGGGGTTACTCCCCTACATGGGGAGACCCCCCTTAAACACCTTATAAATTTTTTTAGTAGTTGAACTTTAAAGAGAGCACCACTTTACACCTACATACAAAATTTGATGCTTCTAGCTTAAGTAGTTTCCGAGAAAAACTGCTGTGACACACGGACGGACGGACGGACGGACGGACAGACAGACAGACGGACAGACGGACAGACAGGACGCGATTTTAGAAGGGTTTTGTAAAATTATTTTACAAAACCCTAAAAATGGCCGGTGTTAGCAAGAATACCCATACAAATGCGATCATAAATGGAAAAGCTACAATCCCCGGACTAAGCAGTACGGAGATACCATCCCTTCCACTATGGAAAATATATATCTCTGATCCACGAAGAAACTAGCGGGTTTAGGTTGGTCAGCAAGGGGAAAAACACCTTAACCGTTATCCTACCCTTGTGTAAATAACTACACCTTTCAATAGATAAAACAAGTCGACAGTCACAACGTACTTCTTGAATTCAAACAAATAAAAATAATTTCCTTTTTTGATTCGTTGATAATAATCTTTTATCCTTGCGAGCGCCGCAGGTTTCGGAATAAACACTTATTCCATCCTCAGTATAAACTAAGTTTCTTATTTCCTAACCTACCTATTTATATGCATTTATTTTAATTATAATTATATTATTAATTGATATTATAATTATATTATTAATTGATATTATTATAATTATATTATTAATTGAGCCATAATCTAGTGTTTTTAAATTGGATGTCAAAAAGTCCGTAATGGACTGCTGCCTATGCGAGCGAAGATTTTGGAGCTCGCCGGAACTGGCCTTGTCTGAGCATGCGTGAATGCGGTTGCAGGCTAGTGTTGCTCTGTCATGGGGTGGGTTCTTTTCCCCAGCACAAGGGCCCACTACAAAAATACGAAAAAATTTCACATCCAGGAGATTGGGGGAAGTGTCTACAATACATATAACATATAAATAGGAAAATTCATCCGTGTAATTCAAGCGTCGAAATTGTAGTGATATGAGTAGATAAAGATCCGTACAGAATTGCAGCGAAGGTGTTGTTAATTTCAGTGGGTTCGGGTTTTTCAGTTGATAAAAAGTCGAGTCCAAGTTGACAAAATGTTCAATTTATTGAATTGGATTTCAAAAAGTACAACGGACTAAACTTCTGAATAAATATTATATCGACAACATCAATATATTCAATTAACCAGAGATGTCTTTTGCATTTAGCCGACATAACTTTTATGCACGAGGAAAATTCAAAATGATTTCCCGGCTACTAGGTTCCTATGTCAGTAAATGCAAGGTAAGCTGTCAGTTGATCAAATCTCAACACTCCTTGATCAATTTACGGCGGAGCGTCTCAAAAATTCTTCTGTTGAGTGGCTTGGTGAGGACGTCTGCGATCTGCCTGCTGCTCGCGACGTGTTGCAGTGCCACAGTGTTGCCGATGTGTTGCTGGATGTACTTTCGTGGTATTTCTATGTGCTTCTTTCCTCTGGTCATCTTTCCTTCGTGTGCATTTTGTCGCATATGTATGGCTGACATGTTGTAGACGTACAGAGTGATCAGCAGCTCAGCTTCTAGAATGCCAAGTTCCAGTACGACTCGGTTGATCCAGCACACATCGTCAATCGCTGGCATTGCTGCTCGGTACTCGGCTTCTGCAGTTGAAGTCGCTACCAGACGCTGCTTTTGTGAATAGATCACTGGCCCTCCTCTCATCATTAACACACCACTCGTTGACTGTCCTGTCTCAGAGTCTCCTCCAAAGTCTGAATCGATGTAGGCCACGAGTGTCTTGTCTTCTCTGAAATGAATTCCGGCTGTCGTGGTCCCTCTCATGTACTGGAAAACACGTTTCACCATCGCCTGATGGCTCTTCATGGGCTTTTTGCAGAATCGACTGAGGTAGTTGACGGTTTATGCCTGGCCTGGTTATTGTGGCTGAGTACAACAAACTTCCTATCGCCTGGCGATAGTTGTTGTTCGTCCTTGAAGTCTGCCTTATGGTTGATCATTCCTGGATCAGTGGGTGTATATGCTGGATTGCAGTGCTCGAGTTTCATCTTTCTCAAGATCTTCTCCGTGTAGCGAGGCTGACTTACGAAGATACCGTCCTGGTCGATCTTGATTTCCATGCCCAAATACGTTAACTTGTTTTGTACTTTCTTGCTGAATGTTATCTCGAATTCCTTGCTTATCTCGTCTAGGAGTTTGTATATTTCTTCTTCATCTTTGCGGCTACCAATCTATCATCCACGAAGAGTGAGAGTATAATACTCTTGTCCTTGTTATAGTATACGAGTATACACGGGTCATCATCTGTGTTGATCAAGCCTATCTTCTTCTCAAAGTGGCTGGTGACCCTCTCGTTCCACATCCTCGAAGCTTGTTTAAGTCCGTAGAGACTTGTTCAACTTACAAACTTTCCTGGTTCCATCGTCGAACCCTTCAGGCTGGTGCATATAGATGTCCTGCTCCAGGTTCCCATACAAGAAAGCCGTTTACACATCGAACGATACCAACTTCATTTTCTCCTATGCTCCGTGACTTAGGAGTAGGCGAATGGATGCATGGCAAGCTACTGGGCTGAAAGTTTCCGTGTAGACCACTCACTCCTTCTGTTCAAATCCCCTTGCCACTAGTCTGGCCTTAAGTCTCCCGTCCGCCTTCTCTCGAAGTACCCAGTTATAAGTGATCGGCTTCGCTCCTTCTGGACAGTCCACCAGCTTCCAAGTTTTCATTTTCATCAGCGAGTCGTACTCCTCCTGCATTGCTCGTCTCCACTTCTCATCTCCACTTCTCATCTCTAAGTGCCTCACTCACCGGGATTTCCTCCGTTTCACCAATCATGGCTACTTTGGCGCTCTTTTCTCCACGACAGGAGTCAAGTATACAGTTTCGGTGGTGGTTGCAGAGTCCGACGATCTCGCAGAACTCTCCTTCCGCACTCTTCTTCTGGCGCTGGTGTCTCATTCTCGTTGGCGCTTGGCTCCTCAGCACTTTCTCCAGTTCCCCAGTTCTCGTCTTCTTTGTCTGTCTCGCTGCTGCTTCCTTCTTGCTTCTCAGGTGTGCCCTCTGGTGCCTGTGTCTCAAGTTCAATTCCTTGCCTCAGTATCATCTTTTCCTCGTCGAAGATCACATTGTCTGAGCTGATAATTTCTCTTTTCTCTTTCAGATAAATTCCCTTTTTGATTTTCTATCAATCTTGCCTCTTTTCTGTTTTTGTGTCAGCACGTAACATTCGCAACCAAAGGGTCGCAGCTTCTCAATCTTCATTTTTCTTCCGAACCAAAGTTCTGCTGGGCTTTTCCCTGGTACGTTGCTGGTTCCAGTCTGGTTGATCGTGAAGATCAACCAGACTGGATGGTACATTGCTTCTGCCCACAGTTTCTCGTTCAACTCGTGCATGTGTATCGCTGTTCTGGCTATCTCAACAATCGTTCTCATTTCGCTCTCAATCCTTCCGTTCTGCTCTTGCGTATGTACATTCGTGAAGGTGTTGGAAATTTCCAACTTGTCCATCATCTGTTTGGTTTTAGCATTCTTCAGTTCGATACCGTTGTCAGACCTCAGACTTTTCACTCTCCTCCCTAGCTGGTTTTCAACGAGTCTTAGGTGACATTCGATCTTCCCTGGTTCTTCACTCTTCCTCTTTATAAAGTAACAGGTTCAGTAGTGAGTGAAATCGTCCTTGAACATGAGCCAGTACTTCGCTCCTCCCAATGAGAGGATATTCATCTCGCCGGTGTCGACGTGCACGAGATCTAACGGTTGCTGAGCTGTCTTGGGGTTGTTTGGGTGTGAGGATCTATTTAGCTTGCCATACGAGCAACCTGTGCATACATAGTCACTCCAATCATCAATGTATTTTATTCCTTTCCTTTTCATTATGTCCCTCACATACTTGACATTTGGATGGGCGAGTCGCTCGTACCAGACTTTGATCGACACGGCCATCAAACTTGTCTCTTCTTCTCTCCTGAGCATCATTTTGTAGAGATTTCCTTTGCGCTTTGCTATTGCCACAATTTCTCTGCTATCCAGACTGTAAAACGTTGACTCGTTTCCGTTTGCCTTCTGTACATGTCCCTTGTCTAGCATCTGACTCACTGAGAAAAGGTTACAGTTGAGGTTTGGCACGTAAATGACATCTTCTAGTACCACTGGATACCACTTTTGACCATCAAATGCTTCCATCTCGATGTTCCCGACTGCAACGCCATCTAGCCTGGTTGAGTCTCCAATCACAATTGGGATGTAATCGTCCAACTCAACAAGCTGAACAAACCACTCTCGGTGAGACGTCATGTGTTGGCTGGCTCCACAGTCTTGATACCATGAAGTGGCCTTGTCCTTCGAAATGTCGTTGCCCACCGTCGAGAGTGCCGTGGTCAAAAATGCCTTCCAATTTGGTTTCCCGGTTGATGACTATCGCTTCTTCTCGAGATTCGCAGTCTTTTGCACTCCTTGAGTACGTGACCTTTCTTCCCACATTTGTAGCATGCGAACTGCGACTTTTCCTGCTTGTTGTTTGACGACTATCCTTGTTTCCTGCATCTGGCCATGAGAGCGTTGTTAGTGCTGCCCTCTGCATTTGTCGTCGTTTCTTTGAGTCGCTCGTCCTCGAGTCTCAAAAATTCCATGAGAATTTCCACGTTCTTTGCTGCTCCGGTCACGGTGTCCCAAGATGTCCTGAAATATGTCAATTTTGGCGGTAGCACACTCATGATCCTCGTCATGATCGAACTTTCCCCTCACAGGATCATTTTCCGTTGACATTTCATTCGCGAGATCCAAAATCTCCATACAGTTCTCAACAGCTGACTTGCTTTCATCATACTCATAGGTAAAGAATTTGATTCGGGACGTTTCTGAAGTTACATCAGTCTTTGTACCATATAAACTAACAAATTTGTCTATTTTACAACTTGCAATTTTGTTCGCAACCTTGCTGTTTACATTTAAACCTATCAATGTTTGAGCCTCAACATCTTTCGTTAACCAAGCGGCGACTGTATCAGTTGACGCAGCACCTGCTGGTCTGGGCTTTGCACCCGTTATCATATCATACAGATCTTGGTTCTTAAGTGCTAGGTTTAATCTAAATCGCCATAAAATGAAATTGACATTTCCTTGACTATCTTCACTTAACATTTCCAATTGAGACCTTACAGCATCCGTCCTGCTCTAAATTCAACAACTCGACTGACTTCTTACAACCTTCAAATAAACAAAACGAATCTACAATCCCTCGTGGCGATTTTCTGATTTAAAGCGACTTGTGTGTTCGTTGCTCAACGTTGACTTGCTGTGCGATGGCTGCTCCAATGTCGCTGATTTGTAGGTTATGTTGTCCTTGCCGGTTCTGACGTCTTGGACTGCTTTCTTGACTTGCCGGACAATTTCCTTTCCTGACTTTTGAAGAAACCCTTTTACAGCTGCTCTGGGCCCATAACCTGTTGTTAATTTTTAGTGGATTCGGGTTTTTCAGCTGATAAAAAGTCGAGTCCAAGTTGACAAAATGTTCAATTTATTAAACTGGGTTTCAAAAAGTACAACGTACTAAACTTCTGAATAAATATTATTATATCGACACACAACTATACGTTTATATATTCAATTAACCAGAGATGTCTTTTGCAATTAACCGACACAACTTTTATGCACAAGGAAATCAGACGGAATGATTGTTTTTATTTTATATAGCTAAATTCAATTCAAAATGATTTCCCGACTACTAGTTTTCTATGTCAGTAAATGCAAGGTAAGCTGTCAGTTGATCAAATCTCAACAGATGGTCTGCTGCCTCGGCGGAAGAGGATGGTAGTATCCGCCGAGATTGGCCTTGTCTGGGGACGCGTGAATGCGCTGGCAGGCTACCGCTGCGGTGTCGTGGGACGGGTTCTTTTCCTCAGCACAACGACCCACTACAAAAAAAAACTCGCATTCACGAATTACAAAGGGTCGAATACCGATCGACTGGTGTCGAGGCCGAGGTAACCTACTAAGGGTTGAAATTGCTTGTTCAAAGCACAAACTTGGCCTGAAAAAAACGGACGGATTTCAGAGACTTCGTCGTTACCGACAAATAAGAGTGAGGCATCCAGGTAGACGCGGTGTCCCCTTGCACCCTCCCATCCAGATCAAGATCCAAACGCAGACGTGGCCATATATTTCCCATTTGAGTGAAAAACTCATACAAACATAATTTGCATGAATTTTTCCATCAAATAAGGAATATAAACGTGGCCAATTTATGTTATAGCATTATGCCATGGAATCACATAACACTATACCATAAAAGGGCACGTAAGCGGAAGGCCACTCTACCCGGGCAAGAGCCCCTACAACGCAATAGAAGGGAAGAGCGTGCCCGATGGCTAGCTCATTTCAGTGGGAGGGCCTGCCATCGTTGCGGGTCCCATACCCGGTCAGGGTTAATAGAAGCAAAAAACCGAATTTTCAATTCAATTATCAAAAAACTTTTTTTTATTTTTATTTCCTTTCTTTTTGATTCCCAAACTTACAAATAACTCTATACAATGTATTGATTACGTAATTCTGTTTATCGTTTAGTATTTCATAAAATTCTATATTCATGCGAAAACTGTTATTATACCTCAGGTTAAAGCATAATCAGTATACAGAAATGAACGCTACGTCTCGGCTCAAGAGGTGTCGCGTTCAAATCAAAGCTTTTCGATCTCTTTTTTTTGTTGTTAAATTACTATTTAAATTAGGTTATTCATTGTATTATCTTTTAAAATGCAAAAAACTAAGCATTATTGAAATCATCCATGCACTTTGATAAATAATTTAAAACATTTTTTTTATAAATAAAATAAAAAAACAGGGGTACTCACCGGCATCCGCGACGAGCGCTCGTTGACGATGTGGTGATGACTGAAATCGATTTAGTACTAGAATTCTTCTAAAATCCAAAATTTGTGAATTAAAATATTGACTAAAGTATAGTAGCTGGCGATGTTCAAATATCGAATTTAGTGGGTGTCCTCAACTCCTCGAGAATGTAAAGGGCGCAAAACGTAGTCCTCAAAGAAAGTGATTGCATGGCGTTCGTATTATTGCTTGCGTTTTGAAGATTTGCTTTTTGACGCCAGGAGACGGCGCGGTCGCGTTGTATCCGGTAGTAAATACTATTTGTTTCAAAGCGTCTTAATTTTAAATAAATCCGATACAACTTCCAAAGGATTATCTTCATATGAAAACTATCATCTCATTGAGATTTTGACGAATGCTTTTCGATTTCCCAACCTCATACCGTGTTTGGCGGCACAGCGACGACTGCGGCTCTGTTCGCACACAAAAAGCTCGGAAAAAACAATGCAAGGGTACACGGATACACGCAATCATAATATTCTCTACGTCAGGACCGCGTCCGATACGATTCCACTTCAGTTAAACGTTTTCCGACTTTCCCACATACCGTACGAAAATCTAAAATACCATTTCCAACAGTGCTGTTAGCGACACTCACTCACAGAGTGATTTTCTCTAGGAGTTTTCTTCGGCAAGTGTGGGAAAGGTTCAACTGCAATTGTTTCCAATTCGACAAACAAAATACAAATATAAATGCACAAAACATAGATTGCCTGGCCAACACTATTGACTGAATCTATTGCTGTATTTATTACTCATCAACGACACACGAATCGCACATCTTTCATTTCAACCCGATTAACACTGGAACTATAATATCGCCCGGTCACTACAATTTACACGGGCAGAAGTGCACTAATTGCAACTATAAGAAAAAAACGTTACGCAATACGCGAAATATTTTCTCTCAAGCAGAATAACAATCAACGGTAATCTCGCCACGGAAATCTCTCGGCAAACCTCCAAAAAACCGTTTTGTGCTCTTTTCACTCCATTATTATATTTCTGGAAGCGAAATTTTCGCAGCCAGTGGAATTTTCTTTTCATGGGGGGAAAATCATAATTACACGGCACTTCAAGACGAAACATCCACCAAAACAAAATCTCTTTTTATCCGCACGGGGTCTGTTTTTTTTTAGTTCCAATTTGCGCCTCGATTAGCCCAACTACCTTGCTCGGTTCCTCGATTCCGACTCCTCGTTGTTGCTGGTCGTCGCCTTGCGGGACACTTGCAACGGCAGTTGACGGGCCTTCCACCCATTCCGCTGTACACATGATTTTGCGTTTAATGGTTGATTCTCTGCTGTTTGATTCGAGGTTCACTCGCTGTTGTATTTGTTGTTGGGGTGGAGGTTGCAATGTTTTCGGTTGTATCCGCATCTGCTGTCCTGGCTGTTGGACATTCGTTTGACGTGTTGTTTGTTGGATGTGTTTGTGTGTTATCTTTCGTGGCAGTTGTTAGCCCAGTCTCATTTGGGTCCATTACATTAGTGAAAATTGGTCCATTTCGATTTGTTAAAGCTCAAACATACATGATTAATATTCGAGCATAAGTAATTCCAAAGACTTTCTACACATTTTAAGTTTAATTTAACAGGCAGCCAATCGTACTGTTCGTTATTTGCGGGATGACTTTCGAGGAAGGGATTTACTACAGAACTGCTGCGTATATTTATTTGTGTTTGATTCAAGCGGATTGATAAAGTGGTTTGCGGGTTTCATTTGTTTTAATTTTATCTGTTATAATTTATCCAAAAATTATTGCCACGGAAAATTTATTTCAGCAAAGGTCCCGACCACCTTCGCATAATCGGAACATTTAAGAGATAGCTTTAATAAGAAATTTCATAACAGACTTGAACTTAAGGGTAAAAAATATCAGGAGAAATTGTTTTGCTACTTTTATGAATTATTTGTTTAGAATAACGTGAAACAATGTCGCTAAAAAATTAAATCAGTCCACCCCGTAAAATTTTAGCGTACGATCCATACCAATAGATGCTAAATAAGTCGCATGCTGTCCAAATCGTACTCCAGTGGCGAGAGCCGTATGTTCATTGAATACTTTTAATTCGATCCACTGCTTACACAAGTAAATTCTGACATCACTTCCTGAAACGGCAAGATAAGTACCACTTTCATCAAAGCATAAATCAGATATATGTAGTTTTCCTCTAAGGGAATAGTTTTGAAATTTTTCAATTTCCTTAGATCCCATAATTTCACAGATGCATCATTAGCAGCTGTTGCTAAGTAGTAACCATTTTCAGAAATAGAAAGCGTTGTTATAAATTCGCAACATTACTTTGCTCCTTTAACTCCCAATTTTTTTATTTCTTTTTTTTTTTTTGCGAGTCCTCGGTTCCAGTTCCGAATATAAGACCATCTGGGTGAAATTTGGTACGATGTAGAAACACTGCAACTGTGTTTATTCGACGTCATTTATTCTAAATGTGGTCGTAAACAGCACTTTGTAAGTCTGGGTTTGAAAATAAAAACCCAAACGACAGGACTTCAACTCCGCTGTAATGGATGACGGCTCGATTATTACAAAATTAAATACAATTAAAATTAGTTACCATCACAATTACAGAAATTTATTTTCACCGCTCGCAAGTGCGACAAAAAAGAAGATTGGTAAGCGAAATTCATACGAAATCCAAGCGTCTTTAACTTTCACACTCGTACGGTTTGATTAATGGTGAGTGCAGTTAATTGAAGGCAGGTTATTGCTCTAGGATCAAGATTCTGCGATTACTTCACGCTGTTAGCTCCCGTTTCAATTATTGTAGTTAATTTGCTGATTTGCGATCTTTTCGTTAGCACTTCCAATCGTCATTGAATATTAGATTAGGTAGGTGAAGGTTTTCCTTATCTAGTTTTTCTTTCTTCCTTTGTATTCGTTTAAGGCGCCGATTTTCGTATACACTTCACTTTTCAAAACGCCCGCTTAGTTTCCCATCAAATCTGGCAAGAATGGGATTCGAAAGATCCGTCAGAAAATATGTCGGCAACAATTTTTTATAAAACTCTTCCCCGATTAGATTTCCATTTTTTGGTTGGTTTGGTTAAGAACTCTACTAATTGTTGCACTCTATATTTCAATAAACTCCTCTGTGACAAATTCACTAGCCACTAAGCGCACTTCCAAGTCGAAAATATGGCCGTAGAAGCCATCAACTGCTTGTAATCCGCTTTATTCGCTCACTTAACAAAACACGCGATAATTCACTGCCTTTTATGCTATATCCATCCAAATCAACTGATTTCATTCCTCGGTCGACTAAATACGATTCTGAAGAAGTTTATTGGCTGAAGATCTAAATTTAGCAGATAAATTAGTGATAAAATAAACTAATGAAACTCAACACACGTCTGTATCGTTTGGTGTTTTCTTTAAGAAGAACGAAAAGTCATATACAAATGTCAAATCAGATTGAATGTATACATGTATGACATAAGTGTCAAATAGTGTTGACTCATTGAGTACTTTAATTTCAATATTCCCTCTAAATCAATGAGTCTTAAAAGCTAAATTCTTTTTCAATATTTACAACCAAAAAATTTAAATATTCATACAATTAGACTTGCAATCCCATTTCTCTCAAGCAAAATTGATGTTTTTGTATTGGCGCTGCTTTGGTTAAATTTCGGTGATCATTAATCGGTGCTTTCTTGTTTAACTTCAACTTGATATTTCCTCTCGACGCACGTATATACATGCATCCTTCTTGCGATGATAAAAACCAGCACGCACCAACACTTCATATAATTTGATGCTCCACATACGACTAGCTTGCTTCAGCCCACACAGTTATTTCTTCAAACGACACACTCGATCAGTGCCGTCTTCAAACGATTCCGGTTGTGGCATAGGTATCGTTTCTTTACTGTCACCGTTGATGAATGCCATTTAATTGATTTGTAGCCCAACTTTTAACAGCTAATTCTATTAGCATACAGCGTGATGAGTATCGGACTTCCTGCAAAAACGTTTCAACATAGTCAATTCTTTGTCTTTGACTAAAGCCTCTTGCTACTAGCCTTGCTTTTTATCTTTCAACTTTACCAGCTCAATCGGTTTTCTGTTTAAAAACCCATTTATTTGTTATGGCTTTGCAACCATCGGACAATTTAACGAGATCCCAAGTGTGATTGCTCATTAATGACTGATATTCTTCTGTCATTGCTTGTTGCCATTGTTGATTTTCGCAACTAGCTAAAGTTTCACTCACTGTGAACGGTTCATCGTTTATTGCAGCATCAGCAAAATTGGCCGCTTCATAACGTTGCACAGGTCTAGTGGTTCGTGCTGATCGACGTGGCGTTGATGCTGCTATAACAATTTCATCGGGCTCATATTCACTGTCACTCACTGCATCATCATACATGGTATCGTCGATTGTCGTATCATTGTGGCCCGTTTCCACACTATTCACACCATTGTCTTCTGCTGTTGCATTTGTTTTCGTTTCATCCGCCCCATCAATTTCAGATTGATTCGCTGCATCGCTTCTATCCTAATTGCTCGTTGGGTCAATGGCTTCATTGTTCGGGCCATGTTGCACGCCATCGATTCTCATTGACTCAGACACAATTGGATTTTCACAGTCACTTTGTTCACTCTCGGACGATTCGTCTGCAGTATGCTCAAAATATTCGTTATTGTTATTCGAATTTTAAATATTGTTACCATTTACAAAAATTTTGACGTCTCTGCTCGCTATCGTCCGGTTAGTCTCTGCCTCCATTAATCGATAACCCTTTTGTGTTTTCATATAGCCAACAAATATGTACTCCTTCGATTTGGCATCAAATTTCTTTCTCTTTTCTGATGGAATGTGCGCCATCGCTCGTGAACCAAATACCCTGAAGTGACTAATATTGGGCTTTTCTCCGGTCCATATTTCCATTGGTGATTTATACTTTAGCACACGTGACACTACGTGATTTTTCGCATACGCTGCGGTATTAAGTGCTTCCCCCCTAAAAAAACGTTTTGGTAAGCCTGAATCGTATAACATGCACCTTGCTTTCTCAACAATTGTTAGTATTGTACGCTCGGCCAACCCGTTTTACTGTGGCGTGTACTCGACTGTCGTTTGCCATTGAATGCCATTTTGCTCAAAAAACGCTTTGAATTCATATGAGCAGAATTCTGTGCCGCTGTCGCTCCGGTGCGTTTTTGTTTTTAAGTCGGTCTCGTTTTCAACTTGCATTTTAAACGCACAAAATTTTCTAAACGTTCTACTCTTTTGCTTCAGCAAGTATGTGAATGTACGACGGCTGAAATCATCAACAAGCGCACTCCGTCTTTCCAGCCAAAACTCCATGTATACGCTCTAGCAAAAATTTGGCTCTGGATGCTTATGCTTGAACGGCTCTCTTTCTTGTTTCCCTTTACAACAAGCTACACAGTCAATGTTCTGGCTGCTGCCAACGAATTACATTACTGTTACCGCTCCTTTTCTCATCATATCCAGACTTTCCACATTCAAATGGCCAAGTCGACTGTGCCACAACTCTATTGAATCATTTGTATTCGCCACCATGAAAGCCATCCAATTTATATAAGCCATTAACGCATGACGCCGTTACTAGTAATTCACCTTCACTATTGTGAATTTCGCACTTATCGACTTAATATTTCACGAAATTTCCACTAGCAGTTATTTGGCTCACCGATAATAAATTTGCCATTAGTTCCGGTATACACAGTACGCCAGTTAATTGCAAATATTTGCACTTTCTATCGGTTTCCACACCAAAATGTACTACTCCAGTGCATTCGACTTTCATCATTTTATTATTTATCTTACTTCTCATCGGTCAATTTATTTGACTTCTGTGGACATCGGTTGGATTTGTGACCTTTGACTTTACACGTGGAACAAGTGATATTACTATTTTTAACGAAAACGGCTTTTACCTTTTGCATACAATGCCGTTTGTTCGCCTGATGACGTGGCTGTAACTGGCCCTTGTAAAAGCTTCATTTAATACTATCGCTCGATAGCTTCGCTGCACTCGTCTCCAATGTCATTATCATCGGCAAATATTCATCGGTCAATCCAGAAAATAAAAATATGGCCAACCATTCGTCTTCAACCTTGAAACCAATTTCATTCAGACGTTGTGCCGTAGAAATTATTTCAGTCGCGTACATTTCCATTGAAGAGCGTTCAACCAATTTTGTATTGACAATTTTTCTCATTAATGTCATCTTTCGCACAGCTCCTTGATCTTCAAACGTTTTCTTTAAATTGTCCCACGTTTTTTTGCTGTCGTTGTTCCTGTGACATGCACTTAATTGCTATTATGAATATTCAAACCAATCGCACCTTTGGCCTTAGCAATTTTATACGCATCTGTTTCTGCATCAGTCAAACATTGAAACACGCCTTCAGCTGCCAAGTAATTCTCCATCACAAATAGCCACGTGAAATAATTTTCTCTTCCACGCAATTTTTCAATCGATGCTGAAAGTGCCGATATGTTCAATTCGATGCTCACAATAGATTCATTATAATAATTTGACTAAATGTTAATAATTTTGCCAATTGGTAAACCAAACTAGTTTAAGTAAGCATTGGCAGCTTCAGAATATTTTATACGCTTTGTTCAGCAGCCTGGATATACTGTTTAAATGTTGCTTTGCTGATTGACTCCAAATAAGTACTCCATAATGCAATTTCGTCAGGGCATTTAGAACAAATTTCTTGATGTGCATTGGAAAATCCTCATATCTTCTTAACAATACTATTATTGGGGCTAATTGCTTCCTTAAGCTATTTATGTGTGGTAACCAGATCATACGATGGTCTATGATAACACCAAGATATTTCATTTCTAGCACTCTTTGCAATTTTTCGCCGTTAATATGTCTCCTTTGTTCTTTTGCTTAAAAACAATATATTTTGTCTCTGTAGTGTTCAATACTAGTTTGTTTTCAATTAACCACTGATGGGGTTTTCCTAGATCCTTGTTGATAGTGTTCTCAATGGCACTTTTGCCTCGTCCTGAATAAAGTAGAACTGTGTCATCATCATATAATGGGATATCCCGTCAGCCCACATGTATTTAGATTAATTTTCATGAAATTTTCCATAACCAAATCGCAAAGTGGCTGTCCTATGCCCTTGATAGCCTCACGAATTCCATCTTTGAGGTCTTGAGTCGACGCTGGGCTGTTGGCGTAGACCTTCTCTTTCACGTGGCCTCAAAGGAAGAAGTCGCAAGGTGTTAAAACACAAGATCTATTCAAAATAACACCTCTTATTGGAAACCCTATACCACACACATGACTATTAGTAGGCCGACTTTGGTGGCTAACTTACATGGCGGTATATGAAGAATTATTGAAGTGCCAACGAAAATTCGAAGTTTAGTACGGTTTTGAGACGGATTTCTACAGTGAAATCCAGATGGCCCGCGCACCTAGTGAAGTGAAAATTATTTCAGTTCTTCTACCCGTTTAATTTTTATCGCCATCCAAAGTGAATGTATAGGAGTTTGTTTACTTCTCAACGCTGAGCTATCAGTGGAAGGTGCAAACCATGTGCTTCATATGCTCGTCTTGAAAAGTTTTGGAGTACAGTGGACAGTGCAAGGTGAATTTATACCATGCACGGAATGCGTTTCGTACGCTTTCATTCAGAAAATTGTATATAGTATATTACGCAATATAAGTAGTTGCTAATGCGCAGTTGGCTGACAGCTCACCGAAGCTTGTCCATAGTAGGCCGACTAATACATATGCAAATTGCTACCATATGGCTTCCTATCTTCCGTCAGTTTTGAGTGTGCCTCAACCTTGTTCATTAGCAACGTTACTTGCAGTCATCTCACGTGAAAATTTGTCACGTAAGTGCTGACCTATATCCTCGGTCTCTCGTGAGATTACTAACGTTACCACCAGCATCATCTGAAGTAGTTGCAGCCAACAGATTGAAAATTGTTCCCCCACTATCAAAGGGAAGATCTCGACGCCACATTTGTTCAGAGGAAAATAATTTAAAAAAAAAACAATTTATATAAAAGCACCTGTTGTTTTTGCACAAGTCATTTTCAAAGCTAAACGCAATCGAAAAGTTTGCATCGAATGCATAACTGAGCGATGAATTCACGTTAAAATTACCAAATAAGTTTAGATAAATTTAATATTCAACTGAATATGTTTCATTTCGAACACATACTTATCCATAATTTCATATAAAATGTAAACAAGTTTCATAGGCATGTATGTGTAGTTTTCTTGTCGGGAAGGTAGACAGCGTTATTTGTTCTGTTTAGAATGAAGATTAATAATGAAGGGAGCTTGCCAAAGAAAGGTAAAGCCTACAAGAAAAAACACTTTCACCTCCAAAGTCAACCGGAAGGTAGGTGGGTGACTCGCTAAGGAAATTGAGGGGTACTTGAGATATCTAGCCGAGGAAATTTAACCTGAAGAGGTTAGGAAAAAGGCTGCAGAAAGGGGGGTGATCCCCACAATCTCCGAACACTGGGAGCATAGAGAAATCTAAGTTATACCCATCTAAGCCAATGGAAGGGCCGGGGGATACCATGATGCAGAGCTTTTATGCGTCGTTGCTCACTCAGCCGCGAAAAGCCGGCTTTCATGACTCTCGCAAACTGGTCAAGCAGGTTTTGGGCGATTGAACTGCGGTGTTGGTTTACCTGCAGGATACGGGTCATCCAAGTTCTGACTTTGACTCAAAGTAGTCGAAACGCGTCTGCTCACACAACAAAGCAAGGCCCTACGGCTATTAAAGAAAAAAGAGAATTGGCTGTGGATACCAAATAAACAAAATTCTGATTTCGCCTTTGAAAACCCGATATTTTCCTGATCCCAAGACGTAGCCAAGATTTGGTCTTGGATGAGCATCCTTGCAATGGGAATAATATACCTCTTTTGCAACAGGGAATTCCTATCTGGTCCTTTGCATATTTGTGCGGTGTGACCATACCAAAGGAATTGGAAGTATTGAAGAGATGCATCTCTTCGTCGTATCTTGCAGACAACCCAACCTATTCTTACTTTGCCCTTATCCAGAAATTGTTCGACATGCTTTTTGATGAAGCCAATGATGGCCAGGCGTTGTTTTCTAGTGTCAGCCCCGCTTTGATCCCTTTTGATGGTCTCTTCTACCTCGGTCAGGTCCATGACGCAGTCAATGTCTCTTATTTCGATTGTTGCCATTGGCTCGAGCGAGGCTACAGTTGCGCTTTCGCCGAAGAGCTTCTTTACTGCCTCGAAGAATTCTTTATTGTAGTCCTCTGCTCCGAATTCGACCACTGTGTGGCCCGACCAGGTTGATCTTACTGCTTTAACAACATTGTTAGTGTCTTCGGGTCTTGCATTTCCCCTGATATCCTGCAAAACTTCTACGTAGGATCGGCCATCTTGGGTTTTTACGAGCAGTGCCTGCTGCCGGGGTCTTCGTCGTGGCTTTTCTCTTCTGTCTTGCGTTAGGTCTTTCTTCTTGCTGGGCGTTCACGCGAACTTTATTTTTGGCACGTTTTGAAGGAGTTTTTTTGCAGCTTTCTATTCTCCTTTTGTCGGCACCGTTTGGAACGCCTGTTGTAGCGTTCCGCCCCTTATCAAGTGCCTCTTCCTTCCTCCTTTTATCCCAATGTCCTTCGATTTGGCTAGACGCCATTCTTTTATTGATGATCTGCGTATGCACTTTAGAATTAGCCCTCAGCGTTCCTTTCGGCTTCTACTCTTCTTTGGCGTTCTAGTTCTGACCAGCCTTTAACCAGCTCCCCCGGTAATGCTCTATACGGTCTAGGAGCTCCTCTAGTTGGAGCCCATTCTTTACGCTTTTGCTGATTTTTGGCGAGTCGCATGCTTTTATTCTTTTTAGAACGTCTCCTGCTTTTCGGATTAGCCTTTCTTCTTGGTTTCGCTGGACATCAATTGCACTTTGCAACCTCGTGTCTTGGAAGAGGTTATTGGCTTCCGTTTCCGAGTACACTACTTCAGCCTCATTTTCGACAGTGGCGGTGAAATGTTCACTCCTTTTTTTCTGCCGTGATCACTTTGTGGGCCTCAGGATGGTTCGTTATTATTTCGGCATTTAAACCGCTTGCTTCGGTAGCAAATTCTCGACGTTCTTTATATTTAACGACCATGAGAAGATGTTGATTATGATGTATTCTAGAGCCAAATTGAATAGCATCTTCCTACTTTAGTCTCATATTTGTATCAAAGGCGTTTGTGAATTCGTTATTGATGCGAACTTGGGAGGTTGTCGATGTCATTATCATTTAACCAAAGCAAAGCATTACTTGATACAGTACAGTTTGTTACGATCAATACTGGCGTATGCTTGCTTAAAGTCAACGAAAATTGTGTGTACATCTATGCTGAACTTTCAGCATTTCTCAGTACCTGCTTGACTATAAACAATTGGTCTATCGTCGATCTACCTACTCTAAAGCCACCTTAATACTTCCCAATAATACTGTTGGTGTATGATTCGATTTTAGTTTCTAAGGTCTTTGAAAATATTTTGTACACTGTACAAAGTAGTGATAGGACTCTATAGTTTTCGCACTCTAGTTTGTCACCTTTTTTGTATATAGTGAATATAATTCATCGGCTCCACTCGTTCGGCATATGTTTTTGTTGCCAAATGTGCTGGATGACTTTGTGGATAATTTTCTGAACACTGCTGCCACTATATTTAACGAGTTCCTCTGGAATCTCATCGATGCCCGGTGCTTTACTATCCTTTTGGGCCTTGATAGGCTTCGATGTTCTGGGGCTGTGCGGAAGATTTAGGAGGTTCTCGAAATATGATGCCGATATCATTACGGCAAAGCATGGTCTTGGGCTGATAACCACCTTTCATACTTTTCACTACTTTGTATGCTTGTCTTGCGTTGTTGCTTGCTAGATTTACATCGATGCTTCTCAATTGGTCGTCATAGTATTTTCTTTTCTTGTTTCTAAATATCTTATTCGCTACTCTTCTGAGATTTTCATAATTTGCTCTCTCCGTCCTGTTTTTCCTACCTAAATATTGTTTGTACGCCTGATTCTTTTTATCTAACGCATCCTGACATTCGTCATCGAACCAATAATTTCTTTTGCGCCGGAAATTGGTTATATACTCGTATGCTCTAAAATTAAAGCCAATATTTTCAAATCGATTTGATCTTAAAAATAAAACTCATTTCGAAACTATTCCTTAGGTGTCCAAAAAATTATGGTGCCCGGTACATCAGTGAAATCAAGCAAGGAGGCATTACGCCTATCACGAATTTACCCAGATATTATATACTCGACAGCCGGAATACATCCGCACGATTCAAAGTCAATAGTAGAAGAACCAGAAACATGGTTTGAATTCGAAGCAATAGCACAAGCGCCAGAGTGTGTCGCCATCGGTCCATGTGGCTTAGACTACCAGCGGGATTTCTCCGAGCCAGACGTACAAAAGGAGATTTTCGAGAAGCAATTGCATCTCGCTTGTAGTCTAGCCAAACCAGTTTTAATACACGAACGATCAGCGCAAGAAGATGTCTTGGAGATATTAAGAAAGTGAGCAGTCTTTTACTTAATCGATTTGTAAATAAAAAATCACAAATTTTAACACAATATTAATCTCTACAGATATCCAAACATAACGTACGTTGTTATTAGAGGATTCATGGGCACCACTGAGGAAGCACTTAAATATTTGGACATTGGATACTATTTAAGTTTAACAGGTTATTTATGCAAGGTGAGTTTCAAGTCGTTTAAATTTATTGCGGAAAAACTAATTGAGAAACGATTTGCAGGACAAATCTGATACAGGCGTTCGTAAACTACTTGAAGACGGAACATTGCCGTTGGACAAACTATTAGTTGAAACGGATTCTCCTTTCATGTATCCAAATACTCGAGCCTCGAAACTACCCCAACACGTAAAGACTGGTATAACTGAAAGATCGCTTTTATATTTACACAGGTGAGTGTAAAATATAAATTAATATTCAAGCACCAAATAAAAAACGAGCTAATTTCCTTCCTACAGATATTGTACTTTTCAACGAAACGAACCGTGCAGTCTACCTGCCATAGTGGAAATGATAGCCTCGTTCATGAGGAAAAAGCCTGAAGAAGTGGCACTGGCTACAGCCTTCACAGCCCTCAAACTTTTTGGACTATCACAATAACCATGACTACTACTGAACTTTCTCTTCTCTATCTTCCCTAAATGCTATTTATTTTCTTGTTTTACTTTAACACTCAATTGATATTCCCACACGTTGGTATTTATCCGAATGACTTGTATTGATTTCATTCACTTATGCTTCCATGAGCTTCCGAACGGATCTAGTTTGGGAACTCAAATTGCAATCGTATCATACTACACCCATCAAAAGCCTTTAAACATTGTTTGTGGCAGCTTTTAGTTAAGATTTAGTTTTCGTATGATTTTTATTAAGAGTTAAGTTGAAAGTGTTATCCAAATATTTTGTTACGTTCCTTTTTGCTATTCGGTAGTCACTAGAGAATTTTTTTAATCGTTACAGTCGCATGTCGTTTTTAAGCTAGTTAGATTTTACGACATTACTATATATCTCTTTTAATAATTTTGCACGATGATCGATTTTATATCTTTTAATTATTTGCCTTTCGATGTGATGAACAGAGAATATTATAGCTCAATATTTAATGTATTTAATGATAAAATATACTTGAAGAAAAAAAAACTAAGAAAAAGCGTAAAAAGGTGAAAAATCCGTAACACGTATGAAAAATATTCAAATTGCAATATTACTAACTCTATTCTCATTACATAAATGATTTTAATGCGTAAGAAAAGCGTGGCGCATGTTCAATAAATATTTTCTTAGACAATTAAGAAAAATAACTGCAGTTATATTTCTAGTGATAAGTGCCATAAGAACGATTTTAAAAGCTTTTGAGAACTTACACTACAGTATACAGTTGTAGCATGATGTACATCAAATTTGTATTGTATAAAAAAGATTTTAATTTATATATTTTAAGTAGCTAGCCGGCAAGCAATAAAAAAATGTTTATTGTATAGATAGTTGACGAAAACAATTGTGATCAATCATATGCCTAATGTTTAAGTGTATATTATGTAAACGCATCTTTTTCAATATAAAACTTGTAAAATATACAAAAAACAATAAAAAGCGAGAAAAATTCAGAAATACTGATTTTTGATTCATTTATTTTGAAAAACAAAATTAACGGACGGAGGCTTGGGGTTAAAAACTTGGGTCTTAATCCTGAGAGAAGAGAACTCACGACGGTAGAATTCTACCCTTTTTCCGAATAATTTACGGCTAGGGACTGACGACTCGGAATAACTAAAAAAAAATACATGCTCATCAATAAGAACCTAAATCTCTATCATTATCTGGCCATGTGTATCGTTTGGACGCACAATGAGAACCTAAAATGTATTCGTTGGTAGAACTGAAAGAAGAATAGTGGGGAAACGCGGATCCGATTCTGTCAATGGACTTTTGATTGCTGCTTGGATTTCAAAATTGGCCGATGGACCGAGACAGTTGTAGGCGCTATTTGCAGAAAGTGAAGGTCCGAGAGGGGCTGTGGTGCTATGAAGAAGATGGATTTAGTAAATATTTATAATTGAATGTTAACAGAATGGTTTATTTTACTTGAAGAGTTAGGTCAATGTTAGGCTCCCCTTCATGCGGTATAAAAATTTAAACTTGGGAATATATTTGCACAAATCCGTCCCTTATTGGTGACAGGTCGATTTGATGTAGATGCTTGATCTTCTTCGTAGCACTACAGCCCCTCTCGGGCCTGCAAAAAGCGCATCCAACTGTCTCGATCCATTGACCGCATCCTTCAATTTTGAAACCCGAGCAGTGATGAACTATCTTCGTCGAACGAGTCTGACCATCGCTTCCTCGGTTGCCCCATTGATCACCGCCCTTCAGTTGTAGTGAAAGTAGATAAGTATGAAATGCCCGTAGAGGTCTGCTGCCTCGGCGAAAGAGGATGTTGAGATCCGCCGAGATTGGCCTTGTCTGGGGACGCGTGAATGCGCTGGCGTCTAGCGTTGCGGTGTCGGGGGCGGATTCTTTCCCCCCTAACACAAGAACCCGCTGCGAAAAAATTACGCATTCACAAATTAAACAGGTCAACATGCCGATCGATTGGTGTCGAGGCCGAGGTGACCTACTAACGGTTGAAATGCTTGTTCAAAGTACAAATTGGGCCGGGCAAAAACGGCTTGCAGAGACTTCGTCGTTACCGACGATACTATCGCGTGTTATGGTCCGCGGCCAATAATTTTAATGTTCCGGGAATGTGAAGAGTTTATTTACCAAAAATGCACAATCACTAATTTAACTATTTCACAACTTGTCTATTAATTTTTATTTCAACTGTTTATCACTTCACAATCAATATCGCTCTTCATTCGCACTCCACACTATCGCAGTTTACTATACGAGTATTGCGGTTGTAATGAATCCCCGCATTCATTCAGCTCACCTTTATATAGGGTCTCTAGTCATTCAATCCATTTCTCGTCCATTGGCGAATTACCTGGAATATTCGAGCAGCTTAATGAATGGGCAGTGAGGTCACTTTCAGATGTTGATCATGCTTGGCGGGTTTTCGAGTACATTCGTTTGTTGATGTTCTTAATGGTTGTGAAAACAATTGGGTCAGTAGCTCGCAGAATGATTTGTACATGTAACAATACTTATGGCCCACAAATAAGAGTGGGGCATCCAGGTGGAAGCGGTGCCCCCTTGCACCCTCCCAACTGGATCAAGATCCAAACGTAGACGTAGCCATGTATTTCCCATTTGAGTGAAAGTCTCATACAAACGTGCTTTGCATGATTCTTTCCATCAAATGAGGAATACAAACGTAACCAATTTATGTTATAGCGTTATGCAATGGAATCACATAAATTTATATCATAAAAGGGCACACGAGCGGAAGGCCACTCTACCCGGCAAGAGCCCCTGTTAAAGAAAAGAAAGGACGAGCGCGCCCGATGGCTAGCCCATGTTAGAGGAGGAGCCTGCCATCGTTGCGGGCTCTGTACCCGGTCAGGTTTTCAAAAAGAAACGACCGAATTTCTGTTAGCATTAACTCAACATTATTTTATTGATTGTAAATATTCATTCATAGACTTGATTGTATTTCATTACTATACTAATATATAAATAGTTTTATATAGTTATAAGTTTCAGTTAGTAGTGAAACGTTGAAGAAACATCAGTTAACGCTATTTGTCGAGTTTGAGTAAAATTTGTAGCTATACCACCAGAAGGTTTATACAGAGTATATGAAGTGTTCAACAAACATATAAAAGAACATTTCCTGATATAAATTTCATTATAGATGCAACCCTTACTTTAGTCTTTTCGTGTGTGTGTATATAAAGTTTAAACTTTACGTTTCGGCCATAAAAAAAAGCGTTTGATTACTTGTTCGATATGATTTGAATAAAATTTCTCACATATAAATTCTCTCACATACTAGTATGAAGATGTCCTAAACGTTCACTATCATATTATACAATAGTTCTCCTTTAAAGACTATTTTACATCTCAAATACCTGGAAATGTCTTGTTCCACAAGAAATATTCAATATAAAAATTATTCCGGTGAAAACAAATGAAAATTTTACAAAGGGCGGCGAATAAATGCAATGCAAATTTAGCAAATAAATTAAAGGAATCATTTGCTCTACAATTACGATATAAGATATTAAGATCAATTAATTTACTAAACGACAGTTAATCTAACATTCCTGTTTGCAGCTTAGAGCTCGTTTTTCAAGTCTTCTCCTTCCGTTGGTGGTTTAATAAAGTTTCAATGACTCACTCGTACTGTAGCTTACGTAAAGGGATCACCCAGGGAATCGCGCCGAGGTCTCCTCGAATGTGATAAGTTGCTTAAATATAAAAGGTATTGAAACACGTTGATCTTTAGTTATGCTAAGGTATTTTTCTTGCAGATACTGCAGATCTACTCCATTTGCCGGCCCATTCAATTCAATATGCGATTTAAAGTGTACAGTGTAGAACCTAATCGATCCTTCAATAATCGCATCTGGATTTGATAGCCAGACATTAATAGGAATATCGTTGAAATCTCGTCCATTTAAAAGACGAAATTTTGGAGGTTTTTCAAAAATTGCCGAATCAGTTTTGCAATTTCCGATTGTCCTGTTAAGGCTTGCGGCTTTATCAAATCAATATTATTGAAGGAATTGAGGCCTGTGAGTTTGCCTGAGACCCTAATATCGCCGTCAGAATTACGGATACGCGAAATTTTATCCTGTCCATTAAAATGAGGTTCATCACTTTATTTTTCTCTTACTACTCATACTACATACAAATTGAAAATTTATTCGCTTATTTTTTTTAACGTATACAAGTCCCCATATGATTTACAGAATAAAGCAGAGATCACGAAAATTACGGCTATACCCAAAGTGAGAAGAGTTAAAACTGAAAAAAAATCCTGTTGGGCGCAGCCAACGCCAGCTTACTCAGGCCCGAAAGAAAAGCAATTAACGTACATGACATCAAACTGGGAACTGTCAGAAGCTGTTCAATTGGCCTGAAAGGACAGGACAATAGGTTTAAAATCCTGGGGCGCATTGTGACGTCATACATCCGCTTTTTCGGGTCTGTGTGAGGAGCATTGGCGCAGCACTGATTAAAATTGGGGATTTCTGCGACAGTTAATTTGAAAATTTTATATGATAATTTCAAATATTCACCAAAGCACTTGGATTTTAGAATGTTTCACATTTACTTGTAAGTATCAAGGGTATACCCTTTACTTCCAGCAATAATTTCTCAATAATCTGGGCTAGACGAAGGTACTATGTTTCCCGAAATCAGCATCTCTTTAACATTTGCAGCTAATATGCTATAAAGGCTATCAATTTTTGATTTTTTTATTCCGCTTAACATCAAAATTTACGATACCCACGCGTAACACAAAAATTGTGGCGCCAAGTTCAAGATTCGACAACCATCCATTTACTTTCACTAGTTTACTTTATTAATTATAATCACTGGCAAGTTTCTTATGTTCATTGCTTTTGCGCCCTTTTGACCGTTTCACAATATTTCTTTCTTCTTATAGCCCAGTCATATTAGGTAAAAAAAGGGGTCAACCTCGGAATGAAAGATAATAAGCTGCAAATTGGTATGAACCTTTGTTTTGTCATTCTAAATGTTGTCTCAAAAGTCACAATCGTTATCGTGTTCGCGTCTCAAGATATTCAAGGTCAAAGGTCACAAAAATCGGTTTTTCGCGAATATCTGGCTTCCTATCGGTTAAATGAGATTTGCATTTATTATAAAAGTTGTGGGCTATAAAATTCCCTACAACTTTTGTTAAAACTTTTTTTTCATAGGACCAACCGTTTTGAAGGTAGAGCGCGAAGAGTGCACATCGTACAGTCATATACGGCCTAATGCAAGGTCAAGCGTGAGTTATGGTTATCAGTACGTTATAAAGTCAATTATTTACTTGGAAATTATAATTATTAAACAATGCCTATTATTTATGTACTAACTATTAATTATTTATATTTAATTAAAGTAAGTAACTTGATTATTTATATATAATTATTCATATTTAACTCATCATTGACACAGCTATTGCCTTATCAGAACATCAAAAGACTGCTGTCATCATAGGAGAAGATATCGATTTGCTCGTTATTTTAATTGGACGTACTCAGTCACATCATCAGGAAATTTTTTTGAAAAAAGTTGGCAAAGGCAATGTCAAAACACAAATATATTCTACTAAAAGTTTTGACCAATATCCTCGTACTAAAAAGCACATTTTATTTTTACACGCATTCAGTGGCTGTGACACGACTTCTGCGCTATTTAAAAAAGGAAAAAAAACTGTTACTAGAGCATTGGAAAAAATTCCTGATTTAGATAAACTGGTGGAAGTATTTCAACAAGAAAACTGCCCAAAACAAACATTATTAGAAAATGGAGTGCGCATCTTGTTGGCATTATATAATGCTCCAAAATCTGAGGACAACATTGATCATTTCCGCTACACGCAATTCATCAAATTTACAAAACTAAATAAACCTGTACAACTGTCAACACTTCCACCAACAAGTGTAGCAGCTCATCAACACATAAAACGTGTCTACTACCAGATTCAAACGTGGTTAGGGAAGGACTTAGAACCTAAAGAATGGGGCTGGATGCTTGAAAATGAAATCCTGGAGCCCATACGAACGTTATTACCTCCAGCACCAGCCGAACTACTAAACGTAATATTTTGCAATTGCAAAAATGGTTGTGGTTCCCACTGTGGATGCAGAAAATCAGGGCTACAATGTTCTTTAGCTTGCGGCCAGTGCAACGGACAAGCTTGCCTCAACGCTTCACTGTATCCAAGTAATCCCGATGAAGAAAATACATATGATCCCGATATTCTGGAAGGTTTGGAGATGAACATGACAGATAATGAGGATGATGACAATGAATCGAACATTTTTGAGCGACAAGAAGAAGAAGACGACGAACAAGAAGAAGATAATTAGCTTCCATTTCCAATTTCATTACAATTAAAATCAACAAAGATACTTTTGATATTTGAACTCACATTTTGATAAATGTATATTATGCCGTATTTAATAATAAATAAAAATATGTGTAAAATATATACTCTTACTATCATTTTAACTTAAAATAAAACTAAAATATATAATCCAGAATTAATAATATTTTATACTTAAATAGTTAAATATGAATAATTATATATAAATAATCAAGTTACTTACTTTAATTAAATATAAATAATTAATAGTTAGTACATAAATAATAGGCATTGTTTAATAATTATAATTTCCAAGTAAATAATTGACTTTATAACGTACTGATAACCATAACTCACGCTTGACCTTGCATTAGGCCGTATATGACTGTACGATGTGCACTCTTCGCGCTCTACCTTCAAAACGGTTGGTCGTATGAAAAAAAAGTTTAAACAAAAGTTGTAGGGAATTTTATAGCCTACAACTTTTATAATAAATGCAAATCTCATTTAACCGATAGGAAGCCAGATATTCGCGAAAAACCGATTTTTGTGACCTTTGACCTTGAATATCTTGAGACGCGAACACGATAACGATTGTGACTTTTGAGACAACATTTAGAATGACAAAACAAAGGTTCATACCAATTTGCAGCTTATTATCTTTCATTCCGAGGTGAAAGCCCTAATATGACTGGGCTATTAGTCCACTTTCTTCCCGACACGGCAACTAGAGTTTTGTTCCCAGCAGCTTAATAGAGAAATTAGCGATTAAATGTCCATGACCGCAAAATCTAGCTATGAGTTTCGAACTGGAAGTTGCTGTGAGTACCGATGGGCTTGCGGGAATTCCATTTATTTCGTCTTCAAAGGTTAAGCGTTAATATTTACCCCTTCATATGATCCTTTAATGTGCAAACTGCCAGTGGAAGTCTTCGTTCCAGTTATCACTTGATCGATTGCATGTCCCGTAACAAAATCGCTGACATTGTAGTCATTGAAGAAATATGTTTTCACAGTTTTTTTTTCATGATTAGCACGCGTGCACAAGCGGGCCGGCGAACGGATCGTAGCACCAATGACCACAAACTTTTAGTTTTCACGCGATTTTCACCACCGTTACTCCGTACAATGTTTCTTTTTTTCGCATCGAAATCGTCGCAGCGATTGTTGCGCGTTTACTTTTCACTTTTTCACTCCTTTTCAGCGCTGGCGGGGCGACAGGTATTAATTGAGAAGTAGAATTAAATGTGCGGACACATTTCTTTGCAACCAAAAATTTTCACCTTTCCGCGCAGTTTATCGCACTTTTTGAAATACTTCGCAGTTCCACTACAATTTATTGCATTACTTCGCATTTATATGTATTATTGCCGCGTTGCACTCTAATTATTTCGGGGGACCTAGCAGGGATCCGCGTTTTTCTTTCGACCTCGCTGCTTGGCGATTTCAAACGGACTCCACGATCCGTCCAAATCTTTTCATAATTTCCTGTGTCGCCACTGTACATCGAATCCAGCTGCTCGCTCGGTCGAGTTAGATTGCATTCGGCAATGCAATACACGGACGCGATGCACTAAATCAATGCTCTCATGTCCAAAATTTTAATTTGCAGATTTAAATTTTTAAATAATTAACAGAAGTAAAGAAAAATGAACAAGATTTTAAATACTATTAAAAAGTTAAATATCATAAAGAATATAATTAAAAGGAAAAGTTTAAATTTAATATAAAAAAAATGATATAAAATTTACATTTAATAACAATAATAAAAAAAAAATTTATAATTTATAACTATGAATGAAAGTAATGGAATTTTTCCCAAATCTGTAATTAAAATTTCGGATGTTTTAGGAAGATTTTTGAGCAGTTTGTGTGACTGCTCGATTACTACACAGTTCTCCCAGCGAATACCTTTTTGGGTATCCGTTGTTCGTTCAAACGATTCACGTGGCCGAATGTTGATGTAAAACCAGTTGAAAGATGTTGGCAATATATAAAAATGCAAATTGTTTTCGGATTATTGAATTACAACTTTATTCACACAGAGTTGGTTTGAGACTAGCGAAAAGAAAAAAAGAGCATAAGAAAATGTGACCGGCCGGCCTGTGTATTGTGGTCGGTAGGCAAAAGGCGACATAATTTGACGACGGGTCGTTTTAGCATTGTGTAGGTAGGTTTGATCGTGTTGACACAAACCCCTCCGTCGTTTCCTGGATGAAGACACACTGCTCGGCCCAGCGGCCATATCGTTGGAGGTAGTTTTTCGTTGGTTATCACTAGAACATTGAAATGTAGCGTCGTAAGTCGGGGTGGCAATGATTGTAAGTATTCCTGTGTCAAACGCGTCCAGAAGTGCTCCTGCATCTGTTGTATGCATAGCAAGCGTGATAAGTTGGAAATTGCAACGCCATCAATGAGAGGTTCTGGTAGAACGTTCAATGCTGAACCAATCAAAAAATGACCCGCAGTTAGAGATGTGAAGTCTATAGGATAATCGGTTAATGCTTGAAGAGGACGAGAATTAATGCACACTTCAATTTTTGCAAGTAAGGTAGTGAGTTCCTCTAAATTGAGAGTTGTGTCCCAATCACCATTTTCATGAGGTATTTAGCGGACTTGACGACCGCTTCCCAGATGCGATCAGAGGGAGGAGCTGCTGGGGGGTTGAAACGCCAAATAGTGCCATCATTAGTTACTTCTTGAGCGATATCTTCTGATTGGTTAGAAGCCTGTGAAAACGTCATTCGTAGTTTCCTGTCCGTGCCGACGAAATTGGTGCCACAGCCACTTAATAAGCTAGCGCAAATTCCTCATCTTGCAGTTAATCGTCTATAAGCGTTTAAGAATGCCTCTGTAGAGGAGTTAGAGACAGGCTCAAGATGTACTGCACTTGTGGCCAGACATAAATAAGCAGATATAACCTTTATATGACCTATGACCTCGTCCCTTTGTAGTTTGCACCCAGATAGGTCCCGCATAGTCAACTCCAAAATTATAGAACGGTCGGCGCGCTTTCGTTATTCTTTCGCAAGGTAAATTTCCCATTAGTGGCAGTTGAGGTGTAGATCGGTGTCGAATGCACGGAATGCGTCAATTGATTAGCATTTTGACTGCCGCGCGGCCTCGTGATATCCAGTAGTTGTGTCTCACAGTACTAAGTGTCAGCTGAGTTCCACCTTGAAGAGTCTTTTGACGACAATCGCGAATGATGAGAGTTGTCGACGGGATAACCTTTACTAGAATGAGAGAATGCTTCCAATCAGGGTCCAGTAAAAAATGTTTTAGACGACCACCTATTCGCCGGAATCCACACTCATACAGAAAAGGTTTCAGATTACTCAAGATACTTTTCTTAGGGCTTTACATTCATGCTTTAAAACCGAGATTTCAGATGCGAAGGCTTCTTTCTGAAGAAGCGAAACTCACATTAGTTTCTTCTTCTTCGTTGCACTGCAGCCCCTCTCTGGCCTTTGCATCCTGCAAATAGCGCCTCCAACTGTCTCGGTCCATTGACCACGTCCTTTGGTTTTGAAATCGGAGCAGCGATGAACTGTCTTCTTCGTCGACTGAGTCAGACCAGCGTTTCCTCGGTTTCCCCACTGGTCTCCGGCCTTGAGTTCTCCCAAAGTATACCTTCTTGGGTATTCATTGTTCGTCGATACGATTCATGTGGCCAGTCCATTGCAGCTTTCGCAGGTTTACAATCGTTGAGACCTCTGGCTCGTCACAAATTTCATACATCTTATGGATGTATCGAATTTGCCATTGGCCCCTGTCTAGCTTCGCTCCGACTATTCGCCTCAGGACCCGTCGCTCAAAGGCACTCAATATATTTGAGGATGCTTGGGTTAGGGTCCATGTTTCACACCCATAGCATAACACAGGTCTTATCACAGATTTGTATACTTGGAGCTTTGGTCTTCAAGATCGTCAAAACTGAAAACAAAAATATTTTATTTGGGAACTGTATTTTTCGGTGTATTTCGCCTCTTTCATTACTGGTTCTCGTTATTTTGGCGCATAAATACACAAATTCGCTCACATTTCCGATACTATACTCGGCAAGTGTGATATTTTGTGTACTTGAGGTATTTTTTCTCGACTGCGCCAAGTGTGATAATTTGGGTAATTGAGGTATTTTTCTACGTCTGCGTCATGGGCTTTGTTGTATTTTCATTGATTTGTAGCCCTACTAGTTTTGCTTCGCTGTCGAGTTTCAGGAAGAGTTCTTTGGCAGTTGCTAATGACCATGACAAAATGTTGATGTCGCCCGCATAGGCTACTACTTGGCTCGACTTGTATAGTAATGTACCTCGTGTATCGACAAGTAGCTTCCTTATGACGGACTCCAGAGCCAAATTGAAAAGCGATGGGGCCAGACCGTCTCCCTGCTTTAATCTGATATTAATGTCAAAGGAATCGGTGAGTTGGTTATTGATGCGGACTTGGGAGATCGTCGATGTTATTGTCATGGGATGCCAAAGTGAAGCATTATTTGGTACAGTACGTTACGATCAATACTGTCGTATGCTTGCTTAAAGTTAACGAAAATCTGTTGTACGTCCATGTTGAACTCTCAGCATTTCTCAAGTACCTGCTTGACAGTGAACAATTGGTCTATCGTCGATATACCTGCTTTAAAACCACCTTGATACTTCCCAATAATACTGTTGGCGTATGATCTGATTTGATTTTCTAAAATTTTTGAAAATATTTTGTATGCCATACAAAGCAGTGATATGTCTCTGTAGTTTTCGCACTGTAGTTTGTCACCTTTTTTGTTGATAGGAAATATAATTAATTGGTTCCACTCGTTCGGCATATGTACTTGTTGCCAAATATGCCGGATAACTTATTGAATAGCTTTCTGAACACCGCTACCACCATATTTGATGAGCTCCACTGGAATTTCATCGATGCCCGGCGCTATTTTATTCATCTAGAGTTAGGGGGTCCAATGGAAGCTCTCCGAAAACGTTTATAGGCTCCGATGCTCTGGCGCTGTGTGTAGGAATAAGGAGGTGTGTAGGATATGATGCCCATCTGTCCTTAATCCTGGTATAATCAGCGATGATATTGCCGATACCATCACGACAGAGCATGGTTTTGAGCTAATAACCACGTTTTAGGCTTTTCGTTGCTGTATGCTTGTCTTGTATTGTTGCTCTAGCGAGCAACAATGATATTTCTCAATTGGTTCCTAGTATTTTCTTATCTTAATTCTAATTATCTTATTCACTAGTCTTCTGAGATTTTCAAAGTGTTCTTTCTTCGTCCTGGTTTTTCTACCTAAGAATTCTTTGTACGCCTAATTCTTTTTGTCTAATGGTTTCTGGCACTCATCATGTCCGATCGTCTGTTCTGCCACGGTCTTAATAGCCGCTTTCACTTTGATCCAAAGCTCGTTGCTTGTTTTCAGCGATGTGTCTGATATGGTGGGAGCTAGCTGGTTGTCGAGTGTCTCCGTGAAATTTTTTGCCACAGACGTCGTTTGGAATGTATTGCTGCTGCTTTTGCGCAGGATTGGCCATCTTGGGGTTTTACGGACAGTGTCTGCTGCCGGAGTCTCCGGTTTTGCATTAGTTCTCTTTTCTTGCTACGCGTCCATGGGAACTTTATTTTCTCGCACTTTTTGAGGAGTTTTTTTGAGAGTTTCTACGTTCCTTATGTCAGCACTGTCTCTTCTTTCCTTTTTCTATCCCGATCTCCTTCGATTGGGCTAGATGCTATTCTTTTATTGATGTTTGATGGTGGAGCTATCTGTGCGTGCCCTTTAAGCTTAGTCTTAAGCGCTCCGTTAGTCTTCTGCACTTCTTCAGCATTTTGGTCCTCTTCACCCTGTAACCAGTTCCTCCGGTAATGAGCTACGTGGTCTAGGAGCTTCTCTAGCTCAAGGAGCCCATTCTTTACTCTTTGCTGATTTTTGACGAGTCTCATACAGATTTTGCTCTTCTAACAACATCTCCCACTTTTCAGATTAGCCTTTCTTCTTGATGTTGCAGGGCGGCAATTGTACTTTGCGACCACCTTTCATGAGAGATGTTATCGGCTTCTGTTTTCGAGTACAGTAGAAGAAATATTTTTCAGTTTATAAAACTATGTCAAACAGTAAAGTTGTTTCTTAAGATTACGTCGTTAGAGATTATTCCGTCCTTCTTTTAACTACTTTTAGTATCGTATGTAATTATCATACAATAGTTATATAGCGCAAACTTCTAGTTTTTATCACTTTTTACTTTTTACATAAATCCCTAACGACGTAGTCTTAAGAAACAACTTTACTATTCGACATAGTTTTATGAACTGAAAAATATTTTTATTTTTTCTTCATTTGACAGTTCCAATTCTTCTACGACTGCTATTTCCTTTTGTGTGGATTTTATGAAAATGTGGAATTTAATTTATAAGTAATGTAGAATACGCTAGAGTTGGCACAAGCCCTAATGGGAACATATTCTCAGAGCCAGAACAGCGCTAATCGGGAGTCCATTTCAACCCAATTGCGAACTTCGAACGTACTCCGAGGCCTGCCAAGGTTTCATTTGGACGGAGACGGTATGATTGTTGAATTGGAGCCGTTCACGCACGAGTGTCCCCTCGGCGCTACCGTACAAAGGAAATAGGTCCAAACCATCATATCCGCCAGCCCAAAGCATCAATTTCAGTTCGTTGTCCAGATTCAGTCAGGGTCGTTACGTATCGTCCCAAGAGGAACCTCACGGCGACCCCCATACTATCGGGTCCGTGGGGGGTGGCGTTCCCCAAAGATGCTAGCCTCCAAGAGTATTTCTGTCGACCGGCCTTCCTCCTGCGGGACTGGCATAAGGGTTAAATACGATAACACCGAAGTTAATGTTAAAAGCGAACAAGTGCTAATGAAGTGGACTGAAGCGAAATTGTGATGAATAAAATTTTTACTTACCTGACAGGATACGCGCAACAATATCAAAAGAAAACAGTGAAATTTACAAAAGCAGTCATCACATTGCACTCATTTTAATGTTTATCATAACATTTCGTACAAAATAGACTTACAAAATATTCAAATCATATTAACAAGCATTTCTGTTAAAAATTCATTCCATAAGCGATTCAACAGTGTTTCGCGCCGACCATATTACATCATTTACCCCAACACCGTCAAAAGCTGCTCCACAAACTGCTAAAGGTAATTGATTTCGCTCGATGTAGTTTCGAATACTTTCCACACGAGCTTTGTGTCCAACCGTATATTGAGGAATGCAGTTCTCCAAAATACGCACTTTTGCATCTGCCGGCGCTTGCTTTATATGCAAAATGTGATCTAATTGTTGCAGTGCAGTTCTTAGAATGGTATTCGAGTTTGGTACTATTCCGAAATGCTCATGAAACCATCGACCTCCCATCATTACAGTTAGAACTGTCTTACGATTCATATCGAAGCAACAGCTGTCGAAGATTACCCCTAAAATAGGGAGATTTTCGCTGGGAGGGACAAGGAATCCAAATGCGTCTTCTTTGATGATGTCGCACAGATCGTACTGTAAATTCACAACAGCAACAGTCACGTAGGGGATACTTCGCAGCATGCATGCTAGCGAAGGATGTTGACCTTCTACCAAATTTGCTAGCTTGTTACTAGGTAAAGAGCTCACAACATGATTCGCTTCAAGTTCATTGCCGTTGATGTTCAGCTTCACTTTGTCATTGTAGATTTCAAGCTTTCTACACTCAGCCCCTGTTCTGATGTCAACACCTTTCTCTATTAATTTGGCAGAAAGAGTTTGGGGAAGTTGTTCTAATCCTCCTTTAAGCGAGTAGATCGCCCAGCCCTCATCGGCCGCCCGTTTGGCTAATTTTGATTTGCGCGCTTGTTTTAGACTTTCGCTTAAACGTTTTCGCTTTCCAAATAATGATCCGAACAACATGCCTTTAATCACCCCACCATATTTTTGCTCCTTTTCAAATAGATCGTTCATCAGAAATCGTACACTGATTTCCTTAGCATCGCCGGCACAGATACCACAAATCATCGGACTGATTGCATATTGCGCGAAGTCAGTTCCAAATCGTCTTTCCACAAAGTCATAAATAGACTCATCATCCAATTTTCTAGGAGAACGAGGCATTCTTAGGTCGTTTAACAGATACTTTATCATCGGTTTGCTAAATAAAGTTGACTGGGTCATCATTCCTTTGATACTGGAGGGCAAAACATGAAGTTGATCACGGGCATAGATCATACGAACACGAGCTGCAGGGTGATTTGGATAAATTGGATGAACTTGTTTCTCTAGTCCTAATTCTTCGATCATCTCCAGGGTGTTGGGAGCAGCCAATCCTTTTGGGCGGATTGTTCGTGGTCCAGCTTCGAAAATAAAACCCTTATCAGCATGATTTTCACTTTTAATCCAACCCCCAACTCGTTTAGAAGCTTCGACAACTGTGATGGGTTCAACATAGCGCTTCATTAGGTAATAGGCAGCCGAGAGGCCACCTATACCTCCTCCAAGAATAACAGACATTCGCTGTATCTGACAATAAATAAAGAATTTCACTGATTATGAGATGAGAATGACACTGAGAACAAGTGCCATTCTCGTAGAAAACCAAACTTGTCAAATTCCATGTTAACCGGTTGTCAATATTTTTGCAAGAACCAGCTGACAAAAAATTTAGTCGATACTGCAGTTTTTGAGCTCAAAAAGTGAGCAAAGGTTGTTGACAGTCAGGCAGGGGAAAATATTTGTAAACAACTTGCGAAAAGTAGATCCTCTATTTGCAGTTTACTCGAGAAGCTGTTGTAATTTTCCCTACGATTTCAGAAGATTATAAATAAAAGTTAATGTCAAGCAAACAAAGAGGATGCCAAGGGCGAGAAGTTTTCAGCCGAATGAACTTCCTCTATCAAGCATCCTCGCTAATGGTTGAAAAACATCCAATCCTCGCTTGTCACTATGGCAATTTGTGCAAATCAGTAGGAAAGAAAACAGTCCTGAGGATGTGAGTTTACAAATTTGTTACCCAATTTTAGCGAAAATAAACTTTTCTCATTATAGGGAACCTAAGATGAAGCGCACTTTATGTAAAATGTGTGGAATAGTTTTAAAGCCAGGAATTTCGGCGGAAATAAATGTGGAAGGAGATCGGGAGAAAGATCAAGTTCTCCGAGTTATTTGCAATATTTGCAAATGTGATAAGAATTTTGTATTGAATTCAAATTATAATATGTGGCTTGACAACCCGAACTCAGTTGTAACGCAAATTTCGTCTAATGAAGAGAAAAATTTTGGGTGATAATAAATCGAACGAACATTAGAAATAAATTTTTATAAATATTTTGGTCAATTAGAGCTAATCTTCATATTTAAGTTATTTTTACGACTTAGTACCAACTCTTTTTGCCTTCGACCTAATCAATTTTTAGGTGAATTTGGCGATGGCACGGGCGATAAACTTAATTGACATCGTGACTCGTCCTCCAAATCGCCCAACGTAGTTTCACCAGAGCAAATACTACAATTGTTAGGCAGATCAGAAATGATGGGCTATTTGTGAGTTCTGGTGTCAAAACTGGTTGAAAGGTTCTTAAAGAGATCCTTAACTCCACCATAGACAGTGCCAAGCCCGCTTAAGACAGGCGGAGGGCTCACTGTAACTCTTTGACCCAATTATTTGTTGCAGTTTGGATGGCCGTCCAATTATTGAACAACCTTGACCACCGTGACACAATTTCAATTATGTTTTTTTGTTGCACATTTACGCACAGAGTGTGAGACTCCCATGCTCGCAAGAAGGCAACCGGACTACCCACTAAACACCTCCCCTATCAACCCGAGAACCTAGCCTGGCACCGTTTGAAACATTACTTCGGGCCGGGTCTTGTTTTGTTATGCCGTGAGGCGCCTTCAAGCTGGGGGATCTCTTCTTGCGGGAGCGGGGAAGAGGAAGTGCCAGACAAGCGATCCCCCAGCCCCAACACCGCCGGCTGCTGTGAGTCATTTTTATCTTTTAGGACTGCCCGAACATAATGTGCCACGTCAACCGATTCGAGCATCATCGGGACTATATTATCCGGGGTGAGCTCTCCCGTATCCCTGTAGAGGTCCCTTCGCAGCCTGCCCCATTTTCTGCACGCAAGCATTGTGTGGCAGGCATTGTCTTCCTCTCCTGGGCAATACCGACAATCGGGGGACCGTAACTTACCAATCTTGTGCAGGTCAGACTGAAAACACCCATGCCCGCTCAAAAGTTGGGTCGGATAGAAGTCAGTCTCACCATGCCTTCGATTTAGCCACGTCCTCACATCCGGGAGGCGCGCAGTCCACCTTCCCTTCGTGCAATTCACCTAAGACTGCTCCCAATCCTTGAGTGAGCGCTGTCTCTCCTCGCGGGCAACCATCTCCCTCTCCTCGTTCCGACGCAGGTAAATAGTGTAGCGCTCTCTAGCACGCTTGCAATGACTTTCACCCCCGAATCAGAGACTGTCGGATATGAAGATGCAATCCTCAGTGCTCCTATTCTCTGTACCTGTGCCAGGCGTTTTCGGGACACATCGTTACTGAGAGCGTCGCCCCATACTTCTGCTCCGTACAGTAGCACTGAGCCTACAGTACTCATCAAGAGGCGTCTTCTTGATGGGCTGGGACCCCCTACGTTGGCCATAAGTTGACTCAGAGCCGATACTCCCGAAGCAACCTTCTCAACCGTTGCCCTGATTTGCTCAGAGAAACTCATCTTCGAGTCGATCAGTAGCCGCAGGTACTTCACCGCTGGTTTCGATTCGATTTGTGTGTCTCCAATACTGGTCATCCTTACTCTAGGGATTCTCTTTTTTGTCAAGATGACCACTTCGGTTTTCTCCAGTGCTAAACGGAACTCGCGAGCAGTCATCCAGTCTCTCACTCGGCGTATTAGCATACCTAGCCTAAGTTGCGCTTGTTCAACGGTGCATCCAGCGACCAGAGCCGCAACATCATCCGCATAGCCGATCAAGCGCGACTCATCTGGCATCTCCAGTCTCAGTAGCCCGTCGTAAGACACGTTCCACAGGTCCGGACCAAGGATAGATCCCTGGGCAACACCCGATGTAACTTCCATCCTTCGTTGGCCCTGTGTCGCGTCGTTAAGCAAGCTTCGGTCCTTTAGGTAGTCCCTCAAAAGCCGCATTAGATATTCTGGAGCTTGAAAAGAGTTTTACAGCATATCCAGAATATTCACCCATCTAGCGGAATTGAAGGCGTTCCTGACGTCGAGTGTCACCAACAGGACGATCCGTCGCTCGGAGCGACTATGTGCCTCTGCCTTTTGGACCGCGCTGACCACCTCTGCAATCGCATCAATGGTGGAACGTCCTGCTCTAAAGCCGTACTGACGAATCGCGTCAGTGAGTCTTCCCTTGATGAGTTTCTCTTGCAGACAGCGATCCGGGATTTCCCATCCCCTTTGTGATCAACACTAGCCTCGCCACCTTCCATCGTACCGGGAAAATCCCGATCCAAGATCAAGACAATGGTGATATACAAGCTGCAACACCTCAGCAGGAACGCTGTCTGGACATGGAGCCTTCCTCGCTTTCAGTGAAAGGACTGCCTCTTCCAGTTCCAGCTGTGTGAAGAGTGGACACTCGACTGCTGTTTCGCCATGGACAGGGAAGAGTGCCCGCACTAAGACGTCCATCTTTTCCACTTCATGTATGCAAGCTTTCCGTAGGGCACCAAGATTCCGCAGAACTAGCTTGTAGCCAAGGCACCACGGATCTTTGTACACATTGTCCACTAGATCTTACCAACAGCAAGCTTTGCTGTTGTTAATTAGTTTGCGAAGGCATTTCCGGGCCGACTTATATACTGCCACCTGGTTGCATTCCTCGTCACGGTTCCGTGCCCGTTGAGCCTCACGCTGAAGCTTGTGACACTCCCTTGATTTTTCAGTGGTTTCAGTTGACTCCCAGTACACTGGGGGCTTACCATGCCAGAGTTTTCGACGGGGCATAGAAGCATTGCAAGCAGTCGTAATGGTGCTCATAGTTAAGTTCACCATGTCTTGAGCTGCCAGTTCATTCGTCCCCTGCGAATCACCCTGCAACGGGGCACCTGCTGTGAGCACCTCGACGAACCTCTCGACGTCCATCCTTCCGATGTTCCATCCAATTGTAGAAAACCGAGAGCACGGACGTCGGGGGACAACATCACTGATCTCAAGCAGTATGTCCTAGTGATCGCTGGCTGATTAGTCCTCTAATACTCTCCAATTGTGTATCCTCCGTACTAAGGACTCCGAGGCGAATGTCACGTCCGGTATGGTTCCTTCACAGCCAATACGGCAGAAAGTCGGCGTATTTCCGGTGTTTAGTACGATCAGAGCCGTTCTTATCGCCATTGCCAGGATTCGTTTTCCCCCGCAGATCTGTTTGAGGCATGCCCCATTGAATTGCTTTAGCGTTGGTCTCCCCCAACGAGCACGTTGCCCTCTGCGTTCGAGGCAGCGCCCTCCAGAGCATTCAGCTTGGCTTGGAAAGATAAAATCGATTCGTTCGGCGTTAGGTACACGTTAAAGAAGGTGGTCCCTGAACACCGGACCCACCCGAAACCATCCCCTCGTCCACAACTCTCCGCTTGGATATCACTGTTCCGAACCCAGATGGTGGCAGTACTAGTTTCGTCAGGAAGCCATAATGCAGAACTTTTATCATGGTGTTGCTCACTCAGCAGTAAAAAGCCTGCTTTCATGTCCCTCGCAAACTGCTCAAGCAGATTTTGGGCGGTTGAACTGCGGTGTAGGTTTAGCTATCGATGTTCTGATTTTGCCTTGGCTAGAGCTTCCTGAAAAACCTAGCATTTTCGTAATCCCAAGACGTGTCCAAAATCAGGACTTGGATCAGCATCCTTGCGAAAATACAGTGTGCCTCCTTCGTACACTCTTTTCCTTTATGTCCCATTTCACCGCATTTGTAACATAGGGAACTTCTATCGGGTCCTTTGAATACTTGTGTGGTGTGACCATAGCCAAGGCATTTGAAACATTGAAGAGCCGTTGCTCTTCGCCGTATCGTACAGACAATTCACCATATTCGTACTTTGCCCTTGTTCAGAAATTGTTCGGCGTCCTTTTCGGTCAAGTCAAGTCCCCTATGGTTTTCTGATGTTAGTCTCGCTTTGATCCTTCCCACGCTAGGGAACTCCCGTTTGATGGCCTCTTCTGCCTCTGCCAGAACCGTGACGCAGTCAATGTCTCTTATTTCGATTGTTGCCATCGGCTCGAGCGAGGCTATAGTTGCGCTTTTGCCGAGAACTTTCTTTACTGCGTCGTAGAATGCTTCCTTATTGTCGGCCTTTGCTCCGAATTCGACCAATATGTGGCCTGACCGCGTTGGACGTATTGCTTTAATGGCACTGTTGGTGGCTTCTTTCTCCCCTGTCTTGCATCAGGTCTTTTTTCTTGTTCGGCGTTCGTGCGAACTTTACTTTCTGGCACTTCCTAAAGGAGTTTCTTTGCGGCTTTCTCCACTCCTTTTGTAAGCACTGTCTGGAACGCCTGATCTGGTGCTCTACGCCCATTAAGTGCCTCTTCCTTCCTTCTTTTGTCCCGATCTCCTTTGACTGGGCTAGACGCCATTCTTTTATTGATTTTTGGTGGTGGAGCTTTCTGCACGTGGCCTTTAGATTTCGCCGCCAGCGCTTCTTTAGCCTTCTGCTCTTTTTCGGCTTTCTGATCCTCTTCGGTCTTTAACCAGCTTCTCCGATAATGCTCTATGCGATCTAGGAGCCCAATCTTTACTGTTTTGTTGATTTTTGGCGAGTCGAATGCAGATTTTATTCTTTTCAGAACATCTCCCACTTTTCGGAAGAGCCCTTCTTCTTCATGACGCTGGGCGGCAATTGTACTTTGCGACCATCATTTTCAGGAGAGGTTATCACTTTCCATTTCCGAATACAGTACTTCCGCCACTTTTTCGACGCTGGCGATGCAATCACACAACGTCGCTTTATTTGCCTGGTCACTCGTTTCTTTTCCTACCGTTATCTTCTCGTTGACTTCAGGATGGTTCTTTATTAGGTCGGGATTTACGACCCTTGCATCGGTTGCTTCGGTAATGATCGCAGCAGTGACTATCAAATTCTCGATGTTCTTTATATTTTCCTCCACTGCTCGAACACGTCCTACAGCAGGTCCTGCAGCGTTTCCCGCTCTTCCTTTTTAGGGCACTCAGGCGTTCGCATTATTTTTTTGCTGCGCCCGAACGCCGCAGGAATCTCAGTCTGGACCAGACTGTCTGTTAATCTCCGTTTTTCATCCGTCTTCACTGTCATTGTATTAATCGTCGTTTTTGTCATCGTTATTGGGTGTAGAACTTAATAACCGGAATTTTTTTAGCGAAATTTGATGCTCTATTGTGGAAAAATCTTACAATATATTTTATTCAAAGTATTGTCTATCGGAAGCTACAACATTTATGAATTCCATCGCAAAAAAATGCGCCGGCTTGGCGGCCAAAAACGAATCTATCCAATATCGGATGCCTTGCTCTGAAGTGAAGTGTATTCCGGTGAGGGCATTTTGCATCGAGCGAAATAAATTGAAAGTCAGACGGAACAAGGTGCGGACTATAAGCGGGTGGGCCAAAACTGCCTATCCATTTTTTTCCAAATAAGTTTTTACGGGTGTTGCCTATTGCGGCCGAGCGTTGTCATGATGAAAAATTATAGCCTCGTGTCTGGTTGCATATTCCGGGCGTTTTTCGATGATGACACGCTTCAAACGAATTAATTGTGTTCGGTAAAGGTCATCTGTGATTGTCTGGTCCGATTTTAACAAATAATAAAATAACGGTGCCTTCTGATCCCACCAAATACACAGCATAACCTTGGCGCCATAGATATTTGGCTTCACCGTTGATTTGGCTGGTTGGCAGGCTTCACGTACGACTTTTTGCACTTGGGATTGTCATAATGGATCCATTTTTCATCTCCAGTCACGATCCGATGCAAAAATGATTTCTATTTATGGCGCTCAAGCAGCATTTTAGACATACAGAAGCGCCGTTCAACGTCTCTCGGCTTCAACTCATAGGGGACCCAATTACCTTGCTTTTGAATGTATCCAGTGGCTTTCAAACGTTTCGATTTGGCAAGTTCGTCTTGCATTTGACACGAATCCTCATCGAGTAGCGTCTCCAATTCTTCGTCTTCAAATTTTTTTGGTTGCCCTTCTACAAGCAAACGATGACTTTCTGCAGCAGTTTTCTTTGCAAAAAAATGACCCAACAGAACCTCCCGCAAATGCTGTCTTTTTCTCCAATTTTCGAAGTTATTCATCGTGAAAAATAATAATGATGCAAACAAGATAAAATTTTTTTGTTGACTGATTTTGATAGCTGTCAAATGTACCTTCAAAATGACATGAAGTATATATGTATAAACTTCGAGCTTTCACGATACGGACAACTAGTGTCAAATTCCGGTTATTAAGTTGTACACCCAATAGTACCGCACTTGATGTACTGTTAACATCGTGGCTGCAACCGCTGGTTGCGTCGTCGGTGTTATTATTTTTGATTTCTTTTTGTGGGCCCACATTGGATGAAAGCCTGTGGCTATGGTTTCCACAACCTCCCCTTAGTGCAAGCCTGTTACTACAGCGAAAGTAATATTCTAACGAAATTTTTTGACGAATTTTCCGGTAGCTTTAACGCCTGTTAATTCCGGTAGCTTTAACGCCTGTTAATTTTAACGCTTCAAAAATAAAAGATGCATGTGTATTTTAGGTTATTTTATGACTGCTTGGACTTTCCGCTTTTAGTTACTGATTTACCCGATACGTTGAGATGTTCGTCGGTATTCCAGAAGTTTTCCAATAATTATTAAACTGAACTCAGTTATTTAAAAAATTATTTAATTTCACTAGCCACTATGACTGTTAGATGTAGAACCCTGATTAAGTATTGGCACCCTTGCGAAGGCGGGTGAGCGTCCATTTCTCAAAATTGCAGTACAGCATAGTTTTAATCGTAGATTTATATACTTGGGACTATGTTTTCATAGGTATCATGCTGAATTTTCTTTCTTATTTTGTAAGTGCCCTTGCTTGGTGTTGTTTCCCGTCAATTAAGATGAGAGGCATTGGTCGAAGTACTCTCTTTTCAATAAAGCCTATAAATCTCAAGGTTATTGTTGTAGTCAATTGTTTATTACCGCAGGCCATTTAAATTTCATTCGCAAGCTGAAGGTGGCTAGAGATAGCCAAAACGCTTAAGGCTCGATGAAAAAAAACGATTCAATACCTTTTCGTTGTTAGCAAGCTGAAAGGTAATTTTACCAGTTATCGAAATACTCTGAATAAAACAAGAGCTTTCTACCATTTATAACCATCATATATATATAAAAAATAATTTACACACAACTTACAAGACAAAAAACAATCAAAAGACGTAACATACATTCCGATAATCCTTACGAGAACACCTTACTTAGCTGTTTTCAATTTTGATGCACTGTTCGTTAAAAACATCGTACGTAGTTTCTCCTCGTTAATAGCTGCAGAAATGGATCGATTGCCAGTATCGTCCGGATCTTTTCGATTCAACTTAAGTAAAGGCAGGACTAGAGGCTGATGCAGTCTGGTCGATGCGGGTGCTCTATGAACAATAGTTGGGTCGGTAGTGGAGAAAAGAAAATGACTAGTAGCAGAGCCTGTGGGTAGGTACTTGGTTTGAGGTGGCAAGATAAAATTAACAATTGGTGGCATTCGAACAATTCGTGCCGATTTGGACGTCTTTGTTGCTTTTGCTTTGGGATTTTTCTCCATGGCAAAGGCAGATGGCATAAGAGATTCGCAAGGATATATTTGACGCCTTATGAGTTTCCTTGGAGTGGGAGGCGTTGGCATGTGCGTTTTGTTGGTGTGAGATAATGCAATATCTCCTCGTTGAGTTGCATTCAAATCAATTAAATTCCGACGTCTAGAGACCATCGGAACTGAATTAATTCGTAAATCCCTTTCCAACAACCGGGATAATCCCAAGTCTAGAAATATTGATTTGGCTTCTGGATGGATGATAAAGCTCTTGTTATAGCTATGATCAATGCTTGGCAAACTATTCTCCAATGAAACGTTGGATCCCTGCTTACTGTTATCCGATTCACTCGTGTATTTCAAGTCAGCATCTTTCACTGTCATCTTCCTTCCAACTATTCGCAAATGTGGAAAAGCTGTTGTCCACTCAATGATCTCCCTACGTAGTTCTTGATCATTTTCAGGTAGATCTTCTTCGCCGTAAAACATCCGCTCGATACGTTCCCATTCTTGCTGATTTTGCTTGATTGCATCCTCCGCCCAGGGGATCGATCCGACACTACTACGGTCATGGCTGCTGGACGAGAAGAAAACTTTGTGATACTCGTCAGAATCGGACGATGTCAAACTTTCGTCATTGTATTTTTTTGGTTTGACTGCCGCTGACATTTATCTATGTACAATATACTGTTTACTCGTTTCACGGACAGCGGATGCACTATTCTTAATAACTAAACATATTTTACGTCTAGAACACTAACAAAACATTTTTGACATTGGAATAAAAATTATGACTATTTCCGATAAATGACTAGACGTCAGGTGATTTTAATGCACTTCTTTGACATTTTTGAGGCGGTGATTTCAAAGGTATGTTTGCATCGTACGATATTGTAAAGATATAGTAGCAAAGTACAAAATGTTCAATGCAGGTCGGTGACAATTGTTAAAAAATCACAGCTGATAATTTTAAACTGATAAGAATCTGAAAATTCACTAACCTAAAACTCGATTGATATGTTTCTTGTATCACGCTCAGGTGAGGATGATATTAATTGCTCGATAACAGTGCTCTAAATAGAAGTTTTTCTGCAGGGTATATCTCACAGTTCAGAAAGCTATTTTCAACAAAAATGAGCAGTGCTGGTCCAATTCAAACTGCAATTCAATCAACACTAACTGAGAACTTGGAACCAGTCCATTTAGAAGTAATCAATGAATCTTATATGCACAATGTTCCGAAGGGTTCAGAAACTCATTTCAAAGTGCTCGTTGTATCCTCGAAATTTGAGAATCTTCCCTTGATAAAGGTAATCATCTGATTTAAATGAGAAATTCCTGAAATAGAAGACGTCTAATGTTTTTTCCGTATCTAAGCGCCATCGTATGGTTAATGATTTGGTAATGACCAAGCTTGGGGGAGATTTTGTCCATGCCCTTTCTATAGAGGCCAAAGCTCCATCTCAATGGGATCCTGATTATAAAGTTGAATCGAGTCCAAATTGTAAAGGTGGCTTCGGCAAGTAGAGAAGAACTAGATTATGACTTATTTATTGAAATTGTAATAAAGGTAATTCGAAATATTAACAAATTTGAGTTTTAACTATATGACACGAGATAATAGACTCGAGAAGAAATTATATACAGATGACAGATGAGGATAGAAAGTATTTCATACGATTACGTATGTAGAGGCGACCAAGGTAGTGAACAGCCTCGGTGTCGTACATTGAGCTTACTGGTTCCCCAATGATGGAGTATTATTCTTTTTTCATTTAGAAAAGTACAGACTGATCCTTGATATTGGTTTTCTTACTTAGTTTTCTTCGCAATAACCTGAATTTTCGACTACCGAACAAATACAACTCACGCGGCATTTGCTCTTGATCAATCCATTATATTCCCTGTCCAAAAATAAGGCGACAAGCTACAGAGCAAAAACTGTTATGTATATCACTACTTTGAATGGTATATAAAATATTCTCAGAAAATAAAAATGAAAAAAGGTACCTGGTCATATGCCAAAAGTGTTATTGGAGAGTATCAAGGCGGCTTCAGAGCAGGTATATCAACGACAAACCAATTGTTTACAGTTAAGCAGGTACATGAGAAATGCTGGGAGTTCAATATTGACATACCAAATTATTGTTACCTTTAAGCAAGCATACGACCGTAGTGATCGTAACGTATTATACTAAATAATGCTTTGCTTCGGTACCCTGGCCAAGTTGGTCGGTCTCACCAAAATGACTATGACGTCAACAATCTCCCAAGTCCGTATCAAAAACCAACTCACTGACGCCTTTGACAAAGATGTTGGGCTAAAGCAGGGATATGTTCTGTCCCCATTGTTATTCAATTTGGCTCTGGAATCCGTTATAAGAAAGTTACCTCGAGCAGTAATCTCCCTCAGACTTGCAAATTCACCTTCTTCTTACGTTTCAGCTTTGTTTCTCTTACAGATTCGCATCCTTTAGAAAACAGGCATACTCTAATTCCAGTTTCACTTCATTCCCACTCTTCCTTGCCCCTTTACACTAGTTTGAGACAGTCATTATGGATGTATCAGGGGCATATTTGCTTGGCGGGGCTTAGTAGCCTTGGTAACAGAGGTGCTTTACGTGGTTTCTCACCGAAAAATAGGGTTAACCCCATAATCACAAATAGACAGGAACTTTTGCAATGCGCCAATCAGGGCCCCTCACCCATTGAATTGGGGTCCCAGTTTACCCCCGTTCAAGATACCCGCAGCACAACTGATGGGTGTTCAAAACTATTTTCTTCGCTATTCCAATCACACCACGTTTCAGCCAGGATAGGCTTTCACCGTTTAGGGGGTGACATTGATATGTTACGGGCTCCCTCTAAACCTATGGTACACACCAAAGCTCGGCTCAGCTTTTCGTGACACTTTGTCTAAGCATCGCTTTAAATGTGGCTCCTATACCAAAGTAGGTAGCCTCGCTTCGGGTGCCTGGGGCGGTCTTCTCCAAAAACTACTGGTTCCTGACAAATTCTGTCAGGTTTGATTACTGTGTGGAAAAACAGTCGTGGACTGCAATTTTCGACCTGTCTTGTATGTCTCAGGAATTATATTCAACACTTTCTGCAACACAAGCCAACGACTGTCAAGATTCAGCCTTACTCCTTCGCGCCTGTAGGTTTCTCGTTTCCTCTTCCTACTAAGCTTGACCGTTCATCCCGTTCCCCTTACTTTTTTTGGTCTTCATACCTTCAGGCCCACACACATGCTTCAGCGATCATGCACTACCAATCCCTTCACGTCTCCACATCCATCGTTTCCGTTTTTGTTTTTCTTCCTTGAATTTTGTCGGAAGTTTTGGAATAGAAGTATGATCCGGTAGAGTAATGTAGAGTTTTCTGTAAAATTTTCAACGCGTTTTAAATCGGGTAATTTTGATGGTGGCTGAACATTCTAATAGAGCCACATTCGACTCACGGTACGACCCACCCCTGCATTCCTCTCCAAACTAATTGTCCGACCAGCAGCTGTCACGGAGTGGACTGTAAGTAACCGAATCTGTTGATTTTAAGCGTACGGTTCGTTGGCATGGCTCAAGAATTTACGTCTTTGAACCGTTGAGAGATCGATTCAGATTTGCTTCGGAAGATAGTTGAACAAGTATCAACTGGCGAACGAGGTCACATACCATGATGATTGGGGGAGATTAATCTTGGAGGCCAAGGTCCGGCTTAGGCAGTTGCGCCGTAGATAATGATGAATTATTTCATCGTCTAAATCTCATAGTTTGAGTACAAAATTCTGTTGCGTGGAAGTAAAATAATAAAGAGACACGGTTTGCGCACACGGTCAGCTATGGACTGACTTTGTTTTATTAAATATAGTAATGTAATGGTTTGGTACAAAATAAAAGGGTTGCCATATTAGAATTCATAATATTATACTTTAAGTTTAATTTGACAAAATTCTGATCAAGTTAAAATTGCAAATCTAACACCCCTTCTCAATTATACAATTAATATTAACTAGATTTAAATTTTTGATTGATTCAGTAAATCTATTAGCAGTTAATGGCTTTTGTCAAAATATCAGCCGTCATCATTTTAGTTGGACAATAAACTGCTTCGATGATATTGTTAGGTACTAGCTCTCGAACAAATTTATATTTAGTGTCGATGTGCTTTGTACGTTGACTGCTTCCTGTGTTGTATAATCCGTAGATGCAGCTTTGGTTACCTTCAAATACTTTAGCAGGTGTTGCTATATGTTGATTGAAGTTTTTGAGTAGTTTTATTACCCACATCAATTCACGAGAGGCTTCGCTGAATGCCACATACTCAGCTTCGGTGGATGACAATGTCACTGTTGGTTATTTACGACTTGCCCAACTAATTGGTGAACCTAAGTCTTTTATTTTGAAATGTTTGTCAAAATGTATCTTGAAGTTGTTGATGAATTGCAATTTTGAAGAGGCGATAACTTATCAAATTTTTGATACCATTCCTTAGCACCTTTTTTAAGCGCATGTAGATTTCGTACTAATTTGAATACTTTACCGGGTCCTCCAATATGATACCCTTTTGGTTGACGCATGTAGACTTCATTAGAAAGTTCACCATTCAAGTAAAATGCCTCTACATCGACATAGTGTACAAACATACGCTTTTCTCCCGCAACAGTAAGAAGAATTTTGAGAGTTGTATGATTAGCAGCAGAAACAAAAAGGTCATCATAATCACGTCCAAACTTTTGCAGAATCCCCTGTGCCACTAAACGCGCTTTATGTTATTACCGTGTTGGTCAGTCTTCGTTTTATATATCCATTTGCTACCGATTGCGACACTACCATGAGGCAATGTTACTATTTCCCTGGTACCATGTAGCTTTAGTGAGTTTATCTCATCATCCATAGCCTTAATCCAATTTAGTTTATCACAACTGCCGATTGCTTCCTCAAATGTAGTTGGTTCGGTTTTAATTTCTTCAGATGTAACCTTGTATACTTCTCTATAACGTTGAGGTGGGATGCCTTTATTACTACGGGTTGACTGTCTAGGTACCTGTACCTCTTGATGATCTTCGATACCATCAAGTTGCCTGTCAATTCTATTTTCAATAACTTTATTCGCTGATTTCATTCCCCTTCCAAATTCAATTTCTGCATCGTTATAATCAGGTAATGGATCTGCGTTTGAGAATCAAACATCCCTAGAGATTTTGACTTTTTTAGTATCTTCAAGTAATAGTCTGTAACCTTTGGTGCCCAAATCGTAGCCTACGAAAACTAATTTGTCGGCGGTCGGTTCTAGTTTACCACGTTGATCCTTTGTGATATGCGCATATAATTTTTGACCAAATTCACGAAAATAGCTTAGATCTGGCTTTTTATTTTTAAATATTTCGTACGGAGTTATAACAGCATTTTTCATAGGAACACGATTTAACATGTGATTCGCTGTTGTTATTGCTTCACCCCTGAAACGGTTAGGTAATTTCGAACTATAAAGCATGCAACGCGTCATTACAATCAGCGTGCGGTTCTTCTGCTCAGCTTTACCAATTTGTTGAGGTGTCTTGGGTATAGTTAATTGAGTTTTAATACTCTTTTGTTCAAAATAGTTTCTTAATTCAATATCCATGTACTCACCGCCACAATCTGATCGGATACATTAAGGCGTTGTATTCAGTTGAGCTTCCATGATTTTAATGAAATTCCTTATGATGTGGGACATTTTGTCTTTTCGTTTCAGTAGGTACATACACTAAAATCATCGATCAAACTAAGAACGTACTTTTTGGTCCTTGGTGTAGTATGCAGAGGACCACAGACATCCGAATGTATTACTTCAAAAATTTCACTCGTTCTAGTCTTAGACTCATTAGGAAAATGATCACGTGTGGATTTATTCATTAAACAAACTTCACAAACATTATTATGCTTACATTCTTTAAACGCTACGTTATCGACCAAATGATTCAGTTTCCGAAAGTCATTTAGGTTGCGGTGCCCTAATATCTTATGCCACTCATACCCACAATTCGGATTGTTCGACTGTACCGAATTCGCGATTTTATGATCCACTGAGAGTCTGTAAATGTTATTATAGGCACTTATGGTGATAATTGCAGCTTCCTTTAGCAAAACTTTACAAAAGGATTCATTAAAATGAGCTTCACATACTTTGCTGATCAATTTGTTCGCCGAAACTAAGCTGCAATTTAAGTCCGGCACAAAATAAACGTCATTCAGTTTTATTGTTTTGCTCATTTCACTTTGTTTACCTCTGATCCCAACAATGCCTATTCCTTTCACAGGTAATGCGTGACCATCCGCTAACATAACTGTTCCTTTATCGGTCTCATTCAATCGTGAAAGTATTCTTTATTATTACACATATCACCACTATCAATAATCCATTCGCTGCTGGTTGAACAGCTAACACGAGCGTTGATATACACCAGACTACAATCATCACAATCCGACTGCGACTTCTGCACTGTATTTGTTTGAGACTTCTCTAAGTTTTTCTTTTTCCACTTCAAATACTTTTTGCATTCTGTTTTTATATGTCCAAATTTCTTGCAGAAGAAACACTTTATTTCTTTTCCTTTATATTTTGCTTTTAATGCAGTATTCTTATCAAGACTTGCACTTCCATGTGTATTGAGACGTCGATTGTACTCCTCTACAAGTTTGGTTTTTAAATATGTAGTAGTTAAATCAGACTCCGGTCTAGACTCCAACGCCATAATCAATGTACTGTAGCTATCGGGCAAGCAACTCAGGTACATAGCAACAGTCAGCACGTCGGCTTGCGGCTCCCCCAAAGTTGTCAACTCATCGATAATTTCATCCATAGAGTTTAAATGCAGCAGCTTGTCACAATCTTCCTGAAAAGTGAGGCGACACAATTTACGAAGAAGTTGTACTTTATTTGACAACGTCGCTTTCTCATGGAAGGCTTTCAGAGCATTCCACATTTCAAATGCTGTCGCTTGCCATTTTCTGTGAGTGAGCTGGTCATCCTGAATGGGAAAAACGATGTGCACTCGTGCTTTATTGTCTTTCGAAATCCATGCGTCGGTAACTATATCGGGCTTCGGATCCGGATCCGCGGTTTAGAAGTAGCATCGATTTGAATTTCCAGGTTTGGTTATTTGTGTTGTTGAGTTTCGTTACACGAATCGACTCTGCCATGCCGAATTTTCACTTTTCACGACTATAAAACAAAACACTTTAATGCACGGACCTTCTCTGGCTGGGTGGCTGGGTGTCTGGGCCCATAACCTGTTGCGTGGAAGTAAAATAATAAAAGATACCGTTTGCGCACACGGTCTGCTATGGACTGACTATGTTTTATTAAATATAATAATTTGTAATAGTTCTGTACAAAATAAAAGGGTTGCCATGTTAGAATTCATAATATTATACTTTAATTTTAAATTGACAAATTCTGATCAAGTTAAAATTGCAAATCTAACACTAGCAGGAATCCGTCAATGATTGCCTCAAGTCTATGAGGAAAGTCCGAATTAGAGAGAGGCTGCAATCGTTTGCAGCAAATTTTAAATACAAGTATACATTTAATATTTTTGTTTACAATGGTGGATCCCCAACACGGCTGTGTTATGTCCGAATTAGTGTTCTACATAGAAATATCACGCATCGAAAACGCTAAGTCCAATTTATCAATGCTTTGATGGTCTCCCAACAGTCCGTTTTTGAAAAGAAACAAAGTATTTTGAAATAGCCTGCTGTAGATAGTTTAGCTGATTTGATCAAACGTACCAACAAATTTGTCTCTGTCGAACTTATCTAGTGAACGTTTCATGCATTGGCGCAATTGTTGCTTAGAATAGTTTGTTGCACGGTGGTGTATTGATCATTTAAACAGTTTGAGCTACTTTTGCGCGATTTCACGCACTATTAACTTTGACTTTTGTATGTTGTGTTGGCAAAATGTTAAAAGCTTGCAAATTTAGAGCATAGTACATTCACGTAGTATCCACACCTTCCATTTACCCTGTGTTGCACACTTTCTGAAATTTCCCAGGGGCCGGTCAGCTGAGTCGGGGCACGTTAGCTGAGCCGAGGCATGTCGTATCCCAAAAACAAAACAAAAAGCAAATAAAATTTCCGACGCACATGTTCTTTTAAGCATTTCAGAACATGGCAGTGCTGCTCCTAACAAAAATACTGGTATCGAAGGTTTATGATTTTCATAGGATCTGGATACTGCACTAAATTGAGAGAGAGTGAGAGAGAGAGAGAGAGAGAGAGAGAGTTTTCTATTTTACTCTTTTTGATGGCAATCATTTCAAGAAGCACAATTAGTAGGTCGTATCCCACTAGAAATTTTGGATTCCGATACTTGGGAAATTAGTATACATAAATACTTCCAGTCGTCGAGGAAATTGTTACGAAGTATTTTTTTTTTTGATTACCTTACGATTATGCTTTGTGTTGAGATGGACCTCGTCATTTATGCAGAATATTATTGGGTGCTATATCATCCCTTTGTATCTCTCGGTGCATCCGAAGTCACTCTTGGCCTCGAAATACCACATATATCAACAAAAAATCATGAATTTATGTTGGTACGGGGATATATGGACGCTGCTTGGGTTGTAAATTTATCATTTATGATGCAACAACGTATAAACATAGCTACCGACACATCCTAGTAGTAATCGAGCAGTCACACAAGCAAACTGCTCGAAAACCTTCCTAACTTCTATTCAAAATTTTAATGGCAGATTTAGGATTAGGATATAAAATAGTTGTCTTTCTTATTAGTATTATTAAAAGTAATTTTACATCAATTTTCCCTTATCATAAATTTAAACGTTTCCCTTTAATTATATTCTTCAGAGATTTAACTTTTATTACTATTTTGAATCTTTTTCATATTTCTTTAAATCTGCCCATTATAATTTAGGATATGGAAACACTGATTTAGTGCAGCCCAATGGTGTATTACATCACGGAATGCAAGCGAACCTGGCTGAGCTAGTGGCTGAGGTGATTTAGCGGTACACCGGGAAAGAAAAAAAGAAGAGGAGATTCGGACGGATTAAGGAGTCCGCTTCAAATCGCCAAGCAGCGAGGTCGGAAGGATCGCGCCGGTGTGATACCTTGACTACGAGTGTGAACGTGATCTTAAAAGTTTCACAGAAAGTAACGTTAGTTCGCGGAGTTTACCTTTGGATTAGCGAATGGATTCGAAAAAGAATATGAATAAGTTGATGCGATCGCAACTAGATTTTTAAAATATCACACTCAATATTGATCGAAAAGACGTTCCGTGTTTGTATCAAACGGAAAGTGTCTAGTTCTGTGATATCCTTATTTCCATGATTCAGAATCAACGGAATCCAAGCATGGCATTAATTTCCCGATCTACGACATCAAGACGGAGGTCTCCATTTGGTCTGGCCGGTTGGTGTTTCGAAAGGAAATTTGTCAAGAAATTTGCACCGAAAATTATCGATCACAGAAAATTTTGTGCATTACGGAACGGAGAAGGAGTTTACGGGCAGTTTTCGTATATAGATGTATCCAGGAGCGTTGTAACGAGTACTGGAAAGTGGAATCGTGAATCACAAAGTTGCCACGATGTAGTAAAGCAGACGCCCCGAAACGCCCCGACGCACCCCGACGACGGAAAGAAGAAAATTTGTAGTTTGCCATAGCGGAGTTACCAACTTCTGTCAGATGAATCAAGGGCAAACGGAATATTGGTATTTTTATATTTCGTCGGTAGAACCTTAATAGCTAAAAACTTTGTGCTAAGTACTAAAGTGCTGCATTCAATCGCTGCAAAGACGTGTGCAGTTGAAGACTTTTTGAATTGGCATGTCACATGTTTGACAGAGGGACGCGAGGCATGTAGGAGAGGTTCGCTGTAAGAAGCCGCATTCACGTACAGTCAAAATGTGCGAATATGATATGGAAATTGTGAAGACATAAAACGCAAACTGTTGTGCTCCTAGTGCTGCTTCAATCTACTTCCACCGTTTTCGGTTCTCTAATTCAATTTGCGTGAACGTAGAGAGGGTAAGCGATGACTTCGGCTAGTGAAGATTCTGCTGAACTTTTTGGCCCACGACATTGCATATAGGATTATCAGTGTTTTCTCAAGTGAAACATGTAAAGTGTGCGGTGCTTCATCTAAATCGAAGTGCTAAAATTGCAGACAAGTGTATTATCGTTCAGTAGAACATCAGAAAGTTGTTGCTATGAATATTGAATAGAAAATGAAAACAAAAGTAAATCTTAGTAGAATGCGTGAAATAAGTGAATAAGGGGGAAATTGCTTCATTAGGAAATTTAGTTTCAATGAAATACGAGTATCCAAAGAGGTGTCCTTCGAGTTGAAATTGCCATTTTCATCATGCCTCCACGCACAATAAACTCCCACCGGTGTAACGTTTGCATTATCGAAAAACCCTTCAGTAGAAACTAATAAAATCTTTGTTCGGGGTGTAAATTGATACGCTACTGAGGTCGAGACCATCAACATTTGGATTGGGGCATCCACAAAACCTTCTGTATAGCGCAAAACATTTTCCAGCTGCCCAAGTAATGAATAAGAACGTTTTGACATTGTCGCACAAAATATAAAAACTGAAGATGTTTTAGAGAAAATGACAAATTTAATTGTGGATTTCGTGAGTTTGCCGGTACGCAAAAAGATAAGCGAAAGCATGGAATAGAAACCTTATTTGAATTTGAAAACATTTCGATTATTTTAACTTTATTTACAAAATTAGAATTGACGAAACGACAATATCAGATAGTTGTTCTCGGAGAAGAGAATTCGTTTAAGGACTTCAGACCATTCAGCAATATGGAGTTATATGATCAAAAAGATTTAGTTTACTTCCGAAATGGCTATGTGAATATTTTAATTGTGAATGACTCGAGATAGATGGTATGGAGCTTTGTAGTCAAAAAATGTATAAAATAGCAAAACATTCTCATACTTTTTTTTTGTGGAAGATAAATTGCAATTCGTCGGAAAAAAAATCGTTTTTTTTTGAGAAATTTGAATATCAATTTTTGTTTGAAGATATGTTATGTACAGCTGTTTGGAACCGGTATAAAAAGTAGTATGAATAAAATGAATTGTTAAACTCTATAACTTTCGGTTTTTCGATTTACCTGACCGGGTATAGGACCTGCATCGATGGCAGGCTTCTCCACTAACATGGGCTAGCCATCGGGCGCGCTCCTCCGTTTTTCGTTGTTAACCCGGGCTCTTGCTGGGTACAGTGGCCTTCCACTTGCGTGCTCTTTTATGGTATAGAGTTATGTGATTCCATCACATAATTCTATAACATAAATTGGGAAAATTCATGCAAATTATGTTTGCATGAGTTTTTCACTCAAATGGAAAATACATGGCCACGTCTACGTTTGGATTTTGATCCGGTTGGGAGGGTGCGGGGGGGCACCACCTCCATCTGGATGCCCCACTCTTATTTGTGGGCCATAAGGATCGTTGGTAACGGCGAAGTTCTCCTAAGTTCGTCGGTCTTCCCCAGGTCCATTTTATCCTTGGCGTCCGCAATTTCCAACCCTTAGTTGATTATCTCCTTTTCGACGGTGTTCGTGAATGTGACATTCTTTTTTTAGTGTGTGCTTGTGCTGGGGGGAAAGAAACCGCCCCATGACACCGGACCGCTACGCTAGCCTGCCAGCGTATTCACGTGTCACCAGACAAGGCCAATCTCACCGGATCTTAACATCCTCCTCCGCTGAGGCAGCAGACCATCGCTGCAGTCCTGAACGGACAATTTGATATACACAAATCACTACATTAGTCCTCGAGCATACTTGAGGTCCGTACATACCAAGGAGCCAATTGTAAATCAGATCACTACTTGATGAAAATAACCTATCAATGTTGTATGTCAAAGGCATATTCGGCGAAAACCAGCCCGCTTCAAAAATTTGACATCGAAAGGCTCGAAACGGCGTCTGTGGCCAAAAATTTCACGGAGACCCTCGACAACCAGCTGGCTTCCATCTTATCAGACGCATCGTTAAAGACAAGCAATGAGCTCTGGATGGAAGTGAAAGCGGCTATTAAGACCCTAGCAGAACAGGTGACCGGGCATCAAGCTCCACGCAAGAGGAATGATTCGTTCTATGATGAGTGCCAGAATGCGTTAGATAAAAAGAATCAGGCGTACAAAGAATACGTAGGTAGGAAAACCAGGTAGCGAATAAAAAAATTTGGATTAAGAAAAGAAAATACTTTGACGACCAATTGAGAAGTATAGATGTAAATTTAGCGAGCAACAATACAAGACAAGCATACAAAGTAGGGAAAAGCCTGAAACGTGGTTATCAGCCAAAAACCATGCTCTGCCGTGATGAAATCGGCAATATCATCGCTGATGTAACCAAGATTAAGGAAAGATAAGCATCATATTTCAAGAACCTGCTTAACTCTTCGTACAGTTCCAGAATATCGGAGCCTATAGATGTCTGCGAAGAGCTAACATTGGCCCCAAAAACTCTGGATGAAGTTTATTCCATCATCAAAGCCCAAAAGAATAATAACAGGCCGGGTATCGATGAGATTCTAGTGGAGCTCATCAAATATGGTGGCAGTAGTGTTTATAAAGCTATTCACAAAGTTATCCAGCACATTCGGCAACAAGAACATATGAAGTAATCGAGTAGTCACACTAGCAAACTACTCGAAAACCCTCCTATCTCCTATCCAAAATTATAATGGCAGATTTAAAAAAATATGTAATTATTTCCCCTGTAATTGTGATTTGTAGAATAATTTTTCTTCTTTTTATTATTATTAAATGAAACTTCATACCAATTTTCCTCTGTAGAAAATTCAAACGCTTTCCTTTAATTATATTTTTCGTGAAATTTAATTTTTATTCCTATTTAAAATTTTCATTTCCTTACTTCATTTAAATTTCTTCACTTCATTTAAATTTTCTTCGCTTCATTTCAGTCTCTTTACTTCATTTAAATTTCTCCACTTCATTTGAATTTCCTTACTTCATTTAAATTTCTTCACTTCATTTAAATTTTCTTTAGTTCATTTAAAATTTCTCTACTCCAGTTAAATTTTGGTTTGAAACAAAATGCATGATGGAATGCATTCGAGTTCAGCTGAGTGGGTAGCTGATTGAATTTTACCGGTAGCGACACGCGAAAAAGGAGAGAGAGGAGCTTTGGTGACGGATCGTAGAGTCTACTTACGACCTTCACTCGGCAAGCACGGAAGAACGACGCGTGGGAGGATTGCTCGTTGCGCAGCGATGAGGACAGGTTGGTCCAGCGTTGGTCGGAGAAAATTTCTGGCGCGAAATAGTTCGGGTTTCCGCTGCTTTTTGTAAACGAGAAATCAGAAAACGTCTGAAAGCCGCGGACGCTTACGAAAGAGATTGCAGACGGAGGAGCAAACGCGCAGATCATTAATGGAAGTTGTGTGTTGATTCGATCGCGGGGAGTCTTGTTGTGTCAGTTCGCCAACCGCATACGTAAATTCCTCTGTGAATCAGAGCATGAAGAAGTTTTTACAATCATATCTATAGAAATAAAATGACGCGGATTGCGGTATTGCTCGGTTGAAATGAGCGAGTGAAAATTTTCATATTGGAAGTTCATCTGACTAGTGATGCATGTGTTTGTGCGTGAGGGAGCGAGTGCACTAAATCGCTGAACGGGACCACGGCTGGGGAGATGCTTCTCGTGGTTCGGTGGGATAAAGTGGATTGTGCGGTGTGGAGCAACGATTGTTTGCGCACAGATTCTCAATAAAAACTTTTTAGGGATAAATTCTCGTAGAAAAATCCTCCACCGTAACGTTTGAATGAATGCGATTGGTACTATCTGGTGAAGTGCAGAAGGTTCTCGTGTGCAAGGCAGTGAATTCGTGGAATTTGTTGCATTTCAAAAGTGGGAGAATCACACAAAAAAAAAGAAAACAAATATGGAAATTAATTTCAGTGGCGAGACTGGAAGCGAACGAAACGTTAGAAGCATGAAAACAAAACGATAAGAAGCACATGAGAAATATGAATGGGAGGTGTGGAATGCCGGCCATGCGGAGAACACGGGCCCAAAGTGATTTAAATGAGACGTGATTGTGGCTGAATGATGAGCCGTGTCAGCCAACTGTCGTTTCAATTATAACTTGTTGCTTGCGAAGATCGTAAATTGCTCGCCATGTTTTTCCGATATTTGGTGCGCATTTTTCCGACAATAATCGTGAAATAGTATGATAGCTCTTCAAATAAATGATTGTTGTATTTATTGTTTGCTCTTTTTACCCTTGAGTTGTGCAAAATAAATAGTGTCTGAAGAATTAAACCCTTATCACATTTTTGTTTGAAAACAGTGATTGCTTTTATGGCGTTTTTGCTCTTGATTTCAAGTGATGAGCTAAGTTTTGCATCAAGTATAGACCGACGGAAAAATTTTAAAACACAAAAAAACATTAATTAATGTTTGCAGGCCCACCCCATCTACGAGCGCTCGTCGAGGAGGATGGTTAAGTACCCTTTTAGTTTCATTTCTTTTCTTTTAATGTTCTTTTTTCTAAATTTTGTTTCATTCAATATTGGTCATACTATAAAAGCTGAAACTAACGTAAATACAATAGCGTCTCATCTTCCGAAAATTGAATTAACTTTCGAAATACTGGAGAAAAAAATTATTTTTAAATCAAGACACCACTCTGCTTTCAAATTAGAATTCTTAACTCTCGAGCGCAACATCAATACTTTTAGCTTCAGAATATGCAGTGATTTAATAACTTCAAAATTCAAAATTTTAGATTTGCAGTATGTTGATTCCTCAATAATGAATTTTTGATATAAGGGAATATCCAAATTATGTTTCAGACATCACTAATCCGTATGTACACAAAAAAAAAAATATTAAATACAAATTAATTTTTCTTGTTTCATCCTATTCCTAATCTTTTTTTTTTCCATCGAAGTATGATTAGTTACCGAAAATCGTGTTATCAGAATAATAAAATGAATTGGTAAAATATACCCTTCGGTCTCTCCATTCTGCCCCTTTGACCAGGTATAGGACCCGCCACGATGGTAGGTTGTTTTCAGGGGCTCTTGCCAGGTTGAGTGGCTTTCCGCTCGCGTGCCCTTTTTATGGCTTAGGTTATGTGACCCGATCACATAATTCTATGACATAAATCAGTCATATCTATATTTATCGTTTGATGGGAAGGCTCATGCAAAGTATGTTTGTATGAGTTTTCCACTCAAAAGGGAAATATATGGCCACTTCAACATTTGGATCTTGGTCCGGTTGGGCGGGTGCGAGGGGGCACCACATCCATCCGGTTGCCCCACTCTTATTTGTAGGCCATAAAAATCGTCGGGTAACGACTCATTTCGATTTGTTCTTTGAACAAGCAATTGTCGTCTTTAGGTAGTTAACTACATTTTTTCGACTTCGGTTGGCCTTTTTTGAGACCTGAGAATTCGTGAATATGAAATTCTTTTGTAGTGAGTCCTTGTACTGGGGGAATGAACCCGCCCCACGACACCACAATGCTAGTCTGCCAGCGCATTCACGCGTCCCTAGACAAGGCCAATCTCGGCTGATATTACCATCGTCTTTCGCCGAGGCAGCATACCACCGCTGCAGTCGTTTACGGACATCTTTATACCTACTTTTCACTACACATATGCCAAAAGAGTGGAGTAAATCAATTATATTTCCTATTCACAAAAAAGGTGACAAGCTACCGTGCGAAAATTATAAAGGCATATCACTACTTTGTACGGTGTACAGAATATTTTCTAAAATCTTTGAAAATAAAATCGGATCATATGTCAACAGTAATATTGGAGAGTATCAAGGTGGTTTTAGAGCTGGTAGATTGATAATAGACCCATTGTTCACAGTCAAGCAGGTACTTGAAAAATGCTGGGAGTTCAACATAGACGTGCACCAAATTTTCGTTGACTTCAAGCAAGCGCACGACAGTATTGATCGTAACGTTCTGTATCAAATGATGCTTTGCTTTGGCATCCCAGCCAAATTAGTCCGTCTTACCAAAATGACAATGACGTCAACAACCTCCCAAGTCCGCATCAATAACCAACTCACCGATGCCTTTGACGCAAATATTGGACTAAAGCAGGAAGATGGGCTGGCCCCATTGCTATTGAATTTGGCTCTGGAGTACATCATAAGGAAGCTACTTGTCGATACACGAGGCACATTACTATACAAATCGAGCCAAGTTGTAGCCTATGCAGACAACATCAACATTTTGTCACGGTCATTAACAACTGCCAAAGAACTCTTCCTGAAACTCGACAGCAAAGCAAAACTAGTAGGGCTACAAATCAATGAAAATAAAACAAAGCTCATGACGCAGTTGAGGAAAACTACCTCAAATACACAAAATATCACACTTGCAAATACAGTATCAAAAATGTGAGCGAATTTTTGTATTTAGGCGCCAAAATAACGAAAACGGGTAATGAAAGAGATGAAATGCTGAAAATTTTATTGGCTAACGAATTTACGTTTGATGTGTTGCTAAATTGCATCTGTGAGAAGACAAGGGGTTTTGATAATTTGTTCCCAAATTGATCGATGATAATAGATATTGATTGTCAACTTTTATAACTTAATGCGAGATTTTAATTTTGTTCGAATTTGTTAATCAAATAAAATTACTGAATCTTGGTTTTCAAGGAATAGTTAACGACAAACACTTTGTTTTACATAATTAAAATATTTTTAATTTGTAGGTATAAATGTGCAAAATTTATGAGTGTGAAAACTTATTTGTGCCACAGTACATCATACTAATATTCATTTCTTAAAAACGAAAATATTCAATTTCCATTTTTGAAAGCAATTTACTTGCACAACTGCGTCGTTATCAGTTAATGAATAAAAGAATTTGCTTTTGGGATGTTTGCCAAACTGCGTATTTTTTCTTTAGTTAATTTACATAGCAACAAATTAATGCATTTCTTGAAAACATTTGTGCTAATAAGTTTTAGTCAGATGGGATGTATAAAAGGAGGCGTGAGTTCGAACAACCATCATACGAATGGATTATACGAAAAGAAGAAATATCTAAAAACATGAAGGCTTTCTTTGTACATGTTGCTGTATTAGCCATTCTTTGGCCAACGATACAGGGTAGATTCTTAGATTCACCTGTAAGTAGAAGACAATTATGCATAAGATTTTGTATTGATATTGAATGTCTTAGGAAAGGGAAGAATTAGGTGAATTTGATCGTGAAAAACGACAAGACATTACCGCTACTGGTGCTGATGGAAGCTCGACGGCAGAAGGGAGCACGAGGGCTGCTGTAGGAGGAAGCACGACTGCAGCTGTAGGAGGACGTACGACTGCTGCTGCAGGAGGAAGCACGACTAATGCAGTAGCAAGTACAACTGCATCTAAACCTACTACTAATCGCAGTACCCGAAGTCCACGTCTAACAGGACGTCCAAGGCGTACAACACGACGTCCACGTCCAACAAGACGTCCACGTCCAACAAGACGTTCACGTCCAACAAGACGTTCACGTCCAAAACGAAGTCCACGTGCAACTCGACGTACAACACGACCTCCACGTACAACACGTCCCACTACAACACGACGTACTACAACACGACGTACTACAACACGACGTACTACAACACGACGTACTACAAAACGAACTACAACACCACCTCCAACTCCGACACAAACTCCAACACAAACTTCAACACAAACTCCAATACAAACTCCAACACAAACTCCAACACAAACTCCAACACAAACTCCAACACAGCCTCCAATACGACGTTGACGTCCTTGTTGTCCACGTTAAAGGTATCTTCATGCTTTTAAGCAAAATCAGCTTATATTAAAATAAAAGCCATTGCATTGCGATTCATTTTTTTTTAATTGATCAGAATATAATCATAGCATTTATAAAATCAAAAAGGTTATAAAATAAGTACGGTATTCGACAATATATAGGGAAGTTATAGTGCTGAGATATTTGTATAAGGTGGTAAATGTGATTATTTCCTCACATAATTTTGAAATGTGAAGGCTATTTACGCCCGAAGTGTGAGACCACCACCAAACACTATAGACTATCTATTAAACACCTCCACTGTTAGCTGAGAACTTTGCCTTGAAACGTTCACCTAGGCCTAGCGTTACCAGGCGTGCGAAATTACCGGGATTGAGTGTGTTGTCCCGTGTCCAGTAATTTCACTTTACATCCTGGAATCAACGGTGATCAGATTTTTCACAAAAACGGGCACCCAAACTAAGTACAGCCGCCTTAGCCAAGCACACCGTACAAGAGCGAGCGTGGCACGCTATGGCATTCAGATCCCAGTTTCCATGGCGGATAGTATTGATGCGACACATTCCTGGGTAAACTTTTTCTTTCCGTGTTTCCCGTTCATAAAGAGTAGATGTGTACCAGAACGTAAGATGCACTCGATGCCATGAATGATTAAAAAGCGATTAACAGGTTTCCCTGGTGAGGGGAAAAATGATTCTGAGTTTAAAGACTGGATGGAGAAAAAAAAATTAGTTTACTGCAATTTGTTTTATATGCAATTCCGAGATCATCATTCAGTATAAACGTCATCACACGTTGACAGTAAGTAATAATTTGTTATTGTTCGAGATTTTTGTATTTTTCAGTATTATAGTTACTATTTTATTACCGCGCCTGTAAATCATTTAAAAGAGAAAAACCATCTGCATGACACCTCTATGCCAAGACAAGAATAACAGCTGTTTGACGTTTGTCTAAGAAGAAACTTCGAATTGACCATTTCCTGTACATATCAGTCTTGCTAACACACCGTAACTACTCAGTACGTAATAAACTACATAAAAATACAGTCCACGTTTTTTCATTTGCATTAGTAATGTTTACTTCTTACCTTTTAATCCTTAACCTTGTCCGTCGAGCCGGATAGGGAAGTGAAGAAAAATATAAGTGTAAAGTGCAAATTATATTTTCTCGCGCAATCGCCAAATATTGCCAAGTATCCGCCGCGTGCTTTTTCCGTGAGTGCACTGCATTACAGGCGTTTGGTGCATCTGTAATTTATGCGACGCAAAGGAGTTTGGCTCGTGCGTCAAAACTAAGGGACGCTATATGCCTTAGTCACCAAGTGCATTTCACTTTCATCAGCAGGTGCAAAGACCCGCTTCAACAAGTATATCTTCGTCTAACACGAGGTACACTACAGCGATATTATAGAAAGGCGTTTGGCGCGTCTATAATATCTATGTTTGGATTGCCGGCGCGCAGTTTTTTTTCTAAGCATTAGTTCGGAGAGCGTCAGCACTTGCACGTCTTTCACATTACAGCGCGTCGGGTGCCAACCATTGGCGTCTATTCTACACAACTTTCAAGCAATATATTATAGGAAGGCGTGTGGCGCATCTACAACATACTAATCAACATTTGGAAATCTACTTCATCGAAAGTCAGTGCATCATCTCAATATTTTGGACAACCACGAGTGTTAAACGATAGCTGTATGCAAAGGCGTTTGGCGCGTCTATACTATTTATAACATTGGATTGCCGGCGCACAGCCATTTTTGCAAGCATCAAGGAGAGTGTCACCCCTCACGTGTCTCTCACCTCACCGCGGGTATGCCGACAATCAACGTTATTGCTGTTACGTCATCGGTTCTATACATCTGATGGTATTGCTGTCTCGTTTCTCTCTGTGGTCTCGGCGCTTCTTATACATGTCCACTAGTGCTAAGTTCTCTAAATTATAAGTGCTTAAAAATTTAAATACATTTTGAATTTATTTTCTGAAATCTTAAAGGCCGTAAAATATATTCTTGCTTTGAATTGAATCTAGTCTCGCGACATGATCAAATAAAATCATAGCATAACGAATTGAAATTCGGGGATTATTACGCAAGTGTATTGTCATTCAGTATTAATATCGAAATCAAGCGTAACAATTAGTTAAATTTTGTGAGACAGATAACAAAGAAAGTCTTCGGATTATGGAATCGAGTTGCGTTAAATTGTAATTCTAGGTTCACGTGCTATCAGCGAGCTGATTTCTTTGTTCGTGATCGGTGTTTTGATCGGAGCAGCGAAATCATAATAAGTATAGGAACCAATAGCAGCAAATTGCTTTGTTAAGAATATCAAAACGAAATTACTTCACTAAAATATCTCCCTACAGATATTAATAAACTTTGACAAGCGGATTATAATCCTTTGCCATATTATTTGTGGTACGGTTTCCTTTTGTAACTTCACTAACAATTTTAATTATATCCAACCAAATCATAATGGAAAACCTTTGTGAAGTTCAAAATCAGCTCTTAGCAAAATTGAAAGGCTTAGGGAAAAAATACGATGATCAGGACCCCTCAGAAAAAGATAAGTTCTCATTGAATAATTTTAGGGCTAGACTTCAATTATATTCAGATACTTTTCTAAAAACACATGAGAAAATTCTTAAAAACAAAAAAAACCGCAGAGGATAAGTATTTCGTGGAGGATATTCCTTCACAAGCTGAAGATGCCCATTATAGAACAAAGAATAAATTTGATAGACTTTTAGCTAAATTTACGTCCAATGAGGTTCCTACCGAGACAAATCAATCGAATAGCTCGCAACATCACAAAGTACATTCGAAGTCACGACTACCTGTAATTAATGTCCATGAATTTTTGGGAAAACAACCCGATTGGGAAAGCTTTCGCGATTTATACTGTTCTGTTATTCATCAAAATGAAACATTGAATAATGTTGAAAAATTCCACTATTTTAAGTCTTACTTACGGGGCAAAGCAATAGATCTTATAAAAGACTACGATACCTCTGTTACGACAACAATCATTAGCATATGCGAGTGGCAATTGCTCGGAATTCCATAATAGTTAATCACGCCCTCATGCCTCTCTTACGACACGTTACAACAACAATCATTAGCATATGAAAGTACTAATTACTCGGAATTCAATAACAGTTAATCACACCCCCATGCCTCGCTTACGACACGTTACGACAACAATCATTAGCGTATGCGAATACTAATTGCTCGGAAATCTCATAACAGTTGATCATGCCCCCATGCCTCGCTTACGACACGTTACGACAACAATCATTAGGTTATACGAATACTAATTGCTCGGAAATTCATAACAGTTGATCACGCTTCCAATGCTTCGTTCATCGCACGAGCCAACAAGCAATATATGCCTCACCGCCCATACTTAGGGAACGCTGACACCCTAAATAGAGTAGATAATCGCAATTTATTGTATATAAGAACCTTATATCTTACGCTTCATTGGTCGAGTCACTAAATTGGCTCCCCGGCGAATTCCACACGCATACATGGTAGTCCATACAATTACCATATTGAGAGCACATGGGGAACATGAACACAATTGAATGTGTGTACTATGCGCAATCCGCTCAACTGAGTATCAATTCGCCGCGACAACCAACTCAGAAATCATATGAGAAGTCGTCGAATATTCAGATATATGAATACTGAAGACGAAAAGAGCAAAAGCATAAGATTGGAGCTATCGTTCCTTTTCATGCAACAAGATTATTCCCGAGGAACAAGAGAGGAATGAATTCGTAAAGCAGGTTAAGGGGAACTAGTATACTAACAAACTCAACGTTTTGCGGTTAACTGTATCGAAAGTCTACGGCTCCCACTAGTAATGCAAGCAATTTGTTTGTATTTAAGCTACTGGCAAATTGGACGAGGTAGCTAGCATTAACGCAAGTCTCGAGGAGGACTGCCGAAGTCGATTATTAATCTATCTATCAAGAAGTTTGCTGCAAAGAAGTGTTATTTCCCGCTATCAACAGAACGTAAGTATAACGAGCTAAAACTGAGTTTCTTTAGGCCTAAGCCGGTGAAACTCTAGTTTTAGCCGATTTATGATTAAATAATTCCTACCAGTGTTCAAAAATAATCTTAAACGTAATGACCGTTTTGGCAACCTCCGATTCATTCTAGAATTATTTTTTTACGTATAGTGAAGGCATCCACGGGAGTTGAAGTGGACACTTGCTCGAGCCGGATTTAGAGTTTCTTTGGGCCCAAGCCGGTGGAACTCTGGTTCTAGTCTTTATCCACGTGCGCCATTGTATGCGAACTATGGTACGACCAGCTGTAACCCCCCTTTGTCTATTTGCAGGCCGCGCTTACTGGATCCAACAGCCCAGTTGAGGAGCCAGGCAGCAACATCAGACCCCTAAAATCGAGGTGCACCAAGCCCAGCCTGGATGAGGAACTCCGCGCTGATCTGTTAGCGGGTCCCCGAATGATAACAAGGTACCCGAGGAAAAGGGAGCCAGTTCAGAAGCAGTGGACAACTCCGGAGACACCGGAGGAACCGAACTGTGGTGGTAGACACGTGAGGCTGCGGCAAAAGCTGGGCAACCTACGACGCCTCGCGAGGGGCGTGAAGTCCGACGAGGAGCGGGAGTTTTTCGCAGCCCGGGCCAGGGCACTCAAGAAGGGCCGCTGGAAAGGAAAAGTCGTGGGTTATCTAGCACTCCATATTATTTTATTCAACAAAATTTTTAAAATTCAATTTACTAGTTTTAATCTTAAAAGAATAATTATTTAAATCATGCGAATATAAAATAAAATTTTAATAAAATTCAAATTTGATAATTTATAAATTACAACAAATTGTTAAAAGGGTTTTTTTGTTTTAAAAATAGGGATCACACAATAAAGAGGATTAATCTTCTGAAACGTTTCGATTAAGCAATTATCATCAATAACTGTGGCATCGCAAATTACTTTTCTTTTTGTTTACTGCACCTCTTTTGTTTTATTTATATGGTTTAAAATTTACAATTATATAAATTATCTATATAGGATTCTTTTATTTTAATATCATTTAGATTAAACGTTTAAAACAATTTAATTTTTTTTTATCTTTACGTGTGATATTTCTTAGTTTAACCGTCTTATTGTTATAATGTGTATTTTTTGCTTTCAATCATGTATAGATATAGTAATAAAATCATTAAATTTATGAATTTGCTCAAACAAAAAAATAAAATCTGTATACAATTCTTGTTTTCGCCATTTTATCTGGTTTAACTTTATGCCTAAGCGGTTAAGAATGTATTAATAAAGTTTGCTTGTAGTAAACATGTTATAGTTAGGTATAGCATTTCTCTTTTCGATCAATAAGATTTGAATTTGTAGTTATGGAACAAGGTAATCAAGAAAAAGTGTCAAGTTAGTTACTTTTGCGAAGACATATTCGGAGGAGTTTTGATGATGCTGATAAGTGTTTGGAGAAATTGATACGTTAATATATGAAGCAGAAGAGATGCGAGAAAAGAAAATTCGAATCGAAGAATCAAATATTATAGCTGTTGGTCATGCAATCTCTGCCGAAATAAATATTCGTTAGTTTTAGTGTACACACAACAACGTGTCTATGTTAATTCGATTAATGGTTTGGCATGCTATCGGATCTACAGTTTGTATTGAATACTTTTTGTTAGATTTGCGCAAGTTCTTCTTTAAAGGAGAATTCGCATTGGAAACGTTTTGAGAAAATATGAAGTAATGGCTAAAAAAAAACATACACAAAATGTTATGCTAACGAACCAACGACCTTTTGGTTTTTCTGATCGTGCAAACGTCGAGAATTTCCAAATTCAAAACTAGCGATCGATTCAATATATACATCTCGTGATTTTATCAATGCCCATTCAATGACTTCCGTAACCGAAACCAGCAAACTCGAAAAATAGGATTAGAAATTCGAAAAATAGGATTAGATGATTTTACCCTATAATTTACTTTGACTTTGGATTGTTTTTCTGACCAAATTTTGCGCGTTGCTTTCAATATTTTCAATTTGCTTCTCTTTTGTCCTTCACCCACGTTACAAGTTTATTTTATTTTTTTATGGTTGCTGCTGATAAAAGGTTTGAATTTTCTACAATAACTTTTAAACAGGATTCCGTTCAACCAATTTTTTCCCATTTTGTTTTGATCGAATGACATTAAACATTTAACATACCAAATAACAAGTACGAAATTTCTACACCTATTGGAAATGGGGCTTTGTAATATTAATTGTTTAGATTTTCACTTCATCCATTATGGGTGTATATTTTTAATCGCAAAGACCCTTCTCCTACTTGTGTTATTCTTTGAATGTATTATTTGAAATGGTTGCTGCTTTCTTTTTTTTAATGTAATTTTTCCTTTCTCAATTTAAAAAAAAAAAAATAATTAACTTTTTCCATTAGGGTAAGCTAGCTTTTGTAGCTTTCGCTGTTTATGCTGATGCTGAAACCACTCGACTTGCTAGCAATTGTTCGTCTGTCGGTTTTGTTCAACTTCAGCTAGCCTTCGGCCTTGACCGCTACCTTGGTTGCCAGCGCCATCATTGTAAGTTAGTTTCTTAGCGATTACCAAAAATATATCATTAACGTTCATTGCCGTTTTCGCTGATGTCTCCATGAAGCGTATTGCTTAGCTTCCTCGTATTCCACTACTCGACTGTTTGATAAGTCTGCTTTGTTGCCGGCCAAAGCTGTGACAGTATTTGGTGAGGCTTGTCGTTGGAGCTCTTTAAGCCAAGCTTTGGCGCATTGAAAACTATCTTGATTTTGTATATCATAAACAACAATGGCAGCCTGTGCTCCTCTATAATACATTGGCGCTAAACTGTGATACTTGTCTTGTTCGGCCGTATCACATATTTCAAATTTAACTGCCGTATCATCTATGCAAAGCGTTTGCGTAAAAAAAAACTGTACTTATCGTACTCTCTTGATACTCGTGGAATCGTCCTTTGACCAAAACGTAAAACTAACGATGACTTACCAACAGCCGATTCCCCCAACAGGGCCAGTTTAAATGTACAATCTGATTTGTCGATGCACCCTTTTGGTCGTGGTTCACTCGCTCGCCTATTTCTTCATGCAAAAGTGGTTGTGTGGATAGGTCCGCATCTTCCCTCGAAGAAATCCTCTTTATTTTGTTGCACGAGGTGAGTATCTTGCTCCAAATTCCGCTGCTCGGCAATTCGCATAAACTCCAATTGGGGTTATGTCCACTTGCCGGTCGAGGAATTTTCCAGTTGGTTCGCTGTTTTCGAATGCTGAAAAAGATTTTCCTGATGACATTTCCTTCTGAGCGAATTATGTTTGTGTTGTAGAAGGATTCCTTACCTTGTTGCGAGTCGTGCACTTAACTTGCAACGACCTTTTTTCCTTTTCGGTTATCTTCGGCTACCACGAGACGACACTGTCTTGGCCCGTTTGACAGTTTCGAGCGACTCCAACTGCCGTCAGCTTTGGGTGACATTCCTCGACTCAAACTGACGTAGGATGGGAATGTCATCCAAAGCTGACGTTCGCTCGAAAGCCATATGGCAGCGATGGGCATGTGTGCGAGCCGGCAGTGGCGTAGGGTCGACTCATTACATAACCCTGACCCCACTCTTGTGCCAAAAAAGGGCTTCAAGTCAGGCCCTACCAAGCTCAGAGCAATAAGAAATGGAGGGGCTACAGGCAAGCTAACTTCCTAAAAACACCCCCTCCGACGGAGAGAGCACAGTTCTCGGGAAAGACTATCAGATGGCTGCTAACAAAAGTAAACAATATTTTACACAAAGTACAAGGGCGTTGTGGAAATGCTTAGATGTTGTAGGCACACACACACACAATTCAGACACGTTTAGCTTGCAAGAAAATCACTTAATTCGGTTCGCGAGCTTACAAAATCGCAAGGAAATAGCGTCCAACTAGGCTGTCAACTTTGACGTTACGACACGAGACAGAATACGAGAGAGCAATATCGTACCAGTTTGACAGCCCGACATGAAAAGTGACTTTCAAATCTCCCCATATACTTTGTATGGGACTGTCCCCTCCATTTCCTATTGCCCTAAGCTACCAAGACCCAAACAAGTCATATTACTAATGGTAATAATGAGAGGACCTCTTCAGATGTGTGTTTCTTTTGCAAGCAATTTCATAAATTGCATCAATGTCCTTCGTTTAAGACCGTTGATGTTAATGAACGAGAAGACTTTATTATTAAATATCAACGTTGTCTCAATTGTTTCCGCAAACATTTAATTAAAGAGTGTACATCAAAGTATAATTGTCATTATTGCCATAAGAGGCACTCATTGTTACATATCCATAAATCTAAAGGCCAAACCGAATCAAAAACTGAACAGTCTTCAGTTACGATAAAAACCGTGAGCCTGAAAAATAACAAGGTGTAATGGAATCACATAGGAATCAAATATTCGCACAATGTTACTAAATCCGCTAGCGTTTTGCTAGCTACGGCTCTGATAAGAGTAAAGGGGAGCAATGGGTTGGAAGTTAAAGCTCGAGCTCTCATCTACCCATGCTCCCAAGTCTCACTTATCACAGAATCTTTATGTCAGAGATTGCAATTGAAGCCTCAAAGTACGCACCCCTCTCAATGTCACCGGAGGCTCTCTTGCCACCACCATACGCAAATTTGGCTGAGGTTACTATCAAACCTCATTTCACATCATCTTATTCAAGTAAGATTGAAGTACTCGTAATTTCCAAGGTATCGTCTTACATTGCCCCTCCAATGCACACTTCTCAATTGTTACGTCATCTTAAGGGACTTGTTTAAGCGGATCCGCAACACATGGATCACAATCACATTGATATGTTATTAAGTGCACCTGTTCACGCTGAAATCGTGGAAGGCACTTTAATAAAAGGATAACGTAATTAACCGATCGCCACCAAATCAAGATTAGGGTGGTAATAGGGGTACCGGTTAATTTGTGCGGTTTTCTAACAGATGGCGTAACTTGATTTTTATTCCAGTGATTCACCTTTCCAAGTATGTGTTGGAAAGCTACTGTCATATAGTTTCAGAATCAGTATATGTCATTTAGCTGAAGGGTAAACAACAATATTTTTTTTTAATCTGAAAATGTCGAATTTTGTGCCGAATAAAGTGTTTTTGCGGGGAGTACTTCTTCATTGAAGAAAAAGGTTGCCGAAAGTCATCGTATTTTGGTGGAAGTGTATGGTGTGCATGCTCTAGCTGAGCGTACGTGCCAGAAGTGGTTTGCACGGTTTAAAAGTGGAAATTTTGACTTGGAGGACGATAACCGGCCCGGACAGCCAAAAAAAGTTTGAAGATCACGGATTGGAGACATTGCTCGACCAATATCCATCCCAAACTTGCAAAATAACTTGGCGTAGCTCAACAAACCATTTTCAATCATCTGAAAGCAATTTTTCACAATAAAGCTTCAATTTTCGAAAAAAAACCGGTACCCCTATTACTTTTCGGGCGATACTCCGGGCCCTCGTAATACGTCTTTGCACGTTACCTCTCTCCACATCTGCAATGATGTTGATCTTGTCCAGACTTTACAAAAGTTTTTGGTACAAGAAGAAGTACCCAAGGCACCCATATCTACGCCTGATGAGCAAGAGCTTACAGCTCACTTCGAGAAAAATCACTGTCGTACTGATGAAGGTTGATATGTGCTGAGATTACCATTCAAAAAGTCAGTATCTCACAATGAAATAGATTTTACTCCTTCGTACCGCACATCTGAGAAGATGTTGCAGAAAATGGAAACTCGATTTCAAAACGATCTCAAACTCAAAGAAATGTATTATAGCTTTTTGAATGAGTATGAAACCATGGGTCAGATGACCAACGTATCATTTGATACATCTCTACAACGTACCTTTATACCGCATCATGGGATTTGTAAGGAGAAAAGTACGTCCACTAAATAACGTACGGTCTTGAACGGATCTTCGAAATTAAACTGTGGTGTATCATTTAATGATCTACTCCATGTAGGTCCCAATCTGTTGCCCATGGTGACAGATTTGCTCATAGGGTGGCAAAGTTATCGTTGTGTCTTCGTCGCCGACATAGAAATACATCCTGACGATCGCCATTACCAATGCATATTATGGAGATACGATCCATCTGAGCCCATCTCGGCTTATGAGTTGAATACGGTAACTTATGGCTTAGCTTCGTCGCCTTGTCAAGCTAACTTGACTATTAAGCAACTAGCCAAAGACCACATTATAAACCATCCATGGGGTGCATCAGTTCTTCATGATGAAATTTACATGGATGATGTTTTATCTGGTGGGCATACTGTTCAAGAAGCTAAGGGCAAATAGAATGATTGCACCGCAATTCTACTTAACAGAGGTTTTCCTTTGAGAATATATCAAACTAACTAACAAAAGAAAAGAGCAAATCAAAAGCTTCTTAGAGTATCTAAAGAATTATGTCGCAGTGAAGCAAGGCACCAAAGGGAACACTTTGATATCTAACGTTGAATCTCATCTGAAAAAAAATCAATCGTCTCAATTTATTATGGTATCGATCATGAAACCTTCTTTCATTTATTCATCAAAAAACGCTTATTTATTGTCTATCTTCATCAGACTCTTCATTTTGCTGAAGTGCGATCTTCACTGAGAAAAAGGTTGCGATTGCCCAATTCCAGTCCAATTTTAAGGTTGAATCCGTTCATGGATGGTGATTTAATCAGAGTGGGAGGTCGAATAGTAAACTCTCAACTGCCACATGAGAATAAATTTTCCCCTTTTACTGCATAATGATGACTTCACTAAAATGCTAATTCGTCAAACGCATTTAAACAGCTTTCACGGTGTAATCCAGTTAACTCTCAGCACATTGAGTTTACAATATTGGATTTTAAAAGGACGGGTAGCTGTAAAATTATGCATTAAAACCTTCCATAAGTGCATACTTTACTCAAAAAATGGTTGTACGCAACTAATGGGAGATTTACCTCTAAATCGTACATTACCATCCAAACCTTTAAATATCTCTGGTATCGATTATGCTGGGCCGATAAAAGTTCGCTTAGCCAATGTCACTCACTACATTGCTATTTTTGTCTATTTTTCTACTCATGCCGTTCACATTGAAGTAGTCAAAGATTACAGTAGTGCTGCATTTCATCGTTTCATATCTCTTAGAGGTCAATGCTCTGAATTACATAATGACCAGGGAAGTCCTTTAGTCGGCGCTGATTCAGGGCTCACTAAAATGTTTCAAGGTTCCTCAAAATGATCCGAAAGGGCAAAAAACCAACTATCCATAAGTGGCACTAAATGGCATTTTAACCCTCCAAGCGCCCTCACTTCAGTGGTTTATGGGAAAGTGCGGTGAAATCCATGAAGTACCATGTGTGCGGAATGATTGGAGATCAAGTTTTGACTTTTATTGAATACTTTACCTTGCTTTGTCGTATTGAAGCGATCTTGAATTCGAGACCTCTCTTACCATTCAGTGATAACATAAGCGACTTAAATCCATTGAACACAGCTCATTTTTTTAATACAACGATCTGTCGAAGAGGTTGTTGCGAACCACGGAAGTCACCGCAGTTGCAGGGATTAAGTTTTGGCAGAGAAGTGTGTAGCCCGGGGTGGCATACTGACGCCGGCTAGCGCTCAGTCGTGTCGTGGGACTTCCGGGACACCCTCTGCTCGTGCTGAGCCACCTTACATATAAATACTAACACGGCGGGAAAAGAACGGGAAAGGGGGAGGTCATCTTGAGAAATGAAAATCTAATATTACCAGTGTTTCATGGCCGTTTTTTACTTACAAATTTTAATTGTGCTTTAACAATATCACCTCAATAATAAAAAAAATAATTATTAATGAACACAAATTAACTTTTTTTTTTTTACTTAATTCAAACCCCCTCTTCGGTGAAACTAATTCAGAAAAATTTAGTTAAAAACAAATTATAAAAAAAAATCGTCAAAAGTGAAAACAAAATTCAATTTCTTAAATGAAAATATAATTTCTCACCCTTTCGTTTGAAGCTGCGGAGCGCTCTGCAACTGGAACGGGGGACTGATAAAAAAAATTATGAAAAAAAACAAACTACTTTTTCTTCTGCACAACTAATGAAACATTAAATAAAAAAAAAGGAACAAACGGCCATCAATCCACGTGTCAGCTTCTTGATCTTGTATTATAATCCAAGGTTACTAGTTTTTGGTCTTAAAATATATTACTGTCACTTTCAATAATAATTCACAACCAAAAGAAACGGTTCGTCTGGTCACTAATAAAAGCAAAGAATGAGGTTCTTCAGCACGACCACAAATCACACTATTTTTCTTTTCACTTTAATTGTCCTAAACCGTCTCACACTATTCCCTTCTCCACTTTATTCGTTTAGAATTCAATTTCTTTATATTTCGCTTTTTCATTATATTTCATCGTCTTTTACACGTTTCTTCATCTCCTCTTCGTTACCCACCGCTTCCCTCACTGCCAAAAATTGACCGAAAACCAAGAAAACTCCTATCTCAAACTCCGAAATCAAAACTTCTTTTTTTCCGAATTGGAAACTTACTTCCCGAATCTTAAAATCAAGATTTTTTTAGCACCAATTTCACTACAAAACTTTCCTCGAAACTCAAACGAATTCTATTCTCATTCACAAGCCAAAATCTGCGTTTATCTCCCAAAGTCCAATGCCTCAATTCAATGCACTCAATCCAGCATTTCCACCTTCCGTAATTTAGATTCCGCAATCCTTTTCATTTTCAAATTACTGCTGCCGCATCTGAGTAATGTAATCGAAGTTCATAACACTTCGATTCCGCTACCCACACATCTTTTTCCCGTATCAACAAACGCAATAGTATCCATTGTTTTGCATATACGGCAATTTGCACAATCCAAGAAGCGCTTGATTAGATGCAAAGTGTCACATATACATATACGGAAACTATTGATTTTGCCGATACCCCAAAAAGAGTGCTTCTCTGCGCTCGTGGAACTTGAACTCAGGGTTCCAGCAGACCCCCGGCTGAGAACTCGCGACGTAACCAATGGAGCTATGACTTGTCAATCTCCCATTCATCTAAGAAGCTCTTCAACGATGCATCTGGGAATGAGATGGAAATTTGTTAAAAGGGAAACGTGAATAAATTTTTGTTAGTATAAAAATATGAAATTTGTTAGTGGGAATAGAATTAGTTAGCATGAAGGAAGGAATTAGGTTTTGTTAGGGAAAAGGTATTGAATGAAATTTTGTTAGTGGGAATTAATGAATGAAATATTGTTAGTGGGAAATTGAAATTATTAGTATGAATTTTTTTTTTGTAGTTGGAAATAAGGGAAAAGGGTAGGATTGTGATGATGGGGAAGTAATAATTAAAGGGAAAATGGAACAATGATAATAAAATAAATAAATTTACAGAGGAAAAGGTAGGAGTGCCCAAAGGAAAGTAGAAATGTGTAATGTGACGCCTACGCCCGGGAATCGAAGTGATTCCGATCCCGAACCCTGGCAACCGGCCAGATATGTATGACTTCGAAGTGCAAGCAGACTTCATCTTTCGTGCGGATATCATTGCACAGAAAATATTTTTTTTTTTCAAATATTTATATCTGTGGATATAAATATTTGAAAAATAATATTAATTAACCATCCGATACATTTCGAAACATATCTATCTGACAATGCCCCCCACAGTTGCCATCAAAACATCGAATAGATAGAAACGTGGAAACTGGGTGAAAGTGTCATTCGTCACATAACCTTCAAGGTGTTAGGCTAACACGAAGACGGGAGCCGGTAAATTTTATGTAAGCAGTTGGAATCTGAATTAATTAATTTTTTTTGCTTTAAGGGCGGGAGCGACCTTCCTTCGTGGGCCGACGGAATTTTTTGTGGAGTCATTCGCTCACTGCTGGAAATTCGACGGAAGTTAGTCAACAGAGCACTTACTAGCACTATCGTGCCTACCCACAGTCGGAAGTGCAAACGCAACAGTTGTTCGGCGTGCAGGTTTTCTTCAAGTGGTGCAATTATTCAACGTTTTATCGGTAACTACATTTTACCGTATTAGTTTGAGTCCTAAGACAAAATTTAGTTCCAAGCAATAGGGAAACTTTGTCGTCGGTTCCATTTGAGGTTATAAATATTGTGCAACCTCTACATACAAGCTAAGACAACATTAAATAAGCTAGGTAATCTCCCCCCAGACTCACTAATTGTTCATATAATAAGTGCAACATGTGCCGGTTTCGCAGCATCGACAGCAACAAATCCAATATGGTTCGTGAAAACGCGCCTGCAATTGGATTATAAATCAAAAAAATCAAATGACCGTGCGTGAATGTATAAAACGAATTTATGCAACGTTGGGCTTTCGTGGTTTTTATAAAGGAATAACGGCCAGCTATTTTGGTATATCTGAAACTGTTATACATTTTGTGATTTATGAAGCTCTTAAAGCGAAACTTATCGAGCTACGACATAGTCATCCTTTGGATGGTAAGACGTCGAGAGATTTTCTTGAGTTTATGCTGGCCGGCGCTATATCGAAGACTGTTGCTTCATGTATTGCGTACCCGCACGAAGTTGCACGAACGCGATTACGTGTAGAAGGAAGCAAATATCGAATGTTTTGGCAAACGTTATATACAGTCTGGAAAGAAGAGGGCAAGGCTGGAATCTATAGGGGATTAGCAACACAACTAGTCCGTCAAATACCAAACACTGTTATCATGATGGCAACATACGAGGCTGTGGTCTATATGTTAACACGACACTTTAATAGCGACTTTTATAGTGCATCCTAAGGAGAGAAATGTGATTCACATGCACGTTCATGCCGTCGTTTATGTGTGGCAGTGCAACAACGCTTAATAAAACTAGAGTCGTATATACATAACATTATGAATACATGGTAGATAAAAGTAACAACCGATAAAAATCAGCGGCAAATAAAAACAAAACAAATCAAACACACAAAATAGAACCGCGTAAGATTCAAAAAATTCAATAATATCATAGGCAATGAATGATTTACCATTTAGCTACAGATTCACCGTGAATATTAATACTTAGTTTTTGTTCGTGACAACGAATTAAAATAGTATAAAGTTTATTTGGTTATAATTCGAGAACGGGAAACGGGTAATTTAAACTCGAAGAACAACTAAAAGATGGCGAGCCAGTATCGTTGATGATAAGAGCATTTCTTCGGTTATTTGTACAAACGTTTCAAGTCTGTCCGCGCAGAGATTTTCAAAATTATTTTAGTCATTCGAAACGTAGCGATAGACGTCGGGGTTTATGGTTCTGTTGGAAAACGTGTTGTGACATATCTTGTAGAGAAAAAAAAACAGAACTCATAGAAATGCGTGTTCAACTCGAAATAAAACATTCAAGTCATTCGGAGACCCGCGACCGAAATCCTCTCCGAACTAGCTGGCCGACGAGCAGCCACCGCGTGAATGGGTTACGGTGCACGGATTGGTTGACCGGTTGGTACCATCCGTTGGCACTACTCAGACTTAACGTCTAGAACCGATGAGAGGTCGGTTCCGCGTTCGGACCTAAAAAGGTGAGAATCATTACAAATGTTACGGCGGCAATTTGAAGTTAAGAATGGGAGAAAGTCGGTACGCCGGAATTCGCAACAAGGTAATCACAATTGGCCACCGAGATCTTGTGGTTTAACACCTTGTGACTTCTTCCTTTGGGGCCACGTGAAAGAGAAGATCTACGCCAATAGCCCAGCGTCGATTCAAGACCTGTAAGATGGAATTCGTGAGGCTACCGAGGACATAGGGCAGCCACTTTGCGATTTGGTTATGGAAAATTTCACGAAAAGGATATGGTCCTGTAAGCATGGTCGTGGTGGTCATTTGCCTGATGTTATTTTTCGCTTTTAACAACATACCTTCCACTTTATAATGAAATAAATATCCGATCATTTATATTAAAAATAGCATTTTTCTTTTAATACCAAAATAACACCTCTTATTGGAAAACCCTGTATATGAATATAATTGTGTACCAACTCTTTGTAGACTTCAAGCAAGCATACGGTAGTGTCGACAGAAATGCGCTGTCCAAAATAATGCTTAACTTTTATGTTCCCACAAAACTAGTCTGCATGGTCAAAGTCACGAAGTTTAATACAGAGTCCCAGGTTAAGGTAAATGGCATACTAAAGGATAGCTTAAAAATGGAATCAGGCTTAAAATAAAGGCATGGACTTACCCCAATGCTCTTTAAAATTACGCTGAAACACGTCATCATAAATACAACAACTAGAACCTCTGGTAAACTTATTACCGAATTAACCAATGAGTTAATGAAACTAAAACTATATTCATAACTCAAACGAGGAAGAACACTCCAGTCCGACAATACCTGACATTAGGAGACTACAACCTTGAAAGTGTGGATAACTTTATCTACCTTGGAGGCAACCTGAATAGAAGAGGCACCGAAAAGGACGAGATTGGGCACCGCATAAGCCCCGCAAATAAAGCCTATTACTCCGTACTTCCCATTCTTTAGTCCAGAGTTGTGCACAGGCAAAATAAGTTTCGTATTTACAAATCACTAGTCAATCCTGTACTGTTATATGAAAGCGAAACATGGACCCTGACAAGTGAATTGAAAAAACCAGTGGACGTATTTGAACGCAAAGTGCTCCAGAAAATCTACGGCCTAGTGAAATGAGGAACAGAGTGAAGGCTACACTACATTGATAAGTTTAAGTTCTGTGAAGTTGAGGTTTGAGTGGATAAGGCATAGATGTGTTTTTGTTTTTGAACTTAACTTCACTCCGAAATACATTCGTGTTTATAAAGTTTTTGATTTTGAAGGTCGCCTGTACGAAATCGGCACTTTAGTTTACTTTTATTCAATTCAAAAGTAACGAATTTTCCATCAGCTTTGAGGTGCGAGTTTTCTAACCTCTACGTTTGCTGTGTTGTGAGAGAACGTTTGTTGTACTGTACTCAAACTGTTCAACGAATGATAACGCAGGCACGATCGTGTGAACGTGAAACGATAATTTTATTTGCTTCCCACATGGACGAGTACACCGATTCTCGTTGCTCGTCCATTTTTCGATGTCTTTTTTTTTGTGGTAGAGAGGTGAATGCTATTTAGGCACAGAGTGTGGGACTCCCATGCGCAACTGGACTACCCACTAAACACCTCCCCTGTCAACCTGAGAACCCAGCCTGGAACCGTTTGACACATTACTTCGGGCCAGGTCTCGTTTTGTTACGCCGTGGGGCGCCTTCAAGCTGGGGAGTCCCTTTCCTAGCGGCAGGGGAGAGGGGAAGAGGAAATGCCAGAAGAGCGATCCCCCAGCACCCCCGGCTGCTGTGACTCCTTTTTATATTTTAGGACTGCCCGAAGATAATGTGCCACCTGGTTCCATTTGTCAACCGATTCGAGCATCACCGCAACTTTATTATTCGGGGTGAGCTCTCCCGTCTCCCTGTAGAGTTCCATTCGCAGCCTGACCCATTTTGTACACGCAAAAAATGTGTGACAGGCATTTTCCTCCTCTCCTGGGCAAAACTGACAATCGGGAGACCGTGACTTACCGATCTTGTGCAGGTAAGACTGAAAACACCCGTGCCCGCTCAAAACTGGGTCAGATAGAAGTCAGTCTCACCATGCCTTCGATTAAGCCACGGTCTCACATCCGGGATGAGGCGCGCAGTCCACCTTCCCTTCGTGCAATTCACCCAAGACTGCTGCCAATCGTTGAGCGAGCGCTGTCTCTCCTCGCGGACAACTATCTTCCTCGCATCCTCGTTTCGGCGCAGGTAAATAGCGCGGCGCTCTCTAGCAAGGAGGGCGACAGGTATCACGCCTGCAATCACTCTCACCGCCGAGTCGGAGACTGTTGGATACGAAGATGCAATTCTCAGTGCTCCTCTTCTCTGTACCTGTGCCAAACGTTTTCGGTATACCTCCTTGCTGAGAGCGTCGCCCCATACCTCTGCTCCGTACAGTAGCACTGACCCTACAGCACTCATCAAGAGGCGTCTTCTTGATGGGCTGGGTCCCCCTACGTTGGCCATAAGTCGACTCAGGGCCGATATTCCCGAAGTAGCCTTCTCAGCCGTTGCCCTGATTTGCTCAGAGAAACTCATCTTCGAGTCGATCAGTAGCCCCAGGTACTTCACCGCTGGCTTCGATTCGATTTGTATGTCTCCAATACTGATCATCCTTACTCTAGGGATTCTCTTTTTTGTCAAGATGACCACTTCGGTTTTCTCCATTGCTAAACTCAGCCCGCGAGCAGTCATCCAGTCCCTCGCTCGGCGCATTAGCATACCTAGTCTAAGTTGCGCTTGTTCAACGGTGCGTCCAGCGACCAGAGCCGCAACATCATGTCATGTCTTTGATTTCAACCATTATGCATAATGCTGCGTGTGTCATCTGACCGGCTGTGTAGTTTTTCTCTCATTTAATTTTTCGAACGTCTTTCAATCTTTCATTGACTATTCTACCTTTGCGGCAAGTTTTCTTTATCTTGAACAATTCTTGCAAGACTATCTTTGTTTACGATTTCTTTAGTATCTACAGTTCCACATATCAGTAATTAGTGGCGGATCGACTAGAATTTTGAGCTTAATTTCTTCCATCTGGTGCGCCTATGATAGGCAAATTATGCGTCATTTTCATATTACGCATACGCTCTTATTTTCGTTTCTCAATTTGTGTGTGCCTAGAAGTAGGTAAAAAAATAGCTTTCGTTCTCGTTAACCCCTCATGAGTGTATCATTCAAATCTCATTCAAATTTAGTAAAAAGTTTATTTTACCCTTACTTAGAATTCTTGGCAAATAAATACAGATATGTTTACTTTACTTGGCAAATAAATACAGATATGTTTACTTTTATGAATCTCTTCTGGAGCTCAGACATATTTTTATCTTTGCAGGCGGTGTAGCAGCTGTATTGCTTTCAAGCTTTTTGCTGGAGATCGTCGAGGATGGTAAATAAGTTTATGTTAACTATTGGAAGCTATTGAAGAAATGTGTTGGGTTCATTTTCTTTTTAAAATTCCATTGCACACTTCCCGATCCAAGTTCCACCACCAGCATCTACGTATGTATGTAGTAATTATGAGTTCAAGAAATATTTTCAAAACGTTTCTAAATTTTGTTTTTTGTAGGTAGGAGTAGTGATACAAGTAATTCAAAAATACTATCTGACAAAGTATTCTTATTTTAATTAACTTTATAACATAGAATATTAACAGTACCATCATTTTGTAGGTTGAAGATGAGTACTGCAAAGTAGGACCCGAACAAGAAGGTACGTTTCCTGCAAGCGGGGAGTTTTTTAGGTATTTTTATGTTATTGGGTAGTTTATTAGAATCAGATAATAAAGCTACGAGAAACAATTAAGGTTGTTTACAGCACAAGAACAAGTCATGAAATGATAAGCGGTGAAAGTAAACGACGTAAAGTAATAGCTAACGTCACTGAAAAAATTCTGTTAGGTAATATTTCCATAAATTAGTACATTTTGAAAGCATGTGATTCTTTTACACATAGAATAAGGTCAAACTTAGCGCTGAGAATATTTACACAAAAAAAAAACAATTATTCTTTTCGCTCGAAAAAGGCGCCTTAATTCCGCCGAAGTTGGTTCCGAGCTCAAAAATGGAAGGAAAAGGGGGGCAAAAAAGTATAAAATAACGAAAAAGTATAAAAAAATGAATGATATTAGTTGTAGAAGTTAAATTTGTAATTACATGAGAAACAGACTTATTTTTATTTACGTTTATTAAATGCTGTTGTGAGGTTTTTATTTATCCAACTAAAGTTTTAGAAACTAGTCAAGTCTGAAATAGAAATATCAATCAATTATGTAATGGTAGTTAAATTTTAAATATACAAAATTTTCTAAATTTTACCTCCGGTTTATTACAATTTATTATTTGTATTCGTCGGATCTCGTAACGATTCCAATTCGCAAATGTGCAATTATTACAATTTTACTCGGATACAATTGCGATGATTCTAAAATTTAAATTGGGCGTTCCCGTGGAGACGGGGTAGGTTTGGTGCCACTCATCAACCCTTAATTTACCCCCGGAGCCGCTGACGAGCTTGAACTCCCGGGACGTACCACCTAACCGCGCACGGAACCTAAATTTCCTTTGGCATCAAAGAGAAGAGGAATCTAAAACTACCGTTCCGCACAAAGGCACTCAAGGCATTTTACGCATAAAATAAGAAGGAAACGAAGGATCCACTACTATTCACTTCACTTGGAGGATCCCAGTACCCAAAACACTACTACTACTTTCCCCTGGAGGATCCCAGCACTCCTGTTATGTCTTTTTTTAACGCGGTAAGTCAGTGTGACCACTCCAAGAGTGATTTCACCGGCTGACTAAATTTCCAAATCACACAATATCTATATGTAAATCAAAATAAAAGAATTCGCTAAAATTCCAATCAGTCTATTATAATTCAACATAACTTACAATTCTAACAATCCTACAGTTGAGAAGTTGGGGGCCCCCTCCCGACGGGAAATCAAGTTGATTCGCTTTGCAATCCTTGATCCAGCCGTAACGCACACACAATAAATGCCATCCAGCCACTGGCGATACGCTAATTTTTTCCCACGCTGCCTCCGTAATGCATGCACAATAGTTGATGTTCCTTAATACTGGCACCCGCTGAGTCTTCCTCCACTTAGTTGACTCCGATCACCAAAGAAATAGAGAGAGAGCTTCTACCACCGCTCGCCCTTATATAAGGTTTTCCGCAACAGCTCTTTCTCAACGATGAAGATCAAGTTCAAGGTTATACTGCCATCGTCACCGCTGCTCAACCTTCAACCTTAGTAATGGCACAAACCAACATTCAGCGGCTATATGTTTTCGCGCAGAAGCCTCCTAATGGAAACGAAGTTAAGTTTGTCTTGGTTTGTTTGATAAGTATTAACTATAGTGAGAAATGCAAATCGACAGGAAATGCGTAAGTTTTCTTCTTGCATAGTAGTCGTTACATCTTTCTATTCAATTTCCCCAATAATTTTCAGTTGCTCTTTAACAATCTCCCGAATTCGTGGTTCAACATGTGTACAAGTTTTACCCTGAGATGATAGGAATATTTGTAAGGCTATCGCCGCCTCCAAGCTCACAAGTAGATTAGCATTGTTGAGTCGAGCGTTTGAATACTAGATGAATGGTTTCGGTTACTTGACAATGAATAATTTGGCGACGAATTTCGATCCATTTGAAAAACATTTCTTTTATTGTTGACTCTAGAGGGAGTAGGTGCTGTGTAGAAACATAGTGAAATTTTAGAATTTGTTTTTTGCAATAGATTATTTTGACCCGATGATTTGTTTATCAAGCTCATCGATAAATAATAATTAAGTGGTAAATGAAGATTCATTGTGTCAATTAATTGTGTTCGTTTTTCAGATTTTTTTGTACTCATAAATCTTAACCAATTCGAACATTGTTGCGAAACTTTCATTCCAATCATTCACCTCTGAATGTTGTAAAAATATACTCATTTCATCCACTACCTGGGGCGCTGCCACAATCATATTTGATTATAGCTCAATCCAGCACAATCATATTTGATTATATGAAACACAGCAACTGATAGTTGATGCCTTAAAAGATCATTCAACATTACTTTTAAGGGTCATTGCTCGATCATGCCCGTGTATCGAATGTATCATTGGTACTTCGATTTTCAATTTCACGTTCAGGTAAGGTCAGCCAATTCAAGTGGGTCCCTTTCATGGTTCTTTTCGATCCGCAAGCATTCTCCAACCAAAAATCTCCTGTGGGAATGGTTAAGCTACCGCACACGCGTAGAAAGTTGTTTCAAAGCGCACTTTTCAACGTCGAAATTGGAAAACTTTGTAGAATAAAGCCGCGGCGGCGATCCTGGTTAGATAAGTGAAATGCGTTGATGCATTCCAGGAGCGAGTTATCGATTATTTTCTATCCAGTCATCCTGGTCCTATTCAACTCTTAAGTTTTTTTGAGCAGAAATTTATTTTACTTTACTTACTAAACTATTCTTACTATTTGTAAGTTTACTACATATTCAAGAAGGAAAGATGAAGAAATAGAATTACAATGATAATCCTTACCAGCTCGACACCTCGTGGAGTGGTCTATATAAACGTGTCATACAGGATCTGACTGAGCCTGCCCCGCGCCGGTGCTAACCGGTATCTGGTGCTGTAGTGGTGGTGGGGGTCTAGGTAAAGGGAACCGGGCTGCAGCAGCAGAAGAAAACTGTTCGAAAATATTTGTAATGTTTTGTTTTGATTACTTCATATTTTACCGCAAATCCAGTGGCTTAAATTAGAAGCGGCACGAAATCGAGGCATTTTTTAAGGGGGTTAGAATTTATCGTGTTTTTATCATTTCAGAATTGCGAATGATAGTAATACTCGTATAAAAATGGAATTTGGAATAAATAGAGTTGAAACGTTCCCAAGTGTTCAAAGATCATTTCAAAGAAGAAGACATCATTCATCTAAATGAAAGGGTCCGTTTGTCTCATGATGTAAGCCCGCAGCATTTAAAAAATTAAGATATGATTTCTATCTTTAAATCAACGTTTGTAAAAAATAAAATACATACATATTCTAAGACTCGAGGTGGAGTTGAAGATATTAACATCTCTACCACTTTTGGACATGTAAATATATTTCATGTTTGATTAAATGCCAATTTATTTATTTATTTTTTATTTCAGAACTCAAATGTAGAATTTAATTCAGTATTCGTAAGATTACGTAGGGGAGACTAGGGCTAGTTGGTCTAAGGGGTAAGTTGGCATTCAGCTCTTAAATTTTTACACAGACGTATCAGAGCGCTGTCGTCTGTATGTTGTGATAACTTCATTGTGTTTCATTTTCACCCAAGTTTTCGTCTCGATGGAAGTCATCCATCAGTGAGGATCTTTGATTTTCTGTTTTTCTGCTTGGTGAGTAAATTTTTTTATGTACAGTTAATTTGTTTTGCTGAAACGGTGTAACATTATGTGATAATGTCAGCAACGATTTGTGATTCAGTGGCTCATTGTGTTTATATCTACATGTGATAATCTTTTGTTTTGACGTTATGAAAGAGTGAGGAGGCCATTTTGTTTCGAAAACACTATTAGGGCTTGTTGGCATGAGTTAGTTTGGGGTTAGTTGGCACAGGCTAATTGAATTATGCCAACTAGCCTCAAATTTCCGATGAGAATCTTTTTATTTAAGAAATCAATAGACAATAAATTTATCATTTATATGTTTGATAAATTTGTTATGAATAGTATAACACTCCTACTATTTATTTAAAGATACAATATAAAAAACACCATAGATTTTTTTAAGAAAATTATAAACCTGCACGTCTTTTTTTAAATTCTCCCCACTTAATATTGCTTTTGTAGATTTGTATGGTAAGGTGTTACAAGCGAAAGTTCAACCAGGCTAATTAATCAGTTGGAACTTGGAAAAAGGCTGTAGAAGCTCATATCATTGTGGGAAAAAGTCTTGCTTGTGCATCAGATGAATCTGGGATTCCTCTTCGTAGCTTAGCTAGATATTGCCAAAAAGAAAGGGAATGTGATGCTGCAAGGGTTGCCAATGCGGCTACGGGTTCCAATGCTGCAGCAAATGCTTCGACTCCAGCTTCATCTTGTGGAAACGTATTGCCGAGAATGGTAATTGGGTACCCACTTATCTTTATTATTTTCATTCTCTTTAAATGTAATATTTATTGTGATCTTCTACATTTTGTATTACCTGCTTATCAATTACTTTATTTCCTCGTACACGTTTTTACAAATCAGCAAGAATTGGTGTTGTCCGAATATTTGAAAATGGCTGCAGATGTGTACTTTGGGTTGTCAGGAAATTCGCGTATCAGCACACAAAAGCAAATTCTATGAAAATACCTGCTTCATGGGACGATAATGAGATGGCGGGACCGGACTGGCTTTATCACTTTATGAAGCGACACCCAAGTTTATCTCTACGTACTCCTGAAGCTACCAGCTTACCAAGAGCTATAAGTTTCAACAAAACCAATGTTGCGAGATTTTTGCATTGCTGAAATCTATACTTGACAAATATAAATTAGAGCCTTAAGATATTTACAACGTAGACGAGCCAGGGGCCACAACAGTGTGAAAACCAGATAAAGTGGTTGCATAGAAAGGATTTAAACAAATTGCACGTGCAACCTCCTGAAAGAGGAACATTGGTGACTCTCGCAGCATGCGTTTCAGCAGAAGGAGCCGCAATTCCTCGTTTTTTTCTTTTTCCCACGAGTTAAATATAAGGACCACTTTGTCCAATGTGCACCACGTGGCTCAAATGGTGATGCGAACAGATCAGGATGGATGATGGAAACTAATTTTATAAAGTTTGTAAGACATTCATTCATTTTACGAGATGTTCGAAGGAGCGGCAAACACTGCTTCTTCTGGATAACCATAGCTCGCATTTATCTATTGAGGCTCTCGATTTTCTTAAAGAGAATGTAGTAATCGCACTATCGTTTCCCCCACACTGTAGCCACAAGTTGCAACCCCTAGACAGAAGTGTCTTTGGGCCACTCAAAAAATGTTAACTCAGCATTCGACGCTTGGATGACCAACAATCCAGGACAGACTATGTCCATATATAATATTTTCAGTATGGCATTCCCGCTTGCTATGACTCCATCCAACATAACAGCTGGATTTCGAGTTAGTGGAATATGCCCCTTAAACCCCGATATATTTGATGATGCAGAATTTTTAACCTTCATCCGTAACTGATCGCCCACCTCTTCAGGAAGAGATAGCGCACATTTTAACACCTGACGATTTGACGGAATCAGCTCATGATCCTGCACCACACTGCATTGCACAAGCCTCAACATCCAACCAACTTGTTCAACCTCAGGAAGTCTGTCCATTACCAAAAGTTGGACCACGGAAGCAATCTAATTGAGGAAGAAAACGGACGAAAGCTGAACTTCTCACAGACACTTCAGTGAGAAATTCGTTAGCAGCTGAAGTACGTAACAGAGCAAAGAAGCCATCTGATAAAATGACCAAGAGGTTGAAGATTTGCAAGGCAAAGAATAAGCGGTTTGTCTAAAAGAAATTAGCGTTTTCTTAAACGGAATCTGAATCCCGAGGGATTATTTATACTGAAAGTGAATGTAGCGTCGGTCAATTATCTGATACATCAAGTGAAGGTGAATCCTTCACTAATAATGAAAATTTACATTCGACCGAACAACCCCAAAGCAATGATGGTTCCTTGTAGAACACTGGTGTCACAGGACCTGAAGCATTAGAAGTAACAGATTCTAAACAAAACAGCAATATAAATGAAGCTGCGCGGCGTGATAGACCCCAATACGAAGTAGGAGACTTTATTTTGGTGAAGAACCAGTCACGCAAATATCCGGGTATGATTCTTGACATCTGCACAGATACAGAAGACGTTTGTGTAAAGACTATGATAAAACATTATAAATGCTGAAAATGGCCAGACATCGAGGATCGCCTTTGGTAAAAAAGAGCAAAATACTGCGGAAACTTGATCTTTTTAAACCTATTATTAGTAAGCCAATATTATTCACTGTTGACGTATAATGCTGACATACCGAATTCTTAGAATGTTTCCTATCCGTGTACTTGCTTTGCTACTTTCTTAATTAAAAAAGAAATAAAATACTTTTGTCCTGAACTGTACGTTGCTTTTTCTTCAAAACCCAATCTTTTTCAGGTATGCCAACTAGCCCCTATAGGTATGCCAACTAACCCCATAACCAGGGTTAGTTGGCTTTCTTGGAAACCTTCGGGAAATATTTTCTAATAGTAGACAAAACCATTCCTAAGTAATAATAACTACGCAAATCGATACCAGAGATGTTAATCAATAATTCACAAAAGTCGAACATGCTGTATGTTTATCTGAAAAAAAAACATAGAAAAATCGAAGCCAAAATCTATGCCAACTAGCTCCGGTCTCCCCTATATTCATCATTTTCTTCGTTAAGCCAGAGCATATATACTAAAGTATTAGTATTTAGTATATATGCTCTGGTTAAGCGTTTAATTTTATTGTGGTTATCAAACAATTCCTTCAGTTTCAGCGAATAATTCAATTGTTCTTGATAGAGTAAGTGTCATTTAGTCGCCTGAACTTTACATTTAGCACTCTCAATTTCAGGACTCTTGGACCGGAAATGGCGAAATCACCATCAATAGTCATCCAAATATTTTAGTGAGATCTAAGCCGAATTTGGAGAATATTTGAATTTCTTATACTACATTTTAATGCAAATTTTAATCACCTCTATTTTAGAACATGCTTTTGACGAAGCCATGATAGCTGAACTTATTTCCAAGGAGATACCTTTTAATATTTTGCGTGTCATTGTGATTTTCTAGTTATAGATTAATGTTGGTTGATTCAAGCCCTTCAGCAGCAACGATGTCCGTGGGAGGCTTTGAAAGCGTAAGTTTTAAGATATGGTACGTACCATCAATTATGACATTTTTTATTCAGGCTTCAAAACGAAGCAATCAGCGGAGGATGGTTCATACGGCTTGCAGTATTCATGTAAATGTAAATATATCATCCTATATTTCTACATAATAAAAAAAATTAAATAAAGAAGTAAAAAGTACCATTTTGCCTTTCATTCTTTTAATGCTGCCTTATACAATATAAGTGATTTAATCAAGACGATGAAAGATTGATTTTACCTAAGTATTAGGATTCACTTTCCAGCTTAAACAAATGCAAGAAAGTCTCTTCTTTTAGGGGGAAAGAAATTTTTCGCTTGTTTAATACTAATAACAGTGTTTCACTCAAGTATGCCATGTGAACATCGTCTGTGATTTCTTCTTTTCATTTAAGATGGCAAGTCAATGCTACATTTTTTCCAAAAAGGTGAATAACATATCAAGCAAGAATTGCTTCAGTGAGGACTCAAGCATTTTTTTAAAAAAGCTATTATTCAGTGAGTACAAACAGCATATGATCGGAAGAGGTTGCTACTGCTCCCTATTGAGTTCATTCATCAAAAAATACCTCAACACCATGTCAGAGCATGTCTACTAAATAGCAGCTGCAATTAGAACAAATTTTATTTCTTACGGTACTTATGGAGTTGAGAATATTAGACTAAAAGTGCGTCTGTATGGTAAACAAAAACTTGAATTTGCTTACAATCCATCTTTTACACGTTTATTTGCCTCTCTTTTCATTTTGACAGCTCCTCGATTGCAGACGCTAGTTAGTTGTATATGCTCTGACCAGGTGTTATTTTATGTCTAAAAAAAGTCTGAAAGATATTCTATTCATCGAAAACTGAATAAAACAATTAACTTTAACGGTATGCAAGAAGAAAATATTTAACCGAAAGAATATTGCCATGAATATTATTATATCGATAAAATATCGCCATAAATTCAAACGGCCTAGAAATAACCCAGAACAACTTGCATAGCATTTTGATTTGGTTAAAGAGTAGATGAGCTAGTTACGAATGTAACCTGTATGACATTAATAAATTAATATCAGATTAATGTTCATTAATTAGCATGAAGGCGATTGAAGTCTGCTGCAAAATATACCTCAGAAAACTAAACAGTTGCTCTTCATTGTCTTATCCTAAAAAAATCTCGTTGCTGACGCCATTTATAAACTAGCTTACGGGGTACACTGGTATTGCGAGTTTTGTAGGCAGTATTCATATTCTGCTTTTCTCTCCAGTCTTCGCATGGCCAGCCTGACGGTCATGTCATTATCAACTGCTCTACGGCTTGTGATGGGATCAGTTCCTAAAGGGGTATCTGTTCTAAGCTCTCTGAAACCTACTTAGTATTTCATTGCTTGATATCTTCCTCAATTCCAGATCCTGTTTCTTCCGTAAATGTCGCGACATTTTTCTGGATCTGTCCCCTTCGATGATGACAAGAAGCAAATGACATGTGAAGCCTGCAGTACTGGGCTTCGGGAAGTGGACTACTATCGAAGATAATTGCGTCGACACCCATTTTCACGTGGTGGCGAAATTCATAAAAATAGATTCTTCTGTCGGAAATGTGGTTCGCCTTCAGGTAACTGCTTCACTTAATGTCGTGGCACCACCAAATAAAATCAAATTATTAAAAAATAAATCCAGAATATTGCCATTCGCATTAGGAAGGTGAGGTGAGGTGAAAAATAGGCGAGCAAATTATGCAGGTTAAATGGATATAAATGCTAATAATGTTATGGAACGCAGACTTCTGATTGGCTATGGAGTATTTTTATGTTAGTAAGCACAAATCAAATCTATCTTAGATATTGACTAAATGTGTTTCAATTATTTTTCGCTAAACAGACTAGTTTGCACTGTTGCATCTGCAAGAACGACCTGGACCGGCATATGCTGCGTCAATTTTTCAAGCATGCTGTTTGACAGTTCTACATTAATTAATTAGGTTGTATTCAGTTAAAAAGTTCTTGTAAAAATTTCAATCGATAGGAATTCTTTTTAGTATAAAAGCAGAATAATTCGCGAATATCCCTTTTCTTGAAGAATCTTGAAAATGCAACATTAAAATGATATATTTTTAGTTATAAATACTGGAACGGCTACTTTGTTGCTATTTTAATATTTGACTTTAGGTACAATATTATTTGACCAAGAGTGAATCACAAAAAACCAGAAACGAAGGGTTTTTCGTTATCAGTGATGTCAATTGGACATGCGATGGTTTGATATTTGCATTTGAATAGACGGTGATCATTAATATTGGATATTAACTACATTAGGCAATTATGTTTTCATTCGAATAATGGAAGATGCCTCATTATTCCCACAACCAAGTATTAAATTGATTCAAATTTTGAAGTGAAGTCTCTCTTTGCTGTCATTCTATCGTCATCTTCTTTGAAATGGCATTTAGACCACCACATCTACTCTAATTTTTGGAAAAAGCGTCCAAAACTAGATTTGATTTGTTGCAAGAAATTAATGGCGAGATTGTATGCAAACCATATCTTACTCTGGAACTTATTCCGTTAAACTAATGACGTGGGCACTGCCGATATTTCTTGTAATTTCGCTTAATGTCATTGCGCACTGCATTCAGATTTAATGCAATAATTCCCGACACTGCACTGAGCTCACAGATAATTTAATGACGTTCTCCCCTTCCCCTCCGCAACTTGATTACATCGATAAGCAGATGGTTTGGCTGGCTTTTTCGTAAATAAGATAAAAAAAGTATACATACACCTCGTGTAATACGAATCACATGCTACCTTTGAGAATGGAACACTGGAGTGGAACATCAACTCAAATTTTGTCATCAATTCCCGATGCGCCACGCACGTTGCTCTTTTGATTTAATTTTCGAAGGGTGTACTTTAAAAAAGGAGCTACAATTTAGAAATATTTGAATATGTAAAAGTTAACTGCTATTGCATTATTGATCGATAATGTTCCTTTTTCAGACTTGAATAGTTTGCAGAACTTTATTTAGATAAAAAAAAACTCGCAGCGACATTTAATAAGCAAAAACTAAATCTGTTCCTTAGATAATTACAAGTTCAACTATTACTTAAATTATTATGGTTCATTCTTTTATACTTTTTCACCTCCATTTCCCTTTCATAACCAGGCTTTGGATCGTCTTCAGTGGAATCAAGGTGAAATGTATAATCGTTGAGCTTGACCTTCGCTTTATGTGAGAGAACTACATATGTTTAAGGTGTAATAATTTGTTGAGATATCGGTTAACAGAAATATAATCTGATTTTAATTTCGCAATCAAATAGTATTTTGTGTTAATGTATTTTACTGCTATAAGCTTACCTAACAAACTGAAGTGTCGTTTGTTGTTCATGTGCTCACCATATACAATAAAGAGTAGCTTTCCGATGCATGTCACTTGAAAATTTTTAAGTATACTATTTGGAGTAAATTAAAGTTTCTCGTACGTGGTAGTAAAATGCCTTACAGTTTGTATATTATATTGCTATGGCCAAGACTTGATTGAATGGATAAAAAATAACTTTATGTGATCTTGAACTAATATGTACGAGGGAACAAATTTGAGAGTACTATTGTTTATAAATATGTCATTTACTACTATTGAATTTCTCTAACCAGTGATTAGTCCTAAAAATCCAACGCTTTTCTTTAAATGAATTATCCTGCGCCCCAATAATAAATTTATCTCTTTGATATAGGCTATAAAATTTATCAAAAGCTTTAATACGAAATTCGTATTTGTACAAAGCATATTTTTGAGGAGTTCATATATCCTACTGCTTGTTAATATAAAGACTAATTATTTCGAAATTAGTTTTATTCATTTGAAAATTCAATAATATAATAAATGGAATTCATTCGATATGTGCCTACAGTTAAAGGAATCTGCTTTCCGCTTTCGAGGATGAAACAGCTTCCACACCCAAAGAGGCACTTGAAATCAATACTGTCGCTAAACTCGTTGCATTTGCCTGCAAAAATAAAAATATGTCTGAGATACAGATGAGATTTATAAAAGCAAGCAGTTTACCGATTGTTGTCCATTAATTATTTTTTCATCCCCATATATTCGCATGTCCAGTATCATTTAACAGACACCTGGAAAAAGAAATAAAATTGATTTCATTCATTAAATCATTCAAGCAATATGCTAGCAAAACTTGCCCCCAAAATGCAGGCGCTACTACGCGAAAACTAATCGAATAAAATGGTCGCCATCCAAATGTAAACATAATCATGCATGAATTGAAAGCAGTGATTTTGAATGAAAAAACACTTACAAATTTTGTATTTTCTTTTCTACGTTTTATGTTGCTACTAACCTAGGAAATGCTACTCCTGTGGGCTGGCGGGTCGTTCTATTATTACATATTTTCACAATGCTCCATATTTTTGAAACTTCTTTGCATTTTCTTAATTTTTCGTCGAAATATAACGTTTTCTCACTTGCAATCTAACCGATAGATTGTCTCTTATTGTCTTGTTGATGTACAACAGATAAATCACGAATTTTCACTGATTTTAACATCCAAATTACACAGCAAACGAGTTTGTTTACGCGTTTTCACAACCGAATTTGACAGCGAATGCAAAAAAATCATATGATAATATGAAGATTTCTCCTTATCGACAGCGAGAATTGATGACAAGAAAATTCAGTGTTCCATTAGTATCGGGCCGTTCCTGTTAGCTACCTGTTCCAATCATGCTACCATACGTTGCGCTTCGACGACGATAGATGATCTGCGGCTAAGACAGATGCGTTAATGATCCTGTCCTGAATCTCTTTATGTCATTTCTCCTCGTGCCGAGTACTTGTTGTCGCAGCCAATGTCACTTGCCACCACAGGCGGAATCCATCACTCTGTAGTCGTTGGGCTTCTTGTTTCGTTTCAACGTAACCTTTACTAACGCCAGCCATATATACCTTTAAGATCTATAGCCAAATTGAAGCAAGGATAGGACTTACAAGTTGAACTCCAACTGCACTGTTGAAAACGATCCCTGCTTGTTTTTTTTTGCCGTGCTTGTCGAGGAGGACTGTAAGTCAATTCCCTTAGGACAATAAAATGATTATCTAAAGATGTATATTCACTTACCACAGGCTGCACAAATAATGGTGCGATCCTTACATTCGCACGGCTTTGTATGGCAGAAAATAGGAACTTTTTCCTCATTTGCGACGTTGGAGCTTAGCGAACTCGGACAGAAAATTTTCCTCGCGTCTTCCATTTCTGGGCTCGACTTTGCGCACAATTATTTTACGGTTACGTCTAAAACAATCACAGTTTTTTTTTGTTTATTTCACAGTTATGACAATTGCGTTAAGAATTTTGGTCCTTACGGAATCTTTTTATCAGTCGCGTACATTTTATTTACTGTCCAAAACCCGATGACACCTCCCCCGGGCTCTTCAGCTTTTTCATTCCACCACGACTTTCATCTTCCTCCCAGCTGTCAAAACGCGGTTCAGTGTCCACGAGTGGTTAAAGGGTCATTTCCGAACCGTCGACGTCAATAACGACATGCGGATCGTTGTCAGTGGCGTAGGGCTGATTCATTACAACACACCCTCGACAACATTTGAAGTTTGTATGGAAAAAGTGCTCCAGAAGTTGTATTCTACCTCTACTTAATATGTTCAGTTCTTTCTGATATTTACTATACTTTTTAAACAAAAACGTGCTATATTTTATGAATTTTATAATTATTACGTTATTTTTTTCGGTAAATTTAATGAATTAATTAATTGTTTGGAAGTTCAGAAACTTTTCTCTAGCAAGTTAAACTGTTAGATGAACAACAATTCTGGTCGGTATTGACTAAAATTTAATGAGTTTTTCACCCTTACGGACCGCAAAAAATCAAGTGTAAAAAATCAAATAATAACACATCAGATGTTATAAATGCATTTAATTTTAACTTTAAACTACACGAATGCATTTCGGTTGGTATTGCCGACCATCTTTCACCCTAGACGCGAAACTACTATTGAAACAATTACAACAAAAGCAAAGACATTAGCTAATAACAATTAATTTTAACATATATGATTCAGTCGGATTAAATTAAAAATAAAAATTTAATTTCCGGACTGTTGTTAATATTACATAAAAGTTATGCTATGCTATTTCAACATATGAGTTATTTGATGAATGATGCAAAAGCTAATCAATTTTAACCGTTAATATATATTATCTAGCCAAATTAAATAAATTTGAATTTATTATACTATATGTATGAATAGAGATTCATATGCGTCGAGTCTTCGCGGATTAGTTACATTTTTTACATTATTTGAAATTATCAGCAAACGGTCCTGTGTAGTGCCTTCCTGGGTTGTTCAAATCCAACGCGTGTGCAGCAATACCTTTATTTACTCGTATGTTACGTCTCTATTTTTGATGTATCTTTCGTGTTCCTTGAGATGGAATTCAACTGCACCTCTAGTTTGTCCAATTTACTTCATATCACATTCTGTGCAATTGACTTGATAGATTCGGCTTTTTTGTTTTGGTGAAAATGTATCTTTCGTAGAACCAAGGAATGAGACAAGTTATTATGCACAATCCTAAGATTGGCTTTGCTGAATTCCTTCTTAAGTGAGTTGCAAATCTTTGAAACATATGCCAAAGATACACGCGATTGGGTATTGTTTGATATGGAGTTTTGATGGAAAAGGGTTGAAGCTCTCTCTCTCTCTTTTTATTTTATGCATGCATTTGGTAATCAATTTGTCCATCAGCACTTTATCATATCCATTCGTTTTCGCCAAGTGTTATAATCTGCCACCGATAATCGCAAATGACACATACGGTATATCGTCGATCTAAACGCTGCAATTTTGTTTTGATGTGGACAATACGAGTCTTTAGTGATATATCAGTCTGTTGTTGTTAGTTTTCTATAGATTGATATTTTTATTTTCCTGCCGTTACGCGTAATATTTAAATCAAGAAAAGGCAGCGTTTTTTCTTCCCTTGGTAAAATTCCTTCATCCTTCCTTTTTCGAATTTGCACATGAAGGCTTCGGCTATGAGTGGTGACAAACTGTTCCCCATACTACATCCAAAGTCGCTCGTATAATATTTTCCCCTGAATTTGAAGCAATTGTATTTCATACATGCTTCGATGCAGCGTATGTATGCATCGGTATGTTCGCTTGAGATGTTGCATTTTTGGAGATGATCGCTAATTGCTAAATCAACGGGGACGCTGGGAAAAAGGGCTGTGACGTCGAAAGAAATACGCCGCTCGTCTTCCTTAACTTTTATATCTTTGACCTTGTTGACAAAACCGTGAGAGTTCTTCACCGAAAACCCTTCAAAATTGTCTAATAGTTTCATTTCACCGACTACCCATTTGGTCAATTTAGAGAAAGGTGAGTTGACGCACGAAACTATTTTTCTCATTTTTTCTCTAGTTTTATGGATTTTCATCAGGCCATACATCAATGGCACTTGTGAGTTTGGCACTCTTAAGTAATGTTTATTAACATTGAAGACATTATGTATGATGCCTATGATGGACTTGGCATCTTTCATTGGACTTGGTGTCTTTCCAAGTTATATGAAAATAGATTGTGCTATTTCTAATGCGCGTTCCGATAATGTTATACGGGCAGCAAAGTTAAAATGGATCCAATTTGAAATACAATATCACTACAGAAACCTCGATCAACTGCAACTAGAATTGTATGAAATACACCTAAAGATGACAAAAGACCTGAAAAACGGAACGGAATTTTTAATCAAGCATTCCATAGTTTTTAATCGAAAAACGAAAAATTTAATCGAAAAAGCTAGCGAAGCTAATAAACAACAGAATTCGCAACACAGAACAAAGATTAATACACCTTACGTAGCATAAGATGGAAAAGCAGCGATGGATGCTTCCAGACATTGTCGTTGGTTAGGCGTTAAGTCGTACCTGTCGGATAAAGAAGCGAGTTCGTTGACATATTTAGTATTTAAAGGTGAATCTGTGAATAAATCTGGGACCAAACCAAATTGAAGGAGAAAATTGACGCCAAGGTATACGTTCTGAGTCAGAGACGGTCAGTCTACCCTGGGTAGGATGTTTGGCACCATCAGCTGTACTGATTTCAGAGCGCCAGGGTTTTACTGCCGCAGGGTTTTGATGAAGTACCTTCGAGCCGAGGCTCGAGGCAAGGCAGCTAATACTTGCACCCGTGTCAATCAGTGCAACGGTGATTTCGCTCAACACTTTGATTGGTGCGTAAGGTCGAGTATCATTCTCAGAAACCTCCGAGATGTTACATAATTTTAAAGTTTGGTGACATGTGCGCACTCTTCTGCGGAAGTTCCTCCAACAACGAGCTGACCACTTAGTTTTGTGCTGGCGTGGGGTGACCTCTTCGGTGGCGAAAATCCTCTCTCGTGCAGCAATATACTTCTGCAACCTAATATGGAATGGCTTCCATACACGGGTCTATGGCTGCCGGGGTTCTTCAAGCAGTACTTGGGGTGGTCGCTTCAGCACTGACTTTGGAGAGGCCACCGGAGAAGATGTGGCATCTGCTGCATCGTGGACCAGCAAAGCTATCGAGGTGTTTGACTTTAGTGGGTTTACTGGCGAGAAACTTGTCGTGGTGGAATTGTCAGTAGACGGGACGGAGTACCGTTCCATTAGTGCGTCAATCGCGAGTGCTGCGGGCTGTCGTGAGCACTCGCTTGCAAGTTTTTTGGCTTCTTGCAGTTAGTGCAGTTTGGCACATAAGTATTCCCACAACGAAAACAAAAAATGTTAGCCTCTGCCTTGCATGCAGTGAAACGGTGTCCCGTCTGCAGGCAGTTCCAACACGTGGTAGCTTGTGTCCTAGGGGCCAGCTCATGTATTTCGGACTGATGTTCTTGGTCTAAATCGGTGGATAATGGAGGGAGAGTCTCCGGCGTGCTGACGAAGGTGGGTGGAATGACACCAGCTGGCGCGGGTAAAGCTGGCATGCGGTGCTTGAGCTCAGCTATTGCGCGTCGTTCTGGCAGCTCTCACCATCCAAAATATTTACCCTGGTGCGTGGATTGCTCTGAATTTTGCATCGCTTCCAGCTCCCTCGTTGGCACGTAAAACGCATGCATGTTGTTGCGCGGGGCAAACACCAGTCGCTCTCACAGCTCCGGCCTGATTCCCTCCCAGAAGAGGCTGAGAAACTCAGACTCTAGCATGGGGAGCATCAGACGTTCCAATATGCAGCACAGGACTTCGTAATACTCATCTATGGTCTCCGTGCCTGTTGGCGTCTGATTTGGATCCTCTGCTTCAGCATGCCATCCCCCTCAACTCAAGTGAACTCCCACAATGATGAACGTCTCAATGTTTCCCAATTAAAGGTAGAAAACGTATCTACAAATCGCCAGAATCACCGAAGAGCTCTCCCAGTAAAGAGATATGAGTACAGCGTGTAACGGCTCTCATGTTCCCTCCTAAGTTCAGCGAGGCTATGTTCTCGACCCTTCTCAAAAAGGACCCGATGGTTGTAGGGTCGTCCTGGCCCGTAAACGCTAGCTTCCAGCTAGCCACTATATCTGCTATCTAGGATGGTGGGATAGCACATGGCGAACGATTACGTTCGTAGCTGGACTGTCCCAGTAAGGCCTCTTCGTGATGAGTAGGCCAGCCTGTTCGGCGAGCTCCTGGCTGGGTTGGTAAGTCCCAGTTATACCAGGGCATCGAGCCGCGGTCCTGAGCTACCTGTTCGAACAATTGTCGCTCAGGGCTCCAGGCACTCGTATTATTCCGCTGATGCGGTTGCGAAGTCGGGACATCTCCCCTGGGCCTGCACTCTGGGGCTACGGGGTTCATGGCTCCGCTGAGCCTAGGAGGTAAGGGACGATCCCATGCAGTTACGAGCGGCTCTACGTAGTTCGCTCTGGCCGATGATGGTCAAGGCTGGATAGTTGGCTGTGAAACAGACAGATATTGTAATTGTTGTCTCATCTGTTCCATACTGGTGGCCATAGCTTGCATGACCACCAGCAGCTGAGACATCTCTGGTGACGCTGGAAATGAGGGTTTGGTACCGGGCCTGTTGGTTGGTAAGGCTCCGGCACCGCTGTCATCACCGCGCGCACCCATTGTGGTTGGTGGAGGAAGTCCGCCTTTGGGCACTGCTCCACTAGCGTTGGAGGATTGAGGTCGTTCTGTCACTATATTTGTCGGTTCTAGAGGCTGACGACAGAGCGGGCACGAAGAAGATGTTTGCCGTAATTGGCTTAAGCAAAGCTGGTGTAAACGATGCCCGCACGGCAGAGTCTGGCTTGTCGACTCGTCTAAACCCTCATGACAGATGGAACACAGGAGTGTGGGTCCAGCATCAGAACTCAACTTCTTCCTCTCTGGCGTTCATTTGGTGGGCATTTCCACCAATGGTGCGTTCTTCCTCTGCTCTACATGGGCTACTGTCTTGCGGCACAATAAAAATCAGGGTTCAGAAGTGTTCTCTCATACGCAAGTTTCGACCAAGTACAATTTGTCTGCCCAGGGTGCATTCTGACCCGCAAGTAGCGCGTGTCTTATCATGGATAATCATGAACTAGCTAAGCAGCCAATCATGTAAAATCAAAATCCATATACTGGAAGAGGTGCAGGTCAGAAGTCGCCACAAAAATGATATTGAGATAATAACTTCCGAATACACATAAGGACTCTAATATCATTTGGCCTTACTATTCATACAATGGTGGTAAACCACCAAAGTATAACTCTAAAGCAGGTCCAAACAATATTGATGTCCCAGGACAACACACGTCCGGAAGTTATTAAATTGCTGGGGCATGATTAGTGCAATATCCCTTAGGGGTTACCTACCCGCCAAAAATTTGGACACCTTGTAGGGTCACCTAGAGACGATGGACTGTCTCGTGCTCACGACTCTTGATACAGCTGGAATTTCGGGCCCCGCATTGGGCGCCATTTTATAGTGAAAGTAGGTAGATAGATGTCCGTAAAGGACTGCAGCGATAGTCTGCTGCCTCAGCGGAAGAGGATGGTAAGATCCGCCGCGATTGGCCTTGTCTGGGGACGCGTGAATGCGCTGGCAGGCTAGCGTGGGGCAGGTTCTTTCCCTCAGCACAAGGACCCACTACAAACAAATTTCGCACTCACGAGTTCCGGGTCAAATAACAGTCGACCGAAGTCGAAAAATGGAGGTAACCAGCTAAGGGTTAGAAATTGCAGACGAAAAAGGATAAACTGGACCTGGGGAAGACAGTTTATTATTTTTTCTTCAATGAAATAAATTCACAGTTCATTATTTTTTTTTCTATTAAATAAATTCAGGTTTTTTTTCTCTAGACGACTAAATATTTCTCGAGATATTTTAATTATTTTTTATATCTGCTTTCTATTCACCCCTTTTCATATCATTTTAACCACCGAAAGTCATACGAACCCAAAATGGGTTCTAAGCTAAATAGAAACTAACCTAGGCATGGCTATACTCAATATGCAAGAATATTAGCTAAAAGAGCTATAAAGATATGTTAAAAGATCGAAATATGGAGATATAAAAAAGCATAAAATGTTGAATGGAATGGAAGTAAAGATAATATAGTAGTGTATCCATGGATTCACTATGGAAGGTCAAAAAGTAATTCACTCTGTCAATGTTGGGGATAAGAAATGTTTTATTGTCTTTTTGATTTCGGGGATTCATTTGTATAATGGTTCAAACTAACTGATGCTCATCAATCTCAAAATAGACAATCCGAAATAATACACGACACTAGGATAAAAAAAAAATCGGATATTTTAATAACACGGTATGTAAAAGCGAATAATATATTTCGTTATTTAACTATGCAAGAAGTTGTGTATTTTGATTTGTTGTTATTTGAATTCCTAAAACCTAGCATACTTCCGTAAAACCAGCGCGAACACTACTATTCCCGAATTCGCTGTGCATTTGGTATTTCCGCATTTACTTGTTTCCCAGCATCACACGCAGAAGGTCAATTTAGTTAATCTGATTGCTCAAAGTCAAAGTCAAAAGCGCTTTATTTAATACCAATCGTTATAAATTTTTAGAAGAACATAAAGCAAATTCCAAACAATAAAACTATAAAAAACTTATTGGCCCGAATGGCTCTCTAAATTTATACGTTATCAGTTAAACACATTTAATGAAAAAAATACACTAGCAAATTTAAATTAATTAAGATTATTACATATTTTTTGATTCAATTGGAAAAAGGAGAAAAAACCAACCAGCATTATTCAAAAATTACTTATATTACTAACACAACAATGAAATTATATCCTATACCTAATATGTTACACCCTAATTCTAAATAAGTTCAATCAAAAAAAAAAAATAAACAAAAACGTTACCTTATATTGAAACCTATACCTAATTTATAATACAAATAAACAACAACACTAGATGTAGCAATAATGAGATGAATCTAAAAAACTAAGTAACGAGAAAAAGCACAAAAACAGAAAATAAACACGAATAATTTAGACATTGTCATACCTAGATTGCTCCATCTCAGCTCGACCAGCCTCAACGAATCTAGCAAATGAGTATCTCCATTGGAATTGTTGGTCTCGTGAACTCAAATTCGGAGGATATTTTATCCTCTTATCGGTGGCCCATCTATATATGTGATATATGATTGGGACGCCGTCAGAATCAAAAACATATCGATTCATGTCCAAATACACGAATGCTTCTGGAGGAACGAAGCCAGTAGTGAGGCAAGTCACAATATACTCATCTGTAGGGTGGAACGGCTGTGAAATCCAAGGGTTTTCACTCACAGTTACAGATCTTGCGATATGATTCCGAAGAAGTTTCAATATGAAGATATCGACTCTTGTCACTTGAGCGGTTTGATAAATTTTTCTATTCGATATATAGTGCTTCCAATCCGTCTCAGGCTTTCTGTACAAACCAGTACATGCACGAAGACATTTCCATTCGAAAACTCTTAATCTTTCCATTGTACTAGCACTCTGGTTGTACCAGATCTGGCATCCGTATGTCAAAACTGGCCTAACCAGGGTCTTGTAACAAATAACTTTGACTTTTTGATCAATGTATCTGGAATGAAAGAGTCGCCGAAGCGCCATGACTACTTTTAGTGCTTTACTGAGCATGATTTTGACATGTTCAGTATAGTACAAATACTGATCGAGATGAACACCGAGGTATCGAACACAGGATTTATGTGGAACCCGTTCTGAACTACCCTCACCAGCCATAATGTGGAAATCCTTCCAATTACGTTTCAGGTCTTGACTGGTCCCCTGCAGCGTTGTCCGAAACAAAATTGTTTCGCACTTCTGCGCATTGATTTTCATTCGCCAATTGTCGATGTAAAGCTGCACATCATTAAACATTTTTTGAAGGTTGTTCGGAACTATTGTAGCTTTTCGGTCTGCCGTATAGATGATCAGATCATCAGCAAACGCTACCAATGATCGCGTTGGCGAGACATTAAAATTAAAGCTGTTCAATAGCTTGCGAATGAATATTGAGAAAAGCAGAGGCGCAGTAACTGTTCCCTGCTGCGACAAGGTGTCTGGGGAACCTGTCCTGAAGAAGTTTGAAAACTAGTCCACCTAACCACACCGTATCGAAGGCTTTCTCCATATCAATGATACATGCTCCAACACATTCTTTGTTGTTTAGTTTCCAACAGATGTCTGAGGTTACTTTCGTTATTGCATGTGTGGTCGAATGCCTGGCACGAAAACCAAATTGGCAATTTGGCATCAACTCATATTTCTCAATGTGGGCGTTTAATGCTCTGTTGAGTATCACTTCAAACACCTTGCTGATGTTAGGCAGCAAGCTGATTGGGTGATAGCTTTTAGGGCATGAAGATTCTTTTCCTTTCTTCAAGATCGGAAATACCTTAGCCTTTTTCCATTCATTTGGGAAATATGAATTGTTCAACATGTTGTTGAACAATATGCAATAATTCCTAATAGCAACCTCAGGCAAATGTCGGAGAACTATATTTGGAATACCGTCAGTACCACATGATTTTTTGTTGTTTATTCTGCGAAATATGAAACACAAGTCTTCATAGCTGACAAAATAATCAATAAAATTCAAGGTCGGTATGATGTCAGATGTTAATATTTCATCGAAATGAAGAATTGATTGGCCGTTCAGGCTTGATTTGAAGTCGGAAACTTTTGCTTCAACGACCTCCGAAAATACTTTATTCCTTCTCTCTGGGCTTAGCAGATGAACCAATTCAAAATGTGTTCCAATTAAGGCAAGTTTCTGCAATCCATCACATATAATCCTGTTTCCATTTCTATCCGGAGTCGTACTATCAATTTCGATACCAGCCCTATCGAGAAGATTTATCTCATCACTCGCGACTTCAAGATTCGATACCTTCACTCGAGACTTCTTGCGGAATAAGCTATTCACTTTCACGAAAACGCCATCTGGGTCCTGTGGGCTAATACCCCTCAGTTTTTCCGCCCATTGATTGCTGACCTCACTCCTGAAGTATGAACGGATTAAGTTCCGGACATTCTTTAGGTGTAATTTCAACAAAGCCAACGAGGGATGGTTGTAGTCCAAAAATAATCTGATTGCTTCTTAACATATTATGGGATTCATAAAGAAGAAACAAATAACAAAACTTCCACTTGAAGCCAATGAACTGCACCTTACACTTCTCGCATGGCGTTTTCCGACCAAGAAAGAGCGTGGGGAGTGACGAAAAATGGAAACATCTTTGTATTTTATCTTTCCTGATCTTGAACACTGACAGCTCAAACGTCAAGAGAACATTGTACTCGAATCCTTTAAAACTAGCTGAGCATGATAATACGTGTAGATCACGCAAAGAAGAAGAAGTGGTCAACATCGCACATAAACCATGTTGACTTTTCGAGGCGCCTCCGATGCCAATGCACCATGACCTCCCTCACGCATCCATTCACAGCGACAATGTATCACGTTGAACAGTGCGCAGATTTTGCAGGCACCGACGTTGGAAATGAAGCGCAGATAATATCTTGCAATGCTGGAACTTTTTTTAGCTTCCATTAGCAACAAAAATTCCATACAATATTAAAACAGGATTATTCACTGATCGATCAATAGTGTAAATTTTGAGTCGAATAGAAATTAGGGATCAAATTATAAATTACTTCAACGAAGAAACTATACAGAGAATACGTACGTTGACAATAAATATGGTGGCGTAGCGGGGCTTCAAGCAAAAGTATTCAGTCGGTGGGAAAAGCTGACTTTCTGCACTCGTCCACTTTTCGGACGGCAAAACACTACACCTTCTAACCACAAAAGTTATTTGACAATCCTCCGCCTCGTTTCGATTTCGTTTCATTTCCAATTTAGTACACCAGTAAGGTGTTCATACACAAAATTTTATGCGGCAGATTTAAATTTTTGAAAATAAAATTTAACTGAAGTAAAGAAAATGAAGAAAATTTTAAGTAGTAATAAGAATTAAATCTCGGGAGAAATATGGAAACATTTAAATTTAATATAAAGAAAAATTGATATAGAATTGATAAAAAATAACATTTAATTATTGTTAAAGAAAGTTTAAAGAAAACTATTTTACAAATGACGATTATGAACGGAAATAATTAATTACTTTTCTAAATCTGCCAGATAAAATCAAAAGTAGAGGATAGGAAGGTTTTCGAGCAGTTTTCTTGTGAAACTGCTCGATTAATTGCCTTTGCCCTCTAAATAAAATGGTGAAAGATGCCAAGTCCATCATAGACATCATGCATAATGTCTTTAATGTTAATAAAAATTACTGAAGAGTGCCAAACTCACAAGTGCTATTGATGTATGGCCTGCTGAAAATTCATAAAACTAGAGAAAAAATGAGAAAAATAGTTTCGTGCGTCAACTCACCTTTCTCTAAGTTGGGAAAATAGATAGTCGGTGAAATGAAACGAATTGACAATTTCGAGGCGTTTTCAGTGAAAACTCTTACGATTTTGTCAAGGAAGTCAAAGATATAAAAGTCAAGGAAGACGAGCGGCGTATTTCTTTTCGACGTCACAGCCCTTTTTCCCAGCGTCCCCGTTGATTTAGCCATCGAAACAATTAGAGATCATCTCCAAAAATGCAACATCTCAAGCGAACATGCCGATGCATACATACGCTGCATCGAAGCATGTATGAAATACAATTGCTTCTAGTTCAGGGGAAAATATTATACGAGTGACTTCGGATGTAGTATGGGGAACACTCATAGCCGAAGCCTTCATGTACAAATTCGAAAATGAACTGAAGGATGAAGGAATTTTACCAAGGTTTGGTGGCACTATATAGACGATGTTTTCGCTGTCGTGGACAAAACAAGTGCAAATCAAACTTTGAAATTGATGAACAGCCGTTATTTCAGCCTAAAATTTACGATCGAATCAGAAAATGAAGAAAAAACGCTGCCTTTTCTTGATTTAAATATTACGCGTAACGGCCTTTTCTTGATTTAAATATTACGCGTAACGGCAGAAAAATAAAATTATCGATCTATAGAAAGCTAACAACAACAGACCGATATATCACTAAAGAATCGTATTGTCCACATCAAAACAAAATTGCAGCATTTAGATCGATGATATACCGTATGTTTCATTTGCCATTATCGATGGCAGATTACTATACTCGTATAACACTTGGCAAAAACGAATTGATATGATCAAGCGCTGATGGACAAATTGATTGCCAAATGCATGCATAAAATAAAAAGAGAGAGAGCTTCAACCCTTTTCCATCAAAACTCCTTATCAAACAATATCCAATAGCGTGTATCTATGGCATATGTTCCAAACATTTGCAACTCACTTAAGAAGGAATTCAGCAAAGCCAATCTTAGGATTGTGCATAATAACACCCGCAAACTTGTCTCACTCCTTGGCTTTACGAAAGATACATTTTCCCCAAAACAAAAAACCGGAATCTATCAAGTCAATTGCACAGAATGTGATATGAAGTATATTGGACAAACCAGACGTGCTATTGAGTTTTATTGAGTTATAGAATTATATGTAAAAAATCAAATTAGAGAATTTACCTTAGTGTCGTCCAGCCCGAATAAATCTGGCCAAATTGGACTTCCACCGAAGCGTAGCTTCTATGCCGCAAATGAAACCTAAGTTTGGCCGAATGTCCAGCCAAAGTGTATCGACCAAAAAGTAAAATCCTCGTATTAAATAATTCCAGCCAAATGTTGGCCGAATTTTTATTTTAACACGGGTCAGTACTTTCTGATCCGGAATTAACAATTTCCATTCCTTATATACTAGTTCTTAAACCTAAAATCTATAACATACAAAATGTGTGGTCTCGTGACCCATAATTTAGTTCACATGCATGTTATACGACATATTGATGTACTCAATGGATCGTACAAGTGAATGCATTCATCGCATGCTATCTAGGGCATAAATCAAGTACATACGATCGACCTTGTGCAAACATATGTGATTTAATTTGATCTACCTCCATGAATGCGGAGGAAAGTAAAAGCGAAAGCAAAACATTGAACGGTGTCGTCTTACACATGCATTCGTTCTGAGTAATTTATGTTGTTGTTTTTAAGTGAAGAATGCAATGAATTATTGTTCTAGGTCAGTATAGGAATTAATGGTAAGTATAATAATAATCATGAATCATTACATGAATTATTTTTCTAGGTAAGTATAGGAATTAATTATTGTTCTAGGTAAGATTGTATAATCATGAATCATTACAGTGCAGTTGAATTCCGTCTCAAGGAACACGAAAGATACATCAAAAATAGAGACGTAAATGAAGGTATTGCTGCATACGAATTGAATTTGAACAACTGTTGTGAATATGTAAATATAAATGTCCGTAAAGGACTGCAGCGATGGTCTGCTGCCTCGGCGAAGGAAGATGTTAATATCCGCCGAGAATGCCCTTGTCTGGGGACGCGTGAATGCGCTGGCAGGCTAGCATTGTGGTGTCGTGGGGCGGGTTCATTCGCCCAGCACAAGGACCCACTACAAAAGAATTTCGCATTCACGAGTTCTTGGGTCTCAGGAGAAGGGGCGACCGAATTTGAAAAATTGTAGGTAACTACCAAAAGGGAAAATGACTTGCTCAGAGAACAAGTTGAAACGAGTGAAAACAGACGGACTTAGGGAAACCTCGTCGTTACCCGACGATTCTCATGGCCTACAAATAAGAGTGGGGCAACCGGATGGTGGTAGTGCCCCCTCGCAACCGGATCAAGATCCATAAATGTTGCAGTGGACATACATTTCCCTTCTGAGTGGAAACTCATACAACCCTATGCCATAAAAAGGCACCTGGGCTCGAGGCCACCCAACCCGCAAAAGTCCCTGAAACAAAAAGAAGGTTAGAGCGTGCCCGATGGCTATCTCATTTTTGGTGGGAAAAGCCTTCCACCGTACCGGGTCCTATACCTGGTCAGATCCGACAAAATGGAAAGACCGACGTTCAAATTTAATTCATCATTTTATTTGACAACATCTAAAATCCGAAAAAACATAAATTCAATGAAAACCTAAACCTAAAACCTAAACAATTGAAGTAAGTACCAAAACGAAAAACTTTAAGACCGTCTAAAATTCTCCCCCACCCACCTATACATTGTAATTAAATAAGTAAAAAATATATGGAATTAAATCGACGAGAATATCTAAATTAATTAATTGAGAAAAAAATTAAGCTCAAATATAAAAATGTATAAAAAATGTAAAAAAAAATGCATAAAAAAATTGTAAGAAGGATATAAAAAATTATACTCAAATATAAAAATGTATAAAAAAATGTAAAGAATGAAACAAGCGACGTACTTACCCAGCCTCCTCGACGAGCGCTCGTGGATGGGGTGAGTAAGTCCTGTAAAGTTACAATGGCGCGATATATTTTTCAAATTCCAAACAAAATTTCCTCTAATTATATTGTTCTTCATCAAAAAAAAAGCAACCGGCTTCTACACTATCGTCGATTTACTTAAGATCAAGGACCCATTTTTCTGACGCCATTCCGCACAGAATTCGTTCAACACGATTTGGTCGCTCCCCTATTGTATGTGTGCACGCCTCCCTGAAGTCCACCAAATTCTCGCAGATTTCCCCTTTTAATTGGTTAATATTTTCAATAACTTTTGGCTTAAGGGCATCATTTGGACATGAATTTGAAAAACGTGGAGTCCCTTGATGTTTCATTTGTTGAACTTTTCCTCGCGCTCTTTGTGTAAATTCACTCGAATCTCGCCAACCATCATTTCCTCCGTCTCCCCGTCGTGACGTTTCGAGAGAACCAGCGCATTAAAACGTAATTCATCCGTTCAGAACGAAACGAAAAATTATAAACAGCAGCACTACCGTTCGATTTTAACATAACAATGAGGCAGGTGTTGTAAATATAGTGTCATTCTTCCATGATTCGTGGAATGCACTGTCACTTGCATCAAACTCGATGATGATCCCTAATCGGAACACTATGTACAACATACAATGTGAAATGTTTTCAATGGAGGTCACCACACCCATCGCGCCATATTCCAAAACAAATTCAAAATTGTCGCAGCCAAGTGATCGCTCAGGTTCCATTTCGAGATCCAACATTTTCCTTTGTTTCAGACTTCTTTGATTTCTCCTCTGCTTGTTGAAATCTTCGTTTTTTTCCGAATCAACACTTTTTCTTATCCAGCTATACTGGAACTATGCACAAAATTCTTTTGCGAAAAGGAAGCTACAAACGTTCTAGCAAATCCGAACGAAGCGAAAATTCATACAGCAGTCCTTGGCAGGGCTCACGAAAAACACCAATCACGGGCAAATGGGAATGCACAAACAGTAGAAATCGTCTGCGTAACATGCCCAGAAATTTAAAACGAAATTTTTGACACTCAAATTAATTATAATCTTGTGAAAATGCTTTCCGATGCGCAATTCTTTGTCTCAAACTCTCACCAATCCACCACCTCCTCCGTTCAATCCACTTTCCTGGTAATTGGGTTCTATATTTGTACCCGAATGACAGCACCGGTGTTCGTTTCGTTCGCCATTTCTCTCCATTTCGAATTTACACCCGACTTCCACCTTTAAATGGCAAACAAAGCCTTTTTTAATAACGCGTACTTTGTTCGGTATTCACACAGTCTAAACTTTTCTACACATTTCCCGATCTTTTCGGCATGAAGTCACTTTAGTTCACAATTGGATGAATATCAGGAAAACGGAACTACAGTAGAAAGGAACCGATAATTTTGCACACTTGTTCTTTAGTCGACCTCTTTACTACTTGGAAAATTCAGTATGATGCTTTTGAAATAAATTCTCAAACGTTTTAATTTTATTTTGTTTTCCTTATTATCGGGCAAACATTAGCAGCTCTGCTATCTACCATCGCACAAAAGAATCAAGAAAAAACCGTCAAAATGGGTAATGAAATTCTTCGGCATGCAGTTTTCACGAAACTCATCTCCACCGAGTTAGCCGTTTTTCTCCCCTCCACGCCGCGTCCACGCTGTGTACCGGTTTCAAGCAGACTCGCTCCTACGGGATCAAGTCCCAATCCGTTCGCCCTCATTCTCCACCGGCATTCTTCTTGCGTTCTTTTCTCTCTCACTTCAGGTTTCTACTGCAATATTTGTTGCTGTTGCAATGTATGTTGCTGCTATAATGTCTGTTGCTACTGCAATACATGTTGCTGCTGCCCATTGAGTAATTAAATAATACTGGAGTGGACAACCACGTGACAATATGGTTGCAACAACCCCTGCGACCACTTTTCCTACTGCTACGCTCTTGTTTACAACCTTAGAGAGAGCCAAATTGCACAAGCAAACATGGCTGCTGCTCAATGTAAACAAATTTTCATACAATACCAAAAATTTGCTTTCTATTTGAAAAACCTTCAGCATTGTATGAAAAACATGCAAAACATTAATATAATAACTACTCACTTGTGAAAGGAAACACCTACAGATCCTTTTCCACTATGATTTTTTCACGAAGGCACTACACATTTCATTTTGAAATTCTAACTTAATTACACAATGTCACACGTTAAAGTAACTTGAATCATAAACTCCAATCGAATGTTTAAGCACTTGGTACGAATTTAGATCGCAAACACTTTCCATAGTTTTAATATCGGATAAAATTCGCGACGAAACTTGCAAATTGGCCAATTTGGCGTCCAATTTGCATCAGTCAACTTGACAGTCAGTTCACACCTAGTAAGCTTTATGAACAAGAAAGTGACCAGCAAGAGGCAGACGGGGAGGAAATGACAGACTGTTCACTTGGAAGAGAACAGAAACCGGTCGCATGCTCTCTCATGCATTTTATATGAGCTTAGCCCATCCAGTTCTTATTAATCTTAGCTGCTGCAATACATGTTGCTGCTGCAATACATGTTGCTGCTGCAATACATATTGCTGCTGCAATACATGTTTCTTTGGTTGAAGTGGGTAATGATTCGAAGGGTTGTGTTGCCTTTGATTCAAGCGTCACAATATTTTCATGATCTTGTATCGATGATTCTTCACACTTTGTAAGTTTTCCGCTGTCCACTATACTGGATGAGGCATTTTTAGGAGCTACAATAGTGCACTCACTTTGAGTCGCGCGTTTACCGCGTTTCCATGGAGTTTGAGCGATAATTTGCATTTTGTTAAGGAAATTATGCATGATATGAAGGTACAACGGGCGTAGAACACTAGTTAGAAGGTTGTTTGGGTGGTTTTAGAGAATTTTATAAGAAAGTAACTGAGTTGATTGATTCGCAGTTTTTGAGCCTTGCGCAGAAATTCGCGATAAGGAAAGTATTGGATCGTATTACTTTTCGAGTTACAGCTTTTACTGCTGTTATTGTTATTATTTAGAATTATTCGCTCACAGCTCGCCATTTGATACTTCTTGGTTTGTTGTATTTGTGGTTGAGGTAGTTGTTTTCGAATAGTTTAATTGTGCAACTGTTCGATTACTACACAACCCATGAAAGCACTACACGGGACCGCTAGCTGATAATTTCCAATCATTAAAAAATGTAATTAATCCGCGAAAACACGGCGCATATGAATCTCTATTCATACATATAACAGAAAATTTAGTAAATATCGGCAATAGCCCAATAAATTCAAATTTATTTAATTTGGCTAGATAATATATATTAACGGTTAAAATTGATTAGCTTTTGCATTATTTATCAAAAAACTCATAATATATTGAGATAAGATAACAGAACTTTTATGTAATATTGACAACAGTCGGGAAATTTAATTTTTATTTTTCACTTAGTCCGACTGAATCACATATGTTAAAATTAACTGTTATTAGCTAATGTCTTTGCTTTTGTTGTAATTGTTTATATAGTAGTTTCGCGGCTAGCGCTGAAGATGGTCGGCAACACCGACCGAATTGCATTTGTGTAGTCCAAAGTTAAAATAAAATACATTTATAACATCTGAGTGTTATTATTTGATTTTTTACACTTGATTTTTTGCGGTCCATAAGGGTGAAAAACTCATTAAATTTTAATTAATTGTTGGGGTACGTTCTGATTCGTACTTTATAGATTTGTTTAACTTCCAGCGTCGTTTTTGAGATGAACAGTTGTAAAGTTTGCCTATAATTGCCATTTTACTAGAGGCTGCGCGTTAATCATAACATGTTTTTCTTGCAAATACAAACGAAAATCCAACAAAAAATTATTCTATCATTCTATCGATTAATTGTACTTTGATTTAATCATTTTATTACTCTGCTATATTTCATATCTAATTGAAGCAGCTGCAAAAAACTTTTAGCTGAAAAAAATAATATCTTGGGATAAGTGTGTATGTATAATATAGTCTGATTCACTTCTGATTGGTTATACGAGTATGTAGTCGTGTTTTTCCGAGAAACAAGTGGATTTCTGAATTATACTCAATATCCCGTCTTAAGTGTAACAAAATACAATGGTTCCGGTTTTTGTTCCTAAGCAATTCAACTTCCTTTGAAATAACTTGTTGGATTTTTTCATCTTTTAAATAATTATTGAATGTAAACTGAAAAGTTTTTCATATTTATTTACACATTGAAAGCAAACAATGCTTTCACAAGTGTTTATTGTGTTATCAGTACAAGAATTTAAAAACATCGAAGTTTATATTTGGATAAAAAAATAAGGATTTCATGTGAATTTTTTTTAAGCAAACAGAACGTAGGCATATACAATATTATGCTTCTTAAAAACTAACACTTTTAATTTCCTTCTTTTGATAGTATTTTACTTGCACAACTGTCTCCATATCAAAAGATGAATATTAGAACTTACTATTGAGATGTTTGCCAAATTTTAACATAACATTTATAGTTAGTTTATTTACCCAGCATTATATATTGCATTGGTTAAAAACATTTGTGCAAATGGTTTTCAGCAAGATTGGATGTATAAAAGGAGGCATGATTTCGCATAAACGTCACAAAGAATGGAGTATACGAAATAGAAACAATCTTTAGAATCATGAAGGCTTTCTTTGTTTATATTGTTGTATTAGCCATTCTTTGGCCAGCGACACAGGCCAGATTCTTAGATTCACTTGTAAGTAGAAGACATCTACGCATAAGATTTTGTATTCATAATTATATTAAATGTCTTAGGAAAGTGACAAATTGGATGGATTTGAACGTGAAAAACGACAAGAAACTACTGCTGTTCCCGCAGTCACTACTGCTGCTCCCGTAGTCACTACTGCTGTTCCCGTAGTCACTACTGCTGTTCCCGTAGTCACTACTGCTGCTCCTGTAGTCACTACTGCTGTTCCCGTAGTTACTACTGCTGCACCCGTGGTCACTACTGCTACTCCCGTGGTTACTACTGCTGCTCCCGTAGTCACTACTACTGCTCCCGTGGTCACTACTGCTGCTCCCGTAGTCACTACTACTGTTCCCGTAGTCACTACTGCTGCTCCCGTAGTCACTACAGCTCCCGCGGTCACTACCACTCCCGCATCAGTGACCACCACCACTCCCGCATCAGTAACCACCACCACTCCCGCATCAGTGACCACCACAACTCCCGCATCAGTGACCACCACCACTCCCGCATCAGTGACCACCACCACTCCCGCATCAGTGACCACCACCACTCCCGCATCAGTGACCACCACCACTCCCGCATCAGTGACCACCACCACTCCTGCATCAGTGACCACCACCACTCCTGCATCAGTGACCACGACCACTCCCGCATCAGTGACCACCACCACTCCCGCATCAGTGACCACCACCACTCCTGCATCAGTGACCACCACCACTCCCGCATCAGTGACCACCACCACTCCCGCATCAGTGACCACGACCACTCCCGCATCAGTGACCACCACCACTCCCGCATTAGTGACCACCACCACTCCCGCATCAGTGACCACCACCACTCCCGCATCAGTGACCACCACCACTCCCACATCAGACACCACCACCACTCCTGCATCAGTGACCACCACCGCTCCCGCATCAGACACCACTCCCGCTCCAGGGACCACCACCACTCCCGAGGACACAACCACTACTACCCCAGGAAGTTCATCTGCTGCAACTCCCACTGCTACTCCACGGGGAAGCTCTTCCACCGCTGTTACAGGTAGTACGAGAACGACAGTAAGAAGAATAACGACTGCTGCAACTAGACGCAGTACTAGAGCTAGAGCTACTACTGTATCTGTAAATGCTATTATCAACCGTAATCTTCGCAATCGCAACCGGCGACTTCGACTTGCTCACAATCGCCTTCGTGCTGTTCACAATCGTCTTCTTCGCCAGCGACGTCAACAACGCCGGCGTTTTCTACGTCAACAACGCCAGCGTCGTCTACGTCAACAACGTATTCGCAATCGCCGCCTTCGTAATCGCCGTCTTCTCAATCGCCCCCTTCTCAATCGCCGCCTTCCCAATCGCCGCCTTCTCAATCGCCGCCTACGCAATCGACGCCTTCGTAACCGCAATCAACGCCTTCGTAATCGCAATCAGCGCCTTCGGAACCAAAATCGACGCCCTCGTAACCGCAATCCACGCCCCCTTAATGGCCGTAGGCAAGTACGGCCTCGAGCTCTTAGAGGTTAGAGGCTATGAATACGCTTCTAAGCAAGATCAGGTTAAATTAAAATAAAAATAATTCGATTGCAATACGATTTTCGTTTCATCAATAATAATGTGCTTACAATCTTTAACCAGTAAGCTCTTAAAATAAATAAGTTATGAACTTTCACGGAAGATTAAGCTAAATATTTGATTATACGCATCAGTACACTCCAAAAAATAAATTTGCTGTATGAGGGCTGTCCAGAAAGTAACAGACGTTTTAGCCTGACGTAGCAGTGGGTGGAGCTAGTCATTTTGGTACCAGAGTGTTCCTACACTCAGTACACAACCAGCAATCGTAGCTTGCGCATCGTCCCTATCGTACTTTGTAAACAGTGGAGCGTTAAAATGAGCACTGCAATTGATAATCCGTCAGTTGTGAAGTGCGAGCTATGATAAGGTTTTTGTTGACAAAAAATTAAGACACGTGAAACAAAACAAGCGTCGGGTAAAACTCAGCAAGTAAGTTTTGTTTCTCCGCGATATCGCTCGCCCACAAATAGCCAATTGTACCCAAGAGCTCTGGATGGTTTTGGGTGCAAAGTTTTCAATCATCCACTGTTCATTGTGGATAATTCTATCCTAAATTCCCATCAATATGGTTTTCAAAAAACCAAAGGAACACTTGATGCTTTGATCTCAGTAACCCATTTCATCAATGAAAGGCTTGACAATGGAGACTATGCTGTTGCCATTTTTGTGGATCTGAAGAAAGCGTTTGATACGGTCGACCATGACCTTCTGCTTCGTAAATTAGAATCATATGGTGTACAAGGCAAAGCGAATCAGTTATTTCACAGTTATCTAAAAGGTAGATTGCAGATAACAGAAGTCAATAATTTTTTGAGTGACCCAGCACCAATGAAATCAGGAGTTCCACAAGGTTCCATACTAGGCCCCACTTTGTTCCTATTATACACGAATAATTTGATTACATGTAGACTAAATGGGCATTACACATTATATGCTGATGATACAGTACTCCTGTACTCGGGATGTAACAAGAATGCCATTGAAGACTCCATCAATGAGGATCTGAAAACATATAGTTTGTGGTTAAACGAAAATAAACTAGCGCTGAATGTAACAAAGACTAAGTTTGTTATTTTTAAACAAAAGAACAAGGAAGACATTGATATTGATATAAAAATTAACGGCGAAAATCTGCAAAGGACATTTGAATTTAAATATCTTGGCCTAATCATTGACCACCGTTTAACTTGATTCCCACATATAAACAGCTTAAGAAGGCAATTAGCCCCCATAATCGGCTTATTACGTAGGTACGAGGGATTCCCGAGGAACATCAAACAACTGGTTCTAAATGCATTCGTATTGTCGAAATTACATTACGGAGTGGTAATCTGGAGTCAGTCATCAAAGATAAATATTAATATCATCTCCAGGATGTTATCTAAGGCATATAAAAATATGCATAATCTCCCAAGGCTCACGTCAACAAAATTAGTGTACCAATCGGGTAACGCATTAACTTTTAGCCAAATCATTATAATGGAGAAAGCTAAGTTTATCTTCAAATGCTTAAACCTCAACTTGTCCCCACAAGTGCCATTTGTTAGGATATCACAAAAGAATCAATACAATGCTAGGAACGCAGACCAATTTGTTATACCATTTGCAAGAACAGATCGTCTAAAGAACGATCCTACAAATGATGCCCTTCGTATATACAATGATCTTCCGGAATCAGTAAAAGAAGCGAATTCACTTATGATCTTCAAGAAAAGACTCAGGAACTATTTAATGAATAGCGATTGAATCTCAGCGCAGAAACTTTCAACATAGCATCTTAGGGCAATTTTTTTTATCCTATCATCGAGATGCCTCAAGACACAGCTAGCCTTATGATTTATTATTATCTGTCCAGTAACTTCAAAATAGCATCTTAGGGCATTGTTGACCCTATCGTCGAGATACTTGAAGAAACAGCCATTCTTTTAACTCAGAGTTTTTTTTTACTGCGTCGAATTAATATTTTTTTTATCTCTGAGAGCTGTTAACGAATCGGACATGAAAAGATTAACAGGATGACTTCACATATTTTTTGTGTGCCCCCTTATACCGATGTTTTACACATTGTCTGGGTGGCACACCTGTAGAAACGACGAAATGTGAAGTGCAGATCGCCCGAGCGTTGTGCGACGAAGAAAGTGTGATGGAGAGAGCGGAAGGGAAGGAGGTAATAAAAAAAAAAAATACACCCTCGTTCCTAGTGATAAAGACGTGGTTCGCAACGCAACGATTTGATACTGGCGCCGGACTGCATGTAGGTGTAATCCAGTGGTTGAATGTCGTGGGCCGCAAATTCCTACAGAGAGGGTATTGAAAAGCTTGTACCACGTCATGATAAATGTCTTAATTTAAATGGCTAATATGTAGCCTATGAGTTTACCTCCAAAATGAATATGATAAAGATTGTTTTCTTCCCTTTGTTTATGTTTTATTCCAAAACGTCTATTACTTTCTGGACAGTCTTCGTATGAAATGCAGTATCTTCACCAAGCTACAAACTTTATTTATAAGATGCAAATAGCTATTTCGAGAGTTATTTGCTCTCTTCTTGAGTGTAGAGATACTAAAATCATTGGCAATATAATTTCAACTTAAATATCACAGGGTTTGAAGATGTTAAAAAAATTATGAAAAGGTTTGAATGACCCAAACAATAAATGTAAACGTGTTTAAGTATAATGCTGCCAGTCTCCTAAGTGAAAGAACCCCTCATTCTTCACCCGGGCCATCATTGGCTATCAACATGATAGCAGATTTTCTTGGCCCGATGGAGAGCAGCATTTCAAACATAGGGCTGGTGCCAGCAAAATTGCGGTTTCATTGCGGATGAGTCCAATATCTTCCTTGGGACCACGCGGTCGAGCTGCCCTGTGGATGATGACGTGTGGCAGCTCCTGAGGAGTGTCTGTCATCCATAACGAAACCGCAAAAAATGTAACTTTGAATGAAAACAAGCATAATTAAGGTACAAGGCTAAGAAAGAGGTACTTAGGTCACTAGCTAATTAAGGTTAACGTCGCTTAACTAACTTTGATGTACAGTTTCTTTTGTGTGTGTTCATACGTGTTGGTGGGGTATGTTGACATGTTCAACGAGATGTAGATTGTCGTTTCCTATGCTGTGTTATTTTTCAATTATGTGTAGTGCTACATCCGAGGCTTAACCTTTCCCCGCTTTATGTTTCTTTCATATGCTCCTAGAATCTTATAGTGATGACTCGTTTTGTCTGACGAATGTAACATTTACCATAATCGATGCCCATAAATCTCTAGATATCACTCATTTCATTCATTTTTAGGGTTTTGTAAAATAACTTTACAAAACCCTACTAAAATCGCGACCTTTCGGTCCGTTTGTCCGTTCGTCTGTCAATGTGTCACAGCTAAAGCCTAACTACAGCTTAACAAGCCATGTACCAGAAAGCCCTACTACCACATACATGACCACATGTAGGCTGACTATGCTTGCTAGTTTATATGAAAGTATATGGAGAAATCTGGAAGTGCCGATGAAAATTTTAGGTTTTGTACGGTTTCGAGACGGGTTTCAATTGTGAAATTTGGATGGTCCGCGGAGAACATCTGTAGTGATATGGATTTGGATATAATGTCCGTAAAGAACTGCAGCGATGGTGTGCTGCCTCGAGGAAAGAGGATGGTGGCCTTGTCTGAGGACGCCGAGATTGGTCTTATCTGACGACGCGTGAATGCGCTGGCAGGCTAGCATTGTGGTGTCGTAGGGTGGGTTCATTTCTCCAGCACAAGGACCCACTACAAAAAAATTTGTCATCCATGAATTTCGAGGGTCAATGGAATATCGACCGAAGCTGAGAATGAGACAACCAACTAAGGGTCAAAAATTGCTGACTCAGTGGACGAACCGGGCCTGGAGCAAACAGACGGACTTAAGAGGACCGTCGTTACCGACGATACTTATGGCCCACAGATAAGAGTGGGGCATCCAAATGGAATTGGTGCCCCCTCGCACCCTCCCAACCGGATCAAGATCCAAATATAAGCGTGGCCATATTTTCCATTTAAGTGAAAAACTCATACAAACTTTAATTGAATGAATTTTTCCTTTAAATGAAAAATATAAACGTGGCAAATTTATGTCATAGTATTATGTGAGGGAATCACATAACACTATGCCATAAATAGGCACGCGAGCGGAAGGACACCTTACCCGGGCAAGAGCCCCTGTAACGCATAAAAAGGGGTTAGCTTTCCCGATGGCTAGATCATTATAGCGGAGGAGCCAGCCAACGTGGCAGGACCCATACCCGGTTAGGTTCAAATGAAAGGGAAAGACCGAAGGTATAGTTTTAATAATTCATTTTTTTGTGACTTTATTTCTTACTTTCTACTTTGGTGCATCAAAATGCATTTTCTGACAATCGAATACTAACAAAATGCAAAACTACCAACAAAATTCACAGCTTTAAACATATTTTGAGCATCACTCTTCTTCAAAACCTTATTTTTTTTACGTCTTACAACCAAATCAAGGTATAAAAGAAGATATCATAGAATATATTCATTCAGCGCTCAATACAGTATACGAGTCTTGGCGTTTTGAATTCTATTTTTTTTTCAATTCTTTTGTTTTAAATATTTCCTTTCAAAACCGTTGGAATAACATAAGTTTCAAGATTTAAAAATATTAATACATTAGGCATTTTATAATTAAAAAAATAATTAATAGGCGAATAAGAGGGTATTTACCCAACATCCTCGTCGGGCGCCCGCTGATGAATGTGGGTGATACAATATTGCTGCAATACTTAAGTACTATTCGAATACAATTCCTATCAACTATACTTTAAAATTTCCAATAAATATTACTCGATAGGCAGAAGTCTGGCTCTATTTATCTTTTATTTCGAAAGTTATATCATGTGATTTGTATCTACTTCGCCGAGATTAATGTTCAAGCAAACCGCCTTAAATTAATGTTCAAGCAAAGTTTCTTGCATTAAAAACTTATTCATCTTACGAAGCCGCACGGAACTGCCCACAATAGTTCGCGAATCGAACGCCGATCGGTCCATTAGTCCATCAAGACACAATACCATAAATTCAATGCAAGGAAATTGAATTGAATGCAAAAAGATAATGATACTAAAGTATCATGACAAGTTATGTAATAAATAAATGTCTGGGAAATTCCAACATCGTAATCAACATGTTTCTGCAACGACCTCAATCGCTGGTGGTTGGTTCACGCGTTCGTCCATTCATGCAAACTTTCATGTAACGAGTCTCAAACCAAATAAGTAGAAATGGTTCAGCAACAAATAAGTGAAAGTTTGTCGCTGATTGCTCGGGAAATTTATTTTCATGTAGAGGGGTTTCAAGAGATCAAAATTTCGTACTTCACACACATACAAGTACATTCCGTTTAGTTTCTACCGTTTCAATGCAAATTCGTTTTCAATTTTGATACGGTTTCAATTTCAGTGACGAGAAGAAGCACACAACTGATTGCCTATATTCGCGTTTAGTATCTACCAATCGCAGGGCTTTAATGAAAATGAAATGCTGAATGAATGCATTTACATCTAGGTTGTTTAAACAGTTGAAGTGAATTAAAGATTATGATTCAATCATCTGTAAACACAGCAATTGGTTTACAATAATTAGGGAGAAATTGAAGATTTTCAATTTATTTGCAGTTCCATGCAAATGTTTTGTTTGCAATATATTCATGAAAAAGTAAGTCACTAGAGTACATTCTTGACATTTTCATATCATAATGGGTTGGTATTTTAGCCTCATTACAAGTATTTGTGGGACCGAGGATCGCTGACAGGAATTCTCTGCATCATTCACATTGGTCGCATGGTTATTACTCATTAACATTCTGGGCTTTCTCGAGCCGTTATGTACGTGGCGCCTTTGAGTGGAATGTCCGCTCGTTGACTATTCAAGGCGCACGGCAAAAGCAATAAAACAGAACAACTCGATCTCGATAACGGTTTCAAAAAGTAGTAGGAAAGTCGGATACTAATTGGGCGTACGCGATCCGAGATCCACGATCCGCTAAAAGCTTGCTACCAGCCCGAAATCTTTTAATCACACCTTGAAACTTGTTACGAGTACGAGCAAGAAGATACCACCGCCACGGTCGCTGCTGAAGCTGCTGCGGTTGCTTCTACTGCTGCTCGCGGTGACGATCAATGACAGACTTGTCGGTCCGTCTAAATCTCGGCATAATCTCAATGCCGCAACGGTAGTTGGATGAGCCTCTAGCTCAGCCAACTTAGATTGCATTCGGCAATGCAATCCATGGATAGAATGCATTATGGCAGTGTTCTCATGTCAGAACGTCGTCAGATTTGAGTTATTAAGTTAATAAAAATTATGATAGACCATAATAAAAAGGCAAATATCATAAAGAATATCAATGTAAAGAAAAATTTAAGTTTAAAATAAAAAAAAAAACACATACAAATTTATATTTATAATAAAAAGATGAAAAAATTTTTTTTCCTAAATTTTATAATTTACAAAAATTGAAATTTGAAAAATTAAATTTTTCGAATCTACAATTGAAATTTCAGAACAGTGTTATGCCGGTTTTCGGACAGGTGGCTTAGGTTATTGCTTGATTACTACATATTGTAGCGCCCTTTCTGAAGCGAATTTCGTTTCAGTTCATGTTTTATTGATGTTCAAAGTTGAAAGAATAGGAATTTGTTTACTTCATCAAGCTAGTTGCTAAATGTATGTTTCATTTGGTTGTTCTAAATGGTGTAGGTATACAGTGGACAGTGTGTAATAAACATAAGCAGTCGAGCAGCCCCGTGGTGATCAGGAGTGGCTGCTCCTGAAGAGAAAAGGTGGTCACCCCGTCGAAACTGCTTAGTTTGTTGTTTTACTAGTGTAAAGTAAACTGCATCCGTCAAGTTTCCATCCTTTAGGCAGAGATGAGTGGTTCACTTCAGCCACTTTAACATCTTTAGGTTTGGCATTCCCCTTGTAATGCAACGACCTTCTTCTGTGAAAGTAACGGTTGCTTTTTGTGTAATGTTTGCGTTTGTCTCAAGCCTCCGTGTCCGCTAACTTTAACGTGGCAAAACAATATTGAATTTCTGTAGAGTAGATTAATTGACACCTAATAGAACGTTTCTAAAGACAATAAAAATTGATCGGTGCGTCTTGTAGAGTAGAGTACGCGTGATGAGTATTTTGTAGTGTAGCTTCGTGGCTCGACAAGAACCCGCCTCATATGATCCCGCAAATGCTAGTCGTCAAGCACGCATACGCGGTCGTTAAGCGAAGCTAGTTAGCTGAGCTCGGTGTTGTTTTAGCTCGCTGACACTTGTGCCAGACCATCGGCACCCGTGTCCTACACGGACATTTCGTAAATCATTACAAGTGTAAGGTGAATTTTAAGCATGCAAGGAATGTGATTTGTATCTTTTTCATCTGAAACATCGAATATATTACGCCGTACATATATTTGCATTCTAATGAAGTAGACTGACAGCTCACGCTAGCTAGCTATATGTAGGCTGACTACTACAAATACAAATTTCTACTGGAAGGCTTGTTACACTTACGTTGGTGTAGGTCACAGAAGTTTTTCTCGCGAACTATATAAGCTAGAAAAATAAAATTTTGTATAAAGTTGTAAACTGGTGCCCTCTTCAAAGTTCAATTACAAAATAAATTTGTAAGGTATTTAAGGGGGGTCTCCCTATATAGGGGAGTGGCCCCCGAAAAAAAAATTGCATCAAAGGCAGCCGATGTGGGTATCAAATGCAAGGTCTTGATGAGAACTTTTCAAAACCGGTCTTAAACTGACATTTTGTAATGATTGTCCGCTTTTCAGATCGAACGCGGAACCGACCTCTCATCGGTTCTAGACGTTAAGTCTGAGTAGTGCCAACGGATGGTACCAACAGGTCAACCAATCCGTGCACCGTAACCCATTCACGCGGTGACTGCTTGTCGGCCAGCTAGTTCGGAGAGGATTTCGGTCGCGGGTCTCCGAATGGGTTACGCTCAATTACAATATTTCAGTCACCTGAACATGCCCGTTTTCCAAACGCGTCAACAATTACTCATCCAGAACGGGAAACCTACGTTACGTTAATTCTGGATGTGATCTCTCCACAGATCTCAAATCAAAAACGCTACAAAATCCCATAGGCGCGTTACCGAATCACCGACGCGGTACCGAAAAATATGCTACTCGAAATTAAACCGACGAAAACTACTCTAATGAAATGACGAAACAATCAAAGGTACCGCGTACCGCGCGCGACGCGAAACCGACTTCAGCGGATTTGTCGAAACCCTATCCTCGCGACGGCATACCTACCCTACACTCTCTGTTCCCACTGAAAAAGAACGAGCCACTGAAAAGGAAAGTCGTGGTTAAAGTTTTAGCAATCCATTTTTAATTATTTCTAATTTCGATACAATCTGATCATATAGATATTCAAGATAATTTTAAATAATATTAGAGTACATTACAGAAATCATACTTGAGAATATTTAATGTTTAAATTTTGTTTTTGTATGATATAGTTTCCTTTTGTTTTATAATAGCGTAATAGCAATATATAGTTTTGGCTTAGTAATTTTTCTGGTTTATTTTACTTTATTTTATAAAAAAAAAATGTTGTACTAAAAATAACGGAACAACTAATGATCGAATAATTAACAGGATTTTTGTTTTTTTTCTTCCCCAGATAGTTATTTTTCAATGCCTTAGATTCTTTCATTTCTTGGAATTTTTCTTATATTTTATTCTTTGAATTCAAGGATATATGTTGAAAACCTAAATTTGCATTTACCAAACCGATAAGAAATTCATGCTTCGAACAATACTAAAAAGAAGCATATGAGCATTTAAACTAAATCGTTTTCTTAAAAACTAAATGATTATTTGCAATAATAGAATATGGATCGAAAACAAAAGACAAAAGGAACCTTCTAGTAGAAAATTTTGTTTGAAAAATTAAATACATTGTATATGCATGTATGTGTGTTAAGGTTATGTGTGTATTAAAAATTAAACAAAAACGCTTTAATAAAAAACTATTATCCCTAAAAATGTGTTCACATTTCTTTATTACTTTTATACCCTACTTATTTTATTATTATTAGGGTCACCCGAATTAAACGCGAAAAACGCGACGCGACCAAATTCCCGTGAATTTGGTTTAGGTACATACGAAATCACGATTGACCTTTTGTTTGTTTCAATTAATTTTAAGCAAACTTATGTTTTCATTTTAAAGGACTATTGTTCTTAACCTGCTAACATAAAATGGGAACTTTCGTCAAAATACAAATCAATCATTCACTACTATTGGTTACCCTCATCATAATCACATGACATAAATCATTCCAGAATATCACGAATCTTGGCTTATATATGAAAAAAAATTTCAATTATAAGAATTGTGCCGTTTTGACTAGATTCCCATAGTATGATTTATGGTCGGTAGGCCGAAAGCGAACGAACGACGAGATTACCCGAGCGGATCTTAGTGCGGAGATCCAAATGCACGCGACGAAAAAAAACCGACGATCACAACGAGTTTTTATTTCCCCGAAAATTTTATTTATTAACGTATCAGTTATTTGTTCTACTTGCTATCGAGTTCTTTTATTTTTACCATTTCCATTACATGCTGCTCTAATTTAAAGATTTTTCCCAAGAAATAATCAAATGTAGATCTTCTGTCAATGGACTCCATACAATTGTAAGTACAAGTCGACTGGATTAGGAAAAAAAAATAATTTTTAAGAACTTCTTCAGTTTTATCGGCAAGACTGAACGATAGGCTGCATTAGTTTCTATTGGCTCTTTAAGTTTTTAATTTCCACTGGATAAGATCAACTCAACGCTTGTTTCTTGCATCGCCTCGAATTATAGCACCGCTTTGAACTATAACTTTCCCACTCAAGACAATGTTCTGAGATCCACAGAGGACAGTTTGCCGACTTAATTTATTACCCGAAGCCGTTTCAACATATTCATCGCGACTGTAATACAAATCAGGAACTTCCATGATATGCGGCGCCGAACGATTGGACCGCCGGAAACTTGCTTTGGAAATGAAGTCTTTGAGGAATGGTTTTATTCTCAAAGAATCAAATATATACTTTCGCTTTCAGTCGGTAAAATACGCCGGGCGGAATATAAACACTGCCCAATGAATACCGATATTTGACCCGGTCTGCAGAACTGACACAAATACTAATCACACAACTAGGCAATCATGGATGTCCAAGAGATATTTCTTGCTAGGCCATCGAGTCTACTTGTGCTAGACAACCCAGCAACCCCATATGCCTCATTTCCTATAATTAATCCCGATACTTAGCTGGGCAAATTGGGATCCTCCACAGCCTCCTTGAGCAGTAACAATTTGTTTGATTGTGTGATGGTGTTGTTGATGGCGAACTACCATCATTAATAGATTGATTCGACACCTTTGTCGCGACAATTGTTGCTTCAGCACCGACTGTGGCTGCTACGACATCTTGCGCGTTATGTATAACCTTGAAATTCCGATAGTAACTGCTGTTGTGATTCCGAAGGGACTAGGAAAATGGCATTTTTCTTTTAATATCAAAATAACACCTCTTATTGGAAAGCCCTGTATATTTTCGAAATATACATTTTCCCTAATAAAATCCCATGGATAACCTTAAACTCAACGAAATTCAATGTTGAAGTTGTCTTCAAAAGGTTCTAATATTCTGTAAGCTTGATGAAAATTGAATCATATTCACAGAAGTTATAGCCATTTTATATTTCTCCAATTACAACAACAATAACAGCGATTTTGGTATGTTGACACAGAGCACTGCAGTTTAAGTTTGATCTCCTTAAAATTTTCAGATAAAATCAATAACATAAATATTTTTAGCAATTCATGATTTGAGTGATTTTTGCTGGTTTGCAACAAAATGGCGACCGTTGAAAATGGAGAAAAAATGGACTTTCCTTTAAACGTGCACATATCTTTGACATGCTTCACGACTTTATTCGTTGCTGGTGACTGCTTTTCGTAATTTGAGTCAAAACTCTTCTAACATGAGCGGTGGTCTATCTACTCAACTTGTTAACGGGGCTTTTAGTGGTTTCAGCATTGTCTTGTTTGAAGAATGTCGTATGTTTATTTCTGAAGACGTGTTGTTGTTTCTTGGCTCTTAATCTTTCGATCGTATTCGGGCTTTTTCCGTTTTTGATGGCTGAATTAAAAATGTACATTTTTTCCTTGTCGTACCCATTTTTCATCAGGGGGTAGGTCACAAGCCGATATACCCAGCAATTGTAAGGTGCCATGTTTGTATTATTGGATGTGATCGTTGCCTTCTTACTCAGGCCCATAAGGAAATCAATTGACGTACCTGACGTCACTTCCCGTACCGGAAACAGCTGACCAGTAGCCCTAAATTTCGACAAACAGTTGTCCAGAAAACTTGAAAGCAGCATCTCAGTAGGCCGAAAGTAGGCTTTTGAGATTGTCAAATATGACATTTCTCAGAAGAAATTTATCCGAAATGATACAAACAGGAACGTAATACATATATTTGCGCGCTAATGCCTTCGATGTCTCATATTCAAAATAAATCGTTGACAAAGCACTGATGAAATTTCAAACTACAGGCATATGTACTGTAAAAAATCTTTAAAAGATTTGTTTGATTTAAACAGCACTAGATGGCGCTGATAAGGCTACTCGAAGAGGTTAGTTCGCGACGTGACGTGGTGTTTCGGTTTTTGGGCATGAGTAAGAAGGCAGCGATGTGATGATGTTGCTGGTAACGTTCTTGGGGCAGAAGAGCTCTTCCGGTAGATTTTACGTTCACGGTTTCCGTTGTTATTAATGGTCATCAGGGCCAGGAATAGCAATGTTTCGTTGATCTCCTTTTCCAAAGTAAATTGTATTTCAGGGTAAATTTTGTTAATTGCATGAAGTAAGTCTTCAGCTTGTGTACTACTGAACTACATCCGTCAAGTTGATTGATGAGTGGTTTACTTCCGACACTTTAACATCTTTAGGTTTGACATTCCCCTTGTGATGCAACGACCTTCTTCGAAAAAAGTAACGGTTGCTTTTTGATAATGTTTGCGTTTGTCTGAAGCCTCCGTGTCCGCTAACTTTAACAAGACAAAAAAAATATTGAAATTCTGTAACGTAGCTTAATTGACATATAATAGAAGATTTCTAAAGATAATAAAAATTGATCGGTACGCCTCGTAGAATAGAGCACGCGTGATAAATATTTTGTAGTGTAGCTTCGTGGCTCGACAAGAACCCGCCTCATATGATCCCGCAAATGCTAGTAGTCAAGCGGGCGTACGCGGTCGCTAAGCGAAACTAGTTAGCTGAGATCGGTGTTGTTTATAGCTTGCTGACACTTGTGCCAGACCATCGGCACCCATGTCCCACACGGATTTTTGGGAAAAAAGAAATCATTACACTTTATCCTTTTGAACGTCTACATATCTAAACCATGTTTTTGGCATTAAAACTAATTCTTTGATTACGGATTCAATGTATTCCATGAAGACTTCTGCTAAAAGTGGGAGCAAAAGGTTACACATTGCAGCTCTGGCAGTAGTCTTGAAGAGTTTTTCCCTGAACGTGAAGTAACTTTCGATCATACAGAGCAATGCGAGTTTTTATATGTTTTCAATCGCTTCTTCCAATCCCTTGTATTGCCAAATTTCTGAAGCCATACCTCTTGTTGGCATATTGCGTGTTTCATCGATGTATTTGGGAACAATGAGTTCACATCAAAGGATACTAGTATTTCATTTTTATTGATTTCACCTATAGTCTGCAGCTTGCTTATGAAATGCGGTGAGTTTTATTTTACAACGTGTTAATTAAACATATCCCCTAAGCTGGTGTATTGTTTTAATAACCACTTAGCGATGTTGTAGACTGGTGAGTTGGAACCCGTGATGATGCCCTCATTTCATTATCATCCTTGTGTACTTTTAGCTGGTATCTAATTCTCGGCAGCAAAGGGCTTGGCATTTGCAATTTGATAATATCACCAAATACGGTACGGGCTTCCTTAAGTGCTCAGTTGACGGTTTCGGGGGAGAAGCGGATCGTAGTAGTCTTTGCGTATAGACGTCTTTTAAATCGCTCCTGTCAAAAGTTTTCAAAAATTAAATTAATTTTTTAAAAATATTAGTCCCAAGTTAATTTTTATCGAAAAAAATCTTATATTGTCGAAGTAATCGACTCAGGAAATTTCTATCGAATATTTTTACTTCGATTGGTAACGAAAAACAAATTCACAAAGAAAATTTCGCCGCTGGTATGGAGGAGCCCGACGGCTTCCCACCGTTGGGGCAACCTGGGGAAACGACGAATACGAAACTGGCAACAATCACCAAAAGAAAACATAACGAAGAAAACTCCGTCGATGGAGGGTGCAAGCTGCAAATAATAGCGGACAATCAACAAATGGCCAAATTGCAGAAAGAAAATGATAAACTAAGGCAAGAGATACAGTCTCTCAAGGATCTTTTCAAGAAAGGGATGAAGCCTCAAAAGACGCAGCCACAAAATCAATGGCAACAGGTAACAAAGCCGAAGAAGAGTGCAAAGCAAGTAAATCCAGAGAAAGTTCTAAGTGCTGGTGGCACCAACGAGAGCCAAAATTATTTTGCAGCGCTGGAGGAATTAACCGAAGATATGGAAATCGAAGAAAACATCGGAGGTAATTTTAATCAAGATAATGACGTTAATTTTATTCAATATTTAAAGAACAAAAATAAGGAGAAAAAACCAGCCCGCAGTTCTGCTGGTTCCTCTGAAAAAGCTTCGAACAAGATAGAAAAAGTTCCGCCAATCAACGTGTTCGGACAAACCGGGAAAGATATGGTTCGGCTATTGGCAGCCGAAAATAAACTGGCCAATTTCGAAATCAAAAGAGTTAGTGCCGAAAAATTAACTATAAGGACGAAATCACTGGTTGATTTCAAGTCAGCCAAAGATGCGCTGATTTCTGGGGAGGTTCCACACTTCACCTATACCCCAAAAAGTGAAAAGAATCAGACCTTCTTGTTGAAGGGTTTGGACAGCGGAGAGGATACGGTCGATCTTCTTCAGGTGCTCATGGACGCTGCACCAGATATTGATTTTGTTTCAGTCAAAGCCTTCGCGACAAGAAAGTCGACCATAGAAAGCAAGAATTTACCACTTTACCTGGTACAAATTGCAAATACGAGCAGTCCAAGTGCCCTTCAACAAATAAGGTACTTGAATTTCAGAGTGGTGAGGTGGGAACGCCTCCAGAAAAGAGAAGTCAACCAGTGTTACCGGTGTCAAAGATTTGGACATTCGGCTGCCAATTGTGCCATGCACTATCGTTGCATTAAATGCAAAGACGTTCATGCTCCCGGTGAGTGCAAATTGGCTCAGACGGAGCCTAAAGAAAAATTATACTGCCTTAACTGCGGTGTTTTTGGTCACCCAGCATCATATCGAGGATGCTCCCGATATCAAGATGCAAAAGTTAAATTTGCTCCAAAGCAAACACAAGTACACCGTAATATCATACCTTCCAACTTCGTCAAGCCCGGAGTATCATTTGCACTCGCCGCTAGAGGACCAGCAGAAAATGCTGGAAATAATGTAAATAATGTAAGTGGCAATAATGAGCTGCTTCTCAAAATTTACCAGCAACTTAATTCTTTATCGGAGGGAATCGACAAACAAGATTCAAAAATTAACTTTGCTTTTCAGCGTTTAGGTCTTTCAAATGCCGATTAATAACTTGTCATCCAGTCATATTCCCATGGATAGGCTTCGCCTCATATCGATCAACGTCAACTCTATCGTTGCTATACATCGACGTGATTATCTCCTTGAATTTGTTGTTAAGCAAAAGCCTGACATCATACTTCTCACTGAAACCCACCTCAATTCATGGCATTCCATGGAATTCAAAGATTTTGCATTCGTAAGAAACGATAGGGTAATAGGTGATGGGCGAGGTGGCACCGGGATATTGGTTAGAAGACCCTATTGTTTCCAAAATATTGAAAAAGTCGAATTCAAAAACTTTGAATTTCTTGAAGTGTCCGTTATCAAAATTTCACTGCCAGGTGGGGATAACCTCTTCGTTATCTCTGCCTATGCAACTGGTCAAAATGTTCTCAAGTTCAAGGAGGAACTCAATTCCTTGTTTGAAATACTCGAATTGAACAGGCTGCATAGTTATTATATTTTTGCCGGTGACCTGAATGCCAAGCATACATCATGGCTGAACGCCACCAATAATCCAAGAGGTGTATTCCTGAAATCATGGATAACAGAGAACCAAATCGAATACAGTTGCAACCTATATGGGTCGGAGTTCCCAACATACCCTAGGACAAATTCATATTTGGACCTCTGCATTGCTGACGCAAGACTTGAATTCAGCTTTAATAGTCCTCAACGGAAACTGCAGGTGCTTCCTTACGATAGTGACCATAACGCAATCGTAATGGAAATCAATCATCAAAGGGATGATTTCTTCCTCATTCCAGTTCAACATGAAAACCATCAGTTGAATTTCAAAAAAACAGACTGGGGAAAGTTTCAAAAGAAGTTTAATCGGGAGTACCAGAAGCAATGTCCCTCTTCTGATGATGGCAACGCTTGCTCAATGGTTCCTAATAACAGAAATCTAACTGACGATGAAATAGATCTTTATTTGTCGAAGTTAGAGAAGCTGGCGTTGGAAACGATTGAGAAAGTAGTTCCCAAGATTAAACATCGAAACAATATGGAAGGATATGAAACACCAACCATCGCAAGGTTGAAAAGATTGAAAAGCCTTCTTCTCACACGCGTCAACAATATTTATCGACGATTTTTGGACTACAACCATCCCTCGTTGGCTTTGTTGAAATTACACCTGAAGAATGTCCGGAACTTAATCCGTTCATACTTCAGGAGTGAGGTCAGCAATCAATGGGCGGAAAAACTGCGGGGTATTAGCCCACAGGACCCAGATGTCGTTTTCGCGAAAGTGAATAGCATATTCCGCAAGAGTCTTGAAATCGCGAGTGATGAGATAAATCTTCTCGATAGAGCTGGTATCGAAATTGATAGTACGACTCCGGATAGAAATGGAAACAGGATTATATGTGATGGATTGCAGAAACTTGCCCTGATTGGAACACATTTTGAATTGGTTCATCTGCCAAACCCAGAGAGAAGGAATGAAATATTTTCGGAGGTCGTTGAAGCAAAAGTTTCCGACTTCAAATCAAGCCTGAACGGCCAATCAATTCTTCATTTCGATGAAACATTAACATCTGACCTCATACCGAGCTTGAATTTTATTGATTATTTTGTCAGCTATGAAGACTTGTGTTTCATATTTCGCAGGATAAACAACAAAAAATCATGTGGTACTGACGGTATTCCAAATATAGTTCTCCGACATTTGCCTGAGGTTGCTATTAGGAATTATTGCATATTGTTCAACAACATGTTGAACAATTCATATTTCCCAAATGAGTGGAAAAAGGCTAAGGTATTTCCGATCTTGAAGAAAGGAAAAGAATCTTCATGCCCTAAAAGCTATCGCCCAATCAGCTTGCTGCCTAACATCAGCAAGGTGTTTGAAGTGATACTCAACAGAGCATTAAACGCCCACATTGAGAAATATGAGTTGATGCCGAATCGCCAATTTGGTTTTCGTGCCAGGCATTCGGCCATACATGCAATAACGAAAGTAACCTCAGACATCTGTTGGAGACTAAACAACAAAGAATGTGTTGGAGCATGTCTCATTGATATGGAGAAAGCCTTCGATACGGTGTGGTTAGATGGACTAGTTTTCAAACTTCTTCAGGACAGGTTCCCCAGACACCTTGTCGCCATGATGTGTAATATGTTATACGGGAAATCATTTGTTGTAACTGATGGAAATCTGACAACAATGCGCGAATTCAAGGTCTTGAATGGTCTACAGCAGGGAACAGTTACTGCGCCCCTGCTTTTCTCAATATTCATTCGCAAGCTATTGAACAGCTTTGATTTTAATGTCTCGCCAACGCGATCATTGGTAGCGTTTGCTGATGATCTGATCATCTATACGGCAGACCGAAAAGCTACAATAGTTCAGAGCAATCTTCAAAAAATGTTTAATGATGTGCAGCTCTACACCGACGATTGGCGAATGAAAATCAATGCGCAGAAGTGCGAAACAATTTTGTTTCGGACAACGCTGCAGGGGGCCAGTCAAGGCCTGAAACGTAATTGGAAGGATTTCCACATTATGGCTGGTGAGGGTAGTTCAGAACGGGTTCCACATAAATCCTGTGTTCGATACCTCGGTGTTCATCTCGATCAGTATCTGTACTATACTGAACATGTCAAAATCATGCTCAGTAAAGCACTAAAAGTAGTCATGGCCCTTCGACGACTCTTTCATTCCAGATACATCGATCAAAAAGTCAAAGTTATTTGTTACAATTTTTTTTTTTTTTATTTTTTTTTATTTATTTATTCCATCTTACAGACAAAACAATCCAATCACAAAATGGAACGCAAAGAACAATTACAGCAAAATTTAAATGAAAAAGAATACTAAAACGTCGATAATTAAAAGTTAAACTAGTAATAAGTCTCTTAGTTTTTTCTTAAATGCTATGTAAGAAGAGGGGAATGGTCCAAGCTCGAGATTATTATGATTTCGTACGATTCTTAAGATTGGTGAATAGAAATATAAATCAGTTCTAGCATATGGTATAACGAAATAAGAATTCATCCGAGATGAACGAGATGTACAAGACCCTGGTTAGGCCAGTTTTGACATACGGATGCCAGATCTGGTACAACCAGAGTGCTAGTACAATGGAAAGATTAAGAGTTTTCGAAAGGAAATGTCTTCGTGCATGTACTGGTTTGTACAGAAAGCCAGAGGCGGATTGGAAGCACTATATATCGAATAGAAAAATTTATCAAACCGCTCAAGTGACAAGAGTCGATATCTTCATATTGAAACTTCTTCGGAATCATATCGCAAGATCTGTAACTGTGAGTGAAAACCCTTGGATTTCACAGCCGTTCTACCCTACAGACGGGTATATTGTGACTTGCCTCACTACTGGCTTCGGTCTCCAGAAGCATTCGTGTATTTGGACATGAATCGATATGTTTTTGATTCTAACGGCGTCCCAATCATATATCACATATATCGACGGGCCACCGATAAGAAGATAAAATATCCTCCGAATCTGAGTTCACGAGACCAACAATTCCAATGGAGATACTCATTTGCTAGATTCGTTGAGGCTGGTCGAGCTGAGATGGAACAATCTAGGTATTGGTGGCTGAATGACAATGTCTAAATTATTCGTGTTTATTTTCTGTTTTTGTGCTTTTTCTCGTTACTTAGTTTTTTAGATTCATCTCATTATTGCTACATCTAGTATTGTTGTTTATTTGTATTATAAATTAGGTATACGAGGTTTCAATATAAGGTAACGTTTTTGTTTATTTTTTTTTTTGATTGAACTTATTTAGAATTAGGGTGTGACATATTAGGTATAGGATATAAGTTCATTGTTGTGTTAGTAGTATAAGTAATTTTTGAATAATGCTGGTTGGTTTTTTTCTCCTTTTTCCAATTGAATCAAAAAATATATAATAATCTTAATTAATTTAAATTTGCAAGTGTATTTTTTCATTAAATGGGTTTAACTGTTAACGTATAAATTTAGAGAGCCGTTCGGGCCATTAAGTTTTTTTATAGTTTTATTGTTTGGAATTTGCTTTATGTTCTTCTAAAAATTTATAACGATTGGTATTAAATAAAGCGCTTTTGACTTTGACTTGACTTTGACGGTTTCGGGTAGCGGATCCTTACGGTTGGCAAGTTTTCTAAACACTATGCTATCGTACTCGATTTTATTCAAAAAGATTAAATTGTTTCCCCGATCTGTTTTCAATAAATATACTGGTTGGTCCTTCAGTTGTTAAACAATTGATGTCTTTTCGGATCATTGTAGTTATTTTTATGACAAGGGGCTGAATAATATGCTACATTTGATACAAGCTACGCGTAATATGGCCAAAACACACGCGGCTCGGCACTCACTACTCAACCGACTGAACGGCACAGTTCTTCACTTAGTCTAGATCGAACACGTTCGTACTCTACACAACGATAAAGTCTAGGTCGAATATGCTTGCACGCTTCACTATAGACTCCCCCACTTATTTTAAGGAACTGAACATACTTTGAAGTGAAGGAGACTTGTTTTTTCGGGACCAAGGTGGCGAAAAACTGACTAATGTGGGGTTTCGGTGTGTGGTCGATGTTCAATTCGACCATATAATGGTACTGGCCAAGTGTCCTCCTGATGGTACCGAATTTCCAAACGTCTTGATTTCCAAAGTGAATCTTTGCTTGCACTCTCCCTCTCACTCGGAGACTACGAGCCCGCGAGGCGGTAGGTACTGTTGGAGCAAGAGCTTTCCTGTTGGGGAGACAGACCTGATGCAAAAGATGTTGCTCTAAAGAGGAACATTGTGTGTTTAGCTTGATAGACAGGGAAGCGGGATCATCAGCAGTAGCCTTGAGCCTTCTGTTTAACGTTTGGATGCTGCATCCTGTGAGATCATTCGTGGCTGGATGATTCGGCACGCTGAACTTTTGGAATACCCCATGCTCTTTACAATCTCTCTAGAATTCTTCACCTTTAAAAATGGTAGCATTATCCAAAACCATCATGTAGGGGTAAGCACCCACCGAAAAGATGCCTTCAAGCAAAGAGATCGTTGAAACAGAAGACGGAGCATCACGGATTATGCGAACCTCTGCCCACTTCTACTTTGCATCCATGCACATTAATTTTCATCAGGCTGATCCCAGGGGAGAATTGGCGCTTTCTGTGGACTGTGGCGAACTTTGGCATAGGACTGACAGCTCTTCATAAGATGCTCTATGTCCTTGTCTAAGCCTTCCCAGTGAACGTATCTCCTGGCGAGTTGCTTCATATTCATGATTTCCACATGCGTTGTATGAAGCTCTTGCAGAATTGGTATTTCGAGAGACTTAGGGATCACTGCTCGCTCGGAACGGAATAGCGAGTCGCCAAAGATAATGTGCAAGCTATCCTTGCGGCTGGTTTTAAGCTCCTGTAGTAATGCTTGGAACTTCGGGTCTTTTGTAGTTTCCTCGGCGACTGTTTCTGCGGTGATAGACAAACTGGATATTTGGAGCAGTGTTTCAGCATACAGTGCATTGACTTCTTGATGAATGAAATTCTCTGGTGACTCAATAATTGTAGAGACTGGTGTATGGGACAAACAGTCAACATTCTCATTTTCTTTTCCCTTCTTGCATTGAACTGTGTCGGCGAGCCCATTGAGGGAAGAGGCATACCTCAGAAAATGCGAAGAGGTCATCTGCGGCAGTGCATGGTCTGGATGAAAAATCCTTGAAAGTGGCTCATTGTCAGTGATGACAACGAAACGTTTGCCGAATAAGTAGTTGAAGAAGTGCGTCGCTGTGTTTACGATAGCCAGGGCTTCTCTGTCAACCTGACTGTAATTAGACTCAGCCTGCGTCAGAGCTCGCGCGACGTAGCCAATTGGATGCTCCTGACCAACAATACTGTCGATTGTTCAGTTGGCGATGCATCAGTTGTGAGTATCACTTGTTTTGAAGGATCAAACGGAATGAGCACTCTGTTTGAGTGTAGTTCTGTCTTGAGATTCACGAAGGAGGCCTCAGAAGCTGTAGACGAAAAGAAACGTTCACCCTCCCTGAGGAAGCGGCGTAGTGGGTAGGTCTTTAAAGAGAAGTCTGAAACGAATTTGGCATAATATGTGACTTCCGTAAGATTCGTTTGAATTGGGCAATTTTTGCAAGCCATGCTCGAAAGCTCAATGATTTTCAATTGAAGCTTAATATTTTGTTGTTGTAATTTTTTTTTTTGCCCAGATAAATTTTACTCAGCAGAAAATTGTCAATTCCGTAAATTTCGTTTGCATTGGGCAATTTTGGCAAGCCATGCTCGAAAGCTCAATGATTTCCACCTGTGATGCTAACGTTTTCATTTTTTAACGCAGACATTCATTCGTTTCCGTGTTCTCGGGTTCACAATGTAGGTTGAGGCTACTGTTTGCTTATACATATATTTTTTTACGTGCGGAGTCGTTCGCCAGGTGTGTTACTCATTGTTTGTTTTCAAGTTCAGGCAGTGTAAATAAATGATGGAGCAATTTGACGCTTGTAGATTGCGGGAATGTTTTTCCAGGTTGCTTCGTCTCGTCATGATGTTTTTCTTTTTTGCTGGTTTTCTACTTTATTAGTTTAATGACCTAATTGTCAATTAATCCTGAGAGCGATGACAATGTTAATTGTTTTATAGGTAATATTTGATGTTAAATCAATTAGGCGTTCATTATATTGATTTAGTGAATTGATTGTTTGGTATTTAGCTAATTAGGAATATATTGTATCCAATAGTTGGCTAGTTATAGGCTAAGTGAGCTATTCGCTTAATTATCTTTTCTGCTAATTGACTAGGTAGAACTATACTTTATTTGATAGTTGGCGAGTTAGGAATACATTCTAGTGTAATAGTGAATTATTTGGCTAGATTATTTCATTATATTTGATATTTGGCTAGTTAGGAAAACATTCTAGTGTTGGCTGATATTGCCTGGAAATGTGCTAGATGTGTTTCTAGTGACCACCGCCGTGGTGATCCGTAACATGACTATGCGGCCCTAGATTAGATCTGTTGCTTGGAGAGCTTCACAAATCTCTGGTTAGTTGGTTAAGGTTAGGTTAGTCTTGAACGGGTTACAATTACAATTACCGCCTTTTGAGGATGTATCTTGGGGTGAGAATCGGGGATTGGGTTAGGTGTGATTATGCTGCTTGGTAATTGGTTGTTGGCAAAGTTACTGGCGGAATTAGGGTTTAGGTTTGCCAGTGTCAGTTGGACCTCCTGTGTGCGGTGTTGTCGACCTCGATGATGCTGTAATAGGCACCGGAACACGAAGAAAAGGTTTAGTTATCTCAGACCGAGTGAGGCTAGGCTAATCGAGGTGGTGGCCAGATGTGTGTGCCTATTTACGTTTTTTGTGTGTGCCAGCTCGTTCAGGTGTTCGTATACATCCGAAAGAGTATCTGTGTTTGTTAGTAAAGGAAAGGTTGATGTCTTGAAGGATAGTAGCTGGATGTTGCTTTTTTATGGGTGGTTTTAAGATGGGAGAGTTCTAGTTTGAGTAGCTCGAGGCTTATTTGAGGGAAAAAACGGGGGTTGGTGATGTGGATTGGGTGAGTGCTCTCAGCCTCGTAATGGACCAGCAGGTCATTTATTCGCACAAGACAGGGGCTGTGCAAGGTTAGAATTCCTTGTTCAAAGAGAGAGTGTGTGGTGACGTTAGTGCCGCACTGTATGTGGATGTAGAAAATAGATCCAGCTTTTTGGTCGGTATAGTTAAATTAAGGAATTAAATGTGCCGATGTGTAGGGTAAGGTATTGTTTAGTCTCAGGGGGTTATGTAGCAGCGAAATTCGTTCTATCTGTGGGAAGACGAATCAAGAATTTTCGCTGTCCTCTCAATCATCAATCATCAAGAAATTCATAACTTTACAAACGAAATTTATGCTATTATCTATCTTTCGGAAATTCGATTATTTGTGAACACAAAGTTTGTCCTTTTATTCCAAGCTCATCGAACAACAGTACCATTATTTGCTTTTAACTACACAACTTTTTCACAAGTGGCTCTTTTGGTTTTCGAATAAAGTTCCCAAGGAAAACTCTTTTTCCACCTCATCGTATGTTAAAGCTGCAAATAAGTTTTCACCGAAATTTAATGACTACACATTAAAATTTTCAAATTTGCGAATATTCAACAAAGAACATTTTTAGTTTATGAAACCTTTATTCAAGGAGTCAACAATAATTTAAAATATTAAAAAATATTTCAATCTTCGCTATGTTTATAAATTCATTAAACTACAAACTAAATGTATCCAGTCTCAGTCGTCCATCATTTTCTGTAAAATATAAAAGATCGGATAAAGTCTGCTCGCATATCAAATCTTCCACACGATCGTGCATCTATAAAAGGAAATAGAGAATATCATAAAACAACGATCCTACAATTCGAAAATTAGTTCGTTTTACCCCTTTGGCTCGAAATTGTTCCAATACTTCAGGGTGCTTAAAATTCGGTCCAAAGTTTACACTAACTGTTGCATTCTTATGTATTGATACCGTCGGATAATAAATACCACCATAGATATCAGTGAATGCTTCTCCTTGAGATTCACCATTTTTTAAATAGAAAATTTTACTACCCTTCAAAGGTTTCAATGATTTAATCGTTTCTTGGACTTTATCCTTTTCCTCGTAATACAAATGACTTTTGAATTTTACTAGAGGCTGTTAGAAACAATTAGTCGTATAAATGTGATATTTATATTCTTATTACCACTTACCCGATCTTTGAATGTATTAGGAAGATGATTGACAAAATGTGCTTCGGGCAGAGAAATAATGAAGCCAAGAGTATCGCCTTCTCCATAAGCTTCACTATAATGCTTTCCATGACTCTCATGAAATCGCGTTCCCTTTCGTGAACGCCAAGAATAACCGAATTTGTCATAGCCCAAAGGAGCCTGCAGGTTAGCATATTCTTGTCCCCATCCTAAACGTGTAGCAGATCCTTCAGGCATTTCTTCAATTGTTGCCTCAAAATACCATACACCTCGACTCACGCCTGCAATCGTGAAAATTGCATTATATTGTAAATCTAATATTAATTTATGAAGTGTATATCTACCATGTGTAGCCCGCACCATACAATATCCTTTGTCTCCTGTTACTGCCAATCGATCCTCAGCTATCTTCAACTGCGGCGCACGATCATGTAAAGTGAGTAGAACTGAATTCGGAGTAAGCGTGCGATAAAGCCATCCAGGAATTGGTTTCCCAGCCCAATCGGCACTTTCGTCGAATTCTTGTCGAAATGGTGCATGAGGATCTGGTTCGGCTAAGATATATCTGTAACCGTCTTTGTTGAATGGGTGCTCCAGTGGATATCCATGCGCGGGTAATTTTACTGCTGATATGTCCGATGCTGGACGACCTTTCTTTCCAACCGGACCGGAATCTCCACCGGGAAATTTGCGTTTATTTTGACGACTACTTTTTGAAAGAGATGCTGCAAAAGAGAGAAGGAAGCAGTCACAAATTTGCTGTTTTAAAATATATTCGGGCGGATGGAGCAGGAAACAGTGCTTTTTTGGAGATAATGTATATTACTATAAATTAAGGTACGTGAGATTTGGATTCTAACATGCATAAATAGTCAGGACAAGTGAAGGCAACGTATTCTTTATCATCGGCTTTAGATGATTATCGTGAATAGTTTAAAGATCCATTCTCTATGCCTATGATTTTAGACTGATATTTTAATTGAAATAAATCATTACTTTATTAAAATTTGACTTATCGATTACTGGTGAGCAATACAAAAATGAATCACATACATTTTTGCAGCTAGACTTAAATATCACTTTAAACGCGTAATAGCATTCGTATCTCGTATCGTTTTTATCTCCCCGATATACAGTAGAAATCAATAAGACTAGACTTCACGAACAATGAAGGCCACTCCGAATTCTCCTTTTCCAGTAGGCTTCCCACTTTTGAATATTGTGTGCGATCTCATGTCTTGAATGTCGTTTCCAGTCCAATTCGTTTCCTGGATTGCCAGTATTTTGAATTGATATTGACTGGCCTGTTGTAAACGGTCCTTAATGGTGCACACGTCGAAACCATCTTTCTTACATTTTCCTACTTTAATAAGCAGCTATCGGAGCTATCCGAAAACGAGATCTGTGCACCGGTACGTTGCAATTAAAAGCTCAGTGAACAGCATATAAATGTAGAGCTATATTGGCAAGTCTAAAAAGTATTGAGCCTTTTTTGTCATTTTTCGATTGAATATTTCTTTTATTTAAAATGGATTTTATTTAAGTATATATTGTCCATTATTATCTATGACCTTTTGCTATTTTTTGGGTAGAGCCATTATTCCATCTGTGTAGAACTTCTGTGGTTTATCGGCGAAAAACTTGGCTAAGTGATTTTCGCAGTCCCTTTTTGAAGTGAATTTCTTTTCATTAAGGAAGTTTTGCAGAGACCGAAATAAATGGTAGTCTGATGGTGCAAGGCCTGGACTAAACGGTGGATGCATCAATTTTTGCCGGGTCATCAAAAATGTGTGTGGTCTGGGATTGTCATGATGGAAGGCAACGCCCTTTCTATTGATCAATTCTGGCCGGTTTTTTGAATTGCTTGTTGCAATCTTGTTAATTGCTGACACTACAGAGCCGAATTGAGAGTTTTGCCAGGTTCTAGCACCCAATCCAGCATAACCATATTTGGTGTCACCTCTCACCTTTTTGTGACCATGGTCTTTTTCGAACGACATTCTCGTATCTTACCCATTTTTCATCGCTTGTAATGATTTGCTTCAAAAATGGCTCGATTTCGTTACGTTTTATTAGCATTTTGCAAGTGGAAATTCGGTCGATCATATTTTTTTTGTGTTAATTCATGCGGTACCCAAACGTCGAGCTTCTTTGTGTACCCAGCCTTACGCAAATGGTTCAAAACTGTTTGGTGATGGATATTCAGTTCCTTAGCAATGTCATGGCTGCTTATGTGTCGGTCTTCAATTTTTTGTAAGATTTCATCGACTTTTTCAGTGATTGGTCGACCTGAGCGAGGTGCATCTTTGACATCAAAATTTCCAGAACGAAAGCGAGCGAACCATCTCTTGGCTGTGGCTTTTGATAAAGTACCTTGACCGTAGACACCACAAATTTTTTCACGAGCCTGCGATGCATTCTCACCTTGATCGTAGTGATATTGTAAAATATAACGAATTTTTTCGGAAATTTCGCTCATTTCTAAATGAATACAACTTTTGACAAGAATGACGAAATACAAAACTGTCCGTATGAAAATTGTAGACTGGAATGTCACCTTTGAAATACATGTCAGTTTGACTCAATCTGATTAGTATTGCCCGATATTTGACAGCGAACACCATCTAGTGACAAAAAAGGCTCAATACTTTTTAGAGTATCCAATACATCAAGTTAATATAGAAAGATGAAAAATAGATCAAATTTCTATTAATACTTTCAAGGTCGCTTCGCGTGTTGCTGATGAGAATTTACACCGGCTGCTGCTTCATAGATTCTACGGCTGCAAAATGGAAAAGTAACGGGTGGCTTATGCTTAAATAATACCGGACAGGGAAAAAGAAACGCTAGAACACCTAGCAGGTTGTCCAGTGCTCAACAAAGAGTGTTGGAAAACACTCGAAGCACCTTTCTTCAGTAAATTAATTGTGGTCTTAAAATTTGGTATCAGGCAGCACCTTAAGTTCGTAATGACTGACGTATTCGAACTAAAGAGGAGACGTTCCTTAAGTAATGTTATTTTGGAACGTTATTTTCCCGGAACGTTACATCACATTTCAAAACGAAGATGGAACGCGTTACTTTGGAAAGGCAACGAGTAACGTTTCTTAAATTTTCACCGCACCGCGTAAGCGTTTTCGTTCATTCAATCGTTCTCATTCTTTTCGTTTTTCAGGGAACGAAAACGTTTTCGTTATTTTCAGGTATTATTGTTTTTTTCCGGAATGCTATCGCGTTTTGTCACTGAGAATTTCTCTTGTTGCATGTAACGTTTTGCAATTTTTGTACATGCTTGGTTCTACGCGGAACGAACGTGGAAATGTGTATTTCGTTTGTTCTGGTCTTTGGTGATCGGGTCGGATCAATCTATTGTGCTTTTTATGTTTTCATCGATTCATGTTATTTTTCTATATTAGGTAGGATTATATGATGAATAGAGTTAGAAAAGAAAAATTATCGCTACCGACATGGAAGGGTCGATTTAAGTTGAGGTTTGAATGTGATTCTTTGGTAAATAAGTCAACGTTAAATAGCGAATTCGCTTTCCGTAAAAGCAGCATAATGATGGATAGTATTTGAATTTTAAATGTGAATTTCACGATAGAAGTTTACCTATTGTAGAGGTGGAGAGTAATTATACGCCTCTGTCTAACATTGTCAGTTAGACAGAGGCGTATATCACGAGAAACTCTATAGAGATGTTTAAACAACTGAGATATTTCAGACCTTTCTGCAGACATGCATTCTCGTATATGCGATGAAGGATCTAGCCTATCCGTTCGTTTAAGTAAATGTAAAGAAATCAATTTAAGCAGACAAGATAAAAATCCCCAATTGTATGACCAGCTGGAAAGGTAAATTAGCAATGATAGATACTGAGTAACGCTTTTACTTTTTCATTTGAAACATTTTCCACAAAGGGTCAAAAGCATATAAATTAAATACAATCTGTCCAAAAGCATTGTCAGGCAGCGATACATTCACTCGATACACTTTTCGTGGAAATTTGATGCAAATCAAAGCGAAATTACGACCTCCCCCGGCGCAGCGTAACTGTTTTTGTTATCTATGTTATGTATGTACAGGGCATATTTCTCTCGAAAAATTTCGGTATCTATGGTATGTGGGTGTGATGCCCATAATTCAAAAAACATGTTAAAAACCGTTCCACAGAAACGTTATTTTTCTGGAACGTTCCAATAGAGGAACCGTTTTTCCCATCTCTAATTCGAACAAAATTAGTCATTCAGTAATTCGAAACTATAGCAGCCTGTCAGTAAATTTTGGTCCCATAAATAAACAGTAATCTGGTTAATGCCGCAGCAACATGGAAATAAAAAAAAAAACGTTTGAAAACACTAACATTAAGAAAGTAATACAAGGTAGATGCTACTCAAGCTTAATCTAGCATTAAAGAAAAAGTTAAATGAACTTAAATAAATTCAGAAAGTCTGATCATCGAATTAACTAAGTGCATGCAAATTTAAAATTCTAACAAACTTTAAAGAATACCTTAGCGCCGACATAAAAACTGCAGGCATACGTGCAACGTTGCATCAGTAGTTATCTTTGAAGAAAATGCAGATGTTGAATTGAAAATAAACAGTAAAACACCAACAGAGATAAGAAAGTGATACAGCTGAATATTGCTCAATTCTAAGTCGATTGTATGGGCAACTCTGAATGGGAGTATTCTTGACTTTGTTGTCAAGTAAACATTTTATATTTAGTTTTATATTCATACTTCTCATATACATTTTGATTTTGTCATAAACGAATGGTGAATTGCGATTACAAAACCTGTATGGCAAACATAGTTAGAAGACCCTCTCGTTTCGAAACAATTCTTCTTCTTCTTTATAGCACTAAAGCCCCTCTCGGGCCTTCGCTTAGAGATAGTTAGTTAGAGTATCTCATTTTCATGACTGTATTGATTTTTTCGGAAGTTGGTTTGGTCAGTAACATGCTCCCGTGTGCCTGCTCAGCTATGTTATGATCTGATTAAATCAGTACATATCACCACTGAGCGAACACTCATAGTTAGTCCGAAAAATCCCCTGAACTAAATCAAGTTGCTCCCAACGAGATTTGAACCTGGGACCTTATGCGTTCATGCTCTAACCACTAGACCACACCGACAACGTTTAGCAAAATCAAATTCTTCCGCTTTATTCACTTTTGTGAACACGCCGTCTGGGTCCTGTTGGCTAATACCCCTCAATTTTTCCGCCCATTGATTGCTGACCTCACTCCTGAAGTATGACCGGATTAAGTTCCGGACATTCTTCAGATGTAATTTCAACAAAGCCAACGAGGGATGGTTGTAATCCAAAAATCGTCGATAAATATTGTTGACGCGTGTGAGAAGAAGGCTTTTCAATCTTTTCAACCTTGCGATGGTTGGTGTTTCATATCCTTCCATATTGTTTCGAAGTTTAATCTTGGGAACTACTTTCTCAATCGTTTCCAACGTCAGCTTCTCTAACTTCGACAAATAGACATCTATTTCATCGTTAGTTAGATTCCTGTCATTAAGAACCATTGAGCAAGAGTTGCCACCATCAGAAGGGGGAAATTGCTTCTGTTACTCCCGATTAAACTTCTTTTGAAACTTTCCCCAGTCTGTTTTTTTTGAAGTTCAACCGATGATTTTCGTGTTGAACTGGAATGAGGAAGAAATCATCCCTTTGATGATTGATTTCCATTACGATTGCGTTATGGTCGCTATCATAAGGAAGCACCTGCAGTTTCCGTTGAGGACTATTAAAGTTGAATTCAAGTCTTGCGTCAGCAATGCAGAGGTCCAAATATGAATTTGTCCTAGGATATGTTGGGAACTCCGACCCATATAGATTGCACCAGTATTCAATCTGGTTCTCTGTTATCCACGATTTCAGGAATACACCTCTTGGATTATTGGTGGCGTTCAGCCATGATATATGCTTGGCATTCAGGTCACCAGCAAGAATATAATAATTATGAAGCCTGTTCAATTCGAGTATTTCAAACAAGGAATTGAGTTCCTCCTTGAGTCTGTCTGCAAGAGGAAGATAACCGAAATTTTAGTTTTTGCTTCAGAATATAATCATTCCTGATTATATTCCTGGTTCAAAAAATCCAGGAGATGTATTCTTGAAACCGTGGGTAGCTCAAATTTAAAAGGCAATAGAAAAGTTGGCAGAGTTCGAAAATAACGCAAAGTGCTAAGGATAACTTTTAGCCCAACGAAGAATGGAGTAGAGGAAAGTTTCTGATCACAAGTTGTATGATAACCACATTTTTCTATAACCGTTAAACAACGCAAACTCAATTTGCTTGGCATACTTAAAATGTTCCTGCTAAAAGTCTAAAACTGTTGAATGAGTCCCACAGCGAATAGAGATTACTAGATGGAAGCAAAGGCTTGCGCTATCTAGCCAAAGATAGTAATGAAAAACTACCATAAAAAATTTCGAAAAAATCTGACATGGTGGCCTTTTGAAAGTATTATTTCAAATCTTACAATTTCTCAAAAGGTTAAGCGAACAAGGTATACAATGAACACCCTTATCTTTTGCTTTAGCGATGCAGCCACTTATGTTAGAGATAGAGTATCTGATTATATTGGTTATGGAGAAGGTAATATGGTCAGTACCACGCTTTGGCCGTTAATTCGTCTACCTAGCTGCGATAAGTTCTGATTTTAAATCAGTCCGTATTGTAACTCAACGGGCTTGTAGTCAGTACGAAGAATTAATTGAAACAGATCTCGTTATCTCCAATGAGATTCGAACCAGGGACCTTCAGCTTACGCAGCGAACACTCTAACTACTACACCACGTGGACTAAAATGAACACCCTAGTCGATAGTTTTTCATATAAGATCTTATATTAGATTTAAAACCAAACAGTGAAAGCGTTTTTCAGCTCCACTATGAATGCCAATAAAACTCTAGATGGTTCTCAAACTATTAATTTAATTTCAAAGAATATTGCAAACTACAATACCATATTTACTCTTTCGCTAAGGTATTGCTGATTCGCATAATTAATGCTAATTGAAAACATGAATTAATAGAACCCAAAAATTTCCAATAAATAATTTTAGAAATAAAATGTTAGATTTGGCTCTATAATTTTATGAAAGTTGAAACAAAAAAGATTTCCCTACCAGATTCCAAGCTCTTTTTAATTTAAATTGAAGGAACATTGCTTTTGTTCGTTCTACTGATTTACAACGTGATGATTTGCATACATGCCATTTATACGTTTCGCGAGACATAACAAAAAACTGTATTTCACCTCACAAACTTACAAACTGTGTGTTATTGCTGAAATTGAGTTCCATACAAAATATGCATTGAACCGTTTACGTTTTAGGTTCGCTAATCATCATATATTAATTGTAAATGGGATTTCAGATAACGTTGGCCGGTTTAAATCATTTTTATTACGATGCTTTATCTGTGTTGCCTTGAATCACATATTCCATTTTTGATATAAATCGTACAAGAATGGAAAAACATTTTCATTGAACGAGAATTTTAAGATGATAAATATCAAATGCATCATATTATAATTGTGAAGATTGGTCGACTTTGATTAATACTTAGTTACAGCGAATGAGCTTTTTGCCACCGAATCGTCCATTTTGTGAAGTCGGTCAAGCTTGCTGCATCTTATCAATAAAAACTATAGCTTCGTATATCAGATTACGTAATGCATTAATCAAACTTTAAATACAGAATTGATGATTCTATTGTTTCGATTGTCGTCTGTTTGTATTCGTACATATTATTTCATATGATCTGATTTTATATATACTTGGTAACTTTCGTTCGTAATTTATACTACAAATTATGATTTAAATTGATACGCACATTCTTCCGCTTTATCCATCCTTTTTGCATAAAATAAGGCTTGTTGTTTGTACAAATGTTTACAAAACTGAAACAAAATCGATTATTAACTCTCGTTCACGATATCTGCGGTTGACAGGAAAAATAATTCGACTTTGCTGTATCAACTATTTATTCAATTGCTTTTTTGTGCTGTTATATTATTATTCTAATTGCAACTAAGAGATTTAAGTAACGTAAACGATATGACATTTTTATCTATTTTTTTACGATACAATATAGATGGAAAGGCGTAATCTTCCTGGTTTAATTAACTATTTATTATTATATTATTCTCGCTATCGCTTGCTTCGATTGATTTGTTTATAGTCTCTACTAACGAAAACAGAATGAAAATAAAAGACGAACTAAATGAAAATCTAAACGATAGATTCAAGTAGGCGAGCAAGAAAAGCTGCTGCTTGCTATGTACTAATGTTTATTAAGTGCGACCAGAGCTTTTTACCCGACATCCAATGCAAAATACTCACGAGGCCGGGGTCGACTCGATAAAATCCATAGAAACGTACGTGCTGCAAACTACGTGTTTACCGAAGATTTGATGCTTTTTTTCTGGTGTTTGTCATTGTTGCTTATTGTCGTCGTTAGAATTCGTCGACAATCCGGAAGTAGAAATTAAACGACAGTGGTAAATGAACTTTATGCAAATGTTTTCGTTTTGTAAATCAAGTGAGTATTACTATATACTATGATTTTATAGATATAAGCATGTGAAAGGATTATCTAGAATATTATAGTTTGAAAATCAATTAATATTTTTAATGGAATTAAACATTACAATAAGTGTACATATATAAGCCTACTATTAAAAATATGTTTTGTCTAATATTAAGCTCGATTCTTAACAACGCTGCCTCACTCTAATTGGCAGTATCATCACCTGCCGGCTTTATGCGGCAATTAAGAATAATTTCACTTAATTTTCTAAAGTGGGAACAATGCAAATAAATACAATTTAACAATAATTTCATTTTCGGACTGTTCATATGCAACATAACTTCATATTTAACAAAAAATACTTTATTTTTATTAAATATGAAGTCATCTTGCATATAAAAGATAAAGCTCTCTTAATCATGGCTGGTGGGTAGTTAGTGGCCACAAATCGAATAATTTTCTAGGAAATCACATGGCATTGGCATTTCTTATATAATACTTGGAAATTTTCCACAGATTGCTAGTGGAAATGATTGCATATTGTTCAACAATTTATTGAACAATTCATATTTCCCAATTCAGTGAAAAAAAAAGGCTAAAATCCTTCAGATCTTAGAGGACTCTTCATACCCTAAAACCTATCGCCGAATCAACTTGCTGCCCACATCAAAAACGATTTTTGAAATAATACTTAACCAAACGCTAACCTCTCATACTAGCAAATATGAGTTGAAGTCGATCTGCTCGTTTGGGTTCAGAATTAGACATTTGACTGTTCATGCGATAACAAAGTAACTTCAGATATTAGTTGGATACCAAACAATATGCCATTGATATGGAAAAAAACATGATGCCCAATTACAAAAACAGAAAACAGAAAAAAACCATACAACGAAGCAAGGTAAATAGTTATAGTTAGTAGGTAAATAGGTAAATAGTTAGTAGGTAAATAGTTAAACTTTAAGAAAAAGAATGGAAGAACAACAATCTTGATAATAATATGTTAGGTAGTTTCTAAGCAAATACTTAAATTCTATTAAAGTTAAAGGGGTAACACTAAGCCTAAAATAATTGCGAAGGCGAGGTAAACGGTTCAAGGTGTAGTGGACCTGTCCGTCTGTCGATGACAAAAGTATACGCCCTGCGTTCATATCTACCTCTTGCATTATATTTCGTCATCCGGCTCGTGGCATTCTTCACAGCATAGTATACTCAACTAGTACCCACACCTTTCATTTACCCTGTGTTGCACAGCTTTTGAATTTTCTCAGGGACACGTCAGCTGATCCGGGGCATGAGAGCTGATCCCATGTTTGGCGCGCTCAAGAAACAAAGCAAAATGCAAATAAAATTTCTGACGCACGTGTTCTTTCACGCATTTCAGAACATGGGAGTGCTGCCACATCCTAATAAAAAACTAAAAGATTGCATGGAACGAATTTGTTTTTCTGCAAAGTTATTGATTTTTTGAGATATGATAATTCTGAAATCTCTCATCGAAGCATATGTTTATATTCGCGCCAATCCTCGCATCAGCATTTACCTACCTACCTGCTACCGAAGATTTATGGCTCGCTGTTCGGCTTGTGTTCGAATTTTTCCGGAGGGTTGATGGAGTGTGGTTACTAGTTGAGTATACTATGCTTCACAGTATTCCCATTTGATTGAAGATTCCCTAAATCAGTTCAAATTTTGGAATAGCCTTTAGCGGAATTGTCGAATTAGTTTGAATCGTATCGATGCGGTTCAACCGGTTTTAATCTTGGGAACAGCCAAAATAATAATCATTTCAAGAACATTTACATCATCAGTAACCATTTCAAAGTTGCCCAGAGCGATTTCCTAGCGAAGATTTTTCTACTCTGCCATGAGCAATTTAGAATTAAATTTCACATTACTAAATTCTTGGTTAAAATTTCCCAAACAATCGTTTTCGGTATCTGAAGATAACTTCTATTTCACACACTCAACCGACGATCTTTTTCAACCACACTTCGCACAGGCTCGATATTTTTCACGTGTGATCGAAAGTTTCACCAAATCCCTTGTTTTTTAAAAAGTTCGAAGAGGTTCACCACCAATTGAATAGATCAATCAGATTGATGATGCCTTAAGTGGATACGACATATCTTGGCATTTGGGAATGTTCAGCTCCAGATTGTTTATCTTCACTTATCATATAAAGTCGACAAACCATTTTGCAATTGAAACAATTTAAGATTTGACTGAAAGCTCAAAATAATTTCAGATCATTGGCGAAAAGGAGGATGCGTGCGTTTAAAGCAGTAGGCAAGTCATTTATGGAAAGCAAACAAATAGGAGAGAGAGAGAGGGCAAAAAATTGAACAATGTGGGACATCCGAAGATGGGAAAATTTTTGAAGATAACGTATTGATTAAATGAACATAGGCTTGAAAAACGCTGGGAGTTCAACATGGAAGTACACCATATTTTCTTAGACTTTAGCAAGCATACGACAGTATTGATAGTAAAGTATTGTACCAAATAATGCTTTGCCTTGGTATTCCAGCGAAATTAGTCCGTCTAACCAAAGTGACAATGACGTCGACAGCTTCCCATGTTCGCATCAATAACCAACTCACCGTCGCCTTTGACACAAATATCGGACTAAAATAGGGAGATGGGCTGGCCCCATTGCTATTCAAATGGTAGTCTATGCGGACGCCATCAATACTTTGTCACGGTTGTTAACAATCACCAACGATTTTTTCCTGGATCTCGACAGCGAAGCAAAACTAGTAGGGCTGCAAATCAATGAGAACAAAAAAAAAAAAACTCATGACGCAGTCGAGACAAATACCTTAAATACACAAAATATCACATTTAACGTATTTAGGGGCCAACATGACGAGAACCAATAATGAAAGAGACGAAATACACGAAGAATACAGTTCGCAAATAGAATATTTTATTCACGATCTTGAAGAACAGCTGCATACACAGAAAAACAAAGCTCCAAGTATACAAATCTTTGATACAACTTGTGCTATGCTATGTGTGTGAAAGATAGACCCTAACCCAAGCATCCGCAAACATATTGAACGCCTTCGACAGATAGGCGTGAATGCAAAGTGCACTTTGTACTCATATAAACGACGCTATGACACTAAATCTATATTGGCCGCTTTCGCGATTGGTACCCTCCTCGTCCCGATCTCTTAACCCACGCGGAAGCAACGGTCTTTTTAAATGTTAAGAGACTATTGGCCCACCCTATATTGTTCAATCTCATATAATTCACCGCACCCGTATCTAGCTACAAAATGTCTGCAAGTTCTAGAACAAGAGAACCAGCAGAAAGGTCCCCTGGGTAGCAGCGCGTTGGAGAAGGATTGCTATATCGATGACGTCATGACTGGGGCAGACAGCTTAGAGGAGGCACTTCGCAAACAGGCGGAGCTATGCACCATACTCCCGTGCGCAGGTATGCATTTGCGCAAATGGTGTGCCAACCATCCTCTATTGTTGAAGCAGATTAAACCTGAGGACCAACAGGTCCAGCTGGACTTCAGTAGTTTACACGAGGACTATATTAAGATGTTAGGAATCATCTGGCGTCCGAAGACTGACGAGTTCCAGATCCAAATCAACCTGGATCCAACCGATGCGAAATTCTGATATAGCCAGAATGTTCGATCTATTGGGCATTCTGGCTACTGTGATAGTAGCAGCCAAGCTATTTCTGCAGGAATTATGGAGATTGGAATTGGACTGGGATGCAGCATTACCAGTGGTGATCCATACCCAGTGGTCCGATTTCCGCAGTGGTCTGCCATCATTGCAGCAGGCCCGATTTTCTCGTCACATCAGTATAGGCGAGAAACCTGTGCAAGTACAGTTGCACACATTTTGTGATGCTTCCGAAAAGGCATATGGTGCAGCGATATACATGCGGTCAACCCTGAGGAGCGGTCAAGTCGTCGTCAGGTTGCTGTGCGCCAAGTCAAGAGTGGCCCCGATCAAAACACTTACGCGCCTGGAGTTGTGTGCGGCGAAACTAGGCGCTGAGCTCACAGGACGAGTTAAGACAGCGCTCAATCTGCAGGAGGTTTTTCAGGTGTTTTGGACCGATGCCGTGATTGTCGTGGCATGGATCAACTCTACTGCATCATCGTACAATATCTTTGTGGCGAGCAGGGTCTCGGCCATACAAACCCTCTTAAGGAAGCATCGATGGCGACACGTAGCGTCTGGAGACAACCCAGCTGACATTCTGTCACGTGGGATGGCGCCGGCTGAATTGAGCCGCTGTAGTATGTGGTTGCAAGGAGCACCATTTTTATCCAGGTCAGAATCAGTTTGGCCTTCCGAGTATCGGAGTGGGGGCCCTTGTGACTTGGAGACGAAACGGACCAACACCGCTATGGTAGCGGCAGAGGCTCCTGAAACACACTTTATTCAGCAGATCCAACACGGCAACTCCTTCAAGAGGCTGCAGCGCATAGTGGCCTACATGATGCGGTTTATCTGTGGTTTCAAGCCGGCAGTCAAGCAATCTCAATTGAAAAATCAAGCGCCCACGAGTAATGAATTATCCACAGCCCTAGAGATTATCGTGAGGTATGTACAATCACAAACTTTTAACTGCCAACTTTTGGACATCAGGTCGGGGAGGCGAGTCTCCAACCACAGTCTGTTGGCGGGACTGGCGCCATACCTGGATCCAGAGGGCATGATCCGTGTCGGTGAGAGGCTAGAGGCTGCCAAGATCACGTTCAACGCCAAACATCCCATTTTATTACCGTTCAAACATCCGTTCACCAGACTGCTGATGATGGACATCCATCGCGACCACTGCCATCTAGGTGCGCAAACACTGCTCGCTACCACTAGAAAGCGGTTCTGGCCAATTCGAGGAAAACAACTCGCGAGATCGATCTTTCAACGATGCATGTGGTGCACCCGAGTCAAGCCTAAGCTGTTTTCACAAGTCATGGGAAACGTGCCGAGTGCACGTATTCAGCCAGCCCGTCCGTTCATCAAATCCGGCGTGGATTTCTGTGGGCCTATATGATGATCCATTACCGAGGTAGAGGTACCCGACCGCAAAAAGGGTACCTAGCCATATTATGCTGTTTCGCTACAAAGGCCGTCCATCTGGAGCTAGTCAGCGATCTAAGCACAAAGGCATTCCTGTGCTCTCAAACGATTCATTGGACGACGAGGACACTGCCGAAACCTATTCCACTGCCGAAACTATGCCACCAGCTTTTTGGGAGCTCACAACCAGTTATCAGAATTGTCCTCCTCATTATATTCCAACGAAGCGCGTCAAGAAGTAACAATGGCGTGCTCAAGCCGGGGAATCGATTTCCACTTCATCCCTCCACGGGCACCTCATTTTGGCGGCTTGTGGGACGCAGTGGTCAAATCAGCCAAAAATTTGATCCGTCGAGGCGTTTCGTCGGCGGCTCTCACCTACGAGGAGCTGCATACCTTGGTGGTTAAGGTGGAGGCTATCTTCAATTCTAGACCACTGACTCCGATGTCAAACGATCCCAATGATTTCGCAGCCTTAACTCCAGCACACTTTCTCATCGGAGGACCCCTCACAGCCATGGTGGATGGTCGCGCAGAGCGAGTCACCGGAGGTCTCCATGCCCGGTGGAAGCTAATCAATCATCTCAAACTCGAATTCTGGAGACGATGGTCGCAAGAGTACTTGGCGCAGTTGCAGCATCGTGTCAAGTGGAGACAGTCACACCCCAATGCGATCCCGGGAACAGTCTAACGAAGAACCATCACAAGCAAGTTCCCCCCACTCGACGAAGGAAGGGTCCCAGATCAGCGGCGACGACATCCCGAGGACAAGGTGGCGTTCGATGCGAATCGGCAAGTCAATTGGGGCGCTCCTCTTAATGTGCCTGCTAGCTCCCATAGCGCACGCCTCTCCAATACAAGGCTCAACAACCAGACCCCATACGGGTCTGTATTTTCAACCACTAGGACGAGTCTACTCGTCAAGTTATCATCAGGAAACTTGTTTCGAACCCTAGGATGGCTACAAAGCCCTTCTGGTGGGAGTACCCTCCTGCTTACTCGACTTGTTTTCTGGGTGTTTGAGCAAAAACTCTTTCGTTTTTGAGATAATCAACCCTTTCCAACCATTCAGGCCATCAGAAAAAAATTCTTTAGGTAAACCTGAAAAATACAGGTTTACTGCCTCTTCAAGCTCGGCATTTGACCCATATTTTTCCAACCCTGAAGTTTTTTCAAGTTGGGGAACAAAAAAAAAAGTCACTTGGAGCTAGGTCTAGTGAGTAGGGTGGGTGTTGAAGCAACTCGAACTTCAATTCGTCCAATTTTGCCATTGCGACCATGCATGTGTGGACTCGCGCGTTATCTTGATGAAACAGCACCTTCTCCCTCGCCTTCTTCGTGAGTTCCGTCTTCAATTGGTGCAGCAACGCATCGTGATAGGGTTCGTTAATAGTTTTACCTTTTTGAAGGTAATCAACCATACTCTACGGCTGTCCCAAAAAACTGTCGCCATCACTTTTCCGCCAGAAAGAACGACCTTCGCCTTCTTCGGAGCTGGTTCCCCTACCACAATCCACTGCATTGACTGTTGTTAAGTCTCCGGAGTATGGTGATGGATCCAGGTTTCATCGACAGTAATTAATCGGCGCAAAAACTCAGTAGGATTCTCTTGGAACAGCTGAAGAGTCTCGCGCAACATGTCCATCCGTACGCAATTTTGGTCGATCGTCAATAAACGCGGCACCCATAGCGCGGATAATTTTCTCATGCATAATTCTTCATGCGCCTGTTCACTTGATATCCCACAAGCCCCAGCAATTTCCTTAATAGTTAATCGGCGATCTTCCATCATGGCTGTGTGCACTAAACTGACGATATCTTCCGTCGAAACAGTTATTGGACGTCCAGAATGTTCATCGTCAAAAATGCTTGTGCGACCGCGTTTGAAATCGGCCACCTAATGTTTTACGGTTGTAAATGAGGGCGACGATTCACTATACACGGAGTCTAACTTTTCTTTCATTTGCCGAGTTTTTACCCCTTTCAAATAGCGCGCGATACACGATTTTATCCATTGTTCTTAACAAAAGTCACCTGTAGACTTTGGAAGGGTACCATGTGTTTTGTACTGATCGGAATGAATTGAAATTTTTATGGTATATATATGTAAAGGCCATCTATTGGTTGGCAAGAGAACTTGAATGTACCATGACTTTTTGCCGGTAAGGCCGGAAACATTTCAAATGACCCTCGTAATTGGCTCCTGTGACATTCCAAACGCTGACTTTTATCCTCCGTTTTACAAGCTAAGGACTTTTCGCATAAACACGTTTCCTTAAACCAAGCCCAATTGAATGGCATCAAAATCTTCCGAAACCAGGAATCGAAATTTGTGCCCCCTTCGATGACTCCTTCATACCAAATGTATTAATCAAAATGACCAAGTTATCTGCTACAAGACTTTAGGCAGAGAAGCATTAACGTATGGGCGTTAGATCTGGTTAAGTTTCAGTTTGATAAATATTTTATACTGCTTTTAAGGATTAAGAATTTTTCCAGTCATGGAGCGTATTTTTAGAGAGGTCATATTTCTATCAGATCAGCCCGTGCTCTTTAAAAAACCAATACTAAATAGCACATAGTAAAGTCCTAAACAGAATTGGTTGTGTAGCACTGAATTGATATTTATAAGTAAGTGCAAAATATTTGTAAGGAGGGGAGTGTTTATTATATTCTGTTGATTTCAACGAGCTTTCATATTTGCTACTGACATAGTTTACTGTGATATCGCCTAGCAATTCTCGGTAAATGTACATTCACAGTATAGCCTCGACAATGACTCAGTCGTTATCCAACTAATCTTATACAACAATAAAAACCACTGGGTTATAGCTATACATAAACATTTACACTATCTAAATCACGAATATCGTAGCCATTACCTGATTGTGTAAGCCAGTGCATTTTGCTGAAGATAATAAACTGAATACTGATAACACTTATTGTTATGATAACAATATAGCTGTATATAAATTTTACTTTTAAACACAATGAATATGCATATCAACATCTTGCATTCATTATGTCATATACAATTCAATAGAAAATTTCATCCAATGTAAATGTTTATGAACTATTAAAAATCAATCAACAATCGATAAGCACGAAAATGTTTTACCACACCCACTTTGCAATTGTGCACACACATCAACAGGTCAATGTTCTTATTTATTTGTCTGCATTAATTAAAAGGAAAATATAAATATGAGTAAGTAATAAGTTCTACATCGGGAAGATTGATTAATACAGCAGATTAACGTACAATGTACGCAAGACTATATTCTATGTATTGCAAGGCAAACATATACCTTATAAACTTGACATACGTATCGATTAATCAAGTGTTTCAAGTGCATTCCACAAATTTCATTGAGAAGATGGAGGGAGTTTTTTCTTCGCATCCATTGATGAATTTTTAAAAGATTTTGGGGACGATGAACTGGCATTTGTTTTGGTAATTTTTAGGGTTTTGTGCTATTTTACAAAACCATATTAAAACGCGACCTGTCTGTCCGTCCGCCTGTCTGTCACAGCACTTTTTCTCCGAAACTATGCAGCTACAGATGGGAAACTTGTTAGGTATGTCAGAAATGATTGTCTCTTGATGGTTTAGGTATCCAAAACATTGTCAAAGGTTCTTAGAGGGGCTCTCCATATAGGGGAGCGGACGATTAAAAAATTATCTTCGCGTAAGGTACTTAGGTAGGTCTTGATGAGAACAGATCTTAAAACAGTGTTACCAGCTTCGGGGGGTGTTCCTACCCCTCCGAATTGTTATAAGTTAGCAAGTTATACCCATTTGAATTTTCTCTGATTACACCACCTCGCCATGTTGCTATTATACGGGCTTTCCATCAAACTAGAAACTAATTTTGGTTGATTTTCTTCAAATTTTTAAATAAGGTGAGTAACAGATTAAGCTTTAAAATGTTAATCAATGCTTTTAGTAATAAAATGGAAAAACACGTTTTTTTCTCTTGAATAGGAGTATTTGACGCACATATTATTTATTAATCAATGTGGAGTTTTCGGTCCCCCATTGGACGCGTCCTCAGGTAGCGGCTAGCCGGCGGGTATGTGGGAAATAAAATACCACTCGTGGCCCAAAACCGACTAAGTCGAAGCGCTGACAACGTTCCACTTAAGTATTTACTTGTCATGGAGCCAGGACAAGAGCCTCAGATCGAATTGGATAAACGGCAACGACTATCGCAACGTATCAAGGACTATTCTTTTGGAACTTGGAATGTTAGATCACTGAACATACTAGGTGCACTGCGACAACTTTTGGATGAAATAAAGAAATATAAAATCAACATCCTCGCAGTGCAAGAAACCAGATGGCAGGGTGAACACATATTTGACATGCGAACGCACACAGTGTTTTAAAGCGGAAAACCGCAAACAAGCCATCAGGCTTTCATTGCTGACAGCACATTTAAACAAATTATTACCGACTTCAAGCCCGCCAACGAAAAGCTCTGTGCGCTTCGTATCAAGACCAAATTTTTATAATGTCTGGCTGGTCAACTGTCACGCACCTAAAGAGGACAAGGAAGAGGCAATCAAGGACGAATTTTACAGCACCCTGGAGCGCACTTTCGATGCATCAACACATCTCTGCAGGCGGGAGAAACTAATGATGACATCAAAACCATGTGGAAGACAGTAAGAGATATGGCGACAGAAGCAGCATAGGAGGTTTTGGGGCACCAGGCAAAGAAAAGGAGGAACGACTGGTACGACGAAGAATGCAAGGAAGCGATTAAAAAAAAGGGACAAGGCGCACAAAGAATACATCCTGCGATTAACTCGGGTCAAAGAAGAACAATATAAAAGCCTTCGATGTCAAGCTAAAAAAATGTGTCGAAGAAAAAAACGACTGACAATCAACACCAAGATCCAACAGATAAATGAAAAATGACCCTACATGAAGTCAGATCGGCGTATGCCTCTATCAAACAACTAAGAGACGGCCTCAATCTACAAACAAGTCTTTGGTAAAGTGTACAAGGAGCAATCTTAGGCGACCCAGTCGACATTAAAAACAGATGGCTGGAATATTTCCGAAGCTATTCACAGCGTCCCCAATAAGCTGTGAACATTCCAGAAGCAGGGCAAGAGTACAGGCAGCAGTACGGGACCTCAGAAAAAATAAGATTCCTAGAATACATGGAATACCAGCAAAACTGCTCCAGAAAGGGAGGCGCAATCTAAGTAACCTTTTGCATCGACTAATATGTAGAATATGGTCAGAGAAATAGTTACCGGAGAATTGGTAAAAAAGTGGGACAAATTAAAATGTAAAAATTATAGAGACATTGCTGTGCTGTGCAAGTCTTATAAAGTGCTCTCCGAAATCATACAAAGAAAATTAAAGCTATACTATGAAAGTATTATAGCAGAGTATCAGGGAGGCTTTCGAAGTGGGCGGTCTACAATGGCCCAAATATTCTCAGTAAAGGAGGTGCTCGAAAAGTGCTAGGAATATAACATCGATATGCACCAACTCTTTGTAGACTTCAAGCAAGAAGTGTCGACAGAAATGCGCTGTTCAAAATAATCCTTGACTTTGGTATCCCAACAAGACTAGTCTGCATGATCAAGGTCACGATGCTAAACACAGAGTCCCAGGTCAAAGTAAAATGTGAACTAGCGGACAGCCTTATAACGGAATCAGGCTTTAAACAAGGGATGGACTTGCCCCAATGCTCTTCAATATTGCGGTGGAACATCAGCTGAAACCTCGGGTACATTTATGTTCAAGTCCAAACAATCGGTAGCATATGCTGATGACGTCAATATTATGGCCCGTTCAATTTTAGATGCCAAAGGAGCATTTCTGAGTCTAGAATCTGAAGCAGACCGGATTGGCCTACGAGTTCAAAATACTCTGGAAAATCGACGGCCCAGTGAAACAAGGAACAGAATGGAGACTACGTTACAACGATGAGTTGTATGAACTATTTGACGATCCACCTGTTTCTTCTTGCGTAAAGTTACGTAAATTGCAATGGGCGGGCCAAGTAGAAAGAATGGAAGAAAACCGGCTACCAAAAAGAACATTGGCAGGTAGAGCACAAGTAGACGTCCAGCGGGAAGGCCGAGGACTCGATGGGAAGACATAATAGAAACTGGCAGCAGATCCTTGTTGGAAGTAAACAACTGGCAGACAAGGTCGCGGAACTTGCATATTATAGGATGAGTACAAAACTCTGTGACATGAATGTACTTCTGTTTGCCCGACATATTTGTAAATGAATTTTTATCGCATAGGTTAGCAATGTAGCAGTTGGAATGCGTTTATACTCGTAGTTCTAGAAATATTTTCCATAAGCAAAGAAAACTATTAAAAAGACTGAAAGCCTATGTTAAAGCTTGATACGCCTTAGAGGACATCGATAATACATATATATCGATGCATTTACCTTGAAAATAATTCTAAATAATTGATTTCGTGTGAATTGAGAATTTCCTGAAAATGGGATTACTTCTCCCAAAAGATGAAAAGCGAAATCGGTAAACATGAAATCATTTATTGAACTAGTAAAAAACTGACTCAATTGAACTACCATGCAACAAATTTTAAACTGAATTGCATATACAACTACTCGTATCAATGGATTTTCGAAGACATCGTTCTGATTGGATGCATAGTCATGACTATTAAAGACTGAAAATATTGATTGCGTTTTATTAGCTAGGATAAAATGCAATACATAAATGGAAATGAATCTTATCAACTCTCCGCAATACGGCAATGCAAACAGTCCTATTTAAATATGTAAGTTTTTATAACTATTTTCAATTAGGGAACATATAACACATATCACATGGCTTGTTAATTTTTTAAAAAATACGCCCTGTTCCAAATGTGGCAAGCTTGATGATTGCCTAGAATTTGGAGTTGGTGTAATATTGATAGGATGTTCAAATTACCGCTTATCGGGTCCTAGTTACTTAATGAAAGAATATATGCGATGCGCATCTAAGAAATTTAAAAAAAGATTACTTATAAATGAGGCACTCTGACGGAAGGATAAAAGTCGAACGAAACGTTCTACTATCACCACTAACGATAGCAAAAATAATTCTCAATTATTTTAATGTTTAAGCCTGTTGCATCGAAAACGCCACTATGAAAACGATGGTCAACCTTTGATAGATTTCGCATGTAGCAGAAATTCATGCTTCCTACACCGACGCTTCAACAATAGAATCCTGCCATCATTGGATTACATCACGTACTCCCTGGGAAGTGGGTCTTCATTAGGAGAAGAGCTTTCTCCCTTCATTAGTTTCTGTGCAACTACCGTCAGCTTTGTTTAGTTCGACGTTTTAGCTGTTTCCCTGTTTTGCGAAGGCCTTAATCAATCCTTGTTACGGCAGGGTTTTTGTGACATTTTCTCAATCTAAAGCTGCGACGTTTTGCTTTGCGCAATTAAGATATATTTCTACTCCCAAATAAATAAACTGATACCAATAAAAATAGATTAATTGTGCTAAAGATTAAGTTTATCGGGGCAGCGAAAAACCTATATTCTTTTGTATTATCTACTGATTGGAAATGTAGGTCACGAATGTCGGATCAAGATCCGATCGGTTAAATCACCTCAACCAAGGCGGCTCAAGTAACAACAACTCAACGATACCGATGGTCAGCCCATGAGCCATTTGATTTTCGGCCTCGATGGTCAGCCGAAATCCCAACTGGAGACTAATAACATCCACATACGTACAATTTGGTTGAAACCTCTAATAATATTTGTTATTAGGGCTAAGGAATATTAGGGCAACCAAATGTTAGTAAATGGTCTCGTAGTCGCATATTGGGTTTACTGGTTCCGCAATGAAGGGACATTAAATGCCGGGAAATGCGAATAACTGCAAATACACCTACAGCTCTGCTACCAAATCTTACTTACACCGTCTTTCCGTTGATCGCCGGTAACTTTTACTTTTTGTAAAAGGCTGACATAAGAGGGTGAAGGCGAGTTTTCTGTGCCTGATAGGAGAATCGAAAGTAATAACCATGCCGCCGGAATGGAGGTCGGGCGATAGGCTAACTGCCCATCCCTGAAAGACCCTACATTGTTTCAAAACCTGCAACAGAGCCTTGGAATGGATTAAACCTAAGGCAACGACCTCGCAACCGAAAAAAGGACTATGGCATTGGATCCTGGAATTTCAGATCATTAAACAACCCTGGCACTGTTAAGGACCTTTTACAACAGGTCAGTCAATATAAACTAAACATACTGGCAATCCGGGAAGCAAAGTAGACTACGTGTAATATTGAAGAAATGAGATCGCACACAATATTCAAAAGTGGGAAGCCTGCTGGAAAGCGGGAATTCGGACTAGCATTTATTGTGGATAGCGAGTTCAAACCGCACGTTATTGATTTTAAGGCAGTAATGAACGATTGTGTATGAACCGTATAAAAGTGAAATTCTTCAAAATCTGGCTGATAAACGTACACGCCTGGACCGAAGAAAAGGACGAAGAAACGAAGAAAACGACACAAAAATAAAACGACACAAAAATAATTCTTAGTTATTTGAACGCTAAGGTTGGCAATGAGCTATCTCATCGGGGACCAACTGGAGGATATAGCCGCCACAATGAAACAAATGGCAACGGCCAAAGCCTGATTGACTTTGCATGTAGCAGAAATCTAATCATACGTTTGACTTGCTTCCCTCATCGACGCATACATTAAATGACCTGGGATCCAACAAAGATGGGCCTCAAGCATACTTGACGTCCGTACATACCGAGGAGCCAATTGTAACTCAGATCATTACTTGATCAAATTAACCTATCGACGTCGTATGTCAAAGGCCTATTCGGCGAAGACCAGCTCGCTAGAAAAGTTTGACCTCGAAATATCACGGAGATCTTCGACAATCAGCTGGCTCCCATCTTATCAGACGCATCGCTAAAAACAAGCAACGAGCTTTGGATGGAAGTGAAAGCGGCTATTAAAATCGTGGCAGAACATACAATGGACATCAAGCCCGGCGAAAGGGAAATAATTGGTTCGATCATTAGTGCCAGAATGCTTTAGACAGAAAAATCAGCCGTACAAATAATATGTAAGTAGGAAAACAAGGACGAAAAGAGAACATTATGAAATCTCAGAAGAGTAGCGAATAAGGTAATTAGAGTTAAGAAAAGAAAATACTACGATGACCAATTATGAAGTCTCGATGTAAGTCTAGTGAGCGACAACACAAAACAAGCATACAAAGTAGTGAAAAGCCTGAAATGTAGTTATCAGCCCAAAGCCACGCTCTGTCGTGATGACATCGGCAATATCATCGCTGAGGAAACCACAATTAAGGAAAGGTGGGCACCATATTTCAAGAACCTACTAGTCCTCCCCACAGCTCCAGAATATCGGACCCTATAGATTTTACCGGAGAGCTTGCATTGGCCCTACCAACTCTGGATGAAGTTTGTTTCTTCACCAAAGCCCAAAAGAATCGGATCAAACGCCACAGTATTATTGGGGAGTATCAAAGTGGTTTTAGAACAGGTAGATCGACAATAGAGCAATTGTTCACAGTCAAGCAGGTACGACAGTATTGATCGTAACGTATAGTGCCAAACAATTGGACTATTTTGACTGGGATACCACAGTCAAATTAGTCCGTCTTACCAATATGTCAATGACGTCGACGACCTCCCAAATCCGCATTAATAATCAACTCACCAATGATTTGACACAAACATCGGACTAACGCAGAGGGATGTTCTGACCCCATTGCTATTCAATTTGACTCTGGAGTATGTCATAACAAAGTTACCTGTCGATACACGAGGTACATTACTATATAAGTCGAGCCAAGTAGTAGCCTATGTGGACAATATCAACATTTTGTCACGGTCATTAACAACTGCCAAAAAACTCTTCCTGAAACTCGACAGCGAAGCAAAACTAGAAGGGCTACAAATCAATGAGAATAAAACAAAGCTCATGACGCAGTCGAGGAAAAATATCTCAAATACATAAAACATCACACTTGCCAATACATTATCGAAAATGTGAGCGAATTTGTGTATTAAGATACCAAAATAATGAGAACCGGTAATGAAAGAGACGAAACACGCCGAAGAATACAGCTCGAAAATAAAATATTTAACTCAGTTTTAACGATCGTGAAGACCCGCTGTATACACAGGAAAACAAAGAGACAAAGACCTGCGTTAAACTTTGGGTGTGAAAGATAGACTCTAACCTAAGCATCCGCGACGGGTCCTAACGCGAATAATTGGAGCGCAGCTAGACGAGGACCAATGGCGAATTGTGGTATGAAATTTTTGACTCTCAATGATTGTAAGACTACGGAAGCTGCAAAGGGCTGGCCACGTGAATCGTATAGACGAACAACGGATATCCAAAAAGGTGTTCGTTGGGAAAACTGAAGGCCGGAGACCAGTGCGGAAACCGAGGAAACGCTGGTCTGACTCAGTCGACGAAGATAGTTCATCGCTGCTCGGATTTCGAAATTGGAGAACGTTGTCAATGGACCGAGACAGTTGGAGGTGATATTTGCAGGAAGCGAAGGCCCGGGAGAGACTATACTGCTACGAACAAGAAGAAGCATATTTTACAACAACCCTAAATCGCAGCATATCCGCAATATGGTATGAAATCAAAAGGGGTGCGTAACATATATTCATGTTAGATTGGCAAAGGCAAATAGGTCGTTTTAGGGTAACTTGATTTATTGAATATTGTATTGATTCGATTACCAAAGGAAAAGTGAACGGTGGAACGTAAGTCAGTAATTTACCTATAGGAGTTATAGTGCGAGAAGAAGAAATTAAATTTAGCCCCGACGATGAATAAAGTGTTTAGTCTAGCGTGCATAGAAGAATTTTTATTGAAGGTGATTTGAGTAGTTATTTCCTAGTGTTCGTAGTAAGGATTTAATTAAGAGATAAGTTCTCATTGTAAAGAGAATATATCACATTTTCGTGTGTGTGAAAATCACACACTGAAATGGTTGTAAGCTCGCTCGGCGTTTTTGGGTAAGTGAGAGGCGTATGTGTCATCTGGGATCCCAAACGGCTTCGTCCAAAACTCCCCATGTTTGGCGCTCCAAATGTATAGATGTTTGCCAAAAATCGCCATTTCGTTGGAAAATTTGGCAAACATCTGTAGATTTTTATAAATAATTTAATTTTTTGCGCTAATTCAATTCAGTCTTCGGTTTCCACCGAAAGTAGGCAGAAAATGAAGCACTAGTCCCAAAATTTGGTACAAGTGCACTATTTCCACTAGTGCGTTTGATCCAAGAGCCTGGAATCCCACACTAAAACTAAACAGAAATAAATCATATCACCGTCACTGTCATCCCAAGATACACCAGAATATTCTATAGGGTCTGTGCTAGAATATTCTATAGGGTAGGTGAAAGAACATTCTATAGAATCTAATAACAGTAAAATGAAAGACATTTGCTGATCTTGTATAAAAACCGATCTAAGTTTGTTTTTGGCGGATTTATTATCCATAAAACCCAAGAAATACGGTGGCAACGTTTTTCGTACATTTTTCTTCTCTAATCTTTCGATCCAGTTTTTTTACAACTTATCGTTTCTAATAGAAAGAGTTACTCTTCTCCGTTTTTTTTAAATTACTAATTAATATTAAAAGTAGTCCGCGTAGTGTAATGGTTAGAGTGTTCACACCGTAAGCCGAACGTCCCTGGTTCGACTTTCGTTGGCGGCAACGAGATTTGTTTCGAGTGATTCTTCGGACGGACTATAAGCCCGCTCATTTATGATACAATTAACAAGTTTGTTGCTTGGGTCTATGATAGTTTGTGAGAAAACTGCTACATGGACAGACAAAACACTAAAAACAGCTGATTACGTAGCCCCGAAATCCACCACTAAAGGTTTTTCCCCCTAAGTTTGCAAATCTAATGACATCATACCCTCGGTACAGATAGACGGCCAAACGATGTATCCATATAGTGAACTTTCTTGCCATAGAATAGGCACTATCCACTTTTTATAACTTTGTACGAAGCAACATTTTGCCGAAATGGGACATGATTGTAGGTCTACTTAATTCTTACAGGACTTACTTACCTGTCTGCTGTTGAATAATTTGGAGTGCACCGATCGGGATATTTCGGAACCTAGGTTGCGTGTGCCGGGTTTGTAGATTGTAAATGGTGTGAAATGGGTGTCCTGCACTTAACCTTCGCCCGATTTATTGTGTCCCCATTCTCATTGGAGTGCCTAGAGTTCCATTAACAGACCAACCTCTCCCAGAAAGAGGATAATATTCATTGGCTCCAGGTGTCCAAGTTGCTCTTCAGCTAGGCAGGGAGTTCACAGAATGCCTCTCTTTTTCTGGAACAGAGCTCCACAGCACGTCAGATGTTCTGTGTTTCATCTGCAAACTTGCACTCCTCGATCTCCCCAAGACCCATTTTCTTAAGATGTCCTCCGAGTTTACAGTGCCCCGTGAGGAATCCTATTAGGATCCTTAGTTTATCTAATTTGATGCACGATTGGTATCATTTCTTATCAAAGGGGCTAAGGAACGCTTTCGATGCTTAAGTCCTAGATAACTACGCCAGTGTTTCTTGCGTTCTCTTATTATATGAGTGTACTTTGGAAGATGATAAGGTAATCTAACTTAAAAACCATTAGGCTTTATTTATAATAAATAATAATAAATAAATATGATTCTACCGAAATTTGATACATCGTGGTTTGAATTGATTTTGTTTTTTGTAACTAAGTTTACCACTGGCTTTATTCACATTTTATTAAACTCGATTTCAGGCAACATAAAAATATTAGTTCGTTTAAATAAAATGCCTTTCTCTCATATGAATATAAACCAGCAAATTATGGATAACAACATTAGAATCAACAGCGAATAAGAATTTCAGAAAATTAACAGCTTTTAGAGTACTCACCTTGAGCATAACCGTCATCAGTAAACCTCAACATACCGCCTTTTATCATAGCATCATAATTTGGCTTAATCTGAGTGAGATCCGCACTAACCAACCCAAACATTTGACCATCTTCCGCTGATTCTTCGTATGTGAAGAGAGTATTAATATCCTTAACCAAAGCCCGTTGGACAGTCGCATACCTTGCATAATATCATTAATAGAAGTTAAATTAAATAGTTAAGAAAACTCACTTACCAAGATTGTGTCACCCTCCGTGGCATAGTGGTCATTGCCTCCCAATATTGTTCTACATAGGGTATAATCTCCTTATCCTTGCTAAATATCGTCTTGGATCGTCCTTCCTTCAATGATACTTGCTGCATGTTTGCCATTGCAGTTACACACATTTGCGTTATAGCTTTTGTAATTAAAAATGCAATTATTTGAAACAAATCGTAAACATTTTTTATATTTATTGTCTCTTACAGGCTTGACTTTTCCGGAAACTTTCCAATCCACTAGGCGAACAGTTTTTACAAATGAAAACGTAGTTCGATATGAAAGGAACCAATTTTCCTAATTGATATCCAATGCAAGATTCATGAAACCATTTTGTACAGCTTGCGCATAATAGCTCTACAATATTCAAATTCCGGTCTTTGCCGCTTTATCGATATGGAAAATAGATGTAAACAAATATTTTTGAGGTTATGATTTTATCATTATCAGAAATTTTAAGTATGGTTTAGCATTGAATTTAAATGTATGGCATTGTTTAATTTAAGGCGTTTATAAATTAATTGGATTCCATACCAATAACAATTTCCAGCTCGTAATTCCAATTTAGACTTATCTGAGGATGTATAGTCGGAGCCGCTTTCTGAGTTTTGAGCGGCGTTATCCGACATGGTGTTTTCCATACTGTTGTATATATTTCTTTCTTAAGAAAACAATGAATCTTATATTTCAAGTTTTATTATACTTTGAAACTTAATTTAAAGAACTTAAAAAATCTACACACCACTCGCCACCAAAAGCAAAACACTTTGCATTATGTCGATCAGAGCTTATATACTAAGAAGCTGACGCACTACGAACAAAGTGCTCGTCTAACGGTAGTTTGTTTTGGTTCCACCGACTTGAGTTTGTATTGGTGAACGCGCGTATTTGCAAGAAAATCCGCGAGAAACAAGGTCAGACAAAGACAAGAACACCGTATGCATTTCATCCCATAAGAGTGAAAGAGATATAAAATTGAAGTGAATTTAACGATTTCGTTCAAATGAGCGGAATACATTTAACGAAGCAAAATGTCTCTCATTTTCAACTGTCAATTTGACAAACGTCATTGCAGCAAGAGCTTGTGTTTAGATTCGCATACCTTGATTAATTAATTTTAAGTTAAATCAATTTAGTAATACGATTCTAGTGTGTTGGAATTGTGCAAAATGTCGATTTCTAGAAGAATATTTCAGCAATCCCTAAGGATGTCTTCGTATTTCGTAAGAAACATATCAATTGGTGCTGAAAATTGTCAAACGAATGCTACCCTTGAATATTCAAGAAAATAGTGTAATGAATCCTTCGCGAGTATTCTCAACAACTGCGCCCAACGTACAAAAGGATGCAGAAGGGTGAGTTGATTAGAAAACATCTCTGCGAGTATTTTAATTAACGTTTCGTAATGTTTCACTTCCAGAGTGGAAGTCACGTTCAGAAAAGCAAATGGAAGCAAAGTAAAAGCCAAAGGCAAAGTAGGTGACAGTCTACTGGATGTTGTAGTTAACAACAATTTGGATTTCGAAGGCTTTGGAGCATGCGAGGGGACGCTTACATGCTCAACATGTCATTTGATATTTACACCAGAGGACTATGAGCGCTTGCCTGAGAAGCCCAGCGATGAAGATTTCGATATGCTTGACTTGGCTTATGAATTGTCAATTCAATTTAGTAATACGATTCTAGTGTGTTGGAATTGTGCAAAATGTCGATTTCTAGAAGCATATTTCAGCAATCCCTAAGGATGTCTTCGTATTTCGTAAGAAACATATCAATTGGTGCTGAAAATTGTCAAACGAATGCTACCCTTGAATATTCAAGAAAATAGTGTAACGAATCCTTCGCGAGTATTCTCAACAACTGCGCCCAACGTACAAAAGGATGCAGAAGGGTGAGTTGATTAGAAAACATCTCTGCGAGTATTTTAATTAACGTTTCGTAATGTTTCACTTCCAGAGTGGAAGTCACGTTCAGAAAAGCAAATGGGAGCAAAGTAAAAGCCAAAGGCAAAGTAGGTGACAGTCTACTGGATGTTGTAGTTAACAACAATTTGGATTTCGAAGGCTTTGGAGCATGCGAGGGGACGCTTACATGCTCAACATGTCATTTGATATTTACACCAGAGGACTATGAGCGCTTACCTGAGAAGCCCAGCGATGAAGATTTCGATATGCTTGACTTGGCTTATGAATTGTCAATTCAATTTAGTAATACGATTCTAGTGTGTTGGAATTGTGCAAAATGTCGATTTCTAGAAGCATATTTCAGCAATCCCTAAGGATGTCTTCGTATTTCGTAAGAAACATATCAATTGGTGCTGAAAATTGTCAAACGAATGCTACCCTTGAATATTCAAGAAAATAGTGTAACGAATCCTTCGCGAGTATTCTCAACAACTGTGCCCAACGTACAAAAGGATGCAGAAGGGTGAGTTGATTAGAAAACATCTCTGCGAGTATTTTAATTAACGTTTCGTAATGTTTCACTTCCAGAGTGGAAGTCACGTTCAGAAAAGCAAATGGGAGCAAAGTAAAAGCCAAAGGCAAAGTAGGTGACAGTCTACTGGATGTTGTAGTTAACAACAATTTGGATTTCGAAGGCTTTGGAGCATGCGAGGGGACGCTTACATGCTCAACATGTCATTTGATATTTACACCAGAAGACTATGAGCGCTTGCCTGAGAAGCCCAGCGATGAAGATTTCGATATGCTTGACTTGGCTTATGAATTGTCCGATACATCGCGGGTTGGGATGCCAGATAACTGAGCAAGGATATGAATGGACTTGTAGTCAAAGTTCCTGCTACAATAAATGATGCCAGAACCGTTCCGGATAGTTAAAATCTTTCTATTCAAGGGGAAATTAAAATATTTAACCCAAATGTTTGCAATGATGTTCAGTTTTCGATTTAAATACAATTTAAAAGAGATACTGTTGAACCCAGTGGGTATTATATGCTATTGGAGAGAATAATTCATATTTTTATATGTTATATTAAAAACTCGATGTTTTCTCGTAAAAACCCTTGTGGCTAGTGTTATTCCAATGCTTTCAGTGTGCTGCCCGCAACCGCGTTGTGAAAAGCTAGAAATGCCATAGATATAGAGATTTCTCTGTCAGGTTTCCAACGCAGAAAATTAATTTTATTTTGTTTGATTGGATGATTTATTTTCGACAATTTGTGACATTGTAAGCGGTTGGTGGGTAGAAGATAAAGTCTTCTGTTTTTCTATGCCCAAATAGAGCTTTAGAGTAGAACATCTTTTCTCATGCGGTTTGCATGCAACGATGAGATGGCAGAAGATAATGATTTTAATCAATCGCTATCAGCTTCCGTGTGCGATAATTCTCTTGTTTGCGAGAGAGTTGGTTTTATTATCGTAAAATTATCGTGACATTAGTTTGCGATACTGCATCTTAAGATTTCAAGGTCTTTGAAATTTATGTACGAGCTTAGGTAATTGTTAATATTGACAATTGTTTGGAGAGATCTTGATAATAGATGAATTTTTGATAAAATATTTTGTTGTTAATGTCATGGGTAAAAATTATCAATCAGGCTTTTTGCATTGATCTAGTGTAATCGCAGCGTTTGCAATTAACGATGAAATAAATATTTATGTGTCGAAATTATTAGAGAAGTTGATATTAGTACTTCCTAAGATTTAACGTGAAACAATATGGGAGGATATGAGATATCAACCAGCGCAACGATGAAAAGATTGCAAAGTCTTCTCACACGCGTCAACAATATTCATTGGCGATTTCTGGATTACAACCATTCTTCGCTGGCTTTGTTGGAATTATACCTTACAAATGTCCGGAACTTAATACTTTCATGCTACAGGAGGGAAGTCAGTAGCCAATGGGCGGAGAAACTAATTGGCATTAGTCCACAGGGCCCGGATGGCGTTTTCATGAAAGTGAAAAGGATGTTTTGTAAGAAGTCTCAAGAGGAGGTTTCAAATCTTGAAATCGCTAGTGATGAAGTAAATCTCTAGATAGAACTGGTATCGAAACTAATAATACGACTCCCTATGCAGATGGAAATAGGATTATGTGTGATGGATTAAATCAGCTTACGCTGATCGGAACTCATTTTGAATTGGTCCACCTAGTAAACCCAGAGAGTGAAACAAATACTTCCAGAAGTCGTCGAGGCATATGTTTCCGATCTAAAATCAAGCCTGAACAGTGAATAAAATTCTTAACTTCAATCAAGCATTGACATCCGACCTTACACCGAGCGGTAATCTTTTTGATTATTTGGACAGCTTCGGCTTTGTGACTCATATTAGACCAGATAAACGAAAAAAAAACTAGTGTAATTGACGTTATCCCCAATAATATAAAACTGAAACGGAACGCAACCCCAACGCAACTCGCTGATGTTATGAGAAATATTTCCTCAAAGTAAATCTGCTCCCTTTCTTCACAAGGACGCCGCTTAATGAGAAGAAGGTTTATGTGCACATTATAACCGAGAGAATTTGCCGTGGTGCCACCTTTGATAAGACAGTGTGCAAGTAAAATTTGGGTCACTTGACTCGTTTGTATTTGAAGGCCGAACAAGAAAGGCAAGACAATTATTTGAAGAATTGCCCATATATATTGCCCGAAGAAGCTGTGGCGGTCTATGCAACAACCGTGCATTGGTGGGAATCCCCCATTCCCTTCCCTGCTATGTAATACAAGCACGATACAAAATTATTGATTTAAGCCTTAGAAAGCTTAAAAGAGATGTATAGTGTTCACTCAATTCTAAATCAAAGTCAGCCTCCGTTTTGCCTTACTTCCATTCGTCGCAATGGGCACTGAACGCACGGTGTTAATTCGGATTGGATGAAAGCGGTTGAAAAGTAAGAAACCCTTTTATAAATAAATTCTATATAAATTTAACGTCCATATGATTTCAGTTTTCCTTGACCGATTAACGAAAAAATGCCTGATTTTAGAATAAAAAGAAGGAAGATCTTTATGAGGATGAACTTGTATGAAAGGAAGAACTTTATGAGGGTGAACCTGTGGAAATGATTACACTCCTGATGGTGGCGGTCCAATTATTGGTACAAATTTAGTAAAATAATATGATTAATGATCGTCGCTGTTGGAAATTCATATGAATTTCTTTGAATTAAAGTAAATTGATATTAATTTGTGAGCAAATAAGTTAATTCATTGTTTCTTCTAGAAACTCCTGGGCGTCTTTACCAATGAAAGTTTGAAATTTGCACGTGAACTTGGCGTTGGTATAGCTTTGAGGGAGTCAGGTCAAGGACTTGATTTTTTCTAGACTCTAAAATCAGATGCCCAAATATAAACGTGTGCATTCCGTAACTCTGCGCCTAGCATTCTATTTAAACTTAATGGCCCAAATGGCTGTCTAAATTTGTTTATAACATATAATTTAAGTCATTTCAAGATTAGCCCGCTACTACATATATCCTCTATCCATTTGAAAATAACCCCAATTAAATTTTCAATATTTTAAACAATCGATTCAAGTTAATTTTTGTATATTTAAAATTCAATTATTTGTACAGTTATTTACATTTACATTTCATAAATTACAAAATATATAAATCTATTTTCCAAGTTATTTGTCGCAAATTCCTTATTCCGTTCTGTCGCTTTCTCCTATGATATGATGAACCGAAATTATCTTGCACATTCTTCGCCTGATATTTCCGCCATTATCCTGTAAATAAACTCAAGAGAAAATTAAAGCAGCTTTCTGTTATTAGTTAAAGCTCTCTGTTAATTAAAAGAAAACATAAGGGCTCACCTTACTTCTTCTGCTTACAGCACCACCGCTAGAAGGCGAAGTAAGGAGATTGAGAACCAGAGGTTTTTTACTTGCACATGGTTCCCCTTTATGGTGCCGCCCCCCACCCAGCAAAGAGCATATAACAGACAGTGCAGAATTGTGATCATCACGAAACTGGCTTTCATCGGGGCTCTAATGCAGGGACAGGCATTTGGGAACTAGTGCATCACATAATAATTCAAGATGTATACGATATCCAGCTAACCTACTTCAGCAATGCAGTAATTTTTATAACTACTATGGCTTCGTTTAAAATTAATTTTTATAACTACTATGGCTTCGTTTAAAATTCGTTTTTGTATTTCAGTATGTATTTAATACGTACTAAAATAAAAAGTTTAATTACGAATTCAGGATCAACGTAAGGACAGCATCTGTACACTGGTAGTGACTTCAGAAGCTGGAATAAGATCTGACCTATATTACTTTCGGTTTTAACTTTTTCAAAATTCAATTGTAACTTCCGCTCTAATTCCCCAATATAGTCAACAAATTCTCTTGGAGAAGTTACAAGTCGGCTGTCTTCCTCAAACTGTTTCAATTCTGTGTAGAAACTTGCGGGTTCCCGTGTCCCTACACTTTGTGGCTCGCAATTGTGTGACTCTTTCATACGCCTATACAAGTATCCACAAACATATTCGAAACCAAAAGAAGTTGCAGCATCCATTTCTACCAACGAATTTCCATCGTCGTTAAGACGAACTCCTTTGAATAAATTAGGTTCTGGGATGATTGGCGCATTTAACCTTACTGCGGGTAATTGAAACTAAAGTTGAGGTTCACAGTTGCCACTCTTTATAACTTGCAAATATTTCATAATAAAAACATTGCGGAAAGCAGTGGCAAACCCATACGGAGTTGGATTACTATTATTCCCATTCCTTCTCCGCAGGAGTCCGAATGAATGCTCTAAGCTGTCTTGATTTACATGGCGAGTTAGAAGATATTTAAAACCAGGTTGTTTCTTCAATTTGCCATGAAGTCCAATCAAACTATTTATTGATGAAAGCCAGCCTTTCACGCATTTTATTTTGCCTGTTATGTCTTTCCCACTGCGGTCAATTATTTTTATTTTCTGGAAAACTTTCTTCATTTTTCTCAAATGCGCCATTTGCTTAACGTTCGCAACGAATGGGCGACGAAAGCGTTTCTTTTCATGAACTCTTGCAGAGTTAAAAATATCGAAAAGTTTATCGATGTTTGATATAAACTTTGCAGTATTTATCGCTTGGCCAGAGATCCTATCATTTATTGAAACTCTGGCTAAAATTCCGGCAGCAACAGATTGGCTAAAAATTTGAGAAGCAAATTTTACCTTCATTTTTTGGAAGCTACTCGGTTGTATATGCTTCCGAGTCAACTTCGGGGCAAGCTTAAAATCTTGTTTACAATCAACTTTGTAAAACTGCACAATATGATCCCAGCTAGCGACTTTCCCTTTTCCTAAATGAAAAGGTGCTTTCATAAGATTATTCCTCAACGATTTCAATAAATGAGTATCGAAAAAATAAAATATTTCTTCTGGGCTATCATCCGTCTTAAATGAACTGTGCTCCGGCGAAATAGAAAGCAGCTTTGCAAGAGCTATAAAGTTAGACCCTTGATCGGTCACTAGAGCTCTTGGACGCAGTCCAATATCTCTTAGTTTGTGGATCGTCTTGAAAAGTATGGTTCTTAATTCTTTTGCAGGACATGACTTGCTCACGAAAACATATCCTAAAAGCTGCTTATAATTATGTGTGATCCCACGGGCCATTACCGCTAACACTGAATTAGCGAACAATGCGGTGCGTTTTTCCCCATCATCTTCCACGCCATATATAACGTCATGCTTTCTGTCATAATAGACATTACTGCGTATGGCCATTTCATCCATACATATGACGCAATCCTTCCCGATCTCGGGAGTGTTTAGCAATTTCGCCTGCAAAGTAGTGAAGTACATATCCTTCAGTCCAGGCCTATTAGCCTCACGAACACTTTGAGCAAAGTATTTGAAAAAATAATTAATATTCGGATCACTCGATTTATTAATGACTCATTAGGGTTTGATTTGAACCAGTATGGGTTTATTGAAAAAAGTAGCACAATATCTGCTACTACGGATGCCTTACAATTCATCAATAACGAACTGGATGACGGAAAATATGTTGCCGCAATATTTGTAGATCTAGCTAAAGCCTTCGATACGGTCGACTATGACATTTTGCTTTTGTGCCTAAGTGAATTGGGCATCAGAGGCCCTCCGTTGAATTTGATTGGCAACTTCCTGAGTAATAGAACTATTTCAGTTTGTGTTAACAAAGAAATTAGTTCTAAGTATAAGATTAACATAGGTGTCCCTCAAGGTTCGATACTTGGGCCAACTCTTTTCCTTTTATACATACACAACATCTATTTTTCTGGTTTGAAAGGGAAATACATTGTATACGCTGATGATACACTGCTTCTTTATTCAGATTCATCTGCGGATGCTCTTGAACAAAGAATTAATGCTGATCTTATATCTTACGGTACCTGGTTATTAGGGAATAAACTTACTATTAATACGAGTAAAACTAAACTTATGATATTTAAACAAAAAAATAAGGTGGACATCAATTTAAATGTTAAAATCTATGAAGACAAAATTGAACGGGTTTCCTCGATCAAGTATTTAGGTGTTGAGGTAGATGAAAAGTTATCTTGATCAAAGCATATTAGTAATTTAAAATCAAAATTAGTCTTCTGGATAAGAGTGTTCAGAAGTAGAAGCTATTTAGATATTGGACTCAAAAGATTAATTTATAATGCACATGTTTTGCCTCAGGTAACTTATGGCATATTGAATTGATGCCAGGCGTCGGAATCGAACATTGACTTAATTCATAGAATGCTGAATAAGATTATCAAGGCAATGCATGGTCTGGATAGGTTGACACCCAGTAATAGTCTTTATTTATTGACTAGAAATTTTAGTATTAGACAGTTGATTTTTATGGAAAAAGCTAAATTTGTATTTAAAATCAGTACTAATAGTTTGAAATCAGTTATAAAACTCATCAAACACAGAGATGTCCACTCTTACAATACGAGAAATAATGACTACCTTAAATTATCGCTTGCGCGGGCAAATAGAAGACTACATGATCCAGTAAGGCTGGCCATGGAATCTTATAACTCATTACCAACTGAGTTGAAGAATGTCAAATCATTTCCCATGTTTAAAAAACTTTTGAAAGAATACACTGCAAAGGTTTGGATGGGTTGAGCTTGCGTTTCTTTATTATATTTAGTTGAATTTCTTCACTTCTGTTTTAATTATTCAGTTCTTTAATTAGTCATCGTAGTTATTATTAACAATTTAATATCTTCCCTTATACCAGCAGTGTTCTGTTGCTGACTGGGAAGTGGGATATATGTGTAAATGATTTTCAAAAATAGAATTTGAACTGGTTTAACTGGATAATTCAAATATGAGCTTCTTCTTCTTCTTTTATGTTTAACAACTAATAATCTTTATAACAAGCTTTGTCAAGTCCTTCTATCCCATATAATGTGGATTTGGAAAACCTTTCCATAATCCTTTGTCCTGTCGGGAAGTGATGAACAAAGGAGATGCTAATTGCTAGATGGTACCGGTGTTTCGCTGGTACTACATGAAGAAGCTCACTATCCATATATCTGATCCCATTGTTTATAAAAAAATTTCAAATAATAAAAAAATAAAAAAATTTCAATATAATATTTTTACCTTTCGAGGTCTGTCGGCAGAACGGCAAACCTATCCGATGGTGAGCTGCACATGCGAAAAATGCAAGCTTTTGCTTGAGGCATCTGAAAATAAACTTGTAAATATTCACACGCAACTTAAAATTTGAAGAAAATTACCTTGATGTTTATAACCGCTAGTATATAAGCTCTGGTTTAAGACAGAAAACTTTTGACAGTTCTCTATCACCTGATGATAGGCTTACTGCTGCCATCTGTTGAACTTCCGACACAATTCTTCGTTGAGTTTCTTCAACGGAAATTACACAACAAACAAAAATGACTAATTTTTCTTCGCGTAACACTTCAAAATAACAAGTGACCATTCTTCAATATGTAAAAACCGATATTTACACAGAAATTGCCTATTTCTTTTCGTTTTGTGGTTAAATCCATATGCAATTTCATAAATTCAAATGATTTACGCGCCATAGTGTAAACGTTACCCGATTTATGATTTCGTTCAAACCGAAAAAATTTCCATGTGGCAACATTAACACCCGCTCTCATTTTGTGTTCGTACACAACGCACACATCTAAATGTGGAGAAGTTTCTCACGCACACATACGAATGCCGGGGAATTTCTCACCCACACACACGCAAGTCGAGGGAACCGATATATCGCTATCGACTTTTCCCGCATCGTACCAATCGTTTAATTTTTTTTGTCTCTTTCGCACCCTGGCGTGCCTTGGGAAAATTTGAAAAGTTATTCTTCTCTTTTTATTGATCAGCTGACGAAGTGCACCAGCTCGTTAGTATATAAGCTCTGATGTCGATTTCCATGCCAACAACTTTTCTTATAGAACACAGCTGATTCGATGTGGCGCGTTGTTGTATAAATTAGATAAGGGCCTTTGTTTGCCAAGATCGGTGAATTTGACAAAAGGAACAAGAATCATGAAAACGCAAATGATTTTTTTGATAGTTCACAATAATTTCCCTTTTTTTCGTAAATTTGATAAATCAGTAGTGCGGTTGCATGACTCAAATCGATTTTATATCATGTCTGTAGACACTACAGGTTTAAGAAATATTGAATTTGTTAAAGGAGGCTAAATAATGAAAACATTTACCGCATATTTATAGGGAGGAATACAAAAATAAAATAAAGGGAATGGAAGAATGAAATAATAATAAAAAATAAATGGCTAAGAAGGAATTAAAAAATTAAATTATCAAACCAAATCTCAAAATGAAAAAAAAAAAGCTAGAATATGCCAATAAGAAGATAGAAGAAGGTGTGACTTACTCGAAAAAAAATAGTTGGGCTCTTTGAACACGTGTAGTATGACACCGATTTTTGCTGATTTTTTGATGGCATAGAGAAAGATTGGGTTCAAGAGAGCACCAATATATTTGATTAATCATATGTAAAGAGGAAAAAAAGCATTTTAATTTTTCCTCTTTACATATGATATGTTTAGTCCAATATAGCCATTTACATTGAAGTAGGGAGCTACTTACTCTCGAAACATATATTTGTCGAAATATGTCATGTAGAGGGAAAAACTAGCATTTTAATAGGATAATTTGGCAAACATCCATGCATTTATGTACGTCTATTTATCTTGGAATTAATTTTTCTTCATCTTCTTTGAAGCGCTGCTGCCAATAATGAGCTTAGTTTCATCCAAACATAACATCTTGGTCTGCGATTGTTTCTTGCAAGCTCAGAATCTCAGCTGAGAAACACATTTCTCATGTATAGAGATGGACAAATATTTCTTTGGTTTTCCCACTGGTCTTTGTCCATTCGTTTTTGTAACAAAAACTTGTTTAATTACTCTTTGTTTGCCTATGCACAATCTGTGTTCAATTTGCTTGCCTTCAGCAGTTTTTGTCATTTTTGATAGATATTATGCTGAAGGATACTTATTAGATAAATAAAAAATCATGCAAAAGGAGAAGAGACTAGAAATAACAAAGGAAAACAGATCCACAAGTGAGGGGATCAAATATTTAAAGTTTATAATAACTGTAAAGGGTACTCACCCAATCTTCCTCCAACAAGCGCTCGTTGATGGGTTGGGTAAGGCCTGTACATGCTAAAATTTTTCTGCTTTTTGTTTTATCTTAAATTTATGATTCAAGAATAATATTAGGGATTGTGATGTGAATTATTTTTATAAAGAAACCAATAAATCCCGATAAACAAAATCCAATGGTGGTAGCAATAGCAATTTCCTGAAATTCTCTACGACCGGGTTTCATACAACGCTTAATTAGACGAATTGAATCCTTAGTGAAATGCACGTCCGGGTTCACAGTATTTAATAACTTTATACATGTTTTCTTATTTATTTTTTTTTCTTTCTTTGTAGTTATAAAGGAGTCGATAAATAGGCTAACAGATTGTTGCTCGTATATAAAATTAATTAACTGATAAATGGAAAACTTATTTACTTATTCACACACCACGGACAAACAACCAATATTAATGTTAAGGGGTACACAACTCAAGACTCAAATGATCCGTACCATAGTACACATAAATTTATTTAAAGAATTAAATTTTAATTCTTAATTGAAATCACTATCTTTTAGCCATCATCCAAGAGACATTAACATTTGATCTCGTATTCCATGCACGTGCGGGCAGGGATACCGTTAAGCTTGGATGCTTGGGTCTGGTGCAGTCAAAGATCTTTATGTTTTGTCATCTGCTACTTGGCTCGTATAGCTGTCTCGGTAGTGGTATGCATCATAGTTGCCGGCAATTCGAAATTCGGAGGAAGTCTTGAATTTCTGGGTAGCTAACTCATGAAGAGTCACCCAAAGCAATGAATTATATGCTGCAGCACTGCTGTGACGATTAGATTATATCAAAGCCCGTACTGTGGATTCATTCGAACTTTCATTTCCCAGCTGAGCCCGGTGAACAGGAAGTCACTAATTTGTCCTCGATTAATGGGAGCTGAACAATTCTGACACGAGCAAGTTTCTATCCTTAGTCACACAATCAGGATTCCACTAACTTAATTTTTCCGACTTGCCCTCGTCTCACTTTTTACCACTCGCTATTGATATGTTATTTCAAACAACAACTAATAAATTTCAGGAAATAACTTTCATCAAATTCAATGCCACTGATAATTACAATCAAAATAAATTTTCAGTTACCACCTTAATGATAAATAAAAGTTTGACGTAGGGGAATGAACAATGGTTAACTATTTCACAGAGGCGACAGAGGAAATTGTTTAATGGATGAATACGAACATTTGGTCCCAATTTTAATCGTATCGACCGTTTAATATGCACAAAAGATTCAAACTCCCCCCACAAGACGGCTATCTCCTAGTCGCTCCACATACCGGTCCCGCTTGACAATCTTCCTACCTCTCTCAACGTGTCTCTTCATGGCGGTAATGGAGGTTTTTCTCGTCGAGATAAACTGCAATTCTTTTGCTAAATTGCGTTGCAAAGGGGGTTGCCGTCATCATTTTTTTTTGTGGTTTTGATTTAATTTTCCAATTGATTCTTTGGAAAAAAATTTCCCGATAATGGTAGCGATGGTAGTAGCGGGGTTTAGTGCGGGAAATTGTGTTTTCTCTACAAAGGTCTTTCAGTAGTTTGCCTAGGTGACTGTTTGATTACTACAAATTTTTCCAATTCAATGTTCATATTCTTAATATATTGATCAGAGTATCTTAAGTCTCCAAATAAGAATTTTCCTTCCAGTTTTTGAGCACTGATCTGTAGCTTAATGTACTTACTTAGCTCTTTTTACTTCCTATCTTGTGTCCTTGCTAGAAACTATACAGTCAAAGTTTACCAGTGTTTTATTCTACAAATTCAAATTACTCTCAAAAAAAGAAAGCCTTATTTACTTGTGCTTAAAACTAAATGTCTCCCCGTTCGTCTGTCAATTGAATGCTATGCGTCTAAATGAAGCCAAGAGAATCGCCAACTTTAAAGGGTCGTGGGTAAATTCACAGTACATTTGTGTTGAAGATTAAGCATTTGAACGAAATATTTAACCCATTTAGTATTGTGTCAAATTAACAGTGTCAGAAATTACCATACGTTGCGTCACTTCATCCTAACGAATGAGATTGCAGACTTCAATTGTTATAGCATCTAATGCAGTTTTAATAAATAAATTCATTCATACTATACAACGTTTATAGGCCGCTGAGGCAGCAGAACATCGCTGTATCCTAAATAGACAATCAAAAATATTAAATTCACTGCATCAGTTTGTAAATTATCAATCGAGGCTAAAGTTGCTTATTTTCACATGAGCTAATTATATTACATGATCATTAAAAGTTATTCCCTAATAAAGAAAATTTTCTTCAGGCTCGAGTCTGCTTAATCTAGGCTTGGTAGAGCCCAGCACTGATTTATATTTATGTTCCAATATAATGTCATGCATTCATATATAATATGAAACCTTAACAATTGGATTCAACTGATGCATTATCAATAATGCCAAAAAAAAATTAAAATGTATTTTTCTAACATTTCTTGATACTTTCCTGATGGTTATATTGTGACGAATTTATGTTTTTTTATTATAGCTATTATTTACTAATTGAGTTTTTACTAGCTACCACCATAAACTTGATTTTAATCAACTACCTTCATATTACCGCAACTGTGTTTATAAAAACTAAATTTTAAAGTCAACTCATTTTATAAGCATGAAATAACAACAAAGTATAATTGCTTAACAATTAGTTAGTTGAACACCACAAACAGTGAATTCCTTGAATAAAGTTATATTATCAAAAGTTCTTATCAATCAATATTTGATTATTCTTCTACTGGTAGCTGATAAATTATACTTAAGAATAATTTATATCTGTAATTTTATTGGTGTCAACTACAAAAGAATCAGCTAAAGACCCTTACAAAATTTCTCACGGGGCATTGTAAACTCGGAAGATATCTTAAGAAAATGGGTCACAAGAAGAATGGCGAGTGTAGGTTTGCAGCTGAAACACCAGGTGGAGCTTTGTTCTGGATGAGAAGAGACAATCTGGGAACTTACTGGCTACTGGCTTACTGGCTACTGGAGCGTCTTGGATATCTGGAGCTAGCGGAGATCATACAACTTGCATGAGAGGTGGGTCTGATCGAGAAGCTCTAGGTACTTAAAAGGGAGAAAGGGGGCACAATAAATCTGAAATGGTTGAAATCAATGTTTTTTTGGGCAGCCGCCCATTGCAATTTGCGTAACTTTACCCAAGAGGAAACGGATGGATCGTCAAATAGTTTATACAACTCATCATTGTAACGTAGTCTACACTCTGTTCCTTGTTTCACTGGGCCGTAAATTTTCTGAAGCACTTTGCGTTCAAATGTATCCACTGCTTTTTGGGACTCGTTTGTCAGGGTCCATGTTTCACTTCCATATAACAGCACAGGTTTGCCTAGTGTTTTGTTAATGCGGGGCTTATTTTACCTTTGCACAACTCTGGACCTTAGAATGGGAAGTACGAAGGGATAGGCTTTATTTGCAGCATTTTTGCGGCGTCCAATCTTGTCGGTTTTGGTGCCTCTTCTATTCAGGTTGGATCCAAGGTAGACAAAATTACCCACACTCTCAAGGTTGTAGACGTCTAATATCAGGTATTGTCGAACTGGAGTTTTCTTCCTCGTGGGAGCCATGAATTTAGTTTTAGTTTGATTAACTCGTAGGCCGATTTGATTTGCTTCAGATTCTAGGCTCAAAAATGCTCCACTTGTATCTAAGATTGAACGTACCATAATATTGATGTCATCAGCATATGCTACCAATTATGTGGACTTGAACATAAAGGTACCCGAGGTTTCTGCTGATGTCTTCCTGATGACGTGCTCTAGCGCAATATTAAAGAGCATTGGGGCAAGTCCGTCCTCTTGTTTTAAGTCTGGTTCTATTGTGAAGCTGTCCGTTAATTCCTAGTACTCTGTGTTTAGCATCATGACCTTAACCATGCGGACTAGTTTTGTTGGAATGCCAAAGCCAATCATTATTTTGTACAGGGCATTTCTGTCGACACTGTCATATGCTTGCTTGACGTCTGCAAAGAATTGGTGCTCATCGATATTAGCGGGAAGATCGAGGAGAGACACAATAGATGTTGACAGCAGATCCTTGTTGGGAGTAAACATCTGGTGGACAAGGTCGCAGTACCGTAATGATTGGAGGAGATTATTCCTGGAGGCCAAGGTCCGGCTTGGGCAGTCGCGCCATATGATGATGATTCCATCTACTCCATTAGCCTTATCTTTTCTTGTACTTTGTCTCTGGTTGATGGTGAGACTGGAACCTCTTGCCGTCGTTGGGGACGCTGTGAATAGCTTCTGGAAATATTGCTACCATCTGTTTTGAATTTCTACTGGTTTGCCGATGATTACTCTTTGTACACTTTCGCAAAGACTTATTTGTGGATTTAAGCCATCTCTTAGTTGTTTGACAGAGGCATACACTGATATGACCCCATGTAGGGTCATATTTTTGCTCTTCTTTGGCCCGAGTTGGTCGCTGGATGTATTATTTGTGCGCCTGGTTCCTTTTTTTAATCGCTTCCTTACATTCTTTGTCGTACCAGTCATTCCTAGTTTCCTTTAGCTGGTGCCCCAACACCTCTTCGGCAACTTCTATTACCGCATCACTTACTGTCTTTCACATGGTTTCGATGTCATCATTACTTTCTCTCGTCTGTGGGGATATGATTATGCGATTTTCCAGCAATGACATGTATGTGGACGTTAATGAGCTACCATTTAGCTTGTGTATCTGGTACCTTGGAGTAACTGATGCTCCTTGTTTACAGCTCTTGGAGATGCGGCATTGGAACTTAACCCTTATAAGGCAGTGGACAGAATCACAGACGGTGCCGCGGAACGAGCGCGTGTCAAGAATGCTGGTGGTGGTTCGTTTTTGTATGAGAACATGGTTGATCTGGTTGAATGTGCGATCATCTGGGGATGCCCACATTCCCTTATGGATGTCTCAATGTGGAAAGCGTGTGGAGCTTACTGTGAAATCTCTAGTAGTCGCGAAGCCTTTCAAGCGTTATCCGTTGTCACTGAGCTCCGCAAGGAGGCAAGTTTTTCGACTTTGGATTTTTTATTGTGAACTTCATCGCACAAATTAATGAACCTTTGTACCAAATTTCGTCCTAACCGGAGTTATATTTTGCTTGGAACAGGAATCACGACTTTTTGTCGAAAATGGCCGCCATTTGGTTTTCGCTCAGCTGATTTGGATGGTTAAAGAACTTACCCGAGATATTTACCCAATACATCTTTCCTGAATATTTGGTTAAGATTGAAGTCAAATTGCGACCTCTTATGTAGTCACAATTTTCGTTACATCCATCCCATGTATGTTATATATATATATATATATATATATATATATATATATATATACGAGTATATATATATATATATATATATATATATATATATATATATATATACGAGTATATATATATATATATATATATATATATATATTCTTCGGACGGACTATAAGCCCGTTCAATTACGAAACATACTGGCTTAAAATCAGAACGTATTGATGCTGAGTGCCAAAGCATGGTACTGACCATATCACCTTCCCGAGTGTCGATACATATGATCAAGATAATGATATGCTCATACTGTCTCTCAGCAAAGGCCCAAAAGGAGTTGTGGTGCTAAGGCAATAAAAACAAATATATATATATATATATATATATATATATATATATATATATGTATATATATATATATATATATATGTATATATATGTATATATATATATATATATATATATATATATATGTATATATATATATATATATATATATATATATATATATATATATATATATATATATATATATATATATATATATATATATTACATATATATAAAGTGCTCTCCGCAATAAATTGACCTAAAATAACATAATCATATGCATTTTAAGTTTTTGCTAGGGAGACAATATTTCATTTTTTCTGGTCGTGCTATTTTTAATACGTTTTGATTATCTTTTATTTTAAATAACGTCTAAAAATAAATAATTGATTCAGTTAGAAGTCAAACAATAAATTAATGGTATTGTTACGGAAATTATCAATAATACTTTCTTTATCTTGAATAATTATGATTTTATAAGGTATTGTTTTAATTTTGAAGTAATTTAAACCCAATATTTTCAAGAATGACTAACACTCAGGTAAAAAATATGATAAAAAATTTACTTATACAGAACTACTGAATCTGTAGCTCAAATTTATCATTGTATGATTCCAGACATTTTGCTGCTATCTTATCATAAGTAATAAATTAATCATTTGTGTTGTGAATATTTTTATAGCTAAGATTCATCGGTTTTATTCCCAAGATGCTTCAAAATTAAAGACAAAAGATAATAATTTTCAAGCAGCTATAATCAACATAAATAAAAATTGATCACTCATTTACTCACAAAAAAGCCCGTTTCTACAATTATAATAATAGGGCTATTAACAAATAAACGCTTATAGCAATGATAATAATATGTTTGATTCAGTGGTTCACTGTAATTCAATGTGTCAGAAGGAATAGAGATAAGGAAATATGTTGTGTTTATTCATTTAAAGACCTCTACTTTGTAGAATAGTTTCCAGCTACAAAATAGAAAAAAGAAAATAACAATAGAAAACAAAGAAAGATAAAAAACGAAGTTAAAATTAAGCTACTATAAAATAGAACATTGTACAGGCTTACGGAAGTAAAACAATTTAAAAAAGTTTGGTTATTTGATATCCGCAGACCCATTCTCTTTTTCTTGAAAAGCCTCCGGGCCATGCTTTTTTTGATTGATCAGACGCATTTTGACTCCTTTGAGTCATTTTTAGTGTATAAAGTATGCGTGGAAGGAAATGACTGTGTATAGGTGTAGAATGGATTAAGCAGGTAGGCCAGGTAGAGCGATATTCAGTTTTTGATGTTTGGGTTGTTGGATGCTCGGTTGTTCTAGTTTGTCTCACTATTATTTTTGTCGAAGAGTGTAGTCTAGTCATGGCTCAAGCAAGTCAAAACAAATCTGCTTACTATTTAAAAATACTTTTTAAAAATTACTTCAAATGCAGAAAAGCATCAAGTTGAAACTCGTCGTATTGATGCGTTAGTCACAGCATTGAAGAGTAAAACAATAACTCACTTCATCAAAAAAAATTGGCAGTTCTGTTTGTGTTATAACTACTTAAAACTACTTTTAATTATTGAAATATATAATGTATAGTTGTAATGGGAATGCTAAATATCGTATTCCAAAGGAGCAACAAAACCATGAATTGTTTAAAAGGAGGAATCTCGGTCTTCTTCTTTCTGCTCTTTGACTGCAATGGGTATGAGGCCCACAACAAAGGCCAGATACCTTCACTCACCTAGCCATCGGGCTGCTGTCTTTTTCTTGTTGAAGGGCCCTCGCCACCGCTGAGATCCCTTGGACGTTGATTCGTACCATCGGAAACGTGGGTCCGACGGGAAGGGGTGTGAGGAGGTACCAGTCCCAACAGGATGCCCCACCTCTTATCTTGAGCCCCTTCTTTCCTCGAAAGAACGAGCTCGCCCGCGTAATTACATGCGGGAGATTGAGATAGTATGTAGGAACATCACTATTAGCCTTTAGTTCTGGCCTAGGCCTTTGTTTATCTTTTATGTACAGGCCCAATAGATCTTTTGATTTGTACGTGCAAAATAGTTTGTAGGGAGATTTGAAGCCAAGGGAAAGAAACCTCCCTGTGACACCACAGATGCCAAGTTGCTAGTGCATGCATGCTTCCCTAGACCTCGTTGATTCCAGTTGAGCATCTATTCTTAGCTTGCTGAAATAGCATGACAGCTCTGCAGTCCTTTACAGACAAGTTCATAAATTTTGAAACTACAACAAGTAATGGATGTAAAATTTTAACAAAAAATGCGAGTGAATTTATGCTGTACCATATCAAAAGCAAAAATAAGGAAACGATGGTGGGGACTCCAAATAGAGGAGCAGTATTCTAGGATGGGATGGATTAGACTTGCATATTGTTTGACAGCTCCACTTGTATCTAAGATTAACTGAGTCACAGATTACAAACTCGTATTATCTAGGTAAAATTGGAAATCAGTTGGGCAAGGATGAGAAGAAATGGTAAGGGTCAAATATTTACAACCATTCAGCGCAAGATGATTGTCAAGACACCATCTTGACGCCACCTGTAGATAAGTCTGAATCAGGATATAGTATCAATGATGAGACAACATTGAAAATTTCTACATCGTCCGTATAGAGAAGATACAGTGAGCTACTAATGGATGGAAGGTCATTGATAAATAAAACAAACTGCATTCAACCTTGAAGGAGGCCACAAACGCGAATAAATAGAGAGGAAATCAGACCCTTCAAGGTATCAAGGTAGGAACACAGCCAGAGGAGTAGATAACTAGAAATCTTCCTATGTTTAAATTCTTTTAACAATAAGCTATGATTGACTTCAAAACGTTCTTCCAATGCCTTTGCCATAAATCTACTAAATTTTAATAGATTTATTAAAGTGAATGACTCACCTTTGATGAAAACCTGCAGCTTGGGAGCTAAGTAACTTTGAGAAGTATACAACAAGTTCACTTGAACAGTTCTTCCCAACAATTTGAAGAAACAAGACAACATAGAAATGGGACAATAGTTGATAATGGAAGAGCCACCTGTTTTAAAGTACTGTTCCAACAATTTGGAAAAAGAATATTTTTTGAAAAAATATTCAAAAGCAAAGATAAGGGAACACAAATAGAAGAAAATGATTTAACAAAGTTAATGGAGATTTTGTTAGGGCCAAGACTAACTCAACTGTCAATCTCAATAATCAGCAATCTTATTTTTGAAGGTATACGAAAACAAGACAATAATGGGTAACTGCTCAATGATGAATATTGGGACGTTGTTAAAAGATTCCAAAAGATCAGAAAGAGAAGAAAAGTTGGTACAAACAAGTTCGCTAGACAGACCTACGCTGATGTCAGAAGGGTTTTGTGCTCAAATTCTCAGAAAAGTAGTCACCAGCAACGAATAAAGTCAAGAAATATGTCAAAGAGATGTGCGCGTTTATAAGAAAATCCATTGTTTTTCTGTTTTCAACGGTCGCCATTTTGTTGCAGACCAATAAAAATCACTCAAATCATGAATTTCCAAAAATATTAATGTTGTTGACCTTATTTGAAAATTTCAAGAAAATCAAATCAAAACTGCAGTGACTGATTCGATGGAAAGTCCATAAAATACCAAAACCATGTGCTATTGTTGTTGTAATTGGAGAAATTTGAAATGGCTATAACTTCCGTGTATATCATTCGATTTCCTTCAAACTTAAAAACCTTTTGTGGGACTACTTAAATATCAAATTTTGTTGTAACGATTTTATTGGGGAAAATGTGAAATTCGAATATCATACTATTATTAACAAAGTTGAGCGAATTTTGACTTCTAAGGTATTTGTTGCTGTTGTACTCATAAACACCTACCTCCATGAGTTTTTCAGATTTCCGCGAGGGGGAACAAACATTTTTCGTGCTTTTCCCCTCCCTATGCACCCCACGTAGCAAAAAATGTCAAATCAACACCTGTTTTGAAAATTTCTTATCAATACCTATCATTTGATAATTTTTTTTTTTGGGGGCCACTCCCCTAAATGGGGTAACCCTCCTTGAATACCTTGTAAAATTTTTTTGTAGTTGAACTTTGAAGAGAGCACCACATTACACCTGCCTGCAAAATTTGTTGTTTCTAGCTTAGGTAGTTCACGAGAAAAAGTTCTGTGATACACGGGCGTACAGACAGGACGCGATTTTAGTAGGGTTTTGTAAAATCATTTTACAAAACCCCAAAAAGCTTACAAATCTTTACCGGAGGAAAAGCTGTAATCCTTTTGAATGTAGTGAAGATGGAGTCCCAGTGGTGGATACAAGACAGTGGATGTATTTCTAGGACATTTTAAAATGATTTGAGCGCAAAGAGCATTCAATACTACAGAAATAGGAATACTTCACTGCTTGTGCCACTTGTTTTCCAAGGGACATGAAATGATAAAAGCTCATTCGAGCAACAGACGATCCTTTATGAAGAAAAGCCCAACGAGCTTGATTCTTCTCTTTCAGTACACGCAAAACATTAATGTTTAACCAAGGACTATTCCTCGAGGTTTTTGATTTCATGAGTGGAGTCAAAAACGAGATTGCTTCCGAGAGGAAATCACAAAATCTGAACTTCACTTGCCAGTTTATACCAGATTTATACAAAATTTGCATGTGTGTCATGGTTACCCGGTGTACTGATGGCAGGTTTCGTTCTATACCACATGTCTCTCTAGGTTTTTAAATGAGAATCTTTCCCTGTCTTTCTAAAGGCAATATGATGAGACGAAATTTAAAAATTTCATCGGTCAACCAAGCTCCCGTTAAGCAGATTATATTGTCATTAGATAGAGTACAGGATAGCAAGAGTTTCGACAAGTTTGTTCTTGACCCATACACGTTCTGATAGTAAAAATTTATTATCATATTTGTAAAAAGTTTAGGTTGACAAGTTAAGACAGCTAATGTAGGTTGAATACTTGTTACATCTTTAAAAGAGAGGAATCAGGTCACAGTTCGATGAAAATTTTTATTTCTTGAAGGTTTGAAGATTTTGAATGTGGCTAGTAATCTAGATTGAGTAACATATTTCATGTTGAAGTAACCGTTAATTTGAACGAAGCAATCACTTGTAATAATCGAGGAGCTATGGCTCTAAAAGCCAGCGCTGCCACAGGCACACAGCACAAACTCAATTTAACAAGGAGGAACGATTGAGTCACCTTCCCCATCGCAACCCTCACTCTTTTTCTTTTCGCGTGAAAAATAATTCAAGGAAATTTCTTTTGTACTTAACTCCCGGGAAACAAAATTCTAAAACTGTTTAAAATTTTAATGTGTAGTGATTTTATTACAATATCTTTTGAATATAATTTAACGAATTGCGGTGTAACGCGGTATAAAAATGCTTAGAACGAAACGGTTAACCCCTTAAATTATATGAACGATAAAATCATTGTAGCATTTAAACCCCTTAAAATTTGTCAAATTTTACCCATTCCAACCATAATATTAATTAAAAATCTTTTGTTTGTCGGTGATTAACGTGTGCCTGTCTAATTCTTCCGATTTTTCTTCCACTTAATTACGCCTAATTCAACCCTGCACGAAGACAATTATGCGCCAATAAATCAACGATCCCAACATTATCAACTAAACGCGGCAAATTTTAACTCAACAGCAACTCTTCCAACAACAACATCAGCAACGGCAGCATTCGAACGTAGTACAATTGCGTGAAGTATTTACGACAAATGCTTTCGGCGATAACTCATTAGTATTAGTCTACGATTATCATCCAGGCTCACATACACTGTTAGCGAAATATTCTACGCCAACACAAGATACTAATGGTTACAGAGATTCGATTCCGCGGTGAAGCACGACCATTCAGGCATAAAAGTAATTTACAAGGGGAGTCGACTTACAGCCGCGAGGCGAGAAAGACGGTTTGGGCACGGGACCGCGGTGCAAAATACGTGCGGTGTGAAAAATGTGGTAAAAGTGCCGTCAAGATCATTTAAAGACCGGGTATTAAATTCAAAAGTATAAATTGAAAACCATTTCCACCCATTCACCCCTTTTAACTCCAATACATTACCATTCCGCTGCGGAATAGTTATCCCAAAGAAAATTGCATGTGTTTGGACGGGAGATCGTGAAGAATCACTGACGAATTGGCGGAATTTGTTCGATGGAACGCTTTTGCAATTCGATACATTTTGTGGGCATTTGATTCGGTGCTGTGTGATGTGGATTAACAACACGTCTTAGTGAATATTTTTGTTCTTACGAACGAATTAATATTGAGGTTTCATAACGGCAACTGCGGTGCGGTAAATTGTACGGTTTCAATTCACAGAAACGACCAACGTTTCCCGAATGCTGTCCACGCAAGTGTGTATAAATGTTGACTGTCGTCAATTCGGAAGTGTGTACTTACGTATGTGTGACGGTGCCCGAATAGATCTATTTTGAACTGAAACTTAGTGGCGTTAAGACCACGGATTGCGAACATTTACGAGTAAATTCCAAATTGGTACACGTTAACTCTCAGGCAGTGAATCGATAAGTATACATTCAAATTTTATTTGTGTTTCTGTTGGTCTACCACGGCACGAGAGGATGGAAGGAGCTAAATGCTAAATTATATAAAAATCAAAAAGAAACCAGCAAAGGTATTACTAAAAATCATCCTGCACCGTGTGGAAATTCTTGCTCAAGCTTCCATAGAAACTTGAGTTCCTACTTTTTCTATAAAAATCATCCTTGCTCGAACCTGCGCTACAATCACTTTTTGCCAACGACATTTCATTTGGCAGAACTAAAAGCGAAGAAGTTGGAGGTCCTTGCAGCGAATTCAAGAACAACTTCAATTAAATCCTTTGAAACAAGCGCTCAAAATGAAGCAGAGGCTCAGATCAACCATTTCCATTTAACACTACTCCGAAACATGTGTCACGTCTTAGAGTGTTTATCAACATTGAAGGAGATTGTTCAGTTGCTGGTTAGATATGACGTAAATTTGTTCTTTTCTTTTTTTATTACCGCAGAGAGTAATTTAGTGCGGTTTCGTTGGATAGAAATATTTCTCATATGACTGCAATTTGGCGACCGGGAAAAAAAAAAATATATATTTTTTTGAATGATTTCTGAATGTAGCGGTAAGTCAGAAAATAGCTTAAATTGTAATGTTAAACGATATTTACTAGTTTGCGTGGTTGTATTTAAAATAGATTTGAGATTTTTTTGCAAATAATCGTTGAATCAAGTTAAAAGATCAAGTCCCCACTCATTACCCGGTGCAAACATACCGTTAAATGACTGCAGCAAAAATACAGTCGCATTAAAGACTCCATTTATTAGATTCATTTTCTCTCCCTCCTTTTCAATACACTCTTCTAACAGGAAATAGTCAAAATACTTTGTAAACTTTTAATAGGACATAAGAAAATAAATATTGAACGTTATGAACTCATTTAAAATATATTCGATATTTGACCTGATCGTTTAAAAATACGCTTAGGATGTAGGGACACAAGAAAGAATAATATGGTTTTTAAATTTTTAAGCTGTATCTTTTTCATAGTAGTTAAAATTAAAATGACATTAGCTATTGATGTAAAAATTTGTAAACTGTTGGGAACTGTTGTTTGAGTGTGGAGCGTGAAGCGTGAAGATAATAAACGCATATGAAACGACATTATAAAAAAAAATCTAAGGGTATTGTTACGAGGAGGGAAAATTTAGATTTGACTTACCAAAATTCCATTATCTTTGAATTTATATTAGGTTAGACTGCTTTAGAAGAGAGAATATGATCTGTTCGTCGCAAACAGTTAAATAAATGAATTCCTAAACTTTAAAACTGGGTCTTTTCATTCCGCTTCTTTTGAACCAGGTATAGGACCCGGTACGGTGGCAGGCTTCCACCCCAAAACATGAGCCAGCCGCCGGGTGCAAACTAATTCCTTTTATTTGTTTCAGGTGACGTTATGGGTTGAGTGGCCCAAACAGAGTGCCTTTTTATGGCATAGATTTATGCAATCCAATTGTATAATTCTATGACATAAATTGGTCACCGGGGTACTCCCCTTCTGATGGGAAGGTTCATACAATTCAAGTTGTATGAGTTTTCCACTCAGAAGAGGAATACCTGGCCACTTCAACAAGTTATCAATGGATTTATTCCGGTTGGGTGGGTATGAAGGGGCTCCACCACCACCCGGTTGCCCCTCTTTCATTTGTGGGCCATGAACTTTGTTGGGTAACGACGAGGTCACCCCAAGTTCGCCTTTCTTCTCAGTTGTAACAAGTACATCTCCTTCGGTGAGGTTATCTACTATTTTGCGACTTCGGTCGCCTTTTTTGACCTGAAAGTAATTCGTGAATGCGAAATTTTTTGTAGTGGGTCCTCGTGCCGGGGAAACAAACCCGCCCCACGACACCGCAATGCTAGCCTGCCAGCGCATTCACGCGTCTCCGGACGAGGGCATTCTCGGCAGATACCTTCATCTTCCTCTGCCGAGGCAGCAGACCATCGCTGCAGTCCTTCACGGACCTATTGAAACTCTAAATTCACTACACACTTTGCCCTCGATGTTATTCTTGGTCAATTTGACGCAGCCAATAATTTTTATAGACGGTCCAAACTTTTTAAATACGTAGTTACAGATGTCTTCAGTAGATACCTTGTAGGCAAACCAATAGATACAGATTTGTTTCGGTAGTGCCACGATATTAAGTAAAAGAGTTATCTGAGAATGAACCACATTTCCAACAAAATAACTAGCAACAGATGCATTAGATCGATTTGCTATTTTTATAAGTTTCACCACCACATAAATATGAAGGTCCAGGTAAGATGTCCAAATCATCGAACAAAGACTAAAGCCATGTTAGAAAAATATCATTGGAGTATACAAAGATGGTTTTTGAAGTAGACGGTCCACAATTGAACAGATATTATCAGTAAAACTGCTCCACAAAAAATGCTAAGATTAAAATATCGATATGCATCAGCTATTTGTAGACAAAAAAGTTTACGGAAACTCAGCTGAAAGCTTATGAAGTCAAGAGTAAAACAGGAGGATAAGCTTACGCCAATGTTGTTCAATATTGCTTTGAAACAGGTTGTCAGGAAAATACCAGCTGATACCATGGCGAAGCTAGTCTACAAGTTTATGCAACTAGTAGCGTACGCCAACTGTGTTAACAGTACGTTTAGATCAATTCCAGATGAAAAGGAAGCATTCATGTGGCTCATATGACTGCAGGCAGAAGCGAAAAAAGTCGGCCTCTGGTCATTTGAACTAAAACTAAATTCACGACCTAAATAAGGAAAGACATACCAATCCAACGAAACTTGACCTTAAGAGACTATAACTTGGAAAGTATGGAAAGAGTTATCATGGTTGGAAGTCCATTTTGATAGCAAAGGCACAGAAAATAACGAAATATGGGAAAAGAAACACACAGCAAACAAAGCCTACTTAATAGTTTCTACGCTAAGATCCAGAGATATTCACAAGGACAAGAAGATTTGCACATAAAAGTCACTAATAAGATCACTGCTGCTCTAACATTTGTACGTGAAACTTGGACTCTTATAAATGTTTCTGAAAAGGCCCTGGACATATTTGAATGCAAAGTGATCAGCCGGATATATGGCCTAGTAAAGCATGGAGCAGAGTGGAGACTTCGATTCGACGACGAGTCGTATAATATTTATAAAGACCTTCCTGTACCCACATGCGTAAAGCTTCGCAATCTGCAATGGGCTGGACATGTGGAAAGACTGGAAAATCATAGGTTTCCTAGATTAATGGTAAAGTGTAGAGTTGCAAAAAAACAATGAAACGATGTAGAGATTCTATCGATACTGAAAGCAGACAGATGATAATGAATCACACTCATTAAAATCTAAGTGAATTTTTATTTGAGAATAGTTAGAACTATTGATAATTTCATAATTATTTCATATTGATATAAAAAAATTCTATGAAGAAAAAAACACTTAGCTGCATAATTACACAATATTTATGATTCTTATATACCAGTTAGCACTTTTACATTGTCAGTCTATCCTTTGAACTTATATTTTTATAAACTTCGATAATATTCGCAATAATTTTTTAGTTTATGATATGTTCCTATTTGATCATCGTTTATCGGAGATTGATAAGCTATTTATAATTACTTAAATGAAACCCCATACCCTTCAAATGCATTTCAGTTAGCAATAATAAAACTGTATATGGTGACATTTTTAATTATAAAATCATATGAGTTCGGTTTTAATCGACACCGTTTTAAAACATCGCTACGTGATTAAAAAATCAATAATAATTAAAATGATCAATAATTGCACGATAACGATTCATTTCATAACATTGACTTGCTAGCGCTATATATCTGCACATGCTAGTGAACTGTTCAAGAACGAGCTAATAAATTACAGATTTAATATTGATTACGATCACATACTCGTATGACGCTACCATTTGATTTAGTAGTTTTAATTCCAGTAATTTAGTTAGATAAGCCTCCAAATGAAAATTAACTTTGACGTCGTCAGTGATAAGTATATAGTATTTAAGATGTTTTTATTAACTTATCTCGCCTAAATTTATTTTCATGTGACTGAAAAATGTTTGAATAAATTGAAAGCCATAAGTGAGTTTTCATTAGGAAAATGTAACCACAACGACAATTGTTGGGCTATACGAGCATTCAATCTAGCCGCGCATGTGAATAATTTTATAGCTTGAAAGCTTAAAGATAGGAAGATTACACAACTGTGCTGATAGAGTAGTAAGTTTCGTTTGACAACTTTGTTAGCACTTTGATTTGTTCAGCTTTGTATGAGAAGAAAAATGGCACTACCTGAGATTATATTTGAATAGAAAATTATTGTTTATTACGATATTTAAATTGGGATGTTTCCTACAAAACGTCAATAAGATGCTAAAATATTTGCTTTGCGTAAGCATACTCGTAGATGTTTTATTACGAAATTTGCGCTAATAAATTTAATTTGGACAACATTGAATTCTTTACAAGGTACATCTGAAAATATCATGATCGGGAACTAACAAATTTGAGGATTCTAATATTAGCATCTGTTAAAATTTCCAAGAAGTGCAGATTTCAGTCATATTAATCTCGATAATATGTAGCTTGGCAGGTAAAGTACTGATGAGTTTAAAAGATTATCGTTTTCCTTAATCTGCTGTAGTAGGCACATAAATTAATTTTTTGCTTTGCACCCGTATACTATCTTTTTACTGGAGAAAATTACGCAATTTGCATACAAACCAAACTAAAAATTACATAATTTACCGTACAAATCGAAAATGCGACAGAAATGTTGATTGAGATCATATCAACTTCGTGCGAATATTTTCATTTAATTTAAAAGTGCAATCTGGCGGATGTGAGCCTTGTATTACTTCATTTGGACTGGCCGCTAGAAGATCAGCAGAAAATGCTGTAAATAAGCAGCAACAATGAGCTTCTTCTTAAAATCTACCAACAATTTAATTCCTCATCGGAAAGAATCAACAAACAAGATTCAAAAATTAACTTTGCTTTTCAATATTTGGATCTTTCAAATATCCCAAAATAACTTGCCATTCAGATACGTTCCCATGGATGGGCTACATCCACCTCGATTGACGTCATCTTTATTGTCGTTCTACATCAACGTGACTATCTGCTTAAATTCATTGCTAAGCAAAAGCCACCCAATCTATGGCACTCAATGATATTCAAAGCTTTTGAGTTCGTAAGAAAGCACAGGGTAAACGATGATGTGGAAGATAGTACTAGCATATTAGTCACAAGACCCTATCGTTTCCAATATATTCATAAATTTGAATTCAAAAACTTTCAATTTCTTGCAGTGCCCGTCGTCAAAATTTCACTGCCTGATGGAAATAACCTCTTCGTTATCTCGGCCTATGAAACGTGAAGAAACGTTCTCAAATTCAAGGAGGAGTTCAGTTCCTTGTTTGAAATACTCGAATTGCACAGGCTGAAGAATCATTATATTCTTTCCAGCAATCTTAATGCTCGACATACATCATGGCTGAACGCAAACAATAATCCAAGAGGTGTATTCCTGAGATCGTGCATAACAGAGAATCAAATTGAATACGGGTACAATCTATATGGGTCAAAGTTTGCAACATACCTTGGAACAAATTCATATTTTGACCTTTGTATCGATGACGCAAGACTTGAATTTAGATTTAACAATCGTCAACGGAAATTGCCGGTGCTTCTTAATGATAGTGACCGTTTTGCCACCGTACCGGAAGTAAATCATCAAAGGGATGATGTCTTTTGCATTCCAGTTCAACATGAAAATTATTGACTTAATTTAAAAAAACAGGGAAAAGTTTCACAAGAAGTTTAATCAAGAATACCAGAAGCAATGTTCTCCTTCTGATTGCAGTAATGGTTTCTATTGACAAGAATCTAACTAACAATGAAATATATCTCTATTTGTTGAAGTTAGAGAAGCTGACGTTGGAAACGATTGGGAAAGTAGTTCCGTAGATTGAACATCGAAACAATACGGAAGGATATGAAACACAAACCATCACAAGATTGGAAAAATTGATAAGCCTTCTTCTTACACGTGTCAACAATATTTATCGGTGGTTTCTGGACTATAATCATTCCTCATTGGCATTGTTGAAATTATACCTTAAGAATGTCTGGAACTTAATTCTTCCATACTACAGGAGTGAGGTCAGTTACCAATGGGTAGAAAAGCTGAGGAACGTTAGTCCACAGGTCCCAAACGGCGTGTTCAAAAGAATGATTAGTGTATTTCCTAAGAAATCTCGAGTGAATGTGTCGAATCTTAAAGTCACTAGTATTGAGATTGATCTTCTAGATAGGGCTGGTATCGAAATGAATAATACCCTGAAAGAGGAAAGCCAAGTATTTTCAGAATTCATTGAAGCAAAAGATTTTGACTCAAGCCTGAATGGCAAATTCATTTTTCATTTCAATGAAACATTGACCTCCGACCTCATATTGAGCGGAAATCTTCTTGATTATTTAGTCAGCTATGAAGACTTGTGTTTCATATTTGGCAGGATAAATAACAAGAAATCTTCTGATATTGTATTCCCAATATAGTATTACGATATTAACCTGAAGATGCCATTAAAATTTTTTGCATATTGTTCGGTAATATGTTGAGCTATTCATATTTGTCAAATTAGTAGAAAAAGACCAAATTGTTTCCAATCTTGAAGAAAAGAAAGGCGTTGTTGTGCGTTAAAACATATCACCCAATCAACTTGCTGCCTAATATCAGCAAGGTGTGTTGAGTTCCTGACACGCCTGAGCGCCCATCACGGCCTGATCCGGCAACACCAACGCTTCAATCAACTTATGTACATAGTTATTTAAGGTTAATTAGCACTATAATAATTAGCCCATTTGAAATTAATTTGATTTATTTCTTTCCTGAAGAAGTATCAAAAAGTGGAAATACATTCAAGGGAAGTCCTGGTTTATCAACATTCCCTCTAACCTCGCTGCAAAAGCAACGAAATGGAGGAGCCCGATGGCTTCAGCCATCAACTAGAACGATTTTGTCCATCGTCAATGATGACGGGGGAGAAAAAGCTAAAACGAGATCGAGGAATTAGTCAAAGCTAACGACAAAACTGAGAAGTATGAAAGAGAAAAAAAGGACCTCAGGCTTTGGATCTAGTCGCTAGAAGAACTAGTTGGCAAATTAACGTTCAACAAAGGAAAAGAAACCACCAAGAAAGAAAAAGAAGTAAATTCAAAAGTGACTGAAGACAAAAAATCGAAGAAACAACAACAGGAGCCTGATCAAAAAGATGCCCTCAGCGCAGGCGGAGCAAATGTCAGTACAAACTTTTATGCAGCACTAGCTGGGCTAGGCGATTCCATGAACATTGAAGAAGATAAAGGTAACAAAAATTCTGAACATTGTTTTAATAAACCTGATACCATGCTTCAGGAATGAAGTCAGCAATCAATGAGCGGAAAAACTGAGGGATATTAGCCCACAAGACCCAAATTGCGTTTTCATGAAAGTGAATAGCATTTTCCGTAAGAAGTCTCGAGTGCAGGTATCTGTAGTGATAATGGGTGGATAGCATGTCCGTAAAGGATTACAGCGATGGTCTGCTGCCTCGGCGAGAGAGGATGGTGGGATTTGCCGACATTGGCCTTCAAAGTCAAAGTCAAAAGCGCTTTATTCAATACTATTCGTTATAAATTTTAAAAGAATATAAAGCAAATTCCAAACAATAACAATACAACAACTTAATGGCTTTCTAAATTTATACGTTAGCAGTTAAACACATTTTATCAAAAAAAAACTATAGGAAATTCAAATTAATTAAGATTATTACATATGTAATGAATTTTCTCTTTCTGATCGAACGCGGAACCGACCTCTCATCGGTTCTAGACGTTAAGTCTGAGTAGTGCCAACGGATGGTACCAACAGGTCAACCAATCCGTGCACCGTAACCCATTCATGCGGTGACTGCTTGTCGGCCAGCTAGTTCGGAGAGGATTTCGGTCGCGGGTCTCCAAATGGATTACGCTCAATTACAATATTTCAGTCACCTGAACTTGCCCGTTTTCCAAACGCGTCAACAATTACTCATCCAGAACGAGAAACCTACATTACGTTAATTCTGGATGTGATCTATCCACAGATCTCAAATCAAAAACGCTACAAAATCCCATAGGCGCGTTACCGATTCACCGACGCGGTACCGAAAAATATGCTACTCGAACTTAACGCGAAGAAAACTACTCTAAAGAAATGACGAAACAATCAAAGGTACCGCGTACCGCGCGCGACGCGAAACCGACTTCAGCGGATTTGTCGAAACCCTAACCTCGCGACGGCATACCTACCCTGCACTTCCCTTTCACGCTGAAAAAGAACGAGCCACTGAAAAGGAAAGTCGTTAGTTATCTAGCAATTCATGTTATTTTTATTTAGTTCCTACAAATATATATAATTTTTCTATTAATATTTCTATTTTTATCTATCCTTATCCTGTAAGCTACTTTAATTAAATATCCTATTTTGTCGTAATCTGTATGAGAATTTTATACAATTAATCATTCGTGTTTAATATTAGGTTTAATGATTATTGAAAAATATGGTTAATAGCCATTTTACTAATCCTTGTTCAAATTTGTTGAAATTGATTTTCTCCTTAATAATTCAAAGGTTAAAAGCGTATGGAACTAATGTAACATAACTAAGCTAAAGTAAAGTAAACTAAGATAATGCAAATTATCGTGTTGTGGTTGGTTGGTTGTCATGTGTTCATATTATTAGTAAAGGATTTTTTGCTTCATCTAAATACAAAATTAGGCTCAGCCGTTTGTTGCTCGAACAAATCCGCCTTGTTGTGTATTTAAATTAAGTGCTCTCTCTGTCGGTGTGCTGTCTACTTTTCGTTCCAGCTTGCCGTTTACGCGTTCTCTTGACAGTTGTTCAGGTTGTTAATTCTGTTGTGTTAATGTAATAATCGATACATAAACTAAAGTTAAATCTTTACATGCTTCTAAATCCTGCAATACATTTAAATTGATGTTATTAACTTAAGTCTGAAATTCTACCGTTTTGTTTGTTTTTATCTAGTGTAATTAAATTTAAGTTGCATATATTGTATCGTTATCCTTTATAATTAAATTAGCTAAATATATTTATCGTTTCTGTTTGATAAAATTTCATTCTCTTATTTATCGTGTTTTCTTAAATGGGTTAGTTGTAGGGTTTCTAGATTATTTGTGTATTATTATTACTAAGTGTTTGTTTTGCTCTAGGTGTTTATTTTAAATGGGTTTATATTTGTTGTAATTAAACGATTACGTCCGGCAATTTTGAACTTATTCCATAAAAATATTTCTTAATATTTTTGGGCCGAATGACTAGGAGAACTTCTAATTTTCTTTAATTCTTACTTTTTTTTCAGATTCAATAAAAACAAACACCAGCCCACAACACTCAACTTTCAATAAATATTTAGAACTATATTAACTTGTTGTTAAAATATTTTTCTACAGCTAACATTTCTGCATACTATTTAGGTATATGATGATGTTTCTACTAAGCATTCTGAATCGATGCAAACGGAATGCTTATTCGCATAAAATTTACTATACATTTAACAGAATTTGAGTTTATGTACAAAATGATATCAACTGTGGCGCCATAACATGAAATTTTGCTTATATTTATGACCAAATAATTAATTTAATTAATCTTTGATAGTTACAAAATTCGTTCAGCCTTATTTCATTAAGTTGTAAATATTCAAATGTACAAGCAAATCTTTTCTTTAAGCCAATCACCTTGATATCACGTTTAAATCTCGAATGTAAATATTGTGCAGTTTTATCTAACTATTTTTCTTAAATGGAAACCAGCTGGCTCTGAGATAAATCCTGATTTCATGTTATGACATCCAGAGTTTAAAAGTAGGTAACGAGTGATATTAGAAACTGTAACCTGAATTGTCCTCCTTTCCAGATATGACACTCTCCTGAGCCGCATTTTTGATAACGTGAGAAGCATACCCGCGAATAACGTTGATAACTTTTAAGAGCATATGTTTATACCGTACAATGTACGTTGCTGAATCGAAGACTGCAATCTGTACTGCGGATTGCAAGCGATATGCCAATTGATCAATCTTTCTATAGATATTTTCGGCACAAACGAGAGCGAATACCGGAATCTGCCGCAACCAACAATTAGCAGCTGCTATTTTTGATTGCTTTCGATATTTCGCATCTAAGCCATAATACAATCACTAACAAGTACGGTCAGTTCATACAAATTTCCGAATTTTGCGATTCACGACAATGGACACGATTAGCAGACGACAGCAACGAAAAACGAAGCCGACATGTGGCTGTCAAAAATCCCGGTTGTCACCTCGGACAAAACATCTGTGTGTGGAATGGCACGCCATATGGCGGCAATGTGCCTCTCCAGATGTCGCCAGTGGCATAGTTTTCTCGATGGCCACGGTGGAGGGGCATTTCCAGATGGCTATGTCTCGAAATGTGCCGGGGTTGGATTAATTCTATATTTCGAATATTTATATCCACGGATCTAAATATTTGGACAGAAAAAAAATATTTTCTGCACAACGATATCCGCACGACAGATGAAGTCCGCTGGCACTTCGAGGACATATCCATCTGGCCGGTTACAAGGGTTCGGGATCGGAATCACTTCGATTCCCGGGCGTAGGCGTCACATTACACATATATTATGATTTAATTGGAAAAAGGAGAAAAAACCAACCTACACTATTGAAAATTATTTATAATTTTAACACAACAGTGGACTTTTATCGTATGGCTAATATGTGACAACCTAATTTTAATAAAATTCAATCAAAAATTTTATCTTATACTAAAAAATTCTATCACAATATTCCTAACCTACGCGTTCATCCTTATCTCTAAACCCTATCCCTATTTTTTAACACAAACAAATAGCAACACTAAATGTCGCAATAATGAACTGAAACTCAAAAACTAAGTAAAGAAAAATACAAAAATTGAAAATAAACACGAATAATTTAGTCATTATCATTCAGCCACCAATACCTAGATTGCCCCGTCTCAACTCTCAACTTCAACGAATCTTGCAAATGAGTACTCCATTGGAATTGTTGGTCTCGTGAGCTCAAATTCAGAAGATATTTTATCTTCTTATCGGTGGTCCGTTTATATATGTGATATATGATTGAGGCACCATCAGAATCAAAAACATATCGATTCATGTCCAAATACACGAATGCTTCTGGAGGAACGAAGCCAGTAGTAAGGCAAGTCGCAATGTACCCGTCTGTAGGGTGAAACGGCTGTGAAATCCAAGGGTTTTCACTCACAGTCACAGATCTTGCGATATAATTCCGAAGAAGTTTCAATATGAAGATATCGTCTCTTGTCACTTGAGTAGTTTGATAAATTCTTCTATTCGATATATAATGTTTCCAATCCATCTCAGGCTTTCTGTACAAACCAGTACATGCACGAAGACATTTCCTTTCGAAAACTCTTAATTTTTCCATAGTACTAGCACTCTGGTTGTACCAGATCTGACATCCATATGTCAAAACTGGTCTAACCAGTATCTTGTAACAGATAATTTAGACCTTTTGATCAATGTATCTGGAATGAAAGAGTCTTCGTAGGGCCATGACTACTTTACTGAGCATGATTTTCACATGTTCAGTATAGTACAGATACTGATCGAGATAAGCACCGAGGTATCGAACACAGGATTTATGTGGAACTCGTTCTAAACTACCCTCGCCAGCCATGATGTGGAAATCTTTCCAATTGCGTTTCAGGTCTTGACTGACCCCCTGCAGCGTTGTCCGAAACAAGATTGTTTCACACTTCTGCGCATTGATTTTCATTCGCCAATTATCAGTGTACAGCTGCACATCATTGAACATTTTTTGGAGATTGCTCTGAACTATTGTAGCTTTTCGGTCTGCCGTATAGATGATCAGATCATCAGCAAACGCTACCAATGATCACGTTGGCGATACGTTAAAATCAAAGCCGTTCAATAGTTTGCGAGTGAAGATTGAAAAGAGCAGAGGCGCAGTAACTATTCCCTGCTGTAGACCATTCAAGACCTTGTACTCGCGCATTGTTGTCAGATTTCCATCAGTTACAACAAACGATTTCCCGTATAACATATTGCACATCATGGCGATAAGGTGTCTGGGGAACTTTTTCTGAAGGAGTTTAAAAACTAGTCCATCTAACCACACCCTATCGAAGGCTTTCTCCATATCAATGAGACATGCTCCAACGCATTGTCTATCATTTAGTTTCCAACAGATGTCTGAGGTTACTTTCGTTATTGCATGTGTGGTCGGGTGCCTGGCACGAAAACCAAGTTCGTAATTCGGCATCAACTCATATTCCTCAATGTGGGCGTTTAATGCTCTGTTGAGTATCACTTCAAACACCTTACTGATGTTAGGGAGCAAGCTGATTGGGCGATAGCTTTTATGGCACGAAGATTGTTTTCCTTTCTTCAAGATCGGAAATACCTTAGCCTTTTTCCACTCACCTCGGAAATATGAACTGCTCAACATGTTGTTGAACAATATGCAATAATTTCTAATAGCAACCTCAGGCAAATGTCGGAGAACTACATTTGGAGTACCGTCAGTACCACATGATTTCTTGTTGTTTATCTTGCGAAATATGAAACACAAGTCTTCATAGCTGACAAAATAATCAATAAGATTCAAGCTCGGCATGAGGTCAGATGTTAATATTTCATTGAAATGAAGAATTGATTGGCCGTTCAGGCTTGATTTGAAGTCGGAAACTTTTGCTTCAACGACCTCTGAAAATATTTCGTTCCCTCTCTTAGGGTTTGGTAGATGAACCAATTCGAAATGTATTCCAATCAGGGCAAGTTTATCCAACCCTTCACAAATAATCCTGTTTCCATTTTTACCCGGATTCGTGCAATCAATTTCGATACCAGCCCCATCGAGAAGATTTGTCTCATCACTAGTGACTTCAAGATTCGATACCTTCACTCGAGACTTCTTGCGGAATATGCTAGTCACTTTCGCGAACACGCCGTCTGGGTCCTGTGGGCTAATACCCCTCAATTTTTCCACCCATTGATTGCTGACCTCACTCCTGAAGTATGACCGGATTAAGTTCCGTACATTCTTCAGGTGTAATTTCAACAAAGCCAACGAGGGATGGTTGTAATCCAAAAATCGCCGATAAATATTGTTGACGCGTGTAAGAAGAAGGCTTTTCAATCTTTTCAACCTTGCGATGGTTGGTGTTTCATATCCTTCCATATTGTTTCGATGTTTAATCTTGGGAACGACTTTATCAATCGTTTCCAACGTCAGCTTCTCTAACTTTGACAAATAGAGATCTATTTCATCGTTAGTTAGATTCCTGTCATTAGGATCCATTGAACAAGAGTTACCACTATCAGAAGGGGGACATTGCTTCTGGTACTCCCAATTAAACTTCTTTTGAAACTTTCCCCAGTCGGTATTTTTGAAATTCAACCGATGATTTTCATGTTGAACTGGAATGAGGAAGAAATCATCCCTTTGATGATTCATTTCCATTACGATTGCGTTATGGTCGCTATCATAAGGAAGCACCTGCAGTTTCCGTTGAGGACTATTAAAGCTGAATTCGAGTCTTGCGTCAGCAATGCAGAGGTCCAAATATGAATTTGTCCTAGGGTATGTTGGGAACTCCGACCCATATAGATTGCACCTGTATTCAATTTGGTTCTCTGTTATCCACGATTTCAGGAAAACACCTCTTGGATTATTGGTGGCGTTCAGCCATGATGTATGCTTGGCATTCAGGTCACCAGCAAGAATATAATAATTATGCAGCCCGTTCAATTCGAGTATTTCAAACAAGGAATTGAGCTCCTCCTTGAGCTTGAGAACAGTTCCACCAGTTGCATAGGCAGATATAACGAAGAGGTTATCCCCATCTGGCAGTGAGATTTTGATAACGGACACTTCAAGAGATTCAAAGCTTTTGAATGCGACTTTTTCAATTTTTTGGAAACAATAGAGTCTTCGAACCAATATCCCGGTGTCACCTCCTCCATCACCTATTACCCTATCGTTTCTTACGAATTCAAAATCCTTGAATGTCATGGAGTGCCATGAACTGAGGTGGGTGTAATGATTTTACGTCTACGTGCGAACGCGGAACCGAACTCTCATCGGTTCTAGACGTTAGGTCTGAGTAGTGCCAACGGACGGTACCAACCGGTCAACCAATCCGTGCACCGTAACCCATTCACGCGGTGGCTGCTTGTCGGCCAGCTAGATCGGAGAGGATTTCGGTCGCGGGTCTCGGAATGGGTTACGCTCACTTACAATATTCAGCCACCTATACATGCCCGTTTTCAAACGCGTTACAAAACAAAACCATACGGAGAAGAAACCTACTTTACGTTACTCCGTATTTCTTCCTATAACCAGTCAAAAGACAAAGATCTAATCTTTACTTCGCGTTCCCGAATTTCCGACGCGGTACCGAAAAATACACTACGTTAACGCAATTCCGAAAAAAGCTACGCTAAAGAAAAATCAAAATCAAATAAGGTACCGCGTACCGCGCGCAACGCGAAACCGGCCTCAGCGGATTTTCTCAAACCCTACCCTCGCGACGGCATACCTACCCTGCACCTCATTTCCCGCTGAAAAGAAGAACCACTGGAAAGGAAAGTCGTGTTTTTCGTTAGCAATTCATGTTGGTATATAAATGTTTATTTATAAATATAAATATGATATTAAGAATTCTAAATTAGTTTATTTTAAATTTATGATTTTTATATACAACTTGTACTGATTTGTTGGCATTTATTTTATTTATGTAATACCTTTAAGTTTAATTTTATTGAAGATTCTTATTGTGAGTGAAGTGATTTTTGTAGGGCGTAAAAAGACGAAAGCTCAAAATTAAATATGTTTAGTCAGAAAAAAGAAACAATTGTTAAAGCATATTGAAATGTTCATAGTGACAATTGGCACTTAATTATTTATTAATTTTTATATAATTGCCTATTGTTTTTTTTTCAAAATTATCAAAGAGCAGTTTGGCCGTTTAGATAGTCAAGAAGATTAATTTAATTATGTTGGATAGATTTTTCAGACCTATTTTGCTTTCTACATTAATTAATCAGGCCGATTTGTTTCCAAAGTACAATCGGGTTGTGATCCGTATGTTTTCATTCAAATGATTACAACGGTGCGGGAAGCAAATGGGAAGGATTTACTATACTAAATGGAAGGTATATTTCGGGAAGGTTCCTTGAAGTTTTTAGTTAATCAGATTTTATTAATTTACAACAAAGTGATGATGATGTTGTTCAAATGTTTGAATGATTTATTTGATAGTTTAATAAACCGAATACGTTATGACAGACTGGAAAAGATATCACAAGGAGTGAAAGGTGCCAGGGGAAAGAATTAGTAAATTAATTTATAATTTAAAATATTTACTGGATATTTCATGGGTTATTTTTGTTTTACGTAATTGAATGTAAGAAATAAATAATTCACTTATACTCATGACAAAATATTAAGAAAACTTTTCTTGCTTTGTGCAATTAGTTACAACCTTTATAAATGCGAATCAACGCTTCCTTAACTTATAAATACGAGAATTAAAAAATTGATAAAAAATTTAAATTAATTTTTCTTCTCCTGACTTTACTCGTTTGTTCAACTTTTAACGCAAAATTTTAAATGTTTGCGTTTCCTATTTCATTGTTTTTGTAAAAAGTACATTGATTTCGTATTAATAATCAAACAAAGTACAAAAAAATAATTTCTTTCAACAAGGAGTTTAACTTAAACGAAAAGCTTAATCTAAATTTACTCTTAAAGGCACATAGCAACATTGTAAATTTCGGTTTTCATATATCTATTACATTAGCAAAAATGAGTTTACTCTTAAAAAAGAAAATTATTGCATTTTTGTGTGTGTTTTTTGTTTGTTTGTGTTATTCTTATATTTAATACTATTGGATATTTTTCGATTTTCATATCGATTCCATTCATAATGTTTTAGAAACATTTTTCTTAATTAGGTTCATTATTAAATAATGTCATTTCGAATAATTTTAGTCTATAAAAAAATATTTCCGTAGTAAAAATACGATTAAGTATTGCTTTGTAAATATATGTACTCGTTTGTATACTTCATACTTCGCGTGATTGTTTGTGTTTTTGGTAAAGAAATCGGAATCTTAGACATGTCCAAGAAATTTAGAAATTTGTGCCATGTACGAGTAGTTTGAAATTTTCTTTGTGCGAAATGTGCTTTTGTTGCAATATTTTGCGAGAAAATTGGAAATAAGTTTCCTTGTAATGAATGACTTCTTTCAACCTCATTCTCACAAAGATAAATTCAAAATACAGCTTAGGCTTTATATTAATAGATTGAAAGTAAGTTTGAGGTTAGAGTAGAGGAAGGAGCACCAACTGACCACAAAGTGGGAAATCTATCGTGTCGCATACTTACTTCACTTCTTCCGTTTCCATGAGTGTAATACTTGGCTCGGCTATTGATATTGGCAGCAGAGGATTCTCAAGGATTTCATCTTTAACAATTTTTATGCAATTTGTGCGCTTTTCCCGAGCATCCTCGTTTTCAGTGTTTTCGCCACGACTACTGTTCTGATTGGTTGGAATTGTATTTTCTATAATGGTTACGCTGATGAGTTTTCCATCTGGGTGAAAAAGTTGTGGAATATCTCCTGCAGCGGATGCTGTAATTAAGGGATTGAGTGGATGTTCCTGCTGGTGCTGCTGCTGCAAACTGAACAATAGCCCGTTGCCCATCGGTGCCGGTGGCGTAGCGCATAATAAACGGCACCATTCGTAGCACACACAGTCCGTTTTTTTTTGTTTTGCACTTAAGTTTCCAACGCTGTTTCGAGAGGATTGAAACAGTTTTCGGGACGAATCGACCGTGGAGCAAGTTCTGAGTACTGAACACGAACAGCTGTTAGCGCTACAAAATCGAAATATTACACAAATCTCCGAAAATTTAAAGAAAACTTCGTGATTATACATACATGCGACCACTTCGTATTTGTGCACCGTTCGTTCTGTTTAATCGTTCGCTGTCGGCCAAAACTCCTTAACACTCCTTATGCGTGGCGGCCACTACCTCCACACTTCAATTCACTGCCATGTGGCTGTCAATCTCTGTTGGCATCCCACGACAAAATAGACGTGGGATGTGCACTGGTCGCAACCAACGTAAAATGATAAGCCACCTAGCAGCAAAGTGTGTTGGTAGTGGTCACCAGCGGCGTCGCATGATTCATTACATGGGTTTCAGTGAGAAGCACGATGTCAGGCTTTTGCCTGACAATGAATTCAAGGAGATAATCACGCCGATGTATAGTAAAAATGGAGTTGACGTTGATCGAGATGAGACGAATCCTATCCGTGGGAATGTGGCTGGATGACAACTTATTTTGAGCCATTTGAAAGCCCTAAACGCTGAAAAACAATGTTAATTTTCGAATCTTGTTTATCGATTCGCTCCGATAAGGAATTTAATTGTTGATAAATTTTAAGGAGCAGCTCATTATTGCCACTTACATTATTTATTTTATTTACATTGTCTGCTGGTCCTCTCGCAGCAACTGCAAATGACACCCCGGGCTTGACGAAGTTGGTAGGTATCACACTGCGGTGTGCTTGACTTTGTTTTGGAGTGACTTTAACCTTTGCATCTTGATACCGGGGGCATCCTCGATATGATGCTGGATGACCAAAGGCACCGCAGTTCACACAATATAGTTTTTCTTTTGGCTCCGCCTGAGCCAATTTGCACTCGCCGGGAGCATGAATGTCTTTGCATTTGACACACCTATATTTCATGGCGCAATTGGCAGCCGAATGCCCGAATCTTTGACACCTGTAGCACTGGTTGACCTCACTTTTCGGGAGGCGTTATTAAAAACACGTCTACACACAACGAGTGCATTGAACATTTTTGGAGGTCGCTCTGAACTATTGTAGCTTTTCGGTTTGTCGTATAGATGATCAGATCATCAGCAAACGCTACCAATGATCACGTTGGTGACACGTTAAAATCAAAGCCGTTCAATAGCTTGCGAAGGAATATTGAGAAGAGCAGAGGCGCAGTAACCAGCAGGAAACAGTGGTTTTGAATTGAAAAACAGTGGTTATGACGTATGTACTACATAAAGTCTCATTAGGGCATCACACCTGAGATCGATACCCGTACGATGTAATGTAAAGCACATTAACGCATAGATTTAAATTAAATTGATGTTAAAAGCGTCGTGATAAATAAAAAAGCTTAGCACAGATTAAATTCATACTGTCGAATTTTACAAACACCTTCCTCAAATTTAATTTCATTTTACTACTTTGAGCTGATTTCATTAAATCAATTTTCATCATTATGTCGCTGCATCTTAAACAATCAAGTTGGAAAATTTGTTTAGAATTAAATTTTATTGTCAGATTCGTTCTCTTCTTATTACAAAATGACATTTAACTTACAAACTGCATACAACTTTAAGCCCAAAACATTTTCTATGAATTCTGTACTTAATTTCATTTTATATTCAATGCTTATGACTATTCCAAATCGAGTTGGTCCTTGATGGGGTAACAATAAAGAATGGCTTTCTCACGCGTATACGATACTTGTTTTCAACATCACGAAAGTATTTCAGAATTGGTGGCTTCATCGTATTCAAAGTTGGACGTTTATTTAAAGCAATTGTCCTTTCTGATTTTTTATAATGCAACAAATTCATATGGTACTGTCGCCATTCGTAGTAGCTTTCATCGTAAGGATTCAATCTCTTAAAAGACATGGTTTCTTCCAGTCTCAAGTTCGTTGCTGGTGGATCGGATTTATCTTCAATTGCATTTGCAACTTCTGGTGGAACCTGGTCATTAGCAATGCCATCACCAACCTTTTCAAGTTCTTTATCAGTACTAGGAGGAGAACTCTTAGATTTTTTCTGTTTTTTAATGTAGCTAGCTTGTCGGGATTTCAACTCTTGATATTGCTGTTGTCTGACTGCTTGAAGGATTTGATGAATTGACGCCATTCGGAATTCTACATCTGATAGTCTATGTTCGATGTCGTTCATTTTTGAATAGCATGAATAAGAGGGATCTACATAATCATTTGATGGATACGTGGAGGCAGGGGAATCACCACTTTGCTCATTTTCCATTTGACTAAATACGACTTTTAACGAGGAATTCAATAAAGCACTAGCGGAAACATTATCTGCAGTTATTACTGAACTCATTTCCCTTTCAATCGCTGGGAATCCAACTTCTTCGGAATCAAACCGACGACTCATTGCTATTTTTTCCAGGATTTCTGTGCTCTCTTTAAGTTGCAATAGTTTCTGCCAAATTTCAATTTGCAGCTGTAAGATTGAACGAAAACTTTTTTGCGAGACCGTCAGTCCTGTTTCGTCAGGCATTAATAAATTCCCTGGAACCAATTCAGGAACATCGCTGTCTAATGGATCTGAGATTTCTCTGCTCTCACCTGTATCTATTTGAGTTTTAAGTGATTTATCTTCATCTTCTTCATAATTGTTCAGGTCAGAAGTGGGAGGATTGGCTTCAATCTCAAAGTCTAAATTGGTTGACAAGTCAATAGTAGCTGATCGATTATCCGTAAAATTTTCTGTACTCGAGCGAAATTTTAAGCTGCTTTTACTTACATTCGTCTTGAGTCCCTTCTTCTTCGTCACAAAGCTCTCGGATTGTTTTAAACTCAATAATTGATCTCGAATCTCTTCTCGAACAATATTTCTGATCGACGTAAGGGAAGTATTTGTAGTAACTTGATGCGGCTCGAATAAATCACTTGCAGCAGTTGAGGCATTACCTGAAGCAGAACATTCAGCAACCTCAATTTCACCCCGCTCATATCGCAATTGTTCAGATAGCGGTATCAAATGTTGCCGCGATCGAATGCTGATTTTCCGTTTTAATGCTCTTCTTTTCATAGTTATTAAGTTATCGCGGGTTAACTGACCTAAAGACTCTTTGTGGGGTGGAGAAACTCGGTCTGATGGTTTGAATTTCACTTGAGGTGAAAACTCGTTATCTTTATTCAGAAATCGAGGTGTAAATGTAAATGATCCTTGTAAAACGTTTGATGATTGATCAGTTTGTTGATAATCTGTAAAGAAGAGGATTTTATTCAGATTTATTTTATATCTTACATTATAATTAGAATAAGTGAAAAAAATTTACTATTTAATTTTCTCTGCTCTTTTTAAAGCAACAAAAAATAAGTATGTTAAGGCATTTATGGTCAATTATTTTGTTTATTTGATATCCTCAAGTCAATTCTCTTTTTTCTCGAAAATCATCGGGCCTTGCCTTTTTAAGTGAGCAAGTTCAAGTTCTTTGAGTCATCTTTAGTGTCATATTTATAATCATATTTCTCTCATATAGCTTTAATGCCCCCCCTTTGTGCTCCATATTAAAGCATTTCTTTATAAAAATTTATTTTATACTTTTCTGATTTTTGAGTTCAAAAGTTGGTGATTAAGTGTAAGAGATCATACAACATATATTTTTCCTTTTCCGTGCATTTCGACTCTATATAATTCTAAGTTTGCTTTACAAACGTAGGAAGGTTATAAGCTATAACAGGTTGTGATAGACCGATAGAGAAAATTTTGTAAATATCTGTAACACGCTAAAACTAAAATTAATTTTGGATTCTTCAACAAAGGCCAATTGTAGTCCATGTGGAGCTGTGGATTAGCGCACTGTAGTGAAAGTGGGTATAAAAATATCCGTAAAGGACTGCAGCGATGGTCTGCTGCCTCGGCGGAAGAGGATGTTAAGATCAGTCGAGATTGGCCTTGTCTGAGGACGCGTGAATGCGCTGGCAGGCTAGCGTTGCAGTGTCGTGGGGCGACTCACTACAAAAATATTTCGTATTCATGAATTAAAAGGGTCATACGCCGATCAACTGGTGTCGAGGCCGAGGTAACCTACTAAGGGTTGCAATGTTTGTTCGAAGAACAAATTGGGCCGAGCAAAAACGGACGGAATGGCAGAGACTTCGTCATTAATGACAATCCTTATGGCCCGAAAATAAGAGTGGGGCATCCAAATGGAGGTGGTGCCCCCTTGCACCCTACCAACCGGATCAAGATCCAAACGTAGGCGTGGCCACGTGTTTCCCTTTTGAGTGAAAAACTCATACAAAAGCACTTTGCATGACTCTTTCCCTCAAATGAGAAGCACAAACGTAACAAATCTATGCTAAGGGTACGCGAGCGGAAGGCCACTCTACCCGGCAAGAGCCCCTGTTAAGCGACAAAAAACGGAGGAGCACGCCCGATGGCTAGCCCATATAGTGGAAAAGCCTGCCATCGATGCGGGTCCTATAGCCGTTCAGGTTGAATGAAATGGTAAAACCGAGTTTTTAACTTTAACAATCCATTGTATTCAATATTCGATTCTCACAAAAAAATGTTTATTAAATATCTTGATTTTTTTTTATTTCCTTATTTTTTATATTTAACATTAATTTATAACAATATCAAAATTTGAAATAAAATAACTATAATCATACTAATGATGACAAAATAACTATTATTACAAATCAAATTGTAAGAGAGATAAGACATATCATGTTTCAGGTGCAAGTGGAAATTGAAAAAGAAGAACCGTAGGGTAATAAGCCTAATAAAGTAATTCAAATTCATCAATGAATCGAAACAATGTGTTGGAGTAAACAAACACTCAATTAGCTTGAAATCAAAATAGTTTAATAATTTTTTTTTTTCGTTAATGTTTCGGTGGGCTATGTAAATTTTGTAAATATATATTTTTGCAAATTTTGTAGTTTCATTCCAAAACGAAAATAGTTAAAAAAAATATTTATTTTATATTTTTTTTATAACTTAACAGCCTTGAGCTTATGTTGTCAATTTACTTGTGTTTATTATTTTTTTTTTTAATTCCACGAACTCATTAAAACATTCACTCTTATCCCCTTCTCGCGGTTTTTTTATTACTTATTCCCTTCTCTCCCACTTTCACGCGCTAATTCTTTCGATTCCACTAAAACGAAGGTAAAACATAAGACGAATTCTTAACAGTTAAGTATTAAAACAAACAACGGTATATGTGGGTTTAGGTTGGTTATTATGGATTAAGTGCAATTCAAGCAACGCACTCAGATGTTCAAAGTTATGTGATTACTACTTAGGTTCAGTGAAATTATTTTATTCTGTGTAGGAAAGCATTCAGTACTGATAACTTTTATGTTTTTTTTTTTTTATTTTAAAGATTCTGGAATTCCTTATCAATTACATTTTCATCTGAGGCGTTTTTATCAATATTGACATCTTCAGCTCTTGAATCGGATACTTTTTCCTTCGCTCCTCCCTAACTAAAATGTTCACCCTGGAGGCTATTTACATGAAGCTCTACGTTTTCATCTATATCATCAAACATATAATAATCTCCGGCCCGGATTGCATTTTACGCAAGAGCACCTCCACCGAATGAACTTTTTATCTTGATCATTTAAAACACTCTAAATCTAACTCACCGAATAGGAAAGTCAAGTGCCAGAATATGAATCACATCGGTTTGGGTTCGCAAATGTTCAATACTATTCACGCTATAGGTTAAATAATTGCCCGCTGAGTAAACCATTTACCAAAATCCGTCCAGTGCTTTATCCAATGGATATAATTGATTTCCTAGAACCTAGCATACCAGCGCAAACACTACTATTCCCGAATTCTGCGTGCTTTTGGCATTTTCACATATAATTGTTTCCCATCATCACAAACGCAGAATGTCAATTTAATCAATTTGATAGCTTCTTATTATGGGATTCATAAAGAAGCTTTGACAAAGAAGAAACAGATAACAGAATACCTGCACTTGCTGCACAAAATCATTTCCTCTTGTTGCGTTCTAACAGCAGTACTTGCACTCCGATCCTTCCTCAATTCATTTTATCCAAGTACGAGTATGCACCATGCAAACACAGAACGTATTCCATGAAAGTGTTCTGTGTACCTCTATGAAAGTTGCTATTTTGTTTATATTTTTACGATTCACCTCTGTGTGCACGCTTCTTTCAATAACTATTGTGGAGGAGTTTCCGAACTTGTATTGGACTACATATGAATAAACGTGGCTTTACTTCATTTCCATCGATGGGGCTTGCAAGCAGATCAATAAAAATGTTTCTTTCCAAATGAAAATATGACAGGGCCCAAAGAGGAAAGGCTAAATTCCGCATCCCAAATGTCTATCGCATTCGTGGTGACATCTCTTTTCCGCATAGAGCCAGACACATGCACTGTCCTTTTCACACCAACATTTCACGTGAAACGATTGTATACTTGAATAAAACGAAGTAGCATCACCGCATTTCGACAAATTTTCGACGAAAACTCTAATTGTTATTTTCAACTACTCTGCATAGTAAACGCATTGAGCGCATAATTGTAACTAGATTCGGGGGTAAATCAAAGACGCTTTTGCAAATTGTTCTTCGATTTCATGGTATCTCATCTGGGGACTTGATTATATCTGGGACCAAAAAGAAACTTTTTGACAGATGGTTTAAGGGAGGGAGAAACCTTTACACACCCAAGCGAAAACATTTCGACCATACATTTTCATGGAGCACTTAAATTTTATTCCACTTTTCACTGTTTATACCGCTCCGAAATTGACAGATTCTGCCCACAATCGCAATGTTTTCAACTGTTGTCCAAGTTGAAGCACACTTATTTTTCGTAATATATATTCGCGGATTATGGGAAATAGCCACCTTTACACATACTCGTACAGAATGCGGTCGAGACACGTTTTCGTTATTGGGTCGTGAAACCGTACGATTCACTGCACTGCAGTTGCCTTTATGGAATCTCAACTTTTAAATAATTCGGAAAACTTCCCAACAAGCATTAACTGAGACGCGATGTTAATAACTTACCACGGCACCAATTCAGAATGCGCCCAAAAACCTCGAATTACAACCGGGTCTTCTCGAACCAAAATTTGCCAATTCCTCCCTCGTTCTTCCGATCTCCCGTGGACTCGTTTTTCTTTTCGCCGCGTCTGCATCCCACAACGATGGTTTTCTCGCGCCCAAGCAGATTTTTCTCTTTGCCTGTCCGCCGTCTACCGTATCGTCACGCTGTTACGGTGGATGAAGACGAGCCCCTTACTCAGCCACTGTAGATTGCATTTGGCAATGCAATCCGTGGAATGACGTATTATATCAGCGTTCGCATACTCGAAATTCTCTGCGACAGATTAAAAATTAAAAAAAAAAATCAACTGAAGTAAAGAAAATAGTAATAAAAATTAAATCTCATAAAAAATATAATTAAACAGGAAACGTTTAAATTTAATATGGAGGAAAATTGATATAAGTTACATTTAATAATAGAGGGAAATTGATATAAAATTACGTTTGATATAAAGGAAAATTGATTTAAAATTACGTTTGATATAAAAGGAAATTGATATAAAATTACATTTAATAATAATAATAATAATAATAAGAATGAAAACTATTTTACAAATGACGATTATGAATGGAAATAATTAATTACTTTTCCAAATCTGCCACACCAAATCACAAGTAGAGGACAGGAAGGTTTTCGAGCAGCTTGCTTGTGAAACTGCTCAGCAGCTCCCATATTCAAATCTCGGTTGCGGCATCGCCCTACCAGCTATGATGGGTATTAATTGACAAATTAGGTAATAATCACATGGTTGAGTGTGATATCGACCATATTACCTCGAACCCGTTACGGTTATGGAATGAGATACCTTACAATAATTCTCAATGCCAAAGTTCAGATTTGGACTGTTGTGCGATGGATTATTATTAGCAAAGGCCATTTATTGGCCATATGTTTCCAGTATATACATATTATATTCAAATTATTTCTTGGCCATGGGATCTTTTGCTTAAAATATTGTCATTGCTGGAATGTTAGCAAATGCAATACTCCATGAGATATGTATTCCTGACTCCCACTTTTATACAACCTAGGTCATAAAAATTGAACTTGCTTGTTCTTTGTTACCAATATGTAAAAGATATATGTTACCCATATGTAAAAGATATATGGATATGTAGTTAGCTAACCTTGGATAAGCTCCAAGAAGCTTTCTACCTACTTCGGTAAAACCAAAGCAAAATGCAAAGCTTTCGTACAATTTAAAACGCTTCTACGGTGATATATATGTGTATATATATATATATATATATATATATATATATATATATATATATATATATATATATATATATATATATATATATATATATATATATATATATATATATATATATATATATATATATATATATATATATATATATATATATATATATATATCATAATTCACATTAAAAGAGGACAAAATATACTCCTTGAATGATTATAATTCTCCTTTACTATCTACTGTACGTCTACACTTTTTAAGACGGGTAAATGAAATACATGTTCTGCACCTATCACGAACAGCTATGCTTTGAGATGTAAGCAAATTCCTCTCCACTATCGTATGGTATTAAAAATTTAATGGATGTAAGATCTGAAACGATTTTCACTTCACAAGGAGCCGTGATTTGGGCAAGATATTTAATCCCATACACCTTTTTATAGGTAAGATCACAATTATTTGGAGGGTTTTGATTAATTAAAAATAAAGCTCGATACATTAACTAGTATTAAATTTGAGCCATATACGAAAATACAAAATTATGGCAAGTGTAGATAGATGTTTTTTTTAACAACTCTACATCAGTCTAGACTTCTAAGGATCTATAGCAAAATGGCTTGAACGCTGTGCAGGCCAAAATAGCGTGAAAAAAAAATAAAACTTAGTTTCACCGCCTCACCTGGCTCCTTATTCTCCTTGTCGAATTCTCCTATACTTGATGTGAAGCTAGTATCACTTAGATTGCTGAAAATTTGTTGCGCTGAGTTGGTATTAATTGACATATTTTCTCGCCAAGTATATTTTTGTTGATCGGTACTCCTGATTAGCACCAATCCATAAATTGTTTTCTTGTTGTAAACAGAAAATTTCCCAATTGAATGTAATTCGAAATTTCGATGCAAACGTTTAATTTAGATCAGACTATGAAAATTTGAATTTAATTTTTCTACAGAATGGATTAGTAAAAAAAAATTATTTGCCAAACTTATGCGTATGTTTGTTGTATTATGTCAGTATTTATTGATTGAAATTGAAAATTAGAAAGTTCGGTTGCTAGTATTGTTTTTTTGCAAAAGGTAAAGTATAGCATGTGTTTGTAAAACGAAAGAGCGATCCAAGTTAATCATGCATAGGAAGATAGAAAATTTATCAATAATTTATAGACCAATCGATCAAATAGGTTTGGCCGTTAGATTAATGGCTTTGGAAAATAAAATCTTAACGATCAGTTTATGATTAGAATTTTTGATAAGATAGCTGGTGAGGAATTTCATGGGCCCTCAAGTAAATGGTTGGCTAAGTGAAGAAGGTGAATCAAAGGTAAGAAATGAATAGTTCATATGAGGAAGAGTATTGAAGTTGATGGTATCCTAAGTAATATTGGATTTTTGCTTTGCTGAACTCAAGAAAACATATGTTACAAATATATAGAAAAGCTATCATCAGACAGAAATCTTATCTAAATTTACTCTAACATTCACTTAGCATCCAATATTAATTAATGGAAGCAAGTTTTATCTTTCCGATTTCTCGGCGCCAAATCGAAAGCGTAAAATGAGCGTTCACAATAGTGAATTATGCCATTTGCCGCAAGTGCTGAAATTCTTAGTTAATGAGGTAATACTATATGAGCATCGTCAGTTTTTCGTGGTAGTTTCAGCGAGTTGGAAGTTTTGTCGCGGCGCTCCGAAACTAGGTTTAATGAAATTTCAATCCTGGTGCAAAGAATAAAATTTATCCAATACCTTACTGTAAGTGTGCCCTCATTTTAATAAAATATCTTGTGTTAGTGCAATAAAATCGGTGAAATGTTTCTCGAAGTGTTTGCAATACGTAACACATTCTACCAGTCTATTGATTTTTCCAGTGCGAACAATGTTAGAATGGTGCCTCAAATACTCGTTTATCATTTGCGTTTTTGTGAACAAGATGTTCTCTGCATTGAAGTGGTATTATTTGGATTACTATTTTGTTTGATGTGCGAATTCCACGGAATCTAGCATGATTCATTACTCAGTTGTGAAAAGAGAAGTTTGCGACACGAATGGTATTGCTTGAAGAGTTTTAGAAAGCAAACCAATCAAAGTTGTTTCATACCTGATGACTTCATATTACATCGTTCAGAAATTATCGAATTTCCCCAACGTATCATTGAAGAGTACACGTCTGAGGGATAATAATTTTTGTCATTGAAATTCAAGATGTCACGAAGAAGTGTATTACATTTGCCACAAAGCTGAATGTGATTCAGCTATTGCATTTGCTAACAATCTGATGGGATCTGTCAAAAGCCAAAAGCGAACAAAGCACAGAAATCAATGCTGGGGGAGGGTAATTGTGGAAGTGATTATAGTTGGGTTGAGAAGCGATAAGAAAGATGTGGTCCGACAAGTTTTTGTCAATATGTAAAGTATTCATCGTGCAGTCATGTGATGATGGACAGCTGTCACGAATCTTGGGCATTAAGTGATTGTTATCTGCATGCGCAGTACTTTCCATATGACTTCATGCTAAACTTAATGTGAGGATTGTTTTATTTTAGTCGGATGGGATTTGGTTTTTGATTTGGTGGTGGCTGCTACTAGAAACTAGCTAGCTAGGACACCCATTGCAAAGCCCGCTTAATGCAATCATTTAAAACACTATCAAAATTAAATAAAAATTTCAGAAATGTTACCTATTGCTAGTCAAATTGCATTTTGTATAAGTTTCTAAATACCCAACAGTTGGTTTCAAGAAATTTGTCGAGATGGTCAATAGTTCTAGGATATTAACTGGGGATAAAATCGATTCTTCTAACATTTATAGTGATTTTTATGAATCTATAAATAATTGAAATGGTCAGCACATTTTTATATATGTTCAACATAACGACGACATAGCATTGAGATTTTATTCGGAAAATTTCTTTCGTGAATATGGAAGATATTAGCTTCAACATCTCAAAGATCACCATCAGACGCAGGTGTTTGTGTACAATCTGGATAAAGTTTTCTTAAAACTTCAAATTTCCTTTCTATTATTTGGCTTTAGCACTATAGCCCCTTTCGGGCCTTTGCTTAGAGATAATTACAGTTACTCATTGTCTTTATCTAATGTATCGACACTCGGGAAGGTGGTATGGTCTGTATCAAGCTTGAGCTGTGTGTTCGTTAACCCAGCTACGATACATTTTGATTTTTAAAAACCAGTACGTATAACTGAACGGACTTATAGTCCGACCGAAGAAGCACTCCAAACAAAACTAGTGACACCAGCGGGATTCGAACAAACGACCTTCGGCTTGCGCAGGAAGCATGCTAACCGTTACACACCGTGGACTACTAAGTCTACTTTCACGACATGTCTTTTCCGAAAGGGCATTAGAATCAAGTGGAATAAGTCAGGCTTTCCGGTGGAACAGTGAACCATTTAATGGCGCAGTGACTTCAGTTCAGCTTTAACAACTCAATTATTATGTTTATTTGATATCCGCACGCCAATTCTCTTTTTTTTTTTTGAAAAGCCGTCGGGCCTTGAGTCATCTCCATTGACACTAAGATGACTCGGAAGGAGTCAAAACGCATCTGCTCACTTAAAAAGGTAAGGCCCGACGGAATTTCAAGAAAAAAAAAACTATGTACTTGGGGCTCAAAATCTTGTGTACACCCCCCACAAAGCTACATAGAATCAATTAAACGGCCGAATCTGAGACTACAACATGAATTGGAGCGTTTGAGCCTGGCACTAAACACTATAAACCACTAGGAATGAAGCCAAGCATCTTTTTGGCGGAGCTCTATGCAATTGCAGAAAGTAAGTACCGTTGCAAAGGCAAAGGATACAAGGACAAAACGATAGCCATCTCGTCATTAAAATCTTAGAAAAATCAACGATAACATCGAAGATGGCTTAAGATTGTTTTACCAAATACAATTAACAATAAGTTTAGCTTTTTCTGAGTTGCAGGGCAAGCAGGATTGGGGTGTAATGAACAAGTCCTTAACCCTTCAGTGCAGCCAAAAAATACTTTACTATTCATGATCTGCTGATCGGCCTATGAAGATTTTGGTTTGGAAATAAAGAAAATCACTTATTTGAACAAAAAAGTGTTTTATGCATATTTAAAAAATAACAATGTTTTAATAATAGCTACGCGTCTCTGCTGACCTCATGGGTTATATACAGTGTTTTTTTTAATTGCATGAGATCTTTCAATAGGGATAAATTGTGTATGACATACAGTGAGTCACTTGATAATGCGAACACGCTGGAAATAAAACTTTAGGTACCGCTATTTCGGGATCAAATTAAAAAAGTACAATTTTTGAAAAGAAATCTCTTATTTATTACATGTGTAGTCTGACAATAAGCAATAAAGCACTATTTTCTTAATAATTTTAATGATACTATATATAAAACGAGATAAATGGTTTCAGGGATTCACGATCTTTATTCTTAATAACGCTTTGAAGTCTCGGCAAAAGAACCCACCAACTTTTTGGTGTATTCAGCAGAGATATTTGGCCATTCGTATTTCTCATTTCTTATAATAACTTCCTTATTAGTAATTTCATGTTTTCGAATGCGTTTATCAAGTCCCCTGCAAACATTCTCGATCGGATTAAAATCGGGGATTGTGCTGGGGTTTCTATGATTTTTTAATTATAAAGAAGCCACTCTCGGGATTTATGTCGGCCTATTCGGTCGGGCGATAATTAAAACAACGACCAATGCCAACGCGTCTGAGTTATACCGATTAACCATGGATACCATGCAAGAAGAGTACGACATTATCGAGACAAATGGACAGAATGGTTATAAAATGGGGGTGGATAATCAATTCACAAATGAGGAACTACGAAAGGGAATACAGGCGCTAAACCCTGATGTTGAAAATAGAGAAAAAATGGAGCTCATTCATGCTAGACAGACAAAAAACGGAGAATGGTTACATATTATCGAGGTAAGCGGAAGCATGTATAAAAGTTAGCTAATAAATACGTCAACATTGATTATGGGTCATATTTTGTGAAGGAAGGCTTTAACGTTACGAGATGCTTTATGGGTCAAAAATATAACCATAAGACGTCGAAATGTGAAGGAGAACAAGTCTGTGAGAAATGTGGAGGAAAGCATGAGCTCAAGGAATGTAAAAGCACACATGAGAACTGTTACAATTGTATGGGTAATAATAAGAATGCTGATCACTCACAGAGAGCAGACTCGTGGGAGTGCCCCGAGTATCAGAGAGAAGGATTGTAATTGCTAGGACGAGTACTGACTACAATTTTGATGGTGGTTGATAATCACAAAACTCAATCAAGCGGCAAATTAACTATCTTTTATGCAAATATAAGAAGCCTTCGACACAAGTTGTGATATTCAAATTTATCTGCAGCAAAATCCTGAAACGGATCTGATTATACTAAACGAAATATGGATCTATCCTGAAGTATTCCGGGATATAGCTCCATTTTCTCCTACAGGCCCGGAAGAGGAGGAGGTACATCAATTTATATAAAAAATACAATTAATTTCATGAGAAAGAGAGTAACATCTGACACTTATAATATAAAAATAATTGAAATAACCTGCGCAGGTAAAAAACTAGATCTGCACATATTATAATCCCAATCGTCTCAATACGCATGACTTCTGCACAGTAATATATGCAATATACTCTACTGAAAAAATCTGATCAAAGTTGTTGACACAAACGTGGACGTGATTGCAAAATCTCCAGAATCGAGGATGTACAAGGATACCCTGGAAAAAAACGGAGCGGTCGTTGTCAATATGGACAAAATTACTTTCCCGACTTCAAGTGCCTGCCTGGATCAGATAGCAAGAAATGATAAAAAAAATTGCTGAAAACATTGAATTCACACTTGAAGACTGGCCGGAATCAGGAAGGAAAAACCTACTCACAAAATATTCAGATATTTAGACAAGGATCGTTTCAAGCAAAATTTAAACAGTTGCTAACAAACCGAAAACGTGAAAACCAAATGTAGCTCAAAAATATGATTACAGAGTCCAAACATGATTTTACTATTCAGAAAAAGATCAGATGTCGACAAGATACATGGATAAAAAAGAAAATTATTGAGGCTAGTATTAACAAAAGGAAAGCTTATAAAAAATACAAAAAGAACACTTAAATATATGTATAACCAAGCCTTAAAAGAATCAAAACGTATCATAAAAGAAGCTAAATTTTCATATTATTCCAGAATATTGGAAACAGAGGCAGACAACTCGCACCAAATGTGGGAAATAATAAATGAAGTAAAAGATAATTCATCACCCTGGATCATGTCATCAAATGATGAATTTTTTTGACATGGACTCTACTCGTATGAAGCCATAGCATCAGTAGAAGTAGACTTCAGTAGTAACATTTTTGCTATTTTCACAGACTCCAAAAATGCAATAAAAGAAATCGCAAATATTACATATAAAAAAATCAGGATAAAATTAAATGAAGGACAAAACTCCCTACTACTTTTGTATGGGTACCCAAATCTGAAAAAATACCATGCTTTTGACAGTAGACAAAGCGGTCAAAATAGCTATTGTTGAAGGACTGGATATAGATTCTTTTATTGAATGGAATGACTCCATAAAAAATCAACGATGCAATCAATATAGAATGGCATGATTCTGCTTTTGCCCTTAAGACAGCCCCACTAATTGTTACATTACACAATCTTTGTTGTGTGAACCATTTCAGGAGTAATTTATCCACATCAGCATGCAACGATTTACGCAATTTTTTTGTCCCGCTATTTACACTTTCACAGACAAAAAGCAACTCGTCCTTTTTTTCCACATTGTCGCAATTGTCGACTTGCTTATATTTTTCTCACGACAAACATCGCTTTGTTTTTTTCCACTTTGAATTTCGCGGATAACGTTAACTTTTTCTTTTAAGGAAAACACCATTCGCTTTTCCCCTTGTAAAAAAAAACAGGCGATCGCGAAGATATAACACTCAAACAACGGCGGTATCAACGGCGAACTGCCAGATTAATTCAGGCTTGCGAAAATTACCGATAGCCATCTGAAATTCAACTATGCATAATGGGAAATCCCAAATTACGCAAGCGTATAAACCAAAATGCATATGTATTAGTCGGCCTACTATGGACAAGCTTCCGTGAGCTGTCAGCCAAGTGTGGCATAAGCAAATGCTTATATCGCGTAATATGTAATATTTTCCCGAATGAAAACGAACGAAACGCATTCCGTGCATGCTTAAAATTCACCTTGCCCTGCCCACTGCACTCCTAAACTTTTCAAGACGAGCAAATGAAGCACTGTTTTGCACCTTCCACTGATAGCTCAGCGTTCAGAAGTAAACAAACTCATATTTATTCACTTTGGAAGGCGATAAAAATTAAACGGGTATAAGAACTAAAATAATTTTCACTTCACAAGGAGTGCTATTGTGTTCTCCGGGTACCATCTGGATTTCTCTGTAGAAATCCGTCTCCAAGTCGTACACAACATCGAACTTTCGTTGGCGCCTCCACAATTCTTCATATACCGCCACGTAAGTTATCCAGCGAAGTCGGTCTACTATTGGTCATGTGTGTGGTAGTAAGCGCTGCTGCCATATGGCGTCCTATCTTACGTCAGTTTTGATATAAACCAGTGCTGAATTATTGATATGTGGGTATTCCCGTAATTGTTTGACCAAAAGTTTGTTATATCCAATAATGATGACCCAGAAGTTCGTTATATCCGATAATGATTACCCAGAAGTTCGTTATATCCCATAATTATGACCCAATTCCGCGAATATTACAATACGTTCACTATAAACGAATGTTCATTATAGCCGAGTTCATTATGACCAGTACTATTTCTAAGGACAACAGTGGAAATTAGGTGCGACCTGCTAAGTTTGTTCGTTATATGCGAGGGTTCGTTATAAACCGGTGCTTTATAACCGAGGTTGAGTGTATTCAAAAACAAACAACAGAATCCTCAACAGAGCATATATGTTATTACAAAAGCCTAAATAAACCAGAAGTGGTTCGCTCCCAAGGGTGCAAGTGTTGTGATATTACAGATGATCTTGAACACAGAATACTGAATTGTATAAACTTTCAATCTCTAAGGAAAAAATATAAATTTTTTAAAATAAATATACAATGTGTCCAGCAAAACAATGAAAAATTACTTGATCAACTAATAACATTTGCTTCACCCTTGGTGAAGCAAACACTGAACTAAAGCTCTTTGCAAAACAGTCCACTCAATTTCTAAACTTAACACTAAATTTCTTAATTACTTAATCTACTAAGCTTCTAAAATATATACTAACTAACTAAGTAATACCAATAATCAACAAAACAACAAACACCAACAAACGAAGATGTCACGATTACTCCCATTGGACCTATATCGACACATCGATGTGCTCATATGCCAGGACCAAAACACACCTAAACGAGGTTTAGGCAGAGGAAAAAAAAATATTCCAAGTAGAGATCTGACAGCATTTACTGAGTCTTCTCATCGTTTCCTCAGTTCCCAAACTGAATGTTTTCTTTTAACTCTACCCTTCAACTTTCCTCTGGGGCGCTGATGTTCTTTCAACCTTTCCATATGTCCTGTCCATTACAGTTTGCGTAGTTTAACGCATGTAAATTATACTACTTATCGTTGTAATAGAGTTTCCACTCTGCTCCATGCTTCACTGGATCACTTATCCTCCTGAGCACTTTGCGTTCGAAGTCATCCGGAGTTTTTTTTAGAAGTGTCCAGATTTCACATCCGTGCATCAGCACGGATTTTATGAGTGACTTTTTTATGTAAAGCTTATTTTCTCTGTGATCTTAGCATTGGAAGTATTAAGAAGTAAATTTTGTTTGCCATGTTTACCCTTGTCCAGCTTTTATACTTTTCTATCAAAATGGACTCCTTAACTAAGGAAAGTTATCTTTCTAGATTGTAGTCTCCTAAGGTCAGATTTTGCCGGACTGACATGTCTCGCCTTATGTGGGTCATGAATTTTATTTCAGACTCATTGACTGGTAGGCGGATTATCTCTATGAGGGCTTCCTTCAAGTCTAATATTGATCTTGACATAATATTGACGGTTCAGCATACGCGACTAGTTGTATACTTGTACTAGCTCCTGAACTTGTAGTGAACGTGGTTTCATCTTATGTTTTCCTGGCAACATGTTCCAGAGCAATGTTGTACAGCACTGGGATAAGCTAATCCCCGTATTTTAGGGCGAATTCATTTGAGAAGCGTTCATTTAGATCTTTGTGGACATTGACCTGAGATTCGGTGTTTCTTCCATTATGTACTATGCGAACGAATTTCGCTGAAACCTGAAAATCAACCATTATTTTATTCAAGGCATTTTTGTATACTGGTCTATGTTACTTGGTCTACAAAACACTAGTGCACATCGATATTATATTCCCAGCAGATTAGGAGCACCTGTTTCACCGTGCACAATTAGAGCGATTCTTCTGTAATTTTCAGAGCGAGCTGTGTCGCATTTTCTGTCTAGGACATATGATGCTTTTTTGTCAGTACTTTGGTAACTGCTCCTCTGCTCATATCCTGCATATCAACAAATTAACAGAGTTATATAGATGCGTTCCTTCGGTTCGGTATTTCATCTGTTCCAGGAAGTTTGTTCCCCTTGTTGGTGGTGTGACTAGGACATTTTGGTCAGCGCTAAAATGCTCACAACTTCGGTAATTGTTAAGGGGGGTTGCGTTTTTGGTCCTATTTCTTCTACATATGCTATTATAGCTTGTAATTGATTCTATCTACGCAAAATCTTTCTGAACTAAAAAGAAAAATAAAAACATTCATTTTAATTCTGCGTTTGATTGCTATCCTTCAAAATTGATTTTCGGTCGAAATCATTCGGTCTTCCTCAGCGATTTTTTTTAAATATAAAAAGAGCTGCGCGTCTTTGCGTCTCATGTTAATTAATTTTCTCTATCTTCCAGTTAGTCGCCCGTAGTTTCTTTCGTGGGCATAGTATCTTTGCTTGTCGCAGGGTGGTGTGTTGTTCCTTTTTACCTAATTTCTCCTTTGGACGTATTGTGTCTTTTGTAAAATAATTTTACCTACTAAAATCGATACTGTCTGTCCATCTGTCTGACGGGGGGTCGCTGCGTCACGTCAGTCTAGGAACATGAGATTTTGTAGGTGGGTGTAAATTGGTGCCCTCTTCAAAGTTTCAGCACAAATTTTTTTAATGTATTTAAGGGGGAGTCTACCCATGTAGGGGGTGACCCTTAACATTTTTTTTCCGAGGGTCGCTAATATGAGTATCAAATTAAAGGTCTTGATGAGCAATTTCCAAAACAGGTCTTAAACTGGCAATATTTGCATCGAGGAGTGCAGGGGGAGTAGTAATGTACGAAAAAGTGATATCCCACTCTCTCGCGATTGGACACCTTTGATCCGAAAATTCTAAAAAACTTCTGGAGATAAGTCTTTATGAGTACTAGGCAAACAAATACCTCAGAAGTCAAAATTCGATCAAGTTTGTTAAGAATAGTACATTTTCTGAATTTTACGTTTTTACCCATAAAATCAAGATTTCTTACTAATAGGTGTACGTGTCCTGCAAATCGAGCCATAAACAATTAAGTTACAGCTGATTGACAATTTAAGTTACAACAGCAACACGTGATACTGTACAGATGCACGGTTTCAAAGGACCTATACACTACAGATATTTAGGAATTTTGATGAAAATTTTAGAAATGGTTTGTCACATTGATATGACATGAAAGAAATTGCGGCGAATTGAAATATATCATAATCATATTTTAGTTTTCGAACTCAATTTATGGAGTCTATATATGAGTTAAGTTTTGATATGCAAAAAACGTTATTTGAGTTACCAGTTGGTTTATAAACCTCTTCTGGCGGGGGCCATTCTCTTGCTACTTCAACTTGTTTATTTATTACTTTGTAGCCCAAATAATTTTGAGTACCTTACTATCTGAATTATTTGTTTATATATATATATATATATATATATATATATATATATATATATATATATATATATATATATATATAAACGTACGAAATCGTTTCAGAAACATTTTGATGAAAAGTATGTGTGCTTAATTTTAGCTGCACAAGAATCAGATATACTTAATTCGCCAAGTGTCGATCTAAATTGAATATCACATTGCTATCGCAATAAACAATATTTTCTATTAATAGAAACTGTGTCAACTCCTTTTAAAAATATTCAAAACCATCTAACAAGAACGCATCTTCAGAAATCTGATACAAAGAAATAACTGACCTATTTTGATTTTATCATTTATGGATATGATTCCTAACAATTTGAATACTTACCAAGTAAAGTTCTTACAAAAAAACGAATCAATGAATTTTCTGCGTATGTGTTGATTAACACTTAACTGGCAGTCGTAAACTACTTTCTATTTGGTAGATCGTTAACAGTTTGAAAGTATATTTACATTGATTATTATCAAAAGTATCACACTTTTTGAAGATAAAGATTTTCAAAAATTATTTAGATGGTGCTTGTTAAATTTGAAGAGAGTAGAATATGCGTAAATCAATAATTGATGAATTCATACAATCGGTGCCAAGTCAATTTCCTCGTTTCAACATAAAAATTACCAATGAAACAGGAAAAAATGAATAGGAACAGCATCTATGGATTTTATTTCTTCCTTTTTAGGGCACATTAAAGTCGGTCTCATTCAAATTCAGTTTCATGGCTAGATTGTACCATAATCATCTTCCTCATCTATGAAAATTATCCTACGAAATCAATACAATATAGAAAACTTGTGCGCAAATTTCATGTGAACGTATATTCAAATTTAATTTCTCAATTGCAATATACATCTGTTGATATCTGCACAGTCCTTTCTACGAGGGTAGGTCAATAAGTCCTTAGAAAATTAAACAGATGGCGCGACTAGCACTATAAGCGGTCCGTTTTTATGCAGCGGCCCTACCAACTAGTTATGCTGTGAAGTTTCAGCCGGATTGGTTGAGTTGTTCTGTGTTTCTCATGTATTGAAAAAAAAATTGTTTGATTACAAAAATGGAAAAAATTGAGTTTAGATCTGTTATTAAACATCTTCATATAAAAGGCTTAACAGCAAAAGAAATAAAAATGAGTTGCATTTAGTTCACGGCACGTCTGCTCCTTCGTTTGCAACTATTTATAACTGGTTGAGTGAATTTAAACGTGGTCGTACATCAACAAAAGATGAACCACGCTCAGGACGCCCTGTAGAGACGACTACGCCAAAAATGATCAATAATATCCACGATATGGTGTTAATTGACCGAAGATTAGAGTTGAGTGAGACAGTTCAGGTTACAGGGGTTTCAAAAGGTAGCGTCATTTCTATTTTACATGACTCACAGTCGACAATAAACGCAGTAGGGTGGTTGCCTCTAAAGCTCTGTTGTCGCTCATGCAACGTAATCCGGGTTAGTTTTTTCGTCATGGATACACCACTACCCTCCCGAGACTAAAGTACAGTCAAAGCATTGATTGTTAAAGGCGAACCATGCCCAAAGAAGGCGAAAACCGTAAAATCAGCTGGTAAGGTTATGACTACTGTTTTTTGGGATGCATGTGAAATTATTTTCGTTGACTATTTGGAAAAAGGAAAAACAATAACAGGGGAAGTAAAACGGCCTCATTTAAACAGAAAAAAATCTTCTTTCATCAGAACAATGCCCGTGTTCACACTGTTCACGATCAATGGCTAAAATTGAATAATTATAGTTCGAATTAGTCGACCACTCACCGTATTCGCCAGATTTACCCCCCAATGACTTTCCTATTCCCAAACCTGAAAAAAATGGCTCGCTGGACAACCTTTTTATTTTTAAATGAAGAAGTCATCGATCAAACAAATGCTTATTTTTTAAGGACCTTCCAACATCTTTATTTTCTGACGGGTTAAAAAAATAAGATAAACGTCTAACCAAGTGTATTGAGCTGCAAGGAGATTATGTTAAAAAATAAAAAAGTAGGATTAGAATTTGTTCCTACACATTTAAGCTAAAAGTTCTTTCTCTCGTATGTAATAAAAACATAATAATGAAAATCTATAAGTGCATCGATCAATTATGCCGAAAAATCTGCACAAAAGTCAAAAATTTGTTTGTTTACCTGATGAATCTCGTTTACCATTGTTCGATTTCCACTGGATTAAATTATACCTAATGGAAAAGAAATCAAATTATTTGACGAAAGTAGGACTCTTCTATCTATCTCCGTTCAAAACGTATGCATAAAAAAAGCTGGAAGAAAATAGATGCGAATGAAACTCATATATTGTCTCACATATGCAAGCAGAATTCTAAACTAAAACTAGTGTGTAGAGAAAGTGCATTTACGTTTAGTTTCTCCACGGCAATATTCCATACAAAAGCGTTATGTTCTCTTTCATGTGCAACCTCAATAATGAAAATTCATCTATGCATAGATCAATTATGTCGCAAAATCTACGAAAAAGTCGAAAATATATATTTTTTACTAGTGAATGTCCTTAACCATTGTCCGATTTTTATTTTTCTTAAATGAGACTTAATGAAAAGCAAATCCAACACTTTAACAAAAACAGAACTCGTCGTTTAAAGTTCATGCTTAAATATTCATAAAAAAGCAACAACAAAAAAATGTACGGATAAAACTGATAACCTCCTCTGTAATGAATTTTCTACCTTCAGCTCGAACGCGGAACCGACCTCTCATCGGTTCTAGACGTTAAGTCTGAGTAGTGCCAACGGATGGTACCAACAGGTCAACCAATCCGTGCACCGTAATCCATTCACGCGGTGACTGCTTGTCGGCCAGCTAGTTCGGAGAGGATTTCGGTCGCGGGTCTCCGAATGGATTACGCTCAATCACAATATTTCAGTCACCTGAACTTGCCCGTTTTTCAAACGCGTCAACAATTACTCATCCAGAACGAGAAACCTACATTACGTTAGTTCTGGATGTGATCTATCCACAGATCTCAAATCAAAAACGCTACAAAATCCCATAGGCGCGTTACCGATTCACCGACGCGGTACCGAAAAATATACTACTCGAACTTAAACCGAAGAAAACTACTCTAAAGAAATGGCGAAACAAACAAAGGTACCGCGTACCGCGCGCGACGCGAAACCGACTTCAGCGGATTTGCAGAAACCCTACCCTTGCGACGGCATACTTACCCTACACTCTCTGTTCCCCCTGAAAAAAGAAGAACCACTGAAAAGGAAAGTCGTGGGTTAACTTTTAGCAATTCATGTTGTATTCTATTCTATCATATACTTTAGAAATTTTGTTTTTTTTTTGTTTTCTTACCACTACCTTACAATTTATGTATCTTCCTTTGTCTTTGTATGTACAATTCAAAATCCTTCTTAATTTACATGCATTATAATAATATATTTTAAAGGTTAGTTTTTCTATAAAACTTGCAATTATGGCCTTTCTTTTCCGAGATTTCCAGTATTTGATCCGTGCCGTTCACAATTTTTCTCAATTATTTTCATTCTTCATTAATATTTTCATGAATTTTTCAGTGAATTGAATTTTGTAATTTTAACATATCAAAGAAATTATGGAATTATTTATGTATTTCAACAGTCGGCTCGAGATTATGTTTCTTTCTAAACCACGCCGCTTACTTTCAGTATTTTGTTTATTGTTGGACTTTTCTTGCTTGTTTGTAACAAAATGATACTAGAAAATACAAACTATTATTTTATTATTTTCTTTTTTATTTGTGTGTGGCTGGTCGTATTGTAAGTACACTATTGTATTTATTGTTGTTCTTCGGCTTATTGCTTCAATAAAAATCAGAAAAGCATTTCGTAAATATATTGCAAACATTTCGGCTCTATGGAAACTAAAGCTGTTTGTATACTATAGTATGTATAGGTTGAGTGAAGGGTAGTAACAAGTCACAAAATTCAAAAACTATTAGCACCATTTTGTACGATTGTAGTTCTTATGATATTTAGTTCTATTAATATTCTTTCATTGTCTTCTTACTGTTAATTCTAATGCTAATTGTTGTGTTGTTTTTTTGAAAACAATTCAATGTTCAGTAAGCGTTCCAATCGTAATCAATCGAACCATCAGGTCTTTTAGGATTTTTAGGTTTTAATAGTTTTAACTTAGATTTTATGTCTTTAGTTTGTTTGAAAAAAAAAATATTGCATTTATCTCATATGTTTCAATTAACAAAAATATTAAGTTTATACCGTATTCTCTTTTGTTAAAATTTTCACAATATTATCGCAACTCTACCGTTTATTTCGTTTGTATGAGGTTTTGCGCTCAGAATCCTTTTTATTTAGTTTTTTTGTTTTTCGTTTGTTTTAAAACATGTTTTCGTAAATATATATTATTAGTACTATTGTTTTTTGTTTCATGGGTTGAATGTTTAGTGTATGTTTAACATATTTGTTCACCTTGGCTTTTATTTTTTCAGTTATATACTTTGTTTGATTGTGTGTGTTAGTGGAACAGGCAAATGGCTTTGTAGTGTAAATGATCAGTTAATCTTGATAAATTGTTTATAAATCGGTCTGTTGTCAATATATAAAATATCCCTTTTCTATTTTATTATTAATTAATTAATTAATTATTGTTATCTATTGCATATCTTGTCTATGGCTTGCTAAGTTAGTTTGTTAGACGCAGTAAACAGAAAATTGTTTCTTTTTTATAATCAAAATGGCCAAGCGTTGTTACGCAAATATATTTTTTCTTCATACTGTTGTGTTAAACTGGATATTTGGGTTTACTTTAATTGCTCCATCAATTTTCCTCATTCGCCTGATAAAATCTCCGTAGTTTTGGTAAACCTACACCTTCTTGAAAATATGTGGAATAGAGCCAAGCTGAGTTTCGTCAGGATGCTAAGACAACTTTCAACCCGACCAGCGTCGTGGCAGGTAAACAACGCTCTAAGGCTAGCCTAACAGCAAAATGCTTACATTCCTTTGGTTAAGTGGTAGGTCAACAAACCATCTAGTACTCATAGTTGTCAGAAGCGAACCCTCCAAATAAATAAATAAACGGGGCATATCCTCTATTCAGTATTCAGTAACATGAAGAAGGACCTTGAAAATGGAGTGTGATATGCTGTTGTATTTCATAAAAAAAAATATCTATGAAAGTGGAAGGAGCGTTAATGGTGCTGACTTGATTGATATCACTGTTCTCTGACTATTCCTTATAAGACCATTATGATTCTGTCAAGTCGTTGGTGAGTTCATTCTACTAACAGAGATCTACTTTTGACTTGCACTAAGTCTTCCATTTGTTTTGTCTTCTTTTCAACTTGATACTTCTTTTGTGATCTATTAATCAACGACTGTTCGCGGTTTTACATCTTTTCTATATAACCAGCTGATGAATGTAGTCTAAAATGGTGCTACTGCCGATATTTCATCATATCACTTGCTTTTCGTTAATAGGTACCTAACACCAAAGAATATTGAACACATAGTCGACTATTATGATTTTGAGTTGTACGTGCCTAGCTCTGTGCACACTATATTAGTATAAATGCTTATAACTACTTCTATACGATTACTACCAAATCGTAAATTTGAGGGCGTCCAAAGAAGCTTCATCGGTAAAGTTGGGAGGTATCGTTTTGTACCTTACATTACCGAACATACTTAACATCCAAAGCGTTTCAGTTTACATACTATATGTATATATGTTTCTAATGTGTGAATGTCACTTAAAACTATTACTATATATTACAGCAATGATATCAATTTCGTTAGTGGACATCCGTCACATTGGCTCCTGTTCAAAGTATTCGTGTTTGAGACACATCAAGGCAGAAGGGCGAGATCGAGGCTCAAATGCTAACATTTTGCTCAATAAGTCGTTAGAATATTCGCATAATTGTCGACATAAATCGAATGGTTGCTTTGGCATCCGGTGAGGAAAGTTTTCGCGAGCTAGATATTCATCAATTTTACCGAAGACTGCACTCTGTACTGCGGATTGCAAGCGATATGCCAATTGATCAATCTGAACAAGGTAGCAAGCGTTACTTCGAATTTCCGCATTAAGAAGCGTCAAATCATTTTGGTGTTGAATTATTCTCCTACTGGATTCATTAAGAGAAATTGTTCTTTTTTTTTTTTCTAAGTTTTCTTAACTAAACTAACCTCTTTCCTAATTTGCCTGTTGCTCCTTTCCGACCTTGACAGAGCTTCATGCTCCAGCCTGAGGCAATGCTCCGGTGAATGTCACTGCCTCACGAATAACGTTTTCCCAAAAACACTTTAAGCACACCACGCGTTTCTTCACAGATTAAACAGGGAATACGCTTCACTCCACCACGTCGCGCCAAACGACGTATAGCTGGTTTTGTAATACCTTCGATATTCTCACGAAGAACTTTTCGATGACGTTTCGCGCCTCCATGTGCTGTCAAGATTTCCGGTTGTCACCTCGGACAAAACATATGTGCGTGGAATGGCACTTCATATGGCGGAAATGTGCTTCTTCAGATGTCGCCAGTGGCATAGTTTTCTCGATGGCCACGGTGGAGGGGCATTTCCAGATGGCTATGTCTCGAAATGTGCCGGGGTTGGATTAATTCTATATTCCGAATATTTATATCCACGGATCTAAATATTTGGACAGAAAAAAAAATATTTTCTGCACAACGATATCCGCACAACAGATGAAGTCCGCTGGCACTTCGAGGACATATCCATCTGGCAGGTTACAAGGGTTCGGGATCGGAATCACTTCGATACCTGGGCGTAGTCGTCACATTACACATTCCCCCCCCCAAAATCGAAGTAATTACGATCCCGTCTCCTTTGTAAAAGGTCTTGGTTAGGGACGTGACGGGTCGAAGATCGGTTTCGAAGGATAGGCTACAACCCTGTTCGTGAAGACTCGACAGTGACTATATAGTAGGAAGTCAGGTGTTATTCGGAGGCCTTGGTCTAGGCAGAGATTTGGGATAAGCCAAGGTTTCTCGTGGGAATTAGTTGCACTTCATCGTCTAAGGTCTTTTGCGTGGTAAATTCCCAGGGTCTTACCAGTCATGTCCGCGATGAGGTACCGGGTGGGGCTTATGACTTGTATGACTCGACACTTCACGAATTTCTTGTCTAGTTTGGCATTGTAATGGCGGGTGGCATCGCTCTGTCGGAAGTTTCGACGATATATTTCGTCGCCGGCCTTAAAGCCAGAAGGATGAGATCGCAAGTTGTACCGCTCCTCTCCCATCCGTCTACTGTCTTCAATCTTCTCCCGCAGTTGATCTCGCAGAAGTTGGAGCTTTTCGTGCGGTTCTAGAACCACGATTGGGTCCTCTAGCGATTTCAGCTGCCGCAATAGCCGGTAAGCGCTCCCATGACCGATCATGTACTGGCCGAACACTGCAAAATACGGCGAAATGCCGGTCGTGGCGTGGTACGACGAGCGCAGCGCACTAGTGATGGCGGACAATTTGCGATCCCAGTCCCTCTGATTCGGGTGGACATAGGCGCGAATGGCCGCTATGAGCGTACGATTCAGTCGTTCGGATGCGTTGGCTTGTGGTGAATAGACGGCAGTTCGTTGGTGGATGATGCCGTATTTGGACATTAGGTCTCGGAACTTGCTGGAGGTGAACTGGACCCCATTGTCGGAGACAAGTTTCTCCGGAACTCCAAACATGTGAAAGACTCGGTTCTCCAAAAAGCTGATTATAGGTCCAGTGTGCATGTTACGTAGTGGTTCTATGATAGGGAATTTGGAGAGCTGGTCCAGGACCACGACAGCTCCCGTGTGACCAGAAGCAGATCGAGGGTAAGGACCGATAAGATCAATGTACAAGCGCTGGAACACGCGTTCGGGGACCTCAACCTTACCCATGGGTGGTCGAAGAATGGTGTTGGGCGCTTTAGTGCACTTGCATAGCTCACAGGAGGCTACGTACGCTTTTATCTGTTGTGCCATCTTAGGCCAAAAGAAACAGGTTTTCAACCGCCTAAGTGTACGACCGTATCCGCCGTGCGCACTTGATGGGTGGTCATGAGCCCGCCTGATAAGATCAGTGGTTAATTCTTCGGGCACCCACAACTTCCACTGTTCTTCTTCTTGTATGGGGTCTCCGGATGCGTGTCCCATCCGTTTGTAAATGAATCCATCCGTCAACCGCAGTTCAGGAAGCTGGGACAGTTGATTCTGGATAGTGTGAATCAGTTGGGTGTAGCTGGCTGACTTGAAGGCAGGATGGTCCAAATCGATCAATTGGGGGCTGTCGTCCTCTTGGACCAACTCGGCTCCTTCAGGGGCGAACATTCTGGATAGGGTGTCGGGGACTACATGCTGGCTTCCTTTTCGGTGGCGAATTGTGAAATCAAATGCCTGGAGTTTCAGTGCCCACCTGGCCAATCTGCCGTTGAGATCAGTCTGGCTCATTAGCCATTTCAGAGAAGCGTGATCCGTAACGATTTCAAAGGTGTGTCCCTCCACATAGGCTCGGAAGCGTTTCACTGCCAACACCGCGGCTAAACATTCTTGCTCGGAGACCGTGTAATTTCGCTGGGCTGGGTTCAGCTTGTGAGACATGAAGGCTATAGGTCTCTCCTCGCCGTCTTGTGCAACCTGGACTAAGACTGCTCCCACCCCATGTTGACTCGCGTCACAATGGATTGAGAACGGTTTGTCAAAGTCCGGGCTGTGCAGTACGGGGGCCGTAGTCAGACTCTTCTTTAGCTCTTCAAAGGCTCGCAAGCTGGGCTCTTCCCAGACGAATTTACGTCCCTTACGCAGCATGTCGGTCAAAGGAGTGGTAATGGTGGCATAGTCACGTACAAAACGCTGGTACCATCCGCATAAGCCTAAGAATCGGCGTAACTGTTTGGTGGTCTTGGGTAATGGAAAAACGTCAATCGCTTGAGTCTTTTCCGGATCGGTCTTGATATGCCCATGCCCAATGATGTGACCTAAATACTTCACCTCCGTCATCACGAACTGGCTCTTCCTTATGTTGATGGTTAATCTTGCCCTCCGGATGTGTAGAGCCACCTCCTGAAGCAGGTCGATGTGTTCGTCAAAGGTCTCGGTTATAAGCAGCAGATCGTCCAAGTAAACGAAAACTTGGTGCCGCAAATGAGGTGGTATCACCTTATCCATAAGGCGCGTCATTGTTTGGGGGGCATTACACAATCCGAATGGCATGGTCACGAATTGATATAAGGGCCGGCCTGGGACTGTGAAGGCTGTTTTCTCCTTTGAACCGGGGTCTAAAGGAATTTGCCAGAAGGCGTCCTTGAGGTCTAAGCTCGTGATGAAATGGGCTTTAGGCAATCGACTCAAAATGCCTTCGATCAACGGTAGAGGATATGCGTCCTTGACTGTGACGGCGTTCAAGCGTCTGGCATCTAAGCATAACCGGACCTTGTTCGGCTTGACAACTAAGGTGACTGGGGAAGCCCACGCGCTCTGTGATTCTTCGATTACGCCTAATGATAGCATTCGATCCACTTCGGCATATAACGATTTTTCCTTCGCCGGAGATATGGCGAAATGTCTCTGTTTTATGGGTTTAGCGTCCCCCACATCTATAGTGTGGAACACCAGGGCAGTCCGCCCGAGACCTTCTTTCTCGTGCGATGGAAAAGCCGATATAGCCGAGTCGAGACGCAGTTGCTGAGTTACATCCAGTGTATGCCGTAGTAAGTTAGTGGGTTGAGATTGGTCAGGAACGGTGGTGACGGACTCCAGGGTCGAACTGGAAAATAGTGCCGGGGCCAAGTTAAATTTTCGAACGAAATCCACTCCTAAATAAAGATTCTGGGTTAACTGAGGTATGATGAAAAATTCCATAGGTTTAGTTACCCCTTTAAAGGTGACATCCGTCATAATTTTTCCCACTACAGAGTGACGAGTTCCGTCCGCCGTGCTTAACCAAGAGGTGAAATGACGGATTTGGTCCGCGTGCTTGGCCAGTACCTCCCCTGCAAACTCGGCAGAGATGCAATTCACACTGGCTCCCGTATCGACTAAGCCTGATACTCGTTTTTGCAGGAGGTGTACTGACGCATATGGCCGAACATCATCCCTCAATAATTCGTCTAAGTATATGTCCTTCAACCTTTTTCTCGACTGCCTGACTTTTCTCCAGAAGCTCCGCATCCGACGCGTGGCTCGCTTGCTTCGCGGTGGGACATTTGTGACCAACTCCTCATGGAAGATGCGCTGTCGAGTAGCCAAGTAATTCCGCAGCCTGACATGAAAAGGTTTTACATGCCAAGGAACTTTCGCCTCGCTATCATTCCCTTGCGCGTTGGCATCGGCGAAGGACGGCGTCGGTTGTGGAACTTCGGGAGAACTGTGTTTAGCGGTGCGAGTCAGCAGAGTTGGAGTCATGATGGGAGCTGGGTCATAGCTGGTGATGGGGTCTGGATTGGTTCGTCCGGGGTCTAGGAGTGCCGACGGGTGGTCGCGGCACTCGGTGGCAAGTTTTTTCGCCCTTTGCAATTTGCACAGTCAGGTGCGTATGTGTCGGCCTTCCCGCATCGGTAGCAGAAAAGCGTTGGCTCCGCTGGACATGCGTAGAACCGATGTCCCGGTTGTCGGCAGTTCCAACATACCGTCGGGCTTGTAATTGCTTCAAGGGAGGGTCGATCAATCAATGCTGGGTCCTCAAGCTCCGGTGGTGCTCCGCTCCTCGGTACTGGTAGTGGATCAGCAAGCAGGTGGTCTGCTGCCATCAACTCCGCGGTGTGATGATTTCGGGGATTTGGTCCCGTTATGCGAGGTTGTGGGCGGAAGGTACCTCGTCGCTCATCCAAGTGTTCTTGTCTACGCGCATGGAGGCGCAATCCCTGTATGGTGTTGATGGGAAAATGTAGCAGGCTGTTCTGGAGATCCCAGCGCATGTTCTCCCTGATAATTTCTACTAATTCGTCCTCGGGCATGGTATTTCGCAGGCGAGTGCTCAATCTCACTATACTGGTGTAGTACTGGTCGAACGGTTCGTGAGCGCCTTGTTTCCGTTTCTTTATTTGCTCTCTTAGCTCTCTCTCAGTGAAGCCATCCTCAAATCGATTGCGGAAGGCTGCACTGAAAGAGTGCCAAGTGGGACGTGGCGTTGACTCTTTAAAGCTCCAGTACCAGTCGGCAGCGTCGCCGCTGAACAAAAGATGGGCATGCCGGAGGAAGGCCGAGGAATCACCTCCCAGGGTGCTGGATACCAACGCCTGAATCCGGAAAAGGAACCGGTCCGCCGATATCATATCGTTGAACCCGGTAAAGTTCAGGCGCCAACTCTCCATGATACGAGGCGTCGGGTCTCGGAAAAGTGTCAATGCGTTCCCGGGGGGAATCACATCCTCTACTGACCTGTTGTACTGAACTGCCTCGGGGGCTGGAGGTACCAACGGAGGTCCGGTACTGTGTCGCGGTCTGTATTCGGGAGCTCTGGGATCCATTCCCGAGTTCCTTGGAGGTGGGACCCATTGCTCGGATTGTCGGGAGTGGGGCATCGCCACACTGGGATTTGGCTCCCAGCCAAGCGGAGTTCTCACGCGGCTGGGTGGTTGGCTCAACGGGAGATTCTGGATCTTTCCCTCCAGGTTGCCAATCCTCTCCGACATATCCCTCATCAACGCCACGAGGGTGTCAATGGAGTGGGCGGAAGGCATGGTTGTCACCTCGGACACGACACTTGCAGCCGGAACTTCACCGCCTACTGCTCCTTGCAGGTCTAAGAGTGGGTGTGACGGTTCGGCTTCTGGAGCTCCTTTCGCCACTGCTCCACGCGTTGGTAGGGGCGTTCCGAGGGGGACGTCTAGGGCGGTCCGCTCTATGGGTCGCCGGCATAAGGGACACAGTTCTGACGTGAGGAGGAGCTGTTGTACACAGGCACGATGGAATAAATGTCCACAATCCAATCGCACGCTGTGTACGCCCTCCACTACGTCTTCGAAACAGATCCCGCAGTTAGCTGGTTGGACCGTTTTGGATCTGGTCCAACGCTTGTCTGGGGTCCGCTTCGTTGCCATTTTGTGTGTGTTACTTGTGGTGCTAAAATAAAATAAAAAAATATATAGAATGTACTTAGTCCTAATATAAACTTGTCGCTAAATTAGTGGCCGTTAGTGGCGAGCTAGATATAATACGAGAAAAAAAAATTTTGGTTGATACACTTTCCTTTTCAGTGGTCGACTCCTCCAACGGGAAAAGAGAGTGCGTGGTAATCTGCCGAAGAAAGGGTGCTTCGGTCGATTTACGAAAATTACCCCATAACCCACATACATTACAAAAACCGTTTCTAATCTACGTTAAATGACTCGACGAGACAAGTGGTAGAGCTACCGTAACGACTTTGTACGCGGTCAAAGTTCCCGACGCGTAGAAGCATTCCGGGCTTCGCGACTCCAGCATACGCCACCGAACGTTGAACCGATACCACTCGTCTAACACGCATAAGAAATAGTTAGAATCCTTCCGCGACATAAAGGCAAGGTAGCCTTCTATTTTCTTGAGAGTCCATGCTGATAGGTAAACCCATCAGCCTGGCAGTTCCATCAAGAAAATAGAAGGTCCTTACAGGGGTTAACCTGGGACAACACATCGGAAGGATTCTGTCGCGAGAAAAAAAAATCAAACAAAGGAGAGCGGAAGCTACAACTCACGTGAAGCGACCTCTAATGTGTATCACACAATTCCACTGCTCCTGATAGTGGGACTCGAGTACCAAAGTACCTTACATCCTCCGTAAAGGACCAACTCGTCAGAAGACGCGAAGTTCTTTCCCCCTTAGGATGTTTTTGGGCCCCACGTTGGGCGCCATTTGTAATGATTTTTCTACCTTCAGCTCGAACGCGGAACCGACCTCTCATCGGTTCTAGACGTTAAGTCTGAGTAGTGCCAACGGATGGTACCAACAGGTCAACCAATCCGTGCACCGTAATCCATTCACGCGGTGACTGCTTGTCGGCCAGCTAGTTCGGAGAGGATTTCGGTCGCGGGTCTCCGAATGGATTACGCTCAATCACAATATTTCAGTCACCTGAACTTGCCCGTTTTTCAAACGCGTCAACAATTACTCATCCAGAACGAGAAACCTACATTACGTTAGTTCTGGATGTGATCTATCCACAGATCTCAAATCAAAAACGCTACAAAATCCCATAGGCGCGTTACCGATTCACCGACGCGGTACCGAAAAATATACTACTCGAACTTAAACCGAAGAAAACTACTCTAAAGAAATGGCGAAACAAACAAAGGTACCGCGTACCGCGCGCGACGCGAAACCGACTTCAGCGGATTTGCAGAAACCCTACCCTTGCGACGGCATACTTACCCTACACTCTCTGTTCCCCCTGAAAAAAGAAGAACCACTGAAAAGGAAAGTCGTGGGTTAACTTTTAGCAATTCATGTTGTATTCTATTCTATCATATACTTTAGAAATTTTGTTTTTTTTTTGTTTTCTTACCACTACCTTACAATTTATGTATCTTCCTTTGTCTTTGTATGTACAATTCAAAATCCTTCTTAATTTACATGCATTATAATAATATATTTTAAAGGTTAGTTTTTCTATAAAACTTGCAATTATGGCCTTTCTTTTCCGAGATTTCCAGTATTTGATCCGTGCCGTTCACAATTTTTCTCAATTATTTTCATTCTTCATTAATATTTTCATGAATTTTTCAGTGAATTGAATTTTGTAATTTTAACATATCAAAGAAATTATGGAATTATTTATGTATTTCAACAGTCGGCTCGAGATTATGTTTCTTTCTAAACCACGCCGCTTACTTTCAGTATTTTGTTTATTGTTGGACTTTTCTTGCTTGTTTGTAACAAAATGATACTAGAAAATACAAACTATTATTTTATTATTTTCTTTTTTATTTGTGTGTGGCTGGTCGTATTGTAAGTACACTATTGTATTTATTGTTGTTCTTCGGCTTATTGCTTCAATAAAAATCAGAAAAGCATTTCGTAAATATATTGCAAACATTTCGGCTCTATGGAAACTAAAGCTGTTTGTATACTATAGTATGTATAGGTTGAGTGAAGGGTAGTAACAAGTCACAAAATTCAAAAACTATTAGCACCATTTTGTACGATTGTAGTTCTTATGATATTTAGTTCTATTAATATTCTTTCATTGTCTTCTTACTGTTAATTCTAATGCTAATTGTTGTGTTGTTTTTTTGAAAACAATTCAATGTTCAGTAAGCGTTCCAATCGTAATCAATCGAACCATCAGGTCTTTTAGGATTTTTAGGTTTTAATAGTTTTAACTTAGATTTTATGTCTTTAGTTTGTTTGAAAAAAAAAATATTGCATTTATCTCATATGTTTCAATTAACAAAAATATTAAGTTTATACCGTATTCTCTTTTGTTAAAATTTTCACAATATTATCGCAACTCTACCGTTTATTTCGTTTGTATGAGGTTTTGCGCTCAGAATCCTTTTTATTTAGTTTTTTTGTTTTTCGTTTGTTTTAAAACATGTTTTCGTAAATATATATTATTAGTACTATTGTTTTTTGTTTCATGGGTTGAATGTTTAGTGTATGTTTAACATATTTGTTCACCTTGGCTTTTATTTTTTCAGTTATATACTTTGTTTGATTGTGTGTGTTAGTGGAACAGGCAAATGGCTTTGTAGTGTAAATGATCAGTTAATCTTGATAAATTGTTTATAAATCGGTCTGTTGTCAATATATAAAATATCCCTTTTCTATTTTATTATTAATTAATTAATTAATTATTGTTATCTATTGCATATCTTGTCTATGGCTTGCTAAGTTAGTTTGTTAGACGCAGTAAACAGAAAATTGTTTCTTTTTTATAATCAAAATGGCCAAGCGTTGTTACGCAAATATATTTTTTCTTCATACTGTTGTGTTAAACTGGATATTTGGGTTTACTTTAATTGCTCCATCAATTTTCCTCATTCGCCTGATAAAATCTCCGTAGTTTTGGTAAACCTACACCTTCTTGAAAATATGTGGAATAGAGCCAAGCTGAGTTTCGTCAGGATGCTAAGACAACTTTCAACCCGACCAGCGTCGTGGCAGGTAAACAACGCTCTAAGGCTAGCCTAACAGCAAAATGCTTACATTCCTTTGGTTAAGTGGTAGGTCAACAAACCATCTAGTACTCATAGTTGTCAGAAGCGAACCCTCCAAATAAATAAATAAACGGGGCATATCCTCTATTCAGTATTCAGTAACATGAAGAAGGACCTTGAAAATGGAGTGTGATATGCTGTTGTATTTCATAAAAAAAAATATCTATGAAAGTGGAAGGAGCGTTAATGGTGCTGACTTGATTGATATCACTGTTCTCTGACTATTCCTTATAAGACCATTATGATTCTGTCAAGTCGTTGGTGAGTTCATTCTACTAACAGAGATCTACTTTTGACTTGCACTAAGTCTTCCATTTGTTTTGTCTTCTTTTCAACTTGATACTTCTTTTGTGATCTATTAATCAACGACTGTTCGCGGTTTTACATCTTTTCTATATAACCAGCTGATGAATGTAGTCTAAAATGGTGCTACTGCCGATATTTCATCATATCACTTGCTTTTCGTTAATAGGTACCTAACACCAAAGAATATTGAACACATAGTCGACTATTATGATTTTGAGTTGTACGTGCCTAGCTCTGTGCACACTATATTAGTATAAATGCTTATAACTACTTCTATACGATTACTACCAAATCGTAAATTTGAGGGCGTCCAAAGAAGCTTCATCGGTAAAGTTGGGAGGTATCGTTTTGTACCTTACATTACCGAACATACTTAACATCCAAAGCGTTTCAGTTTACATACTATATGTATATATGTTTCTAATGTGTGAATGTCACTTAAAACTATTACTATATATTACAGCAATGATATCAATTTCGTTAGTGGACATCCGTCACATTGGCTCCTGTTCAAAGTATTCGTGTTTGAGACACATCAAGGCAGAAGGGCGAGATCGAGGCTCAAATGCTAACATTTTGCTCAATAAGTCGTTAGAATATTCGCATAATTGTCGACATAAATCGAATGGTTGCTTTGGCATCCGGTGAGGAAAGTTTTCGCGAGCTAGATATTCATCAATTTTACCGAAGACTGCACTCTGTACTGCGGATTGCAAGCGATATGCCAATTGATCAATCTGAACAAGGTAGCAAGCGTTACTTCGAATTTCCGCATTAAGAAGCGTCAAATCATTTTGGTGTTGAATTATTCTCCTACTGGATTCATTAAGAGAAATTGTTCTTTTTTTTTTTTCTAAGTTTTCTTAACTAAACTAACCTCTTTCCTAATTTGCCTGTTGCTCCTTTCCGACCTTGACAGAGCTTCATGCTCCAGCCTGAGGCAATGCTCCGGTGAATGTCACTGCCTCACGAATAACGTTTTCCCAAAAACACTTTAAGCACACCACGCGTTTCTTCACAGATTAAACAGGGAATACGCTTCACTCCACCACGTCGCGCCAAACGACGTATAGCTGGTTTTGTAATACCTTCGATATTCTCACGAAGAACTTTTCGATGACGTTTCGCGCCTCCATGTGCTGTCAAGATTTCCGGTTGTCACCTCGGACAAAACATATGTGCGTGGAATGGCACTTCATATGGCGGAAATGTGCTTCTTCAGATGTCGCCAGTGGCATAGTTTTCTCGATGGCCACGGTGGAGGGGCATTTCCAGATGGCTATGTCTCGAAATGTGCCGGGGTTGGATTAATTCTATATTCCGAATATTTATATCCACGGATCTAAATATTTGGACAGAAAAAAAAATATTTTCTGCACAACGATATCCGCACAACAGATGAAGTCCGCTGGCACTTCGAGGACATATCCATCTGGCAGGTTACAAGGGTTCGGGATCGGAATCACTTCGATACCTGGGCGTAGTCGTCACATTACACCTCTCGTATGGAATTCGGTTAAAAAACTTCTAATTGTCTAAAAAATACCAATTATTTCAGTTTTTATTTATAAATTTATTCCGAAATAAAGTTCAGCATTCCACGTTTGACTGATTTCTGAACAGTTTTAATAAGACAAAAACAGCTCTGAGCGCCACCATATCGTCATGCTATCGCTAGTTTTTAGGACAAATTTCAGGAACTCGATGCGTTGGCAGGCAATTTTTACTGAAAGTGAAGGATTGTTGAATTTGAAGGTTTTGTCAGTAGCTTTCACACGTGACTTTACGGAATGTTGTGTAAAAAGCATATATTTAAATTGAGAATTAAATATATATTTGAATTAATTCTTCGTAGCACTAAAGCCTCTCTCGGGCCTTCGTTTCCTAAAAAAAGCGCCTCCAACTGTCAGTCCATTGACCGCGTCCTCCAATTTCGAAATCCGAGCAGCGGAGAAAAGTCTTCGTCGACTTAGTCAGACCAGCTTCTCCACTGGTCCCCGCCCTTCACAATACTTTTTGGGTATTCGTTGTTCGTCCATACGATTCATGTGGCCAGCCCATTGTAGCTTCTGCAGTTTTACAATCGTTGTCATGGTTGTATCGAATTAGCCATTGATCACCGTCTAGCTTTGCTCCATTTATTCGCCTCAGGACCCATCTTTTGAAGGCGTTCAATATGTTTGCGAATGCTTGGGTTAGGGTCCATGTTTCCCACCCAAAGCATAGCACAGGTCATCACAGATTTGTATACTTGGAGCTTCGTTTTCCTGTGTATGCAGCTGGTCTTCAAGATCGTCAAAACCGAATAAAATTTTTTATTTGCGAGCTGTATTCTTAGGCGTATTTCGTCTATTTCATTACCGGTTCTCGTTATTTTGGCGCCTAAATACACAAATTCGCCCACATTTTCGATACTGTATTCGCCAAGTGTGATATTTTGGGAGGTATTTTTCCTCGACTACGTCATGTGTTTTGCTTTATTCTCATTGATTTGTAGCCCTACTAGTTTTGCTTCGCTGTCCAGTTTCAGAAAAAGTTCTTTGGGGGTTGTTAACGACCGTGACAAAATATTGATGTCGTCCGCATAGACTACCACATGGCTTGATTTGTATAATAACATACCTCTTGTATCGACAGGTAGCTTTGTTATGAAGTATTCGAGAGCCAAATTGAATAGCAATAGGGCCAATCCATCTCCCTGCTTTATTTGAATACTTGTGTCAAAGGCAACGAAATTAATTATCATTAAATCATTCTGAGGTTGAGATTTCTGTAGAATATTGAGAAATTTTATCAAATGCTTCAGATAATTATCATTCTTCGTGTAAAAAATTAATATAGAGCAACACATCAAATCATATTGCTGACTAGGCTTTGCTGCATTGAATTGAAAATATTGTGTTTAAACTATAAATATATAAATTATTATAGTCAATACTTTTTTTTTTCTTGAGAAGCCATCATGCCATGCTTCTTTGAGTAAGCAGACGCATTTCGACTCTTTTGAGTCATCTTTATTGTCGAAAGGATGTGTGGACACTAAAGATGACTCAAAGGATTCGGAACGCGTCTGTTCACTAAAGAAGCAAGGCCCGACGGCTTTTCAAGAAAAAAGAATTGGTTTGCGGATATCAAATAAAAAAATAATTGACGTCTTTTTCAAAAAAGCAAGATCCGACGGCTTTTCAAGAAACAACAATCTAAATTATTCTTCATTCGTCCTGATGATTCAACAATTCACTTGTTCAATCTCCGTGTTTGTATTTATTTTTTTAAGAGCAATAACTTGTTCTGAAGGGCGCTGATATAATCCCTTCCGCATATCGATCAAAATAGCAACGTGAAATTCTTAATATTTGTTCTAAGATTAGAGTTGTTTGCAATTCATGGTAATCAGTACATACTCCTATATACGACTTATCTGGAATATGTGATGAAGGTTAACGTCTTATCTTATGTAGCCTTGCATACAGCAGAACTCGATTGACTCCTATTTAATAAATATTATGTTGATAATAGTTAAGCGATATTTCCTGATTTTTTTCCAATTGATCACACACTCGAACTTTAAATTGTTAACTCATTATCAGTGAATATTCTTTAGAAATAGGTAGATATGCAGAGCCCACTTACTTTTCTTGAGATATTGCTTCAACAAAAAGTATACTTTTGAGTTTAGGAGCAAATATTTGAAATCAGTTTTTTCCACGAATTTCGCAAATATGTTTAAAACAAAGAATTGAAAAAAAATAGTAAAATAGCATAAATTTAGTTTTATGTAGAATGGATGGTTTTTCATGCAGGCAGCAACGTCGGTGATGATAGTTTTCCATAATAATAATACTTTTCGCAATATTAGCGCTTTTAAGAATGACTATCAGATGTACACTATCATTAATTAGCCAATGGTAATTATTATTATAATAACTATTGTTTTTTCAAAGATATTAGTTTCGGGTTTTGAAATCGTGATCTAATTGCTGTCTTACTAAGCGTTAAATATTAGCGATGCCAATTTAAAAGACTGAAACGCTTATCTTCTAATTAAACCAATGGTTAGCAGTAGTATGATAACGCCGTTTTACGAAGAGTTGTGATAACAAATTATAATTTATTGTTGCCCCATATATCATCTAAGGAATCACACAGCTCACATTTTTAAAACTTATTGGTGATTTTAATAACATGTCAGAGAATACATGGAAATTCCATTATAATAAAAACGAAAAACGAATCTTTTTAAGGTATATTCAATGATGGCTTCAGGTTATTATAATAGAGGCTGATGGCCTCTGGTTTCGGTATGTTTGTTATCCATTAGTTGTGGAATCCTTTGGATTTATTTGCATGCAACTTTTCCTTTTTAGTCAAAAGTCATTAGATCACTGGTTTTTGAGCTATGTATTTTTAAAGATTTCTGTTCGAAATAACATTATGGATTTGGCTGTATGGCTAGGAGCTTCATCGAAGTAATACTGCATTCTAAGGTGACTCTCTATTCACGTCGCGCATAATTTTCAGGCATTGCTCAATATTGTTCTGCAGTGACAGTCTCAGCGTATCTACCAATATTCTGAGAGATGAGTGGACCAATGACTTCTCGGGAAGTTATTCCAAAGAAACTTACTTAAGGAGGTCAAACTCGGTTATTTGTATAACCTTTCCATCATCGTTACTGCAAATTCTTCGACTCTGCCTTTCACCAAATAGATGGATTTAAAGTGAGTCTCATGAACATGATTAAATTTTTAACGGAACCATTGTTTACTATTGTATCACTAATTATTTAAATTTAATTTAATATTCATGCCGCCGCTGGTGTTTTATCTTTTACATTAGTTGAAAACTGTACCAGGAAACCAGAAAGTAGATCATATTCCAATAACTAGCTGCACTGAACTAGGAGCTCAAATTAGGAGCTAAACGCAAAAATACACTAAACATCGCTTATTTGCCATTTTATACTAGGTCTACGTAAATTTGGAACAGCTGCTCAGGATCAACTTCAGTTCCGATAACACGTTAAGAAAATAATGAATTATCTTCGTGCTGGAGATTCATTATCACTTAATTTTACAAAATCCGCCGGTAATTTGGCTGTAATAACAGCAGTGACATTTGTCAGTTTAAAGGTGCAATAAAGATGGGCATTTTGCATCGTTAAATTTACTCACCTTATTTTAACAAAATCGTTAAGTTAAATTTGATCTCATATCTCTTTCACTATTATGGGATGAAATATATATTGTATGATATTCTTGTCCTGATCTGACCTTGTTTCCCACGGGTTTTCTTGTAAATACGCACGTACGATGATACTAATTTGCGGTCGGATATTGTGTCATTTCCACGTATGGAAATCCTTATATATACAGTAGAATCTCTTTAATCCGAACTAATTGGACCGGGGGTAGTTCGGGCAATGGAATAGTTCGGATTAAAGAATATTTTGTTGTTTTTACATAACAATAGCTAAACCGTGGCTAAAATGGATCGTAATTGTTACGGCAAAAGTGAAAAATGCTTTATAAAGTCAAATACAGTGTTTTTTTAATAGTAAACATAGTGGATAAACAGTACTGCATATTACAGGAGAAACAATTACTGTACGTACAGTATATCAATACATAAATACAGTATACAATACAGAGCTACTGTACTGTATATAGACTACAGCAATGAGCTAATCAGACAAAGTCTTAAACGTTTAAATAGTCACTCATTTTCCTTGGAACTAATGTCGAAGTGAGTTTTTTGGCTGCCAAGTCTCGAATTTTCTTTAAGACCATCAATTGCGGTAAACAGCATTCGGACTGATTTTCGTACCAGTTCATTGCTGTCTCTAATGCAGTTAAAGTATTGGCATGGGATCGTCCAGAATCAGAAGTTTCTTCTTCATCACTGCTGTCATCAGATTCATTTTCCTCGGTGACGACAGAAAGAATCTCATCTTCACTATAAATTTGGTATCCTGGATCATTCTTGTCACTGTTGATCCACTCTGTTGCATCAGCCACTTCAAACTCCTCAAACCCAGGAATAGCCTGACAAAGATCTACAATATCATCGACGATCTCAGAGTCTTCTTGTTCTTCAATACAGTTTGTATTTCCAATTTCATTGTTCAAAGGCTTAGGCCATAGCTTATTCCGGACTTTCGTCAGATTTTACCCTGGTACATTTGCCCAAGAATCCACCAGAATATAGCAACAGTCCTTAAGGTTTAATTTCTTTGTAAACGCGATCACACTTTCTTCGTCTCTCTCTGCTAAAAGTAGTCGCCGAAGCAATTCTTTCCTGTACATTCTCTTCGCTTTCGCAATAACACCCTAAGCCATTGGCTGGAGGAGGGCTGTTACGTTTGGTAGAAGGAACATAACTGAGAAGTCTTTATTAATGCTGTTGAAAGTGTCAATGTCAGGATGAGTGGGGGTATTGTCGATTATTAACACGACTTTTCCTGTTTTGGATTCTTTCTCTCTGAACTTTTTTACTTCTGGGATATACGTGTTCGAGTACCAATCAAGAAAAATATCAGATGACATCCAAGAGCTTTTTTGTGCCCTGTAAGTTACTGGCAGACATGTCACGTTTTTGAAACAACAGATTTTCTTACTTTCACCAATAAGCAGCAATGGAAGAGAGTGAGTACCACTTGCATTTGCACAAACCATTGCCATTACCCTGTCTTTGCTCACTTTGTATCCGGGAGCTCGAGTTTTATTTCGGGATGCAAGAGATTTTATTGGCAATGAGCGCCAATTCACACCGGTCTCATCAGCATTATAAACATCGTCCCGTGAAAATCCTTATCAGCTAAAGTTTTTTTAAATGTTTTTCCGAATGCTTCTGCAGCCATAGTGTCACCAAATAAGCTTTCCCCTTGAGCATCGAGTTGTTTTATTCCACGCCGTTGCTTAAATTTACTAAGCCAGCCACTGCTAACATTAAAGTCAATAGGCCCGTTAAGTTTTTTATTGAATTCAAGAGCCTTTTTACAAAGAAGTGGACCCGATATTGGCTCACCCAAGCTCCTTCTTTGTGTGAACCACAAATACAGTGGATCATCAAGAGCCTCATTATTGGCTGTTTTTAAGGTTTTCCTAGTTTTAGGCCCTTCATTACTGTCTTGTTTACAAGCGTATTGCATTATGGCATTTTGTTTGTTTTTAATGTCGGTAATTGTTAACTTACCTACACTATACTCTCTGGCTAACGATGCACCATTTTCACCTTTCTTAAGTCTTTCTATGATTTCTAATTTCTTTTCCACGTTTAAAGTGTTATTTTTCCGTTTCAGGGACGTTTTTGATGACATTTTAGTTTACTGTACTCGGTCACTGTTATCATAAACAATCCTAACACTGCATTGTTGCTGTACGTAGTCTATAATTTAGGTACTGTACCAAACAGTAGATGTAAACTAACACATACTACACGCTCCAACAAACAACACAAATGTATAGTTCTCTGTGACAACGGAGAGTGACTGAGCGCGAAAACAGTAATGTACATTGTAGTGTCATGAGTAGGGGAGAGGCGGCATTCGGATTAGTGGACGTTCGGATTGCGGGGGTTCGGATTAAAGAGGTTCTACTGTATATTTTTTTTTGTACCGAAATTTTGGAGTTTTGTCATTTTTTATCTGCGTACAAAGTTTCATGACTGTAGCTGTTTTAAATTCCGAGAAAAGGCCGCGAAACGAATAGCGTTTTGTAAAGATATTTTACAAAAACCTTAAAAATGCTCACAAAACCACACCACAAAGTTTACCGGACAAGAGAACAGTTACAGAAACTAGGAGAGTAGTTTATCGCCACAAACAGGACTATCGAATTAAAGGTTGCCCCCATCTGATCAAGAAAACGGATTCTGATGATTCCAGATAATCTATGTTCAGTTTGAACTGTAGCACCATCGAAGAAGAAACATTCCCTTGAAATATAAGCATGCCAATTTGTGCAAATATTGTAGTCGATAAAACTATATAGATAGCGAATCCCCTAGCTTATTGGCTAATGCACATCTAGCAGTTACCTAATATGTGAAAAGTGTGTACTTTTGTATTATCTTATACTACTTGAGCTTGGTCAAGTAAATCCTCCTATTGATCTTTTAAATATTTTATAATTAAACTTGCTTATTGGATTAGTTAAACAAAATGTATCTCATAGCTACAAGGGATATTTCCAAGGGCAGAATTTCTGCAGAAACAATAGCGCCTTTAAAACGGTTCCAGGCTGCCAGGGGAGGTGTTTAGTGAGTAGTCCAGAAACTTTGCCCTCTGGAGATCCCTTACTCAGGGCGTAAATAGCAGTCATCTCCCTACCACAAAAACGGGCGGGATTGATTCGCATGTTTTATATTGCAGGCATAGCTAATCTCGAGTAAGGTAAGTACGTCTGCCGTTTGTTCTTATTAGACGTATGACGATGCGACATGTCTTGTGATCCTTGCTATATAAATTAGCCCGACAACTTAGAATGGCCTTTGGTTTTTAATCATCGCGGTTCTGAGTCTTACCACCTTTTGTTCGGTTCTACTTGCAGCTTCCTTTGTTTTATATACTTTAACATCGACTGGTGTTCATGTTCATTCAATTTCTCCCAACATTTAAAGTATCTAGTTCCTTTATCCAGGTTTAACTTATTTGATAATGACGATTTTCTATCAACAGTATATTGCCTATTCAAATTATTTTTTCACATGAAACAATAACCACTCTCCCATACCTTAAAACTATACGTATATTATCTCATTCTTTCTAGACTTTTAACAATACCTGCATTGCATCTGGATCAAGAAAACCAACGACTAGAGGATGGGGTCGTTGTTTCGCAGCGAAGAGATGACTTTATGTCAACTTTTCCTTCAAAGTGAAGCAGCTTATGCATGTGTTTCTGAACTCGGTGAGCTTGGTTTAGTTCAATTCCGTGATGTAAGTAAACCGCTCTATGTCGTATTTTGCGATATGAATTTTAATTCATTAACTTCAAACAGCTCAATCCGGACGTGAATGCTTTTCAACGCAAATTTGTAAATGAAGTTCGCCGCTGCGATGAAATGGAAAGAAAACTACGCTATTTGGAAAAGGAAATCAAAAAGGATGGCATCCCTATGTTAGATACTGGTGAAAGTCCTGAAGCCCCTCAACCTAGAGAAATGATTGATCTTGAGGTAAGATTTAGCAAAGATTTTAACTTCTATAAATTTTCGTTGCTAACATAATGCTGTTTTTGTTTTAACTATAGGCAACTTTTGAAAAATTAGAAAATGAACTACGTGAAGTCAATCAAAATGCAGAAGCATTGAAACGAAACTTCCTCGAGTTGACCGAGTTGAAACACATTCTACGAAAAACTCAAGTTTTCTTTGATGAGGTAAGTTTAGTGTTCTAAACCTATCGTTAATTTTGATTTGAAGTTTACAATATAATAAATATAGTGCAAACTAAATCTATGCTTGTCGTGAAATAGTTTTAATTTGATCATGAAAATATCATGCAGTTTATTGCTTTTCCTTTGAATTAACTTATTTATGATATATGTTTTATAAATATTTAATTTATTCATTTAAGTTCCACTATTCGTTTTATTTTGTTTGGGTTTGTTTTTGAGAAGTTAAATGAAGACGTGTACAACCATTATTTAAACATTGATAAATAAAAGCACACGTAGGAAAGAAATTTCTGCAAAAACATACCATGGAGGGAAAATAAAAACTCAAATTCAAAATCGTGAAATCTATGATATAGTATGACTGAATTTTTCAAAGGTTACAATTATTTGACAAGATATATAATTTAGAATTTCGGGATATTTTGGCATAAATTTGAACTATGAATGTTATTAGGAATATTTTTAACATATGGCCATCGTGGGCATTCATTTATGAAATTTTTGTCTTTGTTCAAATTGCCAATCTAACAATATTGAATGCACAATTACGGTGGATTGATAGTGTACGGATAAGACCTTTGTAAGAAAGTATGGATTGTGATATATCTATATGTTCTTACCAGCAAAATAAAAATCGATGCACTATAATCAATATACTAACACGGTATTATGGCATCTTATTTTAATTTGAATTCATTCTAATAAAATTCACGATTATCGCATATTTTAATATTTAGACTGTATATTTATATTTTTTTTTTTCCTACTAATGGTTTGCATGCGAAAATAAAACGAATTTAATGATTGCAAAAGATATTTTCAAAAACAATTTATGAAATAATTTTTCTCTTACTAAACTATATGATACTTAAATGTCCCGACAACACAACTGGAAAATTATTCGTTTTAAGTTCTATTCACAATTTGAAAAGATTAATTCTTGAACCTTGTCTAGTTTATTCAGGGATAATCGACGAATAACCTTTACGATGCAAAAAAAAGCGACAGTTAAATGTAATAATTGTGAGATTAATTTTTGAATTAATGTGAAATGAAGCCGCAATATAGCTCCTAACAAATTTTGTGCTCGTCCTATAAAACATCAAAGGTAAAAGATGGAGAAAATAATTTTCTGCTGCCGTGTATTGTTCGATAATAGAAATCATTTCATTTTTGTTAATTTAGTTGGTAGATGTCATTTCGCCATGTTTTTTTCACTGAAGTTTTAGAAAGATGGATTAATGATTTAATGAAAGCTTTCTAAATTTCTGATTTTTAAAATACCAAACGAATTTATGAGTTCTTTTTATACAGCATATTATATTCTTCGTATGAATTTTTTTGAGTTAAATATTTCCGCCTATCATGGCTTTCTCAAAATGTTACATATAATGCTCATTCCACGAATTTGATGAAACACAGTTTTTATGTTTGTGCTTTTTCATCTCCATGAAGCGTGTCATTAATGAAATGATTGTAAGCGTATTATTCCTCTTCTTTCATTCAAATCCTGCTTTTAATCTCATCTGATTATATTCAAAAGAATCACCGCACTGTGTTCATTTGTTTTGAGACCTCACTTGACTCATTAGCTTTAAGCGCGATTGTTGCATAAAAAGTCACGATCAGTTTAAACTTTTTTTTATTGGTACACAGATAAAAATAATTCAAGATTTTATATTCGCCTTTATTCTATTTGAAAATTGCAACTATTGCAATGAGCACTAAAGTTTCTTTGCAATTATAACTGGAGGATATCAATAGTTCACACATAAGATACATTTCAAAAACGAAGAATTGATAGTGGAATTGAGACGTTTCTGCATATTCTTACTTTATGTTCCATTTAACCTACCACAAAAATATTGAATTCTTTTGCAAACGCTGTTTGCGACACGTAGTTATTTGTGTTATATAAATGGAATAAATTCATAGAAAGGAAGATATTGTAATTTTCATCAGTTCAAACAATTGCTAAAAATACTTTAATTCAAGCAATTCACGTGAAATATAGAAGCTTTCAGAAAATCACTAAGCGCCAATTCGAATAATTTAGCTACGTGTTTTTACTATAGTTAGAGTTAAAAATCATCCAAGCGCAAAAAAGTATCTGCATTTATTTCGACAAAAAAATCTCGCGCCCACAAGCCGATAAATATCATTTTAACCTACACATTTTTTTGTTGCTTTGTATATTGGTGTTGGAATGCGTAATACGAACAAAGAAATTATGTAAATTTTCAAAAGATCATTAAAAAATTAAGAATGATCGAATAACAGAGCGTCCCTGTTATTTTATAATCTAAGAATGTAACAGCTCTATTTGTCATACTATCCAATCTAATTTTCACCCCCTAATCTCTCTCCCATCGTTAAGTAACCGAAATTCATATGATAATAAAACTTAAGTACCTTGCTATGAAATGTATGTGCATTTTTTCTCAACTATATAAATATTTAAAATATATTGATTGTGATAATGTTGGTAGTTAAAAAATTTGATTTAAAATAAAAACGTAGTTAGTATAACAGGACCCTATTACCATTAGATCCAACTACATTAATTCAAATCCAAGCGAAAAACACACAAACATAATTTCTATATTCTTTTGACTATAAAATATCTTTCTGTTATATCCGAATTGATTTTCTGTTTAGAATAAAATACAATTAGACGTAAGATAATTTTCCTTTGTCTCATAATTTAATTTCTTATTCAACAACAACATGATGGCTATATATTTTCTGAAATCATTTAATTCATTTTATTTTCCAAACTAATTACTCATTCAATATTATTCTCACTAGCTATTTCAATTAATTACTACACACATGAACAATAATACTCAAATTATCCATGACATTTGAATATAATATTAATATAGCATTTTGTTTTTTGATAATTTCTCGTGCAAGAATAATTTCACACCATGAAAATATTACAAAACAATCAACAATATAAAATTCATTATTCTCTATGCATGATATTTACTGCAAATTTAGATATATTTTTTTCGTGGCGAATGTATGAGATGATTAGAATGATAAATGTTTGAAGATAGAGCGATGTTTGGTTTCACAATTCATTATTAAGTTTGTTAGACTTGAATTGCAAGAATGTGAAATTTCGGTAGTTGAATGAATTTAAGTTAAAGCTTTAGGCGTTTCATGAATATACTCTACAGCTTACTTGTCAGCTTTCTAATTAAATACATATGCATTAGATTGCGTTAATGAATCTCTTCTCATTTAAAATTGAATATATTTTGAGTTTTCGAGTGAAATATGTCAATAATATTAATATTCGTTGATTTTGTCTGGTTTTTATGGTAGGTGATAACAATACTACAATGATTTTTCAATACTGCTCATAATCATAGATAAATAAACAATACATGACATTTATAGAAAAACTGGATTAAAATTCATTTGCAATGAAAAATGGAAAGAGGTATTCTTGCTCTATCGAAGTTACCTCAGATTTAGACGTAGGATGCGGGCAACTACTTTGCAGAAACATTTGAAAACAGAATGTATGCTCTAAAGATTGTGTATTTGGCTTAAGTGCTGAAATGATCTTTCCTTTCTGACATAATATTCGCCAGACAGCACTTCCGAGGCTATAATTTTCAAAATGTTCAGGGTGCTATAAACTTTTTTTAAAATTTTTTACGTTGTTTACCATGGAAATAGTATTATGTTTGAGTAGCTTCATTCGTCAATGACTAAAGTAATGCAACCGGGGACTGCTGTGCCATACTTTTTTTTGCATTTGCTTTAAAACTATAGCCCCTTTCGAGCCTTCGCTTAAAGATAGTTGATCGAATGTATGAGCACTCGAGAAGATGATAGGGTCAGTGTCATACATATCTTTGAGCAATGTCCATTAATGCATTATTTTTGTAATGCTTACAGCTCCATTAATGTTTGTTCTTCCGAATTTCCTTATGTAGGCAGCAAGTTTATACTATTATCTGCTTTGTTCCTTAGAATTATAAGTGTTTCATTTACAAATTTACATTTATTGTGCTTCTTAAGGCTCTTTTGTTGAAGTATCTTCCGAGCTTGCATAGTATCGTGGCAAGCCCAGTAAGGGCCCTTAATTAAGATTTGCCTAGTTGCACGCAAATTGCAAGTTTCAAATACGTCAATTGTAAAGTTTATTTGTTTAATTATTAATTCCTGAAATCTCCGGAAACCGTTTTCGAGTAATCTTATGGCAGGAAAGCTGAGACACAGATTTTCACATTGTTAGATCATACTCTCTTTCACATTGTTAGATCATACTCTCTTTCATCTCTATATACCTCTGTGTCCTCAGTGCTTCTTTCGGAAAGTTGCAGATTTGAGGGTTCGCCCACAAAATCCTCCACTAGCAGTGTAACTATACGGTTATAGGCAAGCGCCTGCAGTGCTGACTTTATCCGAGAAGATGAGTAGTCCTATCGTTGAGGGCGGTCCCAAAAGTACCCGACCCGACAAAGAAAACAGTAAAAAAATTTGCGAATTTTTTTTTTTATTTTTCAACATATTCTCCTTTCAGCTCAATACACTTTTCCCAACGATGTTCAATAGCTTCCATACCCGCTTTATAGTAGGAACCGTCAAAAAATAATTCGAGGGAGCCAGGTCTGGCGAATAGGGTGCATGAGGAAGCAATTCGAACTTCAACTCATTGATTTTAGTGCCGTTGATTATTTTTCCTTTTTCGAGATAATAAATATTATTCCACCCGAATCCCAGAAAACGGATGCCATGACCTTGCCAGCTGACTGAACTGTCTTTGCTTTCTTTGGAGCCGGTTCTCCCTTTTCAATCCACTGCTTTGATTGCTCCTTGGTCTCAGGTGTAAAATGATGGACCCATGTTTCGTGCATGGTTATGAATCGACGCAAAAACTCGGCTTTATTGCTGCGAAACATTGTCAAACACTCGATGGAAACATCCTCACGTTGCTGTTTGTGCTCCATTGTGAGCAAACGCGGCACCCATCTTGCGCACAGATTCCCAAGTCCAAATTTTCGGTCAAAATGCGATGCACAGCACTTTTTGAAATGCCCGCCATGTCTGCTATCTCGCGCACGTTTAGTCGACGGTCATCCAATACTATATTGTGGATTTTCTTCACATTTTCTGACGTAGTGTCCTCACTTGGTCGACCACTGCAGTGTTCATCTTGGCAGCTCGTACGGCCTCGCTTAAACTCAGCTTCCCAATATTTGACCGTTGTAAACGAAAGAGCAGACTTCCCCAGAGTAGAATCCAACTCGGCTTTGATATCGGTTGGGCTTAGACCTTTCAAATGAAAGTATTGTATCACATAGCGATGCCCGATTTTTTCCATATTTACAAATTCACTGAGTGCGTTCACTTTGGATGTCTGTAAAAAAAAATATTCACATGAAGTTGTTGAAAGGTGGTATTGTCAATCGCAGTAATTGTTTTTTTAAAAAACTACCTGTATTCATAAATCAGGTCGGGTACTTTTGGGACTACCCTCGTAATTTAATTGCAAAAACTTCTAACTGGAAGGCAGTAGTATGCCTGTTAGCTTCGGTAGACTCGTGGATAGTCGTGTAAATGAATTCCTGCTTCAGTTCACTTATCCGTTTTACAGCCGTCGGTGAAGATTATGATTTCACACTCTCCTGAATTGAAATCTTGCTCCGTTTCCTCCTCTTCTTTAGTGGGTAGATTGGCCCTTTAAGGGATGTTTGTATCCGCTACTGTTTGAATTCTATCAATTTCTCTACTGCTTGGTAGCATCGAAATTTTTGAAGTAATCTGTGAATTGTTTTGGGAATTTTAATCGATTCTCGCAATTGATGCTGGTCTTGGACATGCCTGTCGAGGGGCATCTGGCTTAGCATTATTTTCATCGCTAATATTGATGTAGTCTCCAAGACAACAGTGATGCCTAGGCAGCTCATTCACTGATGATTTTTTGTAGCCCCTTACGAAATTTTTTTTAAGTGCCTGCCACCAAACCACCGTTCCATGGATTGTTATTGGCCTCACTACTGTAGTGTAGATCAAGTGAGAGAAGTTGGGTTTCATGTCCTCCCCACTTATAAAGAGTGCTGTTGTCACTCTCTTTACAAGCATTTTCGATATCGAGGAAGACCACCAGGGTGTATTCTTTGATAATCTTGTTCACTACTTCATGTAGTTCTGTTTAAATTGAACACCATGGTAGGTATGAACTCATCCACCAGATGCTCCAGAGTTTTCAGAATGAAAAAAGTTAAGCTGAAAGGTCTGTAGTCCTTGGTTTTGTGGTGGCTGACTTTTAATGGCTTCAATATAAAAACTATTCCGTTCGATTTCCTAGTTCGTTGAGCTCATAAAATGTTGATCCAGTAGGAGTTAGAGACGTTTCTTGCTGTTGTTTATCCATGTGTTTCCTCTTACAGGGCCCTACTTAGCAGGGATGAAACTCCATGACTAGGATGAAATTCAGTATTTAGTTGTTTTCAAGGAAAATAATCTTTGTTGCAGAAAGAAGGCTAGTGCGATCCAGTGGTGTGCTGCATTCATCGCTTAAGAGCTTGCAGATACGTCCCTCAGATTAGATTATGTAAAATGTTTCTTCTTTATCGATAGAGAATGCCACGGGGGTTATATCAATGAGCAAAGCTCTACCAAAGGTGCAATCTAAATTTCCATCTGTTTGTCAAACACTTCCCCTTTGATCCCAAAATGTATTGATGATGCATATGCTTTCAAGGAAAGCAAATTTATTTTCTCCAAATTATTGCCAGATTACAACAAGAATATAATCCTGAATTAATTAAAGAATCTTTCATCGTGAGGGATAATGTAGAGTTGTTTTCTAGGCTCGAGAAAAAAAAATTATTAAAGCCCTGATTAATAATGTGATGAGAGGTCTATATACAGGATGCGTCAGCTAAATCCGGAAAGAACAACTCCGAAATGAGGTCTTGGGCCCTTCGAAAAACTTCCGGGGTCCTTGCCGTCTCTTCCTTCGCATGATTTTTCGTTGTTGGACTAGGAGAACCTTCCTCACAATTTTCCGCGGCCGCATACCTCTGAGCAATATCGTAAACTTTGGATTTCGGATACCCGAAAAACCTAATTTCTGTTGGCGACCGTCCACTACTACAGCGACAAATTAAAGTAAAGTTCCTCCAGATTTTGTTGAGGCACTTTGTATAGCATTAGAGCATTTCCTTTTTTGAAATACAGTTTGGCCAAGTCAAGACTAATGTCTTTATCCCCATTCGTCTGATACTCTTCTGAAAGTCTGCACAGGCTTGACTAATGATTTGTAAATAGGGAGCTTATTTTGCCTGTGCACAATTCTGGGCCTTAGAATGGGAAGTACGGAGTAATAGGCTTCATTTCCAGCGTTTATGCGGCGACCAATCTCTTCCTTTTCGGCGCCTCTTCTATTCAGGTGGGCTCTAAGATATCTAAAGCTATCTACGCTTTCAAGGTTATAGTCTCCTACGGTCTGGTTTTGTCGGACTGGAGTGTTCTTCCCCGTTTGATTCATGAATTTAGTTGTGGTTCCATTAACTCGTAGGCCAATTGGTGCACATCGATATTATATTTTGAGCACTTTTCGAACACCTGCTTAACTGAGAATATTTGGTCTATTGTCGACCTCCGCTTCCCTGATAGTACGGCTTTCATTTTCTTTGTATGACTTTGGAGAGCACTTTATAAGACGTACAAAAAAAGCGATGCCTCTATATTTTTCACACCTTAACTTGTACACCTTTTTGTGGACAGTACATCAACTTTATCGCCAGTCCTCTGGTAACTGCTCCTCTGACCATATTCTGCACATTAGTCGATGGAGAAGGTTACTTAGATGGAACCCCCCCTCTCTAAAGCAATTCTGCTAGTATTCCATCTGTTCCAGGACCTTATTTTTTCTGAGGTCACCTACTGCTGCCTGTACTTCGTCACTGGTTAGTGGTGAAACTGGGCCCTCTTGCTCTGCTTCTGGAATGTTCACAGGTGCCTTGGTTGTAGGAGACGCTGTGAATAGCTTCTGGAAATATTGCAGCCATCTGTTTTTGATTTCGGCTGGGTTACCTATGATTGCTCCTTGTGCACTTTTGCAAAGACTTGTTTGCACTTTGGCAAAACCTTGTTTTTCTCTTAGTTGTTCAATAAAGGCATACGCCGATCTGACTTCATGTAGGGTCATGTTTTCGTTTATTTGTTGGATCTTGGTCTTGATAGTCAGTCGTTTCTTGCTTCGGCACATGTTTTTAGCTTGCCGTTGGAGGGTGTCGTTTTGTACTTCTTTGGCCCGAGTTGGTCGCTGGATGTATTCTTTATACGCCTGGTTCCTTGTTTAATCGCTTCCTCGCACTCTTCGTCGTACCAGTCGTTCCTACTTTTCTTTGTGACAGGTGCCCCAAGATCTATTCGGCCGCTTATGTTACCGCATCTCTTACTGTCCCCCGCCTGCGGGAATATGTTGATGCGATTTTCCAGCGCTGACATGAACTACTATTTGGAAATTACTGAGCTATCATTTAGCTTGTGTAACTGGTACTTTGGGGTAGCTGATCTTCCTTGTTTACAGCTCTTGGAGATGCGGCATTACAGACAGCGCCGCGGTAGAACGCGTGTCGAGAATCTAGTGCTCGTTCGTTTTTATATGAGAACATGGTCGATTTGGTTGAATGTGTGTCCGTCTGGAGATGCCCATGTAAGCATGTCGATCTGAAATCGATTATTCGGAGTAAAATAATCGATTTTTTAGATCAATTCGGAACGCTGAATTGATTCGATGAATCAATCCATAAACCATAAGAATCAGCGGACCGATTCATTCGCGAAAATGTTCCTAAACTTGATGCTGTGTCTTATTTTTTAAATTTTTTGCTGTTGGTCGGACGTAAAAATAACGGATCGTTCTTAATTGATAATTTGAAGGATTAAAGAAGAGGTTTGGTGCAGTAGAACAAGTTCATATGCTGGGTATCCCCACTCAACTGGATCCAATGTTCAAGAAAATTTATTTTCTTGACAATATGGCATGCTCCAGAGCTATTGATCATATCAATAATATGATTGTTGTTTCAAAAAAACAATTGGAGAATAATTCACGTCATGAAGATCCAGTTAAAAATTTGGAAAGCCAGATGCAAGTAGACAATATTTGGGAGTTCCACAATAAACTAGTAAAAAATCAGCTGCAATCACTTCGAGAAGAAAAAAGTTATCGACAAGGTTTACAAGACGAATTGAAACCTTTTTTAAACACAGCCAGTTGTTGACTTCGAAACGACCGCTCCTATCAAATATTGGTACCAAAGAAATTCTTTGTACAGCTCAATAACGCCGATTGCCAACAAATACTTTTGCATAGTTGGAATATCTGTTCCTTGTGAACGACTTTTTTCTGTTGCCAAGAATATTGCTGCTGACGAAAAAAGTCGCTTAGATCTCGAGCGATTAGATAAACTAATTTTTTTAAAGTCACTCGACTTAAAATATTGGGAAATGTAATTTTTTTAAAATCATTTAACGTCAATAAAGTTTATAAACTTAAAATTTGACTATTTTAATGACTGACTATGTAAGTTTGAAAAGTTTTCCGATTAATCGAAGATCAATCTTTTGTCCTCGATTCAATCGAGAATCGATTTTCTTATGTTCGTGGGATCGATTTTTTCAGAAAGAATCGACATGCATATGCCCACGTTCCCTTGTGAATCTCTCGATGCGCGAAGTCTGTGGAGCTTACTGTAATGCCTCTGCTAGTCGCAAAGTATCAGGCGTTGTTGCTGGTCTCTGCATGAAGGCTATGCCCTCCGGTTGTTCCTCTTTGCGCCGTTTCTCGGCCGATTTTTACATTGAAGTCACACAGAACAATTTAATGTCGTTTGACGATAATGCTTCGACAGTACGTTCCAGGGTGTTGCATATTCGTCCTTGATTGCCTCCTCTTTGTCTTCTGTAGGCGCATGACAGTTGCCTAGCCAGACATTAAAGAATTTTGGGCTGGATACGAATTGCACAGATCCTTTCGTTAACGGGCTTGAAGTCGGTTATAATTTGTTTCAACGTGTTGTTAACAATGAAAGCCACTCCGAAGTCACGGCTTCCTTTGTATTTTCCGCTTTTAAACACCATGTACATTCGCATGTCAAATCTGTCTTCACCATGCCATCTGGTTTCTTGTCCTGCGAGTAGTACATCATGATCTAACACTCCAAGTTAAAAAAGAATAGTCATGCGATAGTCGTTGCCGTTTATCCTATCCGATCCGAGGCTGTTGTCCTGGTTCCATGACAAGTAAATACTAAGTGGAGCATTGTCAGCCCTTCGACTTAATCGGTTTTTGGTCCGCGATTGGTATTTTATTTCCCACATACCCGCCGGCTAGCCGGTTAGAAAACCCTCTATCCGCCACCTGAGGACGCGTCCGATAAGGGACCGAAACCCCACACGGTATTGAAAATATGAATTGGATTGAATCATATTTTTATTGAAAAAATTGAGAACAAAATGTTCCTTGCTAAGTTATTCATTTCCTAAATTGACGTTTTATGAGTATTGTAATTTATACAGTGCGTAATTGCGCAGTGGAAAATGAACAAAGTGAAAGGAATGCCAAATACCGCTACAACACTAAGAACAAAATGTTCCTTCCCAAGTTATTCATTTCCCAAATGGACATTTTATTATAAAACATACAGTGAATTATTCTTTTTCTTCGTAGCACTACAGCCCCTCTCGGGTCTTCGCTTCCTGCAAATAGCGGCCCCAACTGTCTCGGTCCATTGACCGCGTCCTCCAATTTCGAAATCCGATCAGCGATGAACTGTCTTCGTCGACCGAGTCAGACCAGCGTTTTCTCGGTTTCCCCACTGGTTTCCAGCCTTCAGTTCTCCCAACGAATACCTTTTTGGGTATCTGTTGTTCGTCCATACGATTTATGTGTCCAGCCCATTGCAGCTTCTGCAGTCTTACAATCGTTGAGACCTCCGGCTTGTGAAAAATTTCATGTGGATCGAAATCTTCTAAACTGAAAAAATATTCTACCTGCTCTAAAACCACCTTGATACTCCCCAACAATACTGTTGGCGTATGATCCGATTTTATTTTCTAAGATTTTTGAAAATATTTTGTACGCCGTACAAGTGAATTATTTCAGGAAAGGAACTTGAAATACTGCTACAATACAATGCGAACACGGCGTCATTGTACAATTTACTGGTTAGTCAACAAATGCTGCATAAAATTCAACGATAGCATTGACGCATGATGTAAAAGATCTAGTCGAATCTTTAAAGAGCCTCAATATAAAATTATTTACTCATTAACCGTCTACATGATACAAAATCGTTGATCCTATCATTGTATCTAATTAATGCAATATGGTATTGGTAACTGCCCGCGAGTTCATTTGAAATCAGTGGATACGCTCGTACTCCACAGTGGTCATATGGACGTTCTAAAGCGGGCTTATTAAAGTTTTTCACTTCTTCTTTGATAGCACTACAGTCCAAATCGGATCTTGACCCGGTCCTCCAGTTATGAGTCTTCAATAGCGCTCTGCTGTTTGCATCAATCGAGTCCTTCCAGCGTTTATGTGCCTTTCCTCATATCTGGTCGCCCACAATTTGGACTTATTGTACCTTTGAAGTTATTCTGGGTATCGGCATACATTCGACGTGGTCGGCCCATTGAAATTTCCCAGTTTAATATAATAATTTTCAATCGAAGCAAAGGCTATAAAACTTGTCTCAGTTTCGCTATACTTCAGCTTGCTTGATAGCGCCAAATAGTTTTCAGTACTCTCGAAAGAATCTAAGCACTTCTCCGATGTCTCTGTCAACGTCATGTTATCAGGATTTTGTAAATTTTTTTTTTTTTTACTTTTCCGATGCAGTTTCTTGCATCCCATTAGAGAAAAGATTGCAAAATACTATTTATTCGCTATAGATATGAGCTACTGGATCTTATCTTCCTAACTACCGGCCTTTGAGCGCTGCGATCATAAGTAAGCAAAATGGTCCACTTGATCAAACTTAGTCACCAATCGTGACTTTGATCTATTTTTGATCTGAGGTTTTTCTTCTCGTGAGATTGGTGAGTTTAGTTTTATCTGGCTGAAATCTGGCTATTATCTCGACCTCACCAATATCACACATATTTTACAATCATCGTTTCGATTGCTTCGGAGGACGAGATATTCCTCACGACGTGCTAACGTCAAGTTGAAGCGAGTTGCCACTAGACTATCTCTGTTTTAACCCTTTCTCCGAAGGGAAGGTTTCGTTGGGTTCGGTTTTATATTAGCTTGACGAATCAATTTTCCTGTCCGATCCCGCATAATTTACGTTACGGCCAAAAGGGTATCCACCAGTAGGCAATTTATTCATTCAATTCGCTCTAACCATGAAATGTTCAAGTAAAATTTTGAAATTTATTATTTCAACTATAGTTTCATAATGTATCATATATTATAGGCATAAATTATTGATATATTTTTACTCAATCTCAAAATATGTTCATTCAAATCCATTTAAGTCACTTGGCTTGCCACATAAATATCAAAAACATACATTTTTAATCATCACATACAGAGAAGAGTAAATTCACTTAGACCGCTCCCATATTGCTTGCATTGTAATGTTTAGCGCTGCTTACTTTTATATAATGCACTAATTTGTTAGGATATAAAAAATCAAAAAGGAAAATGTATAAGCGAAAAATTGGATATTGCATATACAAGTAAAGGCATTTTAATCAATTTATATATGGTATTTAAATTATATTAATATTAATCTATATATTTATAAAAATGCTTACAAATGCACACTACCTACATAACCTATGGTTGATATTATATTAAAAACGGGATAATGGAGTCAAAATGCTTCATCTATTTAAATTTTGACATGCTTTGAACTGATCGTAATATGTATGTATAATAAAATTTTATTAAGCTCGTTGAACAGTTACGTATACAAATGCTTATATGAAGCTAATGGTTTAAATTAAAAATTAAAAAAATTTAAAGAAAAAAAGGAGAAAATTCCCTATTAGGCATTTTTCGTTATTTTGTTTTTCGGTTGTGTTGCCAGGCAGCGCCAACACTTACCTTAACAAGATCACGCTATCAACAGATGGCGGACTCGCATAAAGACGAAGAGCAAGTTCAACTTCTTGGCGAAGAGGGAATACGAGCTACGCAACAAGGACAAAACTTAAAACTTGGGTAAATATTAACTTAAATAAAAACAAAACAAACGTTTTAAAAAGTATATCAGCTACAAGAAAAAGAAGAAGGTAAACGGTAATCAGGATGTAAGTTGAATATAAAGGATAAGAAAATGTGAGAAATTGTATTTATAAGTAAAGCGTAGACCAATAATAAAATTAAACTTATCACAATGCTACGATTCATTGCCAAATCATCTAATTTAGGGACATGAGAAACGATTCTTGTATAAATCTGCTTGTGCGACTGTGTAAAAACGCTAATCAAAGTACTCTAATTCAATAACTGCGTCGTTTTAGCCTTTTTCAAAATTTTAAAATTAGTTGTAGACGTTTTCTTTTTGATTTACTCGCTGCTGTTTTAGCAAGTGATTGCATCTTGAATGTTACTTTCGTTTTCAAATACTTGAATGTTAGTGTTTCACTTGAAAATTAATAAAATTCATATAGAGATATTGGAGATACTCAAATAAATTCTTTTGTCTTCAAGAAGAAGATAACTAAGCGTTTGGAGAGAGTCGCAATATTCGAACGTGAAATTATTCCTGAAAATCCTCCTCGTAGCCGATTAAGGCAAGCATTTATTTTCATTATTAATTTAATTGGCTTGTTATGAACATCAACGTAACCGTCACCAATAAAGTCGCGCAATATAAATATGTTTGTGTGCAATTATTGTTGCACTGATATATTTGGTGTATTCTGTTAAGTGGTTTTTGAATGTTTCGCTATTCGTGGATTTTGTTTGATTATGATTTACCTCAGATTTTCATCAATTTAACCGAAATCATGTTGAATTTCGAGGTGTAAATATTGGAAGATCCATACGAATCATATAAATATATTCGTATGAAATAATAATCCCTGCAAGTCCCTACTATATGTCAAGATAAGATAAAGCCATACAAATTTGACTTTATTGTGGCAAAAGTATATAACGACTGCCATGCTACTATATAAATATATACATATAACCCGAAACGACATAAGTTTAATTAGATAAGTAGATCTACGATTTACAAATAAAAATGCACATATATTTTTTACAATCATTGTATTTTAGAATTCTTTCGCATGGTGTCTGGGCTAAAACATTTTATTCTCTTAATTAACAAAAAAAAATGGAAGTTATTCTGTATTTGCTGCTTTTCTTATTCATTACTTCTAAAATTATTACCAATATCAACTCAAAATTACTCGTTTTTGATCATCTTCATTTATTTTTGTAAACATAAACATAATTTTGAAATTACACATTTAATTCTAATTGTGAATTATCGATATGGACTCGATAATGTTTTAGCATTTTATTTTACAACAAAGACACAAAAGTCCCCTTAAATATATTTTTCAAAAATGGTGTGTTAAATAATTTCGTGTGATATATTTCATTTCCATAGATACTTGTAAACTTAAGTCTCATTGACAAAAAATTAAGGTACAAACATTTATAGCCATTTCGATGGACGTAAAACCTCTTCCAAATTATTATAAAAACAATCATTAATCGCAGCTGATTAGGTTCATAATGTATATTAATGCTCTTTTACTCTTTCTACTTTGATAAATTTAGTAGAAATTGAAATCCAAATTTTACACGTTGTTTTTAAGTTACAACCTTTAAAATTTGCGTTTTTAAATAATGGTATGTATTTTAAAGATATAATATAATTTTTATTTGGGTTGTATTTTCCAATATGTTTTTTTTTTTAAGTTGTTGACCTTTTGATTGAATTTCTAAGATTTAATTTAATCCGCACATAATTTTTTGTAACACATTCACCTCATCTAATTGTAGAGAAAGAAATTTAGAATAATCATACTTTGTAGTTTCTAAGCTCCAGCGGTGTTGTTTCAAGTGATATAATTCTTCTCTTATATATATAAAGTTTGAATGAGTTAAGTGTTGAAGTAATAGTTAAATTATGTTATAAATAATCGTGAACTTAAAAAATCAGGGATGAAGAATGAAATTTATCGATTGTCAAAATCCGCCTTGAAACTAGGCCGATTTAAACTCAGTTTCTAGTAAATAATTTTGCTATTGCATTTGACTTGGAAAACTTCTATTTACGAGGGCGGTTCAAATATGATCGAGACAAATGCTCCGACACGTTTATTTAGTATCGAAAAAATTTACAAGTTTTCTAGGTACTCCCCCTTACATGTTACGCATATTGTCCACCTTTCCGGAAGCTTTTTGATGCCGGTATCGAAGAATTCCTTGGGCAACTCGGACAGCCATATGCGCACGAACTCTTCTACTTCGTCGTCGGTGTTGAATCTTTGACCTCTGAGGGTTTCTTTCCGTGGTCCAAACATGTGGTAGTCGCAGGGTAATAAATCCGGACTTTGGGGGGGGGGTGTTCTAGTACCTCCCATCCCAATTCTGATATTGTATCGAGCGTGAGACGCGCGGTATGAGGACGCGCGTTATCCTGGAGAAGAATCGCACTTCGTGCTGGAATGCTCTTCCGTTTCAAGCGTTATTTTGCGATAATGAAGGCGTCCGTGGATGATAGACTCTACACTACCAATACTCATGCCGAGTTCAGCAGAAATCTCTCGAACATTCATCCTACGGTCCTCAGAAATGAGTTGTTCTACGCTGGTCTGGTGTGATGCTGGCTCGCGGTCGACGATCATGCGGCTCATTCTCGACGGTTTCGCAACCATCCTTGAATGCTTTGGCCCATTTAAACACAGCAGCCCTACTCAGGCAGCCACTACCGAACTGATTTCGCAATTGTCAGCTAACAAAATTTGCAAACATCTATGTATAGCAACAACCCTTCAGATTATAAATCTAATTATTTACTGGGAGATCGATTGTAATTGAAATAATTTGCTTAATTTGTTAAAAAAGCTTTAATTACCTTAACTCATATATTTCCTCTGTCACGAAATATCTCATGTTGAATATGTGTATGAATATATCTCATGCTGTCATTTCAACAGTTTCTTTAAATTTCCAATCTTTTTAATATCTACTTCGAAAATTGTGTAATCTTACATTCAATATCTAATTTTACGTAAAAAGTTTGCAGCAGCTTGATTGAATACCTCTCTTTTCTCCGTGAGTCAGTAGGAATTTAATCAGGTTCTTTTAATGCATTCACTGCCAAGCCAATTTGGGGTGTCCAGCCTTGGGTGCCAATAACTAATTCTAAAGTTACAGGACCATATTGGAAGGACACTTACAGTTAATCGAAAATGAAAAAAAAAACAATATTACGATATAACTTTCAGCTGCTATCACTTCTTCTTCTTCGTAGCAGTACAGCCCCTCGGGAGCCATCGCTTTTTGCAAAAAGGTCCTCCAACTGTTTCGGTCCATCGACCGTGTCTTCCAATTTCGAAATCTGAGCACCGATGAACTGTTTTCGTTGACCAAGGCGGAACAACATTTCTTTGATTTTCCCCACTGGTCACCGCCCTTCAGTTTTTTTTGGGTATATGTTGTTTGTCCATACAATGCACGTGGCCAGCACATTGCTGCTTCGTTGAGACCTGCGGCACATCAACAATTTTAAACAGCTCATGGTTGTATCGAATTCGCCATTGGTCTCCTTCTAGTTTCGCGCCGATTATTTGCCTTAAGACCCGTCTCATCAAGGGGTTCAATATGATTGCAGATGCTTGAGTGGGGTCCCTGTTTCGCAACCGAGCATAGCATAGGTCTTATCACAATTTTGTATACTTGGAGCTTCGTTTTCCTGTGTATGCAGCTTGTCTTCAAAACCGTTAGAACTGAATAAAATATTTTATTGGCCTTATTTTGGCGCATAAATACACAAATTCGCCCATATTTTCGATATTGTACGCTCCAATCGTGATATTTTGAATATTTGGGATGTTTTTCCTCGACTGCGTCATGATTTTTTCCCCTTCTTGTTTTGCTTCGTTGCCGATTCCCAGGAAAATTCTTTGTCGATTGTTAAGGACCCTGACAAGATGTTGATGTCGTCTGGATAGGCTAGCACTTGAATTTTATAATAATGCACCTCTTGCATAATGACGTAATCCAGAGCCAAATTGAGTAGCAATTGTATCACTTCAATCTCGGTAATGATCTAATAGCTACTCAAGTTCGTGGTCCATCGAAGAAAATAAATAGTCGGAAAAGCCCAATTCCGGTGAATAAACGGCATGTGGTAGCACCTTCCAATTGAGAGTCTCCAAGTAGTTTTGGACCACTTTTGATGTGTGCAGTAGCACATTTTTGTGGAGAAAATCAGATTGTCATATCTTTGTTGATAATCCGATCATTTTTTCATGCAAAGTACGGTGCAATTTGTTTAATTGTTGGTGTAGCGGTGGACATTGACAGTTTCATTACGTTTCAATGAATCAGACAAAAATTATAACAAAAACCCAAAATAATTTTAACATCAGTGAGTGCAAAAATGGGCCGCATTTTAGAAAGGAGGCCCACATAATGATTTATACACCAATGAAATCAGTAAGTATGATTACATGTATAAAGGACGAATTCGCTAATTGATTCTTCCGTTAAAGAAATAAGCGAAAGATTCAGACTTTATGATTTTGCAGAAAAATACGCTAGTTATCTCTGTCCTATAAAAATATAAAGACATCTTTTTCCCCATTGTACAGGGTGCGTACGGTATTTGAGGACCACTTGAGAGTGAAATTAATTAGCTTGTATTTTTAACAAAATTTAATGAAATTTCAGGAATTTTTTGTACAACGTTAAATTAATATATGGCTATAAAGTTATACAATAAAATCGCTATTAGCAGCAATAACCTGTTCGATCCGGGCCGGAAATGATTACATCCCCGAATCAAATGCTCCTTGTTCATATTAACCATAACGGCATTAGGAGCAGTCTTCAGCGAAGAAGTGGTATTATGAGGACGCTTATTGGTCTCACGCTCAACTACGCGCCATACGTAATAGTCCAAAAGATTAAGGTCTGGGGAGCTAGGTGGCCATAGGTTCGGTGTTATATGGTCATGAAAATTTTCGGTCATCCAATCTTGTGTCGCCATCGCTTTATGTGAAGGAGCAGAGTCTTGTTGGAAAATGTATGGTCTGCCTCCGCTTACATTGTCTATTCAGGGTTTCACTACCGTCTCCAAAACCTAGATGTATGCAGCAGAGTTCACTCGAAGCCCTTGAGTAAAAAAGTGTGGTGGCATAACATGTCCTTCTTTGCCGACAACACCTAAAACCATAACAGTGGCTGGAAATTTTGTGTGCATAACAACAGGAACCTCCGTAGGATTTGAACATAGCCATCTGTCATTTCTGTGATTGGTCTTTTGATCTTGGTCAAAATTTTTTTCGTCGGAAAAAACCATAACATTTTTGGCGCGTTTAAAAGACGTTTTGATCGGAGAACTGTCTGTTCCCGTGTTTGTTCCGATATGAACCGTCCTGTGCGCATCACGTAAAGTGAAGGGTCCTCGTCTATGATCGCTTGCACTTGCTCTAAAAATTCTGCAGATCGGACAGTGTCAGAACGTTGTTCGTGCTTTTTGCGTTTTGCAACCGATTCTGTATCGCCTCCTGATGCTTCCAATTCACGACGAACTTTATGCACGAATGAACGGGCGCAATTAAGAAAATTAGAAATCTCTAAATCTGTATGGTTCGCACATATAGCGACGATGACAGCATGTCTCTTCATTTCTTGAGTGATGTTGTAGTCCGCCATTTCTTATCTGAAAAGGAAAAAAAAAAATAAGAAAAAAAATTCGCGAAGTTATAGTCACATTTATGCATGTCCTCAAAAACCGTACGCACCCTGTATAATGATAAAGTCAATGTCAGATGGCCTGGAACGTCTGAAATTACAAATTTCACTACGTTTCAACTTCTGCTGATCCCATTTGAAACGCATCCTACAGATGAATATGTAATTTCACACGTTCCTGGCCATCTGGCATTCATTCATCATTATACAATGGAGAAAGTATTTTCCTGCAAAATCATCAAGTGTGAAATCTTTTGCTTATTTCTTTGAGGGATTTGTCAAATGCTCCCATTCAATTAACGAACTCGTCCTTAATACATGTAATCATGCTTACTGATTTCATTGGTGTATAAATCATTATATGTATGCCTGCTAAAAAAGGGTCTAAAATGGTGCCGATTTTGGCATATTCACTGATGTTAAAACTATTCTGGGTTTTTTTTGTTCAAACCGCTTGTCTGATTCATCGATTTTCACGATCAGAAGAGTTATAATGCAGAATATGTCAGAATCTATTTTTAAAACATCACATATACGCGTTCTGTTTGAATTGCATGGCTCTAAAGTGGCCACCAGTCGATAAGCGTCTTAGATGTAGGGAGCTTGCTGAAGAGTAGGGGATGTCAGTTGGTTTTTGTTACAAAATTTTGACCGTAAGATTTGTGCCAACCCCTAATGACGGCCGACCAAAAAGCCACTCGCGCCTCGGTTTCTCATGAACTTATATAATCATTTAGAAGACAAGGAGTTTTCAAGGATGATAACAGGTATTGGATCACGGGTTTAAAGTTATGACATCGAAATGAAGGTCCAATCGTCCCATTGGGTGGGTCAAACGTCCCCCAAACAGCTTGCCAAGTCCGATCCAATTTCAAGGTGATGCTAACAGCTTCTTGCGGTAAGGGTGTTGTTCATAGCGAGTACCTCCCTCAAGACTGCATAGTGAACCAGACTTACTACATTGAAGTTCTAATACGTTTGAGGGACGCCATCCCATCGCAGAAAGCCAGAAATGCGGAGGAGTGGCGATTATTTTTTTTATGACAACGCTTCAATCCATTCAGTCCGCAGAATACGCGAGGTTTTCGCCTAATAGTCGATCCCTGTTCTTCAGTATTTATCGGGAATTTTACTCTGTAATTTAAATCCCCATCAGTTAAGCTTTCTGTTCTCTTATGCAAGTGTAAAGTTGGTAAAATGTGCATAATGGTAAAAATAAATATTTAACTCATTTAGCTTACAACAATTTTAGTATTTAAGATATTCTAAAGAATTTACTTGAAACGACATCCTGAACATAGTAACAATACAACCTTATATTAAATAACCTTAAACCTATATAATTTTCCATAAGAAAATATTCTTTTCATTCCTTAAAAATAATCTACTAAGTGTTAAAAACTAACCTATGAAAAGGCAATTTCAACGTTTACAATACATATAGATAAACAAAAACCAATCGTAAATTATGTCATCCGTTAATAAAATTATAGCAAGAAGGTGGACTTAGCACCACCACAGAATCAATGACACGTGCATTAATTACGGATGAATCTCGAACTGGCCATTCAATGGGACCCGTTCAACTTGGGTAGGTACCAAATTCAATCCAGAATGTGCTATAATCAATGATAATAATCATACAATTCTATTAAATTATACCATCACTATGAAAAAATACCCACTTAGTTAACATTTTTTTATTCATGAGTATTTTTTATTAAACCCAAATAAAATTTGTTTTTGCAATGTCAACTTTCATATATTGCAAAACAATATTTTCTTTTAACCTGTTGGTTTTGGGAGTAATTAACTAACAAAATACAATATCTGATCGTTAACAATGGTGGAAGACTAAAATTTTTGAAAACAAAATATATTGTATAAAAGACAAATCAAAATCGATTGATAAACGAATCAAATTTCAAATTGAAAAAATTGTAGAGATAATATTTAATGAATTATTTCTTCTGATACGCGACAATCCCAAATCAAAGCTTTTCCAATTTCACAATTTAAATTGGAAACTCAAAAGTAATCACAATATCAGCTGAACACTCTGGTTATTTTTTCGTTAGCCATTTACCAACTTAATTTAAATATTTGCCTTATTTTAATGTTATTTAAAAAAAATATTAACAAATTTCTTTATTCCGATATTTAACCCGACTAAAACACTATTTTGCATAGTTTTCTGGAAAAACCTCAAGAGCCTGAAGAATATCTACCATGGTCGGTAAAATATATTAAAAATTCATCTGTTCTGTAATAGAATAGTGTCGTCGACTTTCCATACATTTGTAGTTTGTAATTGTGTGCGTTTTGTTCTTTTTCTTCACCATTTCATTTCAATTGAGTTGAGATTTCATTATCTCGTATACCCAAACACCCCTCTAATAGCTTTGTGTTTCCCTAAAACTCATTCACATTTGATTGTATGTTCTTCAGTTATTCTTGAATTTAATACATAGTCAAGTTTCAAGCCCATTTCAAAATTCATCAACGAAACTTTCTTAACCATGTGTACGTCAAATATTAAATCTCATAAACTAGTTGATACAAATGCATAGTTATTTTTCGAAAAACAAAAACACCACTTCCGGGATGATTTTTCATTTTCGTAAAGTTTTTACATGCGATTTATGTTTTAACATGTTTTTCGTCTCATGTGATGAGTTCTCTTTAGTTTTATTTGCCTGAGCTTATCCAACTTTTTTTGTGCTTTGTCTTTCTTTCGTTATGTCGAAAATAATTGCAGAAAAATATATTATACCAGGATTAATCATGGAATGCTTTCAAAGTGTTTTATTTTTGTATACATATTCAAATATAAGGAAAAACAGCGAAATATTAAAAATATGTGTGCATTTTTATAATTGAGTTGAAACGATAAAAGAATACAGATTGTATTTTTAATTGGGATTTAAAAAAAAACAAAAATTTTAACTTGAATACATATGTTAAGTCGATGTGCTTTTTTTATATTGATTTAGCAAGTGTTTATTTACGTTAAAGAAATGTTATGTTAATCATGCAAATATGTTAACATTTTAAATTGTTCCTTCTAAAATTGCAGGTTCGAAGCTTCATGTTAAGTTGGAATTTATATTGCAGAAATTGATTTCGAGCAAACCTTTATTGATATTGAGTATTTTATACAAACCTACATTAAAATTATTTTATCTTTTTAAAAATCTTAGCATATTGGGGTTTTTTGATCATTTTTTAGATCTTATATCAATGCTAATTCTAGGTTGCTCTGGTCTGGAGTGTGCAGAGAACGCTTTCGGAAGGAATTATTTTCAAGCCTAATTTGCTTTTCGTAAATACATAAACAATTTATGAGTTAGTCAGGGTAACAGTCTCGTTTTTGAAGAAAATATTTCCGATTTCCAAAAAAATTATATTGAAAATATTGTTTAAAATGAAACATTTAAACATTGTAGGCGAAGCAATTGTTTAAATCCATCGTTTTTATAGATTGTTTCTTATTATTAACCTGGATGTTAATTTTGTAGCTCTAGGGACTAAATATTGTCTCGATTGGAAATAGTAAAATTTAAAATAAATGGTCTTTTATTTTCTTGTCTTTAAAATATGTCTGCATTAGACAAATGGTAGAATCTGAATAATAGACTTTGATTTCTGTTTTATGTCCCGTTTGCAAGAAATTCGTGCAAAAATCGCTTATGACTATCTGCAAAGTTGAAGGTTCGCACCTTGAAAGATACTTGCAATAAAACATACATTAAGATGCCAGTTCTTTATTTCAGTAGTTTCTTAAAAAATGCCGTGACGTGTGAATGGACTAATAGGCACGCAACGGTTTGAAAATTGCCAATAAAATATCTTATTCTATTGTCCTAATCCTTTTTTAATAGGATTACCTAGCCGAACTGAATAGATACTTCTTTCATTATGATTTTTATGAGGATTATATTCCCATATAGTTTTCTATCATTTTACGTACGCCATTGTTTTAGCCCTACATTCACTTTAAGCTCGAAGTTTCTCGGCTACGGCGCCATAAGTTTCCTCAGTCTATAGATCGCGTCCTTCAGAATCCAAGAAGTGAATCTCGTTCACGGAATTTAGTCGAGGTTTCCTTAGTTTTCCAGCCTTTCGTTCTTCTGTTTCTCCTACAAAAGGCTTAGAATTTTGCTTTCCCATATCTGCAGCTGACTAACAGCGTCATATGATCTAAGTAAAACATTTCATAAATGTTGGCGTCTTTTATCAACTTGGGCCTAAATGCCTCTTCTATGAGATAATTTCTATAGCTATCTATTGCATGTAATTTAGTAGATAGAGTGCCCGCTGCGTAAGCTGAAGGTCTCTAGTTCGAACTCCAACTAGAGATAGAATAAAAATGTCCTCTATCATTTGAGTTCCTATCATCAAAGTCGAAAGTTGAGTCTAATGAAGTGGACTGATGTTCCGCCGCAGGATCCCCACCTTTCCCCCACGGTACGTCTAAAAAGTTCGCACCTTACAGCTGCAAACATTTGACAGGTTTTTCCTATGAGTGTTTTTCAAGGTGTCTTGCCACCATATCTTATTTTTATCCGGCGATGGAAACCTATCTCGGCACAACTCATTCTTGCTTCTGATCCACTTTGAGTTGAACGATATCTCGCCAGTGCTTTCTTTTCAGAGATCAAAAGTCATCCGAAAAAGCTGCGCCTTCAAGACACAGCTCATCCACCTCTAATAACGCGCCCCTTAATCCCCTACTATATAATGTCTGCTGGGTTGATCATCTCTCTCCTTCTTCGGAGTTGAAACAACTGCAACGGGGATAAACACAGTCTAGAGTTCAATCGGTACGTCATCTGTATAAAACCCATCGTCGTGTGCACGAACCTCTCTTTACACTGTTAAAACGAATTCCCCAATCACCATGGTTAGTCTCTCCGCAACTTCCTCCTCATCCTCCTGTTCTAATTTTTCTCCCTAAACGATACATGAGCGGCTCAACAAGAAATTTCAACCAAAGACCGATTTCTTCACGAACTTTTCAATCAACGATCAAACTTCGCACAATTTGCTTTTTACAGCATTCAAGTGTTCCTTTGGGATAAATTTGAACTGAACCATTCTTGACCTCTCTCAACGCTGCTATTATCAACCGCGTCATCGAGTGCAACTTTCTTTTTTGGCGTCATTCTTCGCTATGAATTCCACCAGAATCCGAGATTTTGTTTGCTCGTTAATTTTTAATTTTATTTTAGGAATAAGCTAATATAAATTATCGAAAAGAAAATGCGGATGATTCTACAAAGAAAACCCTTACTAATTCATTCAGACTCGCAGTAATTTGACATGCCGTTATCATTTAACTTCCTTTTCAATAAAAGCCAAAAAAAATAAAGCCGATCACCCTTAACAGCATGATCCGATAACTAATATAGCTGGTTCATTTCATCCCAAAATCCGTTTACATCTACTTTTTCGATGCATAAAAAATCTTGTTTACTAATTCAATCAATCAGTGGTACTGATTTGTCAATCGGATGATTCCACTTAAGGGTGAGAAGCGTAAGGTACTCTTAGATTTCTCCTCGTTGAGGTTCAATTTGGACTGTAACGAATAAATCTCGTTGACTCCAACGAAACTCAAACCAGAGACCTTCGGCTTACGGGCATAGTGCTCTAACCACTACACCACGCGGACTACTATGAAATCTAAAACGAATATATATGCGTAGTGATACGTTACAATGTAATCAGTATGTAGTGGTGTATATGGTGGGTTGTCATACTCATGTATCCTAATATGTAGGTATAGCAGTCCTCGCAGGCAGTCTCACGTTTTTTCCATCTCCCCCACCGTTTGAAAATTCAATAACTCTAGTAAAAATCTTGAGTAACTGCTAAACAAATATTCTTCTATTTAAAAAAAATTATTGATGTGCTGGAATTTTACTGACAACTTGATGGGGGTTTTGAAATATTTATGCCAGATAGGTGAATTGGAATTGTTATTCGCTTTGATCATTAATCTCAAACTCATTTTCATACATTTCTAATGTAACTCCCTTATAAAATATTAAATTGCCGTTCTAGTCTCCAATTATAAAATAAATGGAGTCTTTTAAAAAATCATTAACTTAAAATAATTAATAAAAACTATTAGTAACAATGATCATTTAATACCAGACAACCTTCTTATCTCGCTTCGAACTTAAACATCAAGTTTTTCAACCCCAAATCGTGATTTTCTAAAATTATCACGATCATAAAATTAGGAGGAACAATTTTTTAGTGTGTTCAAATGTCCTAGTGATTCATTCTAATTTAAAAAGTGTCAATTACAAAAAAGCGTATCGTCATAATAAATCATTTCTTACAAATATAATCAATATTTTTAATCATATAAAATCATTCATATCATAATCGTATCTAATTTTCTAACAGAAAATTTTTTTGTTTAAGCATTTATTTTTTTTCACTTATCCTCATAAATATACAAATACATAAAATAAGATTTATTTTGGGAATAATTTCTAATTGTAATTACCTTTTTATGTTTCTTTTTGTTTAAAAATTTATTTAATTTGTGAAAACAAATTGAAATGGTGAAAAACAAATCAACAGCTTTGTGGCCGGAGTAATTTTGCGTGAAAGGTTACCAGCATTTGAACGGATGTTATGGCGTGCCTGCCGTGGTAATGTATTCTTACGTCAAGCAATGATTGAATCACCATTGGAGGATCCATCAAATGTAAGTAGGAGTTTTTTTTTCAATAAAAAAGTACTAATTTGGAGTGAAATAATGATTACATGCGTTAATTATGTTAAACTATACTCGTATGTTAGAAGCTAGCTTAAACTTTTAATATCATATTGAAATATTAATATTCGATGTTATTTGAATTTGACGGTACTGGTTAAATCTATAGGGAGTTTTAAGTGCTACAATGTGTTATCAGTCAATTTACACTTAAATTCGGAATTCGAATTTCAAAAAGACTGTGAGTCCACCGTTACTCATTTCATCAGTTAATAAAATCACAGGATTATAAAAACAATTTCTTTTTACGAATTTGAAGCAATGCAACTGTAAATCCTGTTCGAGATTGAGTATCCTTGTTTCCCTGGTCCTTATCGTTCTGCGTTTTGCTCAGTAGGAAGGAAGACAAATGTTTGGGGAATTTAACGTCGATATACGAGGGTCAGCCTTTTAAAGAAAAACACAAAAATCAAGCCAAACAAAAATTTATTTCTCGAGATAGTCTCCACGCAAGTCAAAACATTTGGTCAAACGCTTTTCCCAACCATTCAAGCCATCAGAAAAAAATCTTTAGGTAAACCTGAAAAATACAGATTTATTGCCTCTACAAGATCGGTATTTGACCTATATTTTTTCTCATCCTGAAATTTGTTCAAGTTGGGGAGCAAAAAAGTCACTGGGAGCTAGGTCTGGTGAGTAGGGTGGGGGTTGAAGCAATTCGAACTTCAATTCGCCCAATTTCGCCATTGCGGCCATGCATGTGTGGACTGGCGCATTGTCTTGATGAAACAGCACCTTCTTCCTCGCCAAGTGTGGGCGCTTCTTCTTGAGTTCCGTATTCAATTGGTCCAGCAACTCAGCGTTAATGGTTTTTACCTTGTTGAAGGTAATCAACCATTATTACTTCACGACTGTCCCAAAAACTGTTGCCATCACTTTTCCGGCAGAAAGAACGACCTTCGCCTTCTTCGCAGCTGGTTCCCCCACCACAATTCACTGCATTGACTGTTGTTTAGTCTCCGGAGTATGGTGATGAATCCACGTTTCCTCGACAGTAATTAATCGGCGCAAAAACTCGGCAAGATTCTTATGGAACAGCTGAAGAGCCTCACGCGACATGTCCATCCTTTCGCGCTTTTGGTCGCTCGTCAACAAACGCAGCACCCATCGCGCGGATAATTTTCTCATGTATAAATCTTCGTGTAAAATCTTATGCACCCGTTCAGTTGAGATCCCACAAGCCTTAGCAATTTTCTTAATGGTTAATCGGCGATCTTCCACCACGGTTGTGTGCACTAAGCTAACAATATCTTCCAGAACGTTTAGCGTCAAAAATGCTTGTGCGATCGCGTTTGAACTCAGCCAGCCAACGTTTCACAGTTGTAAATGAGGGCGACGATTCACCATACACGGAGTCTAACTCTTCTTTCACTTCCCGAGTTTTTTCCCTTTCAAATAGAGGTACTTTATCATCGCGCGATACTCGATTTTATCCGTTGTTCTTAACAAACGTCACCTGTCACCTTTGGAAGGGTACCATATATTTTGTACTGATTGGAATGACTTGAAATTTTTATGGCATACATATGTAAAGGTCATCTATTGGTTGGCAAGAGAACTTGAATGCGTCATGACTTTTAGCCGGTAAGGCCGGAAACTTTTCAAATGACCCTCGTACCAATTAATCCTCTCTGATTTGATTGAATTTCATTGCTAACTCCCACGCTTGTATACAGTACAGTAACCACCCTTATAATTGAATCGCCCTCGGCTTTGCTTTGAGCTGCTAATATTGGAGAGCGATTTTATCGAATGGTAGCCGAACAATGAAAGCTTTAATGCTAGTTTTCTCGAGATATTATTTAAAGCTCAGCTTCGAATCGATAATTATGCCCAGGTGCTTCACTACATTTTACGGGGTAAATACGAGTATGCTGTGGCAATCTCTTATCTTCATAATCTTTCGTTTTCTTTGCTTTGTGATCGTTAAAGTTTGCATCTTATGATCAGCAAACACAAAGCAAATACTTTTGTAAAAAAATATGGCAACGTCGTCGCAGAATCGGAGATTCTACGGATGATCGCAAATGAGAACCAGTCCACGGTTCGCCTTCTTCCCAACGAGATCAAATCAACTTAACCATCTTTTAAATTCATGTAATTTGTACAATATAAAGATATAAATATAGACTGAATCGTGTTTGAAAAAACATTTGTAAGAACGGAAATATTAAATGTTGCCGAACCCGAAAGAAGCGATAAAACAGAAAATCGAATTAGTGCAACAAATTGAAGAATATGTTAAAGCAATTGACGTTCAAACGAACGATGTAAACAAAATAGAAATCGCAATCGACGGGCTTTCCATATTATACGATCGGGTAAGCACCGCGCTAGAAAATTTACGTGAAGCAAACAAAACTGTACAAAATACTGGTTTAACGAGAAGACTTTGAGAAAAGTGTAAAACGATATCCGAATATGAGGACTCTACAATAACGGCTTTATCTCGAGCTAGATAACGAATAGATAGATTACGGAGAATGCTACCACAGTAGGAAGAACAAAAGTATAACGGACATATAAACAGAAAACAACAGGGGTTTAAAATTGGCCAATTGGCATACGCGAGTGGATATAGTTTTGGAACAGTTCAAGAATATTGGACACGAGAGTCTATCTCACAATTCTAGTGAAAAATTTAACAATTTATAAGCTGCTCTAGCGGTAAAGCCGCAGAAACAATATCTGGTGTTACTCCATCAGAAGCTTGTTACAGTGCGACTGTTTCTCTTCTACAAGAAAAATACAGCGACACAGTTGATGACTCTTTCTCCAATTTCATGTAGAAACGATGCAAAGGGACTAAGTCACAGTGCTATTACTAAAATTCATTCGCAAATTACAACAACAGAAAAGTCGACAGCGAATACATATCCGCAGCGGATTACAGATATGCCGAAGAATATTGGAGTGAAGCCGCGCAAATAGAATTTTATAATGCAGAGCAGTTAAGAAGATTTCAGCAAGCCGTTGTGAATTCAAGGCTCCTAACGTTATTTTTTTTGTAGTAGGGAGGTGAATGCCCATTTACGCACAGAGTGTGGGACTCCCATGCTGGCAAGAAGGCGACTGGCATACCCCCTGTCAACCTGACAACCCAGCCTGGAACCGTTTGACACATTACTTCGGGCCAGGTCTCGTTTCGTTACGCCGTAAGGTGCCTTCAAGCTGGGGGATTCCTCTTCTAGCGGGAGGGGAGAGGGGAAGAGGAAGTGCCAGACAAGCGATACCCCAGCCCCAACACCCCCGGCTGCAGTGAGTCCCTTTTATCTTTTAGGACTGCCCGAGGATAATGTGCTCCTCCTACCTCCTTACTAAGAGCGTCGCCCCATACCTCTACTCCGTACAGTAGCACTGACCCTACAGCACTCATCAAGAGGCGTCTTCTTGATGGGCTGGGTTCCCCTACGTTGGCCATAAGCCGATACTCCCGAAGCAGCTTTCTCAAGCGTTGCCTTGATTTGCTCAGAGAAATTCATCTTCGAGTCGATCAGTAGCCCCACGTACTTCACCGCTGGTTTCGATTCGATTTGTATGTCTCCAATACTGATCATCCTTACTATAGAGCCCTAACGTATCTTAGTGACGATCATCGGGATATTCAACCACTGACGCCTAAGCATTTTTTGCTTGGAGCTCAAACAGAGATGGCACTAACTTCTAACGATACAGATACTGAAGCTTTGGGCTATCAGACAACAAGCTTTAAATCGATTCTGGAATAGATAGAAAAATGAGCATATACAAATGCTTAGTAGTGCACATCATACGAAACAAATAAAACCCCGTTATCTGAAGGTGGTTGTCGTTCGAGATGACTCTCTACCAAGGCGAATTCGGAAGTTGGCATGAGTAAAGGAAGTTAATCTGGAAAGAGACAATCAAATAAGATCATGCGAGCTACAACTATCGAATGGCGTTATACGCTATAGGCTTGTTTTCTTGGGGAATTGTATAAGTTTCGTTTGAATACCATACATGGAACAAACGTCTTCCTGTTAGTACATCAGCAAAGATATTTGGCATCTCTTTGATCCCAAGCTTAAGCTTTCTTGCTGCTTTAATATTGACTAAGTATCTTTGCACAGGCGATATGGAGTAACCATTTTTCCTTAAATTATGCACATAAACGCTTTAACTTACTATATATATGATCCATCCGAAGGTCCAATATAATAATTACATTCTTAAATTCTAAAAAAAATCCCTCTTAATATATGCAATCGTAAGATAAAGCGTTTTTGTTTTGGCTCTGGCATTTTTCTAGAGCTTCTACATTCCACCAGTTCCCTGATTTTGAGAAGAAAACTTTGTACCGTAGAGGCCTCACATGCCTGCTGAATCGTATCAACGATTTATTCCATCTTCGTGGTGGGTAGTTTTCACAGGAATTTTCAGCCTTAATATTTTTGATGACTCGACCGCAATCCATTACATAATTTGAGTGGTCATTATCCAAGCCCAACATGTTGCTCACGAATGTAAGTTACACGATCGAACCCAAGGTCCGTCCCAAATAAGCATTGTATTTCTATTGTTCGCAAGGATCATATTAAGTTACAAAAACATTTCTAGTAGCACTTGTTTTTAGCGTTAATGTGACTTCCCACTACTTTGTACGAGCGTCAAAGTCTGCGGCTACGGTTTTCAGAAAAAAGTACACCAACATAAAAGTGCCCTTAAAAGGATTGAATAAATTTCATGGAAGCGGTATCATATCAATTTTTCCCTGTTTCATTAATGTTTACCACACAATTTGGTAAATTTTATATTCAAACAGAGAAATTAATTTGGTAAAGATTTTTTAAACGTTTTTTTATATTCTGCTTTGTGGCTATTTATGACCGAAGTGTGGTACTGCTAGCATCGCAAGACTCCCAGTCTATCCACTTGACATTTCCCCTGTTAACCTGAAAAACTAAGCTGGAACAATTTAACACATAACTTCTGGCTAAATCGACTATGAGAGCAAGTCCTACGCTGCTCGATATTAACTGTAGCCAAGTTTATATACGTCTGGAGCTCATCACCTTCTTAAAAATAACAAGTCTGCAACGACGTGCTATGTAGTTGGTGTTAGAGACTTTGGTCTTCCTACAGAAGAAACATTGGATTCCTTGGTGCAATATTTAGTCGCATGCTCACAACTTCGATCGCTTAGTCTTTGGCCGTATTTTCAAACTAAGTCATTTGAAGCACTTATTCAAGGAGATTTTCTCCCGAAGCCTACCCTATACCTATTCGAAAAGCCCTTGCTACTAAGGACTTCCTGTCTGGTTGACTGAAAGACATCTGGTGATCGTTTCAGTATCCCATGTTTTTCATGTTAGTTAAAGTTGGTCCTTTAGAGTACTGTCGACCTTTCCTTGATAAGTTCGTCGAGTCTGCGGCATTCAGTTGCTACATATTGATGATTTAATCGTACCTGTTCAACAAAAGATATCTGGTAGTTGTTTGAGTACTCGTATACCAAACCGGCATTCTTTTCAATGTTATTTAGTTCCAGTTGATCTTTAATAATACCCAAAATATCACACTTTGCGAATACAGTATTAAAAATGTGGGCGAATTTGTGTATTTAGGCGCCAAAATAACGAGAACCGGCAATGAAAGAGACGAAGTACGCCGAAGAATACAGCTGGCAAATAAAATATTTTATTCAGTTTTGACGATCTTGAGGACCTGCTGTATATACTGGAAAACAAAGCTCCAAGTATACAAATCTATGATAAGACCTGTACTATGATATGGGTTTAAGACATGGACCCTAACCCAAGCATCCGCAAACATATTGAACGTCTTCAAGAGACGCGTTCTGAGGCGAAGAAGCTAGGTGGAGACCAATGGCCTATTCGATACAAAAAAGAGCTTTGTAAAATTTTTGACGAGCCGGAGGTCTCAACGATTGTAAGACTGTAGTAGCTGCAATACGCTGGCCACGTGAATCGTATGGATGAACAATGGATTCCCAAAAGGGTATTCGTTGGGAGAACTGAACGGCGGAGACCAATGAAAAAACCGAAGAAACGCTGGTCTGACTCGGTCGCAAAGGCAGTTCATCGCTACTCGGATTTCGAAATTGGAGGACGCGGTCAATGGACCGAGTCAATTGGAGGCGCTTTTTGTGTGAAACGAAGGCCCGAGAAGGGCTGTAGTCCTACGAAGGAGAAGAAAAAACATACGGTAACACAAATAATTTAAAAAAATACAAACTACTTTTTCTGTAGGCGTTCTACAGTGTTCTTGCTCGGGAAAATCCATTATAAAGGTCCAGCAATAGTCTGCCATCATACGGCTGTCTCATCGGCCTTGGTATCTTTCTCCCATTGCTTCTAATCCTGATGGAACTATTCTCCTTTTATTTCACTGTAATTGCCTAGGTTGTGCGGAAATCTGCCCAAATGACTTTATGACCGAAGTGTGGTACTGCTAGCATCGCAAGACTCCCAGTCTATCCACTTGACATTTCCCCTGTTAACCTGAAAAACTAAGCTGGAACAATTTAACACATAACTTCTGGCTAAATCGACTATGAGAGCAAGTCCTACGCTGCTCGATATTAACTGTAGCCAAGTTTATATACGTCTGGAGCTCATCACCTTCTTAAAAATAACAAGTCTGCAACGACGTGCTATGTAGTTGGTGTTAGAGACTTTGGTCTTCCTACAGAAGAAACATTGGATTCCTTGGTGCAATATTTAGTCGCATGCTCACAACTTCGATCGCTTAGTCTTTGGCCGTATTTTCAAACTAAGTCATTTGAAGCACTTATTCAAGGAGATTTTCTCCCGAAGCCTACCCTATACCTATTCGAAAAGCCCTTGCTACTAAGGACTTCCTGTCTGGTTGACTGAAAGACATCTGGTGATCGTTTCAGTATCCCATGTTTTTCATGTTAGTTAAAGTTGGTCCTTTAGAGTACTGTCGACCTTTCCTTGATAAGTTCGTCGAGTCTGCGGCATTCAGTTGCTACATATTGATGATTTAATCGTACCTGTTCAACAAAAGATATCTGGTAGTTGTTTGAGTACTCGTATACCAAACCGGCATTCTTTTCAATGTTATTTAGTTCCAGTTGATCTTTAATAATACCCAAAATATCACACTTTGCGAATACAGTATTAAAAATGTGGGCGAATTTGTGTATTTAGGCGCCAAAATAACGAGAACCGGCAATGAAAGAGACGAAGTACGCCGAAGAATACAGCTGGCAAATAAAATATTTTATTCAGTTTTGACGATCTTGAGGACCTGCTGTATATACTGGAAAACAAAGCTCCAAGTATACAAATCTATGATAAGACCTGTACTATGATATGGGTTTAAGACATGGACCCTAACCCAAGCATCCGCAAACATATTGAACGTCTTCAAGAGACGCGTTCTGAGGCGAAGAAGCTAGGTGGAGACCAATGGCCTATTCGATACAAAAAAGAGCTTTGTAAAATTTTTGACGAGCCGGAGGTCTCAACGATTGTAAGACTGTAGTAGCTGCAATACGCTGGCCACGTGAATCGTATGGATGAACAATGGATTCCCAAAAGGGTATTCGTTGGGAGAACTGAACGGCGGAGACCAATGAAAAAACCGAAGAAACGCTGGTCTGACTCGGTCGCAAAGGCAGTTCATCGCTACTCGGATTTCGAAATTGGAGGACGCGGTCAATGGACCGAGTCAATTGGAGGCGCTTTTTGTGTGAAACGAAGGCCCGAGAAGGGCTGTAGTCCTACGAAGGAGAAGAAAAAACATACGGTAACACAAATAATTTAAAAAAATACAAACTACTTTTTCTGTAGGCGTTCTACAGTGTTCTTGCTCGGGAAAATCCATTATAAAGGTCCAGCAATAGTCTGCCATCATACGGCTGTCTCATCGGCCTTGGTATCTTTCTCCCATTGCTTCTAATCCTGATGGAACTATTCTCCTTTTATTTCACTGTAATTGCCTAGGTTGTGCGGAAATCTGCCCAAATGACTTTGCAAACAATGCAATTTAACTCTCCTATTCGCTTCCAAAAAACCGCAAGTGTTGCCATCTCTATCTAAAACCTTCATGAAGTATTTTCATATACCTAATGATAAATAAGGTTGAGTCTTATGTGTGTCAATGAAAGATCTGTTTATATTCAGAAGGAAATTCGCATATTATAGTGCAGACATTCTGATTAAAATAGCGGTAAATAACAGGAACATTTACTTCTGAGTTACTCATTCTTAATGTTGGAATAATTTTTAACTTGAATGAGGAAATAGGCTTCTAAGTAGCGGAAATGTAAGAAAACTCTTCAGTCTCTAATATTAAAAGTTCACAAGGATATGCTTAATTAAATTTAAAGAAGAAAGAAACATGAAATTCGATGGACTCAAGAGTAGTTATATTTTTTATTGATAAGAAACCGATCGGTTTCTTAGGTGGTCCCTATCAGGTTATATACCTGGTAGGGACCACCTAAGCTCAATCTCACGGGATTTTATTCCTTGCCTTTTTTATTGTATTAAGATTCTAATACTTCATCCAAAAATTGAATATAATTAAATAAAATCTTTGAGTTTTAAATATTGCACGTGTTCTTTTTGTCATCGTTATCTGCTTTGCACTGCAGCTCTTTTTAGGGTTTTGTAAAATATGTTTCAAATTCTATTAGTTTCGCGAACTGTCTGTCCGTCCGTCCGTCCGTGCGACATAGCAATTTTTCTGAGAAACTACAACAGCTACTGTTGTGAAACGTCAAACGTAGATCAAAAGTCGCAACTTATCCAAAGTTTCGGTACAAAAAAAATATTAAAGATTTTTAAGGGGGGACCGACCACCCACATGTGGAAATTACACCTTAAAAAATGTTTGTTACGAAAGGTAGCCAATATGAATATCAAATGAAAGATCTTGACGATAACTTACAGGATTGAGAATCTAAAGAGCGGTGATTGCATCAAGAGGAGCGGGGGAAGTCAAAATATGTGAAAAATGTTTGGTCCCTGCCGCCTTCCTCCCCTCGCGATTAGACATCTTTAAGCCGGAAAATTGGAAAAAAAATCATGAATGTTGTTGATCTTCTGAGTATAAGGGCAAAAAATAGCTCCGAAGTGAAAATTTAGCAAAATTTGTTAGTAAAAGTATGATTTGAGAATTTAGAATGTTTGTTCATAAAATCAAAATTTATTGAGAGAAATTAGTTGATTAAATAGAATTGTAAGCTGATCTGAGCTTTTATTTTACCAGAAACTCATATACTGCTGTATTAATAATAGATGCATATATCCTGAAAATTTGATACCAATCAAAGTTCAAAAAACAAACTCATAGCCGATTGAAATTTAACCATTACAACAACAACAGCAATATGTAATACTGAGGAGATCGGCGTTTCTAAACGGACTGAATACTGCAGATATGTTCAAATTTTCTAGAACATATGGCTTGTAATTTTGATAGCCCATTGCGACTGCTCAAACATCAACGGGGTCAGCTTAAACAAAAAGGTGGCAAATTTAAATATACTATGATCACATATTGTTTTTCTGTCAATTGAAAGGTTCTATGTGTAGAGAAGTTGCTATTTGTAGGACATTTTTTGATTTACTAATTTATTTACAAAACCCTTCTGGTAGTAGCAGCACTCTCCTGCTACTTCAACTCGTTTTGCTTTACCTTCCTGCAGGAAACTCCTCAATTTTTCTGTCCACCAACTGCATCCTAAACTAATAGAATCCGAGCAGTGATGTAAAACCTTCGTCGAAAGAGTCCCTCAGTACTCAGCAATAAATATTTTACTTTGTATTAAATAAAAAATATTTCAGCATAAAAATTGTTGTTTTTCACTCCGAAAATCTAGTAAAACTCTATCAATGCAATCATTGCCTATTAATAAAATTTAAAAAATAATCACTTTACTTCAAAATAGGGCGACCAAGTGTATAAGTCGGTGTTCATCATCTTTTTCCAAGGTGATCAGCTCAAAACTCGTGTCAAGAAGATCTGTGAAGGTTTTCGTGCAACATTATATCCATGCCCCGAAGCACCTGCTGATCGTCGCGAAATGGCCATGGGTGTGATGACACGCATTGAAGACTTAAACACCGTCTTAGGTCAAACGCAAGATCATCGTCATCGTGTTTTAGTTGCAGCTGCGAAAAATTTGAAAAATTGGTTTGTGAAAGTACGCAAAATCAAGGCAATTTATCATACTTTGAATCTGTTCAATTTGGACGTTACACAAAAATGTTTGATCGCTGAATGCTGGGTTCCGGTTTTGGATACTGAAACTATCCAGCTGGCTTTAAGGAGAGGAACGGTATGTTGGAAAAGATGAATCAATAGACATTACTCTAACCAAACTTCTATTAACATTCGCAGGAGCGCTCGGGATCGTCTGTACCACCTATTCTGAATCGGATGCAAACATTTGAAAATCCACCAACTTACAACCGTACCAATAAATTTACCAAGGCTTTTCAAGCATTGATTGATGCATACGGCGTTGCCAATTATCGGGAAATGAATCCAGCTCCATACACCATCATTACTTTCCCGTTCTTGTTTGCTGTTATGTTTGGTGATTTGGGACACGGTGCGCTTATGATGTTATTCGGTTTATGGATGGTTCTTAAGGAAAAACCTTTGGCGGCCAAGAAAAGTGACAATGAAATCTGGAATATCTTCTTCGGAGGACGTTATATTATTTTCTTGATGGGCTGTTTCTCTATGTATACCGGTCTGATTTACAACGATATATTCTCGAAATCGTTGAATATATTCGGCTCGCAATGGAGAGTCGTGTATAATGAGTCCACTATCATGACTAATAAGTTGTTGCAATTAAATCCCGGAAGTGAAGCCTACCTACAATATCCGTATCCGTTCGGAATGGATCCAGTCTGGCAAGTTGCAAATGCCAACAAGATTATCTATCAAAATGCTTACAAGATGAAAATCTCAATTATTTTCGGAGTTGTCCACATGATCTTTGGTGTTGTTTTGAGCTTCTGGAACCATCGATATTTCAAGGACCGCATCGCAGTTCTCTTTGAATTCATCCCACAAATGATTTTCTTGATCTTCCTCTTCTTTTACATGGTTTTGTTGATGTTCATTAAGTGGTTCAAGTACTCGGCCAGTAATCCAGGTAATTACAGTAAAAACACAGTGACATTTTTAAGTTTGTAACGCATAATTCCCCACAGCACCCAACTCATCAGCATGCGCTCCTTCTATCCTGATTACTTTCATCAACATGGTGCTTTTCAAGCCACCAGGAAAACCAGTGGACGGATGTGAAGCTTATTTGTATGGCGGAGAGGCATTCTTTGAAAAGCTTCTTGTTATCATTGCTCTTCTGTGCATCCCATTCATGCTGCTTGGCAAACCAATCTACATAATGCGACAGAGAAACCAACACAATGTGAGTTAACCGTCGAAGTGGCAAAATTTAAAGGAACTTATTTTGATTTGAATATTTCTATAGATCAAACCAATCGAAACAATTGAAAATGGTGATGCTGAAGTCGGACTGAATTCTCAAGACCACGGTGAAGTTCCTGCTGGTGGCGCCCATGGTCATGATAATGAGGAAATGTCCGAAATATTTATTCATCAAGGTATCCATACTATCGAATACGTTTTAGGCTCTGTTTCCCACACAGCCTCATACCTACGATTGTGGGCTCTGTCATTGGCTCATGCACGTAAGTGTTGAAAAACATCTTAAACTAAGTGTCTTCTATTTATTGATTTATTACCTCAGAGTTGGCTGAAGTATTGTGGAACATGGTATTGGCTAAAGCTCTCACCGTTCAAGGTTTCACTGGAGCTTTTCTACTTTACGTTTTCTTTGCCGCTTGGGCTGTACTTACCGTTAGTATTCTAGTATTGATGGAAGGACTTTCAGCATTTTTGCATACTTTGCGTTTGCACTGGTAAAACATAAAAATTTGAATACTTTCAAATCTTTAAACTAATTTTCGATATGCTTTCAGGGTTGAGTTCCAGAGTAAGTTCTATGTTGGTGCTGGTTATGCTTTCCAACCATTCTCTTTTGAGGCAATTTTGGAAGCTGGTTCTCAAGCTTCAGGTGAAGAATAAATTTTGAAATAAAAGCTGAAGCAAACGCTTAAAGCATTAATAACGCAAAATTTAAAAAATATATTTACAAAGCAGAATCTAATGATGCCTCTTAAAGTAAACTTGTTTGAAATGAATATCGAATTTAAGATTTAAAGAATTTTACTGTGGCTAATAAGTTCCACTGGAGTAATACAAATTTAAAGGAAAATCTTAGAAAAAATAGACTTATTGCTTTTAATGTCTAATTATTCAGTAATCAATAGAATTTAAATAATACAAATGCATTCTTGAATGATGAAAATAGTTTCCATATGTTAAAAAAATTATGTAGTTATCAAAATGTTCCATGTCTTTGAAAAATTCCACTTAAAGAGATACTAAATAAAATATTTCGTGCATATTAAAAAGCGTTTTATTTTGATCAAAGTCGTTTTAGATAGAATATTCTTTTGATATTCAATATATTTTTTTTAAATTTAAGTGTATGTATTTTTGTGACGGCCGTTTCAGACGAGGTTTTTGATGAAGACATCACATACTGTTTGGTTGAAACAATGGCTAAAAGGTAATTAATTTACAATAGCTCGGATGAATTATTCTGTGAGCTGTAGCTCTGATTACTCATGGAAATAAATATTGTCGCGTGTTATTGGTTCGCGGCCAATAATTTTAATGTTCCGGGAAAGTGAAAACGCAATGTCTTTTAATTTAAGTTAAAAGAGTTTATTTAATTGCACAATGATCAATCTACACTTTCACTAATTTTAATTTTCACTTAATTTTTAAATCTAACACTTGTCCATAAATTTCTTATCGCAATTGTCTTCTAAATCACTTCACTATTACAAAACACACTTTGCACTCAAACAATCAATTGTCTTTACTTCGCGTTCCACTATATCGCAGTTTTCTTGTCGCGGTCGAATGAATGATGATCCCCCCATTCATTCAGCTCGCCTTTATATAGGGTCTCTACCTATTCACCCATTTCTCGTTTATTGGCGAATGTTCTAGCTGGTAGATTCGAGAAAATTAATGAATGGAGTGACGTCACTTGCAGATGTTGATCATGCTCGTTGGGTTCTCGTGGTTTCGAGTGAATTCGTGTTCTTCATTGTTGTGAAAACAATTGCGACAGTAGCTCGCAGAATTATTTGTACATGTAACACTGCCCCCACCTCAGTTCTTTTCGCCCCGAAAAGATGTGTCGCCAGTTGTAGTCAATTCTCCCTGGGTGTAATATGGGGCAAGACGGTCCAGATGCACGATTTTCATTTTAGCTCTCTGCTTACAATGTTCCTGTATTCGGTATACGACGTCGTTGATTCGCTTTGTAACTCGGTATGGTCCCTCCCAATTATGTTGCAACTTTGGAGACCTACCCTTTCGCCGTTGCGGGTTATAAAGCCACACCAAGGCATCTTGCTGGAAGCCAGTAGAATTAGCCTTTAGATCATACCTGGTCTTCATGCGGTCAGTAGCCGATTCGAGGTGTTTTCGCACGGTCCGATGTATCTGGTTCAACCGTTGTCGTAGATCACTTGCGTACTCCGAGACCGTTTGGGGTTTCTCAGGGGGTGTTCCGAACTTTATATCGGCTGGCAAACGAATAGTCTTTCCAAAAATGACTTTGGCTGGGGCTTGGCCCGTCGACGCATGTTCAGCGGCTCTATACGCCATCAAAAATAGTGGGATATGTCGGTCCCAGTCCCTTTGGTTCTCGTCAACCATTTTGGCAAGGTGTTTATTGAGCGTGCCGTTGAAACGTTCGACCATTCCATCGGATTGGGGATGCAGCGGTGTTGTCCTCGTTTTCCGTATTCCGAGCAGCTCGCACATTTCGCCAAAAACTAGTGACTCAAAGTTTCGGCCTTGATCCGAATGTAGTTCGCCAGGTACGCCGTACCTACTGACCCAATTTAACACTAGCTGTTCAGCTACAGTAGTTGCTTCCTGGTTGGGAATGGGGTAGACCTCGGGCCACTTGCTGAAATAATCGGCTACAACCAGCGTGTATCGATTTCCCCATTCAGATTCAGGAAAGGGTCCAGCGATGTCAACAGCAATCCTTTCAAACGGTACCCCTACGTTATAGGTTTGCATTTGTCCTCTCAGGCGTCGCTTTGGGCCTTTGACGGAAGCGCAAATTGTGCATCTGCGACACCAGTCCTCTACGTCTTCTCGAGCGTGGAGCCAGTAGAACCGTTCCCGCAATTTCGCTAAGGTCTTGTTAACACCAAGGTGGCCTCCCGAGGATCCTTCATGCATTTCCTTAACCACATCGTGGATTCGGCTTTTGGGTAGTATAGTTTGCATCCTATACGAGCTGCCATCCGCCGTTTCCCATTTCCGCTTGAGTACACCACCCTCCACCTGAAGGGAGTTCCATTGTGCCCAATAGCTTTTCAGGGTTGCGCCATGCGTTGAAACGTCCTTCCACTCAGGTCGCCCAGTCGTCTCCTTCCATACGAGCAATGGTCCGATGTCTTCATCGGCTAGCTGGGCATTTCGAATCTCCTCCGATGACCAACCTTCATCGAATTCGGCCGTTATCAGTCGCAGATCAACGGGCGGCTCCTTTTCCTCAATCCGTCGGCAATGCTTGCAGTTAGCTGGACATGGGCGACGAGATAGGGCGTCAGCATTTCCATGAACTCCGCCCTTTCGATGAACAATTTCGTAGTCGTACGACTGCAATCTTTCGATCCATCTCGCAACTTGTCCCTCGGGGTTTTTGAAGTTAAGTAGCCATCTCAGCGATGCATGGTCCGTTCGAAGAACAAATTTCTGGCCATATAGGTACTTGTGGAACTGCTTGGTGGCCTCTATTATAGCCAATAGCTCCTTCCTGGTCACACAGTAGTTCCTCTCACTTTTTGAAAGAACTCGACTGTAATACGAGAGGACTCTTTCTTCGCCATTGATCTGCTGGGAGAGTACAGCTCCAATACCGCCGTTGCTTGCATCAGTGTCAACTACAAACATTTTTCCGGATTTCGGATACGCCAGCACGGGTGATTCACACAGCTTTTCCTTCAGGGTCTCAAAGGCTGTCTGGCATTGTTCGTTCCAGACATACGGACGATTTTTCTCGGTTAGCTGATGGAGACACTTAGCTATTTTGGCAAAGTCTTTGACGAATCTTCGATTGTAGGTTGCCAGACCCAGGAAACTTCGTAGTTGGCGCTTGTTGTTTGGTGATGGCCAGCTTTCCACGGCTTCAATCTTCTCAGGGTCTGTTTTGACCCCTTCTGCTGATACGACATGTCCCAGGTATTTTACTTCAGCTGCGAAAAGAGTACACTTGTCGGGACTAAGTTTCAAATTTGCCAGTCGCAGTCTGGAGAAAACCTCTTCTAAGTTCCGCACATGCTCTTCGAACGTTCTCCCGATGACGATGATGTCATCTAGGTACACCAAGCAGGTTTTCCAGGTTAGACCACGTAGCACGTATTCCATCAAGCGTTCGAAAGTGGCTGGAGCATTGCAAAGCCCAAATGGCATCACCACAAACTGCCACAATCCGGTCCCAACTGAAAATGCGGTCTTCTCTCGGTCCTTCTTGTCGATTTCTACCTGCCAGTAGCCACTCTTGAGATCGAGTGTAGAAAACCATTTTGCGTCGGCTAAAGTGTCCATGATGTCATCGATGCGTGGGAGCGGGTAACTATCTTTCTTAGTGACGTCGTTGAGCTGCCTATAGTCGACACAAAAACGAGTACTACCATCCTTTTTCTTTACTAGAACTACAGGCGCGGCCCATGGACTGACAGAAGGTTCAATAACGCCTTGTTTTTCCATGTCCGAGATCAGCGCGCTCACTTCTCCTTGTTTGGCTATAGGGAGGCGTCTGGGTGCTTGTCGAATCGGCTTGGCTCCCTGTGTATCTATGACGTGAGTTACCAGACTCGTTCGGCCTTGGTCATCCGGGCTTGTTGAGAAGATGTCACTGTACTTGGTGACCAGATCAGAGGCTCGTTTGAATAGCTGCACCGGCAATTTGACTTGCTTCAATATTGCAGACGTGGATTCCCGGGCTTTGTCTGTGTCTTGCCTCCTTTTCCAATGATGGTTGTGAGAAGCTTCCAAAGAGGTGATGGTGGAAACAGGCTGGCAGCTGCCGATGACTTCTCCCGCTTTGATGCTCGTGGTTGAGTCTGCGGTGTTAAGGACTCTAACCGGCACATATCCGTTCCTTAAAGATCTTACAAGGCTTCGTCCTACAATCAAGCTGCGCAATGCGGATGTCTTCGTTGGCTCTATCAGATAAGATCGGTAGTCTCCAGAATCACCATCAAGCTTGGCCCATACAATGCTTTCGGAGGAATTCGGTACATCAGTGTCAGTACATACCACTACATTCATCTTGGGGATTTGGACGCTGGGATCCTCCATCAGTACTTCGACATTCTGCCATTTCAATACACGTTTGCCCAAGTCTAACGTGATTCCATGTGGTCGGAGAAAATCCATTCCGAGAATGCAGTCATCCATAATGTTCGCGACCAGAAAATTATGTCGGAACACAAGGTCTCCCAACTGTATCTGGAGGTTGACCTCTCCATGAACAGGTGCAGTTTCTCCCGTAGCTGTCCGTAGTGAGAAAATTCTGCCCTTGTGAAGTTGTTGCTGTCTAACTAGGTCTGGTCGGATAATCGATCGGGTAGCACCAGTGTCGATTGTTATGGTGCAGTGTTCTCCGTCAATTTGACCCGGAAGGCATAAGTCCGCTTCTCCACGATGTAGTCTTGACACGGTGATGGTGGTGCTGGGGACGTCGATCCTCCTAGCCAACCTCTGCCCCACGAAGTTGGCTCTTACATGTTTCCCGACCCCTCTGTTTGAAGGGCTTCCATTCTGGGCTCCTGACTCGGTCTGGATCTCCTCCTAGCTGCACACCCTGGACAATAGCTCGGTTTTCTTCGCTTCTTGCAGTCTCTTTGCAAGTGCCCCTTCTCTCCGCAATTCCAGCATCTAGGCGCACCATTTACATGCGGGTCTCGCTCGATTTCCACGCGTTCACACCTGCACTCGTCTGTCACTACTTCACGAACCCGGGCAGTGGTACGAGTCACATTTTTCGCTGCCTCAAAGTTCAGACTGTAAGCCAATGCGTCCTTAACCGTTTGCTTTTGAGCTAAACGCACGGCTTGTTGCAATTCCGGGTCCTTTAGTGCGCTGATGAATGCCTCTGTCGCTGCATCATCTCGATGTTCTGGGTCGTAGGCTGGGTAAGCCAAAAGTGCTAGTCGCTCAATGTCTTGGGCTAGCTGCTGTAGGGTTTCACCAGGCTTCTGCACCCGATGCCTTAGCTGTGACCGATAAATCTGCTTTAGATGATCATCTCCATAACGCATGTCGAGCGCATTCATTATAGCATTCGAGTTTGAGTGCAATTCAACGGGGATCGTCTGCAACAGCTCGGCAGCTGGGCCTCTTAGAGCAAGAATCAATGCAGTTGCTCGTTCCTGCTCATTCCAGTGATTTATGCGAGCGGCTGCTTCAAACTGGGTTTTGTAAATAGTCCAGACCGTTTGCCCATCGAATATTGGTGCTTGTACATTTCTAGATGAGCTTTGCGCTGCGGTTATAATTGGGGCTGGTGGGGCGGTTACTACTGCCTTTGCTGCTTCCAATTCCTTTTTCATGTTTTCCATCTCATTGTTGATTCTCTCCTCGACCTGGCTGACCTTTCCCTCGACCTGGTAAACCTTTTCCTCGACCTGGTCAACCTTTTCCTCGACGCCTTTAATTTGCTTGTTGAGACTACCGAGCTCCGCTTTTATTACGGTTGACTGTTTCTCCAGCTTCTGTGTGATGTCTGCCTTGATGTCTGCTTTGATTTCGATTGCTTGTTGGTCCAGCTTCGCTGATTGTTCGTTTAGCTTCGTTGATTGTTCATTTAACTTCGCTGATTGTTCATCTAGCTTCGCAGTCAGACTCGATGACATCAGCATTAACATTTGCATTAGCGCATTTTCTGGCTCCTTCGATTTTGGTGTTTCTACTCCTCCACCTTCTGCGCCTTTTTCCGCATCTGAGAACTCACCCGAATCCAGATTCACGCCTTCCGACTCGATCGCGTCGCGCAAGCGTGCAATCAGTGTGGCCTTTGTACCTTGCGTAGCCAGATTTCGCTGTTCTAACTCTTCCTTGAGCTCCGACATGGTCAATTCATTGATTCTTAGATGCAAGTTTCGTGGCATTTTTATTGTATTAGCTTTTTGTTTTTTTTTTTTTCAACAGTTTTTACGTTAGATTTCACAACTGTGCAGTTTAAAAATGTTTAAATGTTTTCACTTTTCGAAATTTTCTATCTCACTTCTCGACACCACTGTCGCGTGTTATTGGTTCGCGGCCAATAATTTTAATGTTCCGGGAAAGTGAAAACGCAATGTCTTTTAATTTAAGTTAAAAGAGTTTATTTAATTGCACAATGATCAATCTACACTTTCACTAATTTTAATTTTCACTTAATTTTTAAATCTAACACTTGTCCATAAATTTCTTATCGCAATTGTCTTCTAAATCACTTCACTATTACAAAACACACTTTGCACTCAAACAATCAATTGTCTTTACTTCGCGTTCCACTATATCGCAGTTTTCTTGTCGCGGTCGAATGAATGATGATCCCCCCATTCATTCAGCTCGCCTTTATATAGGGTCTCTACCTATTCACCCATTTCTCGTTTATTGGCGAATGTTCTAGCTGGTAGATTCGAGAAAATTAATGAATGGAGTGACGTCACTTGCAGATGTTGATCATGCTCGTTGGGTTCTCGTGGTTTCGAGTGAATTCGTGTTCTTCATTGTTGTGAAAACAATTGCGACAGTAGCTCGCAGAATTATTTGTACATGTAACAATATAATATCGCATGCTCTTTGCAAGGGTAACAATGAATCTCTGTGGAAAACCAGTCAGTTTGCTCTAGTAATACCCTTAACACGAGTAAATCGAATTTGAAAAATGCGGTACCACTGCATTCAGACCTTAGAAAAATACTTAAAAAAAATAACGACCCTGAATACCAGGTAAGACGCATGTCTATTATCTTTAGTTAATTTTGTATGTAGTAATAAAATTTCAAAAAGTTACTCTTTTACGCCGTTTTTCCAGTTGTAATTGCTTGCTGCTTCTAACCTTCTGCGTATGTCTTGTAGCTGTTCTTCTCTCGATATCTTTTAAAGTGTAATGATTTGAACTGTTTAATATTGTGCAGGGCTAGGGTGCCGATGTTCTGGCACAAGTGCCAGCAAGCTATAAAGAAGACCGAGCTCAGCTGACTAGCTTCGCTTGACGACTGCGTACGCGTGCTTATCGGCCAGCTACTTGCGGGGTCATATGAGGCGGGTTCTTGTCACATCACGAATCAACACTACAAAATATTTATCACGCGTAATCTACTCTATAAGACATTTCCATCAATTTTTTTATCTTAACAAATGTTCTATTATGTGCCAATTAAGCTACTCTACAGTAACTCAAACGCTTGAAATGAACGCAATGATTGCGAACCCTTGCCGAAATGCGAAGTATGCATTCGGGCCAAACAAACTCATTCTCCTTTTCCGTCAAACCAATCTAAAACGTCAGATATGTTAGAACTTATTCACACGGATGTTTTTGGTTTCATGCAAATCTCGTCAATTGATGGTGCTAAATATTTTATTAGTATCATTGATGACTTTTCGAGAAAAGTGTTTGTCTATTTTATAAAGGCAAAAAGTGAAGCCTTTCAAAAGTTCTTGGAATTTAAGTATTTGGTGCAAAACCAAACCCAAAAGACAATTAAAACTGCCCGATCTGATAATGGTACTGAGTTTATGAACAATAATTTCAAAGAACTTTTCGCGAAAAGGGGTACTCGACATGAATCTACGGTGCCATACACTCCCCAACCAAATGGTGTGGCGGAGCGAATGAACAGGACCGTTGTTGAACGGGCCAAATGTCTACTTTTTGATGCCGGTCTCGATACGAAATATTGGGCTGAAGCAGTTAACACTGCTGTGTATTTGATCAATCGATCCATCGCATCAGCAACAGGAAAGTAACCTGAAGCGATTTGGACAAATGGTCCAGTGCAGTTAAATCATTTGAAGGTTTTTGGTGCACGTTCCGACTCAACAACTTCGTAAATAGGCCCAAAAATCAAAAAGGATGCTCTTTATCGGATATCGCAACGAAACAAAAGGTTATCGTATGATTGAAAAGGAAAGTGGAAAGGTTTCGGAAAGCAGAGACGTAATTATTATTGAAGATAGTCCATAATACGAAAACAATGAACAAGTAAATGTTGGCAGTGAAGCATCTAATATTGATCATGTTTTATTAAATCATCCAACTGAATCAACGGATCTCCAGTTATCTACATCAGTTAATGCATCTTCAGTGGAGGCAGATAGGGATCAATCAGTTTCCTTCCACGATATCGAAATGATCCTGACTTTATTCCAGATGAAAGTGTCCAATTGATGGGATAAGGCGTTCAGAACGATTATAAAAACGAAATTCCGCAAATTTGGCGACTGATGAAAATATGTTTCGTTTCAATGCGGAGGACTTCACTTACTTGTAGAGTGCGAAGCGAATCTAGCATACGATACACAATAAATTCAAAATGCTTGGAGACTGAACAGAAGGATATATCATCCTTATACTATAAATGAATCACTTAGCTTAATAGTAAGCTGTCAGCTTGGATTTCAATACTTTAATCTGTTATTTTTAACACAAAGATGAAATATACTTCACTACATTTTGATTTAAATAATTTTGGCACTAAAAAATCCAAGAACGATTATAGTTAATCGATGGACATAATATTATACATTTAATTATGATTCGAGTTTTTCATTTAAAAAATTTGCTAAGAACCGAAAAACCAATTCTTTCAAAAACCGGAAAACCGAAAAACCGGTTCTTTTAGCAATGCCATGCCTAACCAGTGGGGAATCCCAGGAAACGCTGGTCTGACTCGGTTGACGAAGACAATTCATCGCTGCTCGGTCAATGGACCAAGACAGTTGGATTCGCTTTTTGCAGGAAGCGAACTCCCAAGAGGGGCTGTAGTGCTACGAAGAAGAAGATTATGGCAGTTTTATTATAATGCAGTGCTTCAAAGCTGCATGTACTGAAAAATTATAGCTGATGTCCAAAAATTCAAGGATCGTTCCAATCAGTAATATCGTTTTTTCATTATATTTGCATCAGTACAAAGATTGTTAAAAGTGGAGTTTCTGTTTATCATAACAAGGATTATGCTGTTGTCAAATATTTTATATGATAACCACAGGCTGGTTCTCTTTTCCTTGAAAAGCCGTCGGGCCTTGCTTTTTTGAGTGAGCAGACGCGTTTCGACTCCTTTGAGTTATCTTCGTCTTCGACACTAAAGGCAAAACAAAGGAGTCGCAACGCGTCTGCTCACTGAAAAAGCATTATGCTCTTAATAGTAGACTCCTCTGCTAAATAAGCATCAAAAATCTTCCTTGCCATAAAACGACATATTTGTCCTTGAATTGATGATACAGTGCGTAATAACGTTGGAAACAAAAACGTTCATTGTTGTAAGCTGTCGAGAATACACCAAGTTTAAAAGCCACATTGCCTTGTCAAATTACTCTTAAAATGTGCAAAATGTTTCTTCTTGGCATCGTGATTTGTATTAAGTTCTATTGAATATTACTGAAGAGCTCATCCCCTTTTTAGGGCTTTGTAAAAAAAATTTTGCAATGACCTACTAGTTCCGTGACCTGCCTGTCCGTGCGGCACAGCAAGTTTCCTCGGAAACTGTAGCAGCTAGAAATCTTCAAACACTGAAAAGGTCAAAAGTGGTGGTCTCTCAAAACTTGAGACCTTGTCAAACATTTCAAAATAGTTTCCCCTTATAACGAAGTGGCCCTTAGAAAAATTTGTTTATCAAAGGTAGTTGAGGGGATATCAAATGAAAGGTCCTTATTAGATCTTTTAGAATCTAAAAAGTCAGATTGATTAATATAAGATCACTAAGATTTCTATGGAAATCGGATCATAATCGTATTTTTTTTATAGCAAACATCCGCTTTCGGGCCTTCGCTTAGAGATGGAGTTTCTCATTATCATGATCGAATGTATCGGCACTCATTAAGGTAATATGGTGAGTAGTACCACACTTTGGCCGTGTGTCCGTCCACCCAGCTGCGATACGCTCTGATTTTAAATCAGCACGTATCATAACTGAACTAGCCTATAGTTCGCCTGGAGAATCACTTGAACTGAATCTCGTTGCCACCACAGGGAGTCGAACCAGGGACCTTCGGCTTACGGGGTGAGTGCTCTAACCACGACACCACGCGGACTACTAAAGTGAGTTATAGCTATTTCAATTGTATGCAATTACAGCAACAATAACACATGTTGATGGTTGATTCATATTTCAAATCGACATAGGCACTCTTATTTTCATAAAAAGTTAAGGAACCTGTTTTATTTGAATACGTTCAATTGGCCGACTAATCAGAAAAATTATTTAAGCTAGAACAAAATTGCGGGCGCTATGTGCGTATAAAAGAAAGTCTTCATTTTTTGTATAAATTAGACCGATTTCTTATGCAAGTATTGGATTAATAATTCAAATCATTGATTAGTGCTATCAGAAAGCTTTTTTCGATCCCTGGAATGGCCACAAATCCCTTCTGGTTGGAGCAATCTCCTGCTTACTCAGCTTGTTAAGATATGTAGATCCAGATGAACTGAAGAAAGTTTTGTTAAAGAGCTTTCTTGCGGACTTACTCTTGTATATTCGCAATAGGAATGGGCTATCATTGCACTGTCTTTTGGAACTCTACACTCCTAGTTTTTATCCGATTGTTTCCCCGTCACTTCATACTAAAGACAACAGGTTACGCCTCCGCCTATGTTTTCACGTCATGATAATGCCTGGAGAATGGTATTAACAGACGGTATAATTTAATAGCACTTTAATACGTATACTAATTTAGGATACCATAAAAACAAAAAGACACTCGTAATAGAAAATTTAATTTTTGACTTAAGGTACAACTAGGTAACAATTTAATTAGAAAGTCGTAACTGAACGTTCGAACTTAGAAAACGTATCACAATTTTGTATAAACAATCTTTCACAACTGATCAGAAATCAACTAAATCCCATTAATTTCTCTATTTCTTTTGTCACCAATTTCATACTTCCTCGTTCATATAGTTTTAATTCATTGAAATCACTAGTCGACAATATTTTACCCAAATTTGTTGGCGTACAATAAAACAGATTCCCATCATGATGCAATTGCTCTGCTAATTCAATTTGATGATTGCCCATAAGATCTTCATTTATCACAACGACAAGCGGTTTCCTGGCACGCAACACCTCCAAACAACTTCCTGCTCCTGCATGGCTAATGACCAAATCTGCCTTTTGAATATCCTTAAGGATACTTGGCTTTAAACTATATCCTTCCACTTGAATGTCGTCGTACTTTGCAGTGAGTATCGGTGAGTTATCACCTCTACCATACTGAATGATAAGGTGACTGCATCCTAAATTACGTAGAGTTTGTAGGAGGTTTTGACTGCATACAGTGTTAATAAGTGAATCAAATTTGGTTGTCCCAACAGTAACAAAAACCGTGCTGAATGTGAACATATTTAGTGGAATGAAGTCAATTGTAGTGACACTTGACAAGTTAAACAAGCAATTGACTTATAATTTCGTTATTGTGAATTGTTAGTTTTATGGGATGAAGTTAGATGAGAATAGTGTCAACCGAAAGCGGAAATGTGCATCCAATATTTAGATTCAAAAGTTTAAATACATTTGAATGATTTTAGGCGTTCTATTTTCCGTTTTCAAAGATACAGAGGACGCTGATATGGCAGTAAATAATATTTTGTTCGGAATGGTTCCAAGAAGATATTCCATACATGGGGTAGAATATAGAGGAAATTAAATACAGACCACTTTTACATTACATATGCAACCATATAATAAAAATTAACGAACAAATTGACTACGATATTATAAATCTCAAATACTCTAGAATGGAAAATCAATTGCATCTAAATGGACATACATAAAAATAAATAGACTAAATTATTTTTTAAACGGTATTTTTTACTTGAATTTGAAGTAATAGGGCTCAGAACGGAGGAAAAAATAAATTTCTTCATAAATATTGTACTCTTACATGAACTCAAAAAAAAAAACAATTTATGAAAAATCCACTTTGAATAAATTTTTCTAATCACAGCGCAGCACCATCGGAGAAATTCCTGAATACTAAAATATAAAATCCTATTGAAATCGGTAACTGTTGTTCTTCTATGTAGTGTGCTTCGCGCTGACGAAAAGGACCCGCTCGATGGCACCGAAGAAGCTAACTTCCAGCGTGCGTACACGTCGTCAGGCCAAGTCATTCCAGTATGTCCACCTCTTAGCTCGCTGAGGCAGTAAACATCACTGCTGTCCTTTACGGACTTATTATAAATACACTTATACTTATACACGATTTGTTTCTCGAAAAGCCGCCGGGCCTTGCTCATTCTGGTGACCAGACGCATTTCAACTCGTTTGTGCCATCTTCAGTGTCTAAGGGATGTTTGGAAGGAAATGTTTGATACGGGTTTTAGGGCGTGCTAAGCAGGTAGGCTTTAGGTTAAGCCAGGTAGAAGGTTACCGGGCATGTTGTTTTTGTTATTTTTTGTTGTTGAATGTCCGTTTATTCTGGTTCATCTTGTTTTCGTCTTCGTTGGACTTTGTCATAAGTTTTTCGTTGATTATGTTACCGTCTATCGTTCTATGCTTATATATTTCAATTCTTTCTTGGATGTCAAGTTTCAGTCCTTTGCTTCCTTTTGTGTTTGTGTAATAATGTCAAAGATTTTGTCACAGCGTTAGTTTTGTGTTATTGGTTTTGCACGTGCATCTGTCTTGTTATGTAAGAAAGATCATAAGTGCTCTCTGAATCTACCCGTTAAATTCTATGTTGTCCTTCCTATGTATACCATGTCAGTTTGTATATATCGCTGTTCTCATATATTGACGTGTCATTGATTTTTGGTTTCAGTTTGTTTACAATGTTGTTGTTAGTTTCGAATGCAGTTTGTATTTTTTAAGGAAATTTGATAGTTTGTATGCCTCTTTGCCTACATATGTTAATGATATCAACTGTTTTTTTTTCTTGAAAAGCAGTCGGGCCTTGATTTATTGGGTGAGCAGACGCGTATCGATTCCTTCGAGTCATCTCGATGGTTTTTCAAGAAAAAAGAGAAATGGCCTGCGGATATCAAATAAACAAAATAATTGACTATATCTTCTTGTGTATTTCAATCAGTTGGTGTTCCTGTTTTTGTTTGTACCGTGTAATAAGTTTTTCAATATCTCGTTTTTGTATCTGTTATTACTAGCTATTCTGTAAATTTTGTTTGGTTCATTGGAGTATTTATTATGGGCGATGGGGATGGAGTGAACTCTCTGCACCGTTGATCTGTACGCTGCGAGTTCATGTTGGGTAGAGTGGTTAGATGTTACGTGTATGGTATGATCAGTTATGGTTGGTTTTCTGTATATTTTGTAGTCTAATTGTGTTTATTTTCGTGTCACAGTTAAGTCCAGTTGCCCGTTTATTTATTTTTCTATAGTGGAATTTATATTTGGGTGTATTCATTTAGGTAAGGCTAGTGCCTGCTGAAACTGCGGATCAGTCCAGGAATATATACTCATCAGGAGCTGCCATAGTCCATCATCCTCGGGGCAGCTTGACCGCATGGTCCCAAGGTAGAGAGTGGACCCTTTAGATACATAAACACGTCCAACATACAACTTATACTCGAGCTTATGTTTCCACACAGACTATGGTTCTCCATTTAAAGTGTTTAGAACAATGGTGCCAGCCTCGTAAATGAAAAAACAACTTGTCTTTACCTGAGCCATCTGGCTATCAACATGATAGCACGTTTGTTGGCCCGATGGAGAGCGGCGCTTCCAGCAAAAGGAGCTAGTGCCTGCTAAAACTATCACTCTATCATCCCATGGCATGGAAGCCCCTAACATCAACGAAGAATGTGGTCAGCCCTATGGGGTCTACATCAGAAGATGTATCCTCTTACGGTACAGAAGAAGACCCAATTTAAACTTCTTTTTATTAATTGAGCAGTTTCTCAAGCCAACTGTTCGAAAACATTCCTATCTCCTATTCAAAATTTTATGTGGCAGATTTGAAAAAATATGTAATTAATTTTATTCGTAACCGTAATGTGTAGAATACTTTTTCTTCTTATTATTTTATTAAATGTTATTTGCATGAATTTTCCTTTATAATAAAATTTAAATGTCTCCCTTTAATTTTATTTGTTATGGGATTTAACTTTTATAACAATTTAAAATTTTCATTTCTTTACTCTAGTTAAAATTTCTTTACTTCATTTAAATTTCTTCACTCCATTTAAATCTTCTGCACCTCATTTAAATTTCTTTACTACACTTCAAATTTCCTTACTTCATTTAAATTTTCTCTACTTTAATTCAATTTTGTTTTCAAAATTGCAAATCTGTACATAAAATTCCGGGTTTGGGATACTCCCAATTACATATCGGAAGACAAGTGAACATAACGGAAGACAAGTGAACTGGGCTGATAGAGCTCAGCTGAGGCGATTCACCGTATACACGGGATGCGAAAGAGAAATTACAAGTTTTGGGGACGGATCTTGGGAGTTGTATTATGACCGCGACACGGGAAGCACGGAAGAAAGGAGTTTATAGGAATACGAAAAAAGACTGCTTTTGATCGTGACAGAGACACGTCGGGACAACCGCGCCGGCAAGCGATAGATTAGCGAAATAGTTGAGTGCACTTATCGTAAATCGAAGTGTGATCGAAGAATGTGGAGTGAAGGAAGATAAGAGATGACACGGGATCTTTCTATGTGAGAGACAATGAGTGGAGGCCCCTTGAGGCTTATTCAAAAGTGCTGTCAGGTTGAAGGTTTTAAAAAGAAAAAGAGATAAATCTTTGGATATAATGGAGTTGTATATGCAGTTAATACTAACCGTTGAAACAGTGAATGAGAGATTAACCACCACCAGACATTCATTTGTGCAATACGCAAAACATCGACCTATTAGAGGTATGGCGACTCTAACTCGTGGAAAGCAGACAAAGGGAGAAAATCGGCGATGTCTTTGCAGAAGTGGGCACCGTTCCGGCCAAAGTTCATTGAAATTGCATAACTGCGATGGAAGTTATCAATATCGCTGCAGTTGCTGCAACCACTCTCACCTTCAGATAAGCTGGCCCAGCAAGTCACAGCGTTGGGGAAAACGGAAGATCGACAAAGCTCGTACTCAGCAGGCTAGTGAAAAGCGATAAATTATCTTCGATTGAAGTAGCGAGCCCGCAAGCATTTAGCACGGATTTCGAGTTGATGAGCCCGGTCGATGACTTGGACTTTTAGCCACGATATGTGTTCCCAAGCTTGCTGGCTGAACTGAGCATAGTGGAGTGTGGAGCGAGTGTGCCCACCAGATAATCTCGTGACTACTTAAATTAGTAAATTTGTTATTGTTGGACTTGGCTTCGCCGCACCGCACCGGCTCCGAACAAAACATTTTTTTTACATTTCAATCGTAAAACTTGTCATTATATTGTGTTGGTCCTCTCCAATAGATACAACGGATCGCGAAGCTCAAAATCGAAACCCTACACGGAATCTACACTTATAATTAAAACTTTCCTTTCATACATCACTAATTAAACATATTGTTTTTTTCCTTTACTTCCACATTATTCAGTATCATTTCAGTTTCTTTTTTTCCGCACATAATTACGTACACTTTTCGTTTCCCTAGTTGTCTGTTCTCTGAACATGCAATTTCAACCCTTAGTATGTTACCTCAGCCTCGACGCCGGTCGATCGGCACGTTGACATGTTTAATTCGTGAATGCGAGATTTTTTTGTAGTGGGTCCTTGTGCTAGGGGGAAGGAACCCACCCCACGACACCACAACGCTAGCCTGCCAGCGCATTCACGCGTTCCCAGACAAGGCCAATCCCGGCGGATCTTAACATCCTCTTCCGCCGAGGCAGCAGTCCATCGCTGCAGTTCTTCACGGACATATGTACCTTATTTTCACTACATCTTAATGCTTAATTTCCATTTATATTTTACTGTATGCGTAGATCTTACTTGGACAATCACAGTCAACTTGAAAAAAAGGTGCCGCTAATTTAATGATTTAACCGGTTAGTCATTACCGTGGACTACCAAAATAGATTTCAGGCTACCACGAGATTTGCCACCAAAAATGATCTTAATTTTATTTTCTAGCTTAAATCACCAATAGCTCCAACAAGAAAAAAACCTATATTATGGTTTTTTCATCTCTCTTTCGTCGAATGAACAGCAACTTGATAAAAGCGCTCGCGTTATTTCTGGAATATTTCGTTGTCGTCGATCTTTCTTCTTTTTTTGTTGGGCTATTTTAAAATGCGCACGTGATAACGAAAATACACAACAATTTCCTCTTCTGCATCAATTCGCAACTAATTTTTAATCGAGCAGCAAAAAGCTACAAATGCGGAAACACAGCATAAGCATATTATTTTGTCGTCTATGAAGGCACTGAATTTTTAAGTTATTAGGAATTCCACAGTGAGACACAGAACTTACGCAAGCGTCGCTAGTAATTCAAACTTTTTTGTTAGTGAAAATTCAGAATAAATGGTTGTTACCGCTTCTTTATTGAATATATGAAAAATTCAGCAAGAAACTCATTAAACCTTTTCGGCGAGTAGGGATCAGTAGCAATATCACGCGATTCAAAATGTTAAAATCCGGAGTTTTAGTTTGTTCGCCAGAATATTTTCCCTTTATTGTCCGAAGACTGAAAATTTGTAACACTTCAGTTCAATAAAATAAAATCCTAGGTCACGCAATTTTTCATTGAACACTATTTGTTAGGTGGATATTAATAAATAAATAAAAACGGATAAGAATAGATGGTTTTCGTTTTTTTTTGTGGTATTAAAAATGTTTCCAGAGATTCCAGAGATAGCACCTTAAGTCACACCGTAGTCCGCGTGGTGTAGTGGTTAGAGCACTAAGCCCGTAAGCCGTAGGTCTCTGGTTCGAGTTTCGTTGGCGTCAATGAGATTTAGTTCGAGTGATTCTTCGGGCGTGCTAGTTTAAAATCAGAACGTTTCGCAGCTGGGTGGACGGACGCACGGCAAAAGTGTGATAATGATCAAATCACCTTGTGGAGTGCCGATACATTCGATCATGATAATGAGATACTCTAACTATCTCTAAGCGAAGGCCGAAAGGAGCTTTAGTGCTACGAAAAAAAAACACCTTAAGCTCTGGATACTTTAATTAATGATTAACTCCCATCAATGTTAGTCTAGGAAGTCTATTTTGCAGTAATAATTTTATTTCGTACATCAATTATATAGATATACAAGTAAATTTAAATAGAGTGAAAATGTATCAATTTTCTCGGGGATTCTCAGTATGACAAGTGATGGGGAAAAGTCAACACAAACGTAAGTGTAACAAGCTTTCCAGTAGAAATTTGCATTTGTAGTAGTCAGCCTACTACTTCAGCGGAATGCAAATGTTTGTACGGCGTAATATATTCAATGTTTCGCATGAAAAAGGTAGAAATCACATTCCTTGCATGTTAAAAATTCACCTTGCACTGTCGACGGTACGCCTACAACATTTAGAATTTATTTTCGTTGTATTACATGTGCGATTTGTCAAGAAGTGACCGATTCTGACTATTCATTGACTTAGAACAAAAGGGATGGGGTGATGTTGCATGTATGGCTCGAAGTGGCGTTCGCTCCAGACTATTGGGTTTCAATATCTGTCAAATTGATATGTACATCAACTGTTGAAGTTTTGTAATGAAATAGGTAAGGAAAGGTATCCGTAAAGGACTGCAGCGATGGTCTGCTGCCTCGACGAAAGAGGATGGTAAAATCCGCCGAGTGAATGCGCTGGCAGGCTAGCGTTACGGTATCGTGAGGCGGGTTCTTTTCTCCAGCACACGGACCGACTTAAGAAACTTCGTAGTTACCGACGATAATTATGGCGTACAAATAAAAGTGGGGTATCCAGATGGAAACGGTGCCCCCTCGCACCCTCCCAACCGGATCAAGATCGAAATGTAAACGTGGCCATATATTTCCCATTTGAGTGAAAAACTCATAGAAAAATAATTTGCATGAATTTTTCCATCAAATCAGAAATACAAACGTGACCAATTTATGTTACAGTATTATGTGATCGAATCACATAACACTATATCATAAAAAGGTACGTGAGCGGAAGGCCACTCTACCCGGGCAAGAACCCCTATAATACAATAAAATGGGAGAGCTCGCTCGATGTCTAAGTCATTTTAGTGGAGTGGCCTGCCATCGTTGCGGGTCTCATACCCGGTCAGGATTTCAAGTGAAGCGGAAAGACCGGGTGTTTATTTTAATAATTCATTTTTTCGTTCTTATTGTTATACATTCAAAATATAATAAACCACATAAGGGCAAAACAAAAAAAACGAAGGGAACTAAAGTTGTACTTAATAATGTGCGGAAGAAGAGAACTAAAATTATGTGTGATGATGTGTAAACAAAAGACAAAATTTATAATTAATTATGTGCAGAAGAAAGACACAAAATGATACGGAATAATGTGTAAGCAAAGAAAAAAATGTTTAATTAATGATGTGCCAAATAAAATTTAATTATAATTTATGACATGCAACAATAAAAGGAATAAAAGGTACAACATCCTTGCCGGGCGCTCGCTGATGATGTGGGTAAATTCCAATGATGCCTAAAACAAATTTTGTTTTTAAGGACATTACGAACGCTGCACAGATTAATTACACTGTATTGACAAAAGGGAGGAGAAAAATTCCAAACACGCTTTTGCATTGAATACGGTTCAATTTCTTTGATAAGATAAGATTTTGAGACAAGCATCCATATAAAAACACGAAAAACATCGCTCAAACAATTAACTTTTCTCCTCCTTGTCCTGACGATCTTCAATTGCAGTTATGGACAAAGTTTCACGATCTAGAACGTCACCTCACTTCAGCCATTCAACTCTTGCGAACTCAACGTATCCAACATTGATTCGTAAAATAAATAGTATCCCACTCATTCAGATGGTATATCAACTTTTCAATTCTATCCATCCGATTGTTTCTCGAGCGCCAAAGTGATTCAAGTTACCCGTACATAGCCTTCCACTCGCACTAGCGCTGGCGACAGTACTCGGTCGTGTTTTCCCTGTAGTCCACTGAGCCACTCGTCTATACACTCACGCTCGGCGACACATCTGAAATCTTTTCACAGCTTTCCACCAATTTCGTACAAACTCCCACTTCTTGCTGCTTCACCGGCACACACTTCAGCAGCACTGCACCACCAAATTTTTCGCAATCGCCAACACTTCGCAGCAACGCACGACGAACGCACAAAGAGAACTCTGAACTTTCACAGCAAAATCATCAATTTAGGATTTTTCTTTTCACTTGGCTACAACTCGAGCTACTACTGGAAAACTCTTCCTTTCAGCTCTATGCAGCGATTTATGGTTGCTTCGAACGTTTCACTCGTCTCTTGTACGGCATGCGAAACTGAATTGGGTCACCCGGCTGCTTTAGCAAAGCAACTATTCCCTTTTCTTTCATATATCTTTATATTATCATTTTTTCATTAATGTAATCGTTTTATAATCGTAAATTTTTCGTCGTTTCTCACTCAGTTTAAATTATCAGATGATGTCTGTAAATTATTTTCGGCAGTGATTGATGACTCGGGTGGCTTTTTCATATTCTCGCAATAATCAGTTAAGATCTCACGGAATCTTGTCCAGCACTTTTCCGGCACGGTTATTGCTGTACGGAAATTACTTTTCACGTCACTCATTCGCATGTAAATGCCTTTTCAAATCCACCCTCGCTTGTTCCGAATTCTTTCAGAACGTTCTTCCAGCCCACGAACGAGTAATTTCAAAGCAAATTTAGGTAGGAAAAAGATGTTTGCGGGAACTTGATTTCTCCTCAAATGGAATTGATTTTTGTTTTCTTCTTCTCAGTTGAAATATCTGGAAATTTTAGTTTTTCACAATATTCACGTGAAACTTTCCGTTTTGATTACCGACGGCGGTATGTAGTCGCACACAGCAGATAAAGGGAGAAGATTGCACAGCCAGAATCAATTGCACTCATACGGTTTCGGTAGTGATTCGCCGATAAACTTGGGCTAGGGTGAATCACAATGCAATTTTTGCTAGCCTGACCTCACGAGATTAGCAACTTCATTCCTCACGTTTACAGCACATATCTGATACTTTTACGTGTGCAAATCAAAATGTAACCTGCACATGCGATGGCAAAAAGACTCCCCTGTTATTCATCGTCACCTTGCGGAACTCCTCCCAACGGCAGATGACGAGCCTTCCATCCACTTCCCATTGCATTATGGAAGTGCAATTCATGAATAAGCTCCGTTGTAAAGGGGGTTGCGTTTCCAAATTTCAATTACAACTTTAAATGATAATTTTTTTTTTAAAATTACAATTGAAAAGTGGATCAGCATTACGGTAGTTTTCGAGCAGTTTGCTTAGGCGACTGCTCGATTGTTACAGATTTGTTCTATTAAAATGCTTGAACAACAAGATTTATTGATTTTCTAGAGACGATATCGATCGAAACAGCTTTCCACAGCTACTGCGATTTTGCTCAGGAGGTTTGGCATGAGTTAGCATATGTCGATGAGCGCTCAAAATTTTTACGATAATGAAAAACTCTTGAACAGAATTCAGATTGATGCAATTCATGATCTCCATGGACAGTTCGTACATGTTTGTTTAGTGTTTTCCGATGAGCAAAGCATTTGAAGCATGTGTAATGATTTTCGTATCACATCTCTCGAACGAAGAGATTTCCCGAAGGAAATATGAACCGACCTCTCATCGCGTGAAGTCTGAGTCGTGCCAACGAATGGTACCAACCGGTCAACCAGTCCGTGCAGCCGTAATCCATTTCACGGTGGCTATTTATCGGCCAGCGAGTTCGAAGAGAATTTCGGTCGCAGGTCTTTCAAATGGATTACGCTCGATTACATTGTTTCAGCCACCATCACGTGCCCGTTTCCAACGCGTCGAAAACACAACCATACGGAAACGAAACCTATCTCTACTTTATTCCGCATTTCTTCTATTCATCCAGCCAACAACAAATACTGTATCTAACTCCGCGTTCCCGAATATCACCGTCACGGTACCGAAAAACATCCTACTCTAGCGCGAACTTCGAAACAACCTACTCTAATAAAAAAACGCAAAGCAAATTATGGTACCGCGTACCGAGCGCGCCGCGAAACCGACCATCCGCAGATTTCTACAACCCTATCCTCGTAACGGCATACTTATCGTTCGATCTCAGCCCTGCTGGAAGAGAAGGGCATGCTGCAGAGGAAAGTCTTGTTCTCTTTAGCAATTCATTTTAAATTTTAATTCAGTTTAACCATTTTTGTGAGCTTACAAAAACATTATTGTATCCAGTGAAATGGTTTTTACTTAGAAAATAAATTACAAACACTAAATTACATCTAATATCCTATGTATTGTATAAACCTTGGTTGTATACCTCTCAATTATGGTAATTTTAATTTATTTTATGGTTTCATTTTAGCTTTGTCGTCTTTAAAAAATTGGCAAAAATAAAAGACCAAAATGATTGCAATTTAACAGTGAAAAGAAAGAGAAAACATATCTAATGTGGTATTGACCAAAAGTCGTCACGAAAAATTGATAAGGGTCAAATTCAAAAACTGAGACTGTTAACTCAGTAAAAAAGAAGTTGTTCTCTAATTCTTCAAAAAAAACCTCATAATTGTGAAATAGGGTATGTAGGTCGCAACCATAAAAGATGTCTCTTATGTTTTTTTTTGCTTTCAGTACCTACTTTTATAATACGATTTAACCGAGATTAGCAATAAGATAATTACCCAATTAGATTTCATGTGATACTTTCCAAGCGTTTTCAAGAGCTATACTCGTACTTTATACACGATATGAAAACAAGGCGACTCGTAGAATAAAGAGCAAACTGATTGGTAGAAAAAAAATCGTGTTTGATAGAAACATAATAAATTGTTGAAAAGATCAGAACAGAAATAGCATCAACACTATTCAAGATGTCTGTAGATTGAAAACTTTTTTAAAAATTAACTGGCATCCGACGAATTTTTCTTATTTCGCGAACAAAGCAAAGCTTTACGATTTTTTTTTTCATTGAAGAAACAATTTAAGTGCTTATTTCTTTTGTAACTTCTAGAGTTTTTCTACATAGAATGTTTCATTAAATATATTTAATTATATGTATAACTGTGACCAAAAAATAAGGTGACATTTGAATTTAAACTGCGCGCGTCGAAGGGTTTGGAGAATTATTTTTTTTGGGTTGGTAGTACAGTCAGTGACATCTTTGTCAAATTTAAATGTCAAAATATTCATTAGTGTTTGAGATACGCGTCGTTTTGTGAGCTGCTAAAAGTGAGCTTTTCGTTTTTTGCAATGTCGAAATTTGTTGAATTTGCATTAAATTTTGTTTGCAGAATCAATTATCTGCTGCGGATACGTTGAGGATGGCGCAGAAAGCCTTTAATGATGAGGTTATGTCTAAAAACAATGTTTACAAGTGATATAGTGAGTTCCAAGCCGGCCGTGAACGTGTCGAAGACGAAGAGCGTCCTGGGCGACCATCAACCTCTTCTCTTCTTTAATTACCGTGGTGTTGTGCATTATGAACTCCTTCCGCCGGGTCAAACAGTCAACAAGGAATATTATTTGAAAGTTATGCGTCGTTTGCGTAACGCTATCCGCCAAAAGGGCGGAATTGTGTGAAAGACAATTCTTGGTTTTTACACCATGATAATGCACCATCCGATACTGCACTCCTAATTCGTGATCATTTCCCCTAAAACTCAGCCCATATGGTTCCACAACCACCGTTTTCACCTGGTCTGGCACCATCCGACTTCTGGCTGTTCAGCAAGCTCAAAAGACTGCTCCGGGGACACAGTTTTGATACGATAGAAGAGATTCAAGCCGCAGCGAAGACGGAACTGAAGGCCATCCCGGAAACGACCCGTATCTCAAACACTAATGAATATTTTGACATGTACATTTGACATAGACGTCACTGACAGTACTATCAACCTAAAAAAAATAATTCTCCAAACCCTTCGACGCGCGTAATTTAAATTCAAACGTCACCTTATTTTTTGGTCACAGTAGTATATTTATAACTCTAATAACAATCGAATATTATCGATTACTGGGTAGGTAATGTAACTGGGAATTCTTACAATAATGCACCACCATGCAAATAACTTAACATATAATAAATTCGAAATTGGTGTGCATGCATGACGATATAACGTTTTCTTTTTCTTTCGGAAAATATATTATAATTCAACGACATACTGCAATGTGTGGTTAATCGAAACAAAAGACACAAATTATCCCATCAATTTATAAGCATACCTTAAAACTAAATGAGAAATATGAGAACTAATCAACAATTCACTTAACTGAAGTCAACTAAGCTACGCAAATGTAAGCTAGCCACTCATAGCCGTCACCCATTGACTTCGATCTACGAAGTTTGCGCAAATTATTTAAATAGAAATTAAGTGGTGTTTTAAATTTTCAAATCGTATCCTAACCTATTCCCACACATTGTATTTAACTTGTTTCAACCCATCGGCTACTGTTTTCAATTGCTTCTACTCAGCGCGTCATTAAGTAAGATTTTAATGTATGCGAACGAGTATTTTACATTGCATGAAATGCTGTTTATAATTTGCTATCTATTAATGTTAGTATGCAAGTGTATATGTGTTCACCAGATGTATTATATCGTATAAATTGTATTGCATACTCATTTCACTTCAAAAAACTACAAAGACGTTGAGACTGTTGTGCAACCGACGATGATTTTTGTGCTAAGGGCTGACTGGTCACGTTACTTTGCTGAGATGAATTCGGGGCAACAAACGGAGAATTTCGTGTTGGAGGTTGTGGCATAGATACTGAGCTTTTATCATCAGCCGTAGTTGGCTCTACACTTGTTAGTGAGTCCATTGAGCTTCGTCGACTAAAAAATCAATGGAGTTGCTTGAGCAGAACTTACAACAACTGGATTTGGTGCAGAGGATGCCATTGCCTCCAGACAATTATTGCGGCATTCGTCTGACTGCAATCCTTTGGTTGCATTGAACAAGAAGCAGCGCCACAACAAAAAGCGGGAAATGTTCATCTCCTTCTTCTACGATTTACCAGCAATCGCTGTACACGCGACTAAACCGGGAAGAAAAGATGAGAAACACACAACTCTTGGCCACAGGGAACCGGCCCACAGCAGATTCACCGAACCAATTTATAGAACACCCAGAAACGAAACTGAAGCGGGTAAACTTTCATCCCATGGGAAGGAAGGCGGTGGCGCATTCAAAACTAGGGCAGAGGCACTTTCTAATCCTTATTTGCAACACCATGAGCAAACTCCTTTGCCTAGCTGTAAAAATGAAAATCGCGTAACTGTAACACCGCCTGATATTTTTAATGCACCTCCCACAGTGAAACTTCAACAGAACTCGAGAAAGCGGGAACTGCTCTGCGTCGCAACAAGAATTACGTGACACTTCAAGACAAAACTGATGTAGGATGGGAAGTCATACGGTGGCACATTGAATATGTATTAGTCGCCGACTAATGGTCATGTGTGTGATAGTGACGTCTGCTGCAATCTGGCTTCTCATCCAACGTCAAGTTTCACACACATGATCACCTTCCTCTCAGCTGACATAAAGCGGTTCAGGAACAGCGAGAGGTTAGAGAGTGCGTTCCGATTTCATCAACGTCGATAACGACTGATTAATAATCGCCAGTGGCGTAGGGCCAATTAATTACACGTGTATCACGAGGATTTGGGGATTTAGGAGCGTTTATGGTTGTGGTTGTTCCTGCATTTTCTGGCACTGGCTTTATATGTAAACACTTCTTCTTCGGAACGTTTTGAATTCAACATGAAAAATTTCGAGTACTGTGAACATTGCTCCCTTAAATGCGATATTATGGCAATGAGAAGATGTTCCACACAATGTTCACCATGCCTGTTGGTGGACTCTTTATCATACGAGTATATTACACATTTCTATTGTCCATCACCATGCATTTTCGCATGTGTATATCTCTTTTGCCAGAGCCTGAAAAGTTTTGCGAGTATATTAAACACATTGGATCGTCATCATTAACATACTACCGTAACTTTTTTTATGGGCTTCTAATTGCTCTACAGTTGATTTTATTATAGGCACGAGATGATTTGCATATTTTACCACAGTATTTGTTCTGTTTGCTCCTCATTGGTCACTTTTATTGATCTTCACCCGTCTAAGATCGCCAGGACATAAGAAATCTGGAAAGTTCACTGCTATGATGTTGAATTGATCCGGGTATCCCAAATGGATATTTAATCGAGTGTATAGAAATTGGCGATGTTAACGGACTTGAATGACGGATCTGATGAAGATGCGGGTAAACCTACGTGGGAAACGACCGGAACTGAGGAACTCATATTTGGAGCAAACATCATTGGTATGGGTGGCCTAGTACATAAATCAACCACCAATCACCAAGATTTTCTCTTGCAATTCGCATGTTCGGGCTGCTTGATTACTACAGGGGCTTAAAATAAAATTTCTTGATAGTGCAATCAAGAGAGTGTTCTCAATTTTTATTGAGGAAATTTTTGCGCTGATGGTACCTTGTGTTTCACTGATAACAAACTTATTAACCTAAAAACGTTAGAAAGTTTTCAATTTGATGAGCCTCTAGTCTTATTCAGCTTGTATGTACTAGCAAGGATTTTTGTTTTGTTGTCAATTGAAAATGAAATGAAAATATATTATGAGTTGTCAAAAACTTGCAATTTTTCATGAAAAATCAATACAATCATTTGCTTTTTCGAATGCAAAAGTTTATTGAAAACTAATAATAATTAAATATATCGTTCTATGTACATGCATTTGCAAAACAAACATTCAAAAATGTTTCACCAGGTCATCACAGTTCTTTTCTAAATTTCTCTAAGCGATTTATGTTATGCTCGGTGTCGGCATAATGAAAAACTGCAAAAGCAAGTATCAAACATTGTACACATTTGTTTACATTTTTTAAGCCTTTCATTAGCACCCTCATAAATATCGTGGGACACATCGTAAAATTCTATATTCATTAAATCAACTGACCGCTGTAACTTTTGCTGAGCTAATTAATTTATTAATTGTGTCTCATGTATGACAGCATTCGCATAAAATATCTGAACTAATTATAAGAGCAGGGTCGAATGTCTCGGAATAATACGTATATGTATCTACGTGTTGCAGTTTTAATTGATAAATGCAGATATATTCACAATGAATGAAACATAGTAAAAAAAACTATTTATCTATTTTTAATACTTTGTTTCAGTATTAAAAATAGATATATAGTTTTTTTTTACTATATAAGGACTGAAATAATATTTATGACAATGTAAGGAAATTGATTTTCTAAAATCATTAACGGGACTAGTAAAGGGGTGTGGCTGCGCTTTTAAATCTTTTATTGTTAGGATTGTTTACTTTACAGTTAACTGGTCGGCAATAGGTGAAATATTTTAACTTTCTGTTATTTGCAGTTACCCTCGGCTCAAGAAAAGATTTATAAACTGAAATTTGCGGTTCAGTTTCAGGATAAGTTTATGGCGTTAAAAAAAAAACGAGTGAGCTAAGTTTGACAAAAACATTGAAAGATACGTTTGATTATTAGTACTGGTGTGAATAAGAAGAAAAGAATTTGTCATTAATTAATATCTTTGTAGGAGTAGATAGCAATTGGTATTTAAGTGATAAGTAAAAGTAAGTATGTTATTAAATGAAGCTACAATTCCTGAATTCATGAAACTACTTTAATATACTTAAGTCATACTCGTATTTACAACAACTTAATTACTCCATGAAGTCCTGTCGATGCCTCCTTCTAGTTTGTCACGTGATAATGTTTTAGGATATTTGTTGAGAGCCTTTCATATCGCCATCATCTTCTAAGTATTTACACCATCTTCAAGATAACACAACTCCTTCCGGGGTTGATATCTTACTACCCTTATTTGTTGCACTTGCTAACGATACACCGTGAATTACATTATGGGGGCGGAAAATACTTCTTTCAGTGCCTATTCAATAGGATTTTTGCTTGTCACTCGTTTTTTCAGTGATAAAAGCTATAGTATGTAATAATGTCTTCATTTGCTCATTTTATAGGAAATTATTAGGCATAGGTATTTAGTTGGCACTGTGGTTTGGCGTACTACATTTAATGTTGACGCAGATGTAAGCATTATGTAAATGGTCATGGAAAGATATTACAAAAAGAAACAATGAGTTAATTCTTATTCCATGGTTTGAATTGTAGGATTAACTCGTATGACTTATGAAATACAACCCTGGATTTAAATATTTGAGTGTAAAGTCTTGTGTACGAGTATTTGCAATTATGATAAAAGGAGGTTCCTCTACAACAAGCAATCACTATGTTATTTGAAAAGTTGATCATCGATATTGATACATAAGGAGATGAGAGTCTCAATCTCGACTTCTTTGAAAATAATATTATGTAACCAAAGTTTATAAACAAATGCGGAAACTGTAGTGCTTGACAAAGTGTTGAGAATCCTTGAAAGATGGCAACGATGGACTGCTACCTCAGCGAGCCTCCCCCGAAATTTTTACAAAGGTTAATTATAAGTTAACTCAGTGTCAGTGTAACAACTGTAAATTCATCTACAGCTCCGCTACTAAATCCTACTTACACCTCCTTTGTGGGGACGTAAGAGGGTGAAGGCGAATCTCCCGTGTGCCTGATAACGGAATCGAAGTAATAGCCATGCCGCCGGAATGGAGGTTGGGCGACGAGCTAACTCCTTAACTCTGGAAAGCCCTACAATATTTCGAAACCTGCAGAAGGGCCTCGAAATGGATTGGACTCACAAACACGACCTCGCAAACGAAAAAAGGACTATGGCATTGGATCCTGGAATGTCAGATCACTCAATTGCCCTGGCGCTGTTAAGGACCTTATATAACAGGCCAGTTAATACCAATTAAAAATACTTGCAATCTAGGAAACGAACTGAACTGGAAATTACATTCAAGACATGAGATCGCTCACAATATTCAAAAGTCGGAAGCCTACTCGAAAACGAGAATTCAGAGTGGCCTTCACTGTGGATGGGCAGTTCAAATCACACGTTATTGATTTTAAGGCAGTCAATGAACGGTTGTGTGCGATCCATATAAAAGCGAAATTCTTCAAAATTTGGCTGATCAATGTTCACGCGCTGACCGAAGAAAAGAATAAAGAAACGAAGGGAAGGTTCTACAAGCACCTGAAAAGTCTAGCCGACTCATTACCTACAAAAACCACCCAAAACCACGCTCTGTCGTGATGACATCGGCAATATCATCGGTGATGAAACCAAGATTAAGGAAAGATGAGCATCATATTTCAAAAACCTCCTTAATCCTCCCCACAACTCAAGAACAAAGGAGTCTATAGATGTTTCCGGAGAGCTTTCATTGGCCCCACCAACTCAAAAGACCAAAAGAATAATAAAGCGCAAGGCATCGATGAGATTCCAGTGGAACTCATCAAATATGGTGGCAGCGATGTTCATAAAGGTATTCACAAAGTCATCCAGCACATTCGGCAAGAAGATCATATGCGGAAAAAGTGGAGCCAATCAATTATATTCCCTATCCACAAAAAAGGTGACAAGTTACAGTGCGAAAATCATAGAGCCATATCACTACTTTGTACGGCGTACCAAATGTTTTCAAACATCCTAGAAAATAAGATCGGATCATACGCCAATAGTAATTTTGGGGAGTATCAAGGTTGTTTTAGAGCAGGTAGTTCGACGGTAGACCAATTGTTCACAGTCAAGCAGGTACTTGAAAAATGCTGGGAGTTCAACATAGACGTGCATCAAATTTTCGTTGACTTCAAGCAAGCATACGACAGTATGCATCGTAACGTACTGTAACAAATAATGCTTTGATTTGGCATCCCAGCCAAATCAGTCTATCTTAGAAAAATGACATTGACGTCGACGACCTCCCAAGTCCGCATCAATAACCAACTCACCGATGCCTTTGACACAGATATCGGACTAAAGCAGGGAGATAAGCTGGCCCTATTGCTGTTCAATTTGGCTCTGGAGTACGTCATACGGAAGCTACCTGCCGATACGCGAGGTACATTACTATACAAGTCAAACGAAGTGGTAGCCTATGCGGACGATATCAACATTTTGTCACGGTCATTGAAAACTGCCAAAGAACTTTCCCTGAAACTCGACAGCGAAGCGAAACTAGTAGGGCTACAAATCAATGAAAACAAAACAAAGCTCATGACTCAGTCGAGGAAAAAATACCTCAAGTACACAAAACATCACACTTCGCGAATACAGTATCAAATATGTGAGCAAATGTGTGTATTTAGGTGCCAAAATAACGAGAACCGGTAATGAACCAGACGAAACAAGCCGAAGAATACAACTCGCAAATAAAATATTTTATTCAGGTTTGGCAATCCAGAAGACCAGTTAAACAAAGCTCCAAGTCGCATTAATTAAGATACACCAAAACTTTTAAGATGGAAAATAACACTTTCTGAGTACGATTGTGAGATTAAATATATAAAAGGAAAAACGAATTATGTTGCTGATGCCCTCTCCAGATTAGAAATAAATGCTATTAATATTGAGAACAGGAAATCGGAATCACTTGCTACACAACATACTGCAAATGAGGATAATTTAAACTATATTGAAATTTCAGAAAAACCATTAAATTGCTTCAAATATCAAATAGAGATCAACTTTTCAAAGTACAACCATAGCAAAGTTCAAAAATTTTCAAATGCTAAACGTGTAACATTTTTTCCATGCAATTTTCTCCTGAAGAAGCCAAATTAACTTTAAGTAACCATATTCCAAATACAAGCACAATAGGCCTAAAAATTTCTAATAAAAATTTTTTAATCAGTATTCCAAAATGAATATAAAATTTGGAAATTAAGTAATCCGAAAGTAACTGTTGTGAATTGCAACCACTTACTGCATGACTGTTCGTATCACTGGCGGACTAAGGGGGTGGCAGGGGAGGTCCGCTCCGGGCCTACAGTTCTAGGGGGCCTCCAAATCTTGAGGAGTTCTTTAAATCATATTCGAAACAAGATTGAAAATATGTTCAGTAACTTACTAAGAGGCAGTTCAAAGTTTCGGACCTAGTAGATACAAATGGAAAACAGCTTAGACCGGTTATTTACAATTTTTAAATTTGAATGGCTGGTGTAAAATTGAAATGTCTTCCACTGCCAATCTACCTTTCTATATTCCGCCGATATCCATCACCTGCTGAGTCTATAGGCCTCTACATTACTACACCCCACAGTAAATTCGGTTTCACCGTGATTAACTTGGCACTTTTTCAACGATCCTTTGCAAAAGGTTACAGTTTAGTATTATATGAATATTTTATGAATAATGAAAAAAATACAACCACAGCCAATTTAGATTTAAGAAAGCATCTTATTTTTTTTATAAAGTGTGGACATGAAGATCAACACTGGAGTCATTTGAAATTTTGACGCGGTAATAATATTTTTTATATCCATGGCGGTCAATACTTTAGGAATACTAGTCTAACAAACTGTAAACTTCATTTCGTCGTTCAGCTAGGTTCCATTCCTTTGACTTAAACAGATTTATGCGTTCCGAAACGTAAAATTTAGGTTAAAAATGTTTGTTTGCTGCAAATTGGCTGAAACTTCCTACTAGAAGTCAACTGCATACATTAAACCAGTTGCATTGTTTCAGAATGCAGAATCCTTTCCAAGCACATACAATTTGAGGTTTTCCGGCCACCGAAATCTGTGAAGTTTAAAATTTTTAAAACCTTCGGCTTCATTCCGTTACTTACTCTTGCATGAGTTCTACCGTCACCCTCGTTATACAATGGCCGTACGAACACCTGATCGAAATATCAACTGACGACCTTGACAACCCACGTCATCACGTTTTTTGTTTTCTTTTGAACAATTGACTGAAGTAACATTCCATTGGGCGACTTCAGACACGGCGTTAAAACCATCCGCGTCCAACATGTTTGACGCTGATGCTCTTAGTTTTAAATGTCGGCTTGGTACCCCCAGCCTTTTTTGTGTACGATATACATCTTATGTGTGTATGTGTCAAAAGGCTCATTCAATCATAAGATGCCGTGCAAGCAACGTCGAAATGATAAAGAAGAGCGAGATCGAATCAACTAATTTTGCTTATTACTTTAATGAATTTTGTGCACGGTAAATTTTTCGAGCGAAATTACATAAAGTTAATTATTATTATGTACTATTATGCGATGTTCAACATGAAATAATTGTCTATATAACCTGTTTGATGCTTCTTTTTCACTGCATGTCTGAACACGGCCAGACTCAGCTAACATATCGGCGCCATCTTAACCTGAACGTTCTACGTTTCGAATTTTACCAGTCGGGCCATTACATAATGAAGGCGACGGTTCTACTTTGACAACCGTTGCGGAACGTACATACGTAATATATTTTTGATTTTAGTTGTGGCGTCTGAGCAGTGCAGATTTTTAATAGGTATCGTGTTGTCGTGTATATTGTGTCTAAACAAAAGTATGTTACATTTTCATCAGTAAATAGGTCTTAATAATATGTATAGTATATCTTGTAGTTTTCTAGGAAGTAAGATTCTTCTTTAATTTCTTGCGTTTTACAAATTATTTGCTCCTTTGTTGTAGGTACTTGCTGTCACTAAAATATTAATTTTACTTTATTAATGATAATTGTAGAAGAATGACAATCTATGTTCGCTCATGCAAAAAAGCGCTCCAAGCGACGTCACTTGGATCGTATTCGGAAAATACCTTTGAACTTTGTGTTTCTCTACCCGTCTCGACGGATTTGAATGAAATTAAACAGTATTTTTGATTCTTATCCCTCCTACTTACAAAATATTTAAATACGAATATATTATAGTTTACCTTCTCAGGAATACCTAAAAATGGCAGCACAACTGGCGCGAGCGAGCATACCTAATGTATTCTTTATACCATGATATGATGAGACCCAGTGGATATATGTACGTATATGAAGATTGTACCCTCTTGGCACTTTAAAATTAAACAATATTACAATAATATCGAACAAAAACTAAAAATAATTTCGTGCTTAATCAAATGAAAATTTCAACATATATACGCTAGTTTCATCTGCAATAAAATTTGCTGCGTTAACAGTGCTTTTAGCCTGCTGGAGTGCGTTTGTGCGCCATCAAATGAAGGAATGGATGCAATATAGCTGCTGACCTGGCCGTAATCCATGGTTGAACTTGATTTGTTCAAGTCTAAATCTGCGAATAAATCAATTAGATTATCCAAATTCCTAAGTTTGTAGGCTTTTTCCGTCCGGTTAAAATTTTCTGCAATCTTCACAGCTTCAGTTGTTGTCGAGGACACTGTAAATAGCTTCTGGAAATATTGCAGCCATCTGTTTTTTATTTCAACTGGTTCACCTATGATTACTCCTTGTCTACTTTTGCAAAGACTTTCTTGTGAATTGAAGCCATCTTTGAGTTGTTTAATAGAGGCATATACCGAGCTAACTTCATGTAGGGTCATGTTTTTTTGCATTTATTGGATCTTGATGTTGATAGTCAGTCGTTTCTTTCTTCGACACATTTTTTAGTTTATCATCGGAGGGTGTTCTATGTTCTTCTCTGGCCCGATTCGGTCACTGGATGTGTTCTTTGTGCGCCTGGTTCCTTTTTTAATCGCTTCCTTGCATTCTTTGTCGCACACGTCGTTTCTACTTTTGTCAGGCCGGTGCCCCAAGACTCTTCGGCTGTATCTCTTAATGTTTTCCACATGGTTTTGATATCATCATTACTTTCTCCCGCCTGCGAGGATATGTTAATGCAGTTTTCCACCACTGAAATGTATACAAACGTTACTGAGCTACTATTTAGCTTATGTATTTTGTACCTTAGAGTAATTGATCTTCCTTGTTTACAGCTCTTGAAGATGCGGTATCGGAACTTGACGTTTAAAAGATAGTGTTCCAAATCCGAGACAGCGCCGCGGACGAACCCGTGTCGAGAATGCTGGTGGCCACTGGCCTTTGTTTGAGATCATGGTCAATCTGGTTGCGAAATCATCAGGCATTGTCCGTTTGCTATGGTTCTTCCCCTTTGCACCGTTTTTCGGTCAATTTTTGTATTGAAGTCATGCAGATCAATTTTAATGTCGTTTGACGGCAATACATTGACAGTGTATCCCAGGTGCTGTCACATTCATCCTCGATTACCTCTTTCTTATCTTAAGTAGTTGTGTTGTAATAAATTTGACTCCTCACTCGGTCAATAGTGATTTCCCGAAGGAAATCTAAACCGACCTTTCATTGGTTATAGCCGTGAAGTCTGGGAGCATGCCAATGGACTGTACCCATCAGGTCAACTAATCACTCTTAGTCTACTCCAAGTTGGATTCTGGCAGACTAGCTAGTTTTGAGAGGAATTTCGGTCGCAGGTCTTCCGCGAGCAGTCTAAGCCCAAAATACAAAAATCAGCCACCAATTCAAATGCCCAATTTAAAACGCGTCGAACTACTTCCATCGACTTGACTTTAACCTACTTAACTTCCGTTTACTTTTCCAAACCAAACTATCGCACCACGTACCGACCGTAACATGAAACCGAACATTTGCGGATTATGGAAACCCTGCTCCCTTGGCGCCATACTTACCTTCGCCATCGCTTCCCTCTGAAAAAGAACAGGTTTGCTGAAAAGGAAAGACTGGGTTAAGCTAGCAACTTAAATTATATCAAATTCTACAAACTAGTTTCTTCTACTTAAATGATTCTTGATTGTTAGTAGGTGTTATGTTAGCTATTGATTATTTTAAAGTAAATATTAGATATTTAAAAAAAAAATCTAAACCGAATAATAATTAACATCTACTATAGCAATATGCGTTTAATTGGAACGGCTTACACTTTTTCGAATTATGAATATCAATTTTCTTAATCACCAGGCTACGCTGTATTTTCAATTCCTCTATGTTCGAAATCAAGTATTTCAAATATAATTTGTAGTTTTAAACAAATTTCATGATGATACACTTAAATTCTATTTACTGCTCAATAGCCGAAATAAACATACATTAAACTCATGCGAGATTAGTAGAAGCGAAAAAATAGTATACGACAAAAAAAAAACAACTGGAATGGTATTCCAATATATAAGATGACAAAAATTAAATGTATAGAAAAAAATATCACTAAACCACAGAACATAGCGAGGCCGATGAAAGAACATTTGGGATTGCCACAATCCACACGCCGGCTCGGTTGAAATTCAATAGTGATGTGAGAAACCATTCGTTCGTTTCTGGATTGTATTCTTCCACAGTCTTTAAATAGTGATTTTCATCGAAAACATCAGTAGCTATAAGACGATCACCTAATAGTGCAACACCACTTGCATCGCGTCCAACGCTCAAAGATACAATAAATGACCAAGAATCTGTTACGGAATCATATCGTTCAACGGTCTCCGCATGACATCCTGCTGGGTTACTGGCAGGGCAATTGTGACCACCTAGTTCATAAAGATATCCATCGTCACAGTGACTCCAACTCCTGCACTCGCTTCATGACTCTCCTTAAATTCTTGAGTTAATTCCATAACACGTTAAACAAACAAGTGTAAAATCATCGTTTCTTTAAAAGTCTTTCTCTTCATCCAATTGTTTTTCCACATGCAAACCGATTGTCATCAAACTTTCTTGCAACATCTGTGCCATGTTTTATGTGTAAAATCACACCTAGTCGTTGAAAAGCGTTCTATTTAGCAAAGTTAAGCAGTTATTTAAATTCGCCGATATAGTCAATTCGAGATAAACGAAATTTACAGCCCCTTGTTTGAAATACTCGAATTGAACAGGCTGCATAGTTATAATATTCTTGTTATGTCCTGAATGCCTGGCACACATACTGGCTGTAACTCAAAATCAATTTAAAATGATTAAACACCGGATGAGAATAGTCCCACACAGAGTCGACTAAAGCGGTACAGCAATTGACTTTGAACGAGAATTCACTACGTCGGCGTTTTTGTGTCTGTAGGTCGTTCTATCGTTGTCATCTTACTCAGGCCCATAAGGAAATCAATTAACGTACCTGACGTCACTTCCCGTACCGGAAACAGAAGCTCTAAATTTCATCAGTAGCTCTAAATTTCGATAAACAGCTACTTTTGAGATTGTCAAATATGACATTTCTCAGATGAAATTTAGGGGAAATGACACAAACGGGATTGAAATACATATATTTGCGGGCTAATGTCTTCGACGTCTCATATTTAAAATAAATTGTTAACATAGTACTGATAAAATTTCAAATTACAGTCATATGTACTGTAAAAAATCTTTAAAAAATTTGTTTGATGTAAACAGCACTAGATGGCGCTGATTAGGTTGCTCGAAGTGGTTAGTTCGCGACGTGACGCGGTGTTTCCGTTTTCTTAGGCAACGGTTCTATCAAAACTTACGACAGATACAAGCCATATAGCAGCAGCGCTTACTACCACACACATGACCATTAGTAGGCCGACTTTGCTGGCTAACTTACATGGCGTTATATGAAGAATTGTGGAGGTGCCAACAAAAATTCGAGGTTTTGTACGGTTTAGAGACGGATTTCTACAGTGAAATCCAGATGATCCGCGGAGAACACAATAGCGCTCCTAGTGAAGTGAAAATTATTTCAGTTCTTATACCCGTTTAGTTTTTATCGCCTTCCAAAGTGAATTTATAGGAGTTTGTTTACATCTCAACGCTGAGCTATCAGTCGAAGGTGCAAAACGTGTGCTTCATTTGCTCGTCTTGGAAAGTTTAGGAGCACAATGGGCTATACAAGGTGAATTTATAGCATGCACGGAATGCGTTCGGGACGTTTTTTATTCGGGAAATAGTATATATGACGAAATATAAGCATTTGCTAATTCCGCAGTTGGATGACAGCTACCGGAAGCTTGTCCATAGTAGGCCGACTAATACATATGCAAATTGCTACCATATGGCTTGTATCTGTCGTAAGTTTTGGGTTCTATACATGTTGCAGGCAGGCAACGGTTCTATACATGTTGATTTGGTGCGAGCACGTAATCGTGATTGTCGTGGTGTTTTTGCAGGTGGTGTCTTTTCAATTGGATAACTCTGTTTTTTAGCGGATATCAGTTCTGAAAGTGGTAAATTGTAAGGAAATGAGTTAGATAAAAGTCCGTGACGGACTGCAGTGATGGTTTGCTGCCGCGGCGAGAGAGAATGACGAGTTTCGCCGAGATTGGCCTTATCCGAGGACGCGTGAATGCGCTGGCAGGCTAGCATTGTGGTGTCGTGTTAATTGTTAATTAATAATAAATTGTTGTTAATGTTCTGATTTTAATTAAAATTCTCACCGCTATTCTGTATGCTATTTTTTTTTTTCTTCACAAACAAACAAGAAAAACTTTCATTCTTCTCTTAAACTTGTCTCCATAAAAAAACGCAAAATGTTTACTTCTAAAACTGGTTTTTCTCTTTGAGTATAATGTTAAAAGGAAGGAAGAAAATCAAAATTTTAATAAGCGATACTAATACGTGTTGAACAATGTTTGTATATAACGTTAATCAAAAACAATTTTTAATAAAGAAATTAAAAAAAACAGGGATAATCCCCCACATCCTCAACGGGCGCCCGTAGATAGTGTGGGTAATGCCTATTTTTTTTAAGGAGGATGATACCTGATAATTTTTTCTAAATAAAAACATCACTCCAATTGATTTGGAATTCTCTTGCACTGGGGACAATTATCGAGATGCGAAAGTAAATTCACTAAGTAATACCAAAGAGTTTAGAAATAAAAAGGTTTTCTTTAGTTTTGCGTAGAAGCTCAGCTCCTGATGCAAACGTTCCACGACATTAATTCGTCAACAATATGAAAACGGATGTTGTAGCGATGACGCGTGCAAAGCAAGAACATTTACTAATCGATGCTCGGTGAAGCCTCTTTGAATGTAATCCAATAAATTGTTTGACTGCTTCTCGAACAGATACTCCGAAACTTGTTCGAATTCGATTCGGACTCGGCCGACGTTTGAGAATTTCTCAACTGACTAGGACAATGCAAAGACAAACGACAAGGCCACGGGTTTCACTAGTTTGTTACATTCATTCTTCGCTAATGCAACACTGAACTAATAAACTTTTTCTTTTTTAAATATTTACAGGATCACTTCTGGATTCACTCAAGGGCACACATTTTTTATTTTGAATAATATTTTCTCTTTCTCCCTCTCTCTCAATTTATTTGCTTTCTTTCAAAAACTTACAACTGTGCACGGGCGCCCAGTGCGAACAAATTTCCTACATGCCACACGCCCAACGTTTTATAACTAATTCCTACGATTGCCATTCATTTCGTTTTCTTTTATTGATAACTTCGCGATCGTTCACACTCATTATGCATTTGTTTTGAACTTGCATAGCTTTGCACGCCTTCACTTTTTCTCTCGTAAGTGCTCCATTCGTTTTCTGAGACTTTTCGCTATACGAGACGCACATGGGCCCACTTCGCAACACGGTTTGGTCAAATTGCATTCGCTAGATGCGCAACCGAGTTTCACGTTTCCGGCTCTTCAAGGCAATTCAAATGCGCGAGCATAACGGAAAGCTCAACTGTTCAAGCGATTTCGACAGCACTCTACGCCACAAATCTTGTGTAATAATAATATGAGACAACCGATCCTCTAGTCCTTCGAGCAACCCGCCCGCTAGCTTTGCCACAATTGCGAATAACCACGTGCAAGTCGCAATACATAGCAATGCGAACAACTATGCCAGAAACCGATAAGTCTAACACAACTGGAATCGATTGAGTTTGCTTTGTTCCTTGCGCCTGAAGTCAGGCAAGATTTGCAGCAGACGCAGAAAGGTTTCATGTATGCTTGAGTAACCGTTTATCGACCAGAAAACAAGCCTAAAGTCAGTAGGCTGCGCCACATGATTTTAGAACAGAAATTCTTCATCCGAAACTAAGTTGAAGTTACGATTGTAAGAAGTGAGTGCAGCCGCAGCCCAAGAAACTGCAATTTCGTATTATACGCTGTTCAACATGACCACGATATGGAACTCGACAACACGACACAGGTTTTCCACTACTTCTCCCCCAAATGCAAGTTCCCGAACGATTCGTACTTCGCGGTAGTTGATTGACTGACGAGTTCACTATTTATTGATTCATTGATAATCCACTTGTCGCAACAACCGTATCTGCAAATGATAACCTTTCCCCTCCAATCTGTGTCGCCACGCAGGTCATTCGCGACTTTCACCACGCTTCGCGATCAATATCAGACGCCTCATTCCGCCCAACCAGATCTTCATCCGAACAGCCCCCGTGCGGTAAATGCCGCAACGGAGGTTCGTGAAGAGGCCCTCATCCATCCACTGTAGATTGTGTCGTGGCAATGCCATTCGCGGATGAGCTACGGTATAAAGGTGTTGCCGTGTCCAAATTTTAATTGCAAATTAGTCAGCATTGTGGTGGTTTTCGAGCAGTTTGCCTAGGCGACTGCTCAATTACTACAAAATCTGAATCGTCGTCAGAAGCTGTTGATGCCGGTTCAACTGCATATAATTATCCTCTTTATCATCTGAAACAATAGACACGCCCTGAATAAATTCTGAGATTCTTCTCTTACGAATGATTTCGGCTTTATAGTTAGTACTCGATAATGGTGATACTTTTTATATTGGCATAACTTCAGCACAGAGACATATTTTCACTCACCTGGGGTTTAGTAAATGCTCCAAGAATCCTCGCTTCAGAACCACGAAAGAGGGCCTGGTCGAAGCAACTGTTGAACCGCTGACCATCTAACAACCAAACCACATAACATAAACAAAAATATGCCAACTGCAAGCTAACATAAAATGCACTTCCACTTTAGTGTTCATGATACTGTAAGACGGCAACCGTATCCAATCCAACGGAAAATTTCGCGATTGTAAAATTGTAACAGAAGAACAACTATTGGAAATAGTGGTCTTAGAAAATCCGAATCGAAAACCATGAGTAGAAAAACAATACTCTTATCGGCCAAACAACTACAGAACTTCACTCCTCGGTTGACGTCAAGTGGCGGTTCAGTCGCAGAGATCTGTCCCCATATGGAGATTTTGTTTATTATTGGTGTCTGCATATTGTACGTTGAGAACAAAACCCTTCTGACATGAGCGTATTAGTTCTGTCTATTTGTTAATTAATTTTTTATATTATGTGTTGAAACTTTGTCAGTTGAATTTAAAACTATTCATGATTGTCAACAAATAGATTAAATACAAAGCTATAATTGCTTCTGTTTCGCTGTGAGCATAACAAATGGATGTGTACCAATACTTTTTTGAAGCAGAGTATTTCACACCAAGGTTCGATCAGAGCTTAAACACTAAGTTAGTTTATAAGCTCCGATTCGATCTCGACATTAAGGCAGTGGACTATTATAGTTATTATTTTTATCATTGTTCACGGTTGAATTACCTTTATTACCGTTAATATTGAAAACCAGACAAAAAGGTATTTATTTTACATGGAAAATTGGTTAAAAAATAATATTATACACCTATAAAAATTTAAATCTATAATTATCAAACTTTCTCTGATACATTATCTGAGTAATTGAAATTAATTTTTATTAAAAATACTCGTAGAAAATAAGAATTTGTCCATAATATTTTACTTCTTGTATCTATTCTCAGAAGAGCTCCTTACAGGAATATAACTACTTCCCCCATCTCTACTACAACACTACAAAATACTCTAAGTTATCACCATTGAGACTGTAACGTTCCACGTTGACTACTAACTTTGTAAGAAATTCTGTCCTGGTGCTCCAAAAGCACAAAGTAACCACCCGTTCTGTGGGGTGGTTGACGGAGAGCATCATCTAATCACTAAGAGATGAAAGTGGATTGCGATGAGCCCCACCGGCGGCTGATGGGTGCCCGCCAGTGGACCAGTTCATCAGATCACTTTGGGACTGGACAGCAGCTTGTTCACAGCTTCCAACGAGCATAGTATGCGCTAACTATAGTATCTAGTATCTGACTAGAAGCGACTGCCATCGCCACTTGTTAGAGTCTTTTCGCAGTCGTGCGCCGGATTCGGATTGCGTTTTCCCGGTGGGCATGTTATTAATTCATGGTGGGATGCGGGATGCTCCACTACTCGTTCGCAGAAACGCGTGTAGTGAATGAAGCCGTTTATTCGTTTCCATTCAGCCGAAGGATATGGAAGTGAGCAAGTGAGGACTGAAATTCAATACGGGTAACTGAACACTTGTAACGGATTGTGGAATAGTTCGGTTGGGCTTCATCACAGTGTTTAGTGTTTGTGGACTTTCAGTTGTTATATCCTTAGGAAACGAACATTCCTACTGCACTTTTAGAGTGCATTAGCCTGTGTGTTGCATAGCGAAGGGTGAGAACAGTTAAGTTCCGATGGTAACGCGACTCGTTTCGGGGTTAGTCTTAACAAAAGTGTGAGTGCAATTGGTTTTCCTTGCGGTTAAAGCACCTGTTAATTAATATATTAGCGGATTATTAATTAGTAAGCAGGTTTTTGTGTTAACTTCCCTCCCCATTTGCTAATTGGAACTTTCGCGCTCACTTAACGACTCCAATTATTCATCTCGACATCGACACGCGGATTCGAGTTCCTGGAACACACTTGGTAGGTAGATAATGTCGAGGTAATCACATAATTAGATTTAGTTAAATTTGTTCACGTTCTGCATTCTCAATCAATCAAGTTGATGGGGCTGGTTGAGTTAATTCAATGTAAAGTACTCGGGGTCCATCATTGTGCCGCCAATCGTGCCAGATGGGACCTCTAAGTGGCTTAAGTGATTTCGGCACTCCATGAGTGCCTTCTTGCGTGCGTTAGTCAATCAAAACCGGCGCGTCGAAAGCTAAGATGATGAAGCTTATTAGGTTGGATGAGAAAAAAATGGTGTTATCATCTTCATCCATGGTAATCCGGCGATTGGTATCAGTTCCGCGAGAAATCATTCCTTCTACTCGTTTCTACGTGTGTACGTAGTGTACGCGGGCATGTGTACTTTTTTTGGGATCATGCGATGACCAGAGGAGATAGAATCAACCATGAGAAAAAACTTTTGCTAAAAGTTCCAATTGATGTAATTGAATTTGGTACTTTAATGAATTGAATTAATTGATACGCGTGAAATGAACCGAATCAAAGTTCAATTTGGAAAATTCTGTTTGGGAGAAATTAAAATTTTATTTGTGTTTATAAACAATTCATAGATTCGCTAATTGCTACATAAATATTTATTATTCTCGGGTTTGAATAGTTTTGAAATGAGATAAAAGCTAAAAATTATCGAAATTTGCGTAATATCAGAGATTAATTTCGTACTTCGTGATCGATTCTACTTTATAATTTAAATATTTGATTCACGTGTTCGAGAGCATAAAATATTGTTAAATATGGATATATACCTGCATACATGTATATTTGTAGATATAAAACTGGATCATTTCTACTAAATAAAACTTGATTAAAGCTTATAAAATTTTGAATTCAAAATTTTCACTTGTTTTTCTGAGTTATTGTTGATTTAAGTTAACTTTCATATCTGAAGGCCAAAAGCATATTTTGTACGAGCTTAAAGATTGTTTCTAAGATTTCGTGAACAATAACAATAAGTATGCAATACCTTTTAAAATCTGTAACCTGTTTTTTTTTTGTCAAATTTTTTATTTTTATTTAATTAAAAATTCACTAATTTCTTATGCAGACATCAATGACAAATATACTCTAGAAACACGTTAATTTTTGTTGTAAAAATCATTGACTGAATAGGATCTTGAAAATATTTATGGTATTCATCGTATCTAAAAGTTTTGAGAAAATCCGGTCAAAACTATAGTGTCAGGTTCGTTGGGAGGCCAACATAGACCTGATTATTTGTGCAGTGGACTGAAAGGTTTCAGTTGTTCAAAGGAACATTCAAAAAATATTCAACGATGTGCGGGTCTATACGAGCAATTGAGGAATGAAAGCGAATGCGCAAAAATGCGAACAATTTTGTTTGGACATCCTGCAGTTGCCCAGTCAAGACCTTAAAAATAATTGGAAAAATATCCACATTATAGCTGGTGAGGGTCGTTCAGAACGGGTTCCACCTAAATCCTGTGTTCGATACCTCGGTGTTCATCTAGATCGATATATGTACTATAATATACATGTCAAACCATGCTTAGCAAAGCGCCTAAAGTGTTCATGTTTCTTTGACAACTCTTTCATTCCAGGTACATTAATCAAAAGGTCAAGGTTATATGTTGCAAGTGTCAGATTAGCCGAATATTACCAAATAAAAGTGCCGTTTCATGGACTTAATACCGGCTTCCCAAAGTCCACCGAAGTGTGTTCCAGGAGGGATTTGTTCTTGTGCCAGCTCTGTCACCTCTCTGTATTCTTTTTGTAGAATTTTTTGTGCGCCTTGGAAATTTGTTCCACAGTCACTGTAAATTGTCCGACATTACCCTCTTCGAGCGATAAATCGTCGAATTGCTGCTTGACAAGTTGGTGTCGATAAGTCGGCTGCTAGTTCGAGGTGGAAAGCCTTGGTAGCCATGCAGACGAAAATAGCTACTATAGTATACTCAAATAGTATCCACATTCCATCAACCCTCCGGAAAAATCTGAACACAAGCCGGTAAATGCTGACGCGATGATTGGCTCGAATATAAACATATGCTTCGATGAGAGATTTCAGGATAACTATATCTCAAAAAATCAATAACTTTGCAGAAAAACAAATTCGCTCCATGCAATCTTTTAATTTTTTAATTAGAATCTGGCAGCACTCCCATGTTCTGAAATGCGTAAAAGAACACGTGCGTCGGAAATTTTATTTGCTTTTTCCTTTGTTTCTTGAACGCGCCAGGCCTGGGCTTAGCTGACGTGCCCTGGATCATCTGACGTGCATCTGGGGAAATTCAAAAAGTGTGCAACACAGGGTAAATGAAAGGTGTGGGTACTAGGTGAATGTACTATGATAGCTACATATGCCTTCGTAGTCTTTCAGGCACGTCCTGAACACCAACGTATTTTTATTGGACCTGCGTAATCCACACCAAATTCCAAGCACGATTTTTCAAAACGGACTCGTGCTGGAGATACGACTCCCATCATTTGCTCATTTGGCCTTGCAGTCATTTTAAAGCAAGGTATGCAATCCTTAAGAACGCTCCGAGCTAGCGTACGTCCTGAGAGAATCCAATATTTAAGGCGTATTGTACTTAGCATCAATTGGACTCCTCCATATAGTGTTTGCTAATGAGCACGTCTGATAAGAAGCTTTGCTAATGATCCCTTTGGAATGATGGCTGGATGTTTCGTTTCTTCCCCTCCAAGTGCATAGTAGATTCGTCCACCTCCTTGCATAACACCATTTGTGTCAATCCACGGGGCCAGTGGTTGTAACTTGCTTGTGTTGGATACACCGTATGAACTGTTTAATTTCGGAGTGGAAGGAGTGTGCTTGCGCGAGACGAATGCAGAGTGCTTCTGAGTGGCTCAATTCTTCGGAGGTAAGATAGCCTGATCGTTAAAGTGATGGCTTCCTAGCATTGTGTCCAAAACGTAGACATAAAGCGACGACTCGTTTGAGTTTCCTGATGCATGAAAATCGTTGCAGTATCTCTGGCTCTTGTTCAGATGGTTCATGTGCAAGAGTCGCATGATGAATAGCATTAATTTCTTCTATATCCTTGTTAATACCGGAAGGAATAGATACAGTTTTTAACCAGTTTGGGCCATCCCACCATTGGGTTAATTCCAATAAACCTTTGGATAAACTAGGACTCCTTTTTTGTTGAATATTACCCACACGGTTTGCGATAAAAACTTTCCATTTTGATGCAGGGCCTCGAATCCAATCCAACACAATTGATGAATCAGTCCAATAGAAAGTTGGAACGTGTTTCCAACCATGTGGGATAACAACTTGATTCATAAGCTCTACGAGCAGTTTGGCGCCGCATAATTCCAGACGGGAATAGATCGGATTTTTACAGGCACTTTTTTGGCCTTTGAAGTAAGGAACGTGACTTTCCTAGTGGTAGAAGTTATAACCTTAATATAAATCACAGCAGCGTAAGCCTTCGAAGAAGCGTCACAAAAACCATGTAACTCAATTTGCCCTTCGGTAGTAAATCCAATCTAGCGAGGAATCTTCAACTTGTTCAATGCTGGAAGCTGTCAATCCTTAACATCCTCTTCTTGTAGCGTGTCATCCCAACCGCAAACAAACAGGTGAAACAATTTGAAAACTTCAGACAGAATGTTCCGTTTTGTAATAGTCTTTGGGATTATTATGTCGATAGAAAACGTAAAATGATCTGTTCCTAGATGCCATTGTAACCCAAGAGTTTTTACAGCCCCCTTTATACTGATGTCAAATGACATTTGTGATTCTCTTTCTTCTAAAGGAATGTGTTTTAAAAGATCGGGATGATTCGCTGTCCGCTTCCGAAGGTAAAAACCTTCATTTCCCATTATTCGACGCAAATCAGCTTGGAGTTCCAAATTTTCACTCCCTGTAAGCAAGTCGTCTACGTAAAAGTCTTTTAACTCTAACTTCAGCTGCCTCAGGATATGCAGATTACTCGTCTTTTGCCAATTGTTGAAGAGTCCTAATGGCCAGATAAGGCGCACACGATGTGCCATACGTGACGGTTTGCAGCTGAAAATGTTGAATTGGCTCTTCAGGGTTAAAACGCGAGAGTATGCGTTGGCAATCTAAGTCTTCCTCTTAAATCCAAATTTGGCGGTACATTTCTTCGATGTCCGCAGCTATGAAATAACGATGCTTCCTCCACCGCATCAGAAAATGTAAAATATGTTGCTGAATGAATGATCCTGTTAAAAAAATGTCAATAAGTGCTTTTCCACCTGCTCTCTTTTGGGATGCATTGAAAACGGCTCTCAACGTGGTTGTGGAACTGTTAGGTTAAATGGCTGCATGATGAGGAAGGTAATAAGCAGGCTTCGTATTAATGCTTTTGGATGGAACTAACTGCATGTGTCCTAGGCTACGGTATCCCCTCATTAATTCCTCATATTGGACGCACAAATCGGGATTATGAATGAGAGCCTGTTCAATTCATTGAAATTGCATGTAGGTAATTCTATGCGTTTCACATTGAGACAGTTCATCCCGGGGCTTAAATAGAAGATTCACAACATATTTACCAGTCTCTGTTCGCTGCGTGTTTTCTGTGAAGTGTTTTTCTGCACGTGATTCGTCGGTTGTTAGTGATTTCTCCTGGCTAAAATCCTCAATCACCCAAAATTGAATGAAACAAATGCGTTAATTGATGTAGTTTGGGTTGGGTCAGTAGTCGTACCAAAAAAAAAATCCATCCAAATTTGGTTTTCTGTACACTGGGAGTCCCAGGAAGAAACTCGGATAGCAAAAAGTACATCTGCTCCAATCCGAATATAGATTTCAGACGGAACATTGAACTTTGGATCCACCAGATCTGATATACTTATCCCATCAGGAAGCTTAGATGCCACTTGAACAGAAGGTATTGCATTATCTTGTCCAGGACCAACGGCTTGAATGATGTCTTCAGTTAACCCCTCTTCAGTTACTCCTAGTGCAATGATTGATGCAATGGAAGCATTGGTATTCTTGAGTTGAAGCCCAAGCTATCGTACTGCAGAGCTAATGATGAAAGATCTTTGCACTCCTGTGTCGAGTAAAGCGCGCAGTCACAATTTTCACAGAGTGTTTTTGAACTTTTATAAGAGCTGTTGAAAGCAGTATATTTATGTGCTTGATAGCATAATTTGCTTGCACGCATCAGGCCGCTGCTTCTGTTGTACTAACAAGTGTTTTCCTAACTTCGCCACTGTGAAGCATTGAGCGATGGCGATTGCCACATAGTTTACACTTGTATTTTGATGAGCAGCTAGTAATCTTATGCTTATCGCTAAGGCAGTTGTAGCAAAGTTATTTTGATTACATAAAATTACGTTTCGCCTGAACATATAGTTTTTTGAAAGCTTTTTAGGTTTCAATTAATTTTTAACTTAATAGTAACCTAAAAACTTAAATGGGTGGAATTTCATTATATGTAAATAACTCACCCTACATAAATTTTAAATTATTGTTCTCTTCGCTAAAAAAAAAAATTAAAATACTTTCCAAAATGTTTCCTATAAATATTTCACTCAATTCTTATTACCATTTTTCGTTCCAAATCACATATGTTTCCTAATTTCTTTATCATAATATCTAAGGTTCTTTTAGGAAAGAAATATGTTATATATACGTTCGTTGAATGCAGTCGAATCGCGCACTGTATGTTTTATTCTTCAAAGCCATCCCTGCAATACAACGTATCTCTTTGGGTAATACTCAATTCAGAATACCGCAATAGGTAAAATTCTTTGCATTTTTTTTTAGCTCAAATTGTTCTGACTATGGAATTTTACTCCGTACGTCAATTGACATAACTTGACGGCATTTAAACGTCGGCATCTAAGCATAGCCGGACCTTGATCGGCTTAACAACTAAAGTGACCGGTGAAGCCCATGTGCTCTGTGATTCTTCGATCACGCCTAGCGCCAACATCCGATCAACTTCGGCATAGAATGACTTTTCCTTCGCCGGAGATATGGCAAAACGTCTCTGCATGAGGGGTATAGCATCCCCCACATATTTGTGTAAAACACCAAGGTTGTCCTGTCGAAACGTCCCTTCTCATGCGATGGAAAAGTGGTATAGCCGAGTCAAGTCGCAGTTATTGATTCGCATCCAGTGCATGTCGAAGTGAGTGAAAAGTTTGCGTCGCGCCATGAACAGTGGCAACAGAGTAAAGTAGGTATACTGGTATAATACTGGTCAAATGGTCCATGGGAGCCTTGTTTGCGTTTCCGTAGTTGTTCATGCAATTCTGTTTCAGTGAGGCCGTCATCATTGTGATTGCGAAAAGCTGCACAGAAGGAATTCCAATCGGGGCGTGTTACGGATTCTTTGAAACTCCAGTAATATTCGGCAGCATCCCCACTGATTAAGAGGTACGCGTGTCGAAGCTCCCTACGGCTCCCTGGTTGTTCGACAGCGGTTGTGTCTGGTCATTAGTCCGATGGTCTTTTGCCACTGCTCCACGAATAGGGACTTGCGCTCCAAGGGGGTCGTCTAGGGCGCTTTGCTCGATTGGGTGTCTGCATAAAGGATGTTTGCAAGAGTTGCTGGACACAAATACGATGGAACAAGTGTTTGCACTCCAATCGCACACTGGTTCCGACCTGTACGTCGTCTTCGTAGCTGATTGTACAGTTTTGGAGCGGGTCCAGCGTTTTTCCGGAGTCCACTTCGTTGTCATCGTTTTTTCCTTAATGGTAATAGAAAGTATCCAAAAAACTGCTCCTAACTACAAAAGAAACTTAATTAATATGTTTAAGTGGCCGATAGTGGCGAGCTAAGTGATCTATCAAAAAAATTATTTGTTGAACTCTTTCCTTTCCAGCAGCGCCGACTCCTCCATAGGAAAATGAGATTGAATGGTGATCTGACAAAAAGGGGGTGCTCCTGGCCGATTTTAAAAATTATCCCCAACCCCAAGTACATTACAAAAACCGTCTCTAATCTACGTTGATTGACTCGACGAGATAAGTGATAGCGTCACCGTAACAAGTTTTGTACGCGGTCAAAACTCACGACGCGTGGAAGCATTCGCAACTCCAGCATATGCCACCGAAAGTCGAACCAAAACCACTCATCTATCACGCATAAAAAGATGGGTAGAATCTTTCCGCAATATTAAGGCAAGGTAACCTTCTATCTTCTTGAGAGTCTGGCTGACAGTTCCCATCAAGAAAATGTAAGGTCCTTACAGGTTTTACCCTGGGATGACACATATGAAGGAATCTGTCAGGAGAAAAAAAATAAAACAAAGGAAGTGACTGAACGGGTGTATAACATAACTTCACTACTCCTGTCCTTGGGGGCTCGAGTACCGAGGTATCTTACATCCTCCGTAAAGGCCCAAATCAGAAAACGCTAATCTTTTTTCCCTTCAGGATGTTCGGCGCCCAACGTGGGGCCCAAACATCATGAATAGGGCTAAGTTATTACAGGGGTCCCCTCATATAGAGGAGTGACCTTCAAACATTTTTTTTGTCAAAGGTAATCTAGTGGGGTATCATATGAAAGGTCTCAATGAGATCTTTACAAGTGGGGTATCATATGAAAGGTCTCAATGAGTTCTTTACAAAATAGGTCTTAAAATTACTTGGTCAATATCGAGGGAGTAGGAGGAGGGGAAATGCACGAAATTTAGGCGTACCCCTTCGCGATTGGAAACCTTTCATCTGAAAAATCTGAAAAAAAACATGTGTGTAGACCGTTATCAGGACAACAACAACAAATACGCCAGAAGTCGAAATTTATCCAATTTTTTAGTAATAGTATGATTTATAAATTTTACACTTTCTTGAATAAAATCGTGAGGGCACCCTCAAGTTCAGTCAATTTACTAGTTTAACTATTCCTGAAAATTTCAGAAAGATCAAATCGTATTTAACAGAACTATGGGGGTTTAAATTTTCCTGCACAGCAACTATACATGGCTATGGCACAATATGCACTTCCAATCAACTCAGACACTACGGGCTTGCTAGGATTTGCATGAACGTTTCAGGAATTATATTCAAGATAAATATCTTTGTGCATTTGTTCAACAGGTGTCATCCATAATCATACAACAAAATAGCGGCCGTTTCAAATGAGAATATTGCATAAAATTTTGTTATTTTTCGCGAACTTCAACATTTAAGGTACATGCTGTTAACACTAGATTGCATCTATTAATGAATAGCTGATGATGAGCGCTAAAAACAATCGGTGAAAAAATTATGAGGGTAGATCCAATAACAAATACCTAAATGGTAGAAATTCTTTCAACTTTGCTAATAATAGTATAAACTGTAAATTAAATATTTTCTCCAGTAAAACTGTATCAGGATGATTAAATCGGATGAAATTAGATATTTAGGTGTCCTTTAAAAGGTTCTTTTACTCTATGGGTTTTAAAAGAATGTACAGAAGTTATTGCCGTTTGAATTTATTCCGACTACAGCAATCAAATACGGTTTTCCTATTGGGTGTACAACTTAATAACCGGAATTTTTTTGCGAAATTTTGATGCTTTATTGTGGAAAAATCTTAAAATATATTTCATTCGAAGTATTGTCCATCGGAAGCTACAATATTTCCTCATCTTTCAGGCAATTTATGAATTCAATCCCAAAAAAATTGCGCCGGCTTGGCGGCCAAAAACGAATCTATCCGATTTCGGATGCCTTGCTCTGATGTGAAGCGTATTCCGGTGAGGGCGTTTTGCATCGAGCGACATAAATGAAAGTTACACGGAGCAAGGTCCGGCTATAAGGAGGGTGGGCCAAAACTTCCCAGCCACTATTTTCCAAATCATTTTTCAGGGGTCTTGCAGCATGCAACCGAACGTTGTCATGATGAAAAATTATAGCCTCGTGTCTGGTCGCATATTCTGGGCGTTTTCCGATGATGACACGCTTCAAACGTATTAATTGTGTTCGGTATAGGTTACCTGTGATTTTCTGGCCCGATTTCAACAACTCATAATATAACGGCCCCTTCTGATCCCACCAAATACACAGCATAACCTTGGTACCATGGATATTTGGCTTCGCCATGGATTTGGCTAGTTGGCCGGGCTTCACGTATGACTTTTTGCGCTTGGGATTGTCATAATGGATCCATTTTTCATCCCCAGTCACGATCCGATGCGAAACTGATTTCTTTTTATGGCGCTCAAGCAGCATTTCAGACTTACAGAAGTGCCGTTCAACGTCTCTCGGCTTCAACTCATAGAGGACCCAATTACCTTGCTTTGAATGTATCCGGTGGCTTTCAAACATTTCGAAATGGCTTGCTGAGTCACTCCCAACGATTTGGCAAGTTCGTCTTGCGTTTGAAACGAATCCTCATCGAGTAGCGTCTCCAAGTCTTCGCCTTCAAACTTTTTTGGCTGTCCTGGGCGTTCTTTGTCTTTGATGTCAGAATCGGCACTTTTGAATCGTTGAAACCATTCAAAACACTGTGTTTTCGCTAAAGCATCGTCGCCATAAACTTCTACAAGCAAACGATGACTTTCTGCAGCAGTTTTCTTTGCAAAAAAATGACCCAACAGAACTTCCCGCAAATGCTGTCTTTTTCTCCAATTTTCGAAGTTATCCATCGTGAAAAATAATAATGATGCACACAAGATAAAATTGTTTTGTTGACTGATTTTGATAGCTGTCAAATGTGCCTTCAAAATGACATGTATATAAAGTTCGAGCTTTCACGATATTTGTTAGTACGGACATCTAGCGTCAAATTCCGGTTATTAAGTTGTACACCCAATACTACATGCGCTTTCCATCAAACCAGAACATACACTTTTGATTATATTATCTCCAAATATATAATATAACAAAAAGACATTTAGGATTGGCTTAGTCAATGATTTTAGCAATATCGCAACAAAATGTTGGCTAGTTGAAATGTCGTAGCACTAGTTTTAATTTTAAAGCAAAAATATATTTGTGGTGCATGTCATTAAAGTTTTTCTTGAATTAAATAATTCTATACTCGTTTGTCTGCATATCGTATGTTAAGTACAAAACCCTCCTCACATGAGCGTAGTGCTGTCTGCTCAACTTGTTTAAGGTAGATTTTAGTAAACGTTATGCACGTATTTTTGGCTTAAGGTATACCATTTGTTATTTTATGCACGTTTAGTCGTCGATTTCTTGAATGACTTCTGCAATTAATGAGGTATTGTATAACTATTTTAAAATTCCACAACTTTAAATCCGTTCCGAAGGTGATGATTTTTTTTTACATTTCAAATAAATAAATAAATCCTCCAAATAAAGTACCCTTTGTATGAGGTTATCTTCATTTTTTGCTGAATTACCTCAATCAAATTCAATTGCAAAGCATCTAAAGTATGTAAACGACAAATACATGTTCTGTCCATATTTATAAAGTCAATATCTGCATAGAAATTACTCTCAAGTCATTTTATTTATTCACTTCACGACATTGGCCATTATCACGTTTCAAATAACCCCGAAAAAATGGCACTGACAAGAGGAAGTAAATCCAGATTGAACAAATAATACTACATAGTACTGTTTATAAAATAAAACCAATGTTGATTTCTTTTGATTGATTGAGTGATTGTGATCTAAATTCCTATGATAGAGCTACCAACGACTTCAGGTGTTGAAATTTGAGCAGAGCGACAGCTTACAAGTGAAATTATTCTTTCCAGGAACGTGATTTAAATCAATTTCAATCAAAAAGAATCACCTACGTGCACTATTCTGGAGGCAGTGATTAATCGAGTACATTCCGGTAACCAGACCATGAGCGAAAAAAAACAAATATATACTCGTACCTAGATGATGAAATTGATTCAGTATGAAAATAAATTGTTTACAAGAAGAATTTGCATGAATGGAAATCTGTTTATGCGGCGGATTCTTTGAGGATAAACATAGAAATGAAAGGAATGACATTTTGCAGAGTAGAGAAGAATCAATCTGATAAGTTCAGATATTTATAATGGATTTAAAATTGTTGACACCTCAGAATTCAGTTGGTTACTCGCCAATATGTTGTTCCAGCATTTGGAGGCATCCTGAATGTTTATAAATAATAAATATCGACCAACACGAGGCAAACAGTAATTAATGTCTCCACTCATTAGAGTATCATCAAAGCTATTTAAAAGTATGAAATTCGATACATAAGAAATTTCCGCATAAGTTGTGCCACATGTTAACCAGAAGATAGTCAAACACACCAAGTCAATACACTCAGCTGTTATCCTAACCAGAATTGATGGTAAGATTATGCAATTAACGGAACTATCTAATTAACTTTATCTCGAAGCCAAAAGCTTGAGCTAAGCTCGATTACTTCATTTTGTTCTTGAGATGGAAGCGTTCAAGAAAAATTATCAGCTCATTACGATTGTCGTTGCTACTGAGAAAAATGACAATAGTCTCCATTTTCGCACGTTTTGGTATTTTGTCGAAATCTTAAATTTGGTTAGCGCAATTTTGCATTAATTAACACTTACTCAACATTTTTCGGGCAAGGGAATTGCAAATTATTTAAAACACTTAGCAGAGAATAAAGCTCATCTGCATCATTATTGTAACTTTTAATGTTTAGGGGTATTTATTTTGCGTTGCAGAATTTTGGCTTTGAATATATTTGTACCATTTTAAATTACATGGTAGAACTCTATAAAGAAAAGTTTTGTTTATTTTATTGCTTTATTCGACAGAATGAGCTACATATTTCCGCTGATTTACTCCTCGAATAAAGTCAATCGTTTTTTAGGCAAAGTTTTTTTCAATCTTCGAATAAAAGTTATGAAGAGACTTTTGACCCTCTGCTCGACCTCTTGCGGCACTGAATATTATGAGATTGCACTGACAGCGAATTGAAATGGCAGTATTCGATGGATATGTATAACAAGCAAAGCAGGCTCTAGTACTCTTAGTGCTAGTAGTTGGGCAAGAAAGTAAAGAAATAGATCAATGGGGCTTTTGGTTTAAACACTGTGGTCAGATATGATTGTTGTAAATTTGATACTTGGCAACACGTACATATGCCGAACGAGTGAAGCCAATCAATTATATTCCCTATCCACAAAAACCGGTGACAAACTACAGCGTGACAACTATAGAGGCATATCACTACTTTGTACGGCCTACAAAATATTTTCAAAGATCTTAGAATCGAATCAAACCGGATCAGACGTCACCAGTATTATTGGCGATTATAAAAGTAGCTTTACAGCAGGTACATCGACGGTATACTAATTGTTACAGTCAAACAAATACTTGGCAAATATGGACAGTGCAACTTGACGCACACCAAATTTTCGTTGACTTTAAGTAAGCATACGACAGTATTGATCGTAACGTACTGTACCCAATAATGCTTTGCTTTGCCATCCCAGCCAATTAGTCAGTCTTACCAAAATAACAATGGTGTCGACGACCTTCCAAATACACATCACTTACCAACTTTGACACAAATATCGGACTAAAGCAGGGAGATGGGCTGGCCCCATTTTTATTCAATTTGGCTCTCTAGTACGTCAGAAGAAAGCTACCTATCGATACACGAGGTACATTACTATACAAGTCGAGCCAAATAGTAGCCTATACAGATGACATCAACATTTTGTCGCGGTCATTGACAACTACCAAAGAACTCTTCCTGAAACTCGACAGCCAAGCAACACTAGAGGCCTTCAAATCAGTGAGAATAAAACAAAGCTCATGCAGTCAAGGAAAAAATTCCTCAAGTACACAAAATATTGCACTTGGCGAATACTCGTACAATATCGAAAATGTGGGCAAATTCATGTTTTGACGATCTTCAAGACCAGCTGCATACACAGGAGAACAAAGCTCTATGTATACGAATCTGTAATAAGACCTGTGCTATGCTAAGGGTGTGTAACATGTAGCCTAACCCAAGCATCCACAAATATATTGAACGCCCTCGAGAGACGGGTCCTGAGGTGAAGGAGCGAAGCTATACGAGGACCAATGGCAAGTTCGATACTACCATGAGCTATATAAAATTTTTGACGAGTCGACGGTCTCAACGATTGTACGACTGCGGAAGCTGTAATGGACTGGCCACATGAATTGTATGAACGAACAACAGATACCCAAAAAGTATTCGTTGGAAGAACTGAAGACCGGGGATCAGTGGGGACTCTGACTCGGTTGACGAAGACAGTTCATCGCTGCTGGGATTTCAAAATTGAAGGACGCGATCAATGGACCAAGAGAATTGGAGGCACTATTAACAGGGACGAGGGCCTGAGAGGAGCTGTAGTGCTTTGCTCTAATACATGTACTTGGCAAGGTTATACAAGTATGGTTGACTACTTCCTTCTCACTAATTGCGTTGCCGTGCCTTGCTTGAATTTGAGAAGACCATATCCTCAGCCAAAACGATAATATGAGTACGAACCATTTATCGTAATGCAAGAAACTGAAGTCAGTTTAGGCTACGGTCGTGAAAAATCCACGGGACGTTGATACCGATTTATTTCGTTAGTCAACCGCGACAATCCAATCACGTTGATAGTAATAAAATGCAGTTCGCTTCCTGATTGACGATTCCGAATTTGTACATTTTCGGCCAAGGAATTCATTCAATGATATACTACGGCAAACTCGACTTAAAAACGATCACTCACCAGTTCTCGTTGAAAGCGCGACTGTGACTACGATGCATTCCATTGTGTCTCCATTTACGTCAAGACTCACCGTTTTTCTGCTAAATATTCAATGCCTTCATAGCGCATCCTAAATGAAATTCCAGCTAAACCACGTCCAACTAAGCAACTGATATAAAACGGCACAGCCACCGCCGTCGCGTATATCACCAAATGCATGGAGTTTAGAATTAGAACCGCACAATACCAGCTCGAAGGAAATTCAGACTAAAACGAGTACAAAACATGTACGAATAAAAGTGTAATGACCGCGGTGCGTACACTTTACAGTGCACCGACACCACTCAACCTTATTATCATCAATTAAACATTTGTAAACATTTCCAATTGCAATTCGATTGCTTTTTGACCACTTGCACTTTTCTTTGTTTCACGCACATAATTCGTTTTATATTTGTTGATTAGAATGGTTCGGTTGGGGAGAATTATAATTATAAAAGTTATTTAAACCAACAAAAAGATCTTTCTACGTTGCTTCTTCGCAGCGAATTACGCGTCCCCGTGTAACTGGAACAATAGTTGACGGCATTCTCACTACGACAATCCATTGTAATTAAATTGATTAAATGCTCATCGTGAGAGTTCGCGCGGGAAAGCAAGTGCTATAGATTAAGGTATAAAAGTAATCCACGATTGCGGAGATTCTAAACTGCTCAAATTCACTGCTCACTTCAAGTCACTGTTGAGAATTAAATTTTTCAATTAATGAAAACACTGATAATCCTAAATGCAATGTCGTGGGCCAAAAAGTTCATCAAAATTTTCACTAGCCGAAGTCGTCGTTTGAATTAGAGACGTGATTAACCGAAAACTGTGGAAGTAGGTCGAAGCAGCACTTGGATAACAACACTTTGCATTTTATGTTTTCACAATTTTAGAATCGAATCCTCGCGTAATGGCATCGAACGAACAATCTCCGCAATTTTGCAAAAATTCAATGGGAATAAGTTAAATGTACGTTTTAAAAAACTTTAAAACGATTTGGAAATCTAATTTGATCTCATTTTCCAAATATTCCCGACTTTAACCGCGGCAAAGAAAATATGGCAGCTGTTCTTCGCGTCATTCCCGTGGCGCAGTCCAAGTAAAACTCCACGATCCGCCCCCAAACTTGTCTTTCTTTCGATTCCTGTGTACACGGTAAATCCATCGGCTGCTTGCCCAGCCTAGTTAGATTGCTTTCGGCAATGTAATACTGCACTAAATCAGTGTTCCCATGCTCAAAATTTTAATTGGCAGATTTAAAATTTTTCAAGAAAAATTAACTGAAGTAAAGAAAATGAAAAAGATTCTAAATAGTAATAAAAGTTAAATCACATCAATACAAAGGAAAATTGATATAAAATTACATTTAATAATAATAAGAATGAAAACTATTTTGCAAATTAAGATTATGAATGGAAGTAATTAAATGTTTTTTCGAAATCTGCTATTAAAATTTTGGATAGGAGATAGGAAGGTTTTTGAGCAGTTTGCTTGTGGGACTGCTCGGTAACTACAATTTTTCACTGGTGTTGTCTTCATTTGTTAACAATTTCAATTCCAAAATTTTAATTTGGATTTGTGGTGATTCCAACCTTCCTGACATCTCCTGTAACCCCTTATGTACTGATAGCCTCTCCAGTGACAACTTTTCGATTTAACTTTCAATTTTCCTGGCGCTTAACTCCTCATCGAAAGTAAACAATAAAATCCTGGATCTTATTTTCACAAATCTTCCTGAAACCTCCATCTACTTGGACACCGCCCCCTCGTCTTATGTTGATGCCAACCGCCATCACCCTCCCCTTCATCTTGTGGTATCTGTCGAGTAAGTATCCGATAGAGGGCGCCCAACTCCTATTCTATACAACTTCAACAAAACTAACTATTTGGCTATCTATAACGAGATTTGATCAATCAATTGGTTCCCTTTCTTGAGTAATCTGAATATTGAGGACGCGGTACGCAAATTTTATCATTTCCTTAACTCTTTAATCCTACAGTCCATCTGAAAAAAAGCAAAGATGCGCTGTTGTTCAATATGCGAATTGCTGCAGCTTTAAAAGCCAAAGATATGGCTCGCAAAATATTCCGTATCAATAGGCTCAGTTCAGATTTCCAGAAATTCAGAAGTCTAAGAGGTGAAGTAAAAAAAACTTGTTACTGTAGCCCAATTAGAATATCTCAATCATATTTAAGGTTCTGTTCATCGTAACCAGACGAAATCATTTTGGGCGTACATTAAGTCGCTAAGAAATGTCAGTACCTTGCCTGGCTCTATGTACCTTGATGGTAAGGAAATATCAAATAATGAAGAGATTTGAGAACTGTTGGCCCAATAATCTTCCAACCTTTTATGCTGAGCCGACTTCTTCTTCCTATGTCGAGTATGACCAACAACTTTCGCAAGCCACTTCCTTTTCTTATATTAGTCCAACTGAAGTGGAGCTGCTTCTTAATCAGGTAGATATAGATTGCGGCAACGGTCCTGATGGTATCCCAAATATCTTTGCTATAGCACTCTTCTCGTCTTTATGTGTCCCGTTATCTATTTTGTTTAGAAACAGTCTAACCTCTGGTACTTTTCCTGTTCTCTGGAAGAAATCAATTGTTTTTCCTATTCATAAATCTGGTAATAAAGCTTCCATCTGGAACTATCGCCCAATAACCCTTCTTTCTGCTTTTAGCAAGATTCTCGAACGAATAGTTCATAACAAGTTATATTCCCTTCTACTTCCTCATCTAGCCTTGGAACAACATGGTTTTATCAAAAGTTGATCTACTTTTTAGGTCTTTGTAAAAAAATTTTTTACAAAGACCTACTAGTTTCAAGACCTGTCTGTCCGTCTGTCCATCTGTCCGTGCGTTTCACCTCATTTCCTCAGAAACTATAGAAGCTAGAATGCTCAAACTTTGTGAAAAGATCAGAAGTGATGATCTCTCAAAAGTTAAGGTCTTACCAAAAATTTAAAAATTTTTTAAGGGAGAATTAGCCCCCAAAAAATTTGTTTAATCAAAGGTAGTCGAGTGGGGTATCAAATGAATTGTCATTTTATGAATTAGGGGGTCCAGGGGACGGCAAAGTGTACCAGAAGTTTGTGTCCCCCCTCGCGATTGGACACCTTTGAGCCGAAAAATCTGAAAATCACCACGAATGTGGGCCATTATGAGTACAAGGGCAACAAATACCTCAGAAATCGAAATTCACCCAACTTTGTTAATAATAGTATTGTATGATTTGTAGATTTTACATTTTCGCCCATAAAATCAAAACGGTACCTTTAAACTTCTTGGAATTTTGCAATTATGTAGACTGGTATAAGATATGTACGCTCACAAAATTTAATTGAGATCGAAGCATAATCAAGTGAGTTATAGCCATTTCAATTGTATGGCATTACAACAACCATAACACGTGTTTATGGTTGATACATATTTCAAATTGACCTAGACACTTTTATTTTCTTCAATTTTCATGAAAACTTAAGGAATAGTGTTTAACATGAATATATTCAATCGGCGGAGCATTCAGAAAAATCATTTAAGCTAGATCAAAATGGCGGCTGCACTGTGCTTATGAAAGAAACTGTGCATCTTTTGCATTAAATTTGAACGATTTCATATCCAAGTATTGGATGAATAATTCAAGATATCGATTCACGCTATTAGAAAACTTGTTTCTAACCCTAGGGTGGTTACAAAGACCTTCTGGTAGGAGCACTCTCCTGTTTACTCATCTTGTTCTAATCTTCTTTCCTTCTCCCACACTGTGTCCTCTGTTTTAGATAACAAGTACCAATTAGATGTCATTTACACTGACTTCTCAAAAGCTTTTGACTCAGTCAACCACGGCCTTCTTATAAAAAATTTTAAGGCATTAAATGATAACTCGTCTCTTTTCCAATGGTTATCCTCCTACCTCTGTGATCGCGAGTGTGTGGTTACGTATAGGTCTTGCAAGTCTTCCTCATACTGTCATTATTCTGGTGTGCCCCAAGGTTCAATCCTAGGTCCCTTATTCTTTTTAAGCGTTTAGAAATGATCTTCCTTCTTTATTTAACTTTTTGTCGCTTATCTATGGTGATGATTTAAAAATCTTTACGGTTATACATTCCATCGACAACTGCTTGGGCCTTCAGGCAAATACAGAGTTGCATTACTAATTCCCTCCCCTTGAATATTGACAAGTGTTTCCTTATGTCCTTTTCCCGTAAAAAAATACTCCATTTCATTTGCTTATTCAATCTGCGGTATTCCTCTTGGGGTTGTTTCTACTCACAAGGATCTTGGCGTTATTTTTTATGATAAATTTCGCTTGGATCACCACATCTCCTTTATTGTTTCGAATGCATCTAGAATGGCTGGTTTTATTTTAAGAACTTCTAAAGGCTTCACCAACATTTCCTCTTGTATCTATCTATTTCGCTCACTGGTTCAGAGTCAATTAGAGTACTGTGGTCAAGTTTGGTGCCTTTTCAGTGTTACTTAATTGATGCTCTTGAATCAGTACAGCGTAGATTTATAAGATATCTTCTCTTAAAATTTCATATACCATATGTTTCCTATAGTGAACGTCTATCACTCCTACACTTACCCTCCCTGCCCTACAATCTTTATCACAATCTGTTGCCGGCTTCTTTGTGTAATAATATCTCAGTCTTTACTTCTGAGCGTGCCAGCAGGTATTCAGTAACCTTCACAATCCCATTTGCACGTACAGAAAGTCTTCTCAATTCGCCATTTGCACGTTTGCCTCGAAATCACAACATTCTTGGTCTTGATCCTATACCTTCCACTTTGTATGAACATAAAACTCGATTACAACGATATGTTCTTTAATTTTACTTTAATGATTAATTAACACTCATGTATTTATTTTTAAAATTTATTGCTTTCTCGTACTATTTGTTGATTGTATTTAATGTTATTTTGTCTTATTCTATTAAGTCATTAGCTTGAATTTTCTTTAGTTGTGTTTAATTTGCCTAGTTTTGTGTAATTGCATGTCTATATTATAATTGGAGTTTTTTCTGTATATATAGATACATCAATAGATAAAAAAAAATAAATACACATACGGTGAATAAAATTATAATTATTCAAGCAAAAATAAATAAACTATAAAAAAATTAACTATTAGAAACGTATGTCCTTGTGATTCAAACGCGACTTTATACAGGGTTATCCATTTCGTGGTAGAAAAGTATAACCCTGCCATTTGACATCTTTCAGAATTAAAAGTCATCCAAAGCATGTTTTGTTTAGTTAAAGGTTTGCCATTTAGAAATATGGATCGTTTAACAGTCGAAGAACGCGTTAAAATTATTAAATTTTATTATAAAAATGGTGATTCTGCTGTATCAACATTTAGGGCTTTACGAGCCGATTACGGTCAACATAATCGACCTACACAGCAAACAATTTCGAACGCAATGAGAAAATTTGAAGAGACTGGATCGATTATTGATATTGCAAGGCCTGTGCATCATCGCAACATTCGATCTGCTGAAAATATCGCTGTCGTTGCTCAAAGTGTGGAGGAAGACCCGAATTTGTTGATTCCTCGACGTGCTCAACATTTGGGCTTGTCTTACGGCTTATTGTGGCGGATTATGCGTTTGGATTTGCATCTCCATCCATGCAAAATCCAACTCACTCAAGAACTTAAGCCTCAAGAACATACACAACGCAGAACGTATGCGAATTGGGTGATTGAACAACAAGCCATTGATAACGATTTTTCGAACAAAATTTTCTTTAGTGATGAGGCTCATTTTTCGCTCAGTGGTTACGTAAATAAACAGAATCGCCGCATATGGGCTCTCAAAATCCTCAGGTGATCACAGAAAGGCCTTTGCATCCGGAAAAAGTGACCGTTTGGTGTGCATTATGGTCTGGTGGTGTAATTGGCCCGTATTTTTTTGAAAACGATCAAGGAAGAGCCATTACAGTCAATTCTGACCGCTATGGACGGATGTTATTATTGTAGAGAAATTGAAGACTGTGATCTGAAGAACATGTGGTTCCAACAGGACGGAGCCACAAGCCACACAACACAGGCTAATCAAGCACTTTTGCAAGAGAAATTTCAGGACGCTTAATTTCGAGATTGAGTGATGTCAATTGGCCCACAAGAACCTACGACCTAACACCTTTGTATTTCTTTTTATGGGGCTTTGTAAAAGATCGTGTTTACGCGAACAATCCTCAAAATCTTAAGCAATTGAAAACCAATATTCGTGAAGTTATGGCCGAGATATTGCCGGAAATGTGCCGAAAAGTCATTGAAAATTACCTCAAAAGGATTGAGGCCTGTAAGAGGTCCCGTGAAGGACATTTGAATGATGTTGTGTTTCACGTATAATGGCAAGACTCAATCTTAATATTGCATAAACAATTTTGTTTCAATCTTATGTGTTTTTTTTAGCTTTACTTTCCCAAGCGTAAAATGGATAACTCTATATAATATGAAAGGACTGTTTCAAATCTGTAACGAATAAATGCGAAAACATAAATAATAATATTCCAAAAAAAGAGTTTAATCGATATGAAAAGTCGAGTTCACTATAGAAAAGGATAAATAAAAATTAAAAAGAAATCAACATTCAATAATAACTCAAAATATAATGCAGGAAGCTAAGCGTTAATATTGGTCTCCAAGCAAATGAATAAAGCACGTTGAATTGTACACTTCGGTCTTCTCATTTCTCAGCTACTACAAGGCTATGAGACCCACTTACTCAGCCATCGAGCTGTGGTTCTTTTGGCGTTGTAGGAGCTGTTACCTGGGAGGGGAAGTCAGTGCTTGTTGACCCGCACCATTGGGATAGCAGGTCCGGTTGGGAGAGGTGCGATGGGGCATCAGTCCCATAGGATTGTCCTGCCTCTTGTCGTGGGCCACAACCCCCTCATAAAAGACGAGACCGTATACTAAATCACGTCCGGTGAAAATAAGAAAAGTAGGTGAAACATTATGTAGCGTCCTTTAGTTCTGGCCTCGTCCTTTTCTCTTTGGGCCAATTTTATAGGTGAATCAAATCGTACGCGTGACATTTTTTGCAGCGGGGCTTTGTGCTGGTGGAAAGAACCCGCTCCGTAGAAGCTAGCTGGCAGCATGCGTACGCGTCGCCAGAAAAGACCATTCCAGCTGAACACAGATCCCCCTCGCACCCTCCCAAACGGATCAAGATCCAAATGTAGACGTGGCCATATATTTCTCATTTGAGTGAGAAACGATAGAATCACATAATACTATACCATAAAAGAGCAAGTGAGCGGAAGGCCACTTTATCCGGGCAAGAGCCCCTATGACGCACTAAAAGGGGAGAGCTCGCCCGATGGCTAGCTCATTTTAGTGGAGGGACCGGCCATTGTTGCGGATTCCATACCCGGTCAGGTTCCTAACGAAAGGAAAGACCGAGATTATGTTTTTAATGTTTGCAGATTGCGTTGACAGGACAGTTGAATTGTCCGTTAGATCTGTATTGTCAAATTTTCATTGCGTAGCATAATTCGTCTTACAGGTTATGCGGACCATTAAAATATGTATAAAGTTACCACTTTGAGCAGAAACGCATCTTCATTAGAAGCACCACGAAAATCTCGTCGCAAGGAGGTTTAACGAAAGAGCGTTATTGAAAATTTTCTTAGCCAAATACGCAGCACGAAAATTTTTACGGTACTTCCACGAAGAAAATTTGGGACAATTTTAGATACGTGTGTGCATGGGACACGTAATTGAATTTCGCAAATATCCATACACTTCATGCGTTCACTTGACCGGCGGCAACACGCTTTTGAAAATTCGAAATAAGAGTACATCGCATCGAATGAACGTGGATAGATATAATATGTTAGACCGTGTATTATCACAATATTTATCAAGTATTTAGATACAAATATATTTGCTTAGAGAGTAGCTCGACTTGTTGGGCAAATACAAGTATTTATTCACATGAGGGCACGGGGATGAACCCACTAACACACGTTATTATAAGAGCGATAATTTCAACACTTTAGAGAGTGTACTTAACTACAGAATCACTTAATGATTTGCTCCAACACGACATGGGGTTCGAATTACTCGAGTAATGACAATCTTGTAATTAACACTTTAATCCTCTTGGTAGATGAGGAGTGAGTTCACCGCCGCCGTGCTTTGAAAACGGGTGACGACGTGTCTTGTTTTCGAATTTGAGATTGTATCAACTTGCTTTGAGTGGGTCGCACCAGTTGATTCGCAGATCAAAGAATCTGAGACTTATAAGATAGCATAGAAAATCACAAATTAGTTGTAATCCGGTTTTGGTGTCTCAATAATTTAAATTTAGATACAAACTTTGTCACTGTATCTTTTGTAGTTATATTAATAACTTTTTCAGCATATTTCGAACGACTATCGTAATATCACTTTCAAATTAATAAGCTGCAAAAAATGTAGTTTCACTTCTACTTCGATGAATTTGCGGTTCTCTTCCACTTTCACTCGGGGGGCACTCGGTGAGATGAAACGAATACCGCGGCGATGAAAAAGGTACTACACTTAAGAATGCATGTTTTAGCGATACTCCCATCAAATGTTACGTAAGTGCGCGCGTTGGGGATTTCTCAAGCTTAAACGCACAGTAAAAGCCCCAACGCGGAGGTTGTTGGGAAATGATCTCCAGAAGAATCGAGTTTATGTGACCATACCCACGGGATCTGAGCTTCTCCCCGTCGTGCTTGCGGTTTGGCGATCTCAAGCGGACTCCCCTTTATTTGCTCGTTGTCACCTTGCGGGACCACTTGCAATGGCAGTTGACGAGCCTCCAACTCATTCTGCTGCACACTTGCCTTTGCCAGTGCAATACGTGCATGTGCAGCGGGAAATGATCTTGCAATGTCCGCAATTTAATTGCAGATTTGAATTTTTTTTTCTTCGAATCTGTTATTAAAATTTCAGATAGGTGTTATGAAGGTTTTCGAGCAGTTTGCTTAGGCGACTGCTCGATTTCTACAGAATTTAAGGTTATTGTAATCTGATTTTCAACTGTAATACCTATTACTTTCTATTAAATTTATTGACCATAGGACATTTCTGTTTCTTCCCGTAGCACATTCTGTATTTCAGGTATTGTAAGCTTTGGCTCGACAGACTGTTTACCGGGGACAGAGAGGGCATTTTCTCGAGTAGTGCGTAAATTTGGTGAGAAATTAATGAGAAACATTGTAAATAATTTCTTTGTCCAGGTGGCGTATGGATGGTGAACAATTTGAGCGTGGGGTGGGGAAGAACGTGTCCTTCCAATCAAACTAGGTGTTACAGTGTATATTTACAGAAAATTGTGTTAAGGAAGCGCTGTTTTACTCGTTGGCGAGTTGTAAGAGGTAACCATCAACCAAAAAGAACCCAATGTAAAGTAAATTCATCAGTTTGGCGAAAACAGAGATTTTATGTTAAATGAGTGAAAAATAATCAAAAAAAAAGAAATAATGATGACTACCACTCCAACGGAATATATAATCTTAAAAGTTGCTTCCGATTGTTTGTTGTGCACTGAAATAATGTTTACCTAAAACTATGGTTTTGAAAGCCATAAAAACTTACAAGATTGCCATATCGTTTCAAACCATTTTATAGTCGGTGTAAACTATTTAGGTTCAATCTAAGGTGAATCAATTTAACAAGAGGTTGAAACTATTATCAACATTCATTCAGAACAGTGCTCAATTACCTTCTAACCATACATACATTTTTTTGTTTTAATTTGAATACATACACATAAGTAATCTATCCGTTCCAATCAATTACACACGTGATGAAATGTCTTTATCCTTCCCTATCCAATTTTGCATGGAACATGTTACAATAACTTGCAACCCGTATTTTGATATTGAATTTCCATGCATGTCTTCTTAAGAATTTTCATTTCCTTTCCTTTACGTTATTGTATAAATTGAGTATATATTGTGTCTTGTTTCAATCCTTTTAATATGATCCATGTAAGACATATGAGTATATATTTGTTAATGGAGGTAAACGATAAATGTTTGTGGTGATTTTGTGTAGATAGATTGTCAATAAACTATATGAAATATAACACATATGTTATATTAAATTTGTCTATATTATTCAATTCCACCCATTCTTTTGTTTTCTTTTTAATAAAATAAAAACAAAAATTTTCTCCTTACACGCGATTATCTTTATTTTTGCCCATACAATTGTTTCAATATCTATTTGATGTCTTCATCAATGGTACTACTGTCTTTTTTATTTTTCTAGTCTACTTATATGAATTACTTTTTAGTATTTCCTTTTTTCCAGGAGTTTTTTACCTTGCTTAATTCTAATTCATCTTTTTATGACTATCTTAATACAATTTTTGTTTTTTAGTCAATTTTTATTACTTTCCAACGTTTTTTATAATTACCTTCAAAAGTCTCGAATAACCGTTCCCTTAATCTTGGTTCATCCTTTTCTCTTCAGGTACTCTTGCTATGAAGAGGCTTTCGTATGCGTCAAGTTTATTTCGCTTTTTTATCTGTTAGTGCATTTCAAATCTTCTTGCCTATCCTGTGTCTCTCGTTGACGACGTGTTTCGCTACGAATGACGTCTTATTTTCCCGATTTGTTTCCAGTGCGATTTCCGCTTCGCGTAAATGTTCCTTAGTTCTCGTCGCTAATAGTCTTCTTGTATGCCCAATATATACCATCGAGCATTCCTGGCACTTATTTCAAAAATCCCGCGTTTTTCCTCATCCAGCTTCGGGTCTTTTTGTGATCCAAGCACTGTTTTCATTTTCAGCCTTTGACTGCTGATTGCTTCTCTGACTCCGATCTTCTCTAGTAGTAGTTGTTTTTTTTTCAAGGTCAATCTCGGCGGATCTTAACATCCTCTTCCGCTGAGGCAGCAGACCATCGCTGCAGTCCTGTACGGACAATATACCTACTTTCACTACAAAATGGCGCCCAACGCGGGGCCCGAAAAGCCCGGCTGTATCAACAGTCGTGAGCACGAGACAGTCCATTATCTCTGATGACCCTACAAGGTGTCCAAATTGTTGGCGGGTACGTAGCCCTTAAGGGATATTACACTAATCGTGCCCCAGCAACTAATAACTTCTGAACGTGTATTGTCCGTGGACATCAACATCGTTTGGACCTGCCTGGTGGTTTACCGTCATTGTATGACTAGCAAGGCCAAATTATATTAGAGTCCTTTCGTGTATTCGGAAGTTGTTATCCCAATATAATAATTGCGGCGGATTTTGATCTGCACCCCAAACTAAGCGGTGCCCAAGTGTGTTCGATTACATGGATTTTGACTTTACGGATTGGCTGCTTAGCTAGTCCCGTGACTATCCACGATAAGACACGCGCTGCTTGCGGGTCAGAATTCACCCTGGGCCGGCAAATTGTACCTGGCCGAAACTTGCGTATGAAAGATCACTTCCGAACCGTGATTCTTATGGTGCCTCAAGAGAGTAGTCCCTGTAATACAAAGGAAGAGCGGATCAACCACCTTCGATGGATCCTCCATACTCACCATCTCAACCCATACCTGGGGACACCTGGGATTTTCAACCATCAACCCAGCCAGGAGATCTTCCACCATCGAAAGTATCTCAGATAGTGGCTGACTGGAAGTTATTGTTTACAGGTCAGAATGACCCTACGACCATTGATGCTTTTCTGCGAAGGGTTGAGAACATGACGTGGTTTAATTTAGGGGGAAATAGAGTTGCCACACGCTGCGCCCAAATTCTATTTACGGGGAGCGCGCTCCGTTGGTTTTGGCGGTTTGTGGACCTTTCTCCAACGTTTGACTGGGAGACGTTGAGGCATGCAGCGCTGTGGGAGCTCGCACCAGTCGAGGGAGACGACACCTAAAAGCAGCGGATCCGGAACAGACACCAACAGGTGCATGAGACCGTAGACGATTACTGCAAAGCCCTGTGTTGCCTGTTGGAACGTCTGATGAGCCTCATGCCAGAGTCTGAGTTTCTCAGCCTCTTCTGGGAGGGGATTAGGCCGTAGCTGCGAGAGCGACTGGTGTTCGCCCCACGCCACAATGTGCATGCGCTTAGCGCGTCCACAAAAGCGCTTGAAGCTGTACAACACTCCTAGCGGTCCACACCCCAAGGTAATTTCTCCAGCCGACGAGAGCAATCAGAGCGAATAGGCAACGTGTCAAAGACTATTTCTCCATCATCCACAGAAATAGACCAACAATATCGAACCGAACCACACGAACTGGCTCCTAAGTGTTGGAACTGCCGGCAGGCAGGACATCACTTTACCGTATGCAAGGCAGAGGCTAACATCTTTTGTCTCCAGTGTGGAAAACTAGATACACATACGCCAGATTGTACAAATTGAAAGAAGTCAAAAAACTTGCTAGCGAGTGTTCACAACCGCCAGCAGTACTCGCGACAGACCAAGTAACGGAACGTTACTCCGTCCCGTCTACTAACAGGTCCGCCACAACAAGCTCCTCGCCAGTAAAACTACTATTGTCAAATACCACCAAGATACCTTTGCTGTTCCATGATGCAACACATGCCACATCTTCTCCGGAGGCCTCTCCAAAGACGGTGTTGAAGTGACCTCCTCTGGTTCTGCCTGAAGAACCCCGGTAGCCACAGACTCGTGTATTGAAACCATACCATATTAGGTTGCAGGAGTATATTGCTACACGGGAGAGAATTTTTGCCACAGAAGAGGTCACCCCACGGCAGCACAAAACTAAGTGGTCAACTCGCCGTTGAAGGAGCTTCCGCAGGAGAGTGCGCATCTGTCGCCAAACTTTAAACCTATGTAGCATCTCGGAGGTTTCTGAGAATGACACTCAACCTTACACACCAACCAAAGTGTTGGGTGAAATCGCTGTTGCACTGTTGACACGAGTGCAAGGATTAGCTGCTTTGCCTCGAGCCTCAGCTCAAAGGTACTCCATCAAAACCCTACGGCAATAAAACCCTGGCGCTCTGAAATCAGTACCGCTGATGGTACCAAACATTCTATCCAGGCTAGGTTGACAATACCTGTGACATTCAGAGGCCAAACGAAGGATATTACTTTCTACATTATCCCGTCACTGACTCAGAACGTGTACCTTGGCATCTATTTCTTCCTTCAATTTGATTTGGCCTCAGATTTATTCACAGATTCACCTTTAAGTACTAGATATGTCCATGAACTCGCTTCTATACCCGACAGCCACGAATTAACGCCTGACCAACGACAACGTCTGGAAGCATCCATCGCTGCTTTTCCACCTTACGCTACGCAAGGCCTTGGCCGCACCACACTGGTCTCTCATGTCATCGATGTTGGCGATAGTAAGCCAATAAAGCAGAAACACTATGCCATCCCACCGGTCATGGAAATGCTAATGTACGCAGAGTTGGATAGGATGCTCGAGTTGGGGGTTATAGAGGGGTCCCAAAGTGCCTGGTCCTCACCGGTAACCTTGGTGGTGAAGCCAGGTAAAGTCCGTCTTTGTCTAGATGCCCGGAAAGTCAATGCAGTGACCATCAAAGACGCTTACCCTCTTCCGCTCATCGATAGACTGCCGAAAGCAAATTACATTAGCAGTCTCGACCTAAAAGATGCATTCTGGCAAATTCCACTCGATGAAAGGTCGAGGGATAAGACCGCTTTCACAGTGCCCGGACGACCATTATACCAGTTCGTCACAATTGGCCTGTGTAACGCTCCGCTGACGATGACCCGGGTGATGAACAAAGTAATTTCACCCCATCTGAAACATTAAGTGCTCGTGTACCTGGATAATCTTCTACTCATCATGTAAAACTTTGACCAACACCTCCTACTCCTGCAAGAAGTAGCTCTGCATATCAGTAAGGCAGGACTCACCATCAACGTCCAGAAAAGTAAGTTTGTCATGAACGAAGTCCGATATCTAGGACATGTCATCGGACATGGCACTATCAAAACGGATCCGGACAAAACTCGGGCGATTGATTTAGTTTCCCTTACCGAAAACCGTTAAGCAGCTACGACGTTTTCTTGGGGTGTGTGGTTGGTACCGAAGGTTTGTTCGGAATCACGCTACAGTTTCAGCGCCTCTATCGAACATGCTCCGGAAAGGGAAGGTCATTTGAACCGAGTTCAGTCGAAAGGCATTTAAAGAGCTAAAACAAGAACTAGCATCTGCTCCAGTCTTGCACAGCCCCGAGTTTAAGAAACATTTCTCCATTCATTGTGACGCAAGTCAACATGGAGTGGGAGCCTTGCTTGTGCAATTGACCGAAGAGGGAGAGGAAGCTCCCATTGTTTTAATATCCAATAAACTGAATTCGGCCCAAAGGAACTACACCGTATCCGAGCAAGAATGTTTGGCAGCGGTGATGGCTGTAAAGAAATTCCGAGCCTATATCGAAGGCCACCAGTTTGAAATCATCACAGACCACGCTTCGCTACAATGGTTGATAAACCAAGCGGACTTATACAGACGTCTGGCCTGATGGGCTCTTAAACTGCAAGTGTTCAAGTTTTCCATCAAACACCGAAAAGGGACCCAGAACATCGTGCCCGATACTCTCTCGCAAATGTTTTCACCCGGGGGAGCCGAATCGACAGTGAATGACGATGGTCTGTCTCATACACACGAGTGATGATACAGCCGGGCTTTTCGGGCCCCACGTTGGGCGCCTTTTGTAGTGAAGTAGGTATATTAAAATGTCCGTGAAGGACTGCAGCGATAGTCTACCGCCTCGGTGAAAGAAGATGGTAAGATCCGCCGAGATTGGCCTTATCTAGGGACGCGTGAATGCGCTGGCAGGCTAGCGTTGCGGTGTCGTGGGGCGGGTTCGTTCCCCCAGCACAAGGAGCCACTACAAAACAATTCACGCGTCCCCAGACAAAGCCAATCTCGGCGGATCTTAACATCCTCTTCCGCTCAGGCAGCAGACCATCGCTGCAGTCCTTAACGGACATGCATATGCTTACTTCACTACACTTTGGCTATTGAATCAACTCATTACATTTTGCAAAAAGTTTGTTGCAAAAGTGATTAAATTCAAACAAAATAGCATGTTTTCGTTGAAAAACGTAGTTAATCTCTTAAACTACTGAACGTACCGAGTCGATTGAAGCTAACTTTTGCAATAAACTTTTTGCAAAATGTAGCTAAAAAAATTTTGCAAATATTCGTAAGGGTTGTGAAGTGAACGGCAGTAAATTTTACCCAAATTTGCAGTTTCACTGGGGGCAGCGCCTTAAGATCCAAAAATGGGATTTCACCGTTCTCTTCTGTTAATGTTCCGATGCAAGCTGTTTCAGGGCTGTAGTTAGTGTGGAATTTGAGGTAGGGAAGTATTGGTTACAGGTAGGACGGAAGTAAAAAATTTCTCATAATTGATCTGCCCTCGAAGCACGAGCTCCTAAATCAATCAACATGTACATATACCACTGACCTCATTCATTCAATACAGCTATTCGTAGACAAATAATTTCTGTGATAGAGCATGAGCATGGATCTAAGAACTATTCAATCCTCTATGATGAAGAACAAGCGAAGTAGATGATTGAACTTCCAGATTTGGATGTAGAGATCCACGTCTGAGAGAGAGTGAGGTAATAATTAATTGTTGGATGGGGTGATACGAGTAAATAGATACGACCAAAAATACCATTTAGATTATATTGTTTCTGCAAACTTATTATAATAATTAACATAATAATAAAAATGTTTAAAACAACTGAATTCTACGATTTGCCATGTTATTAAAAATGCGAAGAACTTCGTTCAGATCAACTGATTTTGTTCTTTTTTTTCAAAGGCCAGAAATATCTCGTGACCCATTTACAGCCTTTGAAGCCTATTGATTGCAGTTTATCCTCGTTACGACTCAAGTAAGCTTTAACCACACTAGCCTCTTCTCTTAATAGAATTTTCAGACCTGAAAAATTAGTTATAATTGTAAATTGAACACGACAAATTATTTTAATTATTAAGTTTTTTCAAACACCCAAATTTTTCAGTGGAACTATTTTATCAACATCCAACTCATCGAGACTTACAATCGAATTGATTAGATCATCATTGTCCAAAAACCTTTGTAATTCAGCAATTAGTATGTCCATCGTTTCGAAATACTCAGACTTAAATGGCTCGTCGTTCTCTTCTATATTTTATCTGGCGGAGGAACAGGAAGGGCCATACGTCAAATAGTCTTCCATCCGATTTGGTTTTTTTACTTGCCTCTTCAACGTCTGCGTCCTATTTTCAGATTTGCTGCAGTCGTCGCTTGTTAAAGATTTAGCTTCTTCCAGAATTTGATTATACATTTAATTTGATCTTAATTGTATAATTTCATCTTCGACACACTTTATGATTGTTATGGCGTCTTTCGATCCTGCGCTTCTAAATCATCCCAAAACAGTATCGCAGTACCTCTTCCACTGTCATTACGGAGCACATGGTAGTGCTCCCCACGGACTTTGTGTTGAGGGTTAAGAACCGTCTCGTTCAGAAGGAGGATATCGGGTTGGGAGGATTTTACCAAATCAGAAATGTAGAGCCGCTTATCATGTGAGATTGGGGAGTTTATATTTAGGGAAAGAATGGTTAGTCTATTTGCAACCATAAAGATTGAAATAGGAATTGAGGAGCGCCATTGGCTTCTCTTTGTCAGGAGCGGCGTCAAAGTATTCGAGGAAAGGCCTGACCTTGGATAGGAGTTCACTGGGAGAGACTCCCAGCCACTCCACGATTATCTGTTGTAAGCGATTGACGGGATTAAGAGTCGGCGAAATAATAGTATGAAGTGGCGTTCCGCTTCTTAAAACGTCTGAAGGCGAGGTCCGGTTGAAAGGAGGAGCAAAGTGGTGTGGGGTTGTAGAGGTTGGTGTAGTATTTGGATAGCTGGGGAGCGGTGAATATATGATCTGAGGTGCCGTCCATTTGGCTTTATTTTCGATTGCACTGTCCAACAATCTTTTTCATTCCGGACAGCCGGAAAAATCGGCTGGATGCCCATGGGTCTTACATAAAGTGCAGAATGGACCGGTTTCCGGCTTGTCCATATTTTTCCTGGGGCAACTTTCGGAACTATACTCCTCCCTACATTCCACACATCGCATGTTGAACCCGCAATTGGTGGATACGTGCCCGAATCTTTGACACCAATAGCATTGAACCAGATTGCTCCTTTTGGGGCGTTCCCACACGGCTCATTGTTCAAAATGTAGCGCAGCTTAATTATTTCATTTTGATCAGCTTTCGATCCCACTGTTATCCTAAATAAATCCAGGTCGATTTTATTTGCTCTCGACCATGCAGTGGTAAGTGGGCTGACAGATTCGAGGCCTCAAGTCTGAATTTGGCTGGCTATGTCCTCTCGAACAGCCACAACTTCAAAGTCTGAGCCAACACCCCTTAGTATCACAACACATTTTTTCTTTTCCTTGGGCCTCTAGCCTGACCACTGTGACTTTCAGTCGGGAGTTCGACAACTTTGTAATTCGGTACTCTAGACGAGTACCATCTGTAGGGGTGTACCTATCCATGATGCCTTTAAGCACCGTTGCTTTCAGATTTTCAATACAAATTGGTGGGAACCACACCTTCTTTGTTCGATTGTTAGCCGCGTTTGTTTTATTATTTTGGCTATCGCTCGCCAGTGCGCTGAAAGGATTAGTGCTAGGTGTGGGTGGGATTGGCAAAGGAACCGGGGTTTTACGTTTTGCAACTAACTTACCCTTTGCTAATATAAATACATTTACCTGACAGTTAATTAGGGTAACATCGTGGTTAAAGCTTGAACTCTTTGTTGTTGTATCGTCTGCACCCGTCATGTCCGAAGGCATTCCCTTGCGGGCGGCTTTGGTCTTTGGTTGCCCTGTCATCGTGTACGCTTGCTCTACCATCGTGTTTGCTTGCTCCGCCATCGTGTTTGCTTGCTGACAATAACTAGTCCATTTTGCCGCCTTTGAAATACTGGCCACGGTGTATTTGATGGGCGCTCGCCCAAGATGAAGTTTCTGCTTTCTTTCGGTCTTCAACCTTCAAACTTTATGTATATGATCTTGTATGATGAGATATAACATACTTATAAATTTTCGTTTTCTAGTATTTTTTTATAATTTCGATATTGATAAATTAACACGCGTGTGGACAGTTTCAACTTCCAAACGTCAATCATTTCTCCTGCCACACTGACATAGCTTGAATATGAGAAATTGATTTTTCATGTTTTAGAAAACCAGTTTTAGAATTAGTGGTATTTTTCCAGTTTCTAAATCTTGTGGAAGTATACGAAGTCTGTTTGCTTCCATGAGGTTAAAATTGCTGGCATGGATAGCAAAAAGTAGCATCTTTCTCGACAGAATACTGCAACCATTTAAAACGCTTGAACCAATCGGAAACAAAGGCCCTATTATGTTGTTTTGGATATGTGTCTAAAACAACTTGTTTTATTGCTTCTCGGATTTGTGCGATATCAGAAGGAATACCATAGCTAACATTACCAACATGTGTTGACCAATTTGTTGCTATGGAAATAGAAGTAGCGATTGTATTTTGTGCTTCCACCTGTTTTGAGCAGTGATGTTCTTCGTGGTCAATTTGCTCTTCAACTCTTCGTTTTTTTTCCAAAGAAAACCCCTATATCCATAGCGAAATCAATGAATTTTCAATTTATACTAATAAAAATAACAATTGTATCGATTTTTGACTGAAACACTCTTTACCGTTCACTTCACTTAACCAAACTACAAACAATCATAATCAATCTCTAGTTTATATCTATTTTGGTTTAAAAGGGGATTCTCCGTACCATAGATTGCAATATAGCCCATATTCCCTCTGTATTACAGATATTATAATTAAATAGACCCACCGCTTCATGTGATGGCGCTTCAAATGCCATCTATACACAGAACAAAGGATTATTATAATATGAAACGAATGTCACAAACTATGGTATGTTCGGAAAAGTTTAGATAATTATCGCTACAATTTTTTTTATCTCAAACTATGAACAAACAATTTAATTATAGTAATTTATCTTAGTTTATGGTATTTTTAAGGTAGGACATTGTCATTTCGAGGTAGTCCGACATAAAGTAGGATGTAATCAATTCCTTGCAGGTCAGAAATTCATCTACCTGCATACACCTACGTTTTCACAGCAGTTAAATCAAGCACCTGTTCTGCACCATATTATACTATCCGCTGACAGCAGAGCTTTTATACGTAATCAAACTAGATTTAATTTCGCTTTCACAAAGAACGGTACTTTGTTCTCTGCGAAATAAAACTAAAACATTGCATTTTTGTCGGTGCTTCCACGATTCTCCAAATGCCACCATGTAATTGCTAAAAACATATACGCGGTAGTAAGAGTTGCTTGTTGGGAGCTTTTCTGACGTTGGCATCGGCCCAAACTCAAAAAGTTCCTTTTAAAACTTTATTGTTTTCTAAAATATCTAATTATTAAGTATCTATTATTCGAATGAAACAACACAATAGAATTTACAATAAATAAATTTCAATTCAAACTGCACTTATTTGGACAATTTTCTTATTCATGACTCACCGATTTATTTTTATTACTTTTATCTGTGTGGCTCTATTGATCGTTAGAGCAGCTTTATCTTATGCTGATCACAGTTTGTACCATTTTTTGGCAATTCCAATAATTAATGATCGATTTAATGCATTCATATGTTGCCCAAATGATTATTTTTTCTCTCTCTCGTAATATCAAACAACATTTTATTAATGTTTGTTTACAAATTGAAAATAAATAGCAATTAATTTTCTTCGCTCTGTGAGAAGAAGACTGGCTACGATAAAATTTGTTCAAGAGAAATCCGCGGCAAAGAAAAACGAAAAAAACGACTGAAAAGTTGAACGTGATAACAGTTTTGTGGTTATTGGAAAATATATTAAATTTTCTGTTTAAATTATGACAATATAGACTCAAGTGTTTGAATTTATAGTTTCCTAGTATGATTGAATGTTGAAGTGGTATTTCAAATGTGATAATGGAATAGAAGTTTCAAGATGAAACTTCCTTTAAAATTCCGGTGTCTATCTTTTCAATATTCAATATTTAGACTTGAAATGTTCAGAACGAGTTCATTTTAGTATTAATCAATCTTGAGTTCATTAGAAATAATTAAATTTAAATTTGAGCGCCTATCTCTTCAATTAGTGATGACAACTTATTTTAAAGGGTATTTTTGAGAGGTGTAGAACATTAAGTTGGCAACACTTTTTAATGCTACGTGTGGTGTGACAGCTTTCATAAGTTGTATGGTTGGATTGGTTTGCCATTTTATCACGAATTTAAAGGGCCGGTGGTTTATATTTCTGGTATATTTCATTAGCGTCATTTGACACCATATTCAAGCGGTGGAATTAAAAGGGTGTTTTTAGACGTATAAAACATTAAGTTCGCTACAAATTTTGATGCTACGTATGGTATGACAGCTGTGATGGGTTTTATGGATAGTTTGGCCTCAATTATTGGTTAGAGTAGTCGTAAATTGGAATTCTCATTTGGACTTCCTCCGCGCCAGGTGTCGCCGTTCACATGGCCGAAATCATATTCAAATAAAAATGGCAGAGAATTATCTTTCCAATAAAATTGATTTCATAAGAATCAAAACAATTTATCCGTATTTTATTTCATTTCAAAGTTCTGGATCTTTAAAAAAAACCCTGTAGAATATTGAACGTTGAATACTAAAGGTGGGTGCGTATTGCACTCCAAGTATATTGTAATGAATCATGCGACGCCGCTGGCGACCACTACTAACACACCTTGCTGCTAGGTGGCTTGCCATTTCACGTTGGTTGTGACGAGCGCACATCCCACGTCAATTTTGTCGTGGGATGTCAAGGTGAAGTGACAGCCACATGGCAGTGGAGAGTGTGAGTGGTGGCCGTCACGCAAGAGCGGTCGGCGATTTTCTTTGGCAATTTCGCGGCTGCTATCTACTCGTAAGCAAAATAAAGTGATTCTTGGTGTAGTTGCAAAATATAATTCCATACTTAGAACAATTGAGAAAATCGACGAAATTAATTTAAGCGGCATATTTAGTTAAGCTCAGCATACCAGAAGTAGGAAGTGTGTGCGCGGATACAAAGGTATGATGTTCAGTTCGATCCAAGTCATAATCAAATCTAAATAAATGCATCCAACACAGTCGCCATCGTCGCAAGCTGCATACCTTCAATTCCAATCACCTCCTAAGGCATCCGATCATCACTAAATGGACGAATATGGACCACTTTTCGCTGGATTGTTGGCCGCTTTCGTCAGAGCTGCAGAGATGCAATCCCTCAATAACGTATTACAGTTGTGCATTGAGCCCTTAAGATCTCTTGATCGAGAAAATGATGAACATTTGGACTTAGCGTTGGAAACACTTGCTAAACCTGAAGGCTTAAAGACGGTTGATACTCACGTCTGGAGATTATTTACCGGTGTTTTATTGAATCGGCTATCAGGGGTACGTAGAAGATATTCGATTGTACTTTGAATGAACCATCTGCCACCAAACTGTTGAGCATCACATCAAAATTAGATAGATTGTATGATGCATTAGCTATGGTCGTCCAAGCAGTTCATACTCCTACCATACATATCATTTTACTGACAGACCTCAAAGTGCTAGAGCAGTATTATACATTTTTTCAAAATAGCATTAATAATGTTCCTGCCCGCTTTGGTGAGGGCTCAATTGTTATATTTGGGAATTGCCAGAAAATTCAACAAAAAAGTCATTGATATCATTTTAAATAACATTCATATATTTGTACATAAAAATGACATAAACTATGACAATTCCATGGACTAGTTTCGCTGTTGATTTCCTTTGCAATGAAATTTATCAGAGTATTTTGATAATTTTAGAAAACACAACAGATGATGATTTGCAATCTTATACCAAGATTGAAAGGATACTTAAAATCAATTCCTTCTACTTGAAAGTTGTAACGAAATTCACTTCTGACTTTACGCATCAATTTTTCGATGGATATGAGTCATTTGTGAAACTTTGCGTTCTTTTAACGAGTTTGCCAGAAAACGTCATAAACTCAAATGCAGGACAAAACTTCAAGCAGTACCTGACAGTAGGGGTGAATGTCTTCTCACTGAAATATTCAAAAGTACTGGCTTTGGAAATGCCCTCTGTAAATTCGAAATAGTGGATTCTCAGATATTCTATGCATTTTGCTTACTTTCAATGGAAGTTTTAGAACAAATAATTATATCACCTGAATTATCAGTTGCCGAAGTATATTTTCACAGCAAGAAAGTTACAATTGTCAGCAAACTTTTGAAAGAAATCGGGCTTTTACGAATTCCCGTCCACAAGACCAACAAATTTCAATTCTATCCTCATTTTAATTCAGAGGTAATCAGTACGTATACGTGAAATAAAAAGCATATAAATATCAAATATTGTACACCAAAACAACACAAAAAGAACTTACTAAACGAAAAAAACACGATAAATTTTAAAATCCAGTCAAATATAAGACAACCCTATTTCCTTACTTAATTATTAGATAGAATTATTAAAATAAAGTATTAGGGATAGTTATGTATATAAAAAGGATATAAATAACTATAAGCAATTTATCAATCCTATCCTACTTAAATTAAGGACTATTTGTTAATCCGAATTATTTGTTTTATTCATTCTCATGACGAGTTAAAATTAACAAACGCCATTGATTCAAGCAAGCTTACTTTAATCAACACGGAATTGAAAATTGAAAAGAATAAACTTCCCATTGATGAGTTACTTACTTTACCCAACATTAACTTTGACTTTTGGATAAATTTGACTCAACAAGTAAATAAGAAAGAAACAATTCATTTCAGCTGGGAAAATTTTAGTTACTTGTTAAATTTATTTATTTTCCTATCCAAACAATTAATACCTAAACATAAAACTTATTAATCGCATTGAAAACGCGCAAATGATTCTTTTATGTTGTTTTTATTGCGAAATTTTTGTAAATTCGGATTCGGGAGTATCTAAAGGTTAAAACAATCACAAACTTTGTGTAAGGTACTTAATTTTTTTTTTCTTAGAACAATAGTGTTAAATGAATATGGAAAATTAAAAGCAATCGATTAAGAAGAAATTAAAACATAACAAAGGACATTTACACAAGTAGAGGTCTAATGCTTTTTGAAAAACAAAAGAGGTTAACAATAAAATGAATTGCTAAAACATTAAAACACTATTTTCCTTTCCAGTGGTCCTTCCTTTCAGCGAGAAATAGAGTGCATGGTAAGTATGCCGTCGCGAGGGTAGGGTTTGAGAAAATCCGCTGAGGTTGGTTTCGCGTCGCGCGCGGTACGCGGTACCTTTGTTGGTTTTGCCTTTTTATTAGCGTAGCTTTCGTCGGGTTTGAGTTAGCGTAGTATATTTTTCGGTACCGCGGCGGAAATTCGGGAACGCGAAGTAAAGATTAGATTTTTGTCCTTTGACTGGTTGTATGAAGAAATACGGAGTAACGTAAAGTAGGTTTCCTCACTGCATGGTTGTGTTTTGTGACGCGTTTGGAAACGGGTATTTATTGGTGGCTGAAAATTGTAGATGAGCGTAATCCATTTGGAGACCCGCGACCGAAATCCTCTCCGATCTAGCTGGCCGATAAGCAGCCACCGCAAAAATGGATTACGGTGCACGGATTGGTTGACCGGTTGGTACCATTCGTTGGCACTACTCAGACTTAACGTCTAGAACCGATGAGAGGTCGGTCCCTCGTTCGGATCAAGACAATATTCCATTTGTAGACACAAATTGAATACATCTCACTATCGCTTATGATACACTTATAGTATGTTCTATGCATTTTCACTAATTCAATTGGATAAGTACAGAAATTTGCTTATAAGTGAATGCAATTGTAGGCGCCATGAAATTTTGATTTGAAGACTAGGGTATTTTAATCAAATATCTGAAGTCAAAACATTTTAGATTATTTTAGTGTTTTATCTTTATAGCCGGCGATTTATGGTTTTTAAGAAGGTTGCTGTCGATAGATGCAACAGTATTACTATAGATTTTCAGGGCGAAAGCTTAGGCGACCATCCATTTCTTCTGTTCCAGCCTCTTTTTAATGTTCTTCCACTATCACTTCTACTCCCAATTCTTCTGTTGTATTGACAGAGGATAAAGTAGTCTCCATCCGTCTTTTCTTGTTCGATTTTCACAATTTTTATTTTATTTTTTGATCATTTATTGTGCAAGAGCTTTCAACATTGAATATATGTGCATATGAAAAAAGAGTTTAAGCAAAAAAGAGCACATGCCAACACTTCAACTCTTGAACTCGCTTACTAATTAACGGATTCCTAGTTTACATTTATTTATATTTCCTCCAAAAACGTCGCATCTAGACCACTTCCTTTGGCGTATCATGAGCTGCTATATACTCTGCATCTGTTGTAGATGTCGAAACAGTGCCTTGCTTTCGTGACGATCACAAAACTCGACCACCATTCGGACTGAAAACAGCACTGCTAATACAGGGTTTTCCAATGAGAGGTGCTATTTTGATATTAAAAAAATGCAATTTTTTTATATAAATGATCGGATGTTTATTTCATTATAAAGAGGAAGGTATGCCGTTAATAGTGGAAAATGACCACCACGACCACGCTTACAGGACCATATCCTTTTCATGAAATTTTCCATAACCATCTTTGAGGTCTTGAATCGACGCTGGGCTGTTGGCGTAGACCTTCTCTTTCACGTGGCCCCAAACGAAGAAGTCGCAATGTGTTAAATCACAAGATCTCGGTGGCCAATTGTGATCACCTCTTCGAGAGATAACACGGTCCGGAAACTTTTCCCGTAAAAGATCACTGGTTTCGTTGCTTGTGTGGCACGTAGCGCCGTCTTGCTGAAAGTAAATGTTGTCCAGATCAATACCATCCAATTTCAGCCAGAAAAAATCATTAATCATCTCTCGATAGCGCAATCCATTCACCGTAACTGTTGCTCCAGCCTCATTTTCGAAAAAGTAAGGTCCAATGACTCCGCCGTACCATAAACTGCACCAAACAATCACACGTTGAAAATAGATAGGCTTCTCAACAATAACTCTTGGGTTTTTCGAGCCCCAGATGTGACAATTTTGCTTGTTGACGAAGCCACCGAGGTGGAAATGGGCCTCATCACTCAAGATGATTTTTCGATGGAATTCCGGATCATTTTCATGCATTTCAAGGACCCAATCAGCAAAGACACGACGTTGTTGATGATCGACCGGCTTGCGTTCTTGTGTTAACTGAACTTTATAAGCCTTAAGACCCAAATTTTTATGCGAAATACGGTGTAATGACGTTTGTGGAATACCTAATTCCAAAGAACGACGAGGAATGGATAAACCTGGGTTTTCTTCAACACTTTAGGCTACAGCAGCAACATTCTCGTGACGTGCACGGGTTTTATCCTCCACATCACTAAGTTGTCTTAACAGCTCGAATTTTTCCACCAATTTCTGTATTGCGGTCCGACAAGGTGCTTCACGAAGACCCAAAAAGGTTCGAGTTTAAGAACCGTCTCTGCCAAATTTTCATTTTAATAATTTCAATGCGTTGTTGAAGCGTGTATTTTTATTAATGGCGTAGTTTCTACTTATCAAATGTCAAAAAATGACAGCTTCAAAAGTGACATCTACCGAAATAGTGGACTATTCAAAATAACACCCTTTACTATAATAATTCACCGTAAGTTCTTAACAAATCAATCATTGAAAGCATTTAAAGAATATTAAAAATACAATTTTGGCTATTGGTACTACACTTGTTAGTAACAATGTTTCTGTTTGCAATTAAATCGAATTTAATGACTCTCCAGACATAAATTCACTATTAAATCCATTTTAGTTTATTACTGAATGCCCAATAAATTAGCCGCCACGCCATTTATTTTCAAAGCGCCTTTCATTTTCATTGACGAATTCCAGCCATCACCTCACGACCATCATCTCATAACTCAAAGGCTTATTTGAGACAGCATGAGGGACGGCAAAACTTCCAGCAAAATGCACTGAGTCTGAGTACGTACAAACTTAGCTCTTTTGATTTTCCATCCGTTACAACGTTGAATAGGATCAAATTACAAATACAACGCTTACACTTCATTTCCCGCTTAGCGCAATGTTCGTGAAACATTGAAAATAGCACTTCGCCATTTATTAAGTGTGTTTAGCACAGCTCCACTAATTCCTGTGACTCATTTCACAAAACTATTATGGATAAAGTGGAAGGCGGCTTTAATCAGTTAATGCACATACGAGTGTACACGCATATGTGGTCAGTCGGCTCGGCGGGAGTTAAAGACCAGCGAAAAATCCTTACGCTTGACCTTATATCCGAAAACCATATACATAAATGGAATCGTTTTGGGAAAATATCAGCGAATTAAGCAGAAGCAATCCCCTTCCGGTTAGCTTTAGGCGAAGCAAAGCCATACACACATGTGTTGACATCCAATTCGATATGTTGGAGCCAATTAATATCCATTTTTCGTACCATAATGAATTGGACCACTCCTTCCTTCCTTGCAAGACGGGTCTTCGACGGAAATTGGGCAGCAATAATCATTTAGATATGTTTGAAATATGTTTTGCGGCCAAATGAAATTATTATGATATATGTAGAGTAAATTCAGTTTCATAGCGAGCAACGTTAGACTTAATTAGGCTGATAATATTCGCTAACATGACGCTAATGGTATAAAAATTCGAGTTTTTATTACATTCATATATGCATGTACGTGTAGTTATGTTGATTTGTTTTATAAATGAAGCGATTATTGCAGGAAGGATGTGATGGAGGATATTTGGAGGAATCATATTTCAATGCTCATTTGCATTCAATTTATTGGACCTGATCTCAAGTTCTTTGGGTAAAAAATTTATTCGAGGGGAAATTTAATCATCAAAATATGCTAATTTCATTCAAATGTCAGGCAGTGAAGATAATGTTGGGCTAATGCTTCCTGTATCATTCCGGAAATTCGGATTATTTATATATTCAATCGAAAATTCGGGTTATAAATTGACCTCAGGATACTAAAATTCTCTTGAAGTGATGTAAACATGGATGAAAAACACTATACCAATATTAAACGTACCTTAAAGGCTTGACAGACATGTGGTATAGAACGAAACCTAGCATCAGTCTACTAGGTAACCACGACACACATGCAAATCTAGTATAAACCTGGTATGAACTGTCAAGTAAAGTCAGATGTCGAAATAAAATGACAGCAAATGAAAAATTTATCTGATTTCTAGCTATATTTTTCAAGCATTTGCATGGAAAATTGTTCGATCAGCACCAATAATTGGTAAACTTGCCTCAAAATGTATAAGTTTTGTCAAAAAATCAACTTATATTATTTAATATAGGTAAATTTCAATTATACTCGGAATTTATCTCGGTATTGATACTAGTTTTGTACTGCGTTCCAGAACGTGATAAACTAGGTTCCTATTTCGCATGCCTGTCTAGGCTACTAGACGCTGTAAACTTCTCCACTGGAATAGCCGAACATAAAATAATGCCAACTCTTTCTTCTGTACTTTGAAACATTTATTATTTTCCTCTAACTTCGAAGATAATATCCTCCTCTCTGCTCAGATACTATCCGGCTAAAGATTGTAAAGCCTGTAAGTACGCATAGTATCAATCAAATTTCCTCTCCTCAATATCCCAAAATATCTGAAAATTTCTTGTTACTTCGCGGTATGTAGGCAGCTCGACCGCATGGTAACAAGGTGGAGTGTGAACTTTTCTGGTATAAGTATGTAATACCTTGCGGCTTGATCTCGGAGAGGGATCTGGCATTCGGCACTCTGGCAGCCTCAATCGGTTTATCAATTGTCGGAACGACAGATCTCTGGCCGGGAACCGGCGTGAAACTTTGCGGCTTCGTTTTTCGCGGCTGTCATCAGCTAACGTAACTCATTGTCTGTCATCGGCGAGTTCAGTTATTATTCTTAGTGTGTTATTGTTAGTTATCGCTCTTAGGTAGGCTAATGCGCCGAGCGAGAGACTGGATGATTGCTCGCGGGCTTAGTTTAGCACTGGAGAAAACTGAAGTGGCCATCTTGACAAAAAAGAGAATCCCTAGAGTAACGATAATCAGTATTGGAGACATACTAATCGAATCGCAGCCAGCAGTGAAGTACCTGGGGCTACTGATCGATTCGAAGTTGAGTTTCTCTAAGCAAATCAGGGCAACGGCTGAGAAGGTTGCTTCGGGAGTGTCGGCTCTGAGTCGACTTATGTTCAACGTAGGGGGACCCCGCCCATCAAGAAGACGCCTCTTGATGAGTGCTGTACGGTCAGTGCTACTGTACGGAGCAGAAATATGGGGCGACGCTCTCAGTAAGGAGGTATATCGAAAACGCTTGGCACAGATACAGAGGAGAGGAGCACTGAGGATTTCATCTTCGTATTCGACAGTCTCTGATTCGGCGATGAGAGTTATTGCAAGCGTTATACCTGTTGCCCTCCTTGCTAGAGAGCGTCAGGCTATTTACCTGCATCGAAACGAGGCCGCGAGAGAGATAGTTGTTCGCGAGGAGAGGTAGCGCTCACTCAACGATTGGCAGCAGTCTTAGGTGAATCGCACGAAAGGATGGTGGATTGCGCGCCTCATCCCGGATGTGAGACCGTGGCTAAATCGAAGGCATGGTGAGACTGACTTCTATCTGACCCAGCTCTTGAGCGGGCATGGGTGTTTTCAGTCTTACCTGCACAAAATTGGTAATCATGATCCCCTCATTGTCGGTTTTGCCCAGGAGAGAAAGACAATGCCTGCCACACATTTTTTGCATGCACAAAATGGGACAGGCTACGAAGGGATCTCTACAGGGAGACGGGAGAGCTCACCCCGGATAACATAATCGCGGCGATGGTCGAATCGGTTGACAAATGGAACCATGTGGCACATTATGCTCGGGAAGTCCTAAGAGATAAAACGGGCTCACAGCAGCCCGGAGCGCTGGGGCTGGGGATCTTCACCTCTCCCCTCTCGCTAGAAGAGGGATCCCCCAGCTTAAAGGTGCCTCACGGCCTAACGAAACGAGACGAGAGGTTTCTTAGGTCAACAGGGAGGTGTTTAGTGGGTAGTCCAGTCGCCTTCTTGCGAGCATGGGAGTCCCACACTCTGTGCGTAAATGACATTCACCTCCCAACCAAGAAAAAAAGTATGGAGCCGTGTTTGCACGAAGTTAATAAAAGTAATTGAAAAGCCTCAGTATTATTTAGAATTAATGCACAATCAGATGAGGTCGCAAGGGGCGACTTTGTGGAATTGATTAACGGGATTCCACGGATCAAGATTTAATTGCACTTGCTTGGGGGTTGGCGTCGTTTTGAGCGAGGTGGACGTCTTCGCCATCCGTTGAAGTGAGGTTAGTTATTGTCTAGTGTCAGTTCATTTCGGTCAACTTGAATTGATTCGTCTCCCTTTATTCATTTACACCACGCAGCTCATGTAGACCGTGTGGCAAATTATTTTCTGGAAACAAGTAAATATCGGCGGTTCCAGCTGAACTTTCGGTTGAACGAAAATATTTCAAATGCGGAAATTTGACCAGATTACTTAGTCTACTGATGCGACCGTGATAATAAATCTGACGGTGGGGGAGTCTTGGTTGCAGTCTGCAAAACCCTTGATAACTTACTTCGCGCTGACTTCAAATTTGCTCGTGCTGTTGGGTGTGTAATTGTTAAAATCCCTCTTCATCATGACTCCTCTTTATTAATTTACTCTGTGTATATTCCCTGTAATTCTCCCTTAACTGTGTACGAAGCCTTCTTCGATGAACTTTTCGCCTATCTTCTTGCTCGTCATCCACATTCTAAAAATTATAATTTGTGGGGACTTCAACATACCGTCAGTGGAATGGGATCCCTGAACAACACCTAGTATTTACTCAACAAATAATCCTTCTTTGTAACTTTCTTCCTTTCTTTCCCTTTATTCTTTTTCACAGTTTAACCATATCCGTAACCCTAATGGTCGCCTTCTGGACCTGGTCTTGTCAAATGTTCAAACTGATTGTCTATCAATAAATCCTGTTTTACATCCTTATATTCAACCTTTATATCTAGCACTAACCGTTGATACCCTAAAACCTCAGAGAATTGCCTCAGCTTATCGTTACAACTTCTTTAGAGCAAATTATGAGGCAATTAAAACTAATCTGGACTCGGTCAACTGGTACACTTTCTTCTCTCGTCTTGACTGTGATAGTGCTTTGAACAAATTTTGTGGCTACCGTAATAATTTGATTACTCATTATACTCCGTTGCAAGCTACTCGCAAAGCTAAAATGAAGCTTTGGCTTACTCGAAGAGTTCTCTGTGCCTTAAAAGCCAAAGACAAGGGGCTGTGTTTTCCTACTTACTGGAAAGATGCAAATGTTGTTCCTATCATTAAAAACGGTGACCCATCAACTGTTTCAAACTATCGTCCCATATCACTCTTTCATTCCTCTCCTGTTTCTCTAAGCTGCTGGAAGAACTTGTACACAATAGGCTTCTTGAGTCATTGAGTTCAATTGTCAAACCACAGCAAAATGGATTCTTGAAGGGTCGTTCAACTTCCTCGAACTTGGCTGAGTTCGTAGATTAAATTGCAAGAGCTCTAAATAAATAGCTTCAAGCTGATGCAGTATTCATGGAAATCTCCAGTTTTTTTTCTCCGTGAACCATGTTCTTCTCTGTCAAAAGTTAGCTTTGCTCGGCATATCCGGTTCCCTACATTCTTGGATTTCATACTATCCAAACCTTCGGCTAGAGTGGTGTTCTAGTGAAACAGAGTGTTCACAATCGGCTCAGGGTGTATGCACCAGTTGGATACGCGTTTTATGCTACTTTCTAGGAGGTATTGTAGGATGCGAGTTATTTTGGCCTCTCAGTAGAGAGTGGGGGAAATAGTCATCCAAACTGAAAAACAGTAGGACAGGGTAGGTCTTATAAGAGTCTTGCACATTAACAGCTTGATTCGAGGTTCCAGACATTTCTTAGAGAGTAAAGGTGCTAGAATTGCTGTTACCACTTTAGCTTTTTTCAAAGCTGTCCGGGCATGTGGGTTGAATTTGAGGCGGTGATTGAAAAGAACGCCAAGGTATTTGATGGACTGCTTGAGCGGGACGGTATGTTCGTTAATAGTTAGAGCAAGTTGTTTGCTTTCGGGTACAGCCGTCCAGTAGCCATTTCCGCGCGTATTGCGGAAGCATATAAGCTCACCCTTGCTTGCATTCACGTCTAGCGCCAATTTGTTTGTGTTTTTGTAGGTTTTCAGCTTGCTACTTTAGTAAGGACAGTGCTTCGGATGGTCTAGAGTGGGTGGTGGTTAGTATAATATTGTCTGCGTAAAAGTTGGCTTTTGGGCTTAGGTCTCGATTTAGGTTAAGATTTCTGGTGATATTGATAGCTGATGGTATATCGTAAATATATACGTTGAATACGGTTGGACCAATGATGGGTCCTTGCGGAATTCCAGAGTGGACTTCAACAGTTGATTAGCTTTTTTAATCTCCAGTTGTTTTTCTGCTAGGAAGCTTGCTACTATGCGACTCAGTGAAATGGAGCGTTGCAGTTGGAATAATTTGAAAAGACGTCTTTTTTTCCAAACGGAGTCGAACGCCTTTTTTAGATCTATTGAGCAGGCGACGGTAGCTTTCTTTGCTCTAAGGGCTTCGGAGATGGAGTCATGAAGACAGAGTGCTACTTGCTCCGTTGACAACTTTTCTTTAAATCTGAGTTGCTCATCTGGTATGTGGCGACTAGTGAAGTTGCGAAGGGAATGGAGTATGACTTTTTCCAAAATTTTCCCTAAGTTTAATAGGAGCGATATCGGCCTATGTTTCGATATTTCTCCTTTAGAGTCTTTTTAGGGGTTTGTACTAAAATACAAAACCCTATTGCAATCACGACCTGTGTCCGTCTGTCCGTCCATCCGTCCGTCCGTCTGTATGTCACAGCACTTTTTCTCCGAAACTAGAAGCTATAGCAATGAAATTTTGTGGAAAGGTCAGAAGTGGTGACTTCTTGAAAGTTTGAGGGTCAAAAAATTTTTCAAAGGGGTTTAAGGGGGGTCTCCCCATATAGGGAGGTGACCCCTCAAAAAAAATTTCACCATTGGTAGTCGAGTAGGATATCATTGGAAAGGTCTTAATGAGATCTTTTCAACACAAGTCTTAAAATTGCCTTATGACTACCGAGGGGGGCAGGGGAAGGGGAAATGTACGAACTTTTAGCGTGCCCCCCCCCCCCCCTCGCGATTGGACACCTTCCATCCGAAAAATATGAAAAAAATCATGAATGTAGGCCTTTATGAGTACAACAACAACAAATACATGAGAAGTCGAAATTCACTCAACTTTGTTAGTAATAGTATGATTTATCGATTTTATGTTTTCTTGAATAAAACCTAAACGGTACCATTAAATTCAATAAAATTTAGCAAATAAATGAATGAATAATCCTAGTCACGTTTCAACGAACTTCTTCAATTATCAAAAAATGAATTATAACGCTTCCTTTAATATTCGTTGAATGTTTATTAATTTTAACAAACACCGCGGGTTTCGGAATAAACACCTATTCCATCCTCAGTGCAAACTAACGAGTTGAAATATAACGCTTCCTTTAATATTTGTTGTATGTTTATTAATTTTTACAAACACCGCGGGTTTCGGAATAAACACCTATTCCATCCTCAGTGCAAACTAACTCGTTAGTTTGCACTGAGGATGGAATAGGTGTTTATTCCGAAACCCGCGGTGTTTGTAAAAATTAATAAACATTCAACGAATATTAAAGGAAGCGTTATATTTCATTTTTTGATAATTAAATAAATGAATATTTATAAGATTGTTCTTTTCTGAAAGTTTCATAAAGATCGAATAGTATTTGACGAAGTTATAGCGATTTGAATTTTCCTGTATTACTATGGAACAATATGCCCTGTATTACTATGGAAACATATGGCTATGGAGCCATATGCGCTTTTTACCGACTTAGACACTACAGCTTTGCTAGGATTTGCATGAAAATTTCAGGAATGAAAGATATCATGAAGATGAGTACATACAATTGAAACAAGTCGAAGAGGCAGGAGAGAGCTCCTAGCAAAAGGGCTTTGTAACCATTCTAGGATTCGAAAAAATAGGCCATGATTCGATGATTACAGTACAGAGGAGTGGCCCCTGAAAAAAAATTCATGAAAGGTAGCCGATATGAGTATCAACTGAAAGTTCTCTCTGAGAGCTTTTCAAAACAGTTCTTAAACTGACAGTTTTTGCTTCAGTGGGGGAAATATATGAAAAATGTGTTTCCTCCCTCGCGAATGGACAGCCGTGATCTAATAAATCTGAAAAAATTATCAAGGGAGATATTTATGGGTATAACTTTAACAAATACCTCAGAAGTCAAAATTCTTTCAACTTTGTTAATAATAGTATGATCCTCGAACATGACGTGTTTCTTGATTTTACAGGTATTCGTTGCTGGTTTCTGCATTTTGTAAGTTGAGTACAAAACCCTTCTGACATGAGCATAGGTCTGTCTACCCAACTTGTCATAACTTGACATTACAGAGGATGCTTAGTGACTAACTATAAGCTGTTTAGTACAGCACTCGAATTTACATTTATGTATTTTATCTTGTGTTTTTATTTTATTACACTTGTGCACTAACTAAATTTACAAATATTTTGTTTAACCACGGTATGTGTATGGCTCGGATGAAACGTAAAACGCTGGTTTATTGGTAGTTACGGAATCAATGGGATCGTGGTGGTATTGTTCAAGAATTTTAAAGGGACATAGGAAGTAGGGATTATTATTTGCGGTGGTAGGCTCGAAAAGTGCGCGAATACATTTAAGGGGGTGCTCCCGCCACTTCTTTAGGCGTTTTTTAGACATGTAGTGGAGAATCGGTTCTATCTCCGTATCTTTATAAAGGATAGAATTCCTGTAGTACTTCTTATTAGGCCGTCTGTATTTGGATAGGCATTTCCTAAGGATCTTCCTCTCGAAGATTTGGATTTCTTCGGCCGCAATAGCCATGGCGGAAACGCGTAGGTAATGATCGGCCTAATAAGAGTTTTTTACATTAACACCTTAATTTTTGGGCAGACTGATTTCGAAGAAAAGAGAGACGAAATAATTGCGGACGCTGCTTTCGCTTTATTGAGAATTTTCCTTGCGTGTCTATTCACCTTAAGTCGATTGTTAAAATGAACTCCAAGATATTTGATATTTTCCTTGAGAAGGATGATTTCACTAGCAATATGTGCTTGCACATTCCTACTTTGAGACACGGCAAGGCGGTGCCCTCTCCCACTAGCATTTCTGAAGCAAATGAGTTCTGATTTGCTGGCATTTATTTTGAGCCCCCAGACTCCAGATATTGAAAGATGTTGAGGACAGAGCGCTGCAGCTTTATTTGGGCCATCTCTGGGAGGCTATGTGTGACCGTGAGGAGGATATCATCTGCATGCATTGCTATATAGATAGTCGAGCAGTTTGGACGTGGGATATCATGAAAGAAAAAGTTGAACAGGGCGGGACCGAGGATAGAGCCTTGTGGGACTCCCGATTTGTTAGGGATAGGATTTGAAATGAGGTTCCCCAGTTTAATTTGGGATGTTCTATCTGAAAGGAAGCTGTATAGAATTCTAAGTATTGTGACCGGACAGGATGCCATTTTCAATTTGTATTTGAGACCGTTGATCCAAACTGAGTCGAACCCTTTTTTCAGGTCTAGAGCACAGGCCACTGTGCACTCTTTCCGCCGAAGATTACGGGCGACTCTATTGTGCAATAACATTATTGCATGCTCCGTAGATCGTTCACGTTCAAATCCAAACTGAAAATTACGTCAAATCGACAATCGTACCGAAACGAAACAAGATTGACGGTAGAAATTAGGACAAGTGAATAGCGCGCGGTAATTCCCCTACTCGGCTCTAATCGAGTACCTTAACGTATACATTATTTGTGGGAATCCCCGAAAATGGATTGCATTTTCAAACATAGACAATGTGTGGGTTGCCTTGTGTGTAAAAAACTAAATAACTACTGCTAACGTGATCACCATCTAGACCCCCCACCCCCATGTCATCAAAAATAAGCAAAGCAACGACCCCCTAACCCCCTATAGAACGGCCCCAAAAAAACTGAAACCAAAATTGAATGATACAGCAATATACGAGAACAGCGGCATATACAAACTGACGTGCAAGGACTATAACATGGTATACATAGGAAGGACATCACGGAAACTAACGACAAGGTACAAAGAGCAGTTACGATCTTTCTTACACAACAAGGCAGACTCCAATTATGCGATGAACCTACTAAACCACGCACATAAGCTTGACGCTATGACAAATTCTATGACATTGCTACACACACAAAGCAAAGGATCAAGACTTGACATCTTAGAAAGGCTTGAAATATAAAAACATAGAACAACAGACGGCAACATTATCAACGAACAACTTATTACAAACTCCGATGCAATTTTCTCAGTACTACACAACACTTTCCGGCAGAAACAGAAGCGAAATGAACCAGAACAAACGGGCATCCAACAACCCAAAACACAAAAATTTAATATCCCTCTACCTGAATTAATTTAGCACTTACCTGCTTAACCCATCCTACATCTAGATAAAGTCACTTCCTTCTTCAAATCCTTTAGACACTGAAGATGACTCAAAGGAATCGAAAAACGTCTGCTCATTCAAAGAAGCAAGGCCCGAAGGGTTTTTCAAGAAAAAAGAGAATTGGCCTGCGGATATCAAATAAACAAAATAATTGACTACCAAGTTTTGTATCAATCGAACGGAAATTGTGGTCTTTAAGCTTTTAAGCAAGACAACTTGAAAATTCACTTGAAAAATTTTCCGTTGCTGTTTAGAAACTTCTATCATACACCCTCATAAATAGTAGCGAACAGTTTCATCCATTTAATTTTATTCGTAAATGAAAAGAGGGTATTTATCAAATTTCCCCATAGCATAATTTCCAACTTATGAATATGAATGAAAGCAACAAAATGATGCACTCGTAAATATTTACTCATGACCTGTACTGTATACCATTTCGACTCGGTGATTCTTCATTTGCAAAGTTCGTTTACATGCCTATTAATAAAACAAATGGTATTTATATTTTGTTGATCAAATTATGGGCAGCCTTCATATTTTAGCTCTCATTTGTTCAATGGCCATGCAATGAGCTGGAGACAAGCGAAAATTTCTTGTCTGCAAATTACGAGTACGCGAAAGTTGTGTGTGGTTTTGCTTCCGTTGTACGCAATATTTGCAAATAATTCATATATGTAATTATTTAGCGGGATATTCATAAATTGCATTCAGATGAGTCCACTTGTTGAAACCTCATTGTAAATGTACTCATATGACAACGTCGAGATTTATGGCTGTATCTGGTGGTTATAAATTTTAGGTGAAAAATCATTTTAATTATATTTTGGATTATCGGATTAAATGCTGTTACGGCGATGACAACTTTGAATTAATTGAGTATTACGTTATATGAATCTCTTGTGAGTTTTGAAGTCGCAAATAATTTATTGTAGGCAGTTAAAAGGACCCAAGAATGAACAAAGTAACATTAAAAATTATCTTGCATCTCATGTTTTCTCTAATATTACGTTCGAGCAAGGAAAATAATCATAACATTCCTTAAGTGCAGTCCATTATACAATGAAGTCCTCAATATCCAATTTCACATTATTTCCTTAACAAATGATATGTGTTTGCAAGACTCGTGCTGGATACTAGCGCTCTGTTAACACATTTCGAAAAAATAATATCAGAAACCAATTTCATTAGATTCTGTAGTAAATTTAGTAATTTAGTAGTAAATTTAGGTGGCAGGCTAGCGTTTCGGTGTCCTGGGGCGGGTTCTTTTCCCCAGCACAAAAAAATTTCGTATTCACAAATTAAAACATGTCAAATGCCGATCGACTGGTGTCGAGGCCAAGGTAACCTACTAAGGGTTGAAATAGCTTGTTCAAAGAACAAATTGGGCCAGGCAAAAACGGACGGACTTGCGGAGACTTCGTCGTTACCGACGATAGTCATGGCCCACAAATAAGAGTGGGGCATCCAGGTGGAAGCGGTGCCCCCTCGTACCCTCCCAACCGGATCAAAATCCTAACGTAGACGTGGCCATGTATTTCCCATTTGAGTGAAAAACTCATACAAACATAATTTGCATGACTTTTCCCGTCAAATGAGGAATACAACCGTGGCCAATTTATGTTATAGCATTATGCGATGCTTTCACATAACTCTATACCATAAAAGGGCACGCGAGCGGAAGGCCACTCTACCTGGCAGAGCTCCTTTAAAACAAAAGAAGAGAAGAGCGCGCCCGATGGCTAGCCCATTTCAGTGGAGGAGCCTGCTATCGTTGCGGGTCCTATACCGGGTCAGGTTGTGAGAAAAGGAAAGACCGAGGGTAATTTTTAATCACTAAACATTTTTTTTATTCCTTTCCTTTCTAATAAGAAGTAATCATATGACACAATCAGCAAACTAAAGAGAATGAAACATAAAAATAACTCGCATTCGTTTTACAGTTACTTACAGTCGCGCTCACATTATTAATAATTTTACAATTTCAATCAGAGAATCATGGCAGGATTCTGAATAGCTATTCAACAATCCTTCCGAATGCTTTAACGCTACCAAGAACGCATTTAACGAATAATCATATTTCGACAACTTCGATTAACGTGATTTTTTCACAAAATTATCGATACAGGAAACAATTTACATTATTTTTTCACGTATGTACTCGTATAACCATGTGGTATAAATCAGCTTGTATCTTTTCTCTTTGCAGCAACTACATTCTCTACCCCTAGGTGAATTAAACATTAATGATACTCAATGAAGATGCACGTAGGAGAAAGTTTAGCAATAGACGAACCTGGACCGCCAGCTGAAAGTTGGCAAAAAATTTGGTGTCTTTCAAAGCGGCATCGGAAATGCGTTTTATATGCAATTGGATTAGTTTTATGCATTTCAACTATTGTCGGGTTTGCAGTTTATAATCTTGCCTTGTGTCCTCAACCAAAAGTTGTGCAAACAGTCTGCTTAGCGCCTAGCAATCAAAATAGCATAGCACAACGGCAAAATGATACTCAAAATACAAACGATATAGTTACTCGAAAATTAGATACAGATGTGAGATTACCTCGGTCTGTTATTCCATTATCCTATAATATACGATTGTTACCATTCCTGCACGAAGGCAACTTTACTTTCGATGGTGACGTTAAAATTCGAGTTAAAATTATTGAAGACTGTTTCAATATCACAATACATGTAGCGGATTTGGATATTCACAAAAATGATGTTCATGTTCAAAATCTTAATGAAAACTCAATTCTACAGAAAAAAGTAGAGATAAGTAGAATTCAAGAGGATGAAACAAAACAGTTTTTTATAATGCATTTCCATCAAACGTTGAGAAAGAATGCGATATATGAAGTATCGATCAAATATCAGGGATATTTGCTAGACTTCCTTCAAGGATTCTATCGTAGTTCGTACACTGAGAACAATCAAAAGAGGTACACCTTATGGTCTCCACTTAAAATGCCCTTAATGAAAGAGTTTTTCCCTTAGGTGGATCGCGTCAACACAATTCCAACCAACTGATGCCAGAAGAGCCTTTCCGTGCTTTGATGAGCCTGCCTTGAAGGCCCGATTTAACATAACAATTGGCCGTCCAAAAAATATGTCTTCAATATCGAACATGCCTAGGGTTAATGGAGATTCCAAACCAATGTAAGTTATCTCATTCTTAGTATTACCAATTATATTTAGTACTATCATACGCAGAGAACATCTACCAGATTACGTTTGGGATGTATATGAAGAATCTGTTCCTATGTCAACATATCTCGTAGCTTTTGTGGTGTCTGATTTTCAAAATCGAACAAATGGAAATTTTTCTGTTTGGGCTCGCAATGATGGTATCAATTCAGCTGAATACGCACTTAAAGTTGGACCTAAAATACTGAAATTCCTGGAAGAATTTTTCGATATTCCATTCCCGCTTCCGAAAATCGATATGATAGCATTACCTGATTTCCATGCTGGTGCCATGGAAAATTGGGGATTAATAACGTATAGGTAAGTTAATTTTTTTATTACTTTTAAAAATCGTATATGTATGTATTTGGCTCAAATACAAATGTGATCTTGACAATTAAAATATTTCATTTATAGAATTGAATTATATATTGTTATAACTACTTGCTCTTTGATTTAGTCATTTAATTACTCTGCTGAACTTAATATTTTATAACAGCAACTGCAATAATTTTTATAATTGAAATAAATAAGAGGTATGTGCAAGGATACCTGGTTTTGGCTGGAGTAAATATAGGGCTTTCCAATAAGAGGTGTTATTTGAATAGATCTTGTGATTTAACACCTTATGACTTCTTCCTTTGGGACCACGTGAAAGAGAAGGTCTACGTCAACAGGCCAGCGTCGATTCAAGAGCTCAAAGATGGAATTCGTGAGGCTATCGAGGATATAGGGCAGCCACTTTGCGATTTGGTTATGGAAAATTTCATGAAAAGGATATGGTCCTGTAAGCGTGGTCCTGGTAGTCATTTGCCTGATGTTATTTTCCACTATTAACGGCATACCTTCTTCTTTATAATGAAATGGACATCTGATCATTTATATTAAAAAATGGCATTTTTCTTTTAATACCAAAATAACACCTGTTATTGGAAAACCCTATATTCTATTTGGCTTCACGTATTCTGAATTTTGATGAACACCTTTTTCGATCAAATCAACTTCACCATGTAGTTGAGCACTAAGAAGAAAAAGATGTAGTTGAGCAAACTCAAAGCTGTCAACTTCCTACATCTTCTTCTTCTTCTTAGCACTACAGCCCTTTTCGGTCCTTCGCTTCCTGCAAATAGCGCCTCCAACTGTCTCGGTCCGTTGACCGCGTCTTCCAATTCCGAAATCCGAGCAGCGATGAACTGTCTTCGTCGACCGAGTCAGACCAGTGCTTGCTCGGTTTCCCCACTGGTCTCCGGCCTGCAGTTCTCCCAACGAATACCTTTTTAGGTATCCGTTGTTCGTCCCTACGATTCATGTGTCCAGCCCATTGCAGCTTCCGCAGTCTTACAATCCTTGAGACCTCCGGTTCGTCAAAAATTTCATATATCATGGTTGTATCAAATTCGCCATTGGTCCCCGTCAAGCTTCGTTGCGATTATTCGCCTCAGGACCCGTTACTCAAAGGATGTTTGGGTTAGGGTCCATGTTTCACACCCATAGCAGAGCATACTAACAAGCAACTGCACCAGCTGTTTTTCCGATTAGAAAGGGACGTAAAATAACATAAGAGAAATTATTTTGCATTTCTTTCTTTCCTTTCTAACAATTTGAGAGGAAAATAAATTTTACTCAATACATACACAAATCGATCTCTAATTTTACGCAATACATACACAAATCGGTCTTTACGTTAACTACCGTTAGATGCGAAATTTGTTCTATGTGAAATTGCTTGTTAGTAGATATGCTCTGCCCATAGCATAACACAGGTCTTATCACAGATTTGTATACTTAGAGCTTTGTTCTCCTGTGTACGCAGCTGCTCTTCAAGATCGTCAATACTGAATAAAATATTTTATTGGCGAGTTGTATTCTTCGGCGGATTTCGTCTCTTTCATTGCACGTTTTCGTTATTTTGGCGTCTAAATACACAAATTCGCTCAAATTTTTGATACTGTATTCGCCAAGTGTGATATTTTGTGTACTTGAGGTATTTTTCCTCGACTACATCATGAGCTTTGTTTTATTTTCACTGATTTGTAGCCCTACTAGTTTTGCTTCGCTGTCGAGTTTCAGGAAAAGTTCTTTGGCAGTTGTTAATGACCGTGACAGAATGCGGATGTCGTCCGCATAGGCTACTACTTGGCTCGGCTTGTATAGTAATGTACCTCGCGTATCGACAGGTGGCTTCCGTTTGACGCACTCCAGAGCCAAATTGAATAGCAATGGGGCCAGCCCAACTACCTGCTTTAGTCCGATATTTGTGTCAAAGGCATCGGTGAGTTGGTTATTGATGCGGACTTGTCGACGTCATTGTCATTTTGGTAAGACGGACTAATTTGGCTGGGATGCCAAAGCGAAGCATTATTTGGTACAGTATGTTACGATCAATACTTTCGTATGCTTGCTTTAAGTCAACGAAAACTTGGTGAACCTCCTACATCTGTTCAGCCAATATAGTCGTTTTTTAATACGCAAAGGAATTGACTCAAATATTTTCGATTGGCTCCACACATTCTTTTTCTCAGTGTAGCAATGAAATTCAAAAATTAATGATTGGTCATTTCGAATATCTAGATTAATTTGGTCATTTTAACATTGTCTTCCTAATTTCTTCCTTACCCGTAGGATTTAATTCAATGACTCCCTTTCATTCTCTTTCCATCCATCTTCCGCTGTCTTTAGCTGTTGGTTATTGTATCTTTGACCCTTAGCGCCATTTAACGCTAACAACAGTTAATGTTAATTACGAAATCCACTTGAACAATTATCTAAAATCCAAAGAATAACATGTAATGAGCACGGCTCTGCTATTATCACTCTTGGCCAGTAAGAACATTTCTCCAGGAAACCTTTCGATTTGAGGCAACAAACCTATACTAATGGTCAACTGTTCAGACTTTCGTTTAGGTTTCATCAGGAACTCGTCCGCCATAAAGTCGGATTATAAAAACGGGCATCACCACTTTCGCCGTCATTTTACTTTAATATCATTATATCCAACACTAATTGATGTTCAACTTAAAGTGTCATCAGTTACCTTATTTTTAAACTCGATCAGCGGTACTCTAAATAAATTACTATTTATTTAATTGTCTTGTTGGAAAACCTTAAAATAAACTGCTTTAATAAAAGCTAAAACAGCGAGGAGTCCGAATAACGATGCTGAAATAATGAAGCCAAATTCTCTAAGGGAACCTCGCCATCCTAAAGCGATACTTACACATCACTTGAATACCTCCTGAAAATGCCTAATTTACTGGAAGGAAAGGCTGATCTCTATTTAGCAATTTATAATGTTGTTTTTATACACTTTCCAAATATTGTAAGGATAGACATAATGCTGGGCAGATTAAGAACTTCCCCCGCAGGGGGAATGCCGATCGACAAGAGCACTCTTGGAGGCTAGCATTCTTTGGGGAGTTCCGCCCCCCCCGTACCCGAGGAAATTCCCGCAGGGGAACGCCGGTCGACAAGAGCACTCTTGGAGGCTAGCATTCTTTGGGGAGCGCCGCCCCCACGGACCCGAGGATATGGGGGGCGCCGTGAGGTTCCCTCCTGGGATGACAGGTAACGACTCTGATTGGATCTGGACTACGCTTTGGACAACGAACTGGAATTGACGCTTTGGGCTGGCGGATGTGATGGTTTGCACCTAGTTGCTTTGCACAGTAGCGCCGAGGTGAAATTCGTGTGTGAACGGCTCCAATTCAACTATCATACCGTCTCCGTCCCGGTAAAACCTTGTCAGGCCTCGGAGTACGTTCGAAGTTCGCACCATTGGGTTGGTGGTGTCGGTTCGGTTGAGACGGACTCCCGATTAGCGCTGGTCTGGCTCTGAGCACTTGTCCCCATAAGGGCTTGTGCCAACCCTCGCATGGCCTCCCTGCTCTGCAAAGATAACCATGGGACCAAAGAGGCGACTACACACACGAAGGGAGATAGTGGCTCCGAGGGGGACCCAATAAAACTGGAGCAACTAAAATCAAAAGATAACAACGACGACGCAACCAGCGGTTGCAGCCACGATGTTAACGGTATATCGAGAGCGGTACTAACCATGACAAAAACGACGAATTACACAATGACAGTGAAGACAGACGAAAAACGGGAATTTGCAGACAGTCTGGTTCAGACTGAGATTCCTGCGGCGTTCGGGCGCAGCAAAAAAGGATGCGAACGCCAGAGCGTCCTATTAAGGAAAAGCGGGAAACTCTGCAGGACGCTTCAGGTGTTCGAGCGGTGGCAGATAATACAAAGAACATCGAAAATTCGATTGTCACTGCTGCCATCGTTACCGAAGTGACCGATGCAAAGGTCGCAAATCCCGACATAGTAAAGAAACATCCTGAAACCAACGAGGAGATTACGGCACGAAAAGCAACGAGTGAACAGACAAATTAAGCGACGTTGTGCGATTGCACCGCCAACGTCGAAAATGTGGCGGAAGTACTGCATTCGGAGACGGAACGCGATAACCTCTCCCAAGGATGATTGCAAAGTACAATTGCCGCCCAGCGATACGAAGAAGAAAGGCTATTCTGAAAAGCGAGAGATGTTCTGAAAAGAATACAATCTGCATGCCACTCCCCAAAAACAGCAAAGCAGTAAAGGTTGGGCTCCTTGAACTAGAGGAGCTCCTAGATCACATAGGGCACTATCGGAGGAGCTAAAGAGGCGCTTGGAGCGAAATCTAAAGGCGACACTCAGATAGCTCCACCATTAAAAGTCAATAAAAGAATGGCGTCTAGCCCAATTGAAGGAGGTCGGGATAAAAGAAGGAAGGAAGAGGCACTTGATGGGCGTGGAGCACCAGATCATGGGTTCCAGATAGTGCTTACAAAAGGAGCGAAGAAAACCGCAAGGAAACTCCTTCAAAAAGTGCCAGAAAGCAAAGTTCGCACGGATGCCCAATCAGAAAAAGGACCTGATGCAAAACAGAAGAGGCAGAAGTCCCGACGAAGACCCCGGCAGCAAGCATTGCTCGTAAAGCCCCAAGATGGCCGATCCTACGTGGAGGTACTGCGGGACATCAGAGGAAACGTAAGGCCCGAAGACACCAATACTACCATTAATGTAGTACGATCAACGCGGTCGGGCCACATACTGGTCGAGTTCGGAGCAGAGGCCGGCAATAAGGAACCATTCTGCGACGCAGTAAAAAAAGTCCTCGGCAAAAGCGCAACTATAGCCTCGCTTGAACCGATGGCAATGATCGAAATACGAGACATTGACTGCGTCACGGATCTAGCCGAGGTAGAAGAGGCCATCAAAAGGGAGTTCCTTAGCGTGGGAAAGATCAAAGCGAGACTGACACCAGAAAACAACAGGGGACAACGCATGGCCATAGTTGACTTGACCGAAAAGGACGCCGAACAATTCCTGCACAAGGGCAAAGTACGAATAGGGTGGGTTGTCTGTAGGATACGGCGAAGAGCAACGCCTCTTCAATGTTTCAAATGCCTTGTTTATGGTCACACCACACAAGTATGCAAAGGACCCGATAGGAGTTCCCTATGTTACAAATGCGGTGAAATGGGACATAAAAGAAAAGAGTGTAGCCAAGGCAAAAAATCAGAACTCCGATGACCCGCATCCTGCAGCTAAACCTATACCGCAGTTCAACCGCCCAAAATCTGCTTGAGCAGTTTGCAAGGACATGAAAGCCGACTTCTTGCTGCTGAGTGAGCAACACCATAATAAAAGTCCTGCATTATAGTATTCTGACGAAACTGGTACTGCCGCCATCTGGGTTTGGGGGATGGTTTCGTGTGGGTTCGGTGTTCAGAGACCACCTTCTTTAGTGTGTACCTAACGCCTAACGAATCGATATCATCTTTCCAAACCAAGCTTCAGGCTTTGGAGGGCACTGTCTCGAACGCAGAGGGCAAAGTGGTCGTTGGGGGCGACTTCAACGCTAAAGCAATCGAATGGGGCATGCCTCAGACGGATCCGCGGGGAAAACGAATCCTGGAAATGGTGGCCAGGACGGCCCTCGTCGTACTAAACACCGGAAATACGCCTGAACCATACCGGACGTGACATTCGCCTCGGAGTCCTTAGTACGGAGGATACATAATTGAAAAGTATTAGAGGACTACGCAATCAGTGCATTCTGCTTGCGATAAGTGATGTTGTCTCCCGACCTCCGTGTTCTCGGCTTCCTACAACTGGATGGAACATCGGAAGGATGGACGTCGAGAGGTTCGTCGAGGTGCTCACAGCAGGTGAACCGCTGCAGGTAGCTTCGGAGGGGACGGAAGAACTGGCAGTTCAAGACGTGGTGAACTCTACTATGAGCATCATTACGACTGCTTGCTGCGCTTCTATGCCCCGTCGAAGATCCCGGCACGGCAAGCCCCCAGTGTACTGGTGGTCAACTGAAATCGCTGAAAAGCAAAGGGAGTGTCACAAGCCTCGACGTGAGGCTCAATGGGCGCGGAACCGTGACGAGGCATGCAACCGGGTGGCAGCATATAAGTCGGCCAGGAAATGCCTTCGCAAATTGATCAACAGTAGCAAGGCTCGCTGCTGGCAAGACCTAGTGGACAGTGTGAACAAGGATCCGTGGGGCCTTGGCTACAAGCTAGTTATGCGGAAGCTTGGCGCCCTACGGAAGCCTTGTATACATGACGCGGAAAAGATAGACGCGATAGTGCGGGGACTCTTCCCCGCCCATCCCGTTCGTGTTGACGCTGTCCATGGTGAAACAGCAGTCGAGTGTCCACTCTTCACACAACTGGAACTAGAGGAGGCAGTCCTCTCATTGAAAGCGAGGAAGGCTCCAGGTCCAGATGGTGTTCCAGCTGAGGTGTTGCGGCTCGTCTATCAATTGTCCTGACTTGCTGCTCAGCACATTCAACGCTTGCCTACGGGACGGGGTTTTCCCGGTACAATGGAAGGTGGTGAGGCTCGTGCTGATCAGCAAGGGGAAGGGAAATCCTGAATCGCCGTCTGCATACCGTCCGTTATGCATGCTAGACACGGCTGGGAAAGTGCCTCACTGACGAGATTCATGCTGCTGGGGACCTATCTCCTCGTCAGTACGGCTTTAGAGCAGGACATTCTACCATTGATGCGATTGCAGAGGTGGTGAACGCGGTCCAAAAGGCAGAGGCATATAGTCGCACCAAGCGACTGATCGTCCTGTTGGTGACACTCGACTTCAGGAACGCCTTCAACTCCGCTAGATGGGTGGATATTCTGGATACGTTGGAAAACTCTTTTCAAGCTCCAGAATACCTAATGCGGCTTTTGAGGAACTACCTAAAGGACCGAAGCCTGCTCTACGACACGACACAGGGCCAACGAAGGATGGAAATTACATCGGGTGTTGCCCAGGGATCTATCCTTAGTCCGGACCTGTGGAACGTGTCTTACGATGGGCTACTGAGACTTGAGATGCCAGATGAGTCGCGCTTGGTCGGCTATGCGGATGATGTTTCGGCTCTGGTCGCTGGACGCACCGTTGAACAAGCGCAACTTAGGCTAGGTATGCTAATGCGCCGAATGAGGGACTGGATGACTGCTCGCGGGCTCAGTTTAGCACTGGAGAAAACCGAAGTGGTCATCTTGACAAAAAAGAGAATCCCTAGAGTAAGGATGATCAGTATTGGAGACATACAAATCGAAGCGAAGCCAGCGGTGAAGTACCTGGGGCTAATGATTGACTCGAAGATAAGTTTCTATGAGCAAATCAGGGCAACGGCTGAGAAGGCTGCTTCGGGAATATCGGTTCTGAGTCGACTTATGACCAACGTAGGGGGACCCAGCTCGTCAAGAAGATGCCTCTTGATGAGTGCTGTAGGGTCAGTGCTACTGTACGGAGCAGAGGTATGGGGTGACGCTCTCAGCAAGGAGGTATACCGAAAACGTTTGGCGCAGGTACAGAGAAGAGGAGCACTGAGAATTGCATCTTCGTATCCGAAATTCTCTGACTCGGCGGTGAGAGTTATTCCAGGCGTGATACCTGTCGCCCTCCTTGCTAGAGAACGCCGTGCTATTTACCTGCGCCGAAACGATGATGCGAGGGAGATGGTTGTCCGCGAGGAGAGACAGCGCTCGCTCAACGATTGGCAGCAGTCTTGGGTCAATTGAACGAAGGGAAGGTGGACTGCGCGCCTCATCCCGGATGTGAGACCGTGGCTAAATCGAAGTCATGGTGAGACTGACTTCTATCTGACCCAGCTTTTGAGCGAGCATGGGTGTTTTCAGACTTACCTGCACAAGATTGGTAAGTCACGGTCCCCCGATTGTCGTTTCTGCCCAGGAGAGGAGGACAATGCCTGCACACATTTTTTGCGTGTAAAAAATGGGACAGGCTGTGAAGGGGACTCTATAGGGAGAGGGGAGAGCTCACTCCGGATAATATAGTCGCGGTGATGCTCGAATCGGTTGACAAATGGAACCAGGTGGCACATTATGCTCGGGCAGTCCTAAAATATAAAAGGGACTCACAGCAGCCGGGGGCGCTGGGGCTGGGGGATCGCTTTTCTGGCACTTCCTCTTCCCCTCTCCCCTTCCGCTAAGAAAGGGACCCCGCAGCTTGAAGGCGCCTCGCGGCGTAACAAAACGAGACCTGGCCCGAAGTAATGTGTCAAACGGTTCCAGGCTGGGCTCTCAGGTTGACAGGGGAAGTGTTTAGTGGGTAGTCCAGTCGCGCATGGGAGTCCCACACTCTATGCATAAATGGCATTCACCTCCCTACCACAAAAAAATATATATAATATATATATATATATATATATATATATATATATATATATATATATATATATATATATATATATATATATATATATTGTAAGGATAAACATAATGCTGTGCAGATTAAGAACTTCAGAAACTTTGAAATATTCAAATATTATCGTGACTAACTGGTGTAACAAATGAAATAGTAAGCAGTTTACGTGTATATAAATATTTTTTTACAAGTTCGTTTAACAAAAAAAAAGTTGTTTGATATTTTACAATAAATTTATATCATTTTTACAACGCCCTCACAAACTTTATACTAAGGTCAAACAGTTGTGAAAAAATAACGATGACACATTTCAGCAACAGACCCACGTATACCCAAAAAGGTATTCGTTGGCAGAACTGAAGGCCGGAGACCAGTGGGGAAATCAAGGAAATGCTGGTCTGATTCGGTCGACGAAGACAGTTCATCGCTGCTCGGATTTCGTAATTGGAGAACGCGGTCAATGGACCGAGACTTTTGGAGGCGCTATTTGCAGGAAGCGAAGGACCGAGAGGGGCTGTAGTGCTAAGAAGAAGTAGAAACACTTATTATATTGTAACAGTGTAAATATCCACCAGCTTGTCAATGGTTGCGATATTCATAAATACGAGTAGTCGTTTGCATTTCTTCCTCCAACGTCCTCATGCACAAAAGCTACACCAGATGGTTTACATTTGTTTTTAGATGTTCCATGTTGGGCTTTTTTTTATTTCGGCCATCATCTTAAAACACAAACCTTAAATATGCCTCCGAACGAACTTGAACCTGCAGGCTCGAAACCCCATCCATGCACTCACCTAGCCAAACTACAACTAATTTACAATGTGCTAAACTCAATTAGTATGAAAGTGAATCTTCTGTAAAATTTTTTAATGATTTCAAGCTGCTAAAAGATTAGTGCAACATATCTGCGGCCAAAGCTTAAACCATGGTAAAAATAATTTCGCGATTTTTTTATTTTTCACACAGAGAGACCGCCATGCTCTACGAACCTGGTGTATCAGCATCAGGAATCAAGCAACGAGTAGCCACAGTAGTCGCACATGAATTAGCCCATCAATGGTTTGGTAATTTGGTGACACCTAGCTGGTGGTCCGATATTTGGTTAAATGAAGGTTTTGCAAGCTATATGGAATACCTAGGCGTTGACGCCATCGAACCTGAATGGAAGCCAATGGATCAATTCGTTGTTAATGAACTTCAGAATGTGTTCACTTTAGACGCTTTATCCTCATCACACAAAATCTCAGTTGAGGTCGGGAACCCAGACGAGATCAATGAAATTTTCGATAGAATATCTTATGGAAAAGGAGCCACGATTATACGTATGATGAGTCACTTTCTAACGTCCGACGTATTTAGACGGGGACTAACTAACTATTTAAGGAAAATGTAAGCAAACAAATTTGCGAAAGTATTTTTAAAATAAAAGTCATATCGTTTTAGGTCCTATGATTCAGCTGAACAAGACGATCTGTGGCAGTTCCTCACAAAAGAAGCTCACAACCATTTTGTCCTTGAAAAATCAATGACCGTAAAAGAAATAATGGATACATGGACTCTACAAACAGGCTTTCCCCTTGTAAACATTACAAAACATCCGTCTAACAAGAATATCTTATCATTACACCAAAAACGCTTTTCTTATGAAAAACTACCAGATTCTAAAGAACCCGATCCCCTATGGTGGATTCCATTAACTTATACAACATCAAAGGCGCCCAACTTTGAAAATACTCGCCCAATGTTTTGGATGCGTAAAAATCGAACCATGCAAATCGAAGATGCAGAACTAGCCACCAGTGATTGGTTCATTTTCAATTTGCAACAAACTGGGTACTATAGAGTTCAGTACGATGAAGACAATTGGAGAGCAATCATTGTACATATGCGTGACCCGAAGCGATTCAAAGAGATAGCACCAGCCAATCGAGCCCAGCTTATGGATGATGCACTGAACTTAGCAAGGGCTGGAATGTTGAACTATAGTATTGCTATGGATTTGACTTTATATTTAGAACATGAGGATGATTATGTTCCCTGGAAAGCTGCTGTAACAGCTTTAAACTTTATAGACTCGATGTTTGTTAAGGAAGGAGATTACAGCGTTTGGCAGGTAAATATAACTGAGAATTTGAGATCCTGCTGTTGACATAAACTCAAACCGTCTCATAAAGAATAAATTATTATTTCAAAATTAAATTCGTTTCCTGTTTTTCCAGAAATATCTTCTACGCTTAATAAGGCCATCATATGATCAGGTTGGATTCGATGAAAAAGGAGATGAATCAAATTTGCTGAACATTTACAAGCGAGTAGATATCTTAACATCCGCGTGCCACTTAGGGTACAAGGATTGTATTCAAAAATGCAATCAACAATTTCACATTTGGATGTCCGCACCAAATCCTGATATCAATAATCCGTAAGTTTTCATCGAACGTCTTATGTAATAAACTCATCATCACATATTTTACAGGATCTCTCCCAACCTTAAAAATGTAGTATATTGCAATGCAATTCGATATGGAACAGAAGAGGAATGGGATTTTGCATATGAACGTTTTACAAAATCAAAAGTGTCCAGTGAAAGAGAATTGATCCTATCAGCTTTAGGTTGCAGTCGTGAAACGTGGATACTCAACAGATATCTTCGAAGAGCCGTGGACGCAAAGAGTATGATACGGAAACAAGATGTGTTCCGAGTATTCGCTGCTGTTGCTAGCAATGTGGTTGGGCAACCTATTGCTTTTAACTTTATCAGACGACATTGGCAGGAGATGAAGTCATAGTAAGTCCAAAACTAAACAAATTTACAACTATCTAAAAACTTTTCTTTTAACAGTTTGGGCTCATCCATAACCAATCTCAATCTGATCATCAAATATTCAACACAACGGATGAATACGCAATTCGAACTGGACGAGTTAAAAGAGTTCATCAATTACAGCTACAAAGAAGGAGGGAGATCCATACAACAAGCAATCGAACGTATTGAAGTTGATATTATTTGGATGGAACGGAATTATAAATCAATAGTTGAATGGTTACGGAATGAAGTAGGGGATGAGTATAAGTAGAAGGAAATAAGCTTTACTATTCTTACTGCACATAATCAAATCTTTCGAATAATAGTTCATCCGTCGTCTCAAAAGACTGTTGCTCATTATGAAGAGTATTTTAACGAATGAAAAGAGTTTATACGCTCGTTTTACGCCTTTATCACATTGTTCCACATCGTGTTTTTTTTTAATAGAACATTTTCAATTTTATCAAAATTTGAATATCTATTAGCAATGTTAAATGTTTAGCAAGTGAAAGTAAGAAAGTTTTAGACGTATTTATTGTAGTTTGATGTCCATTACTTTCGGGCCAATGTAGATGTTGCATCTCAAATGTAAATATTTTAAACAAAATGTGTTCCAAGTATTCATCGCTTTACATAATAAGTTCAATGCAAAATGATTCCGAAAACAATAATTCCTGCTATTTTTTCTAGAGTTTTATTCAAACCGTCAGTACACAGATATCAAATGTTTTACATTATAAAGTACGAAAGTTTTTGATTGTTTTAATCGATAGGATAAAAGATACAAATATAGTATTAATGTACTTAAGCTAATATTACAAGAGCATTGAAAAGTTATACCATTAAATTTAGTATTCAAAAGAAAATATTCACACAATAGATAAATAAATATTCCAAAGAAGAAGTTATTTTATTAAACACGTTTTCATTTCCCTGGTTTGACATGATTTTGATCCCTTTCGACCGAGCTCGGTGTTAAATATCGTGTTTATTCTGGGCGTTCGTACAAAGATATTTTAGCTTTCGATATATTTAAAGATAAATTCAGCACTTGCCTACACATATTGGCACCTGCGACATCCTGACATCTGGCGATGATTTAGGGACTGGTATAAGAAAAATGCGATTTTTAGCCTTCATTATACCGAAAACAAAAGACTTCTTGTACAAACGCCCGGAACATCATTCCAGATACATTGATCAAAAGGTCAAAGTTATCTGTTACAAGAACCTGGTAAGACCAGTTTTTACATATGGATGTCAGATTTGGTACAACCAGAGTGCTAGTACTATGGAAATATTAAGAGTTTTCGAAAGAAAATGTCTTCGTGCATGTACTGGTTTGTACAGAAAGCCTGAGACATATTGGAAACACTTTACGAGTATATCAAATAGAAAAACTTATCAAACTACTAAAGTGACGAGAGTCGATATCTTCATGTTGAGACTTCTTCGGAATCATATCGCAAGATCTGTAGCTGTGAGCGAAAACCACAGAATTTTAAAGTAATAGGAGTGTATAAAAATGTCCGTAAAGGACTGCAGCGAAGGTCTTCTGCCTCAAAGAGAGAGGATGGTTATGTTCGCCGAGATTGACCTTGTCTGAGGACGCGTGAATGCGCTAACAGGCTAGCATTGCGGTATCGTGGGGCGGGTTGTTTTCCCCAGTACAAAGGCCCACTAAAAAAAATTTCGCATTCACGAATCAAAATGCGGATCGACAGGTGTCGAGGCCGAGGTAACTTACTAAGGGTGGAAATTGCCAAAGCAAACAACAAACTGGGCCTGGTGAAAACAGACGAGACTTGGGAATATTTCGTCTTAACCAACGATACTTATGGCCCCCAAATAAGAGTGGGGCATCCAGGTGGAATCGGTACCCCCACGCGACCCCTTATCCAAATCAAGATCCATCATAGACATGGGCAGATGTTTTCCATTTGAATGAAAAACTCATGCAAACATAATACGCATGAACCTTTCCCTCAAATAGAAACCATCAACGTTGTAAATTTATGTTATAGTCTTATATGATGGAATCACATAATTCTATACCATAAATGAGCACGCGAGGGGAAGGCCACGCTATCCTGCAAGAGCACCTGTAATCTCAGAATAAGGGATGAGCTCACCCGATGGCTAGCTCATGAGTGGAGAGGCTTGCCAACGTGGCGGGTCCCATACCCGGTGAGGTCTCAAAACGAAATGGAAAGACCGAGTTTTTCCTTTCTTTTCTCTATTCATTCTCTTTTATGCAGTTTTACATTTTAGCAAGCCTCGCGTAAACCTGTGCCATATGAATAAATGTTTTGGCATTATTTTTGCGGTGACACTAGATAGTAGCCCATGCTTTTTAATAAAGGACATTCAATGATTTAATTTTTAGCGATGACCCGATAAATTATACGAAAACTACGTAAAAAAGCAAATATTTGGCAAAACAAACCTCTTCAAATGTTTTCTCGACTACTTTAACGAATCGATAAATCAATTCCTTTTATTATTTGCCAATACTAAATAAGTCATACATGTAAATATCTAAAATGTTAATTTAATCAAAAAATATAATTTATTAAATATGATGCAATTAAATAGATTTCAAATGATGTAAAATAAGCATAAGGATGAGATGATCTTAATGTACAATTGTGTATCTCATTTCTTCTTTTGTTTTGCTCATTTAAAAACTTAATATTAATGCGTAAGAAACAACCACTTCCCCAAGACTTTAAAATTTCAATTTATATAATATGTATGAAAAAGTATCTAAATTATTTAAAAACTTAACAGATTTTAAATCCCTTGATTTCCACCAAAAATTTTTTTAAACTTGTATACAATATTGTTTCGTCCACTACTTGAGAACTTCTTCAGTACTAAACTAAAACAAGCATCCTCACCCTGATTTAAACCTACACGTTTTACAATTGAGTTTTCTTAATGAACCCTTAATTACCTTTCGTTCATGAGACGAAACCATTCATTAATGACCTGAAGATTTACAAGGTATATAAAACAATGTTGACATTTGTTGTTTGGTTTTATTACAAAGCCTGGTATTTCGGTTACAAGGGTCGCCATTCCAAATCTCCTGCCTGCTGTATTTGAGAATCTCGATGTTCTCGGCTACATCCATTTTCCACGCATTGTTGATCATTCTAAGCATGCTCACGTTATCCGATGTGATGTTATGATTCGTTGAGACCATGTGTTGAGCTATTTTGATCTGAAATTTGCCGCTTCTTTCTTCTTCGTTTTATTTACCGCTTCCCTTATGTGTTCCTTGATTCCTACGCCTAGTGACCTTCTAGTTTGCCCAATGTAACATCCGTTGCATTCCCCCTATGTTACTTTGTAGACACCGCTTTTCTCCATTTTTGGTATTAGAACTCGACGACAAGATGGTGTCGTTCGACGTCAAGGCACTCTTTCCGAGTGTTCCTGTCATTCAAGCGCTTCGGTTACTGGAAGAGTGGCTTCTAATACAAGGATCTGGTGAACAATGGAAAGCGAAAACAAAAATGTACATGAAACTTACCAGACTCTGCATGACAAAAGCTACTTCACGTTTAGGGGAGAATTTTTCAAGCAAACTCGGAGTGCTACAATGGGAAATCCTCTATCGCCTTTTTTGAGCGAAATTGTTATGTCGAATTTGGAAGAACAATTACACAACAAAGGAAAACTTCCACACCGATGGGTACGCTATGTTGACGATGCATTTTCAATAATCAAAGAAGATCAGATCCAACCATCACTTAAGGCCATCTACTCGGTGCACCGGTACATCAGTTTTACTTTCGAAAGGGAGTCAGACGAGAAACTACCTTTTCTGGACGTCTTGGTATGTAAAACCGGGAACGTATTGGAATTCGAAATAAACCGGAGGCGGACGGACACGATGCGGATAATACCATTCTCTTCAAATCATTGCTGGCAGCAAAATTGAGTGACTTTTAACTGGCTGGTGAATCGTATGCTTACGCTTCCGTTGAGTAAGCAAGGTCAGGTGAACGAGACAGCATACATCTACCAATTAGCGAAGTTGAACGGATACCCCACGAACGAGGTTGTTGTCCCAACGAAGAAAGCAGATCAACGGCAGGAGGGTTTCAAAGCTGACGGCAAAAAGCAATCAGCCGACGAGATTAGTTCTATCTCACGATTCAAGGACAAACATAATGACGAAGAGAATGAAAACCGTAGAAATTGATATAGTCTTCACTAGCCGTGCCACCAAACTTCAAAACCTATTAGCATCCACAAAGGACTCCAAACCAAAAATGGAGAAAAGTGGTATCTTCAAAGTAACATGCGGGGAATCCAACGGATGTTACTGTAGTTTCAAATTTGTATTCCACTACACAGATAAAACTTCTATATCGGAAAATGGATATACGATGAAAATCATTAAATCTTCAGTTTAATTAAATAATTAATAAAATTTTATTAGTAATTATGAACATTCCATTTGACATAGTTTAATGAACTTAAAAAATATTTTATTTTTTCTTACTTGACAATTCATCTACGCCTACTATTCTTTTTGTGTGGATTTTATGAAAATGTGGAATTTAATTTAGTAATGTAGAATCCGCTACAGTTACATTAGGCAAACTAGAAGGTCACTAGGCGTAAGAATCAAGGAACACATAAGGGAAGCGGTAAATAAAACGAAGAAAAAAGAAGCGGCAAATTTCAGTTTAAAAGTAGCTGAGCACATGGTCTCAACGAATCATAACATCACAGCGGATAACGTGAGCATGCTTAGAATGATCAACAATAAATGGAAACTGGAGTAGCCGAGAGCATCGAGATTGTCAAACACAGCAGGCAGGAGATTTGGAATGGCGACCCTGGTAACGGAAATACCTGGCATTTTAAGAAAACCAAACAACAAATGTCAACATTGTTTTAAATGCCTTGTAAATCTTCAGGTCATTAATGAATGGTTTCGTTCATGTACGAAAGGTTATTAAGGGTTCATTAAGGAAACTCAATTACTAAAACATGTAGGCTTAAATTAGGGTTAGGATGCTTATTTTAGTTTAGTACTGAAGAAGTCCTCAAGTAGTGGACCAAACAATATTGTATACAAGTTTAAATACATTTTTGGTGGAAATCAAGGGATTTAAATTCTGTTAATTTTTTAAATAGTTTAAAAGTTCCAATAAAAGCGGAATAATTTTAGGAGTATCTAAATGTAAAACGTTAAACTTTTATTCTTTGTAGCAAAGTTTGGAGGGATTCGCATATGTTTTTTTGAAAATTTTAATGTCCCTGTATGTGTTAGAAAAAATCTTTTATTCATACAAACAGTAGGAAGCGAATAGAAAAACAAAGCCACACTTACCCCATGTTTCGCGAGCGCTCGAGGAATGTGGTGGTTGCTGTAATCCAATAAATATTCGCAAATAAAATGCAACAATCAATGAAATATCCTTTAACATTACAATAATTTGAAGGGATTATTATAATTGACAATTTAATTCTATTCTTTAACGTTAATGCTTGTTTTTTGTTTGTACAGTAGTAAATATCAAGGGAAAACGAATAGGCGAAATTTCTTGAATTAACGAAAATTTCTCTTAGCATATCAGCAATGTCGTAACGGAACTAGGAACCAAAATGACGAGCAGCAATTTCCTAAACTCGTCAACTAATGAATATCGACGAAAGTTACGATGAATGAGACGAATTTCCGTGATTTTTCCACATTTCCACTGAATTTAAGAACGTTCAAGCGCATAGACCAAAATTATCTTTATTGTTTAAGAATTTGCAGGTTTCTATAATATAATACTTTTAATAATTTCCATTATTTAGTACATAGAATAATTTTCATTGAATATTTGTTCACTTTCAATGTGTCAATATTGAAATACGGTCACTAAATATCGCACAATAAGAACTCCTATTTTCCATAACAATTGAATGCAAAAATCACAAAATTCCATCGAACGTAGCGACTAGCGCAAATTGCTTTCGTAAATCCTCATGACCCGCCAGTACAATCTTCTTATCAACGTACAATATGTGATTTCCGCATCCACACCGACAAATATCAACACTTCGACTCCTCTCCGCTTGCATTTCGACACCTTCACCATAACAACGACCGCCATCATCCGTCAACTGTAGTTTCAATTGCGGGACAATGCAATTCGTTGGTAAGTTGCGTTACAAAGGGGTTGCCGTGTCCAAATTTAATTTCAAATTTAAATATTTATTTTTTTAAATTTTCAATTAAAATTGGATCATCACTATGTTGGTTTTTCGAGCAGTTGGCCTAGGCGACTGCTCGATTACTACAATTTCACAGCCGTTCCACCCTACAGACGGGTATATTGTGATTTGCCTCGCTACTGGCTTCAGTCCTCCAGAAGGACTCGTGTTTTGGACATGAATCGATATATTTTTGATTCTGACTGCGTTCCATTCATATATCACAAATGTAGGTTAGGAAGATAAAATATCCTCCGAATTTGAGAAAAGAGATACTCATTTGCTAGATTTGTTGAAGCTGGCCGAGCTGAGACGGAGCAATCTAGATATTGGTGGCTGAATGACAATGTCTAAATTATTAGTGTTTGTTTTCTGTTTTTGTGTTTTTCGTTACTTACTTTTTGAATTTCAGTTCATTATTGCTACATTTAGTGTTGTTGTTTACTGGCGTTAAAAATTAGGGATACGTTTCAATATTTAGGCTATGTATATGTTATGTTTATAATAGTAGGTTTAGATATAAGGTTTGTCGTTTAGTTTAGGAATATTGTGATAGCATTTTTTTAGTATAAGATAATGTTTTTGATTGAATTTTACTAGAATTAGGTAATAGAATATTAGGTGTAGGATAAAAGTTCACTGTTGTGTTAAAATTATAAATAATTTTTGAATAGTGTTGGTTGGTTTTTTCTCCTTTTTCGAATCAAATCACAAAATATGTAATAATCTTAGTTAATTTGAATTTGCTGTGGTTTTTTTGATTAAATGTGTTTTACTGATAACATATAAATTTAGAGAGCCATTTGGGCCATTACGTTTTTGTATTACTATTGTTTGGAATTTGCTTTATTTCTTTTTAAAATTTATAACGATTAGTATTGAATAAAGCCCTTTTGGCTTTGACTTTGAAAAGCACCCGGAACAAATTTGATTTTTACGCCAAGCCAGATTGAATGGCATCGAAGTCTTATTTATTTTTATTTATTTATTTATTTATTCAAGTCTACTTAACAGACAGAAATCCAATTACAAAATAGACTTAGACAATTAAATATAGTTAAATAAAATTCAGAGTAAGACAAATCAATACAACAAATCAAGCAGAAAAGAGTTAATCTAAAACATGAAAGAAATGAAGATAGAGTCAAGAACAAAGTTTGTAAAATTTAGTGCCAAGGAACATTAATCACTATTCGCAAAAAGTAACATCTTTAATTTAATTTTAAAAACAAAGTAGGACGTGGATAGAGAGCCAAGCTCGAGGCTGTTATGCATTCTGATGATTCGTGGCATAATTGAGTTAAAATATAAATCTGTTCGGGCGTACGGAACCTCGAGAATGTGATTAGACCGACTAGGCCGTGCATACAGTCTGTATTGCAAGTCTGCGCTTAGGGTGGAGGCAATTTGTTGGTGGTACAACTTAAGTCTTGTGAAACCAGGGAAATGAAATGTGTGTCGATTTTAAGAAATGAGTTGTTACCACTTCAAACTTAATAGATAGTCTGTGCCCCCATTTTCCATCGTAAGGGGAGTTCCTCTACATACCAGGTATTTACAGTAATGATTGTAAAACAGGTAAGTTTCAATATTGTCAAAGAACGCTCTGCAGTCTTCTTCTTTATTTGCAATGCAGTCCAAATCAGAGCTTGGCCTCCTGGAAACGTCTTACCCAGGATTTCCGATCGATTGACCGCATCCGTCAGTTTGAAATTCCAGGCAGATTTCTGTTGCATACGTAATTTGAATTTTCCTATCATTTACGCAATTTTCTTTGTGGCCGATTGGCTTCAATCTTTCCTTTCAACATGCTTGACAAGGGTAGTAAGTAGTTTTTTTATTATAGACAAATACCCTACGGTTACTTCTTCTTCTTCGTAGCACTACAGCCCCTCTCGGGCCTTTGCTTCCTGCAAAAAGTGACTCCAACTGTCTCGGTCTATTGATCGCGTCCTCCAATTTCGAAATCAGAGCAGCAATGAACTGATTCCGTCGACCAAGTCAGACCAGCGTTTCCTCCGCCCTTCAGTTCACCCAACCTTTTTGGGTATATATTATTCATCCATACGATTTAAGCGGCCAGCCCATTGCAGCTTCCGCTATCTTGCAATCGTTGAGACCTCCTGATCATCAAAAATTTCACACAGCTCATGGTTTTATCGAATTCGCCATTGAAGGCGTTCAATATATTTGTAGATGCTCGGGTTAGTGTCTATATTTCACACCCAGAGCATAGCACAGGTCTTATCACAGATTTTTATACTTAGGGCTTTGGTATCCTATAATGCAGGTGGTCTTTAAAATCGTCAAAACTGAATAAACAATTTTATTTGCGAGCTGGATTCTTCTTAATCACCGGTTCTGGTTACTTTGGCGCTTTAATACACAATTCACCCACATTTTCGATACTGTATTTCCCAACTGTAATATTTTGTATATTTTAGGTATTTACCCTCGACTACGTCAAGAGTTTTGTTTTATTCTGATTGATTTGTAGCCCTACTAGCTAGTTTTGCTTCGCTGTCGAGTTTCAGGAAAACTTTTTGGCGGTTGTTAACGACCCTGACAAAATTTTGATGTCGTCCGCATAGGCTACCACATTGCACGACTTGTATAACAACGTACCTCTTGTATCGATATGTAGCTTTCTTATGACATATTCCAGAGCCAAATTGAACAACAATGGGGTCACCCCATCTCCCTGCTTTAGTCCGATATTTGTGTGAAAGGCATTGGTGAGTTGGCAGGGCCGACGCGTGGGTGGGGCGACCGAGGCGTCCGCCATGGGCGCCGCGATCCAGGGGGCGCCACCAGTTATAAAAATCTATTTCATGCGTTTGTAGTCTAGTATCGGTTTCTGTATTATACAATGGATACATTGCTGAATGCGTAAAATTCTGTCTATGCATAATGTACTATAGTTACTCACAGCAACTTTCTATACTGAGCAGCGCTAACCACTAACCGCATACACTACGCAAGCTTGTGAACTCACAGCTGATACAGCACACTCTTGGCGGCTCGCGCCCCCTCCCCTTCACTACTCAACTCAGTCTGTCATTTGCTGCAGTAGGCGTCGGGCACGGACACAGTTTATTCTTGTTTTAGTTTTATAGTGATATTGACATAGACAACGCTGTCGCTGTTTACGCCAATTGCTGATATAGTACCTCAGAAGTCTATTCTCTGTGACGGTAGTTTATTCCTCTGCGTGTTACGAGCTTTAAGAATACTGAAAAATGTTGATGTGAAGCGCATAGTGAGTTACGTGCAGTGCCATTTTGCAGTATACTTACCGTCATTTGTGCCGCTAATTGAGATGAGTATATTGGTAAATATACGTAATTGAGATGAAAATAATTTTAGTTTTAAGTTATGTAGTGGAGAAAGATGTTCAATATGTCCGTGAAGGACTGCAGCGATGTTCTGCTGCCTCGGCAGAGGAAGATGTTGGTTCCTGCCGAGAATGCCCTCGTCCGGAGACGCGTGAATGCGCTGGCAGGCTAGCATTGCGGTGTCGTGGGGCGGGTTCGTTTCCCCGGCACGAGGACTCACTACAAAACATTTCGCATTCACGAATTGCTTGCAGAGTTCGAGAGGACGACCGAAGTCGCAAATCTGTAGATAACCTCCACGAAGGAATTACGACTTGTTGCGAGAACAAGTGCAACCTGACAAGAAAGACTAATTTGGGGTTGACCTCGTCTTTACCCAAATACATTCAGGGCCCACAAATGAAAGAGGGGCAACCGGGTGGCGGTGGAGCCCCTTCATGCCCACCCAACCGGAATAAATCCAATGTTAAATCGTTGAAGTGGCCAGGTATTCCTCTTCTGAGTGGAAAACTCATACAACTTGAATTATATGAACTTTCCCATCAGAAAAGGAGTACCCCGGTGACCAATTTATGTCATAGAATTATACAATTGAATTGCATAACTTTATGCCATAAAAAGGCACTTGGCTTGGGCCACTCAACCCATAAAGTCTCCTGAAACAAAGAAGGAATTATTCTGTACCCGGCGGCTGGCTCATATTTTGGGGTGGAAGCCTGCCACCGTACCGGGTCCTATACCCGATTGGAAAAACAAACCAGAAGGGAAAGACCTATGGTTCAATTCAACGCATCTCTTTATTTAACAACATCCCGTAAATTTTCAATTTTCTTCTTTTTTTTTGTAATCTGTATATTTCAAAAAAAAATTTAATAATTATTTTAGGAAATTCGAACGGCAAACCCAAAAAAAATCTAACGCAAAAAAAAATTTAAATGGATATCGGACGTGATGAATTTAGAAAAAATTTAAACTCAAATATAGAAATGGATGAAAACAGATGTAAAAAAAACGTAGACGCAAAATAAATATAATCAAAGTATATATATATATAACAAAATTAAGGGCACTCACCCGCATGGTCCTTCGAGCGCTCGACGACGATGCCGATGTCCCTGAAATGTAATTTGTAAGATAACGCGACTCAATATCTTTCTTCAGAGATGGTGCTTGGTACAAGAAAAAAATGAGAACAATGCAAAAGTCCATAAAAGATACTATTTTCACGAATGTTTTTGTTTTCCTATATGTGTGCTCTGTTGCCAGATTCCCCGCGTCTATGCTACGTAGTTGCGATATTTCGACGGTTGTCGCTGACTTGTATGCTGGCGCTCCGCGATAACGAATATGATGTGAATTCACCGATTTTTCTAAATCGCTCGCGTCTTCTCCCTCCTTGCGAACAATTTTGCTGTCGTTTTCGTTCAATCGAGTCGTCGTCAAGAAATCTCTTGTAGTACAGCAGCAAGAGGGCGGCGCTAGACTTATCGTCGCGAAATCACGGATGCGAGTCATTAAAGAATGTTCGGCGTCAACTTTTACGAATTTTTCGTGTCGTCCGATGCGATAACGTTCCGATAAATTTTCATCCCCAATACTAAATTGTTGCATGCACGCACTATACACGCAACCGAGCGAACGTCGGATTTCTGCACGAATTTCACTCGTAGTGGAGGTATCACGCTGGCACAACACTCGCGCGTGTGCCTTGCTTGGCGATGCGTATCAAAGGTCCTCGTTTGATTGCTCACTCGAACAATTACGCTCTTCACCACTCGAGAAATTTTCAACTTCTGCACACGTCAGTTCGCGCGAGACCTCGAACAAAGTAGAAATTCCGGGCGTAACAAAATTCCTTTGAACTTCCAAAAATTAACACAAGCACACACGAGTTTTTCTTTTCCTTAAAACACTTGACTTCAAGCTAAACAATTCTTGGCAATATCCTCGCGCTTGAGAACTTAAAAGCAAATCGAAATTTGAACTAAGTCAAAATAAAATTCAAAAATCAAAATGAATTTGCAAATCGGCTGTCGTGTAGAAATCGCGTGCTCTCCCCCATATCCGCAAAAAAATCAAAATAGCGGCAAACCATCGAACCACCACACTTTGCAAACCGTTTTCCCGCTCGTTCACACACACTTGTCTAGGACTAGCCAACATTCTTATGACACAAAAAAAAATATTTTGAACTCGGCTATCAGCGCTAGAAATCAGATTTCTAATTAATTCCCGGAGACAATTTTCATTTCTTCACTGAATAATGTCCATTTGTGTTTAACACACCACGCAAGTCTCATTGCCCCGGTACACTCCTCGAACCTTAATTACCGCACCGGCACCATAATCCGGACGTGTCCGTTACTCGTTTTCTTTCGCCTAGTGTGTACCGTACGTACGTAACGAAGAACAGGAACATTATTTTTCACGCGAGGCTCAACACACTCATTCCGAAACTATTAGCGAAAGCCTTTTAATGATAAATGTGAATAAACTTTCGAAACAAACTAGAACGGAAAGTCTTCTCAACCGCAGTCAAACAAAACGCGAATCGAATTCCAATCCCACGGACACCACGCTCAAAAGCAGTCGCTGTCTCGTACCGCTCTGCCTGCTGGTCCACCTTCGACTCCCATCTCATTCAACCAAAGGCAAGCACTCGGATTCCACTCGTTTGTTCTGCGTTTGTGTAGTGTCGCGTTTGACACGATATCATACCAAATATCATTGCTGTTACATTTGCATGCTCTGATCAAGTTCAATATATTCTGACGCGGTTCTAACGGCTATCTTTTCCAGATTAAACGTTTTTCCCTCAAGTTTTGATATTTCTTCTCTTCAACTGCAGTCGATACCGGCGTGGCAATAATTTTTCAGCTGAATAATGCTTCGTCACTATCACTGAATGCCCGAGCTTAAGAAAATTGCAATTCTAAGCACTTTTTACTATAAATTCACTGCAGTTAACAGTATGGTGCAGTGTTCAAGCGGTAGTTGCGTTTTCTCAATGATTTATTCTAATTTTGTTGATAATCTTGAAATAGAAATGCACTCGCTCTTAAAGGAATCGACCGCGGCTTTTTACAGTGCGGGAAATTTATTGAAGAGACGAATCAACACAACAATTATTAATTTAATTTAGCATATGTTTGTTATCCGCTAGCATCCAAGACATAATGTGATGTATTCGACAAACAAAAAAAAAATTTTTAATCAATATTATGGTTGGAATGGGTAAAATTTGACAATTTTTGAGGAGTTTAAATGATACAATGATTTTATCGTTCATATAATTAAAGGGGTTAACCGTTTCGTTTTAAGCATTTGTATACCGCGTTACACCGCAATTCTATAAATTATATTCAAAAGATATTGTAATAAAATCACTACACATTAAAATTTTAAACAGTTTTAGAATTTTGTTTCCCGGGAGTTAAGTACAAAAGAAATTTTCTTGAGTTGGTGTTCAACGCCATACTGTTCAAGTAGGCTCTTAAACTGCCGAGACCGGAACTGTACTCCATTATCTGAGTACACACTCTCTGGAACACCGAACACATGGAATACCCGGTTCTCTAAGAATTTCACGATCGATGGAGTTGTGAATTTACGGATAGGTTCCACCATTGGGAATTTTGAGAGCTGATCTAGGACGACTATAGCTCCGATGTGTCCCATGGAAGACCGAGGATATGGACCGAGTAGATCGATGTATAGACGCTGGAACACGCGTTCTGGGACGTTGAGTTGACCCATAGGAGGTCGAAGAGGCTGGTTGGGTGCTTTGGTGCCTTTACAGGTCTCACAGGTGCTCACGTAGTCTTTGACCTGGGATGCCATTTTAGGCCAAAAGAAGTATTTCTTGAGTCGCCGTAATGTTCGACCGTAACCTCCGTGGGCACTTAAAGGATGGTCATGTGCACGGAGGATCAGATGTTGTGTCATTTCCTCTGGTACCCAGAGTTTCCAAGACTCTTCTTCCTGCCATGGATCACCAGTGGCGTATTCATTTCGTCTATACACATAGCCGTCTATTACCTTCAAATCAGGCAGCTGTGTTTGTTGGGTCGCTATGGTTTGCCTCAACTCTTTGTAGCTATCTGATTCGAAATGTGGGCTGTCCAAATCTATTTCGATGGGGTCCTCGTCATTTATTGTCAATTCAGCTCCCTCTGGGGAAAACATCCGTGAGAGAGTGTCGGGTACGATGTTCTGGGTTCCTTTCCGATGTTTGATGGAGAACTTGAACCCTTGCAGTTTAAGAGCCCATCTGGCTAGGCGTCCACTTAAATCTGCCTGGTTCATCAACCATTGTAGTGACGCGTGGTCCGTGATGAACTCGAATTGGTGGCCCTCGATATAAGCTCGAAATTTCTTCACAGCCATTACCGCTGCCAAACATTCTTGCTCGGAAACAGTATAGTTTCTTTGGGCCGAATTCAGCTTATTGGACATGAAGGCGATGGGAGCTTCCTCTCCTTCGTCGGTCAATTGCACCAGCACGGCTCCTACTCCATGTTGACTTGCGTCACAATGTATGGAGAAGGGCTTCGTGAAGTCGGGGCTGTGCAAGACAGGAGCTGATGTGAGGGCTTGTTTAAGCTCTTCAAATGCCTTTCGGCTGAGTTCGGTCCAAACGAACTTCCCCTTCCGCAACATGTCTGACAGGGGCGCTGAGACTGTTGCATAATTCCGAACAAACCTTCGGTACCAACCGCACACACCAAGGAAACGTCGTAGCTGCTTCACAGTTTTTGGTAAGGGGAACTCATCAATCGCACGAGTTTTGTCTGGATCCGTTTTGATAGTGCCATGTCCTATGACATGTCCGAGGTATCGGACTTCTTTCATGACAAACTTACTTTTCTGTACGTTGATGGTGAGTCCCGCCTTACTGATGTGCAGGGCTACTTCTTGTAGGAGTAGGAGGTGTTGATCGAACGTTTCCGTGATGAGTAACAGATCATCAAGGTACACGAACACTTGGTGTTTTAGGTGAGGTGGGATGACCTTGTCCATCAACCGAGTCATCGTTTGCGGCGCGTTGCACAGGCCAAAGGGCATTGTGACGAACTGATATAATGGTCGTCCAGGCACTGTGAAGGCGGTCTTGTCCTTCGAGCCCTCATCGAGTGGAATTTGCCAGAAGGCGTCTTTTAGGTCGAGACTGGTGATATAATTGGCTTTCGGCAGTCTCCCTAGTATTCCATCGATGAGTGGAAGAGGGTACGCGTCCTTGATGGTAACCGCGTTCACCTTACGGGCATCAAGACAGAGGCGGACTTTACCTGGCTTTACAACCAAGGTTACCGGTGAGGACCAGGCACTTTGGGACTCCTCTATGACCCCTAACTCGAGCATCCTATCTAGTTCCGCATACACCAATTTCTCCATGGCCGGCGAGATGGCGTAGTGTCTCTGTTTAATCGGTTTACTATCGCCAACGTCGATGGCGTGTGAGACTAGGGTGGTGCGGCCAAGGCCTTGGGTAGCGTACGATGGGAAAGCAGCAATGGATGCTTCCAGGCGTTGTCGTTGGTTAGGCGTCAGGTCATGCCTATCGGGAGTAGAAGTGATTTCGTTCACATTTCTGGTTTTTAAAGACAAATCGGTGAATAAATCGGAGGCCAGTCCAAAGCGAAGGACGAAATCGACACCAAGGTATACATTCTGAGTCAAAGACGGAATAATGTAGAACGTAATATCCTTCGTCTGACCCCTGAATGTCACGGGTGTGGTTAGTTTACCTCGTATAGGGTGTTTGGTGCCATCAGCTGTACTGATTTCAGTGCGCCAGGATTTAATCAAGTTCGGATATTCTTGGAGCACCTTCGAGCCAAAGCTCGAGGCAAGACAACTGATACTGGCACCCGTGTCGATCAAAGCAAACACGGTCTCGCCCAACACTTTAATTGGATGATAAGGTCTGATCTCATTCTCAGCAACCTCCGAGATGTTACAAGAGTGTAAGGTTCGACGGCAGGTGCGCACTCTCTTGCGGAAATTCCGCCAACGACGGGTTGACCATTTTGTCGTGCGCGGGCGGGAAGTGACTACTTCGGAAGCAAATATTCGCTCTCGAGCCACCCGATATTCCTGCAGTCGCACATGATAAGGTTTTAGAGTGCGTAATTGAGGCTGCCGCGGTTCTTCTGGCAGTGACTGCGATGGTCGTTTTAATATTGTCGTTGGTGAGGTCTCCGGAAGAGAGTGAACATCCGCAGTCGTAATGGTCATGGCTGGTGGGTTAACGTCATGTTGGTTGGGGTGAGCCACTGATTGAGGAGCTACTGCTGGGGTTTTGAGTACCGCTGAGGTGGTCGGGTACTCTTTTGGCCGTTTTTTCGTGCGGCACATTCAGAACAGTCCGGGAAGTAAGTGTCCGGCTTGCCGCAACCGTAGCAGAAAACCTTACGTTCTGCGCGGCATGAAATAAACCGGTGTCCGGTTTGGTGACAATTCCAGCAGGTCGTAAGACTTCCCACTGCTGCTACAGCAAGCTGGTCTGGGTCCAAATCATCCTCCAGATCTAGGGTGGTATAATCTGGGGCCAATTCCGCGATTCCTCGTCGAGGACCCGTCCTGGTTAGTAAGTACGGCCGGTCCCGTAGGTCTTCCTCAAACCCTTCTATGCGACGCACATTTCTCAGCAGGGCCTCCATACTCTGTGGATCGGAGTTCACGATGTGCCGACGAATCTCCGGTCTTAGATTGCGCTTTAGCAGGCGAAGAATTTGGGTAGAAGACAATGGCTCTGACAGCTGGTCATTCAACCGAAGGATATCGGCTCGATATTTATGGAAGGACTCGTCCGGACGCTGCCATCTAGCATTCATCTTATCCAGGACTAATTCGTCCATGTCGACCGTAGGGTATTCCATGCGGAGTACCTCCTTCAGCCGTGACCAGCGTATGGATGGTGGAGCTGAATGTATTCTCCAATATGTCTCCAGTGCTGCTCCCCTAAGCAGCATAGGCAAGTACCCTGCGAGCGCTGTGCGGTCTCCTGCTAGCATCTGCTCGATCAGTGACTCCACCCGACTTATGAAAACCTCTACCGTTATCGTGTTGGGTTCCCCACTGAAATGTAGATTCCATCCCTGGATGATGCTGGGGATTTGTGTCGGCTTCAGCCGATACATGTCGTGTGGATGGAAGCGTTGGTCCGGCGGAATCACGGGAGCCTGATTTGGTGGCGGTGCTTGGCTCAATCGGGGCCGGTAAACTGGAGCCAACGGATTCATGGCTGTACCTGGCCGGATCCGTTCGGGATCACGCCGCGAGTCTACTGGGAAATCCCACGGATTTGGGTCCGAATCCCACATAGGAGGAGTTCTTGGCCGGGGTGGTGCGGGGTTCTCTCTCTGGCTCTCTAGAGAGGCTAGCCGGGTGGACATGTCCTGTACGAGCGCCATTAGATCTCTTAGAACTGTGGTTTCCACAGTCACCGGTGGACTCGCTTCTTCTGCAGGCGAAACTGCTTCAGCCCTGTAGTCATCGTCTCGTGCACTCCTTGTCGTGGATGGAAGGGGTCCGCTTTTGGGGACAGCTCCACTTGCACTGGAGGACTGAGGTCGTTCTGTTGCTGGCTGTGCGATTTCCAAAGGCTGACGACAGAGCGGGCACGTGGATGAGGTTTGCCGCAGTTGTGCCAAACACAGCTGATGTAGCCTGTGTCCGCACTGCAACCTCTGGCTTGTAGTTTCGTCCATGTCCTCGTGACAGATGGAACACAATAGAGCTGGTCCGGCATCCGACCGCAACTTTCTCCTTTCGGGAGTTCTTTTTGTAGGCATTTTAAATCCAAATGGTTTTCCTAATTAAATACCTAGATAAATAAATAATGAAGAATATGGGTATATAAGATTAGCTATATGAATAATGACAATAATGAAGAAAAGGTGAGAAAAAGTTACTAAAATTCTTATGTGGCCGTCAGTGGCGAACTATCTCAGAACCTCACAAAAAAAATTTTGATTAAGTTATATAACAAAAATATATGAATGGTCTTTCCCTTCCGACCTTCCTCCCAAGTATGGACACCATGGCACAATCCTTCTAAAACGTTTCAGGGACACTCTCTTGTGGCACCATGAAAATCAGGGTTCCGAAGTGATCCCTCATTAGCAAACTTCTCAAGTTACAGCTTGTCAGCCCAGGGTGGGATTCTAATCCACAAGCAGCGCGTGTCTTGTCATGGATAGTCATGGATTAGCTAATCAGCCAAGCACATGAAATCAAAATCCATGTAATTTAAGACACTTAGGCACCGCTGGTTTGGGGAGCGGATCAGAATCCTCCGCAAAAAGATGTTGGGATAATAACCTCCGAACACAAAAAGGGACTCTAATATCATTTGGCCTTACTAGTTATACAATGGGGTAAGCCACCAAAGTATAAATCAAAAGAAGGACCAAACGATATTGATGTCCATAGACAACACACGTTCGAAAGTTATTAGGCTGCTGGGGCACGATCAGTGCAAAAACCCTCGGGAGTTATCTACCCGCCAATAATTCTAACACCTAGTGGGGACACCTAGAGACGATGGACTGTCTCGTGCTCACGACTGATGATACAGCCGGGCTTTTCGGGCCCCACGTTGGGCGCCATTTGTAGTGGAGAAAGATGTTCAATATGTCCGTGAAGGACTGCAGCGATGTTCTGCTGCCTCGGCAGAGGAAGATGTTGGTTCCTGCCGAGAATGCCCTCGTCCGGAGACGCGTGAATGCGCTGGCAGGCTAGCATTGCGGTGTCGTGGGGCGGGTTCGTTTCCCTGGCACGAGGACTCACTACAAAACATTTCGCATTCACGAATTGCTTGCAGAGTTCGAGAGGACGACCGAAGTCGCAAATCTGTAGATAACCTCCACGAAGGAATTACGACTTGTTGCGAGAACAAGTGCAACCTGACAAGAAAGACTAATTTGGGGTTGACCTCGTCTTTACCCAAATACATTCAGGGCCCACAAATGAAAGAGGGGCAACCGGGTGGCGGTGGAGCCCCTTCATGCCCACCCAACCGGAATAAATCCAATGTTAAATCGTTGAAGTGGCCAGGTATTCCTCTTCTGAGTGGAAAACTCATACAACTTGAATTATATGAACTTTCCCATCAGAAAAGGAGTACCCCGGTGACCAATTTATGTCATAGAATTATACAATTGAATTGCATAACTTTATGCCATAAAAAGGCACTTGGCTTGGGCCACTCAACCCATAAAGTCTCCTGAAACAAAGAAGGAATTATTCTGTACCCGGCGGCTGGCTCATATTTTGGGGTGGAAGCCGGCCACCGTACCGGGTCCTATACCCGATTGGAAAAACAAACCAGAAGGGAAAGACCTATGGTTCAATTCAACGCATCTCTTTATTTAACAACATCCCATAAATTTTCAATTTTCTTTTTTTTTTTGTAATCTGTATATTTCAAAAAAAAATTTAATAATTATTTTAGGAAATTCGAACGGTAAACCCAAAAAAAATCTAACGCAAAAAAAAATTTAAATGGATATCGGACGTGATGAATTTAGAAAAAATTTAAACTCAAATATAGAAATGGATGAAAACAGATGTAAAAAAAACGTAGACGCAAAATAAATATAATCAAAGTATATATATATAACAAAATTAAGGGCACTCACCCGCATGGTCCTTCGAGCGCTCGACGACGATGCCGATGTCCCTGAAATGTAATTTGTAAGATAACGCGACTCAATATCTTTCTTCAGAGATGGTGCTTGGTACAAGAAAAAAATGAGAACAATGCAAAAGTCCATAAAAGATACTATTTTCACGAATGTTTTTGTTTTCCTATATGTGTGCTCTGTTGCCAGATTCCCCGCGTCTATGCTACGTAGTTGCGATATTTCGACGGTTGTCGCTGACTTGTATGCTGGCGCTCCGCGATAACGAATATGATGTGAATTCACCGATTTTTCTAAATCGCTCGCGTCTTCTCCCTCCTTGCGAACAATTTTGCTGTCGTTTTCGTTCAATCGAGTCGTCGTCAAGAAATCTCTTGTAGTACAGCAGCAAGAGGGCGGCGCTAGACTTATCGTCGCGAAATCACGGATGCGAGTCATTAAAGAATGTTCGGCGTCAACTTTTACGAATTTTTCGTGTCGTCCGATGCGATAACGTTCCGATAAATTTTCATCCCCAATACTAAATTGTTGCATGCACGCACTATACACGCAACCGAGCGAACGTCGGATTTCTGCACGAATTTCACTCGTAGTGGAGGTATCACGCTGGCACAACACTCGCGCGTGTGCCTTGCTTGGCGATGCGTATCAAAGGTCCTCGTTTGATTGCTCACTCGAACAATTACGCTCTTCACCACTCGAGAAATTTTCAACTTCTGCACACGTCAGTTCGCGCGAGACCTCGAACAAAGTAGAAATTCCGGGCATAACAAAATTCCTTTGAACTTCCAAAAATTAACACAAGCACACACGAGTTTTTCTTTTCCTTAAAACACTTGACTTCAAGCTAAACAATTCTTGGCAATATCCTCGCGCTTGAGAACTTAAAAGCAAATCGAAATTTGAACTAAGTCAAAATAAAATTCAAAAATCAAAATGAATTTGCAAATCGGCTGTCGTGTAGAAATCGCGTGCTCTCCCCCATATCCGCAAAAAAATCAAAATAGCGGCAAACCATCGAACCACCACACTTTGCAAACCGTTTTCCCGCTCGTTCACACACACTTGTCTAGGACTAGCCAACATTCTTATGACACAAAAAAAAATATTTTGAACTCGGCTATCAGCGCTAGAAATCAGATTTCTAATTAATTCCCGGAGACAATTTTCATTTCTTCACTGAATAATGTCCATTTGTGTTTAACACACCACGCAAGTCTCATTGCCCCGGTACACTCCTCGAACCTTAATTACCGCACCGGCACCATAATCCGGACGTGTCCGTTACTCGTTTTCTTTCGCCTAGTGTGTACCGTACGTACGTAACGAAGAACAGGAACATTATTTTTCACGCGAGACTCAACACACTCATTCCGAAACTATTAGCGAAAGCCTTTTAATGATAAATGTGAATAAACTTTCGAAACAAACTAGAACGGAAAGTCTTCTCAACCGCAGTCAAACAAAACGCGAATCGAATTCCAATCCCGCGGACACCACGCTCAAAAGCAGTCGCTGTCTCGTACCGCTCTGCCTGCTGGTCCACCTTCGACTCCCATCTCATTCAACCAAAGGCAAGCACTCGGATTCCACTCGTTTGTTCTGCGTTTGTGTAGTGTCGCGTTCGACACGATATCATACCAAATATCATTGCTGTTACATTTGCATGCTCTGATCAAGTTCAATATATTCTGACGCGGTTCTAACGGCTATCTTTTCCAGATTAAACGTTTTTCCCTCAAGTTTTGATATTTTTTCTCTTCAACTGCAGTCGATACCGGCGTGGCAATAATTTTTCAGCTGAATAATGCTTCGTCACTATCACTGAATGCCCGAGCTTAAGAAAATTGCAATTCTAAGCACTTTTTACTATAAATTCACTGCAGTTAACAGTATGGTGCAGTGTTCAAGCGGTAGTTGCGTTTTCTCAATGATTTATTCTAATTTTGTTGATAATCTTGAAATAGAAATGCACTCGCTCTTAAAGGAATCGACCGCGGCTTTTTACAGTGCGGGAAATTTATTGAAGAGACGAATCAACACAACAATTATTAATTTAATTTAGCATATGTTTGTTATCCGCTAGCATCCAAGACATAATGTGATGTATTCGACAAACAAAAAAAAAATTTTTAATCAATATTATGGTTGGAATGGGTAAAATTTGACAATTTTTGAGGAGTTTAAATGATACAATGATTTTATCGTTCATATAATTAAAGGGGTTAACCGTTTCGTTTTAAGCATTTGTATACCGCGTTACACCGCAATTCTATAAATTATATTCAAAAGATATTGTAATAAAATCACTACACATTAAAATTTTAAACAGTTTTAGAATTTTGTTTCCCGGGAGTTAAGTACAAAAGAAATTTTCTTGATTTATTTTTCACGCGAAAAGAAAAAGAGTGAGGGTTGCGATGGGGAAGGTGACTGAATCGTCCCTCCTTGTTAAATTGAGTTTGTGCTGTGTGCCTGTGGCAGCGCTGGCTTTTAGAGCCATACTCCTCAATTACTACAGTTAGTGAGGAGCATTATGTTTATAAAATACGGAAATTAAAAAATTAATCAAAAATTAGTGGAAAACTCAAGTATTATGTCGAAATAGTTGAATTAGCGAATGAGGCTTTTTTAAGTAAAGTGCGCAAACTAACCAATTTTTTTAAAACCAATACAACACAAAATGTTCCCGCGCCCACGTTTGAGACCAGTACGTCTGCATCTAGCCGTAGTTCCTCCTCACAAAGTAGCAGTCGAGAGGCCAAAGACATGAACTTGTGCCTGTTCTTTCTCCTACTGGTGATACCGTTACCGTTGATGAGCTTGTTTTTAAAGGGCTGACTGAATATTCTAAAGAAGACCATGATTACCCAAAAAATTACGAAAATAGGCACTTTTCAAACCAATTTCGATATCGGTTTTTGGAAAATGGAGAAAAATGTCAAGGAGATGGTTGATTTATTCTGAAAGATTAGATTCTGCCTAGTGGTTCTGTTGTAGATTGTTGAATCCGTTACCAAAGACACATTTTGGTCAAGCAATAGGTTTTAACAACTGGAAAAATTTGGCAGACCGTTTAAAATTCCATGAGTTGTCACCAGACCATTTCAAAAATATGGCTAAATGGTTTGAAGCAGAAAAAAGAGTTAACGGAGACACATCAATTAACAAGCACAACATGAAGCAAATTGAGACTGAGGCTCAGCGTTCAGAAGAAGTGTTGCGTCGCTTAGTGGAAATTATTTTATATCTAGCAGAGCACAATATGGCTTTTCGTGGGTCATCTTCCGAAGTTTTTACATAAAATAATGGGAACTTTCTTAGACTTGAAGAACTTTTAGGAAAAATTGATAGTGTACTAATGGAACACTTAAGACGTATAACTGACAAAGAAATACAATTTCATTTATTAACTGAGCTAATAACTATATTAGGTGACTTAGTAAAGCAAAGCATCTTGACAAAAATAAAGGAAGCCAGATATTTTTCCGTTAACTTGATTGTACTCCAGACATAAGTCACAAGGAGCAAATTTCTTTAACGATTCACTACGTCACTGAAGATGATGAAGGGAAAATCAAAGTAGAAGAAAGCTTTATAGCCTATCGAGTTGCCGAAGGAACCACTGGAGAAGCTCTCGCTGACTTGTTGTTTAAAGAAATTGAAGAGTGTAATTTGAACATGACAAACTGTCGTGGTCAAGATACGATAACGGCGCCAATATGGCGGGTATACATAATGGAGTTCAAGCCTGTGTACTGGACAAATTCCCAGTGGCTGTGTTTATTCTTTGTGGGTGCCATAGCTTAAACTTAATGATTGCTGATGAAGCAAAATCATCAGTTAAGTCTACATCTTTATTTGGTATTTTACAACGAATCTTTGTCACTTTCTCTATTTCAACGAAGCGCTGGTGTATAATAAACGACCATACTAAAGCACTAACCTTAAAACAAGTGTGTGAAACACGTTGGCTATTAGATACCAATATGTGGAAGTTAGGGATGCATTGGTTGAGTTAGGCGACAAAATTGATGACCCCCAAACAGCCTCAGAAGTTCAATCTTTGATTAATCAGATGGAAGACTTTTCCTTCACCATAGCTTTGGTCTTGTGGAATGACATTCTTTTTGAAGTTAATTCGATCAGTAAAAGAATTCAAGGGAAAGAGGCAGACGTCAGTGACTGTTCTCAAAAGTTCAATAAGTATTTGGAAGTGTTTAACAGATTTAGAGAGAATGGATATGTGGACTCAGTAATCTCCGCTAAAGAAATAGCAGCTGAGTTTGGTATCGAACCTGTTTTCCCCAAGAAAAGGATTCGTAAACGAAAACGAGTTTTTTTGTATGAGTCTTCTGAGGAAGTGCAATCGTCACCTGAAGAAACCTTTACGAGAGAAGTTTTTTATCCATTAGTGGATAACGTTTTGGTCTCATTTGAGAAGAGATCAACTGCGTTGAAGGAACACTAAAAAGTGTGGGGATTTGTGGGTAATGTTGCTCAACTTCCAGAAAAAGAATAATTAAAACAAAGTTGCATGGACCTTGAAATACATTTAACTGACAATACAACCAAAGTGTCTGATATAAACGGCATTGAACTGTTTCATGAACTTTTACATGTAAGTTCAATTTTGGATCTTGGAAACAAAAGAAACAACAAAGTCACACCAAAAGAAATCCTCGGTATGATCAAAACCACAAGCAGTAAAGATTTGTTTACAAACTTGTGGGTCGCGCTAAAAGCGCTAGTGCCGAACGAAGCTTTACTTAACTTAAGCTTATAAAAACTTATTTGCACTCTACAATGGCGCAGGAAAGGCTGAACTCTCTCGCCATCCTAGCAATAGAAAATAACACTGCGAAAACTAAGACTTTAGAGAAATTCTGAGAACATTTGCTCATGCAAAAGCCAGGCGAATGCCTTTCAATGTTTAAAGTTTGTAAATAGACGACCAAAAAGAGCACCAAAGACAAGAACAGAGAATGAAAAATCAAAGAATGTACATATATAAATAAATCAAATATTAGTATATGTATATAAAATATGTAGTGGAGGGTGGGTGGTCCGTAATGCTGTTATTTATAATAGCTGCCGGTTTTTCCAGTCCAGAACACGGCGGGTCCATAGGTGGTCGATAATGGAGTGGCTCTAAATAGCTAGGGTATCATCTCCCCGAACCAAAACAGGAACGAACAAAATTAAAATTAGTTTTAACAGGGGAGGCGGCGCCGATTAAAGTCTTGCCTTGGGCGGCTACAAACCACGCGACGGCTCTGTGAGTTGGTTATTGATGCGGATTTGGGTGGCTATCGACGTCGTTGTCATTTTGCTAAGGCGGACTAATTTGGCTAGAATATCAAAGCAAGGCATTATTTAGTACGGTACCTTACGATGAATACTGTCGTATGTTTGCTTAAATCCAACGAAAATTCGGTGTACGTCTATGTTGGACTCCCAGCAGTTTTCAAATCTGTTTGACTGTAAACAATTGGTCTATCATCGATCTAACTGCTGTAAAGCCACCTTGATACTCCCCAATAATACTGTTAGCGTATGATCCGATTTTATTTTCTAAGATCTTTGAAAATGTTTTGTACGTCGTACAAAGTAGTGATATGCCTCTATAGTTTTTGCACTGCAGCTTGTCACCTTTTTTGTGGATAGGGAATATAATTGATTGGCTCCACTCGTTCAGCATATATTCTTGCTGCCAAATGTGATGGATGACTTTGTGGATAGCTTTCTGAACACCGATGCCAACATATTTAATGAACTTCACTGGAATCTCATCGATGCCCGGCGCTTTATTATTCTTTTTGGTTTTAATGACGGAACAAACTTCACCCAGAGTTGGTGGGCCCAATGAACATCCTGTGGGAATATCTTTGGCTCCGATATTCTGGATCTGTGCGGAGGATTTACGAGGCTCTTGAAATATGATGCCCATCTTTCCTTAAACGTGTTCTACGGTTACTTCACTTCCACACAAAACAATATTGTAAGAGAGATTGCATTTTATCATAAAATAAAATGGAAATAGTCTACATAATTTTTGGATCTAACAATCATTCTTGCGGGCTTATTCTCTTGCATCCACGAGAGAAATCATTGCCTCAGCCTTGTCGAATTACGAAATGTGTCTGGAGTATCAAATCTCGAGCTATCGAGATTCTACTGTACTGATAAAATCAAGACAGCAAATGATAAATTGAAAAAGTAAGTCATCGGAATACATATCAGCCTATGAAAGCAACCTGGTGATTGGACTAAACAGCTTAGACAGCAACGTTACCATGACGCTAGACCACACTGACTCTCTGGTGAAGGTCAAACGAAAATTTTCGAACTAAATCTTAAATGGGGGATGGACTTCCCACAATGCTTTTCAGCGTTACCCTGCAACACCGCTTACAAAGCCAATCACTAAGCAAAGTTCACAAATAACTTACATTTGTCACATATCTACAATGAGTAGTTACTTCTAGGTAATAGTCAAAAAACATAAGGACCAATCGCATGAATTATTTTAGGTTTAAAGAAAAATAATTACTCTCTGAAATATTCTATATTTCAATAACAGTTCTTCATTTCTTTAACGACATGTTGTCAATTTCTAAACCACAATTTCTTTTAAATAAATTAAATTACAATCAATTTGACTTTAGCAGATCTGTTCAAAAAATTAACAGCTTGTTTAACACAATATTATTCACTAGCACTGGTGAATTCACTTAAAAGCCAGAAAACTTACAGTAACTGATCAATTTACTTAGCTTTTCCTTGGGCAGCAACAGCTTCCATTGCCTTCCTAACGGTCTCTTCATCACCAAGGAATTTCATTGATACGACCGGTTTGAAATTTTCATCCAATTCATAAACGAATGGAATACCGGTGGGAAGATTCAATGCCATAATGGCATCATCACTCATGTCTATTATGGACACAATAAATTAAATTTGGTCTTATAATATTCTGACGATCAAAAAGCAATACTTACTGTCTAAATGCTTAACAATACCGCGTAAGCTATTGCCATGAGCGGCAATGATGATACGTTTGCCGGCCTTCATTTGAGGAATGATAGTGTTATTCCAATAGGGCAGTGTTCGTTCGATGGTAAGTTTTAGTGACTCGAACATTGGGAACTCTTCTGGTTTAGGATCATTGGCGTAGCGTGAGTCCTTGACAATGGTGTCATAGTACGGATGGTTTGGTTCCATTGGTGGTGGTGGTACATCAAAGCTTCGTCGCCAGATTTGAACCTTTAATTATAAATGTTATTTGAAATATGAATATATAAAACAAATAGAGTTCTTTTGGTGGAATTAATTGGGAGCAATAAATTATACTTTAAGAAGCAATCAATTTTAAGGGCATAAAGAAAATTTTGATCTAATTTTAGTTTAAATTTAATTTTACCACATTTTGATTTTATTTCGGATAGTAACGAATTAAGGGAGAAGCGATATTAGAGCGAGTAATTTTAAAGATATTTTAGCAGAGAAGCTTCAATTTAGCTAGCTCTCACATGAAAATGACCTCATAATCACCCTACCCAACTCAAAAAAATCAATTACAACAAATCAATGTTCGCTTACTCACCTGTTCTTCACCATATTTCGCTGCAGTTTCAGCCTTATTTAAGCCGGTCAACCCACCATAGTGTCTCTCATTCAATCTCCAGGTTTTCTCGATGGGAATACTTGTTTGGCCTGATGCTTCAAGGATTGAATTCAAGGTAACTTGAGCGCGAGTCAAAACGGAAGTGTGAGCAACATCGAACTTTAGGCCAGCATCTTTCACTGCCTTGCCAGCGGCGACGGCTTCCTCCTTACCTATTAGAAATAAATTATAAACACTAATAATAAACCTATTAAAATATATTTACCCTTATCACTCAAGTTAGCATCAAACCAACCGCAGAAGAGATTCTTTTGATTCCACTCTGATTCACCATGGCGAACCATAACGATAGTGTATTTTCCAACCATTCTGGCGATTTTACAAGGAATCTATTAATTAAAGTTTATTTTGTTTATTTACGGAAAATATTTAAATTTGTTTAACTCACCTTGCTAGAGAGAAAACGTGTAAGGAGCACTGAAATACCGCACGGAACAGGACAGTGTGGAATTCCAAACCAGCAAGAGATTTGACCTCTGCAAGTGACAAGGTTGTTCGAATGGTGAAATACTTTAAACAGCTTTGACGGACACCTTGCGGGAATTTTGAGTTTCGCTTGAAATCGACAAAAGATGGACGATAGGCGCCAAATGGTTAAATAATGACAGGTATGGGTTTTTGACATGTAATTGTTTAGATCGAAAAGGAGTTGTTGCGTATTTTTGGTATATTTACTAGTTGTTTTAAAAACTCGCGCTTTGAAAGTTTATTTAAAAGAATCTGTGAGTATAACTTTAAACATGAATGCTTGTGAATATAAAAAAAACTGACATTTATTGCATAGAAGACGGGTTTTACAATTAATTCGTCATGCAATGATACACCAAAATACATATTACTTTTACTTGTGAGATGCTGAAAAGCGGTGATCTGCATGAAATTTTTAAACTGAAAGAGAAGAACTAGTGATCAATATATAATAATACTTCACACCCTATAGCCTGCCTATACACAATAACAAATCAAATCCCCCAATCACCATTCATAAACTAATTATCTACACATTCTCTGGCTTCATTCGCTATTTGCTTTAATGAGTAATATTTAAGAATTGAAAAATCAATGATTAATAATTGAATTTTATTATCATTTGTAAGCGAGCATTTAAGTATAAGTTAATATACGAACGGCCGAAAATGAGAGGCTTCCTCAGAATTTTTTTAATTATCTACAGTTTCCCCATCTTCCCAGTGACTAACAAAAATGGTATTTCATATTTTTTAACTAAACTAGTATAAATAAAATACAAGCAAACATAATAGACTCAAAAACTTAGCTGTTGCAATCAGTGTTTTGTCTTAATAAATTTCTTAAATATAGTCAAAGTCGCTTATAACAACGAACAAGAATCTGAGAAATTCTGTCGTTATATCCAAGCGTGATTTCACCCAGCCGCAACATATTTTGATAAATATCCTATGAGAGAGTGGGTGTCCCTACTCTTTTAAGAACCCTTAAGATCCTAAATTTCAACCATGATTACCTAGACTGGATATACAACTTTCTTTCTAACAGGAAACCGTATCTCAGTAAGGAAAAACAACGCTTAACAATGGCTTACCTGAAGGAGATGCTTTAAGTCCTTTACTTTTTAATCTTTATACATTATAACTTCATAAAATCTCAGACAGTTCCACAACACTGGTACCATACGCAGACTTTTTAATTATCTGTAAAGGAAACGAAAAACAAGCAACCTTAAATTTATTACAAGTATTTATTTAATTCAATCATTGAAACAACCTCTGAACATCAGTAAATCTCAAGGAATAGTCTTGCTGTTAAAAAAATCCCGTCTCAAGCTTTAAAATGTGGAAACAATATTCCCTGGATCAAAAATTTCATATTCCTTGGTAGACACCTCAACCACCAAAACTTTATCAACATTCTACATAAAGAACAGACAATAAAAGCCAACAAACTCATCAATATTGCTTTCGAACTATGCTCCCCGCACCATGGTCTGTCTCTATCTTAAGCTATTAACACGTTCAGATCGATCATTAGACCTAAAATCGAGGCAAATTTAACTAACATAGAAGAATGGACCGTGTCAGTGAGTCTTCCCTTGATGAGTTTCCCGAGCACTTTCCCGGCCGCGTTCAGAATACATAACGAACAGTATGCAGATACCGAATCGAGATTTTCCTTCCCCTTGCTGATCATTACGAGTCTCGCTACCTTCCATCTTTCTGGGAAACCCCTTCACGCAAGGAGCGTTGAACGTACTGAGTTGCAAGTCAGGGCCGAGATTGTAGACAAGCTGCAATAATTGAGCAGGAACGCCATATGACCCTGGTATCTTCCTTGTTTTCATGGATAGATTTGCTCTTCCAGTTCCATCCGCGTGAAAGGTGGGCATTCTACTGGTGTGTGGATGTGTAGGGAATAGTTTATTAACGTTTCTCTTGGTGTTTATCTTATCAAGATTCTGCTGTATCTACAGGGTCAGTATAATAAGTAACCGGACTAAGCCTGCCCTGCGCCGTCAAAGCGTCTGCTAACCGGTATCTGGTGCTGTAGTGGTGGTGGGGGTATAAGCAAAGGGAACCGGGCTGCAGCAGTTGCCTCCAAGCGCTTGGAGAGATAGCACCGAGCGAGAGCGGAGTGCGTGTTCAGTTACGTCGTTGGATCGAGCAACGTGTTAGCACCAAATTTTGTGTCAAACTCAAGAAAGCGGCCACCGAAACTCTTCAAATGATTCAAGAGGCTTACGGTGAGGATGCTCTGTCCAGAACTCAAGTATTTCAGTGGCACAGAAATTTCCGGGATGACGTCCATGACAAACAGCGCGTCGGTCCTCCATCAACGAGTCACACGGACACAAATGTGCAAAAAGTGCGTGATGTGTTGAACAGTGATCGTCGTCTGAGCATTCGGGCTATCGCAGATTAGGTTGGAATTGATAAGATGACCGTTCACAACATTATTAAGAACGATATGGGCATGAGGAAGATCTGCGCGAAGCTGGTCCCCAAACACCTGACTGATGAGCAAAAGGAGCGTCGTGTTGCTGTCGCTTCGGAAATCCTTGAACGACTGCAAACCGAACCAAAGTTCTTACAGCCTGGATATGGCACCAGCGGACTTCTTTCTGTTCCCCAAGATCAAGAGACACCTTAAGGGGACGCGGTTCGGGACTCTGGAAAACGTTCAACGTACTACGACGAGGGCTCTATACAGCATCGAGGTTCGGGGATTGGAAAATCCGGTATCAACGTGTTATCGACTCCAATGGGGACTACTTTGAAGATTTCTAAAGAAAAATTATACATATTTTGCCAATAAAAACTTTCCTGAGGTCAGTCCGGTTACTTATTATGCTGACCCTGTATATTATATCATGAAAATTTTCAATATAATTTGAGCCTTTTTCGTACGTATTATATGTCTGATAATAAATATTTTGTTCAAGAAAAGTATGATACTGTAGACCTATTCAGACCTATGAATGCATTTCCTTGGTAATCTTATCCAGAATTCAGAATGTCATAAAACGCACGCAAAACATGAAGATTTTAAGTTTAAATTAGGACTAATGTCTTAAGTATTTCCTAGACGTGAATACCTTAATCTAATAAAGATTTTAAATTGTTAATCTGTTGAGTCCATGATGATCTACCGTCAAGGGTAAGACACATCATCGATAATACTTAATATCGAGTCTCAGATCATTGTCAACAGAAGCCTGACTGAGAGCTTCCTAATAGAATCAGATCTAAAACGGTGGAACGCTCCATTTTTGTACAAAATTACTCTGGAAAATGTTCTTAAAAAAGAAATCAGATGAACCCAAAGATAGGCTTTCCTAAAAGCTCTTATAGTTATTAGCGAATTATTGAAATATTATGGCCAAATAAATTCCAGATTCCAAGGAAGACTGCATCCAGTTAGAAGCGGAAAAATCGGTTATGCGATTATTGAAACTAAAAATAAATTCTTAATCAAGACAAGGAAATACGCACCACTAATAGAATTTTACTTTGAGAGAATACAGAATCCAGTTTGTGGGTAAACATAAATTTTAGCAAATTTTCGATAAACAGTAATAAGGGTGTAATTAATTTAAAAAGGTGAAAAGACACGAGAGATAGGGACTAGTGTTCAACAAAACTCGGAAATAAGAGTTTCCGACTTTATTTAATTATCGGGGTACTTGCCTTTTTAATTAAGAGAGCATTAAATTGAATCAATAAAGGAATTGTAATAATGGTCAATTTATTCATATTGGGTTTATTTTAGAAAATAAATATAATAAAATATTTTTATGCAAGTCGTCGTTGCAGCACTACAGCTCCTCACAAATCTTGGCTTCCAGCAGACAGCGCCTCCACTTTTCTCTGCCCGCGTCCCCCAATTCCCAAACCGAGTAGCGATGCGCTGTCTTCGTTGCCAGTCAAACCTCCGTTTTCTGGTTTTCCCACTGGTCTCCGTCCCTCACTTTTTCCACTGAATATCCGTACGGATCAAGTCGCCAGTCCATTATAGCTGAAGTGATTTTGCTATTGTAAAGACTTCCGACTCGTCACATAGTTCATAAAAATCGTGGTCACGCCTCGTTCCCTATCAGTCTATTTCCTTTTTCGCTCCCATTATTTGCTTTAAGATCCGCTTTTCAAAGGCACAGCTGTAGCATAACTCTGGTCTTAAGATAGATTTGTATACTTAAAGCTTTGTTCTCCTAAGTATGCAGCTATCATTCAGGATCATCAGAACAGAGTAAACATATTTATTGCGAGTTGAATTCTGTTTCGTATCTCTACAGTTTCACCCTGGCAAGATGTTAATGTCGTCCGCATAGGCTACAATTTTACAGTAATGTGCCTGTTGTATCAACGGGTAATTTTCTGTGATAAATTTTAGAGTAAGATTGAATAACAGCGGGGCTAGCCCATCTCCTTGTTTTAGTTCCACGCTAGTTTCGAAAGGATCTTTTATTTGGTTATTGATCAGCACTTGCGCTGTGATCGATGTCATTGTCCTTCTTGTCAAACAAACTAGCTTGCCTGGAATACCAAAACTCAGCATATTTGATACAGTACATTACGGTATATACTGTCATATGCATGCTTAAAATACACGTAGATTTGGTGGATATCGATAGTAAGCAGCATTTTTAAAGCTCCTGTTTGACCATAAACAATTTGGTTGTCGTTTACCTTCCAGCCCTAAAGCCACGTTGATTTTCCTCAATAATATTGTCGGCGTAAGTTTTGATTACATCTTCAAGAAGGTTGGCGAATATTTTGTAGGCAATACAAAGCAGTGATATGCCCATATAGTTTTCGCACTGTAGCTTATTTTTTTCCGGATAAGAAAAACTGTAGACCAACTCTAATCCCGCGGCGTAAGCGCTAGGTCCTAACTTTCACGGATAACTTTGTGGATGGCTTTTTACATACTGCCACTGCTCGCCGAGGTTGGCCTTGTCTGAGGACGCGTGAATGCGCTGGAAGGCTAGCATTGTGGTGTCGTGGGGCGGGTCCTTTTCCCCAGCACAAGAGCCCACTACAAACTAATTTCGCATTCACGAATTAGTGGATAACATGACTCGGTCCGATGGTGTCGAGGCCGAGGTAACCTACTAAAGGAGAAGATTGCCAAAGCAAAGAACAAACTGGGCCTGGCGTATCGTCTTTACCGACGAGACTTATGGCCCCCCCAAATAAGAGTGAGGCATCCAGTTTGCAAGCAGACATCTGCTACTTGTGGTGATCGGAAACTGACTTCTTCTTTTCACGTACGATCACCGCACACACTTGATATTGAGGGCGACTTCGGCATAATCTTAAGAATTGTTAATTTCACCGTTCCGCGTTGTTTGCCAGGGACGTTGGGCGGAAGATCGTATTTGTGTTTTATCCTATCTCAATTCGTTGCTGGCGTTGTTCTTGCGGCGTGCGCCATGTGTGGCGATCCGAAACTGATTCCTCGTGTCGTACCGGAGGTTCTTGGCGAGCCGCCCTCTCATGCCGTCAACTGTAGTTTTCTTGCGGGAAAAAGAAATTTGTTGATAAATTGCGTTACAAAGGGCTTGCCGTGATCGTTGTAAATTTAAATATGTATTTTTTTGTTACATTACTATTAAAATTCGATCAAATATTGTGTGGACGTTGGGCGGAAGATCGTATTTATGTTTTATCCTATCTCAATTCGTTGCTGGCGCTGTTCTTACGGCCTGCGCCATGTGTGGCGACCCGAAACAGACTCCTCGTGTCGCACCGGAAGTTTCTTAGCGAGTCCCCTCATGCCGTAACTGTAGTTTTCTTGCGGGACAACGCAATTCGTTGATAAATTGCTTTGCAAAGGGCTTTCCGTGATCGTTGTAAATTTAAATATCTATTTTTCTTAAATTTACAATTAAAATTGGATGAAGTATTGTGTTGTTTTTTCGAGCTGTTTGCCTGGGCAACTGCTCGATTACTACAGTTATCTAATCCACACCTTGCATCTTATGTCTTCTGATGGTGGAAGAAATTTCTTGCCAAGTTTGAGGGGCCAAATGTATGTTTTCACGGATAACAAATGTCTCATGTGTTCTGCAAAGCCGCTGAGTCTTGCTTTATTTAGTAAGGAGACGCATTTCGACTCCTTTGAGTTATCTTCAGTGTCTGAGATGACCAAAAGGAATAGAAGATGACTCAAAGGAGTCGAAACGCGTCTGCTCACTCAATAAAGCAAGGGCCGATGGCTTTTCAAGAAAAAAGGGAATTGGCCTGCGGATATAAAATAAACAAAATAAGGGAAAATTATATCCACAAAAATCTTTCTAGACATGCCAAATTTGATTCAATGTATGGATAATATTCCCAGTTATTGCCATTTTATCACGTTTACGATGGTCATATTATTTTCACCAACACATACACGTACTACTTAGATTGTTATGCTCGTATTTTTATCGTTTTCCTGCCTTCTCTATAATCTTTGTTATATACTTTTACCACCGGCCGAGTATATTTGTTGACCTTTCGAACGCTCTAGTAAATGCTCACCTCTGCATCCTTTTACTCATACAGTGTAATGATTTTCTACTTTCTGATCGAACGCGGAACCGACCTCTCATCGGTTCTAGACGTTAAGTCTGAGTAGTGCCAACGGATGGTACCAACAGGTCAACCAATCCGTGCACCGTAATCCATTCACGCGGTGACTGCTTGTCGGCCAGCTAGTTCGGAGAGGATTTCGGTCGCGGGTCTCCGAATGGATTACGCTCAATTACAATATTTCAGTCACCTGAACTTGCCCGTTTTCCAAACGCGTCAACAATTACTCATCCAGAACGAGAAACCTACATTACGTTAGTTCTGGATGTGATCTATCCACAGATCTCAAATCAAAAACGCTACAAAATCCCATAGGCGCGTTACCGATTCACCGACGCGGTACCGAAAAATATACTACTCGAACTTAAACCGAAGAAAACTACTCTAAAGAAATGACGAAACAAGCAAAGGTACCGCGTACCGCGCGCGACGCGAAACCGACCTCAGCGGATTTGTCGAAACCCTACCCTCGCGACGGCATACTTACCCTACACTCTCTGTTCCCACTGAAAAAGAAGAGTCACTGAAAAGGAAAGTCGTGGGTTAACTTAGCAATTCATGTTGTTATATATATTTTTCAAAAGAACAAAAATCGTTTTCCTTATACAAATGTTTTAAAGATCATACAATTAATGTTCGGCAATTTTTCGCATTTATAGCTGGGTATGCTTCGATACTTGTGTTATCGAAAGTATGAAGTTAGTCGTTTCTAATAATTAATGTTCATTCGTTTCGAAATAAACATTTTTTTTTTTTTTCCGATTTCAAATTATACTATTAATGTTTTGGTCATATAGCATTCCGCAATTTGGATAAGCAAAATTTTAACCCAAAAATATATGTATATAAGCGCGATCACGAAGAATTTCTCTATTAAGACTATTCATTTCAATTATCTACTAATGCACATTAAATATTGGTTTGCTTCTTTCGTAGACTGATTTTGTCGCGTGTTTTTGTAACGTATAACTAACGCTAAACAAGTCTCTAATTTTCCTACATACTAACTAACGATTCCTTCGATACAATATAAATTTCTAACCAAGGTATTCTACTTAAAGTAATAGTATCTCTTGTTTTCTACAGGTTGATAATCCGTTTGTATTAAATGGAAATTTTCCCTCTTTTTTTGTTTTTTAGCACTCATCTACATCAACTATAAAAACAAATTAATAAAATCGTGTGCCAGTCTACATGCGTTTCGTCTACATGCGTTTCGTCTAAAAGCAACCAAAATAAGGAGAATTCAGACACAAAAAGTGTTTCTGATAAATGTCATCTCTCGTATGAATTGGACGTAAATGTTCTACCTTTTAATGTCTTTAATTTATAGTTATGCCTAAAATCAACGAAAGTACGATTTTCCGTCGTTTTTTTTTTTTGATTATCTAGATAGCATTCTGTCATATAAAATTAATTAACCTCTATAATCTAAGGTTTCAAATGAATTTGGTATGCATTTATTCATATGATTAATAACTGACCGGTGAAAAATTTTCTTACGACCATTTTATATTTGGAATAACTTCATGCTTTCTTTCGAGTAGATAAAAATGGTTTCTTACTTTATGTATAGTTATGTTTAAACAATAAATTAATATTTTGCTTGTAATAAGAGTTTAAATGCGTCGATGTGCGACATCAACAGGCGATAGCGTAAATACACGCCTAAACTTACGATGTTAAAACTATTCCTGTCAGCAAATATAATCTACTTTATTTCGTTTTTTTTTCTTATCCGACAGTTGAAATGGTTCTTTTTCTAAGGGCATTCAGTCGGAATTTTCGCGCATTTTTTTTTTTGTTTCACAGGACATTCATCTGCATTCGTTTCACACTTGTTTACGAGAGCGCATTTAGGAAGCCATTTAGCCAGTTGCTCTTCGAAAAATTGTTCTAGACAACGGGCATGCGCATATGTTTTGGAATCCTCCGGATAATATAAGCATACAGTTTTGGACAACAATCGAACGTCAGCTACAAATGTGGCAATGTCTTTGTAGTGATTCGGACTTGATGGATCCAAACGAGTTCGAATAACATCTAGCGACATAGGTTGACAAACTGCTTCATAATATGCAGGGTTTGTTGCAGGTTCTGGCTCTCTAAATGGTAAACTTTGTTCGTATTGGCAATATAATTTTAAACATATCCTCTGTCTAATCTTTAATTCATTTGCGCCAAGTTCTCCTGCACTATGTCTTTCACATTCAGCTGAACTTGCCAGTTCCGCTAAATTAACACCTGACAAATCTTGCCACGTTTCACTTTCATCTGGTAAGGAACCTATAGCTGGTATGTGACAATTGTGGTGAAATACTTTTGGATATTCATCGCAACACATCAATTCACCACCATCCAAACCAACTGCACACCAATCTTCATTTGGATCGTCTTTCTGGTCAGCTTTCTCTTCAGCCACATTCGCAATAGCTGCTGAACTTTGGACTTGTGGCGATGTCGTCTTATTCCTACCTTCCGGAAGAACTTGTACTCCGTTCGAATCTAATTTCGCACTAACCTGATCCGATGTTTGATCCACGACCGTACTGACAACGAAAGATGATCCATTCATCTAGGTCGATATTGTCCTGACCTTGACCGTATGCTTCTATATTTGTTGAAAAGCCTTTTTGGCAGCAACACTTTCGCCGTCTCGCTTCCTTTCCTTCGGTGTTCTTTCGGCGGATCCACTTCATGGGATTTTCTATCAAGAATGAGGTTAGAGACGGAACTCGGGAGATATCCGTTAGCAGTCTTACCTTTCTATAGATATTTTCGGCACAAACGAGAGCGAATACCGGAATCTGCCGCAACCAACAATTAGCAGTTGCTATTTTTGATTGCTTTCGATATTTCGCATCTAAGCCATAATACAATCACTAACCTAATTTACATATGTAAAATTAATTAAAGAAACAACAGTGTAATTTAACTTTATCTTTTTCACTTATAAATACTAAAAATCAAAAATGCATTAGCTGATTCCACGACAATGGACACGATTAGCAGACGACAGCCACGAAAAATGAAGCCGACATGTGGCTGTCAAAAATTCCGGTTGTCACCTCGGACAAAACATCTGTGTGTGGAATGGCACGCCATATGGCGGCAATGTACCTCTCCCGATGTCGCCAGTGGCATAGTTTTCTCGATGGCCACGGTGGAGGGGCATTTCCAGATGGCTATGTCTCGAAATGTGCCGGGGTTGGATTAATTCTATATTTCGAATACTTATATCCACGGATCTAAATATTTGGACAGAAAAAAAAATATTTTCTGCACAACGATATCCGCACGACAGATGAAGTCCGCTGGCACTTCGAGGACATATCCATCTGGCAGGTTACAAGGGTTCGGTATCGGAATCACTTCGATTCCTGGGCGTAGGCGTCACATTACACATTCCCCCCCCCCAAAATCGAAGTAATTACGATCCCGTCTCCTATATAAAAGGTCTTGGTTAGGGCCGTGGCAGGTCGAAGGTCGGTTTCGAAGGATAGGCTACAACCATGTTCGTGAAGACTCGACAGTGACTATATAGTAGGGAGTCGGGTGTTATTCGGAGGTCTTCGTCTAAGCAGAGATTTGGGGTAAGCCAAGGTTTCTCGTGGGAATTAGTTGCACTTCATCGTCTAAGGTCTTTTGCGTGGTAAATTCCCAGGGTTTTACCAGTCATGTCCGCGATGAGGTATCGGGTGGGGCTTATGACTTGTATGACTCGACACTTCACGAATTTCTTGTCTAGTTTGGCATTGTAATGTCGGGTGGCATCGCTCTGTCGGAAGTTTCGACGATATATTTCGTCGCCGGCCTTAAAGCCAGAAGGATGAGATCGCAAGTTGTACCGCTCCTCTCCCATCCGTCTACTTTCTTCAATCTTCTCCCGCAGTTGATCTCGCAGAAGTTGGAGCTTTTCGTGCGGTTCTAGAACCACGATTGGGTCCTCTAGCGATTTCAGCTGCCGCAATAGCCGGTAAGCGCTCCCATGACAGATCATGTACTGGCCGAACACTGCGAAATACGGCGAAATGCCGGTAGTGGCGTGGTACGACGAGCGCAGCGCACTAGTGATGGCGGACAATTTGCGATCCCAGTCCCTCTGATTCGGGTGGACATAGGCGCGAATGGCCGCTATGAGCGTACGATTCAGTCGTTCGGATGCGTTGGCTTGTGGTGAATAGACGGCAGTTCGTTGGTGGATGATGCCGTATTTGGACATTAGGTCTCGGAACTTGCTGGAGGTGAACTGGACCCCATTGTCGGAGACAAGTTTCTCCGGAACTCCAAACATGTGAAAGACTCGGTTCTCCAAAAAGCTGATTATAGGTCCAGTGTGCATGTTACGTAGTGGTTCTATGATAGGGAATTTAGAGAGCTGGTCCAGGACCACGACAGCTCCCGTGTGACCAGAAGCAGATCGAGGGTAAGGACCGATAAGATCAATGTACAAGCGCTGGAACACGCGTTCGGGGACCTCAACCTTACCCATGGGTGGCCGAAGAATGGTGTTGGGCGCTTTAGTGCACTTGCATAGCTCACAGGAGGCTACGTACGCTTTTATCTGTTGTGCCATCTTAGGCCAGAAGAAACAGGTTTTCAACCGCCTAAGTGTACGACCGTATCCGCCGTGCGCACTTGTTGGGTGGTCATGAGCCCGTCTGATAAGATCAGTGGTTAATTCTTCGGGCACCCACAACTTCCACTGTTCTTCTTCTTGTATGGGGTCTCCGGATGCGTGTCCCATCCGCTTATAAATAAATCCATCCGTCAACCGCAGTTCAGGAAGCTGGGGCTGTTGATTCTGGATAGTGTGAATCAGTTGTGTGTAGGTTGCTGACTTGAAGGCAGGATGGTCCAAATCGATCAATTGGGGGCTGTCGTCCTCTTGGACCAACTCGGCTCCTTCAGGGGCGAACATTCTGGATAGGGTGTCGGGGACTACATGCTGGCTTCCTTTTCGGTGGCGAATTGTGAAGTCAAATGCCTGTAGTTTCAGTGCCCACCTGGCCAATCTGCCGTTGAGATCAGTCTGGCTCATTAGCCATTTCAGAGAAGCGTGATCCGTAACGATTTCAAAGGTGTGTCCCTCCACATAGGCTCGGAAGCGTTTCACTGCCAACACCGCGGCTAAACATTCTTGCTCGGAGACCGTGTAATTTCGCTGGGCTGGGTTCAGCTTGCGAGACATGAAGGCTATAGGTCTCTCCTCGCCGTCTTGTGCAACCTGGACTAAGACTGCTCCCACCCCATGTTGACTCGCGTCACAATGGATTGAGAACGGTTTGTCAAAGTCCGGGCTGTGCAGTACGGGGGCTGTAGTCAGACTCTGCTTTAGCTCTTCAAAGGCTCGCAAGCTGGGCTCTTCCCAGACGAATTCACGTCCCTTACGCAGCATGTCGGTCAAAGGAGTGGTTATGGTGGCATAGTCACGTACAAAACGCTGGTACCATCCGCATAAACCTAAGAATCGGCGTAACTGTTTGGTGGTCTTGGGTAGTGGAAAAACGTCAATCGCTTGAGTCTTTTCCGGATCGGTCTTGATATGGCCATGCCCAATGATGTGACCTAAATACTTCACCTCCGTCATCACGAACTGGCTCTTCCTTATGTTGATGGTTAATCTTGCCCTCCGGATGTGTAGAGCCACCTCCTGAAGCAGGTCGATGTGTTCATCGAAGGTCTCGGTTATAAGCAACAGATCGTCCAAGTAAACGAAAACTTGGTGCCGCAAATGAGGTGGTATCACCTTATCCATAAGGCGCGTCATTGTTTGGGGGGCATTACACAATCCGAATGGCATGGTCACGAATTGATATAGGGGCCGACCTGGGACTGTGAAGGCTGTTTTCTCCTTTGAACCGGGGTCCAAAGGAATTTGCCAGAAGGCGTCCTTGAGGTCTAAGCTCGTGATGAAATGGGCTTTAGGCAATCGACTCAAAATGCCTTCGATCAACGGTAGAGGATATGCGTCCTTGACTGTGACGGCGTTCAAGCGTCTGGCATCTAAGCATAACCGGACCTTGTTCGGCTTGACAACTAAGGTGACTGGGGAAGCCCACGCGCTCTGTGATTCTTCGATTACGCCTAATGCTAACATTCGATCCACTTCGGCATATAACGATTTTTCCTTCGCTGGAGATATGGCGAAATGTCTTTGTTTTATGGGTTTCGCATCCCCCACATCTATAGTGTGGAACACCAGGGCAGTCCGCCCGAGACCTTCCTTCTCGTGCGATGGAAAAGCCGATATAGCCGAGTCAAGACGCAGTTGCTGAGTTACATCCAGTGTATGCCGTAATAAGTTAGTGGGTTGAGATTGGTCAGGAACGGTGGTGACGGACTCCAGGGTCGAACCGGAAAATAGTGCCGGGGCCAAGTTAAATTTTCGAACGAAATCCACTCCTAAATAAAGATTCTGGGTTAACTGAGGTATGATGAAAAATTCCATAGGTTTAGTTACCCCTTTAAAGGTGACATCCGTCATAATTTTTCCCACTACAGAGTGACGAGTTCCGTCCGCCGTGCTTAACCAGGAGGTGAAATGACGGATTTGGTCCGCGTGCTTTGCCAGTACCTCCCCTGCAAACTCGGCAGATATGCAATTCACACTGGCTCCCGTATCGACTAAGCCTGATACTCGTTTTTGCAGGAGGTGTACTGACGCATATGGCCGGACATCCTCCCTCAATAATTCGTCTAAGTATATGTCCTTCAACACTTTTCTCGACTGCCTGACTTTTCTCCAGAAGCTCCGCATCCGACGCGTGGCTCGCTTGCTTCGCGGTGGGACAGTTGTGGCCAATTCCTCATGGAAGATGCGCTGTCGAGTAGCCAAATAATTCCGCAGCCTAACATGAAAAGGTTTTACATGCCAAGGAACTTTCGTCTCGCTATCATTTCCCTGCGCGTTGGCCTCGGCGAAGGACGGCGTCGGTTGTGGAACTTCGGGAGAACTGTGGTTAGCGGTGCGAGTCAGCAGAGTTGGAGTCATGTTGGGAGCTGGGTCATAGCTGGTGATGGGGTCTGGATTGGTTCGTCCGGGGTCTAGGAGTGCCGACGGGTGGTCGCGGCACTCGGTGGCAAGTTTTTTCGCCCTTTGCAATTTGCACAATCAGGTGCGTATGTGTCGGCCTTCCCGCAGCGGTAGCAGAAAAGCGTCGGCTCCGCTGGACATGCATAGAACCGATGTCCCGGTTGTCGGCAGTTCCAACAGACTGTCGGGCTTGTAATTGCTTCAAGGGAGGGTCGATCAATCAAGGCTGGGTCCTCAAGCTCCGGTGGTGCTCCGCTCCTCGGTACTGGTACTGGATCAGCAAGCAGGTGGTCCGCTGCCATCAACTCCGCGGTGTGATGATTTCGGGGATTTGGTCCCGTTATGCGAGGTTGTGGACGGAAGGTACCACGCCGCTCATCCAAGTGTTCTTGTCTGCGGGCATGGAGGCGCAATCCCTGTATGGTGTTGATGGGAAAATGCAGAAGGCTGTTCTGGAGATCCCAGCGCATATTCTCTCTGATAATTTCTACCAATTCGTCCTCGGGCATGGTATTTCGCAGGCGAGTGCTCAATCTCACTATACTGGTGTAGTACTGGTCGAACGGTTCGTGAGCGCCTTGTTTCCGTTTCTTTATTTGCTCTCTTAGCTCTCTCTCAGTGAAGCCATCCTCAAATCGATTGCGGAAGGCTGCACTGAAAGAGTGCCAAGTGGGACGTGGCGTTGACTCTTTAAAGCTCCAGTACCAGTCGGCAGCGTCGCCGCTGAACAAAAGATGTGCATGCCGGAGGAAGGCCGAGGAATCACCTCCCAGGGTGCTGGATATCAACGCCTGAATCCGGAAAAGGAACCGGTCCGCCGATATCATAGCGTTGAACCCTGTAAAGTTCAGGCGCCAACTCTCCATGATACGAGGCGTCGGGTCTCGAAAAGGTGCCAATGCGTTCCCGGGGGGAATCACATCCTCGATTGACCTGTTGTACTGAACTGCCTCGGGGGCTGGAGGTACCAACGGAGGTCCGGTATTGTGTCGCGGTCTGTATTCGGGAGCTCTGGGATCCATTCCCGAGTTCCTTGGAGGTGGGACCCATTGCTCGGATTGTCGGGAGTGGGGCATCGCCACACTGGGATTTGGCTCCCAGCCAAGCGGAGTTCTCACGCGGCTGGGTGGTTGGCTCAACGGGAGATTCTGGATCTTTCCCTCCAGGTTGCCAATCCTCTCCGACATATCCCTCATCAACGCCACGAGGGTGTCAATGGAGTGGGCGGAAGGCATGGTTGTCACCTCGGACACGACACTTGCAGCCGGAACTTCACCGCCTACTGCTCCTTGCAGGTCTAAGAGTGGTTGTGACGGTTCGGCTTCTGGAGCTCCTTTCGCCACTGCTCCACGCGTTGGTAGGGGCGTTCCGAGGGGGACGTCTAGGGCAGACCGATCTATGGGTCGCCGGCATAAGGGACACAGCTCTGACGTGAGGAGGAGCTGTTGTACACAGGCACGATGGAATAAATGTCCACAATCCAATCGCACGCTGTGTACGCCCTCCACTACGTCTTCGAAGCAGATCCCGCAGTTAGCTGGTTGGACCGTTTTGGATCTGGTCCACCGCTTGTCTGGGGTCCGCTTCGTTGCCATCTTTGATTTTTGCTGGGTGTGTTGCCAATGGGTATTCCTAAAAAAAAAATAACAAGGTAAGTTACTCCTACTACTAACTTAATATATATGTGGAAACTTAGAAATGTATATTAGTGGCCGATAGTGGCGAGCTATTACGATAAGAAATAGAAAAAAAAATTTGATTTGAAATACCTTTCCTTTCCAGTGGTCGACCTCTTCAGCGGGAAATGAGAGTGCGTGGTAATCTGCCGAAGAAAGGGTGCTTCGGTCGATTTACGAAATTTATCCCCATAACCCACATACATTACAAACCGTTTCTAATCTACGTTAAATGACTCGACGAGACAAGTGGTAGAGCTACCGTAACGACTTTGTACGCGGTCAAAATTCCCGACGCGTGGAAGCATTCCGGGCTTCGCAACTCCAGCATACGCCACCGAACGTTGAACCGATACCACTCGTCTAACACGCATAAGAAATAGTTAGAATCCTTCCGCGACATAAAGGCAAGGTAGCCTTCTATTTTTTTGAGAGTCCATGCTGATAGGTAAACCCATCAGACTGGCAGTTCCATCAAGAAAATAGAAGGTCCTTACAGGGGTTAACCTGGGACAACACATCGGAAGGATTCTGTCGCGAAGCAAAATCAAACAAAGGAGAGCGGAAGCTACAACTCACGTGAAGCGACCTCTAATGTGTATCACACAATTCCACTGCTCCTGATAGTGGGACTCGAGTACCAAAGTACCTTACATCCTCCGTAAAGGACCAACTCGTCAGAAGACGCGAAGTTCTTTCCCCCTTAGGATGTTTTTGGCCCCACGTTGGGCGCCATTTGTAATGATTTTCTACTTTCTGATCGAACGCGGAACCGACCTCTCATCGGTTCTAGACGTTAAGTCTGAGTAGTGCCAACGGATGGTACCAACAGGTCAACCAATCCGTGCACCGTAATCCATTCACGCGGTGACTGCTTGTCGGCCAGCTAGTTCGGAGAGGATTTCGGTCGCGGGTCTCCGAATGGATTACGCTCAATTACAATATTTCAGTCACCTGAACTTGCCCGTTTTCCAAACGCGTCAACAATTACTCATCCAGAACGAGAAACCTACATTACGTTAGTTCTGGATGTGATCTATCCACAGATCTCAAATCAAAAACGCTACAAAATCCCATAGGCGCGTTACCGATTCACCGACGCGGTACCGAAAAATATACTACTCGAACTTAAACCGAAGAAAACTACTCTAAAGAAATGACGAAACAAGCAAAGGTACCGCGTACCGCGCGCGACGCGAAACCGACCTCAGCGGATTTGTCGAAACCCTACCCTCGCGACGGCATACTTACCCTACACTCTCTGTTCCCACTGAAAAAGAAGAGTCACTGAAAAGGAAAGTCGTGGGTTAACTTAGCAATTCATGTTGTTATATATATTTTTCAAAAGAACAAAAATCGTTTTCCTTATACAAATGTTTTAAAGATCATACAATTAATGTTCGGCAATTTTTCGCATTTATAGCTGGGTATGCTTCGATACTTGTGTTATCGAAAGTATGAAGTTAGTCGTTTCTAATAATTAATGTTCATTCGTTTCGAAATAAACATTTTTTTTTTTTTTCCGATTTCAAATTATACTATTAATGTTTTGGTCATATAGCATTCCGCAATTTGGATAAGCAAAATTTTAACCCAAAAATATATGTATATAAGCGCGATCACGAAGAATTTCTCTATTAAGACTATTCATTTCAATTATCTACTAATGCACATTAAATATTGGTTTGCTTCTTTCGTAGACTGATTTTGTCGCGTGTTTTTGTAACGTATAACTAACGCTAAACAAGTCTCTAATTTTCCTACATACTAACTAACGATTCCTTCGATACAATATAAATTTCTAACCAAGGTATTCTACTTAAAGTAATAGTATCTCTTGTTTTCTACAGGTTGATAATCCGTTTGTATTAAATGGAAATTTTCCCTCTTTTTTTGTTTTTTAGCACTCATCTACATCAACTATAAAAACAAATTAATAAAATCGTGTGCCAGTCTACATGCGTTTCGTCTACATGCGTTTCGTCTAAAAGCAACCAAAATAAGGAGAATTCAGACACAAAAAGTGTTTCTGATAAATGTCATCTCTCGTATGAATTGGACGTAAATGTTCTACCTTTTAATGTCTTTAATTTATAGTTATGCCTAAAATCAACGAAAGTACGATTTTCCGTCGTTTTTTTTTTTTTGATTATCTAGATAGCATTCTGTCATATAAAATTAATTAACCTCTATAATCTAAGGTTTCAAATGAATTTGGTATGCATTTATTCATATGATTAATAACTGACCGGTGAAAAATTTTCTTACGACCATTTTATATTTGGAATAACTTCATGCTTTCTTTCGAGTAGATAAAAATGGTTTCTTACTTTATGTATAGTTATGTTTAAACAATAAATTAATATTTTGCTTGTAATAAGAGTTTAAATGCGTCGATGTGCGACATCAACAGGCGATAGCGTAAATACACGCCTAAACTTACGATGTTAAAACTATTCCTGTCAGCAAATATAATCTACTTTATTTCGTTTTTTTTTCTTATCCGACAGTTGAAATGGTTCTTTTTCTAAGGGCATTCAGTCGGAATTTTCGCGCATTTTTTTTTTTTTGTTTCACAGGACATTCATCTGCATTCGTTTCACACTTGTTTACGAGAGCGCATTTAGGAAGCCATTTAGCCAGTTGCTCTTCGAAAAATTGTTCTAGACAACGGGCATGCGCATATGTTTTGGAATCCTCCGGATAATATAAGCATACAGTTTTGGACAACAATCGAACGTCAGCTACAAATGTGGCAATGTCTTTGTAGTGATTCGGACTTGATGGATCCAAACGAGTTCGAATAACATCTAGCGACATAGGTTGACAAACTGCTTCATAATATGCAGGGTTTGTTGCAGGTTCTGGCTCTCTAAATGGTAAACTTTGTTCGTATTGGCAATATAATTTTAAACATATCCTCTGTCTAATCTTTAATTCATTTGCGCCAAGTTCTCCTGCACTATGTCTTTCACATTCAGCTGAACTTGCCAGTTCCGCTAAATTAACACCTGACAAATCTTGCCACGTTTCACTTTCATCTGGTAAGGAACCTATAGCTGGTATGTGACAATTGTGGTGAAATACTTTTGGATATTCATCGCAACACATCAATTCACCACCATCCAAACCAACTGCACACCAATCTTCATTTGGATCGTCTTTCTGGTCAGCTTTCTCTTCAGCCACATTCGCAATAGCTGCTGAACTTTGGACTTGTGGCGATGTCGTCTTATTCCTACCTTCCGGAAGAACTTGTACTCCGTTCGAATCTAATTTCGCACTAACCTGATCCGATGTTTGATCCACGACCGTACTGACAACGAAAGATGATCCATTCATCTAGGTCGATATTGTCCTGACCTTGACCGTATGCTTCTATATTTGTTGAAAAGCCTTTTTGGCAGCAACACTTTCGCCGTCTCGCTTCCTTTCCTTCGGTGTTCTTTCGGCGGATCCACTTCATGGGATTTTCTATCAAGAATGAGGTTAGAGACGGAACTCGGGAGATATCCGTTAGCAGTCTTACCTTTCTATAGATATTTTCGGCACAAACGAGAGCGAATACCGGAATCTGCCGCAACCAACAATTAGCAGTTGCTATTTTTGATTGCTTTCGATATTTCGCATCTAAGCCATAATACAATCACTAACCTAATTTACATATGTAAAATTAATTAAAGAAACAACAGTGTAATTTAACTTTATCTTTTTCACTTATAAATACTAAAAATCAAAAATGCATTAGCTGATTCCACGACAATGGACACGATTAGCAGACGACAGCCACGAAAAATGAAGCCGACATGTGGCTGTCAAAAATTCCGGTTGTCACCTCGGACAAAACATCTGTGTGTGGAATGGCACGCCATATGGCGGCAATGTACCTCTCCCGATGTCGCCAGTGGCATAGTTTTCTCGATGGCCACGGTGGAGGGGCATTTCCAGATGGCTATGTCTCGAAATGTGCCGGGGTTGGATTAATTCTATATTTCGAATACTTATATCCACGGATCTAAATATTTGGACAGAAAAAAAAATATTTTCTGCACAACGATATCCGCACGACAGATGAAGTCCGCTGGCACTTCGAGGACATATCCATCTGGCAGGTTACAAGGGTTCGGGATCGGAATCACTTCGATTCCTGGGCGTAGGCGTCACATTACAACAGTATTTTTTGATTGAAAAAAAAGTTTCTTTAACTTGCCTTTTGTGCGACTACAATGTCGACTTTTTTATATAACTGAAAAACAACCGATTGCTATTTATACGAGTATGTTAAGGAATTTTTGTATTTAGTTTGGTCCTTTGCAATTTAATTTGACTAGTTTTTGAATAAAACATCAATCAAGTGGCCACCTCTATTAGCCAAAGCAAAATGTGCCCTTTTGCTGCATTTTCCATTACCCTTTCAAGCGTCTCGGGCGGTATAGCGATGATTTTGGCACAAATGTTTGCCATGACGTCGTCAAGGTCTAAGGTTTGCTGGCGTCCACTTTGCTTTTCAAATAACCCGGAGGGGTAAAGCCAGGAGATCTGGGTGGCTAGTCAATTTCGCCTCCTTTCGACACCAGACGTACAGAGAATGTTCGTTGCAGAAACTGAATTGTTTGACTTGCAGGTTGGCATGGCGCGCCGTCTTGTTGGAACCAGTAACCTTCAAGATCTTTTTCGCGCATTTACGGGCAGACATAATGAGCCAACATCCACCGATATCAATTTCCATTCTTTTCTTTGAACAAAATTGCCCAATTATGGTTTTGGCACAAACGCCAGCCCAATCAGTCACTTTTTGTTCATGCAATGGCGTTTCATGGATCTCGTCTGAATTCTCTGTTCCCCAAATACGGCAGTTTTGCTTATAAATGCCATCAGAAAGTGTGAAATGAGCCTCGTCGGCCATCAAATTTGCTTCCAAAAATCAGGTTCTGTGTCAACCATTCAAGCGACTGTTTCGCCGTATTTCAAGTGACGTGGATGGTCTGTCTGCAATATTCTATGAGTTAATTGTAATTTATACGAAAACAAATGAAAATCATTCTTGAAAATGCGCCGGAATGTGGTTCCACTCACGTCAAAATGCTGAGCTATTAGCTCACTTTTGGGTTCTGGGCGACATTCTCTGACCGTATTTTTCCTACAACTTTCCTATAATTTTATTATAAATTCTAATGCATTGATTTTTAAATTTTCTTGAGATATGCGAACCGCGTTAAATACTCAGTAGCTCTTAACTCGAACTTCTTTTTATGATTTGCCTTTCCATATCTTTAGAATTTAACATACAATAACATTTTCTTCGAAATGATTCATTCACAATGAAACGATTTTTATTCCAGTAACCCCTCGTAGCAATGGCGTCGGATATTAGAATAACGTATGAAAATTGGACATTATCCAAAGGAGAAGATATGCATAAATGCGTTTTAGTTAAGAGGATAACGACTACAGAATCATACGAAACTCCAAGCCTAGATGAAATCGTTGATGAAGAACGGGCAGTACTTTTTGAATCTGAAATTATACAACCATGCAATATTCATGTAGAATTCCCGCCTTCGTGCTGTGTTCACTCAGTTACAATAGTAACCGATTGCCAAACATTGGAATTATTTACAGGAAAGATCGATGAATATTATAAAACATACTACGGCGAATTAATTGATAAAATTGAAGGATCTCTAATATTTCGTTTCGATGTTCAAATACGTGATTCGATACTATCACGTTTCAATTTAAAAGTACGTTTAGTCTATTTTAAAACAGATAAATAGCATATTTTTTTACAGTTCGTACCAAAGGACACTGCGATATGGATATATGGAATGCAAGTAGCGATCAAACCAAATTTAAAAGTCCTATCAAATTCTCTGCAATCAAAAATTGATTTTAATAATGTGCAAAACATTCTAACTGAATCAAAACATGAACTTACACCTAGTGCTGAAAAATGTAAAGAGTTTCTACGATCTTATGCCACCTCTAAACAGTCATCTAGTCCTCCAAATCTTGAGTCAATTATGTCCATGATGAATGGAAATTTATTAGGGAATCAACTATTTAAAATGGTGTCAAGTAATTCAAAGCTAAGCAGTGGGAGTGCGGAATCGATTGAAAACTGTAATAACAATACAGTTGAGAAAGGGAATGAAGGCAACGCAGAATCTGGTGATATTTACTTTCGAATAACAAATTATGTAAATAATAAACTAGAAGATATGGAAAAGAGAATACAACTGCGACTTGATGAATTAGAAAGGCAACAGAATACAAAATTAGATGCTATTTTAGAGTTATTAAGTAAACGAGACAAATGATGTTTTAAATGTGGTTAAATATAATAATTATGAATTGATATTTTGTTTTAATTGGTTTGTACCGTGAGCACTCATTTTCCTGTACTTTACGAGAACTTGGAAAATTTTAATGTTTCATCTACATACTTCCCCGATAATTCGATTTTTGTACCATTGCGTCGTCTTTTAATTAAAATAAATTAAAGGAAACAAAATATTTTTTTATCAATTGTTTCTTCATTATCCACTGGCTATGTATCATCCATATTTTTTTTTCTAACGTCTACTCAGCTATTGTCTCAAAGTCAAAAGCGCTTTATTCAATACTAATCGTTATAAATTTTAAAAGAATATAAAGAAAATTCCAAACAGTAACAATGCAAAAACTTAATGGCCCAAATGGCTCTCTAAATTTATACGTTATCAGTTAAACACATTTTATCAAAAAACTAAAGCAAATTCAAATTAATTAAGATTATTACATATATTATGATTTGATTGGAAAAAGAAGAAAAAACAAACCAACGCTATCCTAAAATTATTTATAATTTTAACACAATAGTGAACTTTGATCCTACACCTAATATGTTATAACCTTATTCTAATAAAATTCAATCAAAAACTATATCTTATACTAAAAAATTCGATCACAATTTTCCTAACCTACGCTCTTAACATTATCTCTAAACCTAATAAAATAAACAACATATACCTAACCTACCCCTAATTTTTAAAACAAGTAAACAACACTAAATGTAGCAATCATGAGCTGAAACTCAAAAACTAAGTAACAAAAACACTAAAACTGAAAATAAACAAGAATAATTTAGACATTGTCATTCAGCCACCATTACCTAAATTGCCCCGTCTCAGCTCGATCAGCTTCAACGAATCTAGCAAATGAGTATCTTCATTGGAATTGTTGGTCTCGCCAACTCAAATTCGGAGGATATTTTATCTTCTTATCGGTGGCCCGTCGATATACACATACTCAAAAAAGTCTGCGTACACTTGCTGGTCGTAGCAAATATAACAATATAAAAACCTTTGCCATTTGTTTATAACTTAAAATCTTTCCTTTATTATATTCATTAAACTATATGGTACATAAATATGTAACTGATCACTCGTTCGCTGTTTAGAATAACCAAAATAAAAAAGTTTCTTCCAAAAAGTCATGAAAATCTATCCAAAAAAGTCTGCGTACACCTGAAAAAAATTATTCATTTTATTTGAAAACCACTATATTAGCTTTCAGATTTTGAACCTTAATATCTAGTAGCATAGCCTTTCCTATAAATGACTTCCTTTAGCCTATTTTGCATGGATTGAACAAGTTTTGATGTTTCTTCGGCCGTTATTTTGTTCCACTCGTTCAAAATAACATTTTTTAATGACTCTTTGCTAGTTATGTCTTGCTCTCGAATTTTTCTTTCAAGTGAATCCCACAAATGCTCAATTGGGTTTAAATCTGGTGATTGAGGAGGTCTACCTAAGAGTTTTGGGACGTTTTAGGCCAACCAAAGCCTATTTATTTCAGCTGTATGTTTGGGGTCATTATCGTGCTGAAAGAAAAATGCGTTCCCCAGCCGCAATTTCTCGGCACTTTGCTTAATATTATTTTTTTAAATATTAAGTTACCCGTATTTATCCATTGTAGATTCTACGAAAACGAGTTGCCCCACTCCACTGGCTGCCATACACCCCCAAACCATCACACCGCCGCCACCATGCTTTACAGTGGGAATCTAATTTTCTTTATTGAATTTTGTCGAGCGTTTTCTCCATACTAATTTGCGTCCTTTCATCCCAAATACACAAAACTTACTTTCGTCCGAAAAAAGAACGCTTTCCCAAAATTCTTTTCGCATATTTACATAATTTTTGGTGAATTCCACTCTCTTTCGGCGATTCCGTTCCGATATGAACGGCTTTTTACGTGCGACTTGACCATGGTAACCGCCTTTTCTGAGAATTATGCGCACTGTTTCATCGCTTATTGTTTTATTGTATTTCTTTCTTATATCCTGCGCAATTTGGAACGCGTATAATCGGGGATTTTGTTTCACAGCATTAATCATACTCCTACGTTCACGTACTGTAAGTTTGGGAGGACGTCCTGACCGATGCCGTGAAATAATCAAACCGCTTCTTTGTAACCGCTTCTTTGTAATTAGCAACAAACATTTGGACCGAGGAATGGGTTCTCCCAACTAATTTTGCGATTTCACGAAAAATTTTCTCGTTTTCACGCAATTTTACTATGACTTTACGCTCACTTACACTGATTTCCTTATTTTTTACTTCCATATTAAAGAATAGTCTATTATTCACGCAAAACACACAGATAATTTTCCAATGAAGTACTGTCACGCAGAACAATGAAAAAATGAAGGCATCAACATTGCACATTTCGGGGAATCCCCAAATTTTGTGATGTGTACGCAGACTTTTTTGGGCTGCTCACAGACTTCCAAGTATTGAAATTACTATACATATGTTCGATAATTTTGGAAATTTTATAAACAAACCTGCTTCAATACATTTCTTGCAGTTTAGGCTCTTTTATCGAAATGATTAAATCAAGATCACATTATTGATTCATACGATTCCAACATAATTCAGTTTGTACTAATGAGATGTACGCAGACTTTTTTGAGTATGTGTATGTGATATATGACTGGTACGCCGTCAGAATCAAAAACATATCGATTCATGTCCAAATACACGAATGCTTTTGGAGGAACGAAGCCAGTAGCGAGGCAAGTCGCAATATACCCATCAACATCAACAGATGTGAAATCCAAGGGTTTTCACTCACAGTCACAGATCTTGCGATATGATTCCGAAGAAGTTTCAATATAAAGATATCGACTCTTGCCACTTGAGCAGTTTGATAAATTTTTCTATTCGATATATAATGTTTCCAATCCGTCTCAGGCTTTCTGACCAAACCAGTACATGCACGGACATTTTCTTTCGTAAACTTTTAATTTTTCCATAGTACTAGCGCTCTGGTTGTACCAGATCTGACATCCATATGTCAAAACTGGTCTAACCAGGGTCATGTAATTTAACAGACAATTTTGACCTTTTGATCAATGTATCTGGAATGAAAGAGTCTTCGTAGGGCCATGACTACTTTTTGTGCCTTACTGAGCATGATCTTGACATGTTCAGTATAGTACAGATACTGATCGAGACAAACTCCGAGGTACTGAATATAGGATTTATGTGGAACCCGTTCTGAACTACCCTCGCTAGCCATGATGTGGAAATCCTTCCAACTACGTTTCAGGTCTTGACTGACCCCCTGCAGCGTTGTCCGAAACAAAATTGTTTCGCACTTCTGCGCATTGATTTTCATTCGTCAATTGTCAGTGTACAACTGCACATCATTGAACATTTTTTGAAGATTGTTCTGAACTATTGTGGCTTTTTGGTCTGCCGTAGAGATGATCAGATCATCAGCAAACGCTACCAATGATCACGTTGGCGATGTATTTGGACAATATGCAATAATTCCTAATAGCAACCTCCGGCAAATGTCGGAGAACTACATTTGGAATACCATCAGTACCACATGATTTCTTGCTGTTTATCCTGCGAAAAATGAAACACAAGTCTTCATAGCTGACAAAATAATCAATAAGATTCAAGCTCGGTATGAGGTCAGATGTTAATGTTTCATTGAAATGAAGAATTGATTGGCCGTTCAGGCTTGATTTGAAGTCGTAAACTTTTGCTTCAACGACCTCTGAAAATATTTCATTCCCTCTCTCAGGGTTTGGTAGATGAACCAATTCAAAATGTTTTCCAATCAGGGCAAGTTTATCCAATCCTTCACAAATAATCCTGTTTCCATTTCTATCCGGAGTCGTACCATCAATTTCGATACCAGCCCTATCGAGAAGATTTATCTCATCACTAGTGACATCAAGATTCGATACCTTCACTCGAGATTTCTTGCGGAATATGCTATTCACTTTCGCGAAAACGCCCTCTGGGTCCTGTGGGCTAATACCTCTCAATTTTTCCGCCCATTGATTGCTGACCTCACTCCTGAAGTATGACCGGATTAAGTTCCGGACATTCTTCAGGTGTAATTTCAACAAAGCCAACGAGGGATGGTTGTAGTCCAAAAATCGTCGATAAATATTGTTGACGCGTGTGAGAAGAAGGCTTTTCAATCTTTTCAACCTTGCGATGCTTGGTGTTTCATATCCTTCCACATTGTTTCGATGTTTAATCTTGGGAACTACTTTCTCAATCGTTTCCAACGTCAGCTTCTCTAACTTCGACAAATAGACATCTATTTCATCGTTAGTTAGATTCCTGTCATTAGGAAACATTAAGCAAGAGTTGCCACCATCAGAAGGGGGACATTGCTTCTGGTACTCTCGATTAAACTTCTTTTGAAACTTTCCCCAGTCTGTTTTTTTTGAAATTCAACCGATGATTTTCATGTTGAACTGGAATGAGGAAGAAATCATCCCTTTGATGATTGATTTCCATTACGATTGCGTTATGGTCGCTATCGTAAGGAAGCACCTGCAGTTTCCGTTGAGGACTATTAAAGCTGAATTCAAGTCTTGCGTCAGCAATGCAGAGGTCCAAATATGAATTTGTCCTAGGGTATGTCGGGAACTCCGACCCATATATATTGCACCTGTTTTCAATTTGGTTCTCTGTTATCCACGATTTCAGGAATGCACCTCTTGGATTATTGGTGGCGTTCAGCCATGATGTATGCTTGGCGTTCAGGTCACCAGCAAGAATATAATAATTATGCAGCCTGTTCAATTCGAGTATTTCAAACAAGGAATGGAGCTCCTCCTCGAGCTTGAGAACAGTTCCACTAGTTGCATAGGCAGAGATAACGAAGAGGTTATCCCCACCTGGCAGTGAGATTTTGATAATTGACACTTCAAGAGATTCAAAGCCTTTGAATTCGACGTCAATATTTTGGAAACAATAGGGTCTTCGAACCAATATCCCGGTGCCACCTCCCCCATCACCTAAAGTCAAAGTCAAAAGCGCTTTATTTAATACTCATCGTTATAAATTTTAAAAGAATATAAAGCAAATTCCAAACAATAACAATCAAAAACTTAATGGCCCAAATGGCTCTCGAAATTTATACGTTTTCATTAACTCATTTCATCAAAAAAAAAAAAAAACTATAGCAAATTCAATTAATTACGATTATTACATATTTTTAAAATTTAATTGGAAAAAGGAGAAAAAACCAACCAACACTATCCTAAAATTATTTATAATTAAGACACAACAGTGAAACTTTGATCCTACACCTAATATGTTGTAACTTATTTCTAATAAAATACAATCAAAAACTTTATCTTATACTAAAAAAATTCTGTAACAATGTTCCTAACCTAAGTGTTTAATCTTATCTCTAACGGAATATAACAAAAATAAACAACAACACTAAATGTAGCAATCATGAGCTGAAACTCAAAAAAAAACGAAATAACGAAAAACACCAGAACTGAAAAATAAACACGAATAATTTAGACATTGTCATTCAGCCACCAATACCTGGATTGCGCCGTCTCGACTCGATCAGCTTCAACGAATCTAGCAAATGAGTATCTCCATTGAAATCGTTGGTCTCGTGAACTCAAATTAGGAGGATATTTTATCTTCTTATCGGTGGCCCGTCGATATATGTGATATATGACTGGGACGCCGTCAGAATCAAAAACATATCGATTCATGTCCAAATACACGAATGCTTCTGGAGGAATGAAGCCAGTAGCGAGGCAAGTCGCTATATACCCGTCTGTAGGGTTGAACGGCTGTGAAATCCAAGGGTTTTCACTCACAGTCACAGATCTTGCGATATGATTCCGAAGAAGCTTCAATATGAAGATATCGACCCTCGTCACTTCAGCAGTTTGATAAATTCTTCTATTCGATATATAATGTTTCCAATCCGTCTCAGGCTTTCTGTACAAACCAGTACATGCACGAAGACAATATCAATATCCCGGTGCCACCTCCCCCATCACCTATTACCCTATCGTTTCTTACGAATTCAAAATCCTTGGATGTCATGGAGTGCCATTGAGGTGGGTTTCGGTGAGAAGCATGATGTCAGGCTTTTGCTTAACAATGAATTCAAGTAGATAATCAAGCCGATGTATAGTAACAATGGAGTTGATGTTGATCGAGATGAGACGAATTCTATCCATGGGATTGTGACTGGATGACAAATTATTTTGAGGCATTTGAAACTCCTAAGCGATGAAAAACAAGATAAATTTTTGTATCTTGTTTATCGATTCTTTCCGATAGAGAATTTAATTGCTGTAAAATTTTGAGAAGCAGCTCATTATTGCCACTTACATTATTTACACTATTTACCGCATTTTTTGCTGGTCCTCTAGCGGCTTGTGCAAATGATACTCCGGGCTTGACGAAGTCAAGGAGGGCCAGTAGAACTACGGGCTGGTATCTCCTTCTTTTTATTTTTTAAACAAAGTATCAAATTATCATTATCTAGACTATTACCTCCAATATTTTCATCAACCTCCATTTCCTGTTGTAGTCCGTCCAGCGCTTAAAGTAATTCTGGCTGTCGTTAGTGCCTCCAGCATTTAATACTTCTTCTGGGATGACTGGTTTAACAGTTTTCTTCTGCTTAGCTTCCGTGTTGATTTGTCTTGCTGTTTCAGTATCTCGTACTTTCTTCGCTGTCTCGAACATATCTTCGTACGTTTTGATTCTTAATTTTAATTCTTCAATTTCTGCTTGAAGTCGACTCACTTCTTGCTTGTCTTCGACAACTTGAGTCTTACGGCCGCCATCTGCAGAGTCCTGGGTGCTCGTGTGTCTTCGCTTGTTGACACTTGTCGCCAATTTCACATTGTTATTCTCCCCGAGGCCCCCCAACGGGGGAAGCGTCGGGCTCCTCCATACAGAGTCCCAAGTTAGTCTTCGGTTTGTTTCCTTTTTTCGATTTATTAATTCCGTGGGTCGATCCCTTCGACGAAAGATGCTTTCTCAATAAAATCAAAATTTGCTTTTGACTGGGTCGTAAAAAATTAATTCAATTGGCAAAATGACTTTTGTGAAAAATTAATTAATTTTTAAAATTAATGAAAGGAGCGATTCAAAAACCGCTTCCCGAAACATGATCATGTACCCGTGCGTTACTATTAAAGATCAGTGTATACATAAACGTATAGAAGTGTAGCACATTCATTTATTAATTTTATACAATTGAAAACGATTATACACAAGAATTATTAGAAATGCCCAAGAACTGAATAGAAATAAAGATATTCGTTCTGTAATATGCTGATGTAATTTTAATCGTTGTGGTATCTTCTTCTTAGCACTAGACCCCCTCTCGGGCCTTCGCTTCCTGCAAATAGCGCCTCCAACTGTCTCGATTCATGACCGCGTCCTCCAATCCTGAAATTCGAGCAGCGATGAACTGTCTTCGTCGACCGAGTCAGACCAGCGTTTCCTCGGTTTCCCCCACTGGTCTCCGGCTTTCAGTTCTCCCAACGAATACCCTTTTGGGTATCCATTGTTCGTCCATATGATTCATATGACCAACCCATTGCTGCTTCCGCAGTCTTATGATCGTTCAGACCTCCGGCTCTTCAAAAATTTCATACAGCTCATGGTTGTAACGAATTCGCCATTGGTACCCGTCTACAATTATTCACCTCAGAACCCATCTTTCGAAGGCGTTCAATAAATTTGCGGATTGCTTGGGGTAGGCTCCATGTTCCACACCCATAGCATAGCAAAGATCTTATCACAGATTCGTATACTTGTTTTCTTGTATATGTAGCTGGTCTTCAAAATTTTATTTGCGAGCTGTATTTTTCGTCATATTTCGTCTCCTTCATTACAAGTTTTGGTTTCTAAATTCACAACGTTGCCCATACAAGTATATTTGATACTGTATTCGCAAAAAGTGAATTTTTGCATATTTGAGGAATTCTTCCTCGACTGCGTCATGAGCTTTGTTTTATTCTCATTGATTTGTAGCTCTGCTAGTTTAGTAGTAGTATCCGTTGTTCGTCCATATGATTCATGTGGCCAGCCCATTGCAGCTTCCGCAGTCTTATAATCGTTGAGACCTCCGGCTCGTCAAAAATTTCATACAGCTGTTGTGGTATATGAAATGAATATTTTACCTGTTTCGTGCTGTCTTGTTGACCGCACGGAATAATGGCTGTCCAAATATATCTAGCCAAAATAACTTATCTGATCTCTAAGGTGAGCCGTAATTTCTATAAACAAAAACAGTTTGAATTAAAAGAATGATATTTTCTTTGATTGGTGCTCCGAAAACGTACCACACAAGTCAAGTATATTCTTTTAATTTCTCTTACAAATTGCTTAGTCTATTTATACCTAAATTCTTACCACTAAACATTCAATTGAGAATCCCAATTCCCATGCTCTAGTTAATTTATTAATCATAAATTGTCTTGACCTATCACAATGCAAAACCAAAAACACTTGTCGCATAAATTTGTAACAAATTCCGGAGTCATATTTATCAACAAGTACTTGACCCATATCCACTTATTGAAAATGAATCGATACAAAATGTATTGAACGACACGAGACGCATGCAGTCGCGTGTCTATGTTATGTGGTGGGATGCACACATGGAAGGGTCAAGTTCAAGATTTATTGGCTCGCTTTTTCTTTGGTGTTACAATTTTAATTTTTGTTTTGTTTTTCTTTTGTGAAACTAATTTGGGTTTTAATATTTTATTTTTTCTTTTGTGCAACTAATTTGGGTTGCAATATTTTGTTCTGCTTTTCTTTTTTTCTTTGCATTGTAGTTAATCACTACAATGCAATGCCTATTCGTAGACGTTCAACAAAGTATAGTATATTTCTTTTCATCGAACGATTTTTTCTGTTATTTTAGGAAACAGATAACCAGTCGAAAATCAAAGACATTAATTCCTTAAAGTAGTATTTATTTCGATTTTCTACACTATTTTTTGTACAGTTTTTATCAATTTCATTTTTTTATTCTTTCATTGTTTTGCCCTGAATTGCAGGGCAAAAACAGTTTTAACATTATTTTATATTTTAACAAACATGTCTTCATGTATTAATTCTAAAAGGTCAATTTCATTGATAAGCAAAATATCAATTAGAACTAAAATCATTAAAACATAAGTTAAATTAATTGAATAGACAATCTAAGACTTCTAAAAAGAGGTGGGAAATATTATAAAATAAGCCGTAAACATTGACTCTGCGACAACTAACGCAGCTCAAACAGCTAAATAGAGCAGCCGAAACAAAAGAATGTGATTTTTTTAGCAAAATTTGTTCATTTACAAAAACAGCCGAATGGGTATAGATTTGTTCAGGAAAAACGAAATATTTTATGTCTCCTGTAATATATTAGGTATAATTATCTAGAACGAAACTCATTAATTTTTAATCAATTGAGGATATGCATAAATAAATATATGATAAATTAAATGAAATTTCTAATGGCTGAGCCAGCCTGCCTTGACCAGATATTTGCGTATAGTGGTCTCAATAGGTGAGTTACATACAACGCCTTCATTTAATAGAACAGTTTTCAAAGTTAAATAAACTGTGGGTGTTAAATTCAACGCAGAACACAGTTTCTTCTCATTACCCGACAGGAGATTCTCCGCGAGTTGTGGTATCTGTTGTTGTTGCTGAATCTGTAATTGCGGTAAAGCTGCTACTGCAGCAGGGGATTGGATCTTGCTGTTGTTGTTGTTTGGATTGTTTGAATTTGTGTTTAATATTTGTTCCTGTTTGATTGCGCTTGACACGAGGCTTCCTGGGTTTGCTGACTGTTGCTGTTGATGTACTTGCGGGTAATTGTTGCTGTTGCTGCTGCTGCTGCTGCTGGCTTGAACCGCTGTTGTCGGCGTCATCGTAGTCGTTAACAGACTCGATTGACCCGACGATCCCCGATAGCTATCCAAGCAATTTTTGTTGAGCAATGATGCGTCGGAGTAAGTCGGGTCGCCTGTGCGGAGCATGTGACTTTTGCCGATGGAAGAGGAACTTTCGCTTGCGTTTCCCTCTTCGCTGTTGATAAGATTGCAACAATGCTTATAAAAATTGTATAATTTATCATTTCGTGCACTTACATTTTTCCGATTTGTTGCGGCAGCGAGTGCGAAAACGATCCTGGCCGGCTTCCACATGGTGTTTGACTGTCCTGTTAAACATTTGCGAATACAACCAGTAATTTGTTGTCCATTCGACTCAATTATACACTTGAGCTATATATCGCCAAAATATTCATTCGATCATGCAATTAAAATGAATATTAGGTCTTTTAATTAAGATTTATCAAAATATACCGTTGAGTAATGCAACTTTTCGTATAGAGAAAATTTTAATATTAAGTATCGTACGACCAATTCCAATACATATATACTAAAACCAGATTCGAAATTCGTCAATGAACTTATAAAAACAATTATAGGACCTTATCTTCATTTTAGCGATATATGCAAGCAACTGGTGTAAAATTGAACACATTTTGATTTCGTTAATTGATTCAGATAAAATTTGCATGTGTTAATTTTGGTTCAATAATCTTATGATATGATGAAATGTTGTATGAAAGCGTTTTGTACAGTAAGATGTTGGTAACCACTGTGTAATGATTGCGTTCTTTTTCTCATTACAACAATGTTTTGAAGTAAATACGAAAAGTTGATCCCAAGCCAACACCATCATGGATGGTTTAGTTACTTACCGTTTTCCCAAGACCATAAGGACCGGTATCTTTGTAAGGTGCAAGAGCTGCATGTTGTTCGAAATGAACACAGTCATCTATTTTTGTCAGTCCATTATAGCGATATCGATTCAATTCTGATAGTCGAATTCTCAGCTCACGTTCGCGTTCAACAGATGACAGCAGTCTTTCATATTCGTAGGCAGTAAAAAATTGCGCGAACACACGAAATCGATCACGAAATTCACGTTGTTCCTTTGTTAAATGCGGCAGTTTATGTGTTCCGCGAAAGAAGTTGGCCACTAGTTGATAATCTCTGACCAAACGTTTGCGACGTGCTCGTTCACGCTGTCTACGTGTGTATATGTCGAGCTAAAAACCGTTAGGAAGATATTTAATTTAGATGATAATATAAAGATTTGTTTTTGGTTAATTTCATTTTTTAATTAATAATTAATGCAAATGTAAATGAAACTAATAACTGTTATTCTAAAAATTTTCGAAGCATTAGCATTAGCTGCTTACCACTGCATTAAACAAAACCCCACGCCACCTGTCTGTTCATCCGTCCGTGCATCACAGCAACTTTTTTTCGGAAACTACAACAGCTACTGTTATGAAACGTCATACGTAGATCAAAAGTGGCAACCTCTCCAAAGTTTCGGTATTGAAAAATATTAAATATTTTTAAGAGGGAACCACTACCCATAAGTGGAAATGACATCTCATAAAATATTTGTTATGAAAGCTAGCCGATATGAATATCAAATGAAGGTCTTAATGAGAAACTTCAGGATCGAGAAAATTGGGGAACATATGTAATAATCGAGCAGTCGCCTAAGCAAACTGCTCGAAAACCGTCATAATACTGATCTAAATTTTAATTGCAGATTTGAAAAATTTAATTATTCAAATCTACAATTAAAATTCAGACATGGCACCTTTTCACGCAACACATCCACGAATTGCATTGCCGAAGGAATCTATAGAGACGGATAAACTGTGCTCGTGAACTCCCGGTGCGACAGACAGACAGAAATTGACAACTGGCAACAAAACAAGGGGTCTGCTTTTGATCGCCACAGCGAGCACGTCGGGAGAACCGCGCCAGCAAGCGGAGAAGTTGAAAAATTGAATTTTCATCGATACTTTAACCATTAAGAGATGAATTCGGGACGTCTAATAGCCAAGCATAAATTTTCGGATTCGTAAAAACTTTTAATATTCTGTGTTGAGACCCTTGGATAGTGAAATTAATTAGTATTCACGATAAAAGAGTCAGCCCCAAAAGTGAAAAAGTGGTTATTTCGCTACAAATTTCGTGAAATATTCCACGGTTAGTTTCCTCAATTGTCTGCGAAAATTGAGTCGGTGCTGTTTAACGTACAGATATGTGTATGTCGTGAAGGCAGGAATCGATAATTTTGCAAACAGTGGAAAATTCGCATTAGAAAAGCAGGGAAAGAATTACGATAGTGCTCTTTCGATTACAAAGTGTTTTTCCCGGGGCTGGGAATTTCACGATGTTTGCTTACCAGTCCGAGAGATTAATGTAATTGTAGTGAGAAACTCGGAATGCAGGCGATAGTAATCGGTTGAAAAGTGTTTGCCGGGGCGCCAGTGAAGAAAAGGCAAGGTGAAAAAATCAGTTTGGGTTCAGACCTCCCCCCTCAAATATATCGCATTCGCGAACAACCACGGTCATGCGCGGCACGCATCTATTGATAACGGAGCCCGCCGTCATACGTACGTCGTAGGTTCCAATTGCAGTAAACAATAGTTCGTACAAAATTTGTCAGCCGTCGTTGACATCGTCACCGTGGTCGCCGCCGCCAATTTGCAATTTGTGATTAAAAATGGTGTGGAATTACCTCCGCGAATTTTCCGTGCACTGCACACGCCCGTGGTATCTGAACTGGGTTCGGAATCACGGAATCAGAACCACCGGGCTGGGGCGGCAGCTGCTGATCACCTGAATCAGGCAGTGAGTGGAACAACTGGAGACGGCGAGTCCTGGGACTTTTCGTCTCGCACGAAAACGGTGTGCAAAACAAGACACATGAAGGAGACGCCAAAGAATTGGAGACTATCGCGGAGGAATATTTCGAACGTGTTTAACTTGTCAACGTGAATGAAATTTAAAAGAAAGTGGCTCGCGAAAACGTCAGCGGTTTGTGTTGTATAGAAAGTACATCCAGTTATATCTCAATGATCGTTTTACCACCAGGATATTTGTGTTGATCGCGAACGTTTTTAAAGTCAAATATAGTACAATTTAAGAGCAAAGTTGTTATTGACAACAAATTAACAGACGTGATAAATGAAAAGTCGAGGACGTGGAAATGCCAGATGGGATTGAGGAAGTTTGTATTATAATATCTCAGCGAATGGGAAACTGTTTATTTTATGAATCATTGTTGGATACGGTGTTGTTGAAAAAAATTAATGATATGAGTTGTATTCGAAAAGTAGCTATAACGGAACTACTTGATGTGGTTGACCCAAAGCAGCTTGTCTCGACATCATATCTGATTAAGGAAGTTGAAGAGGGGGCACCTGGATGCCCCCACTCTTATTTTGGGGCCATAAGTATCGTCGGTAACGACGAAGTCCTCGCAAGTCCCGTCTATTTTCGCCAGACCCTGTTTGTCATTTGCGTTAGCAATTTTAACCCTTAGTAGGTTACCTTAGGCATGACTCCGGTCGATATGTATCTGTATCTTTAAATTTGTGAGTGCAAATTTTTTTTAGTAGGCTCTTGACCGACCCGCAACGCTAGCCTGCCAGCGCATTCACGCGTCCTCAGACAGGGCCAATCTCGACGAATCATACCATCCTCTCTCGCCGAGGCAGCAGAACATCGCTGCAGGCCTTCACGGAAATTTATCTAACCCGTGTTCACTACACATAGATCAGTGAAAAACTCATTAGACTTGATAGAAAATATTAAAAATTTGGAAATTTTGGAAACCGAATCTTTTTGTTCATTTGACGTCATTGCGCATTTCCCAATACTCCAGCTAAGCAGACTATATGTTTGACATGCATACGGGGAATACTTGGAAGTATTTAGAAAACGGACCATTTTTAAGATATTGTAAAATGTTTTTACAATACCCTAAAAAATTATAAAATCACGACCAGTCTGTCCATCCGTCTGTCCGTTCGTGCATCACAGCAAGTTTTCTCGCAAACCACATGAGCTAGAATGAAAAAATTTTCTACGTAGGTCAAAAGTGGTGCCTCTTGATATTTGCAGTGCAAGAAAATATTTTAAGGTGTTGAAGAAGGGGCTCCCTATACAAGGGGTCGATTTAAAATTTATTTTTTATTTTTGTAGCCCTCTAGCGACCAAGTTTCTCAACAGATTCCGATGAAACTTGAAATTATAAGTTATTAAGGCAAGTTAATTTAACCTGCAATATATTATGCAAATCGGATGAGAAATAAAAGTCAAAAAGCAAACGCTCAATAATCAAAAAGCAAACGCTCAAGTCCAAAATGGTGGCCCCTGATGATTCAGAAAAGAATTTAAAATGTATATACGAGTATAATGGCAACGCAAGTGCTGACTAAAGCTTAATGGAAATCTTGTAAATTCAACTATTTGAGCTATTTAAGCCGACAAATTATCCCCTTTGTGTGGTAACCACTGAGTAATGTGTAAACAGCAAATGTGAGAAGGACGAAACCTGTATTTATATGTTTATAACAATTTATTATCCGCAGATTTTCAATTAGTATTCCATAAGTGTGCAACTCGATTTTATTAGCAAAATATTGGCTCTCTACAAAGGGTCTCTAAAAACGAACGTCGGCAGATTCTTTTTAAGTTAATAAATACCGATGTGGTGCTACGAAAATCGCAGAAAGAACTCTAGTAGCAGGCAAGCTAAATTCTTTCTTGAAATCTTCCGCTACATACGAGCAATTTACCTTTCCGGCTGGTGCTGCCAATGAGGATTTTTTTTATTTTTCATTAGATTTTGATAATTTTTTGCACAATACAAGAACCTAGTACAGACATTCATCATTCTCAGTTTCATTAAACTCCGTTAAAAAATGTGGCCGCTAGGGGGCCATAAAAATCTGAAAAAATCGCATATTTAAACTACCGCCATTTTGCAACTTGCATATGCACGATAACTAAAATGAAAATTTCTATCTTAAAACCAAATTTCATATACATGGGCGACTTTTAGAAGCCTTTGAAATTTTGAGTTTCCGCTAGCCGCCATTTTGTTTTTTGCGACCTGACTTCCAGTTTTTTTACATAATTCTTTAGATACTTATAGTCTCTATCAAACTACCGAATTTTATAAACATCGGTTGAAAGCTTTGGTCACAACTACAACAACAAAATTTTGTACGTTTTTCGACTTTTGAGCGGCCGCCATTTTGTTTCAGACGGACCGACTTTAGATTTATTGTGAGTTTCATCACACACATCAATGAACCTTTGTACCAAATGGCATCCAAATCGGAGGTATACGTCAGAACAGAAATCACGATTTCTCGTCTAAAATGACCGACATTTTGTTTTCGCCCGGTCGATATAGCTGATTCACGAACTTAACCGAGATATTTACTCAATACACCTTTTCTGAAAATTTGGTGAAATCGGAGCAAAATTGCAACCTCTAGCGTGGTCAAAAATTTCTTTATATTCCATATATATATTGTTACATGTCCAAACAATTCTGCGAGCTTATGTTGCAATTGTTGTCGCAACTGTTGATAACATCATGATCAATAAACGAGTGCACTCAAAAGCACAAGAATGGACCAAGCAGATCTATCATCAATATCTGAGAGTGACGTCACTGCGGGTATTCAGAATTGCTCGAATATTCCAGGTAGTTCTCGTAAGAACATTCGCCAATATACGAGAAATGGATTGAATGACTAGAGACCCTATATAAAGCCGTGCTGAATGAATGGGGGAAATAGTAACACGGCGATAATGAAAACTGCGATAAGTGTAGAGCGCGAATTGAAGGCGATATTGATTGAAAGTAAAGGTTTTTCGTGATATATATGAAGACATTGGAAACATAAATTGATAGGACAGCTGGAAAATAAACTATGTGATTTGTAAAATAGTGAAATCAATTATTGTGCATTCTTAGTAAATAAACTCTTTTAACTTAATATAAAAGACAGTGCGTTTTCACTTTCCCGGAACATTAAAATTATCGGCCGCGAACCATAACACACGACAGTGGTGCCAGAAGTGGGATGAGAAGGAACGAGCAACTGCATTAATTCTTGCTCTAAGAGGCCCAGCTGCCGAGCTTTTGCAGACTATCCCCGTTGAGTTCCACTCAAACTCGGCTGCTATAATGAATCCGCTTGAGATGCGTTATGGAGACGATCACCTGAAGCAGATTTATCGGTCACAGCTACGGCGTCGAATCCAGAAGTCTGGTGAAACCTTACAGCAGCTAGCCCAATACATTGAACGAGTGGCACTTGTGGCTTATCCAGCTTACGACCCAGAACATCGAGATGGCGCAGCAACAGAAGCATTCACCAGCGCATTAAAGGACCAGGTTTTGCAACAAGCCGTGCGTTTAGCTCAAAAGCAAACGGATAACGACGCATTGGCTTATAGTCTGAGCTTTGAGGCTGCGAAAAATGACAGTCGTACTACTGCCCGGGTTCGCGAGGTAGTGAAAGACGAGTGTAGGTCGCGCGTGGAAATTGAACGAGAGCCGCAAGTAAATGGTGCGCCTAGATGCTGGAATTGCGGTGAGGCGGGCACCTGCAAAGAGACGACAAGAAGCGAAGAAAACCGAGCTATTGGCCAGGGTGGAGGAGATTCAGACCGAGTCAGGAGCCCAGAATGGAAGCCCTTCAAACTGAGTGGGGCCAACTTTGCGGGGCAGAGGTTGGCTAGGAGGATCGACGTCCCCAGCACCACCATCACCGTGTCAAGACTACATCGGGGAGAAGCAGACATGCCTTCTGGGTTAAGTTGACGGAGAGCATTGCACCATAACAATCGACACTGATGCAACGCGATCGATTATCCGACCTGACCTAGTGAGGCAACTACTTTACAACGGCAGAATTTTCTTACTACGGGAGAAACTGTGCCTGTCTCTGGAGAGGTCAACCTCCAGATACAGTTGGGAGACCTTGCGTTCCAACATAATTTTCTGGTCGCGAACATTATGGATGACTGCATCCTCGGAATGGATTTAATGCGACCACATGGAATCACGTTGAATTTGTGCAAACGGGCATTTAAATGGCGGAATGCCGAAGTATTGATGGAGGATCCCAGCGTCCAAATTCCCAAGATGAAAATGGTAGTTTGAATCGACACTAATGTACCGAAATCTTCCGAGAGCATTGTATGGGCCAAGCTTGATGGTGATTCTGGAGACCACCGATCTTATCTGATAGAGCTTCGAGATTACAATAAGCAAAACCATTATTTGTGTGGTCTGATCACTGTTTTATCAATCAAACGTCGGCGCAATTGCCTGAGCGATGATGAGGCGTATTCACCTTGACGAAAAACTGCAGGATGTATCGGGTTGTTACAAAGCATTTTTGTCGCTACATGGCATATCACCGCGTCGTGTACAGTCTTAAAAAAAAATTTAAGAGAGTATGGCACTTCAGACATGACGGTCGTGGAAAACATGCCAACAGACCCAAAAAAAAACCATCTGAAGAGACTAAGAGTAAAGTCATGGACTTCATAAAGTCGATAAGTGTAAAAATCACACTTTTCCCTGCGAGACTCCACTAAATTGTGTAAACTGCATCGCATGTACACCAAGGCAAATCCTAACAACCAGCTCGGATATACTACGTTTCGAGTAATATTTAAAGAAAACTTCAATATATCTTTTGGATATCCAAGAAAATATACGTGCAGTAAGTAATACGCTTCTTACATTACATGATCCATGAAAAGAAACGCTTTGACTTCATCAAGAGGCCATTTCTACGTGGAGTGCGACAAAAACATGAGTTTGATAAACCAAAAATCGTACACGGAAACGCCGGAGGATTGGTGTGATGTTCTCCGAAACTCTTGAGCTAAGCACACTGCCAACTGCGATGAGGACGTGAACTTCCAAACATGGAAATAATTTCTGGGAGCAGTGTATACCAAAAAGTGTCCGATGCCCACTCGACCAATCAGAATATTGAAAATCGAAAAAAAACCATCCGCAACTCATATACTGCGAACCCTCATTCTTCGGTAGTTGCCATTCTGGAGTAATTAAAACAAACTCAACATCAAGAAGACAATCTCTGGCAGATTGAGCCAACAAGAGCTAAGACTCTAAAAGTAATACAACGGAAAAATAGCCATAAAAGCGGCAAAATTTAACGACTTAATTTACCTCTCGTAATTTTTGGTGAGTCCGGAATCACTAACATTCTACCGAAACCTCGTTTCAGATGGGCTCATTTCAGCGAACGACGAGTATATTGACGACCTACCGATTGACATCTAACGGAGAAAAAAGATCAGACTCCCAATTTTATACTAATGTCCTTAATTTTAAATTTTTTTGAGAAGCCAAGAATAGCTTTCTGATATTTATGTAAATAAATAAAGTTTTTAAGTTCCTGTGAAAGCAGGCTGTTTTTTACAAACCAATGCTAGTTTTGAGACTTAAATTTTAAAAATTTTAAATCCTAATATTTTAGCGGTTCGGACTCTAATCGTTATTAACCCTAAACCTTCCAATCATAAAAGGTATGCTATATTGAACTGCCCCACTCTGACTAAACAGGGCTGGGATAACATGAGTGACCCGTTTAAAGACAAAAACAAAATCCTACTTAAGCATTCATATTGCCATACAACATCTATTAAAAGCAACTAAGTAAACAGCTCTAATAAGAGTAGTATTCAGGCACTTCTTTGCACATCTACTAAGAGCAGATATTCCGAAATTACCTTTAAATCCAATAATTTCTTTATTTACTTTAGAACAAGCTCTAATAATGGTAAGAGAAAAAAATAACATATTGAGGAAAAAAATACTGTACAGTTAAAATAAGCAAATCCTAAGCAAGTAGATACACGATTAAGAAAGAATTAGTTAAGATTTTTGCACAAAATTTACAGTTAAAGGTAAAAATAGAGATGGAAAAGGACCGAGAGAAGATCATGGTTTCGCGGTAACATTAGAACAGGTGTACGGAAAAAGCCACAGTGTGAATAAAAGGAATATCAAAGATATTAAAGAATCTCGACGAGGGTAGACTTCGATGGAAACCTAGCTAGCGTGCAGCAGCAGAATAATCAAGAAAATTATTTCAAAAATTGTAGAGGGAGCATTCGTCGAGACTGTATTCGTCTTGCAAGAAAAAGGATTTGAAAGCCAGACAAACGATGCTCCTAAGGAGTATGAGTGATTTTAAAATTGATTTTAGATTGGGCGACCAAATTTGGGAACAATATTCCAGAATTGTGAGAACCGAACTTGGGTAGAGCTTAAGAGCAAAGTTGTAGTCTAAGAAAATATTAGAATCTCTCAGTATATAGTAAAAAAAGATGAAAGTGAAGCTCTCAAGATTAAACTCAATAATCCGAAGGTCAACTTTTAGCCTTGGATCACATCAATATCCTTCACGTGCGAAGTTTCCTTTAGAGTATAAGAGCCTTGGTAATAATAAAAAACAAAGGATTATTTTTACGGGTTACAGAAAATTTAAGACATTTCAGGGTATTCAAGTAGAGGAAGTTTGATGGGCACCACGTTTCAAGGGAATTGCAGGAGGGACAATACAATCATAAGCCGAGTGAATAGTTTCAAAGTCTTTTAGGACATTGGGTTAGAGGGCACAGAAGGATGTTATGTTCATGAATGAAAATATTAAGAGGGCTAGAATGCATCCTCCTGAACACTGAACTAAGGAAAGAAAGGCGACGAGGATATACTTGCTGGAAAATAAATAGAAAACAATCTTGTTCAAAGCTTAACCAGTTATACGCATACCACAAAGTTTTTGATGCAATACAGTCTGGTTAATAGATTCAAACAGTCATTGTAAATGGTATCAAGTTGTAATCCATTTTCATGAGGAACGACCACTGTGTTCGCCATTTTTTTAATTACTTGCAGTTAGAGGAATGAAGCCATATTGCTGACGAGCGAAGTGGGTACGTTAATGGCATAGAAAATTTGGCTGTTAACAATAGACTTCAGCAATTTAGAAAATGAGAAAAGGTTAGAAAACGGACGATAGTTGCCAACAAAGTAGAGTATCCACTATGTACGGGAACATTATATGTTAGCACATTTCTAACATTGAATCGAAACCCCTATCTTTATGCTTTATTTAAATATCTGGGACAGATTGAGACAAAGATTTGGCAAAGATGATATGAATGCCGTCAGTGCTGGCTGCAAATCGGGGTACATGGAATTTATAATTGTTTCAACAAGGCCAGGATGCACGAAAACAAAAGAAATAAAAGAATGGATGAGGCCATGAGATTTATTGAGGGACAGCCGGGAGTTCGGACAGGGAAGCTGGATGCAAAGTTGGACAAAAAAGTTTGACTCACGCATTTGGAGGCTGTCGTATCCCTTTCCTTTAATAAAATGTGCGCCAGTCGGTTGATGTCGTAGCAGAGCACTAGTGGCCTCCTTCAAGAGGCGGGACTATAAAGTTTTGTCCCGACATATTTCAGTCGCCATGATGCGTTGGAACAGTGAGGAGCGTGCGTCTGCAGTTGAGGCCTACTTTTCGAGCAGAGGTTCTGTGTTCACAACCCAGCCCGCTTTTTGGAATAGCTTTAATTTAGCCCCGATGGTCCCTGTCCCGGACCGAAAATCAATTGTTACGCTACGTTCAGACAAACGGCAAGAGCTTCAATGTTGTGATCACCATGGCGTTCTGCGCACAACCTGCGTCTGCGTTTGGACTCACCCGATTTGGTCTCTAGTGATTTTGCAGGTTGCGAAGGCCCCAGAGGGGCTGTAGTGCCAAGAAGAAGAAGGCATTATTGGAAAAAGTTTCTGCTGATCAAATCAACTGTGAGATGGCTTAATAATTTGCCTTTGAAAATTTAATCTAGTAGGATTAAGAGATAAGTATAGGAGGTGGGATATGAACTCAAATAGAAAGAGGTTGATATTGGGGGTTTAAGGTAACATACGGACTCTCACAGTGGCTTTTGCAGGAGGAAGATTTGTAAAAACGAGGTTGAGGATGCCATAGATTGGATTGAATCTAGATCTGATACGAACACTCTAAGAGAGTGGATCGATGATTAACGCCGGCCAGTAGTTAATTGTTAGGGCCAACTATCTGCCCTTTGGAGAAAGTTGAATGAACAAAGTAACAGGTATTGTACTTAGGGAAATCTAGCAAAAACGACTGCGAGCAATTAAGCGAAAGAATAAGTTCGCTATGCATCAAACTAAAAAGCGTCTGAAAGGGCCTTGAATGTTCTTGAGACAAGTGCTAGAAGAATATTTGGCCCAGTGAATGATGGAATAGAGAGATGCATGGCCGCTATGTGATTTCAAAAAGCGATTCAATGCGTGGTTTTAAGTATACGGATCCCAGGTAGATCATCAAAAATGGAAGAGCAACGACTATCATGGAGAACGCGAAAGCTTTAAAAATAAGGAAGGCGTTCAGTAGGGAATTCGAGGAAACAACGGGCTTAGTGGTAGCTTACAGCAAATCCTTGTTGGGAGTCCTAAAATGGAAGAATTTATAACCTTATACAATTGTGATGGGATAGCCTCCGTAATCCTTTGTCATATTTGGATATGATTTAAGAATACGCAAAAAGCTTCACTAAACTAGTGGTCCATTTTTTCAAAATTAAGAAGCAAGTATCCATTCTGATCTGAGTGGTTTCACACTATACATGATAATTGATGTTATCTCCCAAATATTTTCAATTTCCTACGGGAAAACTGACGTTGCTTTTCACCAAAGGCTTCATAAAGACTCTAAACATGTAGTACTCTTATGAAAAAGTAATCGGATTCACTGCACTTTGCTTAGAATAGACAAAAACTTATTGGACTGATTTAAATGCACCCTAGTTCCAGTTTGTATGCTACGCTTTTCTAAATTCTTATCCAAATTCGCGTTTTATATTAAAAGGTTAAGCTCAACATATATGACCTCAATGAGACTTACCTGTGCTAATTTTAAAATGATATCAATCTCCTTATCGCTTGGATTCAAAGTCAACGCTGAAACTAATTGCTCCGCGCCAGGATCATACTCTCTCTCGAAACCATCACGATTTGGCATATACCCAAGCAAAGCAGCTTCTTCTGGTGTCACATCCAAAGGTGGTAGTTTCTGAACATTATTAGCCCCTAAGGGACCTTCATCCTGATCCAATGTGTGATCAATCAAATGCGGTCTTTGATTGTCGGACGCCGGCACCCATGTATGACGACCAATTGTCCCATTTAAATATTTACTAATATACTCTTCCTTCGCATCCTCCGCACTACGCGTTTCAATATGTTTACTAATATCTTCCCAATTTCCATACCCATATTTCTCTACAGCATCTAACAAACGAAGCTCCTCGCGAGCCGACCAAGCATTCTTTCCGCGAAAAATCGTCAAAATCCCGGTTCCATTATCAACAAATTGATAGGCGTGATCATTACGATGAGTTCCGATTTCAGCTCCTGATGCAAAACACTGAAAATAAATGAAAAAAAAATTGAAGTTCAGTTTTGTTTTGATGCCGAGTATTTTCAAAACACGACCGCCTTCTGTTGACGTCAACGGCCGTTCCCCGAACATCGCGATGCGCCACGAAAAAATGTCAACTCACCTGCAAGCAAAGATCAAACGATTGGCATTCCGCACAATGAACTCGCGTTCCTGGTATATCATCCTGGCAGTTTGTGCAAGTATATTTGGCGAAGAGCTCTGCAATGAAAGTACGATTTAAAAATCCAACTTAGCCTCAAAATCCATCCAAAAATGCCAGCCAACAGCTCACTTACCCGCCATCTTGATTAATCACAAACTGCACTCGGCACTCCGCCGTCGCGGACAGGGCATTAACGAGTAGTTGCAGTTCGCTGTTCTCTGGTTGTCAAAATGATGAGTCGAACGATTTCGGAAGGGGCGGAACCAACACCCTATCATCCATGACTGCGAAGGAGAAAAATGTTTTAAAGCCCAAATGAAAATGCGAGAAAAAGAGACGGCAATATATTGCATTCTTTCGCGGAACATATGTTAAGTGAGTAACGATCAACTACCATTGCGTACATTATGTACGAACACAAAATGAGAGCTCATACTTCTAAACAGCAGCGCAGCAAATATCAATGCTGTCAGAATAAAATTTTGCATTTTAAACGAAACCATAGATCTGGTAATGCTTGCAATATAGCGCTAAACTAATTTGAATTTATTAAATTTTATCATGAGTTTATAGTGAATACACAATATTTGCTTTGGCATAACTATTACTCGATAATTAAATTTTTTCTAACTAATAAGAATCCAGTGTCTAGAATTGATCATGAATTGATGTCCTCCTCCATTTCAACAGTTGACGCTTTCTAGTGTAGTGGACTATTTAATATTAAATCTTCAAAATATGCGGTACTCACTCGATCAAATATCTTTTACAAAAATCTTGTAAAAATGATTATAACTGACTTCTAAACGCGCTAAATAGAATAAAATAAGTTTCACTGTGCCTCGTGAAACCATTTTTTACCATCCTTAAGTAAATATGGCCTCCAAGTTTGTAATATCGTAGATTTCATTTTCGCAAAATACTTCTGAAAATAAAAAACAAAACCTTCCTTTCAGTTTTGCGTTGTGGTTCAGTCTTCCTCCATGAGGAAAACCGAACGATAAAGATCGAAAATTGATTACGATCAATAAAAACTCACTACGTAAAAGTAAAGGGAATGTTTTTCTTTTTTTTCATGCCTTCAAAGTGGAAAAAATAATTTAGCACGAATTTGCTCACTCGTTTTAATGCATTTTGAACTCAGTTATTATTTTTTCCGAAAATTTTTTGTTCAATTATTTTTGGCAGGTCCTATGTAAACAGAGTTGATAACTTATCATCTTTTGCTTTTTCGAGTCCTATCCCAGACATCCTAGAGGTCAAATCGCTTCTACTATTCTTATTCTTTCTTTAATATTCGCGTTAAGTTAACCGCAGTTTTGATGATGTTAAATCCGAAGACATCATCTCTATCGGAATGGTGTGTATTTCTTAAGATCTTTTTCATAAGTGCTAATAGAGATATGTGAGTACACTCATTCATTTTACAGATAAGTCTAACTTAAAAGCTATAATTTGGTATGAACTAACGGTTTTTACGGTTCCCTTTATTCGCGAGGGGTTTTTTCCACGAATTTCGACTATGATACCCAGCAACATGAAGCACACGATGAATGGTTTGGGGATTGCAAGATTTACCTGTGGACTTTGCAATATCTGCTCGCAATTTCGGAGCATTTGTTTTTGGATCTTGCTGTATTTTACGAATGATGATCCAGCTTTCATGTTCAATAAATATCCGCCGAGGAGTAGTCCGCATGGTGTAGTGGTTAGAGCACTCATCCCGTAAGCCGGAGGTCCCTCGTTTGACTCTCGTTGGCAGCAACGAGATTTAGTTCAAGTGATTCTTTGGACGGACTATAAGCCTGTTCAGTTTTCATACGTGCTGATTTAAAATCAGAACGTATCGCAGTTGAGTGGACAGATCCAAAGCGTTATACTGACCATATCACCTGGTGGAGTGCCGACACATTCGATCATGAGAATGAAATTCTCTAGCTATCACTAAGCCAAGGCCCAAAAGGGGCTGTAGTGCTACAACAACAACAATAACACATTTTCCAAAATGGAACAGTGTGCGGATGTCTATCCTCCTTTAGTGTCAGTGCACGAAATAAAAATGACCAAAAGGACAAATGCTGGGCACCAATGAGTTCCAAGCAATGGGGACAAATAAGATTTAAGAATCACCTCCACAGTGACATACTTAACTTTTAATTTTGCACCACCCATGTCAATAGTTAATAAAAACAACTAAACCAGCAATATGGGACAAATCAGCCCAAAGAAGAGCCAATCCCATCTGTCCAGGGCAATTCAAATAGAGACGAGCCAGAATCCAAAGAAAAAATCTTCCCAGTAATTATGGAATGAAAAATTAACGGTAAACCCATCAGGTTGACACCGATGAGATTCTTTATACTCAAAAAAAAAGCCAAATGCAATGTCACGAATATCAATCAAGCAAAATGAAATAAAACTTAATGTTTTCTTTGATACACCTAATGATGCTAAGGATATGACCAAAAACGACGTCCTAACGAGAAAGAACATAAGTGCCTTCATTCTAGGCAGCTAAGTCAGGTATAGTGTAATTTGGGATCTCGAATGAGACTTTGATCTTAAAAAGCTAGTTAAAACAGCTAGACCTTGCAATAATATGGGAATTTTAATTAATGAAATTAAGCTAATCTACACCACAAGACCTTAGAAGGCTGACAACAAACAGTGGAAAACTGCGAACTCCCCATGAAACCTATAACCATAAATCTCCACAAAACAACTGTTAAGACATAAGAAGATGAATCAAAAGGGAACATTTTAAACTATAATGAAGGTTAAATTTGATTTAATTTATGGTGAACTCTTTCCTTGCTTTATTTATTCCAAGCACATAAATTAACAAGTGGTTTCATAAATAACAGTTACAGCGAGCTAAGTTATAACATTCTTCGTTAGTTGTCGTGACAATGATACAAGTTTAGAGTCGTACTAGAAGTAAATTAATTTGTATTATAAATTGGTGGGTAAAACAAATAGGAAGATCACTGGAGGAATGATAGAGTAGATGATTAATGATTACGTGAGTGATCAGACTAACTGAAATTAAGGTGAGAACCTGCTGGTCTAGGTTGGCCTGAATCGCCACAAATTTGGTCCCAGCAAGCCTAATAAAAATTAAGGTGATAGATTGATCGGAATCACCTGCTCTTTGGTCCCAGCAAGCCTGATCAAAATTAAGGTGATAACTTACTAGTCTAGATTGATCAGAATTGCCTGGTCTTTGGTTCCAGCAAGCCTAATGAAAATTAAGGTGATCACTTGCTGGTCTAGATTGATCGGAGTAGCCTGGTTTTTGCTCCCAGCAAGCCTGATGAAATTAAGGTGATCACTTGCTGGCCTAGATTGATCGGAGTAGCCTGGTCTTTGTTCTCAGCAAGCCGAGACTTCTAGAGCTAGGTCTGAATAAGGTCACTGATGGAACGATGAAAAGCTGTTCTGAGGAATGCACTCACTCGTATATGTAGGTTCAGAGAAGATTTATTAGAGTTCAGAGCAGTCTCAAACTAAAACACGATACAAGGATGTTTTGCGGAAAAGATATTCACTATATGGCAGTTCAGAGCAAACTCAAACTAAATACGATCCAAGGATGTTTCGCGGAAACGATCCACACTGTATGAGGATTCGAAAAAGACTCAAACTAAATACGATCAAAGGACGTTTCGTGGAAATTATCCTTACTTTATGATAATTCAGAGACAACTCAAACTAGATACGATCAAAGGATGTTTCGCGGGAATTATCCATACTTTATGAGGGCTCAGAGACAACTCAAACTAAATACGATCAAAGGATGTTTTCGCGGAATTATCCTCACTTCAATATGGAAAAAAGGAAGAGTAATAAAAAAAGGTTCAGAATAAACCCAAGAGTATGTGTCATGTGTGCGTCTTATGTTCAAAAGGTTTCTAACATTTGGCAGTGCGCTGTGATATTTTAGGATGCGAGAGGCTTGGGGGACTCAAGCTATAAAATTTGTACATGTTTGCTTATGGCCTATTTTTTTTAAGTTTTTTTCAACATGCATAAAAGTACTTTGACTTTCTAACAACAACAGATATGGAAAAAATAATACAGTCAACCTTGATTATAACGAACCTCTATGGACCGTGAGAATTAGTTCGTTATAACTGAAGTTCATTATATCCAAATATTACACCAAAAACCAAGAAATATTTTTTCCGTAAGTTTATTTAAAGCAAAATAATAATATTTTCATTTATGAGCAAAATAAATATTTATATATGTACTTCAAGATAGTACCAAAACGCAAACTCAATTTCTAATTTATCCGAAATATTATATCAAATGTCCATGAATATCAATGCTTTAAACAATGTTCAACAAAAGTGCACTACGATTATGAACGGATGACACCCTGATCCATGGGTTGTAATTTTGAACTGGTGTTCGGTGGCATAAACACCAGCTTTGCGGAATTCAGCTGCCCAATTTTGGATTGCGCTGGACAGTTGTCAACTAATAGTGCGATTTTTCGTTTTTTCTGCGTTAACTCTTGGTCCCATTCGCGTACATAATTGATGAAAATTGCGGATGTCATCCAAGCTCGATTATTAGCACAATAATAAACAGGCAACCTTTTGATGTTTTTGAAACACCGGGGCCTTTGTGACTTCCCGATAATGAGTAGTTTTCGTTTTTTCGTGCCGGACATGTTGGCACACACTAAAACAGTAACCCTTTCCTTCGCCAATTTGCCACTTTGGCACTGTTCGCCTTTAAATTTCAAAGTTTTATCGGGAGTCAACTTGTAGAAAATACCGGCTTCGTCAGCGTTAAAAATGTCCTCATCGCCAAACCTCTCTTTAATTGTAGGCCAAACAGTGCTTATCCAATTGTTCACAACATTTGTGTCTACGGGTCCGGGTTCACCAAGAATTTTGTTGCTGCAAACATTATGGCGTGTCTTCCACCTATCAATCCAGCCTTCACTGCAGACAAATTCGTCATTAATTTTTCGACCGAATTCTTCTACTTATGCCCTTAAGACAGCCTCACTAATTGTTACATTACACAATCTTTGTTGTGTGAACCATTTCAGGAGTAATTTATCCACATCATCATGCAACGATTTATGCGCTGAATTATTGATGTGGGTATTCTCCTAATTGTTTGACCAATAATTCGTTATATCCGATAATTATGACCCAATTGTGCGAATATTACGTTCACAATAAACGAATGTTCATTATAGCCGAGTTCATTATAACCAGTACTATTTCTAAGGAAAATAGTGGAAATTAGATGGGACCTGCTAAGTTTGTTAATTTTATGCTAGGGTTCATTATAAACGGGTGCGTTATAACCGAGGTTTACTTTATATGAATTACAAAGAAACCTCTCGTCACCAGAGATGCAGGATTTTCAAGAAATCGACATAAACTTACTAGAAAACTTGTCCAAATTCCTCACATAGGATAAAATCCAAAGAAAAGGTTACGAAAGAGCCACAATTGAGCACTTTAGGCACCTCGTAATAGTAAAGTTTTTTACCATTCACAAATGGAAAGAGGGCGCTCCCTTAAGAAATATGTGACATAAATTCGAATTTTATCCATTTTTAATTACATGTTAACAAATCTTGAGAAACTACTGGCATATCACTACGACGGTCAGTCGATTAAAATTATGCTATAAATATTTTACAATACTTAAAGAGGGTAACGTGGTCCCTCCCTATCAATTATCCTCAAATCATAATACTAACCCTTCCCAACCTAATTAATTCACCTAACCAACCCCTGAGGGACTAATTACCTATAAGTCTCACATGATGAGACGCTCTATACCACATTTCTGCCTAGGCTTTAATTATTAAAGCTTCGAACTGAAAATTTCAACATAATACCTTAAGATATTTTTGGACTCTATCGTCTAGATGCTTGAAGAGATAGCTACTCAGAGTGTTTTTTTTTTTGATTCGTTGTTTTATATGAACTTTTTTTACCTTAGAGAAGTGATCACGAATTGGACTACATCATTTTGTGTTTTCCAAAAAAAAAATCTCAGCTCCTTCCACTCAACAATGACGTCATCAGGTTATTGCTTTCTTTTGATCAGCTGAATGCAGTGACATTTCTTTCGATTGCTTACTTTTCAATTTTATCTCGCCGATTAAAAATAGTTTCGCACTGGGAGCAAAGTTCTAAGTGTTTCGTTAGTGATAACAATGGATTTCACAAACCTACATTTCACGGTACTACATTTTTAAACTTTTGAGCTTCTGGTATCAACTTTAGCGAATGTAGGTTAGTGAATATAATTGTTTTCACTACAGCAATTCTTTAAGCTACGCTCAACGAAATTTAACGATTCAAATTGCACGATTTCCACTTTTAAAACTATTTTTAAAAATACTATACTAAATTCGTAGCATTGTTGAGTCGAAGAAATGTCATTTATTGACAAGAAGAAAAGTTCACAGCTGATTTTAGCCAATATGGAATACGTCATCGAGTTTACGAATCCGGTCATTATATTACGAAGGCGACGTAGAAAGCCATATCGCAGCCATATGCAAGCAAATGCTCATATGTCGTAATATATACCATAATACAATAACTAACAAGTATGGTCACTCTTGGATGTCAATAATTACAACAACAAAAATTGATGGGGCAATGTAAAATGGAGACAAGAAAGGACTGAAAATAAATGGCTTTTGCCCTTTAGCGAAAGAGAGTTAGGTAGAGCTGCGGCCCATATGTGAAATTGTGTTAGTAAGTTTGCCCGCGCTTGCGTTTGTATGGGTTTGTACGTGAAGCGGGGAATTATAGTTGTGTACGTTGGAATTTAGCCATTTTCGTGTTACCAGATTAGCAAATTTTGTTGCTTAACGAAAGATATTATTACCAGATTGATAACACAGCTGAGGTTTTTGGCGGGAATGTGATTTTGAAATCTGTTCATTTAAGAGCAATGGAAAATAAAGAGTGCATTGTGATTAAAATGAATACAGAAAATTGTTCGGGCTTCCATCGGACCATACCACGTAACACCTTGCGACTACTTTCAATGGGGCCACGTGAAAGAGAAGGTATACGCCAACAGCCTAGCGGTGATTCATTCGTGAATTCGTGAGGCTATCGAGGACATAGGGCAGCCACTTTGTGATTTGGTTATGGAAAATTTCATGAAAAGGATATGGTCCTGTAAGCGTGGTCGGCATTTGCCTGATATTATCTTCCACTATTAACGGCATACCTAGCCCTTCATAATGAAATAAACATCCGATCATTTATATTAAAAAATTGCATTTTTCTTTTAATATCAAAATAACACCTCTTATTGGAAAACCCTGTATTTTCGGTGCCCTCGATTCGTAGCCGTTAACTCAAATAGGTGGTTTGGCTGTCTTTTTTTGTAATGAGGCTTATTCATTAAGTTTTGACTTCATAGAGACTTGGTAGTGCATTGATTAGCATGAAAAGGAGGATCGTACTTGAAGAAATAAACACATTGAATTTTTTGATTTTATTTTGATACAAAGGGAAATAGTTTCTTATATTTCTAGAAAAAGGTTCCCCTAACTGTTAACGCATTCTTTCAACAAGCTATAATTATCGATAATATTACTTTTATAAGTGGCACATTAAAGTGAGGTGCTTCAGAAGCTTTCATTCTTTGACGGCTGACTCAATTTCATAATATTTCATATACATATTTACCTATGTATTGTAACATTTGTGTATCATTTTAATACTGTCTTTAAGAACCTTATCTAGTTTTCATTTAACAATTAGCTATGAACAATATATAACGCTATTATTTGCCCCTTTAAGAGTGTCACAAAAGAACTGAGTAAATTTGCTTTCACTAACAACGAGCTTAAATAAGAAAACTTGTGTCTTTAATATACAAAGATAAACATTTAAGAAGATATCACATGGAATTTTCGCTCAAGTTTTAACATTACAAGGTACTTAAGTGTTCTCTTAGATTCCTAACTGAATGTATGCTAATTTTCTCATTTACATAATTTACTTCTTTTCTAGTAGAGGAGGAGCACTTTCACCTTTCTTTGGCTTCTCCTTCTTGAGAGTTTTAATTTGACCGGAGAAGTAATCTTCGATTTCTTGTAGAGTGTGTCCCTTGGTCTCTGGCAGGCAGAAGTAGAACAATATCATTCCTAAAAGTTAAAGACAATTTTTAATGAATTCCGCTTTTTGTTTTCATTATTCATGATGACTTACCATAGCGATAAGAAAGGATATGTTTTGACAACGACGAATATAAAGATATGTGCACTGCACGTAGTGAAGCCACCAACAATGCCCCGAAATTTTGTGGGTAAATTTCTCCAATCATCACCCATGGAACGACCAAGAAGCCGAGTGTGCACGCGATTGTGAAAATGAAGATACAAGCTACAGGGAACCTGGTTGCAGTTGGGAGTTCTGGTGGATCAGCAGTATCCCACTTATGTTTCATGCACAAGTAACCCTAACATTGAAAGTCCACCGCCGATTCCTGTAAGGTTATTCGAAAATATTAAATAATGTCCTCGTGTTGATTTAATTGACACTTACCCGAAATGAATGTTAGCGGCCTTCGTCCCATTCTTCGCAGAGGAATGCAGGCAACTATGGTAAATGCTAGACAAATAGCTCGAAGCATTATGGTACACGTGTATGTTTTCATTGTGGTTCCAGAATCGCGGAAAATTTCAACCGCGTAGAATGTGATAACGTTCACACCACTGAATTGGTACATCATGAAATGAAGAACTAAAATCCCAAAAGGACTAGCGTAACTGGACTGAAGAAACTGGCAATCTTGTCCTTAGCCGTCACTTTGCTGTAACATTTAAATTGAATCAATTTATCATCTTCATATTATTTGATATTTTCGCTTACTTATTAGCATTTGCCTTCCGATTGAATTCACGTTCCACGTACATCCTCGAAGTTTTTCCAAACTTTTTCTAGCTTCAACAACTTTACCACGCACTACCAAATATTTGGGAGTTTCGGGTGTGAAGAACAGTAACAGAAATGTAGCAGCTGGGACCATGGTCGAAGTTATTGCTAGAATTTTCCACATTATGAAGGATCCTAGGGTATACTGCACAAGTACACCGAAACTGATAAACACCGCTGCCAGCGTACTTAACTTGCCTCGCAGATGTGGTTGCGTTACTTCTGATGTATAAACTCGAGCTGGTTCGCCAACCATGCTCGATCCAAGTCCAGTTAGGAATCGGCCGGCATAAATTAATTCAACTCTGTCCGCTGAAGCGATTAAAATCCATCCCAATACTGCAGGAACTTGAGTTAATGAAAGCGTCAGCTTTTGACGTTTGTCTTTTGACAACATTCGTTTAATTGAACGTAGAAATCGTTCAGTTGTTTATCGGACTTCTCTTTTCTTTCAACGCGATGTATTTACCAGTCAGCTGATGACTGTTCTTTCCTGTTTTACTTTCGTCGAATTTGTGACACGTTCCCCATGCCCTGTCTGTGCACGCTGTCACAAATACTATCTCACGCGTCGGCAAGTCCCGTTATTCGGAAATTTGTATGAACTGACCGTACTTGTTAGTGATTGTATTATGATATATACTATGTTCCGCATAAAAAAAGTACAAAACGCATTCCGTCCTTGCTTAACATTCACCTTGCACTGTCCACTCTACTCCTACACTTTTCAAAACGAGCAAATGAAGTAGGTTTTTCACCTTCCACTGATAGCTAAGCTATTCATTCACTTTGGAAGGCAATCAAAACTGACGATAGATACAAGCCATATGGCAGCAGCGCTTACTACCACACACATGACCATTAGTAGGCCGACTTTGCTGGATAACTTACATGGCGTTATATGAAGAATTGTGGAGATGCCAACAAAAATTCGAGGTTTTGTACGGTTTAGAGAAGGATTTCTACAGTGAAATCCAGATGATCCGTCGAAAACACAATAGCGCTCCTAGTGAAGTGAAAATTATTTCAGTTTTTATACCCGTTTGGTTTTTATCGCCTTCCAAAGTGAATTTATAGGAGTTTGTTTACATCTCAACGCTGAGCTATCAGTCGAAGGTGCAAAACGTGTGCTTTATTTGCTCGTATTGAAAAGTTTAGGAGCACAATGGGCTATACAAGGTGAATTTATAGCATGCACGGAATGCGTTCGGCACGTTTTTATTCGGAAAATAGTATAAATGACGAAATATAAGCATTTGCTAATGCCGCGGTTGGGTGACAGCTACCGGAAGCTTGTCCATAGTAGGCCGACTAATACATATGCAAATTGTTACCATATGGCTTGTATCTATCGTCAGTTTTGAAGGCACTATTGTGTTCTCCGTGGACCATCCGGATTTCACTGCAGAAATCCGTCGCGAAACCGTACAAAACTTCGAATTTTCGTTGACACCTCCACAATTCTTCATACACCGCCTAATAAACTAGCGAGAAATGTTGTTCTACATATGGTCATCTGAGGTAATAAGCGCTGCTGCCATATGGCTTCCTATCTTATGTCGGTTTTGATTACCGTTGGAGGGAGGAATTCAGTGGCCTGAGCTTGCAGTACGATTCTTGTGTAAGCTGTCAATATGAGTGCACCCCTTAGGGAGGGAAGAAAAGGAGTAAATGATAGCTCCAAAAATTTCCGAATGTCGGCTTTGTGTTTGTAAGGTTTCTTTGATTGTAGTGGTATTGGCTTAAAGCATGGGTAGTCTCATCACAAGAGGGGCAAACTTAATCATATGGCGGGAAAATTCAAATTGATAGCACCATGCCGAAAATATTTAACTAAAAATAAATTTACTATTGAACTAAACTTTGGATTAAAATGCAATCAAGGAAGATGTATTTATAGAGGTTATAGAAAAATTTGAATTAGATAATGAAGAGCCACTGTTTAGTTTTCTGAGGTATATTTTTCAGCAGATTCCAATCGCCTTCATGCTTATTATTGAACATTAATCTGATAATGATTTATAATGATAATAATGTATAAATACATTCGTAAATAGCCCACATACTCTTTAGCTAAATCAAAATGCTATGTAAATTATTCTGAGTTATTTCCAGGCCGTTGGAATTGTTGTTGGTATTTTATTGATAAAATAATATTAACGGCAATACTCTTTCGGTTGAATATTTTTTTCTTACATACAGTAAAAGCGAATTGTTTTATTCAGTTTTTGGTGGATAGAATATCTTTTTGACTTTTTTTTTAGACAAAATAATACCTGGTGTTGAGATACTTTTTGATGAACAAACATAAAAGGGAGTAATAGTGACCACTTATGATCATACATTGTTTGTACTTAGTGAATAACAGCTTCTCTAAAAAACGTTCTTTGATTGATATGTTGTTCGCCTTTTTAGAAAAAATGTAGCATTTAATTACCATCCTAATTAAACAGAAGAAATCACATACAATGTTCACGTGGCATACTTTAGTAAAACACTATTGTTAGTATTAAACAAGCGGAAAAATTATCTACCCTAAAATAAAATTAAAATCCTGCAAAAAAATGTTCTTGTATTTGTTCAAGCTGGAAAGTGAATCCTAATGCTTAGATAAAATCAATCTTCCGTCTTTTTGATTAAATTACTTATATTATATAAAGCACCATTACAAGAATGAAATGCAAAATGGTACCTTTTACTTCTTTATTTTTGTTTATTATGTTCAAATTTAAGGTGATGTATTTAAATTTACATTAATACTGCAAGCCGTATGAACCATCTCCCGTTGACTTTTTTCGTTTAGAAGCCTGAATAAAAAATGTCATAATTGATGCTACTAATCATATATTAAACTGACACTTTCAAGGCTTTCCATAGACAACATTGCTGCTGAAGGGCTTAAATCAATATTAATATGTAACTGGAAAATTATCATGACGACATTATACAAAATATGAAAAGGTATCATGGGCTTCGTCAAAAGCATGTTCTAAAATATAGGGGATTAAAATTCACATTAAAATTTAGGATAAGAAATTCATACCTTCTCCAAATTCCGTTTAGATCCCACTAAAATATTTGGGTGAAGACAATTGGAGATTTCGTCATTTCCGGTCAAAGAGTCCTGAAATTGAGGGTGTTGCACTATCCTGGGCATTATTCGCCGCTGAAGGAATTGTTTGGAAACCGCACTAAACTTAGCTTAATCTCTGAAGTTGATTTCTGAAATAAAGATAAATATAAATAAAAAAAATAGTCAAACATGAAATATACTTACATGTCCAAAAGTAGCTGTAGAGATGTTAGTATCTTCAACTTGACATCGACTCTAAAATATATATTTTATTTTGTGCGAATATTAATTAAAAAATAGAAATCATACATTTTTTTGCAGCTGTCACATCTAATGTAAGAAATATACGCGTTCTTCAAATTTGATTTAGAGCCCACTAAATCATTCAGATGACATGCTCACAATTTTGTCGTTTCTGGTCCAAGAGTCCTGAAATTGAGCGGGCTAAATGTAATGTTCGGGAAACTAAATAACACTTACCCTATTCAGGCCAATGGACTTATTCGCCGAAACCGAAGAAATCGTTTCATAATCGCACTAAAATTAGATACTTAGGAACGGAAATGGCAAATACATGTAAACTTACACATCCTGAATTAAATTTGGAATTTGAACAAAACTTTGTCCTATTCGTAGTTGAATTCTAAAATAAAAAATTTGAAATCGGCATTTTAATCAATTATGAAATATACTTACATGTCCAAAAGTGGATGTAAAGGTGTTAATATATTCAATTCCACATCGAGTCTAAAAATATGAGATACTTGAATTTTGTGCAAAAGATTAATTTAAGAATAGCTATCTTACACTTTAAGCTTAGATTCAAATAAACGACGTCGTCATCCTTGAAATGATATTCGCAAACTTGCGAACGTTTTATTTCCGGATTTATCCCGAGAATTCAGCGCCATTCCATTTTTGCACAAATATCATTCAGAATTCTAAAATGATAAAAAGTTACAATGAATTATGACCCCCTTAAAAATGCCACAATTTTGTGCCGCTTCTGCTTTAAGCCACAAGATATCCGGCAAAATATGAAGCAATCAAAACAATAAATTGCAAATATTTTTGAGCAGTTTTCTTGCGATTCACAAATTGAAACTATTGAAAATAAACTTTCTCACGATTATAAATCAATGAAACTATCAATTTTTACCAAAAGTACGATTTTCCGCTCGAGCCACTATTGAAATTCGGGCAACATGGAACCGAACAGTGCATTGTCGTTTTCTAATTTTTGAGTCACTTGATTGGATAAATTTTCACTATATATCGTGTGAAACTAACCGAAGCAGTATGTATTACGTTCACCACTTAAATATTCACTACCGTTTTCACGAAAATCGCGAGAAAATGATACTTTCCGCATATTGACAACGATAAATGCACGAAGCCGTAAACAAAATTTTGACGTTTGTTATGATTTCCCCTTCCCTCGCAAAAACCGCCTCTACAAGCAAAATATCGGAATTCACATACAGGGTTTTACACGGATAGACTTACTCCTCTTCTCTCTCTCTTAGGTGCACCCTGGTTTATTAGTGCGGTCCTGTCCTAACAAGTGGAAATGTCAAAGTCAATAAGACGTCAAAAACATCTTGAGTTCGCAAGTGCATCTTCGGGGATTATTTTGATTTAAGTATCTTGCAGAAAATCAGGCACGACACGTTTTAATTGTCTAGCGCCACGCAAACCTTGCTTTAAATACCAACTTTTATGATAATGTGACCAAAATTACCAGACCCCACAAGATTTGAAAGTGTAATTAAAGATTATTGGAAATTTTCCCCTTGAGGAAAATTTAGTATTTCATTTTGTTGAGTTTTCCAACTTATTAAGCAATTTTCCACCAAAAGATTATGCCGTTGGATACAACGGTTGGGGTGGGAAAGTCCTCGATAATGAAGCCGTCCAAACGCGCCTCACGCTTAACAAGTCTAGTCGAAGACTTAATACCGCCAGACGATGCTCCGTTTCGTGCACGACTTCATGTGCTCTTTTCGCAAATTGAAAAGGAATTTGAACTGCTTTATATTGAAAACTTAAATCGTAAGTTGAAACAAATACAATATACTACACCTTAAACCCTACACGTTTAACTAAATCTAGTTCAAGAAAAATTGGAAGCTATCTACACCAGAGAAAGTTTGCCAGGTGATCGAGGAATTAACACGGAGATGCTCGATGGCGATCCATCAGCACATAAAAGTTTAAAATCGAAATTATCGGCTCCGGGAAGTAAGGTCAAAGCGAGTCATAAGCTAAGAGCACAAACGAGTCGTATTGTTTCAAGCTTCAAAGCGCAGTCCGTTGTCAGTTCATTGGTTCGGGATTACTGCGGACACAAGGATGGTGTATGGCAAGTTGCAACGAAGTCAGGTCAGCCAATCATAGGAACAGCTTCAGCCGATCACACTGCTTGTATATGGGGCATCGAGAGTGGACGATGTTTATTACAATATCAAGGACATATCGGTTCGGTTAATTCCATTAAGTTTCATCCGGCCAAAGATTTAGTACTCACTGGAAGTGGAGACGGCACGGCGCAGATATGGCAAGCTGCCGTCAACTGGGAGATGTCAATAAGGTGATTTTCATATAAAAAATCATGTTTGAAGTCTTTAAATATTTGACTTTATAGAAAAGGCCACTCGTCGGAAGAAGAACTAGACGATAGTGATGGGCCAGTCGATGAACGCGATCGTGTCGATGTCCTTCGTACTCCATTATGTGAGTTCAGTGGCCCTGGCGGACATTCTTCAGTTGTTGTTGCTGCTGATTGGTTGCCGACTGGAGATCAAATAATAACTGGAAGCTGGGATCGCAGTGCGATCTTATGGGATGTTGAAACGAAGGAACCGATACAACCACTCACTGGACATGATCATGAACTTACACATGTGTCCGCCCATAGCACACAAAGGCTTGTGGTAACGGCATCGCGAGATTCAACATTCCGTCTTTGGGACTTCAGAGATCATATTCCAGCCGTGTCCGTTTTCCAAGGTCACACCGAGTAAGTAAATCCATTTATAGTTTGTGTTACATCATATTATTATTGGCTCAACGTTCACCTTAAAAAGGCAGCTTTGAATTATGCTCCTTTTGTTTTGATTACTACTGGAAAATATCTGCAGAAATACAGGTATTTATGACAGTATTTCCTCATTTCTATATAGCTCTTTGAACCTAGCTAAAAGAAATTGGTTAATGCTATTCCTTCAAATTTAAAAATAAAACATAAAAAATTAATTGATTGATAAGCTCCAACGTTCATTGATGCTAGATCGATATTGTGGTCGCTGGAATCAAGAAACCTCAAATATTCTTAAAACGCGAAAAGAAAATTCTAGTTTTTTTTTTGCCTTGGAAAGCCGTCGGGTCGGGAATTGGTTTTCAAAACGCGTCTGCCCCGGCTTTTCAAGAAAAAGGGGGATTGGCCTGCGAATACCAAATAAACAAAATAATTGACTAAAAAATTATTGATATTATTAAAGATTGATATGATTTCAACAGATGTGGGTTAATACATTAGAAAGCAGGTGATTGTATATCTGGTAAATAAGGTCAAAATAATCGATGTAATTTTGGTGTCCATACGCAGATCGACCATTTCGTGGCGTGTCAATTCGTTCTATATCCATTGTACTATTAGACACCAATCGATGTATTGTCAACAGAAACTTATTTGTAGTTTTAAAATATATACCTGCGGTAGCGTTCTACAGGACATCGCACCGTTCACCGCTACTAACGTATTTTACATTAGCGGAATTATCCAGTCCACCTCGTCTATAAAGAGCGCACATATGATAGTAGTCCATTTCGAGCGATTCACTGTCGTACCGTTTTGATTTTATCATATTAATGTGCGCGTCGGCATCGTTCCGGTCATGCGGAAAGTCTGATCTCAGCGTGCTAGCGAATACGCTGTAACTGAAAAAAAAACCTCAAACCAACTATCCAATCGCATTCTCGCTGGGCCCTTCAATTATATTATATAATAAGTTCACGTTCGTCCCGCCTATGAGCGAGCTTCTAGACAGCTTATGAACCGATCTGCCGTCAACGACTGCTCCGACGAAGGATCGAACTCGGACAGAACGTCAATTATATCCCGCGCTTGATAAAAACTCTGCGTAACAGTACGTTGCTCGAGTCGCAGATACGGGCTACTGACGTTTTAGAGCAATTCTACCTCTAGCACTCGTTGCGTGTAGACGTGTTTTTTTCGCTCTTGTCACTAATTTTAAAAATCAATCAATGTTTAACAAATGTCAGTTGAAAATAATTTTTTTAATTGAAAATCATCACCGTCGAATTATTCAAACATTTATCGAATACCTGAAATTTATTTCCTGAAGAAGTATCAAAAGTGGAAATACGTTCAAGGGAAGTCCGGGTTTAAGAGCATTCCCTCTAGTCTCGCTGCAAAAGCTACGAGATGGAGGAGCCCGATGGCTTCAGCCATCAACCAGAAAGATCGTGTCCATCGCCAACGATGACGGGCGAAAAAAACTGAAACGAAGATACGATAACAACGAAGAAAAACCGCAAATTTTATCGGTCATCGAGATCGAGCAGTTAATCAAAGCTAACGAGAAAGCTGAGAAGGTTGAGAAAGAAAACGAAGAGCTCAGACTTCGGATCAAATCACTAGAACCACTCGTTGGAACATTGACGTTCAACAAAGCAAAAGAAATCAGCAAGAAAGAAAAAGAGGTAGATTCAAAAACGACTGAAGATAAGAAATGTATGAAACCGAAACAAGAAACTGATCAAGAGGATGTCCTCAGCGCAGGCGGAGCAAACGTCAGCACTAATTATTATGCAGCGCTAGCTGGACTAGAAGATACCATTAGTATTGAAGAGGATTCAAGTAATAATACTTCTGATATTGTACTGCTGAGCCAGATAATGGATGTATTGAATACTTAAAAATTAAAAATAGGGAAAAATACCCAAAGTTATGTCTGCTAGTCCGTCCGTCAAGATTAATCAAAAGAAAAGAATCAATGTATTTGGGCAAAGATTCGGCTTTTGGCAGCCGCAAATAAGCTAAATGATTTTGAGATTAAAAGAGTCAATGCCGATAAACTGACAATTAGAACTAAGTCATTGGTTGATTTTCAGGCAGCAAAAAGTGCGTTAAATTCTGGAGATGTTCCGCATTTTACATACACTCCCAAAAGCGAAAGAAACCAAATCTTTTTATTGAAGGGTCTGGACTGCGGAGAGGACACAGTCGATCTCCTTCGTGCTTCAAGAAGTTGCACCAAAAATAGAATTCATTTCCGTTAAAGACTTTGCAACAAGGAGATTGATTATCGAGCGTAAAAACTTGCCTTATAACTTAATCCAGATTTCCAGCCAAAGCAGTTCAAGTGCCCTACAAAAAATAAGGTACTTGAACTTCCGTGTGGTGAGATGGGAACGCCTCCAGGAAAGTGAAGTCAACCAGTGCTACAGGTGCCAAAGATTCGGGCGCTCGGCTGCCAATTGCGCCATGAAATATAGGTGTGTAAAGTGCAAAGATATCAATGCTCCCGGCGAATGCAAATTGGCACAGGCGGAGCCAAAAGAAAAATTTTATTGTCGTCTGAACTGCGGTGTCTATGGTCATCCAGCATCATATCGAGGATGCCCCCGGTATCAAGATGCGATAGTAAAATTCACTCCAAAATAAAGTCAAGCACATCGCAGTGTGATACCTACCAACTTCGTCGGGGTATCATTTGCACTTGCTGCGAGAGGACCAGCAGACAATGTAAATAAAATAAATAATGTAAGTGGCAATAATGAGCTGCTTCTTAAAATTTATCAGCAATTAAATTCCTTATCGGAAAGAATCGATAAACAAGATTCTAAAATTAACATTGTTTTTCAGCGTTTGGAGCGTTCAAATGCCTCAAAATAAGTTGTCATCCAGTCACATTCCCACGGATAGGATTCGTCTCATCTGAATCAACGTCAACTCCATTGTGAGTCTACATCGACGTGACTGTCTCCTGGAGTTCCTTGTCAAGCAAAAGCCTGACATCATGCTTCTCACTGAAACCCACCTCAATTCATGGCACTCCATGACATTCAAGGATTTTGAATTCGTAAGAAACGATAGAGTTATAGGTGATGGGGGAGGTGGCACCGGGATATTGGTTCGAAGACCCTATTGTTTCCAAAATATTGAAAAAGTCGAATTCAAAAGCTTTGAATCTCTTGAAGTGTCCGTTATCAAAATCTCACTGCCAGGTGGGGATAACCTCTTCGTTATCTCTGCCTATGCAACTGGTGGAACTGTTCTCAGGCTCAAGGAGGAACTCAATTCCTTGTTCGAAATACTCGAATTGAACAGGCTGCATAACTATTATATTCTTGCTGGTGACCTGAACGCCAAGCATACATCATGGCTGAACGCCACTAATAATCCAAGAGGTGTATTCCTGAAATCGTGCATAACAGAGAACCAAATTGAATACAGGTGCAATCTATAAGGGTCCGAGTTTCGAACATACCAACATTCATATTTGGACCTCTGCATTGCAGACGCAAGACTTGAATTCAGCTTTAATAGTCCTCAACGGAAACTGCAGGTGCTTCCTTATCATAGCGACCATAACGCAATCGATGATGATTTCTTCCTCATTCTAGTTCAACATGAAAATCATCGGTTGAATTTCAAAAAAACAGACTGGGGAAAGTTTCAAAGAAGTTTAATCGCGAGTACCAGAAGCAATGTCTTCCTTCTGATGATGGCAACTCTTGCTCAATGGTTCCTAATGACAGGAATCTAACGATGAAATAGATCTCTATTTGTCGAAGTTAGAGAAGCTGACGTTGGAAACGATTGAGAAAGTAGTTCCCAAGATTAAACATCGTAACAATATGGAAGGATATGAAACACCAACCATAAGGTTGAAAAGATTGAAAAGCCTTCTTCTCACACGCGTCAACAATATTTATCGACGATTTTTGGACTACAACCATCCCTCGTACGTTTTGTTGAAATTACACCTGAAGAATGTCCGGAACTTAATCCGTTCATACTTCAGGAGTGAGGTCAGCAATCAATGGGCGGAAAAATTGAGGGGTATTAGCCCACAGGACCCAGATGGCGTTTTCGCGAAAGTGAATAGCATATTCTGTAAGAAGTCTCGAGTGAGTATCGAATCTTGAAGTCACTAGTGATGAGATAAATCTTCTCGATAGGGCTGATATCGAATTTGATAGCACGACTCCGGATAGAAATGAAAACAGGATTATTTGTGAGGAATTGCATAAACTTGCCCTGATTGGAACACATTTCGAATTGGTTCATCTACCAAACCCTGAGAAAGGGAATGAGATATGTTGAGAGGTCGTGAAGCAAAAGTTTGCGACTTCAAATCAAGCCTGAACGGCCAATCAATTCTTCATTTCAATGAAACATTAACATCTGACCTCATACCGAGCTTGAATCTTATTGATTATTTTGTCAGCTATGAAGACTTGTGTTTCATATTTCGCAGGATAAACAACAAGAAATCATGTGGTACTGATGGTATTCCAAATGTAGTTCTCGGACATTTGCCTGAGGTTGCTATTAGGAATTATTGCATATTTTTCAATAACATGTTGAGCAATTCATATTTCCCAAATGAGTGGAAAAAGGCTAAGGTATTTCCGATCTTGAAGAAAGGAAAAGAATCTTCATGCCCTTAAAGCTATCGCTTAATCAGTTTGCTGCCTAACATCAACAAGGTGTTTGAAGTGATACTCAACAAAGCATTAAACGCCCACATTGAGAAATATAAGTTGATGCCGAATTGCCAATTCGGTTTTCGTGGCAGGCATTCGACCACACATGCAATCAAAGTAACCTCAGACATATGTTGGAAACTAAACAATAGAGAGTATGTTGGAGTGTGTCTCAGTTTTTAAACTCCTTCAGGACAAGTTCGCCAGACACCTTGTCGCCATGATGTGCAATATGTTATACGGGAAATCGTTTGTTCTAACTGATGGAAATCTGACAACAATGCGCGAATTCAAGGTCTTGAATGGCCTACAGCACGGAACAGTTACTGCGCCTCTGCTCTTCTCAATATCCATCCGCAAGCTTTTGATTTTAACGTCTCGTTAACGCGATCATTGGTAGCGTTTGCTTATGATCTGATCATCTATACGGCAGACCGAAAAGCTACAATAGTTCAGAACAATCTCCAAAAAATGTTCAATGATGTGCAGCTGTACACTGACAATTGGCGAATGAAAATCAATGCGCAGAAGTGCGAAACAATTTTGTTTCGGACAACGCTGCAGGGGGTCAATTAAGACCTGAAACGTAATTGGAAGAATTTCCACATCATGGCTAGCGAGGGTAGTTCAGAACGGGTTCCATATAAATCCTATTTTATATACCTCGGTTTTCATCTCGATCAGTATCTATACTATACTGAACATGTCAAGATCATGCTCAATAAGGCACTAAAAGTAGTCATGGCCCTACGAAGACATTGATCAAAAGGTAAAAATGATCTGTTACAAGACCCTGGTTAGACCAGTTTTGACATATGGATGTCAGATCTGGTACAACCAGAGTGCTAGTACTATGGAAAAATTAAGAGTTTTCGAAAGGAAATGTCTTCGTGCATGTACTCGTTTGTACAGAAAGCCTGAGACGGATTGGAAACATTATATATCGAATAGAAGAATTTATCAAACTGCTCAAGTGACAAGATTCGATACGTCAAACGAAGGAGGCTCAATCAACGGAGCGAATCGTTTCGGAAAGTTGCTCATAATTAGTTTAAGCCTTGTGCCTCTGGGAGTCTCTCACTCAAAGCGTAAATAGCTTTTACCTCCCTGCCACAAAAAAAAATAGTTCCGTCAATAAAGAATTATTTGAGTCTAATTATAATTAGAACTACATTGAGTTTTTTTTTAATTAATTAGGAGCGTCACATCCACCGTTTTCACAAAAGATGATAAAGTCGTATCCGGTTCGGATGATCGAACAGTGAAGGTTTGGGAACTTAGGAATATGAGATCAGCTTTAACCACAATACGACTCGATTCAGCAGTGAACAGGTTAGCAGTTTCAGCAGGTGGTGTGATCGCTATTCCCCACGACAATCGTCACATTCGATTATTTGACCTTAATGGGCAACGAGTAGCCAGATTACCAAGAAATAGCAGACAGGTATGCTAATCTCTTTATTGTTTATGTTTGCTTTAATAATAGTTTACATTCATTTTATCAGTCCTTATATAATTGTTATTTGCCTTTTCAATGTATCACTCAACACTTTTTCAATTCACTCGTAGGGTCATCGACGTATGGTCTCGTCAGTTGCATGGACAGATGAAAACTCAAATGCTAGTTGCAACTTGTTTTCATGTGGATTCGATCGAAGAGTTTTGGGATGGTCAGTATGTTTACCAAAGGATAACTAGGGTATATTTGTTGGTTTTTTATCTACTACGCCTACGGGAAAATACGAAGGAAAACTGTTTTAATTGTTAGAAAAGTATATACAAGTGTCTATACATAATCGATTTTACAAAGTGATTGTTGTTCTCTTTATTTCGTACTTTTTATTGTAAATATTTTTAGTTGACTATTTAATCAAGATCAGAAATCTATATTCTCGCGATAATTTGTTGATGCTAGTATAAATAATTAATATCATAATGGGGGAAAAACAATAAGTAGTCATGAAGATAAAGTATTAACTATTAACAAACGTATAAAAATACATACGACGAATTCTCAGAGGCATATAGGAATTGAGATTAATTTATTTTGGGATGAAAATATATTCTTCACTCTTTGAATCATCTTGGTTTAATTTGCAGTTATAAATATATCTACGCAACTTTCGAATACTCACGAATCTAACTACCTATAAAGTAACAACGAAAAATGTTGTATTATTTATTTACTTTATCTAAACGCATGCTAATAAATGTATATTTATATGAGTCCTTATTTTGTAGCTACACCTGCTGCCTCTAGTTGTATTGATAACAGGAAATTTATTACTTAATATTGTTTATAGCCATATAATGAATGTTGCTATTAATGTATATTTAAAAACTTAGGGTAGTAGCAGGTTTATATATACTACAATATGCTTGCAATGTGAATGAAAAACTAATGCTAAATCAAATACAAACGAATAAAAATATCATCTTAAAGTAGTTGGAAATGTTAAAGTGGTACTATGATCGATCTTTGAATCTTAATAAAAATAGAAGTGAAAAAAATACTGTTTTTATGAACGACATTATTTAGTTTTGGGATCATTCAAATTTTGCCACTGTGTTACAAGAAACCCGCTAGTCTTACCTCCTAATAAGTCAGGAGGTAGGACTAGCGGGTTACAAGAAACCCGCTAATCCTACCTATTAATGAGAAGAAGGCAAGATAACTAAAACAGCATGCTAAGAATAGTAAGTTTTTCGCTGAGCCAGCATAAAAAGCATCAAAAATGCTGAAGCAAACAAGAAAAAGGCTTGGCCCAGTATTTATTTTCTGGAAAAAAATCAGTTAGTTTTGTGCTGAAGGCCGGAGACCAGAGGGGAAACCGAGGAAACGCTGGTCTGACTCGGTCGACGAAGACAGTTAATCGCTGCCTAGATTTCGAAACTGGAGGACACGGTCAATGGACCGAGACTGTTGGAGACGCTATTTTCAGGAAGCGAAGGCCCGAGAGGGGCTGTAGTGCTACTAAGAATAAGAAGTAGTCTTGTGCTTTGTTTAAGTCTAGTTGGCCTAGTGCCTAGATCTATTCCTAAAAAACATCTTACGGTTGGACATTGGCCCAGAAGCCTCCCTGATTGGCTATTGGCCCAGTGAAACACCCAACAAATGCAGCGAACGACACCGAAGCCAAGTTTGGTAGAGATAATAAACGAACCCTCAAGCAGGCCCCAAACCGATCACCGTGGAGGAGTGCCGGGCTCACCAGGAGAAACTACTCAACACGGTAGTCAAGCCCCCAACTCTCCAAGATAGCTGGCAGGTGTTGCTTCGCCAGCGGATGTGCGGGGCTAAACGATTGGCCAAGGATGTAGCAACTGCGGAGGAGCACCGGACATTCCGACGCCAGGTAACCCAACTGCGGCGAGAATACCAAAGCAGACTGAGGGCCCGTAACAACTAGTCGGGCCAAAGCAGTGTCAACCACCGGCAAACGGCCCCCAACCACGACACACACGAACAGCATTGTCGGCACCATAAGGAAAACCAGGACAAACACTAGCCGCGTCCGTCAATTTGCGCCGCATCTAAATAGTTTTTAACTTTACCATCCAATGAAATATGCACTAATGAAAGAAAATAATAAAATAAAATCAGCATAAAAAAAGCAATATTTTAACTGGAGCTAGGCAGTGGCTGAGAAGGTGATAGATAAAGGTTAGCGTTGTGAAAAGGGGCCAAATAATATGATACATTTGATATAAGCTACACATAATGTTCTTTATTGTGACAATAATGATATGTAATTTACATAGAAACATGGCCAAAATACACGCGGCTTGACACACTACTAAACCAACTGAACGAGACAGTTCTTCACTATAGTCTAGATCGAACACGTTCGTACTCTACGCAATGATACAGTCTAGGTCGAATATGCTCGCACGCTTCACTATAGTTAGTGTGTTGGGAGTACGACACTATAGGTTTGATAGCTCATCAGAAGAGCTAAACCTACAGCATACAAAACTGTTAAAAGTTAGACCTGAATTCGACCCTACACATATTCAAGTTTACTCCTCCCATTTGCGGAAACCTCAACTCGACACTTATCTTCAACTAAAATAATAATAAAAACAATTAAATCAAAACTTTTTAGTTTCCGGACCGTTTCACCTCGGGGTAATATCAAAACAAAAAATTTTTTATTTCCTTTTTCGGGTGAATTATACGTTTTATTTCCTCATACGCGCGTTTCGGAAGTTACTTCCTTCCTTCCTCAGTGCGCAAATTAATTTGTGAATTAGCAATTCTTACATTTACTTTTATACTTTTTTGAAAAATCAAATTAGTTTATCTTTTAATTGCTTATACCCTATTTGACATCTATATCTACTAATCTATTTTGAAGGCAAATTTTACAATAGCTAATTACGTTTGTTACTTAATCTAGGTAATCCTAAGCCAATATTTATTTTTGTTTCCACAGACCGTTAGAGACAACGCATATAGAGGAGAGTAATTATTGCCCATGTCGGTGTTCATCCTTTTTTGTTTTTCTATCCGGCTGATGTTTAGGCTTTCGTAAGGGTCCGATTTCCGCTGATTTATAACCTCTTTGATGACTCTAACGTTGTCGTTGCTTATTGCGTGGTTCGTTTCGATCACATGCTTCGCCACTGTGGATTTAAGAACGCATTGTCTCTTTTTTTGCCGATTTGGCAGTTTTCAGCTTCTTTGAAGTGCTCCTGCAGTCTTACGCCGATCAACCGTTTGGTTTGTCCGATATATACAGCTTCGCATTCCGGGTATGTTATTTTATAAATGCCATTCTTCTCCCACATATTTTTCGGATCCTTTGGGCTTCCGAGAATGCTTTTCAGTTGCATACTCCTGCTCGAGCGAACTATGTCAATGTTTTTTTTCTTCAGTATTGTTTTTGCCCTTAGAAACAATGTTGACTGAAAAATTCTTTGCAGCTACATGATTGAGTTGCTTATTTTAATTATTTTTCTTGAAAAATTATCAGAGAAGAAAAATGTTTGAAGAAGGTGATTTCGACGTGTGTACTAATTCTCATCGGACCATCACTCTTATTAGATACACATCGGTGATGGCGACCACCATGCTTTAGAGGTGAGAGAGTTATTTTTAATTTTCCTACTTATGCGAACTCAATATGTTTTTGTAACTACGAATTCGTTCTGGTTAAATTGGTATGAAAATGTCCGTTCAGGACTGCAGCGATGGTCTGCTGCCTCGGCGGAAGAGGATGTTAGGATCTGCCGAGATTGGCCTTGTCTGGGGACGCGTAAATGCGCTGACAGGCTAGTGTTGCGGTGTCGTGGGGCGGGTTCTTTCCCCTTAACAAAAGGACCCACTACAAAAAAATATTTCGCATTCACGAATTAGAAAGGGTCAAAAATGCCGATCGACTGCTGTCGAGGCCGAGGTAACCTACTAAGGGTTGAAAATTGCTTGTTCAGAGAACAAGTTGGGACGAACTGACGGGGACCTCGTGGGGCATCCAGATGGAGGTGGTGTCCCCTCGCATCCTCCCAACCGGATCAAGATCCAAACGTAGACGTGGCCATGTGTTTCCCATTTGAGTGAAAAAACTCATACAAAAGCACTTTGTATGACTCTTTCCCACAAAAGAGAAGCACAAACGTAACCAATTTATGCTATAGAGTTATGCAATGAAATCACATAACCCTATATGATAAAAGGGCATGCGAGCGGAACGCGACTCTACTCGGCAAGAGCCCCTAGACACAGCAAAACAGTGGAGCGCGCCCAATGGCTAGCCCATGTTATCCGGAAAGCCTTCCATCGTGGCGGGTCCTTTATCCGGTCAGATTTGAAAGAGTGGAAAGACTGAATTTGACTGTTTACCAAATCATTATATTCTTATAATTCCTTTTTTCTTTTACTTTGCTAACAGTTATCACGTCTGTTAATTTATTGTCAATGACAACCTGTCGCGCATAATCCACTATGTTTGAGCAATCTACAGCAATTACTTTTGCCGCGTCTGCTTTGGCGCAAGTTTAAAAAAAAGTATAATGAAATCTATAAAAAAACACATCTAAGATAAAAAAATTCAATAAAAAGAAAGAAATTTTAATCAAATACATCAAAGAAAGAAATTTTAATCAAATACATCAAAAAAATAACTTTTAATCAAATACATCAAAGAAAGAAATTTTAATCACATACATCCAAAAAGAAAATTACTCAAATATAAAAAAAAGAATTAATCAATTATCAATTATGAAAATTAAGAGAAAAAAACAAGTACTCAGCAATATCCTCGTCGGGCGCCCGCTGGTGATGTGGTGAAATTGCTAATAAAAGTGGATCTCCTGCAATTTTAAAGATTTAAACTCCCTGGTCTTAAAGCCACTACGTTACATAAAAAAAATTTAAAATTGAAGGCTAGTTATAGTGATGAACTTTGCAATTCATGACTTATTCCATCCAGGCTGCATACGTAAGTCACGGGCAATGCGTGGTCATAACACTCTGATAAGTTCAGTCCAAAACGAACATTTTTTGCATATGTGCCAGGAGAAGTTCGGGCGTAAATTCGTTGGCCAGCACTTTATCTGCTTCCTCGATTTGTTTTCACAATCACAAAATGACCACTAAGCTAGGACTAAGGTACCGCATCCCAATGTCTTTTGCACCGGTTTTGCATCCCAATGTCTTCTCATCGGTTCTAGACGTGAAATTCGAGTCGTGCCAACGAATGGTACCAACCGGTCAACCAGTCCGTGCACCCGTAATCCATTTCGCGGTCGGCCAGCTAGTTCGGAGAGGATGTCGGTCGCAGGTCTTTAAATAGATTACGCTCAATTACGTGTTTCAGCTACCATTAAGTGCCCGTTTCAAATGCGTCAAAATTTCAACCATACAGAAAAGAAACTTACTTTATTTTATTCCGTATTCTTTTCCTTTCATTCAGCCAAAAATACAAAAAAAACTAGATTATATTTCGCGTTCCCGAATTTCACCGACGCGGTACCGAAAAATATACTACGTTAATTCAACTCCAATGAACTCTACTCTAATGAAAACGCAAGGCAACCGATGGTACCGCGTACCGCACGCGACGCGAAACCGGCCATCCGCGGATTTATACAACCCTACTCTCTTCACGGCATACCTACCGTTCACTCTCACTCCTGCTGAAAAAGATGGGCAGGCTGGAAAGGAAAGTCTTGTTGTAAATTAGCAATACATTTTTAATCCTCTTGTTATACTAATTACAAAAAAAATCTAATTAAAATTAGCAACTAATAAAATTAGCTTTAGGTTTACAACCTCTTTCTTTTTTTTTTACATGCGTTACTTAGTCATAGAACACCTATTCCAGGCAGTCGAATTGGAGGAGCCTATTATCTACCAGCATAAAGCGATACAGATTCTCTAATTTTTGTCTGGAATTCAGTTTTATCACATTGATATTGCTCCGCTGCAACATATATACATCTTTAGCTTACTTGTGGGCGCGCAACATAGTCCAACAAGCTAGATCCAGATTGTACTTTTTCCTACTCTCCCGTGCCGCCGCAAGCTGGTGAGGATAAGGTGACGTTGCTAAAAACAGAGTTTGGGTTAAATCAGCAAAATTAAAGCCAACTGGGAAAACAGCGTTACTTAATGTCTCCGGTGAAGCACCTACTGCTGCTGCTTACCTGTCTTATTCTCACTCCTATTGTGTGGGGGCAGTTGGAAACTGTCTATTTTCTTTCGCTCATATGAGAAGAGCCGCGAAAGCCACACTCTCAAACACCCACTCGTCGCGTCTCTGCACAATTTCCAATTTGCAAATCACGCTCCCTGTGTACGACTATCTGCCGCCTGCGCCAGAACAATATGCACTCCCTCGCGGAGTGGGATGACACGAATAACAGTACAGCAGCGAAGGCACCGAGACGAGATGAAGATTGTGTGGTTTTTATTAAACCACAAACGATATATGATACACGGGAATGTTGACAGGTGGGGTTTCTGCTGTACAGATTCTGGGTTTCACCAGTCCGCGATTTCATAAGTGGTGTTGCTGAAAGAGTTGAGCAACACACAAAAGGTTAAAAGGCCACAAGAGCCTCCGCGCTAGGAAAACTTCTTGGCCTAAACCCACACTGCCAGACCTCATTGCTGATGTATTTTCGCCTTATCACTGCGAATAGAGCTCGATCATATGTCAGAGCACACTCGCGACAAGCAAATAATAGCCTTCATGCTACACTTCCCTCCCCATATGGCTGCGTCCGTCTGCAACGTTGACATCCCCGACAAAACTGCCATGGGATGGGAAATCGTCACAACTGCGTGAGATGGGAAGCCATATGGTAGCAATGTGCATGTAATTGGTCGCCAATGGCATAAGGCCGATTCATTAGAATTTGTTCTTTATTCGAACTCTTTACTACTTGTAAAGTTCAATAGGATGCTTTCGAAATTAATTCACAAACGTTTTAATCTCATTTTTTTGCTTTCCTTATTATTGGGCAAACATTAGCAGCTCTGCTATATATTCGACTTGTCGGCAATTGGAGCCCTTCGATTTTCGATGAAACGCCGCACACTTTACATGTTGCACTTCAACTTATTTCGTTCGAGATACTCCAATACATTAATCACTTTAAAACAAAAACCGCACTAATTTTCTGACGGCTTCACAATTGCAAACTTCGATTGCTTTTTGGCTTTTTCACTTTTCATCATTCGAGTCAACAAATATTCCCGCCTTCAAAACGCGGCCAGCAAAAATATCGCGATCATTCCGCGCCTCCGCGCCGTGTCGCCGCCCAAGTCAAATCTCCCTCTTATTCCCTTTCAGCTGAGTCTGCATCCCACAACGGTGGTTTTCCCGTGCCCAAGCAGGGTTTTCTTCTTGCTTGTCCGTCGTCTACCGTAGCGTCACGCTGTTACGGTGGATGAAGACGAGTCCCTTGCTCAGCCGGTGTAGATTGCATTTAGCAATGCAATCGTCTAAAAAAACAGGTCAATAGGCCTAAAAAATCTGGTACGCAGTGTGATGTCATGCTTCCGCTTTTGGGCCTGTGTTAGGTGCCCAATATCATCTTTTTCTATGCCCCTTCTATTCAGGTTGGCTCCAAGATAGACAAAATTATCCACACTTTCAAGGCTATAGTTTCCTACGATCAGGTTTTGTCGGAAGCTTTTTAAAACACGTCAAAGTCAAAAGCGCTTTATTTAATACTAATCGTTATAAATTTTCAAACAATATCAAGCAAATTCCAAACAGTAAAAATATTAAAAATTAATGGCCCAAACGGTTCTCTAAATTTATACGTTATCAATTTAAAACATGAAGACAAAAACAATATCAAATACCAATTAATTGAAATTATTACATATTTTATGATTCAATTGGAAAAAGGAGAAAAACCAACCAACACAATTCAAAAATTATTTATAATTGCAATACAACAGTGAATTTTTACACCTAATATTTTATAACCTAATTCCAATAAAATTCAATCAAAAACTTTATCTTATACTATAAAAATGCTATCACAATATCCCTTACCTAAACGTTTAACCTTATCTCTAAATATAATATGATAAATATAACATATACCTATCCTAAATATTGAAATCTATTCCTAACAACAACAACAACAACACTAAATGTAGCAATAATGAATTGAAATTCAAAACTATGCAACGAAAAACATAAAACAAAAAAAAAATAACCATGAATAATTTAGATATTGTCATTCAGCCACGACAGCCTCAACAAATCTAGCAAATCAGTATCTCCACTGGAATTGTTGGTCTCATGAACTCAAATTCGGAGGATATTGTATCTTCTTATCGGTGGCCCGTTTATATATATGATATATAATTGGGACACCGTCAGAATCAAAAACATATCGATTCATGTCCAAATTCACGAATGCTTCTGGAGGAACGAAGCCAGAAGCGAGACAAGTCGCAATATACCCGTCTGTAGGGTGTAACGGCTGTGAAATCCAAGGGTTTTCACTCACAGTTGCAGATCTTGCGATATGATTCCGAAGAAGTTTCAATATGAAGATATCGACCCTCGTCAGTTCAGCAGTTTGATAAATTCTTCTATTCGATATATAATGATTCCAATCCGTCTCAGGCTTTCTGTACAAACCAGTACATGCACGAAGACATTTCTTTTCAAAAACTCTTAATTTTTCCATAGTACTAGCACTCTAGTTGTACCAGATCTGACATCCATATGTCAAAACTAGTATAACCAGGGTCTTGTAACAGCTGATTTTGACCTTTTGATCAATGTATTTGGACAAAACTGACGATAGATACAAGCCATATGGCAGCAGCGCATACTACTACACACATGACCATTAGTAGGCCGACTTTGCTGGCTAACTTACATGGCGTTATATGAAGAATTATGGAGGTGCTAACAAAAATTCGAGGTTTTGTACGGTTTAGAGACGGATTTCTACAGTGAAATCCAGATGATCCGTGGAGAACACAATAGCGCTCCTAGTGAAGTGAAAATTATTTCAGTTCTTATACCCGTTTAATTTTTATCGCCTTCCAAAGTGAATTTATAGGAGGTTGTTTACATCTCAACGCTGAGCTATCAGTCGGAGGTGCAAAACGTGTGCTTCATTTGCTCGTCTTGGAAAGTTTAGGAGCACAATGGGCTATACAAGGTGAATTTATAGCATGCACGGAATGCGTTCGGCACGTTTTTTATTCGGAAAATAGTATATATGGCGAAATATAAGCATTTGCTAATGCCGCGGTTGGGTGACAGCTACCGGAAGCTTGTCCATAGTAGGCCGACTAATACATATGCAAATTGCTACCATATGGCTTGTATCTATCGTCAGTTTTGTATTTGGAACAAAACTGACGATAGAAACAAGCCATATGGTAGCAATTTGCATATGTATTAGTCGGCCTACTATGGACAAGCTTCCGGTAGCTGTCACCCAACTGCGGCATTAGCAAATGCTTATATTTCGTCATATATACTATTTTCCGAATAAAAAACGTGCGGAACGCATTCCGTGCATGCTATAAATTCACCTTGTATAGCCCATTGTGCTCCTAAACTTTCCAAGACGAGCAAATAAAGCACACGTTTTGCACCTTCGACTGATAGCTCAGCGTTGAGATGTAAACAAACTCCTATAAATTCACTTTGGAAGACGATAAAAACTAAACGGGTATAAGAACTGAAATAATTTTCACTTCACTAGGAGCGGTATTGTGTTCTCCGCGGATCATCTGGATTTCAATGTAGAAATTCGTCTCTAAACCGTACAAAACCTCGAATTTTCGTTGGCACCTCCATAGTTCTTCATATAACGCCATGTAAGTTAGCCAGCAAAGTCGGCCTACTAATGGTCATGTGTGTAGTAGTAAGCGCTGCTGCCATATGGCTTGTATCTATCGTCAGTTTTGATTTGGAATGAAAGATTCTTCGTAGGGCCATGACTACTTTTAGTGCCTTACTGAGCATGATTTTCACATGTTCAGTATAGTACAGATACTGATCGAGATAAACACCGAGATATCGAACACAGGATTTATGTGGAACTCGTTCTGAACTACCCTCACAAGCCATGATGTGGAAATCATTTCAATTACGTTTCAGGTCTTGACTGACCCACTGCAGCGTTGTCCGAAACAGAATTGTTTCGCATTCCTGCGCATTGATTTTCATTCGCCAATTGTCGGTGTAGAGCTGCACATCATTGAACATTTTTTGGAGATTGCTCTGAGCTATTGTAGCTTTTCGGTCTGCTGTATAGATGATCAGATCATCAGCAAACTCTACCAATGGTCACGTTGGCGAGACGTTAAAATCAAAGCCGTTCAATAGCTTGCGAATGAATATTGAGAAAAGCAGAGGCGCAGTAGCTTTTCCCTGTTGTAGACCATTCAAGACCTTGAATTCGCGCATTGTTGTCAGATTTACACCAGTCACAACAAATGATTTCCCGTATAACATATTGTACATATTCAATACTAATCGGTATAAATTTTCAAAAAATATAAAGCACATTCCAAACAATAAACATACAAAAACTTGATGTTTATTGTTTGGAATATAAAGCAAATTACAAACAATAAACATTAAGTGTATGTTTATTATTTGGAATTTGCTTTATATTCTTTGAGAATTTATACCGATTAGTATTGAATAAGGCGCTTTTGACTTTGACTTTGACGTGCTTTGACGACAAGATGTCTGGGAAACCTTATAATAAATTGTGTTACTGTGGGTTCGGGTTGCCCTCCAGAATTCTTTGTTCAGTCCGTTATGATGATTTAACGCTTGTAGCTTAACGTTATATTATAATTCCATTGTCTATTATGTTTCCATTTATTAGGTTAAGTGTCTATAAAAATTGTTTGGTCTCTTAACAATTAAATTAATTTAAAATTCAAAACGCTTTTCAAATTCTCAGTAGGTGGCACTTTTAAACTAAATTTTTCTGTACTAAAGCGGAAGAGTGACGTAGCTGCCAACTGAATCGAAAGCTGACGTTTCTGCCAAAGTACTCAAAGAAATTTCCTAATGAATTCGCTACGACACGGGCCCGTTCCGTACACAATATAGTCGTACAAATTTTTTAAAAACTCCGTAATACGTTTACATTTCGGCATTATTTGTTATTAAAAAGGTATAGTGTAGTTTCGTGCACAGTAATAAAGCTAAATCGTTACCATTTGATGTGTGTATTCAATGAAAATCAACTGAAAACATGACGGTCTCTTCAAATCCGGAATGAATGAAAGACAATGATCAAGACGTCTGGAAAATATTTTTAGTACAAAGGCGATTCGATCGATTTTCGATTATTTTGGATGAATTCTGTATTTCTAATGATTCTACTGGAAATCTAGGCTACTCCTATTAGTTTATTTGTGCCAATAGTGATGTGTGAAAGTACAGTGATCTGTGTTTGGTTGCCATAGAAAGTACGGACACTGCGAAATTTCTTTGAGCCTCTGCTACGTAAATCAGTGTCGATTCAGAATCAAAACGGCAACATAACCTCGACCAGTGGCTGAGTCACGGTCCAAAAAACGATTGTGTCTCTTGACAGTCGTTTGCTTGTCATTGGCCCCAAAGAGATTCCCTTGAAAATTAAAATTAATATGTTGGTTTCGTTGGTTCATTGATTCACGGTCATCATACCATTCTTCTCGATTGTGCCCACAAATGTCTTAATCTCGCCCTTCTTCATTTACAGTATTCATAAACGGGACGTAATTCGCTGTAAAATTTCATAAAAATGTTTATCTGGGACTGGTTCACTGGCGTTCTAGGATATTTAGGTAAGCAACACGTATATGAGAATATACCTTGACAAGCTCCGTAATATTTTTATCGTGCGCTTAAAACATGTGAAGTGGCGAACAAGTGACTTGTCTGGCATGGTGCCAATTAACATACGAGTAGTCTTTAATAATCAGTTGTCGCTAGTTTCAGTAAAATAGCATACCAAAAATTTTTTTACGTTTTTGACATTGACCTTAATATGTATGCAACTGATTGCGCTTTTGTTTCGCATTCATAAGGCATTGTTGCATTAGGAATTATCGATATAAAATTAAATTCATATAAAACTAGATCTCATGTGGAAATGAAGATAATTGCATTATTCGGACTCGTGCATTTGTTTTCAACAGAATTGTGTGATCACCTGATTGCTACATCACATTTATGTATATTTTATTGACCATTCGCTTCATTATTATGCTCGTGCTTGCCAGGGAAATTAATTGCGAAAAGTGAATTTTTTTAACATTCTTGTGATGAAATCTCATTGAACTAACGACTTTTATTTAACCATGTCTTCGGTGCATTTCAGGATTGTGGAAAAAATCTGGAAAGCTATTATTCCTCGGTCTAGACAATGCGGGAAAAACAACACTCTTACACATGCTCAAAGACGATAGGTTGGCACAGCATGTGCCCACATTACATCCTAGTAAGCGATTTCATCGGTCCTCTTCCATATAGTACGCTAACAAAAATTTTCTATGATTTCAGCCTCAGAAGAACTGTCGATCGGTAACATGAGGTTTACTACATTCGATCTTGGTGGACACACACAAGGTAAGAACAATTTTTAAAGAGAGACAATTTGTTTTGCCATATCATTGTGAGATTGCAAGTTAATACGCACTCAATTGTTTGTAAAGCGTCATGGGAGATAATCACGATATTATACAGACGGAAAGCGAAGCTACTGTAGCTAGCTGTCGTTAATGATAACAGGCTTGCATTTGACCGTGATACTCCAAACGTGATAAGATTAAAACTGCCACTCGAATAAATTTGATTTCCAAATAAGTATTGTAAAGTTTAAGCTGCTGAATACGTTTAAGGTTAGACGGAATTTAGTTGTTCTGTAGTCGTGATTTCAGTCATAAATTTTTTAATCGATTATGCCGTGATAAATATTAAATGAATAATGCAAAGGATGAAAATTGAAATTAATTTATGCGATGTAGAATGTACAATGCAATTTGTTTCTACGTTTTATGAATATGCTAAATTCATTTAATTCAACGTTCATCGAAAATTTGAAAGAATCAAAGATCTTTTTGTTAAATACCTCCATTCCCTACCACTCTTTCTTCGTCGCATAACGCTCGTTGGATCTGCACTCCATTTCGCTGCTTCTTCAAGGGTGCCACCCAAACAATATGTAGTGTTTACAAAGGATGTTATAATGTCCGTACACGGCACGGGTGTCGATGTTCTGGCACTAGGGTCAGCGAGCTATAAAAAGACCGAGCTCAGCTGAAGTGATTTTGCCCGGTGACGCGCACGCCTGCTGGCAGCTAGCTTCTGCGGTGTCGTAGGGTAGGTTCTTTCCGCCAGCGCAAAACTTGCACTACAAAACATTTATCACGCGTACGTTTTAGAAGGTCTCAAGTAACCGTAAGGATCGAACAGTTCTTAACCTGAGGAAATACAATGAATTAAGGAGATCGGGATAGTCCTGCAATAACATGCGCGATTACTAAAAGAGGCCTCGTCCTGGACGAGAGTGGTAACGGCCCACATAAGAGGCTAATTCGTTGAATTTGTGTATGCTTTGCACAATTTGAGTAGTCCGCGTTGTGTAGTAGTTAGAGCACTCATCTCGTACGCCGAAGGTCCCTGGTTTGAGTCTCGTTGGACTACAAGCCCGTTCAGTTATGATGCTTTAAAATCAGAACGTATCGCAGCTGGGTGGACGGACACACGGCCAAAGCATGATACTGACCTTATCACCTTGTAGAGTGCCGATACATTCGATCATGATAATGAGATGCTCTAACTATCTAAGCAAAGGCCTGAAAGGGGTGTAGTGAAGTTGGGTCGATAGATATGTCCGTGCAGGACTATGGTCTGCTGCCACAGCGGAAGAGGATGTTGGGATCCGCTGAGATTGGCCTTGTTTGGGGACGCGTGAATGCGCTGGGAGGCTAGCGTTGCGGTGTCGTGGGGCGGGTTCTTTCCCCAGCACAAGGACCCACTACAAAAGAATTTCGCATCCACGAATTCCTGGGGTCAAATAAATGTCGACCGAAGTCGAAAAGGAGGTAACCAACTAAGTGTTGGAAATTGCTGACGCAAAGGATAAACTAAACCTGGGGAAGACAGACGGACTCAAGAGGACTTCGTCCTTACCGACGATTCTTATGGCCCGCAAATAAGAGTGGGGCATCCAGATGGAGGTGATGCCCCCTCGCACCCTCCCAACCGCATCAAGATCCAAACGTAGACGTGGCCATATATTTCCCATTTGAGTGAAAAACTCATACAAACTTAATTTGCATGAATTCTCCCATCAAATGAGAAATATAGACGTGATCAATTTATGTTATAGAATTATGTGATGGAATCACATAACTCTATACCATAAAAGGGCACGCGAGCGGAAGGCCGCTCTACCCGGCAAAAAATGGAGGAGCGCGGCCGATGACTAGCCCATATTAGTGGAGGAGCCTGCCATCGATGCGGGTCCTATACCCGGTCAGATAAATCGAAATGGAAAGAGCGAAAGGTAAAGGGTTTAACAATTCATTTTATTCTAATATTCAACACAAAAATTTTAGATTTGGCATTTTATAATCTCAACAAATATATGAGAAAAACAAGAGTGTAGACTAGCCAGTATATAGCAGTGAGAATGACAAAGTATTTGTAACAAGTCAATGTTTTGTTTTGGGTTTTTTTTTATTTTCTATATCGCTTGTATCTATTCGACGATATTTTGCATTATTTGACTAGTTGTCCCTCTCCGGATTTATTTCTTTTTTTTTTAAATACTCAACAGGTATCGCTTATGTGAACGCGAAATATGCTTGCGATAAGAAAAAGGTTTTCTTACTTAAAATATAAAGTGTGACAGATTATCACCTAAAGCACAAACCCGATGTTGTTTTAAAGAAGATATCTCTAATGTTTAAATAATCATCGGCTTCTAAATATAAGGAAGAGAAAAGTTCGCAATGTATTCCTTCCACTATTTCAAATGAAACTTTTTTTATTACGAAGATAACTAAAATCTATAATAGTAAAACAATACAAATATCGCAAAAAAACGTAAACTTTCCTCCTTCTTCCTATCTCACAGATCTACTCGTCCTTCATGATCAAAATAAAGACAATATAAAAAAATGCTCCTTTATAAAAATGAATGAGAGGGGAAAATCTATCACGAATAAATCGTATAATGTATGAGTACATGTAGCTATAAGTGAAATTTGCATTTGGCGCAAGATCTGTAATCAAATTCTTACGGATAGATTTCGTGTCAAATGAAATATTTAAAAAAAAAACGCGAGCAAAGATTTAGCGCAATTTCTCGTAGGATATTAACAAACGGAAATATAAAAAAAAAAAACATAGATATTCGCCATCAATGCATACCTACACGGAAATACATAGTTTACAGCATTCGGGGGCACCGCTCACATATACGCAGATTGCAGCTCGCAGCTCACAACTCAATTCGGTCCATAGGCAATTTGCTGTGTTATGCTATTATTATGCGTGGTATTTATCCCTCCTTAGTTGAAATGGAAAGTAGCTCCACCGTTTGTTGCGCTAAACGAGCGTATGTTTGCAGCAAGCAAATATTCCGATGTATTCACACCGATTCACGAGTATGAATTGTTGAGAGCGCAGCAGCCGAAGAAGCACGTAGTGCTTCTGCTCTAATTCTCACTTTGCCACATGTAGCTTTGCAGCCAGAGAGAAACGACTAAAGCTTCAAATGCACGCACCCGCAGCTACAATGCAAATTCGATTGTGAAATCCAAATATCCCGAAACAGTGATGCATAGATTATTGGATAATTGGCTATTTCCTTAGAAAAACTCGCATCCCAAAAGCCTGACCAATGCAAGCAATCACTATCTGCATAGGTTCACTTAAATATCACCAAAATGCTCCGTAAGCAGATCCGTATTCGTCCATTACGTACATTTAAAGAACTTTTCACACACGCGCGTCCTTGACTAATTTCTGTCGTTCTCGTCACTCACGCAATTGCATCGAAAATTTCACTACAAAACGAAATGCTAAATGTGAAGTGAAGAATCTTTTCTTTCTAGCAAACGGAAAATGATCTATTCAAGACGTCCACTAATTTTGATGAAATCTTTTAATTGCTTTTCGGTACTACTATTTTTTTCACAAATTCACACCGCGAATTGATTTCACGATTATCGGTGCGGATCTCCCCATGTCTTTCTTCTTTCGTGATCTTAAGTCCACTCCCGATCCGTCCCAGAAATTCCCAACCTTTCTTCTTTTCATTACCGTGTATACGGTAAATCGCATCACCTGAGCTCAGCCTAGTTAGCTTGCCTTTGGTAATGTAATACACCGTTGGGGTGAACTAAATCAGCGTTCTCATATTCAAAATTTTAATTGGCAGATTTAAAATTTTTTCTAGGAAAAATTAACTGAATTAAAGAAAAACGAAAAAAATTCTAAATAGTAATAAAAGTTAAATCTCATGAAGAATATAATTAAAGGAAAACGCTTAAATTTAATATAGAGGAAAATTGATATAAAGTGACATTTAATAATAATAATAAGAAAGAAAACTATTTTACAAATTACGATTATGAATGGAAATAATTAAATGTTTTTCTAAATCTGCCATTAAAATTTTGAAAAGGAGATAGGAAGGTTTGCGAGCAGTTTGCTTGTGTGACTGCTCGATTACTACATAGAGCCCTGTGACCGTTTTGCCCTTCTCCAGTTAGTCGATGCAGATCCCACCTTGTGAATCCCAGAAAACGGTGCCCATCACCTTTCCGGCGGATAGGAGTCTTCGCCTTCTTCGGAGCATGTTCGCCGGGTGAAGTCCACTGGTTCGACTCCTCCTTGGTATCTGGCGTGTATCAGTGAAGCCAAGTTTCATGGACGGTCGCGAAACAGCGTCAAACACTGCTCTGAAGTGATCTCACGGTTGCATTTGTTGTCCGGAGTGAGCAAACGCGGTACCCATCACGCCGACGGCTTTCTCATGCCCAAAATTTCATGCAGGATATGACCCATGTGGTCTTTTGAGATGCCTACTATCTTAGCTCTCTCGCGCATCTTCAATTGGCGGTCTACCAATATGAGCTTGTGGATTTTTGTTACGTTATCCTCCGTGGTAGCGGTTTTCAGTGCACCTGGGCGTGGCTCATCAAAAACCGATTTTTGTTACGTTATCCTCCGTGGTAGCGGTTTTCAGTGGACCTGGGCGTGGCTCATCAAAAACCGACGTGCGACCACGTTGAAATTCGTTAAACCATTTTTTTTACGGTCGCCACCGCAGGAGCAGAGTCATCGTACACAGCATCCAAGCGCTCTTTGATTTCGTTGCGCTATTTCTCTTAAAAACAAGAATTAAATCACCGACCGATATTGCCCTTTCTCAATTATTCAATCCGCGGACACGCCCGCTTCCACACACAGTAAAACAAAACTATGAGTCCGATTCGGCTGAAATTTTGACAGTAGGCGTCTACGAGAATGTACTACACGATATTGAATCTCTCTTGTGATAGTGGCGCCATCGGACGGCGAGGCTAAGTACTTATCAGACCACCCTCGTACTCGTATATATTGCAGTTCGTATATTTAATGATGGGTATAGTAATGCATTGCAAGTTAACCAATTGAACTTTGAAATTGACCCAAGAGCGTAGCGATTTACAGAAAAAATTGGATTCTCAATGAATATCTAGTGCCAAAGAGAAGTCTACAAAGACAGGGGCAATAGAATGTTATGTATTGAAGATCCATATAAAGTTTTAACTAAATTAAAAAGGTTTTGAAGAAATATTGCTTAAAGATGAGCAGCAAATTTCATGCTGCCGCAACGGTGTCAGTCATTCTAAATCATATTAATGAAAGATTTATGGTTCATAGTGTGTGCCTTCATGTTCTTCTTAGCACTACAGCCCCTTCCAGTTCTTCGCTTCTTACAAATAGCACCTGCAACTGTCTCACTCCATCGACCCCATTCTCCCGCTTCCAGATCCGAGCAGTGATGAACTATTTCTTCGGGTTTCTCCACTTGTCTCCGCCCTTCAGATCTTTCAACGAATACACTTCTTTGCAACATGCGAAGTCAATCAGGCGCTGGCTGTTTTCATTTGTTTCGTCGTGGATGATATATCCTCCAGTCGTTCGCCGATGGGATAGCTCATTGCCAACCTTAGCGTTGAAATCACCAAACATTATTTTTGTATCATTTGTAGGCAGTGTGTCGAACAGTCTTTCCAGGTGGTTGTAGAATGTTTCCCTTGTTTCTTCGTTTATTACCTAAATTATGAAAAATTTCGCTCTTATACGGATTGCACAATATCGCTCATTGGCTGCCTTAAAATCAATAACAATAGCGGTCACTCTAAATTTTAGCTTTCCGGCAGGCTTCCCATTTTGAATATTGTGGGCAATCTCATAACTTAATATCACTTCCAGTCCAGTTCGTTTCCTTGATTGCCAGTACGTTTAATTTATATTGACTGGCCTGTCGTAAAAGGTTTTTAACAGTACCAGGGTTGTTTAGTGATCTGAAATTCTCGGATCCAATGCCATACTCCTTCTTACGGTTGGGAGGACGTTCTCGTAGGTCCAATCCATTCCGGGGACATAGTCAGTACTTTCGATGCCTTTATCAGGCACAGAAGACTCGTCTTCGCCTCTTACGTCAACCTTTTAGAAAAAGTACAAGTTACCAGCGACCACCAAACAAGAAGGTGTAAGTAGGGTTTTGTTGCAGAGCTTTGGGTGTACTATATTTGCACTGATTGGCATTTCTCGGCATTTAATGTCTAATCATTGGCAAGCTAAAAACCCAATATGGGATCCCAAGACCAGAGTTACCTTACCACCAGAGAATACACTCTGGCGGTCTTGATCGACATCAAAAGAGGTTTGAAAAAATTTTAATGGAAAGTGGTCAGTCATCCATTCAAAGATAAAAAAGTCAAGGCGGGCGTCATTGTAATAGCGGAAAAATCCCGGAGATATATCAGGCCTGACGCAGAACACGTTCTCGGTACTACACAAATGGTAAGACAACCAGACTGTGTTTCAATGGCGGCGAAAAATCAGTTATGCTTTGCACTGAAAACGGGCACATTCCCACCACCATATTTGAAGGTAAACAAATAAATTCAGAACAAGATGGAATATTTAGGAGTAACTTTGTACAACAAACTCACTACATAGGAAGAGTCAGAAAGAGAGCAACGGCGGCACTCTTCACAATGTCGCGGCAAATAAGAAGAACTCGTCCGCTTTACTACACTAATAGCGCCAATAGCTACCGACGAGGCATTAGTTTGGTAGCCGGCACTGTAAAAGAGAAACTTGCTGGAGCCTATCTAATCATCCTTAGTGCCCTAAGGACAATACTAATAGCTATGATCGAGATACTGCTCATAGTAACGCCTCTTCGTTAGAAATGTCCTTTAAATGGTTTCATTTGCTAGCATCATTTAAAAATTTAAGAATTTAAACCATCCAGAATAAATATAACTATATACTAACTGGAAAGAGTTGAAAACGGTGCAGGATTTCACCCAAATTTCACCTTAGAAGAAAGTAAAATCACAATCTACATCGACAGCTCTAAAACGGATAAAGGAAACAAATGCGAAATTTCTTTTCACGACTATCTAGAACTCGACGAAAGCAACCACGGAAATGGGAATAACCAACCTCAACAGTAGAATACATATGATCTTGAAGAGTAAATCCAGCAGTGTTAAAGACAAGATCTTCAAATCTCAAGCTAACCGATAGAAAGGCAAATTGACAACAGTGTAGAGGAAAATGAAAGAGCGGGTAAGCTAGCAAAAACTGGATCAGCCGAGTAGAATGCAGAGCCTGCACGAGGAAAACGCTACTAGCGAAGGTTTATGGAAATAGACGAAATATTTGGTAAAGGGATAGCTGCAGCACGGAATGGCACGATGAGCCGAACTTTCTAGGGGTAAACAGGAATAGTGTAAAACCCTAGTTGCTCTATTAACAGATTCGGACCCAAAATGCTAAACGAAAAGCTACACAAACGGATGGCAGTAAAATAGAGGAAAACATGTAACAATTTTCTCGTGATTTTGCGACCCTATTTTAAAGACACTTCCAATGGCTGGAGTGGACTCATGCAACATAGTTGGAACTAGAGGCTTTTTCTGGCTTCTGTAGGTTGAAAGAGTGGACCATTTAATGGTATTAAACCATGAGTTCAGAGCTAAAGGCCAAAAACCTATGCTATACGCATCATTTGACCGACCCTCGAATAACAATAAAAAACCAGAACTACAGGGTGCGTCAAGAAAATTCGGAAAGAACACGCAGTTTATAATAATATTTATTCATTACTTATAAACTAACATTTACTACAAAAGTTATATTTTAATTCTAGGTTTTCTTAAATTTATAACTCAACGCAACACCTGCTTGCTTCAATCACCGCTTCAATTCTCCGCCTGAATCGCGAGGACAGTTTCTTTAACTGCTCTCCATGTAAATTGATGAGTGCTGCTTCAACAGCGGCCTGTAGGGATGCCACTTTAGGATGTCTGGACTTGTTAATACCCGGCTCAATAACGCTCGACACGCAATAGTCCAGGGGGTTTAAATCTGGGTGTTGGGAGGGAAAAACTTGATGCGACTCGCAGCTTCGTTCTTCAGTGAACACAGAGGCAAGTGACAGCGGGCAATTCTTTTTGTTATAGCAGCCTCGGACAGAATCTGTCGCACCTTTATTACGTAGGACATGTACCTCAGGTCCTCTTCGACGATGCGACGCATGGAAGCCTGACACAGTCAAGATGGCCGCCATTTTTCTGAGCGAGCGTCCAGGATCCTCCGAAATGGGCTCTTGGGCCCTTCGTTGCGGTCTTCTCCTTCGCATGAGTTTTCCATGCTGGACTAGAGAGAACCTTCCTCACAATTTTCCGCGGCCGCGTACTTCTGAGCAATATCGTAAACTATGGGTTTCGGATACTCGAAAAATCTTATAATTTCTGTTGGCGGCCATCCAGCACGAAGACTCGCAATAACCGCCGCTCTTCGATTGTATTCCGCACTCGATTGTACTACCTCCGCCATTTAGAATTCACGCACGATTGCACACGCGTCTACTCAGTTGAAATGACAACAAATGACTGCTGTCGTTGGGATCCACGACAGCAACAAATTAATGGGAAGTTTCTCCGGATTTTTTTGACACACCCTGTACATTCCTTTTTATTTTCAGTAGGGTGACAATTTTTGGAACCTATATAAAATTCGTATATATGTACAGAAAGAAAGATTCAAAAAAATCTAGAAGTGGCGTCGAGACCATGAGATATACGTGAGATTATGTGGATTGATTATGTTCTAACAATATCCTTGAAAAACTTATTTTAAATTAGAAAACTCAACAAGTAAATTTAATTAATTCTAAATAATCGAAGCCAAGTGGTTGAATTTAAGTGAGATGTTAAGCTTACCTTCTGTGAACATATATATATTCTGTGGTTATGAATTTTCTGATAAGTAAAAATATAATACTCCATGATTTACAATTATTTATTTTTCACATTCCCACTTGAAATTTATGATCATAGAAAATGTTATTTTATTTTTCAACATTACACTATTGAATAATACACTTTCAGCCCGACGTGTATGGAAGGATTACTTCCCCGCGGTCGATGCTATCGTTTTCCTAGTTGATGCTTGGGATCGGGGACGTTTCCAAGAAAGCAAAAACGAATTAGACTCACTTTTAACAGATGAGGCTCTATCCAATTGTCCAATCTTAATATTAGGCAATAAAATTGATAAGCCAGGTGCAGCAAGTGAAGACGAATTGCGTAATGTTTTCGGTCTATATCAATTGACGACAGGAAAGGTAACAGCATAATATTTTAATCTACTTTCAAGTTCTCTAATATTCGATATCTTACAGGCTAAAGTACCACGCTCTGAGCTCCCTGGTCGTCCATTAGAATTGTTCATGTGCTCCGTGCTGAAAAGGCAAGGCTACGGTGAAGGATTCCGTTGGTTAGCACAGTATATTGATTAAGAGCCATAATTTAATGAATTTTAAAGAAAAAAAAAACAAAAACACTTGAAAGAAAAAATCCAATAACATGAAAGATAAAATAACTTTAGAATACCAAACAACCCCAACAACTTGCAGATGAAGCGCCCACATTTAATCCATCGAGGGAAAGGATAATCAAAAGTTTAAACAGTCTCCAGTGGGTCCATATTTTCCATAAACCAGATGATGGATAATTTAGTTGTACCTATTACTTTTTATTATATTACGTTTCACAACTTGTAATTTAATTTTAGTGAGAGAAAGAGAAACATACATGGAAAGCGGTTTGTGGATGTTCATTTTAGTCCTATTAAATTGAAAATGGTTAAAGAACGAATCCAAATGTCTAAAGTATTTGAGCTGTAAATTATTTTCTTCGGTTTTTTTTTTATTTTTATATTGCGATAGTTGATTTTCCTTCCTTGATATTATATTTTTTCGTGCTTGCATTCTAATTAAATCTTAGCAAGGTAGATAGCATTTAAATAGTTATTTCTTTTCTCCATTTTTAAAAATAGAAATAAAAATAATACAGTTTCCTACATTGAAAGCTTATTTTGCTGAATCATTCGACTGAATCAATGATTTGTTTGTTGTATTGTCGGGCCAAATTGTGTCGTCATTGCGTCGTGTGATGTTTAAATTTATACTTTCCTTTATTGTGAAAGAAAATAAGAAGATGCAAAAATAATGAAATCTATTTCATTTACCTTTTTGTTTAAGATCACAAATATATCACTCAATTGAAATGTGTGATAAAAGAAAGAAAAACTGATAAAAATATAAAATAAAATTTGTTTTTCTACTTAAACATGGATATTTGTGTTTTATTTGGATCTTGATTTCATTCGTCTTATAGCTCTAATTAATTTCTCACCAATTTAAATTGGATAACCATGAAGAATCCCTTCGTGCGGTCTTTGGACCTATCATTACATGGCGATCCTGAACTTTATCATTACACAAGTTATAAGTACCATCTACCAGAACCAATTGCTTGAATAAATCGCAGGCATTAATATGTAATAATTCTGATTTGATAAAAATAAGGTATTGTATTGATTAATTTTTGGTTGCTATATTGTTCAAATTTGGAGTGCCAAATGGGCCATCAAGTTATGTTGTTTTATGTTTTTATAAATTTTGTAATGATTGATGAAATATAGCCCATTTGAATTAAATCACGGGCAACTTGGAATAAGTCCAATTTTGTGGTCTCTTTGATATCGAAATAACATGAATAAATAGTGATATTGGGATGCTGCCTGAAAATTTCTAAACTTGGATATGATTTCGAGAAGCGTACATATTCTCATGAAGCATCAGCTCATGGGAAGCACTGGTCTCTCTTCACATTCAATTCTATCAAAATTAAGTTGGATAAAACTTGCCTAAAAAACTAAAAAAGGTAAATCCTTCTATGATTTTTTAACGGGTCCTGAGGCGAATAATCGGAGCGAAGCTAGACGGGGATCAATGGCGAATTCGATACAACCATGAACTGTATGAAATTTTTGACGAGCTGGAGGTCTCGATGATTGTTAGACTGCGGAAGCTGCAGTGGGCTGGCCACATGAATCGTATGAAGGAACAACGGATACCCAAGAAGGTATTCGCTGAGAGAACTGAAGGCCCGAGACGCAAACGCTGGTCTGACTCGGTCGACGGAGACAGTTCATCACTGCTCGGATTTGGAGGACGCGGTCAATGAACCGCGACAGTTGGAGGCGCTATTTGCAGGAAGCGAAGGCCCGAAATGGGCTATAGTGCTACGAAGAAGAATCCTCAACGGAAATTGCAGGTGCATATCTTATGATAGTGACCATTTTGTAATTTTCTAATTTGTAATGGAAGTAGATAATTAAAAGGATGATGTCTTTCTCATTTCAGTTCAAAATGAAAGTCATCGGCTTAATTTCAAAAACAGATTGGGAAAAGTTTAATAGGAAATACCAGAAGCAATTTCCACCTTCTGACGGCGGCAACTCCTGCCCGATGGTTCCTAATGACAGGAATCTAACTAACTATGAAATATATCTCTATTTGTCATTGGAAATTATTGAGAAACTAGTTCTCAAGATTAAAAATCGAAACAATATGGAAGGATATGAAACATCAACTATTATAAGGTTGAAAAGATTGATAAGCGTTCTCCTCACACACGTTAACAATATTTAACGGCGATTGCTGGACTACAACCATCTCACGTGACATGTTAAAATTGTACCTTTAGAATGTTCAGAACATAATTCGGTCATACTGCAGGAATGAAATCAAAAATCAATTGGCGGAATAACTTAAGGGTATTAGCCCACAGGACCCAAATTGTATTTTCACGAAAGTGAATAATCTGTTTCGCAAAAAATCTCAAGTGAATGTGTCGAATCTACTGTAGTAATGAATCAAAGCAAGGGCCTTAAATGCCGAAATAACGAACTATCCTAAGCTCCACAAAGTGATCACGGCAGAAAAAGAAAGAAGTGACCAGACAAACGAAAGCCTCCATGTCTGCTAACTTTGATGGGACAACAATTTTGAATTACTGTAGAGCAGCTTAATTGACACATAATAGAACATTTTCAAGGATTATAAAAATTAATCGGTTTGTCTTATAGAGTGTAGTACGCGTGATTAATATTTTCTAGTGTATCTTCGTGGTGCGACAAGACCCCACTTCATATGATTCCGCAAATAGCTAGTCGACAAGCACGCGTACTCGGTCATTAAACGAAGCTAGGTAGCTGAGCTCGGTCTTCTTTATAGCTCGCAGACGCTTGTGCCAGAACATCGGTAGACATATCTAACATGGACTTATAGTGGTTTGAGATGGAATAAATGTCCGCACAGGACCGCAGCGATGGTCTGCTGCCACAGTGAGCGAAAAATTGGTGCTACGCTTGAAACTGCCTTGCCTGGCAACGCGTAAGCTTGCTGGCAGCTAGCATTGCGGTGTCATGGGGTGGGCTCTTCCCGCCAGCGCAAGGCTCACTATAAGATTTCACGCTCACCATTTAAGTTGATGATCAGCGTCAGTAAAAAACACAAAAACGATTGAACTCAATAGGTATCAAGGCCTAGGTAACAAACCGAAAGGAATTGCAGAGGAAACGCGACGACAAATACCCGGTTGATCGTGCACGAAACGTAAGACGATTCCGTCATTATAAAGGAAGGTCACGGCCCACAAATAAGAGTGGGGCATCTAGTTGGTGGCGGTGCCCCCACACATCCCTTCCAATCAGATCAAAAATCCAATTCGATGCTTTGGCCCATATCGGGTGAGGAAGGCCAAGCATTCCAGCGTGAGCCTCCCTAACACAAAAAAGGAGGGAGAGTTTACCCAATGGCTAGCTCATGAGTGGAGAGGCCAGCCAACGTGGCGAGTCCCACAACCGTTTGAATTCAAAGTGGAAAGACCAAATTCTATATTTTTTAACGCATTTTACTTTAATTTTTGATTATTCCATATGAACAATAAAAAAATATTCAAAAAAATATGAAAACAAACATTAATCATTATTTACTTTATCATATAATGTAGATTTTGGTAAAGAAGAGTAAATGTAAAAAAAATTTAAAAACGATTAGAAGAAAATAAAAGAATATGAAAATAGAGAAGAAGTGCTAAACAAAACATTTATTTTTTTTATATTAGTGAAATTTATTTTATTTCTTTTCCTCTTTTCAACAGTATATGGAAAAAAATTGTCTTGAAATAATTCAGAAAAATTTATTTCATGCAATAAAATTTCAATAAGAACTTTTAAAAAACTTGGTACTGTTGAAGCAGTGATGCTAAACCACGTGATCATCAGGCAAAACGTAATGACGTTCAAGTCCGACATGTGTAGCTTGAGGGATGTTATATCCACATGTAACAAAACTATCCCGGAACACAGCAATTTAAATAAATTAAATTAAGATAATTCGCGGTTAAGAATTTTCCGCGAAATGCACTATTAAACAAAGTTTAGGTTTCAGTTAGCATTCTCCTAGCATTAACACCTCATTAAAATTATAAGCTACTGCATATTGCACAGAATCTAAGAATTTCGGGCTTTAATATGATTGTCATCCGAAGCTGAATAGAAGATAATTGTATTCACATCCGAGCTGATCAGCACAAAACGCATCAACCGCTTTTATTTTGTTGCCATTGAAAATATTTACGACACGCACTCATCTAAGCTTTTCTCCTCGAACAGTGCAGGGCCAATGTCAATATGGGTTACTTTTGCTACGATACAATTGAATAGAATTTCAATCATCATTCTCAATAGCGGCACGATATCACGGTCAGAGTCACTCACGCTTTGGTTCACCAAGAGATTTTAGATCTTGGGGACGGTGATGGAAAGGAGATTTCACATTTCACTTAAAATTTCATAGAATTGCAAATATTCTCAATATTGTGAGTTATTTTCCGGAAGATAATAAAATAATTCACAGAACGGCACAGTTTAGATTTCGTGAAATTGCTCCCTGAGAACCGACGTGGGCTACAATTTAATCTTTTCATCTAAAACGCTGTCACCGGTGTTGAACTGCATCGTTCTTGTTTATCTGTAAACTATTACCTCCTGTATTCAAACACTTAGTGACATAGCACTCAAATGTGCTTCACGTCTAACTTGCAAAAAAATAACCACCACACTCGATGAATCAGATCTGGAAACCAAATATACAATCAATCGCTCAGCCATATGCCAAAGACAACTTTTCACATAGGAAACTCTTCCGAAGACTGCGCAGAAACAGTACACAAAATGGTTGAAATTAGCAAGTATTCGATTTAAAACACTTCCAAGCAATTTATAAATCAGTTCGACGTTCGTTTTTTTTTCTGATTAGAAAATCTGGTAATTCCTGCACGAATATTGAAAAACCAAAAGTTAGCAGACCGCGCACTTGCACTTGCCACTGGTATCCATAAAAACCGCTGTCCGCCTAACCGTCGCCGTTTGCGACCTAGCACCAACTTTGAGACAACCAGAATCTCTTTCCCGTTGCTCGTCGAAACGGGATAATCTCAATTTTATTGGAATTTTTCTCTGCGACAATATAAGCGAGTTTCCTTAGAAATCTTTTCCTTTGTTATATTTATTTTTTTAAAAGGTGCCTTATTTATATTTTGCAATTTAACACTTTTATCGAACAATTTCAAGTGGGCTGACATTGCAAGAACCAATTTGGACATTTCGATTCCTCGTGCTCCTTTTCGTGAATGACCCTCGCACAGTTCGCCGAGGTGGGCTGCAGGATTATTACAGACTTATCCATACAAATCACTACCTCTATTAACATAGTGCTGACTTGCTGCTCAGCACATTCAACGCTGGTCTACAGGATGGGGATTTCCCGGTACGGTTGAAGGTATCGAGGCTCGTGCTAATCAGCAAGGGAAAGAGAAATTACGGGCCGCTGTCACTATACCGTCCGTTATGCATGCTAGATCCGGCTGGAAAAGTGCTAGAGAAACTCGTCAAGAGAAGACTCACTGACGCAATTCGTGCTGCTGGGACCTATCAACTCGGCAGTACGGCTTTAGAGCAGACGTTCTACCATCGATGTGATTGCAAAAGTGGTAAGCGGAGTCCAAAAGGCAGAGGCATATGTTGGTGAAACTCGACGTTAGAGACGCCTTCAACTCCGCTAGAGTAGATTGATATTCTGGATGTGTTGAACACCTCTATTCATGTTCCAAAATATCTAATGCAACTTCTGAGGTACTAACTGAAAGACAGAAGCCTGCTTTATGACACGAAACAGGGACAACGAAGGATAGAAGTTACATCGGGTGTTGCCCAGGGATCTATCCATGGTATAGATCTGTGTAATGTATCTTACGACGGGCTACTAAGACTGAGATGACCGATGAGCCGCGCTTGATCGGCTATATGGCTCATCGTTGAACAAGTGCAACTTAGGCTAGGTATGCTAATGCGCCGAGCTAGAGACTGGATCACTGCCCGCAGGCACAATCTAGCACTGGAGAAAACTGAAGTGGTCATCTTGACAAAGAAGAGAATCCCTAGAGTACGAACGATTTGCATTGGAGACATATTAAGCGAATCGAGCGAGCGATGAAGTACCTGGGGCTACTGATCGACTCGAAGATGAATTTTTCTGAGCAAGTCAGGACAACGGATGAGAAGGCTGCCTCGGGAGTACCGGCTCTGAGTCGACTTATGGCCAACGTAGGGGGACCCAACCCATAAAGAAGACACCTCTTGAGGAGTGCTGTAGGGTCAGAAATATATAGTGACGCTCTTAGTAAGGAGGTGTACTGAAAACGCTTGGCACAGGTATAAAAAAAGAGGAGCCCTGAGGATTGCATCCTCGTATCCGACAGTCTCTAATTCGGTGGTGAGAGTTATTGCAAGCGTCATATCTCTCGCCCTCCTTGCTAGAGAGTGTTGCGCTACTTGCCTGCGCTGGAATGAAGATACGAGAGAGACATTTGCTCGTGAGGAGAGTCAGTGCTCCCTCAACGACTGGCACAGTCTTGGGTTGATTGCACGAAGACAAGGTGCACTGCGCGGCTCATTCTGGATCTAAGACCGTGGCTTAATCGAAGGCATGGCGAGACTGATTTCTATCAGACCCAGATTTTGAGCGGGCATGGGTGTTTTCAGTCTTATTTGCAGAAGATTTGGTAAGACTCGATCTTCGATTGTTAATTTTTCCCTGGAGAGGAAGACGATGCCTGCCACATTTTTTGCAGGCAAAAAACGGGATATGCTGTACCAGGATCACTACAAGGAAACAGGAGAGCTCACCTCGGATAGTATAGTCACAGTGATGCTTGGATTCGTTGGTAAATAGATCCAAGCGAAGTCCTAAAAGATAGAAAGGACACAGCAGCTGGGGACTTCAGGGCTTGTAGCTAGAAATTCCTCTTTCTCCCACTCCTCCCGCTGGGGGAGGAAGGCGCCTCACGGCATAGCAAAACTAGACTTGGCCCGAAGTTATGTGTTAAACGGTTACAGGCGACGCTCTCAGCTTGGCAGGGAAGGTGTTTAGTGGGTAGTCCAGTCACTCACGAGCATAGGAGCCCCACACTCTGTAGTGAATTGTGGGGATTACATCAATATCCGTGAAGGACTGCAGCGATGGGCCGCTCCCTCGGCGAGCGAAGATGTTGGTGCTCACCAGAATTGGCCTTGTCTGAGGCTAGCATTGCGGTGTCGTGGGGTGGGTGCTACAGAAAAATTTCGCATTTACAACTTAAGTGAATGTAGGACTCGGTTTGACTATGTCTAGGCCAAGGTAACCTACTGAAGGGATGTATTGCCAAAGCAAAACGATAGACTGGGCCTGACAAACACGGACGAAACTTGAGAGGATCTCGTCTTTACCATGTATATTTACGTCCCCCAAATAAGAGTGGTGCATCCAGGTAGAAGCGGTGCCCCCTCGCACCCCCCATCCGGATCAAGATCCATTGTAGGCGTGGCCATATATTTTCCATTTAAATGAAAAAACTCATACAAACATAATTCCCATTTAAATGAAAAATAATGATGTTTCAAATTTATGTGAAAGTCTTTTATGTTGGAATCACATAACACTTTAGCATGAATAGGAACCTCAAGCGGAAGGCCACTCTACCCTGCAAGAGCACCTGCAACGCAAAGAAAAGGGGCGAGATCACCCCTAGCTTATGAGTGAAGGGGCCAGCCAACGGGCGGGTCCCACACCTGGTCTGGGTTCGATATAAATGAAAAGACGGACTTTCTCTTCAGTTTATCTTTTAATTTTTTTCTTCTTTGATTCAATGTTTTACGAAAATGAGGTTGAATTGCAACAATTATTTGATATTCTGCATATTACTTCGTTTCATTCAAAAATTACACTCAGATTTAATTTATTTATGTAAAAATGGGAAAGTTGTATGACACAAATTGTTTTACTTTTTAAGCTTTGCATTTTCTTTGACTATTTGAATGCAATCAGTGGATGCGAAAAATTTATTGCGGGTTATGCTAGTTTTGGGAGTTCTTTTGTTGTTTTTGAAAAATACTTATTTTTTTCCAATAAATTGGGTATGATTTATTGACTGATTGCGTTCCAAAAAAAAAAGAGGATTAAATAATTCAAATTATTTTTTTATTACAAATGATATTTCTTTTTTTGTACTGTGCATTTTTTTTCAATGGCTTCAGTTTAAAGGTGATTTATTGCATTCTATGTTCAACAGGAGTGAGTTCTAGGTAAATGTAGTCTTGATAATTCAAAAATTTTAATCGAATTTCTGATAATTGAAGTGCAGTCCTTGTTTTTCATTTGAATCATATCCTTATTTTAATTCTGACAAATTGTTTATCACATTTACCCAATAACTTTCTTAATTTCAACGATTTTTATTGAGTTTTACATTCAAATAACTTTTCTTACAATAATAAAGGAAAGAGCTTAAATTTCTTTGAAGGGGAATGGCCATCAACTCTATTAATTAAGTTGATTAACATGGATAAATTTTAACTTTATTTTAGTTCCGAATTACAATGCATTGAATTTATAAATATACAGATAAACATCTATTCTGGTGGAAAAACCACCATTAAAACTTTACAAACAAAATTGTCATTTTGAAATTGAGTAAAAATGAAATCCACTATAAAAAAACAATCAAAAAAATTAATTTTAACTCGATGCAAAATTTAGTACAAAGCGAAAAAATTATTCAGTTCCAAACCAAAGTAAAAAATGTCACTTCATAGTGTTAGAATAGCTCTAAATGGAATTTAGGCAATAAAATAGGGTACTTACCCAGTCCTCCTCCAACGAGCGCTCGCTGATGGGGTGAGTAAGGCCTGCAAACATTAAAATTTTTATAAATGTTTTACATCTATTTTGAATTTCCTTATACAAAATTTCATGAGATGATTGATTAGACCAATTGAATTCTTAGCGATATGCACGTACGGGTTCTCAGTATCCATGTTATCTTATTTAGCACATTGAATAATTATATTACTCAATTTATGAAAAAATTCTTTATAGGTATTTGTTGCAAATTTCTCGTATTATGGTACATTGAGTTTCCTGATGCCGGGATGGAGAGCCCTCGCATGCGGGCTTTTGATATCGGGACCTTAGGTCCGGCTGGGACGAATACGAGGGAGTACCAACGTCAACAGGATGCCCCACCTCTCAACCGAGGTCCTCTGCCTGATAGTAGTAGCTAATAGCTGTAGTAAGGCTATGCTTTACTGATATATTTTACTATATTACTGATAGCTGTAGTATAAATTTTGATTATGATTGAAATTAGAAGTGCAGACAGAAAATTTGTTGATTTTCCTCTCTATAATGGTTTTGATCTGCAAGCGCAATTTGTGTTGTTTACAGTGACTTCAAAAAAGCAATTTGAACAAAAAAATGGAATGAACTCATGAAAATGTTTGTTCGATGATTTTCTATGATTTTCGAGTTGGATTATCTCAACAACAGTGCTTATTTCGGCTTAATTCGGCCTTTGGCGATGAAGCATCATCCCTCCAGACAATTTAAAACTGGCTCAAAGAATTCAAACGTGGACGTTGTTCGCTCAACGACAAATTTCGTGAAGTTCGTCGAAGAATGGCCGTTCTGCCAGAAAACAGATTGATATTGTTTTATTTTAACGTTTTAGTACTTACTATATGTTTTTTTAAATTTTCTGATTGATGAAATAAAGCGTATTTGAATTTGAGCCCTAAATTTTTATACTGAATTTTCAATTTAGCAGCTGTTTTACGTTGGCGCGCTGAAAGTACCTGAATGCAAAAATTCGCCTACATTTCCTTTTTCATCAAAAATAAAGTTTTCTCTGGGGTGGATATTTATCCCGAACTGCATGATTTTTGTATTTGTCTTTTTACCTTCTAGACGTCCCTGCTTTGCTTCGTTTGAATAGGGTTGATTTATATTGTAGAGTGATAACTTCTAAATGGTCTCATCATGTGTAATTATAGCTCCTAAAATTAATTTTAATTCCCTAATTTTTTCAGGTTGGGTGGAAACTAGCTTTGAATAATCATACACTGCAACATTGACTTAAATGAAAAATTTATTTCCCATGTTAAATTCGTTTTTATCGATCAAATCACAACTTACTTTTCACTACACTTTCATCGTCTCTGTAAAAAAAATAAAATTATCTATCTGAGATGTACATATATCAATAGTAAAAGCGATAGTCGGCTTAATATCTAATAAATGCACGATTGGTGAGAATGGCAAAATTGATGCACGATGTAGAAATACAAAATTATTACAATTTCAATTCCTCCCCTTTTGGCAACTCTTGGAAATAGAATTCAACTCGTGCGGATGTAACCTTCTCTAGCATTGATGGATTCCAATTTGGATTTTGATCTTTGTCGACAAGCAAAGCCCGGACACCTTCCCTAAAGTCACTATCTTCCAGAAAACGTAACACCATACGATACTCCATCTTCAAGCAATCAACCAAGGAGAGACATGCTCCATAATTCAATTGTTGATGAGTAACTTTCAGACTAGTTGGCGACATTTTTCCGAGCGTCTGTGGATAGATAGAATGAGAAATTTTATAATACATGTATACCACTTTATCTTACATGCAGGGTGCTTTTAGCGAATTCACTATCATCCTCTTTCAAGCTTTCCACGATCTCTTCAACAGATGCTTTGTCGAAATGTTTATTTATCTGGTCCATATACTTGTCGAGAGCAAAGGCTGACGTCGAAGGACTATTGAATTCATTTAAAACGTTTTCAATGTCATCTTTTCCACATGCCATGAGTTTTTCTTCGAGCTTATCCAGATTATCACTTGGGCAATAATGAGTTGCAATTCCAGCCTTGAGGACATCATCTCCTCTCAATCGGAAACCTGTAAGACCTAAATACATTCCTAATTTTCCTTGCAATCGTGGAAGGAAGTAAGAGCCCCCAACATCGGGAAAGAGCCCAATTTGGGTTTCGGGCATAGCAAACAATGTCTTTTCAGTTGCTACTCGATATTTTCCATGAACCGAAAGTCCTACGCCACCTCCCATCGTGATACCATCTATTAGGGCAATGTAGGGAATCTTGTAATGTCCAATCAAAGAATTCAGCGAATATTCGCCTTGGAAGAATGCTTTTGATTGTTCACTGAGTCCAGACCCGGTAACAGCTCGCACATCACCACCAGCACAGAAACTCTTTTCTCCCGCGCCTTTAATTATCACAGCACTTTTCGTTGGTTCCCATCGCTTTAAGTGGTCGTAAATTTGTGTGACCATTTCCAAATTAATCGCATTGAGCGCTTTTGGGCGATTGAGCGTGATTACCCCTTTATCGCCATGTTCAGTGGCCAAAACACTATTGTTCGTCGACATTGTTGCACACAGCGGTCGCAGATACACCTGCTTCGCGAACTGTGGGATACTGCGGGCAAGTCTATGTACAACCTGTAAATTGATTATCCGTTCGAAGTTCAAAAGTATATAAATGTTGTGTAGATAGGGTTTATTTACCATTTTTACAAGCAAAGGTTACGCAACTGGATTAGATGGCAGTTAGTTTGCAGCTGGAGAGAAAAGAAGAGCGAACATACACATGAGGAACAGCAACATATATAGCATATGCATAAATAGCTTATCACGTTTTGAAATGTCAGATGATAAGCTTTCAATTTTGATACAATGATTCGTTCAACTGGTTCAACTTGGGTTCAACTTATTTTTCTTCTGGCAATGCTTGTTGACTTTGACAACAGATTGTTGTTAGTTGTGTTTTCAGGTGGTCCGCGGTGTGTATTTTCATTATAAAGCGAACCGTTGGATGTACGATATTTTTTAATATAAAAGTTGTAATCTGATTAACTAGAACGAAAAGACTATGTCTAGAAATCATAGAGGCGGCCGGAATCGGCAGCAACGAAACCGTGAAGGAACGGAAAGCAAAGAAATTTTCGTGGACAGTCCAGTGTTGGCATGCTTTAGAGAGTACGCCAAAGAACTCGATGATAAACACGATCGTTACGAGAGGGTTGTGAAGACAGGCCGCGATATAACTATTGAAAGTAAACGAATTATCTTTCTTTTGCACACAATTGATCAAAGGTAATTCATAATGCTGCTTTGAACACCTAACCATTTGTTTTCTCTTAATGTGTACTTTTTATCATTGAGCTAAGCGATTTTTTATTCTTTACGAATTTCATTTATGCTAGTCGAGAATAATGTTTCTACCGGGCAATAAGTCTGTGGCGGTTTTTAGTATAATTCAACTAGTATAAAAATGAATTTATTCAAACCAAATATGCTCCATTATTATCGCCCATGTTTCGCCATTTTTCGGGTAGAGCCATGTTGCTATTGTTGAATAATTTCTATAGTTTTTGGTTGAAGAGTTGAATTAAGTGCTGATTGACTCTCGATTACTACTCCGTAATATAGTTTGTACAGTACGAATGCATTTAAGACAAGTTGTTTGATGTCCTTCGGAGACCCCTCATCACTTCTTAAGTCAATTATATTGAAGCTAATAATTGTCTCCTTAATTGTTTATATGTGGTAACTAGAGGTGGGATGTAATGTGCCGACCTGTGACTTTGTCGCTGTGACGGCGCCAGAGCTGGAGCTGTCTATGACCGAAACCTAAAAATCACCGCTCCATGCATATACCCACAATTTGCAGAGTCACGGTCAGTCAGTCATTTGAGTCAATGCGTCTTGTGTATACTAGATTTGCAGTCAAGTCAACAAATATTCTCATTTGGCGCAATGTACTGACAAACAGCTCTCAAATCACCGTCCGAGTATGTATACTAGAAATAGAACACAGTACACACCGCATAGTCATGTCACTGTTATCATCGATTAACATTCTTCCATTCTCTTATGCAAGCTTTGATTGTTTTGTGTGATATGCACTGTATTTCAGGAGCCAGAGCTATCACAGCGACGAAATCGATATCACAGTTGGCACCCTCAAACTTCAATATCGTCACAGTGATATTTTAGGCGCTATTGAGTTTAAAAGCGAAGGTGATTTCTGAGTGTGATATATAGTGGTTTATTTGGATAACAATATACTTTGCAAATGTCGGAGTCTCAAAATAAGAGGCCCAGATCGAGTACTATTTGGGCATTTTTCAATGATGTGGGTGAATATATCGCCAAGTGCGATATTTGCAAAGAAAAGTTTTCTTTTAAAACTACATTTTCCAATTGAAAGCGCCAAATGGAAAGAAAACGCAAAACAGTAGATTTAGGACATTATTTCCATGCAACTGATATGCATGAAGCAGGCAATGTTTTAGGAGAAATGATAACTACTCCAAGTTCATCTCATGTAAGTATTCCATCACTTACAAATGCGTTAGTTATAATTGCAATGGCAACCTGCACCGTACCAAGCATAATTGCTGTTACAACGTATTGCTGCAACTACAAGAATGACAGATTATTTGGACAAAAAGATGACAAAACAAAACAAAAAGGCGATCGGCGATGCTCTCATTTCATTATTTACATTAGACCTGCAGCCATTTAGCATTGTTGAAGACCTAGGTTTCAGACAATTTGTTAAGAAATTGAATTCTTCTTATCAACTTCCATCCAGAAAGCATATTTCTAAGACACTAGTTGCCGCAAAATATGAAGAGTGTGTCTTAGTAACGAAAAACCTTGCAGACAGCATTATGAGTTGTTGCTCAACAACAGATTGCTGGACATCAATAAATAATGAGGGCTACATTGCTGTCACAGCACATTTCATAAATGATGAATTCGAAGCCAAATCGATACTTTTACAGTGCACATCATTTTCGGAAAGGCATACTAGTCAACGACTAGCTCACAATATTAAGCAAGTTATGGAAGAATGGAAAGTCCAAACGAAGGTCCTTGTAGTATTATCGGATAATGCGAGCAACATTAAGAAGGCCATTAAGGATGATCTTCAACTCAAACATTTTGAATGTTTTGCCCACAATCTTGATTTAATTGTTGTCGATGCACTGAAACCGGTTGACCCCTTAATTAAAATAGGCAAAAGTATTGTTTCTTATTTTAAAAAGAGTACGGTTGGTTACAAGTTGAGAAAAATTTTCGACAATACCGGAACCGAACCCAGAAAACATATACAAAGTGTTGTTACCCGATGGAATTCAACTTATTTCGTGATTAAGCGATTTGTTGAGCTGGAAAGTGCTATAAGGTCAACAATTGGTCTTCTTGATGTTGAATTACCTTCGCTGACTGCACCCGATTGGGTAATCCTTAAAGATTTAATAAGAATCCTAAAACTATTGGAAACGATTACAAGAGCAGTTAGTGGGAAAAAATATATGAACGGCTCTCTTATGATCGTATTGACAAACGGTTTGCTTGACGTAACCTCCAGAATGGCAACGAAATAGGCTTTATAAGAAAAGGGAAGGGAAGTCTTACTATCTTTAAATCACGGCGTAAAGACTCGGTTGGGAGGCATTGAAAACGACATGACTTATGCTCATTGCACTTTCCTTGGTCCCCGTTTTAAGGCCATGGTCTTTCAAAGCATAGAGGCTGATGAAAAAACAAAATCAAGTGTAATAAATTTATTAAGTAATAAAATTTCAGAGCTTTCACGTGAAGAAAAAACATGTGATACAATTATTGAATGTGACCTGACAGACCAAAACTTGGCTGAAGGCAATACAACAACCGATGACGACGAATTTTCGGTATGGAGCGCATACAAGAAGCAAGCAGCATCACATCAGCCCAAAGAACATCATCTTCACGTTCACGAGCCCTCGTTGAGGTACAACGGTATTTAGATGACGAGTTATTGGGGCAAAGTGATGATCCCTTAGTGTGGTTTAGTGATATCCATATCTTACCAAGGTAGTGCAAGAAAATTGCTGCGCACTGGCAACATCCGTTCTTGTGAAAGAATATTTTCAACTGCTGGAAATAATTTGACCGGAAAACGCTCCTTGTTAAGCTCTTCGAAATCGCAGAAATTATTTTTTTTTAAATGTTAACCAACAACATATGAGGTAATAATTAATAAAACTTTAGTTTTAATCTTAGGCTAAGTAGTTACAAATGAAAAATATTATGTTTAATGTACCTTTGTTTACAAATCATTCTGTGTTCATAGTGTGTAAGGTTTATTTTTAATTTTTGCAATAATTTATTTTTGAATGGATATGGGGGTTTTATTTTAATAATTCAATTTCAAATTAATTGCGCCAGAACTAATTAGATACTTGAATTTTGTTTAAAAGTTATGTGCTTACACTATGACTTGCCCATTCTACTTTGTTTACTGCTGTTGATTACGTTTAGATGTGAAAAGGAAAAACTTATTACGTACGTATTTTTTTTTACTATAAAAATGGTATTAGTCTAGCTTCAGATATTTTGCTCCGAATCTCCAGTTTTAAAAATAGGCAAAGAATTTTAACATTGGATAACATGTTGAAGCTATGGTTAGTAAATTACATCTACATATTGTATAAGTGCTCAACAAGGGCAACAGAAACGATGAGCATTTGCCTGATCTTTAAATCACAGCTTTTTTGTCACAGTGACTTAATTGGAAAGTCACAGGTCGGAGCTGTGACAGAATATTCCAGTCACACCACATCTCTAGTAGTAACCAGATAAAGCGATTGTCGACAATCAGTTCGAAATATTTGATTTCCATCACCTGTAGTTTCACACTATTAATTTTTATGTCATCATCTATGTCTTCCGCGTAGTACTGACCATATCATCTTCTAGAGTGTCGATACATTCAATTAAGATAATGAGATATACAGATACCTCGTTATACGACCTAGATCGGTTCCTGAAAGCTGCCGTAAAGCGAAAAGCCGTATAACGAATCAATCATTTTCATGCAAACCCATACAAATTCAATTGGATTGGTTTTCATTGCTACTAAAAAATTTAGTATGTATATAAAATTAACGACGCCAATGAAGTAAGAGTATAAATATAGAATACTTAAATATGGATATAAGTTCATAGCTCCACTGGTCATATATCTATTCTATGCATCAAGTCGATGTTAGATGGCAGCACTTACATCATTGTTGTAACGATTAACATATCTACTACTGAATAAAGTTACGGTGTACACCGCTAACACATAACTATGATCATAGCTAACAGCACTGAAAGTGGCAAGAGTACAAGATTTTCTTCTTCCTGCTACAGCCGGCATCGTTAGACCAGAGCTGTTAGACTGCGACTAAATTATTTCAACCGTTTTATGTATTTTGCGTGGGTAATCATTGTTATGTTTAAAATTGTGTTTTGTGTTCACATTACAAAGTGCCCACATTTGGTGAGCCCGACGTGATCGGGTGGAGAATAAACGCTAAATTTAGACTTGAATACTCTTGTGTAGTTCGCAAAGTGACGCCAAGAAAAGTGGCTGCTAACATGGAGACGGCGAAAACTCCTTAAAAACGCGAACGCGCCACCACCAATCGCGCCTAGGCCTTCAACAAGCAATTTATTTGTCGCAGCATCAAGGATAACGAAATTCCCGACATTTTATTAGCCAGATCCACTGTTTTGGTTCGACCAAGTTGAAGCTACATTTCATACGCATCACATAACGAAGGACGAAAAAAGTTCAAGTATGTGATGCAGTATGCAGAACCGATATTCTACTGCACGTCATCTCCGCCAACCCGCCAGCTGAAAACAGATTCGAAGCAGTGAAGCAACGAATTTTGACAGTGTCTGCGGAATCCATCGAGTCGTAAGTTGTGGCGCTTATTATAAGACTAAATCCGGATGGAAGGAAGTCTTCGCATTACCTATAGGATCTTCGCAATAATGGATGGGAGCAAGTTACTGATGCAATGCTGCGATCGCTGCTCCTGGAACAACTCCCGGAAAATATTCGTGTCGTACTTGAAATATCGAGCGAGCCCGACATTGGAAAATGGCGGATTTTATGATCGAACTTCAGCAGCCTTTCGGTGTTGCGGCAGTCCACAGATAGTCAACGAATGATATTTTAACTCAACTAGTGAATCGAGTGGATCGCCTGGAGTTGCGTACTCGAAACCGTTCACACTCCAGACGTAGGACCAGAAGAGGCCGATCAAATTTACGAGCCAACGACGGTTTTTGTTTTTTCCATAAGCGTTTTGGAAAGCGTGCACGGAATTGTCGTCCGCCATGCCAGTGGACAGACAATGATAAAGTGAATTCGGAAAACTAAATTCGTCGTCCCAAATTACGGCGGCCGCTGACGACAATCGCCGACTAGTAATTCATCATCGGAAAAGCGGAACTCGCTTCCTCATCGATACTGGAGCCGACATTTCAGTCCTGCAATATTGACACTTAAGCTCGAACTTCGTAGACCGTTTACTTTGAGATTTGTAGTTGCAAATGTAAGGCAACCAATAATCCGAGCAAATTTTTTGCTACACTTTGGCCTTATGGTAGACTTACGTCGGAAGAAGTTGGTTGACAGCGAAACTAAATTAGGGGCTAATGCTAAATTTACCAACCAAGCCAATGCTACCATTACTACGATAAAAGAAGGCGTACTACGATCTGCTGAAGGGTTATGCCGATTTAACTGTCCCCATTTGATACCAGGAAGGTTATGTCTCATGGCATTTACCACCACATTGTCACTAAAGGCCCTCCAGTTGGAGAAAAGGCAAGACGCCTAACGCCTGAGAGTAGCAAAAGCGGAATTCGAATTTACGCTACAAGGAATTTTTCAGCCGTCAAGCAGTGAGTGGACAAGTCCACTATACCTAGCCCAAAAGAAAACTGGCCAGTGGTGACCTTGTGGTGTCTATCGTCGTTTGTATGCAATCACCATCCCGGATAAACATTCCATTGCTCATCTTAGTGACTTTGCTCACAGACTCAGTGGATGCACGGTATTTTCAGCGCTCGACCTGATGCGGGCATACCATAAAATTTCGGTGGCTCCTGAGGATGTTCCGAAGATTGCCGTTATAACGCCATTCGGATTATTCGAATTTAAGGTGATGACGTTTGGTTTGTGCAACGCCGCGCAAACCTTCCAGCGTTACATTGACCATGTACTACGAGGCCTGCATTTTTGTTATTCATACATTGACGATATATTAATCGCCTCTAAGACACACGAAGAACACCGTGAGCATTTAAGAATCATCCTGGACAGACTGCATGAGTATGGCCTTGCTATAAACATAGAGAAATGTACGTTTGGAAAACCGACTATCGAATATCTTGGATATCTCGTCGAACATCACGGTATAAAGCCTATTCCGACAAGAGTTGAAACAATACTAAACTTTAAAAAACCTGGAACTGTCATGGAATTTCGCTGATTTCTACCAGCGATCAATTTCTATCGGAAATCGCTTAAAAATTCAGCAGCCATTCAAGCACCTCTCCATGAGTTCCTCGTCGGAGCAAGAAGAAAAGATAACCGTGCCATCGCATGGACTCCACAAGCAGATGCAGCTTTCGAGGAATGCAAGCACCAAATTGCCAACGCAATCTTGCTGCGAAACCCAATCGAAAATGCTACGCTGGCAGTCAAATGTGACGCTTCTAACACCGCAAGGGAGCAGTTCTCGAGCAATTAAACAACAACAACCACGTTTGGGAACCGCCCGGATTCTTCTCCAAGAAGTTTAGTGAAGTGCAGTGCAAATACAGTGTTTATGATCGGGAGCTGCAGGCAGTTTACAGTGCCATAAAATTCTTCTGCCACATGGTTGAGGGACGGCAACTCATTTTTAAAACCTATCATAAGCCCATCATATACGCCTTCAATCAAAAAGCTGACAAAGCATCTCTGAGACAACTCGATTTCATGGGGCAATTTTCAACAAATATTATTCACATAGCCGGAAGCGACAACCAAAAAGTCAACGCGCTATCCGGAATTGCCGCTATTGAAATACCGGTTGCAGTGACAATCGATGATTTAGCGAAGGCACAGATGTAGAATTGAATCATCTACTTCGAGGCGAAACGAACGTGCAATTTCGGAGACTACGTCTAGACGACATTCGGCCTTACGTCCCAAAACCATTGCGACAAGTTTTTGACTTGTTTCATTGATCGTCTCCTCCTAGCGGTAGAGCTACGAAGAAGCTTTTGTGTAAAAAGTATGTGTGGCAAAGTATGTCCAAAGATATACTCGAATGGGCTAGGACTCGTCCCCCATGTTAGCGGAGTAAAATTGGACGACATGCCAAGCCTGCACAAGGTCAAATTGATATTCTTGATACAAGGTTTAGTCACGTGCATATTGACATCGTTGGACCATAAAGCCGTCAAAAGGATATTCGTATGTTTTTACGAAAATTGATTGATTTACAAGATGGCCTGAGGTGATTCCCATCAAAACTATCACGGCGTATATATCAACTGGATTGCACGCTATGGAGCCTCGAGTGTTCTAAGGTCGGACCAGGGATCCCAGTTTGAATCCGTCCTATTCCAATCGCTAACATAGTCGGCTGCAGAAAAACCCGAACGACAGCATATCACACTGCGGCAAACGGGACGATTTAACGTCGGCACCGGTCTTTAAAGGCCGCAGTTACGTGCCACAACAATCAAGAATGGATTGAAATCCTACCAACCGTTTGCTAGGACTGCGTACGAGCAACAAAGAAGATATTGGCGCAACAGCTGCGGAACATGTGTACGGGACCACTCTACGAATTTCCGTTGAATTTTTCTTCGATGAAGACATGCCGCCGGATCCCAAATTATTTGTCCAAAAGTTTCGCGAGCATATGAAGACTCCAGCATCACATCATCCACTTCAGGATCACATCATGACAAGCGCAAAATCTTCATTCTATTGGAGCCTCCGTATGAAGGACCATACAAAGTTGTAGAGCGATCTGAAAATGTATACAAATTGGAAATAGGCGAAAAACAAATTAACATTACTACCGATCGAGCCAAGCCGGCGTACTTTGAATCAACCTCGGATCCAACAACTTATCGCATCGACAATCAGCACTTGAGGAAGTACGGAAGTTCGAACCCTAAGAAAGTGCAATTTATTGACGAAATAAAAACAACCACTGTCAGTTGCCAGACAACCAACACATCTGGTACTGAATAAAGTTACGGTGTTCACCGCTAACACATAAATGTGTTCACCGCTAACAGGGCTGAAAGCGGCAACAGTACACGATTTTCTTCTTCCTACTACAGCCGGTATCGTTAGATCGTGACTAAATTATTTCAACCGTTTTATGTATTTTGCGTGGGTAAGAAATCATTATGTTTAATATTGTGTTATGTGTTCACATTATAGACTAAGTGCCCACATTGTACATACATTACTGGATTACAATATATATTTATTAAGGAGTTATAATTACAAATATATTAAAATCCTCCTTATTTAAATCTCACGCTATTATATAGGGTTTTTTTTAAGTATAGAAGTATAGGGTAATTGTTTTAGTTGCCATAAAATTGATTTTATTGAAAAATTAATTCTCTGTCATTTTTATTTGAATATGAGAATGTCCAAACGGAAGATCCAATTTTCGGGTACTCTAACTAATAATTGGGGCCGTATTTCGCCAATAACGAGGCGAATAACGTCTTTCAATCCATCCTATTTATGATAAAGTGGCAAACCAAACTACCCACAAAACGCATGTCAGCTGTCACACCATAGGTAGCATTAAAAAGTGTTGCCAACTTGAAAGTTCTATACCTCTAAGAAAACATCCTTCATAAGATTACAAATAATCGTCTGATCGTCTCAAACCAACATGATTGTCAGAATTGTAATTTTTCTTATTAATAGTTTTCTTATCATTTGAATTAACAATCTGATCTTTATCATTTTGAATTGATTGAATCATCAACAAAGTTTTGTTTTAATCAACATTTGCTCCGTCTTTAATTTTACAATTATACAGTTTGATTGATCTAATAACAACGTTTTGCTTTGATCAAAATTTGCCTCATCTTTGATTTTAACAATTATACAGTTTGAATTTAACCTTTTTGCATAACGCCTTACTCTCCTACAATACAGATCTACAGTTACTGATGGAACTCGCACTTCGCTTGTATTCACTCGAGTATCCACATCTTTTTTCTCGCTTCCATTGTGAAATTTTAAGTTACATTGTTTAAGCTGGTCAACATGTCTTTTCCACAATAAATTATCAACAGTGCGAACATTATAAGTAACATCATACAGCTTTTCTTTAATGACCGCTTTTTGCCATTTATTAAATCTATCTTTGTTCATGACTACATCATTAATTTGAAATTCAATCTGTCGATCACCATGAAAAAAGCTTTTTTGTTTCTCTTGTTTGTGGCTGGACCATTTCGTTGATTTGAACCCTAAGAAGATCGAATCGAGTTCGGAATATTCTACCAATCTGCAACTCGGCTGGCGAGATACCAGTCATGCTGTGCGGGATTGATCTATAAACAAACAAATATTTGGCAAAAGTTTCTTTCCATAACTTACAAGCTTTACAAGTATTTTCGATGTCTTTATCGATATTTGGCCATCAGATGTACACCTAGCCAGTGCCTTCATCTTAGCAACACCCATATGTACATCGTGTAGTTTATCTAACATTAATTTACGTAGGGCCAAACGATGGCCCTACATAATGTGGCCATTCTCTATCTTTAACTCTTCTTTTTAAGTTTGAAAACATTTGCACGCTTCTTGTAAATCCTTTGGCTATTCGTTACTAACAAAATTTTTCACGTCTCTTAATATTTTATCTTTATCTGTTTCATCTTGCACTGTATCTAACATAACTATTAGAACGTTTTCTTCTACAAAATTTTAATACGAGTAATCATATCTTTTCAATCAATCTGTATTTTTGTATTATTTGTAGACAATGAGTCGAATAGTCTTTTCAGGTTAATAGATTTTCGTGTACGTTTATCAGCCAAATTTTAAAGAATTTCGCTTTTATAGGGATCGCTTACAATCTTTCATTAGCTGCCTTAAAATCAATAACGTGTGATTTCAACTCCCTATTCACAATAAAGGCCACTCCATATTGTGTGCGATCTCATATCTTGAATATCAATTCCAGTTCAGTTGGTTTTATGGTTTGCCAGTATGTTTAATTTATATTGACTGCCCTGTTGTAAAAGGTCCTTAACAGCGCGAGGGTTGTTCAGTGATCTGACATTTCAGGATCCAATGCCAGTCTTTTTTTCGACTGCGAGATCTTTGCCGTAAGCTCAATCCATTCCGAGGCTCTGTTGCAGTTTCGAAACAATATAGGGTTTTCCAGGGACGGGGAGTTAGCCCGTCGTCCAACTTTCTTTCCGGCGGCATTGCTTTTACTTTCGATTCTGCTATCAGGCGCGGCAGATTTGCCTTGACCCTCTTACGTTAGCTTTTAACAAAAAGTAGAAATTACGGGCGATCACCACAAAGGAGGTGTGAGTAGGATTTGGTCCTCGAGCTGTAGGTGTATTTGCAGTTATTGGCATTTCTTTCATCATTGGGGAACCAGTAAACCTAATGTGCTACCCCGAGACATTTACTGCCTTTTTAAATCGGTTTGCTGACACACAAATCAATTCAAGTGCTCGAATTGACTGCTGTATTAAAAAAATAAACCTTATTTTAAGTAATTCTTGCTGTTCATTTAAAACGTTTTAGATCCACTGATTGCCCTAAGACGGCGGCCAACTGAAAACTACATAATAATAAGTAATAAGGTGATATCGATTTCCGTCTTATGTAAGCAACTTATCTGAAACTGATCTCCTTTTTCTATTTTTTCGTTGCAGACTAAACAATAGAGAAAAAGTTTTGGAAGAAGCGGCAAAGCGTTTGCAAACTATATATGAAACATCTTTTCTGCAAATAGCGCGTGAATTAGATGATTTAGATCAAAATCAATATGCTCGCGCGTATTCATCTGGTTTGCAGGAGTTTACAGAAGCATATTCATTCTACGAATATCTCAATGATAATTCCACGTTATCCGATTGGGACGACATGCAAAAACGTTTGAAGTATAGCATCGATGTACCTGATTCCGATGCCAAAAACCAATCCAACGTTGAAGACGTTTCTTCCGAAAATGACGTTATCATTAAAAAAGAAGTACATTGTGCGGTTAAACCAGTTGAATTTATGCTCGGTTTAGCTGACTTAGGCGGAGAGATTATGAGGAGATGTATAAATTCTTTGGGTAGCGGTGATACGGAATCATGCTTTCAAGCTTGCAAGACACTGAAGTCATTGTATGCTGGGTAAATTTGTTTATAAATTTAAAATTACATAAGAATTTTAACTCCTTTATTTTCCAGTTACATGAGAAACAACCGCACTGGAAGTCGTGAGATGCCACGCAAAGTAATAACTCTCCACCAGAGTACACTCAAAGCAGAAAATGTTTGCTATAATATTAAAGTGCGTGGTAAAGAAGTTGTTTCATTCGCGACATTCGACACTAATTTTGGAATGGATAAAATAAATCATGATGATGAGGACGAAGGTTTTTTCTGAGTTAATGTAATTTTTATTTGTGGCAAATTAAGCGTTATTCTTACTATTCCCTAAGATAATTTTTTGTACAGTGTTTACATGAATGAAGTACTTGAAAATAAAAACTGCAAAAAGAGAGCTGGTTCATTTTGGACTAAAGGTCATCATAATCTGAATCACTTGGTACGTAATCCTCATCTTCATCGGTACTAAAATCGGATTCCTCCGATTCTTCATCATCTATAAAATCATCTTCATATTCATCTGAATCTTGTTTTGCTTTTTTCTTCGCCTGCTTTCTTAATCTCCGTGCCCGATCACGATAATTTTTTTCTGGATCAGCTGAACAATTAAATATAAAAATACGTACATTAAATTAATTAATTATCGATTATAAACAAAAAGTAGTAGTTAGAATATGTACGAAATAAATTATAAAATTAAATTTTTGTCTAATTTGGATGATTGATTTTATTTTATCAGTCTAAACTTTTATCTATTTCACACTAAACTAACTTACGGCACTAACTTGATGGTGGATGGGCTAATTGTTGAAAATGTACAGGGTTCCTTCGGTAACAGCGGTCACCCCACGGGCAATCTGGTGTTCCAGGGGGAGGAGGAGGATACGATGGTCTTCTGTAGTCGGAGTCACCGGGATGTGCTAGTTCAGCACGATGCGCTGGATTTTTTCTGCAATTGCATAGGCAAAGTTGACAGTGTTAACACAGAAACAATATTTAAAACCTATAAATAAAGTGATGTATATGAATCAGTATTGGTTTAAGTAAAAAATTTGAGCATGTACGAAATACGATCAGTTTTCCCCCCTATGAAAGTGAGCTCATCTACACCACGATGGATTTTGGCTTTGTAATACAATCAATCACTCAAACATTCTGATATATTGATTATCTCGGTGAAATTTTTCCTTATAAGTTTTGGAAAAGAATTATAACACTACTCTTTAGCATCGGCTATTTCTGACTTTATCCGGACGATTTTTGTGCGACGTAGTAGGCTTTTATGCGATGCGTACAATTCATAAGAAATCCATTTCGAGAAACAAATCACATCGCTACCAATAAACTAAATAAAAAATTATCAAAGAAACTATTTAGATTTCAATCAGGAAATTATAAAAAGTGCTAAATTTTAATTGTATGATAATTATGTGTTTGCGTAAATTTGAATGCCATTTACGCACTGAGCGTGGGGCTCCAATGCTTGAGAGCGATTGGACTACCCACTAAACATCTTTCCTGTCAACATGGGAACCTAGCTTGGAACCATTTGACACACTGGGAGAGACTGGGTCTCGTGTTGCTACGCCGTGGGGCGCCTTCAAGTTTCGGGATCCCTCCTTCAGCGGGAGGGGAGGGACGGAGGCGAATTGCTAGGTAATTGATCCCCCAGTCCCAACGTCCCCGACTGCTGTGAGTCCTTTTTATCTTTTAGGACTGCCCGAACATAATGTGCCACGTGGTTCCATTTGCCAACCGATTCAAGCATCACCGCAACTTCATTATCTGGGGAAACTTTCCGGTCTCCTTGCAGAGTCGTAGCCTGTCCCATTTTTGCATGCAAAAAATGTGTGGCAAGCATCGTCTTCCTCTCCTAGGCAAAACCGACACTCGGGGGCTGTGACTTACCAATCTTGTACATGTAAGACTGAAAACTACTATGCCCACTCAAAAGCTGGGTCAGATAGACGTATGTCTCATCATGCTTTCGATTTAGCCACGGTCTCAGATCCGGAATGAGCGGTGCAGGCCATCTTCCCTTCGTGAAGTTACCCAGGACTGCTGCCAATCGTTGGGTGCGAGCTGGCTCTCCTCATGGGCAACCGTTTCCCTCGCCTCCTGGCTTCGACGTAGATAAATAGCGCGGCGCTCTCCAGTAAAGAGGGCAATAACTCACCGCCGAATCAGATTCTGTCGGGTATGAAGATGAAATCCTCAGTGATCCTTTTCTCTGTACCCTTACCAAGTGTTTTCGGTACACCTTGCTGAGAGCGTCGTCTCATATTTCTGTTCCGTACAGTAGCATTGATCCTACGGCACTCATCAAGAGGCGTCTTCTTGATGGGTTGGGTCTCCCTACACTGGCCATGAGTCGATTCAAAGCCGATACACCTGAATCAGTCTTCCCTGTCGTTGCCCTAATTTATTCAGAGACACTCATCTTCGATTCGAAATATGTGGTTTGACTTTAAATTTTTTTAAATTATGTCTTAAAATGACGTGACTTCGTCTGAGCTCGTTATTTGCAGCATACACCTCAAATTATGTAAGCCACAAATCGCAGAAGGGTCATCAACGTGTTAATAACATGAACGAGAAATCTAGGAAAAAAAGATCTCATGTTCTGTAATTATTTAAATTCAATTTTATTCCCAAAATGTAGCAAGTTGGGTAGACAGAAGTATGCTTCTGTCAGATGAGTTTTGTACTCAATTTACCAATAATAAGCAAATTAAAGAAAACTTCAATCACATGTGCATTAAATATTTGGTTTTGAAACAATATATTGTGTGTAGTCTATTTTAAGCGGGATCTAAAATAATCGTGTTATTCACCTTATCTGAAAACTTGAGAAAATCTTATGGCTGACTCGATGTAAAGTCCATATAGTCGAAAAACCGGTTGTTGTTGTTCTAACTATAGCAAATTCTAATGGTTTTAATTTGCGTAAATATGATTCGATTTTTATGAAACTTGTAGAACGTAAGGGTCTTACATTGGATTACTTGAATACTATTATTGGTTGTGTGAAATTTAATAATCATACTATTATTAAAAAAGTTGAATGAATTTCGACTTCTAAGGTATTTGCTCATTAAGAGCAAACTTCGTGATTTTTTTTTTGATCCGAGGGGACATACAAATTTCCTTCTCTTCTCGCAGCAAATAACGTAAATGTAAGAACTGTTTTGGAAAAATCTCGCTAAGCCCTTTTTTTAACAACCCACATGATAACTTATGACAAAAACATTTTTTAAGGGTCCTTTTCCTAAATAGGAACAATTTTTCTAATTCTACAATCAAAATTTAATTCCATGGTCAGAGAACAGAGAACAAAACAACATGCACTTATATAAAGTTATTCTTTTGTGATACACGCCCATTGAAATTGCTAAAATATTGTATGATCCATCAATAGCATTTACCTACCTATATGATAATTGAGCTTCTGCCAGCATTGTACTTGTACGATAGTAAGTGCTATTCATTTCGCAGCCTTGTAGTAATCGGGCATTCGCCTAAGCAAACTACTCGAAAACCGGAATAACACTGATCCAAATTTTAACTGCAGATTTAAAAAATTTAATTATTTAAATCTACAATTACAATTCGGACATGGCAATACCTTTTCACGCAGGATATATATGTATTGCATTGTCGAAGGCAGTTGCGGTATATGTCCCGGTGTGATATATACCGCAAGTGGACGACTGGCAACAAAACATGAGAGTCTGCTTTTGATCGCCACCGCGAGCACGTCGGGAGGATAAGTTGATCCGTCGTGAAGTAGTGATATTTATTCATTATTTGTTGGAAGTTTAGAAAAATTTACTTTATACTACCCAATAAGTGTGGACCGTTCAATTCTATTGTATTTATTACTTTTGTGTGACTTCATTGGGTTTTTGTTTTATTTCATTATGAAAATGAATGTTTTTCCTCCCGTTTAGTCTAAATCGAATAATGTACAATGAAGCGATAGTGAATACCGCTGTGATAACTATTCTCTCATAATTAAGTGGCGACAAGATAAATCTTAAAGATTGCCCGCAGCTGCAGTGAAATGGACGCATTGTCTGGACCTTTGCAGTATGGAATTTGTCTGCGAAGTTGCGTTACGACCCTGAACTTTATCTTCCGACGAAATTCAATTTTATTACTTTCATCCTAATTCATATATAATCCAAACATGTGAAAATGTTGAATCGGTTAAAATTATCTGCGTTTATTACCCAAACTAAAGCCACAAGTTATGAGTTATCGAGTAAGCCAGATCGGGGTGCAATCTTCCTCACTATTGCGCACGCGAATTGACGCCTCATTTCTAATCTTGAATGCATAGAATGGCATCAAATAATTATTGTATTCACACGCACTTTATGCCTGAGGCCATTCAAGTTTTAAAATATTGAACAATAAGAGACAAGCAATAATGCGGAAATTAAAAATTTGTCTACGGAACCGGGGCAATAAGAAAAGCAATTAATGATTCGAACTTCGATTGCATTCATATGTCTCTGCAATTGCCAGTATTTAGATTTTTAACTTTGTGGTGATAAATTTCATGATGGATTTTGTGGAAACGAAGTAGGCGAGTGTAGCGATGGTAAATTAGTCTTAGGAGAGGAAAATAGCTTTACTTGTAAAACGTGTTGGAACTGATCTCTCTAATAGAGTAGAGTTTTTCTTGAAATTCAAACGTAATGATTTTGTTCAAGCACTCGTAGCGTACTTCAGCAGGACAACAACAAATTTATTACCCAAATTTCAATAGTAATGTAAAAAAAAGAAAAAAAAGCTGTTGTGTAAACATTAAACACAAAAATTTCGCGAGGAGGTAACAATTTTATCTATTAATAAAACATAGAAATATTTGAGATATTGAGTTCAAATTTATTATGGGTGTATTGCAAGCATTACATTTTATGAATTTGGTCATATGACCACCACGAGCCCGTTTACAGCGGTCGATTCTTTGGACCCAATTTTCCACCACTCTGGCACACACTTTGACTGGAATGTTGGCAATTTCGTGTTGGATGTTGTTCTTAAGCTCGTCTAAACTTGCTGGCTTGTTGGCATAGACTAGTGGCTTGATATGGCCCCATAAAAAGGAATCCAATGGCGTTACATTGCATGAAAGAGGCGGCCATTCGACCGGACCATTTCTCGAGATAACACGTTCCTCAAATTTGCCTTTCAATAAATCGATTGGGAGGCGCGGTGTGTGGCTAGTGGCACCGTCTTGTTGAAACCAAAAATCGTTCATCCACGAAAAATACGCCTCAAAAACACCTCCGGCATGAAAACCGCACCAAACAGTAATTTTTCGCGGATGTAACGGTGTCTCAAGAAGCACATGTGAGTTTGTTGCTGAAGAATAGTGCATATTTTGCTTATTAACAAAGCCATTGAGCCAGAAATGAGCTTCATCGCTGAAGATGATTTTTCGATGAAACTCTTCATTTTCTTCAAGCTTTGCCAGAGCCCAATTGGAAAAATTTCGGCGTTTCGAATGATCACGTGGCTTTAGTTCTTGAGTCAATTGGATCTTTTAACCATGTAGGTCGATCTTTTCGCAAAATACGTCACAGTGTCGTTTGAGCGATGTCCAATTCTTGAGAAGGTCTGATTTGGCTCATTTTGAATCGGCTGCGACATTTCCTTCGCTTTGAGCGGTACGACATCTTTTTGGCACTGGAAAGTCCAATAATGAAAATTTGGACTCGAATTTATCCACTATAGCACGCACAGCCTTTCGAGTGTGACAATTATTACGGCCGAAAATTGGAGTAAGCGCTCTAAAACTAGTGACCACCGACTCAGAATTTCGATACTAATTTTTAATAATTTCCAAACGCTGTTGGGTCGTAAACTTTACCATGATAAAAATGTTGACTTTAACCAACGTTCTGACATTGATAGTTCATTAAAAAAGTTTAAGGGTGCGTTCATGTAAAGATACAAAGTTGTTATGCGCCTAATGGAAAACCCTATATTAACTCTAAATTCAATATTAAAAACTCAAGTTCACGACTCTACTGCAATAATTTAAGTTTCCTTGTAGAGGTTATGCAATAAATAGGTAAACATTGCAAAGAAACAATCGTTGAACAAACAATTCTTGTGTGTACAATGGACAAGTTTTCTTGAGTGTCTCAAGGCAATCTGGCTTCACCTCATCAAAAATAACAAATAATCTAGATTCTTAGTGTTTTGCAGAGATATGTAAAATAATGCCTATTTCGCGAAGAATAGTGATGGATTGCTAATAAATTAAATTCATTTATTATATATTAAAATAAGTTGGGTCAACAGAAGTATGCTTCTGTCAGAAGAGTTTTGTACTCAACGTATGATATCAAGACACCAACAATGAATGAACTCAAGAAACACAAATGACATGCGCATGCATTAAAAAACCATTGTAACTACATTTCCTGCGGCCACCGTTTCGATACAATATTACCAGTTGGGTAGACAGTGCTACGTTCCTGTCAGAAGAGTTTTGTACTTAACTTATAATATGCAGACATGTAGAATTATTTATTCAAGAAGAACTTTCATGGCATACACAACAAGTATATTCTTGCTTTAAAAGAACTCCATTTTAATCGACCAACATTTTGTTCCAATATTGCTAAAATCATTGACTGAGCGGAATCTTACATGTATTTTTGTTATTCATCTTATCTAAAAATTTGCAGAAGATCCAATCAAAAGTGTAGTGTCTGGCTTCTGTAAACTTATTGAAATTTATGCTTTGTGAACGAAATTTTACAAAAATCTACTAGTTTCGCGTGCTGTCTGTCCGTCTATCCGTACATCACAGGAAGTTACTTCAGAAACTATAGAAGCTATAAAGCTCAAACCTTGTGAAAAGGTCAGACGTGGTGGTCTCTCAAAAGTTTAGATCTTATCAAATATTCCAAAAAATTTCAAGGAGGTCCCCCTAAATAACGCAGTGGTCCTAAACATTTTTTATTCATCAATTGTAGTCGAGTAGGGTATCAAATGAAAGGTCGGTTTGGTTTGGTATTTAATGTATTTGATTTTAGGTGTTGGTGGACTTTCGACTAGTGAGAAGGCTGGCTGGAATCATAAATAATTCAAAATATTGCAATATTATAAAGTCTCATATTAAAGCTTTAAATTTTCTATCGTTAAAAAAGTGGGTGCACATAACGACTGTCCCAGTGTCTACATAAACCATGCACATTTCAGACACACACAAACACACATAAATGCTGACTCTAGCAAATCATAGTTGAACAAGATGTAATTATATTCAAAGGCATCACGATATGCATTCATTTTATAAAAAAATTTATTGCACTTAAAAAATCTAATGAGAATTTTTGTTACATTTTAATACGAGTATTCAATCTTTTTTCAACCATCAATAAAAAAATACAATACATATATAAAATTAAAATTCATATATAAAATTAAAATTAAAATTCATGAAGTCCTAACTGAATTTCGCGCGTTTCACTCAATACTGTTTGCGGATAATTTCCATACACAGGATCTGTCACCGTATATAATACATTCGTGGATGGATCCATAATCGCTAGTGCGTCACCATTTTCAATGGACGAATTGTTTTGACGTGCATCAGTATGCGCTGTAATATCGAATAATAGATGTGTTATCTGTCTTTTTGCAAGCTCTTTTAAATCTTCGGGCAAATTACGTATCGAGTCGGCTACATAATCTCCAAACATACTGCAGTCATCACGTGAGTCCTGATTACATGATATAGGCTTATCCTCGTCAGCTGAACTATTAGATAAGGCAACCGGATCGGGAGTTTTCAGACCATTATTGTGCTTTGGATGTGGTTCACGGATTCGTTTCTTCCATGGCACTATAACCTTATTCTGCTCTGAGCTTTTAGTAGGAAGGTCATCGTCCTAAAACCAAGAGAAGTCAATGCTTCAAAAATTATCCCCAAGACATTTTAAAAGTAGCATTGCATGATTAATTTCACAAGAATCGGTTTGTATCGATCGAAATTTCATGATGAACAATACTTGATTCTATCTTTCCTTAGTAAATAACACTCACCCAATGATCAGCACTCTCGTTTAATGCACTTGAGTACATAAACTTCATGGCATCATAAAATTTCCACTTTACAGGCTTATTCTGAAATTGAGCGATTTTATACTGATTACGAAATGTACATCGCATATTATGTAATTTTCTTTTGACTTCTAATGCTGGAAAGCCTACAACTTTTTCGATTTCTAAAAATGCATTGGGTCTACTTGTCCGATCGCTATAATCAACCTGCCAAATAACTGGCCGTTCTTTCACCATTTTAAGCATTATGTCAATATCTTTTGAAGTCCATTGTTTTTTCGATGGCGTAGGGGATGTGGTATCCTCATCTCTGAAATAAGGTTTGTAGAAATGGGCAAACTCAGATAAGTGACATGTAAGTCGACTAAATATTTGAACTGAGCTGTTCAAATTTTTGGATACTTGGAAGTATTTTACATGAAGACAGATCAGGAAAATTTTCGTCTTTTAGAAATTTAAAAAAAAAGAATCCCAATCCTGATTAGATCATGCGTTCTATAGCTACTTGTTTGGGAAAGCCAATAAGGTTTATTAAGGTGGTTAATGCTACTGTTAGTATTAAAAGAAAGTGAGTTATTCACAAAGTGTATCCCATCACGTGTTAATAATTTGTGAAGTAAAACAGTATTGCATTTATTTTGTATCATACATACAAAAGTTAACAGTTGAAATAAATTTCATTTGATTATAATTAAATACACGTTTTAAGAATACTATATATACACTTCATGGCAATATTGAGTTCATTAAGGTTTAACTCTCGGAAGAATTTAAACTAATTAGTTTTGAACTAATTTTTGAATTGGTAGTGCCAATCATTCATCTAGAACGAAATCAACACCTTTAATGGTGAAAATGAACAATTGATCCTGAATCGATACATCAAATTTTCCGAAAACACAAGAAATCAAGCAGATGGAAAATTTGCATATCAGCTTTGTAAGTTTTTCAGTGTTTTACAAGTGAAGTATTTGGATTTGAAACCGTGAATTCAAATCTGAGAAGCTTCACAATTAACCAACAGAATGCATTGCTCTTTTACAATGTTTCAATAAATTCTGTCATAATTGCAGCATTAAAGCTCCTCTAAGGCTTGAGCAGGTATCCTTTTTTTTGGTGATTATCTGATGGTCACATACATGGCAGCTGAGATTGAATGTGCCATAATTTTGACATCAGCATACGCTACCAATTGTGTGGGCTTGTATGCCAGAGGTTTCAGCTGTTGTCTTCCTGATGATGTGTTCCAGTGCAATATTGGAGCCTTGGGGCTAGTCCATACCCTTGTTTTAAGACTGACTCGATTTTGAAGCTGTCCGTTAGTTCGCCGTTTACCCTGACCTGGGACTCCTTAGCATCGTGACTTTGATCATGCGAACTAGTTTTGTTGGGACGCCAAAGTTAAGCATTATTTTGTACAAGGCATTTCTGTCGACACTGTCGTATGCTTGTTTGAAATCTACAAACAGTTGGTGCACGGCGATGTTATATTCCCCGCACGTTTGGAGCGCCTGCATTCCTGAGAATATTAGGTCAGTTGTAGATCGTCCACTTAGAAAGCCTCCCTGATGATTTCATAGTAGGGGTATTTTCTTTCTACTATTTTGGAGAGCTCTTTATGATGTACACAATAAAGCGATGTCTCTATAATTTTCACACCTTATCTTGTCTTCTTTTTTGTGTACAGAACATATATTTTTTCGCCATTTCTCTGGTAACTACTCTTCTGATCATATTTTACATATTTAATCCGTGGAGAAAGTTACTTAGACGTAAGAGTTTTCAAATTATGCAGACATTCATAAAAGCCATTTAAATATTGTTTGTTTTTCCGCTAAATACTACGGAAATTCTACTGTATGAAATGAATTTTATAAAAATAAAACTTTCGAACAATTAGTTTGAAAGCAAACATAGTTAAAGCTCGTAAAAATCCGCCTGTTGTGGACGAGATGGATAACGATTTGGCCACCGAAACAGTTTAATGTTGGTGTATATTTTAAGGACGATTCTTCTCAAAAATATTGAGAAGTTTCATCTTACTAAATCTCATGCAAATTGGTGACCCACACTTTGCGTCATCCCCTTGTTACGTAAATTTTGGGCGATTTCCTTGCCACCTTTCATCAAATTTTGCTAAATATCTATCTTATTCAAGTATTTCAGATGAAGATTTGCCGTTGACATATACTTCAACTTGATTTTTAGGGTTTTGTAAAATAATTTTACAAAACTACCTAAGCTAGAAACATCAAATTTTGTACGCAGGTGTAAAATGGTGCTCTCTTCAAAGTTCATTTACAAAAAAATGTATAAGGTATTTAAGGGGTTCTCTCCATATGGGGGAGTGGCCCCAAAAAAAAAATTTCATCAAAGGTAGCCAATATAGGTATCAAATGAAAGAACTTGATAAGAAATTTTCAAAACAGGTCTTAATTTGACACTTTTTGCTTCGAGGGGCGCACAGAGAGGGGAAATACACGAAAAATTTGTATCCTCCCCCTCCCTAATGATTGGACACCTGTGATCTGAAAAATCTGAAAAAAAATTATGGAGGTAAGTGTTTACGAGTACAACAACAACAAATACCTTAGAAGTCAAAATTCGCTCAACTTTGTTAATAATAGTATGATATTCGAATTTCACATTTTCCCCAATAAAACCGTGTAGGTGCCCTTAAACTTAACGACATTCGATATTTAAGTAGTCCTACAAAATGTCCTAAAATTTTGTAAGTTTGATGAAAATTGAATGATCTACACGGAAGTTATAGCCATTTGAAATTTTTCCAATTACAACAACAATAACACGTGATTTTGGTATTTTATGGACTTTCCATCGAATTAGTCACTGCAGTTTTAATTTGATCTTCGTGAAATTTTCAACTAAGGTCAATAACATTAATATTTTTGGGAATTCATGATTTGAGTGATTTTTGTTGGTTTGCAACAGAATGGCGACCGTTGTAAATAGAAAAACCATATTTTCTTTTAAACGTGCACATCTCTTTGGCATATTTCTGGACTTTATTCGTTGCTGGTGACTATATTTCTGAGAAGTTGAATACAAAAACTTTCTGACATGAGCGTAGGTCTGTTTACCCAACTTTTTTAAATTAGTGCCCATCATAGCTATGTTGCCTTATATTTGATTCACGCATCACTCTTGACAAACTTCATCCCCGAAAAAAGTAGTATACAATGTTTTTCGCTAAGGAACGAAAACGGTTATCCATTACATAAATCGGATAATCTTACATTTTTACTTATGTTTTATTGATGTTACCGCCACTTTAGCATTACTAAATTTTCAGAAACTAAACTATTGCTCAATGTTGGATTAGATACGATATTGTCAGTTACTGAATGCTTTTATGTCAACGAATACTTCAATTTGTAAGGCTGTCATCAGAATAATCTTCTTCGTAAGGGACGGAGACAAACATTTTTTCGCTAATCGCATTTAAATGAAAATGGTTCACGTAACAAGGAGTATTCTCGTTGTACAAGAATTTAAATAATATTTACCGAAGAAATTTCAGCATAGCGAAATAAGATTGTGACCATTTTTTAGCATGAACATCGATCCGATATAAGGGTAGCCGAATTTTTAGTCATGTTTATGTCTGTTCATAATTTATCGTATCTACATTCTAATCAATTGAATTTAATCATGTGTCTCCTCAACATGATGTATGCACTTTAAATAATTAATTGCGTAATTTATTTTCAATAGAATTGAAACAATTTTTTTACCGAGCATAGTGATTTTAGAAAGAAAACATTCAATTAATAATTTTATCATATCTTCTCACATTAATTTTTTTATTTTCACCACGTGTATATACTTGTACTTCGAACGTACTTAACTGGTTAAATATTTAATTGTAACGTTGATAGTCAAAATCAAAGCTGTGATAAGCATAATGGTGCCAGTCGCAGAGAGAATGAGCCACTTTGCCTTTTACGAGGCCGTCAAGTTATTCTTGCAATCAGGAGGCTAGCAGTATAATGTTTAACACAGTCCATTCCTTTAAAGGCTTAATAGAAAATATGTACGGAGGCCATATTTTCTGTTAAGTTTTTGTAATAGGGATGTTCTAGCATGTTTTCGTCAAATCTGACATTTCCAACGGAAAATTGATGTATAAGTGCAATTTGTGTTATTTATAGAGAGTTGAAAAAATCAATTTTGTTAAGAAGTGAAATTAACTCGTGAACCTTTTCGTGCGATGATTTTCTACGATTTTCGAGTTGGATTATCTCAACAGCAGTGCTTTGATCGGCCTCATTCGGCCTTTGGCGATGAAGCGCGATCCCTCCAGACAATTTGTACCTGGTTTAACGAATTCAAACGAGGACGTCGTTCGCTCAAGGACGAACTTCGTGAAGGTCGTCCAAAAACGGCCGTTGTACCAGAAAACATTGAAGCCGTGCGTGAACTTATTAAGTAAGATCGTCATGTGATATTCTGTGAGATAGAGGCATCCTTGGGAATTTCTCCCCGGTCATATATTCGATATTGCATGAAAACTTGGCCGGAAAAAAGGTCTGGACCTCGCATAATTTGACAATCGTTCAAAAAAGGCTCGTGTCGATTGGTGCAAAGAAATGATCAGAAAATACTATCGCCGTGTATCAAATGACGTAAATAAGATGGTCACAGGTGACAAATCATGGATCTATACCTATGAGCCGGAAACAAAACAGCAATCGACCGTGTGTGTTCCAAGACGAGACAAATCCAACAAAAATTGTTCGCGCATGAAGCTCTGCGAAGTAAATGGTCGCCGGTTTCTTCGCCCGAGTGGGTCATGTGGCCACTATTCCGCTTCAGGAACGTAGGACGGTCAATTCGGGCGGTACACGACCATATGTTTGCCGGAAGTCTTGCGAGAAATTCGCAAAATGTGCAATGATCTCTTTTTATTCCTACACAGCACAAATAAACTGTGTGGTGAACGTTTCGTCCGAAATAAAACTAGTCCACACGGTCAAGTTCACGATGCTAAACACAGAGTCCCAGGTCAAGATTAACGGACAGCTTCATAACGAAATCAGGCCGAAAACACGGGGATGGGATTGCCTCAATGCTTTTTAATATTGCGCTGGAACATGTCATCAGGAAGACATCAGCTGAAACCTCGCGTGCACTAATGTTCAAGTCGAAACAACTGGTAGCATATGCTGATGAATCACGTTTAATCTTAGATGCCAAAGGAGCTAAGCCTAGAATCTACACCGAACCGAATTGGCCTACGAGTTGATTAAACTAAAACTAAATTCATGACTCAAACGAGAAAGAACTCCAGTTCGACAAAACCTGACCGTAGGCGCCTACAACCTTGAGCGTGTGGATAATTCTGTGTATCTTGGAGCCAACCTGAATATGAGAGGCGCCGAAAAGAACGGGATTGGACGTCGCATAAATGCTGCAAATAAAGCCTACTACTCTGTACTTCCCATTCTAAGGTCCAGAGTTGTGCACAGGCTAAATAAGCTTCGCATTTACCAAACACTAGTCAAACCTCTGCTGTTATATGGAAGTGAAACATGGACGACATGAGCGAATCCGAAAAGGCAGAGGACGTATTTGAACGCAAAGTGCTCCAGAAAATCGACGGTCCGGTGAAACAAGGAACAGAGTGGAGACTACATTACAACGATGAGTTGTATGAACTATTTGACGATCCACCTGTTTCCTCTTGCGTAAAGTTACATAAATTGCAATAGGCGAGCCATGTAAAAAGAATGGAAGAAAACCGGCTAACCAAAAGAAAATTGACGGGTAGAGCACAAGGTAGACGTCAAGCGGGAAGACCGAGGACTCGATGGGAAGACACAATAGAAGCTGGCCGACTAGGTCGCGGAACCGTGATGATTGGAGAAGATTAATCCTGGAAGCCAAGGCTGTTGCGCCATATATGACATTTCTTAAGGAAGTTTGACAAATTTGTGTTCACAGGAGAGCTCTCCTCCCAGAAGGATACTTGAAATAATGAGTTTTGGACAACTTATTCATATATCATTTACATATTAGCTTAAAACCATGTTCGGTTTTATTCTTTCTTTTGCTTCAAAGAACCGCAATTTAGTTTTGACTTTGTTGAGTTTATTAATTGGTTATACAGTGATAATTTTTTATAAAAAAAAAAACGTAATTGTATTATTTCAAAAAAAATCGTATTGATGCTTCGCAAGAATAAAGATACGATATCGCTGTGTCTAACTATCGCCTAACGTATAATTACAACTCCATGAGTCAAAACACAAGGAAAGTCGGTAGAATTTTGACTTCTAAGCTGTTAGTTTTTCTTGCACTTACATAACTTTCTCTAGAGAACATATTTTGCAGCAAATATGTTCAATCGCGAGGACTGGAAGCGGACATGAGGTTTTCCCTTGCATTTGTTATTACGAGTATTTAAACTACAGTTAACCTAGTCATTAGAAAAAAATCAATACTAATTGATAGCTTTTCTTTGTAGCGTCGTTTGACAATCTTGGAAACCCGAAAAATGTTAGTTACCCGCACATAAAAGCTGATATCCTTGAGATAATAAAAGAATAAAATTCAATTGTTTCAATTAATTCAGACCCAGCTAAAGATATTTGAACATAACAATCATTCCAAAACCCTTTAAGTATCCTATAATGTATTACTCAAATTTTTCAAATAAATTTGATTTAACGTTGTATTGTATGTTTGAAGTTGTCATACATGTAACGTGAGTGAATACTTAACATTTTCAACTAATAATATAGAGTTTGTATGTTTTGATATAAAAATTTCATAGAATTTACATAAATGTTTTAGTCCAATTATCAATTTTCCTTGGTACCAAAGCAATTTTAATTTAAGACAGAATATAAAATGTTATATCGTACATTATGTAGTATATATTGTTAATATAGTTAATACTACTTTTATTTAAGTTCACATGCATCTAAACTATACTTTCCACTCTTTTTTGAGAGCCAACGATTTTTATCGTATTCGAAATTGGGTATTTTAAATCGTTTTTTAAAACTCGATGGATTGACTAATTTTATTTTCAAGTGTCTAATATTTTGATTATACGAGTAATAAGTCAACACAACGGATTTATAATCAATGAGATTTCGAAATGTTCACTCGACTGCAGTGTTCACTAACTACTAAGTATATTAAGTTATTCTCGATCGAACTGGGCATATAAACTCAAAATTGCGAAGTTCAGGAAAGTTTAAACTCAGAATGAACGAAAGCCATTTTGCCATTTGTACTCATAATTAACATGACTTATCAATCTGGTTGGGTTAAATCATTGCCTTCTTACCCAGGCCCGAAAACGGAAACACCGCTTCACGTCGCGAACTAACATCTTCGAGTAGCCTAATCAGCGCCATCTAATGCTGTTTACATCAAGCAAATTTTTTAAAGATTTTTGACAGTACATATGACTGTTGTTTGAAATTTTATCAGCACTATGTCATCGATTTATTTTAAATATGAGAAGTCGAAGACATTAGCGCGCAAATATATGTATTCCGTTAATTGATTTCCTTATGGGCCTGAGTAAGATGGCAACGGTTAAATCCAGCTATCTTGTCAAGATGAATGTACCAAAATTCATTTCATTCTCACTGTTTCGCTGTGGTCGGAGGAATTGCTTTGAAATTTCTTTCAGTACAACATGGAAATATTGTGAGGCATCTCTTCAAAAAGTTAGAACTAGTATTAAATTGTTGTCAAAAACTTATACACAAGATTGGTGCTCGATACGAGCATTCTTTCTTTGATAAGCCACGTATCTCATGAAAGAAAAGCAACTTTACCTAAATGGATATAATCAAATTCAATGAAATTGGATTATAAAATTCCAGTTGTTTTCTGCCGACCCGATGTTCACTGTTCAAAGTCGTGTCGGCGGTAACAATATCTGCTTGTGAAAGTTCTTCAGGATCAAATATGCTTTAACTATCTTAGCGCCGCAATTTGATTTTAATTGCTAAACATAAATAAAGGAGATTTCTCGTTTTTGGATTTTTTTCTGCATACTCGAGTTCATACAAGTTTTAAATACGGAGGCATCAAAACGTATTACTTAGTAGTCCGCATGGTGAAGTGATTAGAGTGCTCGGTGCGTAAGTCGAAGGTCCGTTCTTCGAATGCTGCTATTGACGAGATTTGTTTCGAGTGATTCTTCGGACGAACTATAAAACCCGTTTAGTTACGAGTATGATGCGTACTGGTTTAAAACCAAAACGTATTGCTGCTGGGTAAACGGACACATGGGCAAAGGGCGGAACTGGCCATTGAGGGACAAGAAATGGAGGGGCTATACGCCAGACAACTTCCTTACAAGACCCCCTCCGACGGAGAGAGTATAGTTCGTGGCAAAGCGCATAAGATGGCTGCCGGAAAAAGTAAATACTTTACACAACGCACAAGGACAATGTGAAAGCGTTGTGGAAATGGTCATATGATATATGTACATTTCGCGGCAAAGTTGAACAGTCTTATACATGTCGTTACGTCATCATTTATTCACCCCGGAAACTTTCCACCACGAGCACTTGAATTCCGACGCAGAAGCGAACACGTGTTAATGCATATTGCATTAAACATCCTCACCAATTGAGCCACGACAGATTAGAGTAAAGGTGATTTCCGTTTAAAATCTAGTGATTGATAAATTTACAATATATGGAAAGTAGCTTTAAGTAAATTTTTGCTTCATGTTAGAAAAGCTAGAGACCGCCAGTAGCAGCAAAACAAGTGCCCAAAAATAATGGCTTAAGGTTGAAGACGATTATTGGAATGATTTGTACTAATTAAACGGTCCCGAAAAGAATGTTACGGCCGTTGCATGTAAACCAGCTGAGTTTAGATGCACAGCGAACAAATTCTGTATTCCGGAGCAGTGACGATGCGACAGTGATTGTGATGTTTCTGTGGCGACTCAGAGCGCCCCACCGTCAGCGCACGCTTTACGGCAAAAACAGATCCTCGTCCCACGAGAAACCTTCGCCTGCCACTCGAACATATCAGCAGCGCAAGCAATTCCCTCGAGAAGAAGGGAAATTTGCTTGAGCCGCTCTTCCCGCTTTTCATGAATTAACATACATGAGAGAATCTAGGCAAACTTCTTACTGGGTCGTAGTCTACATTATCATCAACATCAGTAGCAAAAACATCATCAGTATCATCATCGACATTACCAACATGATCATAATCATCTACAAAACATTCGTTATCAATAACAACGACATTATCATTCATCATCTTCATCGTTGTATGCGCTTGCCTCGTCATAAACAAAAGCGAGTAATAAATTCTGTCTTTTCCAAAGAGTAAAATATAAATATAGAGTAAGAGTTAAAGATTAGAATTTTTACTTCCAAAGTGGTGACCCAAACTTGCAACAATAATGTTACTCGGACGAAACGACGAGGATAGCGAGCACCGTCTCCCTCAGGAGGCACCACCAGCCGGGAGCTTACCACTGGCTCAGGAGGTAAATGAAGTCAGCCAGTGCAGGCTGCCATCCTTCTGGCGGGCTAGTCCTGAATTGTGGTTCTTTCAGGTGGAATCACAATTCGAGGTGTATAAAGTGGTACGGAGCCCAGCCAAGTACCATCTCACGGTATCATCGCTGGACCATGAAACCATCACGGATGTAGCGGACATCATCCGTGCGCCACCGAAGCACGACCTATACGGAGCGCTCAAAGCACCTTTCGTCACCGGCCTCATAGACGCACCTGATGTGCAGCTACATAAGCTGCTCACAGGCGTCGAGCTCGGAGACAGGAGACCTTCACAGCTCCTACGGCATATGCGTTCCCTCGCTGGCACACGGGTTAGCGACGATGTCCTCTGTGTCAGATGGCTTGACCTCCTGCCTCAGCAAACGTGCCGCATGCTGCTGCTCATAAAAAACCAAACGCTAGAGGAGCTTACCGCTGTCGCAGACGAGGCACAAGTCATGGGTCCGGAAGTGATGGCCACATCAGTGCAACCATCCGTGCACCCAATAACACCCTCATCTGGTCTCTCCCCACCGCGTTCTTCTTCGGACCAAGTCGCTGTCGAGTTAGCTGCCTTGCGTCTGGCGATTACGCAGCTAACAAACTTGGCTCGAGAGGCACTTCAGCAACCACACGCCTGCACCAGCACACTGCGGGGGCGGTCCTCGTCAAGTAACGCAAGCTAACGATGAACATGTCACTGCTGGTATCACACCAAGCACGGGGCCCTAGCGATGCAATGCAAGCAGCCTTGTTTCTTCCCAGCTTTAGACCACACTACTAGGCGTTCGGAAAACTAGGTTTACCGACGTTGCTCAGCGGACACCGCCGGCAACACCTTGGAGAGACGGCTTTATATCTCCCACCGCACCACAAAAACCAGGTTCTTGGTAGACTACGGCTCCGCCCTCTCCATCATCATGAGGCATTTCATCGCCAGGCCTCTTCGTAAGCAGAGCCTCGTGCTACAGGCAGCCAATGGCACGCCCAGCACAACCTTTGGATCTCAGCAGCTCACCCTAGATTTCGGGCTGCGCCGGCCACTCCACTGGTCGTTCGTGATAGCAGATGTCCAGACAGCCATTCTAGGAGCCGATGCACTAAAGCATTATGGTCTACTCATCGATCTGCACAACCAGCGCCTCTTGGACGATCTCACTAACCTCTCCACAGCCTGCGTCCTTGGTCCAGCTCCAGCTATACACAGTGTTAGCACCGGCGCTAAAGTGAAGAACACCATTGGAGACCGGTACAAAGGGATGATCGCCAAATATGCAGATGCACCCACACAACCCGGGAAATTAGCCTCGGTCGCTGACCTACCCGTCCACCACCAGATAGTCACCAATGGTACAATTGATAAGTCCCAAAAGTTTCAACCAACGTTCGAAATAGGAAAATAAGTGGTGGATGTCAGGGCGCATTGGGCCGCTGGCGGTGAACGGGAGGAGAAAATAGATAAGTACTATTTAGAATTCATGAATTTGTTTATTTTTGAAAACTTTGAGAATAGAAAAATACGTAAAATCAGGTTTGATTTTTTGACTTTGTATTCTAACTATTATCTTTCAGCCGTGTGACTGTCGTGGTTTTATTGGTGCGCGGTGTATCCGTTGTTTTGTTTAGGAATCTCGTGCATTTTCTCTTCTCCTGCCTTTCTTGAAACCGATAAGGTAATTTTAAGACCTTTTTTTGAAAAGATCTTATGGAGACCTTTCACTCCTCTGTATGGAGGGACCTCCTTATACCTCTTTGAACATTTTTTTTTTTCACCCCAAAACTTTCTAGAAGTCATAACTTCTAATCTTTCCTCAAAGTTGCATGGCTATAGCTTCTCTAGTTTCAGAGAAAAACTGCTTTTCCTAATTTAATTTCCACAGCCCAATATTTCGTGTTATTATTTACTAGTATAACTTGCACTTTTTAAAAGCTATTTGACCCGAAAGTTTTTCGTTACCATGGTAACCCGAAAACATACGAAAGTATAGTTTACATGAATGTGCCATTAAAAGGTAATATTCAATTGCTTTTTACCTGTAACATTTGATTCCATATTGGCACGAGTCACGAATTGATGATGTCGCCTCTTCGGCGGGTGGACTTTCCGATTCATCTGACGCTTCAGTTTTCACTTCCAGTTTAACATCACAAAACTCGCTGGGCGATGACGTTGGCTCGGCTTCATTGTCATCGTGAGGCTCTTCTTTGATTTCTTGTTTTATTGTAATTCCCGCGCATGCTTCTTCGGGTTGAGCACTTGTTGCTTCACCCCCATTTCTGTTTACATTATCGCCATTTGTTCGCTGTGCACTGTCTCCTACACTTGCAATTGCATTGTTGTGGTCGCAGTCATTTGTTCGTTGTTTCTTTGAGTCATCAACAGATTCGGGGTTTGAGATTCCTTCATCCTCAATCAATTTGCGCTTCTGGTTGTTTGTGGAATGATTGCCAGAAACAGGCTCATGTATATTGCGATTTATAGCCGTGAAAAAACCAAACAGCGGCGCTTCATTACCTTCGCTGTGACTGGTCGTTGTTGAGTCAATCTCTTGAGACATTTTATTTACGTCGTTAATAAAATCGGGTTATCTTGCATTCGAGGTGTATTGCTGTAGTCGAAATAAACGTTCTATACGGTTATTTTGGCAATATATTAAAAGTTACCTTATTTTGTTAGGAGAAAAATACGCTCTTTTAAAATTAAAAGCGTGTTTACGTACAAGGCACAACCGAATTTCACAACTCCAACAATGTACGTCAAATGATGTTTCTTTGTGGAATGGAATGCGCGTTCCACTGCGTTGTTTGCTGGATTTTGAAGCGCCATTCCATTTGTCATTTCATATAGCCTGGACAGAAACCTCGAATGTGTGAACACCTACCGGAAATAATATGAGTCAATATAAGTTATATTTTGAAATTTGCCACATAATAAAACTAGAAAATAAAAAAAAAACAACATTCCATGGGAAAACTATCGTGATTTGGCAGAATTTGAGGTGGTAATGATTTAATTCTAGATAGATAGATAGCTTGATATTTTATTGAGTATTTTTAAGAACTACTTTTTTAACATGATATGATGGTACATACGAGGGCAGTCCGTTAAGTACTTAGCCTACAAAAGAAGAACGAAAATTTTGGAGAAGTAGCAAAACTGACGTTAGATAGGAAGCCATATGGCAGCAATTCGCATATGTACTAGTTGGCCTACTATGGACAAGCTTCCGGTAGCTGTCACCCAACCGCGGCATTAGCAAATGCTTATATTTCGTAATATATACTATTTTCCGAATAAAAAACGTGCGGAACGCATTCCATGCATGCTTTAAATTCACCTTGTACAGCCCACTGTACTCGTAAACTTTTCAAGACGAGCAAATGAAGCACACGTTTTGCACCTTCGACTGATAGCTCAGCGTTGAGATGTAAACAAACTCCTATAAATTCACTTTGGAAGGCGATAAAAACTAATCGGGTATAAGAACTGAAATAATTTTCACTTCACTAGGAGCGCTATTGTGCTCTCCACGAGCCATCAGGATTTCACTGTAGAAATCTGCCTTGAAACCGTACAAAACTTCGAATTTTCGTTGGCACCTCCATAATTCTTCATATACCGCCATGTAAGTTAGCCAGCAAAGTCGGCCTTCTAATGGTCATGTGTGTGGTAGTAAGCGCTGCTGCCATATGGCTTCCTATCTAACGTCAGTTTTGAGAAGTAGCAATTTATTTCTCAACATAATCTCCTTTTAGCTCGATACACTTGACGATGTTCCAACATCTTTAACCCGTCTAAAAAATACGTTGTCTGCAAAGTAGACCTGCATGGTGGTGACCTCACTCAATGTTCCCGCCCGAAAGCGGATGCATTCCGTCACAATGCGCACGAAGATTTGAGACCTATTGACTTATTCTTTTAGACCTATTGAACAGCTTTTGGCAGTCACCACAGTGACGTCATGCACATTAATTGCTTTCCTTTCGGGCCTGAGTAAGTAGGCGTTGCCTCACTCGAATCAAATTTCCGCCCGGCTAGTGACTTTTTCAAGTTTGGAAACAAAAAGAAGTTGCACGGGGCCAAATCTTGGGAATAAGGTGGATGGGGCAGTTCAAATGATTTGGTCGTGGTGACGGTGGAGGTGTGAGCCGGTTCGTTGCCATGGTGGAAGAGAACTTCTTTTTTCTGCGTTTTCTGCGTGTTTTTTCTGCGATTCGAATCGGTCCAATAATTCAGCATAATAGGACCCTGTGACTGTTTTGCCCTTCTCCAGGTAGACGATGCAGATCATATTTTGTGAATCCCAGAAAACGGTGGCCATCACTTTCTGTCCAGTATGACTGTCTTCACCTTCTTCGGAGCACTGTTTTGACTGCTCCTTGGTCTCTGGTGTGTACCAGTGGAGCCATGTTTCGTCGACAGTCACAAAGCGATGCAGAAACTCCTACGGATTGCGCTCAAATAACGTCAAACACTGCTCTAAGATGGCTCACGGTTGCGTTTGTTGTCCGGAGTGAGCAAATGCAGCACCTATAGTACCGACAGCTTTCTCATATCCGAAATTTCACGCAAAATACGACCCACGCAGTTTTTTGAGATGCGTACTGTCTCAACTATCTCACACACTTTCAATCGGCGGTCTGCCAGTACGAGCTGGTGGATTTTTGTCACATTATCTTCCTTGGTAGCCGTACACAACATATTTTGGAAAGTTACTCCTCAGTCCAGGACGTAAATTCAAGTATTTTATGATGTCTTCATTCTCGTGGTAAGAAGTCCTCCATTCCACAATTTATCTGATGGTAATCAGTAGTCTTAACGTGAAATTTCCACTAAAGCAACTTTATTCTTTTTTTTGCTAATAAATATTTTAAAACATTAATATGATACGGTGTGCTTCATTTTTCATTTTCGACAGTTTGAGCACATTTTCTTTGGTCAGTATAATTTGTTGATAATTGAATAGAGTAGAAATTCTTGCAATGCAAAACCGATTAGAAAATCATTAGGTACATTGGGAAATACCTTGAAATTGACTATTATGTTCAGTTTTGACGCTTTTTGTGCATTTAAGTGTTTCGATCGGATCACGATTCGTTATTTTGTCACCCTTGGTTGATGTTGTTTGTCCGGTAGTGATCTAAACAAAATCTTTACTATACCCTCTAAAACCCACTCCCGTGTGTCCAAATGTATCATTCTGTTTATTTCCACCCCAAGTAATAGGGGTACCGGTTAACTCATGCGGTATTTTTGAAAATTGAAGCTTTATTGTTGAAAAATTGCTTTTAGACGATTGGAAATGGTTTGTTGAGCGACGCCAAGTGATTTTGCAAGTTTTGGATGGATCTTGGTCGAGTAATGTCTCCAATTCATGATCTTCAAAATTTTTTGGCTGTCCGGGCCGTTCATCGTCCTCCAAGTCAAAATTGCCACTTTAAACCGTGCAAACCACTTCTGGCACGTACACTCAGCTAGAGCATGCACACCATACGCTTCCACCAAAATACGATGACTTTCGGCGGCCTTCTTCTTCAATGAAGAATTACTCCCCGCAAAAACACTTTATTCGGCACAAAATTCGACATTTTCAGAGTAAAAAAGAAAGTATTTTTGTTTACGCTTCAGCTAAATGACACATACTGATTCTAAAACTATATGACAGTAGCTCTTCAACACATATTTGGAAAGGTGAATCACTGGAATAAAAATCAAGTCACGCCACACGTGAAAACCGCACGAATTAACCGGTACATTTTGCCAAACCGCAAAATTAATAACATTTTGCGAGTTAAGCACTACTTTACAACCTTGAACTGAATTGTACATCAGCGAAAAGTATTATCAGTTGCAACGTACTTCACTGCCAAAGGAATATACGCATTTTTGATAAGTATGAATTACATGACGTGCAACTGTTCCCACATAGTAACGGTGAGGTTGTTGGCACGAATCTCAATCCCAACTCGTTGTGAAAACCCGTGTGCTTACGGTTTTGATCACGATGTACTTTTCACATGTAGACTTCGATTAAAGAAACGATCTTGCGGTGATTCAGTGTTGACTGCGTAGTTACGAAAACAACCGAAAAAACATAGCTAATGCTATTAGATACATGAAGAAAGGAAAAGCTCGAGAATCATTTCTCAATATTATCACAACTAAGGAATTAGATGCTAAAAAATTTACCAAAAAACCAATTGAAACATTGCGTGAGAATAGTATCAATCTGTCACGTCTTCTGGGCCAATGCTATGATGGGGCTAATGTGATGAGTGGTAAAAAAGGAGGTATTTCTGGTCTCCTGGAACAACACCTTAATTGTAAAATTCCTCACATAGACTGCTTCAACCATCATCTCCATCTCATCGTTGTAAAAGCAGTGCCTAACAATGATTCGCTGAGGGACTTTCTCGATATAAGTGTGATGCAATATGAATTTTTTCGCCATCCCAAAATTTCTTCTTTGTATGAAGGACAGACCATTGTACGATTGCTATTGCAACGATTGTCTGGTTATTTTGCAATTATACAGGTTGGTTCATCTAACTACCCTGAAATAAATTGACTGCTGGATTGAGTAGTCATCCAGTGAAAATTGTTCAATGGAGAAGATAGAGCAAAAAGTATCGGAATCAATACTTGTACAGTCATAAAGACAGAAGAATTTCGATTTTGCTTGATTTTTGCTAAAAAGTCTTACAACCAGCGGATGCTGCAATGCAGTCACGAATAGCGAGCAAGCTTGAAAGATGGACTAGACGTTGTAGGGTCAGTTCTTCAGCAACTTCAAGTCAAGTGACCAAGCCAGAATGAATTCGAGTTGATTTTAGAAGCAACAAATAAACGAATACCTATGACTGAATTCATGAACAAAACAATGTCCAAATGAAAAATCAGAACAAGTGAGCATCCAAGATACATAACTGAGACCAGATTACCTTCATACACTGCAAACCGCGCAACTGATGGGGACCTACAGGAGTCAAAGATGAAGCTGAAACAAATTTACAATGAATGTCTTGATCTTATCATAAATGAAATCAATTAACGCTTCTTAGACAATCAAGAGCTAGTTACTGCCATTTCCAGCATAAGCGAATTCAAAACTGATAATTTGAATGTTTGCTAAGAGCTAGGTAATTTGAAAAATCTACGATCTATATGAAATTTTTTACTGGCATGTTTTTTACTAGCATTTCACTGGCATGCTCAAATTAATATATTTTCAGGTTTGAAAGTTTCCAGTGAAGAAGAATTGACAGTCGTGAGAAACTTCTTCATGAACCGGTACGCATAGACTGACAATGGAAAGAGATTGGAGGTACTGTCCAGATTACATGAAGCTTTCCTCGAAACGTTCGAATTGATGGCAGCTGTTAAGACATTTGGGTGTAGTACAGCAACTCGCGAATCAATGTTTTTGACATTGACTGCAATTAATAGGCCATAGCGCCTGTCAATGACCCATGCTTGCATGACTGATCTCGTGTACTTGGGTCTCGAAAGACACAAGTGCATTAAATTTCGATATGATTCTCCGAAAATTTAATGATAAGAAAAATCGTAAACTGTCGTTATACTAAGTTTGCTTAACAATATTTTCTTTCAAATATGAATTAAAAAATACATAGAATATACGTTTTTCACATATCATTCATTTCATCATTTGTTGTTACACATTTTTCATCCTGCCCGTCATTCGTTACTTTGTGCCCGTACAACTAGTTAGGTTTGGCTACAGGCCTACTCAGACAAGGCCAATTTCGCCAAGTTCCAACACTTTCGCTCACCGAGGCAGCAGATCATCGCTGTAGTCCTTTATGGACAATTAAAAATATTTAATTCACTACAATTTGGGTAAAATTGATTCAACTTCCAATGTCTTCTTAATTTTAATCAACGATGCTTGACACTTGAAGAAATATATTGTTAGCCGAACTAGTTATTTGGTTGTTGGATTTAGTTGGAGAGATAACACAGTTGGGTAGGCCATCACATTTATCCCCTAATATCTCGATTGATGACGCGTTTGTTGCTACTTTTGACATCGTTCCATTTGTTCCATATTTCAGCTCCATCATCATCATCGTCATTGTCGTCTTGCTCATCATTCTCTTTGCCATTTTGCAATGATAGCGTCTTGGTTGCATGGGAAAATTGCCTTATCGCTACTTCAGATCGTGTCCCAAAAGCGGAAGCATGACGGCCTATTGACCTGTTCTTTTAGACCAATTGAACAGCTATTGAAAGTTCCTGCAGTGACGTCGTGCTCATTAACTGCTTTCCTTCTGAGCCTGAGTAGCAGGCATTGTGTAGCTCAATCTGATGCCTCTTGTGATTTGAATTGACTATCTGACGATAACCATTCATCGATTAGGTTGCAGCCTTCAGATTTTTTTAAACATTTTCTATTTTACAATTTTACCCTTAGCACTGATACAATATCGATCTTCAACTATATGGGCTACGCCGTGGCTCTTGCCGTATTACCTTCAAGTTAGAGTTTTCTTCAGTGGTGCTCAAATTTAGTACGGATGTATGATCACAATTTTGTATACCAATATCAAGATTGATCAACACATAATTTATTAAAATAACACCATTTATTAGTTGGGGTGATTTTCTGGCTGATTCGCATTCAGCCTTCTTGATTTGGAATTCCTCTTTTGCATTCTATTAGCATGACCATTGATAGAAGGAATATAACCACGATGACGATTATTAAAATGATGATGGTCATAAGATTTACTGTGATGGCTTTTATTGGGTTGCTACAATTTTTACTACACCACCACTCATTTGATTAGCTAGATTCACTGCCAAGTTGTGGATATTATTTTCATTATTAGACTAAGTTAGTAAACTTATACGAACTTACGTAAAGATTTATTCATGGTCAGTTGAATTTATTCTTCAGATTTCTTCTAATTTGCGTTCTGTGGTTTTTGATCCTCAATGAAATATAATGAATTTGTTTAATAATGCATAAACGTTTGAATGCTGAGCGTGTCTACATCAATTCTATTTTTCGTCTTATTTTTATCATGTTTCTATTTGTTTTATTTCTTGTAGCACTTGTTAAAAATGCAGTGGGATTTTTCCAGGAAGTTTTTCAAGTAGTTTGCGTGCACGAACTGCAAGTTTACTACAAGGAACTAATGCGAAAGCTTTTCTAGTAGATGGGGAGTAGCAATTATTAGGGCAATTATTTGCAATGACGACAAGAGGCCCAGATATTGAGTTACTACATTCCTGATTACTAAGTTCAGAATGCCATCGAGACCAAATGATTTTTTATCATTCAAATTTACTATTATAGATTGGATTTCGTCAAATCGAGTGAAAAAATTGTTGTAGTCCTTCAGCAGATAATGATACAATACTAGTTAAAATAATAGTTTATTATCCTTTGCAATTACAACATAAGCTCCGTGAGATTAGACTTGACTCTATGACTTCTTAATGACAAGTGACAAGTCTTCTTCTGCCATAATTCGTGTTGCCATCCCAGCAAAAATCACGATAATTTAAACATGTGGGATGTGAGGAACGATTATTAGGAGAGAATATTGTCAAAAAAGATCTTTCAAAACCTAAACGTAAAGAATTGACTTTACTCTCTACAAGTTATTTTAAAGCGTTGGTAGCAGAAAGGTTTTCACTGCACTAACGGAGGAGAAAACGTTCAATTTTTTCATCTATCGTAACATGATTGTCCATTAAAACTATTAAGATCGCTGGAAATATTCCAATCATTTGATGACCGGCCAGTCAAGCTATTTATTTCTTTCAAAACATGTGAGGATGGTTTCATAGAACAAAAGTCGTAGTTTATGCGCCGAATTCAATTCAAGATGCATTTTGCCTGTTATAATTTTACTTATTCCTTTTTTTCCTCGGCCTAATCAAAAATTAGGTAAAATTGGCTATGGCATGAGCGCACACGCCATCGATGAACGTCCTTGGTCCTTTGGAATTATGATTTTCTATGGCCTGTATTTGGTTGTTTATATTTTTGACTATATAATTTTACTTATGCAATTAATTTGTGAACGACGGAGAATATACTCTTTTGTATTTTATTTCAGTTTTGTCTGTCGAAAAAGCACCTCCTAATAATATACAATTTTTCCGCCACATGGCGCTGCGTATAGAACAGTGAACATTCGCACAACAATTGACGTTTGATATCTTTTCATCATTTGCATTCGTCTTTTGTTTTGGTTTTAAGTGGTCGGCAAAATTAACAAAATAAATTTTAAGTTGCTCTTGCAACGTTGTAACTTTGATAAAAAATAATATTCAACTATCTTGCGCCGCGGATAAGGAAATTTAATTCTTCGTTTTTGAGGTATTTCGTTTATTAATTAGCGACTGACTATTTATATCTTGGCAATTTTCATAGGTAAATACTTTAGAAACTAGTGGAAAATGAGTTTGCTCACAAGAGCCCTTGCCAGGAAGTTAAGCTATCGCTACTTGTGCACCATAAGCAACAGCAGTGCTAAGTTGCGACCGAAGTTAAAGTTAGAAAAATTAATCGACCGAGGATTAATACGAGTTGCCGGCAAAGATGCGACTCCTTTTCTTCAAGGGCTTGTAACGAATGATGTTGAGCATTTAGACCGTGGATCGCAAGCCATCTATGCGCTGTTCCTAAATAAAGGAGGACGAATTCTGTATGACTCAATCATTTACAAGACACAAGACCATAATGTAATTTTGGTGGAATGTGATGTAGATGTTGTACAAGACTTGGTACGACACTTGAAGATCTTCCGAGTTCGTAGAAAAATTGATGTTGATCCTATAAGTGCAGATTACATGGGATGGGTGGCACATGGGGGTGTGGCAAACGTAGATGCTAGTACAGCTATAATTCCAACGATAAATGCAATTCCTGAATCTGAGAAAGATGTCGTTTTATGTCACGATCCCCGTATGAAATACTTAGGAACAAGAATTATTGTCCCTTCTTCTTATACTCTTGGTGATATTGAACCATTCTTCCCGGACAATGAATTAGAACTTGCTGGTCAAGAAGATGATTACACAACACTACGTTACAAACTCGGTGTTGGAGAAGGGTTAGATGATCATCCGCTAGGCAAAGCTTTGCCAATTGAATCCAATGGCGATTATTTACATGGTATAAGTTTTCACAAGGGATGCTATTTAGGCCAAGAACTAACGGCAAGGACATATCATACTGGCGTTATTCGTAAACGCCTAATGCCAGTAACTTTATCAGAAGAAATTGGAGAACATGAATCTGAAGTTGATATTAAAACCTCAACTGGAGCGAGTGTCGGAAAGTTACGAGGCCACAAGAATGGATTTGGTGTAGGTCTGATGAGAATAGAAAAAGTGGCTGATAATGTAAAATTATTAGTCGACAATGTTGAGTGTAGCGTTGCGAAACCTTTTTGGTGGCCTGGCGTATTGCCGAAAACGAGACAATCAGTGGTGGCAGAGCAAGGATCTCAAACGTAGCTATTTAATTTATACATATGTTGAAATTTTTGCTTATCGAAATGTTGATATAGTTCTTATAAATGTAATTTAAAAATTTGAATTCACTGAATTTTAAAATGTTCCGGATTGAAAAGTTACTTAGTTCATTTAATGCTTCGTAGGTAATTCAGTTGATAATTTAGTTAAATGTTCTTTTGTTTAGTACTAACAGTTCCTTGTTAATTTATTTGTTGATAAATTAATATTTTGCTGTTTATTTAATTGCTTATTTGAATTTATAGCCGAAAGAAATTTCTATTCCTTAACGGTCAATTTTCGGAGAACTTTTGTTTCATTAACTTTCAACTATTAATTTTCTTAAACCTTTTATTCGTTTCACTCTCAATCAATCTTATTTCGTACTATGGGGTATATTTCAATATCAAATCTAGCAATATAAAATTTTGAGTTGGCCAAGTCGTTAAGTATTTCGGTGTTTCTCATAATGTCCCTTTAGTTACTTTGTTGAAATGCGTAGATATTTGAAAAATTTGTCCCACACCGTAAGAAAGTCCTTATTTCATCTCAAAAGACCTTATTGTGTGCATATTTTAAGCGAATGTCTTCATTTTTAGAGCTTTGGAAATAAATTTAAAAAAACTAAAATTGGTACCTGCCTGCCCGTCCGTCCGTGTGTCACAGCAAGTGTTTTTGATTTTGACATGAAACTTATTTTAATGCATTTTGGTAATAACCGCTATAGAGGTAGGTTGTTACTAGAAATTTCAGTATCGGCTACAAGCTGATACTGATACAAGCCTGTCACTGAACTGATACTTTTTTGACATTTTCTGTAATTTTTGCCAATAGCACACGAATTTGTTACACAGAGACATACCCATATCGAGTGCAGCTTTTGATTTTCTAAAGAAAATGCAATTTTATCACATCACTAGTAAATTGCATGGAAAACACTCATTTATCTTCATACCAGTCAAAGTTGTACATTTTTTAAATAAAATTTTACTCAAATTGGTGTTAACATGGCAACAAAGAAAAAATAGGAAATTTTAAACTATTTTACAACAGGTGTGTGGACACCGAGAATGCAATATGTAAAATTTGCAAATCCATACTGACCTATAAACTTGGAAATGCAGTTACACAGCGGCCCGCAAAGTTGCAATTACGGAAAACCAAAATATCACTAACTTTAACGTAAGCCAGCAGGAGCAAGCAACGTCTATCAATTTGACGAAAAGTGATCAACCAACTATTTCGTCACTTCTTCGCCCTAAAATTGTTAAAACCACAATCGAAAAAGATTCTTCAATGACGGCGCTCTAGAAAAAAATTAGGAATATTGTTACACACGTCAAACATAGTTCCCAGTCAACTAAGAAATTGATAGAAACCCAAGAGCGGAACGGATTTGAGGCTAAAAAATTAACTCAAGATGTATCTACAAGGTGGAACTCCTCGTGATATGATTAGTCGTTTTTTGGAGCTTGAAACGTCCATCAGAACAACTACATTGGAAAAGGAAATGGTAGCCTTAAATGCAGAAGAATGGTCCCTTTTATCTAAATTAAGGGATGTGTTAAAGACAATGGAGGAGGTCGCCGATGTAATGAGTGGCGAAAAGCACACAACGGAGGAAAAGTCTTATCTCGCGATTGCCACATTTTTGGACCTAAGTTACAAAAACGCTGCATTCAATAACAATGAAATATTCCAAAGAACAAAAGGGTCTACAGTTTCCTTAGTTTGTCAAGAAATTGAACAAGAAAGTAGCACAGAAGCAAATAGTTTACTTAGTGGAAGGACACAGAACACATTAGAGCTTTCTAGGAGCCCAACTGTTTCCTTTTGATCGAATTTTAAAAGGAGTGCCTTACATTACAATTCCAGTGGGATACTTCGCTCTAGAGCAGTGACCGAGATTCAAAGGTTTCTTGAAGAACCTCTCTTACCGGAATCCGAAGACCCCTTAAAATAGTGGCGAGCAAGAAGCTATAATTTTCCTTATTTGAGCAAAATTATTAGGGAAAAATTTTCTACGGTAAACACTTCGGTTTCTTGTGAGCGTGTATTTTCGAAAGCAGGAATCATATGAACCGAGCGTCGATCGCGACTATCTGCGGATAAGGTGAAAATGTTAGTGTGCATGGGCGACGACTGATACTTTGCGCTGGTACCATTTTCTTGTATCAGTTACAAGTGTGTATCAGGTACAAAGTATCAGGTTGGTACAAAAAGATCCATCACTAAACCGCTGCAGGTCTTTAAGAGTTTCTCTATATCGGAAGAGCTTTGTAATGATTATAACTCGTTCCTCCGATTTCGAGACAAGTCGCGAATCGTACCCGTAGAGTCAACAGATCCGGACACCACAGTCGACTCCGTGGTGGCTGCTGGTCGGCCAGCTAGTTCCGAGAGAAATTCAGTCGTGGGTAGCATCGTGAGAAGAACTACCGCTTGACTATAATGTTCATAATTATCATCACCAATTGCGAGACAGCCCAAGTTGGGCCTTGGCCTCTAGCATCAACTTCCTCCATTCATCACGGTTCTACGACCACGTTCGCCTGTTGATCACTTCCAGCAATGATCTGCTGTTAGCTTCTACCGCATCTTCGCATCGAGTCCTCGGTTTTCCTTCTGGACGTTTACCTTGGGCTCTACCCTTTAAAGTAGTTCGTTCGTAGTCGGGTTTCTTCGATTCTTTCTACGTGGTCCGCCCATTGCAATTTGTGAAACTTTACGCAAGTAGATACATGTTGTTGGTCAAATAGCTCAAACAACTCATCGTTGTAATGTAGTCTCCACTCTGATCCTTGTTTCACTGGGCTGTAGCTTTTCCGGAGCACTTGGCGTTCTATTATGTCAACTGCCCTTTCGAATTTACTCGTCAGGGTCCATGTTTCACTTCCATATAACATCACAAGTTTGACTAGTGATTTGTAAATATGAAGCTTACTTTGTCTGTGTATAACTCTTGACGTTAGGATGGTAAGTACGGAGTAATGGCTTTATTGGCGGCGTTTATTCGTTGTCCAACTTTGTCCTTTTCGGCGCCCCGTTCTATTCTTCCTCGTTTGAGGAATGAATTTTGTTTTCGTTTCGTTACTCGTAGGCTAATTTGACTTGCTTCAGATTCTAGACTGAGAAATGCTTCTTTGGCATCTGAGATTAACCGTGTCATAATATTGACATCATCAGCATGTGCTACCAATTGTGTCAATTTGGACATAAGTGTACCAGAGGTTGCAGCTGCTGTCTTCCTGATGATGTTTTCCAGCGCAATACAATACTACTATGTTCAGCATTTGTCAAATTTGCCCGAATTAAAACGTGTCCTAGATTTATATCGCACTGTACCTTACCCTACCGATTCCTTTGTTGCAAAAATCAAGGAATACTCTGGACAACAAAAAAACGATCTCAACGCGTTACCGATCTCTAGACAACCGCGGTATCAATAACTAATCTATTTTCAGCATTCGTCAAATTTGCCCGAATTAAAACGTGTCCTAGATTTATATCGCACTGTACCTTACCCTACCGATTCCTTTGTTGCAAAAATCAAGGAATACTCTGGACAACAAAAAAACGATCTCAACGCGTTACCGATCTCTAGACAACCGCGGTATCAATAACTAATCTATTTTACCTGAAACGGAAACAAGCTACTCTAATGAAATCCACAAAAACAACCAAGGACACCGCGATCCCGACCCGACTGACAAAAGACCCATGGACAAATCCGTCTAAGGGAAAATAGGGCGATACTTACCCATCGCTTGACTCCTTCCTGAAAATGCCTACTGTACTGGAAGGAAAGGAAAATGAAAATTCGTTCCCTTCTAATAACTCAAAAGTCCATCCGATCATCGAGATGTTTGCTATATTATAAGCCCAGTATGATATTGTAAAATGCAAAAGACATTTTTTTTCTAATTTTATGTTTAAATTGTGTCTTGGTCTCATTAGTACTAGTAGTGTGATCGATCGGCAGTATTTAGATATAGTTATTAATTTCAACTATCCAAAAAAACGCACTTTGTGAGCTTTGCTTTCTATCGTGAAAAGCCCAAAGTTCAACATAATGCATGTTCGAGTCGGGATTACTTGTGTTACGATTTATGTGGTTCGGTTACCTTTAGGGGGGTCCATTCTCCTACGGAATCATTGGTCGCGTGTCGACGAACAGTTGGATGCCGTCCTTTTCGGGTTAAATTCCTGACAAATCTGTCGGTTGACAAACCCGACGCTGGTTCCATTACCCTGGCATCAAAGGGAGGTTAGATCTCCAAAAAACTTCCTGTAGAATCAAATTATCAGCACGTATCATAACTGAACGGGCTTATAGTCCGTTCGAAGAATCACTCGAACTAAATATCGTTGACGCCAACGAAATTCGAACCAGAGGCTTTCGGCTTACGGGCTTAGTGCTCTAACAATTAAACCACGCGGACTACTGAAATAATGTAATAAAAAATTTAAAAAACAGGGTACTCACCCGGCATCCTCGACTAGTGCACGTAGATGGTGTGGGTGATGCCTGAAACTTTACTGAAATTCTGTTTGAAGTGCGTTACGAGTGCTTGAATAATTAATTGAAATGGCGAACAAATCATTAAGTTGCACAATTAATTGAAATGGTTAGCAAAAAACCCAAATCACTCTTGCACTGTATATAAATCAACTTCCTTAACCATATATGCTGTCGAGACAAGCTGCTTTGGGTCGACTACATCAACAAGTGGTTCGGTTATAGCTACTTTTCGAATACAACTCATATCAAAACCAAAAATCGCTCCACCAATTAACTTTTTTCCTCCTTATCCTGACGATGATCAATTGCAGTTATGAACAAAGTTCCACGATCTGGAAACATCATCCCATTTCCTTTTAGCCACTTATCTCTTGCGAACAATACCGTATCCAACATTGATTCGAAAAATTTAATAGTATCCCATCCATTCAGTTATTATAATATCAACTTTCTCAACTCCATGTGGCATTTCCACGTCCTTTACTTTTCCTTTGATAACAGCTATCACGTCTGTTAATTTGCTGTCAATAACAATCTGCCATGCATAATCCACTATATTCTAGCATTTAACGCCGTCACTACCAGTGATATCGCAGGTGGTGGATTGCCTTAAAAGTAGTTGGTAACCAGATGATGTGGTTTCTAACGGATGCACAATCTTAAGCATGCGAATTTTATTTCTGACCAACGCACGACGGAGAAAAACATCTGAAGGTCTTTATCGGTGATTTTGTCCCTACGGCTGCTTTCCACGAGTCAGAGTTACCACACCTCTAACGGTTGTTGATTCGCGTATTGCACAAATAAATGTCTCGTTCTAATTAATCTCTTATTCACTTTTTCAATTGTTGGTATTAACTACCTATACAACTCTGTTGTATCCAAAAGTTTTATCTCTTTTTGTTCTTCTCAGGACTTTATATTTTATTGATGAGGGGAGGCTTAACCAGTAACTGTTTACAAATCTTAATTTTTCGGACGCACTGTATTTAATTCACCCTCTAGGCAAAATAATAATTGCAAACTTTTGTCACGCTAAATAATTTAATCATTGACCGTTAGCCACTTTAAGCTCAACAAGTTGTCACTCGTGTGACTTTCGTTTGTACAATCATAACAATTTGGTCTTCATATTTTTCTTCTCAAGTCGATTCTATTTTCCACAAACCTGGTCGCTCACATGTTTTTGCTTCAGCGAGTTCTCAGTTCGCTAATGCGCCGCTGTAATCGCAACTACATCAGAGCATATAACCACATGTTACTGGCGGGCGAGCATATCTTAATCTCTAGTACTATTCAGCTAATCACGCTAGCGGCAACTAAGGAAGTGCTTTCGTTCCAAAACAGCACTATCAGCAGCGGGCACGGTTTGACGCCGACCGGCTCCGTTGCTTTGATAAAATCTCACACGAGCGAAGGTGAAAATGAAAACAAAAGCGAGGAAATTCTAACGGGGAAATCGCAGTTGTAGGCGGTGGAGTGGCGCACATCTGGTCCAATTGCACAAGGCGGCCGTTTTGTATGAGAATAGTTAGCGCACTTAAGTGATAGACAAGTTTTCCATCAATCCGAGATCGAATGCAATCTGTTGGATCCGCCAATAGCCAATGCAAATCTCACGCCACTGAAAGGTAAACAATGAATGACCGCGGAGCAGGTGAGTTGCTACAGCGAATCGCGAGACTGTTTGCTATTTCGTACGACCTGACAGAATGCGCGACGTAAAACCTCCCAAACGATTTCAGAATTTCAATTTTTCTTTTTTTCTAATCACCGTTTACCGGCGCGATTCTCTCGATGTGCTCGCCGTGGCGGTCAAAAGCAGACTCCCCATTTTGTTCCCGGTAGTTGGCGAGCCAGTTCATCCGTCGATGTAGATTGCATTCGGCAATGCAATTCGTGGATGAGCTGCGTTAAACGGTGTCGCCGTGTCCAAGTTTTAATTGTAGATTTGAATAATTAAATTTTTCAAATCTGCAATTAAAATTTGGAACAGTATTATGGAGGTTTTCGAGCAGTTTGCTTAGGCGACTGCTCGATTACTACACAGAAATCTATCCTTGGTCCGGACCTGTGGAACGTGTCATGACGAGCTGCTGGAGATGCCAGATGAGTCGCGCTTGATCGGCTATGTGGATAATGTTGTGGCTCTAACCCCAGGACGCACTGTTGAACAAGCGTAACTTAGGCTAGGTATGCTAATGCACCGAGTTGGAGACTGGATGACGGCTTGTGAGCTCAGTCTAGCACTGGAGAAAACCGAAGTAGTCATCTTGACAGAAAAGAGGATCCCTAGAGTAAGGATGATCAGTATTGGAGACATACTAATTGAATCGAACCCAGCGGTGAAATACCTGGGGCTACTGATCGACTCAAAGATGTTTCTCTGAGCAAAGAGCACAACGGCTGCTTCGGACGTTTGGACTCTGAGTCGACTTATGGCCAATATAGGGGGACCCAACCCATCATGAAGACGCCTCTTGATGAGTGCTGTACGGTCAGCGCTACTGTGCGGAGCAGAAATATGAGGTGACGCTCACAGTAAGGAGGTGCACCAAAAACGCTTGGCACAGGTGACCATCTTCATATCCGACCGTCTCTGATTCAGCAGTGAGAATTATTGCAGGCGTTATCAGGTTGCACTCCTTGCTAGAGAGGCCCGCGCTATTTACTTGCATTGAAGCGAGGGAGACGACACTCGCTCAACGATTTGCAACAGACTTGGGTGAATTGTCCAAAGGAAGGTGGACTGCGTGGCTCATTCCGGATCTAAAACCGTGGGTAAATCGAAGACACGGTGAAATTAACTTCTAACTGACCTAGCTTTTGAGCGGGTTTTTCGTTTTCAGTCTTACCTGCACAAGATTGGTAAGTCACGGTCCCCCGACTGTCGATTTTGCGCAAGAGAGGAAGACTATGCTTGCCAAAGACAGATTTTGTGTGCGAAATATTGGACAGGCTGCGATAGATCTACAGAAAGACGGGGGAGCTCACCCCGGATACTAGTCGGGATGATGCTTAGATTGATTGACAAATGAAAGACAAAAGGGACTCATAGTAGTCGGGGCTGGGGGATCACTTGTCTGGCAATTCCTCTTCCTCCCTCCCGTCCCGCTAGAGGAGGGATCCCTAAATTTGAAGGCGCCTCACGGCGTAGCAAAATGAGACCTGGCTCGAAGTAATGTGTCAAACGGTTCTTGGTTAGGTTCTCAGGTTGACAGGGGAGGTGTTTAGTGATTACGTCAGTCGCGCGTGCATGGGAGCCCCACATTCAGTGGTTAAATGGCATTCACCCCTCAAGCAAAAAAAAGAGCAAAGAACTCAGCGCACTGAAAACAAAATGGCGTCTAGTTTAAATACACAATAACCATATTTTAGTTTTTAGAACTTAATTATGGAATCTGTATGTGAATCAAGTTTTGATATTCAAAAGACATTGCTTCAGGTCCTCATTGGTTTCCAACACCCTTACGGCAGGAGCACTTTCCTACTACTTTGACTTTCTATTTCTATTTTGGAAGATTGCAAGCATCTGAAACATAAAATTTAAAAAATATTCAACCTCTGGGTCATTACGTTGATTTAATAGTTTCTTGTATGTCTAATTTATTTACTTTTTAACGCGAGTCAGCAAGTTTTTTAAGTGATCTAACTGCAACGTATGCATTTCTGTTTTTTTTCTTGATCGAGGATACATTTTTGCCCTATCCATTATTTTCGCATGGTCAGGGGTTCTTTCTAGTTTCATTTTAAATAACGATTTTGCAGAATTTCTTGAATATCTAGAAATATACGATGGCTTTTCATTTTGTTTGAGCTCGCAAACTTGTATAATAATGGCGTATAATAATGACTTGTTGATCTATGTCGGGCTAATCCTTTCTTGTTCCAAAACTTTATTATCTAAGATATTGATTAAATGAATGAACTAAGTTCTTTTTTTTATTAAAATTCCAGATCTGATGTCCGACGAGCGACCGCAGGAGGCGAATCAACGTTTCCAACCATTTGATGATCGCAGTCAAGAAGGCAAATCGTCACAACATGCAAAAATCGACATGGAGAAACTGCCAAAAGAAGATAATAAAAATAAAGACAAAACGAATGATCCAGCACCACGTATAGAGTTCCGTTGCGAAAGTTGTGATATGAATGAATCGTGTGACTATTTAGGAACAACTCCACCATTTGTAAATGGTTTAGTTTTCGCTGAAAATTGTTATGTTATGCGTGATCCATTCACACCACCACCATTTCGTTCACGTTCCAAACCAGAATATTTTATTGTTCTCGGCGCACATTGCGTTGATTGCAATAAAATTGTGTGCAAAAGGCCAAAATGCAGTGTATTCTATCAGAGAACATTTTGTCGTGCTTGTGCCAGTGTTAATTTAAGTAAATTTCCGGGAGAAATTCAGAATAAGTTTAGAAAACAATTAACAGGGTGACGCTTGCAGAGTTAGCTTAGGTAGATTCAAGAGGAATATTGTATATAGATATTTTATTTAAATTCTAGTGTTTGGTTGATGAAATAAAATTTGATTTGTAATGTAAAACAGTTTTTATTTCGGTGCTATTTTCTTGGCCAACTTCTGTAAATGCGTTGGTTTCTTCTTTTTCTTATCCTTTGATTTCTGAAATATAAAATAATTTCATGACATATTTTTGCTTACCAATGAGATGAATTTTTGTTTTTACCTTCTTATTTGTTATCTTTTTGCCTTGATAATCTGATTTTTCTTTTTTTGGCATCTTAAGTTTTGACTTTGGAAACTCTTTGCCATTAATACCCTCTCGCTTGAAGCTTTTTGTTTTTAAATGCGTTTTATTTTTGTCATTCTCATTTTTAAAACCTTTCTTCCCTGACAGTTTATTCTTCTTTTCAAGAAGTCGTCTCGCGGGGCCCTTCAGTTCTTTTGGGTTGGTCCTGACCGGTTCCGGGTTCTTTTTATATCGTTGAACTCGTATTGGTCGATCGTCAAGTAATGTATTATTCAACTCAAGCGCAAGTGAGACTGATTCCGGTTTTTTGTAACACACATAGGCAATACCTATGCAACCTTTTTCGTTTCGAATGGTACGCACATATTCTATACTACCACATGTTGAAAAAATTTCATGCAGTTTCTCATCGGTTGCATTGTATTTTAAATTCCCAACGAACACAACCGCTTTAGAAGCTATTTGATCAGTGAAATCATTCGCAGCCGTCACACGAATATGTCTGCTTTTAAATTCCGTGCCGGATAATGACAGGGCTTTTTCCTTGGACGTTGGGTTGTCGAAGACGACGTAGGCATTAAGAGCTTCGGCTTTTAAGCGAGTTTCGTGTTTGAAGATTGGTTTGCCTTCTGCGGTGCGAAATCGAATGGAGACAATTTTGCCGAATTCCTTGAAAAGGCTGTCCAATTGTTTCTTTTTTGTATTTGCCGGAAGATTCCCAACAAAGATAGTATTTTCTGAAAATGGAACCGGTACAGTTGTTAAGAATTGTTAAATATGTTTTACCTGGCTTAGAATCACGCCGAGCTTTTTTCTCTTCTTTTTGGTCACTAATTGATGTGTTGAGAACATCTAGGAATCATTATGGTTAGTACTTTTGAATTGCAGGAAATCTTTGTAATAAATTTAACTAAATACCGTTATCAAGGTCTGAATTTGATTCCTCCTTTACTTCAAGCTCTTTTGATTTCTTTCCCACTTCTTTTTCAAGTTTTGATTTACTTTTCTTATCAACGACTTCACTTATCGATTGCTCTGTTATTTCCTCATTTTTGGGTACGTTTTTATTTAGTTTCGCTTTAGTTTTCTTTTTCTTCTTCTTAACAACGTCACTTATCGCCGACCCATTTGCAGTTTCCTCAGGGTTGATCACATTATCCTCCAGCTTCACCTTATTTTTCTTTTTCTTGTGTTTCTTGCCGACCTCACTTATCAATGATTCCCTGGTTGTATCTTCAGACTTAGATAATAAATCCTTAACCGCTTTTAATTTATTTTTATTCTTGCCTTCGGACGGGAGGCTTTTCTTATGTTTGGATTTCTCTTTTCCCACTTTTTTATTTACTATTTTGTCAGTAACTTTTAATTCGCCCGACTCTAAAGTTGAGTCTTCCCGCTGTTTATTTTTCTTCCCCATTGCACGTTGTAAGTTTTTCAGTAAGCAGGCGGCTAATGTGACGTTAAATAAATGTCATAACAATTGGCCAACATGTGTGAAATAGTTAGAAATAATTCCGCTAGAGTAACGCCATCGCTACTGGTTTGGCACTCCCCGAATAGTTAGTATTCACCTTGTTAACAATAGAATGTGTAATTTTTAAAAGCACAAGTATAACATTCTGCTTTGAATACATTTTGTTGTGGAATATATTAAAATATACCTTATAAGAATATTTGAAAGGATGATTTGGCTAATTGTCGTCCTTAAAAAGGCGCTAGCATGCAGAATTTGGTTCCAATGAGTCAAAAGGTCAACGTTTTCTTGATTTTTTCTAATTCAAAGTCCTCTCGAACCATAAGGCTTCCATGAAAATTACCGCCGGTAAAAGCGTAACCGACGAGTTCTCGAAATCGTTATGGTTAAACGACTCCCATCGCGACTCCAAGATATTTTGACCGCATCAACGGTAAATCTTGATGAAATGGCGGGCAAAATTATAGAGAATCGTGAACATCCCACACAATTCATCCCTGAAGTTCAGAAAAGTAAAAATGACGTAAAAGTGAACTTGCTATTATTCATTCCCACCTCGGCGGGCTACGTATTGCCAAACTCGCAACTCACGTTTCAGTTCCACTCGCTCCCCTAGTTCCGCTAATCGTCAGAATACTGGCATCGGTTATTACCATCATCGATTGGGCACAGCGGCGAGGAAGTGCGGGATGCCATGCTCTTTCCGTTCCGACAGCAGTGCAAAAAACTAACAAAACAAAAAGCTATCGCCCAATCACCTTGCTGCCTAACATCAGCAAGGTGTTTGAAGTGATACTCAAGAGGGCATTAAACGCCCACATTGAGGAATATGAGTTGATGCCGAATTGCTAATTTGGTTTTTATGCCAGGCATTCAACCACACATGCAATAACGGTAGTAACCTCAGACATTTGTTGGAAACTAAATGAGAGACAATGTGTTGGAGTATGTCTCATTGATATGGAGAAAGCCTTCGATACGGTGTGGTTAGACAAGTTCCCCAGACACCTTGTCGCCATGATGTGCAATATATTGTACGGGAAATTGTTTGTTGTCACTGACGGAAATCTGACAACAATGCACGAATTCAAGGTCTTGAATGATCTACAGCAGGGAACAGTTACTGCATCTCTGCTCTTCTCAATATTCATTCGCAAGCTATTGAACGGCTTTGATTTTAACGTCTCGCCAACGCGATCATTGCTAGCGTTTGCTTTTGATGTGGTCATCTATACGGCAGACCGAAAAGCTACAATAGTTCAGAGCATGCTCTAAAAAATGTTCAATGATGTGCAGCTGTACACTGAAAATTGGCGAACGAAAATTAATGCGCAGAAATGCGAAACAATTCTGTTTCGGACAACGCTGCAGGGGGTCAGTCAAGACCTGAAACGTAATTGGAAAGATTTCCACATCATGGCTGGCGAGGATAGTTCAGAACGGGTTCCACATAAATCCTGTGTTCGATACCTAAGGGTTCATCTCGATCAGTATCTGTACTGTACTGAACATGTCAAAATCATGCTCAGTAAGGCACAAAAGTAGTCATTGCCCTATGAAGATTCTATAATTCCAGATACATTGATCAAAAGGTCAAAATTTTCTGTTACAAGACCCTGGTTAGACCAGTTTTGACATGTGGATGTCAGATCTGGTACAACAAGAGTGCTATGGAAAAATTAAGAGTTTTCGAAAGGAAATGTCTTGGTGCATGTACTGGTTTGTACAAAAAACCTGAGACTGATTGGAAACATATATCGAATAGAAGAATTTATCAAACTGCTCAAGTGACAAGAGTCGATATCTTCATATTGAAACTTCTTCGGAATCATATCGCAAGATCTATAACTGTGAGTGAAAACCCTTGGATTTCACATTTGTTCCACCCTACAGACGGGTATATTGCGACTTGCCTCACTACTGGCTTCGTTTCTCTAGAAGCATTCGTGTATTTAGACATGAATCGATATGTTTTTGATTCTGACGCCGTCCCAGTCATATATCACATATATCGACGGGCCACCGATAAGAACGTAAAATATCCTCCGAATTTGAGTTCACTAGACCAACGATTTCAATGGAGATACTCATTTGCTAGATTTGTTGACGCTGATCGAGCTGAGATGGGCCAATCTAGGTATTGGTGGCTGAATGACAATGTCTAAATTATTCGTGTTTATTTTCAGTTTTGGTGTTTTTCGTTACTTAGTTTTTGAGTTTCAGCTCATTATTGCTGTATTTAGTGTTGTTGTTTAGTTGTGTTAAAAATTAGGTATAGGTTAGGTATATGTTATGTTTATTTTATTAGGTTAGAGGTAAGATTAAATGCGTAGGTTAGGAATATTGTGATAGAACTTTTTAGTGTAAGATAAAGTTTTTGATTGAATTTTATTAGAATTAGATTATAACATATATACATATTCGGTGCAGTATCAAAGTTCACTGTTGTGTTTGAATTATAAATAATTTTTGAATAGTGTAGGTTGGTTTTTTCTCCTTTTTCCAATCAAATCATAAAATATGCAATAATCTTAATTAATTTGAATTTGCTATAGTTTTTTTTCCTAAAACGTGTTTAATGATAACGTATAAATTTAGGGAACCATTTAGGTCATTAAGTTTTTGTATTGTTATTGTTTGGAATATGCTTTCTATCCCCTGAACATTTAGAACGATTAGTATTGATTAAAGTGCTTTTGACTTTGGAAGGATCAAACTTCGTCGTTAAAACGGTTCATAAACCTCTCATTTTTGCCTTCCGACAAAACTCTGAAAAGGCCACAACGACAGTCAAGGCAGCTTAATTAGGTCTCGCAGTTCAGTACAAATCTAGTGCATATTTCTGGAAAAGATAATGTAACCGCAGGTTCGCTGTCACACATTGAGGCTATCGCGCTTTCTACGTTAGTTGGAGATGTCGAGCTTATAGCAGAGCCAGCCAATGACGCTAAACTAAGCGCTCTTCTAAATAACAACACAACATCTCTTCGATTGCAGCCGGTCAGCAGTCATAGAAAAAATCGATACTGTGACTTCTCGACAGGTCTTGTCAGAGCTTTTGTTCTAGTGATTCTTTGTAAACAGATCTGCGAGACTTTTCATCACTGCTCCCACACAAGTGAACGTGCGATGCTGCGTGCAATGGCAAGAAAGTTTGTCTGGCCCAGCATGAGAAACGTACTGCAACCAGTTTTGATGCCAGATAGACGGTTCCAAGCAATATACTTGGACATAGTAGGTCTCTTACGCAAGTTAATGGCTTTTGGTAGATATTAACGATGATCGACCATTTCTTCACGTGGCCAGAGGCAGTAACATTGGAGCAACAACCAACAAATGCAGTAGCAAAAGCTTTTTATGCCACCTGGGTACCCCGCCTTGGAGCACTGGAAATTATCACTGACCAAGGAACTCAATTCGAGTCAGCCCTATTCAAATGCCTCACCAATGTTATTGGAAGTAAGAGAGCAAAGACTAAGTCATATTATCCTACTTCGAACGGGCTAGTGGAAAGGTCGCATCGGACGCTAAAAGCCGCTATAATGTGTCATGAGAGTGATAAAAATTGGCCTGATCTACTGCTAAACATACTTTTGGGACTTCGGAACTGTTACAAACAAGACTTGGGAGCAAGCCACGCCAAATTTGTCCTGGGAACAACGTTAAGGCTTCCTGGAGAATTTCTAGTGGAAGACGTCAGACATAGTGACCTGCATCTATTCGGCAAAAGCTTCAGACTCAAGATGCGAAAAATCAGGCCCAAACCTTTAGCACAAAATGCAACCGCGACATTTTCTTCCACAAAAACCTCAGGACGTGAACACACGTGTTCTTCAGGGTTGATGCAGTCAGACGTGCATTATGCCAGCCATATACAGGGCCCCATTGTGTCATCAATAAATTATCCGATGTGCTTTTCATTATCGACGTGAACGGGAGACACGTCCACATTTCAACCGAGTGACTCAAGCCCGCATTCTTGGCCAACCAGGATCAGCTCGCCGACGGTCCATACCAAGATGTACAAGTACGAACACTTCAACAACAATCTGCGACAACAATGATCAAGTATCCCAACACATCTGATGTTACAACGCCAACCGAATTTTATGAGACGCCGACAACGGTCGTAAGGGACTCCATCGAGCGACAGCAATGATCAAGTATCCCAACACATCTGATGTTACAACGCCAACCGCATTTTATGAGACGCCGACAATGGTCGTAAGGGACTCCATCGAGGATCAAACTCATTACGTACCATATTCGTCTAAACGTATTGATCGTCGAGTCAATTGGGACACAAGTGCTGTGAACCCATCGCACTTTCAACCAACAGCCCGTATATACCCACCAGCGAGACGTCAACGTGATTTGAAAATACTGGGATGGAAGCACTGTAGGGACCAAACGCAGCCATGAACTTGTCTACCAGCAAAGCGGCATCAGGCAACTCCAACCATCGAGCTAGATGACGATGTTCGTTCGTGTACTTTTTCTCTCTTTGGATGTCACCGAAGCAACATCAATTAATTAGGGTCATTTGTCAATTCGACTAAAGGAATAAAATAATATTAATTTAAATAGTTAATGTGATTCGTTGTAGAGTATAAAGCCTACACATGCATGCTGGCTGCTACATTCGTGGCAATATGTCGGCAACAATGTCAAATGCGTGGTGGGTGACTGATCCACCACAGTATTCCCCCTGCATTGGCCAAGCCACGGTATGATGAAGCTATGCTGCGTATCGCACTGGCTTGTGGATCTCTTGCCCTGGTCGTGTTGTTATTACATCCTTGTTCACGAAGATGTCCTTTGTGTTGCGGTGCGCCGTATTGCGCGGGGTTAACGAAGCCATCTTCATGTGGAGATCTTTTGGGAAGTGAGAAAATTCTCCAGACAGTCGAAGCGTTGTGCCGTAGACCATATCGGTTGGCGTCGATCCAATGTCTTCCTTCAGCGTCGAACGCAGTCTTAGCAATATGATCCATTGGAGTGAATCGTGGCAACGGATTGCGGTTCTGACCGTGCGATGCCAACGTTCCATTATGCCATTGGAAGCCGGATGGTAGGGCATCATCCGTAAGTGTGTAATTCCGAGTAGTCTGGTTAGCTCCTTAAATACCTGGCTCTCGAACTGTCTACCGAGATAGGTCGTGATACGTGCAGGAACTCTAAAATGGCTGATTCATGTGTTGATTAGCGCCTCTGCGACTGCTGTGACCATGGTCATCTAAATTGGGATCGCCTCGGACCAGCGAGAGAACCTGTCTACGGTGTGAGGCAGTACCGGAATCCTTCATTCAAAGGGAGTGGTCCGATGAGATCGATATTGATGTGATCGAATCTTGCATCGGGTAGGCTGTGTTTTTGCAGTGGTGACCGTGTGCCGAGTGATTTTGTTGCGCTGGCATCGCAGGCAGGCTCGGATGGACTTGTTGATGCCGGATTTCATCGAACACTAGAAGTAGAGATCGGTGATTATCTTCCTGGTCGCTCGAGTGTCTGGGTGAGAGAGGCCATGGATGTTCTGCATAAATATCGCTTGGAATTGCTATGGAATAAATCCTCTAAAGAGTGATATCGCAGTGAAGAGTTAAGGATGAGTCGATCGACCTCTATTGTCTCCACTCGAGTTGCTGGTCGCGGCTACGTAACAGTGCTTGGAGCTCGGGGTCATCCTAAGTTTCTGAAGAATAAGCTATTTGTAGAAAGAATAAAAAATACAGATTCGAGTGAAGGAGTCTAGATATGAAAATAGCCATCCTTTGTACTTGGGAATCCTTCAAAGTGAAATATCCATAGTGACCCGCTATGTGTATCACCCAGCTACGGATAGTTACTCGTAAGGACGCCCATATTGCGTCATCCACACGGAATGAGTTAATCTATCAAGGCAACTATTCTCCTCGAATAGAGAGCGTTCCAAGCAGTTTTTTTGACTTACACGGCGATCGCAACCACAATAGGGTGGAGCGATACGAAGTACAACGAACTCTATTTTATCTCTGCGTTCACTATCATTCTCTAACTGAAGAAATCTGCAATTTTCTGCAAGCATTAAGCATCAACAGCCACTCTTTATGTGTATTTATAAAAACCGTCAATATTTCCAGTGATGAGTATTCAAATGTAAGTGTAGATAGTAAAAGAATTGAAAACAGACAAAAACGTAAAACGTCCTGGAATCTGCGAGAAAATTATAAGGAAGCTAGCCCATACTCATGGAGAACAATACATTACTGAAAAAAGAAAACGGATCGAGAAGAAATCTACTTGACTAGATAGTATGTAAGTATTTTTTAATAGCATAAGTGGAGGTGGCACCGGGATATTGGTAAGAAGATCCTATTGTTTCCAAAATATTGAAAAAGTCGAATTCAAAAGCTTTGAACCTCTTGAAGTGTCCGTTATCAAAATCTCAAGGCCAGGTGGGGATAACTTCTTCGTTATCTCTGCCTATGCAACTGGTTGAAATGCTCTAGAGTTCAAGGAGAAGCTCAATTCCTTGTTTGAAATACTTGAATTGAACAGCCTGCAAAGTCATTATATTCTTGCCGGTGACCTGAATGCCAAGCATACATCATAGCTGAACGCCAAAAACAATCCCAGCGGTGTATTCCTGAAATCGTGGATAACAGAGAACCAAATTGAATACACGTTCAGTCTATATGGGTCGCAGTTACCAACATACATTAGGACAGATTCATATTTGGACCTCTGCATTGCTGATGCAAGACTTGAATTCAGCTCTAATAGTCTTCAACGGAAACTGCAGGTGCTTCCTTACCATAGCGAGCATAACGCAATCGTGATGGAAATCAATCATCAAAGGGATTCCTGTTCAACATGATAGTTATCGGATGAATTTCAAAAAAACAGACGGGGAAAAATTTCAAAAGAAGTTTAAGCGGGATTACCATGAGCAATGCCCTTCTTTGGTAACGTTTGCTTAATGGTTCTTAATGACAGAAATCTAACTAACGATGAAATAGATCTCTATTCATCAAAGTTAGAGAAGCAGATGTTGAAAACGATTGAGAAACAATATGGAAGGGTATGAAACACCATCGATTGCAAGGTTAAAAAGATAAAAAAGCCTTCTTCTCAAACTCGTCAATAATATTTATCGGCGATTTTTGGACTACAACCATCCCTCGTTGGTTTTGTTGAAATTACACCTGAAGAATGTCCGGAACTTAATCTGTTCATACTTTAGGAGTGAGGTCAACAACTGAGGGGCATATGCCCACAGGACCCAGCTGGTGTTTTCGTAAAAGTGAACAGCTTATTCTGCAAGAAGTCTCGAGTGACGGTATCGAATCTTGAAGTCGCTAGTGATGAGATAAAGCTTCTCGATGTCTCGGTGTTGAAATTGATAGTACGACTCCGGATAGAAATGGAAACAGGATTATATGTGATGGATTGCAGAAACTTGTCCTGATTTTTAACACATTTTGAATTACTTCATCTACTAAACCCTGGGAGACGGAATCAAATACTTTCAGAGGTCGTTGAAGCAAAAGTTTCCGAGCTCAATCAAGCCTGAACGGCGAATCAATTTTTATTTCAATGTAACATCAACATCTGAACGCAAACCGAGCTTGAATTTTGTTGATTACTTTGTTAGCTATGAGGACTTGCGTTTCATATTAGGCAGGATCAACCACAAGAAATCATGAGGTATCGACGGTGTTCCTAATATAGTTCTCCGACATTTGCCTGAGATAGCTATTGGGAATTATTGCATATTTTAGAACAACATGTTGAGCAATTATATTTCCCGAATGCGTGGAAAAAGACCAGTGCATTTCAGATCTCGAAAAAAGGAAAAAAATCTTCATGCTCTAAAAAGTATCGCTCAATCAGTTTGCTGCCTAAGATCAGCAAGGTGTTTGAAGTGATACTTAAAGTAATAAATACCCACATTGAGAAATATGAGTTGATGCCGAATTGCCAATTTAGTTTTCATGCCAGGCATTTGATCATACATGCAATATCGAAAGTAACCTCAGATATCCGTTGGAAACTTAGCAATAGAGAATATATTGGAGTGTGTCTCATTGATATGGAGGAAGCTTTTGATACGGAGTGGTTAGATGCACTAATTTTTAAACTCCTTCAGGACAGGTTCCCCAGACAGCATGTCGCCATGATATGTACTATGCTATACAGGAAATCATTTGTTGTAACGGATGGAAATCTGACAACAATGCGCCAATTCAAGGCCTTGAATGGTCTACAGCAGGGAACAGTTACTACGCCTCTGCGAGAGCCATTTGGGCCGTTTAGTTTTTGTTTTGTTATTGTTTGGAATTTACTTTACATTCTTTTAAAATTTAAAACGATTAGTATTGAATAAAGCGCTTTTGACTTTGACTTTATAACATTAAGAAGTAGTAAGTCTCTCTAGGATTTCTAAATTTCTTCATTTTTCTTGTATTTCGTGTAGTTTTAGTGCTTCTAGAAGGTTCTTTGAGCAGTTTGCATAGACCGACTGCTCAATTACTACATCGTGGTCAGTTTTTTCGCTATTGAGTTCACTGTCCAGTACTGTATAATTTGACAGTTGGATAAAACAAATTTTTAATCTTTCAAAGGAAAAGTATATGCATATAATCAACTATCGGTTTGTGGGATAAGTTGAGTTTATCTTTGGTATTGCTGACGAATGGTTCAAATATAGGGTTTTTCATTAAGGACATAGCAAATTGCTGGCTCGTGAATTTTACCATAATGAAATTGTTAACTTCAACATTTTGACATTGACAGTTCATTAAAAAAGTTTAAGGGTGCGAAATTGTTATGTCCCTAATAGAAAACCCTATACTACACGCAGTTGAAGTGTTGTTGTTTTCATAGTCAGTTATAAAATAAATTGTGTTAAACTTATTCAAATGATAAAGACGAATTTATGTTCTCCTCTCACCACAGAATTATTTTCAATTGTACATATACTAGTATTTCGAAACTTAGTTAGTATCTTCTTCAGTGTATTTTTTTATAGCTTACAATTCATTTTTCCTTCATTTATATATCAATGAAAGTTAACATTTTATTCAAAAGAGTAAAGTATTTTAGTAGTACAAAATGGCAATAAACATTTATAGCTAGAATCATGAAAACTTAAACAATGATGATGACGCGTTACCTAGATCACAATTAAGTCTCCTTTGTTCAGGTATCCTGTGAATCTGCAGGATTTCAATTGCATCCAATTTTCGCATTTGGTTTACGGGAGCGATTACCTTACCTTGTCGGTGTGGATTTTGTGACCTGTTTCGACGAAGTGTTTCGCCACTGTTGATCGGATTTCTGCGTGTTTCTTTCGTTTCTTTATCGCATTGTCCGCTTCATTCAGATGTTCTTTGCAGCGGGTGGGAACCATTTGAATTCGCTCAGCTTTCATTATTTTCTTTATTATTTCGGATGTATTTGTATGCCGGATTGCTGCTCGCCTCTCTGGGTCTGACTGCTTGTTTTGAGAAAATAGAGTTGTTAACCCAATTTGTTTCATGAGTTTCTCTTTCTTTTGATAATTGCTCTAATGCTGTTTTCGCAGTAACCATTCAATTTTGCTGTTTTTATTGGAAAGGTGCCATCTCCTGTGCGAAAGAATGACAAGAAGTAATAGGTATCGTCCTTGGTGTTTGCGTGCTTTTTCTATATGTTCCAAGATTGAATTCATCTCTAAACGTGTAAATCAGTAGATCCAGAAATGCTAACTTGTTGTCCTTTTCCACCTCCATAGCAAATTTGATTTGTTTGTGGATAGAATTGATGTTCCTTAGCGTTTCATCTAGCTTGCTTTCTGGGACTATCGCCAGAACATCGTTAACATACCGTACCCAGAACTGTGGTAGTAGTCCTAGTCCTTCCAGTGTCATTTTAACATTGTTCATAAATAGATCGCATATAATCGGTGAAAGCGGGTTACCCATTGCCACTCCGCTTGTTCCTTTGAAGTATCGACCTCTGAACATGAAGTAGTTTTCATTCATGCATAGGACAGTCAATTTTGTTAAAGATCGAACTTCTTTCCGCCACGTATAACTGTCTGGATCTTTATTCAGGAGTATCTGCTTAAGTATCACCAACGTCTCTCTTACGAGAATGCTGGGGAAAAGCGCCTTAACGTCGAACGAGACTAACACTTCATTTTCATATAATTTTCCGCATTCTTGTAGTCTGGTTACCACCTCTTCATTGTATTTTACTGTCCGGGTGCAGATCGAATTCTCTAAGATATCTTTGAGTTTGTCGAGAAGTCATTTGGAAAGGTAATGTGTCGGTGAGTTAACGGCTGCTATTATCTCCCTCATTTCATTGCTCGGCTTGTGTAATTTTGGCATGCATCTCATTCTCGGTAAACACGGGTTAGGTACTTCTACTTGATTCAGACTATCGAAGATATATTCGTACTCTTTCAGTGCCTTGTTTACTCTTTTTATGGAGTCCGGTAGTGGATCTTTTCTGAGCTCCAAAAACTTACCATTGGAGAGTATTCGATTGACTTCGTCTTCATATTGCTGCTTATCCATAATAACAACGTTATTGTCCTTATCGGCTTTAATATAGAAGATAAATTTGTTGTTGAGTTGTTTGATTAGTTCTTCTCGCTTGGAGTTGGGTTTGCTATCAATCTTGTTGACTATGCTTGGTAACTGATGTCGTATATTATTTTTGCTTTCATTGGATTCATATTTGATTACTGCTTCCACGTCTTTTATTACGTCTTCTAGGGCTCCTTTGCTGTTTTAGTCGCATAATTAAGCCCCATATTGAGGAGGTCTAGTTGGTCATTTGAAAACGTTTTATCCGATTTATTCACGACAAAATCTGGAACTATTTGTACTTCACGTTAAATGTTCGAGTGTGACTGCTTTCAGGCGTTGGTGATACTTGAGTAGATACTCCTGAAGATACTGTAGTGAATAATTGATTTTCAATATTGTCCGTGAAGGACCGCAGCGATGTTCTGCTGCCTCGGCAGAGGAAGGTGTTGATTCCTGCCGAGAATGCCCTCGTCCGGAGACGCGTGAATGCGCTGGCAGGCTAGCATTGCGGTGTCGTGGGGCGGGTTCGTTTCCCCGGCACGAGGACTCACTACAAAACATTTCGCATTCACGAATTGCTTGCAGAGTTCGAGAGGACGACCGAAGTCGCAAATCAGTAGATAACCTCCACGATGGAATTACGACTTGTTGCGAGAACAAGTGCAACCTGACAAGAAAGACTAATTTGGGGTTGACCTCGTCTTTACCCAAATACATTCAGGGCCCACAAATGAAAGAGGGGCAACCGGGTGGTGGTGGAGCCCCTTCATGCCCACCCAACCGGAATAAATCCAATGTTAAATCGTTGAGGTGGCCAGGTATTCCTCTTCTGAGTGGAAAACTCATACAACTTGAATTATATGAGCTTTCCCATCAGAAGGGGAGTACCCCGGTGACCAATTTATGTCATAGAATTATACAATGGAATTGCATAACTTTATGCCATAAAAAGGCACTTGGCTTGGGCCACTCAACCCATTAAGTCACCTGAAATAAAAAGGATTAAATTGTACCCGGTGACTGGCTCATATTTTGAGGGGGAAGCCTGCCACCGTACCGGGTCCTATACTCGGTCAGAACAACCGGAAGGGAAAAGACCAATTTCCTAGTTTAATTCTTCATTTTTTATTTTTCTTTCGGTTTGGTTATCACAAAATAATATAAGCTTCTCCACGACAAACCAAATTTAAGAAAGATAGAACGATTACGAGTAATAAATAAATTATTGCTGATAAGATACTCGTATATCGGATATACTTTGAATAATTATATAAGAAAAAAAATATTAATAAATAAATTAAATCAAAAGGACTCACCGCATGATCCGTCGAGCGCTCGATGGGTGCTGGATACGTCCTGAAAATCTTCGTTTTTGGTTAGGTTAAACACTATAATGTACTTCGATAATGGTTTAAGGTCGAATAATTCACCTATCACTATAAAAGTTCTTTGGCCGAATGCCATTCAAAAATTTAGTAAGCAAATCACTTGAAACGGGCGCTAGTGTGAATCCGTTTTCAAGAATTGTTCGTAATTCTTCTCATCCATAAGTTTATCAATTTCTGAAGTTTCGCTGCGCTTCACTTTGAATAACCAGTCTTTTCATAGCACGATGTATTTCTTGACCCTGGGGTATCCTCAACTGATATGTTCTTGTCTACCACAGTTCCTGACACAGGAGAATATAATTCACTCGCTAGCGGTGGGTGCAGAACACAAAATCATTTCGATGATTGTGGGGCCAGTTGAATACGCTGCAACACGAGGAACTGTCGATCCGATGCGCTTTGAATGCCAGGAATGGCGAATGTGTTTCCGTTAACCAGCTCGTCCCAGACAATGATCAGTAGAGCGGGGGGGGTTGCCAAAGCCTTGAAAACGAACCAAACGCGGCATCCGCTAATTAGTACTGCTCCAGTGCTGGTTCTTCGGACGGATTGAAATCGTCATCGAAATGGGGCTTGGGTATTGTATGCGTACGAGTAGTTATCAATCGCTGTAATCACGGCAGACCATGGCGTAATTGCGGCTTGTCCTCAATTCAAATGGCGTTGGGTACCCGTATTTATCCTTGCACTATCAACACCGTGATTGCATTGAGAAAGTTTTGGTCAGCTCTAGGTGCACGGCGACTGGTAATAATTAATAGAAAAGTTCACATCACCAGAGTATTCCCCGCAAATTTCAATTGTTGGCTGTTTCGACTCACCAATAAGTTCGTAAACACACTCTCTTATTTTAAAATCTATCACGCGCGCAGATAACAGATATTTGTTCTTCGCACATCACGGATATTTTTATTTTATAGTTACAAATAGTTTTAGATTAAGTTTATGTTGAATCGTCATTTGAAGTGTTTGCACGTTATGAAAATGATTTAATACACATGCCTTGTTTTAAATACTAGTGTGCACTATTTTAATTTTTAATGATAATTTTAGTTTAATTGTAGGTAGGGTTGCGTTTGGGCCAATAAAAGTTTAATATATTAATAATTGGTTAAGAACTTAATGAACTTGTTATGTCCCGCCGAATAAACAGATACGACATTGTATAACTTGTATAGAATGCTTATCGCCTCCTCAGGATTCACCACTGAATCACTAAAAGCTGCATTTGACTTTCGTTCAGGGAATCTGATTCCAAGGAATATTCACTTACTTCCGCAAGGTTCCGGAATCCTTCACGTCTTCCCGCTAGATTCGTTCTTGCTAGTTGCCTGATAAGAGGTTTTAGCCTCGTGATGACTTGATCCTTTGCTATCGGAAATAATTGGAAGTGAAGATGTTTCTGTATTTTGTGATTCTCTAGGAGTATCACAACTGCTGGTTGATTGGTAATCGTGGTCTAGCACCGTGTTATCTACAGATTTCTTTCCCGAAGTACGATTACCGCGCGTTTTGCAATAGTAACTAAGTAGGTTAGGCTTATTTTGCGTAGTAGACAACTGTGCAGCTAAATGATTTGATTGTTGCTGTTCGGTTGCTTTACCGAAGATTTGGTTTGGAGGCTCCTCGTTTTGAGATATTGTTGGATTTCCAACGACTGTTGCAGCACTATGTTCCTTTCCAACACGAACGTTATTTACTTGCTTTGATCGATGTCTGCCGTAAGTTGTGGGCTGGGGTACTGAAGTCGTCTGAGGTTCGCGATCGTGTTCTAGAAGCTACACAATCCGTTTGGACGAGTTGTTTTTCTTTTTACTTGAATCCTTCTGGTGAGATTTATCGTGTTCTCGATTAGTGTTATTATCGGATGGGTTCTGGCGAGGTCTCTTGTGACTTGAATGTGTCGGTAAATCTTCACAACTTGGCAACGAGTTTCGGTCCGATATCCGTTTTCGTTCAAATCTTTTGGGGTGCAGGATTTGGTGATTGAGATTTATACGACCTAATAGATCCACTCGTGTTGGTCCTATTTTCTAACAGGCGTTGTTGTCGACGTCACTGTGTTGCCAACGTTACACAAGGAGTCGGTGTTGTCTTCGTTATGTGTCGATTTTGTTCGTAGACTTCGCGAGTTTTTCCCGATTTGTGTTTTTGCTACTATTTTGGTGGCTATTGTAATGTGAATGGCTACTGGAAGCTTGTGAACCTGGCGCCGTGGTCGTGTTGCTACGATGCCCCTCCGTCGCTGCCGAGAGCAATTGATTGTTAACGGGTTCGGCCATAGACGACACTTAACCGTTCACTCTATGTCACTAATCATGCCCCTGAAGCGAATTTTTCCTGTCCTTGTCCTATTTAATGTTTTGATTATACCGAAAATTGTGGGGGAGAAGGGAGTTGATCGATGTGAACAACACTAGTTCCAATGTCTAGGGTACCCCTTTTTTATATGCCGTTTGGGTAAGGTGACTGTGGCAGTGTGCGTAATTTCTACTCGAATTATTTATCAACCAAAATATTGACCGCACTACAAACGCAACCGGAATTTTCATCAAATTTCGCCGTTACTAATTGGGTTTTTATTTGTTCGCAACGATGCGACAATAAAGGAAATCAATACTCACAAAAAGTTGCCATACAAATAACAGTAGAGTTCACATTTCGCATTGCACACATACTCCCTATCCCGACGTATCTTGATTCCGGAAGTGCTTTTGATACATGAAGGAACTCCAATGAGGGGTAGCTTATAATATGAACACATTCTTGGCCCTGTTATAATGTTTCACAATAAAACTGTCTATTGCGGCATTTAGAGTTTCGTTCTCCATTTGGTTGGTTTGCCGCTGCTTCGTAAAATTGAATCGAGAATTCGAAAATATCTACACCTCAGAACAGATATTTTCCCAAACAAAATAGCCCAATTTCCCAAAAATTCCGATGGAAGCAATATTTAGGCGCGAAAGACTTGACAAACGTTGCCGTCAAGTCTAGAGAATTAACGAACACGAATTTTCTCGAAATCTTCACAAGACCTTCGACATCATTGAGTCACCACTATTTTCTATTCAAACTCAACTGCGATAATAAATAACTAAACAAACCAATCGATCACGATATTCTAACACTCAAGTATGCTATTGAAATTCCCGCCAAAATATCGCGAGAACAGTTATCTGCACTGTACTTCGCGCTCGTATCGAGATTTTTCCAGTTACACCGACTACGGGTGCGAGCAAGCTCCCCAATAGGCAAAAAGAATGAAACAGCGGCAAACCATCGAACCAACACACTTTGCAAACCGTTCTCTCGCTCGTTCACCCACACTTGTCTAGGACTAGCCAACATTCTTATGACACTTAAAATTATTTTGAACTCGCTATCAGCGCTAGAAATCAGATTTCTAATTAATTCCCTGAGGCAATTTTCATTTCTTCACTGAATAATGTCCATTTGTGTTTAACACAACACGCAAGTCTGATTGCCCCGGCAATCTGCCTAAAACACTTAACTACTCGCAACGGCACCATACCAGCGGACGTGTGTCCGTCACTATTTTGCTTTCGCCTAGTGTGTACCGTACGTACGTGACGGTTGAGGTATGCTAATGTCGGACCGTACGAAGAACAGGAACATTATTTTTCACAGCTTGAAATAAAATTTACGTAGATCGATACGCGAAAGTGTCGAAATTGCAAAAACATTATATTATTCACTCGGACTCCGCGGAGTATGTCGATAGCTCCCGACAGCCGAACTTTCGTCACTCCCGTTGGTATACTGAGAATGAACACACTAATTAAAACTATTAGCGAAAGCCTTTTAATGATAAATGTGAATAAACTTTCGAAACAAACTAGAACGGAAAGTCTTCTAACCCGCAGTAAAAGCCAAACGCGACAATAGAATTAAAATCCCGCGGACACCACGCTCAAAAGCAATGGCTGTTTGTTTCGTACTGCTCTGCCTGCTCGTGTTTTGCCGCCGCGCGCACACTCCGGCGCTCGTCAGTGCAATCATTTATTTGTTACACTCGCGCATGCTGTGTTCAATGCACTTAAAAATAGCGAGTCATTTTCAAAAACATCAGCTATTAAATTTTGATATTTTTGATGCACCTTCCCATATTCTCGACAAATTGAATGTGAATATTTTCACCTTTCAGCGTAAATATTGTTTCAATGCCCTCCTTTTTGATATGATCGAGGAACATTTGTTTGAGCATATCCTGCCATCGATCTGGTATGGGTTTCAGGAGGACGTACATATTCCGTAGATCTTTTCGTTTCTCTTGTGATACCATATCTTTGCATTCAGAATAAAGGAAATCAAGATGGTCATTTATAAATCGCTCTTCACACTCCTGACCTCTTCAGTTACTACAGGGCAGCTAATTTTCTCGCGATCCCAAGGCAATGCGGATTGCGAAAAAGGAGCTGAAGGATGTTTCTGTGTATCATGGGTTGGCTTCGGCGTCGGGACTAGAGATGACGGACACTAAGAGAAAAACACAATTGACAGACGGACGGACTGACTTATATCTATGTTTGCTCGGAAGTATACAACCTTGCGCGTTTTATGAAAATATATGCGGACGGACAAACAGACGTGCCTAATTATCTATCGGCGCAGGTCTTTCGCGTGGTATACCCCCACTTCTTTTCCCGATGGATCCGTTATCAAGTAACGGTTAGGTCCCATTACCTTCTTTATGCGGCTTTTCAAGAATCGCCTGTCCAGCTTGGCGTTGTAATGCCCCGCGGCGTCACTTTGGCGGAAATTTCTCCGGAAAACTTCATCTCCTTCTTTGAAATTAGCAGATCGTGACCGGAGATTGTACTGCGCTTCATTTGCACTACCTGCGGCCTTAATCTTCCGTCCGATTTGTTGGCGGAGGTCTCCTAAACGTTCGTGGGGCTCCAGCGCAACGACGGGGTCTCCCAAACACTTTAATTGCCGTAACAGTCGGTATGATTTACCGTGGCAAATCATGTGCTGTCCAAAGGCGGCAAAGTAAGGGGCGACACCGGTGACGGAGTGATACGAGGATCGCAGGGCGCATGTGATGGCAGACAATCGACGATCCCAATCCTTTTGAGATGGGTGGACGTAGGAACGGATCGCGGCCAATAGGGTGCGGTTCAACCGTTCTGATGCGTTGGACTGAGGAGAGTATATGGGCGTCAGTTGGTGTTCAACGCCATACTGCTCAAGTAGGCTCTTAAACTGCCGAGACCGGAACTGTACTCCATTATCTGAGTACACACTCTCTGGAACACCGAACACATGGAATACCCGGTTCTCTAAGAATTTCACGATCGATGGAGTTGTGAATTTACGGATAGGTTCCACCATTGGGAACTTTGAGAGCTGATCTAGAACGACTATAGCTCCGATGTGTCCCATGGAAGACCGAGGATATGGACCGAGTAGATCGATGTATAGACGCTGGAACACGCGTTCTGGAACGTTGAGTTGACCCATAGGAGGTCGAAGAGGCTGGTTGGGCGCTTTGGTGCCTTTACAGGTCTCACAGGCGCTCACGTAGTCTTTGACCTGGGATGCCATTTTAGGCCAAAAGAAGTATTTCTTGAGTCGCCGTAAAGTCCGACCGTAACCTCCGTGGGCACTTAAAGGATGGTCATGTGCGCGGAGGATCAGATGTTGTGTCATTTCCTCCGGTACCCAGAGTTTCCAAGACTCTTCTTCCTGCCATGGATCACCAGTGGCGTATTCGTTTCGTCTATACACATAGCCGTCTATTACCTTCAAATCAGGCAGCTGTGTCTGTTGGGTCGCTATGGTTTGCCTCAACTCTTTGTAGCTATCTGATTCGAAATGTGGGCTGTCCAAATCTATTTCAATGGGGTCCTCGTCAATTATTGTTATTTCGGCTCCCTCTGGGGAAAACATCCGTGAGAGAGTGTCGGGTACGATGTTCTGGGTTCCTTTCCGATGTTTGATGGAGAATTTGAACCCTTGCAGTTTAAGAGCCCATCTGGCTAGGCGTCCACTTAAATCTGCCTGGTTCATCAACCATTGTAGTGACGCGTGGTCCGTGATGATCTCGAATTGGTGGCCCTCGATATAGGCTCGAAATTTCTTCACAGCCATTACCGCTGCCAAACATTCTTGCTCGGAAACAGTATAGTTTCTTTGGGCCGAATTCAGCTTATTGGACATGAAGGCGATGGGAGCTTCCTCTCCTTCATCGGTCAATTGCACCAGCACGGCTCCTACTCCATGTTGACTTGCGTCACAATGAATGGAGAAGGGCTTCGTGAAGTCGGGGCTGTGCAAGACAGGAGCTGATGTGAGGGCTTGTTTAAGCTCTTCAAATGCCTTTCGGCTGAATTCAGTCCAAACGAACTTCCCTTTCCGCAACATGTCTGACAGGGGCGCTGAAACTGTTGCATAATTCCGAACAAACCTTCGGTACCAACCGCACACACCAAGGAAACGTCGTAGCTGCTTCACAGTTTTTGGTAAGGGGAACTCATCAATCGCACGAGTTTTGTCTGGATCCGTTTTGATAGTGCCATGTCCTATGACATGTCCTAGGTATCGGACTTCTTTCATGACAAACTTACTTTTCTGTACGTTGATAGTGAGTCCCGCCTTACTGATGTGCAGGGCTACTCCTTGTAGGAGTAGGAGGTGTTGATCGAACGTTTCCGTGATGAGTAACAGATCATCAAGGTACACGAACACTTGGTGTTTTAGGTGAGGTGGGATGACCTTGTCCATCAACCGAGTCATCGTTTGCGGCGCGTTACACAGGCCAAAGGGCATTGTGACGAACTGATATAATGGTCGTCCAGGCACTGTGAAGGCGGTCTTGTCCCTCGAGCCCTCATCGAGTGGAATTTGCCAGAAGGCGTCTTTTAGGTCGAGACTGGTGATATAATTGGCTTTCGGCAGTCTCCCTAGTATTCCATCGATGAGTGGAAGGGGGTACGCGTCCTTGATGGTAACCGCGTTTACCTTACGGGCATCAAGACAGAGGCGGACTTTACCTGGCTTTACAACCAAGGTTACCGGTGAGGACCAGGCACTTTGGGACTCCTCTATGACCCCTAACTCGAGCATCCTATCTAGTTCCGCATACACCAATTTCTCCATGGCCGGCGAGATGGCGTAGTGTCTCTGTTTAATCGGTTTACTATCGCCAACGTCGATGGCGTGTGAGACTAGGGTGGTGCGGCCAAGGCCTTGGGTAGCGTACGATGGGAAAGCAGCAATGGATGCTTCCAGGCGTTGTCGTTGGCTAGGCGTCAGGTCATGCCTATCGGGAGTAGAAGTGATTTCGTTGACATTTCTGGTTTTTAAAGACAAATCGGTGAATAAATCGGAGGCCAGTCCAAAGCGAAGGACGAAATCGACACCAAGGTATACATTCTGAGTCAAAGACGGAATAATGTAGAACGTAATATCCTTCGTCTGACCCCTGAACGTCACGGGTGTGGTTAGTTTACCTCGTATAGGGTGTTTGGTGCCATCAGCTGTACTGATTTCAGTGCGCCAGGATTTAATCAAGTTCGGATAGTCTTGGACAACCTTCGAGCCAAAGCTCGAGGCAAGACAACTGATACTGGCACCCGTGTCGATCAATGCAAACACGGTCTCGCCCAACACTTTAATTGGATGATAAGGTCTGATCTCATTCTCAGCAACCTCCGAGATGTTACAAGAGTTTACAGTTTGACGGCAGATGCGCACTCTCTTGCGGAAATTCCGCCAACGACGGGTTGACCATTTTGTCGTGCACGAACGGGAAGTGACGACTTCGGAAGCAAATATTCGCTCTCGAGCCACCCGATATTCCTGCAGTCTAACATGATAAGGTTTTAGAGTGCGTACTTGAGGCTGCCGCGGTTCTTCTGGCAGTGACTGCGATGGTCGTTTTAATATTGTCGTTGGTGAGGTCTCCGGAAGGGAGTGAACATCCGCAGTCGTAATGGTCATGGCTGGTGGGTTAACGTCAGGTTGATTGGGGTTAGCAGCTGGCTGGGGAACTACTGTGGGGTTTTCGAGTACCACTGAGGTGGTAGGGTACTCGCTCGTCCGTTTTTTGGAGTGGCACCATCTGGGTAGTCCGGAACATAGGTGTTCGACTCCGTGTGATCTTCCAGATTGGTGTTGTTGCAATTTGGTGCCACTTCTGCAATTTCACGTCGCGGACCTGTCCTTGCATGTAGGTAAGGCCGTTCGTGGAGGTCTTCTTCAAGCCTCTCCAATCGACTCACGACCCTCAGTAGTGCTTCCAGGTTCGGCGGGTCCAAGTTTACAACATGGCAACGAAGTTCCGGCCTTAGATTCCGTTTCAACACCCGCAGCAGTTGAGTGGAAGACATAGGCTCTGACAGCTGGTCATTCAACCTAAGGATATTGGCTCGATATTGATGAAAGGGCTCGTCCGGACGTTGCCATCTGGCATGGATCTTGTCCAGGACACTCTCATCCATGTTGACCGTCGAGTATTCCATGCGGAGTACCTCTTTCATCCGTGTCCAGCGTATTGATGGTGGGGCCGAATGAATCCGCCAGTACGTCTCGAGTGCTGATCCCCTGAACAGCATTGGTAGATATCCTGCCAGCATCGTGTAGTCGCCGGCCAACATCTCTCCGACTAAGGACTCCACGCGACCAATGAAGACTTCCACGTTCAGGTCGTTTGGCTCCCCGCTAAAATGAAGGTTCCAACCCTGTACAATGCTGGGGATATGCTTCGGTTTCAGCATATAGGGTTGTTCCTGCGGAGCCACTGAACCTAGAGTCGGTGGTGGTACTTGGTTGAGTCGTGGCGGAAGATCCCAGGCGTTCCAAGGCTGGTATCGAGATGGTGGATCCGGATCCTCAGACGGATGGTAGTCTGCTCTTTGAATCCTGTTCCGCTGGTCGATAACTGGATCTCGAGATCGTCGTGCTGATTTAAGTCGTTGTAGTGTTGACTCGGTCTCTTTGCAGCGACGTATGAAGGAGTATATCCGTTCCACTTCCGTGTAACACTCACCACAGATGTGGTCTGGTGAGCCATCTTCCAATATGATGTTGATGTTGAGGGACTCCTTCAGGAAGTCGACAATAAAAGTTCTCCTCGCTTCATCGACCAAACTATCACCCAGCGGATACATTTCCTCGCCTAGTCGTAGACAAAGTCGGCATGCATTTTGGATGTCCATAATTATTCTACCTAGAATTTGTACCTAAGTTGATGAAAGGCTAAAATGACGCTATGAAATAAATAATTAAATATTAATAAGGAAAAACATTAAAGTGGCCGAAAGTGGCGAACTATCAAAGAACCTCACAAAAAAAAATGCTAAAATGTTTAATTAGTTTTCAAAATTACGTTATCAAAAAAAAATAATCGGTCTTTTCCTTCCGTCCTTCCTCCCAAGTACGGACACCATGGCACAATCCTTCTAAAACGTTTCAGGGACACTCTCTTGTGGCACCATGAAAGTCAGGGTTCAGAAGTGATCCCTCATTAGCAAACTTCTCCAGTTACAGCTTGTCAGCCCAGGGTGGTATTCTAATCCACAAGCAGCGCGTGTCTTGTCATGGATAGTCATGGATTAGCTGATCAGCCAATCACATGAAATCAAAATCCATGTAATTTAAGACACTTAGGCACCGCTGGTTTGGGAAGCGGATCAGAATCCTCCGCAAAATAGATGTTGGGATAATAACCTCCGAACACAAAAAGGGACTCTAATATCATTTGGCCTTACTAGTTATACAATGGGGTAAGCCACCAAAGTATAAATCAAAAGAAGGACCAAACGATATTGATGTCCATAGACAACACACGTTCGAAAGTTATTAGGCTGCTGGGGCACGATCAGTGCAAAAACCCTCGGGAGTTATCTACCCGCCAATAATTCTAACACCTTGTGGGGACACCTAGAGACGATGGACTGTCTCGTGCTCACGACTGATGATACAGCCGGGCTTTTCGGGCCCCACGTTGGGCGCCATTTGTAGTGAATAATTGATTTTCAATATTGTCCGTGAAGGACCGCAGCGATGTTCTGCTGCCTCGGCAGAGGAAGGTGTTGATTCCTGCCGAGAATGCCCTCGTCCGGAGACGCGTGAATGCGCTGGCAGGCTAGCATTGCGGTGTCGTGGGGCGGGTTCGTTTCCCCGGCACGAGGACTCACTACAAAACATTTCGCATTCACGAATTGCTTGCAGAGTTCGAGAGGACGACCGAAGTCGCAAATCAGTAGATAACCTCCACGATGGAATTACGACTTGTTGCGAGAACAAGTGCAACCTGACAAGAAAGACTAATTTGGGGTTGACCTCGTCTTTACCCAAATACATTCAGGGCCCACAAATGAAAGAGGGGCAACCGGGTGGTGGTGGAGCCCCTTCATGCCCACCCAACCGGAATAAATCCAATGTTAAATCGTTGAGGTGGCCAGGTATTCCTCTTCTGAGTGGAAAACTCATACAACTTGAATTATATGAGCTTTCCCATCAGAAGGGGAGTACCCCGGTGACCAATTTATGTCATAGAATTATACAATGGAATTGCATAACTTTATGCCATAAAAAGGCACTTGGCTTGGGCCACTCAACCCATTAAGTCACCTGAAATAAAAAGGATTAAATTGTACCCGGTGACTGGCTCATATTTTGAGGGGGAAGCCTGCCACCGTACCGGGTCCTATACTCGGTCAGAACAACCGGAAGGGAAAAGACCAATTTCCTAGTTTAATTCTTCATTTTTTATTTTTCTTTCGGTTTGGTTATCACAAAATAATATAAGCTTCTCCACGACAAACCAAATTTAAGAAAGATAGAACGATTACGAGTAATAAATAAATTATTGCTGATAAGATACTCGTATATCGGATATACTTTGAATAATTATATAAGAAAAAAAATATTAATAAATAAATTAAATCAAAAGGACTCACCGCATGATCCGTCGAGCGCTCGATGGGTGCTGGATACGTCCTGAAAATCTTCGTTTTTGGTTAGGTTAAACACTATAATGTACTTCGATAATGGTTTAAGGTCGAATAATTCACCTATCACTATAAAAGTTCTTTGGCCGAATGCCATTCAAAAATTTAGTAAGCAAATCACTTGAAACGGGCGCTAGTGTGAATCCGTTTTCAAGAATTGTTCGTAATTCTTCTCATCCATAAGTTTATCAATTTCTGAAGTTTCGCTGCGCTTCACTTTGAATAACCAGTCTTTTCATAGCACGATGTATTTCTTGACCCTGGGGTATCCTCAACTGATATGTTCTTGTCTACCACAGTTCCTGACACAGGAGAATATAATTCACTCGCTAGCGGTGGGTGCAGAACACAAAATCATTTCGATGATTGTGGGGCCAGTTGAATACGCTGCAACACGAGGAACTGTCGATCCGATGCGCTTTGAATGCCAGGAATGGCGAATGTGTTTCCGTTAACCAGCTCGTCCCAGACAATGATCAGTAGAGCGGGGGGGGTTGCCAAAGCCTTGAAAACGAACCAAACGCGGCATCCGCTAATTAGTACTGCTCCAGTGCTGGTTCTTCGGACGGATTGAAATCGTCATCGAAATGGGGCTTGGGTATTGTATGCGTACGAGTAGTTATCAATCGCTGTAATCACGGCAGACCATGGCGTAATTGCGGCTTGTCCTCAATTCAAATGGCGTTGGGTACCCGTATTTATCCTTGCACTATCAACACCGTGATTGCATTGAGAAAGTTTTGGTCAGCTCTAGGTGCACGGCGACTGGTAATAATTAATAGAAAAGTTCACATCACCAGAGTATTCCCCGCAAATTTCAATTGTTGGCTGTTTCGACTCACCAATAAGTTCGTAAACACACTCTCTTATTTTAAAATCTATCACGCGCGCAGATAACAGATATTTGTTCTTCGCACATCACGGATATTTTTATTTTATAGTTACAAATAGTTTTAGATTAAGTTTATGTTGAATCGTCATTTGAAGTGTTTGCACGTTATGAAAATGATTTAATACACATGCCTTGTTTTAAATACTAGTGTGCACTATTTTAATTTTTAATGATAATTTTAGTTTAATTGTAGGTAGGGTTGCGTTTGGGCCAATAAAAGTTTAATATATTAATAATTGGTTAAGAACTTAATGAACTTGTTATGTCCCGCCGAATAAACAGATACGACATTGTATAACTTGTATAGAATGCTTATCGCCTCCTCAGGATTCACCACTGAATCACTAAAAGCTGCATTTGACTTTCGTTCAGGGAATCTGATTCCAAGGAATATTCACTTACTTCCGCAAGGTTCCGGAATCCTTCACGTCTTCCCGCTAGATTCGTTCTTGCTAGTTGCCTGATAAGAGGTTTTAGCCTCGTGATGACTTGATCCTTTGCTATCGGAAATAATTGGAAGTGAAGATGTTTCTGTATTTTGTGATTCTCTAGGAGTATCACAACTGCTGGTTGATTGGTAATCGTGGTCTAGCACCGTGTTATCTACAGATTTCTTTCCCGAAGTACGATTACCGCGCGTTTTGCAATAGTAACTAAGTAGGTTAGGCTTATTTTGCGTAGTAGACAACTGTGCAGCTAAATGATTTGATTGTTGCTGTTCGGTTGCTTTACCGAAGATTTGGTTTGGAGGCTCCTCGTTTTGAGATATTGTTGGATTTCCAACGACTGTTGCAGCACTATGTTCCTTTCCAACACGAACGTTATTTACTTGCTTTGATCGATGTCTGCCGTAAGTTGTGGGCTGGGGTACTGAAGTCGTCTGAGGTTCGCGATCGTGTTCTAGAAGCTACACAATCCGTTTGGACGAGTTGTTTTTCTTTTTACTTGAATCCTTCTGGTGAGATTTATCGTGTTCTCGATTAGTGTTATTATCGGATGGGTTCTGGCGAGGTCTCTTGTGACTTGAATGTGTCGGTAAATCTTCACAACTTGGCAACGAGTTTCGGTCCGATATCCGTTTTCGTTCAAATCTTTTGGGGTGCAGGATTTGGTGATTGAGATTTATACGACCTAATAGATCCACTCGTGTTGGTCCTATTTTCTAACAGGCGTTGTTGTCGACGTCACTGTGTTGCCAACGTTACACAAGGAGTCGGTGTTGTCTTCGTTATGTGTCGATTTTGTTCGTAGACTTCGCGAGTTTTTCCCGATTTGTGTTTTTGCTACTATTTTGGTGGCTATTGTAATGTGAATGGCTACTGGAAGCTTGTGAACCTGGCGCCGTGGTCGTGTTGCTACGATGCCCCTCCGTCGCTGCCGAGAGCAATTGATTGTTAACGGGTTCGGCCATAGACGACACTTAACCGTTCACTCTATGTCACTAATCATGCCCCTGAAGCGAATTTTTCCTGTCCTTGTCCTATTTAATGTTTTGATTATACCGAAAATTGTGGGGGAGAAGGGAGTTGATCGATGTGAACAACACTAGTTCCAATGTCTAGGGTACCCCTTTTTTATATGCCGTTTGGGTAAGGTGACTGTGGCAGTGTGCGTAATTTCTACTCGAATTATTTATCAACCAAAATATTGACCGCACTACAAACGCAACCGGAATTTTCATCAAATTTCGCCGTTACTAATTGGGTTTTTATTTGTTCGCAACGATGCGACAATAAAGGAAATCAATACTCACAAAAAGTTGCCATACAAATAACAGTAGAGTTCACATTTCGCATTGCACACATACTCCCTATCCCGACGTATCTTGATTCCGGAAGTGCTTTTGATACATGAAGGAACTCCAATGAGGGGTAGCTTATAATATGAACACATTCTTGGCCCTGTTATAATGTTTCACAATAAAACTGTCTATTGCGGCATTTAGAGTTTCGTTCTCCATTTGGTTGGTTTGCCGCTGCTTCGTAAAATTGAATCGAGAATTCGAAAATATCTACACCTCAGAACAGATATTTTCCCAAACAAAATAGCCCAATTTCCCAAAAATTCCGATGGAAGCAATATTTAGGCGCGAAAGACTTGACAAACGTTGCCGTCAAGTCTAGAGAATTAACGAACACGAATTTTCTCGAAATCTTCACAAGACCTTCGACATCATTGAGTCACCACTATTTTCTATTCAAACTCAACTGCGATAATAAATAACTAAACAAACCAATCGATCACGATATTCTAACACTCAAGTATGCTATTGAAATTCCCGCCAAAATATCGCGAGAACAGTTATCTGCACTGTACTTCGCGCTCGTATCGAGATTTTTCCAGTTACACCGACTACGGGTGCGAGCAAGCTCCCCAATAGGCAAAAAGAATGAAACAGCGGCAAACCATCGAACCAACACACTTTGCAAACCGTTCTCTCGCTCGTTCACCCACACTTGTCTAGGACTAGCCAACATTCTTATGACACTTAAAATTATTTTGAACTCGCTATCAGCGCTAGAAATCAGATTTCTAATTAATTCCCTGAGGCAATTTTCATTTCTTCACTGAATAATGTCCATTTGTGTTTAACACAACACGCAAGTCTGATTGCCCCGGCAATCTGCCTAAAACACTTAACTACTCGCAACGGCACCATACCAGCGGACGTGTGTCCGTCACTATTTTGCTTTCGCCTAGTGTGTACCGTACGTACGTGACGGTTGAGGTATGCTAATGTCGGACCGTACGAAGAACAGGAACATTATTTTTCACAGCTTGAAATAAAATTTACGTAGATCGATACGCGAAAGTGTCGAAATTGCAAAAACATTATATTATTCACTCGGACTCCGCGGAGTATGTCGATAGCTCCCGACAGCCGAACTTTCGTCACTCCCGTTGGTATACTGAGAATGAACACACTAATTAAAACTATTAGCGAAAGCCTTTTAATGATAAATGTGAATAAACTTTCGAAACAAACTAGAACGGAAAGTCTTCTAACCCGCAGTAAAAGCCAAACGCGACAATAGAATTAAAATCCCGCGGACACCACGCTCAAAAGCAATGGCTGTTTGTTTCGTACTGCTCTGCCTGCTCGTGTTTTGCCGCCGCGCGCACACTCCGGCGCTCGTCAGTGCAATCATTTATTTGTTACACTCGCGCATGCTGTGTTCAATGCACTTAAAAATAGCGAGTCATTTTCAAAAACATCAGCTATTAAATTTTGATATTTTTGATGCACCTTCCCATATTCTCGACAAATTGAATGTGAATATTTTCACCTTTCAGCGTAAATATTGTTTCAATGCCCTCCTTTTTGATATGATCGAGGAACATTTGTTTGAGCATATCCTGCCATCGATCTGGTATGGGTTTCAGGAGGACGTACATATTCCGTAGATCTTTTCGTTTCTCTTGTGATACCATATCTTTGCATTCAGAATAAAGGAAATCAAGATGGTCATTTATAAATCGCTCTTCACACTCCTGACCTCTTCAGTTACTACAATACAGACAGTTATACGTGGCGGAAAGAAGTTCGATCTTTAACAAAATTGACTACCTTGTGCATGAATGAAATCTACTTAATGTTCAGGGGCCGATATTTCAAAGGAACAAGCTGAGTGGCAATGGGTGACCCACTTTCACCGTTTAGAAGCCATCTAAGGGGCTTTCCAATAAGTGGTGTTATTTTGCATAGCCTAGTATTTCAGTAGATGTCACTTTTGAAGCTGTCATTTTTTGACATTTGACAAGTAAAGACTACGCCATTAATAAAAATGGAACAATGCATGCTTCTACAATGCACTGAAATTATTAAAATTCACTATAAAAATGGTGAAAATTTGGCAGAGACGATTCGTAAAGCTCGAACATTTTTGGGTCGTCGTGAAGCACTGTGTCGGACCGCAATATAGAAATTGGTGGAAAAATTTGAGCTGCTGGGACAACTAAGTGATGCAAAGAATAAAACCCGTGCACGTCAGTCAAGAACAGCCGAGAATAATGCTGCTGTAGCCGAAAGTGTTGAAGAAAACCAAGGTTAGACCATTCCTCGTCGTTTTTTGGAATTAGGGATTCCAGAAACGTCATTACACCGTATTCTGCATAAAGATTTGGGTCTTAAGGCTTATGAAGTTCAGTTAACACAAGAACTCAAGTCGATCGATCATCAACAACGTCATGTCTTTGCTGATTGGGTCCTTGAAATGCATGAAAATGAACCAGAATTCCATCAAAAAATTATCTTGAGTGATGAGGCCCATTTCCCCAGCCCAAGAGTTATAGTTGAAAAGCCTCTCTATCCTCAACGTGTGACGGTTTGGTGCGGTTTATGGTCCGGCGGATCATTGGACCTTACTTTTTGGAAAATGAGGCTGGAGCAACAGTTACGGTGAATGGATTGCGCTATCGAGAGATGATTAATGATTTGTTCTGGCCGAAATTGGATGGTATTGATCTGGACAACGTTAACCTTTAACAAGACGGCACTACATGCCACACAAGCAGCGTAACCATTGATCTTTTACGGGAAAAGTTTCCGGACTGTGCTATCTCTCGAAGAGGTGATCACAATTGGGCACCGAGATCTTGTGATTTAACACCTTGCAACTTCTTTCCTTGAAGCCACGTGAAAGAAAAAGTATACGCCAACAGCCCAACGTCGATTCAAGACCTCAAAGATGGAATTCATGAGGCTATCGGGGACATAAGGTAGCCACTTTGCGATTTGGTTATGGAAAATTTCATGAAAAGGATATGGTCCTGTAAGCGTGGTCGTGGTGGTCATTTGCTGATGTTATATTTTACTATTAATGGCATTTTTTCTTCTTTTAATGAAATAAACATCCGAACGTTTATATTAAAAATGGCATTTTTCTTTTAATATCAAAATAACACCTTTTATTGGAAAGCCCTGTATTTATGAACAATATTCAAATGACACGGGAAGGGCTAGGACTACTATCACGATTCTGGATACGGTATGTCAACGATATTCTGGCGATTGTCACAGAAAGCAAGTTAGATGAAACGCTAAGGAACACCAATTCTATCCACAAACAAATCAAATTTACTATGGAGGTGGGAAAGGACAACAAGTTAGCATTTCTGGATCTACTGATTTACACGTTTAGAAGTTGATTCATTCTAGGAGTACACAGAAAAAGCACGCAAGCACCAAGGACGATACCTATGACTTCTTCTAATTCTTTTGAACAAAAGATGGCATCTTTTGAAGCCATGGCACACCTCATGCTAAACATTCCCTTAACAAGGGAAGACACACAAAAAGAAAAGAAAAGTATATAATAAAAACAGCAAAATTGAATGGTTACTGCGAAAACACTATTAGAGTAATCGCTTGATTCTGAATCTTTGGGTATTGTAAGGGCCGAGGTAAATGTGCCAATTCTGGGAAGAATGGTCGCCAAAGAGCTGGAACAGGTGTAGGCCTTACAGGAGGTGAGTTTATCTACGTGATAGAACAGGCGGCGGACCTTGCTGATAGGTCCTTCGAATGTTCCCCTGAGAACTGTTTGCATGATGCATTCTATAGTCTATATTTTGAAATTTCAAGCATAGATGTAGTGCCTGAAGAAGGTCGGCTGGCTCTCGAATGCTTAGCACTAGTTTTTTTAGTTTTTCGTAAATATTTCAAAAACTAAGCGGTTTATCCTAAACATTGTTATATACAAAAATGTTCTACGTTAAATTTTAAATAAGAATGGTCCTGTTCAAAATCACTCTAAATTGTACGGTTCAAGAGTTACAGACGGTGTAAATGTTAACTTTTTCGTAATTTTGATAATTTTTAAAAAAAATAAGCTTCGTAAAAGAATGTTGCTATTTCAGTGGCCAGTGGTATGTTAGTGATAAGCCCTTGAAGGAACGACAACCTCACCACCTTATCAAGGGGCACTCTTTTTTAAGGGGAAAGAGGCTTCCACAGGCCTAGGCCATATAAGCCTGTGGTATGGAGAAACCCACCCTGAACTTTCTACGAACATTGCAACATAAATTCACTTCTTAAGCATAAATATCTTTCAAATTTGGAATGTTCAATGTCTTTATTAACTTCACTCATCCTCCAGCACATTATCCTCCTCCTCTAGCTCGTCGTCTAAGATGTTATTATTGTCCCGGTTATCACATGCTTGGCCTGAGCAATTGCCGCATATGCTAGTGCAGTTTAGACCACTCCTTCTGCATGCACAATTACGAACGCATTCATCTTTGCAAGTACACATTATAAGGGACAGTAATTCCTGGGGGGCTGCAGGACGTGCTGTTGTAATTGGTGTCAGGTGGTCGCCAATCTTCTTCCAACCCCACTCGAGTGGATCCTTATCTTCATTCAGCCACTGTTGTACCTGGTGGTAGGTCCTAAATGAATGCTGTCTGGACGCTCCTGAAGTGGGGGGTAGTGCATCCAACTTCAGTAATGCATGTATAGGCTGCTTTGCAATCATTTCCAAGTAAGACTGGTAGCGGAGACAATCTAGATCTTCAGTGTTCTTGGCTCCAAACATTGCAAGTAGGAAGTAATTTCCTGCATCAGCCACTGCACTGGGGTCGGCTTTGGGGTTGTTGAAGACCAGAAGTTTTTCACGAAGAACGGTGTTGGCTTGAACTTTCCTATAAGGTGCAATTTTTCCCTTCTTATAGACAGCAGACACAGTGTCACATCCTGCGAAGGCGTATGTAACCAGAAGTACATCTTTCATATCCCCAATGCCTTGCTGAATGTCAGAAATAATGTACACTTTTTCCTGGTGATTTCCTTTTTTAGGTACGACCATTTTCAGTTTATTCCCTGAAGGTGCGTGCGTCAACAGTACTAATAAGTCCGTGTCATCACCAATAACACACGTTTGAACATCTTTCTTTGCTTCATCAATAGCTGTTAAGACTACTAATAGGTCAGCATCACCCGATGCTTGAAGAACTGTGCAACCACATTGTTGCAAGTGCGATGAAAGGAGGGTTATTAGACCCATCTTGTTTTTAGCACTAGCTAAAAATTCATTTTGATTTATGTTGACATGGATTGAGTCTTCTACTTTGACCACAATGTTGGAACGTGATCTTCGTAGGTGTTCTTGATCCTTTGTGTTACTTCGTTCGTAACCATCAAAAACAACAGTCGCTTTTCCATAATGAGTACATACGTAATCACTATATTGCTCGCAAATCTGTTTAAATGTAGCAGGCTGTTGCCAGACAACACGATGTAGGAGGTGGCATCCGTCAATTATATAGGACACTTTCACTGGGTCATCGATGTTTGATGATTCTTTTGAATCTGAAACCAAAACCTTCATCATTGATGATTTTTTCCCCTTCCTCATCAAGCCAGATTCGTCAAACAGTGATGGAGGATATGCACAGAGTTCAAACTGAAAAATTTCCTCTAATCTCTCATCACTCCTTACTGTACACACCATCCGATGTAAGAGAGTGTTAGGATTTACACATACCATGTCGTTGTTAATTTTCACCGACTTCGTTATAGAGGCTAGAGACTTGACATCAAACTTTCTTTTCATGTGTATTTCTTTAAATGTTTTGTTTTCAATAGCTTTGATGGATATGGCTCCTATTTCAAATGCTTTATCGCAGCTTACAGTTTCATCACCTATAACCCCTGTTGACAAGGAAGAGAGTTCAGGTGATTTAGAGAACGGATTATGTTCTTCAATCCAAGAAATGAAGGTTTGCAAGTCCTTACTGTTTCTTTTTTGCCTTGCATCTCGTAGCTCCACGTGCTGTTCTGAAGAGAGGCTGCGAACACCTGCAAACTCTTCCATTGCTTCGCACACCCGAGAACAAGTCGGCATGGAATTGATCCAAGTGGCAATAGTTATCGCTGTGATTCCTCTACCTCCAGTCAATCCACCAATGCTTTTTAAGGACCTCATCAAAACCTGTTCTATGGTCATATCACTCCATACTCCAGACCAAAACTTTTCAGTTCGTCGGATGGTGAAATAACCACAATTAACAAATAAATCGTTTTCTTGGTGCAATGTGTTGAGAAGTTCCAGCGAGTCTTGTAGGTAAACGTGTGCAGATTTAGCGTAGTTAAAGTGACCAGATGCATGGAAAATGGGAAGCATTTGATGGACACAATGAAGGTGAAGGAGAAAGTCCCCACTCCTCTCTGCTCTTATAAACATTCGAACGATTTCAACCATTTCTATGAACTGAATCCACACTTTTTGTGTTCGTCCAGATTCATTTGAACGCCTAAGCTGGTTTTCTAAAATGTCTACAAAGCTCTTTACCACGGTTGACTGTGCAATCACTTCAGGAGAGGCATTTCCAAGCTTGAAATTGGAATAGACATTATGAAGCTCATCTTTATTCACACTTATGAGAGTTTCATTATTTTTCAAAAATACAGTCATCAGTGCTTCTTCGACTAGGCAGAGAGCACGAATGACCCGAGAGTAAGCTTTCCCGTTCATCATTTGTTGAACACTGTTTTTAGCATACATAGTACTATACAGCTCCTCCAAACCACTACCTGCCATGATGAATCCAATCGCTGACAAAAAGGACATCAATAAATGAAATCCTCCTAGTCTAATGAAGAGTGATTTCAACGGGCTATCATGAGATGCTGCGGCTACTATTTCACGAGCTTTAGCATACAATGGCTGATCAAAAGTCACCATTGTTATCGTTTGACCATTGCTAGCCCCTTGTTTGGCAGCTTGAAGAAGAGCTGTATAAATTGTTGATGGATTTGAAGGAGCTAAGTTGATAAATGGAAGAGGGACTACAGCCGAAGTTTGGAACTGTTCCTTCGCATAAAGCTTTTCCATGCAGCCACTCCAACCAGGCTTACATTCTTCTGGACCTTCTAACCAGGTGCCACTCAACCAAAATATATTAAGTGTTCGTCCATTTTTGTATGAAAGTGATGGTTTGTCTTCTAGGGAAGCAAGGTTTGTAGCGACTATTTTAGAATATCCAGATGTAGCCGGGGCTTTGTAAGTTTGCAAGTCAAACAGGCCTTTGTTTTCAACAGCTTGAGCAGCAACATTCTTTCGAGGTACATTTTCCTCAACCTGAAGAGCTGTTTTAGGTGTAATGCAAGCAATTCCACCCGTGACGTGGAAGGTGTTATGACCATCTAGTGTGTGAACATTGTAGTCTGCATTATCGAACACGAATTGCACATAACCGTTCTCTATTCTTGTGTTCTCTTGGCAAGTGACGGATCTCTCATATCTCAACACTTCCTGGTAAGGTACACAAACACCCATATTGCACAGGGTGTCAATCAAGACCTTCGAACCAAATTTTCTGTGTAACAAAACACCCGTTCCAAGTTGGGCTGGGGATAAAAACGATCTTGGACGAGCAGCGTGTATATATTGCTGTTTTTTTCCTTTCCATAATTTGTTTTGCCCTCTGGATTTTCTCGGATGTTTGCCTTGTACAAGTAGGCTGAATGATTTCAGTTATCAAGACATTGAGCAACTCAGGTACCAGTTCAGATCCCCCTTTACGAATATCTTCAATTGTTGGAAACTGGGAATAGTCGTAACTTTTGGCCTTTATCTCACGTCGAATAATTGCTGCTGCAGTTTTGATCAATCTCAGTTCCTCTGCTTCATTATCACAGTTCCGATTTTTATACCAGTTGTCTGATAAAATATTAGTTGATGCTCCAGAAAAACAAATCACACTTCTTTTTCCTGGTAAAACAGCAAAAAATAAACTATTACCATAACGCTGGATAAGTTTTCTTTTGAAATGTGTGACAGTATATGGCTCAACTTCAGGGCTCAGATGAAGGAATATATTTTGTAGTTCTTCAAAGTCGTATTGACATTCATTGTTTTCCTCCAAATAATCACATAGCTTTTCAAAAGCGTCTTCTCTTTTGGCATCAGCACTAGTTCCACCTTTATTGGTTGCTACTCCTTTTTCGGGCCGTGACGATGCTGGCTTTTGAAATGTCTGATAACAATGCCAGTGGTACCCCCCATCAGAACTTACGAGATCTATGACCTGAGAGAGCCTCACACTTACCTCATCTCCCCACTTGTCATGCCTGTTATTTGCTTCCGTTCTGATGCTTTCAATCAGTTTAAGTTTCTGCACTAAACTCCACTTTTCTTGAGCAGGATTCCTGCATTTAGATACATCTACACACTTGTGACCACAAAGAAAACATAAGGCTTTAAAATCAAATGATTCACGTGGTATCTTTGCTGGAGGTTCTTTTTCCATTTCAGGTGGTTTGGACGTAATATATAGGTTTGTCGACACTTACTATGTACTTGAAGCGAATCATTCTGCAGGAACTTGGCTTTGACGCCATCTTTACGTATTTCACTGCACTGAATTATTTTGTCCACCGCCTTTCTAGTCAGAGTAATTAGTTCACCACCCTTGTCCTTACAAGGTTTTAACACACACTCCACCATAACTAACACACTATCTCAAGTGATTTTCACATAATTCGCACGTTACTATAAACACCAACTATAAAAAATTTATAGCAAAACTGCACTAGAAGTACCACGCACAAACGTACTCAACTTGTCTCCTAAGACGACTGAAGAAGAATATCGATCGATCTGTGACAGTGCGTGAGGGAGGGGTGGAATGGAGGGGGCAGACAACAGGTGCAGAGGAAAGAACCGCCATTGGTTGCGGCCCGCGGTCCAAGGTCACTATGATGGCTAACAATTATTTTTACTTTTTCAACCTTCTATGGTGCCTCTTAGCGTCTTTTTGACTATAATACTGTGGTATATTATTACTCTTTAATTAAATCATTTACTTATTTCTATATAGCTTTATTTGGAAAAAAAACCTTAAAAATTATATCATTTTTATTTTTACACCGTCTGCAACTCATGAACCGTAAATTTTACAGGGAATATGCATAGGACATTTTTAGTTTAAAATTTCATGTAGAATATTTTTGTATATAACACTCTTTGTGCTAAACAGCTTAGTTTTCAACCAATTTCCGAACAACTAAAAAAACTACTAAATTTCCTACTTTTTCTCCCCCTCCCTCCCAAACCCGACGCTCAAAATGGTGTAACTTTTTACCAAACAATAAGAGGGCTATATAGAACAATTTGGAGTTGGAATAAAACTTTTACTTTGGATGTCAAGGTTAGGCCTTTTTAGGTCTTTGTAAAAAAATTTTTTACAAAGACCTACTAGTTTCGCGACCTGTATGTCCGTCTGTCCGTCCGTCTGTCCGTCCGTCCGTCTGTCCGTCTGTCCGTCTGTCCGTCTGTCCGTCTGTCCGTGCGTCACAGCTGGTTTCCTCAGAAACTATAGAAGCTAGAATGCTCAAACTTTGTGAAAAGGTCAGAAGTGATGACCTCTCAAAAGTTAAGGCCTTGACAAAAATTTGAAAAATGTTGAAGGAGGGGTCCCCTCTAATAACGAATTGGCCCTTAAAAATTTTTTTTAATCAAAGGTAGTCGAGTGGGGCGTCTTGATTAGAACTTTTAGAATCAGAAATAAAAAAATCATTTGATGAATTAGGGGGTCCATGGGAAGGCAAAATGTACCCAAAATTTGTGTCCCCCCCCCTCGCGATTGGACACCTTTCAGCCGAAAAATCTGAAAATTATCACGAATGTGGACCTTTATGAGTACAAGGGCAACAAATACCTTAGAAATCGAAATTTGCTCAACTTTGTTAATAATAGTATGATTTGTAGATTTTACATTTTTGCCCATAAAATCAAAACGGTACCTTTAAACTTCTTGAAATTTTGCAATTATGTAGACTGACATAAGATATATATGTTCTCAAAATTTAATTGAGATCGAATCATAATCAAGTGAGTTATAGCCATTTCAATTATATGGAATTACAACAACGATAACACGTGTTTATGGTTCATATAGGGTTTTCCAATAAGAGGTGTTATTTTGATATTAAAAGAAAAATGCCATTTTTTAAAATAAATGATCGGATGTTTAGTTCATTATAAAGAAGATGATATTCCGTTAATAGCAATAACTAACATTGGGCAAATAGCCACTACGACACCTTTACAGGACCATATCCTTTTCATGAAATTTTCCATAACCAAATCGCAAAGTGGCTGCCCTATGTCCTCGATAGCCTCACGAATTTCATCTTTGAGATCTTGAATTGACGCTGGGCTATCGGCATAGGCCTTCTCTATCACGTGGCTCCAAAGGAAGAAGTCGCAAGGTGTTAAATCAGAAGATCTATTCAAAATAACACCTCTTATTGGAAAACCCTATATATATTTAAAATTGACTTAGGTACTTTTATTTTCTTTCAATTTTCATGAAAATTTAAGGAATAGTGTTTAACTTGAACATGTTCAATCGGCAGAGCATTCAGAAAAATCATTTAAGCTAGATTAAAATGGCGGCTGCACTGTGCTTATGAAAGAAACTGCGCATCTTTTGTATAAATTTGAACGATTTCATATCTAAGTATTGGATGAATAATTCAAGTTATCGGTTCACGCCATTAGAAAACTTGCTTCTAACCCTAGGATGTTTACAAAGACCTTCTGGTAGGAGCACTGTCCTGCTTACTCAACTTGTTTTAGGTTAATAACACCGTACTATATGTAGATTTTCACTTTGTTTCCAAAATATTTATATTCTTAATAAAAGATCTCAGCTTACATTGAAATTATAGTCCTTTTCATGTTGTTATGTTTCCCTTGGACTGTTGAGTTCTATTTTTTTTTGGGGCTGCTTGCTCGATTCCGATCACTGAGGTTAGTCCTTTTTGTCCGAGCATTGTAGGCTTGGTCTACTGGGGTCTCGAGTGATTCGCCGTGCGTGCTACGATTCCTGTAATTTTCGACCGGTGAATCTTCCAAGGATTAATATTTGCAGCACACGACCGAGTAAGGCCCCACGTTGGACGCCAGTTAACTACCGACTACGGGAATTACTTTAAAAAGAAATATTTATTTGTCCACACTGGACGAAATACATAATAGAACTGACAATAAAAATCTTAATGCTAATGATACGTAAAATTCTTATTACCTAAAATATGCTTACGCTAGTGTTACACCCACTTTTTACCAGGGAAACTGGGGTGCTCCGGCGAGGCTTATGGGCCCGGTTAGCTCGTCCGAAGACGGGCGTGGAGCGCCACTCGCTTTTCCCTCAAAGCCTCAAATAGCCGCCAAGCGAGAATGCGACCAACCGGATTACACTCGACGGTATTCGGCCGATACCCTCGCTACCCGTAGTCCTAAACACCCTACGATCTTTACTCTAATCCTTCCCCTACACCACTTCACTAACACCCTATATTCTTCACTTCTCAATCCAGATGTCCCTCGTGTGGACCACAAAACCACCCCCGAACACTATGACCTCCGCTATCACGGGCTTTATTCAACCTCCCGACACTTTCACTTTGACTTGACCGTCCAAGCCGCACTCGTTACAACAGCGAACTGAAACATAAAAACTTACTTCTTTAGTGTCTTGAACGGCACTAAAATTTCTTCCTTTGAACGTTAATTAAACACCAATAAATTTCAAATATCTACAATTTTTCCACACCTGTATTCAACTCAAAAGAAACTATAATCTCAATAAAAGATACACTCTATCAAAAAAATAACTTACGTTACTTCTAACCCTACAAAGGGGCCCCTTCGACGATCGTGTTCGCTAGTATATTCCGTCGCCTTTCTTTTTTCCAATCGAAACTTGCTCGTCGCTTTACCAACAATGTTCTTCTTAATGTGGATTTCGCTCTGCTGCTTCCGTTGTCTTCCACTTAACGATTCCGCTGCGCTTCGACTTTCTTTCTCGCTGATTGTTCTTCCCGTTGCCGTCGTCGCCCAGGATACAAGAGATCAAAAAGAGGAGGCGCGTCATTCCTCGCGTGCTTATATAGCCTCCTCCTAACGGCTATGGTTCCGCTCGTCGGTCACCCACCTCTTCAGCGGGGTAATACCTTCTTGCCGCCACTTGGTCGCCGCTCCCCTCTGGTGGCGAGCACTCCAACTTCGGCTAAATCAGCTGAGCGTAATTCACTGACAGTTTGGCCTGTCAGTGATGTGTGTTTATGTTTCAATTTTCTCTTGATTTTATTGTTAGTAGTGTGTGATCGATCGGCAGTATATTTTTTTAATTATTCCAAAAAAGAAAATCCTCACGTCTTTGGGACTTTGCTGAATATCACCAAAAAGCCCAAAGTTCAACCTAATGCGTGTCCGGGTCACGGTTACATGTGTTACGATTTATGTGGGTTGGTTACATTTTAGAAATTATATTATACATCTGATATATTCCCGTAAAAATGTAAAACTTTTTTTCTCTTATTTCCTGCTTTCATACGGTTTACTATCGTTTCTGCGTTTGTAGCTTTGTGTTTTATTTTTTTACTTTTTGTTTCTCGCTTCTCTGCAAGTGTCTTGTATTTACTAAATATTGTGTTTGTGTGTGTGTACACGATAAATTGCTGTTTGCATTTTATTTCATTTTTTTTTTGTTATACGTTAAATTGTCTGTTCCTTCCATTTCTAGTTATATTTCACCTTAAAACATAAATTACAATACTAAAACTGAAGCTAACTCAAAGATACACTTTACGTTGTTGGTTATCAATGTTTTCTGTATTTCTCATTCTCATAATTCGTTTGCATTGACATTACCACTGCGAACATGATAATTTCCATTTTGTTTGCATATTTCATTCTACGATATTCAATCAGTACGCTCTTTAGTTTCTACATTTCTCATCGGTTTTAGCATTATTTCATTAATTTACTGCATCTTTAATAACTTTATTATCCTAATTTTTGTTTCGTTATTAATTTTACTTCTTTGGAACTTTTATCATCATCTTCCTCTAGAACGAATGTACAACACAACAATTTTTGTTTTGTATGTTTTCTCTGGTTTTTTTAAGTTATTGGATTTTACGTTAATTCTACCTGCTATAGCTCTATCGGTTTTGTCTTCCGGCCCTCGAGCGGTGCCGCGGCGTTCCGAGCGGTGTAGTTGTAATTCGTGTCTGATCACTATCTGCATATCATCATCATTATTATCGTATTATTATAATATATCATATTTCATTTATTAATTTTATAGTTAAATGAACAAAATAAATCTACTATCACGTTTAAATGCAACGGAAAGCTCCGTCATCATATTTTATCATCGTATTATATATGCTGTCGACTGTGGCCGCGACAGACATTATTCCCACTCATTTTAAAGACGGGTCAATTGACATCAGCATCTACTAAATGTTTTTTTTTCTTGTTCTGCTGTGTCTAGCACACTCAATAGACATAAATGAACTCGATTTAAGCCACCTGCCAACACTTCGTATTGAAGTTTCCCAATAATCTTCACATCATAAGTTATTTGCACGGAAGCTTGAGGGTTATTTCATTATCTGAACCACCGTGATTATGCTCAATGGCTTCAAATTTCGTACAGCATGAAGCGACGTCATCATCGGACTTACCCCAATTTCCTTCCGACAGCGGATTTATGTAAGCGACGTAGTATCCGTTTTGATTGTCTCCTGAATGGACTACGAAATAGAAATCACTCCTTTCTCAGCTTCCTGAAGACTGTACTCTTCACCAGCATCGTATTTGGTGTCACCATCTAGCATTTCTGTAGCAATGTAACTCTGGAACGATTCGTAAACCGGACAATTATTCTAAATTTAGAGATGCGTTTCCATCGACAATATCATGGGAACCGATGTTTTCTAAATGTACTCGTTGCTCCCGGAGAAACTGTAGCGTTTTATCGGCATTTTCAAGACAGTGAATTCTCATCATCCGAATCCTCCTTGGCAACATCTGGCTCGATCTTGTTAGGTTTTGGTTTTCTCGAAATATCTGAGGAACATTCCAACTTCGAACAGGCGGTGATTCTGATCTTCGCTCGATGACAATGTTTGCTTAAGACTACCAATAATCGTATTTAAACTACTAATATGATTACAATTTGGACTGGCAAACAAACCCTAGTCGAGTGCGGCCTAGCTTTCTGACTATACATAGTCACGCGAGTATTACGATAGTGTTCGGGGTGAGGTAATCCTGGTGCCCTTCGGTTTTAACCGTAACACTAGGTCTGGATGGAACGTGCATCGCGAGAACTTGCAAAATTCGTGGGAAAGGCATTGTAAGCATTTATGTTTTCCATAAAGTGGAAAGAAACTAGATCGCTTGTTAAGTTATAAATGTAGGAAAAATTAATTGTAAGTCATAATAAAAACACACTGAAGTTGAAACTAACTAAGTATCGAAATACTAGTATATGTACAATTGGAAATAAATTCTGTGGTGAAAAGAGAACATAAATTCGCTTTATTTAAGTACAACATAGCAAAATCATCCGTAAGATCTAACATTATTCAAATGAATTATCTAATTGGCGCAATCCAATATCTTAAATGGGAGGATTCGGTCAACGGAGCTGAATAAGATAGTGAAGCGATTCAATATTCATAACACTATCTAGGGTAATGTTATTGATTTCTTGATAATGAACACTTAGGGAGTGTAGTCAGCAAAAGATATTTTAATATTTCTTCACATACCCGTCAGCTTCTGGTGAGAGCATTCTTCTATCCACCACCTTGAGTACGCGCTCGATCATTGTTCATTGTAAAGTTACAAGTGGCGAAGCAATTATGTGCAATGGTTTAAATGTCTTTTAAACTTTACACGAGAATCAACATACATAAAGCTTTCATTGAAATGTAAATGAAATCAGTAATTAATAGAAAAATTATTATAAAAACGCAAAATTCATTACAAAAAGAATCATTTCTTAGCTACAAGTTAAATCCTCTTAAATTTCGAAATATTTCATAAATCATTCAAAACTTGAGCGAAACCAAAAGTTTTTAATCTGTGCTCCGAAACAGTTAAAATCTTCTAATCTTCTTATATTGTTAGATCTAAAACACAGTCTACATGCAAAATTTCCACCTTCTCATATTTTATGCATGCAAACATATTTCCTTTTGCCTAAAACCACATTAACCACTAGCGATTTGTTCACATCTCAGTTGCCAATTTATCAGAACGCAACAACAAAATGAAAATTAGTTCCTTAGTCCACGAAGCATATTAATGAGCTAATCCTCTCCCCGTGGTTGGTTGTCTTAACTAAATCTCTCCATCCTAGTAGTGTGGAGGGTCTGGCAAGTACGAGTAAGTAAGTATCTGACGGGATTACAAAGGGAAATTTTCAAGAAGTTTAACTGCCTTCGAAAGGTCATTTGTGGTCGGCTGTATTCTCAACATTTCATGTATTTCAACTGCTAACGGATACAAAATGCTATCAACCTCTCCACCACCTAACGCAACCGCATCTTAGGCTACAAACGTTACGCTAAGAATGAAGGAAAGAAGGATTCCTTTCTGGAGCAAATAATCAACGCTCTCAAAAACTGACTTGCTAATTCGAAAGTTAAAGTGAAAGCAAGAGAATAAATAGTCTCGGTAATGGTTTGGGATTAAAACTTTAGATTTTGATGTTTTTAATGGCGGTTTAATTCTAAGTGATGCATATTCGATTGCTACTAAACCGATCTGATGTTCTTGAGAATTTATTTTCACCGGATTATATGCTGGGTGGTTTTTCCTGAGAAAAACGATATTTTAAGCAAATAGGATGAAGCTTGAGTTTTAGCTTAACACTTTTTGCTTTCTGATTTCAATTTGAATTAGAGTCAGAAGATAATAAAGTAGGTATGAATTACTAGCTACTGCCCGCGACTTTTCTTGGGTAGAATCCTATTTGATTCCCCCGAAAACGTATGATTTTTCTCCATGTAACCCGTTCAACCCTTTCCCCTATATGGAGTTTTTATTTTATGAAATTTCACTAGCTTAGAGTTCAAAATTGTGCCGCTTTTATAATTGACGTCAAAAAAAACCTCAATAGCGGTACGCATATCGATTTTCAGGCTTATTTGCATCATTTATTGTATTCCAGCAGCCGGTTGCATAGAACTTTTGGAAAAGATAGAAGATCGGTCATCTGACCAAGACACGTTTCTAGTTGAAGAGGTCAGAGCAGAGACAAATGCAGAATTAATATCTGATCTTGACAACATAATCGAAAAGTTTCACAAAATATCGTCTACGAAAAATGACATTTTGCAAGAATACGATGATCATTTGAAAAGTTTCCGGCCTTACCGACAAAAAGTCATGGTATATTTATATTCGTTTGCTAACCAATGGAAGGCCTTTACATTTGTATGCTGTGGCGGTCATTACATATATGACAAGTATTTGTCACTGACCACCGCAGCGGTGTTCTAGAGTTGCTATCAGAGGATCGCTGTTAAAATCAAGTCACTCTTCATCTACATCCAGTCGAGGCCGGACGTACACGAATGTACTACGTAACATTATTAACACAAATAGCATCAGCCATCTTGAAGTTTACAATTTGTGAAATATAGCTATTATTTTCGATACCCCGATATTGGTGACCCCAAGTGCAGTGACACGCAGAGCTTTGTCAGCCTTGAATACCAATAATGTTGCATCAAGCGCCCGACAGCTTTGTTGCATTTGCATGCCCAACCTTGCGCTACAGTCATGGGTTGCATGCCTGACATTTTTTTTTCTTTTTTTTCAATGTAATTATTTAAATAATGGAAATACAAAAAAATGTTTCAATTGAAATTTTAGTAGCCCTATGAAATTTGTCTGAAGAGTGTTTTGTGAAATAAAAATTTTACGAGATAGGATGAATTTTATCGGGGGTGTATTTATAGGTGTACGGGCATGACCAGTTAATCGAATTTTACTATTGCTCAGTTTTCAATTAATAATTTGGGGCATTTAATACTCGGAAAAAATTAACAAAGTAATGTTAAATATAGAAAATCAACTGAACTTTCGAATGAATACGAGTATACTTACAAGTTTAAAAAAGTGCACTATCTTATTGTAAAATCTATTTATAAAAAAAAAAAATACGACAAAGGTAATCAATAAATTTAATTTCTATTTGTGTAATAACTATGGTGGAGAACATTCCTTTTGGATTTGCCATTATGAATGTTCACCTAACATTATTATTACAAATATCAAAGAAAACAGATGGGAACTCATTTTTCACATGATAAATTTTTCGTGTATTTTTTAGATTTTATTTAATTGCATCACATGTAAGCTCCAACTATATTTCGTCACTACAAAGAACTAGAGAACATCACAATAAATTTTTTCGCCCCCTATAATCAGCAAAGCCTCAAATTATTTTACCACAACTGTGGAGGTATGCGCAGTAAATTAAACAAGTTTTTCCTTGACGCAAAATCGTGCCATTTTAATGCTATCACCCTTTCCGAAACATGGCTGACGGATTCTCACATTAATGAAGAAATTCTGGATAGTAACTGGAGGATTTACAGAGATGACAGGGACCCGATTATCACTGGCCAGTCAAGAGGAGGCGGTGTATTGATCGCCATACATAACTCCTTCATGAGCGAGCCAGTCAACTGCACGCCGCATAATTCATTTCAGCATAAAGTGGTCAAAATAAAAATGGGAAAATCTACTGTGTTTATTGGCGTTTTTTATGTCCCTCCTAAATCGAATGATACTGTCTACGACAATATCTGTAAAATTATAAGTGATATCACTGCAATGACAAACGAAGACGATAAAATTATCATTACTGGCGACTTTAATAGACCTAATATAAAATTTGTGATCAACAATGACGATGGTCGACTCCTTCCGGTGAATCTCCTTGATAGTAATGATTTCAAATTAATGAGCACCTTCTATAGTAACGACTTGCAGCAGATATCTCCTGCTCCCAACCAGAACGGTGTATGGCTAGACCTTATTTTTTCTAATACATACGACGAAGTTGTGGCCAGTTTAACTGATGACAACGAGAATCTGTTTTCTAACTCGAGACATCACTCCACTTTTTCTATTGAACTGTCCACTCCTGATACTTTTAATTCTATTTCGTACAATCAAACTATTGTGTATGACTTCCTCAATGGCGATTATGGAAACATTAATAGTCTTCTATCCAGCATTGACTGGTACGGTACTCTGTCAACGTTAGATTTGGATGCGGCTCTATCCACCTTTTATCGTATAATCTTTGACGCCGTTGAATCTTTCGTACCGAAAATCAAGAAAAGGGATAAGATTTCTGAACCATGGCTGGGGAGTGATCTGAGACATTTACGTAACCAGAGAAATAAACTATATAGGCTCCTAAGAAAAGATAAATGTGTAAGCGATGCGACTAAGAGTAAATATAACGAACTTGCACTTGAATTCAATATTAAATCGCAAGAGGCCTATCAAACATACGTTAACGTCATAGCGGAGGAAACTATATCCAATCCAAAAAAATTCTTCGACTTTGTTAACGTTAAGCGCAAAACATCTGGTTACCCGTCTTTACTGTCATACAACGACTCCGACTCGTCCTGCACCGAGCAGATCTGTGAATTCTTTGCTGATCATTTTCAGCATGTTTACTCCAATCCAGTCAACTCGCCTCATTTTGAGTCGTTAGAAACAGCCACACAGATCTTAATTGATAACATTACCATTTCTGAAGATGAAATTCTTCATGCTATTGAAGATCTTGATCTACTTAAAGGATCCGGTCTTGACCTTATTCCTCCTTGCTTCCTGTCCCTCTGCAAAAATGAATTGGTTAGACCTCTCTTCCTTATTTTTAATAAATCGCTAACATTTGGTATATTTCCCAAGCTTTGGAAACCATCCTTTTTAACACCAATTCACAAAAAAGGCGATAAGCGGCGCGTGGAGAACTACAGGGGCATTGCTATCCTCTCTACTATGCCTAAACTGTTTGAAAAAATTATCTGCAGCAAAATTTCCCCCATTATAGAACCGTATATGAATGAACAGCAACATGGCTTCCCTTAAAAACAGGTCTACCACCACTAATCTTATTACCTTGACGTCAGATATTCTTTGTAGCATGGAGCAAGGCTTCCAGGTAGATGCAATATATACAGATTTCAGTAAAGCGTTCGATCGAGTGGACCATGAAATACTGGTGAATAAACTTCGCATTTTTGGCATCTACGGTTCACTGCTCAACTGGATTCAGTCATATTTGAAAGACCGCACACAATGCGTTAAGTTTCAAGGTCGGTTGTCTCGTGAGTTCAATGTCACCTCTGGAGTACCTCAGGGCAGTCATCTTGGTCCACTCCTCTTCAATATTTTCATCGCTGATCTTTCTACAGTACTGTCTGATGTCTCGCACCTGTTTTACGCCGATGACCTCAAACTGTATCACTGTATACAATCCTTATCCGATGTATCTTTTCTTCAATCTAAGTTAGCAGCTCTCCTTCAGTGGTGCGATAGAAACCAACTTGCTCTTAATATAAAAAAATGCCAGATAATAAGTTTTGCAAGAAAAAAGAGCGTTATCTTACATGATTATGATATTAATAACACACGTTTGAAAAGAGTCGAGAGAGTTGTCGACCTTGGCATAGTCTTAGATACTAAACTCCGCTTTAACCTCCATTATGATGAAATCCTGAGCAAGGCTTATAAAATGCTAGGTTTCATTAAACGTAGAGCAAAAGAGTTCGGAAATATCTGGGCTACTAAATCTCTGTACACCTCACTTGTCCGTCCACTTCTTGAATACGGCTGCACAGTCTGGGACCCCATATTCGACATTCATAGTCGCAGATTAGAGTCAGTGCAAAAACAGTTTTTGCTCTTCGCCCTTAGATCCTTGTTTGATCCTACTTCTTTCCACAATCTTCCATCTTACGATGTTCGACTTCAAGTAATCAACCTGACTACACTGGCCTCTAGGAGAGTTGCATTGTCCGCTTGCTTGCCCTTTGATGTAATAAGAGGCAACATTCAAACTACATCCTTGTCAAACAAAATACACTTAAACGATCCTATAAGAGCCACAAGACACACACCAATGCTAACCGTGCGTATGCACCACACGAACTATGCTAGCAATGAGCCGATTAACAGATGCTGTAAAGCATTCAACAGGTTTAGCGTTCATTACTCCCCAACCATCTCCAAATCCAATTTTAAGAACCAAATCTTAAATGCCCTCAACGCCGCTATTTCATAAATGTTTAAATTAAGTTTGTTTTTTTTTGTATTGTATTTTTTGTAATTACGCCTTGCTTGGTGAAATAAATAAATAAATTATATCGTTTTTAAAATTTGATGGGTTTTAATGAAACTGTATTCATAAATATTTGAAAGTTTATACTTTTGAAATTATTACATAGTTTTTCTATCAGTGTTGTTGCGTGTTATGGTTCGCGGCAGATAAGTTTAATGTTCCGGGAAAGTGAAACCCACTGTCTTTTAAATTAAGTTAAAAGAGTTTATTCGCTAAGAATGAACAATTAATAATTTCCTTATTATACAAATTTACTTTTCACTTATATTATCACTTTATATTTCAATTATCTTCAAATATATCACGAAAATCGTTTACTTCACTACCATTCAATTCGCGCGCTACACTCATCGAAGTTTTACTATAGCAGTTTTTACTACTACTCTATCTCCCATTCATTCAGCTCGGCTTTATAGACGGTCTCTAGTCATTCAATCAATTTCTCGTATATTGGCAAATGTTCTGAAGAGAACTGCCTGGGATATTCGAGAAATTCTGACTACCCGCAGTGACGTCACTGCTTACTTTCAGATATTGATCATGGATCTACTTGGTCCATTCTTGTGGTTTCGAGTACATGCTTTTGACGTCATTCGTTGATGTTATTAAAAGTTACGACAAAAATTGCGAAATTAGCTCGCAGAAATGTGTGGACATGTAACACTGCCCCCACCTCAGTTCTTTTCGGCCTGAAAAGATGTATCGCTAGTTGTACTTAAGTCTCCCTGGATGTAATATGGGGCCAGACGATGCAGGTGCACGATTTTCATTTTGTGCTCTCAGCTCGGTGTTCCTGTATTCTATATACGACGTCGTTGATTCGGTTTGTAATTCGGTATGGTTCCTTGCAATTATGTTGCAAATTCGAAGATCTACTCTTCCGCCGTTGTGGGTTATATAGCCACATCAAGTCATCTTGCTGGAAGCCAGTAGAATTTGCCTTTAGATCATACTTGGTCTTCATGCGGTCAGTAGCCAATTCGAGGTGTTTTCATACTGTCCGATGTAGCTGGTTCAACCGTTGCCTTAGCTTACTTGCGTATTCCGAGATCGTTTAGGTTTCTCAGGGTGTGTTCCGAACTTTATATCAGCCGGCAGATGAATAGTCTTTCCAAAAATGACTTTGGCTGAGGCTTCGCCCGTCGATGTACGAGGTCTGTTCAATAGTACCCGGAATTTTTAAATTTCGCGGGTCTGGAGAGTCCGATTGTCAACATTTTTTTTATTGTGTTGGTATGCACGCCCCTAAAGTATGATAAAATTTTCAGCCATATTCACTGTTTACTTTGTCTGTGGTAGTCGCTAAGGTTCGACGTGTTTTTATGAGCTCGGCAATTTTTGCGTGAAACTGCTGAATTTTTAACCAAAAAAACAATCGCATGAACATCACTCAGGAGCTGTTAAATGACGTCAACGACGATCCAAGTTTGCTTGAAAGGGTCATAACTGGGGATGAAACATGGGTGTATTGTTATGATGTCGAAACTAAAGCACGATCGTCCACCTGGAAGCATTCAACGTCACCAAGAGCGAAAAAAGCACGTCAAGTTCGATCAAATGTCAAGGTTTTGCTTACTGTTTTCTACGATTATAATGGCATAGTGCATTAAGAGTTCTTACCACAAGGTCGTACGGTTAATAAGGAGTATTACCTTGAAGTTATGCGACGTTTGCGTGAAGCAATACGAAAAAAACGCCCCGATTTATGGAAAAAGAATTCATGGCTTTTGCCCCAAGATAACGCACCTGCTCACTCGTCGTTGCTTGTTCGTAATTTTTTGGCCAAAAACAATACCGTAGTCATGCCCCAACCTCCATATTCACCAGATATGGCTCCGTGTGACTTTTTCCTGTTCTCAAAGTTGAAGAGACCCATGAAAGGTCGGCGTTTTTCCTCGATTGAAGAAATAAAGGCCAAATCGCTGAGAGTGCTCAAGGACATACCAAAAAGTGAATATCAAAAGTGCTTCGAAGATTGGAAAAAACGCTGGCATAAGTGTATTATATCTGGGTGGGACAACTTTGAAGGGGACCACATTGATGTAGACAAATAACTTTTTGACTTACTTTTTGACAGACCTCGTATGTTTGGCAGCTCTATATGCCATCAAGAATGATGGAATGTGCCGGCCCCAGTCTCGTCAACCATCTTGGCCAGGTGTTTATTGAGTGTGTCGTTGAAACGTTCGCCCATTTCATCGGATTGGGGATGCAGTGGCGTTGTCTTTGTTTTCCGTATTTCCAGCAGCTTTAACATTTCGCCAAAAACTAGTGGCTCAAAGTTTTGGCCTTGATCCAAATGCAGTTCACAAGGTACGCCGTACCTACTGACCCAATTTAATACTAGCTGTTCGGCTACAGTAGTTGCTTTCTGGTTGGGAATGGGGTAGACCTCGGGCCACTTGCTGAAATAATCAACCACAACCAGCGTGTATCAATTTCCCCATTGGGATTCAGGAAAGGGTCCTGTGATATCAACAACAATCCTTTCAAACGATACCCCCACGTTATAGGTTTGCATTTGTCCTCTCAGTCGTCGCCTTGGACCTATGACGGAGGTGCAAATTGAGCATCTACGGCACCAGTTCTCTACGTTTTCTCAAGCGTGGAGCCAGTAAAACCTTTCCCGCAATTTTGCTAATGTCTTGTTAACACCAAGGTGGCCTCCCGAGGATCCTTCATGCATTTCCTTAAACATATCGTGGATTGGTCTTTTGGGAAGTGTAGTTTGCATCCTATAGGAGCTGCCATCCACCGTTTTCTATTCCCGCTTGAGTACGCCACCCTCCACCTGTAGGGACTTTTATTGTGCCTAATGACTTTTCAGGGTGGTGATGTAGTGCCATGCATCGAAACGTCCTTCCATTCAGGCCGCCCAGTTGTCTCGTTCCATATGAGTAATGTTCCGATGCCTTCATCGGCTAACTTTGCATTTCGAATCTCCTCCGATGACCAACGTTCATCGAATTTGGCCAGAATTCAATCCGTCGCCAATGCTTGCAGCTAGCTTGACATGGATGACGAGATAGGGCGTCAGCATTTCCATGATTCCACCCTTCCGATGAACAATTTTGTAATCGTATGACTGTAATCCTTCGATCCATCTCGCAACTTGCCCCTCGGGGTATTTGAAGTTAAGCCGCCATCTTACGATGCATGGTCTGTTCAAAGAAAAAAATTCTGGCCATATAGTTGCTTGTGGAACTGCTTGGTTATCTCTATTACAGCCAATAGCTCCTTCCTAGTCACGCAGTAGTTCCCCTCACTTTTTGAGAGAACTCGACTGTAATACGAGAGGACACTTTCTTCGCCATTGATCAGCTTTGAGAGTACAGCTCCAATCCCGCCATTGCTCGCATCGGTGTCAACTATGAACAGTTGATTCGCACAGCTTCTCCTTCAAGGCCTCAAAGGCTGCCTGGCATTGATCATTCTTCAATAGTAGGTCACCACACCCAGAAAACTTCGTATTTGGCGCTTGTTGTTTGGTGTTGGCCAGCTTTTCACGGCTTCAATTTTCTCAGGGTTTGTTTTAACCCCTTTTGCTGATACAACGTGTCCCACATATTTTACTTCAGCTGCAAAAGGGGTACACTTGTCTGGACTAAATATCAGATTCGCCAGTTGTAATCGGGAGAGCGCCTGTTCTAAGTTCCGCACATGCTTTTCGAACGTTCTCCCGATTACAATGATCTTATCTAGGTACACCAAGCAGGTCTTCCAGGTTAGGCTTTGTAGCACGTATTCCATCAGTTATTCGAAGGTGGCTGGAGCATTGCAAAGCCCAAATGGCATCACTACAAATTGCCACAATCTGGTCCCAACTGAAACTGCGGTTTTCTTTCGGTCCTTCTTATCGATTTTCACCTGCCAGTAACCACTCTTGAGATCGAGTGTAAAAAAACCATTTTGAGTCAGCTAAAGTGTCCATGATGTCACCGATGCGTGGGAGTGGGTAACTATCTTTCTTAGTAACGTCGTTAAGCTGCCTATAGCTGACACAAAATCGAGTGCTACCATCCTTTTTTCTTTACTAGAACTACTGGTGCGGTCCATGGACTGACAGAAGGTTCAATAACGCCTTGTTGTTCCATGTCCGGGATCAGTGCGCTCACTTCTCCCTGTTTAGCTATAGGATACGGCTCGGTGGTTGTCGAATCGGCTTAGCTCCCTGTGTATCTATGACGTGAGTTACCATACTCTTTCGGCCTTGGTCATCTGGGCTTGTTGAGAAGATGTCATTGTACTTGGTGACCAGATCAGTGGCTTGCTTGAATTGCTGCACTGGCAATTTATTCTACTTTGATATTACAGACGTGAGTTCCCGGGCTTAGTCTGTATTTCAATGATGGTCAGTAGTAGCTTCCAAAGAGATGGTAGAAACGAGCTCGCAGCTGCCAATGGCTTCTCCCGCTTTGATGCTTGTGGTTGAATCTGCGGTGTTAAGGACTCTAATCAGCACATATCCGTTCTTTAAAGGTCTTACAAGGTTTCATCCTACAATCAAACTGCACAATGACAAGGTCTTCGTTGGCTCTATCAGATAAGATCAGTGGTCTCCACAATCACCATCAAGCTTGGCCCATACAATGCTCTCGGAAGAATTCGGTACATCAGTGTCGGCAAATACTACCACATTTATCTTGGGAATTTGGACGTTGGGATCCTCCATCAATATTTCGACATTCCACCATTTCAATACTTGTTTGCCCAAATTTAACGTGATTCCATATGGTCGCAGAAAATCCATTCTGAGGATGCAGTTATCCATAATGTTCGTGAGCAGAAAATTATGTTGAAATGCAAGGTCTCCCAACTGTATCTGGAGGTTGATCTCTCCATGGACAGGTGCAGTTTCTCCCATGGGTGCCCGTAGTGAGAAAATCCTGCCCTTGTGAAGTCGTTTTTGCCTCACTAGGTCTGGTTGGATAATCGATCGGGTTGCACCAGTGTCGATTGTTAAGGTGCAATGTTTTCCGTCAACTTGACCCGGAGGGCATAAGTCTGCTTCTCCCCGACGTTGTCTTGACATGGTGATGGTGGTGCTGGGGACGTCAGTTCTCCTAGCCAACCTCTATCCCACGAAGTTGGCCCCCTTAATTAGAGGGGCTTCCATTCTGGGCCTCTGCCTCGGCCTGAACCTCCTCCTATCGTCACACCCTATACAATAGCTCGGGTTTCTTCACATCTTGCAGCCTCTTTGCAGGTGCCCCTTCTCACCGCAATTCCAGCTTCTAGGCGCACCATTTACCTGCGGCTCTCGCTCAATTTCCATGCACTCACACCTGCACTTGTCTGACACTACCTTGTGAACCCGGGTAGTGATACGGGTCACATTTTTCGCCACCTTGAAGTTCAAATTTAAAGCCGATGCGTCCTTAACCGTTTGCTTTTGAACTTAACCCACAGCTTGTTTCAATTCTTGGTCCTTTAATGCGCTGATGAATGCTTCTATTGCTGCGTTATCTCGATGTTCCGGGTCGTGACCTGGGTAAGGCAAAAGTGCCAGTTGCTCAATATCTTGGGCTAGCTGCTGTAAGGTTTCGCCAGACTTCTGCGTCCGCTGCCGTGGCTGTGACTGATAAATCTGCTTCAGATGATCGCCTCCATAATGCATGTCGAGCGCATTTATAATAGCAGCCGGGTTTAAGTGCAACTCAACGGGGATAGTCTGCAAAAGCTCAGCAGCTGGGCCTCTGAGAGCAAGAATTAATGCAGTTGCTCGTTCCTGCTCATTCCAGTGATTTGTCCTAGTGGCGGCTTCAAACTGTGTTTTGTAAATACTCCAGACCGTTTGCCCGTAAAAATTTGTGCTTTCACATTTCTGGATGTGCTATGCGCTGCGGTTATAAGTGGGGCTGGTGAGGTGGTTACTACTGCCTTCGCTGCTTCCGATTCCTTTTTCACTTCTTCCATCTCATGGCTCATTCTCTCTTCGACCTGGCTCATATAATAGTTGATTCTCTCCTCAACCTGGCTGACCTTCTCTTCGATCTGGTAATCCTTTTCCTTGACGCATTTAATTTGTTTGTTCAGGCCACCGAGCTCCGCTTTTATTTCGGTTGACTGTTTTTGCACTTCCTTGATTTTGATCGCTTGTTGGTCCAGCTTCGCAGCTAAACTGGATAACTGCTGTCGCTTATCTTGCTGCATCAGCATGAGCATTTGCATTAGCACATTTTCTAGTTCTTTTGATTGTGGCGCTTCTGCTTTTCCACCTTCTGCGCCTTTTTCTGCATTTGAGAGCTCACCTGAATCCAGATACGCGCCTTCCGATTCAATTGCGTCACGCAAGCGTGCAATCAGTATGGCCTTTGTACCTTGCGTAGCCAGATTTCGTTGTTCCAATTTTTCCTTAGCTCCGACATGTTCAATTCATTAATTTTTAAGTTTAGGCTTCGTGGCATTTTGCATTGTTTGTGCTCGTTTTTTCCTATTTCCAAGTTAAATATCACTATTGTGCACTTTGAGAATGTTTAAAAGTTTTAATTTTCGAAGTTTTCTTTCTCACTTTTCGACACCACTGTCGCGTGTCATAGTTCGCGGCTGATAATTTTAATGTTCCGGGAAAGTGAAAATTAAATTAAGTTAGAAGAGTTTATTTACTACTAAATCGCATTAAAATTTAATTTTTACTGTCTATCAACTTATATTCCAACTGTCTTTATCACGAAAATCACTTCACTCATTTCACTATCAATCAATATCGCGCCTTTACTTCGCGCTCCATTCTATCGCGGTTTTACTATTGTGGTTTTACTATATCTCCCCATTCATTCAGCTCGGCTTTATAAAGGGAGAGTCATTCAATCCATTTCTCGTATATTGGCGAATGTTCTGGCGAGAACTACCTGGAATATTCGAGCAATTCTGAATACCCGCAGTGACGTCACTATTAGATATTGATCATGCTTGGTCGATTCTTGTGCTTTCAAGTACATTCGTTTATTGATCATGATGTTAATAATAGTTGTGGCAACAATTGTGGCAGTAGTACATTTAAGTTTTAGGTCAGTTAAGGATTTTAGTAATATTGGAACCAAATGTTGGCTGGTTAAAATGGAGTTCTTTTAAAGCAAAAATATATTTGTTGTGCGTATCATAAAAGTTTTACTTGAATTAAATCATTCTAGTTATTCACATATTGTAGGTTAAGCACAAAACCCCTTTTGACATGAGCGTAGTTTTGTCTACCCAACTTGTTAATCTTATTTTTTTTTACGTTACTGTTGTCTTGGTTTCCCTTCTTTAGGGAGCCAGTTGTTTTGACTATATAATTACTCTAGTCAAGCGATATTTTGTTTCGAATTCACTTAAAACGAAAAAACAAAACAAACAAAGCATACTGTGATGGTGCTGAACCAAAGTATTCCGATTAAAAGAAAATGTGTATGGGCACTCAAATTTTATAGTAATATAGTTTTTTTTTCATTCTCCATTATTTTTTCCTTAGTAAGTTATCTTTTGATGAAATTCAGTCAATTTTCCATTCAGCTCATCCTTCTTCTTCTCTTGCAATTAAATCGTTAGGATGCTTTTGATTTTTAATTGATTGCAATGTGGGAAGATATAATCTGACGATGCAGTTTTCCCACAACGAAAATATTCAAGCGAAAATGCAAACTTGATTTTGGAGCATATCAGACGTTTGCATGTTGTGTCAGTGTCCATTCCCCACGATAGACGGTGCCAATGCACAGCCACTCAGGACACAGATACAGGATGCCACTAGAATTTATAAGGATGCATTGTAATGAATTTCATTTTTTCAAAAATCCATGTAGGACACGGGTGCCGATGGTCTGGCACAAGTGTCGGCGAGCTATAAACAATACCAAGCTCAGCTAACTAGCTTCGCTTAACGACCGCGTACGCGTGACGACTAGTCTTTGTGGGATCATATGAGGCAGGTTCTTGTTGAGCCACAAAGCTACACTACAAAATACTTATCACGCGTACTCTACTCTACGAGACGTACCGATCAATTTTTATTATCTTTACAAATGTTATATTATGTGTCAATTAAGCTACTCTACAGTACTTCAACATTTTTTTACCCCATTAAAGTTAGCGGACACGGAAGCTTGAGACAAACGCAAACATTTTACAAAAAGCAACCGTTACTTTCTCCGCAGAAGGTCGTTGCATTACAGGGGGAACGTCAACCCTAAAGATGTTAAAGTGGCTGAAGTGAACCACTCATCTCTGCCAAAGGGATGGAAACTTGATGGATGTAGTTTACTTTAAACTAGTAAAACAACAAATTAAGCAGTTTCGACGGGGTGACCACTTTATCTCTTCAGGAGCAGCCACTCCTGATCACCACGGGGCTGTTCGACTGCTTATGTTTATTACAGCATCTCTAACCGCGCCACAAACAAAATTTGGTGTTGTACTCACTTCCTTCTTCCGAAAAGGCACTCAGCCCAATTGACCTGCAATGCTTCCCCGGCTTTTTACTTCCCTTGAACGGTCAGAGATGAATTCGTGCGTGCACTGAAAGCGTAGGCCAAAATCAAACAAGGAACATTCAGTCCGAGATAGTTTTGCAGACTTTGTAATTACGCACGATATACTATATTTAAAAGAACGGATTCCGACGGACAGAAAAATTTTCACCTTTTCGACCACCTATTTACAATTCACCAACTGTCCAAATCTTGACGACGGATTCCGGACAGAGATCTGTCACTCAGGCACTTATCACCTCTAATTAGGGCTGTCATAGTGCCGAATGCCAGGTCCATCTCTGAGACCAAGCCAGCAAGTTATTAGAAGGGTGTAACATGCAGATCCAGTTGCAAAAGTGTGCGTTTCTTAAGGGAGGAGTCGAGTTTTTGGGATGCGTACTTAGTAGTGACGGTACAAAGACTAACCTCCAGAAAGTTTAAGCATTGAAAACTTCCCCGTTTCTAAGACTTTAAAAGACTTACGATAATTTTTAGGAATGAAGGGGTACTACCGCTGGTTTATTCAAAACTACGCGAAAATTGCAAAGCCCCTGACTTTTCTTTTAAGAGGGGAAAATGTACGAGTATAAGTGTCCAAGAATCTGCTGAAAAATAAAAAACAACCATCTCGTTTCAACGGCTCTATACATGTTTAATAATCTTGAAAACTGTCAGATTTCCCAAGAAGTGATTACTTCTGAAATCTAATCCAAGTGTGAACAGAATACAAATATGGTGCTTAGCAAATCCTTACACCATTTGTTGAATTCTAACATCCTAAATTTCATTTGTCCGGTTTACGAGTATATACCCTTAAAAAATTTATTGACTAACTACTAAACTCAGTCAACATAATATTGTTACATAATTTTACATCTGCACACTCATGTTGTAAGCCGTAAAGAAAGGCATTCTAATCTATTACGATTACGAGCAGAGTAATCAATTTCAATTGAAACGAGTCCTTTTAAGACCAATGCAATCGTAACACACGTAATTGAAGCTTATTGACTGACTTGTTTGCAATCACAAAACGAACAATTTTATTCGTATAGGGAGCGAAAAACGATTTAGTGCGTCATATAATCAGAAAAGTGCATTTTACGTACAACCTAATAACGGCCGTTTTCTCAACAACCTGTGAGGGATTGTTAGAATATTGTTCATTGAAAATTGGTACCTGCTCCCTCTTTTGTAAATGAAATTCCGATCATTTATTTTGATTAAATGTTTATTTTTATTACACGCTATATTTTCCTGTATACGGTCACGTTCATCAACTCACCTCTTGAAAAACGTGGTCAATAAACAAAAAAAAAAAAAATTATTGAGTACTTTTCTCTGGTAAGAATCAATTTTAAAATTAAGTGGGAGAAAATGCGTGTATGCCTGTACATAAATGTAATGAAACATGAGCGCCTTCGGTTGAATTCTTCAAGCTTTTATTACTGAAAATTTTCCACATGAAAGGCCAAATATTTAGCTTGCTCTTGACTTGGATACTCGAAACCCAAAGTTTAGGTGAAAATCAAAGGCGATAATTCATTTTTCAATGAACAACAACAGCCACAAGTACGTCAAAAGCTTTCCGTTTTAGGACTATTATATTGCGTTTCGTGGTGGTGTGTGGTGTCCATCAAACTAATGAGCTCTATTATTGAGTACTTGTTGCATGCCATTGTCCTCTCCTCATCAGTAGATTCCTGCATTACAAAGGCGAAACAGTTTATGGTCAAAAATATATGCATGAACTACCAATTTATTATATTGTTGAAAGTTGTCCGAATTAATATTTAATTTACTATTTCTAATTGTCAAACAAGACGAACTAGCAACAGAGTGCTCTTGCAAGAAGGGTTTTGCAAAGAAATTTTGAAACCAAAAAACGTCTTCTAAATATAAAAATTTGCACCATACATATATGGTGTTTAAACGTTTATTTATCATTTATTCCTGATTTTAGAGGACCTATGATCGTCATAATTAAACAATCAAGCAATTATGATCAGAATGAGAAGCTTGACCCATGAACGATGGCCGTTAACACCGAGTTGAATGAAATGTGTGTCTGTGTGGTCTAGTGGTTAGAGCCTGAACGCATAAGCCGAAGGTCCCAGGTTCAAATCTCGTTGGGAGCCACGTGATTTAGTTCAGGGGATTTTTCGGACAGACTACGAGTGTTCACTCAGTGGTGATATGTACTGATTTAATCAGATCATATCACAGCTGAGCAGGCACACGGGAGCATGGCACTGACCAAACTAACTACGGTCATGAAAATGAGATACTCTAACTATCTCTAAGCGAAGGCGCGAGAGGGGCTGTAGTGCTACAAAGAAGAAGAAAAGAATGAAATGTGAATTGCAAGTCACTTGAAATGGATGCTGTAATTACTATAATTCAGCATTTCTTTCACCTGCAATTCGATACCTGAATTGGCAGAAAGTGCAAACATTCTTTCTGCCCTATTTCACGTAAATTGTGATTTTTAATAAAAGTCTTTGTATCTTTGTTACCACGAGTGCGGCCGGTTGTTCTTGGCGCGAAGCCGTCGTTAAATAGAGTTTTGCACTTTCCATGATGCAAAGTCAATGACGTGCTTGTAGCTTAAAATTAATTACTATTTATTTATTTATTCATTCGCCAAATCAAGGCATATCAACTTTATAAAATGTTGCAATACAACGGGATTCTAGATTAGGCAGGCATATTCAATAATAGGTTGTACTAGAGATATGCACATATTACGATTTTGTTGCCCAAATATTCTTGAATTCTTTGGCCCTTCTTTTGATAAAGCCCAGCATTTTATACGCTTTGGAAAGGACTTCATCGTAATGTAGGTTAAATTGGAGCTTTGTATCCAAGACTACGCCAAGATCCCCAACTCTATCGACCCTACTCAGAGCGGAATGATTAATGTGGCATTTATTTTTCGAACTTGATTACTTGGCACTTGTCCAAATTTAGGGAGAATTGTTTGTCATTAAGCCACTGAAATAAATTATTCAATTTGTCCTGGAGAAACAATGCGTCAGTTCCAGGCTAAACTACATGATACAACTTGAGATCGTAGGCGTGAAAAATAAAAAATATTGAAAAGCAATGGGCCAAAATGGCTGCCTTGAGGAACCCCAGAGAGAACATGAATTTCTCTGGATAAAAATTCTTGAAACTTGACAAGCTGTGTGCGTTGCTGCAGATAGCACTGAATCCTACTAAAACGTGACCCGGTGATACCAAATCTGTGGAGTTTCTTTATCAGAACTGCATGTTTCACATGATCAAAGGCTTTGATAAAATCGGTGTCAGTAGCGTCAATCTGGTAACCTTTTTCCAGACCACATAGAATGTCTGATGTCATAACCATGAGGTTGGTAGTAGCGGATTTATTCTTTTCGAAAGCCATATTGTTCTTCATTTAAGTAAGGCCCAACGATTGGTGAAATTTTTCTGCGTATAATCTGCTCAAAAAGTTTAGGAGTAGTAGATAGTATAGCAGTTCCCCTGTAATTATGTCGCCTTTTTAGGGTTTTGTAAAATAATTTTACAAAACCCTTCTAAAATCGCGTCCTGTCTGTCCGTCTGTCCGTCTGTCTGTCCGTCCGTCCGTCCGTCCGTGTGTCACAGCAGTTTTTCTCGGAAACTACTTAAGCTAGAAGCATCAAATTTTGTATATAGGTGTAAAGTGGTGATCTCTTCAAAGTTCAACTACTAAAAAATTTTATAAGGTATTTAAGGGGGGTCTCCCCATGTAGGGGAGTGACCCCCCGAAAAAAAAATTTCATTGAAGGTAGCCGATATGGGTATCAAATGAAAGGTCTTGATGAGAACTTTTCAAAACAGGTCTTAGTTTGGCAAAGTTTGCTTCGAGGGGCGCACAGGAAGGGGAAATACCCGAAAAATTTGTGTCCCCCCCCCTCGCGATTGGACACCTGTGATCCGAAAAATCTGAAAAAAATCATGAATGTAGGCCTTGATGAGTACAATAACAACAAATACGTGAGAAGTCGCAATTCACTCAACTTTGTTAGTAATAGTATGATTTATCGATTTTATGTTTTCTTGAATAAAATCTTAACGGTACCCTTAAATTCAATGAAATTCAGTACACAAATGTCTATTTATAAGATTAATCAACCCTGCAAATTTCATAAAGATTGCATCATATTTAGCGAAGTTATAGCGGTTTGAATTTTCCTGTATTACTATGGAACAATATGCGCTGCATGTATTACTATGACAACATATGGCTATGGAACAACATGCGCTTTTTACCGACTCAGACACTACAGTTTTGCTAGGATTTGCATGAAAATTTCAGGAATGATAGGTGTCATGAATAACTTTGAGAATCAGTTCAGCTAGTGGTATCAGTAATCGTAGAACAAAATAGTGGCTGTTTTAAATGCGAAGATTGAGTAATTTTGAGTTATTTTTTCCCAACTTCAACGTTTAAGGCGCATGCTTTGAACACTTGATTCAATTTAATGAATGACTGAAGCTGAGTACCTACACTTAATACTCATAAGTGAAACAAGTCAAGGAGGCGGGAGGGAGCTTCTAACAAAAGGGCTTTGTAACAACTCTAGGATTCGAAAAAATTGGCTATTAATCGATGATAACAGTACAGGAGAGTGGCCCCTGAAAAAAAATTCATCAAACGTAGCCGATATGAGTATGAAATGATAGCTTTCATGGGAGCTTTTCAAAACAGTTCTTAAACTGTCAGTTTTTGCTTCAGTGGGGGCACAGGGGGGAAATACATGAAAAATGTGTTTCCTCCGTCGCGAATGGACATCTGAAATAATTATCAAGGGAGATATTTATGAGTAGAACAATAACAAAAACCTCAGAAGTCGAAATTCTTTCAACTTTGTTAATAATAGTATGGTCTTCGAATTTCAAAGTTTCTCCAATAAAATCGTCATTGATATGCTTCTTGACTTTATACAATCTGGTGACTGCATTTTGAAAATTGAATACAAAACCCTTTCTGACATGAGCGTAGGTCTGTTTACCCAACTTGTTTATGTATTGGAATTATGTAAGATGGTTTCCAATATGAAGATGGTTTCCAATATGAGAGAGGCTTATTGAAAAAAATATAAAGAGGCTGAGTTAGTATATTTTTACACTGAGCTAGAAAGTAGGGGCGAATTAGATCAGGGCCAGATCCTACATTCAAATCCAGACCCTCAATTCTCTGGTGAATATCTTCTTCCGAGATTGCAATATTTTCAATAAAAGTCCTTGGAGATGTTAGTATAGTTGCTGAAGCTAAGGAATCGTGGTAAACTTCCTGAAAATGATCAGCAAAAAGTTGACAGAATTGTTCTGAAGAAGTTGAGGTGGAACCTTTGTAGGTCATTGTGGAGGGAAAACTTTGGGCTTTGCATTTGCTGTTTATGAAAGCAAAAAACTTTTTAGGGTCGTGAATAATATTTTGACCAACAGCGCTAGCGTACGATTCATACGCTTCTCGAGATTTAATCTTGAATTCACTGGCAAGTTCTTGATATTTGTTATTGATTTCGTTACTTGTGTTTTTGTTCCTTTTTAGAATGTTGTACAATTATTTCTTTGATTCCGTTAAGACCTGAAGTCATCATCTAAGCTTATCTTTTTATTGACTTTGGGTACAAATATTTCAATGGTGTCAAAATTTATTTGGTAAAAAGTAGATAGAGCACTGTCTATGTCTAGCATTGAAAGAACACCAGCCCAGTTGAATGTGGATAGAAAATTGGTAAGGCTATAGAAATCAGCATTTTCAACGTCAAATACAATTGTAACATTTTATGAAATACAAGGTTATGCATTTCGTGGTAGGAAAGTATAACCCTGCCATTTGACATCTCTCAGAATTAAATGTCATCCAAGGCGCGTTTTTTTTAGTTGAAGGTTTGCTATTTAGAAATTTGAATCGTTTAACAGTCGAAGAACGCGTTCAAGTTATTAAATTTTATTATAAAAATTCTGCTGTATCCACACTTAGGGCTTTACAAGCCGATTACGGTCGACATAATCGACCTACACAGCAAACAATTTCGAACACAGTGAGAAAACTTGAAGAGACTGGATCGGTTATTGATATTTCAAGGCCTGTGCAGCATCGCAACATTCGTTCTCCTGAAAATATCGCTGTCGTTGCTCAAAGTGTGGAGGAAGATACGAATTTGTCGATTCCTCGACGTGCTCAATATTTGGGCTTGTCTTACGGCTCATTGTGGCGGATTTTGCATTTGGATTTGCATCGTCATCCATACAAAATCAAACTCACTCAAAAACTGAAGCCTCAAGACCATACACAACGCAGAATGTATGCGAATTGGATGATTGAACAACAAGCCATTGATAACGATTTTTCGAGCGAAATTTTCTTTAGTGATGAGGCTCATTTTTCGCTCAGTGGTTACGTAAATAAACAGAATTGCCGCATATGGGGCTCTCAAAATCCTCAGGTGATCACAGAAAGGCCTTTGCATCCAGAAAAAGTGACCGTTTGGTGTGCATTAAGGTCTGATGGTGTTATTGGCCCGTATTTTTTTGAAAACGATCAAGGAAGAGCCGTTACAGTCAATTCTGACCGCTATGGATGGATGTTAACCGATTATTTTTGGAGAGAAATTGAAGATTATGATCTGGAGAGCATGTGGTTCCAACGGAACGGAGCCACAAGCCACACAATACAGGCTAATCGAGCACTTTTCCAAGAGAAATTTCGAGATTTAGTGATTTCAATTGGCCCGCAAGATCCTGCAACCTTACACCTTTGGATTTCTTTTTATGGGGCTATGCAAAAGATCGTGTTTACGCGAACAATCTTCAAAATCTTGAGCAATTGAAAACCAATATTCGTGAAGTTATGGCCGAGTTATTGCCAAAAATGTACCGAAAAGTCATTGAAAATTACCTCAAAAGGAAAATTTGACATCAAAAGCTCCAAACGGCGCCTGTGGCCAAAAATTTACCGGAGGCTCTCGACACCTAGCTGGCTCCCATCTTATCAGACGCATCGTTAAAGACAAGTAATGAGCTCTGGATGGAGGTGAGAGCGGCTATTAGGACCGTGGCAGAACAGACAATTGGAGATCAAGCCCAGCGCAAGAGAAATAATTAGTTTGAAGATAAGTGTCAAAATGCGTTAGATAAAACGAATTAGGCATACAAAGATTACGTAGATAGGAAAACCAGGACGAAGAGAGAATACTATGAATCTCAGAAGAGTAGCGGACAAGACAATTAGGATTATGAAAAGAAAATACTATGACGACCAATTGAGGAGTATCGATGTAAATCTAGCGAGCAACAGCACAAGACAAGCATACAAAGTACTGAAAAACCTGAGATGTGGTAATGAGCCCAAAACCAGGCTCTGTCGTGATGACATCGGCAATATCATCGCTGATGAAACCAAGATTAAGGAAAGATCATATTTCAAGGACGCACAGTCTCCAGAAACTCGGCGCCTGTATATGCTTTTGGAGAGCTTCCATTGGCCCTACCAACGCTAGGTGAAGTTTGTTTCACCATCAAAGCCCAAAAGAAAAATAAAGCGCCGGGCATCGATGAGATTTCAGTGGAGCTCATCAAACACGGTGGAAGCAATGTTCATAAAGCTATTCACAAAGTCATCTAGCACATTTGGCAACAAGAACAAATGCCGAAAGAGTGGAGCCAATCAATTATATTCTCTAACCACAAAAAAGGTGACAAGCTACAGTACGAAAAACATAGAAGCATATCATTACTTAAAAAATATTTTCAAAGATTTTGGAAAATAAAATCGAATCATACGCCAACAGTATTCTTGGGGAGAATCAATGGGGTTTTAGAGCAGGTAGATCGACAATAGACCAACTTTTCACAGTCAAGCGGGTACTTCAAAAATGTTCATAAATGAAACATTTTTTGTTCAGCTCTGCCGATTTTGAATATCAGCTGCACACACAGGAAAACAAAGCTCCAAATATACAAGTTTGTTATAAGACGTATACTGTACTATTGGTGTGAAACTTGGACCCTAACCCAAGCAACGCCTTCGAAAGACGGGTCCTGAGGCGAATAATCTGAGCGAGGTTGGACGGAGACCAATGGCAAATTCGATACAACCATGAGCTGTATGAAATTTTTAATGAGCCGGAGTTCTCAACGATTGTAAGGCTGTGGAAGCTGCAATGGACTGGCCACATGAATTGTATGGATGATTAATTGATACTCAAAAAGGTATTCGTTGGGAGAACTGAAGGTCGGAAACGAATAGGGAAACCGAGGAAGCGCTGGTCTGACTTAGCCCACGAAGACAGCTCATCACTGCTCGGATTTCAAAATTGGAGGACGCCATCAATGGACCAAGACAGTTGGAGGCGCAATTTGCAGCAAGCAAAAGACTGAGAGAGGTTGTAACGCTACAAAGAGAAGAGAGCTTGACACCAACGATTGGCGAAAATCAGTGCACCGAAGTGTGGCACAATTTCGTTTTGGACAACGCTGCAAGGGGCTAGTCAAGACCTGAGACGTAATTGGAAGGATTTCCATATTATAGCTGGTGAGGATAGTTCAGAACGAGTTTCACATAAATCCTGTGTTCGATACTGAACATGTCAAACTTATGCTCAGTAAGGCACAAAAAGCAGTCATGTCCCTTCCACGACTCTTGTATTCCAGATACATTTATCAGAAGGTCAGTGCTATCTGTTAAAAATCCTGTTTGGACCAGTTTTGACCTATGAATATCAGATATGGTACAACCAGAATGCTAGTACCATGGAAAAATTAAAAGTTTTCGAAAAAAATGTCTTTGTGCATGTACTCGTTTATACAGAAAGTCTGCGACGTATTGGAAACACTACACGTGGGAGGTCCGATAAATACTTAGCCTTCAAAAGATAGCCGAAAATTTTGGAACAGTGGTATTTTATTTCCTCTTAGCTCGACATACTTGACCCAGCGATGCACCAATTTCTTTAACCCGTCTGAAAAATATGTTTTCTCAAGGTCAGCAAAGTTGGCTTCCATGGTGGCGATGCCCTGTTTAGTCGACTCTGGAGAATACGGTGGATGCGGAAACAGTTCATTTTCAAATTCTATGAATTTGGCCGTGGCGACAACGGACATGTTCGCCGGTGCGATGTCATGGTAGGAGAGCACTTTTTTCTTCGCCAAATGGGACCTTTTTTCTTGCCCTTCTCCAAATAGTCGATGCAGATCACACCTTGTGAATCCCAAAAAATGGTCCCCATCACCTTTTCAGCTGATAGGATAGTCTTTGCCTTTTTGGAGCACGTTTGCCGGGTGAAGTCCACTGTTTCGACTGCTCCCTAGTCTTTGGTGTGTATCAGTAGAGCCATGTTTTGTTGACAGTCACAAAACGACGCAGAACCTCCTTCGTATTGCGCTTTAACAGCGTCAAACACTATTCTTAAGTGGCCTCACGGTTGCATTGGTAGTCCAGAGAGACCAATTGTGGTAGCTTTCTTATGTCCAAAATTTCATACAGGATACGACTCTTGCAGTCTTTTGAGATGCTTACTATCTCGGCTATCTCGCACACTTTCAATCGGTGGTTTGCCAATACGAGCTTGTAAATTTTTGTCATGTTGATCTCCGTGGTAGCCACTTATGAGGCACTTAGGTGTGGCTCATCAAAAACTGACGTTTGAACACGTTGAAACTCGTTAAACCAATTTTTATGGTCACCATTGCAAGAGCAGAGTCACCGTATACAGCATCCAAGTGCTCTTTGATTTCACAGCTAGACTTCTCTTTCAAAAACAAGAATCGAGCCACCGATATATTGCACTTTCTCTATTTGTCTAAAATCTGCGGACACGCCCGCCTCCACACGCGGTGAAAACAAAATTACGAGTTCAATTTGGCTGAAATTTTGACAGTATCCGTCTACAAAAATGTATTACTCCAGAAGCACTCGTCTATTTGAACACGAATCGATATGTTTTTGATTCTGACGGTGTGCCAATTGTGAATCAAATATGTACATAGACAGACCACCAACATGAAGATAAAATTTTCTCCCAATTAGAGCTCACGAGATCCACAATTGTAATGGAGATACTCTTTTGCTGGATTCGTAGAGATTTGTCGAGTTGACACGGAGTAGGCTAGGTATTGGTGGCTGAATGACAATGTCTAAATTATTCGTGGTTATTTTTTGTTTGCTTTGTGTTTTCTGTTATCTAGTTTTGAGTTTCAGCTCATTATTGCTACATTTAGTATTGTTGTTGTTTTTTATGTTAAAAACTAGGCATGCGTTCCAATATTATATATTATGTTTACAGATAAGATTTCAAGTTTAGGTTAGGAACATTTTGATAGCATTCTATTAGTATAGGACAACGTTTTTAGGGTTTTGTAAAATAATTTTACAAAACGCTATTAAAATCGCGAACTATCTGTCCGTCTGTCCGTCCGTGCGTCCGTCCGTGTGTCACACCACTTTTTCTCGCAAACCGCTTAAGCTAGAAACATCAAATTTTGTATGCAGGTGTAAAGTTCTGCAAAGTTCAACTGCAAAAATTGTATAAGGTATTTAAGGGGGGTCTCTCCATACAGGAGAGTTGCCCTAGAAAAAAACATTTCATCAAAGGTAGCCGATATGTGTATCAAATGAAAGGTCTTGATGAGAACTTTTTAAAACAGGTCGTAATTTGAAACTTTTTGATTCGAGGGATGCGCAGGGAGGGGAAATACAGGAAAAATTTGTGTCCCCCCTCGCGATTGGACACCTGTGTTCCAAAAAATCTGAAAAAAATTATGGTGGTAGGTGTTTATGAGTACAACAACAACAAAAACCTTAGAAGTCGAAATTCGCTTATCTTTGTTAATAAAAGTATGATATTCAAATTTCACATTTTCCCCAATTAAATCGCATCAGTTCCCTTAAACTGAACGAATTTCGATATTTAAGTAGTCTTACGTAAGATCCTCCTGTAAGTTTGTTGAAAATCGAATGAAGTGCACGGAAGTTATGGCCATTTTAATTTTCTCCAATTACAACAGCAATAACACATGATTTTGGTATTTTATGGACTTTCCATCGAATCAGACAATCCAGTTTTGATTTGATTTACTTGAAATTTTCAAATAAGATCAATGACATAAATATTTTTGGGAATTCATGATTTGAGTGATTTTTGTTGGTTTGCAACAAAATTGCGACCGTTGAAAATGGAAAAACAATGGATTTTTTTATAAACCTGCACATCTCTTTGATATATTTCTTGACTTTATTCGTTGCTGGTTACTGCATTTCTGAGAAGTTGAGTGCAAAACCCTTCTGACATGAGCGTAGGTCTGTTTACCCAACTTGTTTTGATTATGATCTTTTTCGAACGACATTCTTGTATCTTACTCATTTTTCATCGTCCGTAATGATTTGCTTAAAAAATGGTTCGATTTCGTTGCGTTTTATTAGCATTTCGCAAATGGAAATTCTGTCGGTTAAATTTTTTTTGTGTTAATTCATGCGGCACACAAACGTCGATCTTCTTTGTATATCCAGCCTTACGCAAATGGTTCAAAACTGCTTGGCGGTGGATATTCAGTTCCTTAGCTATGTCATGGCTGCTTATGTGTCGGTCTTCTTCAGTTTTTCGTAATATTTCATCGACTTTTTCAGTTATTGGTCGACCTGAGCGAGGTGCATCTTTGAAATCAAAATTTCCAGAGCGAAAGCGAGCGGACCATCTCTTGGTTGTGGCTTTTGATAAAGTATCTAGACCGTAGACACCACAAATTTTTTCACAAGCCTGCGATGCATTCTCACATTGATCGTAGTGATATTGTAAACTATAACGAATTTTTTTGGAAGTTTCACTCATTTTTAAATGTTTACAACTTTTGACACGAATGACGAAATGCAAAACTGTCCACATGAAAATTGTAGACTGGAATGTCACCTTTCAAAAGCCTGTCAGTTTGACTCAACCTGATTAGTATTGCCCGATATATGACAACGAACATCATCTAGTGACAAACAAGGCTCAATACGTTTAAGGCTCAGTACTTTTAAGACTCTCCAATATACATACAGTGACGGACAAAAGTCTACGACAATTCCTTATATTGAGATACCGGTTAATTGGAAGCTTTAATCAAAAATCCATTGATGCGCATTTTTCAGTAACGTAAATATATTTATAAAAAAATAAAGATAAAAAGTTTTCATACGAAAATTAAGGAGAAAGTCCTAAAAACATAAAAAATTGAATGGACAAAAGTCTACGACAATCAGTGCTGACTCAGTTATACACAAAAAAATCCAAATAAACGTATCGGAATGTCATCAATATTTGTTTATTTGGTATTGTTATTATTCCGTATATGTAATGAAGCAATTCTGTTTTAGTGTTATCGCTAGTATCTAACCGTGAGGACCGCAAAATGACATCGCGAAAAGAAATTTCTAGTGATATCCAAAATTTGGTCGTACAGTATAAAAAAGACAATAAATCGTGCTCGGAAATCGTGAAATCACTGAAACTTAAACGAACTTCTGTGCATACAATCATCAAAAACTTTGAAAACCGTGGTTCCATTGAAAATAAGCCGCGACCTGCCCGACTGAAAAAGTTGTCGCGCAGAGACATTAGTTTCATTCTTAAAGAAGTGAACAGTAATCCGGAAATAAGTGCTCCAGATTTGGCGAAACAAGTGGCTACGGAATGGACAAAGGATGTCCATGCAAGAACCATCACGAGAGTATTAAATATTAATGGGTTTCACAGTAGAACTCCACCTTAAAAAAGCCATTAATATCCGCCAAAAACCGACTTCTGCGTCTACAATTCGCCAAGGCCCATATTGACAAGGACAATGATTTTTGGAATCGCGTCCTTTTCACCGATGAGTCCAAATTCAACATTTTCAGAAGTGACGGCAATAAAGTATGGAGGAAAAATAGCACGGCTTTAGAGACCAACAATTTGATTCCTATTGTCAAGCACGGTGGAGGTAATGTGATGGTTTGGGGAGCCATCGCTACATCTGGGGTTGGCAGATTGGCTTTTGTTGAAACTACGATGGACCGTTATGTTTACAAGAACCTGTTAGAACAACATTTGAAGCCATCAGTGGAGAAGTTGGGTCTTGGAGAAAGATGGATTTTCCAACAAGACAATTATCCAAAACATGTAGCACAATTCGTCAAGAACTGGTTGTTGTACTACGCTCTCAGGCAACTTAATACGCCTCCGCAAAGTCCAGATTTATACTCAATAGAGCATGTATGGGAGCTTTTGGAGCGGAAATTCGTAAATGTCGCATTAAAAATAAAAATTTGTTGAAGGAAGTGCTTGTTACAGAATGGGAGAAAATCACATCCGTAGAAACTGCTAATTTAGTTGCCTCTATGCCCCGAAGACTGCAAGCAGTAATTGATGCAAAAGGGGGTCCAACCAAACACTAAGCCAGCAAAAATTTTAAAATTTCCAATGCGTTTAGTAGAAAATATTTTGTGTTCAAGTCAGCCAGCAATGACCATCGTAGACTTTTGTCCATTTATTTTTTTTATGTGTTTACGAATTTCTCCTTAAGTTTGTTATGAAATGTTTTCGTCTTTGTTTTTTGATAAATATATTTACGTTACTAAAAAATGCACATCAATGGATTTTTGATTAAAGCTCCCAATTAACCAGAATCTCAATATAAGGAGTTGCCGTAGACTTTTGTGCGCCACGGCATATACTTAGTCGTGCCATAAGTTCTGTCACACGTATATGGGCAATTTTTGTATAAATGAAAAAGAGTTTTTGACAAAGGAAAATATATTTTATTTTGGCATACTAATGGAAGTAAAATAAGCAACAAACTATTCAAAGTGGCCGCCTTTAGCCTTTACACAGCTCTTTAATCTGTTGGGCCAGTCATCGATAGCAGTACGCACTGTTTCTAGCGGAAAATTAGCTACTGCTTCTGTCAAAGATCGCTTAAGGCTCTCGATATTTGGGTGTCATCTCGTGCACACCATGGACTCTAACTCCGCCCACAGTTTGGAAAACCCAATGTCGGTTGTTGAATAGCGTAGAGTTCAGCGGCTTCACACATCCCTCCAGGGTGTCCGTTTGATAATTTTTCGCTGCAGTTTTTACGCCTTTTTCGCAAAAATGAAGCTCGGTGACCCCTTCGTAGCTGACACCCCACCATACCATGACTGATGCTGGATGATGTCCTCGCTGTACCCTAGTGGCGACTTCTCGGGCTTCTCTGGAGCTGTGGGCATACACCTTATCATTTTGGCGGTTGAAATGTTCCTCCACCGTAAAAATTTTTTCATCGGTAAATAAAATTGCTCGATGTTTGTTATTGCCGTACCGCCGAAGGAGCTCTTTCGATCTGGTGCTCCTAATTTGCTTCAACTGCTCAGTCAGCAAATGTCCCGTTGATCGTCGAAAGGCACTCATCCCGAGGTCCGATTTTATGATGCGAGACATACTTCGGGTGGAGATGTTCATCTCTCGAGCCATGATTCGTTGTTTACGAAGCGGATTTCGACGAATTTGACTCTCGACCACTTCGATGGCAGCAGAAGAACGTACATCACGCGGACATCCAGAACGAGGTCGATCTACAATAGTCTGGATCTCGTTATATCTCTGGATTGCACGATACACAAATCTTTGCGTAATTTTTGAAAATTTCACTCGCGGATTTTCCACACTTATGTAGTGCAATCACTGCAATTAGGCTTTCATTTACGCCCCATTCCATCTTCACACGTTAACGAACAAACTTTAAATGACCATCAACTGTCAACAACATTATGACGTTTATAAAACTGGCCGATATTGAAATGTCACTGATAAAATAAAGGTGTTGCCAATGTGAGAAATTATGTGACAGAAGTTATGGCAGGGCTATGTATATATATATATATATATATATATATATATATATATATATATATATATACAGCCGGGCCACCGATAAGAAGTTTGAGTTTACGAGACCAACAATTGCAATGGAGGTACTCATTTGCCATATTCGTGGAGGCTGGTCGTGCTTGGACGTAGCAATCTAGGTGCTGTTGGCTGAATGACAATGTTTTAAATCATTCGTAGTTATTTTTGTTTTGTGTTTTTCGTTGCATAGTTTTGAGTTTCACCTCATGAGTGCTACATTTAATGTTGTTATTGTTTGTTGATCCTAAAAATTAGGCCCAGGTTTCAATTTTTAGGATATGTATATGCTATGTTTAAAGGTTTAAAATTTAGGTTAGGAATATTGTGATAGCATTTTTTAAGTATAAGACATAGTTTTTTTTTTTTAATGAATTTTATTAGAATTGGGTTATAAAATATTAGATTCAGGATAAAAGTTAACTATTTTGTTAGTATTATACTTAATTTTTGAATAGTGTTGGTTGATTTTTTCTAATTTTTCCAATTGAATCATAAAAAAATAAGAATTTGTAATTGATATTGTTTTTTTGATTTAATGTTTTTTGTTTCATTGATAATATATAAATTTAAAGAGGCATTTGGGCCACTTAGCTTTTGTATTTTTATTGTTTGGAAATCCCTTTATATTCTTGAAAGTTTGTAACGACTAGTTTTGACTAAAGCCCTTTTGACACGTTGACACATACTCTCCTTAATAGTGCATTAAAATGAGTATAGTTGATCATTAAAAATTTCATTCATTTCAAGATATGGATAAAAAGTACAAGACATGTGACATTCAAAATAAATTAATGCAGTAGTTCTTTGAATTGGAGCATTTCAAAAACTTATTTTCGGCACAACTCGTACGTCCTATTCGCTCACCATCTCTTGAATTCCCATTGATGAAGCGGTTTTGTAGATATGGTGATTCTGTTTGTAAACTTGAAATTTCTATTGTAGCATGCGGTCATTGTCGATAATGGGCACTCGGGGCATCCTCTTTTAGCGTAAATCAAATCCACTTTTGACATAATACGTACCGAGTATTGCCAGCAGGACGTTGGCATAGACAATCCCTCACATCGTACATAGAAGAGCCTCATTAACCAACTCACGAGTCGTGCATACTACGAGGGCAACATTATAGAGGAGCCACACACGTGGCCCTACCCCATCTAGTTTAGAGTCCATCCAACAAACCAATGTAAGATATACCTTGCAATGCCAACCCGGACGCACCAGGAAATTTCACCATTTCATTGTTGGTCCGTTTGAGCCCATCAATTCATATTTTGCATGTTGTTGCAATGTGTGTCATGTCCTGCAGAGTTAAATTAATACCCGAAACTCATGCACTCAATACTGTAAAACGTGAATCCTTGAATGGACCCGATGATATGCGGCCTGTTAATAAGGTTTGAAATTCAACAATTATTCGTCAACGAACGTATCCAACCATTATGTAGCAAGGTTATGATTACAAGGACTCGTTCTATTATAGATACGAAATTGTAACGGCACGTATTGAATCGAATGCAGGGACTCGTAGTCGCAATACACGCAGTAAATCAGGCTCTTAATGGTCGGACTGCATTTGTCCTGCTTAATGTATTGAAAGAGGATAATATTTGGATTATGGTCTAGAATGAAGTAACTCTTCAGTGTCCTGCTGAAGAGATGTTTAGAGAGCTTTTGTAGGCTATTGGAATAAAATCAAGAACCAACGATATATTTCTGACTAATTGGCAGACATTGTGGGATGCAAATTAAGAGATTTGTACACTCATTATGCAAACGAACTGATAACAGAACTTGAGGATTTGCAGGATGTGAATGACTTGATTGCATGTTCACTTTGTGTTTTGTTGGAAAGACTACGATGGGAATTTAGTTATATTAGGATAAATACTTGAATTTCATTAGGAATGTAGCATATTGATTGATAATTTGAATAATTCAAACAGTTTCCCCTTAAATTGAGAATATTTCAAATACTTGCCCAATAGTCCCTCAAATACTTGCCCTAAATGAAAATGAAATTGGCTTCATAATCTCATTTAATGATAAAGGCTCAACAACATTATTTTGTGATTAATTACTATTTAAAATAAGTAGAAATGGCTTCCTTATACCTCATTCGCACCAGCGTAAATTATATAATTTGAATACTTGTAATGATTTTGCTTTCTCATTTGTTCGTTTGAGATTTCCCGACGGAAATCTAAGCCGACGTCTCATCGGTTATCGACGTGAAATCTGAGAATGTGACAACCGACTGTACCCATCAGGTCGAAAAGTTCGGACACTCTTAGTCTACTCCGAGGTGGCTGCTGGCTGGCTAGCTAGTTCGGAGAGGCAGTTCGATCGCAGGTCTTCCGTGAGCAGACTAAATCCGAAATACAAAAATCAGCCGCCAGTTCAAATGCCCAATTTAAAACGCGTCGAACAACTTCTGCTGACTCGACTTTAACATACTTTTTTTCCATTCCTTTTCCTTTCGATTCAAGGAAAAGAATTTCAAAAAAACAAGTTGGGTAAACAGACCTACGCTTAAGTCAGAAGGGTTTTGTAATCAATTTTCAAAATGCAGTCACTAGATTGAATAAAGTCAAGAAGCATTACAATGACGATTATATTGGAGAAACTATGGAATTCGAAGATCATACTATTATTAACAAAGTTGAAAGAATTTAGACTTCTGAGGTTATTGTTATTGTTACACTCATAAATATCTCTCTCATTATTTCAGATGTCCATTCGCGAGGGAGGAAACACATTTTTCATGTATTTCCCCCCTGTGCCCCCACTGAAGCAAAAACTGACAGTTTAACAACTGTTTTGAAAAGCTCCCATGAAAACTTTCATTTCATACTCATATCGGCTACGTTTGATGAATTTTTTTTCGGGGCCACTCTCCTGTACTGTTATCATCGATTAATAGCCAATTTTTTCGAATCCTAAAGTTGTTACAAAGCCCTTTTGTTAGAAGCTCCCTCCCGCCTCCTTGACTTGTTTCACTTATGAGTATTAATTGTAATCTCAGCTTCAGTCATTCATTAAATTGAATCTAGTGTTCAAAGCATGCACCTTAAACGTTGAAGTTGGGGAAAAAATAACTCAAAATTATTCAATCTTCGCATTTAAAACAGCCACTATTTTGTTTTACGATTACTGATACCACTAGCTGAGCTGATTCTCAAAGTTATTCATGACACCTATCATTCCAAATCCTAGCAAAACTGTAGTGTCTGAGTCGGTAAAAAGCGCATGTTGTTCCATAGCCATATGTTGCCATAGTAATACATGCAACGCATATTGTTCCAAAGTAATACAGGAAAATTCAAACCGCTATAACTTCGTTAAATATGATGCAATCTTTATGAAACTTGCAGGGTTAATCAATCTTATGAATAGACATCTGTGCGTTTCATTGAATTTAAGGGTACCGTTAAGATTTTATTCAAGAAAACATAAAATCGATAAATCATACTATTACTAACAAAGTTGAGTGAATTGCGACTTCTCACGTATTTGTTGTTGTTGTACTCATCAAGGCCTACATTCTTGATTTTTTTCAGATTTTTCGGATGGAAGGTGTCCAATCGCGAGGGGGGGGGGTACACCAATTTTTCGTGTATTTCCTCTCCCTGTGCGCCCCTCGAAGCAAACTTTACCAAACTAAGACCTGTTTTGAAAAGTTCTCATCAAGACCTTTCACTTGATACCCATATCGGCTACCTTCAATGAAATTTTTTTATCTGAAAAATATAGTCCTTATTGATTAACGATTGCGAAAATGCATATTAACCACGTTTTTTTGTCACGATCAATAAGCAACTTTTGGGTTTTCGGGGCAAGTGTCCTTTTCGCGGATACAAAGCATCAAAGCCAGATAAGTATGGCTTGCAATTAAAACATTTTATATGTTCGAAGCGATTCCATATATTGGCAAGGAAACGGAAGTAAAAACACCAGCGGAATATTTCAAGAAACTATCCGAAAGCATCAAAGGGTTCTCGCATAATGTCACCTATGACATATTACGTCTGTTTCACTAGTGGATGAAATTTTGAAAGATTATCAACTAACAACTTTGAGTACTGTTGGAATTGATCATTGTGTGATAAGGATGAAGGAGTAGAAATGATAAAACACTTGATTTGTTCTCTTTGAACAGTGATGAATTTTATTTACACTATCAACACTCTCACTGTGCACTCTGCACTGCACAAACAAATGAACAAAATAATAAAGAAAAACCAAAAGACAAAGTTGTCGAAGAATTAGCAGCGCTAATCAAATACAAAGAAAATTATTTGGGAGCTCTGCTCAGCGGCAAGATTCTCTATCGAGTGAGGCAGAGACGCGTGTGCTCGTATGGAAGGGGGAGAGAGACTCGTGCGAAATCGCGTCGCACGGTCGCCTCGTCCACTACTGCCTTCTCACACACTTACACACACGGCTCGCACAGATACGGCGATCTTATATCGCCGACACTCCCTCCCGAGCCGTTTGTCTCGTCATGCTCGTAATCTGAAACAGAAAATAAAAATTAATGGTTCTCTTCAGACTGTGTGTCTGTATTCTCTTAATTATTAATTTTCATTTATAAAGCTTTATGAGTAGAGGAGGGCCAAGGTTTTGTCATAATATCTGCTAAGTTATCTTTAGAAGCTACCCATGTTACTTTAACTCTATTTTCTTTAACACACTGCTTTATAAAATCTCCATGTGTCATTGACATAGGGACTTTTATTCCTGTTCTCGCTCTCTCTTCAATAACACTCTGTATCTCGTGAACTGGCAGATCGAAACATTTCAATTTATGACTCCCTTCCATCTCTGTGCAGCTTTTCGCTGATCTATTATCGCATCTCACAGTCACTGGGTAGAATGTTCTGCCTACGATATCTCTCAGCGCTTTGTCTAAGGATATTATCTCTTGACATGCCTCGCTTGTAGCATAGTACTCAGCTCCGCATGTTGAAGTGTTCACGACACTCTGCTTTTTGCTTCTCCAAGCAACAGTATCTCCGAATATCCTAATTACGTACCCGCTCGTAGCTTTGGAGCTTTCACAGTCGCCAAAGCTCGAGTCAGTGAATACTTCCATGTCGGACTCGTTTGCTCTGTACACCAGACCCTCATTTGTCGTTCCTCTCAAATATCTCAGTATTCTCTTTACCTCTTGATAATCTCCTATTGTCGGGGCTACTTGTCTTCTCGCAAGTAGGTTTACGGCGTAGGCTATGTCTGGCCGAGTTACTCCGGCCAAGTACAGTAAACTACCAATTGCTTCTCTGTAGGGTCCTGTAAAGGGCTGAGACATCTCTTTTACTTTATTAGGGTTTTTCAATTCAAGTTTCTTAACTTGTCGAGTCACCATAGGTGAGTCCTGGGGCTTGGACTCTGCCATGTCAAATCTCTCCAAAATTCTCTGTATATACTCTGACTGTTTGAGTACAATTTTACGCTGTTCTCTGTCTCTTTCAATCTCCATTCCAAGGTACATTTTTGGTTCTCCTAAATCGTTCATCTTAAATTTTCTACACAGATTGTCTCTTATCTCAGTGAGCTTGTCGTGACAGTTACTCGCAAGTATTATATCATCGACGTACAAGACTAATACAACGACTCACCCATGTGTATAGGCAAGGCTCATTAATGTCGTTTTCAAGTCCCACTTCGGTGGCTACTTCGGAAAATCTCTCATTCCACCGTTTCGGACTCACCTTTAGTCCGTACAGAGCTTTATTTAACTTGCAAACATATTTTTCTCTGAAGTCTCTATCTGAGCTTATTCCATCCGGAATTTCCATGTAGATTTCATTTTCTAATGTACCATTCAGAAAAGCTGTTTTTACATCAAGCTGTATTGCTTCAAAGTCACATTTGTTGATGATCCCCAAGACTGATCTGATAACTGGCATTCTCGACACTAGAGCGTAAGTCTCTCTGAGCTCATAATCATTATTGTCTTTGAAGCCTCTCACTACAAGTCTTGCTTTGTAATTTTTCTCGTTATGAGGCAATAATTTTCTCTTGAAGACCCATCTTGAGTCTATAATATTTTCTCTTTGTGGTCTCTCAACAATGTCCCATACTTGATTCTCTTTCATTGACAACAGCTCTTCATCGATGGCTCGTTGCCAGCTTACTGACTCCTCAGATTTCATGGCTTGTTTATACGTGGTCGGATCCTTATATACTTCTGCGATACTTTGGTATATGTGCATTTCATTTGATTCGTCGTCTCCTGTTTTTATTGACGTTTGATATACAAAGTTCGGATCTTTCTTGGGATTTGACTTGGCAGCTCTCTTGGGCAGTACTCCTGTTGGGGTTTCAATTTTTCTTTTAATGGTCGGTTTAGGGCTGGGTACTTTAGGGGTCGTTTCTGTCTCCTTACTTTGAACGTCGTTCTCTTCTATTTTCTCTTTTTCTTCAATCTCGTCATTTTCTACCTCAATCTCATTTTGTTCTCGTATAACTGTCTTTTCTTTAGTGTCACCGTATGTTATTTTCTCATTAAATCGCACATGTCTCGAAATAATAAACCTATTATGATTCGGTTGTCACAATAAGAAACCATTTGATTTATATCCTACTAAAATCGCAGTAGCTGCCTTCTCACCAAACTTTTTAGTGTTTGTTAAGATTTTTGCATAAGCTACACAACCAAATCTCTTAATTTGATCAATATTAGTTTTGACACTAGGATTCATCAGTGATATCGGGGTTTTAAAACCATTGCTCTTATGAGGAGTTCTGTTGTAAATGTGTGTGGCGGCGTCGGCGGCTAGACTCCACATAGAATCAGGTAGACCTGAGTCTATCATCAACGCACAAATTTTATTTTGGATTGTCTTATTAAACCGTTCAGACGTACCATTCAGCTGGGGTGTTTGGGGTGGGGCAAAATCAAAAGTTATCTTTCTGAGTTTATAATCTCTGCAAATTTACCGCCCGTGAACTCTGTACCGTTGTCAGTTCTCAAGTAGCATACTTTCTCATTTTTGCCTCTTAAATTTCTCGTATGTTTAAGGAACTCTTCAAGACAGTCTCCTGATTCTGTTTTGTTACTTATGCTATATACTCTCGCATATCTGGAGAAGTCGTCAATTAGTACGATTACGTATCTGTTGCTACCTGGAAATGAGCTCGGTTTTATCGGTCCCATTGTGTCGGCATGAATGGTATGAAGGGGCCCATCGGATCTCGTTCTATTATTTTTAAATGGAAGTTTCTCCATTTTCGCCCGTACGCAAATATCACAGTCGGATATCTCTTCACCAAATTTCACTTTACTAAGGAGGTCACATTCTTTTTGTAATTTAATTAAATAATCTCTTGACGTATGGCCCAGTCGCCTGTGCCAGAGCATACCTTCACTATCAGGATCTCTTTTCGGGGGTTTAGGAAAATTTCACGATAAGTTTTCGATTTCTTCGTCAGGGATCTCTATATTTAAGTCAGTGATTTTTCTCTTTATGCTTATATCTGACTCTGTATGACCGAAATCCTCCCTCCCAAGCTCTGATGACTGAGAGTTTTCAGAAGCTTGTATATACTCTATATCTGCTAACCGAGCCGAAAAATCGTATCGCTTCGTAGTCGTCTCAGAACTATCTGATAAATTAATAGTTACTATCCAATTCGGTTCGCGGTATACACCTCTTATGTGTATTTCTCCTGTTTTCTTATTGAAGATTCTCAATTCTTTATTGTCTAGAAAGATACCGTATCCCGCGTCCGCGAATTTTCGAAGAGATAACAGATTATCGGCAATACCCTCCGCGGCTAGAATATTCCAGAGTATTATCTCTTTATTATTTTCGGAGTAAAAGGTCAAATTTCCCATACCATCTATTTTAATGTTGGCGGATTTATTTTTATTGGCGGACTTAATTTCTCCTAAATTTCACTTTACAAAATTCTCTAAAATTTCTCTTTCTTTTAATATGTGTTCGGTTGCGCCCGAATCCGCAATAAAAATTAAATTATCAGTATCATTAATATTAGTTTTATTTGACTCACCTGCTTGATTAGCTTTCGGGCGCTTGGAGAAGGGTGTAAATCTCTTACCTCTAAAGCCACTTCTACCCCTGTTTCTACCCGCACCTCTCATAAATGATGACGAGCGAGACTCTAAATGATGACGAGCGAGACTCTAAACAATTTCTTTCTCATAAATTTTTCTCGAAATAATCTCTTAAAATTCGTACTCGCGTGTTGTGATTCGGCACTCCCGATAATGAAAATACAAAATACGCGAAGCCCGAAATATAATTGATCTCTTAATTACTTACTCGTTGGTGAATTTCTCATTGTCTCTTCGATGCTCTCTTTATCCTTATCAGTGTGCTGGGTCGCCATAACCTGTTGGAATTGATCGTTGTGTGATAAGGATGAAGGAGTAGAAATGATAAAACACTTGATTTGTTCTCTTTGAACAGTGATGAATTTTATTTACACTATCAACACTCTCACTGTGCACTCTGCACTGCACAAACAAATGAACAAAATAATAAAGAAAAACCAAAAGACAAAGTTGTCGAAGAATTAGCAGCACTAATCAAATACAAAGAAAATTATTTGCGAGCTCTGCTCAGCGGCAAGGTTCTCTATCGAGTGAGGCAGACACGCGTGTGCTCGTATGGAAGGGGGAGAGAGACTCGTGTGAAATTGCGTCGCGCGGTCGCCTCGTCCACTACTGCCCTCTCACACACTTACACACACGGCTCGCACAGATACGGCGATCTATATATCGCCGACAAGTACGCTTCGCAAAAATAAATGGGAAATGCCTCCATCATTTTTGTCATATAGAAGTAAGCCACCACTTACTTCTCAATTTACTTTCGACCGAGAAAAAACAATTGCATCTTTTACAACTAGGAAAAACAAATCTATGATACTTTTATCCACAATGCATTATAAGCCTGAAATAAACTCAAATACCCATAAACCGGAAACATTACACGACTATAACACAACGAAAGGTGGAGTCAACACTTTCGATAAAATTATGCATTCGTCCAGTTCAGCTAGAAGCACCAGGTGATGGCCACTTCAGTACGTTTATGGAATGCTGGATCAGGCTGGCATAAATTCGATGCTGGTATCCATAGTAGCAAATTTCGGAGCAATTTGTTAAAAGTACTTTCATTGCAATTGGCAAGGCCTCATGCGCAACGCCTTTGCACTTTAAATTTGCCACGAGTGTTAGCGACCACTTTGAGTGATATTCTAGGTATGAAGGTGACCCCCAGTGAAACTTCAAAAGCAGTTAAGATGCGCACTCTGTCCAAGAAAAGGGGACAAAAAAGTTAAAACTTTTTGCGTTAAGTGCCACCAGCCACCATGCCCTGAACACCATTAAGAATAATTAAATTAAGTTTTAATAACTGTGATGAAGAACATATTTTTGTTTTTCAATTGTGTCAGCATAATATATTTTAGACTGAATATGAATACTTTTTGATTAAACGATTGTTTTATATAAAGTCAAAGGTGGTGGGGTGATCGCACACGCCTATTGTTGTTAATGAGTAAAAAAAAGTCTTGCCATCCGAAGGTTAAAGGTATATGAAGACTTTTTTGATGAACTACATCAGTTCATCGTTTTTAAATTTCCGTACGACTTACTTTTTATTTGTGGAGACTTCAATACATTTTCTCACTTCCTAGAATTACTACATCCAATCCCTGATCCAGTTGCTTGTCATCTTTATCTCCTTCAATTCATTAGCGCAAGCAAACTTCATTTAGAATATTAATGGAAGGCTACTAGATCTTATACTCTTAAGCTCAACAGTCTGAAGCAATGCAGTACTCACTTCTAGCGATCCCTATGTTAGAGCTGATCCACATCAGCCTGCATTAGGTGCTGATCTGGCCATACCGATGTTAAGTTGTGACCATGCCTTTCAACCAGCTGTTTATAATTTCAGAAAGACAAATTTCCCTGCGATTTCCAATGCACTTTTTAAAATAACGTGGGATAACTTTTTCGCTGGTATCTCATGTCAAGAAGCCACGTCAAAATTCTACGCCCTGTTGTACAAACTCATTGCTGAGCACACTCCAATCTGTCACCGAAAACATGGTTCTTATTGAAGTAATCGAGCAGTCGCCTAAGCAAACTGCTAGAAAACCTTCATAACATGATCCGAATCTGAATTGCTGATTCGAAAATTTAATCATTCCAATTTATTGTTCATAAATATTAGATTATCTTTTTTTCTTTATATTAAATTTAAATTCTTCTTTATAATTAAATAGAAATATATATTTCATTTTTTCTACATTAAATTTAAACTTTTCTTTATAATTATATTCTTTATGATATTTATCTTTTTCTATTATCATTTAAATTTTTCTATCTTATTATTTTTCATTAATTTAATAATTCAAATCCGCAATTAAAATGTGCATATGGCAACTCCTTTTCCCGTTGCACATGCACGGATTGCATTGGTGAAGGCAAATGAGTAGCGGAATGAATGAGAGGCTCTTTGAGTCCCGTTGGATATTTAGCATGTGGACGATTGACAACCAAAAGCGAGTCTGTTACTAAGCGTCACCGCAAACACGTCGCGACGCCCAAGTAGTATCCGGCTTTGTTACTACTTGTTGAAACCGCTATCGGGATCGAGGTGTTCTGGTTTATTGTTATTGCCGTGCGCCTTGTATAGTCAGCAAGCGAACATTTCACTTAAAGGCAACACGTACCGATCGGTCAGTGGTTTTGCATCAGGAGTTCGTGTGTGTCGTCGTCGTTGGAGCTGTTTGTTTGATTTGCTATTTCTACGCAAACAGTTTTTCCATGAAAACTCCTCTACCCATGAAAATTAGACAAAACTTTCTCCCAGCTAAACATCAGAATTCTTTAACTGTTCTCTTTTATCATATTGTATAAATTCCCTCAAAATACATCGAAACGGTAGAAACTAAACTGAGTGCAAAATTCGCGTTCGATAATTATGCTCATAAAGATTTAGGAGTTTAAGAAATTATTAAAATCTAAGATTATCCAAGCTACATAGTTTTCACATTATGAATTGGTGCTACAATTGTTTCTCCTGACATGAGTTTCATTTAAATTTCCATAGCCGCGAACACCTTTTTCCTACCTAAATTTTCCGTGAAATTACTCGTTCGTGGGTTGGGAGAACGTTCTAAGTGAGAAAACGAAAATCGCATCGAACTAGAATAAAATTTCTTGATATTTCATTTGGAGCTTTTGCGGAGTGTGAAGAGACTCCATACAGTTTACATGAGCTAAAGCACGCCGTTGTGCATTTCCTCCAAATTCTGAGAATGTTGCCGAAGACGGTAAACTGAAGTCAGAATTGATGAGGAAGGATAATCGAAGATACTAACTAGATTTGAAAGAGAATGCACGGGGAAGATTTTTAAGACTACCTCAAACAATCACATGAGGCGGACGTAGATCAAAAATTGCCATACTAGCTCAGGGCACGATAGGGTTCTGGGACGCTCTAACGGATTTTTTTCAGAAGAATTCGGAACAAGTGAAGGCGGATTTAATGGTGAGCTACCCGAAGAGCGTCATATGAAAGTCGATAATAAAAATTTTTATTTCGGTATTGGACAAAATGATAGAGGCACTTACATACATATTTTTCAGTGGGGTGAAAAGTAATTTCAATTTTTGGTGCATTTTGCCTTCCCCTGGACCCCCTAATTCATAAAATGATTTTTTGATTTCAGATTCTAAAAGTTCTAATCAAGACCTTTCATTTGATACCCCACTCGACTACCTTTGGTTAAAAAAAATTTTTAAGGGTTCATTCGTTATTAGGGGGGGCCCCCCTTAAAATTTTTTAAATTTTTGGTAAGGCCTAAACTTTTGAGAGACCATCACTTTTGACCTTTTCACAAAGTTTGAGCATTCTAGCTTCTATAGTTCCTGAGGAAACTAGCTGTGACGCACGGACAGACGGACAGATGGACAGACAGGTCGCGAAACCAGTAGGTCTTTGTAAAAAATTTTTTACAAAGACCTAAAAAGGAAGAGTAGCTTTGCAAAAGCGGCGGGGCGACTAAATTCAGTTTCGGTCGGGGTAGAGAAAGAGACGGCGCAGCGAAGCACATGCGGTACAATATACGAGTAAGGGTTCGGCCACATTGCGATTTTACTGTCGTAACCAGCGATTTTTAGACGCAAATACGAACACACTGCGACAAGATCTCCGAAGGAACTTCAGGCATGCGCAGAACTAAAATGCTCATTTGAAGTTATGTCTTTGCCAGGAACACATGCGCTAACTCATTTCTGCGCTATACAAGAAACTTCCATGCACGTCAGCGTCAAATGTCCAAATGATGTGCGCCTGCGCGAGTATCATACAAACTACCTGCTAAACTGGTTTTAGGAAAAATCCCAAATTCCTGTGATTGCCGACCTGGACAAAATTGGCGAAAATCGCAGTGTGCGGGCTTCCATTTAACCATGTGTAACTTTCGACGGAAGTGCGGCTAAATAGTCGTAGTCTGATGCATCCCTAAAAAGTTGTAAACAACAATAAATCGCTACATAGAGCCGAAAGAAATAGTTTTCCAGTAGTAGTTCGAACTGTTGCCAAGTGAAAAAGAAAAATCCGAAATTGATCATTTGGTGTGAAAATTCAGAGTTCTCTTTGCGCGTTTGTCGTACTATTTCTGCGATGTATTGGCGATTGCAAAAAACTTGGTGGTGCGTTGCTGCTGAAGTGTGTCCGCTGGAAAAGCAGGAAGAAGTGGAAATTTGTACGAAATTGGTGGAAGGGTGAGAAAAGATTTCCGGTGTATCGCCGAGCGTGAGTGTACAGCTGAGTGGCTCAGTGAAGTACAGGGAAAACCCGACTGAGAACTATCGCCAGCACTAGTGCCAGTGGAAGGTTGTGTACGGGTAACTTGAATCCCTTTGGCGCCCGAGAACCAATTGGATGGATGGGATTGAGAAGTTAATTTAATATCTGAATGAATGGGATAATGTTTATTTTACGAATCAATGTTGGATACGGTGGGTTTGCAAGAGATAAGTGGCTAAAGAGAAACGGGATGATGATTCAAGATCATGGAACTTAGTTCGTAACTGCAATTGTAGATTATCAGGATAAGGAGGAGAAAAGTTAATTGGTGGAGCGATGTTTCTTTTGTTTTGATATTGATTGTATTCGAAAAGTAGCTATAACTGAACCACGTGTTAACGTAATTGACCCAAAGCAGCCTTGTTCGATATCATATATGCCTAAGGAAATTAATTTATATACAGTGCAAAAGTGTGATTTGAAAATTTTCCTCCCCATTTCACGTGCTAATTTTGTTCAAGTCCATTAATGTATTTTAAGGAGTTTGCAAGCATCTCCACATCATCAGCGGGCACCCAGCGAGGATATTGGTCAGTATTTTATTGTTTCTATATTTTCTATATTATAAATTATATTATTATTAACAATTTAACATGCATTCATTTTACTATAATTCAATTGATATTTATTTTTATTCCTCTAGGAATTATCACATTCATTCATAGTCAAAAGGAAATTGATTTCAATATACTTTACCAAAAAATTAAAACACTATTACAAACGGTCTTCGATTCTTTCAAACATAAAATGTATACTAATAGGCCTAATAGAAAACACAAACAGTAAGGTAGCTTTACGATTCAAACCAATAATTTAGTCAACATCAAGATATAGAAGATTTAATTAAAACACGTTCTAGCGGAAGAACATTGAAATAATAATAGAAGAAAAGGACAAATGAAACACGGTGAGTACCCAAATCATAGAAATAAAAAAAAACGAGCAGCATATAGTACATTTGATGATAATGAAGAATAATTTATTAAATGTGATAGATAAGATTTTAGATAGGTTATCGTTAGCAACAAAACACAAAACGAATTAAAACCGAAAACCTGGTCTTTCCTTTCGCTTGAACCTAACCGGGTATGGGACCCGCCACGTTGGCTGGCCCCTTCACTATAATGAGCTAGCCATCGGGTGAGCTCACACCTTTTTCATGCGTTTCAGGTGCTTTTGCAGGGTAAGGTGGCCTTCCGCCCGTGTGCCTATTTGTAGTAGTGTTATGTGATTCCCTCACATAATACTATGACATAAATCTGCCACGTTTATATTTTTCATAGAAAGGAAAAATTCATTCAAATTATGTTTGTATAAGTTTTTCAATTAAATGGAAAATAAATGGCCACGCTTACACTTGGATCTTGATCCAGTTGGGAGGGTGCAAGGTGGCACCGCTTCCACCTGGATACCCCACTCTTATTTGGGGGCCATAAGTATCGTCGGTAACGACGAGCTCCTCTTAAGTCCATCTGTTTTCTCCAGGTCCGGATTGTCCTCCGAGTCAACAATTTAATGACCATTAGTAGGTTATCTCCTTCTCGACTCCGGTCGATCTTCCTTTGACCCTCGAAATTCATGAATGTGAAATTTTTTTTGCAGTGGGTCCTTGTGCTGGGGGAAAGAGCCTGCCCCACGACACCACAATGCTAGCCTGCCAGTGCATTCACGTGTCCTCAGACAAGGCCAAACTCGGCGGATCCTACCATTCTCTTTCGCCGAGGCAGCAGACCATCGCTGCAGTCCTTCACGGACATTTAATATACCAACTTCACTACATTATGCTCCATGGTTTAATAGAGAAGTGTATCAGGCGTTCAAAAATAAATAGAAGGCTAGAAAGAAATAAAAGCTCCTAGACCCTCGGAAACATTAGGTGAATTTTCAAGGTTACGGTAATTAGCAAAATAATTGATAAAATGCGCCATCAATAATTATTTTGATCATATTGAAGAACCATTCTCTAGTAATCAACCGACACCATTTTGGACTTATATTTTTCCATTTAAGAAACAACGAATTTTTCATGAACTTTTCACTTCGAGCATTGTTTCAAAATATCATAGAGTGCTTTCCTAGTCACTTTTATGACATGAGCTTGTGTTTCGAAATTTAAGCATGAAAGATTTACCATGAAAACACCTGATTTTGTCCTCTTAATGAATTAAATAATTTCAAAAATTGTCGGGTACGTGCGGGACTTTCTTGTTCAAAAATATCAATAACAATAAACAAACTTTATAATTTGCACAATATTATAACTTAACTAGGCTTAACTGACATACAAAAACACCTTTGAATATGGTGTTTACAAAAAAAAAAACATACTAAATTGATAGTCTCTGATTTATGTGGACTTTTTCAAATATAATGAAAACAATATATATTTTCTATTCACGTTCATACTTTCTTCTTCAATGTCCACACAAACTAAAACAACCATTAGAAATATAACGTTTAGGAAAAATATCGAAAACAACCACAAGTGACTTGCACGATGTCTGGACTTCAACTACTGGTACGGTTCGAGGAAGAGCGCAAAGGCAAAAAGTTTTGTTGTGCTGAATGTAAGGGTTGCTTAACTTTAAAAATGCGCAGTAAAAAGTACGATTGGACAATAATCTGGTAAACAACTCTTGATCAACTTTTAATAAGAAACACTCCACTGCGCGGCATCCAATCTCGTATTTTTTGGCGCCTTTTCTATTCATGTTGGCTCCAAGATACTTTCTCAAGGTTGTAGTCGCCTACGGTCAGGTTTTGTTGAATATTGACGTCATCAGCATATGCTCCTAATTGTGTGGGCTTGAACATTAGTTCAATGAGTGTACCCTAGGTTTCAGCTGATGTCTTCCTGATCTAGGTGAAGTATCATCAGTGAACTGAAGGTGAATCATTTAGTTTTTTAAGAACTCAGGGTTGTTATAACTAAAAGGTCAAGCTCATTTATTTGCGTTATCAGAATGGGTCCTCGCGTGCCTAAGTGAGCCCTTGCTGAAGCGTATCTCTGGAGGCTGCCTTTAAACCTACCTAACATACATGCCAAATGTACATAACATCTTTCTTCAGTTTTTTTGAAGTAATTTATCCCTTCATGTAAAAGTAATTCGAATATGGGTAAAAATAGCTTTATATAGTTAGATGAAGCGTCAATTTATTAATAATGGACTATATTTTTTCAATACTATGTAGGATCGCGCATCATTCTGAATTACAATACTCATGGAGAGGTCTTTATCGGTAGAAATTCTTAGGCAATAGTCAGCATGAATTACTTTCTTAATTTTTTTGATGAAATCTGGATATCTTTGAATTGCAAGACCACAAAAAGAGACATTTCTCAAATCACTTTTAAAGTTGGTCAATTTAGCCATCTTGAGGACAATCGTTCTTGAAGATTTGGCAGCGTCAATCTTGGCGTTTTGTAATAACCGCAGATCCCGCGGGTCGATATTCCGCATAGATCTGTCACCCCTATACAAATTTTCCAACCATTTGATTAGGTTGGATGACAGATTTCTTCAACTGAACCGGGACTTGATGTCGACAAGGAGTGGGTAACACCAGGTCGATAGAAAATGTGTTTGGGTACGAGTTGTTCTAGAACCTTAAGAAGTGCATGTAAGTGTAAAGTCTATTTTATGCAAAGGTTGGTGAAAGGCTCCTATTGCAGTTTGTAATTTCTGTTCACATCGTTATGATTCCATTAGTTGTTCGAGTTAAACAGTTAAATAAAAACATTCTGAAGCTGCCAATGCTTACTCAAACTAGTTTGGTTTACCAATTGGCAAAATCATTAACCTTTAGTCAAATTATTATTATGGAGAAAGCGAAGTTTATCTACAGAAATTTAAAAACTAATGGATCGGAACGAGCGCCATTAATTAAGGTATCACAGATCAACCCATATAATGCGAGGAATGCAAATCAATTCGTAATACCTTTTGCCAGAACGGATCGACTAAAGAACGATGCAACGAATGATGCTTTGCGTATATATAACAATCTACCAGAAATTGTTAAGGAAGCAAACTCACTTTTGGTATTTAAGAAAAGACTAAGGGAGCATTTAATGAGTACTGATTGAAGCGTGGACCTGTAATTCTGCTTTTATGAGCCCAGTATCTTAGGGCGTTCTTTTTGACCCTATCGGCGAGATACTGAAGTGACAGTTACTCAGAGTTTTTTTTTGAATGCGTCGTATGATATTGAATTTTTTTTTATCTCTGAGAGCTGATCATGATTTTTTGGACTAGATGTTCACGAAAAGGACTAGTTCACATTATATTGTGTGCCCCCTTATACCGATGTGTTAAACATTGTCTGGGTGGCACAAAGGACCAAGCGACGTAATGTGAATGCAGATCGCACGAGCGTTGTGCGACGAAGAAAGAGTGATGGAGAGAGTGGTAGGGAATGGAGGTAATTAATTAAAAAATATTCTATAACGCACTGATAGTGATTATTTGCAATATTTGCCAACCCTTGGATGCAAGGAATTTGGGTTCCCCTATGCAAGTAAGTTTGTTTGTTGCTTGCCAAAGTAAGTAACAGTGCAGTTAATTTTCATATCAATTGGTTCAAGAATGTACCGATTGACCACCGCTTTAAGTTGATCTTGTTAGTGTGAATTTGTGCCCTGAAGTTTAAAGTAAAATGCCAAATTGATTGGCTCGCGCGGATGCTGGGTATCATGAAAGTTCTTTCCTTGACGAAGAAAGCGGTGATCAGTGCAACTTCCGAGAGGGGTTTTGTCTTGACGGCATTGCTTATAGTTTGCGTTTTGCCGTCGCAATTCGCAAAACATTATGAATTCACAAGTGGTGATGAATCCACATCCGGTGATGTGCGAATTCACAAGCAATGATAACAATACTGGACTTTGAAGTGTACAAAGCGATGGACATAAAGCTCCTATTGTATCAAAAGCTACAATTGGAGCGCCTGCAGAAAAATTGCACTTCCCAGTGCTTCAATTGCCAAAGATTTTGCCACGTCATTTCTAACTGCAGACTTGAAGTAAGATGCATAAGATGCGACAAGCAACATAAGTCCATTGAATGTCCAATCTCGAAGGATGAGAAAAAAGACGAGATCTTTTGTGTGAACTGCAATGCTAAGAGGGTGCGAGTTTTGGAGGTTGTCCTAAAGCAAAAGAAGTTGAAGAGAGGAGGAAGAATTTCCAAAAGAAAAAAGAGGAAAGGAGGGATATCATCACCGCCTCTATAAGAAATATTGTATGTGAAGGGGTCTCGTACTCTAGCCTTTTGCAAAGTACAAAGAAACAGCCTGCGCCTTAGCCTATATGGCAAACCAAACAACAACCAATGCAGTAACCCCAGTAGTCACAGAACGACCAAAATATGCTTTTGAGCTCTGACTGCCAAGAATTTTTGTGATGTGACTTGTTCGCACTCATACGAAAAGTGTACTCTTTCATCCCCTACTATAAAAAAAAAACACTAACCCTAGTGAGAAAAAAGCTCGAGATTTACCAGAGGACATCTTGGAGCTTTATTGTAGACGTAGTTGGCTTAGAAAGCTACTAGTAATAATCTACCAACGCAGTTTAAATATAGTCAACTGGGAGTATGAACGTATTTATCTATTGTTTACGTCTCTAAACCGAATGATCTCAAGAAGAACTATGGCTTTTGCTAAAGAGTGATTTGGACAGGCCCTGGTATGTTTTCTCATATTAATAGGATTAATAGGATAATTGGCAGAAAGTAGTCCTTATTTATGATGGGTCCATGCTTATGGATGACAAAACTATCGCTGACTCTATCGCAAAACATTTTGCGAAAGTTTTTCAAAGAGGGAAAGCAAGTGAGGACCCTTCCATTACTTCGTTAGTGAGCAGCATCACAATGAATTTCGACAAGCACCATGAGAAATTGTGCTTGACCAGGTTCTCTGATTCAAATCCCTCTGATGCACCTACTGGCCACGGTCTGTTTGTTAGTCCTGAAAGACTCACTTTGTTGGCACTGGAGCAAAATTCCAAAAAAAAAGCAGGGGCTGATGGAATCTCCAATTATATGCTTAAAAGGCTTCCCCATGTTTTCTTTGTTCTCCTTGCGATCATTCTGAATAATTGCATTAACATTTGCTACTTTCCTCAGCAATGGAAATGTAAAAAAATATTTGCAATACCCAAGAAGTCGGGCAGTACAGACGTAGTCGGTACTCGTCCAATTTCGCTGCTTTCAAATATTGGTAAGCTGCTTGAAAGCATAATATTTGAAGGCATCATACGATTCTCTGTGAGGGTAAGAATTGTGCCGGAAATACAATTTGGCTTCAAAAAAGCCCACTCTACGGTAGATGCTATGGACGTGTTCCAAGCCAATATAACGAGAAATTGGCGCAAAAATAAATTTGTTGTAGCTTGCCTGATCGATGTGGAGAAAGCCTCTGACTCTGTATGAATCAATGGGTTTCTTTGCAAAATGATAAATTTTGGCTTTCTTGCCCATATTGTGAAAATAATAGGCAGCTTCATGAGGAGCAAACTGTCTTTGCGGTGGCTGGTGGAGCTAAGTCAGACCCATTTTGTATTGACTCAGCGGGTCCTACAGCGGTCGATATTAGGTCCATTTACATTTTACACTGACGTCCTGGGCGTAAGAGATGAACATAAGCCCGAAATCCAGGTGAACCTCTTCGCTGACGACTTGTTGATGTGGTCATCTGGGTACAATTTGGGCTTTGCTACTATGGGGCTCCAAAAATATTTGGAATATCTTACTGTATATTACCGGAAATGAGGAATAAAGGCAAATGCAAATAAAAGTGAATTAATTGTGTTCAAGGAACCCACAAACATTGGTCGTTACGCAAGAGACATCTGTGACTCCATGATTAAGTTGAATGAGCCAATAGTGCCCTGGTGGGGTGGTTTTCGACAGGAAAGCTACCTTCAGTGCACACGTTGGCAATATTCTTAAAAAAAGTGACTTATATGTACCATCTTCTCATACCTCTTTTCAGGAAACAGTCAACAGCGAGCAAGCGAGTCAAGGTTTTGGCCTGTAAAACCTTGATTCTCCCGATCATCACGTATGCAGTGATGATATGAAATGGAGCTTCGGAAAAAAAATGGGCCAAGATAGGACTAGTGGAGCGAAAAATCCCTCGAGCTTGTACAGGCCTATTCAGACGGGAGGAAGGGCGGTCTTACCCCAACGAGGCGTTGTCCTGGTATAACGCATTGGAGCAAATCAAATTGTATGCGGAAAAGCTGGTGGAATCAGGAATTCGGAGAGCCAAGGACCACAAGGCGGAAATAGCCAGGAAAGTGACGGATTACCGCTCAATGGATGTAGCGAAAAAATCTTCTTAATTTTAAGAAACTCAACTTTAAAAACTGCAATAGTTAAAGCTAATGAATTTTACACAAAACTTCTTCTTATAATTTATTTATTAATATTTGATAATGTTGTTGGTGTCAACATTTTAAAGGTTTGTTTTATCCAAAATAAATTATTATTGAACTCCGGAAAAAGCCCTAAGTCACAAACCGCTTGCATGTTGCTAGGTTAAGTTATTTATGAATTGTATATATAGGGTGTTCCAACCAAAACGCACGATGCTAATTTTGAATAAAACTAAAAGTTTTCAGAGAATTATGTTAATGTCCAAATCTATGACAATTATGTGTAAAACAAAATATCGCCCAAATGCTCGCCACGGCTACGATGGCATACTTCTATCCGATGGTTCATATTTTCAATGACTCTGAGACATTACTGAGTCTCAATATCGTTAATGTGCAGAATTATCTCATCCCTTCGCTCTTGAATTTTTTTACGCTTATTGACGTTCACTTTTTTTTTTTAAATGTTCCGAGAGGAAAAAGTCCAACGGTGTCAAATCACATGATCGTCGTGGCTAATTAACAACGCCACAACATTAGATAACACGGCCATTGAATTTCTCCCGCAAAAGAGCCATTGTTTCGTTGGCTGTGTGGCAAGTGGCACCATCCTGTTGGAACCACATATCATCTAGGTCCATAACCTCAACTTCTGGCCACAAGAAGTCCGTTACCATCTCGCAATAGTGAACACCATTCACGGTAACTGCTTGGCCGTCCTCATTTTCGAAGAAGTACTGTCCGATGACGCCGCCAGCCCATAAACAGCATCAAACAGTCACTCTTTGTGGATGGCTTTTCGACAATCACTCGTGGATTCTTATTTGCCCAAATGCGGTGATTGTGGACACATTTGATCGATAATGCTGACCAAAAAAAAACCACGAAGAGCACGAAACGCATTTTGATTTGAACGCCCATTTTTGTCAAAGGCTTCAACAACCTTCACGCGCTGCTCAATTGTGTACCTCTCCATGGTTGAATTTGTCAAACGCTGAAACAAAGAAATGTCAAATCAAGTTGGGCGAAAAGCTTGACGTTAAGGTGTGACTCACAATTAACATCGTGCATTATAGTTAGACCACCCTTTATGTAAAAATTAGAATAAATCACCAAATAAAGATCTTGAATTCAGTTATTGGCAAATTAAAAAATTACAGTTTTTTTTCCCATCATAATGCTTACAATTCATCTATATTCATCGTCGACTTATCTTTTGGAACTATCAACTTCATCAACAGTACCAAGACATACTTGGCAGCGGGCCATTCGCTACGCATTCAGCAAAGTATCCTTGAAACAACATCAGAATATTCAAACAGCGACTGGAAATTAACCCCCGTTGAAGTTTGACACACAAACTCGTATGTGTGTATCTATGCAGGTGTTTGTAGAGCCATACACTTGCTTGTTTACATATGAGTGTTTGCTAAAACCATTTTAATCGTCGAGCGAAGAATTTGTCGAGTGTCAAACGCAATTAACACGATAATCCATCATTTCCGATTCACAAGAAGAATTTTTAATGAGCTTAGAACTAATAATGTTTGCGATGTAAAGCTTCCCGAGGATCAAAGCGACGACGCCTTCTGATTTGAGTAGCTTTCATGAGTTGAAGGGTTTGTAGTTGATGCTTTTTAGGACGTACATGTGTACTCGTATAGCTGCTTGAACTAAATAAAAATTAAGTTTAAGATACAATAAAATTCGTGAAATTTAAGCTTGAAATAAACAAAAAATTCAGTCTGATTCATGTAGCTATTCCAGTAATTGGAACCTTAAGAAATATGCTCGATTTGATTTGCAGCGTACAAAGGATCATTGCTATTAATTAGAAGCCCATTAAGCTGGTTCTCAGCTCGAGTTTCATTTAGGGGAATCCAATAAAATCCTACAAAGATAAATTATACCAAATTTAGACCAGTTTCAACCTCCCGTACCTGAGCCTGTGCCTAGATGAAATTGAAACTGGAAGCTGTTATTTACGAATAGACATTCATTCACCCCCTGTCCAATTAACCGAAAATAAATTTCATTACCACGAAAATCGAACTAATCCATTTGAAGGAGAGCCAAATTGTACGCACCGGAGCAACAGGTTAGGAGTTGAGATGTTAAAATGGTAGATAAAGGTTAATTTATTGGACCATACTGTTCTGAGAAGTAATTGAATCATTTGTGGTAAAGATAAGTAATTGGATTGAAACCTCCGTTTTCGTTAGAAGCTGAAGAAAAATGATTTGATACATTTCAGAATCCTTACAATGGACGGTGTGTTCTTTCAGTTGATGGAGGAAGTGTAATGTGATGAAGATGTTTTCAGATCTTTAGATTCAGCGTGAAATCGACTTTTAATAATTCTGCGAGAAGTTATATGAGGTAATTGTTTGACTTGCTGAATATTTTTGGCTATTACAGGCTTGTATATTGAATGAACTGATAAGCTCGTTAGGAGTCAAATCATATCATACTAATGGGAATAAATTAGTTGAGAAGTTTACGATAAGATAAGATAACAGTTGAAGTTGAAGAATATAACCATTATCTCGGAGAAATTTATTTTCGAAGTTAAATTTTTCCTGCAAAAATTCCTTCACGTTTCATATAAACTGCAAGATGGCAGCCTAAATGAACAGTGTGACCCCCTTAACTGCGTTGACGCTCTGCAAAGTCGCATGTCAAGACGACATCGATGACAATGCGGGACCAAGTAGAGGTGGCTTTGAAATTTGCAAGCAGAAATTTAGACAATCGGGTTCAGGATTGGTAAGAAATAGCGCGATCATATCGAGACCCATTTGGCGTGCTTACAGTGACCATTTAGTGGCCGCAGTACACATCGCTAATTCCATCTGTGTCCGTTTTTTCGTTCATTTTATTTGCCATTGTTTTTATGGTTAACGCCTCCAGAATCAACCCTTTGTGTGATTGCGCTCTTCGTTCATTATTGTTAAGTTCGAAAAATAAGGTAGGTGTCCCAGTTGTACGCAATATGCTGTCAGTGCCATTTTGTTGTTGTTATCGCTCCGTAGGTCCGATTTGTGCCCTGCAATTCTATTTTTCATCCATTGTTTCGTTGTTCCAATGTATACCATATTGCAGTTGCTGCATGGGATGTTGTAGATGATGTTGGATCACTACTCTTGCGGTATCTTGTCCTTGCTTGCTGTGTATATTGAGCTCAGCCTGTTTTTGATTTTGAATCCCAGTTGTATTTCTGCGCAGTCCTTGATGACGCTTTTAAATTTTTGGGAGAGGCCTGGGATGGTTTCCATGGTTGCAAAAATTGGACGCCTTTCTGTTTGCTGTGCCGGTGTATTTCGTTTTCCATTCTGTCGTACTTATCGAAGAAGCTGTTGATGAGTTTGATTGGAAAACCGTTCTTCACCAATATCGATTTTATTATTTCATTGTTTTTTTCCCGGTAGCAATGGTCACTTATGTTGAGGATGCGGTGGATCATGTTATATGCGGTATTCAACTTTTGATGTTTTGGGTGGGCTGACTTGAAGTGAAGTACTCTGCCGGACGCAGTGTTTTTTGAAACCAATCCATTTTGAGGATTACATGACCGACACGAGCCCGTTTACAGCGGTCAATTCTTTGGACTCGATGTGCCATCACTTTGGCACAAATTTCGACCGGAACTTTGGCAATTTCGCGTTGAATGTTGTCTTTGTGTTCGTCTCAAAATTTTTTGGCTTGTTGGCATACACTAGTAACTTGATATAGCCTCATAAATAGAAATCCACTGGCGTTGGATCGCATGAATAAGGCGGTCATTCTACCGGACCATTTCTTGAAATAACACGCTCCCCAAATTTGCCTTTCAATAAATCGATTGCGAAGCGTGCTATGTGGCACCGTCTTGTTGAAACCACATATTGTTGATGTTAAGTTCATCCAATTCTGACCACAAATAATCTTCCAACATAACACAATAGCAATCTGCATTGACGGTAACATGACGGTCGTTTTCATCCACGTAAAAATACGGCCCAACCACATCTCCAACATGAACACCGCACCAAACAGAAATTTTTCGTAGATGTAACGGTGTCTCAAGAAGCCTCTGTGGGTTTTTACTGACAAATAATGCATATTTTGCTTATTAATAAAGCCATTGAACCAGAAATGAGCTTCATCACTGAAGATGATTTTTCGATGTAATGCTTCATTTTCTTCAAAGTTTGCCAGTGGAGAAGTTTCTGCGTTTCAAATGATCAAGTGGCCTTAGGTCTTGAGTCAATTTGATCTTGTGAATATGTAGGCCAAGGTATTTTTGCACAATATGCCACAGTTTCGTTGGGCGATGCTCAATTCTTTAGAAGGATGTGGAATCGACTGATTTGGCTCATGTTGAAGGCACTTACGCCTGTGGTATTTCCTTCCCTTGGAGCGGTATGACATTTTTTTTGGCACCAGGACGTCCAACAGTGAGAGATTGGACTCAAACTGATCCACTATAGCACGCACGGCCTGTCTGATGGGACGATTATTACCGTCGAAAATTGGAGTAAGTACTCTGAAAGTTGCGACCACCGAGTCAGAATTTCGATAGCAATTTTTACTAATTTCAAAACTCTGCTGGTTTGTGAACTTTACCGTGATGAGAATGTAGACTTTTTAACATTTTGACAGTGACAATTCATTGAAAAGGCGGTACGGTCATATAAAGAAACAAAATTTTTATGTCCCTAATTGAAAGCCCTGTATAAATAGGAAAACTAAAACTGAAATTGTTAATTGTACTGAAGAAGATTACAAATAGTAGTCAAAAACGCGTTATACAGAAAATATATATTTATCTAATGTTAAAAGGAAAATTATTTAACTTACTTAATATAAAGGACATTGGGAAAAATGACTCTTATTTGATTGACTGTAAGATTGTTTTATATGAAAGACGGAAACCATCACACAGAAAATCTTTTTTTAATGTTACTGGGAGTTTTGATAAAATGTTGATTATCACGCAAAAAGTCAACAAAGGTATTTTAAAATACGTTGCTGCTTTGTGAACTTTACCCTGATATAAGTGTTAACTTTGACTAACGTTTTGACAGTTCATTAAAAAATTTTAAGGGTGCGATCATATGAAATACAAAATTTTTACGTCCCTAATGGAAAACCCTATATATGTCACCTCGTATGCACTGTTGTAGCGCAACGCCCTCGCACAGGATAAGTTATGTGTCACAGCTTTCAGTAGTTTGGATATTTCTCCAAAAACTGTCACACAAAGGACCGTTGTGTTAAATGTGACGGGCTGCACCTTTTTTCAAAATACGCAAAAGTAAAGCCAAAATGTGTTGACTGTGGTAGAGAGCATCCGGGCAATTATGGTGGATGTTCTCGAAATCCAGTGAATGTCACAAAATCATTCGCACAAGTTGCAGCGGCGAACAAAAATCAAAACAAAATCACCACAACCCAAACCAACAAACATTCCACAAAACACAAACAATAACATAGACTCTGCCACCATGCAGACACAGGTTTAAATTATGATGCAAGACATGATGGCACAAATGATACAGGGCATGTTTGCATTCCAAAATAGCATTAATAATACATACCCATACAAACAATAATGAACTTTATGGATCACTCAATGCAAATGCAAATTCCCTGCTTCAGAAGACTGGTGAGCTTACTCAATTTACGTTTGATTATGAATTTGATATCATTCTCATCCAAAAAATCTTTTTGCAGCCTGGAAACCGTCGATGTTTCCCTAACTATTTTCTGTACAGAAATGATAGAGCAACAGGCAGAGTAGGTCAAACGGCAATTCTAGTGAGAAGGAATGTGAACCATAATATCATATTGACACCTATTTTACAAATTCTAGAAGTTAGTGCAATTCAAGTGTGGACGAATTCCTTTGAATTCGTGGTAGGCAAAACATCACGAACACCTCGAAATGGTATTTCACGTACCTTTGAACAAGATATACGCATCGAAGTCCTTGGCGAACTTTCATCTGATCACAAATCGGTGCTCTTTGTAATAGCAGGAATACTCGTATACTCGTACATAGACGAACCCCCACTAGTAAAGACGAAAGCTGATTGGCGAGCTTTCTCAGTCACACTGGTTAAAGAAACCATTATTCAAACACCTGAATCTGCCAGCGACACTTAAAAAATAATAGAAGAAATTACACATAAAAAAGTACTCGTACATGTGAAAGAGAACAACAAAGTCACAATTCTGACAAGGTGTAATAAATATAAGCAGTCGAGCAGCCCCATGGTGATCAGGGGTGGCTGCTCCTGAGGAGAGAAGTTGGTCACCTCGTCAAAACTACTTAGTTTCTTCTTTCACTAAGTTAAAGTTAACTACCTCCGTCAAGTTTCAATCCATTAGGCAGAGATGAGTGTTTTACTTCAGCCACTTTAACATATTTATGTTTTACATTCTCCTTGTAATGGAATGACCTTCTTCAAGAAAAATAACGGTTACTTTTTATACAGTGTTTGCGTCCTTTCAAGCCTCCGTGTCCGCTGATTTTAACGAAACAAAAAAAGTTTTGAGTTACCATAGAGTAGCTTAATTGACACATAATAAAACATTTCTAAAGATAATTATAATTGATCGGAATGTTTTGTAGAGTAGAGTATGTGTGATAAATATTTTGTAGTGTAGCTTGGTGGCACGACAAGAACTCGCCTTGGATGATCTTTTAAACAGCATGTCGACAAACACACATACGCGGTCGTCAAGTTAAGCTGGTCAGCTGGGCTCGGTCGTCTTTATAGCTCGCTGACACTTGAATCGGTCATTTCAAAAACCTCATAAGTCACACAATCAGAATTTTTCAGCAATCAATAAAAACTGTGCCATTCATCAAAAAACGAGTTTGAGAGTCCTTTTTTGGGCTTAATATAGTATTTGAATATTAAAAGATTGAAATGGTGGATAACCTCCACGTTTCATCAACAATAATAATGAAAAAAATTGAAAAACTGTTCTTGACTTATGTTGTTTTAGAAAGAAACAGGGTTAATGGTATATAATTTAGACAAACCAATCATATCAATCAAATCTTTTATTGCTTATTATTGAAAATAGCACTTCAACATAAAAATATCAACTTGTTACATGTTTTAATAACTTTAAGGCACATAATCATATTCTCCATCATTCTCAATCGGATTATCTTCAACTTTTCCAGTTATCCAGCAAAATATGTTCGCATAAAATGGTATAGACTCTTCCGGAATGCTATCCTGTACTTGTTTCAAATCATCGTTTTTTTTATAATTAATGGGCACTCTCAAATTATAAGCCTTGGTTGATGGAAGTGAAACAGAAGTTGTGAGTTTTTTTAGTAGTCTGAATGAACGGTTAATGAATCCATCAATAAACTCCTCGGCTATGATAGTACCTTTTTTATCTAAATCATACTGAAAACTCATATATGTCGAAGGCGTGAATGATGTTTTTTTTTCTTTTGGGACATTTTTTCCATACCACTCAGTTGACAAACGTGTTTTTTTGTATATATTTGGCCATCATTTCTTGAAGTCCCAAATATCATCAATGCTTAGCTCTTTGACTGTAAATGTTGAGCCAGAGTTCAAAACTAAATTAATATATTGTTCTGGGACGTAGATACGATCATGCTTTCGAATAGTTTTTTTTATGACTCCAAAATCACGGTCATTGGGTAAAAATGAATGACCACCTATCGGAAAATACTGATGTACTTTTTCAAATCGTTTAGAGTCAGTCAAAGCCAACATGAATCTCAACAAAGTATTATATTTATTTTGACCGGGGCAGCCGTGGGAAAATACATATAAATGGTTAATATGTGGCCCAATATTATTTTCAATATAATGCATCAATATTGAATAAACCTCATTTGCTCCCTTGTTAGAAATGCCTTCATGATACATGTAAAATGTCGATTTGCCTGTTTTTAAATCTTTAACGCCAAAACAGTCAACCCACAATTGCCGTAAATAAAAAATATGTTGTATAGGTATGTGTGGCAATGGCAGATTTTGCATAAAATCGAACGTTATAGCTCCTCTCGTGCCTTGCATAGATCTTGAACTGATGAAATTTTGTGGTAGAACTTCTTGGCACGTTGTTTATGAATCATTAACTCAGCGACTAACAAACGTTTTGCATTTTCTAATAAGTTCGATTGTTTTATTTTTGTTGATAGTTCTTCGCAAGTTATACATGTGTCGACTTGTGGTTGACCGAATCTAAGAGAAAAGTTATCCTTAAATAAAATTTGTACTTAATATTGAAAACTGGATTTTTTTCCATAAACAATGAATGCATTTTTTTGACATCTAATCGTGCGTCAAGATATTCGATGTCCTTTCCAGCATAATGAGTCTTTTTCCTTGAAAAACAAAGAATGTGCTCGTGTATTTTCTGGCATAAATTAGAAGGCACTGTATTTGCTTTTGGGTAACATCCTCTGTTGTCTTTAGGGCTCTTTTCTTCATTAAGTAAATAACAAAGCCTACGAACTCTAGCTTCAGTAACTCCATATAGGCTAATAAATGCTTTCTTGTAGACTGTTACTTTACCAGTATGTTTTAAAATATGAAACTTAAAAGTACTTTGCCTCCATGTAGCATTTTCTTTCCGAGGACGCCTTTGTTTTACATGTAGCTTCTCTATAAGTGATTGAAGAAATATATCCTGCTCATTTTTTGTTGTAAACCTGTTAATCTTTGAAATGCAAGATTCCATATCGTCCCGGTTGAAATTTGCGAAACATTCCTTTTTACATCTGCAATAAATATACGGTATATCGTAACTAATCATAAGTATGTTTAGGTAGTTTACTAAATGCAACGGAATTTATTGAAGTCTTAATGCACAAACGATTTTATAATTTGTATTTATTTTAGAATTAACAACGACTGACAGAGATGTCCTCAAATCGTACTGAAAAGTCAAACTGAATAAAAGTTTGTGGTTAACTTGACTGCAATTTTCCCCCGTAGATCCGGGAGCCATTGGTTTTCCTCTATGATTGGTATATGCCTGTCCTTTAACTTTAGAATTTTTGTATAATATTTTTTTTTATACGTTGACGAATTACACATTCTCTTCTTTTTTGGCTCACTATCACTCGCTGTTTCACTTGAAGACATTTTTAAGGCAAAATTACGACAAATGATATTAAGTGTCAAATTCAAGATATGAACACTGTTATTTAAACAAATCACAACGATGCAATTTTCAAACGTCTATCTCAGATTTTGGGGATACACTAGGACCAAGTTCATAAAATAAAACAATTTATGTACTAACACAATACAAAAATTCATTCGGAACGACTAAAAAATATTCTAACGATATGGCGATTTGCTTGCGAGAGAGATATAACCAAGGTACGTTAAAATGTATATCCTCTGTCGATCCTAGTGCTGTCATGTCAATGATCGCAGCAACGGATGTCACCACAAGTTGCCATAAGTTATAACATCCACCGCCATCTAATTGTGCATGCAAAAACCAGTTAAGTCACTGACTTGTGTTGTTTATGCTATGAACGTCTAATACGCGATATTATTTGAAAAGGAAGGAATGTATTGACTTACGTGATTTATATCCAGAATACTTATCTAGTATCAAGGACGAGTTTTCAGCAAAAATAGCATGTTCGGAAAAAATGTGACTTAAGTGGTTTTTGAAATGACTGATTCACTTGTACTAGACAATAGGCACCCGTATCCTATACTCTCCCTATGAACTCCACAACGTCATCAAAGAATGAATAAGGGGGAGGAATCGGGTTCGGAAATGAGCTAGAAATATAAGTGATCCTAGATTATGCCAGGAAGAAACTTAAATTGCACACCAAATTTGTGATCGGATATCAAAATTTCGTGATGAACAGTGGGAGAGCTTCTTGCAAAGCCCGGAGCCTAGATGTACGGTTTCTGGCGTATATCCAAATATTTTCATCTTAAAAAATAAATTACAAATACCGCAAATTCATGGCCCTTACGGTATTAAATTCGACAGTTCTGGTAAAGCGGAGGCCTTTGTAGATACTCTAAAACAGTAGTTTTGTGAAAATTAACCTAACAAAGAGGACCTTGATGAATAAGAAGATCATGTCAATCGATTGACAAACGGGCTCATGAGGCCACACATTGCAAATTTTCGTAAACGACATCCTACAAGTGCTAAACAGATGAAAAGCACCAGGATTTGATTTAATATCAAATACCATGGATACATAGCTCTCAGATAACATCTTCGAAGCGATAATAACGACTATAAACGTAAATTTCAGCTAGCAAAAATACTCTGAAATGTGGAAATCGGCAATTGTTATTGTTCTTCCAAAACCTAGTAAGAGCCTCATGTTTCCACAAAACTGGCAACCTTTTAGCCTATTATCTTCTCTGTCAAAAAAAGCAGAGCGGGTGCCATTAAACAGATTGACCAAGGCTATTACCGTAGTAAAAGTTCTTGAAGTACGATTTGGCTCCAACCCAACACATTCCATGGAACTCCGACATATTAAAATAGAGCTAAGCCACAGAAAGTCAACGGAGTTGGTTATGTTTGATATAGCCAAAGCCTTTGATAAAGTCTGGCATACAGGACTTATTAACAAACTGTATGAATTTCAAATGCCACTGCAGCTCATCCAAACCAATGGCTCCATCCCAAAAGGCAGATTATTTCCTGCCAAAATTGACAACCATTTCTCAAGCCTGCCTCAAGTTCAAGCTGGAGTCCCACAAGGATCACCTATTTCCCCAATATTATACAATATCTTTACTGCAGACCTACCATGGCTGCCATTAAATGTTCACGAGTCCTTATTTCCTGACGATACCTGTATTTTTTACGCGCTTTTAGAGTACTTTTGTAAGTGGAAGATTAAAACGAACACAAACAAGACACAAGAATTATTTAGAACTAGAAAAATACGACAGCGATCGACAACGCTGACTGTTGGCAACGAAAATATTGCCTGGTAAAGAACAGCCAAATAATTAGGACTGACATTCAACAACAAACTTTTCAGGATCGGCCACTTCACACGAAATTAGCCTATCCCTTCGACTAAAAAAACGTTTGGTCTTAGATCAAATTAAAAATGATTTAGTTTGCGAATAATAAATCTTGACTTTTAGCTTCACTGTATTGTTTCTTTGTTACTTGTTCCCTACATTCGGCCCTCCTGCGATGTTATACGTCCTCGGATGTCTTCTTCGTTGTTGTAAACTTTATAGTCACCGTCTCCTGGCTATCTTCAGAGTCACTACTACTTCCGTCGTATGGCCACAACTTCATGTGATCAGCGGCTGTTGACGTATGCCAAGGTCCTTCGTGTTTGCCGATTTTGTGAACTGTATATGTGTCGTTCCGTAAGGCTGCCTATACTTTGTATGGTCTTAAATACTTAGCTGCTAATTTTAAACCCAGTCTTTGCTGAGTCCGACGAATAGCTACCAAATTGCCTTCTCGATAAACATTTGCGTCTTTGCTTTTCTTGTTAAAAACACGTTGGTTTTCCTCTTGAATGGATCAACGCCTTCGATGGAAACCTTCGCGAATAAGTTCCCGAAATGCGGCATTTACGAATTTTTGAAAAACAGCTGGTGAGTTACATAAACAGAACGGTACTCTCATAAGTTTGAAATGACCATCAGGTACTATGAAAGCCGTATACTTCTGACTCGACTTATCGACTGATACGTAAAAAACCCTATTTTTCAAATCAAGAATGCTGAACACTCGCGTACCTTACAGCCTGTGCAGCTGGTCTTCAATCAGCGATAGCGGATACCTGTCTTTGATAATTTTTGTATTCAGCAGTTGATAGTCAACGCCAAGTCTTTTTGAACCATCTTTTTTTTTGCTACTAGGATAGCGGACTCACATAATCCGAGACGGACTGTCGAACAATCCCGTCGTCAATCCAATAGGTAATCTGAGCATTGACCAGGTGTCGTTCGTCGTCCTTCAATATAAGTGTCATTTTTACACACATGTCGCGAGTCTTTACCGGCTTCTAATCGTCGGTGAGGACTTGAATAGCTTCTCTGTACTTTTCGTCCTGAATATTCGATAAATTTGTCGTATTCGCATCGCAGCATTCTACTGAACTGATTTGGAATGTCCCCGGCTCTTCATTGCATGTGGAGGAACTTTCGGTCAAAGGGCTGGTTGTAGCTTTACCGCGCTTTGTCGTCAAATCTATTGTATGCAAAAAAACCTAATTAAAAATTTATGCCTTAGCAAATCACCGGACATCACATGAATTAAAATCGGGTACGAGTTCCCATGAATAGTTAGTGTCACTCAAAATTCTCCCAACTTTGCGTTATTCTCTTTTCTAGCCCCGTGAAATGAAATTGATTTATTAGGAGAGAGAGCTTTATTTCACATACTCGTCTGCTTGCATAATCATCAAGTCACTTCCGTTATCGAGTAAAGCTTCAATCGGGGCACCCTCAATCAAAACTTGCTTATCGTACTTGCCTAATTTTGCCTGGGTTACCACGCAGCTACTCTTGGTTGTATATTTTCTTCTGTTCTGACATTTCTGTGCAATATGCCTGTATTTGCTGCACGTGAAACACTCCGTTCTTTTATTTTTGGTAGGACAATTAATACTGATATGACCGCAATCATAACAATCTTTCTTTCGTCGGATGAACTTTTCTCACCTGTCTCGCTCTTATCGTTCGTCGCTTTGTCGTTCCTACGATTACCGCCACTCGCTTTGTCGTCTTGTTATGCATTCGAACATGACATAAAATTCCTGTCGCGCAACGATATTGAGTTGAATCCTTGTATACGGGCAATGTCGTACAGCACTTCGTCATCATCCATACTGAGATAATTTGCAAGAATTGTCTTCTCATGCACATAATCATGAAAAGTTTTGGTTTTTCATGTTCGCTCTTCGAATTTTCGTCGCATTGAAATCTTATTCGGACGATCGTAGAACATTCTCCTCAATTCACTCAGAAGACTTCCAGTGTCCAGCGCAATATATTCGGGCCTGGAATAAAAAAAATTCCATGGTTTTCCCCCTGAGTTGCGTTCCGATAAGATTGTTGAGTCGTCGAACTTATATGCTTCATTACCTGTCTCTCTAATGTTTCGTATGTCACGGCTTGAACGGAGAAGATACTTAGCAGCTCCGCCAGCATCATAATGCTTATGTTCATCGTCGTAGATACAGCTTGAACTGGTCGTTGTTCGGTTGAGGTTTCTATATTATCGGCAACATGACCGTGACCGTCATTTACCATCACCTCACGACTTCCCTCTCGGCCAACACTTTTTCGCGCCTGTGCAGCTCGATTTCACGATCAAACAATTTTCTCGTTATGCTCCCCCGTACTCCCGTATATTTTCTCGGTTCCAATATCTTTTCCGTCATTAAAATTGTCTAATTTATTTATCCATTCCCTACTTGGATTGGCAATTATGAGTCTGTCTATTAGGTCGGCATTATTTCCCGACAATTTGAGCCCTTTATCCATCAATATGTCTTTTAGCTGCGCAACTGTGAGGTTATACACGTCACACGTTACGACACTGATCGTTAAATTGAATACTACGTCCTCTTCTGTTTTTGCACGCAAAAAGTCATTCACGGTTCCGTCTTGTCGCCTTTGTTTATCTCTGGCGCGCCGCCTTTTTCTCGTCTTCAGCACAATTCATCATTGTCTACACTCATTGTCTTTCCATATCCCGATTGAGCCCTCAATTTATGGGACTAGGTTATCCCTTCGACTCAAGAAAACACTCGGATTTAGATCAAACTTAAAATGAATTAATTTGCGAATTATTAACTAGACATACAAAAGCCAACTAGCCCCGACGAAAAAAATCTTGACTTTCAGCTTTTTTAGTAGGTGTAAAGCCTTTAAAGTTTCTGCGCAAAAAATGTATTAGGTTTTCAAAGAGGGTCTCCTCATATAGGGGAGTGGCCCCTGAAAAAAAAAATTTTATCGCATGTAGACAAAATGAAAGGTTTTAATGAGAACTTTTCAAAACAGGTCTTAAAATGAGAAGTTTTGCTTTGAGGGTTGCAGGGGGAGGGCAATTGTACGAACGTTTGGTGTCCACGCCCCTGACGATTGGACACCTTTGAACTGAAAAATTTGGAAAAAACACAATTGTAAGTTGTCATATAAATGTATATGTACTCGTATTATATTTGAAGAGAATAAATTAGTTGCAATCAGAACTCGGAGATTTTTGGTTGTGTCACGCTTAACATAACATCGGTGACTAGGATGGGCTGAAAAAATAATTACGCATTTTACCAGTGCAATGTGTTGGAAGTGAAATAAACGTTTAAAATGAACCCAGAACAATTTAATGCGTTAAGGGAGCCTTCCAATCATTAATACAGGGATTGACGATTGAAAACACCACGAGACAACGAGACGACAGTACTCCGAAAATCAATCTAGCATATGAATTGCAGGGCATCATGAGAGGATTTAAGTGCAAAAAATTCTACACCCACACACAAGCCGCCACGTTTATAGACTATTTTGAGGCACAATGTCAAATGTGGGGCATCGATAATTCAACAAATAGTGCCTCCATTGCCATAACACGTGAGTTATTTTTGTCGTGTCTTAAGCCAGAAAATTTTCACGAGCTGAAAGTTGACTTTGCCGATGCTAGTGCAGAATTTGAGAAGCAGACATATGACGCCATTACAGAAAATTTAAGGCGTTGACGAATTTTTTGGAACAGCATTCGACGCACCGATCAGAATTTTGAGTCGTACGCAAATCAACTTAAAGAATAAAGCCGATGTTTGCCGCACTCGATAAGAAAGGAAAAGAGGAGGCGCGTCATTCTTCGCGCGCTTTTATAGCCTCCTCCTAACGGCCAATGTTCCGCTCTTCGACCGAATGTCATTGTCTCCGGTCATCCACCTCTTCAGCGTGGTAATTTCTTTCTGCCGCCACTTGGTTTCCGCTCCCCTCTGGTGGTGATCACTCCAAGTGCGGCTGAATTAGCTGAACATAATTCACTGACAGTTTGAGCTGTCAGTGGTATTTGTTTACTTTTGAGATTTGGATAAAATATTCAGCCTTCATTTGAATCATTTTTTGAATCATCAACGTTAGGATCTGTATTCGTCGGTTTGAATAATGTTTTATCTTGAACTTCGGCCTTAATATTTAATTGCATGTCATTCATTCGGTGATGCTGTGGCTTCAGCGATGTGCCTAGTCCCGAATAGTTTAAGTGATCGTACTCGCCTGGTTCTCTTAAACCTTCCTTTTGCTTTATTTCGTCGTATACGTGCTCTTCTTTGGTCATTTTGTCTATACTGTGATACACGTTTGGATTAGTTAAATCTGCATTATAATTCTTCATACTAGTTGCTGTGTTAAAGTTTATTGAATACGGATCAGTACAATTGTTAGCGTTTTACAGAAAATTTAAGGCGTTGACGAATTTTTTGGAACAGCATTCGACGCACCGATCAGAATTTTGAGTCGTACGCAAATCAACTTAAAGAATAAAGCCGATGTTGCGACTACAATGGCGACATGCTCGATCGACAATTACGTGATCGCTTTGCAACGGAATTGCAGCATAAATGACTCGAAATAGAATTAAAATAACGTTGGCCGGACCTTAAATTAAAAAACAGTGAAAATTTAGATGTGGAAGTAACATTTGGAGAAGTGTTCGCTGTGGCTCAAGTGCGAGAGGCAGCAGAAAAAGGCTGTAACACTAGTGGTTGTGAATCGGTGAAACGCGTGCAAGCCTTGGCAAAACGTGAAATAGTTAAAAAACTTTAAAGTAACCAGTGTCGACGTTGTGGTAAGCCAAAAATGCATAAACAGTGCCGCGCAGAAAATAGCATTTGCGAAGAGTACGGTATCCGAAGACATTTTGGATTGTGCTTCATCAAACGTGCTCGAGATCAATTCAGTTATATAAGTGCACACACAGATGCCAATGCATACAAAAGCAAGAACAATAAATGGGAAACCGAAACAGCTTCCAGAAGAGAAAAATTTTTAAAATGAGCGAGACACACAGCTCCGACGACGAAACGGAATCCAACCCAATATTCCACGTTAATAAGGGAAAAGGAATAAATGTCATTATGAACAACATTAATTGCACGATGGATTTGGATCCAGGGGCAGCACACTCGATTATAAGCACAACTTTGTGAAGGAGAATCGGATCACCATCACCATTGAAGGGTCCCACACTAAAAACATACGGAAACTCCAAATTAAGACCTATGGGTATAACGTTTGTGACCGTAAAACTGCAAAATATGGCAGCTACCCTTCCAGTAGTTGTATTGGACAACGCAAAACCTTTGATATTTGGTTTACCGTGGAGTGAAGCATTCGGCATGCAATTTCCGTCTGCGGTGTATTCGCGGAAGGAATTCAAGCATCAAAAGAAATACAACAACGATAACCTTGATCGAGAATTATCCAAAAAATTCAGGGAAATAAAATCCTTTTTAAGAGCTCACTCGGTAAGATTAAAAATTATCAAATCAAAATTCATTTAAAACCTAACGCAAAGCCTATACATGTACCGATGCGTCCAATAAAGTTCGGTTTACAAAAAAAAATGTAGAAGCTGAACTCGACAGATTTATAGAAAAAGGGGTGGATCCTAACAATACACCGCTAGAGTGGGCAACACCCACAGTAAATGTCATAAAAAAAGATGGTACAATTAGAATTTGCGGTGACTTTCGAACAATACTTCATCCCGCGCTAGTAACAGAACAGCATCCAGTCCCACTTTTTGATCAGCTGACACACAAATTATCCAAAAAATATAAAAAAAATTATTTCCCTTTTTTATTCGTTATAACTGTTTATTTGCCCATGCGCCAACGTTTCGAAGCACACACTTGCTTCTTCATCAGTGGTACAATAACTAATATTACATTTGCCTTAAAGCTACTTATATACCTACTACTTTTACAATCTTACCCCTTACCCTAATTACTTCCTTAATTGCTAGCTGCAAACAATTCCATAAAAAGTAATTTAAAAAGCTATCGGAGCCATCCAAAAGAGTGATCGATATCCGCGCGACGTTAGATAAGCTTAAAATGTAGAGCAAATTTGTCGTATAGATTTACATTAAGTTGATGTGAAAAGGGTGAAATGATCCAATTAAAAAAAAAAGTTTAGCTAATAAAAGAGGTTTTACGACGACTATGTTGTTACGCCCACTTTTTATTCCACGGGAGCCACTATGGCCCTCAGAGAAATTGGACTGCTCCGGCGGGGCTTATGGACCCGGTTTGGCTCGTCGAGAGACGGGCGTGGGACGCCACTCGCTTGTCCCTCAAGGCCCCAATAAGCCGCCAAGTGAGAATGCGGCTTGCTGGAATAACCACCGCTGCGATTCGGCCGAACCCTACCTACACACGGGCTACCACTCAAGCCTTACACCTGCACTACCACTCAAACCTTACACCTGCACTAACCTTCGCCAGGACCACTACACCAACCCCGAACACTTTGATTCTATATATCTCTAATTTCACTTTGTTTTATTGCACTTTTACATCGACTTGCCACTCAAGCCGCACCCGTCACAATCTGTAATTTGAAAGAAGTCTTTACCTGTTTTTTCACTTTTTTTCCTCAAAGCATAAATTTTATAAATGAAATATCAATGAAGTTTCAATAACATAATATAGCTCTCAAATTCTATGTACGCAAACAATTTGATTCACACTAAAAAGAACTTACTTCTACTGAATACCTACAAGGGGCCCCTTCGATGGTTGCATCCGTTGGTGCACTTTATAATTATTTCTTCCACGTCTGGGCTTTGCTTGTCGCTTCGACTTTAATATTGCTTCCTTCCGCAACTGCTGCTTCTCGTCGCTTCGTACTTCGAATTTCCTCCGCACTTGTTGCTTCTCCTGAACTTCTGGTTTGCCGCACTCGATAAGAAAGGAAAAGAGGAGGCGCGTCATTCTTCGCGCGCTTTTATAGCCTCCTCCTAACGGCCAATGTTCCGCTCTTCGACCGAATGTCATTGTCTCCGGTCATCCACCTCTTCAGCGTGGTAATTTCTTTCTGCCGCCACTTGGTTTCCGCTCCCCTCTGGTGGTGATCACTCCAAGTGCGGCTGAATTAGCTGAACATAATTCACTGACAGTTTGAGCTGTCAGTGGTATTTGTTTACTTTTGAGATTTGGATAAAATATTCAGCCTTCATTTGAATCATTTTTTGAATCATCAACGTTAGGATCTGTATTCGTCGGTTTGAATAATGTTTTATCTTGAACTTCGGCCTTAATATTTAATTGCATGTCATTCATTCGGTGATGCTGTGGCTTCAGCGATGTGCCTAGTCCCGAATAGTTTAAGTGATCGTACTCGCCTGGTTCTCTTAAACCTTCCTTTTGCTTTATTTCGTCGTATACGTGCTCTTCTTTGGTCATTTTGTCTATACTGTGATACACGTTTGGATTAGTTAAATCTGCATTATAATTCTTCATACTAGTTGCTGTGTTAAAGTTTATTGAATACGGATCAGTACAATTGTTAGCGTTTGAATCATCATCATAGTTTGAAAGTGATGGTTGTCCATTTACATTGTTCATCTTTGGATGGAAGTTATTTAGCAGTCGTGTGTCGTCCGCTGATGGTTGCATTCCGTAGCCAGGATTATCGAAATTATCCCGTTCTGGATATGATTGTGGATTAGCCATAAAAGCAACATGGGCTATTTCGGTTTTTAAATTCGATACTCTACGCCGGTAGTAGAAAAGCACGGCAGCAAATATTCCAATCAGTACCAAAGCCGTTACAATGCCAAATGCCAGACCAGCTTGATTCGTTGAATTGTCAATAACAGCAACACGCTCTAGAATTAATGGAATGTCACAGTTATCTCCAGTTTTTCCTTGACGACATATGCATCCCAAGGCAGCATGACATACGAAATTTTGAGATGGACAAGCACATGCTTCCATATAATGATTTCCAAAGAATCCATCTGGGCAAACTTGATCACATTTTTCACCCATCCATCCGGCTTTGCACGAACATGAACCATTTTTCGGGTGACACGCTCCATGGAGACATTGACATTTTCCTTTACAATCTTTTCCATAATGTTGTTCATCGCACGGTCGATCGCATTTTACATTCTTCCAACCAGGAGTACAGAAATATTGACCAGTTTCCGGCGAACATTTAGCTCCATTTTTACAATCACACTTTTGATTGCATTCGACTCCATACGTTCCTTCCGGACATGATTCCGTGCAGTATTTACCGCGGAACCCAGCAGCGCAATAACATTCACCGCTAACTGGTGAGCATTTCGCATTATTTTTACATTCGCAAGCTAGATCACAATTCTTTCCATATTTCAGGAAAGTGCACGGTCAATTGCACTGCTCGCCACTCCAACCAGGTTTACAATGACACAAACCAGTCCAAGGATCGCAAAGTTCAGTGTTATGCATGTCACAATCACATATTTTGCTACAATTCAATCCGTATTTGTTGATATCACATTTTCTCTTTTCGCATAGTCGTCCTTCCCAGCCCGCTGAGCATAAACATTCGCCAGCAGGAGGATTGCATTTCGAATTATTTCTACATTTACACTTTTGGGAACAGTTTTGGCCAAATTTATTTGGCGGGCAAGGAATCGAACACGTTTCTTCAGTGAAACCAGGGAAACATTCACATTCACCAGTTATATGATCACAGTTTCCATTTGAGCAGTCACAAGTTTCGTTGCAGCCCAAACCATACGTATTAGCAGGACAGCGATTGGCACATACTGAGCCTATCCAACCCGGTTGGCAGTAACACTTTCCACTTACAGAATCACATGTACCATCATTCTGGCAGTTGCATACTTGTTTACATTCGGAACCATGCATTCATTTTCGCACCTTTTCAATGCCATTTAACAGCCGCTAATCAACCTTGAAATTACCTCACAGCACTAAACGATAACATTCCATTTTCAACCATACGTTGATTCTGCCCTTCGCTCGATGACAATCATGTTTGCTTAAAACTACAAATAATCGTATTTAAACTCCTACTATGAATACAATTTGGAGTGGCAAACAAACCCTAGTCGAGTGCGGCTTAGCTTTCTGAATATACCAAGTCACGCGAATGCTACGATAGTGTTCGGGATGCGGTAATATTGGTGCCCTTCTGTTGTATCCGTAACAATGTGCAGCAGCAAGTGCGCATTAATGCAACTCTTAATCGAATATTTGGGACATACAATCAGTAAAGAAAGTATACGACCGTCACAATCCAGAATGGCAACGGTTGCAAATCCTTTAACATCAACCAACGTAAAGAAGCCCAGATCTTTTTTACGTTTAATAAATTTGACCAGTTTTTATGAGGTGCTAGCTTTATGCTAATCACAGAGCATAAGCCGTTACAACATTCGTTTGGCGAAAATCGGAATCTGCCGAAATTGGTCAATAGCCGACTGACTCGGTGGGCGCGCTACATCAGATCGTATTACTACAACATAGAATATAGAAGAGGAGCTAACTACGTTATTGCAGATTGCTTATCACGACTTTCGAAAAATGATGAACGGGCAGGCAGTGAACAGTAGTGGATTAACAAAATATCCGAGAATTTACTAAGTAGTAAGTACAACGATATATAATTATCACAAAAGATTTTACAGAAAACAAAAAAAAAACGACGCTGTGCTACAAAAAGTATTATGGCTAGTACGATCATGTTCGAGTTGCAAAGAAGAAACGAAGTGTGCGTTGGCTGAGAAGGTTGTGAACGCTCAGCTCCATCCGTATTGGAGGTGATTTGGTTACCTCTTAGAACCATAGTGTCCATTCTGTGTGGTTCGCTGGGTAGCTGCTACATTTTATTATTTCTTCAGATGGCAATGTTGGTTTTGCTCGTTTTGTTGAAAGACTCGAGGAAATTTAGTTGGCACTGAGTGCGTGAAAGTTGTCCACTGCCGTATTGTAGTTGCCTCATGTGCAAATGATCCTAAGCTGAATTGACAACTAATAGTTAACGCACTAATGTGATTCAGAAAATAGTACCTTGAGTTGGCTTAGTTTAATTTTGAATGTTGTGATCTAGATTACATTTGTTAATCTCACTTAGTTTAGAAATGGATTCGAGCCTGTTCATCTTTCAACATCTATCAAACTTTAACAAATCAAACCCAAAGTAAGCCGAATTGTACCGAACGCACTGTTCTTTAACCCTCCCTAAGCTACCTATTGTGACACCCGAAGCAACAAAAAACTTCCATTCAAGTTTAGTTCAGGCTTCGATCTTTTTTAAGCAAACTTACATTTAAGATACTCAGAAAATCACTTAGCTAGTTTCTCAAAAACGTGAAAGTGATTGTAGCGCGCTAAACATGGTTCATAATAGAATTTCGCTCAAGTTTGCCCTAGTAGAAAAACGCTTCATATGGTATCTTACCTGCCAGGGAGTGATATAATATGAAACTTGTAATGATTTTTTTAATGCCCGTGTAGGACACGGGTGCCGATGGTCTGGCACAAGTGTCAGCGAGCTATAAACAACACCGAGCTCAGCTACCTAGCTTCGCTTAACGACCGCGCACGCGTGCTTGACGACTAGCATTTGCGGGATCATATGAGGCGGGTACTTGTCGAGCCACGAAGCTCACTACAAAATACTTATCACGCGTACTCTACTCTACAAGACGCGCCGATCAATTTTTATTGTCTTTAGAAAAGTTCTATTAGGTGTCAATGAAGCTACTCTACAGTAATTCAGTATTTTTTTGCCTCGTTAAAGTTAGCGGACACGGAGGCTTGAGACAAACGCAAACATTACACAAAAAGCAACCGTTACTTTCACCGAAGAAGGTCGTTGCATTACAAGGGGAATGTCAAACCTAAAGATGTCAAAGTGGCTGAAGTGAACCACTCATCTCTGCCTAAAGGATGGAAACTTGACGGATGCAGTTTACTTTACACTAGTAAAACAACAAACTAAGCAGTTTCGACGGGGTGACCACCTTATCTCTTCAGGAGCAGCCACTCCTGATCACCACGGGGCTGCTCGACTGCTTATGTTTATTACAAACTACTTAACACTTGATAGCAGTGCGTTAGACCATTGAAAAGAACCATCCCTAAGTTCCTTGTACTCCAATCTCTCTTGATATTCATAAGCTTTAAAGAAAAGTCATTACATTAAAGAACTTTTTAGATAAACCTTTATGGATGTTGAAAAAGCATTTCTCATCTCCTGTAATTACTCAACTCATAACATCCTCCTTTGTTGCTCCACGAAGTGATTCTCCTGAATTAATTTATTAGCAGGCAACTCAATTATCTAAGCCAAATAAAACTCGAATGAAAACAAACAAATGAAATAGCATGCACTTCAGCCACCACAACAGCAGGATACCGACCATATCTTATCCTTACATCCTTTGCATAGAATCTAGTCAGTCATTCCACTTAACCAGTGACTCAGTCATCCTGCCGTGATGGTGGATGATATCTTAACTCATCCTTTTTCCTGCATTTCCATATGCGGCTGACAACGTCATCCTTATCCCGTTCGTTGCTATCGTTGTCGTCGTTTTCCTCGCTTTTATAATGTTCAATCCTGAAATATGCATTGGCAAGTACACATTCATAACAACAAAAACAATGGTAACTGAAACGGAAAAACATAACTTACATACATTGATATTATATGAGAGTAAGTACAAGCTTATACACACGTCCTGGTACATGGGGTACATTCCGAGGATGCAATACACGAGATCTAGTTACAGTTTCAACGGGAGAGCGGGAAACAAGCGAATGGTACGGTTTAAGGTATTACAAGGTATTACGATAGCCGTGACAGAGTCAGTCAGTAGAAATGTTACTATGAATGTAGTTGGTGGCTTGGGAAAATTCGAAATGCCACTTGCGGTTATGGAAGCGTGTCACAGCGGAGAAAGTTTATTGGTCGTGAAAACTCCTTTCATAAAATCATGCAAAATTTTCATTCTATGGGTAAACTGAGCGTGACATGCAATGTCTTAAATTTTAGCAGTTTTTCTCCGAAGGGGGTGTGCTCGTGGAAAAGTAGAGACAATGTTACAATGAATTTATTCAGGTAATTTTTTGATTGTTTATTTTAAGGACAAAGTGACATTTTCGAATGTTTATTATGCAAGCAGTGATTAATCCTTCTGTTTGTATTGATGGCATCCTGTCATGTCATTAAATGAGCTAAAGGAGATTTTTTCAAGGGAAATGCGGACATCTCTTAAAAGAACTAGAATTTAACGAAACTTTGAAAATAATCTCATTCTGAGCTTTGAGTTTTATGTTTTTTGTTTCTTTGAAGAACGGCTTTTTTGCAGTCAATCCACCTTAAATAGCCACAAAAGAGTCAAGTCAATTGTTATTGTGAGCATCCACAAACTTATTGAACGCCTTCGAGATACCTGTCCAGAGGTGAATAATTGAGGCGAGGCTAAAAGGGAACCAATGATGAATCCAATACAACCAAGATATGTACATATAAACATTTTGACGTGCCGGAGGCCTTAACAATTGTAAGACCGCGGAAGCTGCAATGGGCTGGCCATGTGAATCGTATGAACGAACAACGGTTAGCCAAAAAGGAATTATTTGTGGGAACTGGAGGGCGGAGGTCAGTGGGGAAATCGAGAAAACACTGGTCTGACTCGGGACTATTCATAACTGTTAATTTTTCGAAATCAGAAGACGTGGTCAATGGACCAAGGCAGTTGGGGCACTTCTTATTGGAAGCAAAGGTCCTAGAGAGGTTGCAGTGCTACGAAGAAGAAGAAGAAGCTAAATGAGAGACCTGGTGGCGTTGACTTCGGAAAAATTGATGAAGAAATTATATATGATAGAATAGTAAAAGCTAAAACCACTATGCTGACAAGAGAGAATAAGTATAGAGAAGAATATAAGCAAAAAAGGAGAAAATATAAGAAAGCTATAAGAAATAAATTAAAACTTGAATTTAAGAAACAAAGTAATAGAATCCGAAAACTTGATACGAAGAGACCCAAGAATGATTTCATTATATCAGTTTCAAATCAGCGAGATAATCCTGGGGAAGATGTTAATTATGAAGACCATTATGATGAACTAGTATCTAATATTTCGATGACATCTAACGTCGGGGACATTGGTGATAAACAAGATTAGTTCTGAGATGGGTTACATTTAAATCAATACTGACGAGATACAGTAGGCCACCGAAAGACATATTATTTTACATCAAATAACTTTAGAATATATAATAACGGCAATTAATCAAATTAAACAGACAAATATGCTAGAAATACATGACCATAGATGATGGACATTAGGCCAAGAACTAGATGACATAAAGCATCAACTATATACATTAATGCCAAAAGAACCTTCAGATGAACCTACACTGAAGTTGAACTGCCCAAAACCTGCTTGAGCAGTTTGTGAGAGACATGAAGCCGACTTTTCGCTGCTGAGTGAGCAACATCATGATAAAAGTTCAGCATCAGGTATCCTGACAATACTGGTACAGGTGCTATATGAGTTCGGAACAGTGATTTCCAAGGGAAGGGTTGTGGACGCAGTGATGATTTCGTGTGGATTCGATGCTCAGGGACCACCTTCTTTAGTGTGCATATAACACTGGACGAAGCATTATCATCTTTCTAAGCCAAGCTTAATTCTTTGAAGGGTGCTATCTCGAACGTAGGTGACAACATGCTCGTTGGGGAAGACTTTAACACTAAAAAAAGTTGAATAGGGCATGCCTTTAACAAATCCGCGGGGTAAACGAATCCTAGAAATGGTGGACAGGACGGAGCTTGTTGAACTAAATACCGAAACCACTATGACTTTCCGCCATATTGGCTGTGAAGGAACCATACTGGACCTGACGTTTGCCTTGGCATCCTTAGTACAGAGGACACACATACTCAGCCAGTTATGATCAGTATATTCTGCTTGAGATTCCTGATGTTGTCTTCCAGCGCCCGTGCTCTTGACTTTCTACAATTCGGTGGAACATCGGAAAGATGGATACTGAGAGGTTCGTCGAGGTGCTTACGGTGATCGGCTTGAATTTCGAAAAGCGAAGGGAATGTCACAAGCTTCGACGTGAGGCTCAACGAGTACGCAACCATGACGAGGCATGCAATGAGGTAGCAGCATATAAGTCGGCCAGAGAATACCTTCACAAATTGCTTAACAACAGCAAGGCTCACTGCTGGTAACAATCCATCGCACAATAGTCCAAATCCGAACCTAGGCGTTGAGATTTTATTGTAAGGGTATCTCATTCCATGACCGTAACGGAATTTGAGATGATATGGTCAACATTATGCTCAACTAAATGATTACTAAATAATTTTTCAATTAGTACCCATCACAGCTGGGTGGGCTGATAGTCCGACAGCATCATCAGAATCTCAAACTCGATGCCACCACCGAGGCTTGAACTTGAAAGCTGCTACGCAAGTGGAGTGTGCCCTCACCCTAATAAACTCATCAAGTGAAGACTCACTGACGCAATTCGTGCCGCTGTGGACCTATCTCCTCGGCAGTACTGCTTTAGAGCAGGACGTTCCACCATTGAGGGGGTGACCGTGGTCCAAAAGGCAGAGGCACCTAGCCGCACTGAGCCACGGATCATTCTTTTGGTGACACTCGACGTTCAGAATGCCTTCAACGTTAGATGGGTGGATACTCTGGATTTGCTGAACAACCCTTTACAAACTGATGAACCTTATGGACCAAAACCTGCTTTATGATACGGTCCAGGGCCAATGACAGATGGAAGTTACATCAGGTGTTCCCCAGGGATCTATCCTTAGTCTCGACCTTTGGAACGTGCCTTGAGACTAGAGATCCCAGATGAGTTGCGCTTGATTGGCCGTCCGGATGATGTTGTGGCTCTAGTCAATGGACGCACCATTGAGCATACTGGTCATCTTGACAAAAAAGAGAATCTCTGGAGTAAGGATGATCAGTATTGGAGACATACTAATCGAATCGCAGCCAGCGGTGAACTACCGTGGGCTACTGATCGACTCATTTCTCTGAGCAAATCAGGGCAACGGTTGAGAAGGCTCCTTCGGTAGTATCGGCTCTGAGTTGACTTATGGTCAACTTAGGGGTGCCCCACCCATCAAGAAGACGCCTCTTGATGAATGCTGTAGGGCCGGTGCTACCTTATGGAGCAGAAATATGTTGTAGTGCTCTCAGTAAGGAAGTGAACGCTTGGCACAGATTCAGAGAAGAGGAGTACTGAAGATCGCATCTTCATATCCGACGGTTTCTAATTCAGCGGTGAGAGTTATTGCGTACGCGAGATCTGTTGCCTTCCTGTTTCGAAGTGAGGATGCGAGGGAGACGGTTGTCCGAGGATAGAGACAGCGCTCACTCAACGCTCAGTTTTGGGTGAATTCCATGAAGAGAAAGTGGACTGTGTGCCTCATCCCGGATCTGAGATCGTGCATAAATCGAAGGTATGGTGATACTGATTTCTATCCGTTTTACCTGCGCAATATAGGTAAGTCACGGTCCCTCGATTGTTGGTTTTGCCCAGGAAAGGAAGACGATATCTGCAACACATTTTTGCATGCACGAAATGGGACAGGCTGTGACGGGACTTCTACAGGGAGATGGGAATGCTTACCTTGAGTAGTAGTGTCGCGGTAATGCCTGAATCGGTTGACAAATGGAATCATGTGGCACATTATGTTCGGGAAGTTATAAAAGATAAAAGGGACTCACAGCAGCCGGAGACGTCAGGGCTGTGGGATAGCTTGTCTGGCGATTCCTTTTCTTTGCTTCCCTCTCACTAAAAGAGGAGTCTCCCAGCTTGAGAGCGCCTCAGGGCACAGCAAGACGAGACCTGGCCCGAAAAAAATGTGTCATACGGTATCAGACTAGGTTCTCAGGTCGTCGGGGGAGGTGTTTAGTGGGTAGTATAATCGCTCGTGAGCATGGAAGCCCTACACTAAGTACGTGAGTGGCATGCACCTACCAATTACAAAAAAAAACCAAAAGAACATAGACCAAAACCTAAAGAGAAACCGACTTATTAATCAAATATGACACAAAATATGCTCAGAAGAACTATAAATAACAAATTATCAAACCCAATTTACCAAATATACCTGAAAAATTTAGCTCATAAACCAGAATATAAAGAAATATATCTAAATATAAGCAAGAATCTGGGCTTAAAAATGCGAAAACGTTGAAGACATAGATCACATAGTTAATGTTGACACTGGGCTCTTTTGATTTGATGGAGAGGATGAATAATGAAATATAAAAATTAACCATAAATGTAGAGCAGGATGATCATATTTAGCAATACTAGCTAATATTCAAATATTGCAAAATAAATTATTGTAGTTACTTTACAGATTAATTTAATGCCAATTAGAATAGGACTTTTTTTGTTGGTTAAGCCCTTTGACTTTCAAGACCTTTTTAATTTCTGAAACAGTAGTGAATCCTAAGTTATCTATCCTTTACTGAATAACCTTAAAAAGTTAGGTATATCAATTTTCATGGGTTTGTTATTGTTTTTACGATGCGCACGTCTTCCGTCCTTATTTCATGGTTTTCTTGAACCATATGCTCTGCCACTTTTGACTTGAAGTTTATCACTTATTCCTTTTCGATTAATTAACTGCTTCCTCAGATATTCATCCCATCTAACGCCTAGTGATCTTCTCGTTTGCCAAATGTAATATCCATTACATTTGCGGCAGGAGACCTTGTAGACTCTGCTCCTTTCCATTTTGGATACGAGGTCTTTTATTGATCCAAGTAAGTTCTAAAATGTTGTGGCTCGGCTCGTTTAAACCAGATCTATGTCCAAGCTTCCATTACCTTTTCAATGTTTTCCATCCTTGAGCCGTAAGTCATCACTAGTCGCTTCCTTTGGTCGCTCTTTGTTGACGGTCTCGCTTGTTCGCTTTGCTATCAATTTCATGACCTCGTTTGTGGGATATCCATTCCAATCCACTATTATGTATATGTCTGATATTTCCTTCTCTCGACCTTCCTTATTCAATGGAAGCGTGATTATTCGATTTATAAGCCGGTGGAATATTGCCTATTTTGGCTGCTGACAATAAATCGACGAGTACAGAATAATCCGCATGGCATTCATTGGTTTGTAATATATTTTAAACTCCAGTCTATTTGTTTCTCTACACACCAACAAGCCCAGGAACGGCAGTCACCTTTCAGACTCCATTCTGAGTAAAAAGAATGTTCTTGTGTGTGGAGTTGATTGCCGTGAAGGACCCTCATATTTGATCTTGTTTGAATATCGTGAAAACATCATCTACGTTTCACAGCCATTGAAACGGAAGTTTTCCTACTTCTGCTAGTTTCCCCTCTAGGCGTGACATAAAAATTTCACTGAATAATGGGGACAGAGTATTTTCCATTGGAGTGCCTCACGTTTGTTAAAAAAATTCTTCCATGAAAGTGAAAAAGCTTTCTCCCAGCTTCAGGTACATTTTGGTTCATGCTTTCTAATGTTAACCCAATTGTAATGATTTTCCACGTCACAGCCGCTCGAGAGATTTCCCACGGGAAATCTTAACTGACCACCCATCGGTTCTAGACGTGAAGTCTTGGAACAAAACAACAGACGGTACCCATCAGGTTGACAAGTCCGGGCACTCTTAGTCTATTCCGAGATGGCTGCTGGCTAGCTAACTAGTTCGGAGAGTAGTTTCGGTTGCAGGTCCTACACAAGCAGACTAAGTCCGAATTACAAAATTCAGCCGGCGGTTTCAATGCCTGATTTAAAACGCGTCGAACAAATTACAAAGACTCTACTTCAAATTACGTAACTTCGTTCTGAGGAAAAGGAAAAAAGACAACCACTGAAAAAATACGTACTCCTGAATATTACCGATGTGGTGCCCGAAAAAAAACCTACTCGACTTCAAATCGAAAAAATCTACTCTAAGACCAAAGCGCAAACTAAATATATGGCACCACGTACCAGTTGCAATGCAAAACAGACTATTTGCGGATTACTGGAACCCTACCGTCTCGGCGGCATACTCACATTTTGCCTGCATTATCCTGCTGAAAGGGAACGGGTTGACTTGGAAAGAAAGACGTGAGTATCTATTCAACGAATCATTTTAATATTTCTCATTTAAATACAATTTATTTCACAATGCGGAGATCACGTTACTGTTCAGCATAAATAAAATAAGCTACTGTGAATTTTCTTTATTTTAATCTATATTATTCCTCTTATCCACAAAAAAAAACGAAAGAAAATTAAAGTATGCTGTAATTGAGATATTAAACAATAACTTTCGACTAAGGGATCTTGTATCAAGTTTAAATGTTTTTAATTAATACCAACTTCCTTTGACTATTTTTTTTTCAATTATTCAACCTATGAGGATTTGCAATACAGTTGCAAACTCAATGCAAATAAATATGATGGTCACCGTGGGGGTATTTTGGCTTTCAGTGAATTCCCAACTAAGGCCGTCCCGGGAGCTGACGGCAGTCCAAGTATTTAGCCAGAAAAATTAAACAATGCGTGCGAGTAAAAAAAATTCTGAGACTCTAAGAAATACAAAATTGGAATTGGATGCATAAAGATAAGATACAAGGGTTAGAATATTAACAGTGAGACAAAATAATTCACCATACACAAGTCAACACAAATTAAGGTAGTAAATAATATAATCCTCGTAGCGCAGACTCTGAACATCCTCTGTACAATAATCCAATGAATAAATGGCTTCACGTATGTGAACATAAGGTATTTGTTTAGTGGAAGCGCTGAGAATTATTGTTATTAGTACATACATGTTTTCATAGTCTGTGTGGCCTTGTGGTTAGAGCATGAACCCATAAGTCGAAGGTCCCAGTTTCAAATCTGGTTAGGAGCAACGGAATTTAGTTCAGGGGATTTTTCGGACAGACTACGAGTGTTCACTCAGTTGTGATATGTACTGATTTAATTAGATCATATCTGAGCTGAGCAAGCACATGGGAGCATGGTACTGACCAAACCAACTTCCGAAAAAATCAATACGGTCATGAAAATGAGACACTCTAACTATCTCTAAGTGAAGGCCCGAAAGGGGCCGTAGTGCTACAAAGAAGAAGAGACATACATGTTTTCAATCCGAATCGGGCCAGTGCAACCCACACAAGTGGTGTGCACTGCCGCGCCCGTGCATGAACGCCAAGCTTTGTGCCCACGCGGTCGACATGCGCGCGCATAGACGCTTTCAACACATGACAGTTGCCTCGGAGTCGCGCGACAAGATACACGGTCTCTCGCATTGGGATCACATTCCCGACCATGGCACATACGATAACCATCCAACCCAACGGGGTTGACGATATGGGACCGTGTCCCCTACCAAAAAAACACCACTGCCAATCCGATGGGGTTTGTTGATGGGATCAACTCATACACTCACAAACACACAATCATTGGGCACTCAAATTGTCGTGGGTTTTTACGCCGCAAGGTTTTTCGCACAAGAGCCACTAAAACATAAAATACGATGGCTAAAACACGAGTTTTTTATTTTGTGAAAAACCTCAACCTCATCTTTCCTGTAAAAAGTTTAGGTACACAAATTACGGGGAAACTTTGCATTGAAGAACCTTCCACAGTCTTGGACATTCAAATTAACCATAGCTAATCGAATAGCCAAAGGTGTTGTTCAGAATAATGAATAAAAAGAGAGGACAAGAAAATAGTATTGTTCCAAAAACAGTCAACAGATTTGAATAAAAGTTTTCGCTGTTTTTGGTTTTTTTTTAAAACCGGACGCTTTAATGTCCTTTCCATCCAGTGGATTTCCGATGCGACATACAATTGGATCGTATAAGGGGAAAACAACATATTAACAATGAATAAACGATTCAAAATGGAATTGACGAGTTGTACCGTTAATGTGTCTATCAAATGCAAGAAATATATACATACTTTTAAAATTCACAGCAGTACACAAGCAAAAAATAACATTTCTATAGCTGTGCATATGAATGTTTCTTTATATGTCGAGCCGAAATATGATAAAAGAATTCTAACTGAATAAATACACTGAAAACGGAATGGAAAACTGATTTTTGTTATTTTTTGCCAGTTTTCTTACCAGAAGAAACAAAGGCTTCACATAATTGCTCGACAATAAACCCGTCAGTCCATTTGATTCGGAAAACTTAGTGAAGTGAGTGTGGAGTGACTGAAAAGGCTAGTGGGAATAATTCCGTGGACTAGATAGTGAAGTAATTGTTGGCAAATTGAAGGACTAAGCAGCTTCGAAGATAGGTGATAGAATAATGGAGAAATCCCAGACTACCCACGTAGTGGGTCACGATATTGGTTTAAAACGGCGACGCGAAATAAAAATTAGAGTCATTGAACGCCCTTGTGAACTTATGCTGAAGGGCAAATATGAGAAATCGGAGCGAGAAAAAAATTCCGAAAAAAAACGCATCTTAAAGGAGCTATTTGAACCCGCGCAAGAACCGAGTTTTTGTGAAACGGGGGACCGGTACGGATAAGGTGGATAAGTGGATGCAGAAAGGGCCCCCAACGTTATCTTGGCAAACGTTTTGGTATTATAAATGTTTTGTCGTTTAGCTTGAATATAAAGTAATAATTTTAATTGAAATTTTTTCGCGTTTCTGTGGTTCCTTTATATCGAAGATTTTTCTTTGTCTTTTCCAATTTTTAATGCTCAGTGGTACTTTGATTTGAAAGGAGTAGTAGATTTGCGGTTATGATTCAAACCTGGTGGGCCGGTGGCTGAAGGAGGCAGTTTCTTCTTTGTTCATCTCTTATTTTCCTTCGTAACTTCACCGCGCCAAATAATGTTTTGCTTTGGTATCCCAGCCAAATTGGTCCATCTTATCAAAATGACAATGATGTCGACAACCTCTCATGTCCACATCAATAGTCAACATACTAACGCCTTTGACAAAATTATCCAATCTACTGGCTCGGTTGGTATTCAATTTGACTCAAGAATACATGATTAAAAAGCTACCTGTTGATACAAGAGGTACGTGTCTATACAATTCGAGCCAATGTGGATGACATCAACTATTTGTCACGGTCATTAACAACAGGCAAAGAACTCGACAGTGGAGCGGAACGATTCAATATGACGCAGTTGAGGAGCAATACTTCAAATACCCAAGTATTCAGTATCGAAAGTGTGGTCAAATTTGTGTATTTAGGCGCCAAAATAATGAGAAATGGTAATGACAGCGACGAAATACTCCGAAGAATACATCTCGCAAATAAAGTACTTTCTTCAGTTCAGACGATCTTGAAGACTAGTTGCATACACAGAAAAACAAAGATCAGTGATATACTGTGGACGTGAAACATGCACCCCAACCAAAAAATCGGCAACCATATTGAAATTAGAGCAAAGCTAGATGAGAAACAATGGTGAATTCGGGCCGAAAGTCTCAACGATTGTAAGAATACGCTGGAATGGGCTGTGCTGCGGATTCCGGCCTTGCCGATATTTTCCCATTCACAAATTTAAACTTCCTACCTTTCTTCTTCATTCCCCTTTTTAATAAAAATACCTAATCATTTACGTACGCGTGGTGGACTCTCAATTAGGGGGTCTACTAGGACCGAGGGTTCGTGCTCCCCCGGGCGCAAGAAAATCTTTTCAGCTTCGTCAAATGTAATTATTCAAGTGAAACTTCTAATGCGACTTCCAACAAGGTTGCGTTAAACGTTTAACGCTACCAGCACATGCGACTTGCATGCGACGTTCAAAAAATTTTGATTTTCTTGTAATTTGTAGATTTTCTTGATAGATATAAAAGCTCCTTACTCAAGTCATCGTGATGTGACAATTTCAACGTCAAAAAGAATCGGAGACGTATGTGCTGTAGAGTGCATTGTCAACCACAGCGAAAATAATCCGAAAGAATTGATTCTAATTGCCATTTATATTTCACCAAATGCATCCAAGAGGGATATTAAATTATTTATTGCAAAAAGCTCTGGCAGACGTTACTGGTGAAGAAATTGATTATTATGAGCGACCTGTGATCTTTGTAGGAGGTTTTAATGTGAATTTCTCGTTACCTGAAGCTGAAACATTATTTACCTTCCTTAAAGACACAAATTTGGATTGGAAATGATAAATGGTAGGAATGGTCCAACAACCAAAGGGGGAACTACAATTGATGCAGTTTTTGCAAGAAATATTGAAAAAATTGAATATCTTACTTCAGTTATCATAATACCATTGTAAATGTTATAGATTTGGATATTTCTCCACTCGAAAATGATAGTTAAAAGATGCGATCAATTATGAATTGTAAGCAATGTTAATAAAATTTGTCTTAAAGAAACAATATGAGTTCACTTAAAAATCAATTTCTACCCCTTCCTATTTTCATTTCCACATTACGAAGCTTCACTTCTTCCGCACGGAGGGACTCCACGCACTATTTTTTTATTTCTGTATCTCTAATGATTCGCATATAACTGAGCATAATCATGGTTACATGAAAATCGCTATATATGCAATTGGAATTATTGCGCTTGGCGAAAGTCAAAAAATGAACGGAGGAAACGGGGTTGAAGTTTATTCAATCACGTTACCTCTGGTTGCGGGATTGGAGTCAGTTTTTGGTGGTGATGGAGTCAGAGATGAGCGAAATTTAGTAACGGATGCTTGGGTGTGATAAAGAAAAAATTAAATAAAATTTGCTTGTGATTCGGTAAATTAAAATCAGGTGTTAACAAAGCCGAGAATTATTTATCGCGTGCGGATTTTTAGATGATACGGCAAAGCGAAAAGTCATGATGAATTTAAATATGTTCCACATTGTGAAATTTGTGCTCAGAAAAAGAAAGATCGAACCAACACTGGATATTTTTGTTTGAATTGAAGGGAGTGAAGTGAGGAAAAATAAGAAAAAATTAACGACAATTTAAATGTACTTGTAGAAGCTAGACTTAGAAGATGGTGGAGACGGTGCCGAAATAGAAACCAGAGCAGTAGCTGTAACAGTACTAATTCCGATTTTTTTTTAATTTGGAATGTTATTATCACTACTATAATTTTTAAACTGTTAATTATTTTGATGTATTATTATTTCTCAGACGAAATAAGTACTTCTTATGTGGTGAAAGACAAAAAGGGATATATTATTGCCAGTTGGAGTGAAATACCAGAAAGTCAACATCAAACACCCGTCAGAAATAATTTTCGCCAAAACGCGGTTCCGCATAGAAGTACGGCAGTTTTATCTTTGGCTGAGGATAATGACGCCTCAAATTTTGGGTGTTATTGTGCAATCTACCAACCAGTAAGCAAAACTAATTTACGCAAACTAGAATGGAAAAAATCCACCACAGGCCGAGGATTTCACGGAAAACCCGCAACATGACTGAGCGCTAACCGGGCTCAGAATGTCACCCCGGGTTAAGAATCCTCTGCCAAAACCAATGTCTGCAACTGCGGTGACCTCCGTGGTCAGCTGGACAGCTGGTCACATGAATCGCATAAACGAACAATGGATACCCAAAAAGTTATTCGTTGCGAGAACTGAAGGGTGGACATCATTGGGGAAACCGAGAAAATGCTGGTCTGATTCGGTCGACAAAGACTGTTCATCGCTGCTCGGATATCAAAATCGGTGGACATGGTCAATAGACCTAGACAGTTGGATGCGCTTGTTGTAGGAAGCAAAGGCCCAAGGGGGCTGTAGTGCTACAAATAAGAAAAAGACGAATATTTTTGTAAAATTATATTATGTTAGTTTACGTATTATTGCAACCATGGAAATAACCGAAGTTGCAGATAATTGAGTTTGACAGAGGGTTCTTTAATCCGGTGTGGCATACTGAGCCCGGCTAGTGCTCAGTCGTGTCGTGGATCGTTTTGGGATGTCCTCTGCTCATACTGGGCCACCTCACATACAAAAACTTGCTCGAAAAGAAAGGGAAGGATCGAGCGGACTCATTTTAAGAAATGAAAAAATGATATTTTAATACAAATTGGATAATTTTATTTAAACAAAAGAAAAAATTTCAGCTGATCTCTCGATACAAGTATTGTAGAGATTTAGAGCTGCGACATAAGGCCAACGCTTAACAACTACGCAGCCAAGGCAAAGCAGCCTTGACTTAAACATTTGGTGACCCCGACATGATCTTCTCCTCATAACAAGACATTAGACTGAAGAATCACAGCACACAAGAGCATCATAATGGATCGCCTAGCATAGCAATAGACGCGTTTGGCTGCAAAAATGGACGGAATCATCGTCAATTACAAGAAAGATCCATTGAGTCGTAAGCAAAAGGCTGAATACTTCGAAGAACAGCTTCGACCAATCGAGGCATCTTGGGATGTATTTGAAGAAACGGATACGAAGATCCGCACACTGGAGGATATGTCAGAGACTCATGCTTACTTTTTAAATAGATTGTATGAGACGACACAAGCAAACTTCAAAAAATTTCAGTCACGCTTCAAGGCAAAGCTGCTAGAATTGAGGCATCAAGAAGCAGGAGTAGGAGAACAATCTGTCAAGATGGCCCACGCTGACGAGAGTACTAAATCGCAAACGAATGACTCATTGACACTAACTGATACAAGAGTTACTAAGCTGATAAGACGATACGAAGCATTTGCATATTCACTGCAACGACTCTTCTCGCGATCGGAACAAGCGGAACGGCATTCATGCCAATTTTGTAAGGCAAAAATTGCTTCAATAAATCAATACTGGTTACAAATAGATGACTATCAGCAACAAATATGGGAAATCACCACTGATCCTGATCAAAATGGCTTTGACCTAAAGCAGCACATTAAATTGGAGGAGATATCACAAGAGTGGCTCATAAACCTGGAGACTAAGCTTGACGAGCTAAATACGACATCCACCTCAGTAGCGTCAACAACTACTAATTCCAGCGTAAATCTGCCAAAAATTACGCTGCCAAAATTCGATGGAGATTACTTGCACTGGCGCCAGTTCCACGATTTGTTTATTCAAATGGTACACAATCAATCTATGTCAAACTGCCAAAGGATGTGGTATCTGAAGGTCAACTTGGTAGGGGAAGCTGATAAGCTTGTACGAAACTTTGCCATATCAGACGATAACTTTGAGTAAGCATGGAAGACTCTGAATGAGCGCTACAAAAATTGACGTCTACTGGTTACCGCACTCCTCCATAAGCTAATAGCCCAACCATCCAATGCAAGTAAAAGGCCCTCAGCAGCAGCAGTGAAGTCTTTGCACGACGCAACAGCAGAATGCTTAAAAGGCTTTAAAAATATCGACATAATTACGCTAATCAAGAAGCTCAATAGCACAACCCTAACTTTATATGCGCTATCGTTGGCCAACCCACGAGATCTCCAGTCATTGAAAGATTTTATCGCCTTTTTAGGAATTCATTTTCAAGCCTTAGAAGCACTTGGCAACCAAATGAAGCGACTGGATGATCCTCGTAAAAAGAACATCAAGTCTACTAGTGCTGCCGTAACAACATCTTCCTGTCTAGTTTGTAACCAAGCTCATCCGGTCTTCTATCGTCCAGACTAGGTTGAAAATAGTCCAAGCTAAAAAATTGCGCTTAAACTGTTTCCGGGATGGACACAAGGCTGCAAACTGTACGTCACGAGAATGTAAAGAGTGTTCCCAGAAACATAAAAGCCTTCTGCACTTGGGGACTGTTGCCAAGTCCAAACAAACAAAGGTATCAACAGAAGGCTCAACAGCATCGACAGAAAAGCATAAGGCACATCAAGCGAGAGCAGCACTTTCATTAACTACACTTAATAGTCAACAATTGACAAAATATGTATTCTTAAGTACTGCCATTGTGAAATTGATTGGCAATAATGGGAAAACGGTAGAATGCCGAGCAGTATTGGATCCCGGCTCTCAAAATCAACCTGATCGCCGATCGCGTTGTTAATGACATTACCTATTATGAATTTGCAACGAATTCAAGCCTCCATCATAAGCATCATCACTGATACACAATATGGAAATTTTAATCCATTACTGTTATCCCAAAAATTAACCGTGGAGATTGCCAATATCAACGAGCATCTACCTGAGATCCTACGCCTTCCAAAGCACATCAATTTCTTGCAATTATTCAGGATATCATCAATTATCTAGTTATTTTCGAATTTAAATCTTTTGTATCAGCCAAATGTTTAACGTACATCATTATGTTCGCATTATGTAATGAGACACGCGTTTAGTTTAGCGCGAATAAAATTCCTAACTTGTGGAATTATTCATGTGCGCTGGACAAAGTTTCTCACGTCGAGCGCAATGTGATCTATCTGTCTGCAAAGCAGAAGATAGAACACATTGCATTTGCAATTGCATACCCACAATTTTATGATGACAATTTTCATGGAAAATACATTTGTTCCCAGAAGATAAAATTAGATATAAGTGCAGAAAATTATGAAATAAAGGCAGTCAAGTTTTGACCATATGGTTGGACACATCGTAACATAGTTTTCATTTAGAGAAAAAATTTCAGCTGATCTCTCGATACAGGTCTCGGAGAGATTTAAGTAAAAATTAGTTAAAGTACTAATATTTAACTTGCTACAGCTATTTCAAGCTCATGTACTCGTGCTAGTACAATTATTGATTAGTTTGTTGCTCAGTACATGCACTGGTTCAATAAAGCTGCGGCATAGGGCTAATGATGCCAGTCTATTAAGTCACCTACAACAAAACCGCTGTATGCTGGCACCAGCCCTATGCTGGAAACGCTGGTCTCCATCGGGCCAAGGCAATGTGCTATCATGTTGATAGCCAATGATGACTCGGCTGAAAGAAAAAGTGGTTCTTTCACCTTGGGACCACGCAGTCGAGCTGCCCTGTAGGTGATGGCGTGTGGCAGCTCCTGAGGAGTGTCTATCACCTAAAACGAAACCGCTATAAGGCTAATGCTTAACAACTTCGAAGCCAAGGCAAAGCAGCCTTGACTTGAAAAGCAACGATAACTAAATATGAGCACTTTAAAGCCTCAAACACCGAGCAAGGAATTTTTGGTAAAATTTCCGCACGACTTTGCCTTTCTAGCTTCACTCGGCGCTAGCAAATATGTGCTCCGGCTTGCGTTCGCTAAACGTCCCGCTATCAGAATTCAATGTACTATTTACAGCGCGTTTCCACGTAATCACTTTAAGGGAACCACCGACTCTATACGCTGTCCAACGTCTTTCTCTACAGCCAACCGGATCAAAACCCCACGACTTTTTGCTACCCACCCTCAAGTTTCAACTGACTCCTCCAATCCCGCAACCCTTTGTTCCAATCATGCGATGCCTTTCAGCTTTCGCCAAATGCAATAATTTCAATTGCCTGTATGGTGATTAGCATAAAAGTCAGCTATGTGCAAATTATCTTACACTAAGAAATATTGTATTCACATTTGACGCAACGTAAATCATTTCCTTGCGCCCGGGAAAATTTGAACCCATGGTTCCAGTAGAGCCTCCAGATTGAGAGTCTGATACTCTGGCAACTGCACTAGCGTCAGACACTATATCATCTCCATTAGTGACCAACATAATTCCACTCATCAAGCAACAATAAAATCCTAAATGCTTGCGTGGATGTCATTACAATGGGCGATCGTACACTTAAAGACTAGGAGCGTCGTGAAGGGATTAGAAGGTATAATGGCTTTATGATTGTTGTCTCATTGCAATCAATGCATGAGAAAAACAAACATTGTGGGAAAGATTGGAGTTTTGTTATGAGGGCATTATGACATACTTATATTGTTATGAGGGCATTATGAAAGGATAGGATTATTATTACTTCTTTTTTTTTTAATAACATCGGAAATATAATATTAATTATGACAGGGAATAAAATAATACGAAAATGACTAAATATAAAGGAAATAGGTATGTGTGCCCAAAAGAATATGAAAGATGATGCCAATGCAGTTTGAATTTGTGAGCGGGACCATGCCCACGCGGCCAAAATTCGCAACATTCATTTTAAGATAAGTTTATTGATTTAGGGAGAACAATTTGATTATAAGTGAAGATAAAATTATATTTCTTTGTATTATATATATACTTAATTTTTGTAATATGGTTAGTTGGTTTTTTTTTCACACAATTTCCACTGATTTTTATGAAAAATATTCACTGTTTTATAGCTATACGATAATTTAAAATTAAATTTGTTTTGAATAAAGATGCATAAATTTAGAGTACTCTTGGGGCCATTTTGTTTTATAATAATTTTTCTTATGTTTTAAATGAATAAATAAAGCATATTTTCAAAACAATTCAAAGTCTTCACAATTCGGATGCTGTCTCAACGTGAATTATGCTAAAAGATTCATAAAGTGAGACCAAATGATGTTTTTTTTTCAATACCTTACTGTTGGTTACCACGAGTAATTGCGAAAAAAATTCATCATTAAATCGTTTTTTTGTAGTTCTCCATATACGATACAACTTATTCAGAATCCTTTATGATGATCTAACCTAATTACATTTTCTCACTGATCTACGCTTTAGCTCAAGTCAAAACTGTTTCAAAGAAAAATTGATATGTTAAGTCGTGTATAGCATTCAAACCCAATTTCATATATCCTCAATCAAGCGAAGGTAGAAAGGGATATGAACTGCTAACATGCTATTCCCTCTCTTCATCCTTTATTCCATCTACCCTTACGACCTTCATTGAATCGGTTATTTGTATCCTTTAGATTGCATTACGAAAGGTCACAGAAAAACAGAAATAAATCCAGAAAAGAAAGGCCAAAAGCAACAGAGACAACTTTGGTAGTGAAACAATAAAAAATAAACTTGAAAAACGAAATACTTTGCGATCCTTTCAGTCCACATACGTATAATGCTGTGCAAAGCACACTAACACACAAATTGAATTTGAAGCCCTGAAAATCCTTTTCCCTGGAAATTCATTTCTACTGAAATCTCTTTCTTTCTTCGAATGGAAACCGTTACTCCTGGCTGGGTTCATTCGCTTTGGCCCGCAAAAACCGAAAGAAAGCAAAACCTTACCACTCCGCCAAATGCTTCTTGCACTCTCAAAAGGATAGTGTATGATACAAGGAATGGACTGTAAATACTCCAAAGTGCAAGTAAGAAGGAATGCAAGCGTGTTAGCGCATTGTGTTGCGAGGCAAGAAGTTATTTTTTACTGTTAGTGGATGATATCAGCTGTTGGCTACATTACCGTTTTTGTATACGATAAAATGGCTCTGGTGAGACCTAATAAATCAACGTATACTCTGAATATATGTGTATGTGCTTTGTTGAGGTGAGAAGAAAAATTAGGAGTTACATTTAAGGCCATTACAGAATCAGAAGTAATGGTTGCCAAAGTTCACTTAATCAACGTCAACTTTTGGCTAGTGATCATAAATGCAAGTAGATGTGGTGGAAATGTTAAAGTGGATGAAATGAAAATTTTTCATTTTCCTAGAAGAGAGTAATGCGATTTTAGTGAACATTGAAGTTTGATTTAAATTTAAAAATAGGTAACTAGTTACCAATGGTAATAACACAATTCACGGCTTACTCGTAAGTTGACCTCCATTTTAAAATTTCAATCAATCCGATGACGCAACTATTAGAGTAGTTTCACGTCTAGTGCTGAAGATGGTTGGCAATATCGACCGAAATGCATCCGTGTCGTTTAAGGTTAAAATATATTTTTAAAATTTTACGTGTTAATTAAATTAATATAATTGAACACTTGTTTTACTTTAAACTCGATTTTTTACTTTCCGTAAGGTGAAAAAACTCTATTAAATAATCAATCCCAACCACAATAATGTTCATCAAGCAGATTAAATTGTTAGAGAAAAATTTTTGGACTAGATGTTGTACCAGAGCGACTTACTTGACAGGTACGACATGGTAGATAAACTGATATCCAAGATAGAAGAGCATCCAAGATACCAAAAGCTTCTAGCTTACGACAAAGAAGAAAGAAGGCCTTGATGAAACCTGTAAAGATCACATCAACTTGCGGTTGGTTACCCAAAGCTTTCGCAACGCTATTTATAAACTCCAATCAGAGATATGGAGTATCCTGTTAGAAAGCCATGCAGCTTTGGGGCAATAAAAGGGGCTAATAAGTTTGAGAATCGGTTATGAAGCAGTCGTTCAAGTGACTTTGGAAAGCAGGAAATTAAGCAAATAGGACGATAACACAGGTCTGCGACAAAAAAACTGCATAGGGTTTTTTAACATTTAAATATAGATTTTGACCTCCCAAAAACAGGAAAAATATTCGAAAAATTCTGTCACATAAGTTTTTATGTGTTTTGCAGTATTTGTGTTCATTAGTAATAAACGTTTGTGGCTTTAATTTAATAATTGATAAAAAAACTTAAGTTTAGGAAATTTACAATGTTAACTATTCGTTGTTACCACCTCCTGGGGGAAGGGGATTTGTACGGTACAGTAGATTTCGTGCTAAGAAGTTCAGAGTTCATGTTCATTCACATTGAAGCGCTTTTAATTGATAAATAGGGAATTTAGCTGCTGGGACTGAGCAGGTTTTAATGTGAGCTCTTGGGTTGCAAATGCACAAAATCTTATTATTCAGTTTTATCGTGTTGCAACCAGTCAGATGAAGAGAAACTCTCAGTAGACTTAATGCTATTCAAGTGAACAGTGCTGTTGTTTTTGTCTAGTCATGGCTACAAGAGGTTGTGTTATTTCTCCAAACAGTTTTTGTTATATCTGTGGTGAATACACTATTAAAAGTCAGAAAAACATAAATGATTTTATGAGGAAAGTTTATTTTGTTTAGTTTAAATTAAAACTTGATGGTCAAGATAAACCATGGGCCCCGCATAAGGTGTGTAGAAAATGTGAAGAAAGTCTTCGTTTGTGGTTTAAGGATAAGGAAAATGCATTTCGATTTGGAATTCTTATGATATGGCGTGAGCAGAAAAACAAAAGAGGCATAAAATATCCTAACCTTGACACAGCTATACGTCCAGTGCCCCATAGCTCTGAAATACCTATCCCACAACTACCTTCCAGTTTGGATGAATACCCGAGTGAGTTGGAGGCCGAAGTTACATTACCTCCTTAGGGTGAATCTAGCTCAGATTTTTCTTTAGAAGAAGATGAAAGGCCTCAGTTTTTTTTCTCAAAGTAAGCTCAATGATTTAGTAAGAGCTTAAGGTCTTTCAAAAGATGCAGCCAAACTGTTAGGTTCTAGATTAAAAAATAAAAACTTTTTATCATTTGTCACCTCATTTTCATGGTACAGACACCGAGAAAAAGAATTTACCCAGTTTTAATTATAAGAAGGAAATTTAGTTTTTTGCGATGATGTGGAAGGACTCATGCATTGGTTTGATATACAGTATGACCCATCTGAATGGCCCAAAACTAGTCCGATGGGGCATTCTGTGCATATGGACGAAAACTATAACAATTTGGCCATTATCCATCCATGGATGGTTTGTGGGGGCTTCAAAATACTCACGATGCTTTTGAGTCAGTAGACAGCCTTTACCAAATACCCATGCTTCTTGTGCTTGTAGGACAGTAGAGCCAGAGAACAGCACTGGACTAAAAGTGATTGGCCACCTCGAGAAACTTTAAAACTTGGAGAGAAAAATGTTATCAATACTTCTTTGGTACCACCAGAAAAGATTTTGTTGCCCCCTCTCCATATCAAATTGGGGTTGATAAAACAATTAGTAAAATTGCTGCTAAAGGATGGGGACTGTTTAAATATCTATGTACAGAGTCCCCGAAGCTGTCAGAAGCAAAGTTGAAAGAGGGAATTTTCACTGGTGCCGACATAAGAAAACTTTTAACCGACACCCTCTTTGTGGAAAGTATGAATGAGAAGGAACAAGAAGCTTGGGTAACGTTCAAGGATGTATTGCGAAATTTTTGGAAAAAACTAAGGATCCTGACTATAAAGCCATTGTTCAACGGATGCTAGCAGTATACAAAGCTCAAGGCTGCAACATGAGGTTCAAAGTCCATTTTTTACACTCCCACATAGACTATTTTCCTGAAAACCTGGGAGCTTACAGCGAGGAACAAAGGGAGTGGTTTCAACAGGATGTTCGTGATTTAAAAGAATATCTACAGCCCAATTAGTATCACCTTGACATTTCTTAAAGAGATCCCATAATCTACATACTTCCTTATTTGGATAGATTTGTCGAAGAGTAACAAACGATTTATTTTCATTGCCGCAATCGATCCAGTTTATCATGCAACACAAAATAAGTGTTGTTTTTAGTCTGATTTGTTTCAGAAGTGATAGGTTCAGTGTCAAATGAGATCAAATCTTCACACTCCTTTTTAGTAGTTTCAAAGCTTGCTGGTTTGCTTTCGATTAATTTCTGCTCTGAATGCTGTTCAAGATGTCTAGGAGGTTTTGGGAAATTATTTGAACCTGCTTGGGAATTATGTCTAGGTTGATCCTGTTGCTCCTTTCTAACTATAAGCATTATCGAGGGACTGGGCGTCTTCTTGCTGTGTGAATTGGGTTTTAGTTTGGTATTCAAAACACGTTGTAAGTTTTGCAGCTTCCTCTTTCGCGGTTAAAAATACGTCGTCATCACTTTGCTGAGTAGAAGCTGAAGGTGTATCGAGGGGAGTAGTTGAGGATGATGAAGTTATTTTTTCTTTTTAGGTCTTTGTAAAAATTTTTTTTACAAAGACCTACTAGTTTCGCGACCTGTCTGTCCGTCCGTCTGTCCGTGCGTCACAGCTAATTTCCTCAGAAACTATAGAAGCTAGAATGCTCAAACTTTGTGAAAAGGTCACAAATGATGGTCTCTAAAAAGTTAAGGCACTAACAAAAATTTAAGAAATGTTTAAGGGAAGTCTCCCCTAATAACGAATTGGCCCTTAAAAATTTGTTTTCATCAAAGGTAGTCGAGTGGGGTATCAAATGAAAGGTCTTGACGATAACTTTGAGTAAGCATGGAAGACTCTGAATGAGCGCTACAAAAATTGACGTCTACTGGTTACCGCACTCCTCCATAAGCTAATAACCCAACCATCCAATGCAAGTGAAAGGCCCTCAGCAGCAGCAGTGAAGTCTTTGCACGACACAACAGCAGAATGCTTTAGAGGCTTTAAAAATATCGACATAAATACGCTAATCAAGAAGCTCAATAGCACAACCCAAACTTTATATGCGCTATCGTTGGCCAACCCACGAGATCTCCAGTTATTGAAAGATTTTATCGCCTTTTTAGGAGTTCATTTTCAAGCCTTAGAAGCACTTGGCAACCAAATGGCATCAACAGAAGGCTCAACAGCATCGACAGAAAAGCATAAGGCACATCAAGCGAGAGCAGCACTTTCATTAACTACACTTAATAGTCAACAATTCACAAAATATGTACTCTTAAGTACTGCCATTGTGAAATTGATTGGCAATAATGGGAAAACGGTAGAATGCCGAGCAGTATTGGATCCCGGCTCTCAAAATCAACCTGATCGCCGATCGCGTTGTTAATGACATTACCTATTATGAATTTGCAACGAATTCAAGCCTCCATCACAAGCATCATCAGTGATACACAATATGGAAATTTTAATCCATTACTGTTATCCCAAAAATTAACCGTGGAGATTGCCAATATCAACGAGCGTCTACCTGAGATCCTACCCCTTCCAAAGCACATCAATTTCTCGCAATTATTCAGGATATCATCAATTATCTAGTTATTTTCGAATTCAAATCTTTTGTATCAGCCAAATGTTTAACGTACATCATTATGTTCGCATTATGTAATGAGACACGCGTTTAGTTTAGAACTTTTAGAATCTGAAATAAAAAAATCATTTTATGAATTAGGGGGTCCAGGGGAAGGCAAAATGTACCCAAAATTTGTGTCCCCCCCCCTCGCGATTGGACACCTTTCAGCCGAAAAATCTGAAAATTATCACGAACGTGGACCTATATGAGTACAAGGGCAACAAATACCTTAGAAATCGAAATTCGCTCAACTTTGTTAATAATAGTATGATTTGTAGATTTTACATTTTTGCCCATAAAATCAAAACGGTACCTTTAAACTTTTTGAAATTTTGCAATTATATAGACTAACATAAGATATATATGTTCACAAAATTTAATTGAGATCGAATCATAATCAAGTGAATTATAGCCATTTCAATTATATGGAATTACAACAACAATAACATGTGTTTATGATTGATATAGGGTTTTCCAATAAGAGGTGTTATTTTGATATTAAAAGAAAAATGCCATTTTTTAATATAAATGATCGGATGTTTATTAATTCTACGTCTAGCACTCGTAGCGTGTAGACGTGTTTTTAATTCGCTCCTGTCAAGAATTTTTAAATTAAAATAATTTTTAAAAAAACGTCAATTACAAAGTAATTTTATAAAGAAACTTATTACATCGTCGAACTATTCGAACAATTTATCGAGTATCTTGACTTTACCTACGAGAAAGTTTCAAGAAAGGAAAAAAAGTTTTTTTCACCGGGGGATGGAGGAGCCCGACGGCTTCCCACCGCTGGGGGACCCAGAGCCAGGCATTTTGAAAATTACAAGTGACAAAATGAACAAGCGGAAAAATGAACAAGACAATTGTGAGCATGGAAAGCGAATTACGATTTCAAGCGAAGATTATGAAAAAGTAACCATGGAGAATACAAGGATTACGAAACAAAATGACGAATTAAAACTCCGGATACAGAGTTTAGAAGATATGGTCCGGACGTTGTCAAATGGGAACAAACAAAAAGCCAAGCCGCAGAATACGTCCGGCCAAGAAGAGCCGATACTCACTAAGAAGAATGAAAAACTGGAAACAACAAGCAAGACCAACGGGAAAGGAGTACCAATAAATAAAATGAAATCGCAAGATATGAGCAAGACAATCCATGATGCGGAAAATATCCTGAGCGCAGGAGGAGCGAACGACAGCGCCAATTATTATGCGGTGCTGTCTGCAATGCACGAGGAAATGGACGTCGAGATGGAGAGCAACGATAAGACAGGTAATATTGATAGCGATAATAATTTCATTAAATATTTAAAATTAAAAAATAAGCAAAAGGAGAAGAAGCCAACCGGTGTGTCTGCTGGTCCTCCTAATAAAATTAATGTGGTAAATGAAAAAGTTCCTCCAATAAACGTTTTTGGGCAGCGTGGAGGAGATATGGTTCGGTTATTGGCAGCCGAACATAAAATCAAAAACTTTGAAATTAAGAGAGTGACCGGTGATAAGCTCTCGATCAAGACAAAGACACTGGCTGACTTCAAACAGGCGAAAGATGCTCTTAATAGTGTCCAAGCTCCCCACTTTACATATACGCCAAAGGCGGAAAAAAATCAGACCTTCCTGTTGAAGGGCCTGGACTGTGGGGAGAATACAGTTGATCTCCTTGAGATGTTGCAGGAAGCAGCACCAGCTGTTAAGTTCATGTGTGTGAAAAATTTTGCTACAAGGAGATCAACTGTAGAAGGTAAAATATTACCATTTTATTTGGTACAAATTTCCAACGACAGCAGTCCGAGTGCCCTCCAACAGGTAAGGTACTTAAACTTTAGAGTTGTGAGGTGGGAACGCCTCCAAAAAACTGAGGTCAACCAGTGTTACAGGTGTCAACGATTCGGTCATTCGGCTGCCAATTGTGCAATGCACTATCGCTGTGTTAAGTGCAAAGATATCCACGCCCCCGGTGAATGCAAATTGGCTCAGGTGGAGCCAAACGAAAAATTGTATTGTGTTAATTGCGGTACATTTGGTCATCCAGCATCATACCGAGGATGCCCTCGGTATCAAGATGCAAGAGCTAAATTTTCCCCAAAGCAAACCAAAGTAAATCAGAATCTGTTACCTCCCAACTTCATCAAACCCGGGGTATCATTTGCACTTGCTGCCAGAGGACCAGCAGACAACAATATAAATAAAATAAATAATGTAAGTGGCAATAATGAGCTGCTTCTTAAAATCTACCAGCAACTTGAATCGCTTTCAGATAGAATTAATAAGCAAGACCAAAAAATCAATTTCGTTTTTCAAAGTTTAGGTCAACATGCTCCAAAATAGTTTGTCATCCAGTCACATTCCCATGGATAGGATTCGTCTCATCTCGATCAACGTCAACTCCATTGTTACTTTACATCGGCGTGATTATCTCCTTGAATTCATTGTTAAGCAAAAGCCTGACATCATGCTTCTCACCGAAACCCACCTCAATTCATGGCACTCCATGGCATTCAAGGATTTTGAATTCGTAAGAAACGATAGGGTAATAGGTGATGGGGGAGGTGGCACCGGGATATTGGTTCGAAGACCCTATCGTTTCCAAAATATTGAAAAAGTCGAATTCAAAAGCTTTGAATCTCTTGAAGTGTCCGTTATCAAAATTTCACTGCCAGGTGGGGATAACCTCTTCGTTATCTCTGCCTATGCAACTGGTGGAACTGTTCTCAGGCTCAAGGAGGAACTCAATTCCTTGTTTGAAATACTCGAATTGAACAGGCTTCATAATTATTATATTCTTGCTGGTGACCTGAACGCCAAGCATACATCATGGCTGAACGCCACCAATAATCCAAGAGGTGTATTCCTGAAATCATGGATAACAGAGAACCAGATTGAATACAGGTGCAATCTATATGGGTCGGAGTTCCCAACATACCCTAGGACAAATTCATATTTGGACCTCTGCATTGCTGACGCAAGACTCGAATTCAACTTTAATAGTCCTCAACGGAAACTGCAGGTGCTTCCTTATGATAGCGACCATAACGCAATCGTAATGGAAATCAATCATCAAAGGGATGATTTCTTCCTCATTCCAGTTCAAAATGAAAATCATCGGTTGAACTTCAAAAAAACAGACTGGGGAAAGTTTCAAAAGAAGTTTAATCGGGAGTACCAGAAGCAATGTCCCCCTTCTGACGGTGGCAACTCTTGCTCAATGGTTCCTAATGACAGGAATTTAACTAACGATGAAATAGATGTCTATTTGTCGAAGTTAGAGAAGCTGACGTTGGAAACGATTGAGAAAGTAGTTCCCAAGATAAAACATCGAAACAATATGGAAGGATATGAAACACCAACCATCGCAAGGTTGAAAAGATTGAAAAGCCTTCTTCTCACACGCGTCAACAATATTTATCGACGATTATTGGATTACAACCATCCCTCGTTGGCTTTGTTGAAATTACATCTGAAGAATGTCCGGAACTTAATCCGGTCATACTTCAGGAGTGAGGTCAGCAATCAATGGGCGGAAAAATTAAGGGGTATTAGCCCACAGGACCCAGACGGCGTCTTCACGAAAGTTAATAGCATATTCCGCAAGAAGTCTCGAGTGAAGGTATCGAATCTTGAAGTCACTAGTGATGAGATAAATCTTCTCGATAGGGCTGGTATCGAAATTGATAGTACGACTCCGGATAGAAATGGAAACAGGATCATTTGTGAAGGATTAGATAAACTTGCCCTGATTGGAACACATTTTGAATTGGTTCATCTACCAAACCTTGAGAGAGGGAATGAAATAGTTTCAGAGATCGTTGAAGCAAAAGTTTCCGACTTCAAGTCAAGCCTGAACGGCCAATCAATTCTTCATTTCAATGAAACATTAACATCTGACCTCATACCGAGCTTGAATCTAATTGATTATTTTGTCAGCTATGAAGACTTGTGTTTCATATTTCGCAAGATAAACAACAAGAAATCATGTGGTAATGATGGTATTCCAAATGTAGTTCTCCGACATTTGCCTGAGGTTGCTATTAGGAACTATTGCATATTGTTCAACAACATGTTGAGCAATTCATATTTCCCAAATGAGTGGAAAAAGGCTAAGGTATTTCCGATCTTGAAGAAAGGAAAAGAATCTTCATGCCCGAAAAGCTATCGCCCAATCAGCTTGCTGCCTAACATCAGCCAGGTGTTTGAAGTGATACTCAACAGAGCATTAAACGCCCACATTGAGGAAAATGAGTTGATGCCGAATTGCCAATTTGGTTTTCGTGCCAGGCATTCGACCACACATGCAATAACGAAAGTAACCTCAGACATCTGTTGGAAACTAAATGATAGACAATGTGTTGGAGCATGTCTCATTGATATGGAGAAAGCCTTTGATACGGTATGGTTAGATGGACTTATTTTTAAACTTCTTCAGGACAAGTTCCCCAGACACCTTGTCGCCATGATGTGTAATATGTTATACGGGAAGTCGTTTGTTGTAACCGATGGAAATCTGACAACAATGCGCGAGTTCAAGGTCTTGAATGGTCTACAGCAGGGAACAGTTACTGCGCCTCTGCTCTTCTCAATCTTTATTCGCAAGCTATTGAACGGCTTTGATTTTAACGTCTCGCCAACGCGATCATTGGTAGCGTTTGCTGATGATCTGATCATCTACACGGCTGACCGAAAAGCTACAATAGTTCAGAGCAATCTCCAAAAAATGTTCAATGATGTACAGCTGTACACTGACAATTGGCGAATGAAAATCAATGCGCAGAAGTGTGAAACAATCTTGTTTCGGACAACGCTGCAGGGGGTCAGTCAAGACCTGAAACGTAATTGGAAAGATTTCAGAACGAATTCCACATAAATCCTGTGTTCGATACCTCGGTGTTTATCTCGATCAGTATCTGTACTATACTGAACATGTGAAAATCATGCTCAGTAAAGCACTTAAAGTAGTCATGGCCCTTCGAAAACTCTTTCATTCCAGATATATTGATCAAAAGGTCAAAATTATCTGTTACAAGACACTGGTTAGACCAGTTTTGACCTATGGATGTCAGATCTGGTACAACCAGAGTGCTAGTACTATGGAAAAATTAAGAGTTTTCGAAAGGAAATGTCTTCGTGCATGTACTGGTTTGTACAGAAAGCCTGAGACGGATTGGAAACATTATATATCGAATAGAAGAATTTATCAAACTGCTGAAGTGACTAGAGTCGATATCTTCATATTGAAGCTTCTTCGGAATCATATTGCAAGATCTGTGACTGTGAGTGAAAACCCTTGGATTTCACAGCCGTTCCACCCTACAGACGGGTATATAGCGACTTGCCTCGCTACTGGCTTCATTCCTCCAGAAGCATTCGTGTATTTGGACATGAATGGATATGTTTTTGATTCTGACGGCGTCCCAGTCATATATCACATATATCGACGGGCCACCGATAAGAAGATAAAATATCCTCCGAATTTGAGTTCACGAGACCAAGGATTTCAATGGAGATACTCATTTGCTAGATTCGTTGAAGCTGATCGAGTTGAGACGGCGCAATCCAGGTATTGGTGGCTGAATGACAATGTCTAAATTTTTCGTGTTTGTTTTCAGTTTTGGTGTTTTTCGTTATTTAGTTTTTGAGTTTCAGCTCATTATTGCTACATTTAGTGTTGTTATATATTTTTGTTAAAATCAGGTATAGGTTAGGTATATGTAATGTTTACTATATTCCGTTAGAGATAAGATTAAACACTTAGGTTAGGAACATTGTTATAGTATTTTTAGTATAAGATAAAGTTTTTTTGATTGTATTTTATTAGAAATAAGTTACAACATATTAGGTGTAGGATCAAAGTTTCACTGTTGTGTATTAATTATAAAAAATTTTTGGATAGTGTTGGTTGGTTTTTTCTCCTTTTTCCAATTGAATTGTAAAAATATGTAATAATCGTAATTAATTGCATTCGCTATAGTTTTTTTTTTTTTGATGTAATGAGTTTATGATAACGTACAAATTTAGAGAGCCATTTGGGCCATTAAGTTTTTTTGATTGTTATTATTTGGAATTTGCTTTATATTCTTTTAAAATTTATAACGATGAGTATTAAATAAAGCGCTTTTGACTTTGACTTTCGGATGTTTATTTCATTATAAAGAAGAAGATATGCCGTTAATAGCAATAACTAACATTGGGCAAATAACCACTACGACACGCTTACAGGGCTTCATGAAATTTTCCATAACCAAATCGCAAAGTGGTTGCCCTATGTCCTCGATAGCCTCACGAATTTCATCTTTGAGATCTTGAATTGACGCTGGGCTATTGGCATAGGCCTTCTCTATCACGTGGCTCCAAAGGAAGAAGTCGCAAGGTGTTAAATCAGAAGATTTATTCAAAATAACACCTCTTATTGTAAAACCCTATATATATATATATATATATATATATATATATATATATATATATATATATTTAAAATTGACTTAGGCACTTTTATTTTATTTCAATTTTCATGAAAATTTAAGGAATAGTGTTTAACTTGAACATGTTCGATCGGCCGAGCATTCAGAAAAATCATTTAAGCTAGATTAAAATGGCGGCTGCACTGTGCTTATGAAAGAAACTGTACATCTTTTGTATAAATTTGAACGATTTCATATCTAAGTATTGGATGAATAATGCAAGTTATTGATTCACGCCATTAGAAAACTTGCTTCTAACCCTAGTATGTTTACAAAGACCTTCTGGTAGGAGCACTCTCCTGCTTACTCAACTTGTTTTGTTTTCTCTTACTTTGACATTTTTATTTTAACATCCATAACCTTGGCTCGGACGGTATCTTAACGACCGCATGGAAGAGTGCAAAGAGTATCCGTGACAACCGACAGAACAGTAAGTTGATTTTACTCCTTTTTTTATATTTTTCAAATATTGAATCAAATTTACGATATCTTTATCAGAACTACCATTGCCATCTTCTTCAATATCCATATCTACTGTCAGTTCTTCCAGTGCTGCAAAATCATTTCGACTGCCATTAGTGCCGCCAGCACTTAAAATTTCTTTTGGAATCATTTGTTTCACGTTTTCTATCATCTTCGTTTTCTGTTGGATTGGTTTTTGCTGCTGCGGTTTTTGAAACTTTATGCCTTTCTTGAACAGTTTTTTTAAGGACCCTATCCGTAGCTTTAGTTCATCGTTTTTTCTGCAGAGTTAATTCATTTTGTTATTATTAGCGATTATTAATTATTATTTACATCCACCATTTGTAGAGTTTTCTTGATCGTGTTTTGTTTTCGTCATCAGTGTCATCAGCTTACCATTTGACATTTCCTCGGGGTTTCCCAGCAATGGGAAGCCATTGGGTTTCTCCAAGCCAGTGGTGCTGTCTTGAGATACTTCGCTTTTCTTTATGGATCGGAGTGAAACTAATATATGCGATGCAAATTGCTATAATCAGTTCCTACGATGATATGATGAGCTTTTCCTAATAAAAATTAATTTCTGACTGACATTCAAAAAAATTATTAGAAACACGTCCAAGCGCTTTAGCTGGTATACTTAGATTTCGTTATTTTCAAAGCGTTGACCGTGTAAAGGTGAATGCACGAACAATTTAAGCTACCAAACGACGTTAGGAAAAGGATTCATTGAAGGCATTGTTGTCCACATTGGCACTGGAAAGGAACATAAATATTGAGGTTCACGCTTCTTCTGCTTGTGACCCTTTCAAATTAATATGCAGTAATAGATAATTGATATTATAATTGATAAATATATGCAGTGTTTGTAGCAAACATTGAGATTAAAACTAGATGCATAGACTAAAACATAAAAACTAAGTATAATGTAAACGTACACGTCAACTTTTACGTTCTGCCCTTGCTATTCTCAACTGTGAACGTGACAAGATGTGTTGGGAGCTTGTAAGTTGAACCTGATTAAGTTATTTAAATTAATAAGCTTATTTTCATATAACGAAAATATTGTTATTTTATGTTACTCTGACTTAAAAATGGTGCCGAAACCACAAATATCACTGTTCGTCGCAAAAAGTGTTTGTGAGCAAGGGTGCGCATATGCATTTTAATACCTAACATAACCACAATCAAAATAAAAAGGCACGAAGGCAAATCAAACGCCATATCCACTGCCCATCCATACATTAGTTCATTGGCATTTCAACTGCTTGCCTACTTCACATACTATCGATTTGGTCAAGTGTCAAAAGCTTATCATCAAAGTGACAATGGCGAAAGTGGAGGAAATAAAAGTCAAAGCGCTAATTGCACAATGCAAAGGGCAATCAACAAAGGCGGAAAGCTTTTTGCAAGAGCAGCAAAAAGGACCTTTAGACAGGGAAGCTGTAAAATTCAGGCTGCAATATCTCGAAAAAATATTAGGAAACATAAACAATTGTACATTAGAGCTATATATTTTGAATGGCGGAGACGATGAAAATACAGGTTTGGAGTTTGAAGAAAGATGCTTAAAAGTCATAACTGAACTATAAAATATTCAACAAAGATCACCGTCATCACAAAATGTTGATTCCGGTTATTCGAATGCAAAAAGTGCGATGAGGTTACCTCGTATTGATATTCCCGTATTTGATGGAAAGGAGTACACGAAATATCAAACCTTCATTGAGCTCTTCAATCCTGTGATCGACTGCAACGATAACGTCCAACTGCTAGAAAAATTATTTTATTTGAGAAAGTTCATGAAATGCGAGCCATTAACGCCTGTAGTAGGATTGCCATTGACTAGTGAGTCGTATAACAAAGCAATAAAATTACTTAAGGATAGGTATGATAATAAGTTTTTAGTGATTAATAGCCATATTCATAGTTTGCTAGATTTTACACAAATAGTGAAAGGGACTGCCAGTAACCTACAAGACTTTATATTACACGTCCGTCAGCACAATGGGATATGATAGTGTTACCAATTTTAAAAAGGAAAATTGATCAATTTTCCATAGAGCATATCATAGTGGTCGAGATGAGAGCAAGCTCCCAAGCTTAGATGAATTCTTATTTTTCATTCAGCGAAGAGCTAACAGCTATGAGGAAAGCCAAAGGAGGGAAGGTAAGAGCTTCACCAATAATCCTTTCTTTTCTAATAGTAAAAACAAAGTTATCAACATAGTGTGGAAGCCATTATATCCTTGTAAGTTTTGTACGAATGCGTTGCATAAATTGTTTCAATGCCATGCATTTATGAAATGTTCCCCCTTGAAAGAAATGAATTTGTATTGAAAAACAATTAATGCAAAATATGTTTGAACAAGCACAAAATGAAATGTATATTTAATTTTAAATGTTCCCAACGCACCAACAAAAAGCATAATTCATTGTTGCATTGCAATTTAGAAGTACCACTGCAGAACAATATCAACGAATCTTTAGTGCTACTGCCGACAATCAAAGCTAAGATTTTATCACAAAATGGTAAACATCACCTTATTGCTCGAGGATTGGTAGACAGTGGCAGTCAGGTGTCCTTTATAACCGAAGAAATTGTTGAACTGCTTCAATTAAATAGCTGTAAAAATAACCTTAACGTTTCGGTGTTAGGTCTGCAAAGCCAAAAAAACCACAGAGACCGCTAATATAATTTTAATGTCACTTCAACAACAATTTCAATTTCTGAACAAGGGTAAAGTATGAATAGGGTGGTTTGTCTGTAGGATACGGTGAAGAGCAACGCCTCTTCAATGTTTGAAATGCCTCGGATATGGTCACACTACATTAGTATGCGAAGGACCCGAGAGGAGTTCCCTATGTTACAAATGCGGTGAAACGGGACATAAAAAAAGGGTGTACGAAGGAGCACACTGCATTCTTTGCAAGGATGCTGATCCAAGACCTGATTGTGGACACGTCTTGAGATCAGGAAAATGCCGGGTTTTCCAGGAAACCCTGGCGAAGGCAAAATCAGAACTTCGATGACTCGCATCCTGCAAATAAGCCTACACCGCAGTTCAATCACCCAAAATCTGCTTGAGCAGTTTGTGAGGGCCATTAAAGCCGACTTCTTGCTGCTGATTGAGCAACACCATGATAAAAGTTCTGCATTATGGTATCCTGATGAAACTGGTACTGCCACCATCTGGGTTCGGAACATTGATTCCCAAACGGAGAGTTGTGGACGGGGGATGGTTTCGTGTGGGTTCGGTGTTCAGGGACCACCTTCTTTAGTGTGTGCATAACGCCAAATCTTTCCAAGCCAAGCTTAATGCTCTGGAGGGCGCTGTTTCAAACGCAGAGGGCAACGTGCTCATTGGGGGAAACTTCAACGCTAAAAGAATAGAATGGGGCATGCCTCAAACAGACCCGCGGGGAAGACGAATCCTGGAAATGGCGAGATAGGTCCCCAGAAGCGCGAATCGCGTCAGTGAGTTTTCCCTTCATGAGTTTCTCTAGCACTTTCCCAGCTGTGTCTAGCATACATAACGGGCGATATGCAGACGGTGATTTGGGATTTCCCTTCCCCTTGCTGATCAGCACCTTCCATCGTACCGGGAAAATCCAGTCCCGTAGTCAAGCGTTAAATGTGCTGAGCAGCAAGTCAGGAAAATGGTGATAGACAAGCCGGTGTTTAGTATGACGGCGCTCGTCATACTAAACACCGGTGATACGCCGACTTTCCGCCGTACTGGCTGTGAGGGAGCCATACCGGACGTGACATACGCCTCGGAGTCCTTAGTTCGGAGGATACACAATTGAAGAGTATTGGAGGACTGTTCAGCCAGTGATCATCAGTGCATTCTGCTTGAGCTCAGTGATATTGTCTCCCAACGTCGGTGCTCTTGGCTTTCCACTGCTGGATGGAGCATTGAAAGGATGGACGTCAAGAGGTTTGTCGAGGTATGTACAGCAGGTGGCCCGCTGCAGGGAGATTCGCAGGGGATGGAAGAACTGGCAGCTCAAGACATTTACCTGACTTGCTGCTCAGCACATTTAACGCTTGCTTACGGGGCTGGATTTTCCCGGTACGATGGAGGGTGCTGATCAGCAAGGGGAAGGGAAATCCCGAATCGCCGTCTGCATATCGCCCGTTATGTATGCTAGACAAAGCTGGGAAAGTGCTAGAGAAACTCATGAAGGGAAAACTCACTGACACGATTTGCGCTGCTTGGGACCTATCTCCTCGGCAGTACGGCTTCAGAGAAAGACGTTCTACTATTGATGTGATTCCAGAGGTTATAAGCACGGTCCAAAAGGCACAGGCACATAGTCACACCAAGCGATGGATCGTCCTGTTGGTGACACTCGACGTCAGGAACGCCTTCCACCCCGCTAGATGTGTGGATATTCTGGATACGCTGGAAAACTCTTTTCAAGTTCCAGAATATCTAATGCGGCTTTTGAGGAACTACCTTAAGGACCCAAACCTGGCCTATGACTCGACACAGCGCCAATGAAGGATGGAAATTACACCGGGTGTTGCCCAGGGATCTATCCTTAGTCTAGACCTATGGAACGTGTCTTACGATGGGCTACTAAGACTGGAGATGCCAGATGAGTCGCGCCTGGTCGGCTATGCGGATAATGTTGCGGCTCTGATCGCTGGACGTATCGTTGAACAAGCGCAACTTAGGCTAGGTATGCTAATGCGCTGAGTGATGGACTGGATGACTGCTCGCGGGTTCAGTTTACCACTGGAGAAAGCCGAAGTGGTCATTTTGACAAAAAAAAAGAATCCCTAGAGTAAGGATAATCAGTATTGGAGACTTACAGATCGAATCGAAGCTATCGGTGAAGTACCTGGGGCTACTGATCGACTCAAAGATGAGTTTCTCAGAGCAAATCAGGGCAACAGGTGAGAAGGCTGCTTCAGGAGTATCGGCTCAGAGTCGACTTATGGCCAACGTAGGGGGACCCAGCCCATTATGAAGGCGCCTCTTGATGAGTGCTGTACGCTCATTCCTACTATACGGAGTGGAGGTATGAGGCGATGCTCTCAGTAAGGAGGTATACTGAAAAAGTTTGGCACAGGTACAGAAAAAGGGAGCACTGATGATTGCATCTTCATACCCGACAGTCTCTGATTTGGCGGTGAGAGTTATTGCAGGCGTAACAACTGTCACTCTCCTTGCGTGAGAACGCCGCGCTATTTACCTGTGCTGAAATGAGGATGCGAGGGAGATGGTTGTCCGCGAGGAGAAACAGCGCTCACTCGACGATTGGCAACAGTCTTGGGTGAATTGCACGAAGGGAAGGTGGACTGCGCCCCTCACCCTGGATGGAAGACGGTGGCTAAATCAAAGGCATGGTGAGACTGACTTCTGTCTGACCTAGCTTTTGAGCGGGCATGGGTGTTTTCAGTCTAACTTGCATAAGATTGGTAAGTCACGGTCCCTCGATTGTCGGTTTTGCCCAGACGAAGAAGACAATGCCTGTCACACATTTTTTGCATGCACAAAATGTGTCAAGCTGTAAACGGACCTCCACAGGGAGACAGGAGAGCTCACTCCGGATAATACAGTCGCGGTGAAGCTCAAATCGATTGACAAATGGAACCAGGTGGCAAACGATAAAATATAAAAACTTAAAAGTGACTCACTGTAGCCGGGGGCGTTGGGGTTGGGGGATCACTTTTCTGGCACTGCCTCCTCTCCTCCCGCTAGAAGACTATCTTACTAAGTTCTCATCATGGAATAAGGTTGTAAGAGTCACAGCTTGGATGCCGCAATTTATTTATAACTGTAGAAACAAAAATAATCAAGAAACCAGCCAATTGTTGTCAGTAACAGCATGGCACGATGCTCAAAATAAAATATTCTTCATGGTACAAAGAACATATTTCTGTAAGGAAATAAAATGTTTAAATAAAATTTAGGTATAAAGTCAAATTTAAAAACAATTGTCGCCATTTCTTGATAAGGATGATATACTTAGAGTCTCTGGGCACTTACAAAAGGCTAACATTAATTATTCGCAAAAGCACCCCATAATTTTACCTGAAAAATGACACATTGCAGATTTAATAATACGAAATGAACACATAATCCTAATGCATGCTGGCATTAGACTAATAATGTCAAATTTAACGCTTACATTATTACCCGAAGAATTTCCAAGGGGGAAAATATTCCCCGAAGACTTCCTTAACTCCCCCCTAATTGCCACCGCTTTATTGCGGCTACTCCGGCGGAGGCTCCACCGACCCAATCTAGCTTACACGAAGAGGGGCGTGGGTGCTACTCGTCCGCTTCTCCGAGCCTCCCAAGGGTTCGTCCGAATGAGAAGACGACCGTCCGGAGCAAAATTATCACTTGTACACCTAGCCACGAGGATTACCTTCCAAGAACCCTATCACTCAGAGCGAGTTAGAATATAACACCGCCACGCAAAACTGTTAGTTTCCCACACCAGGGCAACCGAAATTACGCCCTCCTTATCTCCTAACACCGAAAACCCGAGATAGAGCTGAAACGACACTAACTTTCACTACACTCGCCGAACACTACCGCCTCAATTAATTTCCCAGGTCCTCCTGCCTGGTCACCGCCCCGGGAAAAGAATTCCCGAGCCGCAGTCCTTACAACTGTAAAAAAGATTAAGTATTTGTGTCGCGAGAAGAGAAAGAAAAGAATGAACAATTAAAACTACGTTAATTTTATTTCAACACAACGTTTCAACAATTTAAATATTTAAGGAAAACCACTTACGGTTTAATCCTTAGCCTAGTAAAGGGGCCCCTCACTTCCATCCGCTCGAAATTTCCACCGTCGTCTCGTCTCCGTGTGTTGATATACTTGTTACTGCCGGCTCCGATTCCTTGGCAGAAGAAAAACGCTCGCTGGACACTCGTTCACTTTTCGCTGGACACTCGTTCACTTTTCTTTCCTTGAATCCACTCGTCGGATTAACTTTTTTCCATTCCTTCCACTTGATGACTCGCAGTTCCACCGTTGCTCGCACATAAAACCCTCACCGAACAAAGAGAAAAAGCGCGTCAATCTTCCTGGCTTAATCAATCTCCCGGGTTAAAGTTTTTCCCTTCCATTCACCGGGAAAAACTTTTTTTGAGTGCTTTTGTTCCGTTGAAGCGAGTAATTTCCCTCGCTTGATTCCACTCATCATACGTTCCACTTGGTGGCGATCCTGTTGGGAACTGAGTGTACTACGCGCTGAATGCATTTGACTGACAGTTCAAACTGTCAGTAATGTTTGTTTACGTCGCGTTGAAAAGTAAGGATTTCTTTGCGAGACCAATTGCACTGTCAACGTTAGTTGAACTGATTCAACAGATTTGAATAAACTTGTTGACTATGTAGTGTTGAATAACACCTTCAACTTTAACAACTAAATTACTTCCAGATTGTACGATAATTGGTTTGTTCGCAACATGAGGCTGTGGACTCATAGACAGTTTGATAATTGTATTCTGTAGAACTTGGAAGAAGAATGTGGAAGGCATACAGGAGACATTGTGATCAATTCAATTTCCTCGATAATGACTTTAGTGTACTTCATTGTTATGGACTTTTCATTAGGAGATTCTTGAGGCAATGTTTTGGTAAGCCGTTCCATTTTGGTGCACCTACTCACGAGATATTTTGTTTCTGGGTAGTTGCCTTCAGTAGACAAAAAAGAAGGCTCTGAAGGTGTGACATAGCAAACACTCTCAACGATATGCTCAAACACCCCACACTGATGTTGAGTGAGTTCCAAAAACTCCAAACTGGCTGGATCCACATCGAATGCCGATTTATACAACTTCGAGTAAGCATCTTCGCATCCTTTAATCGTCTTCACTGTCTTCCTGAGTTGATTGGTTATATGACCGTACTTTTGCATCACATCCCTTGAACTTTGAGCAAGTGTTATTGCAATTGCAGGTGATGGTACTATCACCTGTGTATTTTTCGCTATGACCCACATTGTAAAGGGCTTGCAAGAACTGGCAACGCAGTTTTATGAATTCCAACTGGGAAGCAAGAGAACTCGACGGCGATGAGCTTGCCTTTATACTTGCCAATGCTTTGACATACAATGCTATTGCTTTGTCCAGCCTTCCAGTGAGGGGAAGCAACTTGATCGAAGTATTGTAATACTTAGGATCGCATAATACATAATTATGTAGCATCACTTCATATTTAGCTCATAGTTCAAAATACATTCTGCTTTGGAGACTTCCATCAACGTGACAAGCAAGTAGTGAAATTTGTCCAATGAAACATTCGTTGCCAATTTATTGTATAGCCTCGCTGCCATGAAGTGTTGGCTATATCGGGAACATGATCTGGCGATTCTGTATTGGGCCCAGCAGTTTATTGTGTTCGAAACTCGATCAAATACTTCTAATATTCCTTTAGGCATGAAAGCCCCAATTATGGACTGTAAGACAACTGCTGATAATATTTCAACGATTTGAATGGAGTGTTGCTGTAGCTCAGCGTCGATTATCGCATCTAATTTCTTCAGAATTTGAGGTAAACGCTCACTGACTGGGTTGAGTTTTTTTTCCAAGCAACCGTTGTGGATCAATGTCTATAGATGATGAAGCCTCCTGTTTGGAGTCTTCAATACCAAATCGTTTCACTTGGAACTGCAACGAACTGCAACGATCTGCGAATGTTTCGCAGAGCAGAACTGCATTTTCTTTCGAGTATACGCAATCGCCCGTCACAATCCCTTTTATCAATTGAACAAAGTCGTGTGCAAATTGCAGGTTGTGTTCAGATAATTTCACTCCACATTTCGTGTACCGTGAAGTTCTTTGTGGTGCTTTTCATTGCCAACAGAAGAGTAAATCAAGCTTTCTAAGTGCAAATTGATGAGGTCCATAAATATTGGATATGACGATGCAATTGCGTCGATGTCCTCTCAAACAGTCTGCACTAGAAAATAATTTGCCGCATATGTTGGTTGGATGACGAACGTTTCCGCTACCGTATGTATTTTGCATTTCGTTTCGAGCTCGCGTTGGTTCTTGTTGCCTTCGACGTTTGCTGCTGGTTGCGTTGTCCATAATTGTGGCGTGTTAATGGAAGCGACCTAGCTACTTGAGTTTACTTACATAAAGTTACAAAGCAAAAATTATTATCTGGTTTCCTGTTCGTAATTTAACCAATTATTAAACTTAAAATTATTATGTTGCTTCCTTTCCATAATTTAACTAGTAGTTCTTTCATAATTGGAAATTCAAATTACTTGCTGTTAGTTCCATCATTGGATTATCAAAAAAAAATTAATAAAGTGCGGCTCGGTATTGCGTAGGTTAAACTCTTACGAAATTGCATATGGTTGTATTCGGGGTGAGCAACGCTATAGAGTCTCAATGTTCGCCCGTAACATCATATTGGATTATTAATTTTAGTAGAGAAATAAAAAATTTTTTGCATTAATGCATTACTTGTGTCAGGATCGTCAGACGGAAATAATGGCTATCAAACCAGTTGATAGCAAGTAAACGATTCCTTTACGATCTTAACATGACCACGGACTCCGAACAAAACGTCTCCCTCCCAGTTCATAACGGTACACACAATATTGGTTGGTATTGGTGCGACTCGCAGAGGAGTGTTGCGTATGATCGGTGACACTTGTTTTAGATTTAAGGCTCAGGCTGTTTCTCAATTGATGCGATCATTGCCTTTTGATAGAGTCAACGAAAACAACGTTTTCGCTATTATAGGCATTGATTATTGTGGTCCTTTCCAAACTAAGCAATCCACTATTCGTGTGGTTACAAAAGAATATGTTGCTGTGTTTGTGCGCTTTGTCACAAAATGTGTACATTTGGAATTATGCTCGGATATGACAACTGAATGCTTTATTGCTGCATTGAAAAGATTAATTTCACGGTGGGAACTTCTCAGTACTATACATTGTGACAATAGAAAAACATTTAAAGGGGCAGACAATATACGGAGCTGTATAAGATGTACAGCTCCACTCAACACCAATCAGCCATTATGAACTATGCAACTTCTAGAGGCATTGAGTTCAATTACATACCCAGCTATTCCCCCAATTTCAGGGGCCTTTGGGAAGCAGCTGTAAAAAGCGCCAAGTTTCATTTCAAAAGAATATTAGGTCCTAGCATTTTCACGTATGAACAATTTAATACAATTATCATATACGTAGAACAGGGGTGCTCAAACGGTCGATCGCGATCGACTGGTCGATCGCGAGTGCTTTTTGGGTAGATCTCGAGAAGAAAAAAATTTTAATAAGTAGGTAGGTAACTAAACTACAAAAATGTATTACGTAATAAAATAACATTGCTTGCGGCAAAAGGTGGCTTTATCAAAGGAACGCACGGCACTTTTCAAAGAAAAGCCGTGTAGTTTCTAGACTAGACAGTACACAGTACAGTCTAGTCTAGAAACAACGAGAGACAATACAGTCTAGTTTCGGGCGGCGCGTTTGACGGGAACACTCGAGACTTTCGTTCACACCGATATAAATGTTGCGCCTGCAGGAATTGGAGTCATTCTGAATTGTAACTTGATGGCGATCCTACGTCGATACAAAGCTTATTATTAAATAGTGGAAAATGAGTGCAGTGAAGAAATCTAAAACGTATCATTTTAACAAGGATTGGGAGGAAGAATTTTTCTTTTGTATGGTGAAGGATAAGTGTATTTGTGTTATTTGTCGTGCGTCAGTTGCAATACCTCAGCATGGTAACTTAAGGAGGCATCATAAAACGGTTCATAAAAACTATGAAAAGGATTTTCCGCCACAGAGTGAATTAAGAAAACGAAAAGTAAGTGATTTGATATCTTGTTTGAAAAAAGAACGATCCATGCTCACAAGACCAGCCAAACAATCAAAAGCTGCTACGATCGCGTCATTTAAAATATCTCATATATTGGCGTAACACAAGAAACCATTCGAAGATGGATCGGTGGTGAAGGAAGCATTTACTGAAGTGGGTGAGACTTTATTTGGAGATTTTAAAAATAAAACACAAATCATGTCTGCTATTAGAGAACTTCAGTTATCTCGTCCGACTGTCACAAGGCGTATTGAAGCCATAAGTCAGGACATCGCAGATAAACTAAAACATGATATCATGGAATGTACATACTTTTCTTTACAGTTCGACGAATCCACCGATATGACAGACACTGCCCAGCTGTGTATTTTTATTCGGATGGTATTCAGTGACATGTTGGCTAAGGAAGAATTTTTGACAATCATTCCTCTGAAGGGGAAATCCCGTGGCGAAGATATATATGACGTTTTCTTCAATTTTGTAAAAAACTACGAGCTACCAATATATAAATTAGTGTGCATTACAACCGATGGAGCACCAGCAATGACTGGAAACAAAAACGGTTTTGTGGCATTGTGTCGAGCTAATGAAGAATTCCCTTCATTTTTTTCATTCCATTGCATTATACATCAACAAGTTTTGTGTTCAAAAGTTTTAAACACGAAGGAAATTATGGGCATTGCAACAAAAATTGTGAATTCCATCCGTGCACGTAGCTTGCAACGGCGGCTCTTTCAGTTGCAGTTAGAAGATAGGGAGTCAGCTGAACACACTGATTTAGTTCTTCACACGGACGTCAGGTGGTTGAGTCGCGGAAAATTCCTAGAAAGGTTTCAAGAATTATTGCCCGAAATAACAGCTTTTCTAGACGAAAGAGGTGATGACACTCAGATTTTGAAAAACGAAAAATGGCTAAATGATTTGGTATTTTTGACTGACATCACAATGCACTTAAACACCGTGAACTTGGAGCTTCAAGGTAAAGGAAAAACTATTATTGAGATGATTAGCGCAGTAAATACATTCAAAAGTAAATTGCAACTTATGATAGATCAACTGAAAAGAAAGGATCGGAAACATTTTCCGTCTTTGAAAGCAAGGATTCCTCAGTTGAATTATGATACGTATGAGGCTGAATTATCAAATTTTGGGACAATTCAAAATGCGTTTTTATGATTGCAGTAAATTGGAAAATATAGCATCATTTATGAGTTATCCTTTTTCATGTAAAAGCATTGAGGAATTAGCTACTGAAATAGCAAGTCAGTTTAATATGAACTCATGTTCTGTTGAAAATGAATTTGTGCAGATTATATCAGATATCCATCTCAAAGCTACAGCATCTGATACAAATTTCTGGTGTCTTATATCTGAAAATAAATATCCGAATGTAAGGCAAATCGCCCTTCAACTGACGGCATTTTTTGGGTCAACTTACTTGTGCGAGTCTGCATTTTCTGAAATGAAGATAATTAAGTCAAAATATCGCAATCGACTAACTGACGATCATATGTCATCATGCTTGCGATTAGCACTCAGTGGTTACGTACCATCTTATGAAAAGTATGCTGAGGACATGCAGTGCCACGCTTCAACATCCAAAGCCACTCTTTAGTTAAGTTTAACACCATATGTAACTCTTTTGTTTTGTAACAACCAATAAACTCGCAATTTTGAATAACTATGAGTTTTTTCATTGATATTGTAGAGAAGAACCTAACTAAACCTAACGCAAACCTTGACTAAAATAATGTACCTATATTGTGCAGAAAGCTAATATCTATATATGCTACCGTACGCCCTACCTAGGTAGGTAGGGTGTATCGTGTATGTACGACAACCCTGCATCACACACACTTGCAGTCTCTCAGAGTCGATCGTAAGTAGTCTAAAAATATTGAGGTAGATCGCCAGCAGTTCAAGTTTGAGCACCCCTGGCGTAGAAGGAATACTTAATTCCAGACCGTTGATGCCATTCAGTAGAGACCCTTTTGATTTATCATATCTAACTCCTTGTCATTTTTTTAATGGAAAAGCTACGACAGCTATGCAAGAGTCTGACTTTACAACTGTACCAATGAGCAAACTTAAATTCTGGAGGCAGTGCACGCAGATTCAGCAGCATTTCTGGCAAGTGTGGCATAAGCAATATTTATTCCAGTTAAACAGCCGTCCAAAATGGCATGGTAATCAGCCCAACATTGAGGAAGGTAGCCTGGTAATATTAAAAAGTGAGCGATCAGCTGCACTACAATGGCCATTAGCCAGAGTCATCAAGAAAGTAAGAATTATTGAAGTAAAAGCGACATCAGGTATCTCACGAAGATCAATTAACAAACTATGTTTTATACGATTTGAAATTTATTTTTAATATAGTTCTTAAGTAATATATATTTTGGAATTAAATGTACATGCTTCAGGAATCATCACCAAATAATATTAAATATCCCATATAATTGCTAAGCTGATATTGTGTGGTAATTGCAATTCTGATATTTAATTAAAAATATGTACGAAGCATCAACAAACAAAACAAAACAGCTCGAAACGGCCTCCCCGGAATATGTTTGTGGCAAACATTAAAATTGAAATCATATAAATAAACTAATACATAGAAAATAAGTATAATGTAAACATACACGTCAACTAGTATATTCTGCCCTTGCTATTCTCAACTCTAGCGTGACAAGACGTGTTAAGCGCTTGTAAGTTGGATCTAATTGAGTTAAGTTAATAAACTTATTTTCATACCACGAAAATATTGTCGCGTGTTATGGTTCGCGGCCAATAATTTTAATGATCCGGGAAAGTGAAAACGCAATGTCTTTTAATTTAAGTTAAAAGAGTTTATTCAATTACAAAAGTGCACAATGATCAATTTAACACTTTCACTAATTTTAATTTTCACTATGAAAAATCTAACACTTGTCCATAAATTTCTTATCGCAATTGTCTTCTAAATCACTTCACTATTACGAAAATCACTTTTCTACTACTCGAATAATATCGCTTCCCACACACAATCGCAGTTCTTATCGCGATCGAATGAATGAATCCCCCCATTCATTCAGCTCGCCTTTATATAGGGTCTCTACCTATTCACCCATTTCGCGTACATTGGCGAATGTTCTACCGAGAGGTACCTGGTAGATTCGAGCAAATTAATGAATGGAGTGACGTCACTTGCAGATGTTGATCATGCTTGTTGGGTTCTCTTGGGTTCGAGTAAGTTCCCTGTGTATCTATGACGTGAGTTACCAAACTCGTTCGGCCTTGGTCATCCGGGCTTGTTGAGAAGATGTCACTGTACTTGGTGACCAGATCAGAGGCTCGTTTGAATAGCTGCACTGGCAATTTGACTTGCTTCAATATTGCAGACGTGGATTCCCGGGCTTTGTCTGTGTCTTGCCTCCTTTTCCAATGATGGTTGTGAGTAGCTTCCAGAGAGGTGATGGTGGAAACAGGCTGGCAGCTGCCGATGACTTCTCCCGCTTTGATGCTCGTGGTTGAGTCTGCGGTGTTAAGGACTCTAACCGGCACATATCCGTTCCTTAAAGATTTTACAAGGCTTCGTCCTACAATCAAACTGCGCAATGCGGACGTCTTCGTTGGCTCTATCAGATAAGATCGGTGGTCTCCAGAATCACCATCAAGCTTGGCCCATACAATGCTTTCGGAAGAATTCGATACATGAGTGTCAGTACATACCACTACATTCATCTTGGGGATTTGGACGCTGGGATCCTCCATCAGTACTTCGACATTCTGCCATTTCAATACACGTGTGCCCAAATTTAACGTGATTCCGTGTGGTCGCAGAAAATCCATTCCGAGAATGCAGCCATCCATAATGTTCGCGACCAGAAAATTATGTCGAAACACAAGGTCTCCCAACTGTATCTGGAGGTTGACCTCTCCATGAACAGGTGCAGTTTCTCCCGTAGCTGTCCGTAGTGACAAAATTCTGCCCTTGTGAAGTTGTTGCTGTCTAACTAGGTCTGGTCGGATAATCGATCGGTTTGCACCAGTGTCGGTTGTTATGGTGCAGTGTTCTCCGTCAACTTGACCCGGAAGGTATTAGTCCGCTTCTCCACGATGTAGTCTTGACACGGTGATGGTGGTGCTGGGGACGTCGATCCTCCTAGCCAACCTCTGCCCCACGAAGTTGGCTCTTACATGTTTCCTGACCCCTCTGTTTGAAAGGCTTCCATTCTGAGCTCCTGACTCGGTCTGGATCTCCTCCTAGCTGCACACCCTGGACAATAGCTCGGTTTTCTTCGCTTCTTGCAGTCTCTTTGCAGGTGCCCCTTCTCTCCGCAATTCTAGCATCTAGGCGCACCATTTACATGCGGGTCTCGCTCAATTTCCACGTGTTCACACCTGCACTCGTCTGTCACTACCTCCCGAACCCGGGCAGTGGTACGAGTCATATTTTTCGCTGCCTCAAAGTTCAGACTATAAGCCAATGCGTCCTTAACCGTTTGCTTTTGAGCTAAACGCACGGCTTGTTGCAATTCCGGGTCCTTTAGTGCGCTGATGAATGCTTCTGTCGCTGCATCATCTCGATGTTCTGGGTCGTAGGCTGGGTAGGCCAAAAGTGTCAGCCGCTCAATGTCTTGGGCTAGTTGCTGTAGGGTTTCACCAGTCTTCTGCATCCGATGCCTTAGCTGTGACCGATAAATCTGCTTTAGATGATCGTCTCCATAACGCATGTCGGTCGCATTCATTATAGCATTCGGGTTTAAGTGTAATTCAACGGGGATCGTCTGCAACAGCTCGGCAGCTGGGCCTCTTAGAGCAAGAATCAATGCAGTTGCTCGTTCCTGCTCATTCCAGTGATTCATGCGAGCGGCTGCTTCAAACTGGGTCTTGTAAATACTCCAATATTGGTGCTTGCACATTTCTGGATGTGCTTTGCGCTGCGGTTATAAGCGGGGCTGGTGAAGTGGTTACTACTGCCTTCGCTGCTTCCAATTCTTTTTTCACTTTTTCCATCTCGTGGTTCATTCTCTCTTCGACCTGGCTGACCTTTTCCTCGACCTGGTAAACCTTTTTCTCGACCTGGTCAACCTTTTCCTCGACGCCTTTAATTTGTTTGTTAAGACTACCGAGCTCCGCTTTTATTTTGGTTGATTGCTTTTGAAAATCTGCCTTGATTTCGATCGCTTGTTGATCCAGCTTCGCTGATTGTTCATTAAGCTTCGCTGTCAGACTGGATGACATCACCATTAACATTTGCATTAGCGCATTTTCTGGTTCCTTTGATTTTGGTGTTTCTACTTCTCCACCTTCTGCGCCTTTTTCCGCATCTGAGGGCTCACCCGAATCCAGATTCACGCCTTCCGACTCGATCGCGTCACGCAAGCGTGCAATCAGTATGGCCTTTGTACCTTGTGTGGCCAGATTTCGTTGTTCCAACTCCTCCTTGAGCTCCGATATGCTCAAATGATTAATTTTTAGATGTAAATTTCCTGGCATTTTTATTGTTTCGGCTATTTTTCCACCAGTTTCTACGTTAATTCTCACTATTGTGCACTTCAAAAATGTTTAATCGTTTTCACTTCCAAAATTTTCTTTCGCACTTCTTGACACCACTGTCGCGTGTTATGGTTCGCGGCCAATAATTTTAATGATCCGGGAAAGTGAAAACGCAATGTCTTTTAATTTAAGTTAAAAGAGTTTATTCAATTACAAAAGTGCACAATGATCAATTTAACACTTTCACTAATTTTAATTTTCACTATGAAAAATCTAACACTTGTCCATAAATTTCTTATCGCAATTGTCTTCTAAATCACTTCACTATTACGAAAATCACTTTTCTACTACTCGAATAATATCGCTTCCCACACACAATCGCAGTTCTTATCGCGGTCGAATGAATGAATCCCCCCATTCATTCATCTCGCCTTTATATAGGGTCTCTACGTATTCACCCATTTCTCGTACATTGGCGAATGTTCTACCGAGAGGTACCTGGTAGATTCGAGCAAATTAATGAATGGAGTGACGTCACTTGCAGATGTTGATCATGCTTGTTGGGTTCTCGTGGGTTCGAGTAAGTTCATTTGTTGACGTGAAAACAATTGCGACAGTAGCTCGCAGAATTATTTGTACATGTAATTATTTGTACATGTAACAATATTGTTATTTTATGTTACTCTAACATGCAGTTATTACATATAAAAATTTTATATCAACAATAATCGACATTGGTAGGTTATGTAGGATTCATTTCACAACCTCAAATCAATGCTTCCAGCATTGATCTAACTTGATGGACTATTTCACTGCTAACTTTTTTTATGCTATCAAAAGCTGGAAAATAATTGAGCTTATTTAAATAATTCTTTTTTCTGCATAGCATCATCTCAAACTCTTTGAAGGTTATATTATAAGAAAAAATCGTTTATGAATCATCTCAACAAAAAGTTCGAAAATAAAAAAATCTCACATTTCAGTTTTCCACCTCAATTCCAGTTCATTTACAATTTACGAACCCAACTTATCAGCTGTTGCAGATATCTTACCGAAAAATTAGAAAATACACTTTCCAAAGTATTTCAAAGATATCCCGAACTTTCTGATATAATTTCATTTAAGCGTATCAATTTTTCATTATTTTTCCTCGTGCCCGGAATCTCCGAAATTCCAAAGTTATACCCTTTCGAACTAAACGCACACATAATCGCGACCACAGAATGCTTTTCAATTTTCCTCCACACCGACATCCGCCTTATGGGGAAAAACCCTTAAAATACCCGAAATCTTGGGATTACTTTAAAATAAATTTACACGAAACCTAGTCAGAATTTCCAAGTGAGCATGGTCCTTTGGCGTTGTCCTTGCCTGCTCGCTCGCTTAGATACGCTCGTAGGAGGAGCTGCTGTTCCTTCTGAAATTGACATAATGCCTTTCACATAAATAATTCATTAACAATGATAATTTTCGTGGCTATAATCCTCTTTAATCTTTCTTAATGCTCACAGAAGCAACCAAGTACTTAATTGCTTCCCAGTCACTTTGGTAATTCGTAATCAATATTAGCTCTAAGTACACGCAAACATATTTATCATGCACGTTCGCATAGATGAGTATTTACATACGGTTCGGAGAAATAGGAGCCTGGCGTACGAGGAAATTCAATTCGCATGTCCCCTGGAGGCAGAGCGCAATTGGTTCGAGCGGCACCGTAATAAATGGAATTAGACACATCATCATTATGATTATTATTATATTGAAAGGGCTACAACGTGTACATTCAATTTTCTCATTGACGATACGCACGTATGTCTGGTAAACTGCAATGTTTCCTTCCGTCTGTTTGTCATTGTTGCCAGCCCCAACCCCAACTCTCGGCTTGTCACTACTCAACCAATGCATCCCCAACCAATCATCCACATTTTGATATTCACGTCTTAAGTACTTAATGGAATATTATTCGAATATTGAGATCTACCGTTAATGCTGCGAAGAGAATTCTCAATTGTATCTGTCAATAACAATCGGCATCAAAAATTCATTAGAGGATTGAATAATTTAAATACGTTTGTGTGACTTATTGGCTCGGGGCTGTGACGACGCTCTTGCGAAATAAAATCACGAGCGTAGGCTGTAATATTTTCTTTTATTGGTGAACGTTATTTGGAATTTGTTTTCTCGAGGGATTGGAAGTGGAAGTGATTGTTTGATTATGATGTCAATGGAAAAATCTGAATTAAATGGGTATCAAAATAAGATTTGTGAATATTATGATTGCCGTTTTGTGTCATGTCCGCGATGACACTTTTTCGAAATCATGGTTTTAATAGACGGAATATGTAGTCGAAAATAATTTTATTGAAGATAATATTATGCTATAAATAGGCATAATTTTTATTATTTTTTTCAAGCGGGACTTAATTTTAATTAATAAAAGAAGAATTGCAATTTAAATAATATCGGCTGTGAAAACATAACGATGCAGTCAGAAACGAAGCAAACTTGAAAATAAAATCCATCCTGACAACCGTAATTCCAATTCCAACTGCCAATCTAAGGAATGATTAAAATCAACCACTACAGTATTATCAGTTGAATACCGTAACATATGGAACGACGTGTGCTCCATATTTGGCAACCAAATGCCTCCACCGCCTCACTCAAGAGGAAATTCAGCGGTTTCCACTTAGTGGCAACAGCCTACAACGAGATTTCTATGTGGATGACGTCATGACAGGATCAAATCTATCAGAAGTGGTTCAAGCACAAGATGAATTAATCAAAGTCCTATTAAGTGCAGGGATGAAGGTCCGCAAATGGTGTGTCGGCCACCTTTGCCTGCTACACAATATCACACCTGACGGTAATGAAGTGCAACTGGACTTTAACAGTCACACTAAGGATTGCATCAAAAACCTCGGCCTAACATGGCTCCCTAAGGTGGACGATTTTCAAATAAGGATCCAAAAAATAACAAAATCATAAAAAGGACGATATCCTCTGACATTTCCAGAATGTTCGATCCACTAGGCATCATAGGACCCGTCATCGTCACGACCAAATTGTTTCTACAAGACATATGGCGATTGGAGCTGGACTGGGATGCAGCCTTACCAGAACAGATGTTCACCAGATGGTACAACTTTCCAAAAGTTTACTAGCGTTGCAGAAGGCACAATTTCCTAGACATGTTTTTGCAAAGGAAGTCCCAAAGGGAAAGCAGTTACACGTATTCTGTGACGCTTCAAAAAGAGCGTATGGAGCAGCAATCTATACTCAAGCTGCCTTAACAGAGGGTAGAATTATTGTACGTCTTTTATGCGCTAAATCTTAGTAGCTCCTGTTCGGAATGTAACCATTCCCCGCTTGGAACTCTGTGCAGCCAAACTAGAAGCAGAGCTGGCCCACAGAATCATACATACATATGGAATGGTGGTACGTTTTTTTCAGGAGTGACCCTGAAATAGTTATCGGATGGATCAATGCCACAGCGTCATTTTACAACATGCTCGTTTCAAATAGAGTATCGGCTATTCAATCACTTTCAATGCCAAGTCAATGGTGGCATGCTGCGTCAAAAGGCAACCCAGCTGACATCCTTTCACGAGGAACGACGCCAGCAGAATTCACTGGCTGTAACATTTGATTATACGGACCTCCCTTCTTGCATGGAGCTGAAATACTATAGCCACCAGAATATACGAAGAGAGCACCATGTGACCTAGAGAAGATTAAGGCAAAACTAACTGTTGCAGCAACCATTGTCACAACCGCTAATTTTATTGACAATATTCAACATGTTAACTCCTTTAAAAAATTGCAGGGAATCATTGCATATGTGCTAAGGTTTACCAAGCGCATTAGTAAAAGTTTGCAATCTAATACAGTGGTGGTAGGGTCACTGAAAAGTCAGAAATTAGCCCTAGCGCTCGAAGTAATCATGATATATATGCAGCAGGACGAAGTTCATGATGAGATAAAGGATTTGAGTCATCAAACGAGTCTCAAAAAGGACAGTGCCTTAACTGGTCTAACCCCTTTTATCGACAAAAAGGGATACTGTGTATTGTGGGAAGACTAAAGGCATCAATCCTATTCACTTGATGCAAAACATCCGATACTGCTGCCCTACATGCATCCGACGACTAAACTGTTAATGATCAACATTCACCAAGACAACTGTCATCTTGGGCCACAGGCACTACTTACGATCACATGGCAACGTTTTTGGCCAATAAAAGGAAAGTCATTGGTACGATCCATCGTGCAGCGATGCATACAATGCACTCGAGCGAATCCACAGCTGCTTTCTCAGGTGATGGGAAATTTACCATTAACACGTGCACAGCCTGTGCGGCCATTTATCAATTCAGGAGTAGACTTCTCGGGGCCGATGATGATTCATTACCGTGGACGAGGAATGCACCTGCAAAAGGGGTACATCGCCATATTTTGTTGTTTTGCCACTAAGGCAGTACATTTAGAGCTGGTGAATGATCTTAGCAGCGACGCATTTATCGGCTCCCTTAAACGATTCATCGGCGGACGAGGCCCCTGTAGAAATCTCTACTACGACAATGCAACTAATTTTGTGAGAGCCCATAATCAGCTTAAAGAATCAGCAACATCTTTGCATTCCCAAAAAACTCAAGAGAGAATAACCACCATATGCAATACCTGAAATATAGATTCCCACTTTATACCACCTCATGGGTCCCATTTCGGCGGTCTATGGGAGGCAGCAGTTAAATTGGCCAAATATTTGCTATACCGAGGAACTTCATCAGCGACTTTAACATATGAAGAGCTACAAACTCTGGTGGTTGAAATCCAAGCCATCCTTAATTTGAGACCATTAACATCACTAACCGAAGATACTAATGATCTCTCAGCACTGAAGCCAGGCCATTTTCTCATCGGAGAACCTCCAACAGCTATCGTAGACGCTACGGCAGGATCAGTAAAAGGCAGTTTGCTTACGAGATGGAAACTTTTAAGCCATATTAAGCACAAATTCTGGAGACGTTGGTCAGAAGAACACCTGAATCAATTGCAACACCGCTCGAAGTGGAAACAAAGCTGCCAGGATGTTTAACCGGGTATGTTTGTAATCATCAACGAGGAAAACATGCCGGTAATAAAGTGGCCACTTGGATGAATCATAAAAATTTATAAGGGCAATGATGGCTTCGTGAGAGTGGCCGACGTAAAGACTTCTTTAAGTATTATAAAGAGAGCCATACATCGACTTGCTCTACTGCCACTCGGTGAAGACACACACTGTGAAGAAGGCACATTCAAGGAAGATATCCTTGCTTCAAGGAGGCAACCATCCATCGAAAAGGACCCAGAACCCTGGGGCTCCAAAAATCCACTCCAAAAAAACGGAAAAAAGGGACGTCAATTGTCTCACTACTTTTGGCCTTTCTGATAGTACCCTTGGTACACGCAAAACCCGTTAAGGTGTCAGCTTTTGGACCGCATTTAGGACTGTATTTCCAATCATTAGGTAATGTATATTTATCGACAAGTGGATGGTAGCTCGTAATTGTAAGAGGCCCCAATCAGGAAGGCAACCAAAGTAAGGTGCAAATCTCATTACAATATTGTTGTTTCAAATGATGCCAATTACCACCAATTTGCAAAGCATTCAGGCCATCATCACTGATACCCAACACGGAAATTTCAACTCATTATTGCTGTCGCAGAAGCAATTGAACGTAGCGATATCCAACATCAAAGAACATCTACCTGATACGCTGCGTTTCCCAGCAGCTAAAGACAACTTCTTAAGACTGTTCAGAGTAGCATCAATTAGCGCCAGACTAACCGAAGACTTCGTTATATTTCAATTGAAGATTCCGCTCGTCAACACAATTACCTTCGATCTCTTTAGACTTTATCCCATACCTATAGCAAGACATAACTAACTAATAGCGATAATTCCTCGCGTCCGATACTTGATTATCCGTCAACACCGTGATTCCTATTACCCACTTACAGAAAAAGAATACATAACATGCATCCAGACGGAACCGTATATTCACATGTGTCAACAATCTCACCCACTGTACCACAAGGAAGCAAACATCAGCACTTGTGAAGTTATGCTTTTGAAGGATTTTCCATCTGCAGTCGAATGCAGCATAACGGAACTCGAAAATTCTGTCCCGTGGAGCCAAATTCTCTTTTCAAATTAGCAGATTTATGCATTGACCAATCGGACAGTGGTTCACGTTGTCTGTGGGTGGTAAACTCTCAATTCTAACTTTGGAGGGCTCCGGTATTATCAAAATGGACTCAGACTGTACAATTAAATCCGATACGGTCACCATTCAGGATTATCTTATGTACACAAATGAACTTAGTGCTTCTTATACAAGAGTTCATTCATCCACCATGAACATTAAAACAACCAACAAATCCTCGCAAGACTACCAAACCTACACCTCAGAACTTAAGAGCTAAAACGACAATTACACACTTAAGAATTCATTGATTTTAATAAACTGGACAATCATGATATTCATCAATACACGACTGGATATCTCAGATTCACTTTAATTATTTCACTGCCAATTTACCTTATTTTTAAATGGTGGAATCATCAACGCATCTCTTGAGAGCAACGGCCTATTCCCCGATCAAGATGCCACAGCCTGCCAGTGAGCCAAGCTTAAGGTTGAACAGACTGCTCAACTGCTCATCTTTTGCACTATGATTGCATAAGCAATTTTCTAGCGCTTGAACTCATATTAGCATCATCATATTTTCATTTAAATTCCTGTAAACTTATTTTCTTCTAAGCTCAATGGAATGTGCGCGTAACATGATGCATATTTTGTCTGGCGCGCAACCATCTATGAATTTACCTTTTGCGCGTTAGATAAAAGATTCCCACAGCGAGCGCAACGTGATCTATGTGTTTATGAATGTCTATGTCTACATGAGTTATGTTGCGGTTGCAATTTTGTGGCAATCGCATTCAGGTGAATTTAAAAATTTGAATATTGAAGTAAACAATTGTAAACTAGATACAAGAAAACTTTTATGTGAAATACAGTCAGTCAAGTTTGATCATCAAAGGAGACAAGTTGGTTTTATTCCTTCTGCATATATTGAATAAGCTGATACAAGCATCGGCTAATGTCCATTTATATTAGTATATAAGGTTGTCTCAGTACAAGAACTGAGGCAACAAGACTTCGACGTTAGGCTAACGTTTTTTAATTAACCCATCGCGTCGTTGTCTCAGTACAGGAACTGAAGTCACAGAACTTTGGTGTAGGGCCAAAGTGTTGTAGGTCACTTTGGCCCTATGCCGAGGCAAAATAGCCACGACTCAAACCAGTGCATTAACAATAAAATCAATTGAAATAAAAGAAAAAAATAGTGAAAATAAAGGATTCTCCTAAACAAATTCAATGATACGAGTAGTGGTTTCATGAATAGGGAACGCATTTTTCGAGAAGGATGTTTTTGAAAAAGTGACCAATCAATTACATATTTCCAAAGTGTTATTGTATATTAAATAAATAATGCCCAAACAGACTAAAGCTATAATTGAAATTATCAAATCAAATTAAGTTGTATGACAATACGGATTGTTAGTGCATTCTACAGCAAATTGTGAAGCTGAATTCTTTGTGGTACATCTAAAAGATTGTCGTCGCCAATGATGGTAATGAAAAAGAAGTTTCAATTTTATTCAAGCGGCTGAAGATTCACCAAAAGTTACTTCTCTCTATTTGCATGTACTCGTATATTGTGTTTAAAATCAATTTTGAATTATTTTCTGTTTGCCTGATTCTTAGCACCCATGAAAATAAATTACTTTCAGGGGGCCATTATTCTACATAGAATTGGCCATGAGAATTCTTTTAAGAATAAATGAGCTTTTTTAAATTATTAATTTGGCCTTTGACTCCGCCGTAGGTCGTCCAAAGCCTATTTGAGAAAAGTGGAGGGGTCACCTGGTCTTCACAACTCAAAGCTTCCATGATTCCTTATCCTAACTCCCACGAACAAATGACAGCAAATGGTCTCAGGATCACATATTGGGTTAACTAGTTCCCCAATGATGGGACACTAAACGCGGAGAAACGCCGCTGCTGCTATATCCTACTTACACTTCCTTTGTAGTGATGGCGAGTCTTCCACACATAATAACCAGGTCACCGAAGTAGCAATTGATCGACGGGGTGACCCCTCGTCCCTTGAAAACCGTAAATTATTTCAAAACCTGCAACACAGCTTTGGAATGGATTGAAACTACGTCAATGACCTCACAGCCGAAAAAATGAAATATTGCATTGGATTCTCGACTGTCAGATTGGTGATCAACCCTGGTGCTATTAAGGACCTTTTATAATTGGCCAGTCAATATAAATTAAATACACTGGCAATCCAGGAAATGAACTGGACTGGAAGTGATATTTATGGTATGAGATCGCACACAATATTCAGAAGTGAGAAGCCTACTGAAAAGCAAGAATTCGGAGTGACCTTCATTGTGGATAGGGAGTTCAAATCGCATATAATTGATTTGAAGGCAGTCAATGAACGGTTGTATGTGACTCATATAAAAGTGAAATTCTTTAAAATCTGGCTAATAAACGTACACGCCTTGACTGAAGAAAAGGACGAAGAAACGAAGAAAACCTTCTTTAATCAGTCTGAGAGACTAGTCGACTCATTGCCTACTAATAACACAAAAACAATTCTGGATGATTTCAACGCTAAGGTTAGCAATGAGCTATCTCATCGGGGAACAACTGGAGTATACAGCCTCCATGATGAAACAAATGAAACCAGCCAGTGCCTGATTGACTTTGCATGTAGCAGAGATCTAGTCGTACTTGCTTCCCATATTGATGCATACAAAATGACCTGGGCATCACCGAATGGCCTCATACGAAACCAAATTGACCATGTTCTGATCAAACAATGTTGGGCCTTGAATATTCTTGGCGTCCGTGCATACGAGGAGCCAATTGTAACTCAGATCATTACTTGATCAAATTAGCTTATTGATGTCGTATGTCAAATGCGTATTCGGCGAAAACCAACCCTCCATAAAAATTCGACATCGAGAGGATCCAAACTGCATCTGTGGCGAAAAATTTCACGGAGACCCTCGACAACCAGCTGGCTCCTATCCTATCAGATATATCGCTGAAAACAAGCAAAGAGCTATGGGTGGAAGTGAAAGCGGCAATTAAGACCGTAGCAGACCAGACGATCGGTTATCGAGCCCAGCGCAAAAGAAATAATTGATTCGATGATGAGTGTCAGAACGCGTTAGATAAAAAGAATCAGGCGTACTAATAAAATATAGGAAGGGAAACCGGGATAAAGAGAGAACATAATGTAAATCTCAGAAGAATAGCGAATAAGATAATTAGAATTAAGAAAAGAAACCAATTGAGGAGTATTGATGTAAGTCTAGCGAGCAATAGCACAAGACAAGCATAAAAATTAGTGAAAAGCCTAAAATGAGGTTATCAGCCCAAGACCACGCTCTGCTGTGATGACATTGACACGTCATTGCTGATGAAAACAGCATTAGGGGAAGATGGTGTAGTAATCGAGCAGTCGCCTAAATAAACTGCTCAAAAACCCTCATAACACCTATCCAAAATTTTATTTGCAGATTCGAAAAAGCCATTTTTGTTTTTGTTATTTTAATTTATAATTATAAATCATAAAACACTTTTGATTTCTCTTTATTTTTATTAAATATAAATCTTGGATCATTTTTTTTATATTAAATTTAGACTTGGCATTATAGTTATGTTCTTTATGAGTTTTACCTTTTCCTATTATTACTTAAATTTTCTAATAATATTATTTTTCATACCTTAAAAAAAAATTAAATCTGCAATTAAAATGCGAATATGGCAAAATCTTTTCCCGCTGCACTTGCACGTATTGCATAGGTGAAGGTGCGTGTGCAGCGGAATTGGTGGGAGGCTCGTCAGCCGCCGTTGCAAGTGTTCCCACAAGGTGACAACGAGCAATAAAAGGGAGTCAGCTTGAGATCGCGAAACCGCAAGCATGCTGGGGAGTCTATCTACCAGCTAGCTCGCCAGCAAAAATGAAGCTTCGACTATTTAATTTTGCTTGCCGATATATCGTATCGTGCCTATCTGTTCCGAATACAAAGCAAAATATATTTTCAATATACTAAGATCGCGAAGTGTAACTTTCAATCACTTAATCCATGGATTGACGCCCATGGAGTCCTCAGGGTTGGAGGACCAATCTATGCCAAGCATCCCGTAATTAATTCTCGCGACTCATTCGCAAAATTGATTGTGAAGCAGCACCACTTGACAACATTACTCGGAGGAATGCAACTGGTTTTGGCAGTCATACAACAACAATACTGGATTCTCAATGCGCAATCTTTCGTAAAGCGCATACTGAGAGATTGTTTTACCGTAGGACGTCCAGGAAATCAGTTAATGGGACAACTTCCTCCGCCCAGGTTTCAAATGGAGAAACCCTTTGCACAGACAGGACTGGATTACCCCGGGCCAATAACCATTAAATGAAATGGTGGACGTGGAAGTAAAACAACTAAAGCATACATCGCCTTCTTCGTCTACCTGGCAACCAAGGCCTTCCACCTGGAAGCCGTTAGTGAACTATCAACATCGGCATATATCGCGGCTATCTGATGATTTATCGCCCGAAGAGGCAAATGTCATACTATATACATCGACTGCGGGACAAATTTCCAAGGCAGCGAAAGGCAGTTGAAGGAGGCATTCAAGGAAGTCACGATAAACTGTGAGGAACTTCTTATCAATGAGGAAATCCACTGGAAACTCATTCCTCCTGGCAGCCCCCACTTTCGTGGACTCTGGGTAGCTGGAGTCAAATCGATGAAACGACACTTGATAAGGACAGTCGGTCATCAAATATTTACAATCGAAGATTTATACACCCTTTTAGCACAAATAGAGGCCTACCTCACCTTGAGGTAAGCAGTGACCCCAACGATCATACAGCAATTACTCCTGGGCATTTTTTGAAGGGATGTAACTTGTTCGAGATACCATCCATCCCATCAAATAAATCCATTAACGCTAAATGAGAATCAGCTCAACAAATTAAGCAACATTTCTGGAATCGGTAGAAGCTCGAGTATCTTAGCCGACTACAACAAAGGCCAAAATGGATGACGATTCGATCCAACCTCCAGGTTGCAGATTTTGTTCCCGTACAAACTGACTGCCTTCCATCTACGCATTGGCCACTCGCAAGAGTGACGGGCGTACATCCTGGATCAGACGGTATTGTCCGCGTTTTGTCCGTTAGGCTTCGCGGTAGAGTCACTAGACGCTCTATCGCCAAAATTTGCCATCTGCCGTTTACTAACACAATACCGGAGCCTCCTTCAGAACAACCAAAACAACTACCTCAATCAGTTACGCTTTTAGCGACTGCAGAATCAAGTACAAGGAAATGACCTAAAATTGCGCCTATCGGAAACACATGGTTAAGGTACCTATCGAGCTACCCAAAAAAGTTAAAAGCGGAATCTGTAAAACCCACTCCGAAAAAGGTGCCAACCGCAGGAGTAACATCTAAATTACTATACTCCCTCCTAGCAGTTTTCTGTGTGTTGCCACAAATGTTTACATTGAGCACCTCAGAGCCGCACGAATCCACAGAGGAGTGTTGAAAACACAACTGCTATTACCCTCGACAAATCTTCAATACGATCAAAATAACATAGAAGCGGTCTTTGCAAAATTCCATGGACTGTGTCAGTCTAGCTCTTGTATCTCAACTGAAATCGGTAGTTTTAAATTAGTCAACCATTTGGAAGAGCTTTAGGAAGAAATTGTCCATAAAATGCTTACTTTAAAGTTATTGCATAACAAAATGCAAAGAGGTGCGCTCGGAACTCTATTGACAGCTGGTTTCGGTGTGAACGACGAGGTCTACAAGGACATCAACAGTCTATCTGAGAATCAAAATAAAATCATACGTTCCGTGAATAATCAGGACAAGCTCATGCTCAAGGCAGTGAAAACCCTCAACAGTACTTCAGGTAGAATCGATACCAAGCTAAAACGATTTCAAGCTCGGCTGCAAAGAGGTATAGAATGAATCAACGAACTAGGCCGCTGGTACAAAACCATAGATCACAATACAATCAGCATTCACCTTTTAGCTATGTTACATATCAGCGAGCAGAAAAGTACCTGCGAGAAGTTCACCAGAAGTATTTTAGTTTACTATCTACCCTTGCTTCACCAACAAGCATCTGGGAATGCATCGGAACAAATGATGCTCTTCAAGACATTAACCATACACAAACGCTGCTTCCAGATCACATGCAGATCTTACATCAGGCAATGGAACTCATTCGAATCAATTCTGAAAGCCGCCCATACAACTTGATATAAGCCACACCAGTTCCAGAATGCTTCGGGAACAACATGTTCCAAACATTCGACATACCATCAGTGATTTTGGGCGTGAACTATAACTTGCAGCAGTATTTTGAAGCTTCTAGTGACGACCTCTCCAGGATCGCAGCCGATCAACACCAAATCGCGTAATCAATGAGATACACAAGGTATTCGGCAGAGACCCGTGTGCAGTACACACTTTCAGAGTAAAGAGATAGTCTAGAAACAACTGCACGACCCAAATACCGGGATGTTTACGACGCCATCAGCAACCCCAGCGCAAGCTAATTGTCAAGGTGATCGCAAAAACGTAATTTTTAATGATACTGGAATAATAAGACTTTCGCAGGACTGTAGTCTTAGAGTCAAAAATTCTCTGTGTACTGTCTCTTGGAAAGCCGCTACGCGGAACCTTTCCTTGCACATGCTTCCACGTCCACCTGTCCTCCATCAGGCAATAAGCCAACAAACGATTCCTAATCTTTCAGCGCCAAAGATCATTAAATCCGAGGAATCCTTTGGAACTTCCATTCAACAAGCACAGAACATTATTGAAGACAACCAAAATACCTCTTGGTCAACCATACGTCACCACGAAACAAACATCAGCGTGTCTGTCTTAATAAGCTTGGTTTATTACATCAGCATATTTTCTTCTGCTTGGGCATCGTTGCAAAAAAGTCCAAATCACACGAAAACAGCAAAGGACTACGTGGTACGAAACGTCAAAAAACCCTAAGAACTAAGAACCTCGGACGGTTCATGGCGGGCGGTAATGTGCAAGATACATCCGAAACTATACGTCAATCCCATGTATTCTCATCATCTTCTACAACTTGCAAATACACACACTACATTATCTCCAAGTTGATAAACACAAATCATCTTTATCCAACTCCAAACACCTGCATCGGCATATTTGATGTCATGTCAGCATATCTATCAGCGACAAACATCAACAAACTTCGCACGAGTACGCGTGTCAGCATGTTCATTAGCGCCAAATGTATCAATCCCGCACGAGTTGCAATCATCTTCAAATTTTCCCATCGAGCCAATTAATTTCTTGACCATTTGGTCACCAAAATGATAAAATATTTCAACAAGGTCGTTTTATTAATTTTTACTTTCCAGAACACAATATAACCAACTTAATTCTAACAATGTGGAATTTTATAAAATCTAAATGCTGCATAAACATCTGGCGGCTCGTGGGAGGCTTTACCGTGAGAAGCGCTTGCATTGCATTTCCCTAATTCTAGTCAATAGACCGAGACAGTTGGAGGCGCTTTTTGCAGGAAACGAAGGCCCGGGAGAGGTTGTAGTGCTTCAAAGAACTCTGGAAATGCAAGACGTTGTTGTGTCTGGCGTTAAGTTATACAATTAAAGTTCAAATAGTTAACATATAATTTCAGGTTAGCCGCCAATAAAAATTAACGTTACTGCATGCAAAGGTTGTCTGTCTTACATGGCTATTTGATATCCGGATTTTTTACTTATTTTGACCTATAAATTACGTAAAATTTGTATGAACAGTTCCTAAATTGGCATTGTCTATGCAATGTACATATATTCATTTGTGCAAAACCTAAATCTTTTAATCTAAATTTAATCTTGTCATTCATATTGAAAATCATTAATCACTCATTTATTAACATTTGTAAATTCATCCTCTATTTGACATTCGTCAAAAATAGCAAACTTAAATCATTGCACTGATGTAATTCTATCACTCATTTCCTTTGTATGCAAATTCCGTCTGCACGCGCAAATAAATTATGAAACTTTGCTGATATTTTTGCTGACTGCAGTGCGCGTGCAGTTCTTTGTATGATGAAAAATTCACATACTATTAGAGAAACAATTTGCTGTGTAAAGCTAAAATTAAGTATTTAAGACTTAAGATCAATGTTAATTATCCATTAAAGTTATCGTTACAAAGTAAAGAACACGTAGTTCTAATTCCACGAGGTAACATTTTTTGGTGACCCCTAATATATCTTCTATTTTGTAGAGAGCTGGGATCATGGAGAAGCTGTTGTTAGAACAATCTACTGCTGGGAAGAGTCTGGAACAAATTCTTGTAAACTTTGACAAGGATTCTAAGTCAAGAAAAACAGTGCGATACTTTGAAAATCGCATAAAGAAGCTGACAGTGGAGTGGAATCAATTTTCTAAGCGAGATGCTGATCTGCAAGGTTTTCGAAAGAAGCAACCGGACCACCAATACTTCGAAGAAAACTATTTTGGGCGGTTGCGAGAGATCTGGGGGGAACTTAAAGGTGAATTCCAAGATGGTCTCAGCGAGCTCAAGGCTATCGATGGTTCAAATGTGGGACAAAGCTCAATTTCACTGGCACAACCTGAGACTGAGGGAGAACAGCAGGATGTAAATAAAAGGCTCATGGTTCAAGAGTCTTTGATGTCATCATTGAACAGAGTTATGGCCACTGTTACAATGAAACTGGAAGAATGCATATCGACAGCATGCGAGATTACTGGACATCAATATCAATGAATCACCATTCGCTTGTAGCCGAAAATACCAGTTACGACACTTCGTGCTTTTACCAACTGAAAGATACCTAAAACGCATTGGTGGTTAAACTTAAAGAGTTGGACGACAAGAATTCACCATCAACATCTAACGTTGGAACACACGGCTCATCAACTATGAGATTGCCGAAAGTCGTCATACCAACATTCGACGGGGACTACCTCAAATGGACTTCATTTGCAGAACTGTTCGAACAATTAGTGGATAGCCAAGATATTCCAAGTGTTCAGAAGATGTTCTACCTGAAATCGGATTCGGCGGGGGAAACCAGTCGCTTGATCCAGCACCCACAAGCACCCGAACAAAATTACGCAACAGCACGGAAGATATTGCGAACACGCTATGACAACCAACGACGAATAGTAGCAGCTTTTCTCAATAGCGTATTGAGCATCCCCGTTGCTACTCGAGAGTCTTCTAGTCATTTGAAGAAACTCCCTGATATAGTCAATGAGTCACTACTTGGAATCAGGAACCTTGGCACTAACACCAGCAGTTGGTTCATATACTCCTGCAGAAAGTAGATAAGGAGAGTCATCGACTCTTTGAGCAGTCTCTTTCCGATACTCGGAAAGTGCAGCCACTTGCTACGCTTTTAGGCTTTCTCGAAGCAAGATTTCAGCTACTAGAAAGCTTAGGAGACGGCCTAGTAAAATCCAAGGCGGAAAAAAGAGCATCATCCCTCTTCACCGCAAAGGACAAGCAGTCAGTCTGTAAACAGGAATGCAAAAATTTACGGCAATATCAGAAATTCTTATAGATGACCATAAAAGAAAGGTTCAGTACAGTTAAAAAGCTGCAACACTGCATTAACTGTCTACAAAAGGGGCACACTCGAAAGGACTGCAGTTCAGGCTCCTGTATGAAGTGCAAAAAAAAGACATAATACTTTGATTCATTTTGAGAAAAACATCGAACCAATTCAAACAGCTAGTCAACCAATTATGGAAAATAGTGTCAGCAACTCAGCATCAAGTCCCCAGAAAGCACAACCTTATGTGTTTCTTGGTACAGCGTCGATCAAAATTAAAGACAATCTTGGGCAACTTTTAATTTGTCGAGCAATTCTTGATTCTGGATCACAACTAAATTTAATTTCAGAGCGCCTCTTTAAAAAACTGGGCTTCCGAGGCTTCCAAAAACCAATCGACATATGTAGAATAGGCAGCAAAGGTAGAATTCACATTACCATCCAGTTCCGAGTCAATGATTTTTCGACGGTGCTGGAATTCGTAAACTTGCCTGAAATAACGTCATACCAACCATATCAAATTTGTAATATAAAGCCATGGCCGATTCCAGGAAATATTCATTTGGCTGACCCCGATTTCAATACTCCAAAACGGGTTGACATGTTAATAGGAGCCGAGATCTACGCTGATTTAATGTCACCAGAGGAAATAAAGCTTTCATCAGATCTGCCAACTTTACAGCACTCTATCAAAAATCTCTCAACCGTGTGCAACATAGCTACCAGCTCAAAAGAAGATCAGCTAAAGCGTTTTTGGGAGCTCGAGAATGTGGAATCCAATTTATCAGCCATGACGGAAAATGAAAGAAAATGCGAACAACCCTTTGTCAATACGATTCGGAAGAGTCCAGAAGGAAAGTATGAAGTCAGGCTTTCATTTGCTGAATCACCAAATTTTTCGGGAGAACCTAGGCTAATAGCAATCAGACGTTTGCTATGCCAAGAACGGTGCTTGGAGAGGAGTCCCGAACCTAAACAGCAGTATAAACAATTCATGGACGAATTACTAGCTCTCAATCATATGGAATTGACTGATCCAGCCTTGATTCCAAAAATCCATTATTTTCTGCCACATCACTACGTGCTTAAATCAGATAGCACAACAACAAAATTGCGAGTCGTTTTCGATGGATCTTGCAAAACTTCGACGAACATCTCCCTCAACAATTTACTACTTGTCGGTCCGGTAGTACAAGATGAGCTGTTCTCATTATTGGTTCGGTTTAGGATACACCGATACGTTTTCTCTGCGGATATAGAGAAGATGTTTAGGCAAATTCTACTAGCAGGAGAAGACCGCAACTTCCAGTTGGTCTTGTGGAGAGACGATCCATCAAAGGCAATCAAATTCTATAGATTGCGAACAGTTACATATGGTACTGCCAGCAGACCTTACTTAGTTACGAGAACTCGTCAGTATTTGGCGGAAATAAAACAAAAGGAGTTTCTTCTCGGATTCAAGGCTGCATTAAGAGATTTTTATGTGGATGAAATTTTATCCGGATCCAACAAACTACAAGAAACTTTACGCATCCCACGTGAATTACGTGCCTTGCTTTCAGAAGGTGGATTTCGGCTTCGGAAATGGCGTGCGAACCACTCTAAACTGGTCGAACATACTCCTAAGGAAGACCTATAAACGATGACTACGTCAACAATGGAGAATGACTACTACACTAAATCTCTCGGTATTGCATGGCATCCCAATACCGACACTTATGGGATCAAAGTGAATCTATCATCAGTGGACAAAATTACCAAACGGAATGTTCTCAGTGACATAATGCACATCTACGCTCCTTTGGGACTCATCAACCCTATCGTTTCCAAACGGAAAATCTTCATTCAAGAACTCTGGCAGCTTAAACTAGATTAAGACTGTCAAGTTCCTGAAGCACTATCAACCAAATGGCGCAAGTTTCGTGAAGAGCTTAGTAATCTGAACTCACGCGTCACCTGATGGTTAAATTCGTTATGAAGCTTCAAAAGGTGTTGTATAGACCAATGAAAAATATTTATTACTGGGCAGATTCAACAATCACATTACCCTGGATAAAGTGAACTTCTTCAAATTGGAAAACATTTGTGGCAAACCGAGTAGCTTTCATTGAAGAAAGTACAAAGGCAACCCAATGGAAGTATGTACTAACAGCAGACAACCCAGCAGATATCCTATCGAGGAGTGCAACTCAAGGAGACTTATCCATATCCAAAATCTGGTTTTGTGGACCCAAATTCTTAGAACTGCCCAATAATAAATGGCCAAAACCCCCAGTAAAACATCTTGAAATGGATAAGGAAAAGAAAGGCAATACCTTGGTGTCAGTATAACCATCAACGTCAATCCTGAGTATGACAAATAATAGAAATTCATTTAAATTTCTTCAACGAACGACACCTCACATCAGGCGCTTTGTACAAAACTTAAAGCCAGATCAAGGCTTGAAAATGGGACTGATAACTCCTGTAGAGCTTCACGATGTGTTACTTTATATTATGGGGGAAGTCCAATACACGGTTTTCAAGGAAGATTTAAAATATCTGACGAAGTATGCATCTTTGCCAACAGGAAACGCTCTCAGCCATCTCAAACCATTTGTTGACGACAAGGGATTACTTAGAGTAGGAGGTACAATCGACAATTCAAGCTTACTATATGAAGCAAAGCACCAGCTTCTTCTGCCAAACTCAAACGAGTTAGTCATGAGAAACACCTTCATGCATGTCCTCAAGCATTACTTGCAATTGTATGACAAGAATTTTGGCCTATACGTGGGAAAACCTTAGCGCAAAGTGTTGTACAGCAGTGTATACGATGCTACAAGGCAAAACCAAAGCTATACACACACATCATGGGAAAGCTACTAAAGGAAAGAGTTCAAACAGGGCGGACATTTACAAAAATATAGGAGTAGATTTCTGCGGTCCAATTCAGATATACTAAAAGATCAAGGCAAAGAAACCTACACAAGCATATATCTCTGTTTTTATCTATTTCAGCACCAAGGCTGTACATCTGGAATTGGATGCTTTTCTGAGCGCTTTATAGCGATTCCTTGCACGTAGAGGTCGTCCCCGAAAGATCTTCTGTGATAACGCCACTGATTTCGTAGGAGCAAAAAATGAGATGAAGGAGATACGGGAGCTATTTTCAAATAAACCAATCCAGAACAAGATACAAACTTACTGTATAGATGAAAGAATCGAATTGTGCTTTATTCCTCCAAGATCTCCTCATTTCGGAGGGTTGTGGAAGGCTGCCGCAAAGTCAGCGAAATACCACATAAAAAGAGTTGTAGCCGGTGCTTCACTAACGTATGAAGAACTCCACACAACCTTTACCGAAATCGAAGCCATTCCCAACTCGCGTCCATTGACTCCTCTATCAAGTAATCTGAACGACATGCAAGCTCTAACGCCAGGTCAGTTTTTGATTGGAGAACCGCTCAGCACATTACCTAATCCAGAATATTTAGAAAGCAACATTAAATTATTACAACGATGAAAACTCGTTCAGGCCTGTCAAATAGATTTCTGGAAACGGTGGTCAAAGTATCTTCAGGAGCTTCAAACCAGAGGTAAATGGAAAATAGGGAAAACGAAAATACCCCTGGGAACATTAGTTCTATTGAAGGAAGATAACGTTTCCCCTCTCAAATTGGCGCTTGGCCGAATCATTAAGCTATACGAGGGATCAGACGGAGTCACTGGAGTAGTTGACGACCGAGCAGGGCACACTTAAGAGAGCTGTTCATAACTTATGCCCTCTTCCAATTGATTCGACGAGTGAACCAGACTAAACGGCCACCAGAATATACGGCCACGAAACTGCTAAGTCCAGCAGAGTCCAGAACTTCGAAATTGGACAAGAATCCATCACTACCTGATTGCGCATTAACCCTTATAGTCAGCCAGAATTATGGAAGTCCTCTCCTAGTGAAGCTCCCTAATAAGCTCAAAAAACTAAACAAACGTGTCATTCATCCAATAAACTCCAACTGGTTACTAGTCCTGGATTACACTACCACTGTAGCAAAAGAAAACCCAGGAATGCAAAGAACCACAATCCTCTCTAACGTCAACTGCAAACCCGCCATCAAAGCAACTGCAGGCTAAAAGATCACAGGCACCACCAATCATACGGACGGCAAAACTAGCAAAACTAGCACTGGCGCTCCTTGTACTATTTTTACCCACCATTGGGGCAGATAGTCCAACAATTCAAAACAAAGCCCTTCACAAAGGAATGATAAAGCCCTTCACAAAGGAAATACCAATATATTTTGAAGATATAGGCAAAATTTCTTTCGTAATGGATAATTGGAAGATAATTGCATACTACAATATGACAGAATATTGGAAAGATATGCGTAATCTACGAAACAATGACAAAAGGCTAAAAGAAATCTGCCAAGTGACTGAACCCGATAAGCAGGGACGCTGCAATCTCCTTTTGACACAGTTCCAATCTCAATAACTAATAACTTGCTTCTGGAAAGCACCGCTGGAATTCGAAAGAAGCGATCCCTATTTGATTTTGTTGGAACGCTAAGTAATAAACTGTTTGGAATCCTAGAAGAAACTTACGCAGAAGATATGGCAGAAACAATAGAAAAAATTAATTTGAACGAACATCATATAATAACATTAATACAAAATCAAACTTCTGTTGTAGATTCTACTTTGAACTTCCTAAATAAAGATCGAAGTTTCATACAGGAGCAAATAAAGTCTGTTGATACCTTCCTAGAACACTTTCGTAAGGACATAAATGCAACAAATCAAGTTCTTGAAAATCAAGCCCTTCTACAAGCATTCAATACATTTTTTTTGTGGTAGGGAGGTGAATGCTATTTATGCACAGAGTCTGGGACTCTCATAGTGTGACTGGACTACCCACTAGACACCCCCCCCCTGTCAACCTGAGAACCCAGCCTGGAATCGTTTGACACATTACTTCGGGCCAGGTCTCTTTAGGTTAGGCCGTGGGGTGCCTTCAAGCTGGGGAGTCTCTTTCCTAGCGGGAGGGGAGAGGGGAAGAGGAAATGCCAGAAGAGCGATCCCCCAGCCCCAGCGCTCCCGGCTGCTGTGAGTCCCTTTTATATTTTAGGACTGCCCGAGCATAATGTGCCACCTGGTTCCATTTGTCAACCGATTCGAGCATCACCGCAACTATATTATCCGGGGTGAGCTCTCCCGTCTCCCTGTAGAGTTCCCTTCGCAGCCTGACTCATTTTGTACACGCAAAAAATGTGTGACAGGAATTGTCCTCCTCTCCTGGGCAAAACCGACAATCGGGGGAACCGTGACTTACCGATCTTGTGCAGGTAAGACTGAAAACACCCGTGCCCGCTCAGAAACTGGGTAAGCATTCAATACATTAGCAATTCACTTCACGTTATTGCTGATGGCCTATCAAAGAATGCAGACAACTTTAATTGACGTTAATATCGATAGTCACAATGGGAAAATAAATCCTCTGATTTTGCAACCACAACCACGAACTTCGCTTCATCAAGGAAAATATACCAGCATCATTAACAGTTGCGGGCCAAACAGGACATATAACTTGCTACAGATGTACTCTATCATGACTGTTCAATCAGTAATAATGAAGGACAAGGCCATCTTCAAAATTAATGTTCCATTGTTAAACGTTGAAACCTTTCAGTTGTTCAAGGTAGTTCCAGTCACGTTCAAACTGAATGCACAATTTGTTCCCATCCTCACTAACACGACATTTTTGGCAGCATCACTTCACAAAGATCAATACATCGTTATGTCTGAAGATGACATTAATTATGAAAATAAATACATCTGTAATAAACAACATCAGATATACCACAGCGATACTGGATTGGCACAATCCGAACTGAATTTGCTGAATCAGGCCAACAAATCACCTCACACTTGCAAACTAACGATCGTCCCAAATTTTTCAGAAAATTGGATTCAGCTTCACCATAAAAACACCTGGATATACAATCTTAAAGAAGACACACCTACACGGAGAGAAAAAATGTAGTGAACGGTATGAAAATTGTAATGAATTGCATTGCAATTACAATGATATTTGACCCCATTGCAGTTGTTGTAATAAGTATTAGCACAGAAGTTAAATCGGTCATTGAAGTGTTGTAATTTTTATTATTCGGTAATGAATATTCACATCCCATAATATAATAATGCTTACAACCACTGTAGTAAAATTCACCTTCCTATGTCGGGAAGTTCATCATTTCGTGTTGTTATTTAGTATTACAATTACGATGATTTTTACATAGGAGAGCAATATTATTCACAACAAATGCAATGAATTATACCACGCACTAATGTGAATTTATTACATTTCATTAGATTTTTTCTTTACAAAGAGTAAAATATCTTTGGTATCACCTTGCAAAAATAAGTAAGCATACTTTAAAGAAATTTTTATTGCAAGAGAATAGCAAGAATTGATTCGAGAGGAATTGTTTTTAAAATATTGCTTTAATTCTTTGTGTTTGCTTTCATTCCTCATACTCCACATCAATTTCAACGGGCCAGATTTTTTTATAACTGTAGAATAATGAGTAAGAAAATGAGCTTTTGGCTTCAAAGGAAGCTTAAAAAATGAACAAAACTTTTCATTATGATATTTAATAGTTGCATCAAGGTGTATCAAGTCACATGAAGAAAATCTTGATTTCATAGTTATTTCAATTAAGTTCTGCAAATTCAGAAAGAAAAGCCATACTTCATCGGTTGGTGGAACAAAGTCACCCACCATGAGCCCGAAAAAGTGAACAAAGCACATTAATTCGCTAGCTGACATTTTTAAACTATTATGAATCGCTTCTGCTTTGATAGGAGGTGAAATACATCCAGAATCTATAGATCCCTAAGATTAATAAGAACTGGATGGGCTAAGCTCATATAAAATGCATGAGAGAGCATGCGACCGGTTTCTGTTCTCTTCCAAGTGAACAGTCTGTCATTTCCTCCCCGTCTGCCTCTTGCTGGTCACTTTCTTGTTGCAAAAGCTGACTAGGTGTGAACTGACTGTCAAGTTGACTGATGCAAATTGGACGCCAAATTGGCCAATTTGCAAGTTTCGTCGCGAATTTTATCCGATATTAAAACTATGGAAAGTGTTCGCGATATAAATTCGTACCAAGTGTTTAAACATTCGATTAGAGTTTGTATTCAAGTTATTTTAACGTGTGACACTGTGTAATTAAGTTAGAATTTCAAAATGAAATATGTAGTGCCTTCGTGAAAAAATCATAGTGGAAAAGGATCTGTAGGTGTTTCCTTTCACAAGTGAGTAGTTATTATATTAATGTTTTGCATGTTTTTCATACAATGCTGAAGGTTTTTCAAATAGAAAGCAAATTTTTGGTATTGTATGAAAATTTGTTTACATTGAGCAGCAGCCATGTTTGCTTGTGTAATTTGGCTCTCTCTAAGGTTGTAAACAAGAGCGTAGCAGTAGGAAAAGTGGTCGCAGGGGTTGTTGCAACCATATTGTCACGTGGTTGTCCACTCCAGTATTATTTAATTACTCAATGATAGATCCATAATCAAATAGCTGTTTTCTATCATTAAGGTCTGCCAAAGTAAAATACTTTTTGTCGATTATGAAGTTTGAAATTATAAAATACAATCATTCTTAACGAGCCCTTCAAATAAATCAGGCATTATATCAACACTGTAATTGCTTGCAGCGTGGAAGGATGGTAAATTGTTAAATACGCAGGGCGTAGACACTCCGGTACTTTGGAAGTTATTCGTTAATAGGTCTTCAGTATAGTTTTCTATGCTACGCAGCTTTTCTTTCATCTCAGTTGATAAATATTGTGTTTCTGATTTTGAACATTTACATATGCGGCAGTAGTATACTGCAGAAAATGAGCGAGAAAATCCGAGAATTGAGTTGATGCCCAAGTTATCACCAATAATAAGGCCGAGTATAAAATAAATTTTAGTATCAGATCCATTAACAGAAAATGTCAATCCATTTACTTCTGAGTCTAACAAAATATTTAGAAGGCTTTGGAGAATATCCTCATATTCATACTTTTTCATATACTTTGCGTTCATTAACATTACAGGTAAAATGCTCTGTAGTAAGGAAAATTTATGACGTGGAATTGTAGGAAAGTTCAAGTAAAACGCGGAAATTGAATTGGCAGATGAGTGGGAACCCAATATGTTTCCAGGATCAAAGTCGTCATAATATAAAAAATATGGGATAACAATCTTATTTTCTCTTGATAAGCGAAAGTGTATATCTTTCCAAATTGCTCCAGAAGCAAAGTTATCAATATCTTTTTCATTTATTGCACAATTTTGAGTAATTTGAACGGTTTCCTGAAGTAAATTTTGCCGATTAAAAAAGTTCGTAATTATGGGAGGTATTGACAAAAGAGTTGCCTTGACATTCGAATAATTCAATGAAGCAATGCCGTTTTTCATTGTGGTTTGCATTTCCGTAGAGATTGTAATGTTTTGGGGCATTTTCATAAGATTTTTAGTTTCTTATAGTTTAATCAATTTGTATTCAGTGTTCATGTTGTCTAGATTTACTTTTAGAAAAGCTGTGAATATTTCTAAGGCATTTGAAGCGGTCGAATGTTTAGCTAATTCTATGATCGGATCAAAAAGATACATTTTGATATCATGCAATATCCGAAATGCTACTTTTCTATTTAAATTATTCGTATCTATCAATTTTAATACAAAGCTCAAGAAAAAAGAATTCAAGTCATTTGAGTAATTTTCTTTTGAAGTACAAACTGGAATTTTAATGGGAGCAGAAATATCATTTACTGTCATTTGCATCGAATTATTATCAGCATTTCTTGGCATTATCTCTATTCTTACTGCTTTATCAAAGTTTTGGTCAGAAGTTTTTGAGATGTTCTTCTTTTTTTGTGGAGATTCGTATGTATCTGGTTTATTTCCTTTTAAATGAACATTGACAATATGACGTTTCAATTTATTGAAGCAAGAAAATTTTTGGGGACAGTTGCCTTGCGTGCAGTCATAATTTAAAATTAAATCGTGTTTGTGAAAATTTTTAAAGTGACTGGTATAGCTTCGTATGAAACAGAATTTTTCATTGCAAATAAAACAATTTAGCGTCAACATAGCGAATCTTTCAAAACTTGAATGAATTCAACAAACCATTAACGTTTGATGAAGTGTTTTCTAGTTTGATCCCATAAAAATATTCTTGGATAAAGTACCAAACATTAATGCTTTGTTGAGGATATTCGATGTTTAGCACATAAAATAATTTGAACAAATTATCCAAGGATGATAAAAATGACTCTTCTTTATGGACTATATTGTCAACTACAATATAAAATTGTGATTCACAAGTAACTATTAGTGGTTGCAGCCGCACACCTAAAGTGTGATACTTATCACCTAACTTCCTGTAAGCCACTAAAATATCAGCTTGATTGTTGACATTGACAACACAACTATCAATCGAATCTTTCACTGAAGTGTGCCAATACCTATCCTTTGCCTCATTGGTGTCCTTCAACTTGACTTTTTTAGCTGATGGTTGTAAGTAATGCAGGATCTCGAATGTTAAGCAATCGTTTGGATCTAAACAAAACCACGTCAGTTTTTTTCAACGCACATGAAACTATTTACCTTTATTAGTGTCATCGGTTTTAACTTTTTCTAAGATTTCTCTGACTCTTGAATGCTGCTCGTTTGCAGCAATACTATATATTTTAGTACAGAACGCTATCCATTTTGACCGGAGTGATAGTGAGCAAGTCTCTCCAAACAAGCTTACAAAATCTAATTCGATCTAAAAACGAAACAATGAGAATTTAAATGAAGAAGAAATATTAACATAACCAAAAGTATATACTCTTCAAAGCATACGCATATACTATTTAGTTTTTAAATAAAATATATAAACAAGTTGGGTAAACATCCCTACGCTCATGTCAGAAGGGTTTTGTATTCAATTTTCAAAATGCAGTCACCAGATTCAAATAAAGTCAAGAAGCATGTCAATGACGATTTTATTGGAGAAACTATGTAATTCGAAGATCATACTATTATTAACAAAGTTGAACGAATTTCGACTTCTGAGATTTTTGGTATTGTTATTCTCATAAATATCTCCCTTGATAATTATTTCAGATGATCATTTGCGAGGGAGGAAACACATTTTTCATGTATTTCCCCCCTGTGCCCCACTGAAGCAAAAACTGACAGTTTAAGAACTGTTTTGAAAAGCTCCCATGAAAAATTTCATTTCATACTCATATCAGCTACGTTTGGTGAATTTTTTTTCAGGGGCCACTCTGCTGTACTGTTATCATCGATTAATAGCCAACTTTTTCGAATCCTAGAGTTGTTACAAAACCCTTTTGCTAGGAGCTCTCTCCTGCCTCCTTGACTTGTTTCACTTATGAGTATTAATTGTAGGTACTCATCTTCAGTCATTCATTAAATTGAATCAAGTGTACAAAGCATGCACCTGAAACGTTGGGGCGAAATAACTCAAAATTATTCAATCTTCGTATTTAAAACAGCCACTATTTTGTTCTACAATTACTGATGCCACTAGCTGAACCGATTCTCAAATATATTCATGACACCTATCATTCCTGAAATTTTCATGCAAATCCTAGCAAAACTGTAGTGTCTGAGTCGGTAAAACGCGCATGTTGTTCCATAGCCATATGTTGCCATAGTAATATATGCAGCGCATATTGTTCCATACTAATACAGGAAAATTCAAACCGCTATAACTTCGCTAAATATGATTCAATCTTTATGAAACTTGCAGGGTTAATCGACCTTATAAATAGTCATCTGCTTACTGAATTTCATTGAATTTAAGGGTACCGTTAAGATTTTATTCAAGAAAACATAAAATCGATAAATCATACTATTACTAACAAAGTTGAGTGAATTGCGACTTCTCACGTATTTGTTGTTGTTGTACTCATCAAGGCCTACATTCTTGATTTTTTTCAGATTTTTCGGATCACAGGTGTCCAATCGCGAGGGGGGGGGGGGGGGACACAAATTTTTCGTGTATTTCCCCTCCCTGTGCGCCCCTCGAAGAAATCTTTGCCAAACGAAGACCTGTTTTGAAAAGTTCTCATCAAGATCTCTCATTTGATACCCATATTGGCTACTTTCAATGAAATTTTTTTTTCGGGGGGTCACTCCCCTACATGGGAAGACCCCCCTAAAATACCTTATAAAATTTTTTGCAGTTGAACTTTGAAGAGAGCACCACTTTACACCTACATACAAAATTTGATGCTTCTAGCTCAAGTAGTTTCCGAGAAAAACTGCTGTGACATACGGACGGACGGACGGACGGACGGACGGACGGACAGACAGACAGACAGACAGACAGACGGACAGACAGGACGCAATTTTAGAAGGGTTTTGTAAAATTATTTTAACAAAACCCTAAAAAAGGATTTTTTATTTATATTCATACCAAACGCAAGGCTCTAGATTGTGTCAAGAGGGGCCATTCTTTGAATATGTCTATCATTGGTTTTAATAGAATATCTGATCGCCTTCCTGCATAAGAATCAATCCACTTTATCTCAACTACCTCCCATGGTTCTATGTTAAACCGTAGCCAGTTTTTCAAATTCAGATCTGAAAAGATTTTACTTTGAATTGGTTTATCAAAAAGGTATTTCAACTGATTGAGAAGTTTCTGTTGGTAGTTTCACTTCTGAAATCTTCTTTTCAGGCTTTTTGAATACTCCCTTCAGAATTCCTTGCTTTCGGAGATATTTCATTCTGTTGTTGTAACTACTGTATAAAGGCCCTCGAGCTCTTCCCGCCGATCCAGCTTTTATAAAATAACTTTCCTGTGGAGTTTTGAAAATAATATAAATTTGCAACGTAGGCAGCTTTATTTGACAGACCTTTGATTCCAGTGGGAAAAGTTGTTGAATTTTGGCAGCTAAAACTTCACATAGCTCAATACCTAAAGAAATATTTTGATGTATGCAGAAGTCAATTAATATAGTACTAGGGTTTTCCTCTGCGAAGAAGGAAATGGCTTGTTTTCATTAGCTTCTAAAAGCAGCAGTTTTCCTTTACTATTCGTAAACAATACTTGCTGAACATCCTAATGCAACAAAATTAAATCAAAAACTAACTTGCTATTAACATTTAACTTACCAAATTGTGTCGATTTTTCGAACATTTGGACAGGAGCTACTTGGAGATCCAGGAGAGGATGATGAAAATGATTCATTTTCAGCCCATTTGGAAACTTCACTTTGAAAACTTGAGTTCAAGCTCAGAGTATCCGCAATAGAAGCCGAACAATATCCCTATATTTCAGGCTAAGTTTAGTAACAGTTTGAAAGAAGAAAAATCTCACCTCTGATATCCTCCACTGTTGTAATTTTGCTTTAAATTTTATTCGTAAATGAAGTAGATCCTTTGGAATCAACACATCAATATCAGAATTTGTTATGTCTATCAGACATTGTCGATCAATTTTGTATTCTACAGTTAAAAAGTTAGAACACAACTTGAAAAATTGCTAAGGTACGAATGACAACCTTGCAATATTCTTTGCAGTTCGAATAAGCCCCATTCACCAAGCAATTTATCTGTATCCGAAAGATCACTTTCTGATTGTAGAACATAAATTACACTTGTTACTGTTTCAGGACTAACCAAAGATTCTTGCACTTGCTTCATTTCTTGGGCCTTGACTTATTATCAAATGCGTGTAGGTAAATTAGTGAATTTAAAAGCGCCAAATATACACCTATACTTACATTTCAATGGGTCCTTGCAAGACAATTAGGTAACGCGTTCTATTGTTTATCAACACCGGTGTCACTGTCAACTACTAACGCACGAACTACGAACTACAAAGCATAAACCGATCCGTTCAAGAAAGAAGCGTCACTGCGTAGGAAAATTTTACAGCATATGAAATGAATTTCATTACTGCATAGGAACATTTGACTACATATGAAATGAATTTCACCATTGCTTAGAAACATTTGACTACACATGAAATGAATTTCACAACCGTCAAGTGAATTTTTTGTTTTCATTGGATTGAGTTGTAAGAATTACTACAAATATTAGATTTTAAAAGAAACTGCGTGCAATGATTTCAATCACTACAGTACATTGAATAAGGATTTTACAATCGCAATTATAATGATTACATCTCTGATAAGTTTTATGACGAAATTGGGAATTGGTGGTAAATTTCACTGAAATGTAGGAAATATAACGTGTAATGAATATTATTGCTTCATTTTGTAAAAATCATTACACATTTTTCTCTCCGTGTATCAGCATAGTTTGTGGTGAAAGCAACTATCAGACCAAGCTACTCGGCTCAGGATCACTGAAATTCAAATCCAACTGCAATATGAAGCAGGGCGCTCTAACGCTCATGGCACATCATCAATTCTCGAACAGCATAGATTCGTCCTACTTACCATCTGTGGTCTTAAATTCAACCATCATCGCTCATCATCTTGTAACGGTTTCCTACCTCCGTCTCGTTCGATCGCAATTAGAACCGACCTCTCATCGGTTCGAGACGTACAGTCTTGGAAGTGACAACGGACTGTAGCCTTCAGGTCAACAAGTCCGGTCACAATTAGTCTACTCCGTGGTGGCTGCTTGTAGGCTAGCTAGTTCGGAGAGGAGTTTCGGTCGCGGGTCTTACGCGAGCAGACTAAGTCCGAGTTACGTAACTCAGCCACCGATTCACATGCCCGATTTACAAACGCGTCAACAACTACTCATCCAGAACAGGAAACCTACGTTACGTTAGTTCTGGATGTGATCTCTCCACAGATCTCAATTCAAACTACTACGAAATCTAAAACCATAGGCGCGTTACCGAATCACCGACGCGGTACCAGAAAACAAGCTAAACTACCTCAAGTCCTAAATAAACTACTCTAATAAAAAAACGAGCGCAAACAAGGGTACCGCGGACCGTAACCGACTCGAAATCAATCATCCGCAGATTATAAAAACCTAACCCTCTTCAAGACATACTTACCCTCGGTCATCACTTCCGCTGCAAAAGAAAGAGCATGCGGAACGAAAAGGCTTATGGCTCCTTTAGTACTTCATTTTTAATTTTCAAATATTTCATTTACAATAATCAAGCTAAGGTTTTACTATCAAATAATTTAAATATAAACCTTTGCTCTTCTGATATTTGAAGAAAGGAATATTTTTTTCATATTTTTAATTGTATTTACATATGAGCGTGTTTGTTCTTGTAATTATACTAATTATGGTGAATATAAATCCAAGAGAAATGCCTACACTAAGGTATTTCCCTATGAGCACTGGTGCTTAACTATTTTAAGTTAGAGTAATAATTCTGAAAGCTTAGTTTTGACAGACAAATTAGGGATAGAATACAATTTCCAAATAAAGCTCAATATATTAAACTTAACTCCCTACACTCCATCCGCTGAGAAAGGTAAATTTTTTCACATTAAAAATTTAAAGAAACTCATGCAACTTTATGTATATCTATGTTTATCTATACATGCACTTAAATTATCCAAAAAAAATTCCCTAATATTTATATAATGGGAAAACTTAACTTTTGCAGTCATTGTACCCGTAAATCATTAGGAGGAAACATATACGCGAATTACTTTAAGCAATTATGTTTTATAAACTGAGGATTTTGTGAATTTAAATATTTCTTTTTTTCTTTTCTAAACTGAACAAAAATTTATTTCTGTATTTATTATGTCCAGATGCGCTTAGAAGTTACAAGTACATTAAACAGAGAATAAATTACTTTTCGGAAATAAGTTGTTTTTTTCTTTTAAATTCAGTAAATTTATTTGAAAATAAACACTTTAAAAATCATAGATGGTAAAAAATTGTCTTTAAACTATGAGTTTTTTTTTTTAAATAATAAGTAAATAAACGTACGTGTACGTTTCCTCTTCTTCAGATTTATCTTGGTTAATTTGCAATTATTTTGCATTTGATTTTCCTGGTTAGAGTAATTGTAATTTATTGAGATCCATTATGCATTTGGAAAATACCCATTAACTTTAAAATCAAATGGTTGTTGTGACAGCATAATCAAAAAATTTAATTTTTTTTTTCTTCTAACGTCTTTATGTTGTTGAATCTTTTTATGTATTTTAATCTTTTGTATTTTTTTTATTGATTTCTTATTTTTATTATTTTAACCAATGTTCGATTTCTTTGATTTTATTGTTTAGTAAGCAAAGTATTTAATCGTTTCCAAAAAAAATATTTCCGCTTTCCATCAATTTCAACGTTATTTTATTTCAAGTCAATATGTTAAGTGAAAATGCAAGCAAGCGCAAGATCCAGCTTTAATTTAGTCATATTATGAAAAAAAGCACACTTTACTCTTTAATGGGCCTTGTTTTCCGTTCAGGTATGAGCTTTTTTTTTTACAAACTAGCATAGCAGCATATAAAATAAATAACTGCATTTTATATTGGGTAGAAATATCTCTTAAAATCTATTTAAAATAAAATTATCAAAAAGGCCTTTTTGATTCTTTTTGAATGAACATTTCATATTGTTATTTAGCGATAGTTAATAATCTGTGTTCGCTACGCAGATGTAAATAAGATCGTCTTATTTTGTGCAAGGATCCAACAAGTCTCTCAAAAGGTTCAATATTTTTTTTCCGTCTCATCACAATGGTTGCAGACTTTTTAGCTGATACAACATGCATAAACTATTTTTAGGGTTTTGTACTAAAATACAAAACCCTATTGCAGTCACGACCGGTGTCCGTCTGTCCGTCCGTCCGTCCGTCCGTCTGTATGTCACACCACTTTTTCTCCGAAACTATAAAGGCTACAGCCATGAAACTTTGTGGAAAGGTCAGAAGTGGTGACTTCTTGAAATTTCAAGGGTAAAAAATTTTTCAAAGGGGTTTAAGGGGGGTCTCCCCATATAGGGAGGTGACCCCTCAAAAAAAAAAATTTTCACAATTGGTAGTCGAGTAGGGTGTCATTGGAAAGGTCTCAATGAGATCTTTTCAAAACAAGTCTCGAAATTGCCTTACACGTACCAAGGGGGGCAGGGGAAGGGGAAATGTACGAACTTTTCGCGTACCCCCCCTCGCGATTGGGCACCTTCCATCCGAAAAATCTGAAAAAAATCATGCATGTAGGCCTTGGTGAGTAAAACAACAACAAATACATGAGAAGTCGAAATTCACTCAACTTTGTTAGTAATAGTATGATTTATCGATTTTATGTTTTCTTGAATAAAATCTAAACGGTACCCTTAAATTCAATAAAATTTAGCACGCAGATGACTGTTTATAAGGTTGATCTTTTCTGAAAGTTTCATAAAGATCGAATAGTATTTAACGAAGTTATAGCGATTTGAATTTTCCTGCATTACTATGGAACAATATGTCCTGTATTACTATGGAAACATATGGCTTTGGAGCCATATGCACTTTTTATCGACCTAAACACTCCAGCTTTGCTAGGATTTGCATGAAAATTTCAGGAACGATAGATATCATGAAGATGAGTACATACAATAGAAACAAGTCGAAGAGGCAGGAGAGAGCTCCTAGCAAAAGGGCTTTATAACCATTCTAAGATTCGAAAAAACAGGCCATGAATCGATGATTACAGTACAGAGGAGAGGCCCCTGAAAAAAAATTTCATGAAAGGTAGCCGATATGAGTATCAACTGAAAATTCTCTATGAGAGCTTTTCAAAACAGTTCTTAAACTGACAGTTTTTGCTTCAGTGGGGGCAAAGGGGGGGAATACATGAAAAATGTGTTTCCTCCCTCGCGAATGGACACCCGTGATCTTAAAAAATCTGAAATAATTATCAAGGGAGATATTTGTGGGTATAACTATAACAAATACCTCAGAAGTCAAAATTCTTTCAACTTTGCTAATAATAGTATGATCCTCGAACATGACATGTTTGTTGATTTTATTCGTTACTGGTTACTGCATTTTGTAAGTAGAGTACAAAACCCTTCTGACATGAGCATAGGTCTGTCTACCCAACTTGTTTCTTATTTCTTTAACGTAATTGTTGGTTTCAAATACTCAGTGATGGTAGTTTTAACTGATATAAAGAATATAATGGCTGATGGATAACCGAGGTATATATTTAATATTAGTATACTAACTTTGGGTTTTATTTCTGTTGAAAATAATAATCTATTCACTTTTTTAAAGGAATCAGAATGCTGTTAGATAGCATATTACTCGATGTGCCTTTTTTAAAGCTCATTGCTTAATTAACTTAATGATGCACAAAGCTCTCGCGGAATGTGAAATCATTTTTGATACACCAATTGCTAGTTACTTAATTGTATTTCGAATCAAACAACATTTGCAAATAGTTGTTCAGCCCCATCAAGACTTGCTTAAGATTAAACTTGAAAGTAGTCATCTACTTCGCCATTCTCACTGCTAGCTATGGAACCAGTTCCTTTAGACGATAAAACGGGAATCGGTGAGATTTGCGATATATGGTTTTGGGGCTGCAATGATAATGCAGTAAACTGATTCGTTGCGGTGGATATATTGGGAATGGTTACATCAGGACTTACACTCGGGTTAATTCATCTTTCGTAGCAAATTAAAAGCAATTGTTGACCAAACGATGCAAATTGTTTGCCGATGGATCCCAGCCAAACAGCTGATTGAAACAGTAGTTCGAATTCTGGTTGAAACCGGGCAGGGATTGATGGCGAAAGACTCTGAATCGTAGAAAAGAATTTCTCTCGTAAAATCTTTCTGATATCCTTATCAAATTGTATGGCATCAACTGTTTACACGTGCTACATCACTATTTTGACTATGTCTACTCTAACCTGGAATTAAGTCGCCTGCCTCTTTCATTCTGCTGTATCCGTCACTTGAAGCATCTGATGACCGCGTATTCATAGGCCTTGCGGTAGATTGGTCATCTGTTCCTCCAAGCCGCTCGCCAAGTCCCCCATTTACTGCCTCCTCCTGTAGATAAATTTATTTTGCGTTATATATTCACGCCACGCTAATTTTCTTCGGACTTACCGCTAATCCGCTACCCTCGCGAGACTTCTCACTCAACGGACAGTTAACCGCGAACACCTTCTGCCTCTTTGACATTTGGATGGCAACTGTGGGAGGCATTGCCAGATAGATATGCTTCGAAATGTATCAGTGTTTTACTTCAGCGGCTCACATTGACAGAAAATATTTCTCCACAAATATAAATATTTGAAGAAAAATATTCTCGGCGCAATGATGGCTGTACGAAGGATAAAGTCTGCTTGCATTTCGAAGTCATACATATCTGGCCGGGTGCCAGGGTTCAGGATCGGAATCACTCCGATTCCCGGGCGTGGGCGTCACATTACAATCTGGATAGCCACGAAAACATGCAAAACTTGGACAGTATACGACTTGCGAACAACTCTGATGACATTATATGACTCAAGGCCAGCCTTTTGGAAATAAAACAGATACCATGTATCAGCAGGGTATTTGGCTCTTTTTCTCATCACTGGAATCCTACTTCTTCATGCAGTATTCAAATTCAAGGGGCTCAAGGCCTCTCGGCAACATCCAAGTAAACCACAACCTACCCCAAGGAACATGGACTTCAGACTTCAAACACGAAGAAATACACTCTCTTGAAACCTCAGCGCTTTCAACAGCCGGGAGCAAGTCTAAACAACCTACATATATTCATTTGTGTAAAACCTAAATCTTTTAAATCTAAATTTAATCTTGTCATTCATATCGAAAATCATTCATCACTCATTTATTAACATTTGTATATTCATCCTCTATTTCTCATTCGTCAAAAAAAGCAAACTAAAATCATTGCACTGACGTAATTCAATCATTCATTTCCTTTGTATGCAAATTCCGTCTGCACGCGCAAATCAATTATGAAACTTTGCTGATATTTTTGCTGACTGCAGTGCGCGTGCAGTTCTTTGTGTGAAGAAAAATTCGAATACTATTAGAGAAAAAATTTGCTGTGTAAAGCTAAAATTAAGTATTTAAGACTTAAGATCAATGTTAATTATCCATTAAAGTTATCGTTACAAAGTAAAGAACACGTAGTTATTATTCCACGAGGTAACAGCCATAATCAAAGTAAATGATTCGTACTAGTGCGAAACTTGCTTATAATTAATAATTTGCTTTGAAAGGTTACTTGAAATAGTAATAAATAATATTATTATTTTATGTAACATTCCTAAGCAAATTATTTGATTACAAGTAACTATCACACTAGTGCAAATCATTTTATGTGATGAAGGCGATTTTGGAGCTGTTCACACCATGTTGACATCAAGATTACTTCCCTGTTTCTAAAATAAATTGACTTATCGATCGGCTGCATCGAATAGGAGGAATTAGTACACTAGTACGACAAATTCCATGCAAATATTTGAATGTTATAAAAATTTATGTTCCTTTTTAATTCACCTCTATGTTCATTGAATATGATCGCTATAACATTTATCTTATATTTTAAACAATACAATAGCCGATAAATCCCGCTTGCATCATTAACTTCCTCTGCTACGGAGTCCTTTAACAATTTACATTCAACACTAGTCCATTTTATCCTGCTCATTTAATCCGACAGCGGAAGATTCATAGGGAAATAGTCGTTGATTGTTCACTCGATGTTCCCATATATGCAACAGGTTGATATTGTAAAAGCCCAGTGAGAAAAAAAAGTTCAGTCAATTCACTAGAACAGACTTCACTAGGCCTCAAAGTCCTGCATCCGTGCTCTGTGAGTCGTCCCAACCCTATAACTTGTCTATAAATCGTATTCACGCATCATTACGAATGATACAAAAGTTGTTGCACGGAAGACAGATGTCGCTAGTGCTGGATAAAAAGTTATGGTTGCCATAAATTGCTCTCTGCGAGCCTACGGATGAGGGAGGTTTACTCGGAGATGTGACTTAATAGCATTTTAAAATCCTAGTAAATTTCTATTTGAAGAGTTAAGGACTAAATTTATTTCTATCCATTGAAATAGGGAGGGAAAATTCGGAAAGGTATAAAATATACTCACGGTGATTTGTAGCGAAAAAAAAAATGATTTATAGTTCGCTCAAATTGCTCATATCCGTGCTTCAACTCTACATTCTCATTTACATAAAAACTGAAAGTGAAAAAATTCTTCACGGAATGGGTCCTGCCATAAAGTCACCTCTACGAGTATCTTCGTCGCCACGAAAACTGCTTGCGACCGTTGATAACAATGTGGCAGTCCTGCAGAATGCGCCAATGTTCAGCAATTTCAAAGAATGCTCCAGAACAAATTATAGCAATGAATAAAACATTTAAAAGACATTTACGTCTTTATGATCCTTGTCCATGGAGTGCTGAACAGAAAGCGCGTTACATTAAAGTGTAGTTGAATAGTAACGACTCTATCATACACGAACATATACACGCTGGTATATGTCGAAGATACAGGTGCACAAATGACAATCCTTAAAACGTTGTTAAAAGTAACGTAAAACTGAAAGCTTTGTGGATTGAGATGGGGACGAAGTGGTCCTTTTCCTCAGAAGCGTGGTAGGATTGTTGGATGCTGAGGTTTTATATAGAAAATATGAAATCATTGGTGGGTAACCATTGCGTAATTAGTTACGGTAATTTACTTTAACTGCTTTTTTGGGGAGCTACTCGATTTGCTTCGGTTAATTTCAAATAAATTTATTGATTTACTAATTTATAAGCCGTATATTGAGATGAACTATTAATAATTATTTAAACTGAAAAAATAAATACAACTGTACGACAGAAACAGCGCCAAAGTCTGGAAAACGTTCAAGTTCATAAAGAAACGAAAACCTTATCCAACACTTAAATAGATTTATTTTATAAAAGGATGACCATCATAGTGGACCGCATACCATTCTATATCTTCAGGATAGAATCATGTGAAAGACTAATGTAAGATGAAAACTGTTCAATGCAGATATGTATCCTCTTTTCCGATTTCAACGTATTTGTTACCCGAAGGAAAATGTACAACTTCAAAGCAAAGAAGGGTTTTCTTGAATAGTTTCAATTCTCTTTACTTGCGTTGCGTTTTATTTTTCCAGTAGAAAAGACTTGTTTGCTACCCATTTCAGCGACTACTAGAGTATGTTACTCTCCAACTATTAGTTCGTCCACATGGGAATGCAACAAGGCAACTTTTGCTTCTCTTATGTGAATTCACTCACAGTTTATATATTTGGGTCAGAACTGTGTTCATCAAATTTAAATTGCTTTGAAGCATTGTAGCAAATGAGAGAAGGGTTGATTGGAGTGAGGATCTGTATGTGATTTCGATGAAACCTTTGTTGTGAAAATCTCTGAGATATTTGGATTCTATGAAGCTTTCAAGTGTCAGAGACTTGTAGTGTTTCTTTGATTTCAACTGAAACCCAACTAACGTCATTTGATGTCAAAACTTTAAAGTCAAAGTCAAAAGTGCTTTATTCAATACTAATCGTTAAAAATTTTAAAAGAACATAAAGCTGATTCCAAACAATAAAAGTACATTGCAAGTCGATCAAACTAAAGTGATTTGGGTGCCTTTAATACTTAAAAATGAATACAAGAAAGGAAATGAGTTTGGAAGTGTGAAAAATCATCCTTAGTGAACGAGTGGAAGGAAAGTCGTATGTCGAAATTGCTAAAATAGTTGGAAGAAGTCGGGCAACGGTGCAAATGATCATACAGAAAGCGGAAACGGAAGGGAGAATACAAAATGAACAACGAACAGGTAGACCGAAATCCTGAAGCAAGAGATATGAGAGAAACTTGTTACGGAAAATAAGTAAGGCGCCACAAAAAGTGCTCCAGAAATGGCCACTGAACTTGCAAAGGCAACAGGGAAGCAAGTGAGTCCAGTTTTGCGTAATCAGAGTTATAACGTAGAGCTCCGCGCAGAAAACCTTTCATTTCTCCAGTGAATGAAAAGAAGAGACTTGACTTCGCTCGCCTGCATCTTAATAAGGACGACAGTTTTTGGTATCAAGCTCTGTTTAGTGATGAGAACAAGTATAATATTTATAGCTCTGACGGGGGCGAAGGAAGTGGAATGAAGCATTTGCAAAAAAGAACTTGCGTCCTACAGTGAAACACGGTGGAGGGTCAGCCCTCGTATGGGGTTGTATGTCGGCTGCTGGTATGGGGAAATTATATTTTATTGATGGTACTATGGATCAATACATATTGCGAGGCGATTTAATACCTTCTGTGCAGAAATTAGGCCTACAGCCAGGCTGGATCTTTCAGCAGGACATTGATCCAAAACATACAGCTAGAAGCATCAAGGAATGGTTGCTGTATAACGTCCCTCACCAGCTTCACAGTCCGGCTCAATCTCCCAATTTAAACCCTATAGAGCATTTATAGGAGGAATTGGAACGCAGAATTCGTGAGCCAGCCGTAAGAGCAACTATTACTAGCAAAGAGACCTTGAAATCTGCTCTGCTGTGTGCCTGGATGAATTTTCTACCCGAAATTCCTGGAAATCTCGTTCGTTTGATGCGAAGGCGTTTAGAAGCTGTTATTAAGGCTGGTAGACGGCGTACGTTTTTTGGTCATTCTTGTTCTTTTCAAAACATGGCTCTTAGTGTATGCTGACTTTCAATGGATGATTTTTTTTTAGTTTTCATGGCTTATTTCTTTCTGTGTTCGGATTTTCTTTATTGTTATATTATGAAACTTATTTTTAATGCCAATAAAGCCACTTTTACGTTTTCATTGCATTCTCTCTTTTTTCACTGTACCATATTCGTGTTTTTACATGCTTTATGTTGACTTTTGTGAGCCACTGTATATTAAAATATAATTTTTTGAGTGCAATACAAAAAGCACTACGGCTAAAATCTGCAGCGTTCATTGGAATCCAATTCAGTTCTGATCCCTTTAATACATGATCTCATCCACGCCTACCTTTGATTTTAGGATTTCATAAAAATCCAATTTAAATTGTAGCTTTGAGAAATTTTCAAATTTCGAACTTTACCTTACCGCCAATTCGATAGTTTCACCTAACCCTGACGTACTTTTTATTGTTCAATTTTTTCGATATTTGAGCGGCCGCTATTTTCTTTCAAACAGTTCGACTGTGGATTTTTTATTGTGAGCTTTATCACACACTTAAATGAATATTTGTACCAGTTTTGGCACAAACCGGAGCTATACTTTGATCAAAATAGAGATCGTGCGTTTTCATCGAAAATATCCTCTACTTTGTATTTGCTTAACCAATTTGAATGATTAACAAAACTAGTCGAAATATTCCTGAAAATTTGGCGAAAATCGAAGCAAAATTGCGACCACAAGTTTCGTTGTATCCTATGTATACTCACACATACAATCACAAACACACACACACACACACACACACACACACACACACATATATATATATATATATATATATATATATATATATATATATATATATATATATGTGTTTGTATATATGTATATATATATATATATATATATATATATATATATATATATATATATATACATACATATATATATATATATATATATATATATATATATATATATATATATATATATATATATATATATATATATAAATATATATATATATATATATGTATATATATATATATATATATATATGTATATATATATATATATATATATATATATATATATAGATATATATATATATATATATATATATATATATATATATATATATATATATATATATATATAAATGTATTGTTACATGTACAAATAATTCTGCGAGCTACTGTCGCAATTGTTTTCACAACAATTAAGAACATCGACAAAACGAATTTACTCGAAACCACGAGAACCTAACAAGCATGAACAACATCTGAAAGTGAGTCACTGCTCCATTCATTCATGCTGGAATGTTCCCGCTAATTCACCAATGTACGAGAACTGAGTTGAATGATTAGACACCCTATATAAAGGCGAGCTGAATGAATGGGGGGATCATTCAATACAACCGCGATAGAAAACTGCGATACGCGAAGTACAGGCGATATTGATTGTTTGAGTGTGAAGTGATTTTAAGTGGACAATCGCGATAGAAATTTATGGACAAGTGGAAGGTAGAATTTTAATAGTAAAAATTAATGTTGTGAAATTGTTAGTGAAGTGATTGTGCATTTTTTGACGAATCAAATAAACTCCTTTAATTTAATTTAAAAGGCATTGCGTTTTCACTTTCCTGTAATATTAAAATTATTGGCCGCGAACGAAAAACACGCGACAATGGTGTCAAGAAGTGAGAAGGAAAATTTTGGAAGTGAAAACTTTTAAACATTTTTAAAGTGTAGAATAGTGTAAATTAACGTGGAAACTGGTGGAAAAATAGCTGAAACAATAAAAATGCCAGGAAACTTACATCTAAACATTACTCAATTGAGCATATCGGAGCTCAAAGAGGAGTTGGAACAACAAAATCTGGCCACGCAAGGTACAAAGGCGATACTGATTGCACGCTTGCGTGACGCGATCGAGTCGGAAGGCGGGAATCTGGATTCGGGTGAGCTCTCAGATGCAGAACAAGGCGCAGAAGGTGGTGAAGCCGAAACACCAAAACGAAAGGAACCAGAAAATGCACTGATGCAAATGTTGATGCTGATGCAGCAAGAGCAGTGACAACAGTCATCCAATTTAACTGCGACGTCAAATGAACAATCAGCGTAGCTAAACGAACAGACATCCAGTTTAGCTGTGAAGCTAAATGAACAATCAGCGCAGCTAAATGAACAGACATCAAGTTTAGCTGTGAAGCTTAATGAACAATCAGAGAAGCTAGACCAACAAGCGTTCGAAATCAAGGCAGACATCACACGAAAGCCGGAAAAGCAGTCAACCGAAATAAAAGTGGAGCTCAGTAGTCTCAACAGCCAAATTAAATGCGTTGAGGAAAAGGTATACCAGGTCGAAGAGAGAATCAACCTTGAGATCAGCCAGGTCGAGGAGACAATCAACCATGAGATGGAAAAAATGTAAAAAGAATTGGAAGCAGCGAAGGCAGTAGTAACCACCTCACCAGCCCCGTTTATAACCGCAGCGCAAAGCACATCCAGAAATGTGCAAGCACCAATATTCGATGGGCAAACGGTCTGGAGTATTTACAAAATCTAGTTTGAAGGCACCGCTAGGATAAATCACTGGAATGAGCAGGAACGAGCAACTGCATTAATTCTTGCTCTAAGAGGCCCAGCTGCCGAGCTTTTGCAGACTATCCCCGTTGAGCTGCATTCAAACCCGGCTGCTATAATGAATGCGCTGGACATGCGTTATGGAGACGATTATCTAAAGCAGATTTACCGGGCACAGCTACGCCATTGGATGCAGAAGTCTGGCGAAACCTTGCAGCAGCTAGCCCAAGACATTGAGCGACTGGCACTTTTGGCTTACCCAGCGTACAACCCAGAACATCGAGATGACGTAGCAACAGAAGCATTCATCAGCGCCTTAAAGGACCCGAAATTGCAACAAGCCGTGTGGTTAGCTGAAAAGCAAACGGTTCAGGGCGCATTGATTTATAGTCTTAACTTTGAGGCAACACAAAATGTGACTCGTACCACTGCCCGGGTCCGTGAGACGAGTGCAGGTATGAGCGCGTGGAAAATAAGTGAGAGCCGCAGGCAAATGGAGCGCCTAGATGCTGGAATTGCGGTGAGAAGGGGCACCTGTAAAGAGACTGCAAGAAGCGAAGAAAGCGGAGCTATTGTCCAGGATGGTGGAGATCCAGACCGTGTCAGGAGCCTAGAATGGAGGCCCATCAAACTGCAAGGGCCAACTTCGTGGGGCAAACGTTAGCTAGAAGGATCAACATCCCCAGCGTCCCCATCACCGTGCCAAGGCAACATCGTGGAGAAGCAGACAGATGCCTTCCTGGTCAAGTTGATGAAGAACATTGCACCATAACAAACGACATTGGTGCAACCCGATCGACTATCCGACCAGACCTAGTGAGGCCCCAACTACTTCACAAGGGCAGAGTTTATGGAAATGCTGACGCCCTATCTCGTCATCCATGTCCAGCTAACTGCAAGCATTGCCCGCGGATTGAGGAAAAGGAGCTGACCGTTGATCTGCGAGTGATAACGGCCGGATTCGATGAAGGTTGGTCACTGGAGGAGATTCGAAATGCCCAGTTAGCCGATGAAGACATCGGACCATTGCTCGTATGGAAGGAGACGACTGGGCGGCCTGAGTGGAAGGACGTTTCAATGCATGGCGCAACCCTGAAAAGCTATTGGGCACAATGGAACTCCCTTCAGGTGGAGGGTGGCATACTCAAGGGGAAATGGGAAACGGCGGATGGCAGCTCCTATAGGATGCAAACTTTACTACCCAAAAGCCGAATCCACGATGTGGTTAAGGAAATGCATGAAGGATCCTCGGGAGGCCAGCTTGGTGTTAACAAGACCTTAGTGAAATTGCGGGAAAGGTTCCACTGGCTCCACGCTCGAGAAGACGTAGAGAACTGGTGCCGCAAATGCACAATTTGCGCTTCCGTCAAAGATCCAAAGCAACGACTAAGAGGACAAATGCAAACCTATAACGTGGGGGTACCGTTTGAAAGGATTGCTGTTGACATCGCAGGTCCCTTTCCTGAATCTGAATGGGGAAACCGATACACGCTGGTTGTAGCCAATTATTTTAGCAAGTGGCCCGAGGTCTACCCCATTCCCAACCAGGAAGCAACTACCGTAGCTGAACAGCTAGTGTTAAATTGGGTCAGTAGGTACGGTGTACCTTGCGAACTACATTCGGATCAAGGCTGAAACTTTGAGTCACTAGTTTTTAGCGAAATGTGCGAGCTGCTGGGAATACGGAAAACGAGGACAACACCGCTGCATTCCCAATCCGATGGAATGGTCGCACGTTTCAACGGCACGCTCAATAAACACCTGGCCAAAATGGTTGACGAGAACCAAAGGGACTGGGAGCGACACATTCCACTATTTTTAATGGCGTACAGAGCTGCCGAACATGCATCGATGGGTTAAGCCCCAGCGAAAGTCATTTTTGGAAAGACTATTCGTCTGCCAGCCGATATAAAGTTCGGAACACCCCCTGAGAAACCCCAAACAAGTAAGCTAAGGCAACGATTGAACTTGATACTTCAGACAATGTGGAAATACCTCGAATTGGCTACTGACGGCATGAAGACCAGGTGTGATCTAAGGGCAAACTCTACTGGCTTCCAGCAAGATGACTTGGTGTGGCAATATAACCCACAACAGCGGAAGGGTATGTCTCCAAAGTTGCAGCATAATTGGGAGGGACCACACCGAGTTACAAAGCGAATCAACGACGTCGCATATCGCATTCAGGAACACCGTAAGTCGAGAGCCAAAATGAAAACCGTGCACCTGGACCGTCTTGCCCTATATTAAATCCAGGGTGACTTGACTACAACTGGCGACACATCTATTCGGGGCGGAAATAACTATAGTGGGGGCAGTGTTACATGTGCAAATAATTCTGCGAGCTACTGTCGCAATTGTTTTCGCAACTATTACGAACGTGATGATCAATTAACGAATGTAATCGAAAGCACAAGAATCCACCAAGCATGATCAATATCTGAAAGAACGTCACTGCGGCCATTTAGGATTGCTCAAATATTCGAATATTCCAGGTAGATTGAATGACCAGAGACCCTATATAAAGCCAAGCTGAATGAAAGGGGGGATATGTAGTAAAACCGCGATAGTAAGAAGTATGACAGTGTGGAGTGCGAATTAAAAGCGATATTAGTTGATAGTTAAGACAGTTGAATTAAAAATTTATCGACAAGTGAAAAGTGAAATAGGTGAAATAGTTAAATTAATGATTGTGCATTTTTTAGTAAATAAAATCTTTTAACTAAATTTAAAAGACAGTGCGTTTTCACTTTCCCGGAACATTAAAATTATTGGCCGCGAACCATAACACGCGAAAATATTCTCTGTATCAAGTAGTTACGTTACATATTACTAAAATTGATCTATAGAGGACTAGGAAGTGTTGTTGGACCGTGAAGGGCAGCAGTGATGTTAATTGATTTTGGGCTTCGCAGCAATGACCTTGCCTGACAACTAGCTTTTTGCAGTGTCATGTGGCAGGTTCTTTCCGCCAGTGCAAAGCACATACGAAAAAATTATTTTTCATGCATACGATTTTAAATGCTACGCGGCCTGATGAAAACTTTTGTTTACCTGCCGAACCTGCAGATGGCGCAAGTCATCCTTCCATTCTCAATGAGGAAGCTAATTAATATTAGAAAATGGGCAACCAGGTGGATTTGGTGACCCGACACCTCTCCCAAACGGATGATTGGGCCCATCTTTGAGGACTTTTCATTCCTTGCCATGAAAGACCCTATATCCAACGAAGAAGGAGGGTAATCCTGAGAGATCTACATCGGGAGATGTATCGCCTCCCGTTGCAGTTTCTTAGAATGAAAATAGTGCTCGGCAAATGGGCATGTTTCATTCAAATAGTTCCCACATCAAAATGTTCCTTCCGAAAAAAGAGAGTAAAGAAAATAAACAACATATAAAATATCTCCCTGCTGGGACCTTTAATCTTTTAAAACATTTTTGAACTACTTATAGGAACCGAAAATCAAGGAAAATTTGCAATACTATATGCTAGGTACCATCATGAAATTTTTAGCTATTACATTGCTTTCGAAATTAGAAATTTTGAGTATTTCTACTAGCATTCGAAGGCGTTAAAAAAACATAATAATAATGTTATGACTTGTTCCCGTTGTTTTTGTCGTCTGCCACTCTCCAATTTGTCCATTGGATGGTAAATTTAACCCCTACTTAAGAGGAGAGGACATGAGGGTTGGCTTTTTATGGAAGTCCCATGTTAGCTGAAAATTTCTTTTGAACAGGAGGATGCCATCTTCCGGCTACCTTTAAAAAATGTCTCCTTGGTTTTGTCCAGCCAACCACATGCTATACTCGTCAGGTGCTGTCTTGGTAGCATTAATGCATTGAAGTTACAGAATCCTTACAACGGTCATCCAGTATCTCTGTTTGCATTTTTTGCATTTTGCACAACTTACAAAACCCTATTCAAATCGGTTGTCTTTGTCCGCCCGTCCATCCGTGTGTTAGTGTGTCACAGTAGTTTTTCCCCGAAACTATCTCAGCTATAGACACCGAACTTAATAGGTAGACCAAAAGTGGTGACCCCTTAAAAATTAGTATCAATAAATTTTTCAAAGGTTTTTAGAGGAAGGGTTCCCCCATATCGGGAAGGAAGCCTTAACATTTTTTTTACCCAAGGCAGTGGTATGGGATGTAAAATGAAGGGTTTTAATAAGAACTTTCCAAAAATAGTGCAGGAGGAAGGAAAATATACGAACAATTTGGGTCCCCCCTTTAGCGATTGGACACCTGTGATTCAAAAAATTTGAAAAAAATCATGGAGGTAGCTCTTTATGAACCTGGTATGGATGCTCTTAAACTGAACTGAATTCAATATTTAAGCAGTCTTATAAAAGGTCCCAATACTGTATAAGTTTGAAGAAAATCGAATCATATTCACCGAAGTTATGGCCATTTGAAATTTCTGTAATTACTCTATGTTTTCCTTGAGATGATATCCCTTCAAGACTGCTTTTACTTCCCAACAAGATTTTACTGCCCTAAAAAACTGGTGTAAGTCAAAATGGCCTTTATACTTAAGTCCTATTCCTTTGTTGTTAAGTACAATTTGAGAGACGTTTTCCTTCTAGCAGTGAGTATGTTTAAAAATTTAGGCGTCACGTTTGATCCATTACACAAATTTGATGCACATATCCTAAATGTATAGTTATCCACTGCTTGATGTAGTGGTTAGAGTGCTCGCTGCGTGAGCTGAAGTTCCCTGGTTTGAATTCCGATGGTGACCACGAGATTTGCTTGAGATGTTCCTCGGACAGACTATAAGCCCGTTTAGTTATGATACGTGCTGGTTTCAAATCAGAACATATCGTAGCTGGGTACATGGACCAACGGCTAAAGCATGGTACTGAACATATCATCTTCTCGAGTGCCGATACATTCGATCAAGATAATGAGATATTCTAACTATCTCTAAGCAAAGGCCCGAAAGTGACTGTAGTGCTAAAGCAAAAAAAGTATGCACAGAGTGATTTTTAATTGCATGAGATCTTGCAATAGGGATAAATTGTGCATAACGGTAATAGCATCATCGGTTCATGTTTCTTTCAAAATATAGAAGGAGCTGCTGATAGTGGACGTCATCGGAACGAATTTTTGTTTCCAAAATTCAATGAGGTGAACATCGAAGACAGTTGGTTCCGAGAGAATAGCGCTGCATGCTCCACAGCCACTGAAACAATCGACTTGTTGAAAAGAAATTTGTAGACATTATTTTATGAACTGGTCTAGTCAATTAGCCTTCACGATCATACCATTTAACGCCCCCGAACTATTTTCTATGGGGCTAGGTCAAGTCCTTGGTTTATGCTAAGAAACCAACAGCCTTGGATGCATTGAAGGAAAATAATCGACGTGCCTTGTATTGTATTGGAAATCGGTGTCAAAAATCGGTTGGTTGAATGCATTTTGAAACCGTTAGTCGTGGTAACTATTTAACGCAAATCATTTTTAGGGGTTTGAGGTTTGTACTAAAATACAAAACCCTATTAAAATCGGTACCTGTGTCCGTCTGCCCGTCAAAACTATAGGAGCTACAGCCATGAAACTTTGTGGAAAATTCGGAAGTTATGACTTCTAGAAGAGTGAAAAAATTTTTCAAAGAGTTTTAAGTGGAACCCCCCATAAAGAGGAGTGACTCTCAAAAAATTTGTTTTTCATCATGGTCAATGGGCTATCATATAAAAGGTCTCAATGATTTCTTTTGAAAACAGGTCCTGAAATTACTTTATCAATATCGAAGGAGACAGGAGAATGGGAAATGCGTGAAATTCAGGAGTAGCCCCCCTCGCGGTTGGAAACTTTTCATCCGAAAAATCTGAAAAAAGTCATATATGTAGGCCATTATGAGCATTACAGCAACAAAACGTCAGAAGTCGAAATTCACTTAACTTCGTTAGTAATAGTACGATTCATCAATTTTAAACTTTCTTGAATAAAATCATAAGGTTCCCCTCAAATAAAATTCAATTTACAAACGTCAATTTACAAGTTGACTCACTACTGAAAATTTCAGGAAGATCAAATTGTATTTAACAAAGTTATGGGGGTTTAAATTTTCCCGTATTACAACAGCAACTATACATCGCAATAGGACAATATCCATTTCAGAGCCTCTCCTTTCATGATCGATTCAATGGGAGGCAAGTTAATACGTCGTCAATGACCCTGTCTGGTGTTTTGCTAAACGCTCCGGTAACTCTCAAACATACAATTCTCTGCAGCCCGTGCAAGACAGACAACGCCCAAGTGCGGTGTACTTTGCGCCACTAGACTATAGATACGTAGCAAATCAGTGGATTGATGCCCTCTGTATACAGTAAATAAAACCTGCTTGGGCTTCAAACCCCAAACCTGGTTGCATGCTTGGTCTTCGTAAAAATATGCTTCTTTCAAAGAAATCTTCTAAAGTGGCCTCAATATATTTGACTTTTGATTGCAGCTAGATAGTGACATCATCTAGTTAGGGTGGAATAAGACCGACAGTCTTCCTTTTCCTCGTGAAAAGAACCGCAATGGTTTTGTGAGAATTAATTTACAACTCTTGGCATATTTCTGCAATGACCCCAAGACGCTTGCCTTTGGAAATCAGGATTGTAATAATAATAATCCAGTCCAAATCCGTACCCTGGCGTTGTTTGGGTGTCTCATTCCATGACCCTAACGGAATTTGAGGTAACATGGTCAATGCCGTGTGACCATCACTTACTTTTTCATTTAGTACCTATCGAGGCTAGGTGTGCTGAAAGTCTGAAAGCAGCATCAGAAGCTCAAACTCGATGTCACCATCGAGGTTTGAACTTGGGAGCTGCTGCGCAAGCTGAGTTTGCCCTAACCCACTGTTCCACTCTGATTATATCATCCGCATATTCTTGTGAATAGACATCATGCACCTCCAGCGCAAGTAAAAGACATCTTCATGAGGGCAATCTTTCTCCACCTTGCTTACAGCACATTGTCCATTATCTGTCTGAGATGTCTGTGCTGAAGCATATTGCTGAAGCCAGCTAACATTCTCTGGTTCGACTCCATGTGCTCTTGCTGCTTCATACAAGGATTTGAAGGATTCACTATCAAAGGCTCCATGTCAATAAAAACTTCTAGCGCATATCCCTTCTCTTCCACTGCCTTAACAAATTTTCGCCCCAAGAGAACCAAGAGTAGTTTCACAGGATTTTCTGCGTTTATATGCTTGATGAGTACTGCAGAGAGAACTTCTTCTTGGTGTCGAACAACTTATGTATTGTTGTATAAGCTTTTCCAGTATCCTCAATGAAAATCAAGTGAGACAAATGAACGCTTTTAGGCTCAGAGCAATCATTTCTTCCAGGTTTCGGAATAAGAATAACTTGATTATTTGCCAAGGTGTGGTTTTGTATGTTAGCGATAAGCAAGCTAGATGTTAAGATCCTCCTCAGGCACAGCATCAGCTTGTTGAATTCCATGTTGATCATAGCAGGAACAATACTACCAAAAACCGATAATTTGAGTCCAGCATATATTGCACTCCATTCAATGTAATCACTTGCCTTGCTAGTTTCTAGTAACTGTTTCCTGCTCTCCGTCCTTGCGGTGGTATGATCAATTTGGTTTAGGGTTTCTGATTGCTGACCTGACTGCCCCCAGTCTTCATCAAACATTCCTATGAATCAAGACTCCTCTTCAAAAAATGTAGTCTGTTTCTTAAATGGGTTTGCTTAGTCGTCTTGAGTCTCGCTTAACGGTCATTACAGGGGATTTTGTATAGGTTGCAGTCTCTAACAACCCCACCGCCTCCTCAAAAACTTTATGTAAGAGGCTCGGGTAAAGTTTCTCACTCTGTCCTCTTATACAAGGTGTGCCAATTAAGTAATGAGGCTGACTCCATGAAAACTGTATATTTAAAAAAAAAATTCTACAACTCTGCCATCCCCTTCAAAGTAGTCCCCTTGTGCAGCTATACAATGATTCCAGCGCGTTTATCATGCTTCGTAAAGTTTCTGGAACGTTTCAACTGGGATGTCTGCGAGTACCCTCGTCACGGCCGCCTGGATGTCCGTAATCGACTCAAAATAGGTTCCTTTGACCACTAATTTTGTGCCAGGGAACAAAAAAAGTCACAGGGTGACATATCGGGTGAATAGGGCGGCTGTTGCAACACGGCGATTCCTTTAGAGGCCAAATACTGGAACGTGCTGAGGGCAGTGTAGTGTGGTTCTTTGGAACCACCTTGCGCACAACTTTTTCATCCCAAAATCATCGGTTAAAATTTGTCTGACTGTTTAGCGGCTCATACCCAGTTCCGAGGCCAACATTCGAACTTTTAAACGCCGATCTTCAAGGATTAGTGTGCGTCAGTCCGCACCTCGACTGGTCTCCCCTTCCGCGCCTCGTCTTCCATACTTTCACGCCCCTCCTTAAACTCTTTATGCCATCGAAACACCTGGGCACGACTAAGAGCACTATCACCATGCACTTTTAAAATTTTAACATCAACGGCAATCAACGACAAATGAATGCAAAAAAAATAAATTTGAACATGGAAAGCGGAGACATAACTAAAGTAACCTACAAGAAATTAGCCTTTCTGGCTGCTGCTGCCACGGAGATTTTTTCACTTCATTGAATAAATGGTGCTGCAGAAGGCAGTACGTGCAAAATATACGTATGCTCAAAGTTGTTGGAAATTAATCCTGTAACTTTGTGGATTGACTATGATTTAGATTTTAACAAACTGGTAAGTACTATGCATTAAATTGATTGCCAGTCAATTGAACTGATTGATAAAAAACAAACAGATATTGATGCAACGTACACGTCCCACCACCTAGATAAAAATGTGCGGAGTAAGACGTGGGAAAAGTTCTCGATAGCGGGAACACACACATATTCTCACCGACGAGAGGTGAATAGCAAGCCAATTGAAAAGTCCCCGGTCAAATGTAGCCTTTTTTAACGATTTCATCCTTAAAATGACCCAATAACGCTATATAATAATCGCTGTTAATGGTCTGGCCCTTTTGGAGGTAATCAATGAATATTATACTTTGCGCATCCCAGAATACTGATGCCATAACCTTGCCAGCTGACTGTTGTGTTTTTCCTCGCTTTGGATTCGGTTCATCGTGTGCAGTCCACTCAGCTGACTGTCGATTGGACTCCAGAGTAAAATTATGGAGCCATGTTTTATTCATTGTCACATATCAACGCAAAAATTCAGGTTTATTGCGCTTTAACAGCTTCAAACGCTGCTCAGAATCATTGACACGTTGTTGATTGTGAGCTCGCGCGGCAGCCATTTTGAACACAACTTTCTCATGTACAAAAATTCGTGAATGATATGATGTACACGTTCAGATGATATCTGCACAATGTCTGTTATCTCGATCAACTTCACTTTACGGTCATTCAAAATCATTTTGTGAACTTTTTTGATGTTTTCGTCGCTGACAGCCTCTTTTGGGCGTCCATTGCGTTCGCTGTCTTCGGTGCTCATTTCACCACGTTTAAACTTAGCATACCAATCAATGATGGTTGATTTTCTTAGTGCAGATCCCGGAAGCTCCTCATTAAGCCAAGATTTTGCTTCAACTGTATTTTTTCCCTTCAAAAAGCAATATTTTATCAGCACACGAAATTCTTTTTTTTTCCATCTTTTTTCAAATAACAAAAGTAGCTACACTCACAAAGCAATATCTCACCAACCAATGGTCGGACTTCTGTCAAATTGTGACTCGATTGTTTGAAGACTGGTACTAACTAAAAATCATATGGATTTATATAGGAACTTGTCATCGCGTCATTTCCTAAATTAACAAAACATCTAAATTTTTATATAGTCAAAAACAGTTTTTATTAAGCGCACAGAAACGAACTTTATCGGTCGGAGTATAAAAACAGAAGAAATTATATACACAATAATTTAATCTAACATATTTAAAAGTTGTTCGGAATCTTTGACCTAATTCACGGAGAGAAGGCGCTTTGCCGCTTACAGGTCCGCTACAATGTTTCCTCCCTTATATATGTCAACATCGAATGTGACTCTCCGTTTTTTGTTTTGATTCAGTCCCGCGTAAGTTTTTGTAATTGGAGGTCTTCGGCTGTCATAATCGGCAAATGGTGATGGCGTTGGTTCTTCAATGCCTGGGTTTAAAATGTAGGCCGGTTTCTGTCGATTGATATTTGTGATGTTCTGCCGTCCATGAGGATTTTGAAGATTTTATCGGACGTTCGCTCAAGTATGCAAAATGGACCAACATACGGCTGCTGCAAAGTTTTTTTGGCCACGTCGACTCGTACAAAGACGTGACTGCATTATGCCATGTCCTCGAAAATAAATATGCTGCTATGTCGATGGTGTTCAACAGGCAGTCGTTGCATGTCTTTTCGAAATTCGACACAAATGCTGTCTCGTCGCTTTTACTGTCCGTATCCTCAACAAAATCTCCTGGAATCCGGAGTGTGGTACCGCATACCATTTCCGCTGCAGTACATTTAATGTCCTCTTTGTAGGCAGATCGAAGGCCGAGAAGAACTGTAGGCAGAGCTTGAAGCCAGTTTTCATCTTCATGATACATGAGTGCTGCCTTTAAAGATCTATGCCAGCGTTCCACCATTCCATTTGATGAAGGATGGTAAGCAGTCGTCCTGATGTGTTTACAACCAATTATTTCGGTTAGCGAACGGAAAAAGATCGATTTAAATTGGCTACCGCGATCTGTTGTAACGATCCTTGGTGTACCTTGGTGTGTGATAGAAATTGGTAGCGTCAATCGCGAAAAACGATCGATCATCGTAAGGACATACTTAAAATTGTTTACGACTGGCAGTGGACCAATTTAATCGAGATGTGTGTGGTCGAATCTTTTATCTGGCGCTGCAAACTTTGACGGGAAAGTCGTGCCGTGTCGGCTAATTTTAGAGCGTTGGCACTGAATGCATGATTTTGCCCAATTCGCAATATCCTTGTGAATTTTTGGCCAGACGAAATTTTCACGTAGTAAACGACTGGTAACCTTCCCACTGGGGTGTGATAGGCGGTGCACAGAATCAAATGCTTGACGTCGAAGTGTTTGTGGTATGTGTATTCATTGTTGTTGACGTCCAATTTACAGGCCTTTTATCATTTTTTCGGGAATCGCGCAAGAATTTATTTAGCGGAGCAAGTACTTCTGCGGGATTCTTTAGGAATTCCCGGTAAAAATTGATCATGCCCAAATATCTCCGCAGACTTTGAAAAGTTTTTGGCCTTTCACATATCAGTGTTGCATCAACTTTTTCTGGTAGCGGCTTGATTCCTTCGCTGCTTACCAGAAATCCCAAATAACGTACCTCGGGTTTTCCAAAATTGTATTTGGTGGCGTTAATTTTGATGCCGTGTTCCTTTAATCGAGTGAACACTTCCTGTAAATGTATCCGATGTTCCTCTTCCGAGCTGGACGCGATAAGGATGTCATCCAGGTTTGGATACCTGGATGACTGTAGCTTAATCCGGAGAGAACAATGTCGATATACCTTTGAAAGATTTGGGCTGCATTCCGGAGTCCAAAAGGCATCGTAAAGAACTCAAAAAGTCTAAAGGGCGTAATGACCGCTGTCTTTTCGATGTCCTCATCTGCAATTGGCACCTGATGATAGGCGTGGATTAAATCTATGGTCGAAAAGATTGTCTTCCCGTGTAGATTATGGTTAAAATCGTCCATTCCTGCCACCGGATATCGATCTGGTATCGTAACTGCGTTCAGTTTTCTGTAGTCGCCACAGGGTCTCCATTCTCCTGACTTTTTTGCGAGTAAATGTAGTGGACTAGCCCACGGGCCACTTGAAGGACGACATATTCCATTTTCCACCATGTTCTCAAATTCAGCCTTGCGGATTGATATTTGTCCTGCGGTAATCGGCGAACTTTCGTCAATATGTGGTGTTGGAGTATTGTCTTTTTGGTTTGCGGTGTTGTCGTAGAACTCGTTAGCTTGGGAAATTCGGCGAGGATGTTGTGGAATGGCATCTGTCGATTTACAGTGGTGTATGCTTCGGCTTGTTTATCTGAAAGTGTTGCGATAGCTTCAAGATTTGTCTTACCATCCACCAACCGCTTCCGCTTGACATCAACGAGCAAATTGAAGTGTTGTAGAATATCAGCTCCAAGTATAGGATGACCCACTGCGGCAATGCAAGAACGCCATTTAAAAATCCTCCGTAGTCCAAAGTCGAGCGAAAGGATTTGTTCTCCGAACGTGTTGATTGTCGTTCCATTTGCAGCGTTTTGCCCTGGCTAGGGATTACCGATACCTCTGCGCCTGTATCCACGCAGAATCTTAGCCCTGTTTGCTTGTCGGTTACTAAAGGGCGGCTCTTGTTTAAGTGGACGTCATCGCTGACCGCATTTGACGATGACGGTTTTAGTTTTCCTGTTCGGAAAATTGGCGTGGCGGACGGCATTTATTCGCCTTTTTCTCGAATTTCCGGTGATAAAAACGATTTTTCTCGTCTGTACCTTGATGTGTGCGTGTTTGAAACCTTGGGCACCAGCCATTCACTTCTAATCTGTCGAGTCGGTTTAATATTTCCACGAGAACTGGATCTGACCTCAAAGCAAGGAGTTTTTGATGTCCATGCTATTACAGCTGGGGCAGCGTTGAAATCCTCGACAATTTTGTCTGCCACTTCAAGCAGTCTTGCGATGTCTCTTTCGGTTGATATGGACATGATGGCGCATACATACATGCACTGGTAGACGTCGTAACCATAATGCACGTAGAGCATCTTCTGGCAGTTGCGAGCTTGCCATGTTTTGCATATGACGAAATAGATGTGATGGCTTATGGTGACGCGATTCGAGCTCCGTTAGCACTTGCGTTAGCTGCTGCTCAGGAGACGCTGCAAATCGAGCAATCAATTGCGTTTTTAGCTCCTCGTATTTATTTCCGACTGGCGGATGTTTTACTACCTCCGCAACCTGCTTGAGGATGGTAATATCCAGGGATGTCACTACCGCGTTAAATTTTGACGTATCTGAATACACTTTATAATGACCGAAGGTGGATTCAATCTGGGAAAACCAAAGTTCGACTTGTGACTCCCAAAATGGCGGTGATTTTACATCACGCACGGCTTCTAGTCGAGGGGGTTCACTACCGGGCCATAATTCACGCGGGAGATTTAGCGTAGTTTTCGGGGTTTCCGTAGGAATGTTTCGCTCTCCGGGCCTCGACGCTTCGCCACCGGTCACCATTGCTTTTGTTTTTTGTTTTTCTCACTTGTTTATTAATAACAATAAAACGTAAGGGTCACCAATCAATCATAGGAACTTGTCATCGCGTCGTTTCCTATATTAACAAAACATCTAAATTTTGTCAAGGCGAAAATAGTTTTTATTAAGCGCACAGAAACAAACTTTATCGTTCGGAGTGTAAGAACAGAAGAAATTATATACACAATAATTTAAGCTAACATTACTTTTTAGGGAATTGTTTGCAGCTACATATAAATGAGTTGCATATTTTGAATAATAATTTTTCTGAAAAATTATTAGAGAAGAAAAATGTTAGAAGAAGGTGGTTTCGACGTGTGCATAAATTCTCCTCAGGCCATCACTCTTAGATACACACCGGTGATGGCGACCACCATGCTCAGAGGTGAGGGAGTTGATATTAATTTTTCTACTTATGCAAACTCAATATTTTTTTTGTATCTGCAAGTTATATTCAAGGTAAATTTCTCTTGTTAGTACTTGTATTAGCTAAATTTTTTTTTAATTGGATCATTTCACCCTTTTCACATCAATTTAATGTAAATCTATACGACAAATTTGCTCTACATTTGAAGCTTTTCTAACGTCGCGCGGATATCGATCGCTCTTTCGGATGGCTCCGATAGCTTGTTAAATTACTTTTTATGGAATTGTTTGCAGCTACATAAATAGTTGCTCACCTCCGAGCATGGTGGTCGCCATCACCGGTGTGTATCTAAGAGTGATGGCCTGAGGAGAATTAGTGCACACGTCGAAACCACCTTCTTCTAACATTTTTCTTCTCTAATAATTTTTCAGAAAAATTATTATTCAAAATATGCAACTCATTTATATGTAGCTGCAAACAATTCCATAAAAAGTAATTTAAAAAGCTATCGGAGCCATCCGAAAGATTGATCGATATCCGCGCGACGTTAGAAAAGCTTCAAATGTAGAGCAAATTTGTCGTATAGATTTACATTAAATTGATGTGAAAAGGGTGAAATGATCCAATTAAAAAAAAGTTTAGTTAAGCTAATACATTTAAAAGTTGTCGACATCTTTGACCTTATTCACGGAAAGATGGCGCTTTGCCGCTTACAGGTCCGCTAAATTTAATACTAGCACCGCCATCTGTGTATCACAACGGGGGCTTTTCAATTGGCCTGTTAGATGTGTTATTTTTTAAGGTTTTATGGTTTGCTGAAGTATTTTGCCCATCTCGCGTCACGTTTAAATAGGAACTATTTCTTTTTTGGTTCAATACTTTATTGGTGCAGCGATTTTCCATATTTCACTAAACGCCATATTGGTTTGGTGCTATGAAAGCTTCAGTTTTCAGATGAACGCATTTTAGATGTTACCTTACTTGCAAGAAATTTAAAATTATAGACCATTTTGAAAACCTTTACCAAGCCGAGTAGGAAATTATAATCATCATCTATAATCCATAGCAAACTTTTACTACCTTTACGCTTTTCATTATGCTCACACATGGGAAATAATTCCTCTATGCTATAAGATTCAACCACGCAGTCATCTTACATAGAAAGTAGCTACTAAAAGATTCAAGACTGCGAATTATGGTGTTAATTTTAATTATCAACATGGGCTTTGGTACGTTCTTGTACGTAGCCAAAAGTATTTTCGAAAGCTTCCAGCCTTTAAGTCATCACATGTGTATCCTTTTTGATGGCAAAGACTAGGCAAGAAGCAAAAGAACATGAAACGCTTGGCAGGGTTCCGGGGATACGAACGAGGACCTGGCTTTAATGAATTTTTCATGTTTAATTAATGTGCTTAAGAAGTCATCATCTATTTATTGAATTTAAGGCAGTCATCTTTGAAATGAAATTGCATGTAAATTAATAAATATGTTAAAGTACGTGTGTGTGCATGCAGACAGCTAAGGTTACTAGTATGGAATAGATATGTGCATACAGTTTAAGGTCGTGTGGAAATTTGTCGTGAAGATTTTGATATAATTTCATCACTTTACAAGTTATTGTGTCATTAAGCAACTTACAACTTTGCGTTATTTGCATCTTATTTAAAATTAATGCTGGAAGCAATTTGTAAGCATAAAACTGCTCATTCTTATGAAAGTTTAAACATAAATTTCCTCCGGACTCTTCATTTGATCCCTTAATTAATTTTAGTTTGAATTATAAAAATTTTAATTTAGTTTGTACTCATTCAAAACAGGACATTCAAACAAGAAAAAATTATTTCTTAACAAAAACTGAAAAAATTAATTTTCGTCATGTCCTTGTCATTGTTTGAAACCCAAAATTAATTTTTTCTTCATTTTTTAATAAAAAGAACATCAAACACAGACCGACTATCAAAAGACGTGCAAAAGATTCTCCTCCTTGTTATTAAGATATCAAATTGAAAAGAAAGATAAATAAGAGTTTCTCTTTGATGACATTATTTCAGTCCTGGTCTGCGTGTGTTTGTACACAGTTCTATCAGGATCTTTTGTCTTTGATAACGTTATGTGTGGGCTTTCTTTCAACTAGCTACGGATAAGTACACATGGATCCATGCAAAATATGATACTCGTACACCACATACGCTCACAGCCTATACACATGGAGATGGGATTTCCACGAAGACACTCTAGATTTATCCTCTTTGCATACAGAGTACAAGGAGCTTGTCAAAAACACCCCAATGCCTCCGAGCTACTACGATTTTAGAACAATTTCGAAAATGTCATTGAAATAGGAATAAGTGCTTGTATTCGATACACTTAACTGGATACGACAGAGTAGGTATGGAGAAGATGGTGAGAAACTGATAAATTTTTCCATATCCTTAAAAAATTATTTTGATTTTTTTCTGAGTTCATTTTATTGCGTTTAAAGTTCGAATAACCAGCTGCCATTTATGAAGTTTATGTAGCTGGAACGAAGGCTTTCAACAATTTGTTAAGCGTTTGATTCTCATAGGTATTTAAACAAGTTGGGTAGACAAAACAACGCTCATGTCAGAAGGATTTTGTATTAACCTAAGTACACTGACATGTAGAATGATTTAATTCGAGAAAAACTTTAATAGCATACACAAAAAATATATTCTTGCTTTAGAAGAACTCCATTTCAACCAGCCAACATTTTGTTTGAATATTGCTAAAATCATTGACTGACTGAAACCTTGGAAGTACGAGTATTTATGTTACTCATCTTATCTGAAAATTTGTAGAAGATTCAATCAAAAGCATAGTATCTAGTTCGATGAAAAGTCCATGTAGTAGAAAAATCGTATATGATTGTTGTAATCGCAGAAAATTCAAATGGCTATAACTTCTGGAAATTTCATTAAAGCTTATAAAATTATAAGGATATTTCAAAGAAGCTTAAATGGCTAAATTCATCCAATTTAATTATACTAATATACTTTTACAGACGAAAATGTTAAATATTATAGTTATTAGCAAATCGAGTATGTTATGAGCTTACGAATGAAACTTGGCATCTTTTGGATAAATTTCAACGATTTCTTAAACAAGCATTGGGTGAATAATTCAAATGATCGATTCAAATTTTTTTGAACCCTAGAATAGTTACAAATCCCTTCTGTTAGAAGCTCTCTCCTGTTCCCCCCACGACTTGTTTCACCTTTGGGTAATAATTGTAAATACTCATCTTCAGTCATTCATTAAATTGAATCAAGTGTTAAAAGCATGTACCGTTGAAGCGGGTTACTTTGACCCTGGGAGGTAACTTTGTCCCAATCCGGGAAATAGTTTAAACTTGCCCCAGTCATTGAACCAGTCATTTATGACTTGGACTCTCCTAAATCCTGGTTCCACCCTAGTCACAAACACATGAGGGAATGTCTTAATTCATACTCTAAGATATAGATGGCATTTTTTCAAAGTATTGTAGCGAATCTGCGAAGAACCAAGCGACATCTGTACGTCATAACTACGTACCATTAATTATTATGTACTAATTTTCCATTCGTTTGTCACTCTTGCTAAGAGCGTCGTTCAGTAAATAGCTCACTCAATAAATGGCGAATAATCGTAATTCTGTGTTTTAATTCTAAACCGTGATTTTAGTGAAAACATCCGTTTACATTCCCTGTAGGCAATAACATTACAATTGGTGACCCTAACAATCGAACACATTGTGTAAAGGAAGTGCGTTATAGAATTTTCTAAAGACTTCAAATGGCGACGGGCCAACAACATAACCCTGAGGACGCTAATGCCGATACCCCGAAAACTCCGATCAATATTGCGCGCGAATTGTGGCCTGGCAGTGAACCCCCTCGGCTTAATTCCATTCGTGACGTGAAATTACCACCATTTTGGGAAACGCAAGTTGAATTGTAGTTTTCTCAAATTGAATCCACATTTAGCCATTACAAAGTGTACTCGGACATTGCAAAATTTAATGCAGTCGTAACAACGCTGGACATCACAATATTGGCACAAGTGGCAGATGTAGTAAAAAGGCCCCGCCGAAAAATAAATTTGAGGAGCTGAAAAAACAGTTACTGGGACGATTTTCAATTTCACCACAACAACAGCTGACGCAAGTATTGACGGAGCTAGAATTAAATAACCAAAAACCTTCGCATCTATATAGGCAGCTGCAGGCATTGGCAGGCACACAACTACCTGAGGATGCACTACGCGCTTCCAGTCCACGTGTAGTGACGCCATTATTAGAAATGGCTGAAAAAATCGTGGAAGAATTTAATGCAGCGCCAACTGTGATAGCAGCTACTTTGCAGACTCCAGTTTGTTCGGAATCTGAATCTGATCCGATCTTATTGAAAATTTTAAAGCGTCTCGACAATCTCGAAATGAATTCGAAAAATAATCGTTCAAGGAATCAAAATTTCAGTAGACGCAATCGATCGCACTCAAGAAATGGCAATCGAGCGACAAATAATCCATCGAACGCAGATACGCAGGAAGCAGAAGCATCGCGCATCTGCTACTATCATCGCGTATATGGAGAAAAGGCCATTCACTGTCGAAAACCCTGCCAATATCAGCGACAGGGAAACTAACTGCGTCATCATCAGAAGCGGTCAGCGGTGACATCCACGAAAAGAACCGTTTATCTATCACCGAGAAAAATACGGGAAAGGTATTCTTAGTGGACACAGGCGCGGAAGTCTCGGTAATCCCTTGTCATGGAAAACTGCAAAAAACGGAACAGAATTTGTACGCAGCAAACGGGACAACGATTGCAACTTTCGGCAATAAAATACTATCGCTCGACTTAAGGCTTCGACGAAGTTTCAAGTGGTCATTTTGTATTGCTGCTGTTGAATAACCAATTCTGGGAGCCGATTTTCTACGGCATTTTAATTTGCTGGTGGACGTAAAGCGTAAGCGATTAGTAGACGGAAATACTAATTTACAAATGAAGGGAATAATTCCAAATAATTCCACGAGTTCTATAAGGATGATAAAAACAAGAACGCCATTTTACTAAATCCTATCTGAATTTCTGGATATCATAAATCCAGCAGTCAGTACAACCATTCGCGATACGGTGCTCAAACATCATATTATCACCAAAGGACCTCCTATCGCTGAAAAAGCCCGTCGTTTACCGCAAGATAAATTTCAATCCGCGAAAATGGAATTCGAGTTCATGGTGGATAAAGGCATATGTCGCCCTTCGAGAAGCCCATGGGCCAGTCTTCTTCATTTGGTTCCGAGGCAGTCAGGAGAATGGAGACCGTGCGGCAATTATAGAAGGTTGAACGCTGTAACCATCCCGGATCGATATCCGATTGCCGGCGTTGAGGATTTTACCTATAAATTGAATGGACAAACGATATTCTCGACAATCGACCTTATACGCGCTTATCATCAAGTTCCAGTTGCGGAGGAGGATATTGAAAAAAAAGCTGTAATTACACCTTTTGGTCTTTTTGAGTTCCTAAAAATGCTTTTTGGACTCAGAAACGCAGCACAGACCTTCCAAAGATTTATCGACACTGTACTATCTGGTTTAAATTACTGCTTTGGCTATCTGGACGATATAATAGTCGCATCAAAGTCGGAAGAGGAACATAAAAGCGCATTAGAGAGATATTCCAACGATTTAAGGAATACGGAATCAAAATTAATCCTGCGAAATGTAAATTCGGGAAATCTGAAGTGCAGTATCTAGGATTCATAGTTAACAAGGATGGAATTAAACCGCTAACTGAGAAGGTGGACATAATCCTTAAATATGAAAAGCCGCATACGATCCACAGTCTACGAAGATATCTGGGAATGCTGAATTTCTATCGGAAGTTTTTGAAAAATGCGGCGGAGATCCTAGCGCCACTAAATGAATTCTTACATGAGTCGCGAAAAAACGATAAAAAGCCAGTAGTATGGACTCCTAGTGCGGTTGAGGCTTTCGAGAAGAGCAAACAGTTGTTCGCTTTTATACGCACTGGGCAGCGTGATTCGGAACGCGAAGAATATTAACTACCGATCGTGGGAGTCAGTTCGAATCCATGTTATTTAACGCGCTGACAAAGCTGCTAGGGTGTAAGCACATTCGGACAACTGCGTATCATCCTTCATCAAACGGCATGATCGAGCGGTTCCATCGATCCTTAAAAGCAGCGTTAATGTGCCACGAAGATACCACTTGGTTACAAGCGTTACCAACTGTCTTACTGGGTCTGCGCTCAGTCTACTAGGAGGATATAAAATGCTCCGCTGCGGTAATGGTATATGGAACGTCTCTGCGAATACCGGGAGAATTTGTCACCGATGAGCAGGCTAATCGAGGAAGTGAACCTGCATTCGTAGAAAAATTCCGAAAAGACATGAAGTATCTTCGACCGACTCCATTGAACCATCATCGTATTGGACGCATTTTTATCTACAAGGATTTGAAGACATGCAGCCACATATTCGTTCGTGTTGGTACTTCGAAAAAATCGTTGCAATAACCTTACACTGGACCTTATCGTGTCATAGAACATTACGAAAAAGCCTTCAAAATACTAATGGATGGAAAGGAATCGATAATTTCAATTGATCGACTGAAACCGGCATCAATGATTTCTCCAGGCATCGAGGAAACAACGCCATCACCTTTCGTCAATTACGAGGAGAGAAGACAACCACTACTTAAAACATATTCTGGTCCACGCAAATCAACAAAAAACAAACAGGTGACATTTCAATTGTCTGATTGACAATTCTTAGGGGGAACGTATATGTAGCGAATCTGCGAAGAACCAAGCGACATCTGTACGTCATAACTATGTACCATTAATTATTATGTACTAATTTTCCATTAGTTTGTCACTCTTGCTAAGAGCGGCGTTCAGTAAACAGCTCACTCAATAAATGGCGAATAATTGTAATTCTGTGTTTTAATTCTGAACCGTGATTTTAGTGAAAACATCTGTTTACTTTCCCTGTAGGCAATAACACTACAGTATACCACTTTCACCTTTATTTATTTGAACTTACTTTTCGTAGAGGAAGAAATAGATGAGATAGCATTTTTAAATTTACAAATGAAATCGTCAAAGATCGAATACCAAAGGCTGGGCGCATTAGTCCTTTTGGATAAAATATAAACAGGAAATAAAATCTGTTGCCAAGGCAAGAAACTCGAAATTCGACGGTGATTTGATAAACTTTTATTTCTCATTTTGACTAATTCAACAATAACTGCTAATGACATCTTAGATCTTTTATCTGCATCTTCGAGTTAGACGTTTACGAGTAATTTAGATTCAATTTCAGATCTAACTTTTAATTGCAGCTTTGACCAGGTCTGTAACTGAAATATCATTGAATCATTTCGCTTATTAAAGAAGTAAATTATCTAAAATCTATTTGTCAACCAATTATAATGTAAAGTACTCTCCTCATCACATGAAACTTCGAGACTATATCTTAAAGACTGGAAATAAAAAGTCTCATTTTTGATAGTTATATTTCATTTAAGCGAATTTTTTCGAAATATCTTCAATGTTGGGTAGTTTACTTAGAGCCAACTGACAATGTTGCATAAAATTTATATGCTTCTGCTTTAAATATTTTCCAAAAATTGATCAAAGAACTTACTGTAGTTATTTGTTGTAATTTTTCCACTATTGAACAGATCTTAAAATCTCCTCTTATGGTTGCATCTACAAATAAAGTACAAGAGTATTTGAAATGCGCTAATGAGCCAATTGTTGAAAATTGCTATAAGAAAAGCAATAAACTTGAACATAAAGAGAGAAATCTCTCGCAAATATATTTAAAACCATCGTGCTAAAACGGTTCAGATTATTAACAGAAAGGTTTAACTCATTATTCAATGAAATTTAAGAGATATTTCCTATGGGGAATCTGTAGTAATCGAGCAGTCTTACAAGCAAACTACTCGAAAAGCTTCCTACCTCCTATCCGAAATTTTAATGGAAGATTTAGAAAAATATTTAATTACTTCCATTCATAATTGTGATTTGTAAAATAGTTTTCTTTCTTATTATTATTATTACTAAATGTAATTTTATATCAATTTTCATTTATATTAAAATTTAGACTTTTCCCTTTAATTGTTTTCCTCATGAGATTCAGCTTTTATTACTATTTAGAATCTTGTATATCTTCACTTATTTTTTCATGAAAATTTTTTTAAATGCGCATCCGAAATTTTAGGACATGAGAACACTGATTTAGTGCATTCCGTCAGTGTATGGCATTGCCGAATGCAATCTAGCGCGGCTGTACGAGCAGCGGTTTTCCAGTTCCCGTAAGGCGACGACAAACAACTAACAGGGAGTCGGAATAGAACAACCGGGTGAGGCGGTTGGGCTGATCGCGGCGCGTTTTTTTCAACTGACTGGAGTGACACTCCTTTGTGCTTTTCGCTAAAGTATTAAGAGTTAAAATTCTAGCCGGCATTCGGCTTAAATGGTACGTACGGAGATTGTGTAAATTTAGTTTCGCTACCTCGTTGTGTGATCAATTGAGTTCTTTTCTTACCCCGTACGCGAAAACAGTTAAGCCCGAGAGAATCACGAACTGCAAGAGCGAAAATCCCGGTTTTGCGTTATTCGAGCTCGAGGTTGTCTTCGACCCAACGAAAATCACTTTTTCCTTGCTCGGAAAACGTGATAAGCCAGCGCAGGGCATCCCACGAGCATGTTGTTAGGATTGAGCTACTTTCGCCATCCAATACGCAAATCCACGGCTACCCCATACAGTCTAGGGAACGTAATCCTATCGAAAAATCACCGCAGGATCAAGAAGTGAGGAGTTGCGCAAAACTCTGCGGCTGCCCTAAAACCCAACCAACCCAAGTCGTTGCAAATCGCAATCGGGGTGCAGAAGACCACAAGATATTTAAGTCCCAAGAGCAGTTCGCGCGACCGTGGGTTGGTTGTTTTCATTGCATTGCGCAAGATCTCGAGATCAAGACACATTTTCTTCGACCGCTCGGCATCGCTGCCGCTATTTGTGTCTCGGAATTTGTTTGGTTTGAAGAACACACAGACTGAAATCATGCGAAAAATTCATTTCGAGATCTAGAAAAATCTAGCACATTCTTCGTCACCCTGTATGGGCTCAAATTTGCACCGAATTTTAGTGAGTAATTCCGCGAAGTGACCTTAAGCGGTTCACAGTTAGAATTTCTGTCGAATCGCGTTTTCTGCGTTTGTGTGGAGAGCAGAACGATACACCATAGCATATGCTTCCAGGGGGAAAGAAGAAGACGTGTTGCTGATTTTACAGGCATCTACATTATTAACAACTTGGGAGGCGTTCAACCGGAATTGTTGGACTCCACAATAGGAATAGGTCCCAGCACATAAAATAAGAGGAAATGCAGCTAGACGATTGCTGTTACTAGCGAAATGCATAGGAATTGTGCTAAATGAATTATCGGTGGCGACCTTCTCGAATGCCGGTTAAGATCATTCTTTTCAATCCCACACGCTACTACACGTCTGAAGTGAATTTCTGCGGTGATGCCAGTGACATACGCAACAAGTGTGATCCAATCGAAGAAACGGAAGCAAGATTAGGGAGTAGGAAAGTCTGTGTCGAGGTAAACTAGATAGTAAGCGTGTGTTTCAGAGGCCCTTTGCCAAGTGCAGCGAGAATTATGGGTAAAGCAGCTTAATTTTAATCGATGATGTATCACGGATTGTTGAATAGTCAATGAAGTGGATATAATAATCTGTATTTAATTTAAAAGTGTAACTGATGGTTAATCGTATTAGTTGGTCAAAGGACTATACCGTGGAGAGGCGATATGAGAAATAATTCAGTACCCCAAATATCATATTTATTAATCTGTGAATCATGATACTTGAGATGATAATTGCTTATTTTTACACCAAGCTTACAAAGTCCTTTGCTAATTGCAACTCAGTTTAGGTACTCCAAGTGCGTGACGCGATCAAAAATTGGATATATCGAAGTCGCTCCCTATTTTAGTTGGACATTTTAAAAGATTTTTTTTGCTGCCGACTCTGATGGGTTAGGAAACACGTACAAGAAGAAGAAAAATTTGGTCAACTTTCCACTAACAAATCTCAATATGAACTCATACATAGCCCGTACAGAGTTGCGAACGGGAGGCAACAAGACCTATCACTTATATGCAGTCTCAAATCATTATGGATCTCTATCTCTCTCATACGTAGTTTTAAGCAAGTGGATTTTTTGTTGTTGTCTTGAATGAAAACGTAAACGAAACAACAAATCGTTTTGATGAAATGGAACAGGCGAACCAAAGGGATTAGTTAACTTTCCTACTAAAGAACAAATTCATCGCGAAAGCAGCAACAAACATTTTTAAAAGATGAAAAATAGCGTACACATTTATTTATATGCAATACGTTAAATAATATTCGCCGCAGTGCAAGTGTCCGTCTGTCCATCTGTCCGTGCGTCACAGTTAATTTCCTCAGTAACTATAGAAGCTAGAACGCTCAAACTTTGTGAAAAGGTCAGAAGTGATGGTCGGTCTCTTAAAAGTTAAGGCCTTAACAAAAATTTAAAATTTTTTTTAAGGGGGGTCCCCCCTGATAACGAATTAGCCCTTAAAAATGTTTTTTTATTAAAGGTAGTCGAGTGGGATATCAAATGAAAGGTCTTGATTAGATCTTTTAGAATCTGAAATAAAAAAATCATTTTATGAATTAGGGGGTCCTGGGGAAGGCAAAATGTACCCAAAATTTCAGCCGAAAAATCTGAAAACTATCACAAACGTAGGCCTTTATGAGTACAAGGGCAACAAACACCTTAGAAATCCAAATTCACTCAAATTTGTTAATAAAAGTATGATTTGTCGATTTTTCATTTTTGCCCATAAAATCAAAACGGCACCTTTAAACGTCTTGAAATTTGTAACTATATAGACTGACATAAGATATACGAGTATATGTTCACAAAATTTAATTGAGATCGAATGATAATGAAGTGATTTCAATAACAACACTGTGACAAACCAGTATACCCTATGTATACTGGTAAGAACTGGGAGCTCAACTTGATGCGTATCCTATATACAACATCAAGGCTCCCGGGGAAATAACTCACTGTAACACCACTTACCTGCTACTCTGTCCATTTAATACCAGAACACCAATTACGAGAGTTAACTTTAGAGAATGGATTTTATTACACTATCCATTTTTTTAAACATTTAGTTACAATTGATTTTATTAATTACATTTTCACTTTATTATAAATTTTAAGCTTCTACCTATCCACCAGCCTGAAGAGGGAATCAACTTGTCGTATTAATGGTAATGGTAATGGTTCGATTGAGGATCGCGGCGCAAGCCAACACCTCACCCCTCACCATTTCCTTGTACACGGGACAGCACTTTCAATTCAAACTTAAACGCGAATATTTCGATGTTGTTAATGATAAATGGGTAGCAGCACGCTCCCTTTTTGATTTGAATACACACTCACCCGAATGCTTTGCTGAAGAACTTTAAATACTGTTCTTTCGTAAGCTTTCAACCTAAATTCTCTTTAAAGGTGCTGAGTAGCCGAACACGTGAGCTCTCGTTCCACGAACGTTTTTCCTCCCCGCTTCGTCTCGCTTGCTTGGCTGGTGAATATGCGAAATTGGGGAAATTGAGCGAAAGAGTGTTTTTCGCTTAAGCTTTCGACTTCGAAAGAGTGCTTTCAGCTTTAGCTTTCGGCTTTCGGCTTTCCCATGATCTCTTGAGGTAAAGTAGCGAAACTGGGGACATTGAGTGAAAGAGTGTTTATGCCGTAATTTCGGTTTTTTTTCTGCTTACCTCTCTTCGAAGCACCCCATTCGTTCATGATGTAAATATCGTTGCGGGTTGAACTTTCTCGTTTACTTAACTGCTCGCTTATTGCAGTTATGAAGCGGGAATATATCTGAGCATGTTTTATGTGTTCACTCGCAACAACATAAATAACACGTGTTTATGGTTAATATAGGGTTTTCCAATAAGAGGTGTTATTTCCATATTAAAAGAAAAATGCCATTTTTTAATATAAATGATCAAATGTTTATTTTATTATAAAGAAGAAGATATGCCGTTAAAAGTAAAAACTAACATCAGGCAAATAACCTCTTCAACACGCTTACAGGACCATATCCTCTTCATGAAATTTTCCACAACCAAATCGCGAAGTGGTCGCCTATGTCCTCGATAGCCTCACGAATTTCATCTTTGAGATCTTGAATCTACGCTGGGCTATTGGCGTAGGCCTCCTCTATCACGTGGCTCCAAAGGAAGAAGTTGCAAGGTGTTAAATCACAAGATCTATTCAAAATAATACCTCTTATTGGAAAACCCTATATATATTTAAAATTTACTTAGGCACTTTTATTTTCTTTCAATTTTCATGAAAATTTAAGGAATAGTGTTTAACTTGAACATGTTCAATCGGCTGAGCATTCAGAAAAATCATTTAAGCTAGATCGAAATGGCGGCTGCACTGTGCTCATGAAAGAAACTGTGCATCTTTTGTATAAATTTGAACGATTTCATACCCAAGTATTGGATGAATAATTCAAGTTATCGATTCACGCCATCAGAAAACTTGTTTCTAACCCTAGGATGTTTACAAAGAGCTTCTGGTAGGAGCACTCTCCTGCTTACTCAACTTGTTTGTTTTTAATACAGGTGTTATTTTGATATTACAAGAAAAATATCATTTTTAGGGTTTTGTACCAAAATACAAAACCCTATTACAGTTACGACCTGTGTCCGTCTGTCCGTCCGTCCGTCCGTCTGTATGTCACAGCCCTTTTTTCCATGAAACTTTGTAGAAAGGTCAGAAGTGGTGACTTCTTGAAAGTTCAAGGGTGGAAAATTTAAGAGGGTTCTCCCCATATAGGGAGGTGACCCCCAAAAAAAGTCGAGTAGGGTGTCATTGGAAAGGTCTTAATAAGATCTTTACATAACAAGTCTTAAAATTGCCTTATTGCTACCGAGAGGGGTAGGGGAAGGGGAAATCTACGAACTTTTTGCGTACCCCCCTCGCGATTGGACACCGTCAGAAGGGTTTTGTACTCAACTTACAAAATGCAGTAACCAGTAACGAATAAAATCAAGAAACATGTCAAAGACGATTTTATTGGAGAAAATATGAAATTCAAAGATCATACTTTTATTAACAAAGTTGAACGAATTTTGGCTTCTGAGGTATTTGTTATTGTCATACCCATAAATATCTTCCTTGATAATATTTTCAAATTTTTTAGATCATAGGTGTCCATTCGCGAGGGAGGAAACACATTTTTCATGTATTTCCCCCCTGTGCTCCCACTGACCCAAAAACTGTCAGTTAAGGGACAGTTTTGAAAAGCTCTCATAAAGATCTTTCATTTGATACTCACATCGGCTACCTTTGATGAAATTTTTTTCCAGGGGCCACTCCCCTGTACTGAAATCATCGATTCATTGCCAATTTTTTCGAATCCTAGAATGTTTACAAACCCCTTTTGCTAGGAGCTCTCTCCTGCCTCCTTGACTTGTTTCACCTATGAGTATTAATAGTAAGTACTCATCTTCAGTTATTCATTTAATTGAACCAAGTATTCAAAGCATGCTCCTTAAACGTTGAAATTGGGGAAAAATAACTCAAAATTATTCAATCTTCGCATTTAAAACAGCCGCCATTTTGTTTTACGATTACTGATACCACCAACTCAACCGATTCTCAAAGGTATTCATGATACCTATCATTCCTGAAATTTTCATGCAAATCCTAGCAAAGCTGTAGTGTCGGAGTCGGTAAACAGCGCATACGAGTATGGTTCCATAGCCATATGTTTCCATAGTAATATGTACAGCGCATTGTTCCATAGTAATACAGGAAAATTCAAATCGCTATAACTTCGTTAAATACTATTCGATCTTTATGAAAATCTCAGAACAGATCAATCTTATAAATAGTCATCTGTGTGCTGAATTTGATTGAATTTAAGGGTACCGTTAAGATTTTATTAAAGAAAACATAAAATCGATAAATCATACTCTAACAAAGTTGAGTGAATTTCGACTTCTCATGTATTTGTTGCTGTTGTACTCATAAAGGCCTACATTCGTGATTTTTTTTCAGATTTTTCGGATGGAAGGTGTCCAATCGCGAGATGTGGGTATGCGAATAGTTCGTACATTTCCCCTTCCCTACTCGACTACAAATGGTGAATTTTTTTTTTTGGGGGGGTCACCTCCCTATATGGGGAGACCCCCTTAAACCTCTTTGCAAAAATTGTCCACCCTTGAACTTTAAAGAAGTCACCACTTCTGATCTTTCTACAAAGTTTCATGGCTGTAGCTTCTATAGTTTCGGAGAAAAAGGGCTGTGACATACAGACGGACGAACGGACGGACGGACACAGGTCGTGATTGCAATAGGGTTTTGTATTTTAGTACAAATTACAACTTTTTATCACTTATGTGCTCATACTCCCTCATTAAAACCTTTGAATTTAGATTCTGTTCGAAGAGACGCGGTCGTTCTTTTAAAAACAGTAGATCTCAAGGTGTACTGTATTTCAATTAAAGATACACTTAAAACATTTTTTGAGTCTTCAACAATTTTAAAGGAAACAATTGCGAATCTTTAAGAAAACATTATGCATATACATCAAACATGATGCAACTGAGTTTTCCGATGGAAAAAGCCTTAAAATAATATGCTGATTTTATAGTTTAACCTTTATTTGTACATTTTGATGAGTTTGAGGTAAACGATCCCTGAGTATAAAGCGCTGGTTTACAAAATTTTGGAGGTGTCTACGTTTCACTACCCTGCCTTCCACCTTGTAACAGGTCTAAGCTATAACGTATTTTTTTCGTTATGCTCTTAAATACAGTAGTTTGGATAGGAAAATTTTGGGGAATTGGGGTTTCAGTCACTTGTATCAGAGCTTGTAAAGCTAGAAAGATAATAAAGGATTAATCGGTAAGTTAAGCTTTACGGAAAGCTTTTTGGCTGATTATTTTTGCCGGTTTTGTAAAATGCATAAACAAAATAACAAATCTTCCTGTGAAATTCTAATCAATTTACTCTGAACCCGTCATTTATATGAGTATGATTGTCAGAAGGCAGACGTTTCGATGTCTGGTGGGTTTAATCTAGCAGTCGTTGCATACAGACTTGTTTTTCATTGCTCCTGTCTATAATTTGTAAAAATTAAAATAATTTGTAAAATGTGAATTTGAAGTTAATTTTTTAAAAACTTATTAATTCATCAAATTATTCGAACAATTTATCGAGTGTCTCGATTTTACTAGCGAGGAAGTCTCAAAAAGTTCAAGAAAGAAGAAGCGTTTTTTCGCCGAGGGTATGGAGGAGCCTAACGGCTTTCCACCGCTGGGGCCCCTGGACCAGGCATTGGAAACGCTGTAAATGAAAAAATCATGAAACGAAAAACGATAAAGAAAGCTTTGAGCGCATTTTAAGCGAAGAATCGGAAAGAGTAACTAAAGAAAACGTAAAAGTTACTAGAAAAAATGAGGCAATGCAACTCCGTATTACAAATTTGGAGGAAATGCTCCGGCAATTAACAAACGTCAACAAAACAAAAGTGATGAAGCCACAACATGCCTCTAGAAAAGCGACAACAAGCAAGCCAAACGAAAAAGAAGTAGCTACGCAAAGGCTCAACAATCGAATAAAGCAACATTACAAGATACGAAGAGGTCAACAATCCATGATGCTGAATCCATACTAAGCGCAGGAGGAGAAACGACAGCACAAATTCCTATGCCATAGTTGCTGTGATGAAAGATGATATGGACATTGAGATGGAGTGTCAAGAAAACGTAGGTAATATTAATGATTCTAGTGATAATTTTATTGAGTACTTAAAATCCAAAAATAAGGAGAAGAAGCCAACCGGTGTGTCTGCTGGTTCTCCTGTCAAAAATAATAAGGTAACTGGGAAAATTCCCCCAATTAATCTCTTTGGGCAGCGTGCAGGAGATATGGCTTGGCTATTTGCAGTCCAACATAAGATCAATAAATTCAAAGTTAAGGGAATGACCGCTGATAAACTCACAATTAAAACAAAAACATTGGCTGATTTCAAGCTAGCGAACGATGCTCTTAGTAGTGTACAGGCCCCCCACTTCACATACAAGTTAAAGGTGGAACATGTTGGGTAGACAGACCTACGCTCATGTCAGAAGGGTTTTGTACCCAACCTCTGCGAAATACGGTCACCAGCAACAAATAAAGTCAGGCAACATGTCAAAGAATTGTGCACGTTTACATCTATTGTTTCTCCATTTTCAACGGTCGCCATTTTGTTCCAAACAAACAAAAATCACTCAATTCATAAATTCCAAAAAAATGTATTGTTATTAATCTTATCTGGAAATTTCAAGAAGATCAAATCAAAATTGCAGTGTCTGAACCGATGGGAAGTCCATAAAATACCAAAACCGTGTGTTATTGTTGTTGTAATTGGAGAAATTTCAAATGGCTACAACTTCCGCGAATATGATTCGATTTTCATCAAACTTGCAGAGTATTTTATTGAGTTTAAGGGTACCTATACGATTTTATTGAAGAAAGTGTTAAATTCGAAAATCATACTATTATTAACAAACTTAAGTGAATTTCGACTTCTACCTGTATGCTTTTTTTCAGATTATGCGGATCACAGGTGTCCAATCGCGGGGGTGGGGGGGGGGGGGGGGTACACCAATTTTTCGTGTATTACTCCTTCGTGTGCGCCGCCCTGAAACAAACAATTTCAGATTAAGACCTGTTTTGAAAAGTTCTTATTAGGACCTTTCATATGGTAACCGGACGGACAGACAGGTCGCGATTTTAGTAAGATTTTGTAAAATTATTTTACAAAACCCTAAAAAAATCAGACCTTCCTGTTGAAGGGCTTGGATAGTGGGGAGAATACAGTTGAGGTCCTTGAGATGCTAAAGGAAACAGCACCAGCTATCAAATTCATGAGTGTGAAAAATGCTGCTACCAGGAGATCAACAGTTGCAGGCAAAATATTACCATTTTATCAGGTACAAATTTCTAACGATAGCAGTCCAAGTGCCCTCTAACAGGTAAGGTACTTGAACTTTAGAGTTGTGAGGGGGAAGCGTCTTCAAAAAACTGAGGTCAACCAGTGTTACAGGTGCTAAAGATTCGGTCATTTGGCTGCTAATTGTGCCATGAACTATCGCTGCGTTAAATGTAAAGATATTAATGCTCACGGTGAATGCAAATCGGCTCAGATGGAACCAAAAGAAAAATTGTACTGTGGTAACTGCGGTATATTTGGTCATCCAGCATCATATCGAGGGTGCCCTCGGTATCAAGATGCAAAAGTGAAATTTTCCCCAAAACAAACCCAAGTAGATCGCAATTTGTGACCTTCCAACATCGTCAATCCCGGAGTACCATTTGCACTTGCTGCTAGAGGACCAGTAGACAACAATGTAAATAAACTAAATAATGTAAGTGGCAATAATGAGCTGCTTTCCAAAACTTATCAACAGCTTGAATCTTTTTCAGAAAGAATAAATAAGCAAGATCAAACCCTACATACTTCGAAATAGTTTGTCATCCGGTGATATTTCCATGGATAAGCTTCGTCTCATCTCGATCAGCATCAACTCCACTTTTACCATATATTGATGGGACTATCTCCTTGAATTCATTTTTAAGTAAAAGCCTGACATCATGCTTCTCACTGAAACCCACCTCAATCCATGGCAATCCATGACAAAGGATTTTGAATTCGTAAGAAATGATAGGGTAAACGGTGATGGGGGGAGGTGGCACCAGGACATTGGTTAGAAGAACCTATTGTCTCCAAATTATTGAAAAAGAAGAATTCTAAAAATTTGAATCATTTGAAGTGTTCGTTATAAAAATTTCACTGCTATGTGGAAATAACCTCTTCGTTATCTCTGCCTATGCAACTGGTCGAAATGTTCTCAAACTCAAGGAAAAGCTCAATTCCTTGTTTGAAATACTCGAATTGAACATGCTGCATATTATTACATTCTTGTCAGTGACCTGAATGCCAAGCATACATCATGGCTGAACGGCACCAATGATCCCAGAGGTGTATTCCTGAAATTGTGGATAAAAGAGAGCCAACTTGAATACAGGTGCAATCTTTATGGTTCGGAGTTGCCGAATTAGCCAAGGGAAAATTCATATTTGGACCTCTGCATAGCTGACGCAAGACTTGAATTCAGCTTTAATACTCTTCAACGGAAACTACAGGTGCTTCCTTACGATAGCGACAATAACGCAATCGTGGTGGAAATCAATCATCAAACGGATGATATCTTCCTCATTCCAATTCAACGTGAAAATCAAGGTTTTAATTTTAAACAAGTTGGGTAGACAGACCTAGCTCATGTCAGAAGGGTTATTTACTCAACTTACAAAATGCAGTAACCAGTAACGAATAAAATCAAGAAACATGTCATGTTCGAGGATCATACTATTATTAGCAAAGTTGAAAGAATTTTGACTTCTGAGGTATTTGTTATAGTTATACCCACAAATATCTCCCTTGATAATTATTTCAGATTTTTTAAGATCACGGGTGTCCATTCGCGAGGGAGGAAACACATTTTTCATGTATTCCCCCCTTTGCCCCCACTGAAGCAAAAACTGTCAGTTTAAGAACTGTTTTGAAAAGCTCTCATAGAGAACTTTCAGTTGATACTCATATCGGCTACCTTTCATGAATTTTTTTTTCAGGGGCCACTCCTCTGTACTGTAATCGTCGATTCATGGCCTGTTTTTTAGAATCTTAGAATGGTTACAAAGCCCTTTTGCTAGGAGCTCTCTCCTGCCTCTTCGACTTGTTTCAATTGTATGTACTCATCTTCATGATACCTATCATTCCTGAAATTTTCATGCAAATCCTAGCAAAGCTGTAGTGTCTAAGTCGGTAAAAAGCGCATATGGCTCCATAGCCATATGTTTCCATAGTAAAACAGGGCATATTGTTCCATAGTAATGCAGGAAAATTCAAATCGCTATAACTTCGTTAAATACAATTCGATCTTGATGAAACTTTCAGAAAAGATCAATCTTATGAATAGTCATCTGTTTGCTAAATTTTATTGAATTTTAGGGTACCGTCTAGATTTTATTCAAGATAACATAAAATCAATAGATCATACTATTACTAACAAAGTTGAGTGAATTTCGATTTCTCATGTATTTGTTGTTGTTGTACTCACAAAGGCCTACATCCATGATTCAGATTTTCGGATGGAAGGTGTCCAATCGCGAGGGGGGAGGGGGTACGCGAAAAGTTCGTACATTTCCCCTTCCCCTGCCCCTCTCGGTACTCATAAGGCAATTTTAAGACTTGTTTTGAAAAGATCTCATTGAGACCTTTCCAATGACACCCTACTCGACTACCAATGGTGAAAATTTTTTTTTGGGGGGTCACCTCCCTATATGGGGAGACCCCCCTTAAACCCCTTTGAAAAATTTTTCCACCATTGAACTTTCAAGAAGTCAACACTGCTGACCTTTCCACAAAGTGTCATGGCTGTAGCTTCTATAGTTTCGGAAAAAAAGGGCTGTGACCTACAGACGGACGGACGGACGGACGGACGGACAGACGGACAGACGGACAGACGGACACAGGTCGTGATTGCAATAGAGTTTTGTATTTTAGTACAAAACCCCTGAAAAAGGATTGGAGAAAGTTTCAAAAGAAATTTAATCGAGAATACCAGAAGCAATGTCCTCCTTCCGATGATGGCAACGCTTGCTCAATGGTTCCTAATGACAGAAATCTAGCTTACGATGAAATAGGTATGTATTTGTTGAAGTTAGAAAAGCTGACTTTGGAAACGATTGAGAAAGTAGTTCCCAAAACTAAACATCGAAACAATATGGTAGCATATGAAATACCAACCATTGTAGGGTTAAAAAGATTGAAAAGCTTTCTTCTCACATGATAAACTCGTCAATCCATATACCCAACGCCACTGACGTCAACAGGTGGTGAGTGACTTTAAAACTTGAATCGCTGCCACTGAACCGCGGCTTGACGTTTGTCGGAAAAAACTTGTGGTAAAGCAAGAGGAACGTGCCATACTGTGAAGATTCTCGATGTGGGCATCATAGTGTGAATTTCAAGTGGAGCTATTGTTGTATTATTGCTCTACAAAACAATAAAAAACCTTCAGTGAAAAGTGCGTAAACTAAATCATTGAAATACTCTGTTTTTGAGTTCGATCGTGCAACGCTTTTTGTCAGATATAGTTTGTTTTGAAAAGTGAGGTTAATAGTTCTGCTTTGTTGATTTTTCAGCCTGTATTATAAATGGGGATATGGGCTTTAGAGGGGGGGAATAGCCACTTGATGAAGCGCTACACCAGCTTTGCATACGTGGAAAAAAAGGTATAGTTTATTTATGGTGCCACGCGGCTCTTCGTTCAGGTGGATTAGGAAGCAGAACCCCAGCACAAATTTTGGTGCTAAGTGGGGGACAGGGCATTTGCGAGTGCAGGGTCCGGATTGTCCACCGCCATCTTGCTGCTGTACAATAGATTTTCTGACAACGGCTCAATTAAACGAAAACGACAGCAAAATCGTTCGCAAGGAAGGAGGAATTTGTGCGAGCAAGAGTATAGGTGGACGTTCAGGGAAGTACCTATAATTTATTTCTGTACTAAATCGTGTGTCATAAATGAGAGCAGAACCGGCCTTGTGTCGACTGTCAGAAATAATTCCCCGGGTACGGCCCCAAACAATTATTTACCGTTTTTAGTTTTTGAGATAATGATAAGACATGTTTTTCTCATACAAACTGACGTTTAAACCACCAGATGTCGGAGTGTTGCAGGAGATAATTTGTGAGAAAATAAAGGCTTTTCGATTTAATGGCATCAAAATCTTGTGAAACTAGGAAAATAAAATTCATGTCAACCTTTTCAAATATTTAATTTTTGCAAGAAGACATGAAAGTCAAAAATTAATTTATTGAGGTAAACACGTTGTTTTTTTTGACGAGGGGGTTTGTCTCATTAATTTTCAAATTTCATATTTTGAAATATTCTTTTCGTATCAAAATCACATCTGATATAGAATTAGTTGCGAAATGTCATGAAAAATATTCCTACTATATTAATTTGGGTAATTGATCGCGGATTGCAGAAAAAATGAATTGATATCTATGTAAAAAAAAAAAAAAATTGAATAATCTATAGTCTCAAAATTAGTGTAATCCGTTTGGGAAAATGTCTATATAGTATAGTTATTCTTCAAGAGTTAGAAAATCCCCGTACGTATGAATTCCAAACAAAACAAAAAAGTAACAATAAAGGATTCGCGAGTTGAGCAAATTATGGAACAGTATACGTTTAACGAAATCTTATGTTGGTGACATACAATATTTCTAGGCTTATTAAAATCTAAAGCATTAAGGCATTTAGGATTAAGGCATTTAGGATATGAAAATGTGTGAAGATTATTGAAATAATAAAGCAAGACTTCTGCAAGTACGGAAATAAAAAATTCGTAACTCCCGGAAAAGAGTTTTAAAACGACATTTTTTTTAAAGAGAGCAATTTTCTCGCTAGGCAATTCATATTTCTAAGTATTTTGAATCAGTTAGATGAATTAAAAATATATTTTAGATTATATAAAATAATACATGTAATTTGAGTTAGTTTGTAACATATTAAGATTCTGTTTATGCTTCCATTTAATATGCCTATTTCACTGAATTCTGCAGATCGTCTATGGCCAATAACCTTAACGGAGAATCGAGAATTGGAATGAAAATTCGCTCATGGATGAATTAGTTTCCGTTGTAATACAATGTCTTAAGTTGAACGTTATTTGATAAAGCTACTCATTCTTATAAATATACCTTAAACGACAAACCAAACAATGCTTGTATACGGACTAACTTCAAAAATTACCGAAGAGATAAATGCATTTGTCTTTCTTAGAATGTGAATTTCCCAAGCTTTTGAAATGAATAAGAGATTGGAAAGACGTATTGACTGAACTTATCTTGAGGAAAATAAATCTGAAAATGCTATTCCGTTTGTTCCGAGTAAATATAAAATATAGCACATAATTAATAATAAAATCGAACACGATTCCGAACTAAATCAAAATATAATAAAACAAATTGCAAATGGTTAAAATTTTATACATATTCAAATAGAAACAGAGTTTTTTTAATAAAAAAAATAAATAAAAATTTCTTCTACATAATATACATAAATAATCATCGTAAATATATGGTATGTTAAATATAAAATGTTTTTACTATAAAATATAATTTTTTCCCCCTCTCGGACGGAGGAAAGAAAAGTGCAACATACAAAGTTGAAAAGCGAGATTGTCATGTTAAATTACTAAAAAAATATAATAAAAATATGAATTACTGAACTGCTAACCTAGTCTTTCCTTTCCAGCAAACCCGTTCCTTTTCAGCAGGATGATGTCGGCGAACGGTGTTTGCCACCGAGAGGGTAGGGTTCCAGTAATCCGCGAATGGTCGGTTATGCTTTGTGGTCGGTACGTGGTGCCATAGTTTGTATTTGCGTGTTTTTAATTAGAGTATGTTCTTTTCGGTTTTGCATTCGAGTAGTGCATTTCGGGCACCACGTTGGTTATATTCGGGAGAGCGTATTGTTTCAGCGGTTGTTTTCGTTCTTTTTTCTCTGGAATCAAGTACGTAATTTTGGGTAGAGTCGAAAGAAGTTGTTCGATGCGTTTTAAATCGAGCATTTGAACCGGTGGCTGAGTTTTTTAGTATTTCAGACTTAGTCTGTTCGTGTAAGACTCGTGACCGAAACTCCTCTCCAAACTAGCTAGCTAACCAGCAGCCACCTCGGAGTATAGTAACAGTGTCCAGACTTGTCGACCTGATGGGTACAGTCCGTTATCATGTTCCGAGACTTTACGTCTAGAACCGATGAGAGGTTGGGTTATATTTCCTTCGGTAAATCTAGAATGCACGAGGCGTGTTAAATCATTACAATATTTTTCGGGGATTTTTGACCTACAACGATACCTCTTGGCCGAGCAAACCCTGAGAGAGAGAATCAAATAATTTCAGAGGTCATTGAAGTTAAGGTTTCTGACTTCAAATTAAGCCCGAACGGTGAATCAATTCTTCATTTCAATGAACCATTAACATTTGACCTCATACCGAGCTTGAATCTTATTGATTATTCGGTCAGCTATGAAACCTTGTGTTTCATATTTGGCAAGGTAAACAACAAGAAATCATGTGGTATTGACGGTGTTCCAAATATAGTTCTCTAAAATCTGTCTGAGGTTGCCCCTCCCCCCTCCGAATGAGTGGAAATAGACCAAGGTATTTCCGATCTTGAAGAGAGGAAAACAATCTTTGAATCCTAAAAACTATCGCCCAATCAGCTTGCTGCCTAACATCAGCAAGGTGTTTGAAGTGGTGCTCAACAAAGCATTAAATGCCCATATTAAGAAATATGACTTGATGCTGAATTGCCTATTTGATTTTCGTGCCAGGCATTCGATCATACATGCGATAACGAAAGTAACCTCAGACATCTGTAGGAAACTAAGCAACAGAGGATGTGTTGGAGCGTGTCTCATTGACATGGAGAAAGCCTTTGATACGGCGTGGTTAGATGGACAAAATGTTAAATTCCTTCAGGACAGGTTCCCCAGACACCTTTTCGCCATGATGTTCAATATGTTGTACGGGAATTAATTTGTTGTAGCTGATGGAAATCTGACTTCAAGGTTTTGAATGGTCTGCAGCAGAGAACAGTTACTGCCCCTCTGCTCTTCTCAATATTCATTCGCAAGCTATTAAACGGCTTTAATTTTAACGTTTTACCGAAGCGATCATTGGTAACATTTGCTGATGGTCTGATAATCTATACAGCAGACTGAAGACCAAGAATAGTTCAGAGCAATCTTCAACAAACGTTCAACGGCGTGCAGCTCTACACCGACAGTTGGTGATCGAAAATCAATGCGCAGAAGTGCGAAACAATTTTGTATCGGACAGCGCTGCAGAGGCCCAGTTAAGACCTGAACCGTAATTGGAACGATTTCCACGTTATGGCTGGAGAGGATAGTTTAGAACGGGCTCCACATAAATTCTGTGTTCGATACCTCGGTGCACATCTCGTTCAGTATCTGTACTATACTGAACATGTCAAAATCATGCTAAGTAAAGCACCAAAAGTTCAGCGACTTTTTCGTTCCAGACACATCGATGAAAAAGTCAAAGTTGTCTGTTACAAGACCCTGGTTTGACCAGTTTTGACATATGGGTGTCAAATCTGGTACAACCAGAGTGCTAGTACTATAGAAAGATTAAGAGTTTTTGAAAGGAAATGTTTTCGTGCATGTACTCATATGTACAGAAAGCCTGAGACGGATTGGAAGCATTATATATCGAATAGAAGAATTTATCAAACTACTAAAGCCACGAAAGTCAATATTTCCGTATTGAGACTTCTTGAGAATCATATCGCAAGATCTGTAACTATTAGCGATTGGATTTCACAGCCATATTGAAACTTGTCTCACTACTGGCTTCATTCCTCCAGAAGCATTCTTCCATTAGGACATGAATCGATATGTTTTTGATTCTGACGCTGTCCCAATAATATATCACATATATAGACGATCCGCAGATAAGAAGATAAAATATCCTCCGAATTTGAGTTCACGAGACCAACAATTTCAATGGAGATACTCAAATGCTAGATTTGTTGAGGCTGGTCGAGCTGGGATGGAGCGATGAGCTGGATGACAACGTTTAAATTATTAGCGTTTATTTTGTTGTTTTGTGTTTTCCATCGTATAGTTTTGAATGAGCATATTTCTTCTTTTAAATCTTTGTGTGTTGATAATTGTCTACTGCCTATGCCCTCAATACCTGATCCTAATAAGCAATTATTTTTCTCTACTGGAGACCACTATTTCGTTTTTGATAGAGTTTAAAAATACTTATACACACATACAACATAATGACACGTTATCTTCAATTGCAATGGTGAATTTCTTTTTAAGGCCTTTGTGAACATTTCGCTAAGGCCTTGTTAACACCAAGGTGGCCTCCCGAGGATCCCTCATGCATTTCCTTAACCACATCGTGGATTCAGCTTTTGGGAAGTATAGTTTGCATCCTATAGGAGCTGCCATCCGCTGTTTCTCATTTCCGCTTGAGTATGCCACCCTCCACCTGAAGGGAGTTCCATTGTGCCCAATAGCTTTTCAGGGTTGCGCCATGCATTGAAACGTCTTTCTACTCAGGTCGCCCAGTTGTCTCCTTCCATACAAGCAATGGTCCGATGTCTTCATTGGCTAACTGGGCGTTTCGAATCTCCTCCGATGACCAACTTTCATCGAATCCGGCCGTTATCAATCGCATATCAACGGGCGGTTCCTTTTGCTCAATCCGTCGGCAATGCTTGCAGTTAGATGGACATGAATGACGAGATAGGGCATCAGCATTTCCATGAACTCTGCCCTTGTGAAGTAGGTCTGGTCGGATCGTCGATCGTAGTGCACCAGTGTCGTTTGTTACGGTGCCATGTTCTTCATCAACTTGATCAGGAAGGCATAAGTCTGCTTCTCCACGATGTTGCCTTGGCACGGTGATGGGGGTGCTGGGGATGTCGATCCTCCTAGCTGACGTCCGTCGCACGAAGTTGGCCCTTGCAGTTTGCTGGGCTTCTATTCTAGCCTCCTGACACGGTCTGGATCTCCACAACTCTGGACAATAGCTCCGTTTTCTTCGCTTCTTGCAGTCTCTTTGCAGGTGACCCTTCTCACCTTAATCCCAGCACTTAGGCGCAACATTTACATGCGGCTCTCGCTCATTTTCCACGCGCTCACACCTGCACTCGTCTGCCACTACCTTGCGAGCCCGGGCAGTGGTACGAGTCACATTTGTCACTGCCTCAAAGTTTAGACTATAAGCCAATGCATCCTTGACTGTTTGCTTTTGAGCTAAACGCCCAGCTTGTTGCAATTCCGGGTCCCTTAATGCGCTAATGAATGCTTCTGTTGCTGTGTCATCTCGATGTTCTGGGTCGTAAGCTGGGTAAGCCAACAGTGTCAGTCACTCGATGTCTTAGGCTAGCTGCTGTAAGGTTTCGCCAGACTTCTGCATCCGATGCCGTAGCTGTGACCGATAAATCTGCTTCAGATGATCGCCTGCATAACGCATTTCGAGCGCATTCAGTATAGCAGCCGGGTTTGAATGCAGCTCAACGGGGATAGTCTGCAAAAGCTCGGCAGCTGGGCCTCTAAGAGCAAAAATCAGTGCAGTTGCTCGTTCCTGCTCATTCCAGTGATTTATCCTAGCGGCTGCTTCAAACTGGATTTTGTAAATAGTCCAGACTGTTTGCCCGCCGAATATTGGTGCTTTCACATGTCTGGATGAGCATTGCACTGCGGTTGTAAGTGGGGCTGGTGAAGTGGTTACTACTGCCTTTGCTGCTTCCAATTCCTTTTTCATGTTTTCCATCTCATGGTTGATTCTCTCCTCAACCTTGTAAACCTTTTCTTCGACGCATTTAATTTGTTTGTTCAGACTATCGAGCTCCGCTTTTATTTCGGTTGACTGTTTTTCCAAATCTGCCTTCAAATCAGTTGACTGTTTCGCCAGCTTCTGTGCGAAGTCAGCCTTGATTTCGATCGCTTGATGGTCCAGCTTCGCTGATTGTTCATTTAGCTTCGCAGTTAAATTAGATGACTGTTGTCGCTGCTCTTGCTGCATCAGCATCAGCATTTGCATCAGCGCATCTACTGGTTCCTTTGATTTTGACATTTTTGCGTCGCCTTTAAGCTCCGCCATGGTAAATTCATTTATTTTCAAATGTTAGCTTCACGGTTACTATGTATTTTTATTATTTCGGCTTTTATTTATTTTACCACCAGTTTCCACGTTACATTTCACTATTGTGCATCTGTCTTTTTTATGGTTAAGCGTTTTTCACTTTCAAAATTTTCTATCCCACTTCTGACACCACTGTCACGTGCTATGGTTCGCGGCCAATAATTTTAATGTTCCGGGGAAGTGAAAACGCAATGTCTTTTAAATGAAATCAAAAGAGTTTATTTCATTACTTAAAAATGCACAATCACTTATTTGGTCTATTTCACAGTTTCAATTTTCACTATTAACATCTAACTTCCACTTGTCCATAAATTTCTATCGCAATTGTCTTCTAAGATCACTTCACAATCACTTTTCTATTACTCGAACAATATCGCTTCCATACACTATCGCAGTTTTTATCGCGGTCGAATGAATGATTGATCTCCCCATTCATTCAGCTCGCCTATATATAGGGTCTCCATCCGTTCAATGCATTTCTCGTACATTGGCGAATGTTCTTAATGTTGTGAAAACAATCGCGACAGTAGCTCGCAGAATTCTTCGTGCATGTAACAATAATATAAGGTTTGGAGATAATGTTTAACGTTTATGTTAGGAATATTTTGAACGCATTTTTTAGTATAATGTAGTGAATAAGTAAATTTCAAAGTCCGTAAAGGACTGCAGCGATGGTCTGCTGCCTCAACAGAAGAAGGTGTCAATATCTGCCGAAAATGCCCTTGTCTGGGGACGCGTGAATGCGCTGGCAGGCTAGCATTGCGGTGTCGTGGGATGGGTTCATTCCCCCAGTACAAGGACCCACTACAAAGAATTTCACATTCACGAATTTCTGGGGTCGAACAAAAGCAAGGCGACCAAAGTCGCAAAAAGTGTAGGCAACCGTACCGAGAGAAAAAGGACTTGTTCCGAGAACAAGTGAAACAATTAAATAGGGGCGGACTTAAGGTAACTTCGTCGTTACCCTACGAGGCTAATGGCCCACCAATGAGAGAGGGGCAACCGGGTGGTGATGGAGCCCCTGCGAACCCACCCAACCGGATCAAAATCCATAATTGTTGCAGTGGCCAGGCATTCCTTTTCTGAGTGGAAAACTCATACAACTTAACTTGCATGAGCCTTCCCATCAGAAGAGAAGTACCCCGGTGACCAATTTATGCCATAAAATTATGCAATTCGATTACATAACCCTATGTCATAAACAGGCACCTTGCCCGGTCCACTCAACCCGCGCCGTCACCTGTAACAAAGAAGGTTAGTGTGTACTCGGCGGCTGGCTCATGTTTTACGGTGAAAGCCTGCCACCGTATCGGGTCCTATACCTGGTCAAACAGGACAAAATGAAAAGACCGGCATTCTAATCTAACAATCCATTATTATTATTTCAGTCTTTCCATAAAACTCTACGAACATTATAATTCTCGAACTATCGCGACACGATTTCAGTGGTTTCAAGGGCCCGTATGGAATGTATATTAGGAAAAATTTAAAAATATATATCTTAAGAAAATGCATATAAAAATTTGAAATGTATATGAAAAAAATTTAAAGGCAATAAAAGGGTACTTACCCAAACCTCCTCCTACGAGCGCTCGTGTTCGGGGCGGGTAAGGTCCTGCGACTGTATTTAGTGTTAGAAAAAACGTTATCTTCTTGAGATCATGATCATTTTCCTTAGTATTTAGTCCTGCGATATACTCTTCAATTTTCGATACGATATCATCGATGACTGTTTCGTTACCCCCACGGAAATGAATTTTATCAAAACTTTTTATGTGTCCGTTACAGTATTCTAGCGATGATTTAATACGATCAAAATGCCGGCAATAATTCATAGGTAATTGATTAGCAAGTAATTTCAAACTTTCATGAATGTCTCGCATAACTAGCACACTCATAGAGTGTTTATTATTGATTTTCAATTAATGCAATTATACATTTACTTCAAATGCCTTATGTTTTTTTTTTTGAATTTCTGCTGAAGAGATGTCACTCATAGGTTGTATCCGCGCACACACTACCCCGGCAGCACGGGGTTAATGTCAATTACACACGAGTGAGGAAAGTGTCGCTAAACCTTATGGGATATCGTAATAAGGGTACTAACAACACACATATGTTTTTCCTTATCAATGCAGATGTAACAATGGTTTTGCAAAAAAAGATCCCTTCGTATTTTGGCTTCTTACCAACTGTCACTAACTATTTCGCGATATATCGATCACTTTCTTCGCCGGAAGTCCACTGAGTTTACCTGGCGGGTAATCTTAAAATTTTTTTTTTTGTACTTCGTATCACTTTTGGAAATCACGCCTTGAGTGGCAGGCCTCTTGAAAACGGGATAACAGCTTCCACTCACTGGCGGACTCGACTCGTCGACAGAGTAGGCGAGAATATAGGTATATTGGTAAAAAAAAAGTTGCCTTCGTCGCTTCGCTTAGTAATTAACGTGTAACACGCCTTATAATAAAGAGGCAGGACCTTATCTGGAGGATTGTCAGATGACAGAGGTTGATCGAATCTGGTGGTGTGTATTAACAAAGATTTTATTCGCTATTGCAAAAGCACTTTAACGGCACCTTCGAGAAGAGGCAAAAATCGATAGCCTGCAACAACGCAAATAGTTTTAAACAAGGCGTCATCAACGCTTGATTACGCGGTACACATTTAGCACGGAAATATTTGGGTAAACCAAATTATTTTGTCGTCGAAAAGGCCGCGTGAGCTCTGATCACCCGTTTATGGTTTTCATAAAGAAATTGAATTGTTTGTCGGTTAGAATGCGCACTTTGATTTTGTTGAAAATTTGCGCGACAGGAACGGCGACTACGTGCTTGTAAGTATATTTTAAATGATTGACATGGACAATAGTTTACATAAGGAAATAGTTTATAAACATGGTTGGCGTGTCCTTGCACTTCAATAAACCCCCGAAGAAGATTCGGTGGCTTATACACAACAATTTTCACACTATCTAATATTTCTATCGCACACCTTCGATAACCCAATGACTAAAAATAAAAAAAAACTATTTCGACTTATCAATTATTTCTCACTAATTCAGATTCGTCCGTTTTTGTATGAAATAAAAACGCATGTGGAGCAAAATTAAAGGATCAAAGTCCTTATTGTATAATAATCTCTTGTGTGCCCGGACTGTCTTAATTACATTCAGAATTTTTGAGACTTATTAAATCTGCATTTGAGGGCGATTTTGATTCTTCAGCTATGCCGCAACGGGAGCGAAAGCATCTTTATTGAGGTTACTGGCAAATTTCGCTTCGTCGTCAGAAAGGATTGGCGTGGGGGGGGAGGGAATTCTTTTGCTACTTGGCTTCTTCTTCGGTAATTTTGTTAGATTTCAATAAATCGAAAAGATCTTCGGGGTTATCAGGCGATGTTGAAATTGTATCATTTTATTGCTTTGTTCCATTCGTTTTAGTACTAGGAAGTAAAGGTGATGAGCTAACAGCTCTTCTATCACCTCTATCTATTTTGTCAAATTTCCCTCGTTTGTAAACAAGCGACGAAACTCTCTTTTCGAAAACTTGATTATCTTGCTCGTCTTTACTCTCATCTACAGTAGCAGGTAAATTCACAGCACTTATCGACTCACTGATGCCACCAACATAATTTCCATTGAGATTATCAACGACTGTTTCTTCACATTCTTTCTCGTTTAGTTCATCATCCTCAGCAAGAACCTCGTGTTCTTGAATATCTTCCTCCTTATTCCCTACAACTTCACCGTCATCAGTATCAACATTTTCACTGTTCTCAACTTGCTCAATTATCATCACTAGGTACGGTTTCTTCCTTGTTCGTATTTTCTACTTCTCTCACTTCTTCATTGATGTCACCCTCAATATTATCTGTATCTTTGTCGATATTAGATTCTTCCATGGGTCAGCATCTTCTGCTGGATCGATTGCTTCTTTGTGTTTAAACTTAACAACCTTGTGGCGTTTCGATTAAGCTTCACATAACATTCCTTCCGGTTGATAAGACTTCGTAGGATTGCATCCGTTTGCTGTTCTTTCTTCTTTTTCCTCACGTCCAAAATTGGTCATCCGTGACACAAGATCTATGCGGATTTCCTACTTTCCTTGCACACACAGCACTTGGGCACGAAAATTTAAGCCCTATTACCAACTTTACTTTCGTACAAAACTTGCGCACGTCGAACACCAAGTTTTTTCACTGCTGCACAACAACGTTTGTTTTTTTATAGGAAAGATGATTATCATTGTGGTACACATGCCTGAGCAGCAATGCACCCCCACTTATTCACCGATCGCCAACACGTAGCAGAAATATCCCGACGAACGCGTTAGGAAAACTCTGGATTTTCACAGCAGATGATCAATGTAAAATTTTCCTATGTCCCATCCTAATTTGATGCCAGCAGATAATAGACGCTCAGACATAAGTAGTTGATCTCCATTAATTTTCCATGCTGGCTGTATAATGATGACCTTGTTGGAAGTGCTTCATTGTCAAATGAAATTCAGTAACACAACTTCGCATTAGAGTAGCACTTTTCTGCGGTAGCATTAATGCGCAGTTAAAGCCATACTCACATCAATTTACATACTTTAAAGCACCATCGCTCAATAACCATGCCACTTGATCAATTCTATTCCATTTTCCCGCAGCAATAAAGTTCTCGAAAGTTCGTCGCCCACGAGGAAGGTTCGCTCCCGCTAAGTCGCCGTCTGTAAATATTTGCTGCTATCTTCTTCATTGGCTTACAATGTTTCCGTTTGATTCCAAATACTATTGGATCGGAAAGATCTCAAGCTATACGTACATTCACCCGTTCGCACATCCACGGTATCATTCCTAAAGGTGAAATGGCGGTTTCAAGTTCTAGATTTCTGTCTGACACAGTCCTGTGTTAATAAACTATGCCGCTGCGGTTTGTGAGTGAAACCACACGATGCACGCCGTTTGGTATAGTCATTTAATTTAATTAACACTCTTCAGCACCGTTCCGATAACTGTCACGAGCTCTCCTCAATGTAGATGGGGTTAAGAAGTTATTCTCCACTTACATTCAAAAAAACAGAATGTTATAAACTGAACTGATAAATTGTACATTCATAAACAAAATGTGCTGGCAAAAGATTCTCTTATCCTGAACTATTCAACCACTTTTTTTCAATTTTCAGAAGCCATGTAATGCACTGGCGACTTCAAGCCATGACACAAACTATTCTCCACGCACACTCACAACACTCCTTAGACGACTTCGCGACCGGTTCTCCGCTCCACGATCATCGAGTCTCAAGTTGTGTTGAGTAGATTGTACACTCATACGAATTGTTACTAACAGTTCGATGAGTGTAAGTGTATATTTTTGGGTATGTGCATGATGACGATGAGCGGAATGCGAGCATGTATAATTTCCATACTACCAAGACATAGCAGGATTTCCTATATGAAAATGGTTTGTTGGTTGTGTATTGATTTAACAGGTTTGGCCTTTACTATGCAGGAATTCCCTTTAACCATTTGCATTCAAATCGAGCAGTTTTAGTTATAATGAATATATAAAATATAAAATCTATAAATTGACATGAAAAAAAAATAAAATTTAAATGTTACCTAAGATTATCAAATAATTTAAATTAGTAACTCAAAATAATAAATTTATAACCTGCTCGATTACTACAATAAGATAACGTTTTTTTGGTGGATTTGATTAGAATTAGGTTATAACATATCAGGTGTAGGATAAAAGTCCACTTTTGTGTTAAAATTATAAATAATTTTTAAAGTGTTTGTTTGTTTTTTTTTCTCTAATTTTAATTAATTTGAATTTGATATTGTTTTCTTAATTTAATGTTTTTAATTGATAATGTATAAATTTAGAGCCATTTGGGCCAGCTTATCTTATAATAATTAGTATTGAATAAAGCGCTTTTGACTTTGATGACCTAATTGCATTTTGACATCAACCTAGCGCATTTGAAAGATATCCATTTGACACTTTTGTCTATGACGGAAAGGTAACTATAAATTTTCTCGTTTCATATGCGCGAGCAATTTGAAACTCTTGTAAATACCTTCTAGTTGCATCAAATACATGTACTTTATGTATGATCTTTGTAATACCATTACTCGTATATTGAGAAATTTTTGTATTCGAAATATGATAATTTAAGGATTAAATTGTAAATTTCGGAATGCATTAAAATATAGAAGTATTTATGTGCTATAAGCATTCTAATCCGATTTCATTTGCATACACACATAATTATATATAAAAGCTATTCAACAATTCGCAGGATTCTCCCCAGTTCACTTAAGGATTGAAACGCTTTGAATTACTGTTCCCTTTTCAATACCAAATTTGCTAGAAATGAATTGAATGGAGTACTCAAATAAACATTCTCTTATACTCGTACTTACTCGTATACGAGGATGTGCATCGACAGTATCCTCATATATGCATGCTCGCATTCTTGTATGCATAGCATCCAAAGCCACATTACAAACCATTCTAGACAATATGCCGGTCACGTTTCATATTCGAGCTGTTATCGTTAATAGAGTACCTATTCTGCTCCAAAGTGCAACATTATGAATCCAAGATAAATATCGAAAAGGATCGGAGAAAGGGAGATGGTTGGTTGGAGGGAGTTGCTTTGTTTCCTCCTAACCGGCATTTCCGATAGCATATCTGCTAGCTTTCGCTACAGATATACCTACGTACATGTAGGAGAGGATATAAATGTGATACTTCGATGAACCTGTTACTGGGAAAACCATAAACGATGTAAAATACCGAGAAGAAGAATATCACCTCAGGCCAGAATAACAGTACAAGCTCATATTTAGTTATATGTTTTTCTTCTAATGTTATTTTAATCCTTGCATTCTATTCTGATGGTTGTACCATAGTCCGGGTAAGCTGTGATGGAATTGTTCGGTTCTGTTGCAATTGCACCGAAGGATCATGAGGGAAGTGGGCATTGTCTTAAGTTTAATACGTTTCTATTCAATTTCATATATTGTGCCATGTTACTGTTGGATATTGCAAATTGTGTTATTCTTTTCAAAGTGAATATGAATACGTTTTTGTGATTGGGGTCATATTATATTGTAGGTTAACTACGTAAAGATTTTACAGGGTAGATGGGAAATCAAAAGATCGAACGTTAATTTCAATTAAAAGTTGAATTAGCTCGGACCTCTCATCGGTTCTAGACGTGAAGTCTGAGTCATGCCAACGAATGGTACCAACCGGGCAACCAGTCCATGCACCGCAATCCATTTTCGCGGTGGCTGCTTGTCGGCCAGCTAGATCGGAGAGGATTTCGGTCGCGGGTCTTAAAATGGATTACGCTCAATTACGTATTTCAGCCACCATTAAACGCCCGTTTCAAACGCGTCGAAAACACAATCATACGGAGAAGAAACCTACTATGCGTTAGTCCGCATTTCTTCATTTATCCAGTCAAAGTACAAAAATCTAATTTCCATTTAGCGTTCCCAAATTTTACCGACGCGGTACCGAAAAATACGCTACGTTAACTTGAACCCGACGAAAACTACGCTTAAGAAAAAGGCAAACCAACAAAGGTACCGCGTACCGCGCGCGACGCGAAACCGATCTCAGCGGATTTTCTCAAACCCTACCCTCTCCCCGGCATACTTACCCCGCACTCTCACTGCCTCTGGAAAAGAAGGACCACTGGAAAGGAAAGTCTGTTGTTATTTTAGCAATTCATGTTATTCATAAAATTCCTTTAATTCATATTATTCACCACATAAAAATTGAATTTGTAGTTTCTTTACATATTTGTAAGTTTTCTTTTTTTTAAAAAAAACTCTATCTTCTAAAAAATATACAACTGTTACTATTCAAACATTAGGATTTCTTGATTTTTAATGACTCTGTGCGTATGCGTGTGTGTGTATATATATTTATATGTTTGTATTAAAAAAATTTTTTTTTTATCATAATCACAATTTGTACTAAATTTTCTCTTCATTGTGTATAATATAATATATATCTATTTATTGATTTTTAAATTTTTTTTTATAACGCTCAATGTGAATTTATTTCAAAACATATATGTTTTCAATTTCCCATATATATATACACAAAAAGGCAAAAAGTAAGGATATACATACATTTATAGTTAAGCCAATTCTGTGGCATGAGTAGAATAAATTTGTTTTGGTTTAAAAATAAACAAAACAAAAACTAAATACCAATACGTGTTTTTCATTTCAATCAATCACGAAACTAGAAATATATAAGATATTTTAACCGTTGATCATATTATTAATATTAATGACTAATTAATGTATATTTAAGAATATAAAGTTAAATGTTTGCAAACATTTTTTTGTTTTTTTCCCACAAGATATAATCGCAATAGCTATTGTATTTGAAAAACTTTGTATTCAATGCGATAATACAAAGAGATATACCATAAAATAATAAAACGAGTGAAATAGAGAAAAAAAACACACTAGTCCCTAATTATGGCCGAACTCTGCAAGATGAAAGTCATACGTCACATTGCATCTTCTACTTAGTTTTCGTGTTTTTCAAGATTAAGGCAATATGAGATAATATAATATCCAACTATGAGAAAACACAATACGAAATAGAAAGCAGACAATGCTTATCTAAACAGAAAAAAACATGCTCATCATCTTAAAATGTGATAATTGAGTTTGTATCGAAGTCCGAATTTATCACATCATTATTTTCATTTCAAGATTGAGTAGTAGAATATTAAATCTCAATAATAATTGGATTGGAAAACTTATTTTAAATGAATTTTAAGCAAGAGAACGCTAGAAATGAACTATTGACCGGAAGACATTTTCGAACATTGAATAAAGTTAAAGCAAGACAACAGTTGAGCTTTAAGTTGACCTACAAGGACCCTTCGTAGGCGTCGCGTATCAGATTGACAACTAAATGAACTGCTTTCCTGCACGTTAACAATGTCTGCTTTTATTACACTATTAGAAAGACAAATGCGTCTCATTTGGGTCAAATTTAATTGATGCCACTACTATTTCTAGCGTGAATATTTCATATCCCGCCATTCATCATCGCTTGCATCGCATGCATTCACACTAGCTGCATCTTCTGACTGCTTCGCTGATTGTGGTGCAGCAACAAAAACACTAGCTCCTCCCGCAGGAGGTGCTGCTGTGGTGGGGGTATTACTACTGTTAGCATCGGTTGTAGGGACTTTGATGGGGCCAGTCAGAAGACTCATAGATGATGAGACTGGATTTATTTCTTCAGCATGCTTATTTGCAGCTTCGTTTACACTGCTTGAGTTAGCAGGATTGGGTTTATTACTGCTGCTAGATCCGGTTTGAGAGGTACTAGTTGAAAAATTACCTGTTCTAGGACTGGATCCTAGAGGCTGCCGTTCACTGGTGGCACCGATGGATTGGTCGCTTTCATAAATTTGCCGCGTTGCTGGTGCTTCGTGTAAGTGAAACCGAATGGTGGAGATCTGAGAATCTGAATCTTGGCTGTGCCGTCAGTTTTTTTATTTTAGATTCGAGCGTAGAAGACGTCGTTTGGCTTAGCGATGGTTTGGTGTTGTGTCTCGTTGATGACTTTCTGTATGAATTTAATAAACTAAATCCGCTCGCGTTCAACTTACATAAGACATAAACAGCGTGGTTTCATTGAAACTAAGCTTGTCTTCCTTTATTTGTCAAACATCGACAGGGTCCCATTCGACGGCTGATACTGGTTGTGAGATAAAGCGTGCTGCAGTTGCTTTTGATGGTAAAGCATGTTTTTGCAGGGCTACCACTTCTCATAGACAGGTTTTTAATGCATTGGATTTAGTTCCCAATAAGAGATACGGTAAAATTTACTCTTGTAATTGCCTAGTAGGTACGAACATTTTTGTTTCCGTTATTTTATCTACTTGGAATTGCTCCACATTGATGACTGTCGAGCATGGATAGTTTAACATACTTTACTCACGTTTGAATATGTTTCCTCATGTAACTACTATAATTTGGGACGAAGTGTCGTCCGGTGTTAACATTGCGCACCTTTTTGCGTTTTTAATGCGATTTTTACTCGTATAACCTTCACTACACCAGAAATTGACAGCACGCAACTCAGATGGCAACGATCACGACACCTGACGATCGCAACATCTCGCGGCGGTCCTTCTTGACGGCACTCACTAATCCCACACGCCCGCTATGTGGTTGTCACTTGACTTTGACATCCCACGACAAAACTGACGTGGGATGGGAAAGCCGTCACAACGAACAGGAGATGGAAAGCCACATGGCGGCAAGGTGTATTGGTAGTAAGCGCAAGCGGCGTCGAATGATTCATTACAATAATCGATACAAGTTGGATAAAAATTGACAAAAAAAAAAAGAAATCTGACCTCTAACGCCCTAGTAGAGATGAAATAAAATTAATGAAATCGGAGCTAAAACAGTTTCCCTTCGTTTCAATCAAAATAAATTAATGAGCTACTGACACTCACTTTTTACAATCGAGTATTACATCGACCTAGGTCTAGCAGATTTCCTCTTAAATTATGAACATGGATATCCAAGTGGTGTGAACAATTTTGAAAAGCATTGAACTATTTCATGATTGTCCTCAAATTTTAATTTTAGCCAAAATGAGTTCAAACTCCTACGAGCTGCAATTGAAACCTTGGTGGGAAATTGCTAGGAGTGTTCTTTTAAATGTTTGAAGTTCCCATGAATCAATTATGTTGTTTATTAGTATTCATTTTTTTTTGTTTATTTCCTTCCTATGAATATTTTATTGAGGAAAAATAAGAATTATATACCTAGCCTAAAACCTATCTGTAAATCTGATTTTTTTTTTGGAATTCTATAATGCCCTAAACTTTTCTTAACTCAATTAGCCGTGCACAATTTAATTATTGAAATATGCTAGCAAGATTTTGAGATTTATCTGAAAAAAGACTGTAAATGAAGGCTAAACTATAATATTCTTAGAGACTAGCATTCTTTGAGGTATTCCGCCCCCATGTACCCAAGGAGATCCCCGCAGGGAGAATACCGGTCGACAAGAGTACTCTTGGATGCTAGCATTCTTTGGGGAGCGCCGACCCCACGGACCCGAGGATATGGGAGGTGCCGTGATGTGCCCTTCTGGGATTACAAATAACGACCCTTACTGGATCCGGACTACGCTTTGGACAACAAACCGGAACTACGCTTTGGGTTGGCGGATATGATAGTTTGGAACAAGTTGCTTTGCATGGTAGTACCGAGGTGACACTCGTGCGTGAACGGCTCCAATTGAACTCTCATACCGTCTCCTTCCCGGTAAAACCTTGGCAGACCTCGGAGTACGTTCAAAGTTCGCACCATTGGGTTGGTGGTGTACGTTCGATTGAGACGGACTCCCGATTAGTACTGATCTGGCTCTGAGCACTTGTCCCCTCGCATGGCCTCCCTGCTCTGCGAAGATACTAATTTGCCCAAAAAGGCGACTACACACACGAACGGAGATAGCGGCTCCAAGGGGGGACCCAATGAAACTGGAGCAATCAATAACCATAAAAAATGATTTAAAAAACCAAAAAACAGAAAGTAAAAACAACAACAATGATGACGTAACCAGCAGCTGCAGCTACGATGTTAACAGCACATTGGAAGCGGTACTAAAGACGTCAAAAACGACGATTAATACAATGACAGGAAAATGGACGAAAAACGGAGATTAACAGACTGTTTTGTCCAGACTGAGATTCCTGCGGCGTTTACTCGAAAATCTTCCTATCCCCTACTCAAAATTTTATGTGGCAGATTTAGAAAAAATATGTAATTATTTCTATTCGTAATCGTAATTTGTAAATAGTTTTTCCTTCTTATTATTATTATTAAATGTAATTTTATATCAATTTTCCTTTATATTAAGTTTAGATGTTTCCCTTTAATTATATTCGTTGTTTTTCTTTACTTCGGTCAAATTAAGTTTCTTTTAAACAATTTAAATCTGCCACATAAAATTTGCAGTGTAGCAAAGTTGATCGGGTACATCTTACCGGTTTACTAAATTGGGAATAGGAAACGGAAACGGAAACGGAGTAGAGGAGTGTCAGATAATTCTTTTTGGGGGTTAGCATGGCACGGAAAAGTGAAAGATTACATTAGGAAGTTGATTGGAATTTTGTCATCAAAATATGAGTTTAGTAGTTCGGTTAGAATCCTAGTTTGTGTTTGAATTCGGGAGTTCGTTGCAAGCCTGTATCATCGTACATCTAGCCCCTGGAAGGACTTTTCACCTTGGGAAATTCCAAGTAAATGAAAGCTGCTGTAGTCGACCGGGTGTGTCCGTGTTAGTTACAGCCAACTACAAGGTGCCGTCAGGACGGATAAATTCGTTGTCCCAAGATAAAGTGGTAGTGGCAAGGTAGTAGGATGGTCGTTTATGGTGTTGGACGTTGTGGCCTTCTGTATTGGGAAAGAGGGCGCTTCCAGGGAGAAATCGTTGCAAATAGAAGATCGACGTCATTGGTGAGTGTTGTCTCGATTGATCGCGAATCGATTTGTCTAGGTTTGGGGCGCATTTTCCGACGACGAAGGGTTGGCCGAGAACCGGAAGCTTTAGCACAAACACCAGCGAATGCAACGGCTGTTTCTGCTGCTTGCGAGCTCTCTTCCAACTGATTGCCACTGTCGAATGGATAATCAGCGCTAGCCCTACATCAAATCGTGAACAGCATTTGCAATTATTGGGAGGTACTTAAACAAAGAAACCCTAACTTCAAATGAAATTCTATTTTTTTAAATGAAATGCAAATGTACTTTTCGGTTTTCCGAACATTTATGAGGAACCCTTTACTGAATTCTGGTACAACCAAGCATCGCCGTGGGTTGTAACGTTTCTCCCAGCAAACAACTCGGCCTTTTCAATTCAAGTTGGCTTTCGTCACGCATAACTTATTGTTAAATGTAATATTTTGAGACGAGTTTATTGACCCCTTTCGGATTCGCCTATAGATAAAACTGACTTGAGCAATTGCGCGGTTGTTCCTCACTTTCATACCGCGAATTATAGGTGTTCGAGACTCTAGGATTACGGCTAGTGCAAACCGAGTTATAATTTACCTACTTTTGTTGCAAAATTTTTGGTTTAGTTGATAATTGTTCATATTATCGCGTGTTATGGTTCGCGGCCAATAATTTTAATGTTCCGAGAAAGTGAAAACGCAATGTCTTCTAAATTAAATTAAATTATTTACTAAAAAAATGCACCATTACTATTTTAACTATTTAACAATTTTAATTAGAATCTAACTTTCACTTGTCAATGAAATTTCTATCGCAATTGTCTTCTAAGATCACTTCACAATCACTTGTCTATTATTCGAACAATATCGCTTCCACACACTATCGCAGTTCTTATCGCGGTCGGATGAATGATTCCCCCATTCATTCAGCTCGCCTTTATATGGAGTCTCTATTCATTCCACTCAGTTCTCGTATATTGGTGAATTAGCGGGAACATCCGAGCGAGCGTGAATGAATGGAGCAGTGACTCACTTTCAGATGTTGATGCTTGTCGGGTTCTCGTGGTTTCGAGTAAATTCGTTTTGTTGATGTTATTAATGGTTGTGAAAACAATTGCGACAGTAGCTCGCAGAATTATTTGTACATGTAACAATATATACTGCCCTACTTAACGTCGTGTTCGGTTGAAGAAAATTTCGCAACGTGCTGGCGGAATGAAATGTGTACGCGGTGAATGTGTAAGTGATCTGCATTGCAATCAAGTTGTTTGAATGCACGAATTAATTGCATTTAACGTGAATAAATTTGTGAACGCTTTTGATTTCACACAGCGGTCAAAAATACTATTTGGTGGCATTCTCGGTTGACAACTTTCTAGTATCGATGATGTGATTTGCTTAGACTGAAACACTTGAGCTTTCTCATTGATCATTTTGATTAAATACGTTGGCTGCTGCTGAAGGTTTCAGTGATAAGAAGAACGATGTCTCTGACATAGTTAAGTGCTATAAGTGTGTTAGTCTGTGCGTGAATGCGCGAGTGCCTGATTTATGTGTGAATGTATTCGCATTTTGGATTTATAGTTCCTTATGAACGAACAAATTGTGCATGAAATTGCGTGAATGAAAATTTTGATCTTAAGATTTATGCGATACGAATGATAAATTATGAAATGGATTGTAGGGTAATTGATTATCAAAATGTTTTTAAGAGTATTGGGAGGAGAAAAAAAATGAACATAATAAAAAAGGCTAAAGTTGGTCGCTTAGCTTTAATTAGTAAAAAGGAAAGAAGTTAGTTGAATCTGTAAAAAGTGGAAAACAGTTTGGCCAGATACATGGGGCTTAGAATGATTTGACAAAAGAACTCTGTCTCTCATTTCCAGAGTCCAAACACTAATAAAATTGAATTTTATAGGGACAAAGAAAGAGCGAACTTTGATAAAATGGTGTAAATAATAGACAAGTGGTAGCAGACGTGACCAAAGTGTATGAAATAGGCCCTGTGAAATTAAACGTTTGCATGCAATCACACCAAGGTGATAATTGTAAGTTAAACAATAATTGACAGAGGCTCATCGTAAATAATTTGCGCGAAGAAAATGAAGGCTACGCGTCCGATTCATACCTTCTATATCAGATAAACAGAAATAAATTCATTTGAAAGATAGACGCGCGTTACCTACCTTACCGAAGAAGTAAATAAAAATTATAAACAAACACAAGCGGGCATTAAACATTTGTATATTTCCTTCTTCTTTAATGATTTTTATAAATTTCCTTTCTTTTTTTAAGGACTTTTGTAAGTTCCTTTTTTTTAAATGACCTTAAGTTTTGTTGAATAAGAATAGATTTTTTTTGTATTGTTTTTTGCAATAAAATCATGAATTGTTTAGCGTTGAAACTTCGGACTTTCCATTATGTTTAACCTGACCAGGTTTAGGACCTGCAACGATGGCAGGCTCCTCCTATAGTATGTGCTAGCCATCGAGCGCACTCCTCCGTTTTTCGTTGTTTAACAAGGACTTTTGCCGGGTAGAGTTCCCTCTGTTCGCATGCCCTTTTATGGTATAGAGTTATGTGTTTCGATCACATAATTCTATAAAATAAATTGGTCATGTCCATATTTCTCATTTGATGGGAAAGTTCATGCAAATTATGTTTACTCAAATGGCAAATATATGGACACGTCTACGCTTGGATCTTGATCGGGTTAGGAGGGTACCTCACTCTTATTTGTGGGCCATAAGAATCGTCGGGTAACGACGAAGTCCCCTTAAGTCCGTCTGTCTTCCCCAGATCCAGTTTGTCCTTTAAGTCAGCAATTTCTGACCCTTAGTTGGTTACTTCCTATTCGACTTCGGTCGGCCTTTATTTGACCCCAGGAATTTGTGAATGCGAAAATTTTGGTAGTTGGTCCTTGTACTGGGGGAAAGCCCCACGACACCACAACGCCAGCCTGCCAGCGCATTCACGCATCCCCAGACAAGACCAATCCCAGCGGATCCCAAGATGCTCTTCCATTGAGGCAGCAGACCATCGCTGCTGTCCTTTACGGACAAATATATCTACCCTAATTCACTGCACGGGGGCAGTAAAAAAATGATACGAACGCCAGAGCGTTCTATAAAGGAAAAGCGGGAAACTCTGCAGTACGCGTCAGATGTTTGAGCGGTCGAGGAAAATATGAAGAACATCAAAAATTCGATGGTCACTATTCTGATGGCTAACAAAGCGACTGAAGCAAGGGTCCTAAATCCCGATGTAACAACGAACCATCCTGAAGTCCACAAAGAGATTAAAGCAGGGCAGAACAGGATTGACCCGACAAATAAAGCGACATTGTGTGATATCATGGCCAACGTCGAAAATGTGGCGGAAGTACTGTATTCGAAATTGGAAGCCGATAATCTCTCCCAAGGACGACGGTGGCAAAGTACAATTGCTGCCCAGCGACACAACGAAGAAAAGCTATTCCGAAAAGCGGGAGATGTTCTGAAAAGAATACAGTCTGCATGCGACTCACCAAAAATCATCAAAGCAGTAAAGGTTGGGCTTCTTGAACTCCTTGAATGCATAGGGCATTATTGGAGTAGCTCGTTAAAGGTTGAAAAGGGCCAGAAGGCCGAAGAAGATCAGAAGGCTAAAGATGCGCTGGGGGTGAAATCTAAAGGGCACGTGCAGATAGCTCCGCCATCAAAAATCAATAAAAGAATGGCAACTAGCCCAATCGAAGGAGATCGGAATAAAAGAAGGAAGGAAGGAAGAGGCACTTGATGGGCGCGGAACACCAGATCAGGAGTTTCGTATAGTGCCGACAAAAGGAGCGAAGAAAGCCGCAAAGAAACTTCTTCAGTCATTCATTAAATTGAATCAAGTGTTAAAAGCGTGTTTCAGTGACACCCTAGTCGACTACGAATGGTGAAAAAAATTTGAAAAGGGTCACCTCCCTAGATGAGGAGACTTCCCAAGCCCTTTAAAAAATTTTACCACCCCAAAACTTTCAAGAAGTTACCACTTTTGACCTTTCCACAAAAATTTTCATGGCTGTAGCATTTATAGTTTCGGAGAAAAAGTGCTGTGACATACAGATTGATGGACGGACACAGGTCATGATTGCAATAGGGTTTTAAATTTTAATACAAAACCCTGAAAAGACCTGAAGTGAAATAGGAGGAAAAAAAGCCCCAACGAAGACTCCGGCATCAGGCACTGCTGGTAAAACCCCAAGATGGTTGATCCTACGCAGAGGTGCTGCGGGACATCAAGGGAAACGTAAGGCCCGAAGATACCAACACTGCCATTAAAGCAGTACGACTAACGTGTTTGGGCCACATACTAGTTGAATTCGGAGCAGAGGCCGATTATAGGGAAGCATTCTGCGACGCAGTAAAGAAAGTCCTCGGCAAAAGTGCAACTATAGCCTCGCTCGAGCCGATGGCAATGATCGAAATAAGAGAAATTGACTGGGTCACTGATCAATTTCTGAATAAAGGCAATATGAAAGTAGGATGGATTTTCTGTAGGATACGGCGAAGACCAGTGCCTCTTCAATGTTACAAATGCCTTGACTATGGTCACACCGCATAAGTATGCAAAGGACCCGAGTGGAGTTCCCTATGTAACAAATGCGGTGAAATGAGAGATAAAAGGAAAGAGTGTACAAGGGAGGCACACTGTATTCTTCGCAAAGAAGCTGATCCAAGACCTAATCTTGGACATGTCTTGGGTTCGGGAAAATGTCGGGTTTCCAGGAAGCCTTGGCCAAGGCAAAATCAGAGCTTCGATGATCCACATCCCGCAATTGAACCTACGCCGTAGTTAAACCGCCCAAAATCTACTTGAGAAGTTTCCGAGGGACATGAAAGCCAACTTCTTGCTGCTGAGTGAGCAACACCATAATAAAAGTCCTGCATTATGGTATCCTGATGAAACTGGTACTGCCGCCATCTGGGTTCGAAATAGTGATTTCCAGAGGTGAGACGGGGGATGGTTTTTTGTGGGTTCAGTACTCAGGGACAACCTTCTTTAGTGTATACCTAACGCCGAACGAATCGATATCAATTTTCCAAATTGATATCGATTAATATGATTGATGCTTTGGAGGGCACTGTCTGGAACACAGACGGCAACGTGCTTGTTGGGGGAGACTTCAACGCTAAACCAATCGATAGAGCATACCTCAAACAAATCTGCGGGGAAAACGAATCCTAGAAATGGCGGCCAAGACGACGCTCGTCGTACCAAATACGGGAAATACGTCGATTTTCCGCCGTGTTCACTGTGAAGGAACCATACCGGACGTGACATTCGCCTCGGAATATTTGGTACGGAGGAAACGCAATTAAGGGTATCAGAGAACTACTCAGCCAGTGATCATCAGTGCATTCTGCTTGAGGTAAGATAAGATCATCGAGGTACTCACAGCAGGTGTCCCGATGCAGGCAGATTCGCAGGGCCATAAAAACTGACAGCTCAAGACATGGTGAGCTCAACTATGAGCATCATTATGACTGCTTGCAATGCTTGTACGCTCCGTCAAAAACCCCAGCACGGCAAGCCCCTAGTGTACTGGTGGTCAACTGTAATCGCTAAAAAATGAAGGGAGTGTCACAAGCTTCGGCGTAAGGCTCAACGGGCACAGAACTAGAACGAGGAATGCAACTGGGTGGCAGCATATAAATTGGCCGAGAAATGCCTTCGCAAATTGATAAACAGCAGCAAGGCTCTCTGCTGGCAAGATATAGTGGACAATGTGAACAAGGATCCGTGGGGCCTTGGCTATAAGCTAGTTATACGGAAGCTTGGTGCCCTACGGAAACCTTGCATTCATGATGCGGAAAATATGGACGACAAAGTGCGGGCACTCTTCTCTGCCCACCCCGTCGATGTTGACGCTGTCCATGGTGAAACAGCACTCGAGTGTTCACAGCACATTCAATGCTTGCCTACGGAGGGGGTTTTTCCTGCACGATGGAAGATGGCGAGGCTCGTGCTAATAAGCAAGGGGAAGGAAATCCCGGATCAACATCTGGATGCCGCCCCTTATGCATGCTAGGCACTGCTGGAAAAGTGCTAGAGAAACTCATCAAGGGAAGACTCGCTGATCCAATCCGTGCTTCTGGGGACCTATCTCCTCGGCAGTACGGCTTAAGAGCAGGACGTTTGACCATTGATGCGACTGCAGATGTGGTCAGCGTGGTCCAAGAGGCAGAGGCATATAGTCACGCTAAGGGACAGATCATCTTGTTGGTGATACTCGACGTCAGCAATGCCCTCAACTCCGCTAGATGGGCGAACATTCTGAATACGCTGGATAACTCTTTTTAAGTTCCAGAATGTCTGATGCGACTTTTAAGGGACTACCTGAAGGACCGAAGCCTACTCTACGACACGACAAAGGGCCAACGAAGGATGGAAATCACATTGGGTGTTGTCCAGGGAACTATCTTTGGCCCGGACCTGTGGAATGTGTCTTACGACGAGCTTTTGAGTCTTGGGTGAATTGCATGAAGGGAAGATGTACTGCGCGTCTCATCCCGGATATGAGACCATGGCTGAATTAAAGGCATGGTGAGACTGACTACTATCTGACCCAGCTTTTGAGCTGGCATGGGTGTTTTCAGTCTAACCTGCACAAGATTGATAGGTCGCGGTCCCCCGATTGTTGGTTTTGCCCAGGAGAGGAGGACAATGCCTGCCACACTTTTTTCGCGTACAAAAAATGGGAAAGGGTGCAAAGAGACCTCTACTATGAAACGGGAGATCTCACTCCGAATAATATAGTTGCGGTTATGCTCAAGTCGGTTGACGAATGGAACCAGGTGGCACATTATGTTCGAGCAGTCCTTAAAGATAAAAGGAACTCACAGCAATCGGGGGCGTTGGGGCTGCGCGATCACTTGCCTGGCACTCCCTCTCTCCCCTCCCGCGAGGAGAGTGATCTCCCTGCTTGAAGGTGACTCACGGCGTAACAAGACGAGACCTGGCCCGAAGTAATGTATCAAACGGTTCCTGGCTGGGTTCTCAGGTTGACAGGGGAGGTATTTAGTGGGTATTTTAGTCGCCTTCTTGAGAGCATGGGAGTCTCATACTCTGTGCAAAAATGGGCATTCACCTCCCTACCACAAAAAAAACGACTAGAGCCACAAATGACGGTAACCTCGTACGGCCAAACCCAAAGGATTATCGCCACACACACACGTTATGCTTTGTTTTGTTTTTGTTTCACACAAATCGATTAGAGCACATGACGTTCACTTTCCTTCGAGTTTAACGCTCGTTCTCAACTTTTATGCACTAATGCCACAATCAAAGCTTCATTTCCTTCTCAAATTCACAAAAATTCTTTCATGTTTTTCAAATTCATCATCCCCAAATCAAAATCTGAGTGCCAATCCGGCAACCCTTTTTTTCTATTATCTGCGAGCGTACAGAGGTAACGCGATTGAAGTTTAGTACACTCCGATCCCGCTCCTCAGATCATCTTTTCATTTTCTTCAAACGCTCCAATTACAATAGCATGCACGGCGATTTGCATTTAAGGATGATAACGTTTTGTTTTTATGCAAATCGTCATACACACGTAAACAATTACTTTTAACGAAACCAAAAAGATTTTTCCTGCGCCTAGGGGAACTCGAACCCACAGTTCCAGTACGCCCCCAGATTAAGGGTTCGTCGCGCTGGCACCTAAGCCAACTTTCGATAAACTGTCATCCATCGAAAAGGCAAATTCAATTGCGCAGGGTATTTGCAAGCTTGCATTAATATTGCTGTAATGGACAATGGTATAAAATTTGATTAGTTGAAAGGGAAGAATGAATTTTTATTAGTGGGACATAAAAAATGGAATTTTGTTAGTGGGGAAGATAGGATTATTAATTTTTTGTATGTCAAGGAAGAGGGTAGGAAATAAACTATAAGTGAAGATGGGGAATAAAAGATTTGATAAATGATTAGGTATTTTTAATATAAAAATAAGAGATACAAAAAAGAAAACGAGTAGGATTGCCCGAAATTAGGTGGAATTTTAAATTTGTGAATGCGAGAATGCCGGCACGGCCATTCGTAACTATGTGTCTACTAAAAGTGTTAGTACTTTATTTCGCTAATAATAATGGTCTTTGTTAATAATAAATAAATTTCTAGACAAAGTTGTGGTGGGCTCCATTTTGTTTTGAGTAGTTTATTTTTATTAAAAAAAACTCAATCAGATATCTTCATCGAAAGCAACAACAAGACTCACCCTGTGCTCATACATATCACATATGTCACATTAAATGTTTCAATTAAAAGATAGCTAACTTTCTTGGCCAGAATATTGGTTTTACGCTCATGTTCAAATCTTCCTCATCTTCATATTACAATGCGTGTGTTTTGATTAAGTTATCTGCCGAGCTACCATTTCAATTAGAAAGTTTCTTTGCAACCACCTGAGGTGTTCGGTTCATTTACATGTACAATACGATAGTCCTCGTCTCGGTATGTTTTTGTTCCCGGAGATACCGCAAAATGTTTCTACACTATTTCCTCCCCCTCAGCCAAGTTTGCTCACGCCCATTTGAATATTCCTATCGAATTCATCCGGCACAAAGTTTTCCCTTCCTTGTTTCAGGACTCATGCACACTTCCCTTTTGACAATCTTCCTTGTTCCTGCCCCCATTGCTAATATCACTTTGTGATAGCAATAGGCTTGTTTTTTGGCCGAGACAAGAGTAAGAGTAATGGTCTTTCTCGCTCTCTTGACCGGAATCAATTTAAGTAAATTAATAATGGTGTCAAGAGGTGTAACGGTTTAATTGGAAGTTTTCGTCTTTGCATAAAATGGTAGGAGGAAGTTGATTTTAATATGTTTGAGGATAACATCTGAGCGTAGTTAAAGGTGTGGAAATTGAGTGTTTATTTAGGATAATTCCTTCTGCTTTTCGGTCTAAGATAATCCCAAAGTTCTCTTCCTGAGAGTTTGGACAGATGTTCATTTAGGTTTGCTATAATTGGTTTGCGATGTAAAGGGAGAGGAAGGGAAATTTTTCCAGGATAATAGCCCTGTACGCAACTTACTCGAACCGCAATAGTGTCCGTAAATTCATCAATAATCATGCTATATTTGCGGTTACAGCGAATGTAATTTCTTTTTCATTATTAAAATAACGAAAATATAATTACTACAGCTCTTTCTAACACGGCTGCAATACATATTTTCTTTCACACCATGACAGCCTTCCCTTGGAATCATAACCGCAATAATGGCAACATATTTTATAAATGCTAAAAAACTCTTCGCATCTGCTTCGAGGACGTACCATAATGCTGTGCTAGTAGACATGACGTGGTGCTGGCGTGATAGGACATCCGACGATAAGGACAATGGACAAGAGAACAATGTTGACGATGGTAAAATAAAACCTATTCGAATCGTGATTTTAGCGTCCGTCGCGTCCTATGCAACCCATTAAAACGTGTCCAGCAAATTAAAAAGTTCAAGTTTCACCTTGCCACATATCCTTCCCTCCGTGCATGCAATATATGGGTCAGATTTCCTATTACATGCTCGAATAACGGCTACGAGGAAAATTGTGAAAACGGAGGCACAGATCCAAGCAGTTAGTTGTGCGAGGATGTGCTGGTGAGTGTGGAACAAGAAGTGACTAGAGAATGAGCGCAAAATGGTCCTTGTGGAAAAATCCATTTGCACAGGTGGACTGCAATTATGCTACATGGGGAGAAAATAGGCGAATTAGCACGATAAAAGGTGAAAGACTGACACTGAACGACAAGGAAACAATGGAAATGATGTGTCGTTTTGTATTCTGTCCTGGAATCCACGTCATGCATGATTATCCGAGCATTTAGCGTTATAATTGCGAAAAATCGATCTGCAAATTATCCCAATTACTGCCTTTGGTTAGGATTGTCATTTAAAATGCAGATGGCTACTGTCTATAAATATTCTACAGGCAATCATCGCATGCAGAAGCATTCCAAAACATTTGATCTTTGAAATCAGCACAAAAAGACACAATCTAGCCCAAAATAACTCGAAGTTTGTCTAGTAATCGAGCAGTCGCCAAGGCAAACTGCTCGAAAACATTCCCAGGTGAAGACACCATGTTTTTTTGCTCTTCAAAAAAAAAAATCTTTAAATATCATCTAATTTCATTTGTTGCTTTAAAACAAAAAGAAAAAAAAAGACTTAATGTAAAAATATTAAATAAATTACAATTAAAATTCAATGACGCCAACCCCCTTTGCAACGCAATTTAGAAATTAATTGCTTTATCTCGACGAAAAGGAAACACCGTTGCCGGCAAGCAGAGAGCTCGCCAAGGAAACCATCATTGACGGCAAGTAGAGGGCTCGCCAATGAAACGACCGTTGACGGCATGTAGGGGGTCGCATTTGAAAAGTAGAGTGGGATAGGGGTCGCGTTCGCGTAGTACGGAAGCAAGATCGAATTTGGGTCGTGGTCGTCACTTTGGTGCGGTTGAGTTATTTTATGAATTTTCTTTTGCTAATTTTTGAATTTGTGCCCGGTGTCCTCGTCGACGTTGTGCAAAATGTAGAAGAATATTTTTTTTATCTGTAGTGCATTCTTGGATTTAGTTTGCAAGTTTCTTGTATTTAATTTACAACGTGGAAGAAAATTCGTTGCAGAACGAGATTTCTTGTACGGTAATAGAAAGTAGAACAGCTATTTCGTCGTGGCCAAAACTGTGTCAGAAAATTTTGAAATAAAAATCCGAAAGTGGACCTGGTCACGGATTATTTTACGGTTTTCCGGTCCAAGATTAATGGATATGTATATGTAGCTGCAGCATCGTCCGCACCTCATTCCGTAATGCTGAAGAGGATCAGGATTCCTCAGTTCAGTTGTAGTTACACTGACTGGTGTGTGTTTCCGGATTAATTCGAAAGCATCGTACACAAAAATGTTCAATTGACAAAAGTGCAAAAAGTTGAATACCTTAGAAGTGCTCTTCGCGGAGAAGCTGGGCAGCTCATGAATCATCTCACCATTATCGAAAGTCATTATGATCCCGCATGGAACACTCTAAGTGAGTGATGCAATATCCGCCGCATCATTGCTCAAGAAATAATGCAATGCCTTTTCCACATCGAGCATTGCCCACGCAATGAGCCATCAGACATTCAACGTATGCTGGATACAATGAACCAGCTACTTGCAGGCATCCATACCTTGAACGCAGATTCATTCACCTCAACAACTGTCTTCATGCTCAACCAAAACCTTGACGAAAACTCAAGGAAGGAATGGCAGCGAACAATTTCTGAATTGAGTGAAATTCCTTCGTTACAACAGTTTGTGGATTTTCTGAAAGAACGATTTTCAATGCCGAAGGCTTTGTCAACTGGGAAGGTGAAACCAAAAATGGTCAATATGAAAGCTTCCTGCCCAATGTGGAAGGCTCAACACAAGCTGTTTGAATGCAACTTGTTCAAACAAGCTACAATTCAAACGTTACAAGAAGTGATCAACGCTTCTAAACGATGTTTCAACTGCTTTGGTCAACACAGAGCCAACAAATGCACTTTGACAGACGGGTATAAGTCCTGCGGAAAAAGACACAATCCACAGCTGCACACATCAAGCCCAGAAAGTCCATTACAAAAAAAAACTACCAGCTGCGTGAATTGTGCAAGACCACGGTGCTTACACAAAACAAAATTACGTATTGTTTGCAACTGCATACATGCAAAAATGTCGTCTTTATGGAGATTGTGTAACATTCCGAGCATTGCCCGACTCTGGAGCTCAACGATCCTTCATAAGTAAGGCAGCAATGTAACTTCTACAGGCTAAAAGCACTGGGGCAAAATTTAGGATAAGTGTCATAGGAGCTGTTGAAAACGTTACATCAAGGGGAGAGATTAAACTACGTGCTGTCGTTAAATCTGAATATGGGCATCTCGAGATTATAATCATGTTACTCATAATTACAACAATAACTGCACCATAACCATATACTGAAATTCCTTTAAAAATTCCACATGGATTGACAGTTGGTGAGCTGGCAGATGAACGATTTAACGTACCATCAACCGTAGACGTCCTCATAGGAGCAGATCTTTATGATCAACTATTGCTGCCAGGACTTCTAGCTGGGAAGCCATGCGCCCAGAAGACCGAACTTAGATGGGTGTTGTTCGGAACAGTACCATGTAAGTCATCTTCATCATTATGTGCATTTGTCGCCTATATCTTGAAGAAACTATGCGGCCATTTTGGGAAACAGAAACGATCTAATAGGTTAGCTACAAACCTGTATCATTATAGGAAAAACAATAATGCAGAAGTTGAGGCTAGCAGAAAAAAGGTTGGGATGAATCACTAGGTCTAACGTTAACAAAGGAGTGGATACAACTACGATAACAACCTCCTGCGGCGGAAAATCTTAGGATAAAATGATGGATAGACTTCAGCCCGTCTAACCAGTTCACGATTCATGGGTTTTGTGATGCATCATCACTAGTCTACACTGCTGCTGTATATATCCGAGTTGCGGCTGCAATATCGATCAAGCTTAGCCAAACACCGTGCTATTATCTCAAAGGGCCCTTCAACAACACTTTTGATACGACAAGCTCATCAGCAAATTTTACATGGTGGTAGTCAATTGATGTTGTCTACTCTGCGACTCAAGTATTGGATAATATCAGGACAGACGGCCATGAAAAAGTGTTGCGGGAATACATGACGTATTTCAAGATGAAGGCTAGTCCCATGACTCAACTAATGGGCAACTTACCGGCTTCTAGATCACAACTCGAAAAAACTGTCCTGACAAATGGAACTGGGTATGCTGGACTATCAATGTTAAATGGAATGGGGGTAGAGACGCCAAAACCACAAAGGCATAGGAGGTGTGTACAGAAAGTAAGGTTTTTTCTTATATTGGTATACTCGTCACAAACATATATTTACTATTTCAGCGATATAATGTGCTTACTTTGTTTGTGAGAGGCATAACGATTAGAAGTGTTTTGCGTGCTCGGCGATTTATTGCTATTGAAAAATATGTATCAAAGACCAAGCCTTTTTTGGCCAGAAACAACACCACAATCATGCCTCAGCCACCATATTCACCTGTTTGGCTCCATGTGACTTTTTCTTGTTGCCAAAACTGAAGAGACCTATTATATGAATGGACAGAGATTTGCAACGATTAAGAAGATAAAGACTGCATCGCTGGAAGAGCTCAAGGCTATATCAAAAAGTGCTTATGAGAGCTGTTTCAAGGGTTGGAAAAAACGTTGGCACAAGTGTATCGATGACTTTGAAGGGGATAACATAAATATTGAGGAATCAATAATTTTTTTTTTCCTAAAAATATAAAGTCACCTTACTTTTTGAACACACCTCGTATATAGCAGTCTTCATGTGCATGACTACAAAGGCCTTTCATCTTGTGCATATATTGTGGCTATCAATGGTTCATTGCAAGACGTGGAAATTGCAAAGTCATCAACAGTAATTACGGCTCTAAGTTTTTGGAAGCCAACAAGCAATTGCAGACAGCTTACTGAGCACCTATTCAGGCATGTGGTTCCACAGTTGCGGATCATGGAATCAGTCGAAATTCATTCCTTCTAGTAGTCCACATTTTGATGGACTCTGGGAAGCCAGCGTGAACACAATGAAAGCACATATGTATAAGACAATTGGGCATCGTATATTAAATGTTGAAGAGGTGAACACGCTATTAGCTTAGATCGAAGCGTCTATGAACTCTCCTCCACTTACACAAGTAAGCGATGAACCGAACAATATGGCTGAATTGATCGCAGGTCAATTCCTCACTGGAGATAACCTGTTTGAAGTCAAAGATGATCCTAGTGAAACCAACTACAATTTGCTGAAGAGATGTTACTTGATCCAACAAATGAAGCAATTCTTTTGGCGAAGATGGACAGAAGGATACCTGCAACGCTTACAACATAGATCTAAGTGGTTTGGAAAGCAAGACTATCCAAAGGTAGGCGAATCCCATTTGAAAAAATGGGCAACATTCCATCGATGTAATGGCCATTAGCAAGAATTGTAGCAATACACCCAGAACCAGACGGTTTAGTTCGAATGGCTTTAATAAGCGTTTTCATTGTTTTTTCTTAACTGGAACAACAACTTTTGGATGTAATAAAGAAATATAGTGCCAATATTCTCGCAGTACAAGAAACCAGATGGTATAACGCATATAAATTTGACATGCCAACGCATACCATTTCCGGAAGCGGCAAATCACAAGGAAACCAAGACTTCAGAGTGGCTTCCATTATTGACAGTACATTTTAATGAATTATCACCAACTTCAAGCCCATAAACAAAAAGATCTGTGCGATTCATTTCAAGACCCATTTCTTAATGTCTGGCTGGTCAACTGCCACGTGCCCCCAGAAGACAAAGATGACGCTATCAAGGACGATTTTTACAGCACCCCAGAATGCACCGCCGATGCGAAAATTGGCGAAGAAACGATATGTAGAGATATAACCAGAGGACACAGCTTTCATGCAGAGACCAGCGACAACGGATAGCGCCGGATAGACTTCACTACTAGCAGAGGCTTTACAGTAAACTCCACACGCTTCTGCATCGAGAGATCCAGAAAAGAACGTGGTTATCCCCAGATGGACACACATTCAACCAGATCGACCATGTTCTCATACAAAAATTAGTCACCACCAGCATTCTTGACACGTGCTCGTTCCGCGGCGCTATCCATGATTCAGACCACTACTTATAAGAGCTGCTATAAAAAAGTAATATCAGTTACTTCGAGGTGCCAGATATACAAGCTAAATGATAGCTCAGTAATGTCCACATACATGTGAGCGCTGTAAAATCGCATCAATATATTCCCGCAGATAGAACAAAGTAATGATCACGTCAAAACCATGTGGAAGAAAGTAAGAGATGCAGTTACAAAAGCAGTTGAAGAGATCTTGGGGCAGCATCCAAAGAAAAGTAGCAGCAACTGGTACGACAAACAATGCACGGAAGTGATAAAAAAAGGAACCAGGTGCACAAAAAGTCCGCCCAGTGACCAACTCGGACCAAAGAGGAATAATATAAAAGCCTTGGACGTCAAGCAAAAAATGAGCTGAAGAAAAAAACGACAACACCAAGATCCAACGTGTAAACAAAAACGTGACCCTACAAGAAGTCTAATCGGCGTATGCCTCTACTAAATAACTGAGAAATGGCTTCAACGCACAAAAAAATCCTTGCAAAAGTGTACAAGGAATAATCATAGGCAATCCAGTCAAAATTAAAAACAGATGTTTGCAATATTTCCAGAAGCTATTTACAGCGTCCTCAACAATGACTGATGCTGTAAACATTCCAGAAGCAGAGCAAAAGATCTCAGTCCCTCCACCAACCAAAAACGAAGTACAGGCAGCAGTACAAGGGGGGTCTCCATCTGAGTAACCTGCAGCATCGACTTTTATGCAGAATATGGTCAGAGAAGCACTTATCAAAGGACTGGCGAAAAAGTATAATATATCCTGTACACAAAATGGAGGGCAAATTAAGGTATGAAAATTATCTTATAAAGTGATCTCCAAAATTATAGAAAGAAAATTAAAGCCGTAGTATGAGAGTATTATCATGTAGTATGAGGGAGGCTTTCGAAGTGGACGGTCTAAAATCAACCAAATATTCTCAGTAAAGCATATGTTCGAAAGGTACTGTGAGTATAACATCGATGTGCAACATTTTGTAGATTTCAAGCAAGAATGCAATAGTATCTACAAAAAAAAATTATGCTTGACTTTGATGTTCCAACAAAACTAGTCCGCATGATCAAGGTCACGATGCTGAATTCAAAGTCCCAGGTCAAGTTAAATGGCTAATAACGGACAGCTTCAGAATGGAATTGGTCCTAAAACAAGGGGATGGACTTGCCCTAATTCTCTTTAATACAGGTATTGCGCTGGAACAAGTCATCAGGAAGACATCAGCTGAGACTTTGGGTACGCTAATGTTTAAGTTCACACAACTGATGATGTCAATACTATGGCACGTTCGATCTCAGATGCCAAAACAGCATTTCTGAGTCTACAATCTGAAGCAAACTAGAATGGTATACGAGTTAATGAAACTAAAATTAAATTCAGGATTCAAACGAGAAAGAAAACTCCAGTTCGGCAAAACCTGACCGTAGGCGACTATAACATTGAAATTGTGGATCGTTTTATTTATCTTGGAGCCCACCTGAATAAAAGAACCACTGAAAAGGACAATATCGGACGCCACGTAAATGCCGCAAATAAAGTCTATTACTCCATACTCCCCATTCTAAGGTCCAGAGTTGTGCACAGGCAAAATACAAGTAAGCTCCGCGTTAACCAGACACTAGTCAAATCTTTGCTGTTACATAGAAGTGAAACATGGACCCTAATGAGTAAATCCAAAAAGGCAGTGGACGTGTTTGAACGAGAAGTGCTCCGAAAAATCTGTGGCCCAGTGTAACAAAGACCAGAGTGAAGGCTGCGTTACAATGATGAGTTATTTAAATTATTTGACAATCCACCTCTTTCCTGCTGCGCAAAATTACGTAAATTATAATTACAGAAAACCGGCTACCCAAAAGAACTTTAAAGGACAGCGCACAAGGTGAACATCCAGCGGGAAGACCGAGGATTTGATCGGAAGACACGATAGAAGTTGATAGCAGATCCTTTTTGGGAGTGAACAGTTGGCGGACAAAACGATGGAACCGTGTATTTGGAGGAGATTAATTCAGCAGGCTAAGGCCCGGCTTGGGCTGTCGCGCCATAGCTGATGATGATGATTTAACTTTATTGGAACTTTTAAGCTATAAGGACCTTTCTTTGAACTACTTTGATTTAACTGGGAAAAATGTTATATTTACGAATTCTACTATTATTAACAAAGTTGAGTGAATTTTAACTTCTAGGGGATTTTTTATTGTTGAATTCATTAGAACCTAACACAGTGATTTTGCCACCTTAAAAATGTATGTTTTGATCAAGATTAAATAGCCTGTACTTTGAATGCTGAAATTGGGGAAAAATAACTTAAATTTACGCAATATTCTCATTTAAATCAGCCACCATTTTGTTTTACGATTACTTATATTACTCTTTGAACATATTCTTAAAGATGTGCATGATATAAATCCTTCCTGAAATTTTCATGCAAATCCTAACAAACCCGTTAGTGTCTGAGTCAATTGGAAGTGCATATTCCTCTATAGCCACGTATTGTTGTTGTTGTAACGTTAAAAATTTAAACCACCATAGCTTCGTTACATACTATCCGATTCTTCTAAAATGTTCATCATTGATTAGCCGTATAAGTAACTATCTGAGTGTAAGATATCATTAGATTTTTGGACATTCTAACGATTTTATACAGGAAAATGTAAAATGGATAAATCATAGTATTACTAACAAAGTTGAGCAAATCCGAACTTCTCGGTAGCTACATGATTTTTTTTCATATTTTTGGGTATACAGGTGTCAAATTACGAGGGGAGGAGCCACCTTTTTTTGTGTTTTTCTGTGCTCCAGCCTACTCTGTCATCTATATTGCAATTTCAATAACAAATACCAGAAGTTCTAATCAAAACCTTTCATCTGATTCCCCACTCGACTATACTTGGTGAAAAAAATTGTTTAAGGGTTCACATCTTTATGTGGTTAGACCCCCTTAAAAGCCTTTGATTATTTTTGACTACGGAAATTTCATGAACCAAAAACTTTTGAGCTGTTCACAAAATTAAAAGGACTGTTGTGACGCACTAAGGGAAGGACGGACGGGCAGACAGACGGATGGACAGGTATAGATTTTAATAAGGTATTGCAAAGAATTTTTTTTTCCAAATGATGATTCGATCACAAGTAATGCTCCACGATGTATGGTTTTTATTATCGATACTTTTTTTTTTTTTGTGGTAGGGAGGTGAAGGCATTTATGCCCGCCGAGTCTGGCAGTGTGGGACTCCCATGGAGGATACCTTTGGACTACCCACTAAACACCTCCCCTGTCAATCTGAGAACCTAGCCTGGAACCGTTTGACACATTACTTCGGGCCAGGTCTCGTTTTGTTACGCCGTGGGGCGCCTTCAAGCTGGGGAGTCACTTTCCTAGCGGGAGGGGAGGGGGGAAGAGGAATTGCCAGAAGAGCGATCCCCCAGCCCCAGCGCCTCCGGCTGCTGTGAGTCCCTTTTATATTTTAGGACTGCCCGAGCATAATGTGCCACCTGGTTCCATTTGTCAACCGATTCGAGCATCACCGCAACTATATTATCCGGGGTGAGCTCTCCCGTCTCCCTGTAGAGTTCCCTTCGCAGCCTGGCCCATTTGGTACACGCAAAAAATGTGTGACAGGCATTGTCCTCCTCTCCTGGGCAAAACCGACAATCGGGAGACCGTGACTTGCCGATCTTGTGCAGGTAAGACTGAAAACACCCGTGCCCGCTCAAGAGCTGGGTCAGATAGAAGTCAGTCTCACCATGCCTTCGATTTAGCCACGGTCTCACATCCGGGATGAGGCGCGCAGTCCACATTCCCTTCGTGCGATTCCTCCAAGACTGCTGCCAATCGTTGAGCGAGCGTTGTCTCTCCTCGAGGACAACGATCTCCCTCGCATCCTCGTTTCGGTGCAGGTAAATAGCGCGGCGCTCTCTAGCAAGGAGGGCGACAGGTATCACGCCTGCAATCACTCTCACCGCCGAGTCGGAGACTGTTGGATATGAAGATGCAATTCTCAGTGCTCCTCTTCTCTGTACCTGTGCCAATCGTTTTCGGTATACCTCCTTACTGAGAGCGTCGCCCCATACCTCTGCCCCGTACAGTAGCACTGACCCTACAGCACTCATCAAGAGGCGTCTTCTTGATGGGCTGGGTCCCCCTACGTTAGCCATAAGTCGACTCAGGGCCGATATTCCCGAAGCAGCCTTCTCAGCCGTTGCCCTGATTTGCTCAGAGAAACTCATCTTCGAGTCGATCAGTAGCCCCAGGTACTTCACCGCTGGCTTCGATTCGATCTGTATATCTCCAATACTGATCATCCTTACTCTAGGGATTCTCTTTTTTGTCAAGATGACCACTTCGGTTTTCTCCAGTGCTAAACTGAGCCCGCGAGCAGTCATCCAGTCCCTCACTCGGCGCATTAGCATACCTAGCCTAAGTTGCGCTTGTTCAACGGTGCGTCCGGCGACCAGAGCCGCAACATCATCCGCATAGCCGACCAAGCGCGACTCATCTGGCATCTCAAGTCTCAGTAGCCCGTCGTAAGACACGTTCCACAGGTCCGGACCAAGGATAGATCTTTGGGCAACACCCGATGTAATTTCCATCCTTCGTTGGCCCTGTGTCGTGTCGTAGAGCAGGCTTCGGTCCTTTAGGTAGTTCCTCAAAAGCCGCATTAGATATTCTGGAACTTGAAAGTTTTCCAGCGTATCCAGAATATCCACCCATCTAGCGGAGTTGAAGGCATTCCTGACGTCGAGTGTCACCAACAGGACGATCCATCGCTTGGTGCGACTATATGCCTCTGCCTTTTGGACCGCGTTCACCACCTCTGCAATCGCATCGATGGTAGAACGTCCTGCTCTAAAGCCGTACTGCCGAGGAGATAGGTCCCCAGCAGCACGAATCGCGTCAGTGAGTCTTCCCTTGATGAGTTTCTCTAGCACTTTCCCAGCCGTGTCTAGCATGCATAACGGGCGGTATGCAGACGGCGATTCGGGATTTCCCTTCCCCTTGCTGACCAGCACGAGCCTCGCCACCTTCCATCGTACCGGGAAAACCCCGTCCCGTAGGCAAGCGTTGAATGTGCTGAGCAGCAAGTCAGGACAATGGTGATAGACGAGCTGCAAAACCTCAGCTGGAACACCATCTGGACCTGGAGCCTTCCTCGCTTTCAGGGAGAGGACTGCCTCCTCCAGTTCCAACTGTGTGAAGAGTGGGCACTCGACTGCTGTTTCACCATGGACAGCGTCAACACGGACGGGATGGGCGGGGAAGAGTCCCCGCACTATCGCGTCCATCTTTTCCGCGTCATGTATACAAGGCTTCCGTGGGGCACCAAGTTTCCCCATGACCAGCTTGTAGCCAAGGCCCCACGGATCCCTATTTACATCGACCACGAGGTCTTGCCAGCATCGGGCCTTGCTCTTGTTAATAAGCCTTCGAAGATATTTCCTGCCGGACATGTATGCTGCTAGCCTAGTGTCTGCCTCCTCCCGTGTTCGCGCCCGCTGGGCCTCTCGCCGAAGTTTGTGACACTCGCTTCTTTGTTCGGCGATCTCGTTTGACCACCAGTATACTGGAGGCTTACCGTGTCGGGGTCTCCAGCGGGGCATGGAAGACTCGCAAGCAGCTATGATGGCACTCATAGTTGAGTTCACCAAGTCCTTGGCTGTAGGCCCTCCACTCCCTGGCGGAGCTCCCAGCAACGGTGCGCCTACCGTAAGCGTGTCAGTGAACTTCTCGACGTCCATCCTCCCAGTCCTCCATACGAGGATTGAAGTTTGGGCATATGCACGCAGAGTGGCACCGTCGTGAATCTCAACAGCTATATACTAGTGATAACTAGCCGAGTAGTCCTCTAGTACTCGCCAGTTGCGTACTCTAGGTACCAGGGACTCCGAAGCGAGTGTCATATCGGGTATGGTTCCTACGCAACCCCAGCGGCGGAAAGTAGGGGTGTTACCAGTATTTAGGACAAAAAGCGCTGTTCTGGCCGCCATGTCGAAGATTTGCTTTCCCCTTGGGTCGGATTGTGGCATACCCCATTCGATGGCTCTAGCGTTGAAGTCTCCCCCGACCAGCATGTGGCCCTCTGTGTTCGAGACAGCGTCCTCCAGGGCATCGAGTTTGGTTCGAAAGGATCGCATTGCCTCGTTAGGCGTCAGATAAACACTGAAATATGTTATCCCTGAACACCGCACCCACACAAAACCATCCCCGCGTCCATGGCCCTGCACCTGAAGGCGGGCGCTGTCTCGAACCCAGACGGCCGAGGTACTAGATTTGTCAGGGTACCGGGATTGCGAGTCCTTGTTATGATGTTGCTCGCTCAGCAACAGGAGGTCAGCTTTCTTATCCCTCGTAAGCTGCTCAAGTAGGTCCTGGGCGTTTGTGCTTCGGTGCAAATTGACCTGCAGGATACGGATCATTTGAGTATCGATTTGGCCTTAGTTAGGGCCTCCTTGAAAACCCGGCATCTCCCTGTCCCCGGCTCATGTTTGAGGTCACCGGGTGCTAGCTTAGCATCCTTGCAAAGAATGCATTTTGCCTCGTTCGTGCACTCCTTCCTTTTGTGCCCCGTTTCACCACATTTGTAGCACAGAGATCTCCTGTCAGGTCCCCTACAGCCATACGCGGTGTGTCCGTATTCGAGGCATCTGAAGCAGCGGATAGGGATCGCTCTTACCCGTATCCTGCAGATCACCCAACCTATCTTAATTTTGTCCTTCGCCAGGATTTGCTGGGCGTCTTTATCAGCTAGTTCGACAATAGTCATGCGTTGCCCCCTTGTGTTTTCACGTGTCAATCTTGCCTTGACTTCACTTAAGCTGGGGAACTCCCTCCTAATGGCATCCTCTACCTCAGCTTTGTCCGTGACGCAGTCGAGGTCCCTGATTTCCAGGGTGGCCATTGGTTCGAGCGAGGCAACCGTTGCCGCATCTCCAAGAACCTTTTGGACCGCGTCACGGAATGCATCTTTGTTTGTGGCCTCTGGCCCAAATTCCACCAGCAAGCCGCCGGTCCGGGTTGGTCGAACTGCTTTGATGGCAGTTTTGGTGTCGTCTGGCTTGACCGCTCCTTTAATTTCACGGAGGACGTCTGCGTAGGTTCGGCCCTTAGTGGGTTTAATAAGCAGTGCCTCTCGCAAGGGTTTGCGCCGCGGTTTGCTTTTTGTTTTCTGCGGTATATCGGGGGGTTATTTGTTCTTTTCGTGATTGAGCTCTTTGTCTATTTTTTCTAGGAGTAGCTTTTTGGCCGGTTTTTTCGCTGCCTTGTTTCGCACCACATGAAACTCCTCGCCTGGAGTGTCAACTTCGTTTATGGTCTCGTCCTTCCTCCTTTTCTCACAGTCGCCTTCAATTGGGCTACCGGCCATTCTTTTGCTGCTGCTAGGACCCACTGATGCCTCGAGGGAGAGCGTGTCTTTTTGGTGCTTTTCGGTTGCAAGCCACCTCCGCCTGTAGTGCGTTATGCGGCCAAAAAGCTCCTCCAGTTCAAGAATGCCATTCTTGACACTCTTGCCTATGTTTTTCTGCACTTCGCAGGCAGCCCTCAGTTGTTTGACGATATTCCCCGCTTTCCGAGTAAGCCACTCCTCTTCAGCGCGGTCAAGAGCGATTGTGTTATTTGGCGCCACCTCTTGGGAGAGGCCCCCGTTTCCTAACCCTTTTGCTTCTATCGCTTGGGTCGCGTTTGAATTGGCGTCGGCCAATGGCAAAACTTCTCCCTCACCCAGTCTTACACTGGCCTCCGTTGGTGTTGCAGCTTGATCCGGATTGTGTACGTCTTGCACTGGGCGCTCCGGGGTGCGCATAGTCCTTCTACTGCGCCCAAAGGCCGCAATGATGCCAGGTTGCACAACGCACTCTGCCTTCTTTCGTTCGTTAGTCCGTCTGTGGTCTGTCTCCGATGATTTACCCTGTGATGTTGACTTTGACAGTGTTTCTAGGGTTTGCTGCCTCCCCCCGCAATCGGTGACTTGTTTAATCGGTGTTCTTGCCAACAGCGGTTTTTGCCTGAAAGGGTTCTCCGTGCTAGCGTCCTGTTTGCTTGTGGTTTCATTTGTTTGCTCCATTTTATTGGGTCCCCCCTCGGAGCCGCTATCTCCGTTCGTGTGTGTAGTCGCCTTTTTGGTCCCATGGTTATCTTTGCAGAGCAGGGAGGCCATGCGAGGGTTGGCACAAGCCCTTATGGGGACAAGTGCTCAGAGCCAGACCAGCGCTAATCGGGAGTCCGTCTCAACCGAACCTACACCACCAACCCAATGGTGCGAAGTTCGAACGTACTCCGAGGCCTGCCAAGGTTTTACCGGGACGGAGACGGTATGATAGTTGAATTGGAGCCGTTCACACACGAGTTTAACCTCGGCGCTACTGTGCAAAGCAACTAGGTCCAAACCATCACATCCGCCAGCCCAAAGCGTCAATTCCAGCTCGTTGTCCAAAGCGTAATCCAGATACAATAAGAGGGAACCTCATGGCACCCCCCATATCCTCGGGTCCGTGGGGGCGGCACTCCCCAAAGAATGCTACCCTCCAAGAATGTTCTTGTCGACCGGCTTTCTCCCTGCGGGAATTTCCTCGGGTACGTGGGGGCGGAACTCCCCAAAGAATGCTAGCCTCCAAGAGTGGTCTTGTCGACCGGCATTCCCCCTGCGGAGTTTCCTCGGGTACGTGGGGGCGGAACTCCCCAAAGAATGCTAGCCTCCAAGAGAGCTCTTGTCGACCGGCATTCCCCCTGCGGGATTTGTCGACCGGCATTCCCCCTGCGGGATTATCGATACTTTAATGCATCACTAATGTCTTCAATTGCGTTGTTAATGTCATCAATGTAGAGAATTGTCGTCAACCTCGAGAATTGGTCATCTATGACATTTACTCGTAAACAGATTTAGTCTTGCTCAAGATATCAGTGGACGTGTGAATGGAATGATTCGTTTTTGTAAGTGAATTAGTAAGACTTTAAAATGGCTGGCCACCGAAGAAGTCAATCTCATTTCACGCTTTGAACAGTGTGCTGGCAAGTTGGGAGCGGAGCTAACCCAGGGAATCAAAATGGCGCTTAACCTACCAGATGTCCTCGATATCTTGTGGTTTGATGCTGAAATTGTGTAAGCGTGGATCAACTCTACTTCCTCGTTTTACAACACCTTCGTTGCCAATCGTGTCTGGACTATTCAATTGCTATCAAGATCGAACCAATGGCTACACGTTGCCTCATAAGACAATCCTGCCGACATCCTATCACGTGGTTTTGCCCCAGCTAAACAAGGTGGTTGTGAGCTATGGTTACAAGGGCCATTTTTTTTTGAGCAGACCCAAGGCGGACTAGCCACCCAAGTACAAAAATGAAGGATCCTGTGAGTTGGAGAAAAAGCAAACCAAGGCAACAACACTATTGACAGCCAAGGCGAACATTCATTTCGTGCGTGAGGTTCAACATGTCAATTCTTTCAGAAGGCTTCAACGAGTAGTAGCCTACAAGCTGCGTTTTGTGGATCATTGCGGACCAAGCTCTCAGCCAACCCCCCCCAGTGCACAGTCCGGCAGTCACAAGCCAAAAACTCTCCAGAGCCCTGAGAGTCATCGTGAAATGCATTCTACAAGACGTCTTCCACGAGGACTTACTGGATATTCAACTCAAGAGGCAGGTCAACAATACAGCCTCCTATCGGGGCTGGCTCGTTTTCTGGATTCGGATGGAGATTGGAAGCTTTGCAGCTCTCTTTCGAGACCAAGTATCCGATGTTGTTGCTGGACACGAACCCGTTTACAAGGTTGCTGATGACGGACATCCATCGCGACAATTGCCATCTTGGAGCTCAGGCGCTGCCCACTATAACGAGACAACGTTTCTAGCCAATCAAAAGGAAGTAGTTAGCAAGATCAATTATATGACAAAACGTGCGATGTGTTCAAGCAAGAGCACAGCTTTTCGATCAAATTAAAAAAAATCTACGTTTTCAACCTGTCCGCACTTTGATAACCGCGAGAGTCTACGTTTGTGGGCCCATGCTAATACATTATCGTGGCAGAGGTGTACGGCCGCAGAAAGGTTACATTGCTATCTTTTGCTGCTACGCCACCAAGACCATTCATTTGAAATTGTTGAACGACTTCAGCACTGACGCTTTTATCGGCGCCTTGTGGTGGTTCATTGGGAGACAAGACCTCTGAGGGACCTGTACTGTGACAAGGCTACTAGCTTTGTTGGCACGCATAACCAACTGCGTGAATTGTCTTCATCGCTCTACTCGGTAGAGGCTCAGTGCAAGATGATCGGCTCATGCAGTACCCAAGAAATATATTTCCACTTCATCCCACCCGTTGTACCTCACTTTGGTGGATTGCGGGAAGCGGCGGTCAATTCGGCTAAGAATTTGCTCCACCGAGGCGCTTCATTGACTACTCCTGCAAGGTGTGATACCAACCATGACGTTTTTAATCTAAAACCCCTCTAAATTTAAAATCCTATCATTCCCACAAAACGTATTCTCATGAGAAACCGAATGTCTCGAGAAATTCATATATTATTATACTAAGGAAATACATATATTCTTCACCAGATAATAACATAATAAATTGTTGTAGTGGGTTCGATGGATAGAAAATATCCGTGAGGGACTGCAGTGATGATCTGCCTCGGCGAGTGGGGATGTTGGTGTTCGCCGAGATTGGCCTTGTCTAAGGACGCGTGAATGCGCTGGCATTTCCCCAGCACAAGGGCCCAACTTCACGAACTTTGCATACTCTCTATGCCTTTTGCTTAAAACTTACATCACTTTGCACGCATCGACTTTTTTCTGTTGTAAGAAATCCTATAAAATTACACTCATATAGCTTTAAAGGGATTATGACAAAACAATACCATGATGTGACGATGGAGCATGCGATAGAGCGATGGCAGGCCCGAGTAAACGTAACTGAGATGACGTTATGTCTATGTGCATATTTTATTTTTCATCACACACGACTTCTAATGCAAATGCAAGATCCTGATCGATATTGGCGATGGCTTGGATGAAGAACTCTAGCATGCAACGACAAAATAAATCAATCAGAACATGTTACCTCACCATCCAACGTAATTAGGAACTCATATTTAATAGAAAATGAGCGAAACACTCAAGTCCGCACCGCCGCGACAAAATACACAATGGAAAGTGAGCATGAACTTGCATAAAACTAGCACTTTGCGGTATTCGTTGGACAGACTAGTTTACAATCTAAAGATTAACGGTGATAACCAACTTGAGCTGGAACAAAAGTATCCGCGAATGCTAACTATTTGCTGTACAAATTTGTTTCGCCGCACAATTATTCGCGACGTCCGCCACGTTCCGCGATCACAATCAGAATTTTTTCTTGTGTGTCGGAACGGTGGTTTCTTGGTAAGCCCACTGCTCGCGTTCCACCGATATTTCCCATCACGTGATTCATTTTCATAAATTGCGTTGCAAAGGGGTTGCCGTGATTGAATGTTAATTGTAAATTTAAATATTTATTTTTTTAAATTTACATTTAAAATTGGATCAAGCATTATGTTGTTTTTCGGATAGTTTGCCTAGGTAACTGCTCGATTACTACATTGTCAAACGTATGACTTGCATATTTACAAATACGAAAGTCATGAAATGTTCCCTCGTATAAATAACACGACGTTGAACTTGACCACTTATTTAACGTTCCCAAATGACGAGCAACAGACTAGATGGCTATCGAGCAATGTCCCATATGGAAAATATGGATCGATTACAAGTACATGAGGCACACGTTCAAAGAAATCATGTCACGTGTGCTAAGAGTCCACTCATAGCGTATAGCGTCAAGTCATTTGTGGTAATTGAGAAAGTTTCGAATTCAAATTCGAAGGTTGAAGATTATTGAGCCTTAAAATTGTAGAATGTTTTGGTGACACACTGGCCACTCGAAAAGGGTCAGTCTTGTTCACATAATATTTATCGTTAAGGAATTTATGTTTAGTGATTAATAATCGTACAGAATTGTATAAAAAGAAATGCACTAGGTAGAAGAAAACACAGTAGATCTTGGATCGTTCAAAACAACACTGCCACAATAGGCATGCGTTTTATTTTAATAGAACCAACATCAGATGAGTGCTTGCACTGAAATAAGTATATATTTGAGAGTAACATAAAGTTAAAATCCTAATCTACGATACTCTCACCTATGGCAAGCTATGTCACGACATTGTCATTCTATATAACATTAACCATTCTCGAACTGCAGCAAATGCAATCATCCATCATGGACATAGTCAAGGATACCCAACATAGGTATTTCAATCTGTTGGGACCATATGCCCGAGAATCAACGCCTGCCAATGGCCCGGAAGAATTTTTTAAAGTTATTCAAATTAATGTCCATCAAGGCCAAGGTGAAGGCCGACTTTATCCTGTTTGAGTTCAGGATTCCGCTCGTTAGTACATCGAAATTTGAGCTGTATAGAGTGCCATTAATACCAATTGAAAGATACAATCGCTATACTGCCTGTGAGGTGGAGTATGAATGAAGCCGAACATCCACATCCACCGACATCCACTGACATCCACTGTACCACAGGGAGTCTAACATGAGCACGCATGAGTTGATTTTGTTAAAGGGAATACCGTCTGCTGCTGAGTGTCACCTAATTGAGTAGCCTGCCCCCTTTTCTTGGACCAACACCCTACATTCCAACGAGTGGATTTATGCTGTCACAAATCGCGTCGTAGCTCCCATCATATTGTTACATGTACAAATAATTCTGCGAGCTACTTTCGCAATTGTTTTCACAACAATGAAGAACACGAATTCACTCGAAACCACGAGAACCCAACAAGCATGATCAACATCTGCAAGTGACGTCACTCCATTCATTAATTTGCTCGAATCTACCAGGTACCTCTCGGTAGAACATTTGCCAATAAACGAGAAATGGGTGAATAGGTAGGGACCCTATATAAAGGCGAGCTGAATGAATGGGGGGATCATCATCATTCATTACAACCTCGATAGAAAACTGCGATATAGTGGAACGCGAAATAAAGACAATTGATTGTTTGAGTGCGAAGTGATTTTAAGTGGACAGTTGAATGACAAATTTATAGATTTAGTGAAAATTAAAATTGTGAAATACTAAAATAAGTAATTGTGCATTTTTGTGATTAATTGAATAAACTCTTTTAATTTAATTTAAAAGACATTGCGTTTTCACTTCCCCGGAACATTAAAATTATTGGCCGCGAACCGAAAACACGCGACAATGGTGTCAAGAAGTGAGAAAGAAAAATTTTGGAAGTGAAAACGTTTAAACAGTTTTAAAGTGCACAATTGTGAAAATTAACGTGTAAAAATAGCCGAAACAATAAAAATGCCAGGAAATTTACATCTCAAAATTAATCAATTGAGCATATCGGAGCTCAAAGAGGAATTGGAACAACGAAATCTGGCTTTACAAGGTACAAAGGCCATACTGATTGCACGCTTGCGTGACGCGATCGAGTCGGAAGGCGGGAATCTGGATTCGGGAGAGTTCTCAGATGTGGAAAAAGGCGCAGAAGGTGGAGAAGTAGAAACACCAAAATCAAAGGAGCCAGAAAATGCGCTAATGCAAATGTTAATGCTGATGTCATCGAGTCTGACTGCGAAGCTAGATGAACAATCAACGAAGCTTAATGAACAATCAACGAAGCTAAGTGAACAGACATCCAGTTTAGCTGCGAAGCTAAATGAACAATCAGTGAAGCTAGACCAACAAGCAATCGAAATCAAGGCAGATTTTCAAAAACAATCCACCGAAATAAAAGCGGAGCTCGGCAGCCTGAACAAACAAATTAAAGGCGTCGAGGAAAAGGTTTACCAGGTCGAGGAAAAGGTCAGCCAGGTCGAAGAGAGAATGAACCATGAGATGGAAAAAGTGAAAAAAGAATTGGAAGCAGCGAAGGCAGTAGTAACTACTTCACCAGCTCCGCTTATAACCGCAGCGCAAAGCTCATCTAGGAATGTGCAAGCACCAATATTCGACGGGCAAACGGTCTGGACTATTTACAAAATCCAGTTTGAAGCAGCCGCTAGGATAAATCACTGGAATGAGCAGGAACGAGCAACTGCACTGATTTTTGCTCTTAGAGGCCCAGCTGCCGAGCTTTTGCAGACTATCCCCGTTGAGCTGCATTCAAACCCGGCTGCTATAGTGAATGCGCTGGACATGCGTTATGGAGACGATCATCTGAAGCAGATTTACCGGGCACAGCTACGGCATCGGATGCAGAAGTCTGGCGAAACCTTGCAGCAGCTAGCACAAGACATTGAGCGACTGGCACTCTTGGCTTACCCAGCGTACGACCCAGAACATCGAGACGACGTAGCAGCAGAAGCATTCATCAGCGCCTTAAAGGACAAGGAATTGCAACAAGCCGTGCGGTTAGCTCAAAAGCAAACAGTCAAGGATGCATTGGCTTATAGTTTAAATTTTGAGGCAGCCAAAAATGTGACCCGTACCACTGCCTGGGTTCGCGAGGTAGTGGCAGATAATTGCAGGTGTGAGCGCGTGGGAATTGAGCGAGAGCTGCAGGTGAATGGTGCGCCTAGATGCTGGAATTGCGGAGAAAAAGGGCAACTGCAAAGAGACTGCAAGAAGGGAAGAAGACCGAGCTATTGTCCAGGGTGGTGGAGATCCAGACCGTGTCAGGAGCCTAGAATGGAGGCCCATCAAACTGCAAGGGCCAACTTCGTGGGGCGAACGTTGGCTAGGAGTATCGACATCCCCAGCACCGTGGCAAGGCAACATCGTGGAGAAGCAGACAGATGACTTCCTGGTCAAGTTGATGAAGAACATTGCACCCTAACAAACGACACTGGTGCAACCCGATCGACGATCCGGCCAGACCTAGTGAGGTCCCAACTGCTTCACAAGGGCAGAGTTCATGGAAATGCTGACGCCCTATCTCGTCATCCATGTCCAGCTAACTGCAAACATTGCCAACGGATTGAGGAAAAGGAGCCGCCTGTTGATCTGCGAGTGATAACGGCCGAATTTGATCAAGGTTGGTCATCGGAGGAGATTCGAAATGCCCAATTAGCCGATGAAGACATCGGACCATTGCTCGTATGGAAGGAGACGACTGGGCGACCTGAGTGGAAAGACGTTTCGATGCATGGCGCAACCCTGAAAAGCTATTGGGCACAATGGAACTCCCTTCAGGTGGAGGGTGGCGTACTCAAGCGGAAATGGGAAACGGCGGATGGTAGCTCCTATAGGATGCAAACTATACTTCCCAAAAGCCGAATCCACGATGTGGTTAAGGAAATGCATGAAGGATCCTCGGGAGGCCACCTTGGTGTTAACAAGACCTTAGCGAAATTGCGGGAAAGATTCTACTGGCCCCACGCTCGAGAAGACGTAGAGGACTGGTGTCGCAGATGCACAATTTGCGCTTCCGTCAAAGGTCCAAAACGACGACTGAGAGGACAAATGCAAACCTATAACGTGGGGGTACCGTTTGAAAGGATTGCTGTTGACATCGCTGGACCCTTTCCTGAATCTGAATGGGGAAATCGATACACGCTCGTTGTAGCCGATTATTTCAGCAAGTGGCCCGAGGTCTACCCCATTCCCAACCAGGAAGCAACTACTGTAGCCGAACAGCTAGTGTTAAATTGGGTCAGTAGGTACGGTGTGCCTTGCGAACTACATTCGGATCAAGGCCGAAACTTTGAGTCACTAGTTTTTGGCAAAATGTGAGAGCTGCTCGGAATACGGAAAACGAGGACAACACCGCTGCATCCCCAATCCGATGGAATGGTCGAACGTTTCAACGGCACGCTCAATAAACACCTTGCCAAGATGGTTGACGAGAACCAAAGGGACTGGGACCGACATATCCCACTATTTTTGATGGCGTACAGAGCTGCCAAACATGCATCGACGGGCCAAGCCCCAGCCAAAGTCATTTTTGGAAAGACTATTCGTCTGCCAGCTGATATAAAGTTTGGAACACCCCCCGAGAAACCCCAAACGATCTCGGAGTACGCAAGTGAGCTAAGACAACGGTTGAACCAGATACATCGGACAGTGCGAAAACACCTCGAATCGGCTACTGACCGCATGAAGACCAGGTATGATCTAAAGGCTAATTCTACTGGCTTCCAGCAAGATGACTTGGTGTGGCTATATAACCCGCAACGGTGAAAGGGTAGGTCTCCAAAGTTGCAACATAACTGGGAGGGACCATACCGAGTCACAAAGCGAATCAACGACGTCGTATATCGCATACAGGAACACCGTAAACCGAGAGCCAAAATGAAAATCGTGCATCTAGACCGTCTTGCCCCATATTACATCCAGGGAGAATTGACTACAACTGGCGACACATCTTTTCGGGGCGAAAAGAACTGAGGTGGGGGCAGTGTTACATGTACAAATAATTCTGCGAGCTACTGTCGCAATTGTTTTCACAACAATGAAGAACACGAATTCACTCGAAACCACGAGAACCCAACAAGCATGATCAACATCTGAAAGTGACGTCACTCCATTCATTAATTTGCTCGAATCTACCAGGTACCTCTCGGTAGAACATTCGCCAATAAACGAGAAATGGGTGAATAGGTAGAGACCCTATATAAAGGCGAGCTGAATTAATGGGGGGATCATCATCATTCATTACAACCTCGATAGAAAACTGCGATATAGTGGAACGCGAAATAAAGACAATTGATTGTTTGAGTGCGAAGTGATTTTAAGTGGACAGTTGAATGACAAATTTATAGACTTAGTGAAAATTAAAATTGTGAAATACTAAAATAAGTAATTGTGCATTTTTGTGATTGATTGAATAAACTCTTTTAATTTAATTTAAAAGACATTGCGTTTTCACTTCCCCGGAACATTAAAATTATTGGCCGCGAACCGAAAACACGCGACAATATGCAGTGGTAACACGTCTTCATTGACATTGCACGGGTTCGGGGTTCTGCAGCTGGCTCCAGATTGCATTCTCAAATCTGATGCAGTGACTATTCAAGGTCATCGCATCCCTGAAAGCACCATGCAAGCGCAACACTTGAGAGGACACCAACCCAATTTACACACCATTCCACAACCATCCGGCCCGTTCTAAGACGTATTCCACGGAGATCGATTCCTTGAGACTTCTCGTTAAACTGTCGGTCTATAGGCAGTCCTTGGCGTGAACGAGTGACACCCTGTTTACTTATTTATACACCTCTTCACGGGTTTAGCGTCGGGTGGCACTGGTCGTGCCTAAGGGGCACTTAACACTTTTGGTACCCAACGTTGTGCCTAGCATTATGACCTTGGTTTTGTGTAACTGATAAACTGTTCACTGGTGACGTGACTGTGAGATCCTGTAGTGTATTCTCCAGGGGTTGATTTACGAGTGTGATTTTGAAATTGTTTGAAACCTCGGGGGTATACAATTGCGGCATAATGGGTGTGTGACGTTGCGGGTGAGTGAAGTGGCGGATTTTGCTAGTGAGTGTAGAAGAGTTAAGACTGCACACGTTTTGCTAGTGAGTGTCGTGATATTGGAATTTTTTTTTTTAGTCGTACTTTTAGGTTGCGAATATAGATCGATAATGTTTCTGTTTGATATCAGTTTTCTTCAAGCCCTTAGATCTTCATTATGGCAAAAATTAGATGAGCCGAATGCAAAAGGACAAGGCATGACTGCCAAGAACGTGGATGTGATGAGGAAGCAATTACGATCTGTGTTGCCAGCTGAGTTGAGGTTTAATACTTTGTTCATTATCGAGACTGACCCATTTACTTTTGCAGAGGACAAAGAACCAATACTCACGAAGGTGCAGGAGATAGAAATACTCCTAGCAGCTTTCATAAGGAAGTTCATATTAGTTGAATTCGTCAAGATCAAGGCGAAGGTGAAGAACGATAGACCGGCCAACAAAACCAAAGAAATTTTTGTTAAGCAGACCTAATATGGGTTGTTCATAGCCGTGGGAGACATTTTGCTCAAAACCAACGATGGCCTGGAATTGAAACCAGTAGAGGAGACACCGCCTTGGAGTACGCTGACCAGATCGACTCCTCGGCCGGTGTTTGTGGAGGCAAGCAGAGCATTCGACTTGGCTATGTGGAGTGCTCGTTGCATTGGCTTCCTTGAACGAGTGGCTGAAATTTGCCCGGTGAGAGGGGTATCAAAGGCTCAGCTATTCAAAGGCACGGCTAACTTATTTGAAGAGAAAGTACTAACATGGCTACGTGTTAATAACGTACTTGTCAAGTGAGGTAAGTGTTTCTACCACCTGATTATAGTGATCGCTTACACAAAGAGATCAAACTTAGGACACAGGAGCGAGGCGAGTCCATTGGGGTATATGTGATCACGATGGAGGGTATGTTCCTTTGACTGACGTTGGCTCCCTCTGAACGGAGAAGTGGAAGCTGATAAGGTGAAACATCACGTCGTTCTATAAGGGAGCGTTCAAGGATTACGTAACGGAATTTTTGAAGATTTTTGACCCCCCTCCTCCCTTTGTAATGCACCGTAACGTTTTCTGCACCAACCCCCCCCACCCTCCCCTCTCTAAACGTTAAGTAAAACTCAACTGACCATTTTTACCCTAAAGTCACAAAAATGGTTTTTATCCTTGGTATACTTTTAATTGCCTTTGCGGTAATAATACTAAATAAAACAAGAGATTTTTAGTCCGCAACACCTGCGTATTTTGTTTATTTTTATAAATTTTTGGCCTTACACACAATTGTTTTTGTCCTTCATTCTCCAATTTTAGCTTTTTTTTATAATAAAATCTAAAAATAAAATAACATTTTTATTTTGCCCTTTGGCAATGGAATTATAAACAAAAATTAAGCATTTTACTCGAAATAAAATCGTATTCTTAAAAAAAATAAAAAATATTCAACTATTAACCAAGTAACTAAGTAGGTCTATAAAAACAATTCGATCGAAACTACTGCTCCTCTGTCCACGGGTTTGCTAGCCACTCAGATTCTTTCATCACTGGCACCTGGAGTGCAGACGATGGTTCTGGAATTGTTAAGCCACTTGCATTAACTTCGTCTTCGTCGACCCAGTCAGCATCCTCAGACGATGTTTCATAGCGACGCACAATGCAGAGAAGCTCATTTGCCCTTCTGGCAGCAAGGCGCTGTGGCCGTACTCTAGTTTCACAATGGTCTGGGACAGTCTTGCCATGCACGTAACGACAGTGCATTTGAACACTTTTGTGAGATGTGAAATAGATCCCACAAGTTGGACATACTTTTTTCTTTAGGTCGGATTGTACAGATGGACAAAATAAATCGTAAGACATCTGCTTGAACCCTTCTTGCGGAGGTGACAGATCAACGAACAACCTCACAAGAAGTGGCGAAAACTTGGATGTTCCTTTGTCTAGCAAACTGGGTACTAGCTTGCTTGGGGTTTGAAGTATTGGGCAAGGTGGCGGCATGAAAGTATCCGCAAAAACAGATTTCAATGCACTTCTTGGTGATGAACAGCAGGATTTATCCGCGCATTTTATAACCTGTAAGAAATATTGCGATTCACGGGCGTGAACGCTATACCACGCCAGATTTGGTTCTGCTGGATCCTGCATGCTATCTTCGGGCTGTCTTAACTCCGCCGAAACGTCGTAATTATCAATTTTCATTTCTCTCCACAATTCTGGAAGTGTTTCTCCAGCGTGCTGAAAATTGCGTTTTTCAAAATCATCATCCGTAGTCATTCCTTTGCCGTCGAGACGCCTGCCAGTCGTTTGCTGAGGGGAGCCATCCGACGCCCAACTCGGTTATATGCGCTCCGCCCAGGAGCATTAGTCGCTATAAAAAGGGCGTCCAGGTTTTATTTTTTAAAGTGTTCAATCGCAAAGTTCTTGCCTTTGCGATAACGCGGGTTTTCGTCCGGCCCACCATCTACAAAGATGATGATCACTGGCTTCACGGTGTTCGATTCTGTCATCATTAAGGGTTTGAATGACGGTATTGATAAAAGTGATTCGAAATCATAAGCATGGGTGTTCGCTGTGGAGGATGTGTGTTTCCCGCTCCTTATGGATATGTGTGTCGGCCCGCTGTACCCAACAGCTTCTTCCTTACCAAAACTGTTAGGTTCCACGTTGACGCCGGCGTTTACAGAAGGAATAAGCTTGTGCCGCTCTGCCATGACCCAGTCATGATCAGGTAAAAGTATTCTGTATTCCATATGCATTAAAAGAGGGCTCTGACTTTTCACTGCTGGTAAACCTATTGGTACACGTACCTTATCGTCTTGTGAGAGAACGAATACTTGCTGCGGTCCCAGAAGCGACGCGAGAGATTCTAATGACCTGATTGTAGCAGTGCAAAATTTCCCGTCCTCGTGCTTTTTATGCATCTCGGTCTGTGGTCCTGCTAACTTTACGGGTACGGTATGTACGTGCCTTCTTCCCTCTTGAGTGTTAGAAACGCGTGGGAGTAAATGAAGATATGTCTCGCTTCGAGAAATTTCGAATCCCATTAACAACAGCCTCTCATGCAGGTCAGACAGAGTGAGACAACTCCTAATCATCTCGGTTCGGCGGCGTTCATCAGCAGCGCTGCCATGACTGGCAATTTTAACTATGTTCTCTAGTAGAGCAGGTTGCGAGTCAACATAAGGGGGCTGTCCAGGGCCAGTTCGAGGTTGTGTTGCAGCAGGATTGTTTCTCTGACGTTCTGTTTTCTCCAGTTTTTCTTTGGCTCGGAATTTTTTTGCACGCTTAGCAAAGTCCCTTTTTTCCTTTAAACGTTTCTCTTCTTGTTTCAACTCTTTGCGTAGCTTTTTTATTTCGTCGTGAACATCATCTTTGGCTATACCAGTGTCCATTGCTTCAGTAAGAACATTTATTCTCTGTTGCAGTAGACCAATTTTCTTCATAAGAGTTTCTTCAGCCGGTTTGCTTGGAATATTTTTAATGATGCCTGAATCAATCAAAGTCGTGTGTGATTCCGTAGACAGTGTCTCCACAGTTTCCTCATCAGTATTCTGACTTTGCTCATCGTGGGTATCGCTCACCTTTCGTTTGACAGCAGTGCTTACTTGTCCAGCGACTGCAACAATCGATTCCCTAAAAGATGAACACGTGGATGAAGCTACAACATCCGAGTCCTATAGACCAAGAGAAAATAAATTAAGAATAGGTATTATTGACACATGCAATAAAAAAGAACGTAATACAACATATACAAGCAGATGCACCTGTTTTTGTTGAAGAGCACGCAAAGTCGAGGGAACATTGGGCCTTAGTTTTGCTGGCGTGCTTGATGTTTTCATAGGTAGCTAGAAATCTATAATACTTATGACCAGTTCTTTAATGAAAAATCAAGGTTGGGATTACATATTATAATACTTATGTCATTATTACATTTAAGCAGTAAACTTCCCTGTGTAAAATAGCTCAGCATTGTTGCTTTCTTCTTCGTGGCCTTCACCTTCAAATCTCGTATAACATCATTTATATGTTCTTTAAACTTTTCTTTATTTTTTAAGTTTTTCTTTTGCCGTTTTCCAAATTGCGTCGGCATTTTTTGACACAGTTGCGCTGGCAAGTCAGCATGAGAGCCTTTATAGGCCAAAAACAGCTGATGATACAAATCTCCCTCTTTTGAAGACATTACAGTATGAACACTATGAACTCACTCATTACAACACTATGAACACTATGAACTTTAACAACACCGACTACAGCAATGTGCTTCTGCATAAACACTGACAAATACTGACAACGAAAACAACATTAAATGTCGTAAAACACAATCTAGGGATTCCCCGTGATGACGACCAGACTACAAAATCGAGGGGTCCCCCGTAAAACGTGAATGAAAAGGGTTGCCAATTTGGGAGTTTTTATTCCCTAGTTTTTTATTTAAAAAAAAAAAAACAATGTTACGTGACGTGTTGTAAGAAAGCCCCCTCCCGCCCCTGTAACGCATCGTAACGTTTTACGAGACCCCCCCTCCCCCCAAATTGCGTTACGTAATACTTGAACGCCCCCTAAGATGTAGCTTCATCTGAAGAAAAATTGAAACGATTCCTCAGTTAGTTTAAATCGAACGACAGCTGAAGGGAGTGAAGGCTTCAGTGGAAGCTTATTTATCAATACAGACTCGGAAATCACCGTAACTTTTTGTGTCTGCACAAGTAAGGACAGGTAGCGTTGTGACCTCTTCATGGAAATTGGAGATTTCTCCGTGAAGACCAAAATCGAAGAGATGCTTAAATCTGTTGTTAAATAGAACTCTGCAGTGCATTATGGTCGGGTTGTCCTGGAAGACAAAGAATGTATACTTGAGCGCCCAGAGGTGGGTATCGAAGGTGGAGGTGTCTCTTTTCTATTAATCCTTTTCCTTCCATTTACTGCCACCAGAAAATATACTTCTGTATCCTGAAGATACCTCTAGGTGCAGAAAAACAAGACCCAGCCCAAAGTGATGTCCAAGCTAGGTTTGTAGGTTGAGGGAAGGTACTTAGTGGGTATTCCAGAAGACTTGTGCATTTATTAGCTCCCACACGTAACGCATGAATACTCTTCCCCTCTAGTTTAGCTTAAACAGAGCCCTTTTACCTATCTTCGTTAAAAAGTAATGCGTGAATATACACAAAAACAACAAGAAAAAATTATATTTCACCTTTTTTTCTATAGAAGTCGTTTAAAACTGAATGCTCTTAGAAAACCTTTTATATAATAAGATCTAGAAAACTTCAAATGGGTTCCCACTAAAAAAGACATTTCATTGCAAATTTAAAGCATCTTTGAATAAATTTCAAGTCTCTTGTTCATCTTACATAACATATGCCAAGAATCTTGACTTTAATCTCAACCATTTTCAATTCCTGTCTATCCTGAAGCCGAAAATGATATTCTATTTACATGAAATATTCATTATTACAATGAAATTAAGTAACTCAGAACAATTACACTGAAACCTGACTGGAAATTCTAAATTACCTTTGTACAACGCTTTGTCTATGAAATCTAGTCTGCAAGTGGGAAAGTAATCCTATTATTTGATACGGCTTGCACGTATCATATGGACTAGCATGATTATGAGTACATCTGAATATCTTCAACGTCTTAAGGGTGACTTTACAGCTCAACCTGGGTGTAACATTTCTAATTACTTCTTAGCATTGAATGGCTGGCTTAATATACACCCTGGCCAACAATATAATTTGGAACATGGTTCTAATGATGATGATAGCCACAGAGCATCTTCCCTATCAAGAAATTATAACAAGAAGTGTAAAAGGATAACATCAGTGACGGGGATGAATCCTTTCTAAAGATACTAACTCATATTTCAAGAGTGAATTTGATGGAATTAATGAATTTGTTTGGATGTTGCAGATTTGGTGGTTTGATATGAAATAATTTGATACAGTGATGGTTACTTGTTATAAGGTTGTTTTTAAAAAAACAAACATCAAATGAACATATCTTAATGGAATTGTCTTTTATAAAAAACTTTCAGTTTTTTTAACACCTGAAAATGTTTAAAGTTTCGTTTAATCTGAGTATACTTTCGCGCATTATGGTTCGCGGCCAATAATTTAAATGTTCCGGGAAAGTGAAAACGCAATGTCTTTTAAATTAAATTAAAAGAGTTTATTTAATTACTTAAAAAATGCACAATCACTTATTTAACTACTTCACAATTTCAATTTTCACCATTAAAAGTCTAACTTCCATTTGTCCATAAATTTCTATCGCAATTGCCTTCTAAAATCACTTCACAATCAACGAAAATCACTTTTCTATTACTCGAATAATATCGCTTCACTCTTTCACAATTTTTAGTATCGCGGTTCTAATGAATTCCCCCATTCATTAAGCTCGCCTTTATATAGGGTCTCTAGTCATTCAACCCAGTTCTCGTACATTGGCAAATTAGCGGGAACATTCGAGCAGCGTAATGAATGGAGCAGTGACTCACTTTCAGATGTTGATGCTTGGTGGGTTTTCGAGTACGTTCGTTTTGTTGATAATGATTAATGGGTTTTCGAGAACGTTCGTTTTGTTGATCATGATCTTCTTAACGATTGTGAAAATAATTGCGACAGTGACTCGCAAAATTATTCGTGCATGTAAAAATATATATATTTTCTACGAAACAAATTAGCAGGTCACTAGTTGTACTGACTGTCAACAGCCTTAATCAGCCTTCCGACGTAGCTTGCGATCAGCTTCAGCATCACCTATAGATTCTCAATCATTATAAGTAGCCAGTAAAGTAATCATAAAATGGGATTTAATTAATGAAGTTATTTTTACATAGGACCAACAAATTGTTAATTATCTACCCCAAAAGCTGAGCTGAGGTATCAGTTTAATCCTTAATGACCCACTGTGCTTTTGTAACGTGACTGACCAGTAGTTTGATGAATTTAAGGATAAATAAACAACTCTGTCAAATAAAGTTAAAGACATGATGAACGTTACGGATTCATCTAATATCAAAAAGGATGTGGATTATTTAAAACTAGTATTTACAGTGAAAATATCATTTCTGAAGCGACGCAAACGATTATCAAATCCAAGAATATTATTTCATACGATGTCCTCGAAAAAAAATTGCAAATGATTATATTCAATTTGTAAAAAATTTCTTCCAGAATGTATCTATTGATTTAGATGGCTTCTTATGCTCGAGAATAGGTGCAGTTAAGAAAACTAAACCGCGCCTCCTCTGTGTTACATTCAGTGACCCAAAGCATGTTACGACTATATTTATAAACAAAGCTCGCCTTGATGAAGGAGCTGTAGTAATCGAGCAGTCACACAAGCAGATTGCTCGAAAACCTTCCCAACCCTTAACCGAAATTAATTACAGAGTTTGACCAAAAGAAAAAAAAGAAAGACTTCCTTTCTTCCATTCATAATTATAATTTATAAATTTTTTTTGCCATATTATTATTAAACGTAATTTTATATCAATTTTCCTTTGTATCAAATTTAAACGTTACCCTTTAATTATATTTTTTAACTTTTTGAAATCTTTTTCTGCGGTTAATTTTGTTTTCGAGTAGTCACAATATCAAATTGCTCGAAAACTCTCCTATCAAAATTGCAATTCATAGCAACCCATGACGAAGCAACTAGCACAATTGGGTTGCTGACAGTTGTCACATTGGCCATCGAGTGCACAATCAGAATGCCGTTGTCCAAATCCTACCCGGGAAGTTTACGGTTTTAGAAAATAAGTCCAGTGTAAGGAAGTGTATATTTGATGTGAATAGTTAATTCGTCCCAATAATACACGCAAGCACTGAACATTTTCTTGACGTTTTGTACTTTGAAGTTTCTGTAGGTGACTGATTTATTTTGAATATGAGAGGTACAGTGAGTGACAAAGCGGTGGTGATTGAAGGCAAGCAAGAGGAGCGTCAAGACGAACATGGATTCATTTCCAGACACTTTGTAAGGAAATACGCGCTTCCTAAGGGATATGATCCAAAATAAGTTATCTCGACGTTATCTTCTGATGGTGTTTTAACGATCAAGGCCCCGCCACCAACGAAAGAAATTTTCGGCTGCTTGAAGAGCTAGAATAAGGACAGAAGAAGAAGTAGGTGACGGAACAATATCATGGGGTCTCGATAAAAAACTTTGAATTCTTTTCTAAAATATGAAGGGCAGGGAGTTTTTGGTGGTGATGGCGTGAGGTGAGATTCAGCATGGATCGAAAGTTGGTTGGGGGATGTTGATCAAACGGTTCAAGATTGGAGGAAATCGTGCGGGTGTTTCAGGTTGATCGTCGGAAATTGCAGAGAAGGAAGAATAACGGTGGAATGCAGAAGAAGTGTTGTGGTGCTTTAGCGCTGGAGTTGGATAACAGTTTGGATGAACCATATGTCACCTTGGAGCATCGAATTTTGCGATTCTTGTCGAGACAGTTCAATAGTCAATCATGGAATAACCAACGTTCAAAGGTATTTGTCCTGTTATCCGATAGACGACACCGTTTTTTGTCTTGGAGCTAGATGGATACGTATCTACCAGTTTATTGACCGCAAAAATTCATGTCACTCCAACAAAGAAAATTTCCGTTCCGAAACCCTCCATTGCACGACTTGAACTGAGCAGAGTAGTCTTGTTGGTAGAAACAAAGAAACAGATAAAACAGGCCAGTACATGGACTAGCGTAAAAACTTTCTTTTGGTCCGATTCGAAAATTGTGTTAGCTTGGCTCCAAAAGCCAATAGCAATAGGGACAGTTTTTGTTGCAAATCGAGTAAACGGTATTCATAATGTTTTCACAGCGAACGGGTGGCACCATGTTATCACATATGAAAATCCTGCTGATTTGGCTGCAAGGGAAATACGTCCGGAACAATTGCTGCACTCTTCCCTTTGGTAGAAGGGACCAAAATAGATCTAAAACATAGATATTCTCATAATTAACAGCCTTTTACTATCGGCAATCAAACAGGAAGCCGTACGGAACGAAGCACGCTCAGTTAGTACAGCAGCCACTGAGCCAAGTCCAGAACCTGAAATATTCAACAAATACTCGTCACTACCTAAGTTACTCAAGGTGATGGCGTTTATATAATGGTTTATTTACAGCATATCTCATCCAAACAACCAACATCTAGGGCCATTAAATCTCAAAGAGACACAAAATGCAAAACTGAAATGCACGCAACTTTCTCAACAGCATGCCTTCGCACCAGAACTACGCGTACTATCCAAAAAGATCAAATTATCACACAATTGCAGCATTAAATCTTCAACTCCGCACAAACTCTCAGGATTGATGGAATGTTGCACTACGCTTCACTCAGCGAGAAGGCAAAACATCCAGCAATACTACAATGCGGCTCTTTAGCTAAACTCGTTGTTGGATAGGCCCGTCGAACAACTTTGTATGGAGGAACACAATTCGTATTGACAACTATTCGTCAACAGTACTGGGTTACCAACGTCGAGCTATTTGTGAAAAATATATTATACTTCAGATCCACCGCCCGTCCCAAAAGTCAATTGATGGGACAACTACCATCTCCTAGATTCCGAATAGAAAAACCACTCTACCAGACAAGATTGGACTATGCCGGGTACATAACGATAAAATGGAACGGCGGACGTGGAGCAAAAACATCGAAAACCTACATCGCCGTGTTTGTTTGCTTATCTACCAAGGCCTTCCATCTTGAAGCAGTGAGTGACCTCTCCACAGTGGCATGTATCGCAGTAATCCGCAGGTTTATTGCCCGAAGAGGAAAATGCCACACCATTTATAGTGATTGTGGAACCAATTTTCAAGGCAGTGAAGAATATTTGAAGGAAGCTTTCAGAGAAATTGGAAACATTGCCAGGAGTTTCTTTTGAATGGAGGAATTCAATGGCAATTCATTCCTCCTGGTAGTCCACACTTTGGTGGGCTCTGGAAAGCTAGAGAAATCAATGTAGTGGTACTTAGTAAGGGCAATTGGCAAAACACTATTACCTATCGAAAAATTATTCACACTTCTGGTCCAGATAGAGACATGTCTCAATTCACGTCCTCTTTTTGAAGTTAGTAGCGACCACACCGATCTTGCCGCTATTACGCCAGGACACTTTCTAACTGGATGCAAGTTATTTGAAATACCATCCATCTCAACTGACAAGCATGTTAGCCGCAATTGGAAATCATCCAGCAGATCCGCAAACACTTTTGGCATAGATGGAAGCTCGAGTACCTTTTTTTTTGTGGCGAATGCCCATTTGACACATGCCTTCGGGCCAGGTCTCGCTTGAGTACCTTGGTCGATTACAAGAAAAGCCAAAATAGATGACGATACGACCCAACCTACAAGCAGGAGAACTCATCTTCGTGAAAAATGAAAATTTCCCACCAACACACTGGCTACTTGCAAGAGTGACGGAGGTGCACCCTGGACCTAACGGGTTAGTACGCGTCGCTTCTGTCAAATTTCACGGAAGAATAACAAGACGCTCCGCCTACCATTTGCCAGTTCAAACCATGATGCATCAACAGAACCACAATAACAATCTCTTCAAACCACCATGTTGTTAACAACTACATAGACATCAAACCTGGAAAGAACCAAAATAGCTCCAACCGGAGGCACATCGTTGGAATACTTATCAATCTAAGCAAAGAAACCGTAACTAGGACCAGCAACCGCCATTCCAAGGAAACCTCGAACTTCGATACCAGCACCCAAATTGCTCTTTTGCTTGTTGGTAGTTCTCTGCGCACTTCCATCATTAAGCTGTAATCTAATGATAACTCAATTATCGACTGACGTCTATATTGAACACATAGAAACTGCACGCATCCACAGAGGAGCCCTGAAAATGCAGCTTCAGCTGCCATGGGACAATATAAAATATGATCAGGCCAACGTAGAAACTGAACGCCTTTGAGCGACAGATCCTGAGGTGAATAATCGGAGCGAAGCTTGACGGGGACCAATGGCAAATTCGATACAACCATGAGCTGTATGAAATTTTTGACAAACCAGAGGCCTCAACGATTGTAAGACTGCAGAAGCTGGACCCATGAATGGGATGGGTGAACAACGGATACCCAAGAAGGTATTCGTTGGGAGAGCTGAAGGCCGGAGGGACTAGTGGGGAAACCGTGGAAACGCTGGTCTGATTTGGTCGGCAAAGACAGCTCATCGCTGCTCGGGTTTCGGAATTGGAAGACGCGGTCAATAGACCGAGACAGTGGGAGGCACTGTTTGCAGGAAGCGTAGGTCCAACAGGGGCTGTAGTGCTAAGAAGAAGAAGAAGAATGTAGAAGCTATCGTAGCTAAATGCGTTGGATTTTGCTAAGCCAGCTCAGGAACTTCAACAGAAACTGGTGGTTGTGAACTTGTACAACATCTACGGGAATACAGGGATGAGATCCTTCACAGCATTTAGTTACGATAGCTTCTACATTGTATTAATTTCCAAAGCAAATTTCCAAAGTGGGAAATTGTTAATCACTGGATTCCCTATTTCCCCCATAATGGCCACCACTTTATTGCGGCTACTCCGGCGGAGGGTCCTCCGTCCCCAATCTAGCTCACCCGAAGACGGGCATGGGCGCCACTCGTCCGCTTTTCGAGCCTCACAAGGGGTCGTCTGAACGAGAAGACGACCGGCCGGAGCAAAAAAAACTATCGCTTGAGCACTAAGCCGCGAGGATTCTATCACCCAGGGCGAGTTGAAAATAACGCCGCCACGCAAAACCCTTGATTCCCTACCCCCCGGCCACTGAAACTACGCCTAACACTGAAAACCGAGGAAACCGACACTCACATTTACTACCCTCGCCGAACACTACCACCACCGTAAAATCTTCCAGGTCTTCCTGCCTGGTCACCGCTCCCGGGGAAAAATTTCCCGAGCCGCACTCCTCACAACTGGAAAAAAAATTAAATAATTTTGCTATATGACGAAGGGAAAAAAGAAACCGAATAGTTGCGCCTATGTTGACTATATTTATTGAAATAAAAGAAACAAATCGACAATCTAAAAGACAAGAAAGCCACTTACTTTAACTTCCTAACCTAGGAAAGGCGCCCCTCGCTTCCGTTCGCTCCCAGATTTCCTTCGCCGTCTCGTCGACGTTCGTAATGCAGTGATGACTATCCATAATTGATGTTCCCAAAGTAATTTTATTTTACGCAGCGATGAATATCCAAAATTGATGTTTCCAAAGTATTTCTATTTTACGCAGCACCACCGTTGTTCGCACAAGTTGACGCCGTTCCAAAGGCACTTAAATTTTCGCAGCACCACCGTGTTCGCAGATTTTCAGAAAAACTTCACCGTCCAAAAAGAAATAGGGAAAAAGGGCCGAACGCGCCAATCTTCTCGGCTTGAATAAACTCACTGAATCCCGTTTTTTTCCCCTTCCATCCACCGGGAAAAACTTGTTTTGGCTGACTTTTGCTATGTTGAACGAGTAATTCCCCTCGCTTGGTTCCACTCAACCTACATACCACATGGTGGCGATCCTATTGGGAATCGAACGCACTACCCGCCGAATGGATTAACTTGATCTCCATTGTCTGTTATTGTTGATTCATGGTTTATTTATCATTTCCTTCGACCGACGATACGAGTGCAGCATCACTTGTCATTTGTTTGTCTGCTGTGTCGTCTTCGGCGACTGATGATGTTCCGATGATAACAATCATCTGAGTCTTTGGTTGGTTTCACTGAAACAAGAATTTCCTTACTTGCATGTTTTAAATTTTTATTTTTTTTATTAATTTCCTTCTTTTATCATACTCATTTGTATGTTTTATTTTTATCAGTTAATGTAGGTGCTGTTGATGTAATGGTAAGGTCTTTTATATAGCCTTATAGTGAAATTATTTTGTATTCAGATGAGAACTGTAACAACCCACAGATTGGCAATTTACACTGCAATGTAGCGTGAATGATAAAGGCAACCATTTAAATCGGATATAATTGTGGTTTTCATTGGAATTCGTATTTCAATATCGCGCTGTTGAAATTACCATGTTGTAAAATATTCACATTTAGTCTCAAATGAAGACTCTCCTGGCCGGAATTTAGGATTTGATGTTCTTTTAACCTTCCCAATTGTTTAGAAATTTTTCCCAACTATCATTGGGATTCGAATGTTACTTTTCATGTCTCTTAGCATTATGGGCATTATCGACAAATTTAACGCGGAAGGTGCACTTGCGCCTTTTAGGCTCGGTATGTACGATACGATGTGTCTTTAAAGTTTTGGATGTTTTATAATATCTGCCACAATCATTGTACTCACACTTGAGTGAGCGGGATTAGAGTATAAAGCCTTATGACGATGCAATTGCGTTGCCTGACTACATGTTTTGCCGCATATGTTGAATGGATGACGAATGTTTCCGCAACCTTGTGTATTTCGCATTTCGTTTTCGAGCTCGCGCTGGTGCTTGGTGTCTCCGCCGCTTGCTGCTGGTTGCGTTGTCCATAATTGTGTCGTGTGGAACGGAAGCAACCTAGCTACATGAGTTTAATTACATTAAGTGACAAAGCAAAATTACTATGTGGCTTCCTGTTTGTAATTAAAACAATTATTAAGCTTAAAATTATTGCGTGGCTTTCTGTTCGTAATTTTATCAGTAATTCTTTCGTGGATGGAAATTTAAATTACTTGTTGATAGTTACATCATTGGACTACCAGAAACAAGCAATTAATAAAGTGCGGCTTGGTATTGCGTAGGTTAAACTCTTACGAAATCGCGTATGGTAGTGTTCGTGTGAGCAACGCTATCGAGTCTAAATGTTCACCCGTAACGATTGGTCCGTCGAGCCGTTTCAATTATTATTCCACAGTCTTTTTTTCAAAAGCCATTTTATTATATTCCAGAACAAATATTAGATTTCCCAAAGTGTTTACCCTTGAACAAATTTTCAGTTATTCGAACGAGGAACAGTTAATAATTTTGATGAATTTGGATTCACTTTGCAAAAAATAATATACTCGTATTACTCTTTCCCATCGGCAATATTTTCAATGAAAATTTCAGCCGAGTAAGAAGGGTTGACTAATAAGCTCTGATATAACGCAAAACTCTCCGACTGTAAGCATGATAAAAAAATTTCTCACAACGCGCCATTAAAGAATTTCACTATTTAGGTACATCTGCCACAACTCGTCGTTCCCGTTTATCTATTCCCTTCTGCTATTCTCCGAAATATGACGAGGCATTTTGAAGATGTTGCCAATATATCCAGTATTCCTAGGCCCCCGTTGGTGATTCTATGACTTTTATCCAATTCCAAATTTCAGCCATTCACATCGAACATGATGAAAGCAGCTTTTCCGTTCCCTGTAATCTACGAGGGTGCCGGGGAAAATGAACCCCACGTCATCTGGTCCCTATCGAAGATTTATGTACGTCAAGCAACAGATTGCCGGCGTCTTATCTCCTTTTTGGTCATGAATAAGATTTTCATTTCAACGTAATTAAATAATTTCATTTATACGGAAAATTAAATACGTTCTCCGAATTAGAGTGGTAGATAACGTGATCTAAAAGAGGATTCGCTGTTGCATGAAATGGTTTTCCCAGAGATATTTACGAAAATATTGTACTGCTTGTACTGGGTAATGGTTTTGTAATGAACGTCTTGAAACCGCGCGGGTACAATAGCAAACAGAAGGTGTACAGTTGGGAATTACCGAAAAGAAAAATCGTTTTCCCGAGAGTGTATTTGGGAAACTTGAGATTTATTTTGCAACTATTTGCATTTTGCATTCAACTCCAATGGAAGTTGCTTGTCATCATTTACTTACGTGCATATACGAGTACTCGTACGACTACGCGCAGGTGCCTCTGCCTGTCAAGACGTTATTGTCCCGTTAGATCCCTTGATGCCATTCTGCATAATATGTTGCATAGAAACGTTTTAGATCTCGACGTGAGCTGGGATAGTGATCCTTTGGGAGTTGAGAATGTGCTGCTGGATTCAACCCATTCAGGAATGAGCCAAACGTCGTCGCTGGTTTCCCTGCCGGATTGCACAAGCGGTCCTGCCCTGGGTTGCTGGGTTTTGGTTGGGTCACACAACAGCAAGTATCAGAGCTTACATTTCTTTTCGCTTTATGTAAAATCATTTCCAGACATTCTTTTCCCATAAATCCTTCAATGATTTCTTATTCACAAACGCTAAGATCCAACCAATCCAACAGCAGCAACGATAGCACTCGCATTGTATGTAGCAGGACGAACGGGTATAGAACAGTTGTTACTTCCTTCCGTTCGGTGAAAGCTTTTTCGCTTCAATTCAAAAGGAATCATATATGCGATTTTGTTATCCTTTCTGATGCACAAAAATTGTACTATCTGCTCAGTTGGCTCGCTTTGATGTTTTGTGCATGTGTTCTTGTGTTTGTGAGTTGTCTTTTGCTTGAATATTTACTTTTGTTTTCGCAGAATTGGATGAATGGAGAGAGTGCAGAGATAAAGTACATTTTGAAATGTTAAAGGAGATTGTCAACTTCTATTGCAGTTAATTGGCGGAAAATTTCCTTTTATTGAAATGGATGATTTATTGATTCGTCCATTGTAGCTTCAATTGTTACTGGAAGCGAAGGAGTGGAAAGATTAAAGGATTTTTTTTTGCCTGGATTCAATCTATGAGAAAGGTTTTAAAAATGTAAAACAACCTCAGATAGTGAATTGGCGTTGCTTTAAACGTGGGTATTATTGGTATTGTTTCCTACAAAAAGGGATAATAAAATTGAACGCTTTTTAACTTTGGGTAAAATAATATATAAAAAAACTCCTTCTTCTTCTTAGTACTACAGCCCCTTTCGGGCCTTCGCTTCCTGCAAATAGCGCCTCCAACTGTCTCGGCCCATTGACCGCGTCCTCCAATTCCGAGCAGCGATGAACTGTCTTCGTCAACTGAGTCAGACCAGTGTTTCCTTGGCTTCCCGACTGGTCTCCTTTTGGGTATCCGTTGTTCGTCCATACGATTCATGGGCCAGCCCATTGTAGCTTCTGCAGTCTTATAATGGTTGAGACCTCCGGCTCGTCAAAAATGTCATACAGCTCATGGTTGTTTCGAATTCTCTATTGGTCCCCGTCTAATTTCGCTCCGATTATTCGCCTCAGGACCCGTCGCTCAAAGGCGTATAGATAACTCAACGGTGCTATTTGCTTCCTTGGGGTGGTTTTACTTGGAGCTGGTGTAATTTAGCACCCTAGCTCCCTTCTATCTGTGAGTAATTATTTGCTCATCGTGATTATCGGAATCATAGTATTGGATTGATCGATAATTAATGTCGTTTTTTTCATGCTTTTTTTCATTTATTTATATTAATAACAAACATTAATCAATTATGTATTGACCATTCTTTTGGATGGCCTTTTGCCATCTGTTGGTAAGTTGAAAAACTCCACGTTCAGATAAGTCTGGTTTACAGGAGCGAAGAACTGGTTCAACTTATTTTTAACAGCCTGATCGGAATCAAAAGTTTTACCATTCAAATGGTTTTGAAGGGAGCGAAACAAATGAAAGTCTGATGGTGCTAAGTCGGCGCTATAGGGTGGGTTTGGCATCAGTCCCCAATTGTGCTCCATTAATTTTTGACGGGGTACAAAGAGGTGTGAGGAGTGGCATCATTATGATGGAAAATTGCGCCTTTGCGATTGGCAAGCTCATGGCGTTTTTTTTTATTTCTTCATTCAATTTCGAGTGCCCGTTCGAATCAATAGTTTGGTTTCTTGGAAGTAGATCAAAGTCGACTATACCCTGGAGTAATCAAGCTGTCACCCAGCCAAACCGCTCGAATAACAAATTCAAAAGCGCTTTATTTAATACCAATCGTCATAAATTTTTAATAGAACATAAAGCAAATTCCAAACAATAAAACTATAAAAAAACTTAATGGCCCGAATGGCTCTCTAAATTTATACGTTATCAGTTAAACACATTTAATGAAAAAAATACACTTGCAAATTTAAATTAATTAAGATTATTACATATTTTTTGATTCAATTGGAAAAAGGAGAAAAAACCAACCAGCATTATTCAAAAATTACTTATACTACTAACACAACAATGAAAGGTAAGGTAAGGTAAGGTAATTAGGGAAAATTGCTTAAGCTCCCTAATTACTTTTTAATGATCTAGAGTAAATTTCCTTAAACATAGCTAGTATATAAGCAGGAATGTGAGTGAAAATAAATTAATCGCTGAAGAAGACCGAACGATTACGGTCGAAAATCGATTTCGAGAATAAAAATAAATTAAAATACACAAAATTAAAAGGAAGCTGTCTTTTTCTATTTTCAGATGAATCAATTCAAAAATGTGTTCCAATCAGGGCAAGTTTCTGCAATCCATGACATATAATCCTGTTTCCATTTCTATCCGGAGTCGTACTATCAATTTCGATACCAGCTCTATCGAGAAGATTTATCTCATCACTAGTGACTTCAAGATTCGATACCTTCACCCGAGGCTTCCTGCGGAATAAGCTATTCACATTCGCGAAAACGCCATCTGGGTCCTGCGGGCGAGTACCCCTCAATTTTTCCGCCCATTGATTGCTGACCTCACTCTTGAAGTATGAACGGATTAAGTTCCGGACATTCTTCAGGTGTAATTTCAACAAAGCCAACGAGGGATGGTTGTAGTCCAAAAATCGTCGATAAATATTGTTGACACGTGTGAGAAGAAGGCTTTTCAATCTTTTCAACCTTGCGATGGTTGGTGTTTCATATCCTTCCATATTGTTTCGATGTTTAATTTTGGGAACAACTTTCTCAATCGTTTCCAACGTCAGCTTCTCTAACTTCGACAAATAGAGATCTATTTCATCGTCAGTTAGATTTCTGTTATTAGGAACCATTGAGCAAGCGTTGCCATCATCAGAAGAGGGACATTGTTTCTGGTACTCACGATTAAACTTCTTTTGAAACTTTCCCCAGTCTGTTTTTTTGAAATTCAACCGATGGTTCCGCTCGAATAACATTCCCGGGCGAAAATATCATTTTTTCACTGAAAAATCCACAAATATCATTCAATTTTTACTTCTAATTAAAAAAAAAATTAAAAAAATTAAATATAAATATAGTTTAATAATCACATCATTTTCGAATTATGTCTCTATTAATAATAAATAAAAAAATTCTAAATAATAATTTATTAAATTTAATCTCTGCTCTAAATTTTCATACATTTATAGTATAAAAAAACCAATTAAATAAAAACTACAATCTAAAATTTGATGACGGCAACCCCTTTTGCAACGCAATTTAGAAAACGAATTGCCGTCTTATCTCGTCAGAAAGAAACCACCGTTGCCGGTATGCAAAGGGCTCGTTATGTAAACCTCCGTTGCCGGCATGTGGGAGTCTCGTCGAGATAAGCAAAGCGGGTGCATCACCTGAGGGAGTCGAGTTATTTTCCGTGAATATGAGGGACTTGAATCGACAGCTAATTATGTTTTGTCAGTCGTCGGAAGGTTACTTTTCTTTCGTGTACCGAAAATTGATAGGGAAAGTCCCACTTGTGAAAAGATAAATACAAGTTTATCGTATTTTCCGTGTACATAGTTCTCGACATTACCAATGAACCTAATTGGATAGTTGCTGGGCTACATCGGAAAATCGTGTTCCCAACTGTTGGATTCCATCGAGCTGTCGAGAGAAAAATGATTCCAAGTGGATGGATTGGCGGTCAAGCGACGCCAGTGAAATGTCGCGAAACTTTAACAGTTTGTGTGCAGTTCGTACGACGAAATTAATCAAATTAAATACCTGGCGAAGATTTTGATAACTTTTAACATAGTAAATATGTTGGCCCATTGGTAGAATTTTGCAAAAGAAGTTTGCCAGTGGTGAAACCGTTATATGAGGGCTTTCTGTTTCTGTGTCACCAAACTTCACCTTGTCGAAGACATTTCGTCGGATGAACGGTGTCAACTTTATAGAAATAGTTTAGAAAAGCTTTCTTTGGTATGCAACGAGTGCCAGTGGAGTGGATAATATGCGCAAATTGCGCAATGGGTGTTGTGATCACCAGTGAAGACATTTCACGTTGTAGGTAGTACACCGTGTGTAATGAATTGCTCACACCGATCACGTTGAATATTGATACATAGGAACGTGGAAGTCTTCAAAAATAGATCAATATGTCAACTGCACCTGTAACAAATTAACCCTTAGCTGTTATGGATATTTTAAACTGCATTCTTGGCATTGAGGCTCCAAGTGGACCCCAATAAAAACAAATTCAGTAAAACGTGTTCTATAAATTAATAAAGGTAAGAGCTTCTATATATTCAAAGAACACACTTTTTTAAATATCAAAATCAGCTTTTATTAATTCTATGACAAATCTTATCACACTTAACTATTTTCAAGCTGTATTTAAAACTTTAAAAATAACGAAGAAAATATAAAAAACGTAAACAAATTCCTTTTTATACTTTATCATACTCTAAACTTAACAAAAACTGAAACTTCTTCTGAGATCAATAATACATGAAAAAAATGACAGGCATTATGTAACTTAAAAATATTATCACCGACTACTTATGTTTGGCATTTGGTACACATAACAGTCTTTCCTGAATGACTTTTACAAATATATCCACTACATTTAATACACGTTAGGGATTATTTTTGATTCTTTTTTTGGTCACATAAATACCATCGTCCCCTTTTGCGCCCAGATATTTCAGCGTTTGCTACAATTGGATGATCACTTTTTGATTGGCCTCCTGTAGATGTTGCTGCATTATCAATGTGCTCTAGAAAATATTTTTTTTTTTTTCAAGTCAAAAGAAAATTTAGGATATTCATCCTTCCTTTCTTGAGCAAATGCTGTTAACAAATCTATGCCAATTTGCTTGATATAATCATTGCGTTTCATTCGTTTTCCCAGATCCGAAGCTTTCCACAAAACGAAACCATTAGCCGTGGAAATATTCATAATTGCAGAAAATATAACGAATGGTCATGGCTGTGTTCTCCTTGAAACGCAAAAATTAGCACATTTTTGATCCTAGGAATCAACACCTTCCTTACTGGAATTATAAAACTGAATCGTTTCAGGCTTGCCACTTTCCTGGTCTACAGATTTGGCATGATGCATGGATGATATCATGACTACGATTTGTTTATTTTTGGTATATATGAAGCTAATGTTTTATCATTTGTGAATCCAAAAAGAGTGGAGCCTACGGGTAGACTTTTGAGTGGCAGAAACTGGGATGGAATTTCACACTTATTTTTCCGCATAGTATGGTTTTAGTATATATTCGTTGGCTGGTGCACTTTTCAGAAAACTCTGTAATTTTCTCATTAGTGTGCTTGGATATTATATCAATGATCTCATCTGTTATCAATCTGCTAAGAATCAAGTGGTGACATATTTGTTTTGTCACGAGCTTCTCCAATCAATCCGGCAAGATGAGTTTTAATATTAAACAAGTTGGGTAAGCAGACCTACGCTCATGTCAGAAGGGTTTTGTATTCAATTTTCAAGATGCAGTCACCAGATTGAATAAAGTCAAGAAGCATGTCAATGACGATTTTATTGGAGAAACTATGAAATTCGAAGATCATCATAAAGTTGAAAGAATTTCGACTTCTGAGGTTTTTGTTATTGTTCTACTCATAAATATCTCCCTTGATAATTATTTCAGATGTCCATTCGCGAGGGAGGAAACACATTTTTCATGTATTTCCCCCCTGTGCTCCCACTGAAGCAAAAACTGACAGTTTAAGAACTGTTTTGAAAAGCTCCCATGAAAGCTATCATTTCATACTCATATCGGCTACGTTTGATGAATTTTTTTTCAGGGGCCACTCTCCTGTACTGTTATCATCGATTAATAGCCAATTTTTTTCGAATCCTTTTGTTAGAAGCTCCCTCCTGCCTCCTTGACTTGTTTCACTTATGGGTATTAATTGTAGGTACTCAGCTTCAGTCATTCATTAAATTGAATCAAGTGTTCAAAGCATGCACCTTAAACGTTGAAGTTGGGAAAAAATAACTCAAAATTATTCAATCTTCGCATTTAAAACAGCCACTATTTTGTTTTACGATTACTGATACCATTAGCTGAACCGATTCTCAAAGATATTCATGACACCTATCATTCCTGAAATTTTCATGCAAATCCTAGCAAAACTGTAGTGTCTGAGTCGGTAAAAAGCGCATGTTGTTCCATAGCCATATGTTGCCATAGTAATACATGCAGCGCATATTGTTCCATAGTAATACAGGAAAATTCAAACCGCTATAACTTCGCTAAATATGATGCAATCTTTATGAAACTTGCAGGGTTGATCAATCTTATAAATAGACATTTGTGTACTGAATTTAAGGGTACCGTTAAGATTTTATTCAAGAAAACATAAAATCGATAAATCATACTATTACTAACAAAGTTGAGTGAATTGCGACTTCTCACGTATTTGTTGTTGTTGTACTCATCAAGGCCTACATTCCTGATTTTTTTCAGATTTTTCGGATGGAAGGTGTCCAATCGCGAGGGGGGGGGGGGACACAAATTTTTCGTGTATTTCCCCTCCCTGTGCGCCCCTCGAAGCAAACTTTGCCAAACTAAGACCTGTTTTGAAAAGTTCTCACCAAGACCTTTCATTTGATACCCATATCGGCTACCTTCAATGGAATTTTTTTTTCGGGGGTCACTCCCCTACATGGGGAGACCCCCCTTAAATACCTTATAAAATTTTTTAGTAGTTGAACTTTGAAGAGATCACCACTTTACACCTATATACAAAATTTGATGTTTCTAGCTTAAGTAGTTTCCGAGAAAAACTGCTGTGACACACGGACAGACAGACAGACGGACAGACAGGACGCGATTTTAGTAGGGTTTTGTAAAATTATTTTACAAAACCCTAAAAATCGTGTGCGTGAAATACGGAGGGGTATATTTGACGATTTATATCGATTCTTACCTCTAAAGAAGCCGGAGTTTGCGGTCTTATCTTCCTAAAAAGTAAAACCAACACAAAGAACACATACTTGGTATCGAGGGTCCATTTAGACCCCAAGCCAGTTCATACTTTCACTTCTAATTAAGATAAAGCAATAAACGTCCGGCACCCACTACAACACGTGACATAATGAGATTATACCGATATGCGTATTCGTAAGTGAAATACTAGCGATACTGCAACAGTAAATATTTGCAGTGGGGTCCATTTGGACCCCACGATACCAGTTAAGGGTTTACATTCAATTCGAATCGCTAGCCGTAGGTCAGTGAGCTTTTAATCGCTTATGAGTGAAATTAAAATTTAAATACGTTTGGGGCAAATTGAATGTTCGTGGATCATTTTATTAGAGTGATTTAGAGTGAAATTTTTTAGAAAACAAAAAAATCTAGTGTTCACAGGCCTTACTCACCCCGTCCAAGAGCGCTCGCGGGAGGAAGATTGGGTAAGTACTCTTTTGTTAATAGCATTCCTTTCATTTATTTGTAAAACATACTTTGCATCACTTTTGTTGGTTGAAGACAAACGAACGAAAGCTATTTAGAAAATATAATTATTTTAATATCGTAGGGCACAAAAATTTTTTTTAATAGTGCTCATTCAATGGTGTTTATTCACTTTCTGCTAAATTCAAGCGTAAATCAACAAATAAAATATAATAAAATCATGGAAACGAAATGAATTTGATGTTGATCGTAGATGTCGTGCATACGAGTTATTAAAGCATTCGTTCTAAAAATTAGCATGATATCTAGCAGTTTAAGACCGGCTACAAAAGGAAATTATTAACGTATACAAAAATAATATTTGATGAGAACGTAAAAAAATTCATCCTTTATTCATAGTAATTGAGTACAAGGTGTGTTCAAAAAGTATTTATATTTATTCGTCAAAATTTATGTTGTCCCTTTTAAAGTAATCAATACACATGGGCCAACGCTTTTCCAATCCTCGACGCAATTCTCATAAGCACTTTTCGGTATAGCCTTGAGCTCTTCCAGCGATGCAGTCTTTATCTCCTCAATCATTGCAAATCTCCATCCTTTCATTGGTATCTTCAGTTTTGGGAACAAGAAAAAGTCACATGGGGCCAATTCCGGTGAATTTGCTGGCTGAGGTACGATTGTGGTGTTGTTTCTGGCCAAAAAATTCATGATCTTTGATCCATTTTTTCGATAGCAAAAAATCGTCGAACACGCAAAACACTTCTGACCATTATACCTCTCACAAACAATCTAAGCATATTATATAGCAGAAACTGTAAATATATGTTCGTTGCTATATATGATATAAAGCATGTTATTTTTTATTTACTTTAGAAATTTAGTTGAAAGTACTATGAAGAGACAAAGAAAAAATAAGAAGTTCGGTATTTTCATTTATATGGAACCCGGACCAAGTATGGGACCCGCCACGTTGTCTAGCCCCTCCACACATGAGCTAGCCATTAAGTGAGCTCACCCCTTCTCTTTATGTTGCAGCCTTCCGCTTGAGTTTCCCATTAATGCGAAAGTATTTTGTGATTCCATTATATAAGACTTTTTCATTTAGAGGAAAAATTCATGCGAAATATATAGCCACGTCTACGATGGATCTTGATCCATATGGGGAGGTGTGAGGGAGCATCGCTTCCGGTTGAATGTCCCACTCTTATTTGAGGGCCGTAAGTATGCATTGCTCGCTTTTGCCAAGCGTAGCCAGTCATTTGCTTTGGTAAAACGCATCCTTCCAGTAGGTTACTTTAGCCTTGGTACATGCCGATCCAAACACTACTAACTGGTAGTTCGTGAATGCGAAATTCTTTTGTTTTGGGCCCTTGTGCTGGGGAAAAGAACCCGCTCCATGACACCGCAATGCTAGCCTGCCAGCGCATTCACGCGTTCTCAGACAAGGCCAATTTAGGTGAGCACTAACATCTTCACTTGCCGACGCAGGAGCCCATCCTTAACGCACATCCATACTCCTTCAGTTCACTACAACCTTTGTAATCCCACCACAAAGAAAGCATAATCTTTTTTTTGGTGAATATTGGTTTTTGTGGTTGGGTGGTGAATTTCATTTACGCACAGAGTGTGGGACTCCCATGCTCGTAAGAAGGCGACTAGACTACCCACTAAATACATCCCCTGTCAACCCGAGAACCCAGCCTGAAACTCTTTGACACATTACTTAAGGCCAGGTCTCGTTTTGCTCCATCGTGAAGTGCCTTTAAGCTGGGGGATCGCTCTTCTAGCGGGAGGAGAGAGGGGACAAGGAATTGGTAGACAAGCGATCCCCCAGTCCGAAGCATAATGTGCTTTCTGGTTCCATTTGTCGGCTATTATTAGGGATGAGCCCTCCCGTCTCCCTGTAGAGGTCCCTTCGTTACCATTTTGGGCACGCAAAATGTGCGGCAGGCATCACCTTCCTCTCCTGGGCAAACCAAAAATGGGAGGACCATGACTTATCAATCTTGCACATGTAAGACTGAAAACATCTATGCCCGCCCAAAAGCACGGTCTTACATTCGGAATGAGGCGCGAAGTCCAGCTTTCTATCGTGCAATTCACCCAAGACTGCTCCCAATCGTTGAGTGAGCACTGTTCCTCCTCGCAAACAACCATCTCGCTCGTAGCCTTGTTTCGACGCACGTAAATAGCTCAGCGCTCTCTAGCAAGGAGGGCAATAGGTACCACACCTGCAATAACTCTCACCGCGAAATCAGAGACTGTCGGGTAAGAAAGTGCTCCTTCTTACTGGGAGCGTCACCCCATATTTTTGCTCCGGACAGTAGCATTAACTCATGCAGCACTCATCAAGAGGCGTCTTGTTGATGGACTGTGCCCCCTTACCCTGGCCATAGATCGACTCAGCGCGAACACTCTCGAAGCAGCTTTCTCACCCGTTGCCTTGATTTGCTCAGAGAAACTCATCTTTGGGTCAATCAGTAGCCCCAGGTATCTCACCGCTGGCTTCAATAGCTGCAGGATGCGTGTCATCGAAGTTCTGATTTGGTTTTGGCTAGGGCTTCCTGGAAAACCTTGGCATTTTTCTGATTCCAATGTGTGTCCAAAATCTGGTCTTGGATCAGCGTCCTCGCAAAAAAATCAGTTTGCCTCCTTTGTACACTCTTTTCTTTTAGGTCCCATTAATGACTTTGGATGTTGATTGTGGGGGCTCATTTTGCGTGGTCCATGATCGTTTTTAGACTAAACTATTGTAAATAATTCATATTTCACTACCCGTTATGATTCTTTTTAGAAATCAGCCGTTTTGGTTACGATTCAGCAAAGAGTTGCATATGTATATGCGTTCGGTAAGGTCGATTTTCTTTAATTTGCAAGGAACCGAAAAATCCAGTATGCTTACGTAACGAAGCTGTTGTAAGTTCAAGCACACGGTTGAATTTGATAAGTTATACTTTTTTGCTGTCTCTTGAGTAGTCATACGCCGGTTGGTTTCGATGAACGCCTTTATTTTGTCGTCATCAGTAGTGGTTGGGCGAACAGTATGTGGTGCATCTTGCACATTAAAATTTCCAGAACAAAAGCGAGCAAACCACCGCTGATGCTTGCGTTCAGTAAGAAATTCCGCACCATAAACTTCACACATTTTTTTCGAGCTTATTCTGTTTGATTGTCTCTTTTCAAGTTTCTTTTTAACCAATTTGTTCTTTACTAATGACACTCACTTGTTGACTGAAGATAGTCTAATCTTTAAAAAAATGTGAAAAATATAAGCCATTAAATCACTCCTGCATAAAATATGCAGTTCACATCATCTATAAGGAAAAAACAACAGGAATTTTTGAGCTACTCAATACATATTTTCTTCTTGTTTATATTCAATTTATTTAAAACAACCGCGGATAATTGGATAGGTTTCATTTTGGAGTCCTTGACGGCTTAGGATTCCAAGGATAGTGTTAGGATGTCTGTCTACTGTGTCGAGCAGTTTAAATGCTTGGTTGTGTACGTATTTTTCAACAGTTTCAATCCAGAAGTGTTTATATACTTCCTATATATGTATTTCTAACATACCATTTGATTCCAAAGATCTGCCTGATGGCTTTGTTTTGTATGAATTGTAGTGCCTTTTTGTTGGTCGATGTCATCTGGTAGAAGGCGGCACTACGATATAGTAGCCTTGGTCTTATTATTTGCTTGTAGATCAGCAGACGGTTCTTAAAATTGAGATTTTTGGCCCTAAGGAGTGGGTAAAGTTGGGATATGACATTATATCAATGTCCTGGTTTGTTATGCATGTGGTCAGTTCAGAAATTTTTTTTGTCGAATGCCAATCCTAAGTATTTGGCTGTTCTTGACCAGCCAATATTTTTGTTGTCAACATTTAGAGTTGTCAGTTGCTGTTGTCTTCTTCTAGTTATGAAGAATGCTTACGAAAATAGTCCAAAAGCATGCCTTTGGAGAGTTGCAGTTTGGTGGTGATGACTCTTGCTTGTCAAGATGAGTCAAAAATACGGGTGTCGTCTGCAGTAAAAATATTGTATAAAATGGGGGTGTTACCGGTGCATTAGAGAGACATCAACACGAGTTCACCTCGAACACAACCATATCAGGTGGGTTATGCGTTAAACAAGACAATACTAAACCGCACTTGATTAGAGTTTTATAAATGTACTTGTGGTGAAAATTTAAGTACTTGCAATCACAATTTCAACAAAATAGCTCGTACTGGTAGATAGCTAGGCTGCCGTAAAAGTATATGCCACATCAGGTCCAGGAGTAACCGAGCAACAACATAATTCCGAAGAAATGTCTTTAACTACTGGCCAGCAACATTCATATCCTGAACAAGAAGTATATTGCCACATATCCAGATGCTACCAAGATTTCATCTAACAAACGTACACCAGGTTTGAGCATCGTTTAGAGGCAGCACCCTACCGAAACGAATTGTGGAAGGTACCAATCGACTACGATATTGTACATCATGACTGATACAAGTTTTGCATGCAGCTAAGGATAAAGAAGCCGAGTCACTATCCGAAGCCGACCGAAATTCTGGTAGTGATGACGATGACAACGGAGATAACGAAGGTGAAAAGGATGTGAAAGCATTAGGTGAACACAATGTCGATCGCAAATTAAGCCAGCAAGTCCGTCAAAGAGAAACGTGAAAAGTGGATTAAAATACAACAGAATCACACCATCATTGTCGTCATGCCCACAAGCAGTGGGCCAAGCTTCTGCGTGGAAGTTGAGTTTAGTGCAAACAGTCGCATAATGTTTAACAACTTCGTCAAAGGAAAATGTGAAAAGCAAAAAGCAATGTTTCTTTCAGCACTAGTTAACTAGGTACACAATTTATAGAGAAGATATTACCTAATACACTTAAAAAAGTTTGCAAAATATTAACGCTTACTAGGTATTCGCCTCCAAGTGTACTTGAAGTGATGTATTTTTCCGATAGTACTAGCAAAATCACCAAAAAACCGGAAAATCACTACTAAACTTCGCAAAGTTTGAAATCGCGACATTATTATTTGCTAGTAAACAAATTTATCTGACATTGCAAACTGTCAGAGAAGACATTCACCCAATTCAGCCGCAACTGGGTTGATTGCCACCAGAGTGGTTGAAGGTGGAGTGAATTCACGCCGAGTTTGAGTAGAACCACTCCGCTGAAACAAAAAGAATCACTCCGAAGAGATGGGTGAACCCAAGACAATGAACTCGGTCGGAGAGCGGTAAAGTGGCCGTTAGAGGCGAAATTATTTAAGAACGCGACGTATGATGCGCCTCCTTTTTTGGATTTCTTGTGTGGAAAAGCTGGAACAATTTCGGATTATACGGATGATGAGCTCTTTTTTCCATTTTTCGGACTCGGTTGAATAAGGTGTGGCAAGTGTGACCTAGACGAAAGGCGGTTGCCAAGATAGTGGTGGAGGAGTAAAAAAGAAAATGATGAAATTCAAAAGCACAAGGCATCGAGGAAGAAGTCATAGAACAAGTGGCGGATCAGAATCAGAATTGTCGACGGAAGCAGCGAAGAAGGGGCCCCTTTGTTCATCGTAGAGCAGTAAGTTTTTTGAAAATTCTACTTTTTCTTTTTACTCGATTCATGAAGGAATTCGAGGAGAAAAAAATTTTAATACTAAAGTTTCCAAAGAGTGAATTAAAAATGAATATTAAGTAAGGATTAAATTTTCTTTCTGTATGGCACTTTAATTTGACAAATATTAAGTTTCAGGTTGTAACGGGTGCGGCTTGGGAGTAAATTTGCGATTAAAATTGAAGGTCGAGTGTTAGTGTTCGGGAGAGCTATGCAAAAGGGCACATGCAGAGGACGAATTCTCGTGGTCTTAATTTTCCTGGATAGAGTTAAAGAGGGTCGTATAATTCTCGTGTTGTACGTAGAATCCGTTGTTTTTGCATCGTGAAAAGTGGTTTAAGTATCCTTTCTCGTACGACCAGAAAGTGAAACTGACAAGCCGTATTCTCACTTGGCGGCTTATTGAGGCCTTGGTGGACAATCGAGTGGTGCTCCGCGCCCGTCTCCGAATGATCTTAACCTGGTTCGCAAGCCCTACCGGAGCAACTTATTCCTTTTGAGTGTACCACTTATTTGTTATTTACTAATGACGCTCAGTTGTTGACTGAAGAAAGTCTAATGTCTAATCTTTAAAAAATCATATAATAATTTTAGCTACGCAATCACTACTGCATGAAATGTGCAGTTCACGTCATCTATGAGGAAGAAACGACAGGAATTATCGAACAATCCAAAAAATATTTTGTTCTTGTTTATATTAAATATATTTAAAACAACCGCGGATAGTTGGATAGGCTTCATTTTGCAGTGCTTGAAGACTTAGGATTCCCAGGGTAGTGTTGGGATGTATGTCTACTGTGTCCAGTAGTCAAAGTGCTAAGCCGTGTACGTATTTTTCAAGAGTTTTGATCCTGAAGTCCTTGTATATATGCGTATTTCTAGCAAATCATTGGATTCCAAAGAGTTGTATGATGGCTTTGTTTTGTATGGATTGTAGTGCCTTTTTGTTGGTCCGTGTCATCTGGTAGAAGGCAATACTACCATATAATAGCGTCAGTCGTATTATTTGCTTGTAGATCAGCAGTCGGTTCTTAAAATCGAGTCTTTTGGCTTTAAGGAGTGGGTAATGTTGGGATAAGATACCATAGTAATGCCCTTGCCTTTTACGTATATGGTCAGTCCAGGAAAGTTTGTTGTCAAAAGCTAGTTCTAGATATTTGGTTGTTCTTGACGGACAATATTTTTGTTGTCAACTGCCAGAATTGCCAGTCGCTATTGCCTTTTTCTAGGTATAAATATTTTCTGGGTCTTGTCTGTGTTCAACTTGATTTTCCACTTACGAGAATACTCCAAAATCATGTTTATCAAGAGTTGTAGTTTTGTGATGATAACTTTTGCTTGTCTTCCTCTTCTTCTTTGTAGCACTAAAGCCCCTCTTGGGCCTTCAATTCCTTCAAATAGGACCTCCGACTGTCTTAGTTCATTGACCGCATCCTCCGAGCTTAGATCCGAGCAGCGATGAGCTGTCTTCACCGACCAAGTCAGACCAGCATTTCCTCGGCTTTCCCACTGGTCTCCAGACTGCAGTTCTCCCAACGAATACCTTTTTGGGTGCCCATTGTTCGTCCATACGATTCATGTGTCCAACCCTTTGCAGCTTCAGTAGGCTTACAATTGTTGAGACCTCCAGCTCGTCAAAAATGTTCTACAGCTCATGGTTGCTTCAAATTCTCAATTGGTTTCCTTTTAGCTTCGCTCCGATTATTCGCCTCAAGACCTGTCACTCAATGGCGTTCAATATATTTTCGGATGCTTGGGTTAGGGTCCATGTTTCACCCTTATAGGATAGCACAGGTCTTATCAGAGGTTTGAATATATTTTTTTTGCGAATTGTATTTTTCGGCGTATTTCGTCTCTTGCATTAACGGTTCTCGTAATTTTAGCATCTTAATACACAAGTTCGCCCACATTTTCAATATTGTATTCGCCATGTCTGATATTTTGGGCATTTGAGATATTTTCCTCGACTGCGTCATGAGTTTTTTTGTATGCTCATTGATTTGTAGCTTTACTAGTTTTGCTTCGCTATCGAGTTACAGGAAGAATTTTTTGGCGGTTGTTAATGACCGTGACAAAATGTTGATGATGGTCGCATAGGCTACCACTTGGCTCGACTTTTATAGTAATGTACTTCGTGTACCGACATATAGCCTCCTTATGACGTACCCTAGAGCCAAATTGAATACCAATGGGGCCAGCCCATCCCCCTACTTTAGCTCGATATTTGTGCCATAGGTATTGGTAAATTGGATATTGATGCAGACTTGGGAGGTTGACGATGTCATTGTCATTTCGGTAAGACGGACTTATTTGGCTGGGATACCAGATCAAAGCATTATTTGGTACAGTACGTTACGATCAATGCTTTCGTATGCTTACTTAAAGACAATGAAAATTTGGTGTACGTTTACATTGTCTTGCTTGTCTAGGTGCGTTAGAAATACAGGTGACATCGGCAAATAAGGGCTTGTAAACGTTTAATGGCATGATATGTTTCGATATATACGTCGTGGGTCTCGTCTCCCTCCTTCATGTCCTATTCATATTGCTCTTCTGCAGTGCTTACGTCTATTTTTGTGTCGGTCAAGTACAGCCTTTGCGCTTTTTGTGGAGGATAACATCTTGGAGATGTACATTTGCGGGCGCTTTTGTGTTCATCTTAGATTTTGTGGCCTATTCGCATAGGTAATTGCATATAACGTAATAGACTGGTCCATATTCATAGGGCTCGGGTCTCGCAGGAGCCTGGGCAGTGGAGTTCGATGATTGTGCTGTTGCTGAAAGAGTTGTTGTGGGGAGGGCCTGAACATTTTATGCTGCGGAAACACTTGTGGATTATGAAACAGTTCTGGGTATATTTCACCTAGAGTAGTTCGATAAGTTCCTTCGTGGTGGAATTGGTGACGATATGTTATGGTGAGCCTGTCGTAAAAGTATTTGGGAGGAATTTGCGTGTTGTGCCCTATAGTGCACGTTATGTAGTTTAAGCAACAAGTGCAGAGCTTGGGGTAAGTTAGCTGGCTCACGCATACTAAGAAGTCTGGGTAAATCGCATCTTAGAGCTTTTACAAAGGTGTCAAGGGTTTTGCCCCGATACGATTAGGTCATAATACTCATGGACTACTGGCCCATTATAAAGGATGCTAGTTTGTTTAGAATGAGTGATAAACGATTATACATGGCTTGGCTAAATTTGGGAACTATGTTTCCACCCTCCTCCAGAGTGGTCATCTGGTACTCTAAAGTAGTTAAGTCCCTTTTGTCGGCGTAGTACAGGGTTGAGCACCTAGCGATTTTTTTCCCAGCTCAACGGAATTTTAAATGATTCTAGTGCTAATCATGCGTGGCCGGTGATTTTATTGCGGATGACCGAGAGGATTCCGTAATATTTCAGTGTTCCTATGAGATAATCACAGATTTTCCGCGCTTTTGTGTCAAGAGCTAAACTCGCCTGGCTATCTTGAAAATTACCTCAAGCTTTTGACGACATCCGGGATGTGGTCTTTTTCCGAGAGATTCTCGTTATCATCGTAACTAATGAGAATATCGGCTCTAGGTTAGACCTATTAAGGCCCCACAGTGGGCCCCAGTTAAAAAAACAAAAGGTTTATTCGATTAAAAAAACATATTTCGGGGCTTGAGATCGTCCTTCCTGAATGAAGTTATAACTTAAACTTGTTACCATTCATTACTTTACTTTTTGATGAAGGTGTAATTCATGTGAATTACACGTTTTCGTTGCAGTTGCATTTCCCATGGACGATGTTTCCGTTTCGAAATTTAGCCTTGGCGTCGGCAGAAATTAGCTCGCGCGTGTAAGTCAGTCAAACATTTGTTTGTTACACATGATATAGTGCTAGAATTTATTAAGGCCACATATAGGCATAATATTACTACTGTTTATCATTTCCAATAGCTGCGCAAACTACATTCTGTCATGTGGAATTGTGTCAGTTTGACTGGTGCCGGGCCGGTATAAGTACCAATGTTAGCACATTAAAACTTATTTAACTATTTATGTAAAAGTCATGCCCTCATAGGAGGAAAAAGTATAAACTGGAAGAAATAAATTCAAAAGAAAAGGTGAAACCAGTCATTCTGACTGGTGCGGTAAATCTGGTGTTATAAAATGTATTGCGTATTTTGACAAACTTACATACAAACAAAGCAAGTTAGATAATAGCTCGTAAAAATTAACGTATTTTTACGTAATAAAACTTCTCTTATGGACAAAATTTAGGATTTTTCCGGCACAACTCAATTCACTACACTCGTAATTTGATTTATGAAAATCTTTTTTTATCAGCTAAGGAAACAAACTGAAAAGAAAAATTAACTACAATAAACAAAATAACGTGGAACCTTTAGGGCATAGGACTTTTACCCCATCGGAATTAAGGACAATTTTCCATTCAAAAAAAGAACATTCAATTGTTCTACCAATTAAAATAACAAAACGACGTTATCGCTACCTCACTACCTACGGTTAAAACTCCCATGAGGATTGGGGAGAAACAATGGCAAGAACAGCGAATGGAATCAGTTTGGGAGCATTCGTGGCAGGCCAAGAAAAAATGCGACGTGGTAAGATTAAATAACTGCGAGAGAGAATATGAATTTCTGGTTTGAATTCTGTTTGCGTTGCAAATTAAATGGACGCCGCCGGCTATTTATGCAAACTCTAATGGAATTTCGCGAACATATGAGCTTGGAGGTAGGAAACATAACAACGACCGCAAGGAGACATGCCAGATTGCTCGCGACTCAACAAGGATCCACATCATATAACCATAAGCAATGCTGGTGTTTCCTCATGCTCGTCGTCGGCTTTTCCCGATAATTGAACATCCACTTCTAAATGCTGGCAGGTTGCTCGTTTTCGGCGCCATTGTTATTTTAAGTTTTCCAACCGCTGGCGGTTGCACAACAGAAACCGTTACCCACGGAATGTGACCGCGATGAATGAATGTTTGCCAGTTTACCAGGAATATATTGAACTTGAACTACAGCGCAGGCATAACGTGTCTTCATTCGGTTGTGAGCCCTTAGGCATCGTAGAAAGAAAAGTGGGTAATTGATTTTTTTTTTGTGTTTTTGGCGGAAAGATAAACTAAATTTTAATTGTATTTTGTAATGTATAATTTCGTTCTGTTTGAACTTTTTTGAAACGGTTGTGACATTTTCGGTTTTCTCAGATTGATTGTTGGATGTTCTTAGAAAATTTCACGATTTTAGCAAAACAAAGTAAGCAAGATTTAAATTTCGACGAAATCAAGGCACTATCTGTTATACTGAATAATTTGGTATCACATATCCTCTGAATATCTTGATAGACTCCTCTGACTAATTCGAACTTGATTACTTTCCTCTGACTTTAATTCGACCATTAATTTGACAAACTTCGTACAAAACCACGTAGATATTCTCTATCTATCATAAGCTTTGAAAATGCGATGCAATCAAGTGTGTCGTAAACATAGCAAAACCATTGCAAATAATTAGGAAAGTTCAACAGAACAATAACCGTAAAACGTAGATACATCACTTTTGCAACCCACCCCCTTCCGTTCGCTCTATTTATTCATCTGAGAAGAAACGTAAATATTCTATCGACCTACATAAATATTTGCGGTGAATTATCCAAGAAAGAAAAATTTGCTTTGTGTGTTTTCGCGAGGAGTTGACAACTTCCGTGAGAAAGGGCTGGATGTGTGTGTCGTTTCTCTATAAATCACGTGTCGGGGAACGGTTCGCACCCCAAGTAAAATTCCTACCGGTTTATAATTGTTTGCCGTATGTTTTCGGGCATGCCGGAGGAATAATTTATTTAGTTGTGAGAGATAAGAAAAACGAACGAAAAGTTTGTTTATATCGTTCACCAGTATCTTTTTGTCCTCATTCGCGCAATTATGTAAAAGACGGGAACTATACAAGCTAAATCGTATACTTGAGAATACAAAAACGTATGAAAAAGTGGGCCGATGTCGTAAACTGTGTTTGTCAATGACTGTTGATGAACTGTTATCCCACTTTCCATATGGTATGAGCAACTGTTGCGTTGTGCAGCAGTTATTTAGAATGTCTTTATTGAGACTATGTGATTAGGGGTTGCGCAATTGTTTGAACTCGACGGCTCTTCCCAGAATAACCAAGACCTTACTTTGCGCCACTCATGGGCTAGCCATCGGGTGAGCTCACCTCTTTTTCTTGGTCGTTGCAGGTGCTCTCACAGGGTAGATTGGCCTTCCGATTGAGTTTCCTATTTATGCTAAATTGATATGTGATTTTATCACAATGCTTTAAAATAAATTTGAAACGTTAATATATTTCATTTGAAGGAATAATTCATGCGAGTTATGTTTGTATGAGTTTTTGATTTAAATGGAAAATATATGGTCATTATTCATTAATCACTTTTTCCCTTTTTTCCCTACTTTTAATTTTTCATTCACAGATCATAAAAGCGTTACCGCTGTGCTACAATCAACATAACACAAAATAAGGAACGTCAAGTAACGTAGCGCGCACATAGTTCGCCTACATACGATTCGCGCTGATGTGATCTTGACAGATACGAAAAAGTGTCATTGCGGCAAAAGTAATTGAAGAAAATGGATGATTTCGAATTGATTTTGAATTTTTATGTTTTTGACAATGCGTTATAATTTTGTTGATGAAAGTCTTCAACGGCGAAGAAGAAATATTAATTTTAATTCCAATACCAGAGTCGAATTGTGCTTAACAGGTGAGAACACCTGTTTTCTGCATAATTCCTACAGCTGGATAAAATTTTACTCACCCTTTCAAATGGCGAACAACAATGTATCATTGTCACTTAAAGTAAACAATGTATTTGTCATACTGACATAAAAAGTTCGTTCGATTTCAACTTTTCATGTTGCGTATGTCAGCCTTATGTCAAATGTAGTCAATGCCCTATAAAATATTCGGGTTCAACTTTTTTGACATTTGCTTTATGTCTGGTTATGTTGATTGTAGCTCAGCCTTTACTTTTGGCTCTAAAATACTTTAGGCTCTTGTTCTGGATGCATCAATATTCCCCCAAGATGTCTTATTCCGTTACAGTTTACTCGTATAAAATCTATTTTCAAGTTTTGGTTACAACCCGGAAATTTTCTCTACGCTTGCACAAGCTATCAAACTCCGCATTTTTTTATATCCACGCCTCGGACATATGACTTTAAATTTCTTATTTTAGTTCAGTAGGACACACACGGCGATTAAAAGAAACACAGGCGTTCTAATAATATTCTATCACAAAAAAATAAAATCCCAGTACGGCACTCTTCAAAACTTGAATCATGAATTAAATTGGGAACAAAAATGGTCAACTTAAAGTTAGCTAGCACTTGTCCACTTTTTTTTTTCCACTAATATTCGGTCTTTCGTCCGCAAAAATCTTTCGCCTCCGATCCAAAATCAAAAACTGACTTGAAACCTTCAATTCCGCTACTCATTTTTCCCAACTACCACTGCAGTACTGAGATAACGTGATTGAAGTTCAATACACTCCCCCCCTCCCATTTTTTCACTTTTAACAAATGCAACAGTTCCCATTTGCATACGAGGGTCCTTCAACAGGTTCTTAGCCTCACCGCCCGATGGCGCTGCTATTACAAAAGAGTTATACCATCGTGCAGTACATTCTTTTAGTAGCCTACTGTCAAAGTTTCAGTCAATTCCCTTCATTAGCTTTGATAGCCTTTGGAAGCGAGCGTGTCGGTCGGTTGTACAAAAATGGAAAAACAACAATATCGTTTAGTGATTAGATTCTTGTTTTTGGAAGGGAAAACGCACAGCGAAATCAAATATCGCTTGGATGCTGTATACGGTGACTCTTCTCCTTCGATGGCGACCGTCAAGAGTTGGTTCAACGAGTTTGTTCGTGGCCGCACGTCGGTTTTTGCTGAGCCGCGTCCAGGTGCCCCGAAAACGGCTGCTACCGAGGAAAACGTTAAAAAAATCCACAATCTCGTGTTGGCTGACCGTCGATTGAAGGTTTGCAAGATAGCTGAGACTGTGGGCATCGCAGAAAGAACGGTGCATCATATTCTATACGAAGAGCTGGGCATGAGAAAGCTGTCGGTGCGATGGATGCTGCGTTTGCTCACACCGGAAACAAACGCAACTGTGAGACCACATCGGCGACGTTTTTGGCGCTGTTTCAGCGCAATCCGGCGGAGTTCTTGCGTCGTTTCGTGACCGTCGACAAAACATGGATTCATTGGTACACAGCAGAGGCCAAGGAACAGTCAAAACAGTGTACTTCACCGGGCGAACGTGCTCCGCAGAAGGCGAAGACTGTTCGATCGGCCAGAAAGATGATGGACACCGTTTTCTGGGATTCACAAGGTGTGATCCACGTCGATTACCTCGAGAAGGGTAAAACAATCACGGGGTGCTACTATGGAGACTTATTGGGCCGATTTGACGTCGAATTGAAAAAAAGCGGCCCCACTTGGCGAAGAAAAAAGTGCTGTTACACCATGACAACGCGCCGGCTGCCCCATCCAGCGTACTCTCCAGATTTGACCCCCTATTTCTACTTTTTGTTTCCAAACCAGAAAAAATCACTCGCTGGGAATAGATTTGGGTCGAATGAGGAGGTCATCGCCGCCACGGAGGCCTTTTTTGCAGCCCTCGAGAAAATGTATTTTTTGGACGGGTTGAAAAAGTTAGAGCATTGCTGGGCCAAGTGTATCGAGCTTGAAGGAGATTATGTTGAAAAATAAATTGCCATCTTTCCAAAATTTTCGTTTTTCTTCTGTAGGCTAAGTACTTGCTGAGTGACCCTCGTACATGGCAACTTGGCGACATATAAGCATGACAACGTACACATGGAAACAATTGCTCTTAAAAAGAGTTTTCCTACACCCGGGGGAACATGAACCCAGGGTCCCAGCAGACCCCTAGATTGAGACTCCACCGCACTAGCTTCAGAGCCATCTTCCAATAATTTCAGACTCATCAAATAACAAGTATATTCCACATGCATACGTGAATGTCGTTACAATGGGCACAATGTAATGGTTTGTTGATTTTGGTATAGAATAAAATTCTGTAAGTAGGAAGAAAAAGATTTTGTTAGTTAAAGTTATAGACTGAAATTTTGTTATTAAGAAGTAAAGAACGAAATTCTGATTTTCTGTTGTACTTCGAAATAAGATAGGGAAGTTAAAATTAATATGACGGGGAATAAAAAATAAAGGTAGATGATTGAATGATTTTGTATAAAAATATTTTAATAAATAAAAAAAGATATGTTTCCCGAAAAGAAAGGTAGAGATGATAAGTAAGCAATTTAAATTTGTGAATGGTAGAATGCCGGTACTGCCGGAATTCGCAACAACACATTAGCAGAACCCATCAACCAAAAGCTGATGGAAGAAACGTAGTTCAGTTACCTTTTTCAGTGTTCTCTCGATGACCTCATTTGCTCCTGCGAGATCACAGTGTACACAGCCAGAATACCACTTAAATCGGATTCCTCAACGCAAAATGCAATATTTCCAATGTTTCGAAGAATATCCTTCCCTGGGAGACATGGAAAGAATACAAACCCACGGGATCGATCACCAACCAACCATGTTTGTATGTACCGCACCATGGTGTCCTAAAGTCAGGTGGAGGCACATCGCTAAACAAAAGAAAAGTATCTCTGCAAAGATCATATATCCAATAACAGATGCAAGCTGCCCGATCCACTGCAGAAGCTACGACAAACGACGGAGTGAATTGACGAACAAATTGTCAGGACTGCCCCATTTTGAAAGGCTGGTATTAAACTAGTCAAGTACCACCTGAAACGAGTGGTAGAAAATGTAACGCCAACCTTTGATGGAATCACCACTGTGTTGGCCCAGATCGAAGCGTGTCGTAACTGTAAGCCATTGAGCTCCTAGAGCGATAATCGTAACGGGTTTTCCCCGCTCACACTCGGCCATTTCTTGATTAGAAGGGCACTAACTGCGCCACCATAGGAAGATCTCTCCATTGTAAAGCAAGTAAGACTGCGACAATGAATCTTTCTCAAAATAAAAAATCCCCGTTGACAGCACCAGCCGGAAAGGTAAATTTCTCGTATGTAGCGTAAAGTTTCGAAAAAGAATTTGGCTTGCCTACTACTAAACTTCTTTCTGCAATTTTCGTAGTACCACATGGTACTACGAAAATTGCTATCTGGCCACGTTCGTTTTTAGAAACCTTTTATCGGGGCGCAAATATTTTGCTAATTGAATTGAGTTGCATGCGTATGGATTACATATTGTTGTAAACATATAAATACCGGTTTTGCCCTTCTCGCATCTGCTGTTTACACAGTTCACAGTGGTAACCACGCAAAGGCTTAAATAGCTCGAATAGTTAACTTCAAAAGAGTTCCATAAAAGTTTAATCAGCACTTGCATTGCCATTAATATATACATTTCAATTTTATTCTGAACTGTGAGGGCCGTCATTTCGATTTTTATTGAAATCGGCTGCTAAAAATATTAAGCTGTAAATTTTCGACTGTTTTATTTGTCATTCGATTTGCATAATCAAATTAAATTAACTTGCTTTAATAACTTATAATTTCAAGTTTCAACGGAATCTGTTGAGAATCTTGGCTGCTAGAGGGGTACAGAAATAAGAAAAAATTGTATGCCATCCGCCTGTATGGGGAAACCCGCCTGTATTGGGAGACCCCTCTTAAATACCTTAAAATATTTTCTTGCACTGCAAATTTCAAGAGGCACCACTTTTGACTTACGTAGAAAATTTCCTCATTCTAGCTCATGTGGTTTGCGAGAAAACTTGTTATGACGCACGAACAAACGGGCGGAGGGACGGACAGACAGACAAGTCGCGATTTTATAATTTTTTAGGGTATTGTTAAAAATATTATACAATATCTTAAAAATGATCTGGTTTATAAGTTCTTTCAAGTAAAGTCATTTAAAACGTTTCAATGAAAAATATTCATTATTTCAGTTGGCACTAAAATAGCGAATTGCGCTTGCCTTCAGACCTTTGGGGGCCGCCATTTTGAATGCATGCATTTGATTTTGGATTATTTTGAATCTTTGTATGCTAGGACCTCATGAATCAATGTACTATCTCGTTCAAATAGGAGTTTCACTCTAGACAGGGCAAAATAATTCAATTTTTAAAGAAAATGGCAGCTAAAAATATTAGGCTTTAAATTTTCGACTTCTTTATTTTTCATTCAATTTTAAAAATTTCCTGTAAAATACAAGAACATAGTACAGGGACTCATAATCTCAAGTTTCATCAAAATCCGTTGGAAAATGTGACCGCTAGAGGGCCACAAAAACATGAAAAAAACGCATATTTAAACGGCCGCCATTTTGAAATTTGCACATGCATGATCACCAAAATATCAAAGACTGTAGGTGTAATTAATGTCTATCTTGAAACCAAGTTTCATATATGTCGAATAAAAATTGCGACTTTTAAAAGCCTTTGAAATTTTGACTTTCAACTGGCCGCCATTTTGTTTTTTGCAACCTGAACTCCAGTTTTTTTACGTAATTCTTTAGATACTTATAATTTCTATCAAACTTTTGAATTTCATGAAAATCTGTTGAAAGCTTTGACCACTATTACAACAACAAAATTTTGCACGTTTTTCGACCTTTGAGCGGCCGCCATTTTGTTTCTGCCGTACGGACTTTGGATTTTTTATTGTGAGATTCATCACATACTTCAATGAACCTTTGTACCAAATTTCATCCAAATCGGAGCTACACTTTAGTCAGAACAGAAATCGCGATTTTTCGTCTAAAATGGCCGCCATTTTGTTTTTGCCCGGCCGATATAGCTGGTTCACGAACTTAACCGAGATAATTACCCAATACACCTTTCCTGAAAATTTGGTGAAAATCGAAGCAAAATTGCAACCTCTAGCGTGGTCACAAATTTCGTTATATCCCATATATATATATATATATATATATATATATATATATATATATATATATATATATATATATATATATATATATATATGATGCTCTCCGCAATAGGTAAATTTCTCTCGAGAAATTTACCTAATAACAGGATTTCTGGAACCGATGGCAAAATGAATACCTCGACCGCTTACAGCAGCGATAAAAATGGATTTAACTGCAAGCCAACATAGAAGTCGGGTAGCTTGTGGTCATCAAAGATGAGCAATTGCCTCCGTTGAAGTAGAAGACGGCCTGAATAACCACAGTACATCCTGGACTGGATGGTCTAGTTCGAGTCGCTGATGTGTAAACTAATAATAAAACTCAGATGGTGGTTGCAATCAGACTAAATTAATTTATTATGCAACTTTGATGAACCAGCATTACAAGCAAACTTCACTTAGACTAGGTTTCTAGTGTAATGCTAAGAGATGGTGATAACATTATTATTTTGTTACACATTTTTTCTCTTACAAAATGATACCTTATATCTATGTGCTTAGATCTACAATGAAAAACTGGATTATACACCAGTTTTTGAGCATTTTGGCTATGATTAAACAACGTAGTAGGTTGTGAATTACCTAAAATTTCAACCAATAAATTTTTTAAGTGGATAGCTTCTTTACTAGCTTCAGACATTGAACTGTACTCTTCTTTGGTACTTGATAATGCTACATTTCTTTTCTTTGTACATGATAATGAAATTACTGAGTTTGACAATGTGAAACAAAACCCTGAATAAGATTTCCTATCTGTTACATCCTGAACCTCAGTCTGCATCTACGAAACTCTCAACAGAACAATTATCTTTTCTACAAATAAGACCATAATTTCTAGTACACTTCAAATATTTTTTAACACCCTCATAGCATGTTTCCAGTGGGTTTCATTATAAGAACTATTAAATTAACTAAGAAAACTTACACTATATGAAATGTCAGGTCCAGTTAGGACTCTTAAGTACATTAAGCTACCAAGAAGTTGCTGATATGGATGCTCATAGGAAACTTTCTCAGCTTTTGCCCATTTGAAATTCATCTCCATAGGAGTACGGGCAGGTTTACTTTGGGTCATATCGAAATTTTCTAGTAAATTTTCAATATATTTTTCTTGATCAAGAGATATTAGATTTTTACTAATTTTAACTTTCATTCCCAAACATTGTTTCAATTGGCCTAGATTCTTGATCTTGAGTCTTCTGCTCAACTCATCTACGAACAAATCCAAAGATTTACTGTTATAAAAATCATCTACGAACAAGGCAATTGTCATTTAACGTTTCCTTGAAATTTAGTGTACAAACATGGTTCATATTTTGATCTTTTGTTGCTTAAACTTTGCAACTATAGATCAACTTTATGCTTCCACGCTCTGGAAGACTGCTTTGGTCCATGAAGGCACGCTTTAATTTTAATACGTTGTTCTCAGCCTTATTGTTATTTAAAAAGGCAGTTATTTAGTCAAGGTTACATACAGGGTGCGTACGGTATTTCAGGACAACTTGAGAGTATAATTGATTAGCTTGTATTTTTAACAATATCTAATGAAATGTCAGGAATTTTTTACACAACGTTAAATTAATGTATGGCTATAAAGTCATTCAATAAAATCGCCATTAGCAGCAATAACTTCTTCGATCCGGGTCCGCAAACGATTACATGCCCGAATCAAATTCTTCTTGCTCAGTCTTCAGCAAAGGAGTGGTATTCTGAGGACGCTTATTGGTCTCACGCTCAACTACGCTCCATACGTAATAATCCAAAGGATAAAGGTCTGGGGAGCTAGGTGGCCATAGGTTCGGTATTATGTGGTCATGAAAATTTTCGGCCATCGAATCTTGTGTCGCCATCGCTTTATGTGAAGGAGCAGAGTCTTGTTGGAAAATGTATGGTCTGCCTCCGCTTACATTGTCTATCCAGGTTTTCACTACCGTCTCCAAAACCTCGATGTATGCAGCAGAGTTCACTCAAAGTCCTTGAGTAAAAAAGTGTGGTGGCATAACATGTGCTTCGTTGCTGACAACACCTAAAACCATAACAGTGGCTGGAAATTTTGTGTGCATAACAACAGGAACCTCCGTAGGATTTGAGTATGGCCATCTGTCATTTCTGCGATTGGTATTTTGATCTTGGTCAAATATTTTTTCGTCGGGAAAAAAACCATAGCATTTTGGGCGCCTTCAGTTAAGACATATACCGAAGGTCATCGTGGACAACTCTACAAATAAGGCGCTCAGAAACATGAAGCTCACTCGCAAGGAACCTCATTGATTTTGAAGGGTCCTCGTCTATGATCGCTTGCACTTTCTCTGAAAATTCTGCAGGTCGGACAGTGTCAGAACGTTGTTCGTGCTTCTTGCGTTTTGCAACGGTTTCTGTATCGCCTCCTAATGCTTACAATTCACAGCGAACCTTATGCACGAATAAACGGGCGCAATTAAGAAAATTAGAGATCTCTAAATCTGTATGGTTCGCACATATAGCGACGATGACAGCATGTCTCTTCATTTCTTGAGTGATGTTGTAGTCCGCCATTTCTTATCTGAAAAGGAAAAAAATATAAAAAAAAACCGCAAAGTTATAGTCACATTAATTCATGTTCTCAAATACCGTACGCACCCTGTACATATAAATTCAATTTCACTGCTAATGAAAACAAAAGTCTCAAAGTAGAGTGTCAAAGCATGGAGGAAAAAGTTAGCAATTCAATCTTCACCGGCTTTTTGAGAAAAACCTTTCGCCACTAGCCTTGCACAATATCTCACATTGTTGTCGCTGTCATGTTTTGTTTAAAGACCCACTTGCATTGAACCACTGTTTTGTTTTTGGGACGATCTACTTCCTCCCAGGCTTCGTTTTCTTCAAAAGAATTAGACTTTTCTTGCATGGCTGCATTCCAGAACTGACTTTCAGGAACATGCAAAGCTTCTTCAAGTGTGATGTGTCCTCTATCACTTCCTTTTTGACGTTCTGCAAGACTCAAATTGTTTATACCATATATCTCTGGTTTTCTTCTAACTCTCTTTCCAATTTCTTCAATTTCCAGGTTCACAGGTGTTATCTCTAGGTCTGAGGTGGTATCATAATAATTATAATCAGTCCTGTCTTTGTCATCTTCTTCTTCCGAATTGGATGTTTCTGATCTGGTCTTATGGTCATCTGACACATCTGGCCTGCTCTCCAATGCAACTGGTAAAGGTTTACACTGCACTGCAGTATCAACTGTATTCTGGTCTGGGTGCTCCGTAATGACTATTTCTCTACTCATGGTCACAGAATTAGTATGACGATCATATACTCTGTATACCTTCACATTCTCAATATAGCCTACAAGAATAAATTGCTTCGCTTTTTTGATCCAATTCTGCCGTCTTTCTTTTGAAACATGCACCATGACAGTACTCCTAAATACACGTAAATAACTCAAGTTCAGCTTTTTGCCTATCCAGACCTCGTAAGGTGTTTTATCATTCAGTTTTTTAAGTATACCGAAGTATTCACAGCCTCAGCCCAAAACTTTTTATCTAAGCCGGCATCAAACAGCAAGCATCTAGCCTTCTCTACTACAGACCTGTTCATACGTTCGCATAAGCCATTCTGCTGTGGTGTGTAAGTATTAGTCTTTTGGTGGACTATACCTTGTTCCGCTAAATACTTCTCGAATTTAAGGCTGCAGAACTCACCTCCATTGTCTGTTCTAATAGTTTTGATTTTCCTGCTTTTTGTTCCTCAACCATGGACTGAAAATATTTGAATTTAGTGAACACTTCATCTTTTGCTTTTAAAAAACAAACGAATGCCATCTTACTGAAGTCGTCTATGAACAAAAAATAATACTTAGACTTTTCAATTGACAAAAATTCCATTGGGCCTCCCACGTCCGGATTAGTTAAGTCCAGCAATCCTTCGGATTTCGAACAACTTTGTTGATATGGTAACTTTACCTGCTTGCCTTCCGTTTTTTTCAATTTTTGCCATTTCAGGGACAGAAATCCCGTCTACCGCCTGTTTCATTTTAATTAAGCTGGCACTATTTATGTGTCCTAAACGTCTATGTCACATCCTGCTATTTGTCACTGTTGGCATCACTACTCATATCTGATCCGCTTCCAAAGCATGTTATCTGTACATGCCGTTAATCGACTCAGCTTCATCTATAAATTTCTTCTACTGACTAAAGTTGTAGCAAGCATTTTCCTTGAAAACCACCCTATTGCCATTTTTATCAGCTGACTCACAGAAAGCAAATTTGTTGTCAATTCGGGTACACACAGTACATTGGAAACTGTGATGTTACACTCGCTATCGTTCACGACTGTCACTATGTTCACATAACCCGAACATAGCACTGTCACGCTTATTTGAATTGCAATTATGATTTCCTTTGTATCGAAATTCTGTGATAGATTCGGAATCAAGTCTCGTCTCGCAGTCATATGTTTACTGGCACCACTGTCATCATACCAATTCTTCTGGTTAAATTTTCCGGTCAAAAATCTGGCACTGAAAACGGTTGATTGTCTTCTTTTGCTGTTATCCAAGTTTGTTCACTGATTTTTGTAGTGACCGGTTTGATACAATTGAAACACTTTATATTTTTGACATTTTACACGTTTGACGGTTATTTCATACCAAGTTGGCTGCCGTGTTTGGTGCTGCCATATATGTGAACTTGCAAAATCTGAGATGTTTTTGCTAAAAATGCGTTTTCGGAGCTGGAGATAGCACCTACATCAGAGGACATATATATTAGCTTTGTTTTAATAATATCTGCGGTTATGTCAAGCTCCGAGTGCTCGATGGTCATTATCATGGGAGCATACTTATCCGGTAATCCAGCCAGCATCAATGGACCAATCCACTCATCCGTTATCTTGAAACCAGTTCCTTGCAGTCGTTGTCCCGTTTCTATTATTCAAGTAACGTAGCCCGTCATAGATTCACAATTTTCAAGGCGAATATTGATGAGGTTCCGAAGGCTGAATCGTCGAACATATGTAATGATTTTAACTCTCACACGTCAAGATTTCCTGAAGGAAGTCTGAATCGACCTCTCATCGGTTCTACACGTGAAGTCTGAGTCGTACCAACGAATGGTATCCAATCGGTCAACCAGTTCGTGTACTCGTAATCCATTTCGAAGTGGCTGCTTGTCGGCTAGCTAGTTCGGAGAGGATTTCGGTCGCAGGTCTTTGAAATGGATTAAGCTCGATTACTTTAATTCAGCCACCATTACTTGCCCGTTTCAAACGCGTCTAAAATGCAACCGTACGGAAACGAAACCTAGCTCTACTTTATTTCGTATTTACCTTCAATTCAGTCAAACAGCAACAAAAAACTTGATTTAATTCCGCGTTCCCAAAATTTCTTGTTTTTTCCCAGGCACGGTACCGAAAAATATACTACTCTAGTGCAAAGTACAAAATATCCTACTCTAACAAAAACCTCAAAACAAACTTTCATACCGCGTACAAAACGCGACAGGAAATCGGTCATTCGCAAATTACACTAACCCTGCCCTCGTAGCGGCATACTCACCGTTCGCCGACATTGTCCCGCTGGAAGAGAAGGGTTTAGCTGGAAAGGAAAGACTTGATTAGCCTAGCAATTCATTTTAATCACTTTTATGCTCCATCTTATGAATCAAGTACAACTAACAATAATAATTACCACACATATGTATTTTAAAAATATTTGATGCATTTTCACTAAAGAATAAAATAAAGCATGAATGGAAAAATGGAAATAATGATTAGAATTGTAATGCATTTAAAGTCAATAATCATTAAATTGAACAGGGAAGAAAAGATACATTTCATTATTTATATTTCATTGGTTTATTGCTGTCTTAATACGTAACAAATAATTGCATTATAATTATTATAGATTTTATTTATGGAAATTTCTATTTTTCGGACACAAAGTACTTAAAGCAAACTTTGTCATTTTAAGACCTCTTTGAAAGGTTCTTATCAATACCTATCATTTGGTTTCCATATTGCTCACATGCGATGAAATTTTTTTCCACGGTCCACTCCCTTATGTGGGGAGACCCCCTTAAAGACCTTATAAATTTCTTTTTCTGATGAAACTTTGAAGAGGGCGTCACTTTGCATCTACTTGCAAAAACTCATGTTTTTAGCTTATGTAGTTTGCCAGAAAAAGTGGTGTGACACACGGACGGACGGACGGACAGACAGGACGTGATTTTGGTAAGGTTTTGAAAAGGGTTTTATAAAACCCTTAAAAGCGAAACCAAAGAAACCTGCTCAAAACAGTTCTCCTACAGCACGTAAAGTGTGCCTCCGTATATCGATGTATTAAGCATTGTCTAGGTGGCGCACTTGACAAAGTGACGAGATGTGCATGCAGATCGCACCTGGAGGAAGTTGGAGTGGCAGACAAAGCACTGCTGATGAGCAAGATTAAGTTGAAGATGAGAACACAAGAGGAATAAGGGTATGATATCGCGACATTGAATTAATTTGGCTTATTTTTTAAATATTCATTTAATTTTTTCAGAAACCTAATCGAAAGCCGATACGACGAAAAAAGTCCTCAGAATTGGAACGTACTGTCAACAAAACGATAACTTCTGAAATTATAACAAACAGAAGAAATCTGCCCAACTACCCCTAATCCAAAGAAATCGTAATAGCAGAGTTTTGTCTAAAGAAAGAAAGGAATGCAAATGAGCTAGATATGCAGTGTGACGAAGTTGATTAGCTCCCATCATCAGTCGTAGAAAATATATCATCAGGATTGAGAAAGCGAAATAATGTGAATAGTACACCAACAAATGGAAATATGGCACAAAACAACCGTGAAACGGAAAGGCCTCTACAATGTTGACAAAACTTACAGCCGCGATACTCCTACCTAAGGACGATGAGGATAAAGATGATGACTGTGATGAAAATTCTTCCGAGGAAGAAGTAGACGAAGATAAATCGGAGTTAAAAGATAATGAACCTCTGAAATTGCCATCAGGTCCACGTTCACGTCAAAAAAATGGAACAATACACGCTTCAACAATGCATTGAAATTATTAAAATTCACTATAAAAATGGTGAAAATTTGGCAGAGACGGTTCGTAAAACTCGAACATTTTTGGGTCGTCGTGAAGCACCTTGTCAGGTCGCAATACAGAAATCGGTGGAAAAATTCGAGCTGTTGGGACAACTTAGTGATGTGAAGAATAAAACCCCTGCATGTCACTTAAGAAAAGCCGAGAATATTGCTGCTATAGCCAAAAGTGTTCAAGAAAACCCAGGTTTGTCCATTCCTCGTCGTTCTTTGGAATTAGGCATTTCACAAACGTCATTACCCCGAATTTTGTGTAAAGATTTGGGTCATACGGCATATAAAGGTAAATTAACACAAGTACTCAAGCCAGTCGATCATCAAAAATGTCGTGGTTTAGCTAATCGGGTCTTTGAAATGACTTTTTCGAAAATGAGCCTGGAGCAACAGCCAATCCAATCGCGAAGGGAGGCGAAAGACACAAAGTACTTAAAGCAAAATTTGTCATTTTAAGACCTGTTTGAAAGGTTCTTATCAAAACCTATCATTTGGTTTCCATATTGCTCACATGCGATGAAATTTTTTTTCCAGGGTCCACTCCCTTATGTGGGGAGACCCCCTTAAAGACCTTATAAATTTCTTTTTCTGATGAAACTTTGAAGAGGGCGTCACTTTGCATCTACTTGCACAAACTCATGTTTTTAGCTTATGTAGTTTGCGAGAAAAAGTGGTGTGACACACGGACGGACGGACGGACAGACAGGACGTGATTTTGGTAAGGTTTTGAAAAGGGTTTTATAAATACCTTAAAAGCGAAACCAAAGAAACCTGCTCAAAACAGTTCTCCTATAGCACGTAAAGTGTGCCTCCGTATATCGATGTATTAAGCATTGTCTAGGTGGCGCACTTGACAAAGTGACGAGATGTGAATGCAGATCGCACCTGGAGGAAGTTGGAGTGGCAGACAAAGCACTGCTGATGAGCAAGATTAAGTTGAAGATGAGAACACAAGAGGAATAAGGGTATGATATCGCGACATTGAATTAATTTGGCTTATTTTTTAAATATTCATTTAATTTTTTCAGAAACCTAATCGAAAGCCGATACGACGAAAAAAGTCCTCAGAATTGGAACGTACTGTCAACAAAACGATAACTTCTGAAATTATAACAAACAGAAGAAATCTGCCCAACTACCCCTAATCCAAAGAAATCGTAATAGCAGAGTTTTGTCTAAAGAAAGAAAGGAATGCAAATGAGCTAGATATGCAGTGTGACGAAGTTGATTAGCTCCCATCATCAGTCGTAGAAAATATATCATCAGGATTGAGAAAGCGAAATAATGTGAATAGTACACCAACAAATGGAAATATGGCACAAAACAACCGTGAAACGGAAAGGCCTCTACAATGTTGACAAAACTTACAGCCGCGATACTCCTACCTAAGGACGATGAGGATAAAGATGATGACTGTGATGAAAATTCTTCCGAGGAAGAAGTAGACGAAGATAAATCGGAGTTAAAAGATAATGAACCTCTGAAATTGCCATCAGGTCCACGTTCACGTCAAAAAAATGGAACAATACACGCTTCAACAATGCATTGAAATTATTAAAATTCACTATAAAAATGGTGAAAATTTGGCAGAGACGGTTCGTAAAACTCGAACATTTTTGGGTCGTCGTGAAGCACCTTGTCAGGTCGCAATACAGAAATCGGTGGAAAAATTCGAGCTGTTGGGACAACTTAGTGATGTGAAGAATAAAACCCCTGCATGTCACTTAAGAAAAGCCGAGAATATTGCTGCTATAGCCAAAAGTGTTCAAGAAAACCCAGGTTTGTCCATTCCTCGTCGTTCTTTGGAATTAGGCATTTCACAAACGTCATTACCCCGAATTTTGTGTAAAGATTTGGGTCATACGGCATATAAAGGTAAATTAACACAAGTACTCAAGCCAGTCGATCATCAAAAATGTCGTGGTTTAGCTAATCGGGTCTTTGAAATGACTTTTTCGAAAATGAGGCTGGAGCAACAGCCAATCCAATCGCGAGGGGGGCGGAAGACACAAAGTACTTAAAGCAAAATTTGTCATTTTAAGACCTGTTTTGAACGGTTCTTATCAATACCTATCATTTGGTTTCCATATTGCTCACATGCGATGAAATTTTTTTCCAGGGTCCACTCCCCTATGTGGGGAGACCCCCTTAAAGACCTTATAAATTTCTTTTTGTGATGAAACTTTGAAGAGGGCGTCACTTTGCATCTACTTGCAAAAACTCATGTTTTTAGCTTATGTAGTTTGCGAGAAAAAGTGGTGTGACACACGGACGGACGGATGGACAGACAGACAGGACGCGATTTTGGTAAGTTTTTGAAAAAGGTTTTATAAAACCCTAAAAAGCGAAACCAAAGAAACCTGCTCAAAACAGTTCTCCTATAGCACGTAAAGTGTGCCTCCGTATATCGATGTATTAAGCATTGTATGGATGGCGCACTTGACAAAGTGACGGGATGTGCATGCAGATCGCACCTGGAGGAAGTTGGAATGGCAGACAAAGCACTGCTGATGAGCAAGATTAAGGTGAAGATGAGAACACAAGAGGAATAAGGGTATGATATCGCGACATTGAATTAATTTGGCTTATTTTTTAAATATTCATTTAATTTTTTCAGAAACCTAATCGAAAGCCGATACGACGAAAAAAGTCCTCAGAATTGGAACGTACTGTCAACAAAACGATAACTTCTGAAATTATAACAAACAGAAGAAATCTGCCCAACTACCCCTAATCCAAAGAAATCGTAATAGCAGAGTTTTGTCTAAACAAAGAAAGGAGTGCAAATGAGCTAGATATGCAGTGTGACGAAGTTGAGTAGCTCCCAACATCAGTCGTAGAAAATATATCATCGCGATTGAGAAAGCGAAATAATGTGAATAGTACACCAACAAATGGAAATATGGCACAAAACAACCGTGAAACGGAAAGGCTTCTACAATGTTGACGAAACTTACAGCCACGATACTCCAACCTAAGGACGATGAGGATAAAGATGATGACTGTGATGAAAATTCTTCCGAGGAAGAAGATGACGAAGATAAATCGGATTCAGAAGATAATGAACCTCTGAAATCGCCATCAGGTCCACGTTCACGAATAGTCAATAATATTCCATTGAAATAGTCAATAATATTCCATTGAATAGTCAATAATATTCCATTGAAAAGTCGATCGTCGCTACATTCCAAGTGCTTCATGTCTGATGATGATGATGATGAAGACTATGACGAGGAGTTCATTGGGCTCTTTCACACGGGAATGGTAAAAACCCATATCCAAACAGGTTTCGCGCTTATGCCCTTATGTTTACACGTTGCATAGTTCAGCCAATCTATTTTTGTATACGATACACGTCTTGCGAGTGTATGTGTCAAGAGGATCATTTGATCGTTAAACGTCGTGCGGACAACATGAAAGCGAAGACAGAGAGATAAGCGATTGAGAATTGATGTTTTAGCCTTGAATTGTGGACGAGGTAACAAAAACTGGAATGAAAAATGTATTTTATGATTGTTAAAGTTTGTCGATCTATTGGATTTATTAGAACCTCCGTGTTTTTCCGCTTTCTGAAAAATATATTCCAAATTTGAATATCCTTTTAAGTCGCATATTTTTCTTGTTGTGTTGTCAACTGGCATATTATAATGCGATCCTATAAAGATTATGCGTACTGTTAATTTTCTATGGATTTACAATACGCAATTTAACTTTATTGAAATCGAGATATTCGTCGTGTTGTTTCCTGAAATTGAACATGGCTTCCGCTTTTATAAATTTATTAAATGACGCGTAGCTTCTCGCGTCCACGCATCCATTTTTGCAAACAAATTAAAGAAAGGAAATCGTTACATGACGACTACCTCCTTCACCGAATGTTCAATTCGGAATGATTACCAGTTTGTATAAAATTTCCCCCACCAAATGATCAACAAAATGCATTTGTGTATGTGCGTTACGCTCGTTCACCCTACAAAATGTTGGCATGTTTTTACCATCAGGTCCCCTCAATACCTCTCACTCTTCTTGCCCATTTAACTTGTTTAACGCTCACTTTTAACGCTGCGTCTGAAGAAGCCCATTGACTTTAATGAGCGCGGCCAAACTAGACGCTCGCGAAACAGGCCCAATCAAAAGAGACCTCGTTATAATGAAGCAGCGAAACGAGCAGTACAACACTCCTTTCTTGCTAGTTTATCTCAATTTGTGAAAATAGACATAAAAAAAATATTCTAATAGGACGCAGGGTCTAAAAAACTTTCTAATGTTCCTTATGTTAATTGTTTTAATGAGGGAAGATTTTTTTGGAAGATGTTAGGACTATTCTCTAAATGTACTTTATTAGACAGATCACTGAAGAAAAGACTGAATAAGCGCCAAAAGAGCTACCAGATTATTAAACTCAACCCGAGAACGGGACCGATTTCCTCTTGCTTATTTTTTGAAAGATTGCAGACGTCCGAAACATGGAATTAACAATTATATAGTAAGTTTAAAAAAGAATAATGTGCCTAAATATCAATTATATATATGATGTTATGAGGCATATGATAAAAGAATTATGACAACTTAAAGTATGGCATTTAATTCAGAGGCACAGTTGTCTTGGCACTCTTATGCCTACTCGCATTGATGAGATGAAGCCATCTATCTGAAATAGAAAAACAATTCATGCCTTCCAAAGTAGATGAAGATCATACCTTGATAGCACAATCATTGTTCTACCGTGATTTATTGACTTGCAAGAAAGGCATACCATCAATATGAATTGACCGTTTAACTCCATTGGAAATAAAGAAGTCTCCATTACTGCGCAACTTAATAGTTCCTTGCTTCCTCGACACTTTATCGGCAAGTTTTTCCAACGACAAATCCAAATCCACTGTGGATTCTTTAGCGTTCCGTCCAGGGAAATAATCCTAGGAATGCATCAAGTGTCAAACTAAACGCCCACGCAGAACCGCTAAAGTTTGATAATGAAACTCTGGAGTGAATCCGATTCCCATCAAAGAGTCCACAAGGACAACCCAGTGGCTTAATTTGTTCTCAACATGACGAATTTCATTGTTGTTTTTCCGATCAGCAAGCGCCAATTCAATTTCCAATGCTTACTCCCTGTGATCGAGCATGTTCTCTGTATCGGAAACGCTGATTGTGTGATCTTCAATAGGAATTGGTTTGGCTGTCTGATCAGGCAGCAACGAGTATGGTTGTGATTTAGGAGCGCCTCAGCTGTACGGGTTGGATAGAAAATGGGCGGATTGTCATCGAGAAGTTCTTGGAATGTTTTGGCAGACAGATTCTCCGACTTCAAATAATTAAATAAGCAATTAATTAACCAATTAACCATACATGTAAAGTACAATACTCATGCTCTTAATGTTCCCAGCAACTCTTCTTCTTGTGTTGTTTCTCCATTGCTGGGCGCAAATGTCAATTGAATTTGCAAATTGACTTGCTGTTTGACAGGGATTTTGACGTCTAATTATTTGGAACTGCGTTAACTGTCAGTTTTACTTTTTTTTGACGTCATGTCACAAAAATTGCGGAGCAAGACCACCGGCTTTGAGGAGGCAGTGGGGCAATGTTATTATACTTTGACTGTATTTTCAAGTGCGGTGATTTTAAATGTTAACGTCAGTGTTTCTTTCATCTGATTCGAACCTCCTACGAACGAACAGCGCATTAATATTGTTAAGTTTGCATAAATAAAGTTTGTCTTAATTAATCGCCTGTGTTTACATAAGCGTCAGCAGGAATATCCGTACACACTCACAACACCGCCTGAGCAGTTAACACGCAAAACTGCTACTTAATCTGTTTTGAGGCGCTCAACTTCTTAGTTGGTTCCTGCTGTATTAACTAATCCGGTTACAAAGACACATTTACATTTATAAACCCCAAATCCATAATGTAAATGTGTCAATTGCCCATTATTTTGCCTATACAAAACCATCATTTAACCGATAACACTCCCAATCGAAAACTTTCAAACAAAAAATCAAATTTACTCCAAATAAAATCAACCAACCTTAACTGAATAGCATCCTCCGTGCCGGTGATGTATTTATGAAAAGGAAGTATAAACTGTTTTTCCAAGCCGATATGTGATTTCTTCTGCACCCTCTCAGACTCCCCTTAAATTTCTGTCCTAGTCCCGAGCCAAGGATTGCTCTAAATCAAATTTCCACAAGTAAATTAAATGATAACACAAAATGGAAGAATACAAGCGGGAAAAGTCGTTTGCATGTAAAAAGGAAAATTTTAAGAAAAAGAAAAATGAAATTTCGTTTCTTGCTATTCGCATTCGTTGATTAGCCGCCTTCGGGCGGTTTTTCATGTGAAGGCGGTGTTTGCGAATAATTTTTGAATATGCACTTGAATTTAGGCAACCAAAGTAAATTACTTTTGTTATTTTTCTGAATAATTCATTTGAATATCCTGGGAGTCTATTTCCAGATGAACTTTACCTCTGTACAAGAAGCATTACATATCCATCTATTAAACTGATAAATTTCAAAACATTTAATGTCAAAAACAGAGTCTTCCTGCAAGGTTTATACATACCGGTATTCTATGAACATTTCCGAGAAAATATATGAACAGCTAATATTTTAAAGAAAACTATCCAACCGCTTTTGTTTAATAATGGAATTCACAAATTATCACAACAGCACGAAATTTCAAAGAGTGGATTTTGGTTTTTGGTAGACTTTTACCATTCGAGCTTCTAACAACCAGTCGGGATACCACTACGCTGGATTATTTGGCGAAAACTACATCAAACTACAAAAACCTCAATGAAAATTCCGCTCACCTTTGCTGTCGTCCACAAAGAGAGCAACAAGCACCTTTGCAACACTCGACAATGGGATGAAAGTACTTTAAAAGGTATCAAGTTAAAAGTTTCAGTTCATAGATTCTGTCACCAACAAGTGGTTTCCGCAACAAGTTCGCTCTTTTCCTATTTCACCACACGTCGCTGCCCAACAGCGGCGTGTTGTTAGTTTTCCATCATGTTTCCAGGTTTTGTGTTTAGTCAGAAAAAGGAAACTTATCCTTTTTCATATCCTACACTCTTGGCTCATTTCCTCCCGCTTCATTTCATTTGTTCGTTCGTCTTTTGTGCAGCAGGTGGAGCTCAGAATAATTGTTGCTCCTTGCTAACTTCAAAGAGTGTACTAAGAGGAGAGAATTTCATGAATAGACGTGGATTATCTTCTAGAATAAAATTTTACACAATAAGGCATTTTCTGAATAAATACCTTTCTTCTCGCTTAATTGGCGACTTTATATTTTTAATATGATGTTGTGTTAAGCAAGTTTGAGAATACAACGGTTCTTTTGCTACAAATGTTAATTTTGAAAGGAGTGCTTCTGGCAGCAATTACGAATAAGCAGTTGAACAAAGGATAATTGTTATACAGCGTGAGGCAATTGCACTACAACCGACAGTAGATGGCCATACCTATTGAAGATTCAATACTGCAGTGGTGTTTTGAAAAAAGCATTTTTAAGTGGTAGCACTGGAAAATGGCCAGGTATGGTATGAAGAAACAAAAATGTATAAGCAATACGTCGAGTATGCAAGCGGCGCAGAGAGCGAAAGCAGCAGGAAAGCGACAAATTAGCGTAAAGCATCTTAGTACATTTGTATACTATTGATGTAAAACGTTGATATTTTGAATTCAAAATCATGTTCCTTTAACGTAATGCTACAACTGTCATTTGTCACTCTGTTCACTTCTGTCAATCTGTCTGTCAAAAAACATTAGGTTAATACGTTGGCTAGTTAAAATCATATTATTGTCTATAAAACAATAACATGGTAGCAAAGCGTAGTTCGATTTGAGTGGACCAACGTTTTTTCAAGAAAAATTTCACTCAATTTCACAGGTTTCTGAAGTTTACTTCTATCTTGAAGATGTCGTTGAGTGGTATCTTTTGCAGCCTTAGAAGTTTCTTCAATTCACGGTTCAGCAGGAACGACTAGCAACAGAGGATCCAGGACCTCAGGCACGTGCGGAGCTTTAGGTGTGTTTAAGGACTCTGGGAAAATCGCGGGGCTGGTACCTGGCACCAGCAATAGACTCCTGTCTAAGTGAAAACCCAAAATCAGCATAGATCACTTCTTCTAGCACAGATGAACGCTGTTGACGTGACTTAAACGGTTCTCGATATTCTTTACCTTCTACACATGATCCACAGAATTCGTCGTCTTATTGTACTTCAATTCCGTGATTCTTGAGTATTTTCACAACATGTCTTTTATTCTAATGACCTAAACGCAATGTTAGGATGAGTAGTAACAGCTAAGTACATCAAACATCCTACAACTTCACGGTAAGGAGCAGATGTTCTCAAACCAGTTTTCTCTTCCAACTGCACGTACTTGTCAATGGGCGTTGAAACAGGATTGGCTTCTGCCATGTTGAACTTCTAAAGAAGATTTTTTGCGTACACATTCTGACTCAAACGGATTGAACTTTCTTCTAAGAATGTTGTCTAAGGCAGAGACTGCTGCAAATAGTTGAGACAACCACACAGATTTCCTGGCAGCTTAATTAGCAGTAACATACTCAGCCTCAACTATGGATAGAGACACACACTGTTGACGTCTGATAGCCTAGGATATCGGTCCTCCACTGTGCATGAAAACGATTCCACTAACAGAGCGACGAGTATCCGATTGACCAGCAAAGTCTGCATCACTGAAGACCTTCCAGACACTTTCTTTGGAACCAGCCTCGTACCTGATACCAAATGACGTAGACCCTTTGACGTATCTCAGGATTCTCTTTACCAGCAACCAGTGGACATCTTCCGGATCTTCCAAGGACTGTGACGCATAATTGACTGGAAACGCAATGTCAGGACGAGTAGCAACAGCTAAGTACATCAAACATCCTAAAACTTCACGGTAAGGAGCAGACGTTCTCAAACCAGTTTTCTCTTCCAACTGCACGTACTTGTCAATGGGCGTTGAAAAAGCATTGCCCTCTGCCATGTCGAACTTCTGAAGAAGATTTTCTGCGTACACCTTCTGACTCAAACGGATTGAACCATCTTCTTCACGTTCAATGAGCATATTCAGGAAACAGCCAAGCGGTTCACGTGTGATCTTGAACTCCATCTCCAGCTTCCTCAGGAACTCTTGAATCACACTCTTCTGTGTTGCAGTAACCATCACCTTCAAGTTTCAAGAAAATCTCTTCAAAAAACACTATTTATTTTGCTCAATCTTCTTGAAGGTGATGGTTGCTGCAACACAGAAGAGTGTTACACAGCAGATAGAAAAAAGCATCGTGAGTTGTAAACAACCACAGTGGCTACACGTTTTACGTCCATGAAAGAAATGCGCGAGTGGTCCGAAGAATATTTACATAATTCTTGTGCTTGGCATTGTATCGAACAAAAGCCAAAAGCGTCAGATAATCCAAATGAAAAAACGTGGAACAAAGATCAAAACGAAAAGAAGTTCATGTGTTTTAACTGTTCTGAAACTAGTCATTTTTTGAAAGATTGCTCAAAGCCGCCGTGACTTCAACGATGTCCTAAGTGCAGTAAAGTGCACCCAAAGGTGCAGCCAAAAAACTGTAGTGCCTCAAACGTAGTACACAAAGCAATATTTAGCGAGGGTGATGACCGTTTCACTAAAATCGCAAAGCAATACTTTTCGTTGACACTGGTAGTGATTGTGGTTTGATTCAGAGATCTGAAGCAAACCTGTTGACACCATGTGGAATCAAAGCATGCCACATGAAACTTTAGGGCATCTGCAATAGTGAATATCTTGCGACAGAAGTGGCAGTGCTAAATATCCTTATTGACGGTATTCAGAAGACGATTCATGCGCATGCGATTACTGGGAACTTTTTGTCTATGGATTCCCTGATTGGGCAGGATTTTTCAAAGGTGTAATGGCCATTTTTTGAGGCGGAAAAATCCTTTTTGCCAAAAGCAACGAAAAAATTGAAAACTTCAAAAGTGGGCTCAGTTACAGTTTTAAAAATGATAAACTGAGGCATGTCCTGAACGAATTCCACAATGGGTTTGCAGATGTTGTAGCAGAGATAGGATTAATTGATTCAGTACAAATGAAAATCAAATTGGACACGTCGTAACCACTAGCTCAAATACCACACCGTGTCTCAGAGTCTAAACGCAGTATGTTGAACAAAATGGTTGACGATTTATTTCAAAATAATCATGCAAACCCGATGATTTTAGTGAAAAAGAAAAAAACCGAAGCTAGGTCTTGCGTCGACTACCAACGTTTAAGCAAGCATCTTCTCGTTCGTAGCACTACAGCCCATCTCGGGCCTTCGCTTCCTGCCTCTAACTGTCTCGGTCCATTGACTGCGCCGTTCAATTTCAACATCCGAGCAGCAACGAACTGTCTTCGTCGACCAAGTCAGACCAGCGTTCTCTTGGTTTCCCCACTGGCCTCCGCCCTTCAGTTCTCCAAACGAATACCATTTTGGGTATCCATTGTTCGCTCATACGATTCATGTGGCCAATCGTCAAAAATTTCATATAGCTCATTTTTGTATCGAATTTGCCATTGGTCCCCTTCTAGCTTCACTCCTATTATTCGCCTCAGAGCCTGTCGCTCAAAGGCATTCAATTTATTTGCTGGTGCTTGAATTAGGGTCGGCGTTTCATACGCATAGCATAACACAGGTCTTATCACAGATTTGTATACTTTGAGCTTTGTTGTCCTGCGTATGCAGCTGGTCTTCAAGATGGTCAAAACTGAATAATATATTTTATTTGCGAGCTGTATTCTTCGGCGTATTTAGTCTCTTTCATTACTGGCGCCCAGATACGCAAATTTCCTCACATTTACGATACTGCATTTGCAAAGTGTGATATTTTGTGTACTTGAGGTATTTTTCCTCCACTGCGTCATAAACTTTTTTTTTATTTTCATTATTTAAACCAACATACGCCAAAAGAGATTTTCTCTGCAGCAAACATTGAAGAAGCGTTTCAAATATTTATCAGTGCTAGACTTAAATAACGGATGCTGCCAGGTGTCAGTTGTGCCAGACAGCCGCAAGCGTATGGCACTTGTCACGACTGATGGCCTTTACGAGTTCCGCATGTCATTCAGCCTGAAAAATGCCCTGGCCATTTTCCTGCGCCTGATGGCAAAGGCCAAAGACAAAACACGCTTCGATGATATGATTCAATCTATGACATGTGACAATTAAGTAATGAGACTAATTTTCTTGCCTCGCTTGTGGTAAACTTGCGACCTTCAAATTCCCTTTCCTTTCCTCGGCATCTTTTCCCTTTCCATTGATATATTTGTCATTGCTCTAACTTGATCAGTTTGCCTGCTGTGTCGTGTTGAGTAGACGTGTGTTGGTGGTGCTCGTCACGAAAATGGAGAAACAAAATCAAGAGCAACGTGCCGCGCTAAAATTTTGGGCCAGATTGGGCGAAACAGCTTCGAAAACGTACGCTAAAATTGTATGAGTGCATGGTGATAGTGCTCTTAGTCGTGCCCAGGTTTTTCGATGGCGTAAAGAATTTAAGGAGGGGCGTGTAAGCGAGGACGACGAGGTGCAGGCTGACGTGAATGCGCAGTGTGTGCGTGTCCTAATCCGTGAAGATCTGCGTTTACCAGTTCAAATGTTGGCCTCGGAACTGGATATGAACCGTGAAACAGTCAGACAAATTTTAACCGACGATTTTGGAATGAAAAAGTTGTGCACGGAGATGGTTCCAAAGAACCGCTTCACAACGCCTTCAGCGTATCCCAGTATTTATTTATTGCCTCCTTGAAACTCTGAATTCAATCAAAATGACATTGAAAATTAGTAGTTGCATATCATCAATCAATTGGGTCAAAGTTAAAGTACATAAGCAAATATAACGTCAAATTTAGGTGTCCCTGGCCACTATTCGTGCATTTCTGCGTTCTATTTTGCTAGCATGATGACGCACATCAAGCTATCAGTTTCATGCCAGATGCTTAACCTTCCGAAAAAACTACAACCGCATTCATATATAAGCGTCTGAGTCTTGCATGCCACAATTTCGCATCATTTATTTGTATTTCTTCAGTCAGAATTGTTTTAACATAAATCGCTGTCTCTCGTAGATAATTAGGATCTCCTATGCGATCAGCAATTAGCTTGACGTCACCATCTTTGTCCCTGACGACAGCATTGTCTTTGGTGAATAGTATCTCGCGTCCATTTTCGATGACTTTTACGGCAGATATCAAGTTGGTCCTGAAGTCTTTCAAAAGTTATGGATCGTGCAAGTACATATCTATATTGCCGTGGACACTTGCTGCCATGATATAAACGCTGGCTTTAACATTCGCCGATGCTGACGCTGAATTTGCCATATTCAATGTGAATACACACTTCTTCACGTTTGTCAATAATTCCTAATTGGTTCGCGTGTGTGTAGTACAGCCGCTGTTGAAGCACTTCTCGGTGTCAAAGAATTATTTTTGTATTTTTTCGTTCAAACAATTTCTACGAAAAACTTCTCGGCCACGATCTGGACATTTTGCTGCCATATGCTCTGTACAACGTAACGTAACGTCAAATATTTGCGCTTATTTCGTTGCTTTGGTTTATTTTGACGGCTGTCATCGTTGCGTTGGTGACTGGTAAATAACACGTTATTTTCATCATCCTGCTCTACGCCACGTCCACCTTTGCCCTTATCCAGTATCTTGCCTTTAAGAGTCTCCGGGTCAGGCGAATCGTCTTTGGATCTGATTGCACAAACTTTTTTTAAATAACTAGGTGGAAAACTTTTTAACATTAGTATCACCAGAATATATTTAAGAAAGACAGTGTTCATGCTTTCCAGCTATTCTAATGAATTTGAAAAGTTGTCAAGACGTTCTATGATGTCATCGTTTTCTTCTATTTTAAAAGATGTAATCCCGGTGAGCATTTCTGTTGTGCACATAGAATCTTTTGATATGTAGACCGATTGCGGTTTCAGCTAAATCCCTCTTGATGCAATTAATTTTGTCAAGCCCTTCATTTCTGCTCATCCCAAGGATAAGAAAATGTCTGCTTTTGCTTTCTGGTCGTTTGTAGTCCACTCTACCAATTCGCTTACACTTATTTTGTCATTGAGGATGTCTGCTGGGGTCGCAATATAACTACTTACTTATCCCCATTTATCATGTTTAGTTAACGCAGATTTCATCTAGACATGACATACGTCATAATCCGTCTTATTTAGTACTTCAAATCGAGATGAACTGTCCAAATACATATTTTGGTTATATAAGTTACGCAATTAGTGATAATGAGCTAATTTTTGGAATTAAAAACTTCAGTTTATTCAACTAGATCATCGGTTTCACTACTGGGCTCATAATATGCAGAAAATTTGTTGGGAATGCCTTTAAACAAGGATAAATAAACTGTTGAGATCTGATCAACTAACAGCAGATCCGACCTGCCCCAACCCAACCTTGATCCTATCCTTACCTTGGATTTTCTTTTGAAACTCAGTTCAATAGATTGAAAATTTTGTCAACTTGGACTCGACTTTTTCTCAACTGAAAAAACCGAACCCACTAAAATAATAACAGGTTATGGGCCCAGCGTAGCTGTAAAAGGGTTTCTTTCAGGAAAGGAAATTGTCAGGCAAGTCAAAAAAGCTGTCCAAGACGTCGGAACCGCCAAGGACAACATAACCTACAAATCAGTGACATTGGAGCAGCGATCGCACAGCAAGTCAACGTTGAGCAACGAACACGCAAGTCACTTTAAGTCAGAAAATTCCCACGAAAGATTATAAATTTATTTTGTTTGGTTAAAAATTGACAGAAGTCAGTCGAATTGTTAAATTTAAAGCAAAATGGATACTGTAAAGTCTCAATTGGAAATATTAAGTGAAGATAGTCAAGGAAATGTCAATTTCATTTCATGGCGATTTAAATTAAACCTAGCACTTAAGAACAAAAATCTGTATGATATGATAATGGGTACAAAGCCCAGACCAGCAGGTGCTGCGTCAACTGATATAGTTGCCCCTTGGTTAAAGAAAGATGTTGAGGCTCAAACTTTGATAGATTTAAATGTCAACAGTAAGATTGCGAACAAAATTGCAAATTGTAAAACTGCCAAAGGAATGATAGACAAATTAGTTAGTTTATATGGTAAAAAGACTGATGTGACTTTAGATACGTCCTGAATCAAATTTTTTATGAAAGCAAGTCAGCTATTAAGAACTGTATGGAGATTTTGGATCTCGCGGATGAAGTGTCAACTGAAAATGATCCTGTGAGGGAAAGTTGGATCATGACGAGGATCATGAGTGTGTTACTGCCAAAACTGGCACATTTCAGGACATCCTGGAACAACGTGACCGGAGCAGCAAAAAACGTGGAAACTCTCATGGAACATTTGAGCAGGAAACAAGGACAGTCATCAAACAGCAAGCAGGTAAAGTCACAGTTCGCATGCTACAAATGTGGGAAGAAAGGTCACGTGCTCAAGGAGTGCAGAGGTAAACCGTGGGATGAATACGTTGCCTACTGCAAAAAGAAGTATTCACACACTTCGCAAAAGACTGCGAATTCTCGAGAAGAAGCGAATAAGTCAACAAACGGAAAACCAAAAAGGAAGGCATTTTTGACCACGGCACTCTCGACGGTGAACAACGATATTTCGAAGGACAAGGCCACATCATGGTATCAAGACTGTGGAGCCAGCCAACATATGACATCTCACTGAGAGTGGTTTGTTCAGCTTGTTGAGTTCGACGAGCCCATTCCAATTGTGATTGGAGACTTGGGAACATCGAGTTGTATCTAGTCGTACTAGAAGATGTGATTTAGGTGCCGATCCTCAACTTTAATCTTTTCTCAGTGAGTCAGATGCTAGACAAGGGACATGTGCAGAAAGCAAGCAGAAACGAGTAACCATTTTACAGTCTGGATGGCAGGAATATTGTGGCAATAGCAGAATACAAAGGAAATCTCTACAAAATGATGCTCAGGAGAGAAGAAGAGACAAGTTTGATGGTCGTGTCGATCAAAGTCTGGCACGAGCGACTCACGCATCAAAATGTCACGTATGTGAGGGACATACTGAAAAGGAAAGGAATAAAATATAAAATACATTGATGACTGAAATGACTATGTATGCACAGGGTGCTCGTATGGCAAGCAACCGTTAGATCTCGTCAATAGTGCATTGACGTACATGATGAACATCCCGTCATTGGGAGGAGCGAAGTACTGGCTCATGGTCAAGGACGATTTCACTCACTACCGAACCTGTTACTCCCACTGATCGAATGTTACCTGAGACTCGTTGAAAACCAGCTAGGGAGGAGCGTGAGAAGTTTGGGGTCTGACAACGGCACCGAGCTGAAGAATGTGAAAGCCAAACAGATGATGCACAGGTTGGAAACTTTCCACACCTTCACGAATGTACACACGCCAGAGCAGAACGGAAGGATTGAGAGAGAAATGAGAACGATTATCGAGGCACTCAGAACAGCGATACACATGAATGAGTTGGACCGGAAACTGTGGGCAGAAGCAATGAACCATGCGATCTTCATGATTAACCAGACTGGAACCAGCAACTTACCACGGAAAAGCCCAGCAGAACTTTGGTTCGGAAGAAAAATTAAGATTGAGAAGCTACAACCCTTTGGAGGCGAATGTTACGTGCTGACACAAAAAAAGAAATGTGGCAAGATGGATAGAAAATCAGAAAAGGGAATTCTGGTTGGCTATGATATTGATTCACCCTACACCGGGTTTATTATAAAGAGAAAAGAGTTGTTATCAGCTCAGACAATGTGATCTTCAACGAGGAAAAGATGAGACTGAGGCAAAAAACTGAGCTTGAGACACAGGCACCAGAGGGCATGCCTGAGAAGCCAGAAGAAAGCAGCAGCGAGGCTGACGAAGAATACGAGAGCTGGGGAACTGGAGAAAGTGCTGAGGAACCAAGCGACAACGAGAATGAGACACCAGGGCCAGAAGAAGTGTCAGGAAGGAGAGTTCTGCAAGATCGTCAGACTTTTCGCTTTTTCGCTGGGTACTTCGAGAGAAGGTGAACGGGGGACTTAATGCCAGACTAATGGCAAGGGCATTTGAACAGAAGGAGAGAGTGGACTACACGGAAACTTTCAGTCCAGTAGCTCGCCATGCATCCATTCGCCTACCAAGTCACGCAGCGTCGGAGAAAATGAAGTTGGTATCGTTCGATGTGAAAACGGCTTTCATATATGGGAACCTGGAGCAGGACAACTATATGCACCAGGCTGAAGCATTCGACGATGGAACCGGGAAAGTTTGTAAGTTGAACAAGAGTCTCTACAGGCTTAAATAAGCTCCAAGGATGTTGAACGAGAGGGATACCACCCACTTTGCAAAGAAGATAGGCTTGATCAGCACAAATGACGACCCGTGTATATACTATAACAAAGACGAGAGCATTATGCTCTCACTCTTCGTGGATGATGGATTGGTAGCCGGCAAAGATGAAGAAAAAATATACGAACTCTTAGACGAGATAAGCAAGGAATTGGAGATAGCATCCAGCAAGAAAGTACAAAACAAGCTAACGTATTTGGGTATGGAGATCAAGGTCGACTGGGACCGTATCTTTATGAGTCAGCCTCGCTACACGGAGAAGGTTTTGAGAAAGATGAAATTCGAGCGGTGCAATCCAGCATCCACACCCACTAAGCCAGAAATGATCAACCATAAGAACAACAACTATCGCGAGGCGATAGGAAGTTTGTTGTACTAAGCCACAATAAACAGGCCAGACACAAGCTTCGACGTAAACCACCTCAGTCGATTCTGCAACAAGCCCATGAAGACCCATCAGGCGATGGTGAAACGTGTTTTCCAGTACTTGAGAGGGACCACGACAGCCGGAATTCATTTTGGAGGAGACAAGACCTCGTGGCCTACACCGATTTAGACTTTGGAGGAGACTCTGTGACAGGACAGTTAACGAGTGGTGTGTTAGTGATGAGAGGAGGGCCAGTGATCTGGTATTCACAAAAGCAGCGTCTGGTAGCAACTTCAACTGCAGAGGCCGAGTACCGAGCAGCAGTGTCAGTGATTGACGATGCATGCTGGATCAAACGAATCACGCTGGAACTTGACATTCCAGAAGCTGAGCTGCCGATCACTCTGCATGTCAACAACATGTCAGCCATATACATGCTACAAAATATACACAAAGGAAAAACGAGCAGAGGAAAGAACCACATCGAAATACCACCAAAGTAGATCCAGCAACACATCGGCGATACTGTGGCACTACAACATGTTGAGAGCTGCAAGCAGATTGCAGACATCTTCGCCAAGCCACTCAACAGAAGAATTTTTGAGACGCTCCGCTGTAAATTGATCAATGAGGAGTGTTGAGACTGGATTAAATAACAGCTGACATAACCGAACCGAACCCAACTTAAACCCTATCCTTACCTTGCATTTTCTTTTGAAACCCAGTTCAATACATTGAACATTTTGTCAACTTGGACTCAACTTTATCTCAACTGAAAAACCCGAACCCACTGAAATAACAACATAAACTGAGATGCAAATTGACAGCTTTTATTTATGCGTCTGATTAATAAGACAGTTGACAAACGAGAGGCAAATGAATGAATGGATGATGTATTGTTAGTCAGCTGTGTATCCGATGATGTGTAGTTGTGTGTGTGCGAGAGTATTCAACAAAAAATAATGAAAACAGAATAGTTAGACAGAATCTGCGGTGATTTAATTCAAGAAAAACTTTAATGAAATGCACAATGAATATATTTTTTCGCTAAAAGGAAAACCAGTGCTACTCCATTTTAACCAGCCAACATTTTGTTGCAGTATTGCTTAAATCATTGGATGAGCCGATTCTTAATGTGTTTTTGTTGCATTGTGTATTTGGGGAAAATATGCACAATCAGAAGTGTAATATCTGGTTCGGTGGAAAGCCCATGTAGTAGAAATACTGTGTATGTTAGGGAAAATTCAAACGGTTATAACTTCTGTACATTCTACTAAAACTTATAGAATATAAGAACCTTTTAAAGGACTACTTAAATATCTACTTTCATCTCATTTAACCATACTAACACAGCTTATACCGGCGAAAAATTTAAATTTACAAATCCTACAATTATCAGCAAAGTTAAACATATTTTACCTTTTAAAATATTTGTTATTGGATCTACCTCCGTAATTTTTTAACCTATTACTTTTTGCTGCTCAGCTATTTATTAGTAAATTCAATCGAGTGTTAATAGCATGCACCTGAAGTTCAGGAAAAATAACGTAATTTTATGCAATTTTCTCATTTAAAGTGGCCGCCATTTTACTTTACGATCACGAATGTCACCGGTTGAATAAATTCTCAAAGATGTTTTTTATGAATGTAATTTCTCAAACTTTCAAAAAAATTGTAGCCAATTCGTAGTGTCTTAGTTGATTGGAATACAGAAAAATTTAAATCACCATAACTTTGGTAAAAATCACTTGATCTTTCTGAAATTTTCTGTAACGGTTAAACTTGTGAATTGACATTTGCAGATTGAATTTAAGGAGCCTGTACGGTTTTTTTCAAGAAAGTGTAAAATTGATAAAATGTAATTATTTTAGTAATAGTGTGCTTTATCAATTTAACACTTTCTTGAATAAAATCGTAAGAGCGCCTTTCAATTTAATCAAATTGAATTGTTGAGTGAATTTCGACTTCTGACACATTTTTTGTTGTTGTACTCTAAACCTCTACACTCCTGATTTCTACGAATTTTTCGAATGAAAAGTATCCAATAATAAGGAGGACATTTCCCCTTATCCTGCTCCTCTTGATACAGCTAAAGTAATTTTAAGACCTGTTTTCAAAAGATTTCCTTAAAACTATTCTTATGACTGCGAATTCTCGAGAAGAAGCGAATAAGTCAACAAACGGAAAACCAAAAAGGAAGGCATTTTTGACCACGGCACTCTCGACGGTGAACAACGATATTTCGAAGGACAAGGCCACATCATGGTATCAAGACTGTGGAGCCAGCCAACATATGACATCTCACTGAGAGTGGTTTGTTCAGCTTGTTGAGTTCGACGAGCCCATTCCAATTGTGATTGGAGACTTGGGAACATCGAGTTGTATCTAGTCGTACTAGAAGATGTGATTTAGGTGCCGATCCTCAACTTTAATCTTTTCTCAGTGAGTCAGATGCTAGACAAGGGACATGTGCAGAAAGCAAGCAGAAACGAGTAACCATTTTACAGTCTGGATGGCAGGAATATTGTGGCAATAGCAGAATACAAAGGAAATCTCTACAAAATGATGCTCAGGAGAGAAGAAGAGACAAGTTTGATGGTCGTGTCGATCAAAGTCTGGCACGAGCGACTCACGCATCAAAATGTCACGTATGTGAGGGACATACTGAAAAGGAAAGGAATAAAATATAAAATACATTGATGACTGAAATGACTATGTATGCACAGGGTGCTCGTATGGCAAGCAACCGTTAGATCTCGTCAATAGTGCATTGACGTACATGATGAACATCCCGTCATTGGGAGGAGCGAAGTACTGGCTCATGGTCAAGGACGATTTCACTCACTACCGAACCTGTTACTCCCACTGATCGAATGTTACCTGAGACTCGTTGAAAACCAGCTAGGGAGGAGCGTGAGAAGTTTGGGGTCTGACAACGGCACCGAGCTGAAGAATGTGAAAGCCAAACAGATGATGCACAGGTTGGAAACTTTCCACACCTTCACGAATGTACACACGCCAGAGCAGAACGGAAGGATTGAGAGAGAAATGAGAACGATTATCGAGGCACTCAGAACAGCGATACACATGAATGAGTTGGACCGGAAACTGTGGGCAGAAGCAATGAACCATGCGATCTTCATGATTAACCAGACTGGAACCAGCAACTTACCACGGAAAAGCCCAGCAGAACTTTGGTTCGGAAGAAAAATTAAGATTGAGAAGCTACAACCCTTTGGAGGCGAATGTTACGTGCTGACACAAAAAAAGAAATGTGGCAAGATGGATAGAAAATCAGAAAAGGGAATTCTGGTTGGCTATGATATTGATTCACCCTACACCGGGTTTATTATAAAGAGAAAAGAGTTGTTATCAGCTCAGACAATGTGATCTTCAACGAGGAAAAGATGAGACTGAGGCAAAAAACTGAGCTTGAGACACAGGCACCAGAGGGCATGCCTGAGAAGCCAGAAGAAAGCAGCAGCGAGGCTGACGAAGAATACGAGAGCTGGGGAACTGGAGAAAGTGCTGAGGAACCAAGCGACAACGAGAATGAGACACCAGGGCCAGAAGAAGTGTCAGGAAGGAGAGTTCTGCAAGATCGTCAGACTTTTCGCTTTTTCGCTGGGTACTTCGAGAGAAGGTGAACGGGGGACTTAATGCCAGACTAATGGCAAGGGCATTTGAACAGAAGGAGAGAGTGGACTACACGGAAACTTTCAGTCCAGTAGCTCGCCATGCATCCATTCGCCTACCAAGTCACGCAGCGTCGGAGAAAATGAAGTTGGTATCGTTCGATGTGAAAACGGCTTTCATATATGGGAACCTGGAGCAGGACAACTATATGCACCAGGCTGAAGCATTCGACGATGGAACCGGGAAAGTTTGTAAGTTGAACAAGAGTCTCTACAGGCTTAAATAAGCTCCAAGGATGTTGAACGAGAGGGATACCACCCACTTTGCAAAGAAGATAGGCTTGATCAGCACAAATGACGACCCGTGTATATACTATAACAAAGACGAGAGCATTATGCTCTCACTCTTCGTGGATGATGGATTGGTAGCCGGCAAAGATGAAGAAAAAATATACGAACTCTTAGACGAGATAAGCAAGGAATTGGAGATAGCATCCAGCAAGAAAGTACAAAACAAGCTAACGTATTTGGGTATGGAGATCAAGGTCGACTGGGACCGTATCTTTATGAGTCAGCCTCGCTACACGGAGAAGGTTTTGAGAAAGATGAAATTCGAGCGGTGCAATCCAGCATCCACACCCACTAAGCCAGAAATGATCAACCATAAGAACAACAACTATCGCGAGGCGATAGGAAGTTTGTTGTACTAAGCCACAATAAACAGGCCAGACACAAGCTTCGACGTAAACCACCTCAGTCGATTCTGCAACAAGCCCATGAAGACCCATCAGGCGATGGTGAAACGTGTTTTCCAGTACTTGAGAGGGACCACGACAGCCGGAATTCATTTTGGAGGAGACAAGACCTCGTGGCCTACACCGATTTAGACTTTGGAGGAGACTCTGTGACAGGACAGTTAACGAGTGGTGTGTTAGTGATGAGAGGAGGGCCAGTGATCTGGTATTCACAAAAGCAGCGTCTGGTAGCAACTTCAACTGCAGAGGCCGAGTACCGAGCAGCAGTGTCAGTGATTGACGATGCATGCTGGATCAAACGAATCACGCTGGAACTTGACATTCCAGAAGCTGAGCTGCCGATCACTCTGCATGTCAACAACATGTCAGCCATATACATGCTACAAAATATACACAAAGGAAAAACGAGCAGAGGAAAGAACCACATCGAAATACCACCAAAGTAGATCCAGCAACACATCGGCGATACTGTGGCACTACAACATGTTGAGAGCTGCAAGCAGATTGCAGACATCTTCGCCAAGCCACTCAACAGAAGAATTTTTGAGACGCTCCGCTGTAAATTGATCAATGAGGAGTGTTGAGACTGGATTAAATAACAGCTGACATAACCGAACCGAACCCAACTTAAACCCTATCCTTACCTTGCATTTTCTTTTGAAACCCAGTTCAATACATTGAACATTTTGTCAACTTGGACTCAACTTTATCTCAACTGAAAAACCCGAACCCACTGAAATAACAACATAAACTGAGATGCAAATTGACAGCTTTTATTTATGCGTCTGATTAATAAGACAGTTGACAAACGAGAGGCAAATGAATGAATGGATGATGTATTGTTAGTCAGCTGTGTATCCGATGATGTGTAGTTGTGTGTGTGCGAGAGTATTCAACAAAAAATAATGAAAACAGAATAGTTAGACAGAATCTGCGGTGATTTAATTCAAGAAAAACTTTAATGAAATGCACAATGAATATATTTTTTCGCTAAAAGGAAAACCAGTGCTACTCCATTTTAACCAGCCAACATTTTGTTGCAGTATTGCTTAAATCATTGGATGAGCCGATTCTTAATGTGTTTTTGTTGCATTGTGTATTTGGGGAAAATATGCACAATCAGAAGTGTAATATCTGGTTCGGTGGAAAGCCCATGTAGTAGAAATACTGTGTATGTTAGGGAAAATTCAAACGGTTATAACTTCTGTACATTCTACTAAAACTTATAGAATATAAGAACCTTTTAAAGGACTACTTAAATATCTACTTTCATCTCATTTAACCATACTAACACAGCTTATACCGGCGAAAAATTTAAATTTACAAATCCTACAATTATCAGCAAAGTTAAACATATTTTACCTTTTAAAATATTTGTTATTGGATCTACCTCCGTAATTTTTTAACCTATTACTTTTTGCTGCTCAGCTATTTATTAGTAAATTCAATCGAGTGTTAATAGCATGCACCTGAAGTTCAGGAAAAATAACGTAATTTTATGCAATTTTCTCATTTAAAGTGGCCGCCATTTTACTTTACGATCACGAATGTCACCGGTTGAATAAATTCTCAAAGATGTTTTTTATGAATGTAATTTCTCAAACTTTCAAAAAAATTGTAGCCAATTCGTAGTGTCTTAGTTGATTGGAATACAGAAAAATTTAAATCACCATAACTTTGGTAAAAATCACTTGATCTTTCTGAAATTTTCTGTAACGGTTAAACTTGTGAATTGACATTTGCAGATTGAATTTAAGGAGCCTGTACGGTTTTTTTCAAGAAAGTGTAAAATTGATAAAATGTAATTATTTTAGTAATAGTGTGCTTTATCAATTTAACACTTTCTTGAATAAAATCGTAAGAGCGCCTTTCAATTTAATCAAATTGAATTGTTGAGTGAATTTCGACTTCTGACACATTTTTTGTTGTTGTACTCTAAACCTCTACACTCCTGATTTCTACGAATTTTTCGAATGAAAAGTATCCAATAATAAGGAGGACATTTCCCCTTATCCTGCTCCTCTTGATACAGCTAAAGTAATTTTAAGACCTGTTTTCAAAAGATTTCCTTAAAACTATTCTTATGACATCCCACTTGACCACCTTTGATGAACGTTGTTTTTAATAGTCACTCCTCTATATTGGGGGCCCCCTTAAAGCTCTTTGAATTTTTTTTTACCCCAAAAATTTCTCGAAGTCATAGCTTCCGGCTTTCCACAAAGTTTCATGGCTGTAGCTTCCATTGTCTCGGAGCAAAACTGCTGTGACATGCAGACAGACGGACGGACACAGGTACCGATTTCAATAGAGCTTTTTATTTTAGTACAAAACCTTAAAAATGGATGAACTACGAAAAGAAAACTTTGAGCTGAAGCTATGGATACAGCTTCTCGAAGAGCTAGTTAAGAAAGAGATCTGGATTCAAAAACTGAAGCAGCAAAAACAAGTCCAATGGAACATAAAGGTGAAGAAGAGTGTGCAGTGAACGACTTCGGAAACACGTTTAAGTGCCGGCGGCACTAATCACAATCGAAAATATTTTGTAGCGCTGGAAGGACTTACAGAAGAACGGGAAAATAGGATAATTTTATGCAATATTCTCATTTAAAACGGCACAGATGTCACTCGTTGAAGCAATTCTCAAAGATATTAATTATACACTAAAGATTCTACGTCTAGCACTCGTTGCGTGTAGACGTGTTTTTAATCGCTCCTGTCATTAATTTTAAAAATTAATTAATTTTACACAAAAGTCAGTTTCAAATAATTGAATTAATTTTGTACGAGTCAGTCAAAAGTAAGTTTTAAATTTATTGGGGAAGAATTAATCGTCAAAGGCATCGACCAACCATACCAATAAATCAAGAAAAGGCAACAAACCAAAGACAACTCGGGACTGCTGTATGGAGGAGCCCGACGGCTTCCCTCCGTTGGGGGGGCCCCGGGGAGAGTGACGGTGTGAAATTGGCAAGTATCAACAAGCGGAGACACACGAGCACCCAGGATACCGCAGATGCCGGTCGTAAAACACAAGTGCTCGAGGATAGACAGGAGGTGTGTCGCCTTCGAAGTGAAATCGAAGAGTTGAAAGCAAGAATTCAAATGTACGAAGAAATGTTGAAGACGGAAAAAAAAGTTCAAGAGAGTGATCCGATACGAAAAATCGAAATACAGAAGAAAGCTGCAAATCCAATAATAACTGAAGAGGTATTAAGTGCTGGTGGCACCAACGAAAGCCAGAACTACTTTGCGGCGCTGGATGGACTCCAACAGGATATGGAGTTGGACGAAGGTAATAAAGATGATAATTTTATCTTATATTTAAAAAATAAAAATAATGAAAGTAGAAATAGGGAGAAGAAACCAGCCCGTAGTTCTGCTGGTCCTCCTCAAAAAGTAGCGAAGAATACCGAGAAAGTTCCGCCAATTAATGTCTTCGGTCAAAGCGGAAAAGACATGGTTTGGCTGTTGGCAGCCGAAAACAAATTGACAAATTTCGAAATCAAACGAATAAATTCCGAGAAGCTGTCAATTAGAACGAAATCACTGGTTGATTTCAAATCAGCGAAAGATGCTTTGAATTCTGGGGAGGTTCCGCACTTCACTTATACCCCCAAAAGCGAGAAGAACCAGACGTTCTTGCTGAAGGGCTTGGACTGCGGAGAAGATACCGTCGATCTTCTTCAGGTTCTCAAGGAAACAGCACCACAAATCGAGTTTATCTCTGTTGAAACATTCCCGACAAGAAGGTCGACGGTAGAAAAAAAAAAATTACCACTTTATTTGGTACAAATAACAAATAAGAGCAGTCCAAGCGCTCTTCAGCAAATCAGGTATTTAAATTTTCAAGTGGTGAGGTGGGTACGCCTCCAGAAACGAGAAATCAACCAGTGCTTTCGCTGCCAACGATTTGGGCATTCGGCTGCCAACTGCGCCATGCATTACCGATGCGTTAAATGCAAAGACGTGCATGCTCCCGGTGAGTGCAAATTGGCTCAGACGGAGCCAAAAGAGAAATTATATTGTGTGAACTGCGGTGTTTTTGGTCACCCGGCATCATATCGAGGATGCTCCCGATATCAGGATGCAAGATTGAAATCTGCTCCAAAGCAAACACAAATACACCGCAGTGTCTTAGCTCCGAACTTCGTCAAGCCCGGAGTATCATTTGCACAAGCCGCTAGAGGACCAGCAGAAAATGCGGAAAATAGTGTAAATAATGTAAGTGGCAATAATGAGCTGCTTCTCAAAATTTTACAGCAATTAAATTCTCTATCGGAAAGAATCGATAAGCAAGATATAAAAATTAATCTTGTTTTTCATCGTCTAGGGGTTTCAAATGCCTCAAAATAAATTGTCATCCAGTCACATTCCCATGGATAGGATTCGTCTCATCTCGATCAACGTCAACTCCATTGTTACTATACATCGGCGTGATTATCTCCTTGAATTCATTGCCAGACAAAAGCCTGACATCCTGCTTCTAACCGAAACCCACCTCAATTCATGCCACTCCATGACATTCAGGGATTTTGAATTCGTAAGAAACGATAGGGTAATATGTGATGGGGGAGGTGGCACTGGGATATTGGTTCGAAGACCCTATCGTTTCCAAAATATTGAAAAAGTCGAATTCAAAAGCTTTAAATCTCTTAAAGTGTCTGTTATCAAAATCTCACTGCCAGGTGGGGATAACCTCTTCGTTATCTCTGCCTATGCAACTGGTGGAACTGTTCTCAAGCTCAAGGAGGAAATCAATTCCTTGTTTGAAATACTCGAATTGAATAGGCTGCATAACTATTATATTCTTGCTGGTGACCTGAACGCCAAGCATACATCATGGCTGAACGCCACCAATAATCCAAGAGGTGTATTCCTGAAATCATGGATAACAGAGAACCAAATTGAATACAGGTGCAATCTATATGGGTCAGAGTTCCCAACATAACCTAGGACAAATTCATATTTGGACCTTTGCATTGCTGACGCAAGACTCGAATTCGACTTTAATAGTCCTCAACGGAAACTGCAGATGCTTCCTTATGATAGCGACCATAACGCAATCGTAATGGAAATTAATCATCACAGGGATGATTTCTTCCTCATTCCAGTTCAACATGAAGGTCATCGGTTGAATTTCAAAAAAACAGACTGGGGAAAGTTTCAAAAGAAGTTTAATCGGGAGTACCAGAAGCAATGTCCCCCTTCTGATGGTGGCAACTCTTGCTCAATGGTTCCTAATGATAGGAATCCAACCAACGATGAAATAGATGTCTATTTGTCGAAGTTAGAGAAGCTGACGTTGGAAACAATTGAGAAAGTGGTTCCCAAGATTAAACATCGAAACAATATGGAAGGATATGAAACACCAACCATCGCAAGGTTGAAAAGATTGAAAAGACTTCTTCTCACACCCGTCAACAATATTTATCGACGATTTTGGACTACAACCATCCCTCATTGGCTTTGTTGAAATTACATCTGAGGAATGTCCGGAACTTAATCCGGTCATACTTCAGGAGTGAGGTCAGCAATCAATGGGCGGAAAAATTGATGGGTATTAGCCCACAGGACCCAGACGGCGTGTTCACGAAAGTGAATAGCATATTCTGCAAGAAGTCTCGAGTGAAGGTATCGAATCTTGAAGTCACTAGTGATGAGATAAATCTTCTCGATAGGGCTGGTATCGAAATTGATAGTACGACTCCGGATAGAAATGGAAACAGGATCATTTGTGAAGGATTGGATAAACTTGCCCTGATTGGAACACATTTTGAATTGGTTCATCTACCAAACCCTGAGAGAGGGAACCAAATTTTTTCAGAGGTCGTTGAAGCAAAAGTTTCTGACTTCAAATCAAGCCTGAACGGCCAATCAATTCATCATTTCGATGAAACATTAACATCTGACCTCATACCGAGCTTGAATCTTATTGATTATTTTGTCAGCTATGAAGACTTGTGTTTCATATTTCGCAAGATAAACAACAAGAAATCATGTAGTAATGATGGTATTCCAAATGTAGTTCTCCGACATTTGCCTTAGGTTGCTATTAGGAACTATTGCATATTGTTCGACAACATGTTGAGCAATTCATATTTCCCAAATGAGTGGAAAAGGGCTAAGGTATTTCCGATCTTGAAGAAAGGAAAAGAATCTTCATGCCCCAAAAGCTATCGCCCAATCAGCTTGCTGCCTAACATCAGCAAGGTGTTTGAAGTGATACTCAACAGAGCATTAAACGCCCACATTGAGGAAAATGAGTTGATGCCGAATTGCCAATTTGGTTTTCGTGCCAGGCATTCGACCACACATGCAATAACGAAAGTAACCTCAGACATATGTTGGAAACTAAATGATAGACAATGTGTTGGAGCATGTCTCATTGATATGGAGAAAGCCTTTGATACGGTATGGTTAGATGGACTAATTTTTAAACTCCTTCAGGACAAGTTCCCCAGACACCTTGTCGCCATGATGTGTAATATGTTATACGGGAAATCGTTTGTTGTAACTGATGGAAATCTGACAACAATGCGCGAGTTCAAGGTCTTGAATGGTCTACAGCAGGGAACAGTTACTGCGCCTCTGCTCTTCTCAATCTTCGTTCGCAAGCTATTGAACGGCTTTGATTTTAACGTCTCGCCAACGCGATCATTGGTAGCGTTTGCTGATGATCTGATCATCTATACGGCAGACCGAAAAGCTACAATAGTTCAGAGCAATCTCCAAAAAATGTTCAATGATGTGCAGCTGATCACTGACAATTGGCGAATGAAAATAAATACGAAAAAGTGTGAAAGAATTTTGTTTCGGACAACGCTGCAGGGGGTCAGTCAAGACCTGAAACGTAATTGGAAAGATTTCCACATCATGGCTGGCGAGGGTAGTCTTGAACGAGTTCCACATAAATCCTGTGTTCGATACCTCGGTGTTTATCTCGATCAGTATCTGTACTACACTGAACATGTGAAAATCATGCTCAGTAAGGCACTTAAAATAGTCATGGCCCTTCGAAAGCTCTTTCATTCCAGATACATTGATCAAAAGGTCAAAATTATCTGTTGCAAGACACTGGTTAGACCAGTTTTGACATATGGATGTCAGATCTGGTACAACCAGAGTGCTCGAAAGGAAATGTCTTCGTGCATGTACTGGTTTGTACAGAAAGCCTGAGACGGATTGGAAACATTATATATCGAATAGAAGAATTTATCAAACTGCTGAAGTGACGAGAGTCGATATCTTCATATTGAAGCTTCTTCGGAATCATATCGCAAGATCTGTGACTGTGAGTGAAAACCCTTGGATTTCACAGCCGTTCCACCCTACAGACGGGTATATTGCGACTTGCCTCGCTACTGGCTTTATTCCTCCAGAAGCATTCGTGTATTTGGACATGAATCGATATGTTTTTGATTCTGACGGTGTCCCAGTCATATATCACATATATCGACGGGCCACCGATAAGAAGATAAAATATCCTCCGAATTTGAGTTCACGAGACCAACAGTTCCAATGGAGATACTCATTTGCTAGATTCGTTGAGGCTGATCGAGTTGAGACGGGGCAATCTAGGTATTGGTGGCTGAATGACAATGTCTAAATTATTCGTGTTTATTTTTCAGTTTTGGTGTTTTTCGTTATTTAGTTTTTGAGTTTCAGCTCATTATTGCTACATTTAGTGTTGTTGTTTATTTTTGTTAAAAATTAGGTAAAGGTCAGGTTTATATTATGTTTATTATATTAGGTTAGAGATAAGGTAAAACGCTTAGGTTAGGAACATTGTTATAGATTTTTTTAAGTATAAGATAAAGTTTTTGATAGCATGTATTTGAATTAAGTTCAAACATTTATTTATTTATTTATTTATTTATTTAATATCTATATGTACAGAGTAAACTCCAATTATAATATGGACAAGTAAGAAAAACAATGAAAAAAGGCAAAAGTTATTAATAATAAAAAAACAAAAGAATTAATATTAAAACATATAAAAGCATAAAGGAATTTATAATCCGCTAAACAGTAAAAATGAAAACTTAATTAATAAAAACGAATTCAAGAACATCCCGTTTTAAACGAGATTTGTATTCGTAAAAAGAAGAAGGTATAGGACCAAGACCACGAATGTTGTGATTGCGAGGTATCCGAGCAAAAGGCGAGTTAAAAAAAATCTCGGTTCGGGCGAACGGGATATTAAAGATTACTGAAGATCTACTCATACGTTCAGGAGTAAAAACCGATATATTGTCGCACAAAGCTGGTGGCAAAAGATGGTAATAAAGTTTGTACAGGAGACATTCATCCAGGAAGATCCTGCGAGATAATAAAGAGGGGAGCTGTAACATAACGAGACGCTCGCTATAGGAAATGTATGCAATCTGAAATTTGAAAATAAGAGATCTTGTGAATCTACGCTGCACTGTTTCAAGCGCATCAATTAAATAACGCTGATGAGGACACCATACTTGAGCACAATACTCTAATAGACTACGAGCCAGCGATAGAAATAGATACAAGACCGTATATTATTGAAGCCTTTAGAGGTTCTTAAAATAAAACCAGACATTTTAGATGCCTTCGAAACAATATAAGAAATGTGGCGATCAAAGCGGAGTTTATCATCAAAAATTACACCAAGATCTTTATGAGTGGTCACTACCCCAAGAGCAGTGCCACTGATCGAATAAACAAAAGAAAATGGAGATTTTTAACGTGAGTAAGACATAAGGAGACACTTGCTAATATTTAAAGGAAGGTATTTAGAGCTGGTCCAGGAAACAAGATTATCTAGGTCTGCTTGCAGTCGAAAGCAGTCATCTAGAGAATGAATAATTTTGAAAATTTTCAAATCGTCAGCATACATAAGCGACGAAGAGTTAAATAAGAATGGCAGATCATTTATGAAAGCTAAGAATAATAAGGGACCAAGTATTGAGCCTTGAGGAACACCAGACTGAGGACAATAGGAGGAAGACTTACAAGATTTATACGTTACCACACACTCACGATTAGAGAGGTAGGAGTATAGCCAGTGGAGAAGGGTCGAGTCAATATTTAATGCCTTGAGCTTGTTCAGTAGAAGACCATGGTTGACAGAGTCAAAAGCTTTTGAGAAGTCAGTATAAATAACATCTACTTGATTTCTTCGATCTATAGCAGAAGCCACCGTATGAGAGAAGGAGAGAAGATTAGAAAGAGTGGATCTGCCTTTGATAAAACCGTATTGCTGCATAGCTAAATTAGGAAGTAGAAGGGAATATAAGTTGTTATAAACTATGCGTTCGAAAATCTTGCTAAAAGAAGACAGAAGGGTTATGGGACGGTAATTTGAAATTGCAGCTTTATTCCCAGCTTTGTGAATAGGAAGGATAATTGATCTCTTCCAGAAAGTTGAAAAAGTGCCGCAGGCTAGGCTATTGTTGAACAGAATTGATAGCAGTACGCATAAAAATGAAGAGAGAGTTTTGGCGAAGATGTTCGGAATGCCATCTGGACCGCTACTGCCATATGTATCTAACTTATTAAGAAGCAAACATATTAGGTGTAGGATCAAAGTTCACTGTAGTGTTAAGATTATAAATAATTTTAGAATAGTGTTGGTTGGTTTTTTCTCCTTTTTCCAATTAAATTTAAAAATATGTAATAATCTTCATTGATTTGAATTTGCTATAGTTTTTTTTTTAATGTGTTTAATGATAACGTACAAATTTAGAGAGCCATTTGGGCCATTAAGTTTTTTAGGTCTTTGTAAAAATTTTTTTTACAAAGACCTACTAGTTTCGCGACCTGTCTGTCCGTCTGTCCGTCCGTCTGTCCGTCTGTCCGTCTGTCCGTGCGTCACAGCTGATTTCCTCAGAAACTATAGAAGCTAGAATGCTCAAACTTTGTGAAAAGGTCAGAAATGATGATCTCTCGAAAGTTAAGGCCTTAAAAAAAATTTTAAAAATGTTTAAGGGCGGGTCCCCCCTAATAACGAATTGGCCCTTAAAAAATTTTTTTCATCAAAGGTAGTCGAGTGGGATATCAAATGAAAGGTCTTGATTAGAACTTTTAGAATCTGAAATAAAAAAATCATTTTATGAATTAGGGGGTCCAGGGGAAGGCAAAATGTACCCAAAATTTGTGTCCCCCCCCCTCGCGATTGGACACCTTTCAGCCGAAAAATCTGAAAATTATCACGAACGTGGACCTTTATGAGCACAAGGGCAACAAATACCTTAGAAATCGAAATTCACACAACTTTGTTAATAACAGTATGATTTGTAGATTTTACATTTTTGCCCATAAAATCAAAACGGTACCTTTAAACTTCTTGAAATTTCGCAATTATATAGACTAACATAAGATATATACGTTCACAAAATTTAATTGAGATCGAATCATAATCAAGTGAGTTATAGCCATTTCAATTATATGGAATTACACCAACAATAACACGTGTTTATGGTTGATATAGGGTTTTCCAATAAGAGGTGTTATTTTGATATTAAAAGAAAAATGCCACTTTTAATACAAATGATCGAATGTTTATTTCATTGTAAAGAAGAAGATATGCCGTTAATAGCAATAACTAACATTGAGCAAATAACCTCTACGACACGCTTACAGGACCATATCCTCTTCATGAAATTTTCCATAACCAAATCGCAAAGTGGTTGCCCTATGTCCTCAATAGCCTCACGAATTTCATCTTTGAGATCTTGAATCGACGCTGGGCTATTGGCATAGGCCTTCTCTATCACGTGACTCCAAAGGAAGAAGCCGCAAGGTGTTAAATCAGAAGATCTATTCAAAATAACACCTCTTATTGGAAAACCCTATATATTTAAAATTGACTTAGGCATTCGGAAAAATCATTTAAGCTAGATTAAAATGGCGGCTGCACTGTGCTTATGAAAGAAACTGTGCATCTTTTGTATAAATTTGAACGATTTCATATCTAAGTATTGGATGAATAATTCAAGTTATCGATTCACGCTATTAGAAAACTTGTTTCTAACCCTAGGATGTTTACAAAGACCTTCTGGTAGGAGCACCCTCCTGCTTACTCAACTTGTTTATTGTTATTGTTTGGAATTTGCTTTATATTCTTTTAAAATTTATAACGATTAGTATTAAATAAAGCGCTTTTGATTGATTGATTGATTATACACTAAAATGTTGTGCATTTTCCCTTCTCCTGCCCTCCTCGATACTGATACAGCAGTTTTAAGACCTGTTTTGAAAAGATCTCATTGAGACCTTTCATATGACATCTCGTTTGACTACTACACAGGTAGCGATTTCAATAGGGTTTTGTATTTTATTAGAAAACCCTAAGAAGCTCTAAGAAATGGAGATATCGTTGTAGTATTGTAAACACAAATAAGAGCGTTTTCACTCTGTTACAATATTATTTCTCTCCTAATTGAATCTATTTTTACAAACATCACCGGGAGAACCTTATTTAAAAGTTCACCCATCTTAAAAAAGAATCCAAGGACTCAACAGAATAAGAAATCTACGATAAAATTAATGTTATCCAGCTGCGAATAACAAATGTCGTGTAAATAAAATAGAATCTTGTCTCTCGGTGGGTGAAGGAAAGAAATTGACTTTACACAAACTTTTCAATTTAACATTTCTTTTCTTTCCGAACTCTCAGTATCGCACCTCGCACTCGTCACCGTCGTCAGTCAGAGCTGTTGTCTATTATTTTCGAAAACATAGTCAGTCGTCAGCAACAGGCGTCCTCCTCAGTGACGGTCTATCTTGGCTATCACATCTTTTTGCCGCCTTATCATTAGTCGTCATCACCATCAACTACGTCTTCATATTAATGAGAAAACTCCTAATCAAATTAACTCAATTAGGAAACAAGCATTTTGAAATACGAGATTCAATTTGTGTTCGAGGAGCTATTGAATGGACGCAATTAGGACTAAAAAGCAATGTGAAGCACCTTAGATAAATTACCTGCCCTCCCACTGTTGCCTAAGGTCCATTCTGGTTCCCGAAACTTCCTGAACATCCTTGGACCGAAAGCCGCGCCCGATAGACGATATTGGTGCGTGTTCTATTTTGGAAATAATTGAGGGATGCTAGCTGAGAGGTCGCTGAAGGTATTTCGTTACTTTACCTTCATTCATCTAGGTTAGGTTTTCTTTAATCTTCGTGGAGAGCTGGAGAATTATTATCTAGTTGATCTCTCAATCCTGGAGTAATGGGCTTTCGTTTTAATTGTGATTAAGAGGCAAGGCGTATTATTCGAATGGGGAATTAGATTAAAATGTTCCGGCAAAGTACATGGAAATGTGATTCTAATGTCGCCTTGAATAAATAATTTGCAACAATTTACTCTAGATTTATTTTTCAGCTATATAGCAATTACCATTATACGAGGTGTGTTCAAAAAATATCGCGAATTTTGTTTTTTTTTCAAAAATTATTTATTCATTCATAAATATCTATTTTGTCCCCTTCAAAGTAATCCCCATGAGATATTATACACTTGTGCCAACGGTTTTTCCAATCTTCGAAGCACTTCAAAAAATCATTTTTTTTTAATCTTGTTCAGCTCCTCCTTCAATGGCGTCTTATCTCGTTAAGCGTAGCGTAGTTTAGGAAACAAGAAAAAGTCACAGAGGGCCAGATCTGGGGAATACGGTGGCTGCGGCATCATTAGTGTGTTGTTTTTGGCCAAAAAGTCGCGCACAAGCAACGATGCGTGAGCAGGGGCGTTATCGTGGTGCAAAAGCCAATTTTTGTTCTCCCACAAATCCGGGCGTTTCTGGCGGATTGCTTCACGCAAATTGCGCATAACTTGCAGGTAACATTCCTTATTGACCCTTCTTCCCTTTGGCAAGAACTCATTATGCACCACGCCCCTGCAATCGAAGAAAACTGTCAGCAAAACTTTCACAGTCGACCGAACTTGGCGCGCTTTTTTCGGTCTTGGTTCATGCGGCAGCTTCCATTGAGATGATTGAGCTTTGGTTTCCACGTCATAACCATAAACCCACGATTCGTCACCAGTTATGACCCTCTGGAGCGAATTTGGTTCGTCGCGGACAGAGTCTAACATCTCATTAGCAATGTTCATGCGTTGCTGTTTTTGGTCGCAATTGAGTAATTTTGGTACGAATTTCGCGGCGACCCGTCTCATGCCCAAATCGTTGATAAAAATCGAATGGCACGAGCCAATCGATATGTTTAGGTCCTCAGCAACTTCTCTAATGGTGCTTCGACGATTGGCCAATACCATTTTCTCCACTTCATTAATTTTTCGTCTGTTGTTGAAGTGCTCGGGCGTCCGGCACGCTCTTCGTCGTTCACATCTTCTCGGCCTTCTAAAAACATTTTGTACCACCGATAAACGTTGCTTCGGTCCAAGGTAGCTTCTCCGTATGCCACAGTCAACATTCGGAATGCATCCGCGCACTTAATTTCGTTTTTCACACAAAATTTGATACACGTTCTTTGATCCATTTTTTTGAATAAGTAAAAATCGAAGACGATTGAAAACACGTGCAAGTAAAGCAGCTATCGCCAATTAAGTGAACATTCAAAATGGCCGAGCTTGCCGGCATAAGTGACAGACATGAGTACCAACATAACGCCACAAAAAAATCCAAATTCGAATATACGTAACCCGCGAAAATTCAAAATTCGCGATACTTTTTGAGCACACCTCGTATTTGCGTTTATTTTTATCTTAGCTGATATTTATGAAAATTATTGTACAATTAAATTTCCCTCAGAACCGCGTATGAGCAAATTAGTTTCAATAAAAATTTGGTATTGAATTAACAAAGGATTTAATGTGAATTTGGAATGAATGATATATTTTACGATTTGTGCTTAGGTAGATAAATGTAGAATTCAAATAAAAATGCTTTGGACCCTAGTTTCAGAGACTACCCAGATAGCACAATAGAGATATAATATTGATGTTTTTTTGAAACTACAGTATCATAGTATCGATACCTTCAGTGTACCACTATCGATGATTTTATTTGAACGATGTCCGCATTTTCAGTGTTCTGATTGGTTGCCATTATCGAAAGAAATGAGCATTGATGCTTGGTATCAATGATATATCGAAAGAATATCAAACCAACTGAATGAAAATAAATGTAACTTATTTATAATTCTTTGATATAATACTGAAGACCTGTATTGATACTGTAGGGTTGAATATTCATCCTTACAGTATCAATGCAAGTCTTCAGCATTATATCAAAGAATTATAAATAAGTTACATTTATTTTCATTCAGTTGGTTTGATATTCTTTCGATATATCATTGATGCCGAACATATACTACATATGTAATTCAAAATATCAATAAAAGCATTCGCGTTGTTTGTTAAGCTCGTGTTATTTGTACCATATCTGCTCTTTTCTAGGAAATGCTCCAGAAGATAGAACATACGTATAACGCAAACAACACGGGTGCAGAAAACATTGCGAATGCTTTAATGATTATTTTTGAATTTTTGCTAGTGCTTTATTATATTTCATGTACAACACTCGGGAAAAGAAATATATATTTTTTTATTTTTGACTATTAATTACAAATTTACACACAACAGGCGTAAAAGAAATATATTTTTTATTTTTAAGCCACAAAACTTACACACAACAAAACTTTGGAAATTCTTATTTATTATTTTTTATTACATATATCAGCCTTCATGCATTTTATTTCTAAAAACTATTTTATATACTTATTTAAATACCAATTATTTTGTTTCTTCTTTTTATCGAATCGAACCTTGCCATCTCGCAAGGCTTTTTCTAATTCGGCCATAAATTGTTGCAGAACATAGCCATGCTTTTTAAAGCACTCTGAAATCAAAGTTAACTTATTAGAAATCATAAGGCGTCAACAAACCAAAAAGACAAGCGCAGATACGCTCAAAGTTAGCGAATTTCTTTTTCCCCTTTGCTCCACTCCACTGAAATGTATGAAGTTTTTAAGAAACGATTTCAATTCTGTTGAGCCTTTTGTTTGTAGAATCCACTGTTTCTGAAATTTACCAAAGAGACTTTATTGTAAAGACACTGTAACATACCATGCATAAAATATAATCTAGCGCAAAGCCTGTATAATGAGTGCCAATAAAGTTTTTAGAGAGATAAAATAATAATAAAATTCACATCGGCACATCGACTGACGAGGTTCCGCCTTCAAATTACCAATTTTTCTTGATTTTCGTTTGTAACCTAAAACTCAGATTTCAGACTTTGGAGTTCCTGATCCTCCTGACGCGGAAATTTAAACAGCATTAGTGATGTCGAGGTCTCCTCTTCTGGCAAAAAGAACTTGCACAAGCGATTGATCATCACTCCTTGCTTAGCAACAGGTTTTTGCTAGGCAGAAATCTCCTTTTATAATATACTCCTTTTCTTATTTGAATCGCTCTGCTGTTAATGGCACTGTCAGTAAGCTGTGAATCATTGAATGGTATGCTGCCATTTTTTGGGGGTAGCTATGGCTAGAGTCGCTAGTAATTGTACGTTGGGTACTTGAGGGCTTCCAGTAGATGTCGATTTCAATCCTGCCATGGTTCCTAATAAGTTTGAAATCAAGGAACGGGATTTCATCATTTAATTCTATTTTCATGCTGAACTTTGTCTTCGGGTGGATATTGCTAATTTTCTGAAAGGTATTTTCCAATTCTTCCTTTCTAATTACGATGAAAAGATCGTCCACGTATCGTATCCACAATTTTGGCATCAAACATTCTTCTTCAATGATATTTTCAATATGGGCCATAAACATTTCGCTGATAAGAGGAGATAAAGGAATGCCCATTGCTGTACCTGACGTTGTTTTGAAAAATCATTGCTTAAACATGAAATAGTTATCATTCATGCATAGACTAGCCAATTCTACACTTCTCCAGTGAATACAATGATTCTTTAACTGGAGCATTCAGAAAAAGGTACGTCAAAAGACATCATAATATCTACGTTGCTCAAATCATTAATTTTTTGAAATTTTTGGATGAGCATTTCCGAGTTTTCAATTGACCGATTACTTATTGGTATATTTAATTCGTTGATTTGGTTGGTTAACCATTTAGCTACGATAAATGTTGGCAAGGCCGGATCCACCATTTGTGCACAACGTGCATTTGCACAGGGCGCCAATCAATCAGGGCGCCAGCTACGACCCCAACCTAGAAACAATTTAAAAAAAAAAATCATCAATAAATATTAAGCATAATGTGCAATTTACACGTTATACTCCTACATATAAACATTTTTTCCAGTAGCTAGCTCTGACTAAGAAACTAATATCGTTCATATGTATATTCGCTTAGAACCAGCAGAGCATACCTTCAATCAAGATCCATTGGAGATTCCCTGCTCTGCTTCTAAGCGAACAACGATGTTCACCTATGTGCACGTTTCAGCTTTGCACGTCGGGCGCCCATCTCTAGCATTCATTCTATGGCGGTGATCTACTCGTCTTCTATGCTGCTTTTTCCATGCATAGAACGTGCAAATTTCAAAACTGCGCATCGTTCGCCCTTAATTGTTGCGTTGGGTGTCGAAGTCATCACGAGCATTCTACTACTCTCTTATGTGCATGTTGAATGTTTGCACATTGGGCGCCCACAAACTTCAGACATATTAGAACACTTATCTGTTCGCCTTTTATGTTATTCGTGATGGCTATACAATGCGTAGACTGTGCAAGCTAAAAACTTGCTCATCGTGCGCCCTTTAGTTTTGTGTCAGATATCCAAGGTATCATGAGCTATCGTTCGCTTCGAACCAGATAAGCGGATCCATTGGAGAAACTCATTTCTGGTTTAATGTGAACTGAAAGACAAACGAAAGAAGAATTAATGAAAATTTTTCTATCCGCTGGTTATGCCCAAATACATGATTTGGGCGACCGATGTGCAGGCTTAGAAAATGCACGTAGGGACGAATATCGACGATGTGGATATGAATGGAGCCCCCGAAAGAAGAGAAGGAGAATGATTAAAGGAAAATCATTTCTTTTTATTGCTTTTCATTTATTTCCTACTGGAAATGCAAAAATTTCTTTTGGAACTAATGTTTTGATGGAGCAGATGTTTTTTTCAAAAGTTCGTGAAGTGCTTATTAATAAATAAAAAATATAGATATCATGAAGAAACTAAAACCATCCGGTGCTGAGTATCGGAAGCGGCGCAAAATTCAAGAAAATGAAAATAAAAAACAGTCAGGACTGTTGCAAAAACTGTTAGTTCAGCCGGGAACAAGTGACGCGACTTCAGTGAATTTCCGTAATTTCGAAAGTGCTTCTGAAAGTGTTTGTGAGCCAGTAGTGGCGACAGTTGGAGCTCAACAAGAGGAAACAAACATCTCGGACGGTATTTTAGATTTAAGTGATCCCAACAGCTGGCAGCCACTTAATAATGAATTAGTTGATAGGATAATTCTTTGCGGGCCAACACAAATTATTGACTTTAATTTTCCTAAAAGTAATAATAGAAAATTTAGTCCTTCTTTATATAAAAGAATTTTAGCCAATGGAGATAAAATCTTACGACCATGGTTAGTTTATTCTAAATCTAAAGATGCTGTTTATTGTTTTTGTTGCTTTTTATTCTCTAAAAACAAGGCAGCCCAAGCGTTGTCAAGCAGTGGAACTTCGGATTGGAGCCACATAAGTCAACTTCTAAAGAGCCATGAGAACAACCCTATTCACATGAAAAATTTCAGGACATGGAAAACATTAGAAGTTGGATTAAAAAAACAACATACTATTAGTCATAATATTGAACATACAAGAAAAGCTGAAATTGCACATTGGAATAATGTTCTTCGTAGATTGTTGGTGATAGTTCAATTTCTTGGTACTCAGTCCTTAGCATTTCGGGGTTCCTCCGAAAAGTTAAATGAACTAAATAATGGGAATTTTTTGAAGCTTGTTGAGGCAATTGCGAAATTTGATTCTGTTTTAGGAGAGCATTTGAGACGAATTAATGATCAAGAGTCACAAAATAAATACTTGAGTAAAACTATTCAAAACGAACTAGTCGATTTAATATCTAAAGCGGTTAGGAATAAAATAATATCGATGATAAAAGCCGCAAGACATTTTTCTATTATCGTCGACTCAACTCCTGATAAAAGTCATATTGAACAAGTTACCTTAATTGTCAGATTTGTGCATCAACATGACAACACGGTTAGGAATAAAATAATATCGATGATAAAAGCCGCAAGACATTTTTCTATTATCGTCGACTCAACTCCTGATAAAAGTCATATTGAACAAGTTACCTTAATTGTCAGATTTGTGCATCAACATGACAACACATTTGAAATCAGGGAACATTTCATTGGTTTTATGGAATGTTACAATAAATCTGGTGAAGGACTCACAGAGTTTATCTTGCAAGAACTAAATAGTTCAAATATATTATTGAGCAATTGTAGAGGCCAGGGATATGATAATGGGTCCAACATGAAAGGCAAACAGTGTGGTATGCAGAATAGACTAAAATCTATTGAGCCAAGAGCATTTTTTGTTCCATGTTGCTCTCATTCATTAAATTTAGTTGTAAATGATTCTGCTCGTTGCTCATTGGATGCAGTTAAATTTTTTGACGTTGTGCAAAATTTGTATGTATTTCTGTCGAGTTCTACAAACAGATGGAGTATATATAAAAAATATGTTCCTAACTTAACGCTCAAACCACTCTCCGATACAAGGTGGGAGAGTAGAATAGATGCTTTGAAGCCTCTTGTGAATAATGTAGGGGAGATATATGAAGCACTTATTGAGATCGCTGAAGATGGGAATTCAGAGGTGAACGTCACAGCTGAATCACTGGGAAATAAAATATTCAACTATCAATTTATTTGCAGTTTGTTAGTGTGGTTTGATATTTTGCAAAAGATAAACATTGCGAGTAAGTATTTACAAGGCCAACGAGTGAATTTGCCTGCAAGCATTGATATGCTTCAACAAACTCGCAATTTGCTAGTAGATATGCGTACAGATGAAATTTTTAACGAATATTTAAATAAAGCTGAGAAGATTGCTGTTGACTTGGATATACAAACTCAATTCCCTAGTTTATCGTCTCTGCGTTCACGCCACCGAAAAAGAATCTACCAAGACGAAAGCGCAGATACTATACTTGAACCTAAAATTAGTTTTAAAGTAAATTTCTATTTCAAAATATTAGACCAGGCAACCAGCTCTATCAACGAAAGATTTGAACAATTGAACAATCACAATTCAATATTTTCTTTTTTGTACGACATAAGTGATGCATCCAAATTAAAAAATTTGAAAATTTTGTGCTTTAATCTAGAGTCGGCTCTAAGTCATGATGGAGCTAAGGATTTAAACGGTGAAGAGTTATATCAGGAGCTATTAACACTGTCGCCACTCATTAAACCTAATCTTTCGAGTTTAGACGTTTTGAATTATATATTTAAGACCAATTTGGATCAAGTATTTCCCAATTCAGTGATTGCCATCAAAATTTTAAACACTTTACCAATAACGGTGGCATCAGGAGAACGCAGTTTCTCAAAACTAAAATTTATAAAGAATTACTTGAGGACAACTATGACTCAAGAACGATTGGTAGGACTATCTCTTTTAGCAATTGAGAAAGAGCTCGTAGAAAAATTGGAGTATGATGATCTTATAGAGGACTTCGCAAAATTAAAGGCCCGGAAAGTACAGTTTGTTTAGTCCATGGTGAGTGAGTTTTCATATTTCAGGGCTTTGTAATTCTATAAAGATCTACTAGTTTTATGCCATGTCTATTTGTCCGTCCGTCCGTTGCAGCAAGTTTTCTCTGATCCTATAGGTGCTTCGATCATCAAACCTTATAGAAAGGTCAAAAGTAGTCTTCTCTTGAAAATTCAGGCCTTAAAAACATTTTCAAAGGTAGTCAAATATTATTTTTTCACCTGAGTCCTTAATTGATGTTACCACAAAAATAGACATGTTTTGAATAAAACCCTTCTGACCGGCAAACAATTCTGCCTACCAAGTAAGTTTTAATTTAATTTTATATTCAATAGATTTTGCTTCAGATGAGAACTTTTTTAGATGAATTTGATATTCCAATAGATGTTTCGCAATTTTCTCAATATTAAAAACCGCGCTAAGGCTACGACTTGGTTAGCAAGCAAACTACTTTTAAAATCCGAGGAAAGGCGCAACATACGAGTTTTGCACAGGGCGCCAGATGAGCTTGATCCGGCCCTGTATGTTGGCGAATTTGTGTCGGGTTTTGGTTGAATATGAATGCAGGGGAGCAATGGATTTGGCATCCTCAAATGACATGCTGTCCTTTAGTCGAAGATGCGCAGCAGGAAATATATTGGGATCGGGCAAGGATAAAAAAACGATGGAAGAGACGAGTGGCATTTACAAAGTAGCATGTAGTATTTGTCCTATGATTTATATCGGACAAACGAAAAGATTGATCCCGGTCAGGTTCCACGAACATATTACGGAAGCGCGAATCGCAGCCATAAACCTGGGATCACACATGAGGTCGGCCGTAGCTAAACACATCATCGAAGAACAACACATGATGGACATTGACGATGCAAGTGTAATTCAGAGCAGTAATTGTCCTAGGGAATTAGACGCGATGAAAGCAATAAAGATAATCCAAGTACCTGAGAAACGAAGAATGAATACGGATGAAGATAGTTGCCATTCAATGTTATTCAGCTTAATTAAATCATAAATCCAATTGCCTTTCTTAAAGTTATTTGTACTTAAGTAAAAATCCTGTAAGCCAATAATTATTGTACTGAAGAAGACTGCAAATAGTAGTCAAAAATAGCTATTATACAAAATTAATAAAATATCTAATGTACTCGTATAAAGAAAAATTAACTTTATTATAGTAATGATTATTTATAAGTTTTTTGAATATTTTACTAAAGACTGTCAGAAGTGCAACATTAGAAAAAAACTGACTATATACGTATATATTGTAAATAATCGTTTGAAATCTTTCTAAATGGACAATTCTATCATAAATGTGAAGCAGTTTGGCTTTCAAAAGAACAAGAGCACTTTCGATGCATTACGTTCTGTTTCACGTTACATCAACGAAAGCCTTGATAAAGGAGATTATGTTATTGCAATTTTTGTGGACATTTAGAAGGCTTTTGATACGGTTGATCATGACCTTTTACTTCAAAAACTTGAATCGTATGGTAAACAAGGCAAACTGAAACAACTTTTTCAAAGTTATGTGGAAGGGAGATCCTAAATAACATCAGTTAATAATGTCTCGAACAATCTAGCACCAATAAAATGGGGGGTTCTTCAAAGATCCATACTTTGACCAACCTTGTTTTAGCTATACGCTAATAATTTGAACATATGTAAACTGAAAGCTCATCACACATTATATGCTATTGATACTGTACTTCTTTATTCAGGACACGATAAAGTTGCCATGGAGAATTTCATCAACGAGGATCTAGATAAATATCGTTCTTGGCTTATCGAAAACAAACTAGCATTGAATGTAACAAAGACAAAATACATTATTTTGAGTGCGGCGAAAAATTACAAATAGTGTTTGAAATTAAATATCTCGGTCTAAACAAAGATCATCTTTTGACATGGTTGCCACACATAAATAATTTGAGGAGACAACTAGCACCAATGAAAGGAATGTTGAGAAGATATGGAGGTTTTGGAATGCATATAAACAAACTTGTATTAAATGTATTTGTACTGACAAAGTTAGACTATGTGGTGGTCAGTTGGAGTCATTTATTAAAGCGAAACCTTAATATTATATCCAGGATACTAACTAAAGCCTTTAAAAATATTCTAAACTTTCCAATTCTCACTCCAACAAGACTAGTGTATCAACGGACCAATCCACTCACTATCAGTCAAATCATTACGATGGAGAAAGCTAAGTTTATCTGAACTGATCGACTAAAGAACGATGCAACGAATGATGCTCTGCGTATATATAACAATCTTCCAGAAACAGTAAAAATCGTAAACTCATTATTGGTATTTAAGAAACAGCTTCAGAAACAAATGTTTGCAAATGCAGTATCTTAGAACATTTTAGACCCTAACGTCAAGATACTTAAAGACAGCTAGTTTTTATAAACTCAAAGTTTTTTTTTACTGTGTCGTGTTATAATGTTTTTTTTTTTTCATTTCTGAGAACTGTTTACGAATTGGACTAAACTAGCAGGAAAGGCGTGTGAAGTGCAGATCGCACGAGCGTTGTACGACAATGAAAGAGTGATGGAGAGAATTGTAGGAAATGGAGGTAATAAAAAAAAATCGATTTAAAGTTTTTGGGTAATGACTCGTAAAAAATTGGAAATTTTTCATCTTTTAGCCGCTAAAGCTGTCCTTAAACTTATTCAAGCTACAATAGATTTATACTTTTTGGAAAATTTAGACTTTAATGAATAAAGTAAACACCCGCAAGAAGCCAGCTACAAGATAAAACCAAAATTTCAATAATCGTAATAAGTGCTTTGCAGAAGAGCGCTGTATTTTGTGAGGGTTAAAACAGGAGTACGCGAAAAAATCAAACTAATCTGCATAAAAAGTCAGGTGTAATTTAAAAAATGTTTTTTATTGCTGGTAAGTGATACATGGGTGTAAACAATTAGTAGCAGGAGAGTACTCCTGCCAGAAGGGTATTGTAAAACAATTGGTAAATCAAACAATATATTCTGCATATCAAAACTTGACTAATATACAGATTCGATATATTGAGTTCGAAGAATTATTATGGTTATTATGATTTTAAACTCGCCATCATTTTGTTTCAAGTGTTTTGACCCCGTTGCTTAGTTGGTCATGATAACAAATCAATATTACCAACCATTTCTAAAATTTTTATCAAAATTCCTACATATTTGTAGTGTCTAGGTCCGTTGCAAACGTACAGGGTCTAAACGGACTGAGCCTGCCCCGCACCGTCAAAGCGTCTGCTAACCGGTATCTGGTGCTGTAGTGGTGGTGGAGGTCTAGGTAAAGGGAACCGGGTGGCAGCAGTTGCCTCCAAGCGCTTGGAGAGATAGCATCGAACGAGAGCGGAGTGCGTGTTCAGTTACGTCGTCGGAGTGAAAATGGAGCGTACGATCGAGCAACGTGTTAGCATCAAATTTTGTGTCAAACTCAAGAAAACGGCCACGGAAACTCTTCAAATGATTCAAGAGGTTTACGGTGAGGATGCTCTATCCAGCACTCAAGTGTTTAAGTGGCACAGAAATTTCCGGGAGGGCCGCGATGACGTCCATGACAAACAGCGCGTGATGTGTGATCGTCGTCTGAGCATTCGGGCTATCGCGAATGAGGTCGGAATTGATAAGATGACCGCTCACAACACAATTAACAATGATCTGGGCATGAGGAAGATCTGCGCGAAGCTGGTACCCAAACACCTGAATGTCGCTTCGGAAATCCTTGATCGACTGCAAACCAAACAAGAGTTCTTACAGCCCGGATATGGCACCGGCGGACTTCTTTCTGCTCCCCAAGATCAAGAGACACCTTAAGGGGACGCGGCTTGGGGCTCTGGAAAACGTTCAACGTGCTACGACGAGGGCTCTAGACAGCATTGAGGTTGCCGACTTCCAGGGAGCGTTCGGGGATTGAAAAATCCGGTATCAGCGTGTTATCGACTCCAATGGGGACTACTTTGAAGATTTGTAAAGAAAAATTGTACATATTTTGCCAATGAAAAATTTCCTGAGGTCAGTCCGGTTACTTATTATTCAGACCCTGTATATCTCCCTAGTATCACGTGTTAATGTTGTTGTAATTGTTAAATATTCAATCGGCTGTAACTCAGCTGTTTATTGTTCAATTATTGTGAAATTTTCGAGACACATACAATTACTTTTAAAAAGCTTAAATTGTAGGTTTTGAGAAATATAAGGGTCCCATCCTGATTTTATAGGCGAAAATGTAAAATTTATAAAATGTCAACAAAGTTGATCGTATTTCGGCTTCTGAGATATTTGTTGCCCTTGTACTCTTAAAGTTACACCTCTGTGATTTTTTCTGATTTTTCGGGTCAAAGGTGTCCAATCGTGAGGGGGGACACAAAAGTTTCCGTACATTTCCCCTTCCCTTGCACCCCTCAAAGAAAAACTTGTTGGTTTAAGATCTGTTTTGAAAAGTTCTCATTAAGGCCTTTCATTTGATAATTTTTTTGGGGGGCAACTCCCCTATATGGGGAGACCCCCCCTTAAAGACCTTATAAATTTATTTTCGGGACTTAGCTTATGTAGTTTGCGAGAAAAAGTAGTATGATACACGGACGGACGGACGGACAGACGGACAGACAGGACGCGATTTTAGTAGGGTATTGTAAAATTATTTTACGATACCCTAAAAATTAATTAATTTAATTAAATAATTCTACAATACCCCAAAAATTAGTTTTCTAAGTGGTCTAATAAGCGAGATAGTAATTTTTTGGGGGTCAGGTTTTGGGAACTTTTTCCCTTTATGGCATAGCTGTGGCCAGATTTTCCAACCGATTTCCATTATTTTGATATTGCTGTATAGATTAGCATCTGAATTTTCCAAAAAGTATGAATTTTTGGTACTTTGGATAAGTCTAAAGGTAGTTTTAGTGGCTGAAAGGTGAAAATTTTCCAATTTTTTACGTGTCACCACCCAAAAATTTTAAATCTATTTTTCTCACCTTAAACGTGTGAATTTCGAATACTTGTAGTTTTGAATTTTAAAAAATGAGAAAAATAAATAAACCCCACCCATACTGGAAGATAGGCAGGTTGCGGCAAAAGTATATGCCACTTCAAGTCCGGAGGGAATGTGTAGAATCAGTGGCCAACAACATTCACATCCTGAACGAGAAGGTTCAACACCGTTTAAAGACCGGAAGTGCCCTGACGAGACGAGTTGTGGAAATGGACTGACCGACTTCAATATTGGGTATCATGACGAAGGATTGCCTGCAGCCAAATCAAGTCGACATCCAAACTTCCAAGTCGCACAATATCATACAACTCTGTCAGAGGAGAACACGAACTGCGACAAAGCTTCTACGTGCCTACTACAAAAAAAAAAAAAAAAAAACGGGTTAGTACAGCTCCTCCAACAACCGCGTAGCATTATGGTAAATAATAGGTGAAATTATGGGAAGTCGACGCGAGATTTACCACGCTTGGCCAAAAATAACAAGCTCCCGCGTGCGAGATTGTTCACGGTTTACGGAATTTGTAGCAAATGTGTGGGGCCGTGATGCGAAAGACATTGAATTGGCACCGGTCAAAAGCGTACTACGAATCAATAATAAAAACAAACATCAGAGATAAAAATCTGAAAATAAACATCATAATCAAGAATGAAAACAATCATCAGAATCAATTGCGCATGCAATTGTAAGATTCTCCGCGCTCTGATATTGGCTTCCACCATGTATTTCCACTCATTACGTTCTACGAGTACATTGATCATTTAATTTAAAATTACGCGGGGGACCTAAATTAACCAAATTATTGCTGTCTTTCATAACACTTACCGGGAAAATCCACTTGCCACCTTCTGGGAAGGAAACACGATTCGCGGCAATGCCGACCTGAGAAGGACCCACACAACTCACGACACATTAGTGACGACGAACGACTTCACTAAATTAACGCGGATGATGAACAACATTTCACTTCTGTTTATAAGTTAACCAATTCCACTTCTGCCAGTATAAACTGTCAGAGAAGATGTTCAGCGGATTCAGCCGTGATTGAAGCGATCGCCACCAGAGTAATTTAAAGTGGAGTGGAAATCACGCTGAGTCTGAGTGAAACCACTCTTCGAGAATAAGAAGAACCACTCCGAAAAGGTGGCTGACCGGAGACAAAGAGCTCGGCTTGATTCAACCAGTGGCGATTGAACGTGGACAGAATAAAACAACGGCATTGTGGCATTGTGTGCCACAAGTGCTGACGTAAGTGGATGAACTACAACGAAGGCAACAGAGAAAGAGTCAGTAAGCTTTCATTCTTAAAAACTTTTTTTCTTTGGTGTGATGAAGATTGACATTTTTAATAAGTTGGTGATTTTGCGCAAATTGATTAATTAATGATTTTCTATATTAAAATTTAAGCCGTGTCATTAAAGTTGAAATTCCAGGAAAAAGAGAAGGTAAATTTTATTTGAAGAGTTTAATTGAAGTTTAGTCTCAGGATTGTAACGGGTGCGGCTTGAAAGGTAAATCGCGTAAAAGGATAAGAGTATCGGAAGTTAGTGACAGTGTTCGGGGGTGGTGTATAGATATAGAAAACAAGTTGGAAGTTTAGTGTCGGTGTTCGGGGGTAGTATATATAGGGGGGCGAATTCGAGGGGTAGTATTTTTGCACACCCCGTAATCAAAATAAAGGAAAAGAAAAACAGGGCGAGTGAAGGGGTTTTCCTTATGAATCCAGGGAAACATAGGAGAGCCTGATAGGGTGAAAAATAGTGTTTGTTCCGTATTTAGAAGGTTCCGAGGAAAGTGTGTACGAGGTGCATAGTGTGGAATCTAGTTTTTGTCCGACCGTTAGGGAGTCCTAAGAAAGTGGAGCAGTAAAATTGGACTGTTCGTTGTGTGAGAATAAGAAACCGGCAAGCCATACTCTCGCTTGGCGGCTTATTGGGGTCTTGGTGGACAAGCGAGTGTCGCCCCACGTCAGTCTCTGGACGAGTGGAACCGGGTTCGTAAGCCCCGCTGGAGCACTCTAATTTCTTTTGGGTGCAAGAGTGGCTCCCGAGAAATATCTGGGGGTGTAACAATACTATGCCAAATAATGCTTTGCCTTAGTATTTCAGCCAAATTAGTCCGTCTTTCCAAAATAACGCCTTTGATACAAACATTGGACTTAAGCAGGAAAATGGACTGGGCCCATTCTTATTCAATTTGGCTGTAGAATATGCCAAAAGAAGGCTACCTGTTGATAAAGAGGTATAAGTCGAGCCAACTAGTAGCCTATGCGGACGTCATCGGCTCATGACGCTGTCGAGGAAAAATACCTCGAATACCCAAAATATCACACTTTGTGAATGCAGTGTCCAAAATGTGGGAAAATTTGTGTATTTAGGTGCTTAAAATAATGAGAACCAGTCATTAAAGGGGCCCAAAACGCTGAAGAATACAGCTGGTAAATAAAATATTTTATCGTGTTTTGAAGAAAAAAAAGCTCCTAGTATACAAATCTATGATAACACCTGTGTTATGCTATGAATGTGAAACATGGACGCTAACCTAAGCATCTATAAACATATTGACCACCTTTAAAACATGGGTCGTGCGGCGAATTATCAAGATGGGCAGCAATAGCGAATTAGATGCAAGCTTTATGAAATTTTTGACGAACCGAAAGTATCAACAATTATAAGACAGGGGGTTTTACAATGGGCTGGATGAAAAGTAAGTATTCAACAAGTAAGGTATTCGTTGGGAAAACTTAAGGGCGGAAATCAATGGGGAAACGCTGGTCTTACTCAGTCTACGTAGACAGTTCATCAAAGCTCGGATTTCAAAATTGGAGGACAGTAGGAGGCGCTTGTTGCACGAAGTAAAGGCACGAGGCGCTACAAAGAAGAAGAAGAAGAAGAAGAAGAAAAGATGCTGAGACGACACTTTTCAAAAGGGTACCAAATTTTTGTTCATTGTTACTGTTAGCAACTACATCATGCGTTTTATCACCCAAATGCTAGGGCATTGCCGATTGTGGTGTTGTACGTCGGGCTCCCATTATGTGTTCAGTAACGGTATGAATAAAATATACTCGTAATATGATGATTGTTCTGTTGTTTGCATCGGTAAAACTAAGCGAAATATTAAAACTCGAAAATCTGAACACAAACGCCTTCACAATCATGCATTTTCGCAAACCGCCTTCGTTTGGTTTGTCTCCTAATTGGGTTGATAATGAACAATAAATATTGTTTAACGATGAAACCAAGAGCAGTAAATTTATTTAAACAAATTAATAAAACTGGTAGATAAAAATAATTAAACAAAAAAACACTACGGGAATGAATGCAACACGTGTGATTGCTACAAATGCTAGATATAGAGTTGAAAATTAAAATGCTTAATTTGTTGCGGTTGCTGAAGACTAGAGGTAAATCTTCGGTTTGTTTAAGGATACGATGGACTAAGTACGCTGAGCTTTTCTGGTTAAGAAGGGCTTAGCAACGGGCCTATATTATATAAGGAATAAGAGCGCTTAGTGAATCTAGGTAGTTGCTCAATGTTAGTGACTGCAATGCATACTTTTGTTTTTGCGCAATCAGTATGTTCTGCAGACTCTACGAGAAGTGAATCGATAATGCTCCTTGTGGTATACAATTTAATGTCGTATGGCGATATTGTATGCTTGAGCCTAGTTCGGACTATGGTAATATTTTAGTCAAGTAGCGAGTAATTAATAACTAAACATGTCTAAACATCAATAATTTAGTCGAGTCGATCCATTTCGTTCAATTTTTTGGGAAGGTACGAGTACTTTACTCGCTATTCAATAAAATACAAGAATAGTGTGAACTAGGCTTTAAGGGTGATTCAAAAAACAACTTATAACTCACATCGTCAAAAAATTTAAGTGTGCCACAAAAAATGTCAAACTCAAATCAGAGCAGTAATGAGTACAGTCCATGCAAAAGATCCCTTCTAATGGGACAAGTGCTCCGTTTTGTAAAAATTAACTAGGTCGTCTTTTTCCCAATCCACTTTACTACAGCAGAAACTGCAAAGTCCCATGCAGTGTGTTCTTCGCTACTTTACAAATATTTGGTTTTAATCAAACCCCTACAAGGAAAAAGGTTTCACCTGACTTGAATTTTATTATCAGCAGATTTTCCTGGATGTGAATATGGTACTGCCGTACAGTTTTGCGAGTATCCGGAAAAAATGAAAAGCAATCAAAATTGCAGAAGGCAACAAGTGCAGCACTTCCAGCTTAAAGGAAAACAGAAAAAAATTGGCAATGGAAATTAAAATTGTGCTCAAGGCTGGTACAATGAGATCCCTGGTACGAAGTATATGAATGGAAATAGCAAACAATAAGGCAAGTGGGAAAGTTAAAAGAACTCAGTCAACTCATTATCGAAACTTTCAACGATGTTGGATTGTCTTGGCTTATTGAATGAATTTTGAAAGGATTGGTGCCATCATTCTTTGACCCATATGATAATAAATATAGATAAGACCAATTTTCGAAATTTCTCTACTTTCTGGTATCGCCAGGCTGCGTGGTTTCAAGAACTTTCCAGAGAAACTTTTCACCCTCATATTTTCAATTAAAGTCATTTCTGAATCTTACCGTAATCAGCACCCAGCAAGGATTGCGCTCGACTCTTTTGTAATTAGATGTTGGTATCTGCTATCAGGTAATGAGATGAAATCAGTACACTGCTCGATTTAATTTGAATAGCTCCTTCACAAGCTATTCAAACTCGACGAAAATCAACTAAAAAGCAAGTGAACTGAACTGAGTTGAAAATCCACCTCCGACTCGCCGCACGTTTTCAGTCTTCCTACTGTATTGGGATTGGATACGTTGGGGATGAATTGATTCCGCCATTGAAGCCTGATTTGCACAAGGAAGAGAGCTAGCAGAAGACAAGCAGGTGAAACTTCTTACGAACAAAGTCTCCTCGACGAATCCATCATAGCGTACAAAGTGACTGTAGATTATAAGGACTCCTTGTCTGCATACACAATTGTGATAATCCTTTTTCGATTAGGGATTAGAACTTTTCATCTTTAAGTACCCAATAGGAGAGTCATGTAAAATGTAAAGGGTTAATGTTCATGCAATATGTGAATTAAGGTACACTGGAAGTTAATGGAAATTTAGTATGAGCTTAGAATATTTTCAGGATAAAAGCTTGGTGTTATCCCGAAATTATTACATTTTAAGGAAAACTTTCTTTAGATTTCTCTAATGAAAGTTTTCTTTAAAATGGAATAATTTCGGGATATGTAATGTAGTTTTGATTAATTCTTCTGAAAATATGGAATGCGATTAGATGCTTTGAGTGGTATTTCACAAAAGCAAATTGAATACTTGGCAATTATTCTGGTTTATAAATGAAATATCATAACTCAAAACCCCAGTGTGTTATTTCAATGCATTAAAGTATTTTGACTTAATTCTAAATTAAAAGCCATTTATTTGAAACTCAACATATTTCTCTTATAGGCTTAATACGATCAAGCTCACTAAAAGAGCTTTCAAGACTTGATAGTACTTACACTTTATAAAGCAATTGAATTTCATTGAGCTTTTACGATCAAACTGTTGCGATTGCAACACCAATCACGGCAGAAGTGAACTTGTCACTTGTTATCGAGGTGTCGTACAGTTAAGTCTAAGCTCACGGAGCTTATGTTCCAATAGCAAAAGATAATAAACTATTCTATATATATTTTAACTAGTTTTGTATCATTATTGCTGAAGAGATAGCACTACAACACAACAGTGGCGACAAGATCCAAATTCGCGTATGAATTAAAGGCAAACACAATAACCTAGAAAGTGAATTGCAACTTTTACGTGAGGGCCTTGCTGAAAGACGTTAATCATAGCAATTTCTGAGCAGCAAAACAAATTTGCCCAACAAATGGCTAAGCAACAAAGTAAGACGGATACTACAATCACGTTGTTGATCTAACAATTGATGCAGCATCTGCCATCGGCACCCCCAGCGGAAACGTAGTTGCACAACAATCTTGCGGATCATATGGAGAAATTTTCGTACAGTGCGGAAGACGACCTGCCATTTGAGTTATGGTATGCGCATTATCAGTCCATTTTCATGATGGCAGCTGCCGTAATAATAAATTCATCTAAAGTTGACCTACTTACAGAGAAATTATCAATATCACATTACCAGAAGTTGACAAACACTATTCTCCCACAGACAAAGGCAACGATTCCCTTCAATGACGCTGCCAAAGAGCTTAAGCAAATTCCCGGTCGTCAGGAGTCACAATTTTCGCAGAATTTGGTCGGAGAATGTACCAGAGTAGAATCAAATGGTAGTGCCAAGCTTAAACTTCACGATTGTGTCAACCTTGCAAGTCGGCTGAGTGGCTTATAAGCTGAAAAGCCCATGGTTTTGTGTCCGAAAAGCATATCTAAGAGTAAGATATTGACAGCTCATGGGGAACTGAAGGAGAACGCAAATAAGCTACTACTTAAGGTAGCAAAAAGAATACAGCAGCCCGATACTGTAAAAACAAGATTTCCCTGCTGCAAGTGTGGCAATATCCATTTCTACAGAGACTGTCCTTTCCGAGAGAAAGATTGCCCTGACTGCAGAAGAGTCGGATACTAAAAAGGATGCTGTACGTCAGCATTGACACGACGTCCCGAACGCTGGTGAGATTTTTAAGAATGAAAGAGCCTCAAAGTTAAATTGATGGCTACTTCGACGCGCAAGTTTGCTCAGCCCGCGATTGACAACATGAAGCTGAAATTACAACTTGATCCGGGTTGCGACTGGGCGATTATCTCTCAGATAAATTGGAAGCTATTAGAATCACCGAAATTGACCGTATGCGAGGAACAAGCCACGAGCGCATCGGGAGATTAAGTGAAGATGCCGGGCAAATTCAATTCACGGTTAAAATTGCACGACAGAGAGAGCAACGGCTTCTGCTACGTCTCGGTATTTAATTTGAAGGTGCTTGGAAGTGACTGGATGGAAGCATTTGGCTTATGGAACGTGCCTATTGATAAGCTTTGCAGCACTATTGGGCAAATAAAGGCCACGTCACTAAACGAGAAAGTGAAAAAGGAATTTTTGTCTCTTTTCAACAATGCATTGGGACGATGCAATAAAATTAAGGTATCACTCACGCTAAAAGAAAGTTCTAAACCAGTTTTTCGAAATAAGTGGCCAGCCCTATTTGCTGCTTTAGCGTCGGTTGCGACTGTTGGGGATGATTAGCACTGTCAATTACTCAGAGTATGTAGCACCAATCTTTGCCATTAAAAAGAAGGATGGCAGGGCTAGAATTTGCGCCGATTATTCGACGGGTTTGAATGACTTGCTTGAACCGAACCAGCACCCACTGCCAACACTCGAAGATATCTTCTCGTAACTGTGCCAATATCCGTCGGGTGTTTAGTAAGATTAACCTTTTGGATGCGCTTCCGCAGGTGATGAAGGTCAACACACGTTGTGGCCTCTTCCGAGTAAATCGACTTCACACTGGCATTAAAACCACTCCAGGTATTTTCCAGCAACTAGTCGACACAATGATGAGCGGAGCAAAAGGTCCATTTCCCTTCATTGACAACTTTTCTCGTGGGAGGGCCTTATGAGGCTGACCATCGTGGGAATCTATTTGAAGTATTGAGACATATCCAAAGCTACGCGTTTCACCTCAAGATCGAGAAGTGCTCGTTTGGTCAAAAGAAATTGGAATTCCTGAGGCACATAATTGACGAAAACGGTTTGAGACTGAGTCCAGAGAAGATCGAAGTTCTGAACAAAATGCCGGCGTCGAAAGACGTTCAACAATTGCAAGCCTTCCATGGGGCCATTACATGGTACGGTAAATTCATTCATCAACTAAGGAAGCTTCGCGGACCACTTAACGAGTTGCTGCATAAAGATGACAAGTTCGAGTAGAAACAAAAACACCAAGAGATGTTTGAGAAGCTCAAGAATATACTTTCCTCGGATCTTTTATTAACCCACTATGACCCAAAGAAGAAAATTATAGTGGCTGCAGATGCATTGAGTAACGGTATGGGTGTGGTTCTTATGCATGAGATACCGGATAGTACTAAGCGACCGATAATGCATGTGGTACGAACATTCACAAGTGCCGAGAAGAAGTTCGTCGAGAAGCCTTGGCGTTGACATTTATATTATCCAAGTTTCATCGTTATATCTGCAGTTGTAAGTTTGAGCTTCAGATCCATCATTAGCCTTTGTTGGTCATTTTTGGTGCAAAGAAAGGTATACTTGCCAACACAGCCAGCCGTCTACAAAGATATGCACATATGATACTTGCTTACAATTTCCAAATCAAGTACATTAATACGAAAAAGTTTTGCATATTCAGACTACATCTCGTGGCTCATAGCAAAACAAGAGAATTCTAACAAATATGTTATCAGTAGGATGAAGCATTGTTCTATAACTTGCTTTGCAATCGACACAGCATGAATGCTGCCCATAACACTTGAAGCTCTCAATTAAGAAACCAGTAGATGCCAAACAATGAGGGAAGTTGCAGATTACATCGAAAATGGGTGGCCACGAACTTCAAAGCAGATCGATAATGTGGACGTAGCGAAATTTTTTGCCCGACGAGAATCACTTACTAGCATTCAAGGGTGCATCTTTTATGGACATCGCATTGTTGTGCCGGCTTATTTCCGGGGGACAATATTGAAGGAGCTGCATTAAGACCATTCGGGCGTTGCTCGGATAAAACTGTTGGCACAAAGCAAAGTTTACTGGCCATCTGCTAACGACGATATCGATAAGCTGGCTAAAAGGTGTTGAAGCTTCCCAATAAATTCCAAATCACCGACAAAGTGTTCGCTTTAATCATGTCCCATACCTGATGGACCATAGCCTCGTATCCATATCGGTTTTGTGGGATCCATAAATGGACTTTGGTATTTAATTATTATTGATGCGTTCAGCAAATGGTCAGAAGTGTACAAAATGCAATCCACAACGACATTAAAGACAATCGAATGATTGGAGGAAGCCTTTTTGTGGCAAGGACTTTGCAATGCACTCGTTTCTGACAACGGTCCGCAGCTGGTTTGAGAAGTGTTTGACAGTTTCTGCAAAGGAAAAGGTATCGATCACATCAGAATTGCACTTTCTCATCCCCAATCAAACGGTCAAGCTAAAAACTGGATTAGAGAAGCTGGAGGGAGAAGGAAATGCCAATCAGATTTTGCGCAAATTATTGCTATGCTATCGTTACACACCATCGGTAGCCCTTGGAATGAAGTCACCCTTCCAGGTCATGACCGATCGTACTATGAAGACTAAGTTGGATATATTGAAACCAGAGCATGACCGGTCTTGTAAGCGTAACAGGAATATGGAGCAGCAATTTATTCAGCATAACCGAGCCAAATGGAGAGGAGTTGAGGTCGGCGAAGATTTCTTTATCAAAACGTACACCAACAAAAAATGGAAATGGTCACCAGCAACTATTGTGGAAAGGCGCGGTACAGTCAATTACTTGGCGCTTCCTGAGGATCTGTCGGCTTACCCTCCTTTATAACGGAAGAAACATTCTACTTAATGGTCTTGATATCCCTGTACCGCACACCCTCAGTGAAATGGTGACTGGGTTCCGACCGAGTTCAGAACCTGAAGAGCCTGCCAACAAACAACCAGTAGACCAAGCAGCAATGGAGGTAGACAAATGTGCTGAAGATCCGCATCCGCGTCGAGCTCCAGCAGGAGTACTACCACAACGTTTTCAGGACTATAACATGACGTGGCTTGTACATCGGTCCGTATAATTCATCTTAACGTAGAGAGATGTTGGGATGGCAACACCGATCATGGCAGAAGAGGATTGGTCACTTGTCATCGAGGAGTCAAAGAGTCAAGTCTAAGCTCACGGAGCTTAGGTTGTAGTAGCAAAGGATAATAAACTATTCTTTATATATTTTAACTGGACTTGTATCATTATCTGCTGAAGAGACAGGACTACAACAAAAACCACTCATTTTGGCTCGGCTGTCTCAGAGGTTAGGTTCAAATCACAAACAGAGCACAAATAAGTGCTTTAATGGTCACATTAAAATAAAAAAAAATTCGAGCGCCATCATCGCACTCAATAGTTGAAAATTGAAACTTCTTTATAATGGCAAAAGCCTCAGAAGTGCGTTTCAAGGTAAAGCATCCAAAACAAAAAAGAAAACCGACTTCAAAATGCCCTAAACAGGATGAAATAAGTTTTAGAGAAGCGGTGCCATATCAATTTTTTCCCGTTTCTTTTGTGGTGGGGCACATGTTGGAATTTTTTATGTTGAAATGGAGAAATCGATTTGGCACTGCGAGTACGTAAGAGTTTACGAGGACAGCTCAGTGACCACCATTGCATTGTACTCAAGATCAATGACGGAGCCTCTTGGTCCTCCTAGTCTGCAAACTCCTAGTCTGTAAAATAATAGTCTTCAAGCGTCTTGTCTGGAAACTTCTAGTCTACAAGCTTCTAGTCTGCAAAGTTCTAGTCTGCAACCTTCTAATCTAAAAATTCTAGTCTGCAAACTTCTCGTTTGCAAGCTTCTAGTCTGCAAACTTCTAGTCTGGAAACTTCTAGTCCACAAACTTCTAGTCTGAAAAATTCTAGTCCGCAAATTTCTAGCCTGGAAACTTCTAGTCTTCAAGCTTCTAGTCTGCAAAGTTCTAGTCTGCAACCTTCTAATCTACAAATTCTAGTCGCATATTGCATATTCTACAAAATCCTAGTCTGCAAACTTCTAGTCTACAAACGTCTAGTCTGCCATATCCCAGTCTACAAACTCCTAGTCTGTAAACTCTTAGTCTGCTAGCTTCTAGTCAGCAAACTTCTAGTTGGCAAACTTCTAGTCGGCAAACCTCTAGTCGGTAAACTTTTAGTCTGTACGATCGAAAACTGATCAAATTGTGAGAGTTTTTCTATGTTCCTTGTTCTAGTTAGTGATTGAAAAAAATGAACAAATTTTGCAGCTCGTTCTCGACTTTGTCGTTTGCTAATTGATAATTTTTTCTTACTATTTACTCGCCCGCAGGTATATTACAAAGACTAGTGTTTTAACTAGATTTTTTGGAATTCGAAGCAACAGATTATTTAACCCGTGCTCATTGCTAGAATTACGTTTTAGTTTCCGTCTGGTCGCTCGGTTACAACCTCATCTCGTTGCTCTCGCACGTTTTCTCCTCTACCCACTTCAATCATAATCGAAACGGGTTCTCCTCAATATCCAGGGAACCGGTACTCATTTTCCATGGGCGGATATTTTCGCTAATTGTAGGCGATTCAGCTTTTGTTGCTGTCTTTGCCGGCGGAAATGACAGTCTGTGGCAAAAAATCATCGGACTACTATTTGACTTGCTTTTGTCGTAAATAAGAGTCTTGCGTCGTATTTGAAGATGTGATAATTGTTCCCTTTAGAAATGTTCTAATGATTTGCAGACATTGCCCTAGACTGCATCGGTGAAGGAACAATTTCTAATGTCGGCTCATTTTTTCCTGGTTTAATTTCCTTATTTCACTATATCCGCTCACTTCTGTTGTTCTGTTACGGGTGAGCATTGAGATTCCATTGTGTTGTTCACCCCGATCTCTACCATATTCGATTTCATAAGATTTAAACCTACGCATTACTGAGCCGCACTTTATTAACTTTTTTTGATAACCTAGTAATGTAGCCGACAGCAACTAATTTAAATTTTCATTCATAAAATGACTACTTGCTAGATTACGGAAAGAAAGCCACATAATATTTTTTGCCTTTTAACTTCATGTAATTAAACTTAAGTAGCTAGATGGCTTCCAATTTACACGGCACATTATGGACAACACAAGCAGCCACAAGGAGCAAAAGCACCAAGAACCAACGCGAGCTCGAAACGAAACGCAAATTCCCGGCACTATAACTAGGTCACACGGTTGCGGAAGCTTTCGTCATCCAAATACGGCAGCATAAAACATATAAACCATTGAAGCAATCGGAATCGCGTTGCAAAAAAAATTACATGCAACGCTGGGAGGAAATCCAAATTTGAATCGTTGCTCCCGTCATGCGACAAGATATGTTCGTGATATGCGCGATAATCTGCGGGCATTTACATTATTTGTTTTCATTGATTCTACTTTCTGGAATAGACTCTAAATTAATTTTGATGCAGTATATAATTCGACTGATTCAAATTCGAAAATGAGTGCTGTCAAAATTTACAAGGAAACGATTTTGAGCGCGAATCTAAACGTGAGGCTGTCGTTGAGCCCGACATTTTTATCATGTGTGTAGCCATTGAGCTTCTGGCCAAGAACACAAATTTAACAATCCAGCAGAGATGCATACATGCCACCAAAGAGGAACGAGCCGAATAACGAAGCTTGAGATGCTGCTAACGCAGCAATGGCACGCATAACAAAGGAAGATATTCGCGAACTTAAAACTTCATTGGTGGCAAGCAAAGGACGAGTAAAACGCGAACTCGAGGCATAACGTAAATTAAAAGTAGCAGCAACAAGAAAACGGCAGTGCTAAGGAGAAGATGTAAAAATACTTCAAGCTCAAAATCAAAAATCACCTGGAATCATAAATATAGAGAGTACTGGATCCGCAACCGGTCGTGAGAGCCGAAGCAATTGCCAACCTTCGCTAAAGTTGTATGAGGTTGAGGTTTGAAGTGAAATGCTTTTGTTTTAGCACTCTATTCACGGCGAAACACGTTCACATTTAAAAAGTTTTTAATTTTAAAGATAGCGCGTACGTAATCGGAACTTTAATTCACTGTTTTAATTAAAAATTTACGAAATTTCCACCCGCCTTGACACTTGAGCTTTCCCGGGTGTTTCGCGCTCTTTTCGATTTTCTTTTGCTTTGACGTTCGAGTTTTCCGCGAGAGTCGTTTGTTGTTTGTACTCAAACTGTTTTCCGAATGATAACGAAGGCGCAATCGTGTGCACGTGAAATTAAATTTCGTTGGTGTGCGCGGGTGTCAATGGGGGAAGCGATTCTTCTGAAGAGAGAAAAGAAAAACCTGTCTGGAAAAAACGTAAGTTATTTATAACTTATTTATGTGGCAAATTTGCTTCTCACATGGACGAGTACACAGATTCTCGTTGCTCGTCCATTTGTTTATATGTCTTTGCCTGGAATCGAGACCAAAGATATTGATACTATGAACGCGGAATTACATCGGAGTTGTAACAATTGAAAAATATGTCAGCGCATCATAAGAAACAAATTTTTGGAATGCTCTCAAATCGTTTGCGTGATCTGTTGAAAGTTGGACAAGCATTATGCCCGGCTAGTATCAGTGAGATGGAAATTAATACAACTGATCCAGGTGGTAAGGTTGAAGAGGAATTCACTGTGGCTCGACTATATATTAGGAATATTAAATCGGAAGCTTAAAATACTGCACAAGATGTTAAAATCTGGAGGCGATACAAACAGATTTAAATTAAAACGTTTCTGAATATGAGAAGGATTTAGGCGAATGTCTTTTGCTGAGCTCACAACATGAAGCCAGAATGAAGTCATTGCAGGAATCATTAAGAGAGTCCGAGAATAAAAAGCGAAACTGAAAGCAGCAGAGCATGTTTCAACAATTAATGTTGAAACGTTACGCACAATGTTCGATATTAAATAGTTGAACTACGTGACACCCACACAAAACAATTGGCAAAGCTTCGTACCGAGTTCTCAGCCAAACAGGAGGCTACGAATGAGTTTAAAAAAAAAAGTGCAGTAGACAGAAGTGGGCCACAGGTTGGAGTGGGCCACCCGAATAACTGTAAGACTAGTGATATCTATGTCAAACCACCTACATTATTTATCGTAGATTGACGGGAGTTCACTTTTTGAAGGCATTTGGAGGTTACAAACCTACTCTCGCACTGTACAGAGAAACGCGCTAAGAATTTTGCCGAGAAAGTGTTTACCCTCGTACGCTTTCACGCAATTTGTCATCTTATTTTTACGAAAAAAACTCAGGTACATATGCAATATGTTATTTGGACATATAATCTTTGAAATGCAAAGTGATTTTTGCTCATTATTGACATTCTGTTTTTTTGGATGCATATGCAAAAAAAGTCGCTTGTAGATAAAAGTGGGCCACTATTTGTGGACAGACATGGGCCACTTGAGTAATGCCGTTCTTTGCACAGTAAAGTGTTTTTATCAATTATGCAAATGTTTTATTCACTTATATTTATTATTTCAGCCATCATGCCTCCCAAAAAAAGGAAACTCCCAAAAAAAGAGGTGAATTATGAAAAATTGGTTGCTGCTATGAAGCAAGTGAAAATAAATAAAATATTGGAGCGTGTTGCTTCTGCTGCTACCGATGTTAGCAGATCATCTTTTCAACGCTACTTGAAACTTATGACCGATCGATATCCGGATATTGCCGCTGTTACAGATGCACAATTGTTAGATATCCTACAAGAACGTCCTGCACACGTTCCAAAAATGGTAGATATTTTTTTACATTTCTCTATCTCTTGTTACCTGAATATTTACTTATCATTAGTTGACAAATTGTTTTTCAATAATTGCCCTTTTTTTATTTGTTTAATTTTTTTTGTGGCTCATGCTTTCTACACAGTACCATATTTGTTGAGTTTTTTGTTTGTTAACGAATGTCTTTATTTCGTTTATTGACCGATTTTGACTGCAGCCTAGGAAAAAGAACTGAATGAATACATCATCAAGTGCTCTAAACTACACTATGGTCTCACCATAAACAACATACGCAAGGTAGCGTTTCAGTATGCCAAGAAAATGGGAATCGATTACCCAGATGGATGGAATGAAACAGGCATGGCCAGCAGAGATTGGTATTATGCCTTTATGAAACGCCACCCACGCCTCTCTTTGCGCATGCCATTAGCAACCAGCAAGAATAGAGCAAAAGCATTCAATAAAAAAACTGTCGACGACTTTTTCCGTCTGCTTCGTGCTGCCTTGGATGAACATCTGTTCCCTCCAGCCAGCATTTGAAATGCAGATGAAACCGAATTTGCTGCGGCTCCGAGGAAAACCGTTAAAGTCGTTGCTGCAAAAGGTTCGAGGGTTGGTTTGCGCTCATCTGCAGAACGTGGTACAAATTTGACGATGGTGACGGGTGTTGGTGCTGGTGGAGATTTCATTCCTCCGTTTTACTTGTTCCCGTGCAAAAATATGAAAACATCACTCATGTACAATGCCACACCAAGCACCATTGGCTTCGCGAATGGCTCATGGTGGATGACTGCCGTTGGCTTGGTCCAGTTCATGCGACACTTCTTCAAATTTGCACATGCGTCAAAAGAGAATCCTTTATTATTGTTAATGGACAATCACCGATCTCACGTCACTATTGAAGTTATCGATCTCGTCCTTGAACATGGTATCACTATTATGACATTTCCGCCTCATTGCAGCCATTGGCTTCAGCCTTTAGACATTGGTGTGTTTAGACCGGTCAAAAGATCCTACTACATTCAATGCGATGCATGGTCAAAGAATCATATTGGTTTGCCACTGGAAATCCAGCATGTGCCTGAAATTGTTGTCATTGCCCTGCGTAACAGTCTCAACACTCGAATCATCGCTGTAGATTTTGAGAAAACCGGAATTTTCCCATTTAATCCAGAAATTTTTGACGAGGACGATTTCGTGGCTGCGACCCTTAGCGGAGAGCACCAAGTTGTTGAACATCAAGTTGTTCAGAAGGAAGACGAACTCCAAAAAATTGTTGTTAGAGTTAACGAAGAGCCTGGGGTGCGAAAAGAGTCAACAGCATCTACTTCAACCGCGTCTACATCAGCGACACGTTCAATATTGGACTGTATTGGACCGCTTAATTATGTCACTCCGGAGCAGAAATCCAATCATGGCCGCAAACCGTTGAGAAGTAGCATCATTACATCCCCTCAAAATAGAGAGGTTGCGGAAGAAGCTGCACGGCGTCAAAAATTGCAGATAGCAATGAAAGTTTCCAAAAAGGCCAATTCTTCACAATCAGCTGTGAAAAGAGGCAAAAAAAGAAAGTCTTCGGTTTCTTCAGATAAAGACATCGGTTTTTGCATGGTTTGCAATAAATGACAAGAAAAAACTCCGTCAAGTGCGATAGTTGCGACAGACCCTTCCACTTTAAGTGCGTCGATATGACCAGCTACACCGACTTCACACGTGCCAGTTGCGCCTAAAATCTGTGCCTGAACACAGCAAAATGTTTTTTTTTGCAACACCTTTGCCATTCCAACTTTATTACTCCTTCTTTCCAGACATTAAGTGAACATTATTACTGAAGTCACTGCTTTTTTAATTTTTAACCCTCGTTCCGTGTAAACTATTTTGAATTTTGCAAATAATCAGCGCATTTGAAAACCCCCCAGGACAAGAATTTGTCATACTTCTCCCTACACTTTCGGAAAACACGGAAAATGCACTTTTTTCCATTTAAAAAGAGAAATACTTCAAAACTTAATTGCAAGCATCTGATATGATGGCAAGTTGCGTTTTGGAATACCCTTGCGATAAAAAAAAAATTAAAATAACATTTTCATTTTTCTCCATTTTACAACCAAAAATAAACACGTGGCCCACTTCTGTCTGCAGCACTCTATCAACCAAAAACTCACTTTGGTACACCAACAAATGACCACCGATTACGACAAGCTCAGACAAGAGGAAGCGAATAAATCCACTAAACTGCAAGAAGGAAACACGGATACAACTGTTGAATATCTTACCTCCTCTCCTAACTGGCTACTGACATCGTGCCGCAGCGTACTATTCACATATTTGCACTAAATTCACTTCAGTCCACCACGAAAATCCAAATGAAGAAAATCGCGATATTCCCGAGGAGAGACTCGACGACCGAAATTAGTTAAAACTGGTGGATAAATATCCGCACCACACCTCACGCGTTAGCACGGTGATTAAACTACCGGTGGTTACGAGAAAAATTTGAAAATAATAGCGCCAGCTCAAGGGAAAAAGGGAAAGTGAGGATTATTGCGAAATCCTCATCTCGCGTCGTGATTTAAATAAACATTACTCACAGTTTGAACTGTCAGTCAAATGCATTCAACACATTCATAGCGTAATGCACATAATTTTCACTAGGATCGCCACCGAGTGGAACATGTTATGAGTGAAATTAACCGAGGGGAGTTAATTCAACAAACGGAAAAGAAAAAAACACTCCAATACATGATTTTCCCGGTGGATGAGAGGAAAAAACGTTAACCTGGAGGTTACTTTAAGCCGGAAAGATTGACACGCATTCTTTTTCCTTGGGATTTTTCGAGCAACCGGCGGGGATATAACAGAGCGATACTCAGCGACAATATTGACGAGGATTTGGAGACGAACCCTGGATACCGGAACATTAAATTGGGACAAGAAAACTGTGCGGTGACGATAATCAGGAGAACTGATGAAAGGGGGCCCCTTACTAGAGCAGGGAATAAATGTAAGTGGCTTAAATTTTATTTTATATTTGTCAAATTTGTAATAAAGTATAGAATATTAGTCAAGCCGAGTTAAGATATTTGTAGATTTTTCTTTCCTCACTACCATTCGACATAAATACGTTTCTTTTCAGCCGTGAAAGGTGTGGCTCGGGAATTCTTTTCCCGGGACCAAGCAGGGAGACTTGGAAAAGTTAGGTGAAGTGTCGGTTGCCCTGCTCGTTCCGCGTGGCACAATTTCTTTTTGACGGTGATCTTCGCGGCTAAGCGGTGGCGAGCCTGAAAACTCGTACAAGTGTTAATTTCACTCCAAACGGTCGTCTTCTCGTTTGGACGACCCCTTGAGAGGCTTGTAGAATCGAATGAGTGGCACCCACGCCCACCTTCGGGTGAGTTACTTTGGATTGATGGAGCCTCCGCCGGAGTAGCCCCAATATAATGGTGTGGCAGCTAGAGAATTAGTAAAAGTCCTTATGTGGATGCTCGAGCAGCTTACATATGTGGACTCCTTGTTTACTATAGAAGCGCTGATCGAATCACTGACAAGGTGGCAGCAACTTTAATGACATTCACTCAACTGATACATAGCGGGAATGACCCCATTAAGGAGATGCTGTAAAGTCAGTGGTAATCTCCAATTAAAACCTGTAAGGGCGGAGGATTGACGCAATATGTCATTCATTTATTAGATGTCGAATAAAATTAGAATGACAATCCATTAATGGAAAAAAATACAAATAGCATGTTATGTTGAAGGACCCTTAATTTTTTTGTCAAATATTAGAAAACATTGTGATCACCTATTCACTGATGCAGTATCTTTATAGTTGATGTGTCTAATTTCAATGATCATAATATAAAATAATTTTACGATTATTAAAATTATAATAAAACTCATTTTTCATTATACATTAGATCTTTTATTTATTTTGTATAACAGCTTCTTTCGACTACTATTTGCAGTCTTCTGCAATGGTTTCCTACCTCCGTCTCGTTCGATCGCAATTAGAACCGACCTCTCATCGGTTCGAGACGTACAGTCTTGGAAGTGACAACGGACTGTACCCTTCAGGTCAACAAGTCCGGTCACACTTAGTCTACTCCATGGTGGCTGCTTGTAGGCTAGCTAGTTCGGAGAGGAGTTTCGGTCGCGGGTCTTACGCGAGCAGACTAAGTCCGAGTTACGCAACTCAGCCACCTACGTTACGTTAGTTCTGGATGTGATCTCTCCACAGATCTCAATTCAAACTACTACGAAGTCTAAAACCATAGGCGCGTTACCGAATCACCGACGCGGTACCAGAAAACAAGCTAAACTACCTCAAGTCCTAAATAACCTACTCTAATAAAAGAACGAGCGCAAACAAGGGTACCGCGGACCGTAACAGACTCGAAATCAATCATCCGCAGATTATAAAAACCTAACCCTCTTCAAGACATACTTACCCTCGGTCATCACTTCCGCTGCAAAAGAAAGAGCATGCGGAACGGAAAGGCTTATGGCTCCTTTAGTACTTCATTTTTAATTTTCAAATATTTCATTTACAATAATTAAGCTAAGGTTTTACTATCAAATAATTTAAATATAAACCTTTGCTCTTCTGATATTTAAAGAAAGGAATATTTTTTTCATATTTTTAATTGTATTAACATATGAGCGTGTTCGTTCTTGTAATTCTACTAATTATGGTGAATATAAATCCAAGAGAAATGCCTACACTAAGGTATTTCCCTATGAGCACTGGTGCTTAACTATTTTAAGTTAGAGTAATAATTCTGAAAGCATAGTTTTGACAGACAAATTAGGGATAGAATACAATTTCCAAATAAAGCTCAATATATTAAACTTAACTCCCCACACTCCATCCGCTGAGAAAGATAAATTTTTTCACATTAAAAATTTGAAGAAACTCATGCAACTTTATGTATATCTATGTTTATCTATACATGCACTTAAAGTATCCAAAAAAATTCCCTAATATTTATATAATGGGAAAACTTAACTTTTGCAGTCATTGTACCCGTAAATCATTAGGAGGAAACATATACGCGAATTACTTTAAGCATTTATGTTTTATAAACTGAGGATTTTGTGAATTTAAATATTTCTTTTTTTCTTTTCTAAACTGAACAAAAATTTATTTCTGTATTTATTATGTCCAGGTGCGTTTAGAAGTTAAAGTACATTAAACAGAGAATAAATTACTTTTCGGAAATAAGTTTTTTTTTTCTTTTAAATTCAGTAAATTTATTTGAAAATAAACACTTTAAAAATCATAGATGGTAAAAAAATTGTCTTTAAACTATGAGTTTTTTTTTTTTTTTAAATAATAAGTAAATAAACGTACATGTACGTTTCCTCTTCTTCAGATTTATCTTGGTTAATTTGCAATTATTTTGCATTTGATTTTCCTGGTTAGAGTAATTGTAATTTATTGAGATCCATTATGCATTTGGAAAATACCCATTAGCTTTAAAATCAAATGGTTGTTGTGACAGCATAATCAAAAAATTAAAATTTTTTTTTCTTCTAACGTCTTTATGTTTTTGAATTTTTTTATGTATTTTAATCTTTTGTATTTTTTTGTTGATTTCTTATTTTTATTATTTTAACCAATGTTCGATTTCTTTGATTTTATTGTTTAGTAAGCAAAGTATTTAATCGTTTCCAAAAAAAAATATTTCCGCTTTCCATCAATTTCAACGTTATTTTATTTCAAGTCAATATGTTAAGTGAAAATGCAAGCAAGCGCAAGATCCAGCTTTAATTTAGTCATATTATGAAAAAAAAGCACACTTTACCCTCTAATGGGCCTTGTTTTCCGTTCAGGTATGAGCTTTTTTTACAAACTAGCATAGCAGCATATAAAATAAATAACTGCATTTTATATTGGGTAGAAATATCTCTTAAAATCTATTTAAAATAAAATTATCAAAAAGGCCTTTTTGATTCTTTTTAAATGAACATTTCATATTGTTATTCAGCGATAGTTAATAATCTGTGTTCGCTACGCAGATGTAAATAAGATCGTCTTATTTTGTGCAAGGATCCAACAAGTCTCTCAAAAGGTTCAATATTTTTTTTCCGTCTCATCACAATGGTTGCAGACTTTTTAGCTGATAAAACATGCATAGACTATTTTTTCTTATTTCTTTAACGTAATTGTTGGTTTCAAATACTCAGTGATGGTAGTTTTAACTGATATAAAGAATATAATGGCTGATGGATAACCGAGATATATATTTAATATTAGTATACTAACTTTGGGTTTTATTTCTGTTGAAAATAATAATCTATTCACTTTTTTGAAGGAATCAGAATGCTGTTAGATAGCACATTACTCGATGTGCCTTTTTTAAAGCTCATTGCTTAATTAACTTAATGATGCGCAAAGCTCTCGCGGAATGTGAAATCATTTTTGATACACCAATTGCTAGTTACTTAATTGTATTTCGAATCACTTTTCAACAACATTTGCAAATAGTTGTTCAGCCCCATCAAGACTTGCTTAAGATTAAACTTGAAAGTAGTCATCTACTTCGCCATTCTTACTGCTAGCTATGGAACCAGTTCCTTTAGACGATAAAACGGGAATCGGTGAGATTTGCGATATATGGTTTTGGGGCTGCGATGATAATGCAGTGAACTGGTTCGTTGCGGTGGATATATTGGGAATGGTTACATCAGGACTTACACTCGGGTTAATTCATCTTTCGTAGCAAATTAAAAGCAATTGTTGACCAAACGATGCAAAATGTTTGCCGATGGATCCCAGCCAAACAGCTGATTGAAACAGTAGTTCGAATTCTGGTTGAAACCGGGTAGGGATCGTTGGCGAAAGACTCTGAATCGTAGAAAAGAATTTCTCTCGTAAAATCTTTCTGATATCCTTATCGAATTGTATGGCATCAACTGTTTACACGTGCTACATCACTATTTTGACTATGTCTACTCTAACCTGGAATTAAGTCGCCTGCCTCTTTCACTCTGCTGTATCCATCACTTGAAACATCTGATGACCGCGTATTCATAGGCCTTGCGGTAGATTGGACATCTGTTCCTCCAAGCCGCTCGCCAAGTCCCCCATTTACTACCTCCTCCTGTAGATAAATTTATTTTGCGTTATATATTCACGCCACGCTAATTTTCTTCGGACTTACCGCTAATCCGCTACCCTCGCGAGACTTCTCACTCAACGGACAGTTAACCGCGAACACCTTCTGCCTCTTTGACATTTGGATGGCAACTGTGGGAGGCATTGCCAGATAGATATGCTTCGAAATGTATCAGTGTTTTACTTCAGCGGCTCACATTGACAGAAAATATTTCTCCACAAATATAAATATTTGAAGAAAAATATTTTCGGCGCAATGATGGCTGCACGAAAGATAAAGTTTGCTTGCATTTCGAAGTCATACATATCTGGCCGGGTGCCAGGGTTCGGGATCGGAATCACTCCGATTCCCGGGCGTAGGCGTCACATTACACTTCTTCAGTACAATTATTGAGTTACAAGATTTTTACTTAAGTACAAATAAATTTAAAAAAAGGCTATTATATCTTGGATTTAATTAGGCTAAATAACACTGAATGGCAATTACCTTCATCCGTATTCATTCTTTGTTGCTCAGGTACTTGGATTATCTTTATTGCTTCCATCGCGACTAATTTCCTAGGACAATTACTGCTCTTAATTACACTTGCATCGGCAATATTCATCATGTGTTGTTCTTCGATGATGTGTTTAGCTACGGCGGACCTCATGTGCGATCCCGGGTTTTTGGCTGCGATTTGTGCTTCCCTTATATGTCCGTGGAACCTGACCGGGATCAATCTTTTCGTTTGTCCGATATAAATCATAGGAAAAATACTACATGCTACTTTGTAGATGCCACTCGTCTCTTCCATTGTTTTCAGATCCTTGCCCGATCCCAATATGTTTCGTGCTGCGCATCTGCGACTAGAGGACACCATTTCAATTCCGTGATGTTTGAATACTTTCTTCATGTCTTTTAAATACCTGGAATATGTCACTGATATGCGCTTTGGAGTTTCTTTTGTCGGTTTTAATGTTGTTAAATTGTGCCTATTTTGTTTTCAGATCTTATTCTTGATTATTGCTTCGATGCATTTTCCGACGTATCCATTTATGCCGACTGTATTTATGATATATTCTTTTTCTTTCTTGAATCGCTCTACTGTTAATGGCACTGTCAGTAAGCGGTGAATCATTGAATAGTATGCTGCCATTTTTTGGGGGTAGCTATGGCTAGAGTCGCTAGTAATTGTACGTTGGGTACTCGAGGGCTTCCGGTAGATGTCGATTTCAATCCTGCCTTGGTTCCTAATAAGTTTCAAATCAAGGAACGGGATTTCACTATTTACTTCTATCTCCAAACTGAAGTTTATCTTCGGGTGGATATTGTTGATTTTCTGGAAGGTATTTTCCAATTCTTCCTTTGCAATTATGATAAAAATATCGTCCATGTATCGTACCCACAATTTTGGCATCAAACCTTCTTCTTCAATGATATTTTCAACATGGGCCATAATAATTCCGCTGATAAGAGGAGATAAAGGGTTGCCCATTGCTGTACCGGACGTTGTTTTGAAAAATCGTTGCCTGAACATGAAATGATTTTCATTCATGCATAGTTGAGCCAATTTTACGTAGTATTTTGTCTTCTCTTTCCATTCACTAGAGTTTTCTATGCTCAATTACCACTTTTCCAGTAAATACAATGATTCTTTAACTGGGACATTCGGAAAAAGGGTTTTTACGTCAAAAGACACCATAATATCTTCGTTGTTCAAATCATCTATTTTTTCCAATTTTTTGATGAGCATTTCTGAGTTTTTAATTGACCGACTGCTTATTGGTATATTTATTTCGTTAATTTGGTTGGTTAACCATTTGGCTACGTTATATGCTGGCGAGTTCGTGTTGGCTATAAGTTCACGTACCTCCTCACCCTTTTTATGAGTTTTTGGTTGAATACAGATGCGAGGGAGCGATGGATTCGGCATTCTCAAATTTTTACTGGCTACAACTCTTCTACATTCCTTGAGAATTTTTTCCACTCGTTTTATGGAATCTGGGAGCGGATTGTTTCGCAGTTCCATATAATTTCCATTCGATAAGGTGTTTAATATGATTTCATCATGCTTAAGTTTGTTCATTATTACCACTGCGTTGCTTTTATCAGCTTTTAGATAGAAAACGGGGTTTTCTTTTAACTCCCTTATGATTTTGTTTTCTGATATTAAATTTGGTTTTTCATTCAGTAATATTTTGGTCAATTTTTTCCTAATATCCTCTTTTACATCACTATCTAGGTGTTTTATTCCCGCTTCAACATCGATAATATTTTCTAAGGGGTTTATTGGTTCTACAGCATAATTTAATCCTTTATTCAGTACGTTTAATTCTTGTTGGCTGAATGTCGTTGTTGTATTATTTATTACATAATACTTTATGAATTGTGGTCTTCTTGGTGTAGAAACAATTTTTTTTTTACTCAGACTATTTAATTTATTATCTAGGATTCCACGTTTTTTGAGCTTCTCGCATAGAAATGCCGTGTTGAGCTTTCCGGTCACTATGACTATATCTTCGTTTTGAGTAGTCATTATGTTAGCCAATTTTAAATGCGTGTTATATGCTTTCAGGGTGAGATGGTCCAATTTTTATAAAGATCCTTTACGCTATTTTTTACTAAATTTTTCTCCACTAGATTTTTTTGTTGATTTGTTGTATCGAGATGGGTCTTAATTAGAACTTTATGAGATTTTGGAATCACATTTATTTTGAGGCTAATTTTCATAAACCGCATGTCTTCAGAAATACTTGCGATCGACTTTTTCAATTGCAATAATTTATTGAACACTGACTGGGGCTTGATGGCTTGACTATATACGTATATATAATTTTATGAATTGTGGCAGCCTTATTCAAATTAGAATTGAATCCATTGTAAATATTTCAACTAACTTTAAATTACATTGAAATCACGCCGTCACATATTCTATTTCTGTTTAACATTTAATGGTTTTGCCTACGTTACAAAACTCTTTTCAAAGAAATTTCTTTTCACTTTACTTTTAATAATACTACCTGTTTGCTTCCCGAAATTTGAATAAATTTGAATTAAATGTACAATCTCATTTTCTATTCAACCTATCTGCGAGTGTTGATGCTCTATACAAACTTAAAATTTCAAAGGACACTTTTGTGCATAATTCATGTGTACCTATCTCGTGCATAAAACCTAATGGATGCGTTGTTGGCATGACCCGAACTCTAAGTACTGAAAGTATAATTGAGAGCAATCTGAAGTATTAAGGCGTCTTTTCAGGTTTTTAAATATCAAAGGACGAAATTTAGCAAAGATAATGCATATGATGTGCCCAACAATAAGCACGTATACAGCTTGCATAAGCATGGAGATCCTTTTGAGTTGACGAGTAGAGCAAAATGAGGACTTTGGGCATAAATGTGTTTGAATAGTGATTGTTGTTTGATTGAACATGCTTTCAATGATGCTATGCATAGCTAAATGTAGCAATGGTAACAAATTTGATAATTCAGGACACTCAATTAATATTTGATCATCTTGCATCACTTGTGAAGACCAATTTTGAAGCTTAAAGCAGACGTAGTCGTTTTTAAATTTGGAAATCAGAATCCTGCATTAATTATATGAGTACTGAGAATAGCTTTCATCAATTACAGAGCCCCCTTGCACGGCTCCCACCTATACTCAAACGCACTTAGGGAAGTAACATCTCTGTCCGTACTAAAGTTCGTCAGGCCTGCACCTTGGCAAGGAAACATTGAGGACATTTTATCTTGTGCCAGTGTTTCATGTGTAAATTTTAATTTCAATTTCAATCAGAACCACTGCGCTCCAGTTACTAAATTATTCATATGCGAATATTAGGGAGGAATATGAGAGTTGAATGTATGGTATATTCGTCGAATCTCGTATTCCAACAGGACGACCCACAACGTCGTACAATGCAAGGATCGTATAGAAATGAGAGACACCTAGCAAGTGAGTGGAGGATTCTGAAATATGGTCCTGTACTACGCGTATGTGGTAGGATATTCGGAATCAGTCGGTGAATACCTGCCGGATGGAAATATTGCTTACACGCTCCCCTCTCACCCAAAAACACTCAGTGAGTGAGGCCATGAAAGACTTTGGTCTGAATTATTTTGTGCTCGCCTTTACATCATATGCAAATCCTCCTATTTTGGGGCTTTAAAGCTTTTCCGTTTGCGAGGTCTTTTAATGGTATTAATTATAAATTCAGTTCAAGTTCGGTTATGCAGTGTCGAGAGTTACTTAAGCTCGTTTTCACATTTTATATACACTCCGCACACTTGCTATTTATTTGTTTGCTTGCCGTTAAGGATGGAACAAATATGTAAATAATAATTGAGGTGTGCGGTGTATTGAAAATACTTGTATACTGCACCAATGAGATAGGTCTTTCACTTTGAAAGCATTCTAAGAGGAAATTGAATATGGATAAGGGTTTTGTTACATTTACTCCCGAGTATGAAGTACAACATAGGCTTATATGCTCAATCATTCTTGCAATTACTTTTTTCATGGGAACATATTAAACAAAATCGATTAAATCACTTCACAATCAACGAAAACCACTTTACTATTACTCGATTAATTCTCACTCCACACTTTCGCATTGTTTTATTATCGCGGTTCTAATGAATGATCCCCCCATTCATTCAGCTCGCCTTTATGTAGAGTCTTTACCTATTCAACCTATTTCTCGCACACTGGCGAATGTTCTGCCGAGAGGTACCTGGTAGATTTGAGCCACTTAATGAAAGGAGTTACGTCACTTTCAGATGTTGATTATGCTTGGTGGGTTCTCGGAGTTTCGAGTAAATTTATTTTGTTGATGTTCTTAATGGTTGTGAAAACGATTGCGACAGTAGCTTGCAGAATTCTTTGTACATGTAATACTGCCCCCACCTCAGTTCTTTTCTCCCCGAAAAGATGTGTCAACAGTTGTAGTCAATTCTCCTTGGATGTAATATGGGGCAAGACGGTCCAGGTGCACGATTTTCATTTTGGCTCTTGGCTTACGGCGTTCCTGTATGCGGTATACGACGTCGTTGATTCGCTATGTAACCCGGTATGGTCCCTCCCAATTATGCTGCAACTTTGGAGACCTACCCTTCCGTCGCTGTGAGTTATATAGCCAGACCAAGTCAGCTTGCTGGAAGCCAGTAGAATTTGCCTTTAAATCATACCTGGTATTCATGCGGTCAGTAGCCGATTCGAGGTGTTTTCGCACTGTCCGATGTATCTTGTTCAACCGTTGCCTTAGCTCACTTGCGTACTCCAAGATCGTTTGGGGTTTCTCAGGGGGTGTCCCGAACTTTATATCAGCTGGCAGACGAATAATCTTTCCAAAAATGACTTTGGCTGGGGCTTGGCCCGTTGGTGCATGTTCAGCAGCTCTGTTCGCCATCAAAAATAGTGGGATATGTCGGTCCCAGTCCCTTTGGTTTTCGTCAACCATCTTGGCGAGGTGTTTATTGAGCGTGCCGTTGAAACGTTCGACCATTCCATCTGGTTGGGGATGCAGCGGTGTTGTCCTCATTTTCTGTATTCCCAGTAGTTCACACATTTCGTCAAAAACTAGTGACTCAAAGTTTCAGCCTTGATCCGAATGTAGTTCACAAGGTACGCCGTACCTACAGACCCAATTTAACACAAGCTGTTCGGCTACGGTAGTTGCTTCCTGGTTAGGAATGGGGTAGACCTCGGGCCACTTGCTGAGATAATCGGCCACAACCAGCGTGTATCGATTTCCCCATTCGGATTCAGGGAAGGGCCCTGCGATGTCAACAGCAATCCTTTCGAATGGTACATCCTCGTTGTAGGTTTGCATTTGTCCCCGCAGTCCTCGCTTTGAACCTTTGACGGAAGCGCAAATGGTGCATGTGCGGCACCAGTCCTCTACGTCTTCTCGAGCGTGGAGCCAGTAAAACCTTTCCCGCAATTTCGCTAAGGCCTTCTTAACACCATGGTGGCCTCCCGAGGATCCTTCATGCATTTCCTTAACCACATCGTGGATTCGGCTTTTGGGAAGTATAGTTTGCATCATATAGGAGCTGCCATCCGCCGTTTCCCATTTCCGCTTGAGTATGCCACCCTCCACCTGAAGGGAGTTCCATTATGCCCAATAGCTTTTCAGGGTTGCGCCATGCATTGAAACGTCTTTCCACTCAGGTCGCCCAGTTGTCTCCTTCCATACGAGCAATGGTCCGATTTCTTCATCGGCTAACTGGGCATTTCGAATCTCCTCCGGTGACCGACCTTTATCGGATTCGGCCGTTATCAATCGAAGATCAACGGGTGGCTCTTTTTCTTCAATCCGTCGGCAATGCTTTCAATTAGCTGGACATGGGCGACGAGATAGGGCGTCAGCATTTTCATGAACTCCGCCCTTCCGATGAACAATTTCGTAGTCATATGACTGCAATCTTTCGATCCATCTCGCAACTTGTCCCTCGGGGTTTTTGAAGTTAAGCAAACAAAGAACAAATTTGTGGCCATATAGGTACTAGTGGAACTTAAAGCCAATAGCTCCTTCCTGGTCACGCAGTAGTTCCTCTCACTTCTTGGGAAACTCGACTGTAACACGAGAGGACTCTTTCTTCGCCATCGATCTACTGGGAGAGTACAGCTCCAATACCGCCACTGCTCGCATTGGTGTCAACTACAAACATTTTTCCGGGTTTTGGATATGCCAGCACGGGTAATTCATACAGCTTCTCCTTTAAGGTCTCAAAGGCTACCTGACATTGTTCATTCCAGACATACGGACAATTTTTCTCGGTTAGCTGATGGAGACACTTAGCTTTGTTGGCAAAGTCTTTGTGGCCATATGGGTAGTTGTGGAACTTAAAGCCAATAGCTCCTTCCTGGTCACGCAGTAGTTCCTCTCACTTTTTGGGAAACTCGACTGTAACACGAGAGGACTCTTTCTTTGCCATCGATCTGCTGGGAGAGTACAGCTCCAATACCGCCACTGCTCGCATTGGTGTCAACTACAAACATTTTTCCGGGTTTTGGATATGCCAGCACGGGTAATTCATACAGCTTCTCCTTTAAGGTCTCAAAGGCTACCTGACATTGTTCATTCCAGACATACGGACAATTTTTCTCGGTTAGCTGATGGAGACACTTAGCTTTGTTGGTAAAGTCTTTGACGAATCTTCGATAGTAGGTTGCCTGACCCAAAAAACTTCGTAGCTGGCGCTTGTTGTTTGGTGTTGGCCAGCATTCCACAGCTTCAATTTTCTCAGGGTCTGTTTCGACTCTTTTTGCTGATACAACGTGTCCCAGGTATTTTATTTCAGCTGCGAAAAGGGTACTTTTGTCGGGACTAAGTTTCAAATTCGCCAGTCGCAATCGGGAGAAAACCTCTTCTCAGGTACACCAAGCAGGTTTTCCAGGTTAGGCCACGTGGCACGTATTCCATCAAGTGTTCGAAAGTGGCTGGAGCATTCCAAACCCCAAACGGCATCACCACAAATTGCCACAATCCGGTCCCAACTGAAAATGCAGTTTTCTCTCGGTCCTTCTTGTCGATTTCTACCTGCCAGTAGCCACCCTTGAGATCGAGTGTAGAAAACCATTTCTCGTCTGCTAAAGTATCCATGATGTCATCGATGCGTGGGAGTGGGTAACTATCTTTCTTAGTGACGTCGTTAAGCAGCCTATATTTGACACAAAAACGAGTGCTACCATCCTTTTTCCTTACTAGGACTACTGGCGTAGACTGATAGAAGGCTCGATAACGCCTTGTTTTTCCATGTCCGAGGTCAGTGCGCTCACTTCTCCTTATTTGGCTATAGGAAGACGTCTTGGCGCTTGTCGAATTGGCTTGGCTCCCAGTGTATCGATGACGTGAGTAACCATACTCTTTCGGCCTTGGTCATCCGGGCTTGTTAAGAAGATGTCACTGTACTTGGTGACCAGATCAGAGGCTCACTTGAAAAGCTGCACTGGTAATTTGACCTGCTTCAATATTGCAAACGTGGACTCCCGGGCTTTGCCTGCGTCTTGCCTCCTTTTTCAATGATGGTCGTGAGTGGCTTCCAAGGAAGTGATGGTGGAAACAAGCTGGCAGCTGCCGATGACTTCTCCCGCTTTGATGGTCGTGGTTGAGTCTGCGGTGTTAAGTACTCTAACCGGCACGTATCCGTTCCTTATAGATCTTACAAGGCTTCGTCCTACAATCAAACTACGCAATGCGGACGTCTTCGTTGGCTCTATCAGATAAGATCGCTGGTCTCCAGAATCACCATCAAGCTTGGCCCATACAATGTTTTCAGAAGACTGCTGTACATCAGTGTCGGCACATAGTACCACATTTATCTTGGGAATTTGGACGCTGGAATCCTCCATCAAAATTTCGACATTCTGCCATTTCAATATCCGTTTGCCCAAATCCAACGTGATTCCATGTAGTCGCAGAAAATCCATTCCGAGAATGCAGTCATCCATAATGTTCGCGGCCAGAAAATGATGTCGGAACGCAAGGTCTCCCAACTGTATCTGGAGATTAATCTCTCCATGGACAGGTGCAGTTTCTCCCGTAGCTGTCCGTAGTTAAAAAAAATCTGCCTTTGTGAAGTAGTTGTTGCCTCACATGGTCTGGTCGGATAATCGATCGGGTTGCGCCAGTGTCGATTGTTATGGTGCAATGTTCTCCATCAACTTGACTCGGAAGGCATAAGTCCGCTTCTCCACGATGTACTTTTGAAACAGTGATGGTGGTGCTGGGGACGTCGATCTTCCTAGCTAACCTCTGCCTCACGAAGTTGGCTCTTACATGTTTCCCGACCCCTCAGTTTGAAGAGCTTCTATTCTGGGCTCCTGACTCGGTCTGGATCTCCTCCTAGCTGCACACCCTGGACAATAGCTCGGTTTTCTTTGCTTCTTGCAGTCTCTTTGCAGGTGCCCCTTCTCTCCGCAATTCCAGCATCTAGGCACACCATTTACATGCAGGTCTCGCTCCATTTCCACGCGCTCAAAGCTGCACTCTTCTGTCACTCCCTCGCGAACCCGTGGAGTGGTACGAGTCACATTTTTCGCTGCCTCAAAGTTCAAACTATAAGACAATGCATCATTAAGCGTTTGCTTGTGGGCTAAACGCACGGCTTGTTGCAATTCCTGGTCCTTCAGTGCGCTGATGAATGCTTCTGTCGCTGCGTCATCTTGATGTTCGGGGTCGTATGCTGGGTAAGCCAAAAGTGCCAGTCGCTCAATGTCTTGGGCTAGTTGCTGTAAAGTTTCACCAGACTTCTGCATCCGATGCCGTAGCTGTGATCGATAAATCTGCTTCAGGTGATCGTCTTCGTAACGCATGTCGAGCGCATTCATTATAGCAGCCAGGTTTGAGTGCAACTCCACGGGGATCGTCTGCAAAAGCTCGGCAGCTGGGCCTCTTAGAGCAAGAATTAGTGCAGTTGCTCGTTCCTGCTCATTCCAGTGATTTGCCCTTGCGGTAGCTTCAAACTGGGTTTTGTAATTCTCCAGACCGTTCACCTATCGAATATTTGTGCTTGCATATTTCTGGATGTGCTTTGCGCTACGGTTGTAAGCGGGGCTGGTGGGGTGGTTGCTACTGCCTTCGCTGCTTCCAATTCTTTTTACATGTTTTCCATCTCATGGTTGATTCTCTCCTCGACCTGGCTGATATCATGGCTTATTCTCTCCTCGACCTGGCTGATCTCACGGTTAATTTTCTCTTCGACCTGGTAAACCTTTTCTTCGACGCATTTAATTTGTTTGTTCAGATTACCGAGCTCCGCTTTTATTTCGGTTGACTGTTTTTGCAAATCTGCTTTCAAATTGGTGATGATTTCGATCCCTTGTTGATCTAGCTTCGCTTATTGTTTATTTAGCTTCGCTGATTGTTCATTTAGCTTCGCAGCTTAACTGGATGTCTGTTCATTTAGCTGCGCTGATTGTTCATTTAGCTTCGAAGTTAAATTAGATGACTGTTGTCGCTGCTCTTGCTGCATCAGCATCAACATTTGCATCAGCGCATTTTCTGGTTCCTTTGGTTTTGGTGTTTCGGCACCATTTTCTGTATCCGAGAGCTCACCTCGATCTAGATTAAGGCCTTCCGATTCAATCGCATCGTGCAAGCGTGCAATCAGTGTGGCCTTTGTACCTTGCGTAGCCAGATTTCGCTGTTCTAACTCTTCCTGAAGCTCCGACATGGTCAATTCATTAATTTTTAGATGCAAGTTTCGTGGCATTTTTATTGTTTGGCTTTTCGTTTTTTTTCAACAGTTTTCACGTTAAATTTCACTATTCTGCACTTTAAAATGTTTAAAGGTTTTCATTTTTCGAAATTTTCTTTCTCACTTCTCGACACTACTGTCGCGGCCAATAATTTTAATGTTCTGGAAAAGTGAAAACGCACTGTCTTTTAAATTAAGTTAAAAGCGTTTATTTACTCAAAATGCACAATAATCAATTTAACACTTTCACTAATTTTATTTTTCACTTAGTCTTTAAGTTTGTAATCCAACTGTCCACTAAAATCACTTCACAATCAACGAAAATCACTTTACTATTATTCGATCAATACTCACTCCACACTTTCGCATTGTTTTATCATCGCGGTTTTAATGAATGATCCCCCCATTCATTCAGCTCGCCTTTATGTAGGGTCTTTATCTATTCAACCCATTTCTCGTACATTGGCGAATGTTTTGCCGAGAGGTACCTGGTAGATTCGAGCAACTTAATGAAAGGAGTGACATCACTTTCAGATGTTGATCATGCTTGGTGGGCTCTCGGGGTTTCGAGTAAATTCATTTTGTTGATGTTCTTAATGGTTGTGAAAATGATTGCGACAGTAGCTCGCAGAATTCTTTGAACATCTAACAATATTATAACGGAGAACTTGAAAGAGGACTCTGGTAGGCTTCTTATAAATGACCTAAAAATACAATTTTCGAACGAAGAACTGAAGGATGAAATTAAGTATCTAAGCCCAAACATTCTAAACAACCAGCAAATGGAATTGGTTAGTCCAAGAAGGATGAAAAATGCGAAATGGCTACTTATTTTGCAAGTTGAATTCAATAAAATCGTGCATAAGTAGGTCAATATTATGACTCGCACTCAGTGCCGCGCCAAGGGAATATGTTCCCTGTGCAATACTTCATGGATGGTGCCTGTATGATCAAAAACTGTAGTTTACACATAACGCTCTAGTCATCACATACTAGATGGTAGTGTGTGTCTTTAAGTATGGCAACTAGCGGTGACAATCGTAATTTCGACCATCGAAATGACAACACAAGGATCGGTAGAGTTGAATTACTTTGACGTTCCTTGTTCCTTGTTATCTCTCTCTCGCTATCTAACCACCTTTGTGTGATATCTGTAAATCAAGAGGATCTGGTTGTTATTTTTGTAGACTTAAGTGGAATAAATCCCCATAGTGGTGACCCCGACGTGATCCCCTTATTTAAAGGAACTTTCAAAAGGAATTCTAATAAAAAACTTAGTTTTTGTGAAAGTGCAGAAGCGACGCCAACCTTTTCTTTTCAAAATGGCAAACGCGTCAAACGATGAAACGCCGAAAACGCACAAAAGCGCACCGCCAATTGCGCCAAGACCTTCATCATCCACGAATTTGTTTGTTGAGGCGTCGCGAATCACAAAATTTGCTGCGTTTTATAGACCTGATCCGGAAATTTGGTTTGATCAGGACGAAGCCACTTTCCACACACATCAAATCACCCAGGACGAAACGAAATTTCGGTACATCATCCAGTATGCTGAGCTCGAGATACTGCCACACGTTATTTCCCTGGCAACGAATCCACTGACGGAAAATAGATATGAAGCAGTTAAGCAACGAATATTGACGGCATTTGCGGAATCCACGGAATCAAAGCTGAGGCGCTTATTCCAAGGCCAAAATCTGGGAGGCAAGAAACCATCGCATTATCTGCAGCGACTCCACAACGCAGTAGGAGAGCAGGTAACCGAAACCATGTTTAGGTCACTGTTGTTAGAGCAGCTCCCCGAAAACAAAAGGGTGGTATTAGCCATATCAAGCGAACCAGACATTGAGAACCTAGCCAAGATGGCAGATTTGATGTTGGAATTACAAAATCCACCTGGAGTCATGGCAGTTCTGCAGCAACCAGACAACCAATTATCGCAAATCTTAGACTGACTTGAACGATTGGAAATTCGAACGTGAAATCGAACAAATCCAAACCTGACAGCAGGTCGAATAAGCGGTCACGATCGAGAGAAACATTTTGCTTCTTCCACACACGCTTCGGAAAACAGGCAAGAAATTGCGAAGCGCCATATTAATGGAGAAATATTGAGATGGCGTCGGAAAACTAAATTTGTCGTCCACATATCGGCAGCTAAGGACGACCCACTCCACCAATGCCGACTTATGATAGTGGATAAAAAGTTTGGCTTGCGGTTGTTCGTGTATACCAGCGCTGATGTCTCAGTTCTTCCAAAAACGAAGCATCACATTGTTCCCTCGAAATTTAAATTATACGCTGCCAACATCACTCCCATACTTACATATGGTGAACAATTTTATTGCTAGACCTCGGTTTAAAAAACCATTTCCTTGGAGATTCACTATCGTGAATGTTCAACACCCCATCATTGGAGCAGACCTGTTACAGCAATTCGGTTTGTTGGTTGATCTCAGAAGGAAGGTAATCGTGGACAGCAAAATAAACCTCAAAACCATCGGAGATATTGCAAAAAATGCCAGCTGTAAATTATCAACCGTTTCATCATGTGAACCATATCATCATCTTCTAAAAAAATATCATGATGTGACTCTCCCTGGCAATATTAAAAAGGCTATCAATCACGGCATCTACCACTTTAAATTGACCGGATAAATTGCGCGAAGCTAAGGCGGAATTCGATCTGATGCTTAGACTCGGAATTTGTCAGCCTTCAAGCAGTCCATGGGCAAGTCCACTGAACGAGTATCTTGTCCCGAAGAAAAGTGGCCATTGGCGGCCGTGCAGTGATTACCATCACCTGAATGCTGTCACCATTCCGAATAAATATCCGATCACGCATTTGAGCGATTTTATGCATAATCTGCATGGATGCAAAATATTTACCACATTGGATTTGACACGTGCATACCATCAGATCCCGGTAGCGACCGAAGATGTTCCTAAATCTGCCGTCATAACACCGTTTGGGCTTTTTGAGTTTAAGGTGATGCCATTTAGACTATGCAATGCTGCTCGAACGTTCTAACGCTACATCGACTCAGCGTTACGAGGATTAAGATTTTGTTATGCTTAAATGCATGAAGGACGTGCACAGCCTTTACGAATTATATGGATACCTTATTGATGAAAATGGCATCAGTCCACATCCTGCTTGTGTACAAAGCATTTTGGAATTCACGAAATTGTCAACGATTGAGGAGCTACGAAGATTTCTTGGTGCCATCGATTTCTATTGGAAATCGCTACAGAATGCAGCCGAAATTTAAGCACCACTACATCGATTTCTAGTTGGCGCTAAGAAAAAAGATAAGTCGTTAATAATAGGCAAACAAATTGCAAATGCAACGTTGCTACGACACCCTATTGAAAATGCACAAGTGGCACTTAAATGCGACGCATCGAACACTGCCATTGGAGCTGTATTGGAACAAAGAAATAACAAGGAGTGGAAAACGCTTGGGTTCTTCTCTAAAAAGTTCACCGCCACTCAATACATCACTTATGACTGAGAGTCGCAAGCCATATACACCACCGTGAAGCACTTTCGCAGTATGATAGAGGGACGGCCATTGATTATCGAAACGGACCATAAACCCTTTACGTTTGCCTTCAATCAAAAGGTCGATAACGCTCCACCACGACAGTTGTGGCAATTGGACTTCATTAGTCAATTTTCCACGATTTCAGTCCATATCGCGGGAAATGAGGGCACCACGGCAGATGCATTGTCTCGATGCAACTCGATAACAATGCCAATAGCAGTCACCAGCCAGGAGTTGGCAGCAGCTCAAAAAGAGGATGATTAACTTAGTCAATTACTTTGAGCAGCTACAGCATTACAGTTACGTGAACTTCGTATCCATGACACTGATACAATTGTCTAGTGTGATGTATCTACTGCGGTAATCCGGCCATACGTTCCGAAAATACTGACCCATGCCCAATAGTCTGTCTCATCCTGGTGGATGGGCAACGAAGAAAATCATTAGTCGGAAGTACGTTTGGCCCAGCATGTCCAAAGATATCCTCGAATGGGCCAGATCATGTCTCAGGTGTCAGCGAAGCAAAATGGGCCAGCATACAAAACCACTTCAAGGCCATATCGAAATGCCCGACGCAAGGTTTAGTCAGGTCCATATAGACATAGTTGGCCCCTTGAATACTTCGAGACGTTTCCCAAATGCACTGACTATCATTGATCATTTTACGAGAGGGCCCGAAGCAATCCCCATCAAAACAATCACGGCTGATGAAATTGCAACCGCATTCTACAGCAATTGGATAGCGTGCTTTGAAGCGCCAAGCATTTTGACTTCAGATACAGGATCGCAGTTCGAGTTACCCATCTTTCAGTCACACACACATTTAGTTGGCTGCTGGTAAATCCGGACAACAGCGTATCATCCTGCAGCGAATGGAATGATTGAACAGTGGCATCGTTCATTGAAAGCGGCGATAATGTGCACAACAATAATGAGTGAGTCGACATTTTTCCAACCGTCTTGCTTGATTTTCGTACGAGTGTCAAGGACGACATTGGCGCAACATCTGTGAAGCTGGTCTATGGTACAACACTCCGAATGCCGGGAAAATTCTTTTACAATGAAGATATGCCACCAGACCTAAAACTATTCGTACAAAAGCTCCGGGAACACATGAAGGGGATAAGAGCAACTCAAGCATCACGCCATGGCAAACGAAAGATTTTCATCCATAAAGACCTTTCGTCATGCTCGCACGTTTTTCTGAACATCGACCGTGTGAGGAAGCCGTTAGAACCGCCATACGAAGGGCCCTACAAAGTAATTTAAAGGACATCAGTAAATGTTTTCAAGCTTGAAATCGATGGGAAACCGATTAACATCAGCGTTGAGCGTCTGAAACCTGCCTACTTTGAATACACTGTGGATCCAGCGATGGAACCAGCTACAACTCATCAAAATCTGGCGCCCCAAACGTATTCTGGTCCGAAATCGAAACGTTTCGTTCAGTAATGTGTGATATGTATTCAACTGTAAACAACTGTCAAACGTCAAATGCATCCAGGAGGGAGTACTATGGCAACTAGCGGTGACAATCGTAATTTTGACCATCGAAATGACAACACAAGGATCGGTAGAGTAAAATTATTTTGACGTTCCTTGTTCCTTGTTATCTCTCTCTCTCTCGCTGTCTAACCGCCTTTGTGTGATGTTATGATCTTTTCGCTGCGAAATACTACTGTGTCCAAAAAATAAGGTGACATTTGAATTTAAACTGCTCACATCGAAGGATTTGGATAATAATTTTTTTTAAGTTGGTAGTACTGTCAGTGACATCTATGTCAAATTTACATGTCAAAATATTCATTATTGTTTGAGATAAGCGTCGTTTTGTGAGCTGCTAAAAGTGAGTTTTTCGTTTTTAGTGATGTCGAAATTTGTTGAATTTGCATTAAATCTTTTTTGCAGGATTTATTTTCTACTGCGAATACATTGCGGATGGTGCAAAAAGTCTTTAGGGATAAGGATAAGTCTAAAAAATGTTTACAAGTGGTATAGTGAGTTCAAGCCGGGCGTGAACGTGTCGAAGACGAAGAGCGTCCTGGGCAACCATCAACCTCTCTTCTTCTTCGATTATCTTGGTGTTGTGCATTATAAATTCCTTCCACTGGGTCAAACGGTCAACAAGGAATATTATTTGAACGTTATGCGTCATTTGCGTAATGCTATCCGCCTAAAAAGGCCAGAATTGTGAAAAGACAATTCTTGGTTGTTACACCACGATAATGCGCCATCCCATACTGCACTCGTAATTTGTGATCATTTCACCGAAAACGCAACTCATATCGTTCCACAACCACCGTATTTACCTGATCTGGCACCGTGCGACTTCTGGCTGTTTAGCAAGCTCAAAAGACCGCTCCGGGGATACCGTTTTGATACGATAGAGGAGATTCAAGCCGCAGCGAAGACGGAACTGAAGGTCATCCCGGAAACGACGCGTATCTCAAACACCAATGAATATTTTGACATGTAAATTTGACATAGATGTCACTGATAGTACTACCAACCTAAAAAAAAAAAAATTCTCCAAATCCTTCGACTCACGTAGTTTAAATTTAAATGTCACTTTAATTTTTGGTCACAGTAGTATTAATGCGAGCCTAAGTGCTGTCCAAAAACTACATTACCTAAAACGTTGTCTTCATCGAAAAGCTGACATTATGTTGAAGAATCTTTCCAATACAGAAACCAACAATAGCGAGGCTTAGTGATTATTGACAAGGTGTTATAACAATAAGAGGTTCAATACAAATGAAGTTTAAAGCGGCTCTTTGGACAAAGAGCAATCAACGTTGAGACAGCTAACGCCATAGAATACCTATTGGACCATACTTCAGCATGTTTGAAGTGTCTCGCAAATTTAAGTATCGATACAAGCTCACGGGACATTGTTATCAATCATCTCGTGGTTAAGTTAGACCAAGAATCGAGAAAATAATGGGAGCTTCAGCTAAGTCAAAAGAAGACGGGCGAGTTGCCGACCTGTGAACAGCTTAAGAAATATTTATGGGGACTAGATACCGAACGATATAGATGTAAGAAGGAACTAAGTCGACAACGCGAGTACCATTAAAATCATTTCACACTATAACCGAAGAGAAGAAGTTTAATTATACATGCGTAATGTGCATAGGTCAACACGCTCTTTACCAGTGCAAACAATTTTCGAAATATATTCCCAAAGAACGCGGAGATTAGGCACATAGCAATAAATTATGCTTTATTTGTCTTATCCCGACACACACGGTAAGAAGATGCCATCAGTCAACGAGTTGCCGACGTTGTGGACGTCACCATTCATTACTGCACCTAGAGAGAGAAAAGGAGGAAATACAAGGGACATTTGAAGGAGATAAAGAAAATTCACGACCACACACACAAGATACGATGACGATATTATCGAACTTTTCTAAAACATTATCATCCTGCAACGCTATATTAGCACCTGCAGTGGTTAAGGCACAATCAGCTTGCGGGTCTTTTTATGTAATCAGGGTATAAGTTGATCAGGGGTCACAGACTTCGTTTATTATGGAGGCTACTGTAAAATTACTGGGACTTAAGCGCATACCAATCAATGGCTTGGTGTCTGGAGTGGGAGATGGTCACACCCAAGTTAGGTATTGCGTATCTTTACGTATTAAATCACACCATAAACCAGGTAAATCAATCTCAGTAAATGCATTTGTGTTAAAAACCCTTACATCTATGGTTCCATCTAGGATAATTCATTCACTCGATTGGCTCGAGTTAGAGAAGTTACCATTAGCAGATCCAGAATTCGCAACACCGAGCAAAATTGACATCTTACTCGGAGCTGAAGTAAATGGAGAAATACTGAAGAGGGGCGTAATCAAAAATCCATCTAGAAATCTAATTGCTCAGGACACCAGTCTAGACTGGATTGTATCAGGTCAGTTATCACTAGATTCAGCTTCAGCGAATAGAATTATTAGCATGCACACAAAAATCAAAGAAGATGGGTTGTTGAGAAAATTCTGGAAGTTAGAAAAAGAACCAGAAGTACAGCAGAAGATACTAAGCGAAGAAGAGATAAGATGTGAAGAACTTTTGGAATCAACTGTAAGAGATGATGATGGTCGGTTCATTGTACGGTTACCGTTCAAATCGTAAGATTCAGAGTGTCAATACGGGCAATCGCTGCAAATAGCATCAAGAGGGTTCATGTCTATGGAGAAGTTATTAAATCAGAATTTAAGACTACACAAAGAATATGTTAAAGTGATAAAGGAGTATAAAGAGCTTAATCATATGCAACTTGTACCAAAAGAAGACATGATCAATCTAGAGCAGTGTACCTACCTCATCATGCTGTAATATGTGATGACAACGATACAACTAAGGTTTGGATCGTACTGGACGCTTCCTTTAAAGGTTTAAATAGCGTATCCCTTAATGATGAGATATACATACATCACCTCTTGTTAAGACGGCGGGATCACAAAATCTGTATTGTTGCAGACTTGATTAAAATGTACCGACAAGTACGTGTTAGTAAGGAGTACGTTAATTATTAACGCATCGTGTGGAGAGCTAACGCAAATGAGCCACTGGAACATTATCAGCTATTGACTTTAACCTTTGGCACGGTTTCTGCCCCATATTTAGCGGTAAAGTCACTACACAAGCTAGCGGAGACTGAGAAGACACAATTTCCTGTGGCAGCAAGACTAAGAAAACAGGATTTGTTAATGGATGATTTAATGACAGTAGCGGACACAGATAGAGAAGCAATCGAAATATTTTAGCAACTAAACAAACTAATGAAGTTAGGTGGATTAACTTTTTAAAAACCGAGTAGCAATTCAAGTTTGGTAGTGAATTATATCGGTAATGAAAGAGAAGATGAAACAGTAAGAATCAAAATGGATACAACACCAAAAATACTAGGATTGATATGGAATAGAGCGAAGGATACACTGAAATATGAAATTAAACTGTCACCATTAGAGAAACCTGTAACAAAACGTAAGGTGGTTTCCGACATAGTACGGTTGTTCGATCCACTGGGCTTGATAGTTCCAACAATCATAACAGTGAAAATATTCATACAAAGACTTTGGCTGTCCGGAATCGAGTGGGATCAAGAGTAACCAGAACCATTACCAAATGACTGGATTAAACTACAGAGAAAAATTACAAGTTCTTTCTAGTTTTTCTATAGCCCGATCTATGGACGTTGCAAATCTGAAATGCATACTGAATCGCAAAAGTTTTGTCATGCGTCAAATAAGGTGTATGCAGCGGTAATCTATTTGCAAACAACAGACGAGCAAGGTGAAGTACACATCAGTCTTATTGCATCAAAGACCAAGGTCGCGCCTGTTAAACAAGTGGCTGTCCCGCGCTTAGAGTTGTGTGGAGCGGTATTACTAGCTGAACTTCTTTTAGATGAGTCACGAGTGCTAGATATAGCCAAAGAAAATATTCATGCTTGGACAGACTCATCGGTTGTTCTCGGATGGTTAAGTAACCACCCCAGCAAGTAGAAGACATTAATTGCGAATAGAGTTTCGGAAATACTTACCATCATGGACAATAGTCAATGGTCGTATATCCGATCTCAAGAAAATCCAGCGGACGGTACCTCCAGAGGTATAAAATACAAAATACGACATCGGAAATGATAGTACTAAATCTATGGAAGAAAAGGCCTTAATGGTTAAAAGATAAAGAGATCAAGTATAGCAAAAGCGATTTTACAACGGTGTTAGGAGAAAAGAAAACAGAGAAAATGTGTTTTGCAGCAAACGTTAATGCAGACAATAGCACAGAATTCATAGAGCAATTTTCGTCACTTACTCGGATGCTTAGAGTTGGATCTATTGGAGAAGATTTCTTGATTTTAACCAATCAAAATATGAACGTCCTAAAAGGTCAGGGCTTATTATGGTTGAAGAGGTAAACTGTACGTTAGTCAACCCAATAGTTTTGGTTCAAGGCAGACATTTTACTAAGGAAATAGAACACATCAAGTCTCACGGTTGTGTTTTAAAAAGAAGTGCGGACAGGAGACAGGAGTGCGCTGTGTGGAGAATCATCTAAAAAAGGTCATAGGGGATAGTACGCTTACGTTTGAGGAGTTGACAACGGTTTCGACACAGATAGAAGCGTGTTTAAATTCGCGTCCTATTTCGGTTTTGAGTGAAGATCCTAATGACCCTCTTCCATTGACACCAGGCCATTTTTTGGTGGGGGAGCCATTGACAAATGTATTTGCTGGGAATTATTGTCATCAACCTCGTAACATTTTAGATGGATGGAAATTATTTCAAAAATAATTTGCCATTTTTGGAAAAGATGGTCAAAAGAATATTTGGTTAACTTAAATTAACGCTATAAATTGAATAGTAAAATTTCTGAACATAATGTAAATGATGTTCCAGTTATTAGTGAAGACATATTTCCACCGGCTAAATGGGTAGTCGGTAAAGTTATATAGAAACATCCAGGTCCTAATGATATCACGAGAGTGGTAACAATCAATTGTAAGAATGGAATTCTGAAAAGACCAGTAAGTCAAATTTGTGTGCTTACTAAATAACTATTGCATCAGGACTTGTCACGATTGGCGGTTAGTTTTTAAGTTACTTTATATAATGTCTAAATCTTTTAGTTTTGTTTCTTACAATAGTACATTTATTTGACTTTGTAAAATTGAAAAGCTACGATCATTTTGTGTATATGAAGGACAAGTCCTTGGTGCGTGGTTATGTACGATCGAAAACTATGTAGTGAGCTATTTACGCATAATGCCTTAGCCATCACTTACCAGATGGCGGTGTGCGTCTTTAAGAGCTCGCCAGCACAACTTGTCACCCAAAAAATAACGAGGCTGAGCCATGATCAAAATGTGAGTTTTTCTGGTAAAATAAATCAATTCTGTGCTTAAAAGTGGTTTAATTAAAGATCAGAGTTCCTTGTTTTCGTTAGTAACTAAGCAAAAATGAACAGTACCTCAAGGAAAAAAAAGAGTATCAAGGTGGTTTTAGAGCAGGTAGATCGTTGGTAGACCAATTGTTCACTGTCAAGCAGGTACTTAAAAATTGCTGGGAGCTCAACATAGATGTACATCAAATTTTCGTTGACTTTAAGCAAGCATACGACAGTATTGATCGTAACGTACTGTACCAAATAACGCTCTGCTTTGGCGTTACAGCCAACTTAGTTCGTCTTACCAAAATGACAATGACGTCCAAGTATACAAATCTGTGATGAAACCTGTGTTATGCTATGTGTGTGAAACGGCTTTTAGCGACAGGTCCTGAGGCAGATAATTGGAGCAAAGCTAGAAGAGGACCAATAGCGAAATCGATACAACCATGAGCTGTTTGAAATTTTTGAAGAGGCGGAGGTCTCAACGATTGTCAGACTGCAGGAGCTGCAATTGCCTGGACACATGAATCGTATAGATGAATATACCCAAAAAGGTATTCGTTGGAAGAACTGAGGGCCGGAGACCAGTGGGCAAACCGAGGAAATGCTGGTCTGACCCGGTCAACGAAGACAATCCATCGCTGCTCGGATTTCGAAATTGGAGGACGCAGTCAATAGACCGAGACAGTTGGAGGCGCTATTTGCAGGAAGCGAAGGCCCGAGAGGGACTGTAGTGCTACAAAGGAGAAGGAAAAGTTCTACTCTCAGTTTTGCATAGACCTTTGAGCTAAGCAGACGTTTGATTTACATAGTGACTACGTAGTGTTTATTATCCCGAATTTCACAGTAAGTATTCACTGTAACTTTTTCTTGATTGGGTACGATTTTATGGTGTTAATTCGAGTTTCATAATGAGTTTTTGTGCATCGGCAACCTTCTACCATGCTTAAAACAGGTAAATTAGGCGAAAATCTTCACCGGCTAGTAATTTTCTCCCAGAAAAGTTCAAAATGGCGTGAATTCCCGCATCCAGTTCATCCAACTCCAGTAGACTCTTGCTATCAGCTGACCTTCAACGCTAAAGTAAAAACTCAGGCGAGAGCCCCTCCAATAACATTTACAAATTCACCTTACGTCACGATAGACGCCATTCTTAAAGAATTGAACAGAACGAATTTTTCAATTAAAATAATGTCAATTGGTATACGACTTTTTCTTACCAATCTCTAATATTACGAGACCAAGGATAGGCATTTAAAAGCCAGGAAAGTGAATTGTTTTATCATTTAGATGGGCAAATTTACGTAGCAATGACAAAGAAGCACACTTTGCTAATTCGCTTGATTTTAAGACGCCGTGTGCTTGCTTTGAAAATTCAAAATTCTTCCTGTTTTGTTTTAAGCTTATTCGCAATTCCTCCTCAAAACGAAAACTATCATATTCACGCGCTCGCATATGTTCGGTCGAATTCGTGTCAGTGAAAGTTTGATGTGTCTATTGCCCAAGTTCATGGAAAAGAGGCATAGAATGAAGGAATCAACAAGGAAAATTGATTGGGCATAAATATGCTCCGGAAAGAATTTATGGGCAAGTAATCAATGTTTTGGGAAAATTGCGTTTTCGTAAAATGATATACCTGTACTTTGGTGTCAACGAAAAGATCAGCGTCTGAATTTTCAAAAAGTATAATTTTGTGGTATTTCGCAAAAGTTTCAGGGTGGGTTCAGTGGTCGAAAGCCAAAAAATCCCAATTTTTCACGTGTCAAACCCCCAAAACTTTACATCGAATTTTCTCCCCTTAAACGTGCGAGTTCCGCGTTTTTACGTTTTAATTTAAAGGCTTAAACCAAGCTAGTGTTTTGATGGTCGGAACATGTTTAAGGCAAAATATCTAGAAATTGCTGTTCCTAGAACACGTGCAGTTTTTAAGCAGATTTTCAGCTTTGATTGCTTACTGTGCCCGTAATTTTAATTTGTTAAGTTTGCGTCAAGTGCAAATATGTAGTAATTTGCATGAAAATACTAATTTTTATGACGCTTAGGAGGCATAGACATGTATTTGTCTAAAATACGTCAATTTCCTTGTCAGACCTCTGGCTTTGATCGTTCACCTCATTTTGTAGCTGTCAGTCTGTAGTTTATGTCAAACACAAATTTGTAGTACTTTTCATAAGAATACTAATTTTTATAAGGTTCGTTATATTTTTGGAGACAGGTTATGGAAACTTTTCCCCTTCATGGCATTGCTGTGGCTTGATTTTCCAACCGATGTGCTATATTTTGGTGTGAATGAATAGATCAGCGTCTGAATTTTCGAAAGAGCATAAATTTGTGGTATTTCGCAAAAGTCAAAGAAATTGCAATTTTTCACGTGTCAACCCCCCGAAATTTTAGATCGATTTTTCACCCCATAAACGTGCGAATTAAGCGTTTTTGCTATTTAATATAAAGGCTTGGCAGATCTTCAGCTTTCATCGTTCACTGTACCCAGAATATCTATCTGATTGTCAAAATTTTGGTCTCATTTTGTAGCTGCCAGTCTATCCTTTACGACAAGTACAAATTTGTAATAGTATTTAAAAATACAATATTTTTTATGAAGGTTGGAGGAAAAAAAACACCAAAATTTTAAATAACTTTTTCTCCCCTTAAACGTACGAATTCGGCGTTTTTACAATTTAATTTAAAGGCTTGGCAAACCTCTAGCTTTGATCGTTCACTGTACCCACAATTTCTATCCGATTGTCAAAATTTTGGTCTCATTTTGTAACTGCCAGTCTATTCTTTCCGACAAGCGACAAATTTGTATTAGACGTAAACAAAAGACTGACAGCTACAAAATGAGACCAACATTTTGATAATCGAATGGAAATCGTGGCTACATTGAACGATGAAAGCCAGAGGTCGGACAAGGAAATTTACGTATTTTGGACAAATACATGTCTTTGCCTCCTAAGCGTCATAAAAATTAGTATTTGCATGCAAATTACTACATATTTGCACTTGACGCAAAATAAACAAACGCAACTATAAGATAAGACCAAAGTTTCAACACTCGGATTAAAATTACGGGCACAGTAAGCAATCAAAGCTGAAAGTCTGCACAAAACTGCTCGTTTCTAGAAACACCGATTTCTAGATATTTTGCCTAAAACATGTTCCGACCATCAAAACACTAGTTTGGGGTAAACTTTTAAATTAAAACCTAAAAACGCGAAATTCGCACGCTTAACGGGAGAAAAAGCCATTTAAAGTTTTGGGGAGTTGACACGTGAAAAATTGGGATTTTTCTGGCTTTCAACTACTAAACCCGCCCTTAAACTTTTGCCAAATACCACAAATTTATACTTTTTGGAAAATTCAGACGCTGATCTATTCACAAACACCAACATATAGCACATCGGTTGAAAAATCAAGCCACAGCAATGCCGTAAAGGGAAAAAGTTTCCATAACCTGTCCCCAAAAATACAAGGAACCTTATAAAAATTAGTATTCTTATGAAAAGTACTACAAATTTGTATAGGATGTAAACTACAGACTAACAGCTACAAAATGACGCGAAAATTTTGATAATCGAATGGAAATTGTGGCTACAGTGAACGATGAAAGCCAGAGATCGGACAAGGAAATTTACGCATTTTAGACAAATACATGTTTATGCCTCCTAAGCGTCATAAAAATCAGTATTTTCATGCAAATTACTACATATTTGCACTTGACGCAAATTAAACAAACGCGACTATAAGATAAGACCAAAATTTCAACAATCGGATTAAAATTACGGGCACAGTAAGCAATCAAAGCTGAAAATCTGCTTAAAAACTGCACGTGTTCTAGAAACAGCAATTTCTAGATATTTTGCCTAAAACATGTTCCGACCATCAAAACACTAGTTTGGGGTAAACTTTTAAATGAAAACGTAAAAACGCGAAATTCGCACGTTTAAGGGGAGAAAAAGCCATTTAACGTTTTGGGGAGTTGACACGTGAAAAATTGGGATTTTTCTGGCTTTCAACTACTAAACCCGCCCTCAAACTTTTGCCAAATACCACAAATTTATACTTTTTGGAAAATTCAGACGCTGATCTATTCACTAACACCAAAATATAGCACATCGGTAGAAAAATCAAGCCACCGCAATGCCGTAAAGGGAAAAAGTTTCCATAACCTGCCCCTAAAAATACAAGGAACCTTATAAAAATTAGTATTCTTATGAAAAGTACTACAAATTTGTATTTGACGTAAACTACAGACTGACAGCTACAAAATGAGACCACCATTTCGATAGTCAAACGGAAATTGTGGCTACAGTGAACGGTGAAAGCCAGAGATCGGACAAGGAAATTTACGTATTTTAGACAAATACATGTTTATGCCTCCTAAGCGTCATAAAAATCAGCATTTTCATGCAAATTACTACATATTTGCACTTGACGCAAATTAAACAAACGCGACTATAAGATAAGACCAAAATTTCAACAATCGGATTAAAATTACGGGCACAGTAAGCAATCAAAGCTGAAAATCTGCTTAAAAACTGCACGTGTTCTAGAAACAGCAATTTCTAGATATTTTGCCTAAAACATGTTCCGACCATCAAAACACTAGTTTGGGGTAAACTTTTAAATGAAAACGTAAAAACGCGAAATTCGCACGTTTAAGGGGAGAAAAAGCCATTTAACGTTTTGGGGAGTTGACACGTGAAAAATTGGGATTTTTCTGGCTTTCAACTACTAAACCCGCCCTCAAACTTTTGCCAAATACCACAAATTTATACTTTTTGGAAAATTCAGACGCTGATCTATTCACTAACACCAAAATATAGCACATCGGTAGGAAAATCAAGCCACCGCAATGCCGTAAAGGGAAAAAGTTTCCATAACCTGCCCCTAAAAATACAAGGAACCTTATAAAAATTAGTATTCTTATGAAAAGTACTACAAATTTGTATTTGACGTAAACTACAGACTGACAGCTACAAAATGAGACCACCATTTCGATAGTCAAACGGAAATTGTGGCTACAGTGAACGGTGAAAGCCAGAGATCGGACAAGGAAATTTACGTATTTTAGACAAATACATGTCTATGCCTCCTAAGCGTCATTAAAATTAGTATTTTCATGCAAATTACTACATATGTGCACTTGACGCAAACTAAACAAACGCAACTATAAGATAAGACCAAAATTTCAACAATCGGATTAAAATTACGGGCACAGTAAGCAATCAAAGCTGAAAATCTGCACAAAAACTGCACGTGTTCTAGAAACAGCAATTTCTAGATATTTTGCCTAAAACATGTTCCGACCATCAAAACACTAGTTTGGGGTAAACTTTTAAATGAACACGTAAAATCGCGAAATTCGCACGTTTAAGGGGAGAAAAAGCCATTTAAAGTTTTGGGGAGTTGACACGCGAAAAATTGGGATTTTTCTGGCTTTCAACTACTAAACCCGTCCTTAAACTTTTGCCAAATACCACAAATTTATACTTTTTGGAAAATTCAGACGCTGATCTATTCATTAACACCAAAGTATAGCACATCGGTTTAAAAATCAAGCCACAGCAATGCCGCCGCGAATGGAAAAAGTTTCCATAACCTGCCCCCAAAACTATAAGGAACCTTATAAAAATTAGTATTCTTATGAAAAGTACTACAAATTTGTTTTTAAACGAAAACAACAGACTGACAGCTACAAAATCAGACCAACATTTTGATAATCGAATGGAAATTGTGGCTACAGTGAACGATGAAAGCCAGAGATCGGACAAGGAAATTTACGTATTTTAGACAAATACATGTCTATGCCTCCTAACCGTCATTAAAATTAGTATTTTCATGCAAATTACTACATATGTGCACTTGACGCAAACTAGACAAACGCAACTATAAGATAAGACCAAAATTTCAACAATCGGATTAAAATTACGGGCACAGTAAGCAATCAAAGCTGAAAATTTGCACAAAAACTGCACGTGCTCTAGAAACAGCCATATCTGGATATTTTGCCCAAAACATGTTCCAACCATCAAAACACTAGTTTGGGGTAAACTTTTAAATTAAAACCTAAAAATGCGAAATTCGCACGTTTAAGGGGAGAAAAAGCCATTTAAAGTTTTGGGGAGTTGAAAAGTGAAAAAATGGGGTTTTTCTGGCTTTCAACTACTAAACCCGCCCTTAAACTTTTGACAAATATCACAAGTTTATATTTTTTGGAAAATTCAGATGCTAATCTATTCATTGACACCAAAATATAGCACATCGGTTGAAAAATCAAGCCACAGCAATGCCGTAAAGGGAAAAAGTTTCCATAACCTGCCCTCAAAAATATAAGGAACCTTATAAAAATTAGTATTCTTATGGAAAGAACTACAAATTTGTTTTTTACGAAAACAACAGACTGACAGCTACAAAATCAGACCAACATTTTGATAATCGAATGGAAATTGTGGCTACAGTGAACGATGAAAGCCAGAGATCGGACAAGGAAATTTACGTATTTTAGACAAATACATGTCTATGCCTCCTAAGCGTCATTAAAATTAGTATTTTCATGCAAATTACTACATATGTGCACTTGACGCAAACTAAACAAACGCAACTATAAGATAAGACCAAAATTTCAACAATCGGATTAATATTACGGGCACAGTAAGCAATCAAAGCTGAAAATCTGCACAAAAACTGCACGTGTGGTAGAAACAGCAATTTCTGGATATTTTGCCTAAAACATGTTCCAACCATCAAAACACTAGTTTGGGGTAAACTTAAAACGTAAAAATGCGAAATTCGCACGTTTAAGGGGAGAAAAAGCCATTTAACGTTTTGGGGAGTTGACACGTGAAAAATTGGGATTTTTCTGGCTTTCAACTACTAAACCCGCCCTTCAACTTTTGCCAAATACCACAAATTTATACTTTTTGGGAGATTCAGACGCTGATCTATTCATTAACACCAAAATATAGCACATCGGTTGAAAAATCAAGCCACAGCAATGCCGTAAAGGGAAAAAGTTTCCATAACCTGCCCCCAAAAATACAAGGAACCTTATAAAAATTAGTATTCTTATGAAAAGTACTACAAATTTGTTTTTTACGAAAACAAAAGACTGAAAGCTACAAAATCAGACCAACATTTTGATAATCGAATGGAAATTGTGGCTACAGTGAACGATGAAAGCCAGAGATCGGACAAGGAAATTTACGTATTTTAGACAAATACATGTCTATGCCTCCTAACCATCATAAAAATTAGTATTTTCATGCAAATTACTACATATTTGCACTTGACGCAAACTAAACAAACGCGACTATAAGATAAGACCAAAATTTCAACAATCGGATTAAAATTACGGGCACAGTAAGCAATCAAAGCTGAAAATCTGCACAAAAACTGCACGTGTTCTAGAAACAGCAATTTCTGGATATTTTGCCTAAAACATGTTCCAACCATCAAAACACTAGTTTGGGGTAAACTTTTAAATGAAAACGTAAAATCGCGAAATTCGCACGTTTAAGGGGAGAAAAAGCCATTTAAAGTTTTGGGAGTTGAAACGTGAAAAATTGGGATTTTTCTGGCTTTCAACTACTAAACCCACCCTTAAACTTTTGCCAAATACAACAAATTTATACTTTTTGGAAAACTCAGACGCTGATCTATTCATTGACACCAAAATATAGCACATCGGTAGGAAAATCAAGCCAAAGCAATGCCGTAAACGGAAAAAGTTTCCATAACCTGCCCCAAAAATATAAGGAACCTTATAAAAATTATTATTCTTATGAAAAGTACTACAAATTTATTTTTAACGAAAACAACAGACTGACAGCTACAAAATCAGACCAACATTTTGATAATCGAATGGAAATTGTGGCTACAGTGAACGATGAAAGCCAGAGATCGGACAAGGAAATTTACGTATTTTAGAAAAATACATGTCTATGCCTCCTAAGCGTCATAAAAATTAGTATTTTCATGCAAATTACTACATATTTGCACTTGACGCAAACTAAACAAACGCGACTATAAGAAAAGACCAAAATTTCAACAATCGGATTAAAATTACGGGCACAGTAAGCAATCAAAGCTGAAAATCTGCACAAAAACTGCACGTGTTCTAGAAACAGCAATTTCTAGATATTTTGCCTAAAACATGTGCCGACCATCAAAACACTAGTTTGGGGTAAACTTTTAAATTAAAACGTAAAAACGCGAAAATCGCACGTTTAAGGGGAGAAAAAGCCATTTAAAGTTTTGGGGAGTTGACACGTGAAAAATTGGGATTTTTCTGGCTTTCAACTACTAAACCCTCCCTTAAACTTTTGCCAAATACCACAAATTTATACTTTTTGGGAGATTCAAACGCTGATCTATTCATTACCCCAAAATATAGCACATCGGTTGAAAAATCAAGCCACAGCAATGCCGTAAAGGGAAAAAGTTTCCACAACCTGCCCCCAAAAATATCAGGAACCTTATAAAAATTAGTATTCTTATGAAAAGTACTACAAATTTGTTTTTTACGTAAACAACAGACTGACAGCTACAAAATCAGACCAACATTTTGATAATCGAATGGAAATTGTGGCTACAGTGAACGATGAAAGCCAGAGATCGGACAAGAAAATTTACGTATTTTAGACAAATACATGTCTTTGCCCCCTAAGCGTCATAAAAATTAGTATTTGCATGCAAATTACTACATATTTGCACTTGACGCAAACTAAACAAACGCAACTATAAGAGAAGACCAACATTTCAACAATCGGATTAAATTTACGGGCACAGTAAGCAATCAAAGCTGAAAATCTGCACAAAAACTGCACGTGTTCTAGAAACAGCAATTTCTAGATATTTTGCCTAAAACATGTTCCAACCATCAAAACACTAGTTTGGGGTAAATTTTTAAATGAAAACGTAGAAACGCGAAATTCGCACGTTTAAGGGGAGAAAAAGCCATTTAAAGTTTTGGGGAGTTGACACGTGACAAATTGGGATTTTTCGGGCTTTCAACTACTAAGCCCGCCCTTAAACTTTTGCGAAATACGACAAATTTATTCTTTCTGGAAAATTCAGACGCCAATCTATTCATAAACACCAAAATATAGCACATCGGTTGAAAAATCAAGCCACAGCAATGCCGTAAAGGGAAAAAGTTTCCATAACCTGCCCCAAAAATATAAGGAACCTTATAAAAATTAGTATTCTTATGAAAAGTACTACAAATTTGTGTTTGGCGTAAACTTCAGACTGACAGCTACAAAATGAGGCGAAAATTTTGATAATCGAATGGAAATTGTGGCTACAGTGAACGATGAAAGCCAGAGGTCGGACAAGGAAATTTACGTATTTTAGACAAATACATGTCTATGCCTCCTAAGCGTCATAAAAATTAGTATTTTCATGCAAATTACTACATATTTGCACTTGACGCAAACTAAACAAACGCGACTATAAGATAAGACCAAAATTTCAACAATCGGATTAAAATTACGGCCACAGTAAGCAATCAAAGCTGAAAATCTGCACAAAAACTGCACGTGTTCTAGAAACAGCAATTTCTAGATATTTTGCCTAAAACATGTTGCAACCATCAAAACACTAGTTTGGGGTAAACTTCTAAATGAAAACGTAAAAACGCGAAATTCGCACGTTTAAGGGGAGAAAAAGCCATTTAAAGTTTTGGGGTGTTGACACGTGACACATTGGGATTTTCCTTGCTTTCAACTACTAAGCCCGCCCTTAAGCTTTTGCCAAATACCACAAATTTATGCTTTTTGGAAAATTCAGACGCTGATCTATTCATTAACCCCAAAATATAGCACATCGGTTGGAAAATCAAGCCACAGCAATGCCGTAAAGGGAAAAAGTTTCCACAACCTGCCTCCAAAAATATAAGGAACCTTATTAAAATTAGTATTCTTATGAAAAGTACTACGAATTTGTATTTGACGTAAACTACAGACTGACAGCTACAAAATGAGACCAACATTTTGATAATCGAATGGAAATTGTGGCTACAGTGAACGATGAAAGCCAGAGATCGGACAGGGAAATTTACGGTTTTTAGACAAATACATGTCTATGCCTCCTAAACGTATAAAAATTAGTATTTGCATGGAAATTATTACATATTTGCACTTGACGCAAACTAAACAAACGCAACTATAAGATAAGACCAAAATTTCAACAATCGGATTAAAATTACGGGCACAGTATGCGATCAAAGCTGAAAATCTGCACAAAAACTGCACGTTTCTAGAAACAGCAATTTCTAGATATTTTGCCTAAAACATGTTCCGACCATCAAAACACTAGTTTGGGGTAAACTTTTAAATTGAAACGTAAAAACGCGAAATTCGCACGTTTAAGTTTTGGAGAGTTGACACGTGAAAAATTGGGATTTTTCTGGCTTTCAACTACTAAACCCGCCCTTAAACTTCTGCCAAATACCATAAATTTATATTTTCTGGAAAATTCAGACGCTGATCTATTCATTAACACCAAAATATAGCACATCGGCCGGAAAATCAAGCCCCAGCAATGCCGTAAAAGGGAAAAAGTTTCCACAACCTGCCCCCAAAAATATCAGGAACCTTATAAAAATTAGTATTCTTATGAAAAGTACTACAAATTTGTTTTTTACGTAAACAACAGACTGACAGCTACAAAATCAGACCAACATTTTGATAATCGAATGGGAATTGTGGCTACAGTGAACGATGAAAGCCAGAGATCGGACAAGAAAATTTACGTATTTTAGACAAATACATGTCTTTGCCCCCTAAGCGTCATAAAAATTAGTATTTGCATGCAAATTACTACATATTTGCACTTGACGCAAACTAAACAAACGCAACTATAAGAGAAGACCAACATTTCAACAATCGGATTAAATTTACGGGCACAGTAAGCAATCAAAGCTGAAAATCTGCACAAAAACTGCACGTGTTCTAGAAACAGCAATTTCTAGATATTTTGCCTAAAACATGTTCCAACCATCAAAACACTAGTTTGGGGTAAACTTTTAAATGAAAACGTAGAAACGCGAAATTCGCACGTTTAAGGGGAGAAAAAGCCATTTAAAGTTTTGGGGAGTTGACACGTGACAAATTGGGATTTTTCGGGCTTTCAACTACTAAGCCCGCCCTTAAACTTTTGCGAAATACGACAAATTTATTCTTTCTGGAAAATTCAGACGCTGATCTATTCATTAACACCAAAATATAGCACATCGGTTGAAAAATCAAGCCACAGCAATGCCGTAAAGGGAAAAAGTTTCCACAACCTGCCCCAAAAATATAAGGAACCTAATTAAAATTAGTATTCTTATGAAAAGTACTACAAATTTGTTTATTAAGTAAACAACAGACTGACAGCTACAAAATCAGACCAACATTTTGATAATCGAATGGAAATTGTGGCTACAGTGAACGATGAAAGCCAGAGATCGGACAAGGAAATTTACGTATTTTAGAAAAATACATGTCTATGCCTCCTAAGCGTCATAAAAATTAGTATTTTCATGCAAATTACTACATATTTGCACTTGACGCAAACTAAACAAACGCAACTATAAGTTAAGACCAAAATTTCAACAATCGGATTAAAATTACGGGCACAGTAAGCAATCAAAGCTGAAAATCTGCACAAAAACTGCACGTGTTCTAGAAACAGCAATTTCTAGATATTTTGCCTAAAACATGTTGCAACCATCAAAACACTAGTTTGGGGTAAACTTCTAAATGAAAACGTAAAAACGCGAAATTCGCACGTTTAAGGGGAGAAAAAGCCATTTAAAGTTTTGGGGAGTTGACACGTGACAAATTGGGATTTTCCTTGCTTTCAACTACTAAGCCCGCCCTTAAGCTTTTGCCAAATACCACAAATTTATGCTTTTTGGAAAATTCAGACGCTGATCTATTCATTAACCCCAAAATATAGCACATCGGTTGGAAAATCAAGCCACAGCAATGCCGTAAAGGGAAAAAGTTTCCACAACCTGCCCCAAAAATATAAGGAACCTAATTAAAATTAGTATTCTTATGAAAAGTACTACGAATTTGTATTTGACGTAAACTACAGACTGACAGCTACAAAATGAGACCAACATTTTGATAATCGAATGGAAATTGTGGCTACAGTGAACGATGAAAGCCAGAGATCGGACAGGGAAATTTACGTTTTTTAGACAAATACATGTCTATGCCTCCTAAACGTATAAAAATTAGTATTTGCATGGAAATTACTACATATTCGCACTTGACGCAAACTAAACAAACGCAACTATAAGATAAGACCAAAATTTCAACAATCGGATTAAAATTACGGGCACAGTATGCGATCAAAACTGAAAATCTGCACAAAAACTGCACGTTTCTAGAAACAGCAATTTCTAGATATTTTGCCTAAAACATGTTCCGACCATCAAAACACTAGTTTGGGGTAAACTTTTAAATTGAAACGTAAAAACGCGAAATTCGCACGTTTAAGGGGAGAAAAAGCCATTTAACGTTTTGGAGAGTTGACACGTGAAAAATTTGGATTTTTCTGGCTTTCAACTACTAAACCCGCCCTTAAACTTTTGCCAAATACCACAAATTTATATTTTCTGGGAAATTCAGACGCTGATCTATTCATTAACACCAAAATATAGCACATCGGCCGGAAAATCAAGCCACAGCAATGTCGTAAAGGGAAAAAGTTTCCATAACCTGCCCCCAAAACTATAAGGAACCTTATAAAAATTAGTATTCTTATGAAAAGTACTACAAATTTGTTTTTAACGTAAACAACAGACTGACAGCTACAAAATCAGACCAACATTTTGATAATCGAATGGAAATTGTGGCTACAGTGAACGATGAAAGCCAGAGATCGGACAAGGAAATTTACGTATTTTAGACAAATACATGTCTATGCCTCCTAAGCGTCATAAAAATTAGTATTTTCATGCAAATCACTACATATTTGCACTTGACGCAAACTAAACAAACGCGACTATAAGATAAGACCAAAATTTCAACAATCGGATTAAAATTACGGGCACAGTAAGCAATCAAAGCTGAAAATCTGCACAAAAACTGCACGTGTTCTAGAAACAGCAATTTCTAGATATTTTGCCTAAAATATGTTCCAACCGTCAAAACACTAGTTTGGGGTAAACTTTTAAATGAAAACGTAAAATCGCGAAATTCGCACGTTTAAGGGGAGAAAAAGCCATTTAAAGTTTTGGGGAGTTGACACGTGACAAATTGGGATTTTTCTGGCTTTCAACTACTAAACCCGCCCTTAAACTTTTGCCAAATACCACAAATTTATACTTTTTGGAAAATTCAGACGCTGATCTATTCATTAACACCAAAATATAGTACATCAGTTGAAAAATCAAGCCACAGCAATGCCGTAAAGGGAAAAAATTTCCATAACCTGCCCGAAAAATACAAGGAACTTTAAAAATTAGTATTCTTATGAAAAGTACTACAAATTTGTATTTGACGTAAACTACAGACCGACAGCTACAAAATCAGACCAACATTTTGATAATCGAATGGAAATTGTGGCTACAGTGAATGATGAAAGCCAGAGGTGGGACAAGGAAATTTACGTATTTTAGACAAATACATGTCTATGCCTCCTAAGCGTCATAAAAATTAGTATTTTCATGCAAATTACTACATACTTGACTTTGGCGCAAGCTTAACAAACGCAACTATAAGATAAGACCAAAATTTCAACAATCGGATTAAAATTACGGGCACAGTATGCAATCAAAGCTGAAAATCTGCACAAAAACTGCACGTGTTCTAGAAACAGCAATTTCTAGATATTTTGCCTAAAACATGTTCCGACCATCAAAACACTAGTTTGGGGTAAACTTTTAAATTGAAACGTAAAAACGCGAAATTCGCACGTTTGAGGGGAGGAAAAGCCATTTAAAGTTTTGGGGAGTTGACACGTGACAAATTGGGATTTTTCTGGCTTTCAACTACTAAAACTGCCCTTAAACTTTTGCCAAATACCACAAATTTATACTTTTTGGAAAATTCAGACGCTGATCTATTCATTAACACCAAAATATAGCACATCGGTTGAAAAATCAAGCCACAGCAATGCCGTTAATGGAAAAAGTTTCCATAACCTGCCCCAAAAATATAAGGAACCTTATAAAAATTAGTATTCTTATGAAAAGTACTACAAATTTGTATTTGACGTCAACTGCAGACTGACAGCTACATAATGAGAACAACATTTCGATAATCGAATGGAAATTGTGGCTACAGTGAACGATGAAAGCCAGAGATCGGACAAGGAAATTTACGCATTTTAGACAACCACATGTCTATGCTTCCTGAGCGTCATAAAAATCAGTATTTTCATGCAAATTACTACATATTTGCACTTGACGCAAACTAAACAAACGCAGCTATAAGATAAGACCAACATTTCAACAATCGGATTAAAATTACGGGCACAGTAAGTAATCAAAGCTGAAAATCTGTACAAAAACTGCAATATCTAGATATTTTGCCTAAAACATGTTCCGACCATCAAAACACTAGTTTGGGGTAAACTTTTAAATTAAAAAGTAAAAACGTGAAATTTGCACAATTAAGGGGAGAAAAAGCCATTTAAAGTTTTGGGGAGTTGACACGTGACAAATTGGGATTTTTCTGGCTTTCAACTACTAAACCCGCACTTAAATTTTTGCCAAATACCACAAATTTATACTTTTTGGAAACTTCAGACGCTGACCTATTCACTAACACCAAAATACGAGGTGCGTTCAAAAAAGATCGCGAATTTTTTCAAAAATTATTTATTTATTCATGAATATCTATTTTGTCCCCTTCAAAGTAATCCCCATGAGATATTATACACTTGTGCCAACGGTTTTTCCAATCTTCGAAGCACTTCAAAAAATCATTTTTTTTAATCTTGTTCAACTCCTCCTTCGATGCCGTCTTTATCTCGTCAAGCGTAGCGTAACGTCGTACTTTCATGGGCCTCTTCAGTTTAGGAAACAAGAAAAAGTCACAGGGGGCCAGATCTTGGGAAGACGGTGGCTGCGGCATCATTAGTGTGTTGTTTTTGGCCAAAAAGTCGCGCACAAGCAACGATGTGTGAGCAGGGGCGTTATCGTGGTGCAAAAGCCAATTTTTGTTCTCCCACAAATCCGGGCGTTTCTGGCGGATTGCTTCGCGCAAATTGCGCATAACTTGCAGGTAATATTCCTTATTGACCGTTCTTTCCTGTGGCAAGAACTCATGATGCACCACGCCCCTGCAATCGAAGAAAACTGGCAGCAAAACTTTCACATTCGACCGAACTTGGGGCGCTTTTTTTGGTCTTGGTTCATGCGGCAGCTTCCATTGATATGATTGAGCTTTGGTTTCCACGTCATAACCATAAACCCACGATTCGTCACCAGTTATGACCCTCTGGAGCAAATTTGGTTCGTCGCGGACAGAGTTTAACATCTCATTAGCAATGTTCATGCGTTGCTGTTTTTGGTCGCAATTGAGCAATTTTGGTACGAATTTCGCGGCGACCCGTCTCATGCCCAAATCGTTGATAAAAATCGAATGGCACGAGCCAATCGATATGTTTAGGTCCTCAGCAACTTCTCTAATGGTGATTCGACGATTGGCCAATACCATTTTCTCCACTTCATTAATTTTTTCGTCTGTTGTTGAAGTGCTCGGGCGTCCGGCACGCTCTTCGTCGTTCACATCTTCTCGGCCTTCTAAAAACATTTTGTACCACCGATAAACGTTGCTTCGGTCCAAGGTAGCTTCTCCGTATGCCACAGTCAACATTCGGAATGCATCCGCGCACTTAATTTCGTTTTTCACACAAAATTTGATACACGTTCTTTGATCCATTTTTTTGAATAAGTAAAAATCGAAGACGATTGAAAACACGTGCAAGTAAAGCAACTATCACAAATCAAGTGAACATTCAGAATGGCCAAGCTGGTCGGCATAAGTGACAGACATGAGTACTAACATAACGCCACAAAAAAATCGAAATTCGAATATACGTAACCCGCGAAAATTCAAAATTCGCGATACTTTTTGAACACATCTTGTATAGCACATCGGTTGAAAAATCAAGCCACAGCAATGCGGTAAAGTGAAAAAGTTTCCATAACCTGCCCTCAAAAATACAAGGAACCTTATAAAAATAGTATTCTTATATAAAGTACTGCAAATTTATATTTGACGTAAACTACAGACTGACAGCTACAAAATGAGACCAACATTTTACTAATCGAAAGGAAATTGTGGCTACAGTGAACGATGAATGCCAGAGGTCGGACAAGGAAATTTACGTATTTTAGACAAACACATGTCTATGCCTCCTAAGCGTCATAAAAATTAGTATTTTCATGCAAATTACTACATATTTGCACTTGATGCAAACTAAACAAACGCAACTTTGAGATAAGACCAAAATTTCAACAATCGGATTAAAATTACGGGCACAGTAAGCAATCAAAGCTGAAAATCTGCACAAAAACTGCACGTGTTCTAGAAACAGCAATTTCTAGATATTTTGCCGAAAACATGTTCCGACCATCAAAACACTAGTTTGGGGTAAACTTTTAAATTAAAACGTAAAAACGCGAAATTCGCACGTTTAAGGGGAGAAAAAGCCATTTAAAGTTTTGGGGAGTTGACACTTGACAAATTGGGATTTTTCTGGCTTTCAACTACTAAACCCGCCCTTAAACTTTTGCCAAATACCACAAATTTATACTATTTGGAAAATTCAGACGCTGATTTATTCATTAACATCAAAATATAGCACATCGGTTGAAAAATCAAGCCACAGCAATGCCGTAAAGGGAAAAAGTTTCCACAACCTGCCCCCAAAAATATAAGCAACCTTATAAAAATTAGTATTCTTATGAAAAGTACTACAAATTTGTATTCGAAGTAAACTACAGACTGACAGCTACAAAATGAGAACAACATTTTGATAATCGAATGGAAATTGTGGCTACAGTGAACGATGAAAGCCAGAGGTCGGACAAGGAAATTTACGTATTTTAGACAAATACATGTCTATGCCTCCTAAGCGTCATAAAAATTAGTATTTTCATGCAAATTACTACATATTTGCACTTGACGCAAATTAAACAAACGCAACTATAAGATAAGTCCAAAATTTCAACAATCGGATTAAAATTACGGGCACAGTAAGCAATCAAAGCTGAAAATCTGCACAAAAACTGCACGTGTTCTAGAAACAGCAATTTCTAGATATTTTGCCTAAAACATGTTCCGACCATCAAAACACTAGTTTGGGGTAAACTTTTAAATGACAACGTAAAATCGCGAAATTCGCACGTTTAAGGGGAGAAAAAGCCATTTAAAGTTTTGGGGAGTTGACACGTGAAAAATTGGGATTTTTCTGGCTTTCAACTACTGAACTCGCCCTTAAACTTTTGCCAAATACCACAAATTTATACTTTTTGGAAAATTCAGACGCTGATCTATTCATTAACACCAAAATATAGCACACCGGTTGAAAAATCAAGCCACAGCAATGCCGTAAAGGGAAAAAGTTTCCATAACCTGCCCCAAAACTATAAGGAACCTTATAAAAATTAGTATTCTTATGAAAAGTACTACAAATTTGTATTTGACGTAAACTACAGACTGACAGCTACAAAATGAGAACAACATTTCGATAATCGAATGGAAATCGTGGCTACAGTGAACGATGAAAGCCAGAGGTCGGACAAGGAAATTTACGTATTTTAGACAAATACATGTCAATGCCTCCTAAGCGTACTAAAAATTAGTATTTTCATGCAAATTTCTACATATTTGCACTTGACGCAAACTCAACAAACGCAACTATAAGATAAGACCAAAATTTCAACAATCGGATTAAAATTACGGGCACAGTAAGCAATCAAAGCTGAAAATCTGCACAAAACCTGCACGTGTTCTAGAAACAGCAATTTCTAGATATTTTGCCTAAAACATGTTCCGACCATCAAAACACCAGTCTGGGGTAAACTTTTAAATGAAAACGTAAAAACGCGAAATTCGCACGTTTAAGGGGAGAAAAAGCCATTTAACGTTTTGGGGAGTTGACACGTGACAAATTGGGATTTTTCTGGCTTTCAACTACTAAACCCGCCCTTAAACTTTTGCCAAATACCACAAATTTATACTCTTTGGAAAATTCAGACGCTGATCTATTCATTAACACAAAAATATAGCACATCGGTTGAAAAATCAAGCCACAGCAATGCCGTAAAGGGAAAAAGTTTCCATAACCTGCCCCAAAAATATAAGGAACCTTATAAAAATTAGTATTCTTATGAAAAGTACTACAAATTTGTATTTGACGTAAACTACAGACTGACAGCTACAAAATGAGAACAACATTTCGATAATCGAATGGAAATCGTGGCTACAGTGAACGATGAAAGCCAGAGGTCGGACAAGGAAATTTACGTATTTTAGACAAATACATGTCAATGCCTCCTAAGCGTCATAAAAACTAGTATTTTTATGCAAATTACTACATATTTGCACTTGACGCAAACTAAACAAACGCGACCATAAGATAAGACAAAAATTTCAACAATCGGATTAAAATTACGGGCACAGTAAGCAATCAAAGCTGAAAATCTGCACAAAATCTGCACGTTTCTAGAAACAGCAATTTCTAGATATTTTGCCTAAAACATGTTTCGACCATCAAAACACTAGTTTAGGGTAAACTTTTAAATTAAAACGTAAAAACGCGAAATTCGCACGTTTAAGGGGAGAAAAAGCCATTTAACGTTTTGGGGAGTTGACACGTGAAAAATAAGGATTTTTCTGGCTTTCAACTACTAAACCCGCCCTTAAACTTTTGCCAAATACCACAAATTTATACTTTTTGGAAAATTCAGACGCTGATCTATTCATTGACACCAAAATATAGCACATCGGTTGAAAAATCAAGCCACAGCAATGCCGTAAAGGGAAAAAGTTTCCATAACCTGCCCCCAAAAATACAAGGAACCTTATAAAAATTAGTATTCTTATGAAAAGTACTACAAATTTGTTTTTTACGAAAACAAAAGACTGACAGCTACAAAATCAGACCAACATTTTGATAATCGAATGGAAATTGTGGCTACAGTGAACGATGAAAGCCAGAGATCGGACAAGGAAATTTACGCATTTTAGACAAACACATGTCTATGCTTCCTGAGCGTCATAAAAATTAGTATTTTCATGCAAATTACTACATATTTGCACTTGACGCAAACTAAACAAACGCAGCTATAAGATAAGTCCAACATTTCAACAATCGGATTAAAATTACGGGCACAGTAAGCAATCAAAGCTGAAAATCTGCACAAAAACTGCACGTGTTCTAGAAACGGCAATTTCTAGATATTTTGCCTAAAACATGTTCCGACCATCAAAACACTAGTTTGGGGTAAACTTTTAAATTAAAAAGCAAAAATGCGAAATTCGCACGTTTAAGGGGAGAAAAAGCCATTTAAAGTTTTGGGGAGTTGACACGTGACAAATTGGGATTTTTCTGGCTTTCAACTACTAAACCCGCACTTAAACTTTTGCCAAATACCACAAATTTATACTTTTTGGAAAATTCAGACGCTGGTCTATTCATTGACACCAAAATATAGCACATCGGTTGAAAAATCAAGCCACAGCAATGCCGTAAAGGGAAAAAGTTTCCATAACCTGCCCCAAAAATACAAGGAACCTTATAAAAAATAGTATTCTTATATAAAGTACTACAAATGTATATTTGACTTAAACTACAGACTGACAGCTACAAAATAAGACCAACATTTAGATAATCGAATGGAAATTGTGGCTACAGTAAACGATGAAAGGCAGAGGTCGGACAAGGAAATTTACGTATTTTAGACAAATACATGTCAATGCCTCCTAAGCTTCATAAAAATTAGTATTTTCATGCAAATTACTACATATTTGCACTTGACGCAAACTAAACAAACGCAACTATAAGATAAGACCAAAATTTCAACAAACGGAATAAAATTACGGGCACAGTAAGCAATCAAAGCTGAAAATCTGCACAAAAACTGCACGTGTTCTAGAAACAGCAATTTCTAGATATTTTGCCTAAAACATGTTCCGACCATCAAAACACTGGTTTGAGGTAAACTTTTAAATTAAAACGTAAAAATGCGAAATTCGCTCGTTTAAGGGGAGAAAAAGCCATTTAAAGTTTTGGGGAGTTGACACGTGAAAAATTGGGATTTTTCTGGCTTTCAACTACTAAACCCGCCCTTCAACTTTTGCCAAATACCACAAATTTATGCTTTTTGGAAAATTCAGACGCTGATCTATTCATTGACACCAAAATATAGCGCATCGGTTGAAAAATCAAGCCACAGCAATGCCGTAAAGGGAAAAAGTTTCCAAAACCTGCCCCAAAAATATAAGGAACCTTATAAAAACTAGTATTCTTATGAAAAGTACTACAAATTTGTATTTGACGTAAACTACAGACTGACAGCTACAAAATAAGACCAACATTTTGATAATTGAATGGAAATTGTGGCTACAGTGAACGATGAAAGCCAGAGGTCGGACAAGGAAATTTACGTATTTTAACACAAATACATGTCTATGCCTCCTAAGCGTCATAAAAATTAGTATTTTCATGCAAATTACTACATATTTGCAATTGACGCAAACTTAACAAACGCAACTATAAGATAAGACCAAAATTTCAACAATCGGATTAAAATTCGGGCACAGTAAGCAATCAAAGCTGAAAATCTGCACAAAAACTGCACGTGTTATAGAAACAGCAATTTCTAGATATTTTGCCTAAAACATGTTCCGACCACGAAAACAATAGTTTTGGGTAAACTTTTAAATTAAAACGTAAAAACGCGAAATTCGCACGTTTAAGGGGAGAAAAAGCCATTTAAAGTTTTGGGGAGTTGACACGTGAAAAATTGGGATTTTTCTGGCTTTCAACTACTTAACTGTAATGTTTTTACGTCTACGTGTGAACGCGGAACCGACCTCTCATCGGTTCTAGACGTTAAGTCTGAGTAGTGCCAACGGATGGTACCCACCTGTCAACCAATCCATGCACCGTAATCCATTCACGCGGTGGCTGCTTGTCGGCCAGCTAGATCGGTGAGGATTTTGGTCACGGGTCTCCGAATGGATTACGCTCATCTTCAATCTTCAGCCACCAATACATGCCCGTTTTCAAACGCGTCACTAAACAAAACCATACGGAGAGGAAACCTACTTTACATTACTCCGTATTTCTTCCTATAACCAGTCAAAGGACAAAGATCTAATCTTTACTTCACGTTTCCAAATTTCCGATGCGGTACCGAAAAATATACTACGTTAACTCAACTCAAAAAAAAAAAAAACAATAAAGGTACCGCGTACCGCGCGCGACGCGAAACTGTCCTCAGCGGATTTTCTCAAACCCTACCCTCGCGACGGCATACCTACCCTACACTCAGTTTCCCGCTGAAAGGAAGAACCACTGGAAAGGAAAGTCGTGTTGTTATTTAGCAATTCATGTTGTTATATATTTGTTTAAAAAAAATAAATAGTTTTCCTTCTACAAATGCTTTAAATATCATAAAATTAATGTTCGGCAATTTTTCGCATTTATAACTGTGTATGCTTCGAGACTTGTACTATCGAAAGTATGAAGTTAGTCGTTTCCAATCAATTAATTTTCATTCGTTTCGAAATAAACGTTTTTTTTCCAATTTCAAATTATACTATTGCTGTTTTGTCATATAGCATTCCGCAATTTTGATAATCAAATTTTTAACACAAAAATATATGTATATAAGCGGGTTCACGAAAAATTTCCCTATTAGGTATATTCATTTCAATTATCTACTAATGCAAATTAAATATTGGTTTGCTTCTTTCATTGACTGGTTTTGTCGTGTGTGTTTGTAACGTATAACCTAGGAATAGGTACTACAGGAAGCCCAGTATTCCCCTTCACGCGTAGTAGAATTTGTTTAGTGTTAGTAAAACATATTCATAATATTGGTGCATCAGTGCCGTAAGGAATAAAGTTATTTTGAGTGGGGGCAAAATTATTTAGATTTAAATTTAGCGTGAGGAATACTAAGGAAAAATTAATCGCTTTATTTGCTAGATATAAACAATATATATATATATATATATATATATATATATATATACAATATATATATATATATATATATATATATATATATATATATATATATATATATATATATATATATATATATATATATATATATATATATATATATATATATATATATATAAATATATACAGTAGATCTCCAATTATTCGAATCAATTGGGACCGGACCCCATTCGGATAACCAAAAATTCGGATAAAAAAGGGTATATTTTACAGAAAAAGAGCTTGTTTTCGGTACTGTTGCATTATAATTAATTACTCTGGTGTATGTTAACAATCATGCACTAAAAACCAAAACATAATTATATTTCCCACGTCCACATGGAATTCCCGCTAACATGATACTAATATCATGATACCAACAATTCATCGTTTCACACGATAGATTTCTAATGAAGAGATCTACGAATATGTCCGATATCTTTCCCATGTCCACCTGTGGGATCATGTTCCAGAGCTACCAAGAAGAAGTTGCAGCCACCTGTGGGATCATGTTCCAGAGCTACCAAGAAGAAGTTGCAGCTGTACGTGAGAACATTCATCTGTACGTGGGAACATCCAACACCCATCATCCATCCATCAACACTATAAATGTAATTAGATGATAATAGAATTTTTCAGTAATTAACTTGACATCTTGTCGAATACATATGACAAAATAAAGTTTATTAAAATAACCCGGTGGTTTTTAACTTGTACCTACACTGCAAACAACGTATAGAATATATTATGAATGCTACAGTACATAAAATGCTAAATGATAAGTGTTACATACATACTTTAATATGTAGGATTATTTGAACATTTCGTGGAGAGTACGTTGCCTTGACGTAGTAAAACGTTTCTGAGCGGCGTGTTGTGTTAGATGTATGAATTTGGATATTAGAATATCGTGGCTTACCGAGAGATTATCACAGCGTCTAGGTACGCATATGGTTAAAGCAGAGATTGCAGGAATACTTGGCGTATGCGCCTGTATCAGACGTCGATTTAGGGTTCAGGCAGAATGCCAGACTACTAGGCTAGATGGCCAGATTTGTTCAGACAGCAATGCCAGTTTAGAAAGTATACACTAGGTGAGTGGTCAGCTTAAAATGTATCAAACGATTGTATTTTCTTTACTATCCCTTAGCCTATTTGTACAAAAATCTTGACAAGCTAAAAATCTATAGTCCATAAGAATAGTATAATGAAAAAACTCTTATGTTAAAAATGCATTGGCAAGGAAAACGTGCTTCGCATGAAACTGTACAAAAGATATATGCATTCATTGAAATCTATAGGAAAAAACTTTACATGCATAAATCTATTAAGAAAAAATCTGCACATCGGAAATGCACTAACCAATGATTTGAAATCCTCATGAGCATTCTAACTTATTCATAAAAAAACGTGCAGCACAACTTATTCATAAAAAATGTATCTATTCATATCCATTGGATTCTCCATATGTGGATCCAAATGTATAAAGCCAATATCTTTCTGTTCACTGCAAACTGACACTTCTATGAACAATGCATTGTCTTTGGGTGCGAAGATAATGCATCCGCATAGTCAAAGTCAAGTTCAATGAAGTCGTAATCTAACACCCTTTAGGTACCGACAATAAACTTGTCTTTGAGCGTGAAGAAATGCATCGGCACAGTCAAATGAAATTAGTAAACAGATGTTTTTTGTTTACTATATTGTTCAGGTGCACGTCGTACATGTAATGAGATCTTCTAATAGGAATTAGAATTTGAATTGGAATTTTGATGGGAATTTAATGTGAATTTTGAAATGTAAATTTATTGCAATCGTAATTAAGATGAATGAAGAGATTTTCGATGTACATTACACCTCGGTCCTTAAAGAAAGAAAAAATTTTGTAACAAAAATTTTTTTTGTAAAAATTTTTTTTTGTACAATGGTTATTACAATATTTTCCATGTAAATTACTTATTTCTTAGATATTTTAAATTTATTCTAGGCTTGTTGTGAGTCTATATAATATTTTGTTCTCATTTTGTAGCTGTCAGTCTTTTGTTTACGTCAAATACAAATTTGTAATACTTTTCATAAGATACTAATTTTTATAAGGTTTCTTATATTTTTGGGGGCACGTTATGGAAAATTTTGAGTAGTTTGGTAAATTCTTCTATTTCTTTACAAAGCAGTACATGCACGATGAAAAAAAAAAGGTTTGGTTTCTTTCGCTTTTGGGGGCGAACATCTCCAGAATTTAACGCACTTTTTGTTGCCTGGAAATCAAACAACGACTTAGTCCTAATTGTCAATTTATCGGCATTGACTCTTTTTATCTCAAAATTATTTTGCTTATTTTCGGCTCCCAAAAGCCAAACCATATCTTTGCGCGTTTGCCCAAATACATTGATTGGTGGGACTTTTTCTTTCTTTTCATTAATCGTAACGGACGGACTAGCGGACAAAACTTTTGGTTTTTCTCCCTATATTTAATTTTTACGTATTCTATAAACTCATTATCTATCTTAGAAGCTCTACCTGGATAAATTATCTGTTACAAGACCCTAGTTAGACCAGTTTTGGTATATGGATGTCAGATCTGGTATAACCAGAGTGCTAGTTCTATGGAAAAATCAAGAGTTTTCGAAAGGAAATGTCCGTGCATGTACTGGTTTGTACAAAAAGCCTGAGACAGATTGGAAACATTATATATCGAATAGAAGAATTTATCAACCTGCTGAAGTGACGAGAGTCGATATCTTCATATTGAAACTTCTTCGGAATCATAACGCAAGATCTGTGACTGTGAGTGAAAACCCTTGGATTTCACAGCCGTTCCACCCTACAGACGGGTATATTGCGACTTGCCTCGCTACCAGCTTCGTTCCTCCAGAAGCATTCGTGTATTTGGACACGAATCGATATGTTTTTGATTTTGACGGCGTCCCAGTTATATATCACATATATCGACGGGCCACCGATAAGAAAATAAAAAAATCCTCTGAATTTGAGTTCACGAGACCAACAATTCCAATGGAGAAGCTGATCGAATTGAGACGGCGCAATCCAGGTATTGGTGGCTGAATGACATTGTCTAAATTATTCGTGTTTATTTTCAGTTTTTGTGTTTTTGGTTTTTGTGTTTTTGGGTTTTGGTTTTCAGTTTTTGGTTTTTGTGTTTTTGGTTTTTGTGTTTTTGGTATTTGTGTTTTTGGTTTTCAGTTTTTGGTCTTTTTGTTTTTGTGTTTTTGGTTTTCAGTTTCTGGTTTTTGGTTTTTGGTTTTGTGTTTTTGGTTTTTGGTTTGTGGTTTTTGGTTTTTGGTTTTTGGTTTGTGGTTTTTGGTATTTGGTTTTTGGTTTTTGGTTTTTGGTTTTTGGTTTTTGGTTTTTGGTTTTTGGTTTTTGGTTTTTGGTTTTTGGTTTTTGGTTTTTGGTTTTTGGTTTTTGGTTTTTGGTTTTTGGTTTGTGGTTTTTGGTTTTTGGTTTTCGGTTTTTGGTTTTTGGTTTGTGGTTTTTGGTTTTTGGTTTTTGGTTTTTGGTTTTTGGTTTTTGGTTTTTGGTTTTTGGTTTTTGGTTTTTGGTTTTTGGTTTTTGGTTTTTGGTTTTTGGTTTTTGGTTTTAGGATTTTGTTTTTTGGTTTTTGGTTTTTAGTTTTTGGTTTTTGGTTTTTGGTTTTTGGTTTTTGGTTTTTTGTTTTTGGTTTTTTGGTTTTTGGTTTTTGGTTTTTGGCTTTTGGGTTTTTGGTTTTTGGTTTTTGGTTTTTGGTTTTTGGTTTTGGTTTTTGGTTTTTGGTTTTTGGTTTTTGGTTTTTGGTTTTTGGTTTTTGGTTTTTGGTTTTTGGTTTTTGGTTTTTGGTTTTTGGTTTTTGGTTTTTGGTTTTTGGTTTTTGGTTTTTGGTTTTTGGTTTTTGGTTTCTGGTTTTTGGTTTTCAGTTTTTGGTTTTTGGTTTTTGGTTTTTGGTTTTTGGTTTTTGGTTTGTGGTTTTTGGTTTTTGGTTGTTGGTTTTTGGTTTATGGTTTTTGGTTTTTGGTTTTTGGTTATTTGTTTTTGGTTTTTGGTTTTTGGTTTTTGGTTTGTGGTTTTATGTTTTTGGTTTTTGGTTTTTGGTTTTTGGTTTTTGGTTTTTGGTTTTTGGTTTTTGGTTTTGGGTTTTTGGTTTTTGGTTTTTGGTTTTTGGTTTTGTTTTTTTGGTTTTTGGTTTTTGGTTATTGGTTTTCGTTATTTTGGTTTTTGATTTTTGGTTTTTGGTTTTTGGTTTTTGGTTTTTGGTTTTTGGTTTTTGGTTTTCAGTTTTTGGTGGTTGGTTTTTCAGATTTTTGTTTTCAAGTTTCAGTTTTCGGTTTTTGGTTTTTGGTTTTCAGTTTTCAGTTTTTGATTTTCAGTTTTTGGTTTTCAGTTCTTGGTTTTCAGTTTTTGGTTTTTGGTTTTGGGTTTTTGGTTTTTGGTTTTTGGTTTTTGGTTTTTGGTTTTTGGTTTTTGGTTTTCAGTTTTTAGTTTTCAGTTTTCAGTTTCCAGTTTTCAGTTTTTGGTTTTCAGTTTTCAGTTTTTGGTTTTTAGTTTTTGGTTACCAGTTTTCAGTTTAGGTTTTCGGTTTTTGGTTTTTGGTATTTCGTTTTTGGTTTTTGGTGTTTGGTTTTTGGTTTTCAGTTTTTGGTTTTCAGTTTTTGGTTGTCTGTTTTTGGTTTCTGTGTTTTTGGTTCTTGGTTTTCAGTTTTTGGTTTTTGGTTTTTGATGTTCAGTTTTTGGTTTTTGGCTTCTGGTTTTCAGTTTTTGGTTTTTGGTTTTCAGTTTTCAGTTTTTGGTTTTTTGGTTTTCAGTTTTTGGTTTTCAGTTTTGGTTTTCAGTTTTCAGTTTTTGGTTTTCAGTTTTTTGTTTTTGGTTTTTGGTTTTTGGTTTTCAGTTTTTGGTTTTCAGTTTATGGTTTTCAGTTTTCAGTTTTTGGTATTCAGTTAACAGTTTTTGGTTTTTGGTTTTTGGTTTTCAGTTTTCAGTTTTTGGTTTTTGGTTTTTGGTTTTCGGTCTTTGGTTTTCAGTTTTCAGTTTTTGGCTTTCAGTTTCTAGTTTTCGGTTTTCAGTTCTCAGTTTTTGGTTTTTGGTTTTCAGTTTTTGATTTTCAGTTTTTGGTTTTCGGTTTTTGGTTTTTGGTTCCAAAACAAAACCAAAAAGCAAAAAGCAAAAACCAAAAACCAAAAACCAAAAACCAAAAACCAAAAACTAAAAAAACCAAAAACCAAAATCAAAAACCAAAAACCAAAAACCAAAAACTACAAACCAAAAACCAAAAACCAAAAACCAAAAACCAAAAACCAAAAATCAAAAACCAAAAACCAAAAACCAAAAACTACAAACCAAAAATCAAAAACCAAAAATCAAAAACTAAAAACCAAAAACCAAAAACCAAAAACCAAAAACCAAAAACAAAACAAAAGCCAAAAATCAAAAACCAAAAACGAAAACCAAAAACCAAATAACCGAAAACCAAAAACCAAAACCAAAAACCAAAAACCAAAAACCAAAAACCAAAAACCAAAAACCAAAAACCAAAAACCAAAAACCAAAAAACCAAAAACCAAAAACCAAAAACCAAAAACCAAAAATTAAAAAACCAAAAACCAAAAATCCAATAACCAAAACCACAAACCAAAAACCAAAAACCAAAAACCAAAAACCAAATATCAAAAACCAAAAACCAAAAACCAAAAACCAAAAACCTAAAACCAAAAACCAGAAACCAAAAACCAAAAACTAAAAAACCAAAAACCAAAATCAAAAACCAAAAACCAAAAACCAAAAACTACAAACCAAAAACCAAAAACCAAAAACCAAAAACCAAATATCAAAAACTGAAAACCAAAAACCAAAAACCAAAAAACATAAACCAATAAACCAAAAACCAAAAACCAAAAACCAAAAACCAAAAACCAAAAACCAAAAACAAAAACCAAAAACCAAAAACCAAAAACCAAAAACCAAAAACCAAAAACCAAAAACCACAAACCAAAAACCAAAAACCAAAAACCAAAAACCAAAAACCAAAAACCAAAAACCAAAAACCAAAAACCAAAAACCAAAAACCAAAAACCAAAAACCAAAAACCAAAAACCAAAAACCAAAAACCAAAAACCAAAAACCAAAAACCAAAAACCAAAAACCAAAAACCAAAAACCAAAAACCAAAAACCAAAAACCAAAAACCAAAAACCAAAAACCAAAAACCAAAAACCAAAAACCAAACACCAAAAACCAAAAACCAAAAACCAAAAACCAAAAACCAAAACCCAAAAACCAAAAACCAAAAACCAAAAACCAAAAACCAAAAACCAAAAACCAAAAACCAAAACCCAAAAACCAAAAACCAAAAACCAAAAACCAAAAACCAAAAACAAAAACCAAAAACCAAAAACCAAAAAACAAAAACCAAAAACCAAAAACCAAAACCAAAAACAAATATCCAAAAACCAAAAACCAAAAACCAAAAACCAAAAACCAAAAACCAAAAACCAAAAACCAAAAACCAAAAACCAATGACCAAAAACCAAAAACCGAAAACCAAAAACCAAAAACCACAAACCAAAAAACCAAAAACCAAAAACCAAAAACCAAAAACAAAAGACAAAAAACCAAAAACCAAAAACCAAAACCAAAAACCAAAAACCGAAAACCAAAAACCAAAAACCAAAAACCAAAAACCAATAACCAAAATCCAAAAACCAAAACAAAAAACCAAAAACCAAAAACCAGAAACCAAAAACCAAAAACCAACAACCAAAAACCAATGACCAAAAACCAAAAACCGAAAACCAAAAACCAAACACCACAAACCAAAAAACCAAAAACCAAAAACCAAAAACCAAAAATTAAAAAACCAAAAACCAAAAACCAAAAACCAAAAATCCAATAACCAAAAACCAAAAACCAAAAACCAAAAACCAAAAACCAAAAACCAAAAACCAAAAACCAAATACCAAAAACAAAAAACCAAAAACCAAAAACCAAAAACCAAAAACCAAAACCCAAAAACCAAAAACCAAAAACCAAATACCAAAAACCAAAAACCAAAAACCAATGACCAAAAACCAAAAACCGAAAACCAAAAACCAAAAACCACAAACCAAAAAACCAAAAACCAAAAACCAAAAACCAAATACAAAAATCAAAAACCAAAAACCAAAAACCGAAAACCAAAAACCAAAAACCAAAAACCAAAAACCAAAAACCAAAAAACAAAAACCAAAAACCAAAAACAAAAGACCAAAAACCAAAAACCAAAAACCAAAAACCAAAAACCAAAAACCAGAAACCAATAACCAAAAACCGAAAACTAAAAACCAAAAAACCAAAAACCAACAGAACAAAAACCAAAAACCGAAAACCAAGACCAAAAACCACAAACCAAAAACAAAAAACCAAAAACCAAAAACCAAAAACCAAAAACCAAGAACCAAAAACCAAAAACCAAAAACCAAAAACCAAAAACCAAAAACCAAAAACCAAAAACCAAAAACCAAAAACCAAAAACCAAAAACCAAAAACCAAAAACCAAAAACCAAAAACCAAAAACCAAAAACCAAAAACCAAAAAACCAAAAACCAAAAACCAAAAACCAAAAACCAAAAACCAAAAACCAAAAACCAAAAACCAAAAACCAAAAACCAAAAACCAAAAACCAAAAACCAAAAACCAAAAACCAAAAAACCAAAACCCAAAAACCAAAAACCAAAAACCAAAAACCAAAAACCAAAAACCAAAAACCAAAAACCAAAAGCCAAAAACCAAAAACTAAAAAACCAAAAACCAAAAACTACAAACCAAGAACCAAAAACCAAAAACTAAAAATCAAAAACTGAAAACCAAAAACCAAAAACCAAAAACCAAAAAACATAAACCAATAAACCAAAAACCAAAAACCAAAAACCAAAAACCAAAAACCAAAAACCAAAAACCAAAAACCAAAAACCAAAAACCAAAAACCAAAAACCAAACACCAAAAACCAAAAACCAAAAACCAAAAACCAAAAACCAAAAACCAAAAACCAAAAACGAAAAACCAAAAACCAAAAACCAAAAACCAAAAACCAAAAACCAAAAACCAAAAACCAAAAACCAAAAACCAAAAACCAAAAACCAAAAACAAAAGACCAAAAACCAAAAACCAAAAACCAAAAACCAAAAACCAAAAACCAAAAACCAAAAACCAAAAACCAAAAACCAAAAACCAAAAACCAAAAACCAAAAACCAAAAACCAAAAACCAAAAACCAAAAACCAAAAACCAAAAACCAAAAACCAAAAAACAAAAACCAAAAACCAAAAACCAAAAACCAAAAACAAAAGACCAAAAACACAAAACCAAAAACCAGAAACCAAAAACCAAAAACCAAAAACCAAAAACCAAAAACCAAAAACCAAAAACCAAAAACCAAAAACCAAAAACCAAAAACCAAAAACCAAAAACCAAAAACCAAAAACCAAAAACCAAAAACCAAAAACCAAAAACCAAAAACCAAAAACCAAAAACCAAAAACCAAAAACCAAAAAACAAGGACCAAAAACCAAAAACCAAAACCCAAAAACCAAAAACCAAAAACCAGAAACCAAAAACCAAAAACAAAAACCAAAAACCAAAAACCAAAAAACAAAAACCAAAAACCAAAAACCAAAACCAAAAACAAAAATCCAAAAACCAAAAACCAAAAACCAAAAACCAAAAACCAAAAACCAAAAACCAACAACCAATGACCAAAAACCAAAAACCGAAAACCAAAAACCATAAACCACAAACCAAAAAACCAAAAACCAAAAACCAAAAACCAAAAACAAAAGACAAAAACCCAAAAACCAAAAACCAAAACCAAAACCAAAAACCAAAAACCGAAAACCAAAAACCAAAAACCAAAAACCAAAAACCAAAAACCAAAAACCAAAATCCAAAAACCAAAAACAAAAAACCAAAAACCAAAAACCAGAAACCAAAAACCAAAAACCAAAAACCAATGACCAAAAACCAAAAACCGAAAACCAAAAACCAAAAACCACAAACCAAAAAACCAAAAACCAAAAACCAAAAACCAAAAACCAAAAATCCAATAACCAAAAACCAAAAACCAAAAACCAAAAACCAAAAACCAAAAACCAAAAACCAAAAACCAAAAACCAAATACCAAAAACAAAAAACCAAAAACCAAAAACCAAAAACCAAAAACCAAAAACCAAAAACCAAAAACCAAAAACCAAAAACAAAAAACCAAAAACCAAAAACCAATGACCAAAAACCAAAAACCGAAAACCAAAAACCAAAAACCACAAACCAAAAAACCAAAAACCAAAAACCAAAAACCAAATACAAAAATCAAAAACCAAAAACTAAAAACCGAAAACCAAAAACCAAAAACCAAAAACCAAAACCCAAAAACCAAAAACCAAAAACCAAAAACCAAAAACCAAAAACAAAAGACCAAAAACCAAAAACCAATAACAAAAACCAAAAACCAAAAACCAAAACCAAAAACCAAAAACCAAAAACCAAAAACCAAAAACCAAAACCAAAAGACCAAAAACCAATAACAAAAACCAAAAACCAAAAACCAAAAACCAAAAACCAAAAACCAAAAACCAAAACCAAAAACCAAAAACCAAAAACCAAAAACCAAAAACCAAAAACCAAATACCAAAAACAAAAAACCAAAAACAAAAAACCAAAAACAAAAACCAAAAACCAAAAACCAAAAACCAAAAACCAAAAACCAAAACCAAAAACCAAAAACCAAAAACCAAAAACCAAAAACCGAAAACCAAAAACCAAAAACCACAAACCAAAAAACCAAAAACCAAGAACCAAAAATTAAAAAACCAAAAACCAAAAACCAAAAACCAAAAACCATAAACCAAAAACCAAAAACCAAAAACCAAAAACCAAAAACTAAAAACCAAAAACCAAAAACTGAAAACCGAAAACCAAAAACCAAAAACCAAAAACCAAAAACCAAAAACCAAAAACCAAAAACCAAAAACCAAAAACCAAAAACCAAAAACCAAAAACCAAAAACCAAAAACCAAAAACCAAAAACCAAAAACCAATGACCAAAAACCAAAACCCGAAAACCAAAAACCAAAAACCACAAACCAAAAAACCAAAAACCAAAAGCCAAAAACCAAAAACCAAAAACCAAAAACTAAAAACTGAAAACCGAAATCCAAAAACCAAAAACCAAAAACCAAAAACCAAAAACCGAAAACTAAAAACCAAAAAACCAAAAACCAAAAGAACAAAAACCAAAAACCGAAAACCAAAAACCAAAAACCAAAAACCAAAAACAAAAAACCAAAAACCAAAAGCCAAAAACCAAAAACCAAAAACCAAAAACCAAAAACCAAAAACCAAAAACCAAAAACCAAAAACCAAAAACCAAAAACCAAAAACCAAAAACCAAAAACCAAAAACCAAAAACCAAAAACCAAAAACCAAAAACCAAAAACCAAAAACCAAAAACCAAAAACCAAAAACCAAAAACCAAAAACCAAAAACCAAAAACCAAAAACCAAAAACCAAAAACCAAAAACCAAAAACCAATAACCAAAAACCAAAAACCAAAAACCAAAAACCAAAAACCAAAAACCAAAAACCAAAAACCAAAAACCAAAAACCAAAAACCAAAAACCAAAAACCAAAAACCAAAAACCAAAAACCAAAAACCAAAAACCAAAAACCAAAAACCAAAAACCAAAAACCAAAAACCAAAAACCAAAAACCAAAAACCAAAAACCAAAAACCAAAAACCAAAAACCAAAAACCAAAAACCAAAAACCAAAAAACCAAAAACCAAAAACCAAAAACCAAAAACCAAAAACCAAAAACCAAAAACCAAAAACCAAAAACCAAAAACCAAAAACCAAAAACCAAAAACCAAAAACCAAAAACCAAAAAACCAAAACCCAAAAACCAAAAACCAAAAACCAAAAACCAAAAACCAAAAACCAAAAACCAAAAACCAAAAGCCAAAAACCAAAAACTAAAAAACCAAAAACCAAAAACTACAAACCAAGAACCAAAAACCAAAAACTAAAAATCAAAAACTGAAAACCAAAAACCAAAAACCAAAAACCAAAAAACATAAACCAATAAACCAAAAACCAAAAACCAAAAACCAAAAACCAAAAACCAAAAACCAAAAACCAAAAACCAAAAACCAAAAACCAAAAACCAAACACCAAAAACCAAAAACCAAAAACCAAAAACCAAAAACCAAAAACGAAAAACCAAAAACCAAAAACCAAAAACCAAAAACCAAAAACCAAAAACCAAAAACCAAAAACCAAAAACCAAAAACCAAAAACCAAAAACAAAAGACCAAAAACCAAAAACCAAAAACCAAAAACCAAAAACCAAAAACCAAAAACCAAAAACCAAAAACCAAAAACCAAAAACCAAAAACCAAAAACCAAAAACCAAAAACCAAAAACCAAAAACCAAAAACCAAAAACCAAAAACCAAAAAACAAAAACCAAAAACCAAAAACCAAAAACCAAAAACAAAAGACCAAAAACACAAAACCAAAAACCAGAAACCAAAAACCAAAAACCAAAAACCAAAAACCAAAAACCAAAAACCAAAAACCAAAAACCAAAAACCAAAAACCAAAAACCAAAAACCAAAAACCAAAAACCAAAAACCAAAAACCAAAAACCAAAAACCAAAAACCAAAAACCAAAAACCAAAAACCAAAAACCAAAAACCAAAAACCAAAAAACAAGGACCAAAAACCAAAAACCAAAACCCAAAAACCAAAAACCAAAAACCAGAAACCAAAAACCAAAAACAAAAACCAAAAACCAAAAACCAAAAAACAAAAACCAAAAACCAAAAACCAAAACCAAAAACAAAAATCCAAAAACCAAAAACCAAAAACCAAAAACCAAAAACCAAAAACCAAAAACCAACAACCAATGACCAAAAACCAAAAACCGAAAACCAAAAACCATAAACCACAAACCAAAAAACCAAAAACCAAAAACCAAAAACCAAAAACAAAAGACAAAAACCCAAAAACCAAAAACCAAAACCAAAACCAAAAACCAAAAACCGAAAACCAAAAACCAAAAACCAAAAACCAAAAACCAAAAACCAAAAACCAAAATCCAAAAACCAAAAACAAAAAACCAAAAACCAAAAACCAGAAACCAAAAACCAAAAACCAAAAACCAATGACCAAAAACCAAAAACCGAAAACCAAAAACCAAAAACCACAAACCAAAAAACCAAAAACCAAAAACCAAAAACCAAAAACCAAAAATCCAATAACCAAAAACCAAAAACCAAAAACCAAAAACCAAAAACCAAAAACCAAAAACCAAAAACCAAAAACCAAAAACCAAAAACAAAAGACAAAAACCCAAAAACCAAAAACCAAAACCAAAACCAAAAACCAAAAACCGAAAACCAAAAACCAAAAACCAAAAACCAAAAACCAAAAACCAAAAACCAAAAACCAAAAACCAAAAACAAAAAACCAAAAACCAAAAACCAATGACCAAAAACCAAAAACCGAAAACCAAAAACCAAAAACCACAAACCAAAAAACCAAAAACCAAAAACCAAAAACCAAATACAAAAATCAAAAACCAAAAACCAAAAACCGAAAACCAAAAACCAAAAACCAAAAACCAAAACCCAAAAACCAAAAACCAAAAACCAAAAACCAAAAACCAAAAACAAAAGACCAAAAACCAAAAACCAATAACAAAAACCAAAAACCAAAAACCAAAACCAAAAACCAAAAACCAAAAACCAAAAACCAAAAACCAAAACCAAAAGACCAAAAACCAATAACAAAAACCAAAAACCAAAAACCAAAAACCAAAAACCAAAAACCAAAAACCAAAACCAAAAACCAAAAACCAAAAACCAAAAACCAAAAACCAAAAACCAAATACCAAAAACAAAAAACCAAAAACAAAAAACCAAAAACAAAAACCAAAAACCAAAAACCAAAAACCAAAAACCAAAAACCAAAACCAAAAACCAAAAACCAAAAACCAAAAACCAAAAACCGAAAACCAAAAACCAAAAACCACAAACCAAAAAACCAAAAACCAAGAACCAAAAATTAAAAAACCAAAAACCAAAAACCAAAAACCAAAAACCATAAACCAAAAACCAAAAACCAAAAACCAAAAACCAAAAACTAAAAACCAAAAACCAAAAACTGAAAACCGAAAACCAAAAACCAAAAACCAAAAACCAAAAACCAAAAACCAAAAACCAAAAACCAAAAACCAAAAACCAAAAACCAAAAACCAAAAACCAAAAACCAAAAACCAAAAACCAAAAACCAATGACCAAAAACCAAAACCCGAAAACCAAAAACCAAAAACCACAAACCAAAAAACCAAAAACCAAAAGCCAAAAACCAAAAACCAAAAACCAAAAACTAAAAACTGAAAACCGAAATCCAAAAACCAAAAACCAAAAACCAAAAACCAAAAACCGAAAACTAAAAACCAAAAAACCAAAAACCAAAAGAACAAAAACCAAAAACCGAAAACCAAAAACCAAAAACCAAAAACCAAAAACAAAAAACCAAAAACCAAAAGCCAAAAACCAAAAACCAAAAACCAAAAACCAAAAACCAAAAACCAAAAACCAAAAACCAAAAACCAAAAACCAAAAACCAAAAACCAAAAACCAAAAACCAAAAACCAAAAACCAAAAACCAAAAACCAAAAACCAAAAACCAAAAACCAAAAACCAAAAACCAAAAACCAAAAACCAAAAACCAAAAACCAAAAACCAAAAACCAAAAAAAAAAACAAAAGCCAAAAATCAAAAACCAAAAACCAAAAACCAAAAACCAAATAACCGAAAACCAAAAACCAAAACCAAAAACCAAAAACCAAAAACGAAAAAACATAAACAAAAAACCAAAAATCAAAAACCAAAAACTGAGAACCAAAAACCAAAGACCAAAAACCAAAAACTGAAAACCAGGAACCAAAAACACAAAACCAAAACCAAAAACCAAAAACCAAAAACCAAAAACTAAAAAACCAAAAACCAAAATCAAAAACCAAAAACCAAAAACCAAAAACTACAAACCAAAAACCAAAAACCAAAAACCAAAAATCAAAAACTGAAAACCAAAAACCAAAAACCAAAAACCAAAAAACATAAACCAAAAACCAAAAACCGAAAACCGAAAACCAAAAACCAAAAACCAAAAACCAAAAACCAAAAACCAAAAACCAAAAACCAAAAACCAAAAACCAAAAACCAAAAACCAAAAACCAAAAACCAAAAACCAAAAACCAAAAACCAGAAACCAAAAACCAAAAACAAAAACCAAAAACCAAAAACCAAAAAACAAAAACCAAAAACCAAAAACCAAAACCAAAAACAAAAATCCAAAAACCAAAAACCAAAAACCAAAAACCAAAAACCAAAAACCAAAAACCAACAACCAATGACCAAAAACCAAAAACCGAAAACCAAAAACCATAAACCACAAACCAAAAAACCAAAAACCAAAAACCAAAAACCAAAAACAAAAGACAAAAACCCAAAAACCAAAAACCAAAACCAAAACCAAAAACCAAAAACCGAAAACCAAAAACCAAAAACCAAAAACCAAAAACCAAAAACCAAAAACCAAAATCCAAAAACCAAAAACAAAAAACCAAAAACCAAAAACCAGAAACCAAAAACCAAAAACCAAAAACCAATGACCAAAAACCAAAAACCGAAAACCAAAAACCAAAAACCACAAACCAAAAAACCAAAAACCAAAAACCAAAAACCAAAAACCAAAAATCCAATAACCAAAAACCAAAAACCAAAAACCAAAAACCAAAAACCAAAAACCAAAAACCAAAAACCAAATACCAAAAACAAAAAACCAAAAACCAAAAACCAAAAACCAAAAACCAAAAACCAAAAACCAAAAACCAAAAACCAAAAACCAAAAAAAACCAAAAACCAAAAACCAATGACCAAAAACCAAAAACCGAAAACCAAAAACCAAAAACCACAAACCAAAAAACCAAAAACCAAAAACCAAAAACCAAATACAAAAATCAAAAACCAAAAACCAAAAACCGAAAACCAAAAACCAAAAACCAAAAACCAAAACCCAAAAACCAAAAACCAAAAACCAAAAACCAAAAACCAAAAACAAAAGACCAAAAACCAAAAACCAATAACAAAAACCAAAAACCAAAAACCAAAACCAAAAACCAAAAACCAAAAACCAAAAACCAAAAACCAAAACCAAAAGACCAAAAACCAATAACAAAAACCAAAAACCAAAAACCAAAAACCAAAAACCAAAAACCAAAAACCAAAACCAAAAACCAAAAACCAAAAACCAAAAACCAAAAACCAAAAACCAAATACCAAAAACAAAAAACCAAAAACAAAAAACCAAAAACAAAAACCAAAAACCAAAAACCAAAAACCAAAAACCAAAAACCAAAACCAAAAACCAAAAACCAAAAACCAAAAACCAAAAACCGAAAACCAAAAACCAAAAACCACAAACCAAAAAACCAAAAACCAAGAACCAAAAATTAAAAAACCAAAAACCAAAAACCAAAAACCAAAAACCATAAACCAAAAACCAAAAACCAAAAACCAAAAACCAAAAACTAAAAACCAAAAACCAAAAACTGAAAACCGAAAACCAAAAACCAAAAACCAAAAACCAAAAACCAAAAACCAAAAACCAAAAACCAAAAACCAAAAACCAAAAACCAAAAACCAAAAACCAAAAACCAAAAACCAAAAACCAAAAACCAATGACCAAAAACCAAAACCCGAAAACCAAAAACCAAAAACCACAAACCAAAAAACCAAAAACCAAAAGCCAAAAACCAAAAACCAAAAACCAAAAACTAAAAACTGAAAACCGAAATCCAAAAACCAAAAACCAAAAACCAAAAACCAAAAACCGAAAACTAAAAACCAAAAAACCAAAAACCAAAAGAACAAAAACCAAAAACCGAAAACCAAAAACCAAAAACCAAAAACCAAAAACAAAAAACCAAAAACCAAAAGCCAAAAACCAAAAACCAAAAACCAAAAACCAAAAACCAAAAACCAAAAACCAAAAACCAAAAACCAAAAACCAAAAACCAAAAACCAAAAACCAAAAACCAAAAACCAAAAACCAAAAACCAAAAACCAAAAACCAAAAACCAAAAACCAAAAACCAAAAACCAAAAACCAAAAACCAAAAACCAAAAACCAAAAACCAAAAACCAAAAAAAAAAACAAAAGCCAAAAATCAAAAACCAAAAACCAAAAACCAAAAACCAAATAACCGAAAACCAAAAACCAAAACCAAAAACCAAAAACCAAAAACGAAAAAACATAAACAAAAAACCAAAAATCAAAAACCAAAAACTGAGAACCAAAAACCAAAGACCAAAAACCAAAAACTGAAAACCAGGAACCAAAAACACAAAACCAAAACCAAAAACCAAAAACCAAAAACCAAAAACTAAAAAACCAAAAACCAAAATCAAAAACCAAAAACCAAAAACCAAAAACTACAAACCAAAAACCAAAAACCAAAAACCAAAAATCAAAAACTGAAAACCAAAAACCAAAAACCAAAAACCAAAAAACATAAACCAAAAACCAAAAACCGAAAACCGAAAACCAAAAACCAAAAACCAAAAACCAAAAACCAAAAACCAAAAACCAAAAACCAAAAACCAAAAACCAAAAACCAAAAACCAAAAACCAAAAACCAAAAACCAAAAACCAAAAACCAAAAACCAAAAACCAAAAACCAAAAACCAAAAACCAAAAACCAAAAACCAAAAACCAAAAACCAAAAACCAAAAACCAAAAACCAAAAACCAAAAACCAAAAACCAAAAACCAAAAACCAAAAACCAAAAACCAAAAACCAAAAACCAAAAACCAAAAACCAAAAACCAAAAACCAAAAACCAAAAACCAAAAACCAAAAACCAAAAACCAAAAACCAAAAACCAAAAACCAAAAACCAAAAACAAAAACCAAAAACCAAAAACCAAAAACCAAAAACCAAAACCAAAAACAAAAAACCAAAAACCAAAAACCAAAAACCAAAAACCAAAAACCAATAACCAAAAACCAAAAACCAAAAACCAAAAACCAAAAGCCTATAACCAATGACCAAAAACCAAAAACCGAAAACCAAAAACCAAAAACCACAAACCAAAAAACCAAAAACACAAAACCAAAAACCAAAAACTGAAAACCGAAAACCAAAAGCCAAAAACCAAAAACAAAAAACCAAAAACCAAAAACCAAAAACCAAAAACCAAAAACCAAAAACCAAAAACCAAAAACCAAAAACCAAAAACCAAAAACCAAAAACCAAAAACCAAAAACCAAAAACCAAAAACCGAAAACCAAAAACCAAAAACCAAAAACCAAAAACCAAAAACCAAAAACCAAAAACCAAAAAACAAAAACCAAAACCAAAAACTTAAAACCAAAAACCAAAAAACCAAAAACCAAAAACCAAAAACCAAAACCAAAAACAAAAAACCAAAAACCAAAAACCAAAAACCAAAAACTTAAAACCAAAAATCAAAAACCAAAAAACCAAAAACCACAAACCAAAAACCAAAAAACCAAAAACCACAAACCAAAAACCAAAAAACCAAAAACCAAAAACCAAAAACCAAAAACCAAAAACCAAAAACCAAAAACCAAAAAACAAAAACCAAAACCAAAAACCTAAAACCAAAAACCAAAAACCAAAAACCAAAAACAAAAACCAAAAACCAAAAAGCAAAAACCAAAAACCAAAAACCAAAACCAAAAAAAAAAAACCAAAAACCAAAAACCAAAAACCAAAAACCAAAAACAAAAACCAAAAACCAAAAACAAAAACCAAAAACCAAAAAGCAAAAACCAAAAACCAAAAACCAAAACCAAAAACAAAAAACCAAAAACCAAAAACCAAAAACCAAAAACCAAAAACCAAAAACCAAAAACCAAAAACCAAAAACAAAAACCAAAAACCAAAAACCAAAAACCAAAAACCAAAAACCAAAAACCAAAAACCAAAAACCAAAAACCAAAAACCAAAAACCAAAAACCAAAAACCAAAAACCAAAATCAAAAACCAAAAACCAAAAACCAAAAACCAAAAACCAAAAACCAAAAACCAAAAACCAAAAACAAAAAACCAAAAACCAAAAACCAAAAACCACAAACCAAAAACCAAAAACCAAAAACCAAAAACAAAAAACCAAAAACCAAAAACCAAAAACCAAAAACCACAAACCAAAAACCAAAAACCAAAAACCAAAAACCAAAAACTGAAAACCAAAAACCAAAAACCAAAAACCAAAAACAAAAAACCAAAAAACCAAAAACCAAAAACCAAAAACCAAAAACCAAAAACCAAAAACAGAAAACCAAAAACAAAATCAAAAACCAAAAACCAAAAACCAAAAACCAAAAACCAAAAACCAAAAACCAAAAACCACAAACCAAAAACCAAAAACCAAAAACAAAAAACCAAAAACCAAAAACCAAAAACCAAAAACCAATAACCAAAAACCAAAAACCAAAAACCAAAAACCAAAAACCAAAAACCAAAAAACAAAAACCAAAAACCAAAAACCAAAAACCAAGCACCAAAAACCAAAAACCAAAAACCAAGAATCGAAAACCAAAACCAAAAACCAAAAACCAAAAACCAAAAACGAAAAAACGAAAAATAAAAACCAAAAACCAAAATAAAACCAAAAACCAAAAACCAAAAAACAAAAACCATAAACCAAAAACCAAAAACCAAAAACCAAAAACCAAAAACCAAAAACCAAAAACCAAAAACCAAAAACCAAAAATGGAAAAAAAACCAATAACCAAAAACCAAAACCAAAAACCAAAAACCAAAAACCAAAAACCAAAAACCAAAAACCAAAAACCAAAAACCAAAAACCAAAAACCAAGAACCAAAAACCAAAAACCAAAAACGGAAAACCAAAAACCAAAAACCAAAAACCAAAATCAAGACCCAAAAACCAAAAACCAAAAACCAAAAATCAAAAACCTAAAACCAAAAACCAAAAACCAAAAACCAAAAACCAAAAACCAAAATAACAAAATAACAAAAACCAAAAACCTAAAACCAAAAACCAAAAACCAAAAACCAAAAACCAAAAACCAAAAACCAAAAACCAAAAACCACAAACCAAAAACCAAAAACCAAAAACCAAAAACAAAAAACCAAAAACCAAAAACCAAAAACCAAAAACCACAAACCAAAAACCAAAAACCAAAAACCAAAAACCAAAAACTGAAAACCAAAAACCAAAAACCAAAAACCAAAAACCAAAAACAAAAAACCAAAAAACCAAAAACCAAAAACCAAAAACCAAAAACCAAAAACAGAAAACCAAAAACAAAATCAAAAACCAAAAACCAAAAACCAAAAACCAAAAACCATAAACCAAAAACCAAAAACCAAAAACCAAAAACCAAAAACCAAAAACCAAAAACCACAAACCAAAAACCAAAAACCAAAAACAAAAAACCAAAAACCAAAAACCAAAAACCAAAAACCAATAACCAAAAACCAAAAACCAAAAACCAAAAACCAAAAACCAAAAACCAAAAAACAAAAACCAAAAACCAAAAAACGAAAACCAAAAACCAAAAACGGAAAACCAAAAACCAAAAACCAACAACCAAAAACCAAAATCAAGACCCCAAAACCAAAAACCAAAAACCAAAAACCAAAAACCAAAAACCAAAAACCAAAAACCAAAAACCAAAAGCCAAAATAACAAAATAACAAAAACCAAAAATCGAAAACCAAAAACCAAAAACCAATGACCAAAAACCAAAAACCGAAAACCAAAAACCAAAAACCACAAACCAAAAAACCAAAAACACAAAACCAAAAACCAAAAACTGAAAACCGAAAACCAAAAACCAAAAACCAAAAACCAAAAACCAAAAGCCAAAATAACAAAATAACAAAAACCAAAAATCAAAAACCAAAAACCAAAAACCAAAAACCAATGACCAAAAACCAAAAACCGAAAACCAAAAACCAAAAACCACAAACCAAAAAACCAAAAACACAAAACCAAAAACCAAAAACTGAAAACCGAAAACCAAAAACCAAAAACCAAAAACCAAAAACCAAAAACCAAAAACCAAAAACCAAAAATCAAAAACCAAAATAACGAAAACCAATAACCAAAAACCAAAAACCAAAAACCAAAAACCACAAACCAAAAACCAAAAACCAAAAACCGAAACCAAAAACCAAAAACCAAAAACCAAAAACCAAAAACCAAAAACCAAAAACCAAAAACCAAAAACCAAAAAAACAAAACCAAAAACCAAAAACCAAAAACCAAAAACCAAAAACCCAAAACCAAAAACCAAAAACCAAAAACCAAAAACCAAAAACCAAAAACCAAAAACCAAAAACCAAAAACCAAAAACCAAAAACCACAAACCAAAAACCAAAAACCAAAAACCAAAAACAAAAAACCAAAAACCAAAAACCAAAAACCAAAAACCACAAACCAAAAACCAAAAACCAAAAACCAAAAACCAAAAACTGAAAACCAAAAACCAAAAACCAAAAACCAAAAACAAAAAACCAAAAAACCAAAAACCAAAAACCAAAAACCAAAAACCAAAAACCAAAAACCAAAAACCAAAAACCAAAAACCAAAAACCAAAAACCAAAAACCAAAAACCAAGAACCAAAAACCAAAAACCAAAAACGGAAAACCAAAAACCAAAAACCAAAAACCAAAATCAAGACCCAAAAACCAAAAACCAAAAACCAAAAACCAAAAACAAAAAACCAAAAACCAAAAACCAAAAACCAAAAACCAAAATAACAAAATAACAAAAACCAAAAACCTAAAACCAAAAACCAAAAACCAAAAACCAAAAACCAAAAACCAAAAACCAAAAACCAAAAACCATAAACCAAAAACCAAAAACCAAAAACCAAAAACAAAAAACCAAAAACCAAAAACCAAAAACCAAAAACCACAAACCAAAAACCAAAAACCAAAAACCAAAAACCAAAAACTGAAAACCAAAAACCAAAAACCAAAAACCAAAAACCAAAAACAAAAAACCAAAAAACCAAAAACCAAAAACCAAAAACCAAAAACCAAAAACAGAAAACCAAAAACAAAATCAAAAACCAAAAACCAAAAACCAAAAACCAAAAACCATAAACCAAAAACCAAAAACCAAAAACCAAAAACCAAAAACCAAAAACCACAAAACAAAAACCAAAAACCAAAAACAAAAAACCAAAAACCAAAAACCAAAAACCAAAAACCAATAACCAAAAACCAAAAACCAAAAACCAAAAACCAAAAACCAAAAAACAAAAACCAAAAACCAAAAAACAAAAACCAAATACCAAAAACCAAGCACCAAAAACCAAAAACCAAAAACCAAGAATCGAAAACCAAAACCAAAAACCAAAAACCAAAAACGAAAAAACGAAAAATAAAAACCAAAAATCAAAATAAAACCAAAAACCAAAAACCAAAAAACAAAAACCATAAACCAAAAACCAAAAACCAAAAACCAAAAACCAAAAACCAAAAACCAAAAACCAAAAACCAAAAAAAAAAACCAATAACCAAAAACCAAAACCAAAAACATAAAACCAAAAACCAAAAACCAAAAACCAAAAACCAAAAACCAAAAACCAAAAACCAAAAACCAAAAACCAAAAACCAAAAACCAAAAACCAAAAACCAAAAACCAAAAACCAAAAACCAAAAACGGAAAACCAAAAACCAAAAACTAACAACCAAAAACCAAAATCAAGACCCCAAAACCAAAAACCAAAAACCAAAAACCAAAATCCAAAAACCAAAAACCAAAAACCAAAAACCAAAAGCCAAAATAACAAAATAACAAAAACCAAAAATCAAAAAATCCCCGTTGGCAGCACCAGCCGGAAAGGTAAATTTCTCGTATGTAGCATAAAGCTTCGAAAAAAAATTTGGCTTGCCTACTACTCAACTTCTTTCTGCGATTTTCGTAGTACCACATGGGTATTTATTAACGTAAAAAAAATCTGGCTACGTTCGTTCTTAGAGACCTTTTATCGGGGCGCAAATATTTTGCTAATTAAATTGAGTTGCATACGTATGGATTACATATTGAAAATCGGCGGATCATAAATTGTTGTAAACATATAAATACCGGTTTCGCCCTTCTCGCATTTGCTGTTTACACAGTTCACAGTGGTAACCACACAAAGGCTTAAATAGCTCGAATAGTTAATTTCAAAAGATTTCCATGAAAGTTTAATCAGCACTTGCGTTGCCATTAATATATACATTTTCAATTTTTTTCTGAACTATGAGGGCCGTCATTTCAATTTTTATTGAAATCGGCTGCTAAAAATATTAAGCTGTAAATTTTCGACTTTTTCATTTGTCATTCGATTTGCATAATTAAATTAAATTAACTTGCGTTAATAACTTATAATTTCAAGTTTCAACGGAATCTGTTGAGAATCTTGGCTGCTACAGAAATAAAAAAAATTGTATGCCACCCCCCTGTATGGGGAGACCCCCCTTAAAATACCTTCAAATATTTTCTTGCACTGCAAATTTCAAGAGGCACCACTTTTGACCTACGTAGAAAATTTCCTCATTCTAGCTCATGTGGTTTGCGAGAAAACTTGTTTTGACGCACGAACAAACGGACGGACAGACAGACAAGTCGCGATTTTATAATTTTTTTAGGGGATTGTTAAAAAGATTTTACAATATCTTAAAAATGGTCTGGTTTATAAATTCTATCAAGTAAAGTCATTTAAAACGTTATCATGAAAAATATTCATTATTTCAGTTGGCACTAAAATAGCGAATTGCGCTTGCCTTCTGACCTTTGGGGGCCGCCATTTTGAATGCATGCATTTTATTTTGGATTATTTTAAATCTTTGTATGCTAGGAACTCATCAATCAATGTACTATCTCGTTCAAATAGAAGTTTCACTCTAGACAGGGCAAAATAATTCAATTTTTAAAGAAAATGGCAGCTAAAAATATTAGGCTTTAAATTTTCGACTTTTTTATTTTTCATTCAATTTTAATAATTTCCTGCAAAATACAAAAACATAGTACAGAGATCCATAATCTCAAGTTTCATCAAAATCCGCTGGAAAATGTGACCGCTAGAGGGCCACAAAAACCTGAAAAAAACGCATATTTAAACGGCCGCCATTTTGAAATTTGCTCATGCATGATCACCAAAATATCAAAGACTGTAGGCCTAAATAATGTCTATCTTGAAACCGAATTTCGTATATGTCGGATTAAAATTGCGACTTTAAAAAGCCTTTGAAATTTTGCCCTTTAACTGGCCGCCATTTTGTTTTTTGCAACTTGACCTCCAATTTTTTCACGTAATTCTTTAGATACTTATAATTTCTATCAAGTTATCAAATTTCATGAAAATCTGTTGAAAGCTTTGACCACTATTACAACAACAAAATTTTGCACGTTTTTCGACCTTTGAGCGGCCGCCATTTTGTTTCTGCCGTACCGACTTTGGATTTTTTATTGTGAGATTCATCACATACAGCAATGAACCTTTGTACCAAATTTCATCCAAATCGGAGCTATACTTTGGTCAGAACAGAAATCACGATTTTTCGTCTAAAATGGCCGCCATTTTGTTTTTGCCCGGCCGATATAGCTGGTTCACGAACTTAACCGAGATAATTACCCAATACACCTTTCCTGAAAATTTGGTGAAAATCGAAGCAAAATTGCGACCTCTATCGTGGTCACAAATTTCGTTATATCCCATATATATATATATATATATATATATATATGATGCTCTCCGCAATAGGTAAATTTCTCTCGAGAAATTTACCTAAAAACCAAAAACCAAAAACCAATGACCAAAAACCAAAAACCGAAAACCAAAAACCAAAAACCACAAACCAAAAAACCAAAAACACAAAACCAAAAACCAAAAACTGAAAACCGAAAACCAAAAACCAAAAACCAAAAAGCAAAAACGAAAAACCAAAAACCAAAAACCAAAAACCAAAAACATAAAAACCAAAAACCAAAAACCAAAAACCAAAAACCAAAAACTGAAACCCAAAAACCAAAAACCAAATCCAAAAACCAAAAACCACAAACCAAAAACCAAAAAACCAAAAACCAAAAACCAAAAACCAAAAACCAAAAACCAAAAAACAAAAAACCAAAAACCAAAAACCAAAAACCAAAAACCAAAAACTGAAACCCAAAAACCAAAAACCAAATCCAAAAACCAAAAACCACAAACCAAAAAACCAAAAACACATAACCAAAAACCAAAAACCAAAAACCCAAAAAGCAAAAACCGAAAACCAAAAACCAAAAACAAAAAACCAAAAACCAAAAACCAAAAACCAAAAACCAAATACCAAAAACCAAAAACCAAAAACCAAAAACCAAAAACCAAAAACCACAAACCAAAAACCAAAAACCAAAAACCACAAACCAAAAACCAAAAACCAAAAACCAAAAATCAAAAACCAAAACCCAAAAACCAAAAACCAAAAACCAAAAACCAGAAACCAAAAACCAAAAACCAAAAACCAAAAACCAAAATTCAAAAACCAAAAACATAAACCAAAAACCAAAAACCAAAAACCAAAAACCAAAAACCAAAAACCAAAAACCAAAAACCAAAATAACAAAAACCAAAAACCAAAAAACAAAAAACCAAAAACCAAAAACCACACTCCAAAAACCACAAAACCAAAAACCACAAACCAAAAACCAAAAACCAAAAACCAAAAACCGAAAAACTAAAAACCAAAAACCAAAAACCAAAAACCAAAAACCAAAAACCAAAAACCAAAAACCAAAAACCAAAAACCAAAACCGTAAACCATAAACCAAAAACCAAAAAACAAAAACCAAAAACCAAAAACCAAAAACCAAAAACCAGAAACCAAAAACCAAAAACCAAAAACCAAAAACCAATAACCAAAAACCAAAAACCAAAAACCAAAAACCAAAAACCAAAAACCAAAAACCACAAACCAAAAACCAAAAACCAAAAACCAAAAACCAAAAACCAAAAACCAAAAACCAAAAACCAAAAACCAAAAACCAAAAACCAATAACCAAAAACCAAAAACCAAAAACCAAAAACCAAAAACCAAAAACCAAAAACCAAAAACCAAAAACCAAAAACCAAAAACCAAAAACCAAAAACCAATAACCAAAAACCAAAAACCAAAAACCAAAAACCAAAAACCAAAAACCAAAAACCACAAACCAAAAACCAAAAACCAAAAACCAAAAACAAAAAACCAAAAACCAAAAACCAAAAACCAAAAACCACAAACCACAAACCAAAAACCAAAAACCAAAAACCAAAAACCAAAAACTGAAAACCAAAAACCAAAAACCAAAAACCAAAAACCAAAAACAAAAAACCAAAAAACCAAAAACCAAAAACCAAAAACCAAAAACCAAAAACAGAAAACCAAAAACAAAATCAAAAACCAAAAACCAAAAACCAAAAACCAAAAACCATAAACCAAAAACCAAAAACCAAAAACCAAAAACCAAAAACCAAAAACCACAAACCAAAAACCAAAAACCAAAAACAAAAAACCAAAAACCAAAAACCAAAAACCAAAAACCAAAAACCAATAACCAAAAACCAAAAACCAAAAACCAAAAACCAAAAACCAAAAAACAAAAACCAAAAACCAAAAAACAAAAACCAAATACCAAAAACCAAGCACCAAAAACCAAAAACCAAAAACCAAGAATCGAAAACCAAAACCAAAAACCAAAAACCAAAAACGAAAAAACGAAAAATAAAAACCAAAAATCAAAATAAAACCAAAAACCAAAAACCAAAAAACAAAAACCATAAACCAAAAACCAAAAACCAAAAACCAAAAACCAAAAACCAAAAACCGAAAACCAAAAACCAAAAAAAAAAAACCAATAACCAAAAACCAAAACCAAAAACATAAAACCAAAAACCAAAAACCAAAAACCAAAAACCAAAAACCAAAAACCAAAAACCAAAAACCAAAAACCAAAAACCAAAAACCAAAAACCAAAAACCAAAAACCAAAAACCAAAAACCAAAAACCAAAAACCAAAAACCAAAAACGGAAAACCAAAAACCAAAAACTAACAACCAAAAACCAAAATCAAGACCCCAAAACCAAAAACCAAAAACCAAAAACCAAAATCCAAAAACCAAAAACCAAAAACCAAAAACCAAAAGCCAAAATAACAAAATAACAAAAACCAAAAATCAAAAAATCCCCGTTGGCAGCACCAGCCGGAAAGGTAAATTTCTCGTATGTAGCATAAAGCTTCGAAAAAAAATTTGGCTTGCCTACTACTCAACTTCTTTCTGCGATTTTCGTAGTACCACATGGGTATTTATTAACGTAAAAAAAATCTGGCTACGTTCGTTCTTAGAGACCTTTTATCGGGGCGCAAATATTTTGCTAATTAAATTGAGTTGCATACGTATGGATTACATATTGAAAATCGGCGGATCATAAATTGTTGTAAACATATAAATACCGGTTTCGCCCTTCTCGCATTTGCTGTTTACACAGTTCACAGTGGTAACCACACAAAGGCTTAAATAGCTCGAATAGTTAATTTCAAAAGATTTCCATGAAAGTTTAATCAGCACTTGCGTTGCCATTAATATATACATTTTCAATTTTTTTCTGAACTATGAGGGCCGTCATTTCAATTTTTATTGAAATCGGCTGCTAAAAATATTAAGCTGTAAATTTTCGACTTTTTCATTTGTCATTCGATTTGCATAATTAAATTAAATTAACTTGCGTTAATAACTTATAATTTCAAGTTTCAACGGAATCTGTTGAGAATCTTGGCTGCTACAGAAATAAAAAAAATTGTATGCCACCCCCCTGTATGGGGAGACCCCCCTTAAAATACCTTCAAATATTTTCTTGCACTGCAAATTTCAAGAGGCACCACTTTTGACCTACGTAGAAAATTTCCTCATTCTAGCTCATGTGGTTTGCGAGAAAACTTGTTTTGACGCACGAACAAACGGACGGACAGACAGACAAGTCGCGATTTTATAATTTTTTTAGGGGATTGTTAAAAAGATTTTACAATATCTTAAAAATGGTCTGGTTTATAAATTCTATCAAGTAAAGTCATTTAAAACGTTATCATGAAAAATATTCATTATTTCAGTTGGCACTAAAATAGCGAATTGCGCTTGCCTTCTGACCTTTGGGGGCCGCCATTTTGAATGCATGCATTTTATTTTGGATTATTTTAAATCTTTGTATGCTAGGAACTCATCAATCAATGTACTATCTCGTTCAAATAGAAGTTTCACTCTAGACAGGGCAAAATAATTCAATTTTTAAAGAAAATGGCAGCTAAAAATATTAGGCTTTAAATTTTCGACTTTTTTATTTTTCATTCAATTTTAATAATTTCCTGCAAAATACAAAAACATAGTACAGAGATCCATAATCTCAAGTTTCATCAAAATCCGCTGGAAAATGTGACCGCTAGAGGGCCACAAAAACCTGAAAAAAACGCATATTTAAACGGCCGCCATTTTGAAATTTGCTCATGCATGATCACCAAAATATCAAAGACTGTAGGCCTAAATAATGTCTATCTTGAAACCGAATTTCGTATATGTCGGATTAAAATTGCGACTTTAAAAAGCCTTTGAAATTTTGCCCTTTAACTGGCCGCCATTTTGTTTTTTGCAACTTGACCTCCAATTTTTTCACGTAATTCTTTAGATACTTATAATTTCTATCAAGTTATCAAATTTCATGAAAATCTGTTGAAAGCTTTGACCACTATTACAACAACAAAATTTTGCACGTTTTTCGACCTTTGAGCGGCCGCCATTTTGTTTCTGCCATACCGACTTTGGATTTTTTATTGTGAGATTCATCACATACAGCAATGAACCTTTGTACCAAATTTCATCCAAATCGGAGCTATACTTTGGTCAGAACAGAAATCACGATTTTTCGTCTAAAATGGCCGCCATTTTGTTTTTGCCCGGCCGATATAGCTGGTTCACGAACTTAACCGAGATAATTACCCAATACACCTTTCCTGAAAATTTGGTGAAAATCGAAGCAAAATTGCGACCTCTATCGTGGTCACAAATTTCGTTATATCCCATATATATATATATATATATATATATATATATATGATGCTCTCCGCAATAGGTAAATTTCTCTCGAGAAATTTACCTAAAAACCAAAAACCAAAAACCAATGACCAAAAACCAAAAACCGAAAACCAAAAACCAAAAACCACAAACCAAAAAACCAAAAACACAAAACCAAAAACCAAAAACTGAAAACCGAAAACCAAAAACCAAAAAGCAAAAACGAAAAACCAAAAACCAAAAACCAAAAACCAAAAACCAAAAACCAAAAACCAAAAACCAAAAACCAAAAACCAAAAACTGAAACCCAAAAACCAAAAACCAAATCCAAAAACCAAAAACCACAAACCAAAAACCAAAAAACCAAAAACCAAAAACCAAAAACCAAAAACCAAAAACCAAAAAACAAAAAACCAAAAACCAAAAACCAAAAACCAAAAACCAAAAACTGAAACCCAAAAACCAAAAACCAAATCCAAAAACCAAAAACCACAAACCAAAAAACCAAAAACACATAACCAAAAACCAAAAACCAAAAACCCAAAAAGCAAAAACCGAAAACCAAAAACCAAAAACAAAAAACCAAAAACCAAAAACCAAAAACCAAAAACCAAATACCAAAAACCAAAAACCAAAAACCAAAAACCAAAAACCAAAAACCACAAACCAAAAACCAAAAACCAAAAACCACAAACCAAAAACCAAAAACCAAAAACCAAAAATCAAAAACCAAAACCCAAAAACCAAAAACCAAAAACCAGAAACCAAAAACCAAAAACCAAAAACCAAAAACCAAAATTCAAAAACCAAAAACATAAACCAAAAACCAAAAACCAAAAACCAAAAACCAAAAACCAAAAACCAAAAACCAAAAACCAAAAACCAAAATAACAAAAACCAAAAACCAAAAAACAAAAAACCAAAAACCAAAAACCACACTCCAAAAACCACAAAACCAAAAACCACAAACCAAAAACCAAAAACCAAAAACCAAAAACCGAAAAACTAAAAACCAAAAACCAAAAACCAAAAACCAAAAACCAAAAACCAAAAACCAAAAACCAAAACCGTAAACCATAAACCAAAAACCAAAAAACAAAAACCAAAAACCAAAAACCAAAAACCAAAAACCAGAAACCAAAAACCAAAAACCAAAAACCAAAAACCAATAACCAAAAACCAAAAACCAAAAACCAAAAACCAAAAACCAAAAACCAAAAACCACAAACCAAAAACCAAAAACCAAAAACCAAAAACCAAAAACCAAAAACCAAAAACCAAAAACCAAAAACCAATAACCAAAAACCAAAAACCAAAAACCAAAAACCAAAAACCAAAAACCAAAAACCAAAAACCAAAAACCAAAAACCAAAAACCAAAATAACAAAAACCAAAAACCAAAAACCAAAAACCAAAAACCAAAAACCAAAAACCAAAAACCAAAAACCAAAAACCAAAAATCAAAAACCAAAAACCAAAAACCAAAAACCAAAAACCAAAAACCAAAAACCAAAAACCAAAAACCAAAAACCAAAAACCAAAAGCCAAAAACCAAAAACCAAAAACCAAAAACCAAAAACCCAAAAACCAAAAACCAAAAACCAAAAACCAAAAACCAAAAACCAAAAACCAAAAACCAAAAAACAAAACCCAAAAACCAAAAACCAAAAACCAAAAACCAAAATCAAAAACCAAAAACCAAAAACCAAATACCAAAAACCCAAAACCAAAAACCAAAAACCAAAAACCAAAAACCAAAAACCAAAAACCCAAAAACCAAAAGCCCAAAAACCAAAAACCAAAAACTGAAAACCAAAAACCAAAAACCGAAGCCAAAAACCAAAAACCAAAAACCAAAAACCAAAAACCAAAAACCAAAAACCAAAAACCAAAAACCAAAAACCAAAAACCAAAAACCAAAAACCAAAAACCAAAAACCAAAAACCAAAAACCAAAAACCAAAAACCAAAAACCAAAAACCAAAAACCAAAAACCAAAAACCAAAAACCAAAAACCAAAAACCAAAAACCAAAAACCAAAAACCAAAAACCAAAAACCAAAAACCAAAAACCAAGACCAAAAACCAAAAACCAAAAACCAAAAACCAAAAACCAAAAACCAAAATAAAAAAAACCAAAAACCAAAAACCAAAAACCAAAAACCAAAAACCAAAAACCAAAAACCAAAAACCAAAAACCAAAAACCAAAAACCAAAAACCAAAAACCAAAAACCAAAAACCAAAAACCAAAAACCAAAAACCAAAAACCAAAAAACAAAAACCAAAAACCAAAAGCCAAAAACCAAAAACCAAAAACCAAAAACCCAAAAACCAAAAACCAAAAACCAAAAACCAAAAACCAAAAACCAAAAACCAAAAACCAAAACCAAAAACCAAAACCAAAAACCAAAAACCAAAAACAGAAAACCAAAAACCAAAAACCAAAAACCAAAAACCACAAACCAAAAACCAAAAACGAAAAACGAAAAACCAAAAACCAAAAACCAAAAACCAAAAACCAAAAATCAAAAACCAAAATAACGAAAACCAATAACCAAAAACCAAAAACCAAAAACCAAAAACCACAAACCAAAAACAAAAACCAAAAACCGAAACCAAAAACCAAAAACCAAAAACCAAAAAAACAAAACCAAAAACCAAAAACCAAAAACCAAAAACCCAAAACCAAAAACCAAAAACCAAAAACCAAAAACCAAAAACCAAAAACCAAAAACATAAAACCACAAACCAAAAACCAAAAACCAAAAACCAAAAACAAAAAACCAAAAACCAAAAACCAAAAACCAAAAACCACAAACCAAAAACCAAAAACCAAAAACCAAAAACCAAAAACCAAAAACCAAAAACTGAAAACCAAAAACCAAAAACCAAAAACCAAAAACCACAAACCAAAAACCAAAAACCAAAAACCAAAAACCAAAAACAAAAAACCAAAAACCAAAAACCAAAAACCAAAACCCCAAAAACCAAAAACCAAAAACAGAAAACCAAAAACAAAATCAAAAACCAAAAACCAAAAACCAAAAACCAAAAACCATAAACCAAAAACCAAAAACCAAAAACCAAAAACCAAAAACCAAAAACCAAAAACCACAAACCAAAAACCAAAAACCAAAAACCAAAAACAAAAAACCAAAAACCAAAAACCAAAAACCAAAAACCAAAAACCAAAAACCAAAAACCAATAACCAAAAACCAAAAAACAAAAACCAAAAACCAAAAACCAAAAACCAAAAACCAAAAACCAAAAACCAAAACCAAGCACCAAAAACCAAAAACCAAAAACCAAAAACCAAGAATCAAAAACCAAAAACCAAAAACCAAAAACCAAAAACCAAAGACCAAAAACCAAAAACCAATGACAAAAAACCAAAAACCAAAAACCAAAATCAAAAACCAAAAACCAAAAACGAAAAAACGAAAAATAAAAACCAAAAACCAAAATAAAACCAAAAACCAAAAACCAAAAAACAAAAACCATAAACCAAAAACCAAAAACCAAAAACCAAAAACCAAAAACCAAAAACCAAAAACCAAAAACCAAAACCAAAATCCGATAACCAAATACCAAAAACCAAAAACCAAAAACCGAAAACCAAAAACCAAAAACCAAAAACCAAAAACCAAAAACCAAAAACCAAAAACCCAAAAACCAACAACCCAAAAACCAAAAACTGAAAACCAAAAACCAAAAACCCAATAACCAAAAACCAAAATTCCAATAACCAAAACCAAAATCCGAAAACCAAAAACCAAAAACCAAAAACCAAAAACCAAAAACCAAAAACGAAAAACCAAAAACCAAAAACCAAAAACCAAAAACCAAAAACCAAAAACCAAAAACCAAAAAACCAAAAACCAAAAACCCAAAAACCAAAATCCAAAAACTGAAAACCAAAAACCAAAAACCACAAACCAAAAATCCAATAACCAAAATCCGAAAACCAAAAACCAAAAACCAAAAACCAAAAACCAAAAACCAAAAACCAAAAACCAATAACCAAAAACCAAAAACCAAGAACCAAAAACCAAAAACCAAAAACCAAAAACCAAAAAACAAAACCCAAAAACCAAAAACCAAAAACCAAAAACCAAAATCAAAAACCAAAAACCAAAAACCAAATACCAAAAACCAAAAACCAAAAACCAAAAACCAAAAACCAAAAAACCAAAAACCAAAAACCCAAAAACCAAAAACCAAAAACTGAAAACCAAAAACCAAAAACCGAAGCCAAAAACCAAAAACCCAATAACCAAAACCAAAATCCGAAAACCAAAAATCAATAACAAAAACCAAAAACCAAAAACCAAAAACCAAAAACCAAAAACCAAAAACCAAAAACCAAAAACCAAGAACCAAAAACCAAAAACAAAAAACCAAAAACCAAAAACCAAAAACCACAACCAAAAACCAAAATCAAGACCCAAAAACCAAAAACCAAAAACCGAAAACCAAAAACCAAGATCCAAAAACCAAAAACAAAAAACAAAAAACCAAAAACTAAAAACCGAAAACCAAAAACCAACAGCCAAAAACCAAAATCGAGACCAAAAACCAAAAACCAAAAAACCAAAAACCAAAAACCAATAACCAAAAACCAAAAACCAACAACCAAAAACAAAAATCGAGACCCAAAAACCAAAAACCAAAAAACCAAAAACCAAAAACCAAAAACCAAAAACCAAAAACCAAAAACCAAAAACCAAAAACCAAAAACCAAAAACCAAAAACCAAAAACCAAAAACCAAAAAGCAAAAACCAAAAACCCAAAACCAAAAACCAAAAACCAAAAAACCAAAAACCAAAAACCCAAAAACCAAAATCCAAAAACTGAAAACCAAAAACCAAAAACCACAAACCAAAAATCCAATAACCAAAATCCGAAAACCAAAAACCAAAAACCAAAAACCAAAAACCAAAAACCAAAAACCAATAACCAAAAACCAAAAACCAAGAACCAAAAACCAAAAACCAAAAACCAAAAACCAAAAAACAAAACCCAAAAACCAAAAACCAAAAACCAAAAACCAAAATCAAAAACCAAAAACCAAAAACCAAATACCAAAAACCCAAAACCAAAAACCAAAAACCAAAAACCAAAAACCAAAAACCAAAAAACCAAAAACCAAAAACCCAAAAACCAAAAACCAAAAACTGAAAACCAAAAACCAAAAACCGAAGCCAAAAACCAAAAACCAAAAACCAAAAACCAAAAACCAAAAACCAAAAACCAAAAACCAAAAACCAAAAACCAAAAACCAAAAACCAAAAACCAAAAACCAAAAACCAAAAACCAAAAACCAAAAACCAAAAACCAAAAACCAATAACCAAAAACCAAAAACCAAAAACCAAAAACCAAAAACCAAAAACCAAAAACCAAAAACCAAAAACCAAAAACCAAAAACCAAAAACCAAAAACCAAAAACCAAAAACCAAAAACCAAAAACCAAGACCAAAAACCAAAAACCAAAAACCAAAAACCAAAAACCAAAAACCAAAATAAAAAAAACCAAAAACCAAAAACCAAAAACCAAAAACCAAAAACCAAAAACCAAAAACCAAAAACCAAAAACCAAAAACCAAAAACCAAAAACCAAAAACCAAAAACCAAAAACCAAAAACCAAAAACCAAAAACCAAAAACCAAAAGCCAAAAACCAAAAACCAAAAACCAAAAACCCAAAAACCAAAAACCAAAAACCAAAAACCAAAAACCAAAAACCAAAAACCAAAACCAAAAACCAAAAACCAAAAACCAAAAACCAAAAACAGAAAACCAAAAACCAAAAACCAAAAACCAAAAACCACAAACCAAAAACCAAAAACGAAAAACGAAAAACCAAAAACCAAAAACCAAAAACCAAAAACCAAAAACCAAAAACCAAAAACCAAAAACCAAAAATCAAAAACCAAAATAACGAAAACCAATAACCAAAAACCAAAAACCAAAAACCAAAAACCACAAACCAAAAACAAAAACCAAAAACCGAAACCAAAAACCAAAAACCAAAAACCAATAACCAAAAACCAAAAACCAAAAACCAAAAAAACAAAACCAAAAACCAAAAACCAACAACCAAAAACCCAAAACCAAAAACCAAAAACCAAAAACCAAAAACCAAAAACCAAAAACCAAAAACCAAAAACATAAAACCACAAACCAAAAACCAAAAACCACAAACCAAAAACCAAAAACCAAAAACCAAAAACAAAAAACCAAAAACCAAAAACCAAAAACCAAAAACCAAAAACCAAAAACCAAAAACCAATAACCAAAAACCAAAAAACAAAAACCAAAAACCAAAAACCAAAAACCAAAAACCAAAAACCAAAAACCAAAAACCAAAAACCAAGCACCAAAAACCAAAAACCAAAAACCAAAAACCAAGAATCAAAAAACAAAAACCAAAAACCAAAAACCAAAAACCAAAAACCAAAAACAAAAAACCAAAAACCAAAAACCAAAAACCAAAACCCCAAAAACCAAAAACCAAAAACAGAAAACCAAAAACAAAATCAAAAACCAAAAACCAAAAACCAAAAACCAAAAACCAAAAACCATAAACCAAAAACCAAAAACCAAAAACCAAAAACCAAAAACCAAAAACCAAAAACCACAAACCAAAAACCAAAAACCAAAAACCAAAAACAAAAAACCAAAAACCAAAAACCAAAAACCAAAAACCAAAAACCAAAAACCAAAAACCAATAACCAAAAACCAAAAAACAAAAACCAAAAACCAAAAACCAAAAACCAAAAACCAAAAACCAAAAACCAAAAACCAAAAACCAAAAACCAAGCACCAAAAACCAAAAACCAAAAACCAAAAACCAAGAATCAAAAACCAAAAACCAAAAACCAAAAACCAAAAACCAAAGACCAAAAACCAAAAACCAATGACAAAAAACCAAAAACCAAAAACCAAAATCAAAAACCAAAAACCAAAAACGAAAAAACGAAAAATAAAAACCAAAAACCAAAATAAAACCAAAAACCAAAAACCAAAAAACAAAAACCATAAACCAAAAACCAAAAACCAAAAACCAAAAACCAAAAACCAAAAACCAAAAACCAAAAACCAAAAACCAAAAACCAAAAACCAAAAACCAAAAACCAAAAACCAAAAACCAAAAACCAAGAACCAAAAACCAAAAACCAAAAACCAAAAACCAAAAACGGAAAACCAAAAACCAAAAACCAACAACCAAAAACCAAAATCAAGATCCAAAAACCAAAAACCAAAAACCAAAAACCAAAAACCCAAAAACCAACAACCCAAAAACCAAAAATCAAAAACTGAAAACCAAAAACCAAAAACCCAATAACCAAAAACCAAAATTCCAATAACCAAAACCAAAATCCGATAACCAAATACCAAAAACCAAAAACCAAAAACCAAAAACCGAAAACCAAAAACCAAAAACCAAAAACCAAAAACCAAAAACCAAAAACCAAAAACCAAAAACCAAAAACCAAAAACCAAAAACCAAAAACCAAAAACCAAAAACCAAGAACCAAAAACCAAAAACCAAAAACCAAAAACCAAAAACGGAAAACCAAAAACCAAAAACCAACAACCAAAAACCAAAATCAAGATCCAAAAACCAAAAACCAAAAACCAAAAACCAAAAACCCAAAAACCAACAACCCAAAAACCAAAAATCAAAAACTGAAAACCAAAAACCCAATAACCAAAAACCAAAATTCCAATAACCAAAACCAAAATCCGATAACCAAATACCAAAAACCAAAAACCAAAAACCAAAAACCGAAAACCAAAAACTTAAAACCAAAAACCAAAAACCAAAAACCATACACCAAAAATCCAAAAACCAACAACCCAAAAACCAAAAACTGAAAACCAAAAACCAAAAACCCAATAACCAAAAACCAAAATTCCAATAACCAAAACCAAAATCCGAAAACCAAAAACCAAAAACCAAAAACCAAAAACCAAAAACGAAAAACCAAAAACCAAAAACCAAAAACCAAAAACCAAAAACCAAAAACCAAAAACCAAAAAACCAAAAACCAAAAACCCAAAAACCAAAATCCAAAAACTGAAAACCAAAAACCAAAAACCACAAACCAAAAATCCAATAACCAAAATCCGAAAACCAAAAACCAAAAACCAAAAACCAAAAACCAAAAACCAAAAACCAATAACCAAAAACCAAAAACCAAGAACCAAAAACCAAAAACCAAAAACCAAAAACCAAAACACAAAACCCAAAAACCAAAAACCAAAAACCAAAAACCAAAAATCAAAAACCAAAAACCAAAAACCAAATACCAAAAACCAAAAACCAAAAACCAAAAACCAAAAACCAAAAACCAAAAAACCAAAAACCAAAAACCCAAAAACCAAAAACCAAAAACTGAAAACCAAAAACCAAAAACCGAAGCCAAAAACCAAAAACCCAATAACCAAAACCAAAATCCGAAAACCAAAAATCAAAAACAAAAACCAAAAACCAAAAACCAAAAACCAAAAACCAAAAACCAAAAACCAAAAACCAAAAACCAAAAACCAAGAACCAAAAACCAAAAACAAAAAACCAAAAACCAAAAACCAAAAACCACAACCAAAAACCAAAATCAAGACCCAAAAACCAAAAACCAAAAACCGAAAACCAAAAACCAAGAACCAAAAACCAAAAACCAAGAACCAAAAACCAAAAACAAAAACCAAAAACAAAAAAACAAAACCCAAAAACCAAAAACCAAAAACCAAAAACCAAAATCAAAAACCAAAAACCAAAAACCAAATACCAAAAACCCAAAACCAAAAACCAAAAACCAAAAACCAAAAACCAAAAACCAAAAAACCAAAAACCAAAAACCCAAAAACCAAAAACCAAAAACTGAAAACCAAAAACCAAAAACCGAAGCCAAAAACCAAAAACCAAAAACCAAAAACCAAAAACCAAAAACCAAAAACCAAAAACCAAAAACCAAAAACCAAAAACCAAAAACCAAAAACCAAAAACAAAAAAACCAATAACCAAAAACCAAAAACCAAAAACCAAAAACCAAAAACCAAAAACCAAAAACCAAAAATCAAAAACAAAAACCAAAAACCAAAAACCAAAAACCAAAAACCAAAAACCAAAAACCAAAAACCAAAAACCAAAAACCAAGAACCAAAAACCAAAAACAAAAAACCAAAAACCAAAAACCAAAAACCACAACCAAAAACCAAAATCAAGACCCAAAAACCAAAAACCAAAAACCGAAAACCAAAAACCAAGAACCAAAAACCAAAAACAAAAAACAAAAAACCAAAAACTAACAACCGAAAACCAAAAACCAACAACCAAAAACCAAAATCGGGACCCAAAAACCAAAAACCAAAAAACCAAAAACCAAAAACCAATAACCAAAAACCAAAAACCAACAACCAAAAACCAAAATCGAGACCCAAAAACCAAAAACCAAAAAACCAAAAACCAATAACCAAAAACCAAAAACCAAAAACCAAAAACCAACAACTAAAAACCAAAATCAAGACCCAAGAACCAAAAACCAAAAACCAAAAACCAAAAACCAAAAACCAAAAACCAAAAACCAAAAACCAAAAACCAAAAACCAAAAACCAAAAACCAAAAACCAAAAACCAAAAACCAAAAACCAAAAACCAAAAACCAAAAACCAAAAACCAAAAACCAAAAACCAAAAACCAAAAACCAAAAACCAAAAACCAAAAACCGAAAACCAAAAACCAAAAACCAAAAACCAAAAAACCAAAAAACCAAAAACCAAAAACCAAAAACCAACAACCAAAAACCAAAAACCAAAACCAAAAACCAAAAACCAAAAACCAAAAACCAAAAACCAAAAACCAAAAACCAAAAACCAAAAAACCAAAAACCAAAAACCAAAAACCAAAAAATCAAAAACCAAAAACCAAAAACCAGAAACCAAAAACCAAAAAACCGAAAACCAAAAACCAAAAAACAAAAACCAAAAACCAAAAACCAAAAACCAAAAACCAAAAACCAAAAACCAAAAACCAAAAACCAAAAACCAAAAACCAAAAACCAAAAACCAAAAACCAAAAACCAAAAACCAAAAGCCAAAAACCAAAAACCAAACAACCAAAAACCAAAAACCAAAAACCAAAAACCAAAAAACAAAAACCAAAAACCAAAAAACAAAAACCAAAAACCAAAAACCAAAAACCAAAAACCAAAAACCAAAAACCAAAAACCAAAAACCAAAAACCAAAAACCAAAAACCAAAAACCAAAAACCAAAAATCAAAAACCAAAAACCAAAAACCAAAAACCAAAAACCAAGAACCAAAAACCAGAAACCAAAAACCAAAAACCAAAAACCAAAAACCAAAAACCAAAAACCAAAAACCAAAAACCAAAAACCAAAAACCCAAAAACCAAAAACCCAAAACCAAAAACCAAAAACCAAAAACCAAAAACCAAAAACCAAAAACCAAAAACCAAAAACCAAAAACGAAAAACCAAAAACCAAAAACCAAAAACCAAAAACCAAAAACCGAAAACCAAAAACCGAAAACCAAAAACCAAAAACCAAAAACCAAAAACCAAAAACCAAACACCAAAAACCAAAAACCAAAAACCAAAAACCAAAAACCAAAAACCAAGAACCAAAAACCAAAACCCAAAACCCAAAAACCAAAAACCAAAAACCAAAAACCAAAAAACAACAACCCAAAAACCAACAACTCAAAAACCAAAAACCAAAAACTGAAAACCAAAAACCAAAAAACCAAAAACCAAAAACCCAAAAACCAAAAACCAAAAACTGAAAACCAAAAACCAAAAACCGAAGCCAAAAACCAAAATTCCAATAACCAAAACCAAAATCCGAAAACCAAAAACCCAAAACCAAAAACCAAAAACCAAAAACCAAAAACCAAAAACCAAAAACCAAAAACCAAAAACCAAAAACTAAAAACCAAAAACCAAAAACCAACAACCAAAAACCAAAATCGAGACCCAAAAACCAAAAACCAAAAAACCAAAAACCAAAAACCAATAACCAAAAACCAAAAACCAAAAACGTAAAACCAACAACTAAAAACCAAAATCAAGACCCAAGAACCAAAACCCAAAAACCAAAAACCAAAAACCAAAAACCAAAAACCAAAAACCAAAAACCAAAAACCAAAAACCAAAAACCAAAAACCAAAAACCAAAAACCAAAAACCAAAAACCAAAAACCAAAAACCAAAAACCGAAAACCAAAAACCAAAAACCAAAAAACCAAAAAACCAAAAACCAAAAACCAAAAACCAAAAACCAAAAACCAAAAACCAAAAACCAAAACCAAAAACCAAAAACCAAAAACCAAAAACCAAAAACCAAATACCAAAAACCAAAAACCAAAAAACCAAAAACCAAAAACCAAAAACCAAAAAATCAAAAACCAAAAACCAAAAACCAGAAACCAAAAACCAAAAAACCGAAAACCAAAAACCAAAAAACAAAAACCAAAAACCAAAAACCAAAAACCAAAAACCAAAAACCAAAAACCAAAAACCAAAAACCAAAAACCAAAAACCAAAAACCAAAAACCAAAAACCAAAAGCCAAAAACCAAAAACCAAAAAACCAAAAACCAAAAACCAAAAACCAAAAACCAAAAAACAAAAACCAAAAACCAAAAAACAAAAACCAAAAACCAAAAACCAAAAACCAAAAACCAAAAACCAAAAACCAAAAACCAAAAACCAAAAACCAAAAATCAAAAACCAAAAACCAAAAACCAAAAACCAAAAACCAAGAACCAAAAACCAGAAACCAAAAACCAAAAACCAAAAACCAAAAACCAAAAACCAAAAACCAAAAACCAAAAACCAAAAACCAAAAACCAAAAACCCAAAACCAAAAACCAAAAACCAAAAACCAAAAACCAAAAACCAAAAACCAAAAACCAAAAACCAAAAACCAAAAACCAAAAACCAAAAACCAAAAACCAAAAACCAAAAACCAAAAACCGAAAACCAAAAACCAAAAACCAAAAACCAAAAACCAAAAACCAAACACCAAAAACCAAAAACCAAAAAACCAAAAACCAAAAACCAAAAACCAAAAACAAAAAACCAAAAACCAAAAAACAAAAACCAAAAACCAAAAACCAAAAACCAAAAACCAAAAACCAAAAAACAAACACCGAAAACCAAAAACCAAAACCCCAAAAACCAAAAACCAAAAACCAAAAAACAAAAACCAAAAACCAAAAACCAAAAACCAAAAACCAAAAACCAAAAACCAAAAACCAAAAACCAAAAACCAAAAGCCAAAAACCAAAAACCAAAATCCAAAAACCAGAAACCAAAAACCAAAAACCAAAAACCAAAAACCAAAAACCAAAAACCAAAAACCAAAAACCAAAAACCAAAAACCAAAAACCAAAAACCAAAAACCAAAAACCAAAAACCAAAAACCAAAAACCAAAAACCAAAAACCAAAAACCAAAAACCAAAAACCAAAAACCAAAAACCAAAAACCAAAAACCAAAAACCAAAAACCAAAAACCAAAAACCAAAAACCAAAAACCAAAAACCAAAAACCAAAAACCAAAAACCAAAAAACAAAAACCAAAAACCAAAAACCAAAAACCAAAAACCAAAAACAAAAACCAAAAACCAAAAACCAAAAACCAAAAACCAAAAACCAAAAACCAAAAACCAAAAACCAAAAAACAAAAACCAAAAACCAAAAACCAAAAACCAAAAACCAAAAACCAAAAACCAAAAACCAAAAACCAAAAACCAAAAACCAAAAACCAAAAAACCAAAAACCAAAAACCAAAATTCAAAAACCAAAAACCAAAAACCAAAAACCAAAAGCCAAAAACCAAAAACCAAAAACCAAAAACCAAAAACCAAAAACCAAAAACCAAAACCCAAAAACCAAAAACCAAAAACCAAAAACCAAAAACCAAAAACCAAAAACCAAAAACCAAAAAACAAACACCAAAAACCAAAAACCAAAAACCAAAAACCAAAAACCAAAAACCAAAAACCAAAAACCAAAAACCAAAAACCAAAACCCAAAAACCAAAAATCAAAAACCAAAAACCAAAAACCAAAAACCAAAAACCAAAAACCAAAAACCAAAAACCAAAAACCAAAAACCAAAAACCAAAAACCAAAAACCAAAAACCAAAAACTAAAAACCAAAAAACCAAAAACCAAAAACCAAAAACCAAAAACCAAAAACCAAAAACCAAAAACCAAAAACCAAAAACCAAAAACCAAAACCAAAAACCAAAAACCAAAAACCAAAAACCAAAAACCAAAAACCAGAAACCAATAAACCAAAAACCAAAAACCAAAAACCAAAAACCAAAAACCAAAAACCAAAAACCAAAAACCAAAAACCAAAAACCAAAAACCAAAAACCAAAAACCAAAAACCAAAAACCAAAAACCAAAAACCAAAAACCAAAAACCAAAAACCAAAAACCAAAACCAAAAACCAAAAACCAAAAACCAAAACCAAAAACCAAAAACCAAAAACCAAAACCCAAAAACCAAAAAAACCAAAAACCAGAAACCAATAAACCAAAAACCAAAAACCAAAAACCAAAACCAAAAACCAAAAACCAAAAACCAAAAACCAAAAACCAAAAACCAAAAACCAAAAACCAAAAACCAAAAACCAAAAACCAAAAACCAAAAACCAAAAACCAAAAACCAAAAAACCAAAAACCAAAAACCAAAAACCAAAAACCAAAAACCAATAAACAAAAACCAAAAACCAAAAACCAAAAACCAAAAACCAAAAAACAGATACCAAAAACCAAAAACCAAAAACCAAAAACCAAAAACCAAAAACCAAAAACCAAAAACCAAAAACCAAAACCAAAAACCAAAAACCAAAAACCAAAACCAAAAACCAAAAACCAAAAACCAAAACCCAAAAACCAAAAAACCAAAAACCAAAAACCAAAAACCAAAAACCAAAAACCACCCAAAAACCAAAAACCAAAAACCAAAAATCAAAAACCAAAAACCAAAGAAACAAAAACCAAAAACCACCCAAAAACCAAAAACCAAAAACCAAAAACCAAAAACCAAAAAAACAAAAACCAAAAACCAAAAACCAAAAAACAAAAACCAAAAACCAAAAACCAAAAACCAAAAACCAAAAACCAAAAACCAAAAACCAAAAACCAAAAACCAAAAACCAAAAACCAAAAACCAAAAACCAAAAACCAAAAACCAAAAACCAAAAACCAAAAACCAAAAACCAAAAACCAAAAACCAAAAACCAAAAACCAAAAACCGAAAACCAAAAACCAAAAACCACAAACCAAGAAACCAAAAACACAAAACCAAAAACCAAAAACCAAAAACCAAAAACCAAAAACCAAAAACCAAAAACCAAAAACCAAAAACCAAAAACCAAAAACCAAAAACCAAAAACCAAAAACCAAAAACCAAAAACCAAAAACCAAAAACCAAAAACCAAAAACCAAAAACCAAAAACCAAAAACCAAAAACCAAAAACCAAAAACCAAAAACCAAAAACCAAAAACCAAAAACCAAAAACCAAAAACCAAAAACCAAAAACCAAAACCCAAAAACCAAAAACCAAAAACCAAAAACCAAAAACCAAAAACCAAAAACCAAAAACCAAAAACCAAAAACCAAAAACCAAAAATCAAAAACCAAAAACCAAAAACCAAAAACCAAAAACCAAAAACCAAAAACCAAAATCCAAAAACCAAAACCCAAAAACCAAAAATCAAAAACCAAAAACCAAAAACCAAAAACCAAAAACCAAAAACCAAAAACCAAAAACCAAAAACCAAAAACTAAAAACCAAAAAACCAAAAACCAAAAACCAAAAACCAAAAACCAAAAACCAAAAACCAAAAACCAAAAACCAAAAACCAAAAACCAAAACCAAAAACCAAAAACCAAAAACCAAAAACCAAAAACCAAAAACCAAAAACCAGAAACCAATAAACCAAAAACCAAAAACCAAAAACCAAAAACCAAAAACCAAAAACCAAAAACCAAAAACCAAAAACCAAAAACCAAACACCAAAAACCAAAAACCAAAAACCAAAAACCAAAAACCAAAAACCAAAAACCAAGAACCAAAAACCAAAAACCAAAAACCAAATACCAAATACCAAAAACCAAAAACCAAAAACCAAAAAACCAAAAACCAAAAACCAAAAACCAAAAACCGAAAAACCAAAAACCAAAAACCAAAAACCAAAAACCAAAAACCAAAAACCAAAAACCAAAAACCAAAAACCGAAAAACCAAAAACCAAAAACCAAAAACATAAATCCAAAAACCAAAAACCAAAAACCAAAAACCAAAAACCAAAAACGAAAAACCAAAAACCGAAAACCAAAAAACCAAAAACCAAAAACCAAAGACCAAAATAACAAAAAACAAAAACCAAAAACCAAAAACCAAAAACCCAAAAACTAAAAACCAAAAACCAAAAACCAAAAACCAAAAACCAAAAACCAAAAACCAAAAACCCAAAACCAAAAACCAAAAACCAAAAACCAAAAACCAAAAACCAAAAACCAAAAACCAAAAACCAAAAACCAAAAACCAAAAACCAAAAACCAAAAACCAAAAACTAAAACCCAAAAACCAAAAACCAAAACCCAAAAACCAAAAACCAAAAACCAAAAACCAAAAACCAAAAACCAAAAACCAAAAACCAAAAACCAAAAAACCAAAAACCAAAAACCAAAAACCAAAAACCAAAAACCGAAAACCAAAAACCAAAAATCAAAAACCAAAAACCAAAAACCAAAAACCAAAAACCAAAAACCAAAATCCAAAAACCAAAACCCAAAAACCAAAAATCAAAAACCAAAAACCAAAAACCAAAAACCAAAAACCAAAAACCAAAAACCAAAAACCAAAAACTAAAAACCAAAAAACCAAAAACCAAAAACCAAAAACCAAAAACCAAAAACCAAAAACCAAAAACCAAAAACCAAAAACCAAAAACCAAAACCAAAAACCAAAAACCAAAAACCAAAAACCAAAAACCAAAAACCAAAAACCAGAAACCAATAAACCAAAAACCAAAAACCAAAAACCAAAAACCAAAAACCAAAAACCAAAAACCAAAAACCAAAAACCAAAAACCAAAAACCAAAAACCAAAAACCAAAAACCAAAAACCAAAAACCAAAAACCAAAAACCAAAAAACCAAAAACCAAAAACCAAAAACCAAAAACCAATAAACAAAAACCAAAAACCAAAAACCAAAAACCAAAAAACAGATACCAAAAACCAAAAACCAAAAACCAAAAACCAAAAACCAAAAACCAAAAACCAAAAACCAAAACCAAAAACCAAAAACCAAAAACCAAAACCAAAAACCAAAAACCAAAAACCAAAACCCAAAAACCAAAAAACCAAAAACCAAAAACCAAAAACCAAAAACCAAAAACCACCCAAAAACCAAAAACCAAAAACCAAAAACCAAAAACCAAAAAAACAAAAACCAAAAACCAAAAACCAAAAACCAAAAAACAAAAACCAAAAACCAAAAACCAAAAACCAAAAACCAAAAACCAAAAACCAAAAACCAAAAACCAAAAACCAAAAACCAAAAACCAAAAACCAAAAACCAAAAACCAAAAACCAAAAACCAAAAACCAAAAACCAAAAACCAAAAACCAAAAACCAAAAACCAAAAACCAAAAACCAAAAACCAAAAACCAAAAACCAAAAACCAAAAACCAAAAACCAAAAACCAAAAACCAAAAACCAAAAACCAAAAACCAAAAACCAAAAACCAAAAACCAAAAACCAAAAACCAAAAACCAAAAACCAAAAACCAAAAACCAAAAACCAAAAACCAAAAACCAAAAACCAAAAACCAAAAACCGAAAACCAAAAACCAAAAACCACAAACCAAGAAACCAAAAACACAAAACCAAAAACCAAAAACCAAAAACCAAAAACCAAAAACCAAAAACCAAAACCCAAAAACCAAAAACCAAAAACCAAAACCAAAAACCAAAAACCAAAAACCAAAAACCAAAAACCAAAAACCAAAAACCAAAAACCAAAAACCAAAAACCAAAAAACCAAAAACCAAAAACCAAAAACCAAAAACCAAAAACCAAAAATCAAAAACCAAAAACCAAAAACCAAAAACTAAAAACCAAAAACCAAAAACCAAAAACCAAAAAACCAAAAACCAACAACCAAAAACCAAAAACCAAAAACCAAAAACCAAAAACCAAAAACCAAAAACCAAAAACCAAAAACCAAAAGCCAAAAACCAAAAACCAAAACCCAAAAACCAAAAACCAAAAACCAAAAACCCAAAACCAAAAACCAAAAACCAAAAACCAAAAACCAAAAACCAAAAACCAAAAACCAAAAACCAAAAACCAAAAACCAAAAACCAAAAACCAAAAACCAAAAACCAAAAACCAAAAACCAAAACCCAAAAACCAAAAACCAAAAACCAAAAACCAAAAACCAAAAACCAAAAACCAAAAACCAAAAACCAAAAACCAAAAACCAAAAAACCAAAAACCAAAAACCAAAAAACCAAAAACCAAAAACCAAAAACCAAAAAACAAAAACCAAAAACAAAAAACCAAAAACCAAAAACCAAAAACCAAAAAAACCAAAAACCAAAAACCAAAAACCAAAAACCAAAAACCAAAAACCAAAAACCAAAAACCAAAAACCAAAAACCAAAAACCAAAAACCAAAAACCAAAAACCAAAAACCAAAAACCAAAAACCAAAAACCAAAAACCAAAAACCAAAAAACCAAAAACCCAAAACCAAAAGTCAAAAACCAAAAACCAAAACCCAAAAAACCAAAAACCGAAAACCAAAAAACCAAAAACCAAAAACCAAAGACCAAAATAACAAAAACCAAAAACCAAAAACCAAAAACCAAAAACCCAAAAACTAAAAACCAAAAACCAAAAACCAAAAACAAAAAACCAAAAACCAAAAACCAAAAACAAAAAACCAAAAACTAAACACCAAAAATCAAAAACCAAAAATCAAAAACCAAAAACCAAAAACCAAAAACCAAAAACCAAAAACCAAAAACCAAAAACCAAAAACCAAAAACCAAAAACCAAAAACCAAAAACCAAAAACCAAAAACCAAAAACCAAAAACCAAAAACCAAAAACCAAAAACCAAAAACCAAAAACCAAAAACCAAAAACCAAAAACCAAAAACCAAAAACCAAAAACCAAAAACCAAAAACCAAAAACCAAAAACCAAAAACCAAAAACCAAAAACCAAAAACCAAAAACCAAAAACCGAAAACCAAAATGGTTTTTGGTTTTTGATTTTTGGTTTTTGGTTTTTGGTTTTTGGTTTTTGGTTTTTGGTTTTTGGTTTTTGGTTTTTGGTTTTTGGTTTTTGGTTTTTGGTTTTTGGTTTTTGGTTTTTGGTTTTTGGTTTTTGGTTTTTGGTTTTTGGTTTTTGGTTTTTGGTTTTTGGTTTTTGGTTTTTGGTTTTTGGTTTTTGGTTTTTGGTTTTTGGTTTTTGGTTTTTGGTTTTTGGTTTTTGGTTTTTGGTTTTTGGTTTTTGGTTTTTGGTTTTTGGTTTTTGGTTTTTGGTTTTTGGTTTTTTGTTTTTGGTTTTTGGTTTTTGGTTTTTGGTTTTTGGTTTTTGATTTTTGGTTTTTGGTTTTTGGTTTTTGGTTTTTGGTTTTTGGTTTTGGTTTTTGGTTTTTGATTTTTGGTTTTTGGTTTTTCGGTTTTTGGTTTTTGGTTTTTGGTTTTTGGTTTTTCGTTTTTGGTTTTTGGTTTTTGGTTTTTGGTTTTTGGTTTTTGGTTTTTGGTTTTTGGTTTTTGGTTTTTGGTTTTTGGTTTTTGGTTTCTGGTTTTTGGTTTTTGGTTTTTGGTTTTTGGTTTTTGGTTTTTTGGCTTTTGCTTTTTGGTTTTTGGTTTTTGGTTTTTGGTTTTTGGTTTTTGGTTTTTGGTTTTTGGTTTTTGGTTTTTCGGTTTTTGGTTTTTGGTTTTTGGTTTTTGGTTTTTGGTTTTTGGTTTTTGGTTTTTGGTTTTTGGTTTTTCGTTTTTGGTTTTTGGTTTTTGGTTTTTGGTTTTTGGTTTTTAGGTTTTTGGTTTTTCGGTTTTTGGTTTTTGGTTTTTCGGTTTTTGGTTTTTCGGTTTTTGGTTTTCGGTTTTTGGTTTTTGGTTTTTGGTTTTTGGTTTTTGGTTTTTGGTTTTTGGTTTTTGGTTTTTGGTTTTTGGTTTTTTGTTTTTGGCTTTTGGTTTTTGGTTTTTGGTTTTTGGTTTTTGGTTTTTGGTTTTTGGTTTTTCGGTTTTTGGTTTTTGGTTTTTGGTTTTTGGTTTTTTGGTTTTTGGTTTTTGGTTTTTGGTATTTGGTTTTTGGTTTTTGGTTTTTGGTTTTTGGTTCTTGGTTTTTGGTTTTTGGTTTTTTGTTTTTGGTTTTTTGGTTTTTGGTTTTTCGTTTTTGGTTTTTGGTTTTTGGTTTTTGGTTTTTGGTTTTTGGTTTTTGGTTTTTGGATTTATGTTTTTGGTTTTTGGTTTTTCGGTTTTTGGTTTTTGGTTTTTGGTTTTTGGTTTTTGGTTTTTTGGTTTTTGGTTTTTGGTTTTTCGGTTTTTGGTTTTTGGTTTTTGGTTTTTGGTTTTTTGGTTTTTGGTTTTTGGTTTTTGGTATTTGGTTTTTGGTTTTTGGTTTTTGGTTCTTGGTTTTTGGTTTTTGGTTTTTGGTTTTTGGTTTTTGGTTTTCGGTTTTTGGTTTTTGGTTTTTGGTTTTTGGTTTTTGGTTTTTGGTTTTTGGTTTTTGGTTTTTGATTTTTGGTTTTTGGTTTTTGGTTTTTGGTTTTTGGTTTTTGGTTTTTGGTTTTTGGTTTTTGGTTTTTGGTTTTTGGTTTTTGGTTTTTGGTTTTTGGTTTTTGGTTTTTGGTTTTTGGTTTTTGGTTTTTGGTTTTTGGTTTTTGGTTTTTGGTTTTTGGTTTTTGGTTTTTGGTTTTTGGTTTTTGGTTTTTGGTTTTTGGTTTTTGGTTTTTGGTTTTTGGTTTTTGGTTTTTGGTTTTTGGTTTTTGGTTTTTGGTTTTTGGTTTTTGGTTTTTGGTTTTTGGTTTTTGGATTTTGGTTTTTGGTTTTTGGTTTTTGGTTTTTGGTTTTTGGTTTTTGGGTTTTCGTTTTTGGTTTTTGGTTTTTGGTTTTTGGTTTTTGGTTTTTGGTTTTTGGTTTTTGGTTTTTGGTTTTTGGTTTTTGGTTTTTGGTTTTTGGTTTTTGGTTTTTGGTTTTTGGTTTTTGGATTTATGTTTTTGGTTTTTGGTTTTTCGGTTTTTGGTTTTTGGTTTTTGGTTTTTGGTTTTTGGTTTTTGGTTTTTGGTTTTTGGTTTTTGGTTTTTCGGTTTTTGGTTTTTGGTTTTTGGTTTTTGGTTTTTTGGTTTTTGGTTTTTGGTTTTTGGTATTTGGTTTTTGGTTTTTGGTTTTTGGTTCTTGGTTTTTGGTTTTTGGTTTTTGGTTTTTGGTTTTTGGTTTTCGGTTTTTGGTTTTTGGTTTTTGGTTTTTGGTTTTTGGTTTTTGGTTTTTGGTTTTTGGTTTTTGATTTTTGGTTTTTGGTTTTTGGTTTTTGGTTTTTGGTTTTTGGTTTTTGGTTTTTGGTTTTTGGTTTTTGGTTTTTGGTTTTTGGTTTTTGGTTTTTGGTTTTTGGTTTTTGGTTTTTGGTTTTTGGTTTTTGGTTTTTGGTTTTTGGTTTTTGGTTTTTGGTTTTTGGTTTTTGGTTTTTGGTTTTTGGTTTTTGGTTTTTGGTTTTTGGTTTTTGGTTTTTGGTTTTTGGTTTTTGGTTTTTGGTTTTTGGTTTTTGGTTTTTGGTTTTTGGATTTTGGTTTTTGGTTTTTGGTTTTTGGTTTTTGGTTTTTGGTTTTTGGGTTTTCGTTTTTGGTTTTTGGTTTTTGGTTTTTGGTTTTTGGTTTTTGGTTTTTGGTTTTTGGTTTTTGGTTTTTGGTTTTTGGTTTTTGGTTTTTGGTTTTTCGTTTTTGGTTTTTGGTTTTTGGTTTTTGGTTTTTGGTTTTTGGTTTTTGGTTTTTGGTTTTTGGTTTTTGGTTTTTGGTTTTTGGTTTTTGGTTTTTGGTTTTTGGTTTTTGGTTTTTGGTTTTTGGTTTTTGGTTTTTGGTTTTTTGGCTTTTGCTTTTTGGTTTTTGGTTTTTGGTTTTTGGTTTTTGGTGTTTGGTTTTTGGTTTTTGGTTTTTCGGTTTTTGGTTTTTGGTTTTTGGTTTTTGGTTTTTGGTTTTTGGTTTTTGGTTTTTGGTTTTTGGTTTTTGGTTTTTGGTTTTTGGTTTTTGGTTTTTGGTTTTTGGTTTTTGATTTTTGGTTTTTGGTTTTTCGGTTTTTGGTTTTTGGTTTTTGGTTTTTGGTTTTTCGTTTTTGGTTTTTGGTTTTTGGTTTTTGGTTTTTGGTTTTTGGTTTTTGGTTTTTGGTTTTTGGTTTTTGGTTTTTGGTTTTTGGTTTTTGGTTTTTGGTTTTTGGTTTTTGGTTTTTGGTTTTTGGTTTTTGGTTTTTGGTTTTTGGTTTTTGGTTTCTGGTTTTTGGTTTTTGGTTTTTGGTTTTTGGTTTTTGGTTTTTTGGCTTTTGCTTTTTGGTTTTTGGTTTTTGGTTTTTGGTTTTTGGTTTTTGGTTTTTGGTTTTTGGTTTTTGGTTTTTCGGTTTTTGGTTTTTGGTTTTTGGTTTTTGGTTTTTGGTTTTTGGTTTTTGGTTTTTGGTTTTTGGTTTTTCGTTTTTGGTTTTTGGTTTTTGGTTTTTGGTTTTTGGTTTTTAGGTTTTTGGTTTTTCGGTTTTTGGTTTTTGGTTTTTCGGTTTTTGGTTTTTCGGTTTTTGGTTTTCGGTTTTTGGTTTTTGGTTTTTGGTTTTTGGTTTTTGGTTTTTGGTTTTTGGTTTTTGGTTTTTGGTTTTTTGTTTTTGGCTTTTGGTTTTTGGTTTTTGGTTTTTGGTTTTTGGTTTTTGGTTTTTGGTTTTTCGGTTTTTGGTTTTTGGTTTTTGGTTTTTGGTTTTTTGGTTTTTGGTTTTTGGTTTTTGGTATTTGGTTTTTGGTTTTTGGTTTTTGGTTTTTGGTTCTTGGTTTTTGGTTTTTGGTTTTTGGTTTTTGGTTTCTGGTTTTTGGTTTTTGGTTTTTGGTTTTTGGTTTTTGGTTTTTGGTTTTTGGTTTTTGGTTTTTGGTTTTTGGTTTTTGGTTTTTGGTTTTTGGTTTTTGGTTTTTGGTTTTTGGTTTTTGGTTTTTGGTTTTTGGTTTTTGGTTTTTGGTTTTTGGTTTTTGGTTTTTGGTTTTTGGTTTTTGGTTTTTGGTTTTTGGTTTTTGGTTTTTGGTTTTTGGTTTTTGGTTTTTGGTTTTTGGTTTTTGATTTTTGGTTTTTGGTTTTTGGTTTTTGGTTTTTGGTTTTTGGTTTTTGGTTTTTGGTTTTTGGTTTTTGGTTTTTGGTTTTTGGTTTTTGGTTTTTGGTTTTTGGTTTTTGGTTTTTGGTTTTTGGTTTTTGGTTTTTGGTTTTTGGTTTTTGGTTTTTGGTTTTTGGTTTTTGGTTTTTGGTTTTTGGTTTTTGGTTTTTGGTTTTTGGTTTTTGGATTTTGGTTTTCGGTTTTTGGTTTTCGGTTTTTGGTTTTTGGTTTTTCGGTTTTTGGCTTTTGGTTTTTGGTTTTTGGTTTTTGGTTTTTGGTTTTTGGTTTTTGGTTTTTGGTTTTTGGTTTTTGGTTTTCGGTTTTTGGTTTTCGGTTTTTGGTTTTTGGTTTTTCGGTTTTTGGTTTTTTGTTTTTGGTTTTTTGGTTTTTGGTTTTTCGTTTTTGGTTTTTGGTTTTTGGTTTTTGGTTTTTGGTTTTTGGTTTTTGGTTTTTGGATTTATGTTTTTGGTTTTTGGTTTTTCGGTTTTTGGTTTTTGGTTTTTGGTTTTTGGTTTTTGGTTTTTGGTTTTTGGTTTTTCGGTTTTTGGTTTTTGGTTTTTGGTTTTTGGTTTTTTGGTTTTTGGTTTTTGGTTTTTGGTATTTGGTTTTTGGTTTTTGGTTTTTGGTTCTTGGTTTTTGGTTTTTGGTTTTTGGTTTTTGGTTTTTGGTTTTTGGTTTTTGGTTTTTGGTTTTTGGTTTTTGGTTTTTGGTTTTTGGTTTTTAGTTTTTGGTTTTTGGTTTTTGGTTTTTGGTTTTTGGTTTTTGGTTTTTGGTTTTTGGTTTTTGGTTTTTGGTTTTTGGTTTTTGGTTTTTGGTTTTTGGTTTTTGGTTTTTGGTTTTTGGTTTTTGGTTTTTGGTTTTTGGTTTTTGGTTTTTGGTTTTTGGTTTTTGGTTTTTGGTTTTTGGTTTTTGGTTTTTGGTTTTTGGTTTTTGGTTTTTGGTTTTTGGTTTTTGGTTTTTGGTTTTTGGTTTTTGGTTTTTGGTTTTTGGTTTTTGGTTTTTGGTTTTTGGTTTTTTGGTTTTTGGTTTTTGGTTTTAGGTTTTTGGTTTTCGGTTTTTGGTTTTTGGTTTGATTTTGGTTTTAGGTTTGGTTTTTGGTTTTTGGTTATTGGTTTTTGGTTTTTGGTTTTTGGTTTTTGGTTTTTGGTTTTTGGTTTTTCGTTTTTGGTTTTTGGTTTTTGGTTTTTCGGTTTTTGGCTTTTGGTTTTTGGTTTTTGGTTTTTGGTTTTTGGTTTTTGGTTTTTGGTTTTTGGTTTTTGGTTTTTGGTTTTTGGTTTTTGGTTTTTGGTTTTTGGTTTTTGGTTTTTGGTTTTTGGTTTTTGGTTTTTGGTTTTTTGGTTTTTGGTTTTTCGTTTTTGGTTTTTGGTTTTTGGTTTTTGGTTTTTGGTTTTTGGTTTTTGGTTTTTGGTTTTTGGTTTTTGGTTTTTGGTTTTTGGTTTTTGGTTTCTGGTTTCTGGTTTTTGGTTTTTGGTTTTTGGTTTTTGGTTTTTGGTTTTTGGTTTTTGGTTTTTGGTTTTTGGTTTTTGGTTTTTGGTTTTTGGTTTTTGGTTTTTGGTTTTTGGTTTTTGGTTTTTGGTTTTTGGTTTTTGGTTTTTCGGTTTTTGGTTTTTGGTTTTTGGTTTTTGGTTTTTGGTTTTTGGTTTTTGGTTTTTGGTTTTTGGTTTTTGGTTTTTGGTTTTTGGTTTTTGGTTTTTGGTTTTTGGTTTTTGGTTTTTGGTTTTTGGTTTTTGGTTTTTGGTTTTTGGATTTTGGTTTTTGGTTTTTGGTTTTTGGATTTTGGTTTTTGGTTTTTGGTTTTTGGTTTTTGGTTTTTGGTTTTTGGTTTTTGGTTTTTGGTTTTTGGTTTTTGGTTTTTGGTTTTTGGTTTTTGGTTTTTGGTTTTTGGTTTTTCGTTTTTGGTTTTTGGTTTTTGGTTTTTGGTTTTTGATTTTTGGTTTTTGGTTTTTGGTTTTTGGTTTTTGGTTTTTGGTTTTTGGTTTTTGGTTTTTGGTTTTTGGTTTTTGGTTTTTGGTTTTTGGTTTTTGGTTTTTGGTTTTTGGTTTTTGGTTTTTGGTTTTTGGTTTTTGGTTTTTGGTTTTTGGTTTTTGGTTTTTGGTTTTTGGTTTTTGGTTTTTGGTTTTTGGTTTTTGGTTTTTGGTTTTTTGGCTTTTGCTTTTTGGTTTTTGGTTTTTGGTTTTTGGTTTTTGGTGTTTGGTTTTTGGTTTTTGGTTTTTCGGTTTTTGGTTTTTGGTTTTTGGTTTTTGGTTTTTGGTTTTTGGTTTTTGGTTTTTCGTTTTTGGTTTTTGGTTTTTGGTTTTTGGTTTTTGGTTTTTAGGTTTTTGGTTTTTCGGTTTTTGGTTTTTGGTTTTTCGGTTTTTGGTTTTTCGGTTTTTGGTTTTCGGTTTTTGGTTTTTGGTTTTTGGTTTTTGGTTTTTGGTTTTTGGTTTTTGGTTTTTGGTTTTTGGTTTTTGGTTTTTGGTTTTTGGTTTTTGGTTTTTGGGTGGTTTTTGGTTTTTGGTTTTTCGGTTTTTGGTTTTTGGTGTTTGGTTTTTGGTTTTTTGGTTTTTGGTTTTTGGTTTTTGGTATTTGGTTTTTGGTTTTTGGTTTTTGGTTCTTGGTTTTTGGTTTTTGGTTTTTGGTTTTTGGTTTTTGGTTTTTGGTTTTTGGTTTTTGGTTTTTGGTTTTTGGTTTTTGGTTTTTGGTTTTTGGTTTTTGGTTTTTGGTTTTTGGTTTTTGGTTTTTGGTTTTTGGTTTTTGGTTTTTGGTTTTTGGTTTTTGGTTTTTGGTTTTTGGTTTTTGGTTTTTGGTTTTTGGTTTTTGGTTTTTGGTTTTTGGTTTTTGGTTTTTGGTTTTTGGTTTTTGGTTTTTGGTTTTTGGTTTTTGGTTTTTGGTTTTTGGTTTTTGGTTTTTGGTTTTTGGTTTTTGGTTTTTGGTTTTTGGTTTTTGGTTTTTGGTTTTTGGTTTTTGGTTTTTGGTTTTTGGTTTTTGGTTTTTGGTTTTTGGTTTTTGGTTTTTGGTTTTTGGTTTTTGGTTTTTGGTTTTTGGTTTTTGGTTTTTGGTTTTGGGTTTTTGGTTTTTGGTTTTTGGTTTTTGGTTTTTGGTTTTTGGTTTTTGGTTTTTGGTTTTTGGTTTTTGGTTTTTGGTTTTTGGTTTTTGGTTTTTGGTTTTTGGTTTTTGGTTTTTGGTTTTTGGTTTTTGGTTTTTGGTTTTTGGTTTTTGGTTTTTGGTTTTTGGTTTTTGGTTTTTGGTTTTTGGTTTTTGGTTTTCGGTTTTTGGTTTTTGGTTTTTGGTTTTTGGTTTTTGGTTTTTGGTTTTTGGTTTTTGGTTTTTGATTTTTGGTTTTTGGTTTTTGGTTTTTGGTTTTTGGTTTTTGGTTTTTGGTTTTTGGTTTTTGGTTTTTGGTTTTTGGTTTTTGGTTTTTGGTTTTTGGTTTTTGGTTTTTGGTTTTTGGTTTTTGGTTTTTGGTTTTTGGTTTTTGGTTTTTGGTTTTTGGTTTTTGGTTTTTGGTTTTTGGTTTTTGGTTTTTGGTTTTTGGTTTTTGGTTTTTGGTTTTTGGTTTTTGGTTTTTGGTTTTTGGTTTTTGGATTTTGGTTTTTGGTTTTTGGTTTTTGGTTTTTGGTTTTTGGTTTTTGGGTTTTCGTTTTTGGTTTTTGGTTTTTGGTTTTTGGTTTTTGGTTTTTGGTTTTTGGTTTTTGGTTTTTGGTTTTTGGTTTTTGGTTTTTGGTTTTTGGTTTTTGGTTTTTGGTTTTTCGTTTTTGGTTTTTGGTTTTTGGTTTTTGGTTTTTGGTTTTTGGTTTTTGGTTTTTGGTTTTTGGTTTTTGGTTTTTGGTTTTTGGTTTTTGGTTTTTGGTTTTTGGTTTTTGGTTTTTGGTTTTTGGTTTTTGGTTTTTGGTTTTTGGTTTTTGGTTTTTGGTTTTTGGTTTTTGGTTTTTGGTTTTTGGTTTTTGGTTTTTGGTTTTTGGTTTTTGGTTTTTGGTTTTTGGTTTTTGGTTTTTGGTTTTTGGTTTTTGGTTTTTGGTTTTTGGTTTTTGGTTTTTCGTTTTTGGTTTTTGGTTTTTGGTTTTTGGTTTTTGGTTTTTGGTTTTTGATTTTTGGTTTTTGGTTTTTGGTTTTTCGTTTTTGGTTTTTCGTTTTTGGTTTTTGGTTTTTGGTTTTTGGTTTTTGATTTTTGGTTTTTGGTTTTTGGTTTTTGGTTTTTGGTTTTTGGTTTTTGGTTTTTGGTTTTTGGTTTTTGGTTTTTGGTTTTTGGTTTTTGGTTTTTGGTTTTTGGTTTTTGGTTTTTGGTTTTTGGTTTTTGGTTTCTGGTTTTTGGTTTTTGGTTTTTGGTTTTTGGTTTTTGGTTTTTGGTTTTTGGTTTTTGGTTTTTGGTTTTTGGTTTTTGGTTTTTGGTTTTTGGTTTTTGGTTTTTGGTTTTTGGTTTTTCGTTTTTGGTTTTTCGTTTTTGGTTTTTGGTTTTTGGTTTTTGGTTTTTGATTTTTGGTTTTTGGTTTTTGGTTTTTGGTTTTTGGTTTTTGGTTTTTGGTTTTTGGTTTTTGGTTTTTGGTTTTTGGTTTTTGGTTTTTGGTTTTTGGTTTTTGGTTTTTGGTTTTTGGTTTTTGGTTTTTGGTTTCTGGTTTTTGGTTTTTGGTTTTTGGTTTTTGGTTTTTGGTTTTTGGTTTTTGGTTTTTTGTTTTTGGCTTTTGGTTTTTGGTTTTTGGTTTTTGGTTTTTGGTTTTTGGTTTTTGGTTTTTCGGTTTTTGGTTTTTGGTTTTTGGTTTTTGGTTTTTTGGTTTTTGGTTTTTGGTTTTTGGTTTTTGGTATTTGGTTTTTGGTTTTTGGTTTTTGGTTCTTGGTTTTTGGTTTTTGGTTTTTGGTTTTTGGTTTTTGGTTTTTGGTTTTTGGTTTTTGGTTTTTGGTTTTTGGTTTTTGGTTTTTGGTTTTTGGTTTTTGGTTTTTGGTTTTTGGTTTTTGGTTTTTGGTTTTTGGTTTTTGGTTTTTGGTTTTTGGTTTTTGGTTTTTGGTTTTTGGTTTTTGGTTTTTGGTTTTTGGTTTTTGGTTTTTGGTTTTTGGTTTTTGGTTTTTGGTTTTTGGTTTTTGGTTTTTGGTTTTTGGTTTTTGGTTTTTGGTTTTTGGTTTTTGGTTTTTGGTTTTTGGTTTTTGGTTTTTGGTTTTTGGTTTTTGGTTTTTGGTTTTTGGTTTTTGGTTTTTGGTTTTTGGTTTTTCGGTTTTTGGTTTTCGGTTCTGGTTTTCGGTTTTTTGATTTCGATTTTTGGTTTTTGGTTTTTGGTTTTTGGTTTTTGGTTTTTGGTTTTTGGTTTTTGGTTTTTGGTTTTTGGTTTTTGGTTTTTTGTTTTTGGTTTTTGGTTTTTGGTTTTTGGTTTTTGGTTTTTGGTTTTTGGTTTTTGGTTTTTGGTTTTTGGTTTTTGGTTTTTGGTTTTTGGTTTTTGGTTTTTGGTTTTTGGTTTTTGGTTTTTGGTTTTTGGTTTTTGGATTTTGGTTTTTGGTTTTTGGTTTTTGGTTTTTGGTTTTTAGTTCTTGGTTTTTGGTTTTTGGTTTTTGGTTTTTGGTTTTTGGTTTTTGGTTTTTGGTTTTTGGTTTTTGGTTTTTGGTTTTTGGTTTTTGGTTTTTGGTTTTTGGTTTTTGGTTTTTGGTTTTTGGTTTTTGGTTTTTCGGTTTTTGGTTTTTCGGTTTTTGGTTTTTGGTTTTTGGTTTTTGGTTTATGGTTTTTGGTTTTTTGGTTTTTTGGTTTTTGGTTTTTGGTTTTTTGGTTTTTGGTTTTTGGTTTTTGGTTTTTGGTTTTTGGTTTTTGGTTTTTGGTTTTTGGTTTTTGGTTTTTGGTTTTTGGTTTTTGGTTTTTGGTTTTTGGTTTTTGGTTTTTGGTTTTTGGTTTTTGGTTTTTGGTTTTTGGTTTTTGGTTTTTGGTTTTTGGTTTTTGGTTTTTGGTTTTTGGTTTTTGGTTTTTGGTTTTTGGTTTTTGGTTTTTGGTTTTTGGTTTTTGGTTTTTGGTTTTTGGTTTTTGGTTTTTGGTTTTTGGTTTTTGGTTTTTGGTTTTTGGTTTTTGGTTTTTGGTTTTTGGTTTTTGGTTTTTGGTTTTTGGTTTTTGGTTTTTGGTTTTTGGTTTTTGGTTTTTGGTTTTTGGTTTTTGGTTTTTGATTTTTGGTTTTTGGTTTTTGGTTTTTGGTTTTTGGTTTTTGGTTTTTGGTTTTTGGTTTTTGGTTTTTGGTTTTTGGTTTTTGGTTTTTGGTTTTTGGTTTTTGGTTTTTGGTTTTTGGTTTTTGGAGTTTGGTTTTTGGCTTTTGGTTTTTGGTTTTTGGTTTTTGGTTTTTGGTTTTTGGTTTTTGGAGTTTGGTTTTTGGCTTTTGGTTTTTGGTTTTTGGTTTTTGGTTTTTGGTTTTTGGTTTTTGGTTTTTGGTTTTTGGTTTTTGGTTTTTCGGGTTTTGGTTTGTGGTTTTTGGTTTTTGGTTTTTGGTTTTTGGTTTTTGGTTTTTGGTTTTTAGTTTTTGGTTTTTGGTGTTTGGTTTATGGTTTTTGGTTTTTGGTTTTTGGTTTTTGGTTTTTGGTTTTCGGTTTTTGGTTTTTGGTTTTTGGTTTTTGGTTTTTGGTTTTTGGTTTTTGGTTTTTAGTTTTTCGGTTTTTGGTTTTCGGTTCTGGTTTTCGGTTTTTTGATTTCGATTTTTGGTTTTTGTTTTTTGTTTTTTGGTTTTTGGTTTTTGGTTTTTGGTTTTTGGTTTTTGGTTTTTGGTTTTTGGTTTTTGGTTTTTTGTTTTTGGTTTTTGGTTTTTGGTTTTTGGTTTTTGGTTTTTGGTTTTTGGTTTTTGGTTTTTGGTTTTTGGTTTTTGGTTTTTGGTTTTTGGTTTTTGGTTTTTGGTTTTTGGTTTTTGGTTTTTGGTTTTTGGTTTTTGGTTTTTGGTTTTTGGTTTTTGGTTTTTGGTTTTTGGATTTTGGTTTTTGGTTTTTGGTTTTTGGTTTTTGGTTTTTAGTTCTTGGTTTTTGGTTTTTGGTTTTTGGTTTTTGGTTTTTGGTTTTTGGTTTTTGGTTTTTGGTTTTTGGTTTTTGGTTTTTGGTTTTTGGTTTTTGGTTTTTGGTTTTTGGTTTTTGGTTTTTGGTTTTTGGTTTTTGGTTTTTGGTTTTTCGGTTTTTGGTTTTTCGGTTTTTGGTTTTTGGTTTTTGGTTTTTGGTTTTTGGTTTATGGTTTTTGGTTTTTTGGTTTTTTGGTTTTTGGTTTTTGGTTTTTTGGTTTTTGGTTTTTGGTTTTTGGTTTTTGGTTTTTGGTTTTTGGTTTTTGGTTTTTGGTTTTTGGTTTTTGGTTTTTGGTTTTTGGTTTTTGGTTTTTGGTTTTTGGTTTTTGGTTTTTGGTTTTTGGTTTTTGGTTTTTGGTTTTTGGTTTTTGGTTTTTGGTTTTTGGTTTTTGGTTTTTGGTTTTTGGTTTTTGGTTTTTGGTTTTTGGTTTTTGGTTTTTGGTTTTTGGTTTTTGGTTTTTGGTTTTTGGTTTTTGGTTTTTGGTTTTTGGTTTTTGGTTTTTGGTTTTTGGTTTTTGGTTTTTGGTTTTTGGTTTTTGGTTTTTGGTTTTTGGTTTTTGGTTTTTGGTTTTTGGTTTTTGGTTTTTGGTTTTTGGTTTTTGGTTTTTGGTTTTTGGTTTTTGGTTTTTGGTTTTTGGTTTTTGGTTTTTGGTTTTTGGTTTTTGGTTTTTGGTTTTAGGTTTTTGGTTTTTGGTTTTTGGTTTTTGGTTTTTGGATTTGGTTTTTGGTTTTTGGTTTTTGGTTTTTGGTTTTTGGTTTTTGGTTTTTGGTTTTTGGAGTTTGGTTTTTGGCTTTTGGTTTTTGGTTTTTGGTTTTTGGTTTTTGGTTTTTGGTTTTTGGAGTTTGGTTTTTGGCTTTTGGTTTTTGGTTTTTGGTTTTTGGTTTTTGGTTTTTGGTTTTTGGTTTTTGGTTTTTGGTTTTTGGTTTTTGGTTTTTCGGGTTTTGGTTTGTGGTTTTTGGTTTTTGGTTTTTGGTTTTTGGTTTTTGGTTTTTAGTTTTTGGTTTTTGGTGTTTGGTTTATGGTTTTTGGTTTTTGGTTTTTGGTTTTTGGTTTTTGGTTTTCGGTTTTTGGTTTTTGGTTTTTGGTTTTTGGTTTTTGGTTTTTGGTTTTTGGTTTTTGGTTTTTGGTTTTTGGTTTTTGGTTTTTGGTTTTTGGTTTTTGGTTTTTGGTTTTTGGTTTTTGGTTTTTGGTTTTTGGTTTTTGGTTTTTGGTTTTTGGTTTTTGGTTTTTGGTTTTTGGTTTTTGATATTGGTTTTTGGTTTTTGGTTTTTGGTTTTTGGTTTTTGGTTTTTGGTTTTTGGTTTTTGGTTTTTAGTTTTTGATTTTTGGTTTTTCGGTTTTTGGTTTTCGGTTCTGGTTTTCGGTTTTTTGTTCTCGATTTTTGGTTTTTGGTTTTTGGTTTTTGGTTTTTGGTTTTTGGTTTTTGGTTTTTGGTTTTTGGTTTTTGGTTTTTGGTTTTTGGTTTTTGGTTTTTGGTTTTTGGTTTTTGGTTTTTGGTTTTTGGTTTTTGGTTTTTGGTTTTTGGTTTTTGGTTTTTGGTTTTTGGTTTTTGGTTTTTGGTTTTTGGTTTTTGCTTTTTGCTTTTTGCTTTTTGCTTTTTGGTTTTTGGTTTTTGGTTTTTGGTTTTTGGTTTTTGGTTTTTTGTTTTTGGTTTTTGGTTTTTGGTTTTTGGTTTTTGGTTTTTGGTTTTTGGTTTTTGGTTTTTGGTTTTTGGTTTTTGGTTTTTGGTTTTTGGTTTTTGGTTTTTGGATTTATGCTTTGGTTTTTGGTTTTTGGTTTTTGGTTTTTGGTTTTTGGTTTTTGGTTTTTCGGATTTTGGTTTTCTGTTTTTGGTTTTTGGTTTTTGGTTTTTGGTTTTTGGTTTTTGGTTTTTGGTTTTTGGTTTTTGGTTTTTGGTTTTTAGTTTTTGGTTTTTGGTTTTTCGGTTTTTGGTTTTCGGTTCTGGTTTTCGGTTTTTTGTTTTCGATTTTTGGTTTTTGGTTTTTGGTTTTTGGTTTTTGGTTTTTGGTTTTTGGTTTTTGGTTTTTGGCTTTTGTTTTATGGTTTTTGGTTTTTGGTTTTTGGTTTTTGGTTTTTGGTTTTTGGTTTTTGGTTTTTCGGTTTTTGGTTTTTCGGTTTTTGGTTTTTGGTTTTTGGTTTTTGGTTTTTGGTTTTTGGTTTTTGGTTTTTGGTTTTTGGTTTTTGGTTTTTTGTTTTTGGCTTTTGGTTTTTGGTTTTTGGTTTTTCGGTTTTTGGTTTTTGGTTTTTGGTTTTTGGTTTTTGGTTTTTCGGTTTTTGGTTTTCGGTTTTTTGTTTTCGATTTTTGGTTTTTGGTTTTTGGTTTTTGGTTTTTGGTTTTTGGTTTTTGGTTTTTGGTTTTTGGTTTTTGGTTTCTGGTTTTTGGTTTTTGGTTTTTGGTTTTTGGTTTTTGGTTTTTGGTTTTTTGTTTTTGGTTTTTGGTTTTTGGTTTTTGATTTTTGGTTTTTGGTTTTTGGTTTTTGGTTTTTGGTTTTTGGTTTTTGGTTTTTGGTTTTTGTTTTTTGGTTTTTGGTTTTTGGTTTTTGGTTGTTGGTTTTTGGTTTTTGGTTTTTGGTTTTTGGTTTTTGGTTTTTGGTTTTTGGTTTTTGGTTTTTGGTTTTTGGTTTTTGGTTTTTGGTTTTTGGTTTTTGGTTTTTGGTTTTTGGTTTTTGGTTTTTGGTTTTTGGTTTTTGGTTTTTGGTTTTTGGTTTTTGGTTTTTGGTTATTGGTTTTTGGTTATTGGTTTTTGGTTTTTGGTTTTTGGTTTTTGGTTTTTGGTTTTTGGTTTTTGGTTTTTGGTTTTTGGTTTTTGGTTTTTGGTTTTTGGTTTTTGGTTTTTGGTTTTTGGTTTTTGGTTTTTGGTTTTTGGTTTTTGGTTTTTGGTTTTTCGGTTTTTGGTTTTTGGTTTTTGGTTTTTGGTTTTTGGTTTTTGGTTTTTGGTTTTTGGTTTTTGGTTTTTGGTTTTTGGTTTTTGGTTTTTGGTTTTTGGTTTTTGGTTTTTGGTTTTTGGTTTTTGGTTTTTGGTTTTTGGTTTTTGGTTTTTGGTTTTTGGTTTTTGGTTTTTGGTTTTTGGTTTTTGGTTTTTGGTTTTTGGTTTTTGGTTTTTGGTTTTTGGTTTTTGGTTTTTGGTTTTTGGTTTTTGGTTTTTGGTTTTTGGTTTTTGGTTTTTGGAGTTTGGTTTTTTGGCTTTTGGTTTTTGGTTTTTGGTTTTTGGTTTTTGGTTTTTGGTTTTTGGTTTTTGGTTTTTGGTTTTTGGTTTTTGGTTTTTGGTTTTTGGTTTTTGGTTTTTGGTTTTTGGTTTTTGGTTTTTGGTTTTTAGTTTTTGGTTTTTCGGGTTTTGGTTTGTGGTTTTTGGTTTTTGGTTTTTGGTTTTTGGTTTTTGGTTTTTGGTTTTTGGTTTTTAGTTTTTGGTTTTTGGTGTTTGGTTTTTGGTTTTTGGTTTTTGGTTTTTGGTTTTTGGTTTTTGGTTTTCGGTTTTTGGTTTTTGGTTTTTGGTTTTTGGTTTTTGGTTTTTGGTTTTTGGTTTTTGGTTTTTGGTTTTTGGTTTTTGGTTTTTGGTTTTTGGTTTTTGGTTTTTGGTTTTTGGTTTTTGGTTTTTGGTTT